>OX337245.1:24065909-28865909 GCA_946965025.1 Blera fallax
ATACTTCAACTGCTTCCACAGTGACAACCAGGCTGAACTTAAATCGTTAGTTTTAAGTTAAAAAATTTCCAAAATAGTCTGAGAATGCGAGGTTTTCTGTTTTCGCAAAGTGAAAGGTTCATACAAGCTTAGAGGACATAATTGTGTGTAGTATAACTACTTAGGATGCATGCAGAATAAGGAAATGTTTATGGACAACGACAAGAAATTTGCGGCTTTCTAACTTCCAGTACGCTTTTGTTGGGCATCTTAATGCTCTAGGCTTAAGTAACATCGCTGTGGGCATTGCTTGCCAGGCCAAGATACTACAAAATGCTTTCTCTGTAATGTTTCTGCATCTTTTCCTATCCTGTAGACAATTTTTAATGCTTATGTGATGAATTTTAGTGCTTTCCAAAAAAATAGTAATATTTTGCGGAACGGTCTGTATGTGGTCTATAGCCTAACTTCTCGCGACCATTCGTTTTTGCGTGTTATATTTTTTCGCAAAAATTGAAAAGATGCATAGTTTAGAGCAAGCTATATAGGCTTTTTTTTTTTAAATTTATAAGCTTTCTCATGACAGTTATTACTCTTGGACGTTTGTCAGACATTCCCGAGAGGAGGGACTGTGAAAAAATTTGTTATTGTTGTCTGGGATTCGAACCTCGAACCTTCCGCTCAGTAATCTAACGAACTCACCACTGAGTGCTTTGGAATTTGGTTTCACAAAAAAAAAGACAATTCAAAAGGAAACTCCGTGTTCAAGTAGTTGTCCAAAACCTGTAGAGACTGTGCATTAAGCTTGAACTAAGACGATAACATGTGGATACAGCACAAGCAAGGTGAACACCGATATTACTTATTGTCACAGAAAAATTTAGCGAGTCTCCTATCAAAAATGTATCTCAAAGGAATAGCTGTATGAGAGAACAAAGCAGGACTAAAAATGCCACTAGAATATACAGAACTGAATCTGAGAGTAGATTAGAAGCAACTTGCGAAAGAATAATAAGAATTTGGCCAAACAGGTCATGCAGCCAACTGAAGATAGAAGAAGAGGTTAGTTGCGAAAATTTGCGCAAGACTTGAAATTTGCGTGAGCTTGAAAGATGTCATAAAACCGAAAGTGCACAAAGACTGATACGTCAAACCCCATGTACTATACAGATCGATTGCGTAAGTGGAAACGTTCACATATATTTTCCTTTTCAACTTAATACTGCTTAATGCAGAATTTCGTTTCACTCTTCTCAACTAGCCCAACCAAGAGTCAAATGGTCTATTGCCAAAGACAAAAGAGAGCCGCTGATGTTTACCGTCATCTGACACTTGTCCGATTAGTGATCTGTCCTGTCGCATTGTTTACTTATTGGTCACCATGAAACATCTGCCGTCGTTGTTGGCTAACACTTGGACACAAGTGCATATTTAAGTACATAATGCATCTAAAGACAACAATTTGGTATACAGTAGCACATAATTAAGTATTACGAGCTCATTCATCGAATTGCCGACACCTTATCGTGACTTCTCAAGGATTTATGCTGCCTTCAGCATGAATTAAAACCCTTTACTGCGAGACGACACATTAAATAAGGCCACCTGAAGATGCATATCGCCATCTTAAAACCACCATCGGTGTGTCGGCATTCCGTTGATGTGATAGATAGTCCTGCTATTTGTCGCGATATCTTTACTCCGGGTGGTGTCTTTAAACGAATGTTACTCAAAGGCAATGCAAAAGTTGCCGCGGCCACTGCAAAAGCTTAACTATTGCGGCCTTTCTGTTTGATCTCATTCAAAGTGGTGATGATGACGATTGTTAAGAACGCTAGTGGGAATTGAAAGAAGAAATATAAAAATTAAGGACAATTCCTTTTCGCACTCTCTCTATCACTGTAGCTACATACTCGCATCGTCTTCCCATAGATTTTTAATGTGTCAATGAAGATAAAGGTCTGAAGCCTTTGATCTTCTTCTTCTTCTACTGCACTCACAATACAATTGCTTATGGACACATTCTGTGATCTATTTTATGCAATATTTTCCAGTATCGATAGAAGCATTTCATGGTTCATAACGAACATGGTTAAGAATTTAACTGATGTACTCGTGTTAATTCTTATAAGAGTAAAATATTACTGCAACTAGGTTATGTAAATGCCTACAAGTACATGGGTTAAGGGAATCCTGGATGTGGTGACAAGGATTTTATGTGTGCCTTATCGGAACAAAACTTTTTCTGAATTGGCATGGACTTTTACAATCGCTCTCAATATAGTCATTACATCTGTTGACATAATTTTGTAGTGCAAATGGGGAGGAGACGTAGAGGGATGCCTATACTAAGGCACCGTTTCTTGGATACAGCTAGAATCGGGAGAATTCTCTCCAGGTAGGATACAATGCCGGTTACGAATGAACATCAAGCTTCAGATAAGTACGAGCATGTTGTTGACGATACCTGAAAAACGAAATAAGTATGGAGTGTTAATTCCCTTAACAGAAAGAGTGTAGTCAAATAACTGCTGCAAAGTCGACATCATCGCCATTCAAGAAGTACGGACCAAGCAAAAAGAAGAAAACTCCTGCGACATCTACTACAATGATTGGTTGAATGCAGATTAATTTTTATTGAAACACCATGTCTTGAGTCTTGAGTTTCCAGAATATGAGTACATCATGACAATTCGCCTACATTAGAATAATCTGCGCACATGTTAACACAAAGGGAAAAGAAGCTCGTAACCCAAACATACAATAAGAACAGTGTCCTAAGAGTATGTATCTTTAGTAATACAGCCCGAAAGCATAGCCCGCACGACACCGCCTCCGGTAACAGCTTCAGGCTAATAGACTATATTGTAGCTTGTTATATTGCAGCTATTCCTGATCAATAAACCCTCATCCATATTGATTACATTACGATTGACATAAATTATTTTTTTAGACATCCGAACTTTCCGAAGAGCCAACATTGACAAGTACCACAAAATTGAACGTACGGCAGCCGCAATCGCAAGAAATTACGACCTTTTCCGATCGTAGTAGACATCTTTCGGTTTTCTTAACACATAAATTCTCACAGTGGACGGGCTTAAGACTGCCGATTTATGGACCACATCCTTGATAATTGTTTTGTATTCACACATGAATTACCTTAAACACATCTCTCGTCAAATAGTATATTTTTCCTACCATCTCTTGCTAGTTCATCTGCATGCTTATTTAAAATTTTCAGTCTAGTTTGGTTCTTGTCGCACAATATCTTAAAAATTGTGCCGAATTTTTGAATTTCCAGGCCTCAAGCGCGGCCTTACAATCAGAATGGAACACGCTACATGCATCCGTTAACCTTAAATGCTCTTCTAGCAACGCATGAAGTGTATTCCGTAGCATATTTTGCTGCGTTTCCGAGCCGGCTGTCATGGGATTTAACAAAACTAAATCTGTCACTGACACTCAGACTGCCGGTCGTGTGTTATATTTATTCGCACAAATCGAGGAGACCTACAGTGTACAGCCATATCCGAAAGGTTTTTTTCTTAAATTGAGAAGCTTTCTCATGGCAGTTATCTCTCGAGATGTGGGACTGTGAAAAACGTCGTCCCGCTAACCACTAAGCCACTGCGCTCGCAGAAAATGTTACTTTATTAAATAAACTGCGGCGGATTTTCAAGCCATTTCAAGTTCTCAAGGAAAACACTTCTTAATTAACTCCTCCAAACTCAACTTGGTATTTTGACTACTTACATTTTCCACTGGTAATGCTGGGATTTTCGCCTATCGCCAGTTTTGCTAACAAACAACAAAACATTCCATGTTCAGATACTTACCCAACAATGTACACAGAACTTAATTTTTCACTTGCACACCAACGATAGAAGTACAAACATACATATATCTGAGCAAACATGTCCCCTAATGAAACTATCTACACTTCCATTTTGCTAGCGTTATATGCCTGGATTAACATCTCTCCAGAATGGCCTGTAAAACACACAGAAACACAGTCTGCCTCTACCCTCCTGGCGCGACAGGACACATTAGGTTTTCGCGCTTCTTAACTCCCATCAATCCATTGCGCGTATCTTTACAACTAAATTTCCCATGTCGATCTCATCTAATAAATTTAACTAATTAATGGCATAATGCGAGAAAGTTCAACCCATCAATTCGCTATTCGAGCGTGTTCTCAATGCGCTCCGTTCCTGGGGATGGGCCAGACCGAGGAATTAACTACTGTGCGATAGTGCATGGATAACACACAACTCAGCGGTCCCGTGTTACGCCAGAGGAGAACTTAACACCGTCAGTCGGTCAGGAATTCAGCTTCCCCATATGCAGGCATCACCGAACCCTCGGTGATGTGAGGAACAACTAAATTGTTTCTCATTACTCGATCCGAGACGATAGATACGATTTCTTATCATTAATTAAAGGTAAGCATGTTGCTACCGTGTTAAGATTTCAATTTTCAAATGAAGCCCCGGCGGCAGTGGCGGCGGTCGAGCGACCGTCGAGAATTTTATCATCGGCATTGGATCGGTCGATCGTTGTTGTCGAGAGTCGATGCTTTGCTGGACGATGGCGGCAGCAGTGTGAGAAGAGCGTGAGGAACGTGAGTTCCTCCAACCAACTAACAGGTAAGTAAGTCGAAGTCGATTTTTGTATTTCGACGTAATCGAACCGCTGCGCTGCCGGGGAACGCATTCTGGACGCTGTTTTCGGTGTTTGATATTTGCCGTGCACATTTGCATTCCAGCGCGAATATTCTTGGCAGCCCCAGCCGTTCCGTTGTCGGCTCGATATTGAATTAAATACCAATATTCACGCGCAGATATAAAGGCCCGCTGGCCGGTGCGATGGAATGATTTCCTTAAATCCATAGCTTTGCCCTGAGATCTTTTATTCTTGGGGGTAAATAGATACTAAAGACGCGGGACAGAAGTTGCGCAGCGTACTGACCAACTGCAGCGCCTTGCTTGCCAGATGGATTCAAGGACTTCGCTCGGAGTCGGGCTTTTTTATTTGTTGTGTAACTTCGCTTCTGGTCGGCTGATTACGAGGTGTTATGCGTATACGTGTTCATTAGCGATAACCATCATTAGCACGTCGTGTACAATGCTTCAATGTCGCTTCTAGTTTATCTCTTTGGGTTTGGTCTCGACTCGAGCTCAAGTGGTAGATTGTAGATGCACGTATTGTCAGTCTGGCTGTGTGTTAGATATTTGAGCTGACATGCGTTCAGGTTTATTGGCATAACTGAGTAGATGTTGTGTTAGAGATAGCACTGCTATTGAATGACATTTTGTTCGTTTCACCGAGAGAGATACACTCTGGTACTTGCTGTAAGAAAAACCAAAAGACAACATGATTGCTGCTAATCAAGAGGGATTATCAAGTAAGCGGTAACAATGCCCACACGACTGACAGTGTACCTTGCGAAATATAAGAAAAAAAATATTACAAGTCAATGAAAATTGTGTTAATTTAGAAGAGATTTGTGAAGGACGTAAAGAACACCTGTACGCCTGCAGAAAATCTGCAGCGCAGTATTGCATTAGTTAGTTTCGTAAGGTCCTTGAATATTTTCTGCTGCTTATCTGGAATTGCAGACTTTACCTTTAGAGCCGAATTTTCTAAGGTTGCCCTTTATTGTCGACTTTACTCAGTTTTTCTTTCAAAATGCATGAACTAGCAAGTGCGTATAAGTCCTTTTTTATATCAGATACATAGGTACACCATGAGTGGCTTACGTAATGTGTTCAGCATCTTTTCCTTTACGATAGGCCATAGTGGATATTTTGCAACTTCTTAGGTACACATGCCGCTGCGAACTGATATAAAGTGAACCAGAAATTTCAACTTTGTAATTTTTATGAACGTAATATGAATATGAATAACTAAATACATACATATGTCTTATTAATGAACAAGATACTATGAATCACTTCCATCAACGAAGCCTCTTTTACTTCATATACATTTGTAGATACACAGTTGGGCATAATACAATTCAACCTTAGTATCAATTGAGGTTGATAGCCTCATCTTGTCATCTTAAGTCACTGGAGAGCCTTTGGTTGTTGAATGCTCAAGGATTCTGAGAGTCTGAGAATTTAATTGGGACATTTAATCAATTTTCTTCAGTCTAATAATATTCGTCCAAATGTAGCTAAACACATCTACGTGTCCAAACACACCTAGGTAAACTTGCACACTTGTATAAAACCAGATGAGACATCTCGTCGATTTGGATAATTAAGTCTCAGAAATCTAACAATAATGCTTGGACATGTGGCGGAAGAATGCTATCGACGGGTTTAACGGTGGTACTAACGAGATCATTGCATGAGATACTCTGACATATTCGAAGTCCAGGTCAATAAGAATGGGTGAGTCAGAATCATGGGAGCTCGGCTCAGATCAAGAGTTATTGACTTTAAGACAGCATGCGATCGCCTTGCTGTGATCCGCATCAAAGCGACTTTATTTATATTAACAAAAAAAAATAACTTAAGCTGTGTCCAAATCCAAGACAAATGAAGCTTAACCTAGTTCTACACTTCTTGTGAATTTACATGAAAAGGGGGATGTAGGGACGGGTAACGTAGAAGAGGGGCCTGGTCATTAAGAAGGAATGTTGCGGCCCAGGGCATCATGCAGCGATATTTTGCTAAACTAAAATCAAAAATGGCTAAACAATTGCTTTTGTTGCATATCATTCTAGATACTGGTTTGCCATGATAGACAAGACGAAGAGAAATGAAGAGATCTGTATTAAGTGAAATCAGGCAGAGCACAAATAGTATATCGGCAATGGTACGACACTTTTAAAAGGATGTAAGTTCAAAGTCTTCCAAAGTGTGTAAGTTCAAAAGTCGCAGGCGATCCAAGTCGGGTGGAGAGTTTCTAAAAGTGTTAAAAAGGTGTAAGGCGAAATCTGCGCTGCACATACTCGATACTTCTATGTGCGTTTCCGGTGAATATACATTTCTTTGATGTGGGCCGTGGCAGGATAGATCAAAAATTGAACTGGAGATTGAAAACTAGTGATCTACCCTTCAAAAATTTAAACGTTGTTACCATTGATACATATATATTATTTCGAGAGATCCCGAATCAGACCACAGTTATGGGTCCCTTTTCGTCTCTCTTCCACGATCGATCTAGCCTGAGAGACTCTCCGGATTTCTCCACTGGCTTTCTCTGGCTTTGATTCCTCGTGTCAACGCTAGCATTTGTTTAACAGAAGTCTGGTTCATCTTCTGTGTTTCTACCCAGTGACGTCCCAAGATTTCTCTTCTTCTGCTAGCTAATTCCGGACAATGACAGAGTTTATGTGCCGCCGGCCGTCTCAATTTCCTCCAGGCATAGTTCACAGGTATCCTCCTCCAGAAGACCCCTCCTCTTTAGGTGATACCCGAAATTTCCATGACCTGTAGATAATGCTACCACCCATTTCAGTGCCCTTCGATCCAAGCTTAGAACTTCCCTATGAGTGTATCCAGTCGGCCATTTAATAGCCATTTAAGCCTGCCTACGACCTTCTACGGTTAACTACATCCTCTGTCAATTGCAGCAAATGATTCCGGGACAGAGAACTCCAAGGTTGACCCTTGCTTTGCTAGAGAGTCCGCCTTTTCATTGCCCTCGGTCCCTACGTGTCCTCTCACCCAGAGCAGCGTCACCTCATTTCGGGATGAGCACTTTCGAAGCATATTCTATCGAAAGCACCTTTAATGTCCATTATTGTGGTCATTGCAATGCCTCCGGTATATATCTCTTCTTTCGCAACACGTACAACCTAGTGTAGCGCTGTTTCCGTAGACCTGCCAGCTCTGTAAGCATGTTGCCTACTATTCAAAGGACACGCCTTCAGCGCCGTTCTCCCCATATGGTCCACCACAATTTTTTGCATTGTTTTCAATAGAAATGCTGTTAGGCTGACCGGTCTGAAGGACTTCGCTTCGGTGTAATCCTTTTTCCCGATTTTGGAAGAAACACCACATTTGTTTCCCTCCAAGTTATCATTAATACATATGTACATATGCAGCTGTCTTGGCTGTTTAGATAGTGTAGTTTTGTTAAGTCTTTCTTATTTAATCCCCCATCCGATGATTTGGGGAACTCAAATTGAATATGTACTTCATTCAAGAAATCACTTAGAGAGTCATTACATACATATTTGCCGAATTGCTTTTGGATCTCTAAAGCTATACTAAGTTTCCAGTTAACATAGTGGACATTTCCATGTTCGTTCAAAGGATTTGTCGCAAGAGTATACGAAAAAGCATTTTTTCAATTCCAAGATAAGGACACGGTATTGCAATGCAGAATGAAGGAAAAGAAGACAATCCATAAATGGTTTGCCACTCATTAATTAGATTTGTTTACTACCGAATTCACCATATATGTATAAATGCCGCCCATATATAGTCAGGTCACTACCTTAAGGATTCTCCCATTTCTTAGTTGAGATAACAAACTAGATACCACAAGTTCTCAAAAAAAAAAGTAACTACACATGCCGATTAATTTTCCCCGCTCCAAATTCCATAAAGAATCTTTTAACAATCGCCGCGCCACATGTGGTAGGTAAGTCAGCACCAACGAATGCCATCATGGAGGCACCATTTCAATAAATTGTCCTTTTATAATTGCAACAGCAGCAGCATTGTACCGTGCGCATTCTAATTGCAAATCGAATATGCCATTATTCTCGAAATAATAATAATAACAGTTGACTGGAGTAGGTTGCACCGACATCACACAGTCAAGTCCACACAACAATCAACCGAAGGATACCCCTCAGACGTTGTATGTGTGCAGCGGCGAGGAAGTCCACAATTGGAGGAATCCGCCGGTTAATCAAACTGAGCAATCTATTCCGCTGGATAATTTCCAATGGCACATTGTCTGTGGAGAGCGGCGGCGCATAACTTCACCAGCCTCAACTTCTGGAACAATAATATTCCCAATAGGATTCACACACATACATACAGACGGACAGATTCAAAGGCGAAATGATTTAAACAATCCACGGTAATTGTCCGAGACACTGCCGCCTTTGGTGCATTGCTGTGCCGATTCGCTTGCTGTTCTCCCAGGTTGACACAAATTATTCGCTAATAATCGTTTGATTCCATTCCGTTCCGGTTAAGTAGTTGTCTTCGTCTTCTTCTGGTTGAGGGCTTCCTTTTGCTCCTGGTTAGCTGGATTATTTGTGTCTTTGTACCTAATAAAATATAAATTGGCCGCTCATTCGAGTCATTAGAAGTCGTACAACATATATAATCCGAACGGACCGGCCGACCTTAGTCGCAGGGAGCACTACAAAAGGTGATTCTTTGTGGGGAGATATCCTACGCTGTGTCCATCCACCATCCATCTGGCTCTAAGTCCGGCATATGCATATGGGTACGACATTAATGCTGGTCTTGTCCCATGAAGATGTTGAACGGAGGTAGTGCTGCTGTTGCATCTTTCTCTCTCTCTGTCTCAATCGCCCATCGTAGTAGAATGGAATTGTTATTAACTAGTGCTGGTGGTACATAGAGAGGATGCCTCAAATAGATGCACCACATACCCAATTTCCATTCGAGGCATCGGGAGCAGCTTCAGCTGCATCGGCATGTGCATGGGTATGGGCATCGGCAATTGTTTGAAAAACATGAACTTTGTTTCGGCATCTCCCATCTAATATGGGATCGTTTTATGCGGGGAAACTGCACCACAGACGCTCAGATATGCCGGTAGCCCTATTTTGCTTGGTAGTGCAGAACCAGCAGTGGCCGCGCTCTGTACCGACAGACTGTTAGAGATAGATTGGGAGAGAGAGATTCCTTTGGGTACGGACGTATGAAGTTTATTTGGAACGCGGTGTAGACGGTGAAAATTTTACTTTGAAGTTATTTGTGGTGGCCGCCGCCGGCCGTTACTAGCCTCAGATACAATTTCTGTTTTTCTTTGGGATGATGCAAAAATGCCGGTGTGTAACCGCCTTATGTTCCTTGTAATGATACCGCGAAGGATAAGTTGATAAGTAAATTTTAGAAATCTTTTATCGGGGAGAAAATTAACTTTACCAGACTGAAAACCAACTTAAAGTTTGTCGAATTTAAGTAAGCCCTATGAGAAAATGCTGGTTCCGCAGGAAGTTGACGTAGGTCCACCTCTGTTTATTGATGGTGGCCGACAGGGAGTTGCTAATGACGCACTTATGACCCGATTTGTGGAACATCTTATACGATATAATCGTACGTATGGAAATGCCTGACGGCAGCTTCCAGTCGGCTAAGGGGATGATATCGCCATAGTAATTACCGCGCGTAATACCGAGGACGCACAGAGAAGAGTGAAACAAGTCATGGGGCGTGTCGAATCCTGGATGGAAAATTACGGCATTAGCCTCGCAACGGAAAAGACGGAGATAGTCATGCCAACAAAAAGACGGATACCTACCATTAGAGAGTTTCAAGTGAACTCGGAAATAATAACAACGAAAGACGCAGTAAAGTACTTAGGACTGAGACTGGACACAAAACTCACCTTTTGGCGGCAGATCAAGGCTGCGACCAATAAAGCCGGAAAAGTCACAACATTGCTGAGCAGATTGATGGCGAACGTTGGAGATCCAACGGCAAGCAAACGGAGACTTCTTATGTCCATCACGCACACTATACTTTTAATGCAATCAGACAAGAAAAGTACAGGAAGCAACTTGCGGCAATACAGAGAAGAGCAGCTCTACGAGTAGCAAGCTCATATTGAGCAGTGTCAGAGCCTGCAGTCCTTGAGTGACCCCTATCGACCTCGTAGCAGCGGAGAGGATGCACATACACCAAAAGAAAGCCGAAATGGGAAAGGAAGCAGCAAAAGTGGAAGCTAAAGAGCTCACCAAACAACGCTGGCAACAACGGTGGAGCTCCGAAACCAGAGGTAGATGGACAGCAAGACTGATCACCAACGTTGCCGAATGGCTGGAGCGGAGATATGGTGAGATCAACTACTACCTAACGCAGTTCTTACCGGGCATGGGTACTTCAACGCGGAACTGCATAAAATGGGAAAAGTGGGCAGGCCAACCTGCCAATACGATGACTCTCCACATGATGACGCGGAGCACACGTTCTTCAGCTGCACACGATGGACAGCCGAAGGAAGATGTCTACAACTAGAAATAGGCCATATAAGCCCAGCAAACGTTGTGAGAGTAATGATATCGAGTGAGGACAAATGGAAAAAAACAAGCTCCTTCATCGAGGGAGTACTGCCAAAAAAGCGAGAGGAAACTTAAATTATACCCTCACAAAATATAAGTCTGATAAAAACCTCACCGGCAAGATAGAATGAACCCCCAAAAGAAGATAAGCATTAAAAGCCGGCCCCAGTGGGGAAAGAAAACGACACCACTCTAAAGTAATGCGAAAGCGGTTCCGGAGTGGATGGTGTCGGGATGAAAAGGGGTTAAAGTTGATTTTTTTATTGGCGTGGGAGTCCCACGCTACTTGAAACTGTTTCTCAGTTTATTTCTCAGTATTTTTGTATCGTTAGACAGTGGACAGTTGTGCAGTGACTATCATAAGACGGTGACCCAATTCTATCCCCATTCTATCCCCATTTGCGCTCCTCGTCTGTTTGGGAAGTACAAAAGACTGGCTCTAAAATGGTGGCTAGTGGTGAAGTGGTCAATTTGATTGGAGATTGTTAACTTATCATTTGACAACCAGTAGACTTTGTGGCAGGTTATCTGTTTGATTGTTTCTCCACCTACAACAAAGCAATGTCTGAGCCCTTCATTGTCATTGCCAAACGTTGTGTTGCAGCGATGATTAGTGTCCTTCTTCCCAGTTCCTGTGCTTGCAACACTCTCACTATTCGATAGTGATAGCTGGTGGAACTGAGCATTATTTAGTCCGGGACTTTTAAATTCTTAAGGCACTACCTCTGCGGTGGGACCAAACATGTCGTTGCTAGGGGGCATGGAGGCCTCCTAGAAAATCAACCAACAATCAAATTGATCACATTGATATTGACACAATTTGTAAACACGTTGAACACATTTAAAATATTGTGAGGAAGTCAGACGGCTACAATCGCAACAGATCGCCAGAACATTTGCTGATTATATGCCGCCAGCATCAACAGTGCTAAAAAACCATCAGCGATGTTGCGGGTGATGTGCTGGGTTTCTCACGGCCACCGTAAGGAAATCCCTGATTTGATGAAGACTACCGTCAAGTAAATGAAGGAAATGTGGATAATGATTTCCAATATTTTCGTCCAGCCGACCTGGATGGGAATATCTACACTTAAGCCCAAAAAAGATGCAACAACTGACTGCCAACTTACCAAGCAGCTTAAGGCAACATAAGATTACTTGATATTGGATGAAAGTATACCCGATTAATGGTAGCTGTGTATTATTTTCCCCGATCGTCAAAAAGGTGATTTTTTGAACTGCGTCAACTATAGAGGTTCAGTTCCATTTGCATTGGCAGTCTTTAGAAATTCCATTAGAGTCTAATGTCTATAGTTTGTCATCACAACAGTAAATAACCATTTTACAGGCTATTGCTACAAATGAGTTAGAAGACAGCCTTTCGATCTCTATTACATATACATACATATACTGGGTGGTAAAGAATGCCTAGTAACCACTTCACTGTTCTCATTTTGAATTTAAAGAAACAAAGGTAGAAAACCTATTTACACACACAGGATTAATGTAATTGAAATTTCTACAGTTTCCCATCGTAACCCTGAGTAGATACTCATATCTGCAACACCATTGGCAAAATTGATAACGCCTCCAGTAATTTCCTAAGCCAGCATCCCCACAAAGTGTGTCACGCCTGCCACTTGTCGCCTGTGAAAACATTTATCCCCCTAAGAAAGAGGCGGCAATAAGGCCGCACCTACCACAGCCCAGCACACACCTGGTCAACATGCGATTTATTCACATACCACCATCATAGATACAACGCTCTGCGTTCCACTATGAAAATGCATTAATCTACTCGTATCCCCGCATAAGTCGCGCATGCTCGAACTGTTGTTGCAAAACTAAAACACTCCGTAAAATGAAAATTTTCTGTCCGATTCTGTCTGTAATTGGCAATATTAAAATGACATTATTATTTTATCCAGTCACAGGTGTACATTGTACAGCGTAGAGTGTGTGTGCGGTGCCTTATGCCACAGCAGCAGCATCTACGTTGAACTGGCCATTCCGGTGAACCAACAAAGACGACACAACACAGAGGTCAACTGAGTGCGTGTACCACGGTCCGGTGCAATCGATCGCCTGTGACTTTCCAAATAGTGCGACGACTGGTTGCACTATCGCCTGGACATCACTCGCTCTAACGGCTTCACTACTGCGGAACGGAATTCTGTCTTCCTTGAGTAGGTATGGTCCCCCTAATCTTTTGATTATCACACCAAGAATGTCCAAGAGAAGGCAGCAAATTTAAATGTGCGGGACCATGTTGAAGATGCTCGTCGCCGGCAATATCCAGGGAAAAACCACCAAAACCACTTGATCGACGGATATGTGTGGTGTTGTTGTGGTGGCATCATTTCAGCTCTTTCTATCCGGCTAGACCAATGCCGTAGACGAGGGTTGCTACCAACATGGCTTGTTGTTTTGCAACCTCTTTTTGTGTCTTCTTCTCGCATTTTCACATTTTAATTTATGTTTTGACATCGCAAAGATCGAAAGCCATAGCAACAACAGGGAACTGCAACAGCAATAGCGGCAGCAGCAGCATCATCATCATCTCAATACAACCAGTATATGCGCCCAATGCACTCGCAAATCGATCCATCGAGGTGCAATTGCAACAAACACCACCGCTTTACTACCATCACCACCTCCACCTCCATTTGCCAACAAGCGGTCTTACACTATTTTACGTTATTCGAGAAACCTGAGAGGCAGATTAGATGCATCTTCTGCACTTCCAATTATATTGCCGACCTATCGACAGCCAGCAAGCCGATGACTACACAGATGCATCGACTGCAGCGGTGGCGGCGACGATGGCACACCGAATTCGCCAGAGTATCTACAATTGCCTTACATCCCTTTCCTAGTCAGCCGTGGTCAGGGATGCATCTAGTATCTATGTTACGACGGAATGTATAGTGAATTGCTGCGCGCGATGAGGCAT
Source organism: Blera fallax (assembly GCA_946965025.1). Taxonomy (NCBI): domain Eukaryota; kingdom Metazoa; phylum Arthropoda; class Insecta; order Diptera; family Syrphidae; genus Blera; species Blera fallax. Next base: position 24,080,072 of record OX337245.1, read on the forward strand.
ATTCCGAAAGCAACTGCATAATTTGAAAATATAAATGACTTGTTGCGGTATTGTTCGGCAAGCAATAAAGAAAGAATTTGTCGCTAGGTAATTCAAAAATTTATGGAGCTTTGTATGCAATGTGGTGGAGATATAGGATACGTAGATATAGACAAAAAGAAGGTGAACATGTGAAAAGAGTAGTAATTTGTTTTGCGTATGGCCTATGGGCTTCCAGTCGATCACATTTCAATTATGTCCCTAATCGTTAAATTGTTGAATACATTACACTCAACACGGATAAGCCTTGACCTTGTTAAGACTAAATTAAAAAGTCCCGAAAAAATGATACCACGTCAAATAATTCATTCGGACTTTCCGATCGATGTATCTACATAATTCCCCTCATGGTATGTTGCCTTGTTTGTGTTTGGAGGGCAAGCAACTGGAGATTAGCTTGCAGGTTTTCATTTCATGTTAAATTATGACTAAGGTCTCGGGCCTACATTCCAACTCATACCGATGATCAACTTATACCATAGCTTCTGGTGGAACCAAAATCAGGTTTCTTACAAAAACTAAAACTTTAAGTAATGACAGTGATCATATCTTTGCGCTCTCAACTGCGGCGGTGGCCCGAGATATAGTTCACAATGGTTAGCTAAACCTTATGGTCATGCCTAAATTCTGAACCGGTGGAATATATCGAGACTTCGGACGGACACGGACTACATCATCCCACTAACAAAGTTTAATTGGAGATTCTCCATGAGAATTCTTAGCAGGGATAAGTGGGATGACGGATCCAAAATGGATTTAAGTGCTGGTGGTGGTGTATACTGCGAGTCCCGAAATACAAACCGGTCCTTAAGACTTGAGGGCGATTGCAGTGTTTTTCAAGCCGAAGTTAGTGCCATAAAACAAGCTGCGGACATGATTAGGGGGAGTAACATCACTGGAAAAAGAATCAGCATCAAGCAGCCATTAAAACGTTACAGTCAACATCGGTTAGGTCCAAGCTCGCAAAAACGTTGATTAAAAGACTGCATGATGTCTCATTGGCCAACAAGGTGAACCTAGCTTGCTACAAAATGAGCCGGAAAGGAGAAGGATGACAAACAGTGAAGTTTCTGGACACCGCGTAACCAAACAAGAATTGTTAGGAAGTGAAACGTCAATGGGTTACATATACATATTCGCAGCAGATCGCCCACGCTTTGAAATCAAAGCAGGGCCTCACCAATTACTGTGCCTTGGGATAAGGAGTCAATTGAGTAGTAAAGGCCTCTCTCGAAAACCAAATTAACCTTATACAAAACCTTCGTATTATATAAGAAAAGGGCATGGACTGACCTAGACAGAAGAATCCGATTTCGATTTCGATGTACGAGTACATAATGGCTGGGTCATATAGAGCAATCATTGGAGGCAATCGCAGCCTGCAGGAGAGCCTTCGAATGCACGCTGAAGGAACAGCGGAGTAAGGTAAGACCTCGTCTTACGTTATGCGCAAATGTGGAAACTAATCTCAACCAGTTTGGAGTGCGAAACTGGGGGCAGCTAGCTAAAAACTGAGCTGTATAGAGAAGCTTGTTAATTATATCCCAGGGCCACCTGAATTGTAGCGACATCCAAGCAATTGTTTAGTAATGGCCTTATATATGTACATATTCAGTTTCTAACCTCCGCTTCTCGTTGCAAAACATTCTTAACTCTATTCTGGAAATATGAGCTTCTCGCCCTTTCAGATTGAAATTTTTGAAAGTTTTGGCCCGATTTCTTTGAGACAGCATCGGCTTTCAAGTTACGGAGTAGTAGGTAGTGTGTTTGCTTGTGACCTGGCCGGTGTAAGTTCAACCAACAGCAATCACAGCAACCAAGCACAACAGAGAAACGAGTAAGATCAATGTTTCTTCTCTCTTTCTTATTACACACAAAAGGAGTTACTGCCTGGAAGTACAATGGTTGCAGGTAAATCAAAAGCGCATACCACTGCACCTAAGTTTGATAGTCGCCAATACCTGATCTGTTACCTCCTAACTTTAAGTTACCAGCTTCATTACATTAACACATTTCAAACCTTCAGCACACCTTATTAAAATAACAAATCATCTTTAACCCACAATTGCCAGTCTTCCTTCAAAACTGGATACCAATAAAAACTAGTTCCCCATTGTGAAGTGTCCTCGGCAAAGAAAAAGCGGAAACACCTTTTCAATCTTCATCCCAACATGTCTCCATTAAGATACATACTTAGGTATGGACAGCTATGCACTTACACCGAAATGGAAATATTAATATTAATAGCCAGCACTTTACACCGCTCGAGGACACCTATTTTGCGACAACTTATTCCCGTACGGGGTGTTGCCAAACACACTTCGGTCAACACTAACAAATCGTCCGATAGATGGAAAGATACAAAGTTGACCATAGCAACTACCCATCTCATATTCGATCATCTCTCAAAAAGGCAGAGGTGGGACATTAAGTTGCAAATAAACGCAAAAAAAAAAACGCTGAACATCATCGGGTCCGGCAGGACTGTAAGTGCCTTTCGGTGTCGTATAAACTGTCAGCACAAAAAAATAATAATAATCGAGCCTCCACCATACTCATATACCACTTCCTCATAAGGCAGGAGTAACAGCAGCCGCACCAACAGCGTCTTGAAATCAAGGTGCAAACCTAGAGAATCATCAAATAAATATAAACTGCATTAACATAATGTCCCGCTGCCGGGCCTCTTAGCTCTCCTATCGATAATGAGATCATTGCAGCCCATAAAGCAGCCATTCATTAGCCCAGGCGCGCAGCCTTATTGGTGTGAGTAGTACGCACGGTGCTTAGTTGTTGCCAAGTACAGGTAGCTCTTGCCAATAAATGAATCCGTACTACACACTCCCGAGAGAGGAACATCTACCGATATTAGTGCATTACTCGAGGATGAAACCGATCAAGATATCAAGATATCATAAGTGTTTTACTTTCCGTATTGGAATCGAAGCTATAAATATGTTCTGCACATGGTGATAAAATCTAATTGCTACTAAATGCTTCCATGTGTGTATCTATGTGGACAATTTGCTGACGATCTTGCCAGGAATACATGTATCGCAGAAAATAGTATTGACGGTTTTATTATACCGCCAATGGCAACGACGATGCTACGGTTTCTCTATTTGAGGTGAACACATCTATTGGATTTTCGAATACTTGATCCTGTAATGAGCAAGTTATTATACTGGTCGAATGCAAATTTGTTTATTGTTACCTGAGATCCCACAAGCTCGTATCCGTGTATTTGTTTCTACGAACATCAGCAATGAACCGATCGCATATGTGGGAGGCATCTGTGCGCCTCGATAAATGGATCGAATTATGACTATCAGTATTTACGAGCAATTTGCTAGAAGAGGTTTTTTAAGCGGCCTAATTGGGTTGTAGAATGGTTGTTTGTACTATAAGTATCCGAGCATTGGCAGTTAATTGGAATAGTTATGTGTAACTATCTAATTATTCGAAAAGCCTATTTAAATATTGTGGCAATTAAAAAATATACGAGTGTAATTCTTTTAACTGTTTTAGAGACATAAAATATCCTATAAATAGAAGACAAGCTATACAAGCAAGTAACAAAGAATGTACTACAGGATTTTCAAAAGCAGGTTGCATAGGTATCCTTAGTAGTATACACGTACAGAAAGGAATTTTACTTTTGATATTTTTAGGACTTTTTATTGTGATTTCTTAGTTACTTAATTACTTTTGAGGTCCGTGGTGGAAAGCCTCAGCCAACAAACATATCTAGCCATCTCGATCTTTGACCAGTTGCCACAGAAAGGAATATGAAGTAAAAATAAGAACATACAAACAGTGAATCGTTCTCCTGGCAAGATTTTGAATTAATTAGAATGAACAGTTGAATTCAAAGCTCAAAGAAACGGCGCAGGGTCATAAGTCCGCAGGCCATAAGTCCACAATGGACTTTTGACGCACTTGAGTGAGTCACTTGGGTGAGTCAAAACTCAAGTCAAAAACTATGGACATTTCCTCAACTCATACACCGAACGGCCTTCGGCCTAACATGCAGGTGATCATGGTGCCACTACGCTGCATATAGTTAGGTCTCTTCTTATTTGACTCTTTAGATTCTGAAAATATTTGGTCTTCTGTCACTTGGTCTTGTGCCACGGCACCTATTATTGCAATCAATCATGCAGCAAATTAAGCTGTTCAGTATTCCAAATTTGTTTCTCTTTATTTTAATACATTTTATACATAAGTCATAAAAAGAATTGTGGACTTATGGCCCACTTGCTTTTTAGGATTGTGGAATTATGACCCGAAATTTTGTGGAATTTTAACTCACTTGGGTGGGTCATAAGTCCATAATTCGTGTGGACTTATGGCCTGTGGACTTATGACGCTGCGCCCAAAAGCTTAGATGGACAAAATCATTTTCGGATGTTATTTTCCAATTGCCATAAAATGCACAAAACCAATTTAATGCTGAAACTGTTATTGAATTTAGTATTTATTAAATATATTGCTCATGTAGTCTGCGAATTTCGTTGTGTTAACATCATTTTAAGCATTTTGAACTGAATTTTGAAATGGATGTGTCAAAAGAGCATATTCGGCATATTTCATCGTTTTTGTTCCGGAAAAACCAGAATGGAAGTAAAGTAAACTAGAGGAATCCAAAATGTGTGTAGGGAGAGGGTGTTTCCACCGAGTCCAGGTGACGGCGTTGGTTTGCTAAATTTAGGGGCTACCCGCGCTCTAATGATATGTAGGAGCTTTGCGGGCAAGTCTTGGGGACTCAGCCCAAACATTCTAAGATGGATGTATATTGCCATTGTGAGGCCAACGATCACATATGGGGCGATAGCTTGGGCAAATTGAACCAGTTTGATCACAACTAAAGTGCAAACTCCATCTCGTAGTGGACCAAAGTGCAAAGCGAACGATCCTAAGGATGGCAAAGGAAGGTATTGGATGCGAGAAATGTGCCAGCTAGAAAGAATATGACGCACTTCTTAAAAAACATCCCCTTCTGGGAATCCCTAGGGACGACAGTATTAAAAAATTTAGCTTTGGGAAAAACTTTCGCACCCAGTTAAGTAATAAGAAAGAATGGAGCAACGAATTTGCAACATATGGACTGAGTAACCACGCGATAAAGTGGTACACAGACGGCTCGAGAACTGAGGAAGGGACAGGGGCAGGCGTGTTTGGGCTCAGAACGAATCACTCAGAACCCATTGGCAAGAGTACCAGCATCTTTCAAGCTGAAATACATGCAATAGACTGATGCATCCAACTCAATCTCAAAAGAAAATTATAGAAACTGTGACATAGTAATACTGTCAGACAGTCAGGCAGCCATGAAAGCACTCGACTCCTATGTCATTAAGTCGAAACTTGTTTGGGAATGGCTAAACAAACTTAATGATTTAGGCAGGAACAATAAAGTAACACTTTGCTGGGTACCCGGTCATGTTGCGATAGAATGCAATGAAGTAGCAGACTCACTGGCAAGACAAAGAGCTGCAGAACCCTTCATTGGCCCTGAACCATTCTGTGGAATAGGGGAACATACCATCCGCGAAGAATTTAGGCAAATGGAGAAAGAAGGCAGGGCAAGAACCTGGAACAACACTATAGGCCTAAGGCAAGCTAAGAAATTACTGTGATACTATAACCGAAAGAGATTTGAAGCCTGCATACGCCTTTGCAGAAACAATCTCCAAATCCTAACAGGCTTCTTAATGGGGCATTGCAAACTCAGGGAGAAATTAAGGAAACTACGAATAACAAATGAAGACCTTTGCAGATTCTGCAACAAGTCAAGTGAATCTCCGCAGCATCTTCTGGAATCGTGTGGGGCACTGGCCCACAAAAGACTAAAATACCTGGGCAAGTACCAATTATTAGCTGAAGATATGCCAACCATGGACCCGCTTCTTATACTCAGATTCTTAAAAGAAACTGGTCTGGAGAGAGAGCTCTAAGGTGAATTATTTTCGCCAAGGCAAAGCTAGAGGATATGACCATCAAACACAATTCTGATGGAGTCGCGGTACGAGGGGAACTCTAAAGAGGGTTCGAACATCTCCATGGGAAAAGCAGGGGGCACAATAGACCAATAGGTCGCAGTGCAAGATGACCCTACAAAAATAATAATAAATGTCAATTTTGACCTCGTACGGGTAGGGCAAAGGAGCTAGAAGATAAGCCCCTGAAGTCCACCATCGAAAGAAAGGGAACTCCCAAGGGAACTAAACGTAAGCCATATGACCATCAATCGACACCTAAAAATTATGGGAAAATTCACAAAGTTGGGAAAATGGGTACCACACCACCTATCGCAAAATAGCACCACCTGCACACAGTTACAGGAGCTCCGTTGGGAAAAAATGGTGCATCCGCTTTATTCTCCAAATTTAGTACATTCAAATTTCTACTTGTTTCGAAGTCTGCAAAACTTCCTTGATGGAAAATCTTTTAGATCTCGGGATGATGTAAAAGAGGCTTTAAGGGTATTTTCATCGTCAATGCCGAACAATTTTCTTAGTGACGGCATTAAGAAGCTTCCTAAGAACTGGACAGAAGTGGTGTCTAATGAACGAAATTACATTAACGACAAAATTTTTGAATTTGGTGCAAATTATCTAACATTAAATAGACACTCAAAAATCGCGCAATACGTATTTTATGACCTGATACGTACATATGTATACTCTACACGGATGGCCGTGCTTATAGTAGTATACGATTCGTACGCACTAAAATGACCCCCCTAGGTTTATTGACTTCAACTTTTGTTGTAGAGTATAACCGGAGTAGACTTGGTCACCCTTTTCCCACCGTAGAAGCGATTCATAGGATATTATAGTTGTGATAATTATACCTTAAGTTCAGCGGATTATCCAGGTTTGAAACACCATTTTTTTCGGAAAAGTCCGTTCTCTTGTAATATGTTTCTTTTGGGTCACGTTTTTCCCTTATTTCTCATTCCAATTTGCCCCAAAGATGCCCTATGGGTTAAGATCCGATCACTGAGGAGGTATTTTTAATTGGTTTCGATAAATACCAGGCACAACATGGTTTTTAGTGCGGTATGTTTCAGAATGTAATCTTATTAAAATTTATATTGCATCTAGCACGGATCCAAAACGCTGTTAATAAATGGCATTGTACCAGCTCCAGATGCCGCCATATATCTATCCCCACAAAGTCACAGCTTTTATGGAAAAGGTTTGCATTCTTTCTTCTCCGCAGGAATATGTCCAGTCAAGAAATTTGGATCTTCCTGAACAGTTTTATTTACAGCTACTATATTCAACGCATATTCCTATAATGTGTTAGTGTTATTGTTTCATTTGGTACAACGAATAGTTCAACGAATGGCTTACTAAAATGAGCGATGTAATAAACGAAATAAGTTTTGTGAATCAGCGACCAATTTCCAAAGCATAGAATAGTGTTTTTAATAGTAAATCTATCCATAATAATTAGCTGGATTACACTGAACAATATTGGGCAGAACGACATTTATCTTTACCGTAAGTTCCATCGCAGATAATAAATATATTATCTGCGGTAGTTTATTATCTGTGGTTCCATCTAAGGTACCACAAGACATCTCCTTATTTTTAAAAAAAATTGAAATCGAATTTAATTTGCACAGCTGACTATAGGTACCGATACTAAATATCCTTTTTTTATTAAACTGAACAAAGTTTTATTACGAAAATAAATATCTGTTAAATTAGCTTGACCTATAGTGTAGGCATACTCTAAGTATAGTCACTAAGCGTAGGTCGTAGTGGTTGGTAACGATTTTTCCCTAGCCTCCTGCCTTCGAGAAAAATCTATCAAAACCCTGGGGTGGACGACTTAGCTGCCATGCTCTTCTAAGCTGCGGGCATACACAAGCTTATTTGTGAAATCTGGTCACAAACACCAAGTATGTATAGGTATGTACGTACACACGAATGTATTTCTTTATAGCATGAATCATATTGCTACGGATGTGCTACATATGAAAAACAATCCATCAATCCACCTCCGTCAAGATAAGAAGTATTTATGCCTCCACCACATCAAACGAATCACAATACTATTCACTGATTATGCAAATTATAGCTAAAACTGAGAAAACCTGTTCGTTTGGTATCTAATTAATCTTAACAAGTTACAAATGCCCATATCTGGAAGAAGATGTCCCGAAAAAATTGCTTCTAAGAAGCGTATTTAAACAAAATCATTAATCATAAAGAACTAACAACGAACACAGTTACCAGAATGCCTTACCTGTCATAGAATTTTAGATTTCTCACCAACAACAAAAAAGTTTACATTCACACCCAACTATGGATTGCACATTTAAGATGTTGATATAATACATACCACATATGAAATAACAAATTGCCACATACCGCAAACGCTTTAATACTCCCATCAATCATTCTCACGAAAAAGGTCAAAGGGTTGATTGGAGAGCTGCACCAAACCAACTAGTCACCTCTCTAACAAAAACACTCTGATTACCTACTATGACTCATCATCAATTGGCAGCAACCCACACGTCCTAGTTGAGGATGCTCTGCATCTGTTCATTTCTCAGACGAACCCATTCGCAAATCTATCATTTATTATGCAAATCATACCGCCATCACTTGGCGAGCCGTGATGATGAATATATCTTCAGATGGCTCGATCCAAAAATATCGCTAAAAGTATATCATAAGAAAATAAAAAATCTTTTGATGACAAAATCTCAACCCGCGATCATCGGAAATTGATCTGCAAATTCACATGATCACCATTAATACCCTCCCGCACATGGTTTAGATATTTAGGTGCAGGTTTCACTCCATAGTGTGTCTAACAAGAAAAGGATTTTTTTCAATTCGTTATGGTGAGCCAGTTAGTGCATGCAGAAAAGCATGAGCTTTATAAAGCAGTGCTTGTGAAAAAAAGCATGGAAAGTTTGAAATCGAATCGAAGGGCAGAGCCGACTTTCGAAAGAATTGTTGCAATATAAAAAAGTGAAGGCTATATAGCCCGAACGGAGGCGAACATATGAATATATTTCATAGAAGGGACGCAATTGGTTATGATGATCTGCAGAGACCAGTTTTGCAGACTATTAGATGACATTTATGACCAACTGCCTGCTGTCAGGCAAAATTAAACATTAAATATTGGACGAGGACGGCAAACACTTCTGTCCGACCGGAAAACATTATAGCAAAATCCTAGCTGAAATCAAACAAGATTGGTGGGGCTACTCGGCCGAGCAAAGCAGTGGAAAATGACTTAGTAACGAGTATACGGCAATCCTTCTGTAAAATGTGGTCGGAGTATGTCCGATGAATGCCATCATAGTATTATAAGTGCGACACCAGAAAAAGAAAACAACTTTAAACTCCGCAAGTTACAAAAAAGTCCCTAAACACCGCTTAAAATATCAAATCTGTTCTATTCACGTCGAAAAATTGAGTGATCCCTATTAATACGAACTTGAATCACAGAAGTCTACTTTATTCATACTTTGGCAGATCATGGAGAAAACATAATCATTTCAAATACGATCCATCTTTACCATCTCTTTATACACCTTAATGTCGGCTATAAGGACTTCATACGTATTATAAAAACCAACTATACAGAGCTTTATCGAGTTTAAGCAAGTGAACTTTACATAAAATGGCCGTGGGGATCAAGGTCGGCATAATCCTCTCTGAAGCATGAGAGAGGATGAGTTTGTTCTGGCTTTGCTTTACCAGATTTGGCTTCAATGGCCTTTATTGTGGATTTTGTGGTAAATATGTAGCATCATATCGGTTTTGTCTGGCCCATGTGTAAATTTTCTCCAAAGTGCTCTCCATGAGTTGGCTTATCACCGACATTTATAAACCGCCTGGACTCTTTAGTCGTGTTAACACTTTGCTCATTAACGCCAACCTGATGAGTTCCCCTATTATTGGTTTTATTAGACTGCTGTTACCCAGTGTTGCATGGATAATTCTATTACTTAGCATGGCTAATACATAATTCCCTTCAACATTTAACTTGGTAAGGGATTCTTAAAAAGCTTCAGTGTTACATTTCCTGAAAGCACCTTCTATGTCTAAGTATGTTGGAGATCACTCTGGTCATCTTCTTGAGCTTGGACAAACGTTCATCCCGCAGCGTTCATTACTTTCTCAAAAATGTTGACCCTCGCATTCAGCTCGGAAATACAGTCAACTTTTTGTGGCTGTCTGATTTATTCTTTTAGTGTTTCTAATCGCCTTGGGATCTACAAGCTCGAGATCGAGATCATCTCGAGATCTACAGTAAAGAAGATCCAATTGTGGGTCGACAATGCATGACGTTTATACAGTCGGCTGAATTGACTTCATTGTTCGTCAATTGAAAAACTTAATTAAGTGATGCTACAGTTCGGGGTGAACATTGACCTTAATTAATAAACCTCCCCAGTTAGCCTAGTTCATAGCTAACTGTCTCAAGTTGCATACTCCAAGTTGATTGAAGTTACCTTCTACTTGTGCGCGCCACAGGCTCAATTCGAAAACTTCTGCGGGCCGGAACATTGGTGTTTATTCTACATGCCCCAGCCATCTTAAACAACTGATGCAACGTTTTTTACTAGATCAATGTCGCTGTACAACTTGTAAAGGTCGCCATTGAATTTTGTACTCCAAAACTTGTCAACGCAAACGGGACCGAATATTTCACGAAGAATTTTTCTCTCGAAACGACCGAGGATATCTTCATCTGCTATTGACAGGGTCCATGGTTCAGCGCTATAAAATACGACAGGGTTAGTATGGTTTTTGTTTAGAATGTCCTTAGCTGTTCGGGATGGAGCCTAACAACTCAATTGCCTTCTCAGCCCAAAGAAAAAGCGGTTGGTAAGAGTTATTCTTCGTTTGATTTCTGCTATAGTGTCACTTTCAGAATTGATAGCAGAGCCAAGGTAGACAAAGTCCCTTACTATCTCGAAGTTATAGCTGTTGTGTGTCCCTTCTTGTTGTCAGCATATATGTATGTACATACTTGGTCTTACCCTCATTTACAGCTAAACTCATTTTGGCGGCTTCTGTTTCGATATTTGTGAACGATAAGACGATATTCTTAGTGAAATTGTCTTTCACTAGATAATATTCCACCACGGTCTTCCGGTTTGGTGGCTGGCTCAACTTGATCTTATGCGCATATACATATGTATTTCATTAGAGCTCATTTTATGGTGCTTCTTGATATTTTTAGGTGACCGATGGCGAATTGATGGACCTATGGTTTCAGTACCACTTCATCTGACTGCGTCTATGTTTTCGAGCCACACTTACTCCTCACAATTGAACCAGTTTCCTCAAATTTCCTAAATAGTCTTTAAAGTATTACTGGATCATTTGGTGCATAATTTTGACCGAAAACTACACGGAGTCTGCGAATTCTTTCAACAGAACATTTCGCCTTTTTATTATAAAAAAGAATGCAGCGACATCCTTTGCACTTATTGAAAGGGCTTTAACTCGTCCCACTCTCCATCAAAGACGGAAACTATTTCTGGACTCCTTTTTCTTCGACTAAAAAAGATGCAAAATGTTCTACAGGTAGGATTGGGACTTTCGCTGACGTTCTATAGTATCAGAATATTGATCTAAGTGTTTCTGAGAAATAAATCACTCGAACCTAACCTTGCATAACCTAATCGTGATACTGTAACAATATCCCTATATAAGATTGCCAGTGCGATTTTTAAAACCGCAACAGGTCAGCGAGGTTGAGCGTAAACAAATACTCATCCTTGAGGATAAAATGGCAATGGTAAGTTGCATGAGTTGTGCAAAAGCAGGATAGTTTTCCAGGCATATCTCACAGAGATACGAACTCCTAAGCCCTATGATCAACTGGGTGCGTTGATCCACATCTTCGTCTGCCGGCATATGCCAAAACTTCGCCAGTAGTCGAGATGCTGTTTTACTACCACTTCAGTCACTGTTTGCTTAAGGAATGTCAAGCTGCAGCCTATTGATGGATGCTGATCACAAAGGGGCTCAATAACCCCTCCTTTTTAAGGACATTTGCCTCTTCATTACCCGGTTTTCTGGTATGTACCGGAATTCAGACAACCACCCAACTTGCTCACGTAGGCAGAACAAGCCTGAATCCCGGCCTGGCACTCTTTGATGCTTTAAAACCAGTATTCTAACCAGAATAATGCTTCGCTGTAGAACATACTGTTTTCATCACTGTATGGGAAAGACACTCATCTCATCTCCTACCAGAGCACGGCTGCTGAGTGATGTCAGAGCAGATCACATTGGGATCAGCTTAGTTTTTTTTTTCTACTTACTTCTCGTTTGTCTGACTACCTCCCTCAGAAAAAGAGTCTTCCAGTTCAATTCAATTTTGTCGTGGGTGTAAATTGCATCTCAATTGTAGTCTGATTAGGTTTCTAGAGTGCAGCGCAGTGTTATGCTGCCACATAGTTAAGCTGGTGTAATTTTCCCTACTTTGGTGTATCTCATGTCGAAATCCAATCCAACGAATGGATGCAATTACGCTAGAGAGTGTGGGCCAATAACTTGTTGGAGGTCCAACTTGTTGGGATTATAGGAGACACTCCAGACTCTGGGAAATAAGCGCATAAGAAAAATAACTGGGCTAGCCTCGGGTTGTATGAATTTCACAAAAAAAGGCAGACGAGTTTATTTTTCTTTGATTTGGATTTTCTTGGGATACAAAATTCCTTATGTAAAAGAGCAGAAATATTGCAATGGTACTTGCAGTTTCTTGTTGTTGTAGTAAATTGTATTCAATAAAAATGTTTAGCAACATTTTGTGTGGAACACGGAGGTGGTGTTTCTTTTGTGTCATTTTCTTATTCAGGAATGGGGTACCTCACGAAATAATTGTTAACAATTCCTTAATTATGTTCTTCAGCAATTTGGGCGTAAGTGAGGGAATATCAAGTTTCATAATATCGTGGGAGGTAGTGTTCTCACTTAATACCTATTTTTTGGCAAAATTACGAGGATGTGGCTGTATATATTAAGCTATGGGGTAACTTTTCCTGCCAATGATCGTACTTTGAGACAGGTTGACCAAAGTATTATATAATAGGCATCTTGCAAGACAGTCCTTTGCTAAAACCGAAATCTGTTAAGTTGATTGACAGTTCTTTTGGGATAATATCTTGAATGTAAGCCAATCTGTCTGCCCTTAAGGAGACAGCGTTCCTTTTTTTAATGAGGTGTTATAGAGGACAACAGCAATTGATAATGAGAACATAGCACTAATTTCGGAATTACGCACGTAACAATAACGTCGCGTAAAGTTATATTTTACGAATGGCTTATCAAAAACTACAAATCCATCATACCGTGGACTAAAACCTGCTCGACCGAAATTTTGAGACACAGAAGTCATAGTTGATGCAGAAAAAGTGGCTTGAGCAATAAACTCCTTCTTCCCAACAAATCACCAGGGCTTGCCTAGATACCTTTAAGCATCACCTGGTGAAAATCTTCAAGGGATGTCCATATTTACGTTATAAGCCTTGTCATAAGATAAGGGTCAACACAGAGAAAACGGAACTAGTTCTCTTTACCCGGAAGTCTAGGATCAGCTTTTTCCACATTCCCGACCTTGGAATACAAGAGAGTCTTGGGCGGGCCAATAACCAAAATACACGACACAACTTTTTTTTTACATTTTCTACAACTCAGCACCCATAGAACACAAAGATATATCTGCTCTGATAGCAAGGCAGATATTACAGCTGCAGCTCATCAACGTAAGAGAGGACATTCTATGATAAAGTTAAAGAATGCGGAAGCAGCGATTATGTAGTTTACAATGGAGTTCCGCAAGAGTTTAAACTTGGGCCCCTAGTCTTCACAGTGTACACAAATGGAATTCTGAAACGCATACGAGAGCGCAATAGTTTAAAGTCACAAAGACATAAACGAGGCAGCGAAATGATGCAGGTGAAGTTCGAAAAAGTATCAAAGTGGTGCCATGACTTGTGTTAAATGCATCACAAACCAAAGTTATGCATATCTGCAGTCCTCAATATCAAGCAACAGAAATATGAGTTAACACTTTCAACTGCCAAGTTTTAGAAATTGTGTCTACGTTTAAGTACCTAGGTATCACTGTTGATACCTGCTTCCTCTGGAAGGTGCACATCAACGATTTGAGGAAGAAACTAAGAGGATGGCCATTTGTGGCTTGCCTGCAGCACAAGTCGTCAGTTTGCATGCAAAATAAGGTATACCATGATCTTGTTGAGTCCAGGCTAAGATACGGCAAACTAGCGTGGGGAGCTAGTTAGACGCATACTGAAAAGCTGCAAAGTATTCAAGATCGGGCAATTAACCTCATATCGACAAGAAGTACAGAAACGACAGCTAGCAGAGTGAGGGTCCTAGTTGTGGAACAGATACAGACTGCGACATTAGAATATTATGTCAACTATGCTTTCAACGCCAGAAAAGAGTGTAAGGAATGTATCAGCTACAATGCCTACGGCAGGAGGTAGTAAGTGATCTCCCCAGAGCTTAAGAAGTTACATTGATATAAACAGAGAAAAAGGAAAACTGAAAAATTATTTTTTAGAAGAAGAAGAATTTGAATAGCACACCCCGCATCAAATTCATCGTGGGTAAGAAAGTGAAAGAATAAGCCTAACCTTTTTGGCAACCAGACGGACGTCCTTATTGTAATTCTACTCCAAAATTAGACCAAGAGAAAATACACCAGGAGTCTAAGTACCGAAAGTACCGGAAGCTTGCCTTCCATAACCAACCAACCAAATATGAGGTCGCAAATCAGAAACAGGTAAGTAAACTTACATATGTGTGTACATATGTACGTATGTACATCGTTAATGACTGCAATGCAAAAGTGGGTTCTATGTTGCATACACAAGGCAGATATCCCCAAGACTTTAAGTTCACTTTCTGTGAAGGCTACCGAAACGCGGGTATCGAAACAAGAGGATAATTCAAATATTTCACACGTTTTATTCGGAACCTGAAACTTCAAATGCACGGGGCACACCTGCACTTATTTTTATGACGTACTTGGGTAGGGCACATGCGGTGTATCGTTAATACATTAGGGCTTGAAAGCATATTTGTCGACCAAAACATAATTTTTATCGCGATATGAACCAATATGATTCACGGCACTACAAATTGGACTCACATACACCACTTTATTTGACATTCATTACCTTAAGAGGGCTATCTGTTGGTTTCTCTTTGAAATTACTTTTAGAACTACAGCATTAAATTTTGTTGAACGACTGTTTCTTTTATAAGGCACGACACCCACCAACTAGTTCAAAGGCGCAACGACTTTTGACAAGGATCCTTAGTGCCATTCAACTTTTTTCTGAAGCTGATCCTAGTTGTTAACCCAAAAGGCACAGTGTTCTTATAATTCTTATACTGTTTGGCAGTATCTTTCTTTTTAAAGGTAGCAAGAAACATGGAAATCCTGTGAAAATTATTCCAGGCTGAATGTGGGCCTTCTTATGAATCCGTGTCTCCTGATGACAACTGCTATCCTGATGTTAATCTGGATCTCGAAATCGTAGAGAGTTTCAATACCAAATCAGAACTTTTCAGAAGCAGCTTTGGCGGCTTTATAGTTTATAGTATTACATATTATAGTATGGTGGGCGTATGTCATGAATAAAAATGAACAATGTTGGCCTTCAAGGCGTAAGTTGTTACTATTTTATCAGCATAAATCAATCACTTCACATAAGTCCACAGGAAACTATCGAAAGGTGTCAAATCTCATGATTTTGGAAACCAATTTACGAGTCCATTTCTGAATCAAATTACCGTCAAATTCTAATTTCAATAAGTCCATGATTTTGGTGATGCATAGTACAAAAAAAAATCATTGATCATGCTGTGATAAGTGTCTACATTGAGACTTTTCCTCTGCTATGTTTCAATCCTAACCACTCTATCTACAATATGCGACAGATTTGAAAAAAAAAGATTAAGAACCCTTTTAAGCGGGTACTTTATCAAAACCTAAAACAAAAAAAAATTATAAAATAACCCTTAACAAAGAATTATGACTATAAGATAGCTTAACCCATTGCATGACCTTTTTACACCTCTTCGCCACTGAGATTTTCCGCTTATCAGTTCTGCATTGAAGCCAATGCAAAACGTCTTCGGCAAATTACATCACATAACTTTGTCATAACAAATTATAACTCGATAAAAAAGCAATTTGTTGCGGCTAATAAACCTTCAACCTATTTTGTAGCCATGGCCAATTTGTATGAGGAGCTATCCGCAAACCAGTTGGGTCAACAACAAGTGAACCGCCAGCTCTTTGCTGAAAGTTTCAATACCATAAGGCCCATAGTTCCATCGCCCATAGACTCGAGATGAGAACTTTTGTCTGTGCATATGAGCAATCCACGAAATAATAAATTTTCACTCCCATGTTCTCTCTGTGTGTGCGTGTGCCATAAGGAACAAAAAAGTTCACTACGCGCCAACCGTCAACATGGTATTATTTACCACCACCGGTTCGCCAGTGGTTGTCAAGTTGCCCCAAACCTACCGACGACCAGCCAAATCCATATGGCAATAACGAATAATCTGCAGATACATGTGAAAATGAACAAAGTCACTTCGTTTGCTCAAACCGAAATCATCCTCATGCGCTTTTAGGACGGTCCTGGGCAACATCCTCAACCATGATCATCAACATCATCATAGTCGCGCAGTCCATGGATGACCTATGGTATGTGTTTCCACATGCAATTGCTGCATTTCACTAATATCGCACTAAAGAACCAGCACTACCGCCGCCACTGCTGTTACTGCTGCTGTACCCATTGCCAATATGTATCTAGATACCTTCATATGTTACTGCATTCGATGAACACACCACCACCACTTTTGTGACGACGATGATGGTGAAACTATCCAGAGTGCAAGTGCAAATCTGAATTATCTGACCAGATCACCATATGGACATGACACCATTGCACTGTTCTTTGCTGTATCTTGAACGTTGGTGGTTCGGTGAGTTGGTGGAGAACGCACACACGAGGGAAAGCTGTGCGTTGTTGTTCTGAATTTGTTTTCTTATTTTCTCTTCGCTTAGTTTTTCTGTTTTCGTGCGGTAGGAAAAGATGCTCCTTTCTACTATGCCGGTATGGGTAAATCTCATAGATACACATGGTCAAACAGTTTATGATCTGTGGGAAAATGTTCTTGGAGAATTTTTCGACTATGCATATATTAAGATGATCAAATGGAACTGAGAATCCTCCTCGGTGAACTAACATTTGCACGAGGTGTAAACCGAACCGGTATGGAATATGGTGGCGCGATAGTTATTTGTGCGAGCAGGTTGCACACCGATGACCAAGGGTACATGGTACAAATGTTCTGCAGAGGATTGCTGAAAACATATACCGTGCGAGTGAGAGATAATAATAATTGTATCTAAGACAGGACAGGATCATAACGTCTTCATTTTAATAACTTGATTTGCCTTATGGGAGGCGAAAAGTCGTTAGCACTTGTTTTATGAACATGTTCAGGCATATGATTTAGACAGTTACAAAGGTGTATTGGATTCAAAATATTTAATATCATTTTAAATGATAATTTTACTATTTTGACAGGACGTTGTCTGTCAGTTCAAAATAAGTATACTTTTTGCCTTGAAGCTTGGAACTCAATGCAACTGATGTCTGGAGGCTTAAAAAAAGCCAATAGTCCTAGCGCAAGATTTTTGTTTCGAAAAGGTCGAACTTGAAGGCTTTAAGGTGATTATTTACGAACAGAAGGTCACACTGGGAGATATTTGCCTAATACTTTGACTTTCGTGTTTCTTTAACGACATCATCAGGCCATATACAGTGGTATGCAATATAAAAGTAGTGCACTAGGTTCCGATTCATAAATAATCGGAATGTGCACTTACGCAATAAGGTGACAGTCATTGACCAATTTTGAACTCTTAATTTTAAAAAATAGTTTCAAAAAGACACCAAGAGATATCCATTCTAGCAACTCTTTTGTGCTTATTTGTATCGTTACATCTCCATTATTTATGGTTAGAATTAACGTCACATTAAATGCTACCATATTCGCACTGCAGTAGGCTGGAATGTACATGCATCTATGTCCTGAGAATCAGCACAGGGACAGTACGCATTAGTGTGCGATCGCGTTCAGAAATCCGCGGTATTAACTAACCAACATGGTCATTAATTTTGGCAATTCCAAGGCTTTCATTGCTGCCTGACTTTGAACATACATTTATATGTTACGAAAGCAAGATCCTCTATTGTATTTATAGGTTGCTGCTTCTTGAATTGCAATGATTTACGCTTGAATGATACCGCACTAATTAAGCTTCGATTGCGAACAATAAGACACCTATGCGTCTTCGTGGAGGATGTTTACATACCCGCATGACATACCCGCAATTAGGTAAGCCCCAAAGGCATTAATTCATATCTTTCAAAAGAATTAAACGTTACAAGAAGCTCAAGCCAGAACAAAATTTTAAGCAAAAAATTGAAAATTGAATAATTGGTCGCTGAATTATCAGCTAGTGAACGAAAACTATGTTAAGAAAATCATATTTACGAATGAGGCACACTTACAAGTCAATGGCTACGTACCTACATAAATAAGAAACAATTTTAAATTTAGTCGGACGCCTGCATTGCAAGCAATCGGGTAGCTATTTTCTGATTGTTAAAAACTTGAACTGAAGCACAAGTGTAACAATGGTGTTTCTGATAAATTTCTTGCTTTACCACCCCGTGGTGTTCTCTGAAAACTATATGTATGTGCAACCCCTGCGCAAGTAGGCTAGAATTGCATTTGTGAACGGGTTAGCGCTCACTTGTCTGGGTAACATGGATTAGTATTCTATGTTATCGAAAACCTGTTGTTAACGATGCGGAAACTATGCTTTGGGTAAGGTCTGATTCAACGATGTCAACTTTTGACTATTTTATCCGGACAGCGATTGTTGTCTGGAATGTCAGCGCTATTTTCAACTTAGCTATTTAATGAAAGTTTATTTAAATTGACTTAATATTATGATATGAGGTTGTTATATGCCAACAAACTCGTGCCTTCTGGCAGCAGCATGGTCCTTGTTTACTCCGCGAAAAAGGGGGTCTGATGCTGTTAAAAAATTTTTTTTGGAAGTCGTGGCAACACTATGGCAACAGGATTATATAAGCGATCATCTGCACTAGAGTTATAAACGTCACAATACTGTAGTGTAGTGCTCCAACGAGTTTACAATAAGTTGGGCACCATAATCCATGGAACATCATATGGAGAATTGAATGGCCAGGTTGGCATCGACTACCAAAGGCTCAGACATGTGATGGGCAAGAAAAGCCTTGGAAACCGAAATGACAACGACTTCTACCATGCCAATATTTAAGCTCAAGGTCAGTCAAAAAGTCGGTTGTGGCCGTTTTAGAAACTGTCCCGTGGATGTCCGAAACAGGCAGAGAGGAGACGTGGGGAGGGCGCTTGACCACCACTTTATGTGGTTAGCCACCCTCAAATTACGTGCAACATCAGTAAGACGACTTCGAAAAAGTACCAGGAAACACACTTACAACATCGACCGACTAAAGTAATTTAAATTTTGCTAATAATTATTGAAACGTCGTTCAGAAGGAGCGGAAGCATCCAGGGGTCTAGCGCCACCAACCCTGCAAGGACATTGAAATAGAGAGAAAAATATTTTCACCACTAAGACGGAGCACGTGACTTTCGAAGATTTCTCTGAAGACTGGACGAGGAACGAAAAGCTCTAAGAGTCCGTATTTACCCCTCACCCCCGAATAAAGCGCTCAAGAATAACAAAGCGGTGGACCTTGATGGCATACCCGCGGATAAAACACCTACCTCGGTTTGTAATGAACCTCCTCCAAATGACAGCGACTAGGAGAGGGAAACAAACAACGTCGGGCTGGAGAGTAACACCGCCAGAACTAAAATTATTATCAGACTCACAAATAAGGATTTCAGTATAAACGGTAGAGAATGTAGACCTTAGGAGTATGGTTATTACCAAAAGCGGTACCGAACAAGACATACGTATGTAGTAAGCTGAACAACCGATGCTAAATCGGAGTTTGGTTTGTTTTCAAAAATATGGAGAAACAATAAAATTGGCTTAAATACCGGGCTACGGCTGTTTGATGTGAATCGGTTTTAAGAAACATCTTGCAGATGTTTTTAACACGAACCTCTTTGAAAGAACAGGATCCCATTGACATCGCAATTAAAAGACGGAGTTTGCAGTGGATAGGACATAAATTTTGAAAAGGCGACACCTTAGCGGAATAAGAGCTGTTCGACCGAGACATATGTACATATGTAGTAGGAGTCACAACATCTAGGACCAAGTTGGGAGCTCCGCCCCAAGATATTTCCAGAAACCGAACGTGATGGGGTGTAAGCCTTGTGGAGGCCACAAGGGGAAATAGGGGCTAAGGAGCAAATAAGTTATGCTGCAAGGCTCCACCCCTTCTTTTTTATTAGATATCATATTCTACTGGAATCCCTCATATCTTCTATGCATAACAATCCCGATTTCGCTTTCTTTTAAAGAGCAATACACAATTTCAAGAAAGTTCGTATTCAGTGTTCTTCCAAAACTTTGTAGGACAGAATAAAGCGAACTGTAACCACACAGCCCACAACCTATCACAGCTACTGCAAAATCCCATGAGTCGAACATATTAATTAAGCCATATCTACGCTTAGACTGCATAAATAACCAACAGTGTCAGATTAGTGCATGCATGCCACATATCCTCCTAGTGGCCACTACAAATTAGCACGTGTATGCGGAGCATCGGCAAGTCATGTTCTTAGACGACTGAACTGACCAATTCGTATCGCATATGTCGAGGACTTTAATTACAACAAATTAGTTTCACAACTTCTTAAATCAAATTCAATGAGGGAAGCAATGCACGTTGGCGATAAGTGCCATCCATGGACTTCGCATGAGACCTCTTTTTTAGCTGCTTCTACTTTTCCTGTTGCTGCAAAATGATCGCAATTAATTTCACGCAAACCTCTGGGGACAAAATCGTCGCAGTTGTGAACGCGCCGTCGATGTCGTGCGTTATTTATTTTTTATTTTTTTCCTTCTTTTCTTTTATAGCCTATGTCGGCTAG
Organism: Blera fallax; assembly: GCA_946965025.1. NCBI lineage: Eukaryota > Metazoa > Arthropoda > Insecta > Diptera > Syrphidae > Blera > Blera fallax. Next base: position 24,101,299 of record OX337245.1, read on the forward strand.
TACCCTGTTTAAAAGGAACATGCAATTTAAAAGGGGGCAATAAATTGCTCCCTATCCAGTAGTCATGTTTGCTTAATTTATTTAAGAGAATTTATTTAGGAGAAAGTTTTGTGCTGCTGGATGGTTCAATTGTGTTCCAATCTTTTGATGTAGAAATGAAAGTAAATGTGAGGATTCTAGGAATTAGGATGTCAGCTTAACACAGTTGCGATCTCCAAGCTTCTTGGTTTCATCATAGGGAACTTCGCCAAATATTTTATTGTTGAAGACTAAATGTCTGAAAGTATGTTTCAATTAAAAAGCTTTTTGCGAGGAAGAAAAATTGCAGCCGTGTATGATACGGAGCACACAATATTCGAGCGTCATATAAAAACTAAACCTCTACACTGGAACGACCATCTTCGCATATTCACGGAATATAGAAATTGTTTTAAGAAAATTGATTTGTGTATACAGATTGTCCCAGTTAAGAGGTACAATCCCTTAAGTGGACATTCCTGGAATTCCGGCAAAGATAAAATCGTATGGCAAGATGGCAGGATCTATTTCCATTCCACTTCGAGTTATAGCTCGTCGAAATGTTGTGTTTGTCGAACGCCTGCAACTTTTGAACTACATATTTCAGCTAGAGAGTAGAAATTTGGCGCAAACTTGGAACAGCATATAATAGAGAAAATTTTCGAAAACAACTGTTTTTAGGGGCAAAGAATACCCTACACCGTCAACTTAGACCTGTTTTTTCGAAATCCGTACCTAAATTCAGACCACAGCACATCCAATCTAAATTTTGGAGAAATCCTCGTGGAACGATCTCGGTGCAAACGCTTAGCAGATATTTGCTTTCCACGGCAGAGTAGAGTGTACCAAGAGGTTTCCAGAAACTATGTAGGTGCATACATATATACATTTTCCTGGATTAACAAGAAAATTATAGTCTCTACAAAAAGTTCGAGGTAACCGACGATCTTGAAACTCAAGAATTAGGTACAATGTATCGTTTTTTGAAGAGGCACTTTTAAATTAGCTTCAAGATATCCAAACATGTGGTCTCTTAAGACCTGTAAACTCAATGACAAACCAGAAAGCTACTAACAAATCACGCTACTTAGTGTTGAGTATAAACTATTTCATCATTCAATGCTGAAACACTGTAAAATGTTAAAAAAATCCTTTCAGAGTAAGTGCGAAATGGAGCCCTTTCCACTGTTGTTGGAGTTGGAAAATTTTGGTCACAAAATCACATTTTCAGACGAAGCTCATTTTCATTTCGTGGGCAGTATATCAACAAACAGGATTTGGGGATCTGAAAATTGTCATCTTTGTGTCCTGCAGGTTACCACATTAGCTGTCAAATAATAGTTCTTTTGTGTACTAAGTTTCGTACCCGTGCTATACGTATAAGCAGTTTTGGAGACCGTTTTTGGCCACGGTGCGGCGCAGCTGCAATTTGATGGCACTGGACTTTTTTTATGGGGAACTGTTACTGCCTTAATTGTACCGTTAGTTATGGTCGATTAACTCGCATTTGGTCACACAAATGAGTTCCGTATTCAGATCAGTATAAAATATAGGGCAAGGGCAGTAGCCAGTAAGTGACAGGACATGTTACTCAAAACACTGAATGGGATCAGAGCAAAACCACAACAACAAGTTAACTATCTAGGCATAACAATAGGCAACAAAAATCTCTGAAAGAAACATGAAGAAGCTGTGGTAGTTAAAGTAACCCGAGCACTAATGGTGTGCAGAAGCAATTTAGTCAAGATTTGGGGACGCAACTTAGCTTCACTGAGATGGAAGTACGCTAAGATGGTCAGACCCATTATATCGTACGGAGCTTAGGCTAGAAGAATCAAGCTAATCACAACGAGGAAAACCCTTTAGAAAGTACAGAGACTAGCTTGCATCTGCATATGGCTAGAGGAATCTGTCCCACAACAGCACTGGAAGTGATATTGGGACTCACATTAAGTGCTAGAAAGAATCGTCAAAAAAGAGGTGTCGGAAAAGAAAAATGCATCGCACATACATATATGTATAGCGAGAAATACTTTCCAAATCAGGCCACTTTCAAGATTAGCCCAGGGATGATATCGTCAAGAAATACTGCTTCATAAAGAAATTCAACTAGATGCGAGAATGAAGTAGTATACTTGGGACGTAACAACTTTAGCAAAATATCATAAAGTTGTACATGGATGGATCGAAAACATCCATAGGAATCGGAACAAGTGTATAGAGGGCCAGAACCAAGTCATATATAATCATAAGCCGTGGAAACATACCCCATCATTTTCCAAGCAAAGGCCTACAAAATCAAAGGCGAGCAAGATTTCGCGATACAGTGGAATATCCAAGCCGCAGTCAAAGATCTTAAGCTCTTCTGAAATTAGGTCTGCACTCGTGTGGGATGGCTTTCCAAGATAAACCGGTTAAGTCAGAACAGCAGAGTCACCCTTTACTGGGTACCAGATCACGTGGTAGTAGAAGGACATGAAGCAGCTGATGGACTAGCAAGATAAGGCTTAGACAACGTCTTTACCAGCCCGGAACCATTTTGGGGGCTGCGGCTGCATACGATAAGGAAAGAACTAAGGAATCAAGAACACTGTAAAAGAACGGGACTTTGGGAGTCCCTAAGCTAAGACAGGCCAAAGAACTTCTAGGAAACCGTAACCGAAATAGAAGTCAGTCATACCTCATTCAGACAGCTGAATGTAAGCATTTAACATTCGCTTCTCAATGTATTTCAATTCGTTTCTATTGCGTCCTATTTTAGTAAATGAATTAAACGATTTAACAATCTGTAAATACTACACCATAGCATGCATCTTAGTTATCCACTATTTAGACAAAATTCAACAACCATTGCATTAGTTCACCATTAAGTTCGATACTTACTCGAACTTTTAAGCCTGTATCCAAGAGTAAAAGCTATTTGTAATTTAAATTACTTCAAATTGGTTTTGCCCTTATTTGATTTTCTTCGGGGAAAAACCTAACAACTCTTCGTGATCAGGTTGTCGCAATATGTCACCGGGTTACATGTCTCCCCCATGTTCAGGCAATCACAGATAATCATAGATAAGGCAGACTACTCTTGGTCTGCCAGTGATTAGCAAAAGTCTATTACAACTACTAAGTCCAAACACAAATGTGACTAGTAGACTTAAAAGGAAATTACGCCTTTTATTGCCACATTGGACTTTATATCCAAAACAATGCGCGCTCATCGTGATCAGAAAGCAGAGCAACAATTTCGGCAAAGCAGAGCAATCGAGACCATTCTCGTTTGGCCGTGGCAATTGTATCCCCCAGCCAATGACTTGGGAAGATCCTAAATGAGAATTTCGATACACATACGTACATAGCTATGTAGGTATCCGTACAAGTATGTAAGGTATATATTTTTCCTTTTGTGTGGAAATTAAAAGTTTCCATTTTCAACTGTAGCTTTAATGGAGTAATTGCCGGGTGAGATTTTTTTTTCTTCATGGGAATTAAATGCACGATGTGTTTGTTTTAGATCGGGGTCGCAATTCTATGTTAATTTCGTATCTGTGGTAAATAGTTACAATTGGTATGCAGATGGGATCAAATCGTATTCCACCAGTGAAGATATCTTCACCGACTTTGCTGTCAATGAGTTTTTTTTCCCCAAGAGAAAATCTCTTTCTAAGCAAAACAGGTAATTTTGTGAAGATAAATAAATTTGAATTGGCTTTAGTGCAAGGTCAGGGGTAAATGGTTTTCTAACCATTTTATGTGAAACCTTCTTAATGAGATATTAATCTATGGAGTCGGAAGAAACAAATGATAAAATAAAGTATGCTAGGTGCAAGTATTACTATTTATTTATTTTTAAGAAGGGCCATCGTGGGGAAAGTAGAATCGGGGCAAAGTGCAACCAATCGAAAATAAACGATTAAGAAAACGGAGCGTGGTAGATAATGTATATTTAAGAAGGACAGGCGTCTTTCTCACAAATTTGTCTATAAACTCATAGATTTATCTCCACGCAGTGGACTGAATGTTGGGTTCCAATCCCTTTCTTAGACCCGGATAGTTGGTGGGTAATTCCACAAATGAAATTAATGGCGACGTCTATGGTGCTAGTTCTGTCGAGGTAACTGCCCTGTCAAAGTGCACAAAATGTACGTTTCGCGGCCACAACCAAATTGCAATATGTACCAATATTTGGCGCAAGAGACCGTATGTGGTATAGGGCCTAGCTTCTCGCGTATTCGCGTTGTGCGTGTTATATTTCTCCACACAAATGGAAGGGACCTACAGATTAGAGCCATATCCGAAAGGCATTTTTTGTAATTGAGAACGTTTTTTATGACAGTTATTCCATTCACCAAAGGTGGGACCGCCAAAAAACTTTTCCGCGTTTGACCTAACGCGTTAAACACTGAGCCACGGCTTATGCAACAACGGGCTAATTCAGGATAATCTAATTTGCGGAGTTGCCGTGGATAGTGCGCAGTTCCCAATTTTCTATCGATCGACGCAACTGTCTTTTCACTGGAAGGGTCTCCGAACCCGAGAGAGAGGGTTGACTCGAGACTCTACCTTTTTAGTCAGTCTACGGATACCTGCAAGTACTTGCAGCAAAACAAAAAGCATACCGAGGAGCGCTGCACAGAACGACAAGAGCTGTTCACGAGTTCTAAGAGAACGGAAAAGAGAGTAGAGATCTTGAGAATCGTGGAATCGTGGAAAGGAAAACCTATCGCCAGAACGATGGGCGGAGATTTTACCGAGGAAAAGCATCTAGCTTTTATTACTTATTAGTTAGAAGGACGCACAAACTAGAGCAACTATCTGTACCTATACGAAATCCTGAAAAGAAATATTGAAATAAATATTGAACTCTGAAAAATGCGTTGGTTAATCTGAACGGATTCCCAGTTGTCCATTGACAACAAAGGATTGTTCTTTAAATAGGTTCCCAGACCAATTTGGACGTATAAGATACACATCTGGGGTTGTACACAGTATAGAAACTTACACATGATACAAAAACTCCAAAATAAGGTACTATTTATACACATCATTATATCCTGTTGTATATTAGAAATAACAATCTAAATAATTATTTTAGAGAAATGGTGTGAAATAGTTCAAAAATACGGAGTCAAGCAATACCAAAGTTCAAAAACATGTAAATCCTGCTATAAAATTCAAGAAAAATAAAACAGGAGGACGGATCAAAAGATTAAAGTCAAATAATTCTGTTGTAAATCAACGATAATATCGGGGCTAGCCATCTTTGTCGCAATAACATACACCGCCTGTTATTATTAGGTGTGTTCAGACTCTAATTACACCAACTCTCCGCCTTAGATCTCCCACCAATGACAGTAACGTGGGAAAAGTGGGTTTAGATGCGTAGGTAGATTTTGTTAGGTTTAAAGCCTCACAGTCAGGCTGTCGATGCTTTCCACCCTCTATAAAAAAAATTTAAACGGCAATGAAAATACAGTCGGTTGCTTGTTAGGTTTAAGTCTAAGTGAGCCGCTGATAGTCTCCAGTGAAGTAGGGCACCCATCTACCTAACCTAACCTAATGTGCATTTAATTGTTACAACTTAATTTGCACCAACAAATTTTTAATGTTTAATATGCATGACCATTGCTAAAAGAAGCACAATGAAAGGAAGAGAAAACTCAAAAAATTAAGGAATTGTCCCTTATTCACCCGCAGAAATACAATAATTTGGTCAGAAATGTTATCTCCTGTAAATATATAATTAAATCAGTTACTCTGTTCCGGTTACCACTCCTTACTTCCTTGAAATGGAAAATGGCAACTCCACACAATTTTATAAATCAGAATTGTTATCAATTGTTATCAAATGGTGCCAACCCCAGAGATACCGCGATCAAAATTGTCCACATTCACCACTCTCAACATCTCAGCTCCACCTTAAATGGAAATTTCTTGCAGACCAAACCAGATTCATCTGAAAAAAAAAAAAAATATTGTTCCAATGTACTCGCTTAACATCAAGTCTCACATCCCTTTTCCTCAATGTCCTTAGAACCATAAATTCTAATTAAATGGGCTGGCAAGATCCACTCCATCATTCTCTCTCTAGCGCACACGCCCGGCTCACATGATGATCATCTTCATCATATGTATACGGCGCAACCAGCCTGAAATGAAGACATCTACAACTAGCACGATGCAGTCTCAATTACCAAGTAAACATTACACACAGGATCCAACAAAACACGAATCTGCCACAACATACAGATATAGAGAAACTCACCAAACATCACAATACGATCGGACCGTACCGCAAACCACATTATTGATAGCTCAAGATGTCCGGTCTTGTAAAATAATTATGATGATGCATACTTCAACCGCCGCCGCAGCTCATCGCTTCAACTGGATAATTGCAAAAGTCGTTTAGCATTCTGCCTGTCCTGACAGTCGTAGTCGTCAGCGTCAGAAAGTAAGCATCGCAGTCTGTTTCCTAGGCGGAATGCCAAAGTTTCTATACGACTTGAACAAAAAATGAGAGTTGAGGTCTCGTGCGTATCCAGAGACATGTCATATTTTATGCTCCATGATTTATGGCAATATTCTGAACATTTTCCAAACACACACACAGACATCACTGCGATACATGATCTACTCGGAACCTGAAGATACTTTGTGGCATTCACACGACCTAGCCCCAAAGTATAACCATTTGACGTGATGTTGTGCATTTGTTGCAATTCCTTTCGCATACCAAAAATGGTCAAAGGAAATTGAGGAGAAATGCTAGCATACAAAATTTGTCCAGTCCAGTGCCGCCTCGAGACTAACCCCACCTAACAGTGGTGCACAGTAACAGTCCGTCACACAAAAAATAGAAAATTATTGCCGCATCGTCATCGACTTTCAAAAGAAGATGTGTCAACCTGTCTAACTTTCCACCCTCCACTGGACAACTCGACCCCGAGTTGTGTCCCGCACTAAACCGTCCCGAGATGAACGATGCTGCTGATCTATCAATTATTATTAATATTTCAACTTTCATTGAATGGAATTCGAAATTGATGTTCGGCGTTCTGTCAAAGTTGCATAACAAACAGTTTTATTGGTAAGTTTTGTGCGACGGCGGTGCACAGTGATTTAGACATGTTCTAGACGACGACGAACACACAGAGCACAACAAACAGCGACATCGAGGACATCGACTACCGACTACCATCAGTGACAACAACTGATGGTGACATCTTTTGCTGACTGTTAATCAAATGGCCACGGCCAATGGATGGATCTAGTTATTAGGTCTTAACTTCACCTAGTGGCAATGGTGTAATAGTCCTCTTTGGTGGACTGCCTCATGCTGGTGGCTGTGTTCGTCTAGCCGAGATGCCTTCTTGCGCATATTTTTCACATTGCATTATGACAAGTTTGTGACAAGTTAAGAACAAATTGATTGGCCGGGGTTTTTATGATATAGTCGCTGGGTAGACGGGAATTTTATTCTGTGGGCATATGTTCGACGACGGTGCGCGGCACAAGAAACGATCGATTGAATAAAAGATGCTGTGACGGACATGGCGCTAAGGTGATAATTGCTGCGAAATTCCATGTGAGCGGGATGACTGCATACAAATTGTTGATAACTAAGTCATTTGTATCCTGTCACGATTGTGCTGGTATTTTATAGATTTTTATGTGCTCAGAATATCCACTAATGCTGCAACAATTAAAGAGACAAATTTACTTTGTCATTGAATTGAATATTTTTTAGCAGCAATATGACGCGAAGTAACTATCTAGGTATATCTTAAGCCCTACGATTATTCGCATGTAAAATATGTTCGGCAAATAAGAATGCACCTTTCCCCTCGTTGGCACAATAATCAGTAAAGGTGTTGGAATATTTAACAGTTGGCAGTTGATGTAGTGTGCAGCGTATTTGTCTGGTAGTAGACCGGCTATACTCCAGTTTGGGTGCTTTTGGGATTCGTGCATCGTACTCACCGAATACCATTCCAAAAAAAGAATTAACAACCAGGGTTCAATTCGTGCTTGAGCTTAAAAAAAAACAATAAGGAGATTATTTACTCTAGAATATTCTATTCGAATACTTAGTTTTGCCCTTATTTACTGCTTAACCGATTTTGGCAGCTTCCGTTTCAATTCAGAGAAAGCATCAATGACAGTCTGCTGTGTTCTGCCCACTATGTATATCAATATCGTCGGCGTACGCTAGTAACTAGTAGTTTCACAAACTTTCGAAAAACTGGCTTCTGAGTTCCGCACAATTTCTTCAAGTATTATGTTAGAGAAATCACATGACAGCGCATCATCTTGGCTAAATCCATTTTTGACATCAAAGATCTCGGTGAGGTCTCATTCTGTCTGGCAACGATTTTTCCATATTCTCAGTACCGACGGTTAAACAGAAGTCTTTTCGCCTTGGGGTTTCGTGGTTTTTCTACGAGCCCTCAGTTTTTTTTAATATCAACTCCTTTATCTCAGCCCTTAGCAGGGTATTTTATCTCAGGATATCTTCTATGCAAACATCTTGCTTTTCATCTGTGAACAGTAAGTCAGCCATACATATGTACGTTTCTTAGCGGATATTCGAAAACAGTGAGAGAAATTGTTACTGAACCTCCAAGGACATCAATTCATCAGCATTCGCACGAATTAAACGTTTCAAGAAGCACCTTACACCAAGCTTTTTCGAAAGATCTGCATCTGCATGCGCGTACAAAATCCAACTGACCCAAGACTCAAACCAAACTACAATTTTAAGCGAAGGGAATTAAGGTTGATGGAATATGGGATCATTTTTTAACTGAATGGCTACGTAAATAAGAACAATTTTCGAATTTAAGGAGCAGATAGTCAAGTGCATTCTCTTGACTACCATATGCCACGTGGTACTCTTTGGGGCAGTTTCTGAGCTAGTTGAGTGATTGGATTGTATTTCTAATACAGTTACAGTGAATGATTTTCTTTGCAGAACGATGAAAACGATGATTTATTTTCCACAACAGGACGCCACAACATGTCTCACTACACGCGAATTAATTGATTTGCTGCGGGAAAAACTTTCAAGTCATGTTATTTCAATAAATGCGGATAGAAAATGGCCAACTAGATCATGTGAATTGAGACTATGGGACAACATGCCAATAAACTACGGCTTTTATATTGTTCAAACTTGACGTAATAATTATTTATTCGCCACGCCATGCTTGCGCTTGAGTAAAGACTGCCTTTTGGTGATACACCGCACGATCGATAATTGTTTATTGATATAAGATATCTCATCTAGATAAAAATAAAGAATACTTATATAAAATCGGTATCGGTGGTATAGTACCTAACTTTACGTTTTCACTCACGAGCTACCGCCTTTAATTACTAGCGCCTGTGAAGCACATTATTACCACCTTAGATCCAGTACAAATTATATATGTGCATGGTTACTTAATTGCTCTACAATAACACGGAACACTTAGATAATTAATCACGAATAATTCAATTTTTCCTGAATAAATAATTTTCTATTGGTTTGTGTGGCTAATTTCAAATCATCTCAGGCCAACAGTAAAGATCGACAATTCAGTGCCATTTGACGTTCCAGTAGAACCGGTGTTTAGTGTCATATTACCCAAGACTGTATGGTGTACGTTCCTTCACTTGCTACATTGTAATTGAGTAAAATTAATTAAAAGTCCCAGTGCACAGTATGCACCACGAGCATTGTATAGAATGCACTAATAGGCGCCAAAATAATTAACATTCTCGAAACGTTCTCTTTTTTTTCTTCACTTTTTTAATTAAAAGATTTAATTACACATATTCTGAGTTGGTTGTTTTAATAGTCGCTCTTGTTATTGCTAACTCAATGCTCAGCTGGCACATTGAGAACTGGAGAGTCTCGTCGCATTGAAATAGTAAGAACGATAGATGCAACAGATACGTTCATGAATATTATGAACGTTTGGGTGCAACGAGTATTTCTTAATTACTAAGGTGGATGCTGTAGATACATACATGTATACTCTGATCTATATCCATCAGGAAATAGAGGCCATTTAAATGAAGATTTTGTTCTTAATAAATTGCCCGTGGCTGGTATAGTTTGGAATATAGGAACTATGTGGAAATAAAGAAAAAAATACGTCAATACCACGTAAGGTTCCCTCGTTGACCGACCAGCTCTGTAAGTAAAATCTTCAGCCATACTAACCGTGTGAATAGGTAGGACGAATACATGTTCGCTCTAACAGAGTGCTAAGAAAAATTGAGACGATGGAATTATGTTACATAGAGAAAAGACTGTGAAACTTTGCTTATTTGCTGTGCAAATGCATACATCGCCTGATAAATACGACTGAAATTGTGAACAGCTACTACTAACTAGGACATGTTCTATAAATCATTTGCGAAAGTTTGTGACAACACTACTGCGGAGGCATAACACTGGCAGTAGGTTTGTCATATGGCTGAAGAAATTGATCGCTCTGTTGATAATTGATATGCTCATGACATCAGGTGGATCGGGAAAAAAATACTGTGAATCAGAAGCGAAGGCAAACAAATAAATGACAACAAAAAAATCTCCCCAGTTATCTGGACACCACCCCTGGAGCTAATGTGTGAAACCTAATACACCTGAGTTTCAAACCACTACGCCAATCTCTTTCTCCCTCTTTCTCTATCTTCCTTTCAACGCCCGCACTGTGTATAAACATTAAAACGGTATTCATAACCCCTTGAGTGCGGGTAAATTATAAAAAAAAAAAAAAAAAAACTCTAGACCTGTAAGTGTGGCATCATTTATCCTCAAAACTATAGAGATACTCCTTGGTGTTCACTTCTTCCTCGTACGCGTCATACATTTTTTTTTATTCAAACATCGCGTAGTAGGGTGATTCAAAATTCGACCAATCAATGGAAATGGGCCGTGTTGGAAAGTTGAATAATCACGTCGTTCCCGGTGCCTCCAAAAAAGAGTTTTTTTTTTTTATTTTTTGTGGTTGTTAATTATAGACTATCGGGGCTGTCCGCAATGCGGAGCTCTTTCTTCTCTACGTTGAACTATTTAGTTTCAAGAGAAAATTTGATCAAAATATCTGATGGCAATTTTATATCAAATGGGTCTAAGTGCGTTACGGATTCAACCTACAAACCTCGTGCTCTCAAAATCTTTTGCTACGATCTTGTTACAATACTTGTAAAAAGTGTTCATCAAACTAGTTCCTATGAGTCCTTAGTCTGGTGACCCAGAAGATTGGTTGAATCTGGTTTTTTCTTTTACACTGAAGACTCTAGCACCACCAGTCGAACTGAAGTTGGCTGATCGATTATATTCCAATGTGATGTCTTTGCCATACTCACGGTAGTAAACTAGGTAATCTATGAAATATGGTGTTGTAGAAAGACCAGCATTTCTAGCGACAATCAAGTTGCACATAAGGTGCAAGTCCCAGAAATTATTCAAACGCTAAACAGGAATGGAACAAGGTGTGTCATACTAGAACGAATGGACCAGATCCTGTACCCGTTAGATCGAAATTGGTGTCATTTTAGCAAAATTAGACCAACTCTTAAATGGTCGCTTCACATAACGAGAAATGGTTGGATTTTGACAGGGGGTCCTTGTGCGTCGGAGACAAATTGACCCTTGGTACTTTTCCTGTAGAAATCTGTAAATAACATGAAGTGGACTTCATGTATTTGTCTGCCCAATATATCCAGCATACGCAGTAGTGTAAATGCTATCTACTATTGTCCTTTTTCTTTAATATCATGGAAGTCGAGCTCATGAGTATACTTATGCTTATTTGAGAAACAAAATTCTAAACTAGACGTAGATACTCACTTAGTGACACTATGATGTTCTACACGCAATGTTTGAAAGGTATTCCGAGTGGAGTACAGCCCCTGTTGCAATAAATCACAGACATTCCCAAGTAGTGTCATTTTCATGAGGCATGCGCTACAAAACCAAAACTCAAATAAAACGCACAATTCGTTTGGCATTTACATCCGTGAACTTGAAACGATTTCAGGCGAATTTTTTTCATTTAGTTTCAATAGCACGAGTAGCAAAGCGTAGCCTCACTTCTTTCCAAGGAAAAACCATCACATTCTCTCGTGACTTTCTTTCGCGGTGAAAATGAATACACCTCAGTGGAGTAGAGGATAACGAAACAACTGCATCTCGAGAACGTAACCGCATATCGAGCGATCGATGGGAAATTCCTTAAAGCGCAGTAAACATTTTGTCACACTTAATAACTTTTCGATAAAATCTATGCGAGCTCGCTCTGCTCAGAGGTTATACCCTCAATATCCTATCGAACATCATCACCACCATCGGATGCCAGCAAACCCCACGCTGATATCGATACAAATGCACATACATAGCAAAGCTACTGCTGTAGTAGCTCAGCCCAGAATCTGAAAACCATGAGAGAGTCAAGCTCCACTTATTTGCTCGATCGTATTTCCTCACCTGATCGTGACCGAATTTTTATTCTTTTTTTTTTAGGTTTTATTTCAGGAGTTCTCTTGCCACTCGTGGCCTACATACAAAAACAACATCAGCGAAGAAGCCTACCTGCATAGTGGGACAGAGAAAAAAAATTCCTCTCGTAGCATTGTTCTTGGCTACTTTTCGTGGTTCTCTGTAATGTTTCAAGGAGTATTTTTCCACCTCCTTTGCCTACTACCACCAAAAAAGTGTGCGATAACGGACATGGAATTCGTTGAGGACATCATACCAACTCTCTGTTCCATCCTCGCTTCTTAAATATGTATCCTCCTGTATCCAAGAATTAAGACAACCAACGACGACGGTATTCAGTCGCTGCCGGCATTATTATGCATGATGGTAGCGCGCGCATTGGAATATTGAATAAGTGGCGGTTAGTTACATAGATAAGGAGTAGTGGACTTGGATTGGGATTGAAATCAGGGTGCAGGCAGCACACTAGTAGCACGAGGTGAATTTTCACGCCGATTGTGAGAAAACGGGATTGCAATGCTGCACAGGGATAAACATCGCTCGTATTTAGATGTGAGTTTTTCATAATAAAATTCCTTGCATGCCCTTTGCTCAACTTGAAGCAGAAGCCCCTTAAGATTCTCAAAAAGTCCAAGCCCGGATATCGGTCTTCCTTTCTTTGTAAAAATACTATTTTTAACCGATATCTAAAACATATACAAAGATAGTTCTATAACCATTTTAAATTTAATCTTTTGAACCTGAAGACTGATAAGGAATAACTTTAATTTTTTCATTGTTTAGCTAAACAGATTCCAGTTTTAAATATCATATCACTATCCAATTTGAGCGGTAGTACCTGTTAGAATCATTTGCAACGTATAGCGTTAGTATCTCACTCACTTCACACAGACAAGACAGTATAAGTGCAAAAAGATAAAATTGAATGAAAACAAAACTCCAAATCCGAGTGGATCTCCATTCCCAATATATGCACATACAACAACAAAATTAAAAAAAAATCGAAGGAAAAAGTGTCGTCGTGTTGTTGGATCACGATTTAGATCAGGGTCATAGGCACGTAGTATCGGTGTGCTGACTAAATTAACCTTTTGTGGAAAAATAAAGTTTATATTAGTGTGTAATGGATTAGGGTATACGATTGAGGAAGACGTATATTGTGGATTTCACAGAAAACGTATCAAAAATTGTACAAAAAAAGTGCAACTTAGTTTTATTCTTTTCATCTACATATTTGTCTTCTACTAAATTTAACACACTATAATAAAAGCAGAAGAATAAGTGTTTCAAAAACTGCTGAAAGAGTGATATAAAACAACTGTCGTCAGAGATTCCGGCACATCCGACACTCCATCCTTATAGAAAAACCCCTGAATAAATATCAATTCACGTATCAAGCGGGCAAGTCCACCGTTACAGCCCTACATCACCTCGTCAAAAAAATCGAGGGCTCAATGTCTGGAAAAGAGATAAGCACTGTGCTCATTCTTGGACATAGCAGGGGCCTTTAACAATACGACTTTTCTGTTCATCGAAAAAGCCTCCCTCGCTAAAGGAATTGATAGGGTTCTCTCTCCTGTCCTATGGTCCATATTGGTCGACCAGCTGCTAAACGACCTAAATGACTCAGGCTTTCTAACTCAAGGTTACGCTGACGACCTGGTAATAATAATCAGAGGCAAAAGTGAGACTACCCTGAAAAGTCTACTGCAAAGTGCCATAAACAAGGTATTAAGATGGTGTCAAATTGAGGGGTTAAGTGTAAACCCCAATAAAACCGTCAGCATTCCCTTCACTAGAAACAGAACATTGAATCTTCCAAACATGACTGGAATCCGCATCTTAACAAAACCCTAGCCAAGGCTACCTCAGCGTTATGGGCTTGCTCAATACTTATCGGGAAGAAGTGGGCATCTAAATACTAAATACAATTCCTTTGATTTCCAGTCCGTCGCTTTGTATTACGGACATTATGCCCTCTCGGATAAACTTCGCCCCCTCCAAAGCCATTATTCCGGAACCCAGCATGTGGAGTTATAGGGTTCGAAACTCCTTTAGTTCCGACTCGGTGTGGTACACCGATGGCTCAAAACCAGGAAATGGAGTGGTGCAGGCATATACGGCCCCAACTTCAAACAAGCAGTTTCTCTGGGCTGCACACATCTATCTTTCAAGCCGAGGTTTTTACAATTGAGCTATGTGCCAGAAAGTGCATCAGACGCAACCTCCGTAGAAAACAGATTGTCATCTTTTCCGACAGTCAGGCGGCGATAAAGGCTCTGAACTCCTTTTGTTTTGAGTCCAAGCTCGTCTGAAACTGCCTGGACGCTCTAAAGCAGCTCGTTGCTCATAATTGAATCACAATTCATTGGGTTCCAGGACATGAGGAAATAGAGAGCAATGAAATTGCTCAAGAGCTAGCCAGACTAGGATCGCAATCTTCATTCATTGTCCCGTCTCCGTTTTGCGGCTTACCCACCAGCCATATAAACAACTCATGGGATCATCAAGATAGACTCTCTAAATGGAACTCAACAACTGGGCTACGCCAAGCCAAGAGATTCATCAATGCTTCCGATAGCAAGAGAAGTCAGGTCACCGGACACTGTTCACTCAATTACCATCTCCACAAGATGGGCACTAGTCCTACGGACATTTGCCGATTTTGTCTGGAAGATCAAGAGACTGCCGGACATATCCTGTGCGATTGTCCCGCCATGGCTCGAAGCAGGCACAGACACTTTGGAAGGGAGATCAGTTCCCCAAACATTGTCAACCAGTCACCCGCAAAAACGATCCTAAGGTTCCTTCACGACGTTGATCTTTACTTTTGATAAATTTTCTCTCCTTTACTAGGTGAACCTAGGGATAGCACAAAAGATCTTATAGGTCGCAGTGATAACTGGCCTTCCCAGGGATAGGCAGAAGGCCCCTTAGAGCCTAATTCTTAATTCTTAATAATTTTCAGAGATTGCCAGCCCAAGGAATGAGAATGACGAGCTAGATATGAGATTGAAAAGACAGGTGGAAGAGTTCTGTAGCTGAAGGTGTTAGTAAAATTCTTGACTGAAACGAATAAAAGCCTTGTAATGTATGTAAGGTGGGTGTTAATTTGGACAGATTCAAGTTTCTTAACATCAATATCATAAAATGGAGACCAAATAATACTACAGTACTCTAACAAAAACCGAACCAAGGAGCAATATATTGCCTTTTTCATGTAAGGATCCTTGAATTGTATCGATGGTTTTAGAGCGTACTTTGTCGCTATGGTGCTTAGAGGGTAGTTTTTCGTCAATTATAATTCGCAAGTTTTTTATTACGTCCTTCCTAACTAATTTTGTCCATTAATAGTATGGTCAAACTTTATTCCACTTTTTTTCCTTTAGAATGAAATAATAATAGAAGACACGTCCTACCCGGGCTGAGTTATCTTAGACGTTACAGTTTTGGAAGAATCCTGGAGTTCATTAGAAACGCAGAACGTTTCTCGGAAAAGTGAACCCCATCCGACTCTCCATCCCCAAGGCAAATCATCCTTCAATAACATCCTCCCCTACCCCTATTTACCAGACAGCTTCATTAGAGGGGAACCCAACGGGCCGAAACAGCGGCCTACGTGATGAGGACACTCCTCACCCTCCCAAACCAACCAACCAACATTCATAAATTTTTTAAGTTAAATATACATGTAGGCCATCGCATCAACCTGGTTTCCTTTCTCCATGAACACTACTGTATGACACTTGTTACATGTTCACTTATGAGAGACTTTAGTTTCACACTTAATTAGTCAGCGTCCATTTTTTCAAAGAGCTTGGATATACCCGACAAGATATATTTACCCCGGTAATGGTAAATATTGGACCTATCCCCGTTTTTAAAAATTAGTAGTTAAATACGAAATTCACCACGTATTAGGAAAAACCGCACTGGAAGGTGAATGTTTAAAAAGTTCAAGTTTGACAATAGTTTCGGCTGTTTTCTTTAAAAACAATTGTGGAATGCCATCTTGACCAGAGCCCTTATGAACATCAATAGATTTGAGTTCACAAACAAGGTCGAACATAGAGATTGGGTTCACATAATTACTATCATATGTAACTATGTAGGTCTGTGCAGACTGTTTCGAAAAATGATTTGCATATGTATGTATATGCATCATTTGCTCCAGAGCAAACGCTTTTATCCGAATGTATTGTTGAAAGGAAATTACAAATATTGCTTCGTTATAAAAGTGATGAGGGTTTTGCTTTATGATAGAGCCTGTTTTAAATACATTAGTATCTTTCGTAACAAATTTTGTAATAAATTAGCTGAGGCAATCCGTTTGCGATGAGCTCTATTTTAGTTCACTTCTCCAAATGTCCTCTTCTCTCAAATTTCTATGTTGGGAATAAGTTTGTGTCTCCATCTTCCAGGCGTAACGTTATCCCATCGGTTTTATCATTTTAGCATTGAGATTGCTCTTTCCTTCCTTTTAATTTCTCCATTTACTCCTTGTTATCGACTAAGATATCGATAGGCACCATACAAGCTTCGACACATGCCTTTCCTGGACATTTTTCTATAGGCGAAGACTAACTTTAGCGCGACGACAATATTTTTTTTGATTTTTCTTGTCATGGCATCAGCATGTACATAATGCACACAGTAGTGCTGAGCTTTCTACTCTTGACAAAAGCTCCTACGGCTGTTTGGCAACATTCTCGGGAGAGATGATTGTATGGTTGGCTTCTTTTTCCTACCTGTTTTGGACTAGGGTGAAATTCTACTTTATTGTATATTATGTAGTACACATTCATATGTAACTTTGGATCTTATCACTTAGTGTCATTTGGCCTTATGTGTTTTTGCTCCACTAAATCTCAGCCTGCTGCCTCCTACCAGATTTTCGTTTTGAGATCGCTTGATTTTCGGGCGGACAAATTTGCTGTGACTAAGGTCGAATGACAGTTATCTCTATCGTAGTTTTTCTTATGAAAATGAGCGACCTAATTCATAGAGTAGGTAGGTACATATGTATGTATGTATATACCTACCTTTATTCGTATGAACACCACTACATGTCACTTGCTCGACTGACCGCGGATTGTCATCGATATTATTGCCGTCACTAACACTTGCTCCCGGTCAGTCCTTTTCGATTTATTGGTACAGATCTTCCCGGATTCCATTTCGTAAATTTTATTCCGGTAGCTTCTCTGGTACCGAAGTATTTGGATGCAGATATTGAAAAAGTCTTGACACCCCTTCGACGGCTGGTATGTATATTTAAATAAACTGACAACTTACATATACGAAATACAGCCCGTAGGTCCAGGGCCTAGCTTCTCGCGACCATTCGTATTGTGCGTGTAATATTTTTTTACACAAATGGAAGGGACCTACAGTTTAGAGCCATATCCGAAAGACAAAGTAAGAAACTTTCTCTTGGCAGTTATTACTCTCGGGCGTTTGTCAGACATTCGGGAGAGTTTGGACAGTGGAAAAACTTGTTGGTGTTTTCTGTGATTCGACCGTCGAACCTCCCGCTCACCGATTCAACGCACCAGAGCCACGGCGCTCACTGACAACTTAGAGCAACAAAAGCAATAATGATGCTCAACCGGTGCGAAAGAAGCACGATGTGGAAAGTGCTCCTCATCGAAAAGCTCAGCAACTGAATATCAATGCTCAGATAATTCGCTTATGAGATCCATCTCCCCCGAAAATCCAAGCAAAATGATTATTATCGCTTCTCCGTGTGGGCTTTGAATAAGTTGGAAAATTACGTTAGCTTTGGTTGGCAAAATTTTATGATTTGCGTTTCAGAAAATCATTGATCCACACTTCTTTGAAAATGTCCTAAGCCAATATTGTGGTTAACGGAATGCATTACAGAGGCTAAATGAGTGATTTTTTATATGCGCAGTTGGACACTTTGGGCTCAGGCGGCCTTTGGTTACAGCGGGATAGAGCAACGTTTATCCTTCGTACTTAGCTTAATAGCGGTGTCATTAGCCATTTTAGTTACCAGTGCGATGTGACGCCGTTGGTCTTTCTTTACATATGTGAACATTCTAACAATTGCCACTTAAAAGATCCACAAACAATTGATCACTTAAGAAAAATATCCATCTACATAGTTATTCGGGAAATAAAGCCGCAAATAAAATGGAGGACGCTGTTTGCTGGATGTGTGTTAAAAACCCGTACTATAGTCTAGGAGCTTTGTATGTACATATGTATGTATATATGCTTCATACATAAACATTGTTTGAAGGACATGACCCTCGAATACATGAGGAAGCATAACGACTTATGCAAATTCGCTTTGAAACTTATGGTCACCGACCACGAAACTTTTTTGAAAATAAAATTTGGCGCTAAGTAAATTTCGTGAAATCGACATTTCAATTAGCCCTTAAGATCGTCCGATTTGACATCTCCCGATTATTTTCTGTAAGACTACGTGCAGTCTAGGACTTATGCTGATAAACCAGGGATCAATGGATTGGAAGCCTATATTTTTCGTATTATTTGTGACAGACGGCCTCGATTGCTCAATAAAGTGACCCAAAAATGGCCCCACAGAATGGTCCTCGTAAAGAACAGTAGCACTAGCCATTTTCTTGAAATCAAGTTTCAGATATTAATGTTGAGGTTTCGTGTTTCTTTTATCGGGCTTAAAAAAATAACGCTTTTCATAAAGTTGTGTCAAATACGTATATTTTAATTTTTTAAACATTCCCAAGAAAGTCGGAAATCTTTAA
This sequence comes from Blera fallax, assembly GCA_946965025.1. Classification (NCBI taxonomy): domain Eukaryota; kingdom Metazoa; phylum Arthropoda; class Insecta; order Diptera; family Syrphidae; genus Blera; species Blera fallax. The sequence continues at coordinate 24,120,559 of OX337245.1, forward strand.
GACATCATTTACTTAACGTAAATTAAATTCAATTGAATTAAATTTGACGTAAATGCAAACATACGACGTCTTCCACAAAAGACAACTTCGAAGAAAAAAAAAAATTATGCAATGTATGTGCTTTCCGTTGCTGAAATGTTGAAATAAATTTAAATTCTTGATTGCAATGATCATATCTATCGATTTATATATAACTCTGATCTATCTACACCTCACCCTATTCACTTAAGCACTCTAACAGCAAAACAAATGACTGTCTTTCTATTTTCGAACTTACATTAACTCTACAACTGTTAGCGCTTATTCGCTAATGACCACAACGTACAGGTGGCCAGCACTTAAACTTCAAATAACTTCCGGTGACTCATAATACGAGACTGTCATCCGCCATCAAAAACCGTGTGTTGATCAGGTGCAATGCAGGTACTAAGTGGTACTCGTATCCCAAGAGCACGATCATAGTGGACGGTAAAGTGAATTAAAGATTGAAAAGTTCCTATAAAGCTTTTTTTCATTTCCACACTCTTTACTGTGCTATAATTTTTCCAAAAGAAACATATTCAGCACTTCTCTTTAAAAAGAAGAGAGTTTCTCTTCTTATCTGTTATTCTTCTCTTTTCACCTGTATTTATGAGTATACACGTACCCAGGTGTTACGCCGTTCTATTGAAGCGATAGAAATTCGTTTGGTAGATATCACACCAATGTAACATAAGGCTTATGTGCTTGCTATAATAACCAATGGCAAGATGATCTGTGGCCCGAAGCACTTATCACCGATATTGGACTAAAGAAGGTGTGTATCGATGTTTTTACTTTGGACTTTTTTATTTTTTATGGTAGGCTTTGATAAACTGCCCAGAGATGGAGTTGCTTGTATCAAATATGTAATGAAAATTCTACTCTTGATATTTTCAAGCTGAATTAAATTTTTCATTAACTGTTTTTATTTCCTTCATCTATGGTTACAAAGTTATTTAGGAGCAACTGTTTACTTTTAGTTTGCGAAGCGTTATTACTAAAAGACCACACTTAGGTTAAATACATACTTATGTATGTATTCCAGTGTCATTTCAATCATTTGCAATAGTAAGTAGTGATTTTTAAACAGTGGAAGCAGAAAACAGAAAATATACGAAATATTAAACTGTTTTTCTACAGTCGGTAATATTTAAGCTTAGGTTGGGTTTGTTAGTAGGTAGATGGTAATTTTTTTTTTATACAGCTGTGACAATTGTGCCGCTTTAAGGGAAACCAAATCCTAGAACGGGGTGTCAACAGGTGGCGCATAACTGAACAGTCTACAGATATGTAAGTTAGCTCCGAGTAACCAAGAAGCAGTTCAAGACCAAGAGCAGAAAAAAGGACGGTGTGATGGAAAAAATCACGTGATATACCCATATTTGGCGCAAACAACAATAGTAGGACCTACGGCCTAGTTTCTCATTATATGTATGTTCGACACTTATGAGGGAACTCATGTTTAAAGCCACACCCGAAAGGCGTAATTGAAAATTAATTGGTTGCTGAAACTCGGATGTTTCTAGGAGATTCGGAAAATATGATTCCGTGAGAGAACTTGCTTTGTGTTTTCTTGGATTCGAATGTCGAACCTTCGGCGCATTAATCCAACTCACTAACCACCGCACCACGACGTCCACAAAAAACCACCTGAACCCAATGCAATTATTTGGGTCAGGGCGAATAAATGCCTCCTTTTAAAGAAGTGTCATATGCCTAAAGTTGGATGTACTTGGACCTGAATAGCGCTTAAGACATACAGCTTCGATATTGGAGCCCTCCAAATATTTGACGCGTTCTGATTGCAATGCAGTTCTATTTTTCTGTCAACAATTTTGGGCACTTTTTCTTTGTTTCCTTTTGCAGCTAATTCAAAGACCGCAGTAGGAATTGGATTTCGACGATATAATCGATGATTACCTTTCAGTCCCAAAAACGATGCCTTATCTTATCCGCAGATATTTGAATTCAAGCTGGAGATCTAGATCTTGTCTACTGTTTTTATTGTTGATTGGTCTCAGGGGTGTAGTGGTGAGTCCAAGTCTCATATTTTGCAACAAATCGGGTCAACATATCATCAGTCGATTGCGTTTTAGTAAATGAAAGAAGTTTTGGAACCCAATTTGCAAAACACTTGGATAATCCAAGTTCGTTGTGAATGAAGTTTTATGTATGATGCATTCAATCTGTGCATTCTCATGATGAGTTATCAAATATTTTCGATATTTCCCTCTAAAATTCCTATTATTTTCGATGGAGGCAATGGTTAAATTGCCAGTGATATACATCTGCAACATAGAAGAGAACCAACAAGAGCGGTTGAGCCCCACCCAACTGCGGAAAAGATGAGGAGGCCCAGAATATTGGCATCATTGAAGGGCACACGAAGCACTAATGGAAAAAGCGAGAAAAAAAGCAACTGAGATGAAGGTTGTGCAAAGGAAAATAACGGACCTAGTGAGCTTTATCAAAACTCAGCCTATGATAAGGCTTTGGAAAAACAGGTACTCCAAGGGGAACGAGAAGCTAGGTTTATCAAAAAGACCACTGTTAGAGGCACCTATGTATATATGTTCATCATAAACCATTCTGCTTATGAACATCGGAAATACTCGTACGTACACATTCTGCAGAGAGAACGGAGGCTGCATTATCGATATCACCTACATACTTGATGTAAGAACCAACACATGCTACCAATTAAGGTACAGCGACCACTAGGAAATTATATCCAATATACTTCTAGGCAAAAATCGTAAAGGAAATAGTAAAACTAGATCAAGAGCCAAAATGGAAACTAGAACTTTTCAATGAGGAAGTAGAAAAAAAATTAGGAATTTTTCGCATATGTACGCTACCCAGTATATTGACGGGTCCTGCAGGTTTCACATCAGAGCAAGTCATGAAAAATGTGATTTGAGCTTTTGATGCTTCCACCATAAGGAAAAGAGCTACTAACCACCTCAGTCCAGTCTAGAGATGAACGTGCAAAATACAGGAACGTCACAAGACAAGGATCCAATGAAGTCTCTCCTGAGAAAATTCAACCTCAAATGGACTTAAGCAGTGTTTTAAGGCTGCAAGTAACTAGCTACAATCTTCTCCCCTCAAGAAATGTGCAATGATACTGACCAAAATCCTTTGTGAAGAGTTTTAGATAAAGAAGGCTCAATACATTCCAACTGTCGACAACCATTTGCAACAGTTTTGGAAACAAATTATTAGTGGATTATTCCTGCAACAAGAAAAAATGTCGCATGTGGATGGAGAACAAGCCATCAAATAAGCTCCCATCTTATCGAGTTGCTAGATACCGTTGACAAAAATTATGTGAGACGACTCCCGGAAAATCAATATGGACTTAGGAGAGCACGCACAATGGGAGACGCAATATGATTGAAAGGGTACAAAAGGCTTTCCAGAAAAGACTGTGGGCAAATTACTAGCTTTCTTATGAGGCAATTTTGCATGTTTGCTCTCTAGGGTGAGGAAATACAAGAATAATCAGGGACTATCTTCCATTTGTGGGCGCCGTGGCTCAAGTGGTTAGTGCGTTGGATCGCTGGGCGGGAGGTCCGATGTTCGAATCATAGAAACACCAAAAAGTTTTTTCAGGATCCCACCTCTCGCGGATGTTTGACAATCGTCCAAGAGTAATAACTGTCAAGAGAAATTTTCTCACTTTGCCCTTCGGATATGGCTCTAAACTGTAGGTCGTTTCGTGAAAAAATATAACACGCACAACATGAATGGTCGCGAGAAGCTAGCCTCCGGACCACATACGGTCTGTTGCGCCAAGCATTTGTATTTTTTGCATCTTCCATTTGGCAGATTTTTGATTATACAAAAAAATAAATAAATTCGCTCTCTGATCGTATCAAGCGTGAGTGGTCCAGAAAATTAAATATGTTCTTAGAACCCTTAAACGTGCAAGACAGAAGCACAATTCAAATACATTTGACGTAAAATTGTATCCAGGTGTTGAGGTTCTGTGGCATGCAGTAAATGTAGAAAAAGTTTGTCCCCAGGTGGAATAAATAAATTTCGTGATTCTTGACAGCCCTTATCAACACCTCAGTTGAATGAGGAAAAATCAAAGGTAACATAAAATGTCCAGACATCTATAGTTAGTAACTTTTGTGCTCATCTGTATTATTTATTGTTTGTTTGCATTCCACAGTGAGTCGCTTTTATTTGTTTTAACAGTGCTAACGCCAAGTTGTTTTTCCCTCAACAATTAAAGCTAATTTCCATCCCACGCACCGCCCTGCTTAACAGTCAATAGGTTAAAATATCTATTCGTTTCTTCCAGAAACATTCTTTGTTATAAAGACGACCAGAAATATAAAGACCCAACCTCAAACATTTATCGTTAAAACTCTTCAAATCAGTTACCAAGCAGACAGCCCAGATAAATGATACATAAAGCAATCCAATACAAACGTCTTATTTCACCTGCCAAACATTCCAGCACCCTCATAGCTCAGAACTATCAGAACCTATTCATCACAATTACGCCAAAGGACATAATAACACTACGCCACAATGAGCAACACACTTCAACTATAATAATTTGCTCTTTTGATTCACTTCGATTAAATCTGGAGTGCGGGCGAGGAGGAGATTCCGATTCTATCATCCTAAATGCTTCTTTCATCCACACATCCATCTAGTTGGTACCTATCTACACATCTTTCAACGTGCATTGTTGCTCGACCAGAAATGAGGGAATTTCCTAAACAATTACGCCGCCGAGTCTTGCTATTCACGCCTCTTTGTTGTGGGTGTCATTACATCTACCACCAGTAGACGCTACGCGCTGCCACAATCTATTGTAGTCACCATCTTGAAATACCATGGAATTTATAGTTCGGATATTTACCGATTTGGAGTTTATTTCATTGTTGGATAGATACTTCGTTTTATGTGCTTCCAATTGTACGGGAGAAAATTGAGGCAGAAGCTGTCCAACGATTTGTTTCGTTTATCGTTTTGACGTGTATTGAAAATCCAAGACATTAGTGTCGAGATACTTTTGTCAGAGCGATCCAATCGTAATGAGATAATTTATTCAGATTAAACGAATAAAGAAATAAAAATAAAGGTGTACACGAGTCATGTACATACAATTAAATTCCTTTGGGGGTATTAAGACGTAGTTAATTGGTTTATAATCCACCTACGTGCGTTAGCGGCACAGCGTCTGTTGAGGTGCCTAAGTGTATGATGACATACCAGATCGAAGTATGATTCAGCTAGATAAAGATTAAGAATGTAAGAGTGGCTATAAAATGTATTATTTTGTACGCAGGAGCTATAACTGTACTGTACCATCAAATGGTATAAAAAATATGCGGTATGCGCCGTCAACAGTGGCCATGTTCTCCTGAGGAGTAAAACTTTTGGGAACTAAGCCCTAGGACAGCTTCTTGCATTAATTCGATGTACGCTGCCGCTCCTTTTACCTATATGGGGCTCCAATTTTGTATGCCCTCTAATCTCTCTTCTTTATCTTCAAAACTTCTTCGATGTAAGATCGCACTCGTGACTCATTTAAAGTTCACACAGATAAGCAACAACGAAGTGTATTGTCACCCTGCCTGGCGAGCTCGCCGGCCATGTAATTCTCTGTAGCCCCGGCACCCAAATGAGGTGGATATTGAATTTTTTAGCTATCTCGTTAAGAGACAGGTGTTAATTTAGGGCAGTTGGTAAGTTAAAAGTGACGGAATCCAGTGATTTGATCGCGGCTGTCAGTAAAAATGATAATATCACGCATAGATATCACATTGTATTTTATCCAAGACAAGGCTTCCTTTATCGCTATGATCTCCGTCTTGAAAAGGCTATAGTGATTAGGGAGACGGAATGATTCGCTGATTCTATTTTCGATCCATCTGTTTAGCAACGCATGGATTCCTTTTGTAATCCAAGATCCCCTTGAGAGTCTAATGTGGGGGTAATTGGAGTTTCAAAGCGTTTGTCAAATAAAAGTTGTGAAAGACTGCAGTCAGTGTCTTGTGGAAGCAATTCAATATCGCTGAGAATAGAGGAGTGTCCTGTGCGTACTCTAGATCACTGAGATATGGCCTTCATGCGAGTGACTCTACCACTTGTCTTACTATAGATATCTAAGGGTGGCAAGAGGAGCTGTTGGGGTAGTTCTTAGGGCTTCACTAATACGTAGTATGCAAGCCGACCTTTGCACTCGGCGCAAATGATTGATGACAGATACATATATGTATATAGCTAGTAGTCCACATCTACTTCCTTTTGATTTCTTACAGCAGCACTTACAGGGCTGTAGTAACTTTCTCAATGGGCTTTTATTTCCTAAATAATTAAGTAAGTTAACTCAGAATTGCGCTATCTCAAAATTTGTGGAATGCATGTGATACGTCAAACGTAAAGGAATTTGATCCCCCATAGTGTTCGATGGCTGATGTTTGTAGGTGCACTCTTGCTCAGCAAGTTTATTGAAATTATACTGCACCTCGTTTATTACTCATAGCCTGTTTCCCTCAATGTATTTCGTTACTTCGGTGTTTATGACTTTTTTTTGGAGCAGATTGAGAACTAGAACTATGGAACGAACTGCAGTAAATAGAACTTATAAAAAATTCAAATTACATGCCACTCGGTAGAGGTACATATGTATGTACATGCAATGCAGATACTTCGTGCTTCTGATCAAGCCATGTATCCGTTTCCCCACTTCCCTCTGGCTTAACACGAAACGCCCTATTAATATTGCATTCAGTAATATCGTGAATTAACCGCATTCATGTCATTGCTCAGAGTATTTTATAAGCATGCCCGATGGAAGCATAACATCTTGTGACACACATAGCAGCAAAAAAGCGGTGTTCAACTGCAGTGTGCGCCCTGAACAAATCAGTCCCATAAAAGTGATAATAAAATCTCGAGGGACAATCGAATGCTATAGCTTCTGTAAAGCGACTGCCTTGCCAAAACCTCTCTTCTGTGCAAATAAAATGCTCTTCTCTCATGCACACCATTCGGGAGTAATGTCGATTTGTTTGTATAGCAGCATCTCCTCTTGACTGGACTAAATTCCCGCAGTTATTCCTGGCTATTTACGAGGAAAAAAAATTTATTCAAGCATCGATGCGATATGGAATATGCGACTACAACGAACGAGCTCAGTGGATGAGAAGATAGATCCTGCAAGAAAAAAAATCGTACACATTTGTCTGCTCAGTAAGTAACAAGATCGCTGTGTAGATCGTGAAATATTGATAACACAGTGCACATTTTATTTATTTTTTTTTACTGGAATTGGTGAAGGTGATAAAATAAAAAAAAAATGCTGTTTTTAAGCCGATGAGTTAGTTTTGCACGCATTGTCGATGGTGTTCTTCTTTAGAATTGGGCATACCGAGCAATAATATCTTTTCAGGCATCATCACTTGCTCATTTGAGTATTTAGTCAAACGGATTGAAATCGACTAAACTCGAATACGGGATACTTATATGTAATTTTTGATGAAAAATAATCTGGGTTGAGTTCCAACTTCTAGATTTAAAATGTTACCCGTTATTTGAGAAAACATAATTCATCAAATGGTAGACACGCTCATTTAGGAAGAACATCGTGTCTATAAGTTATTTCTAAGGCTTGACTGAAGCTTGATCCTCACAGTAAAAGGTGTACTACAGCAAGTTTAGTCACAACCTTCAAGATAAAGTATATTTTCCTGAGCTATACAATTGATAAAATAAGCGCTATTTTTAAGATGAGAGATGAATTAGTGAAACTAAAGTTCATACCACACCAACCTGAACTACCAGTTTTATGCAGTCTCTGTAATTTGAATGTAAATGAAGATGTGTTTCCTTACTTGCAATTCATTGCGAGTTGTCCAATCTTCAAGGAGACACGTAAAAGATACTTTAGACCAGAAGTAGCAGATGTAGTTGAATCAATAAATATTTTGAACGAACAGCAAGGATGAGGTCGATTATATAACGAAACCGTGAATGATCTTCGTTACAGAAGGCATATCTCCGGAATGCATTCTTGAGGAAGCTTTTACATGATTTTGTCCATCAGTTCCTTGTTATATACTTCATCGAAGGCCTGCGTAATATTCATGAACACAGCGGAACAGTATTACTTTTCTTCGAAGGCTCTTCTAATTGCAGAACCTGACGATTTACATGTTTGCAGGAATACGAAAAAGTTGTTTAATACCATATAAAAGCTATCCCAACAAAAATGCCATCTTAATCCATTCACAGACGACAAAAATGGTAGGCTATGGACATCTGTAGATGCCGGTTTGAATATATTTGAGAATATTTCCAGAAAACCTGAAATTCACCATGTGAGATATATAATACAACTAACCCTTGATTATTAGAAGACAACCCAACAACATATCGCGTTAACCTTTTTAAAACTTGCACCGACCAACTGGGAAAAAAAAACTTGTACAAGCAATAAAACGTCTTAAGAATGGTAAAGCTACTGGCATTGACAATATATGTAGCTCCAAAGGCTTACAAGGCTGACCCCATTCGCAGCGGACTTACTATACCCACTTTTCAAAAGAATCTGTTGTAGCGGAGATAACAAATGCAGGAGAACCGGTAACTGGAGAGACATTGCAACTCACATGCTTGATCAAATTAATAAATAGCTCAGGAAGAGAGGCAAATAAAACGCCTAAATCTTGTCGGGCGTATTCTATGGATGCCTCAAGTCATACGTCACCAACTTGATAGGCAAGGATTTGGGCCAGAATGGTCTAACATTGACCACATTGAACATTCGGCAGATCTAACGATCTGCACTTAGTGTTTCTAAGTAACCTAATTTAGCATTCTGAAACGCAAGGTATCTATGTTATATAGGTACATACAACCAAGCCGAGTTTTAGAAATCCATTTTCGGGATAATCTTGGAAGAGGTGCAAATGAAAGTCGTTTGTGATGAGGCGTGTTTCGAAAATAATTTCCGGACTGTTAAAATTTATTGTTTATTTCCACTGTGCATCCTATTTTACATCATGTTAATATACTTGAATGAGGAGGAATTTGAGTAGTAAGGCCCTATCCTGAACAACTAAAGAGATTGTATACAAGACCCTTGTCATGGACTCTACCAAAAGCGGAAGAAGATATCCTCGGTCATTTCAAGAGAAAGTTCTTCATAACATACTCGGTCCTATTTGTTTTGGAGGACTTTGAAGGAGAAAATTCATCGACAAAGTTTACGAGTTGTACAGCGACATCGACCTAGTCATAAAAATGCACAGCACATCAGTCGCTTAAGTTAAGGACATGTAGACCGAATGGACTTCAGAGGATGCCCGCAGAGTCTTCGAATCCAACACCAGAAGAGACAACGCTGTATTAAATTAAAGAATTTAAGATAGTTATAGCTGTCAAACTGGGCTGTCACTTCAGCTGCCTTTCTTAACATTTTATGTTCAGGATAGTCTGGCAAATTATCATGAATCACTCACGCTTGAACAATGCTACTAAATTATCCAAATTTACTTTGAAAATCTGGTCGTCGATTCGCGAAACTTATACAACGAATTTTTGATTTAAGTGGCGCACGGAAACGTCCACCTGACCAAGCCATGCGTCGATGTGTGGTGTAGATTTCCTATCGCATGTGTAGTAACATCAGGCCATCAAAGAAATCACCTTGATGAAAAGTACATACTTATATCGAAAGTGTGCCAGAAGATCTAAATTTGTCGATACATCGATGCACACAGTAATTTGGGGTTTTGCCTGTTGACTATGTTGTCTCACTGTGTTATTTATTCTTAATCTTAAGTTCAGGCTTTAGCAAATACTCCTTTTATGATCGGGTATCTACCATTCCTTTTATGATCGAGTATCTACCATTAGCTCAAAAAATTTTTATTAAATGCGGCATAAGCGTGATCGATTTCTTTAATTTTTGCACGTCAGTATAAAGAAACTTTCTTTCCGACGGTTGGGCTTTCTGTCCTCTTTCATCACTTTGTTAAAAAGATTGGCAAGCAATCTGAACCGTGTAAGCCATGTGAGCCAGCTGTTTTACTACCTTGCTAATGGCAAAGTCAAATGGTTCTACTTCATCGAGGACAGCGGTGGATGCGCCTTGATTATATGGTAATCCTAATTTTTCCGGGCTCAGATACAACAACCTACATATGTATGTATATTGTTAAATTTCTTGGTAGGTTCGCTTGCAAATGATAATTCTTTGGTGATAATTATTTTATTGCCTCAGAAGCTCTGTTAAAAGCCGGCATGTTGTGCAAATAGAAATTTCATGTTGAGTCAAAGAAGCTTAAATATGATAGTTCTACATAAAACATACTCACCACGGTACAACATAAATAATCTTTTGATACGATTTCAAGCGATTTATATTCTGTTTCCTTAGAAAGCAAACAATGTATGTATCTAGCTATCCTCAAAGAATCCAATATAACGCTAAGCATTTTGTTTTTTACCATGTCTGCTGAAGCCAGACTAAACATACCCAAACCTACTATAAGCCTCTTCCATAATGCACACAAGATACACCGATCTGGAAAAAGTATTGAATATCTGCCTGAAGTCGTGTAAATGGCTACGCTATACATGTCCAAGTCGAAGTTTTGTGTTCGATTGGAAACTATGTCTGCGTTTCTTTATTTTTTTTTTTTGTTTTGTAAATCTTATACGTTCCCTTAAATTGTTGGACAGTAAAGTCGTCCAATGGTTAAGTGGTCCTGCGGTCGATGAATGTGAACTGAATGTTCGAAAGCCACTGGTACACGGCCTGAGACGGAATTGGCGTAAATTGATACGGAAAAGGAATTGGCGCTATTATTGCACCGAAATCACCTCCTCGATGGTGGTGTGGTGCCCATGTTCACGTTGGGTTCATGTGGATTAACACGAGCTGCTGGATGCTTGTTACTGCTTCTGCTCGAATTAACGTGCGACACTTATCCGATGGGGTCGTGCGTCGTTGTGCTGTTCGAGATTCGAGTAAATGTAGAAAGTGTGAATTTGCACTGCGTAGCTCTGTGATGTATGGAATTTTGTTTTATGGTACTTGAAGTTCCAGTTCTTGTATTCAGCTACAGTTACGTGTGTTATTGCCACTGTTTGCATTTAAAGGAAAGAACTAGTTTTACCTGGGGTTGGGCGGGCAAGAAGACTTCAATTGGATTGTAAGTGGACTTGGAGAAATTAATTTGGTTGATTCAATAAAGGAGGGCACTTACTTGATTGTGCACCATTGTTTAAAAGCTTAACGAACCTGAAGCTATGATATTTGATATCGTCTACATATTTATTGCAATTTTTATGTGTAAGTTATTGAATGCTACCTGAGGAAGCAACAGTCATTACAGTGAAAATCCACTGAAAATATAGTGATGATGATATACGGAGACATTTCGCAGATATAAGTAGATAGTTCAAGACAATTTTTTCAAAAGTAAGTAAGGAGTTCGCTACTCCGATTTTTTTTTTTTTTTGTAATTTGCACGCACTCAAATGGTTAATGTTTACACACAGTGCGGGCAAGTGAAAGAAAGATAGAGAGAGAGAGAAAGAGATTGGTGTAGTGGTTTGCAACTCAGTTGAATTAAAGGTTAGCTCCAGGGGTGGTGTCCAGATAACTTGGGAGATTTGTTTGTTCTTTTTGCCTTCGCTCCTGATTCACAGTATCATAAGCATAACAATCATCTAGCAGGTCGACCAATTTGTTTAGCCATATGACAAACCTACTGCCAGTGTTATGCCTTCTTTTGTCTATTTTGTGCACCAGTGATCACCACAGAGAAAATGGACACTATGGCTACTTTTTCCAAATGTGGGTAGCTCAATGCCGTATTTACTTCGAAATGATAATGAGATCCAACTGTAAATGGAAATATCTCGGCCGATGCTATATTGCTATGCTACTATGGCGAGTGTTAAATCAGAAAGAAAGGACCTCTAAACTAACCAACATTTCAACCGGGTATTGAACTAAATAAAGATATTAAAATTTATGCGAAAACATAAATGGGTTCAGGAGTAAACAGTATCACTCACCCGTCCATAATTCATTGTCACCCCAATGGACTTACTTTTGGTTCAAGTGTACTTCCTCAAGGGCAATTCTAAACCACCGAGCTGAATTTAATTTGAAACAAAACACGTTCTACAATATTTCTTCGATACATCAACTTAGCTAAGTTTACTTTTTCCTTATCTTTTTCTTAAATATCATTGATCACCCATTATAACGCCTTGCACTTTCATACACATGTCATACCTCAGCCAAACCCAATTAATTTCACCTTCTCACTTCAACTTAAATCATTGTTCATTGCACTCGAATGCACCAAAGAACGGTCTTGATGGTTGTTTTTCATAAACAACCAGAAAACCAGAGAGTCCCCATCCAGCACGAACCATATATGACCTTACCATGGCTTTCAGTTGAACCTGCACATACCATGCGCCAACCCAATACACAAGGTCGGATGATCCTTCCTTGCACAGAGCCCTCTATGTGCACATGCAGGCTGTTAGTAGATTTGTTTGGCAGGAACTTGGCCGCTCGAAATCATAAATTAACTGTAAAATCTAATCTTGCAATTTTAATCGATTTATGTCGCACAGCATGAGTTATGGAAACTTCTCCAACTGACACACCATTGTGGCCCTGGACAGAGCACAAGGGGGACTAGGTTGCGCCGCGCAAGTGCATCGCCTTGGTAATAAATTTCTGTAAAATCAAAGTGCCACTACCAACGGTAACATCAACAGCAACAATAACAACACCGCCAACATATCAGTGAAAACAATATCAAAATAACAGAAGAAGAAGAAGAATAAGAAGAAGTAGAAGAGGAAAAGTTATGTTGCACTATGATTTGTGACCCGAAATGACCTTTCCCACAAATCACACAACACTTAGAAACATTAAAGACAGTTACACTATATGAGTTGTACGTCGCGCAGGACCGGAGCTGGGCAGCGGGTAGGAGCTTACGTGGCAGTGCGAGGGCCGTGCCAGACCCTGCAATGATTGCGATTCATTAGATTCACATTTGTGTACGTGCTCGCTCGCATGCGAACACATTCGCATGGCACGACAGAGGAAGATTATGCCTGGACCTGAATTAGTGATGATGCATTCTAGAATAGGAGATTGCAATCGGATTGTGTTGTGCGCATTTGTACGCGTGCATTGTTGTTGTTATTACTGCTGCTGCTGCTGCTGAGTGGATGTGTGAAATACATCGGAGCATAACCTTAGAATGCGGTTCATGTCAGAAGGATGACCTAGTATATCAATTTATTGTAGTATTGCAATTTGGCTTAGATCTTGACGAAGATGTGCACGACCTGACTTGACACTAGGGCTAATCAGTAATTGTTGGGGTCTCGGATTGCGGTTGTGATGTAACATGTGTCTAACACGTGAGAGCAATGATTTTCCTTGGAACCAACCTTCTTTTGTTTCACATCATTCAGGCAACCCACATACATATTTGACTGCACTAAAACGCAACAAACATAGTTTTGTTTTGAGGATGTTTGGAGAACTGTTTTTTTTTTTCTTAAATAAAGGGGGCCTATGTTAAAACCTGGTGGTTTCTTTTAAAGTGTATGTTACTATGACACTGGCAACACATCAAATACTGACAGATAGGTAGCATCGACCTTCTGCGGAAAGAAATAGATCGTTCTATGCTGTGTGAAAAGAATTTTTGTCGAAATGAAGCCACTTCTGTTCTGGTGTAAGTGGAAAGTTCATGAGAATTCCTACCTCTACTCATCGAAGAGTTGAATAAGTGAACATCACTTGTACTTCCATGTGGAGAATATTGTACAAGGACCTCGGATTATTTGCATACAAGGTTTCAAGGTTAGGGAAAAACTGAAGCAAGGTTATCGTTCGCTCCGTTTTTGACTCTAAATGTGAGAAATAAGAAAACGCCAATTTTGTTCGAAAATCATCTTTTTGAACAAAGCTCATCTCCGAGGCTAGATCAGCAAACAAAGCTGAAAAATCTGGGGTTTCGAAAATCCAGCTGTCCCACTTTCGCACGACGAGCTGGTTGAACTTACATACACCAAAGGAGGTGTGATCTGCCTTTTAGCGAAAATGGCATGGAATGGATTCGAATCAGCTTCAGACGGTAGCGTCGGTATTTATTTAACGTACACCTACATACATATGATTTGTAGGTATGTACATACATAGATCGTTTTCGTTGTGCAATCCGTACAGTTCGTAATAAAATCATCCCCCCCACTTCCGATCAACTCAGATATGACCAGAAATCGTAATTCGATTCGTAAACTTCAGGGCACGTTATAAGGATAGGTTTTGGCGAAACCTATCCTAGCAGGGAGGAGTGGTTAAGAGGTCTGATTCCAAATGCGCAATCCATTGCCATATATACAGACGGATCTAAAATGGACACTGGCGTAGGGTTAGGCATCTTCTCCGAATCGCTAAGAATATCGAAATCAGTACGCCTCCCAGACCACAGCAGCGTTTTCTGGGAGTGACAATAGCCGCCCTTGAGTCTGCAGTAAGGGCAATACCACAAGATGGTATCACCTTCTTTATTGACAGCCAGACAGCTATAAAAGTAATATCTGCCACGGAAATTGAATCAAAATTTGTGAAGTGCTGTAGAGAAGAGCTTAAGGTTCTTGAAACACAGCACAAGGTATCGCTCTGCTGAGTTTCAGGACATGAGGGTATACCAGGTAACGACAAAGCTGACGAATTAGCAAGAGAGGGTTCTGCAGCCGTTTCAAGACAACCAGAACCACTCGCGAACATACCGCCTTGTGCACTTAAGCTCGAAGCAGAGAAAATCGCCCTTCAAGAGACGAATAACAGAGGACCTCCTTGGATACCTGTGTAATCACGACGAAACTATGGCCGTCCTTCGATAAAGGCAGAACCGAGAGACTTACATATATGGGAAGACGGGAAATCCCTTTCCATCCTCGTTGGGGTTATCACGCGGCACAACTCTTTACGATATTATTTGAGAAAACTACGTCTGACAGAAAAAGAACTCTGCAGAGGCTGCGGTGACGAGGGAGCTTTTGAGGACACAACCCACTTCCTATGCCACTGCCCTGGCCTCCAACGCAGCAGGAACAAATTCCTAGGGAGATACTTTTCAAGACCTAGATGAACTCGCTAGCACTCCATCAGACAAGATAATGAAATTTATCAAATCCTCAGGATGGTTTGTATGCAAAGACTCGCAACAATAATTATTGGGGCAAATTAGTATCGGAAATGGGTTTGAATGGGCAAGGGACATCCTTTCCCTCAAAGGGCATCACAATGGGTCAGTATTGATCTGAGTGAGGCGGGGAGCAATTCTCTCTTCGCCAGCCCACATACCTAACCTAACCTATATGCACGTTGTCCTAGTCAAAAACTTTGGGTCAATAACGATCGGTGTGTAGACTCCAGAATCATTACTATAAACTCATCTGCATGAGGAATAAGGTTTAGCCCATAACATCTAGGTTCCTTTATCATCCATGAACCTATTGTTTCAATAAGGCATCGAAAAAGCAATCTTACTCATGCTAACTCTAGCTTCTGTCCAAAAGCAAACCAAGGGGCAAGCCTAGATCGCCATGGTTGAATCAGAAGACTAAATCTCTCCGCAAACACTGCAGATGGTTCTCTAATCAAACCAAGCACTTCAGACTGGTCCTCTAGGCTGCGCGACACCGCTGAGGCATACCAAAAGGCGAAGTCTACTCTACTCTGCTGTCCTTTGAAAAATAGTAGATAATGAGCTACGTTCAATTCCGAAAAAGGAAACCCTTAGGGTAATTATCTACACCGATGATATTGATATAGCCATCAGAATACTCCGTTCGCCACTGAGATATTTTTTAAAACTCGGTTCACAGTCTGATTCATTCTCAGCATAGTTTGTTTAACCCTTTAATCTAGCTCAGGGGAAAGCAGAGACAAAATTGAGGATTGGTTTTAGGGGGGACATGGTGATTATCCCTTGGCTGATCTGATGTATGGGCATGCACCTCAAGAATCTTTGACCGCTGTAAGCTCCGCACCAAAGCTAGCTGCATACTTTAGGGAGAAAAGGATAATGCACATGAGAAAGATAAAATGCTGAACACTAGAAATATGAATCTCAGAGAAGAACACAACATTCAGTTTCTTCCTCGCATAGGAAGAATATGTCCAAAATTGTATTACAAGAATGTATCTGGAGACACCATCTATATTAATTTCTACAGATACTATTTCCAACCAATTTTGATAATTTCATTTACTCTTCAACTTGAAGTTCACGTGGAATGTAGCAGCTGATTTTAGCGACTAACCCCATTGGTCCTCATCCAAATGATTCACACAGAACTATTTAACAAGCTACAGATATGAGCTCAATCCCTTGGATACAAATAGCATAGTTTTTTGATGCTCTTTGCTCACACGGGTGATAATTAAACTACATCAACTCATGTAGGCGACTTGGACCATTTCCTATCCTGACCATTCCCATAGCTGAGAGAAATTTAATCTTAATTGTATCCGCGACGTATCCTCCGAATCATTTTTACCACAAATGTATACACACTCTATTCGCCTCCGGTTGCAGTGCGATTTGTTGCGACGATATATACGGATACGCAGAGATATTGCAACCAACACCTCCACCCAAGAGAGTGTGGCAAAGAGTTGACCAAGAAAGATCTTGTACTGGTGCTGCCGGTGCTGGATCATCATCTGCAATTCGCGCGCACAAAAGAAAGCCATGCCTGGACAAGAAAACGAAAAATGAAATTATTACTAAAGGTGGGTGTATCTGAATCGTGGGAAATATCATTCTGGTGTCGGAGTCTGGTCAGGAGTATCTGGCCACAGGTTAGAGGGAAACACTGGTAATGCCAGGGGGAGACCTTAGCAATTCATTCATCTAGGAGGTTAGGTGTTGTTAGTGTCTTGTTGCTGTGTGGAATCGAAAACGATTACCGGTCTGCAAAAGTGTTATTGGACCTGAGAGATGGAAGGAAGAGCAGGCGAAATGTGTATGTCAGCTCGTTGGCCTTTTGGTCACCTCTTTTCCGTCGTCGTCGTAGTCGTCTTCGTTGTATTCGCTTGCAATTCGTATCAGGTCCACTATACTGTGGTTTATGGTGCTATACGACTTGTGATGTTCGTTTCACCTTGAGTGGCGGTAGTGGTAGTTGTGGTGGTGGTAAGCACATTCGTTTGGATACAAGATCGCCAGATTATCATCGCCATCATCATCGTTCGTTGTCCAATGTGCGATTGTGTGGCGTTGTTGTGTGCTGCTAAAATGATTAACGTTAAAAATGTGTTCCTTCTCCAGTTCTTCCTCTATGTGTCGACTTTGGAGTTATTGTAAAGTAATTTATTATTTCTTCTTTTGCTGTTGTTGTTGTGATGTTTCAGTCGAGGGGTTATGTCCTTCTATTTCGATTTCCCACTCTTAAAGTCGCTTCTGCATTGGCTATGATGATTACTTTGGTATTGTTGTTCGCTAATGCCTATTTATCTCTGGGGGATATTTTCGCATCTTGTGGGCTCTGATGTACGGGTTATTTGATTCGAAGATATGAAATGAGATTTGTCAGGCCGATGCGTTTTGTAGGTGGTATGGTGGGATATTTTGGGAGAAATTTTCGAGATTTTAATATGCGTGGGGTGCATTTGTGGGAGAATTTCCTGTGCGAATGAATTGTAGCCTTAGAACGTTGGATATGCGCATGATTTTACCTAGAATGGCTTAATAAATTCAATCAGATTTCAAAGATTTAAATGCATCTAACCATAAATATTTGACATGGTACGTGGGATTATTCGTATGGTAAAGATAAGTATTTATTATTAATTTCATTATTTGATAGTCTTCGTCCATAAGCCACTAAATGGCTAGAGATCTTCACACCTTATTGTGGAGTTGTACTTACAGTTGAAGTCTTCACTTTACAAAGGCTGTAGGTGCGTTGAATGGTTATGATCACTATTTATCCTGAGTGCTTTGCTTAGAGTTAGTTTGAACTACTGTGACCAAGAATTGACTAAAAGTCGTTGGTAGCTTTAGAAGTTTAAATGTTCCCCATCTCTTGTTTGCTATAACCAGGAATTCTTCTGCTTTTTGTGCTGTTATGTTTATGTGACACTGGTATGGAGATCCTTGCAGTCTGTTTTTGATGAACTTTGGCCGGACTCTGACCAACTTTGCCGACTTATTCCTTTCTGATGAAGTCTCTGAGGTTTGGCCTGAATTTCACGGATGTTGCCCTGAAAGTATACTGCACGTTTGTTAAGAATAAGCTACGAAGTAAATACAGGAATCATAGCTCAACCATGATTAAAGTGCATGCTGACCCTTTATGTGACGTTCCTGCTATCGTTGTACTTTTCGAAAACTAGCGCTTTGTGCATATCTAGATTTTTACTTTTAAGTTTGCTTGCACACTGTGACGTGACGCGTGATAGGAAACGTTATCCATATAATTTCCGTTGGACATCTAAAGTCGACTGGTCTCAACTACAGTTATATATTTTTTGCCTAAATTTTTACTTAAATCTAGCATGTTGAGATACTTAGTAAAAGCGAAGAGCTAAGACTAACGACTGGATTCAAGGAGTCCTCTAATCTTCGGACTATTCTTAAACTGTTTCAGTTTTTGAGCAAGCTCCTTATCGCAGCCTGGTTATCGCTATAGAAACCGCTTTTCAAACTCTCCACCCATTTCTTAGAATGGCCATTAGCGTAGGATGCATAGTTTACTTGCAAGTCGTAAGGACTACTGGCAATAGCTCCTTCTCTTTGAACTTTTTTTTGCGGTGGAGAGTCACATACTTACGCCAAAACACTCTCTACGAAACAACCGATGCATAAGCTAGGAAACGTCTTATTATAACGGTATCATCCTTTTCGGTGATAAGCCTCATTTCTTGCCAAAAGCACTGTTTCGTTACCAAAATGCCTAGAAGGCCTTGGAGATCTTCCACGTGCATGCTTTGAAAGATGTTCTTTTTTCAGGACCACTGATAGATATTTATATTTATTAGGGAGAACTATACTTTTCCTTGCAAACTGAAAATTCAACCGACTTGTGAGTCGATTTCGGAACAGAAGTCGTTTTTAAATTGTGATCCTGGATTTGATATGATACTTACAGTCAAGTAAACCAAGAATCTAAACATTCAACTGTATTCATAAATATTTACAAGATATCCAAGTCAGTGTCAATCTAAATGTCAGACGCGTATAAGCTTTGCGGCTTAGCTAATCCACCTAGGCGCCGCGCCGCTAAATAAAAACACGTGCATCAATTTGCATGAACGTATGTCGAACATGTCCTAAAAATGTCACCCAAATGTGATCGATTTGATTTACGCATTCAAGGATGAGGCATTTCACTGCAGGCACTCGCGCAAAGTCCCCGTCAATTTACAAAAGATAAACATCAAGCACGACTCTGTTTCTTTTCATTATAACAAAACAATCACCATTGTATCGAGCTTTGGCAGCAGACAACAGTCTCCGTGGCAGGTGTCAATGGTTTAGGAAATTATAAACAACAACCACAACCACCGATATTCCGATTGATATGCATATTCGTATGACGAATAATTGCCAGTGAAGTTGAATAATAATAACAATAACAGCCTGGTAGCCATCGAAAAAAAAAAAAAATTATTAACTTACGACGATTACAATTATTTCTGTTTAAGGCCTCGTACTGATTTCGGTTTATTGCGACACCGCAGTTCGCATTTTAATAGCACCCTGCGCACAAACATGGTTACGCTACTGATATGTGTAAGGGTATAATTGCTTAAACAAATAGGTATCTCTGGAAGGAGGCCACAGCGCAATGTGTCCACTGGTAAAAAAATGTCAACTATAAGATACTCAGAAAAATAATAAAATGAAATGATTTAATTTCGGTTACGTGTCCCAAATGCAAGGTACCGCATTTCGGTGTGACTTAGGGTGACGGCAATAAAACGTCGGTTGTCGGGGCTTTTTTTTTTCTGTCAGAGTATAATATGACTCCTTTTGGAGAAGCATAAGTTTGAATAAAAACTGACAAACACGCGCCAAAGTCAGTATTTCTTTTTATTTGTTCCTTTAGAAATTTATATTTTGAGAAGGTTGTAAATAATATTTTGGGCCCGGGAGTGTGCTCGGTGACTGATAATGTAGAGTTTAGGTTAAGAGTTGATTAAAGACAAATAAATCTGCCAGTCCCGAGAGGGTCCGCCGGCCGGAGTGAATATAATATGTAAAGTGGATGATACTGATTCTTTAGAAGCCTAGACTTGTTACGTGCGGAATTTTAAACATGTTTCTGGTTTTCATAATCAGTGTCATAAATTATGTGCAAACTTTGTCAAAGTATAAGAATTAAATTCGAGTTTGGCTTTGGGTTATTGATTTCAAGGATGGAGTGTCTATGACCTTATAATAGTGGCAGTAGAAGTTTGTAAATGTCATAGACCCATTTCGGTTGACGTTTGTATGCATTTTTTTTTTTGTCAAAGGGTTTAATAACTTGACAGCAGCATTCTTATGACTCTCCATGCTGACTGCAGGCAATCCCCAAAGAGTTATGCAAAGGCACCAGGAAACTTGTGTATTTTTTTGAATGCATATGTAAAATTCCTTATTCATGTTCCAAATAATCAACATACATACATGTAAGACAGAAGTACTCAATGGATATGACAAATTGACAAATTTGTTGTGCGAAACCTTCGCCGTAAGACATAGTTCAATTTATGCAAAAAGAATTTTTAGCAGAAATGAAGCTCCTACAGTAGCTGCTGTAAGGAAATGCATTCGAGAAGCTGACACACATACGGACAAATACAGTCGCAGGACTCT
Organism: Blera fallax; assembly: GCA_946965025.1. Taxonomy (NCBI): domain Eukaryota; kingdom Metazoa; phylum Arthropoda; class Insecta; order Diptera; family Syrphidae; genus Blera; species Blera fallax. Next base: position 24,141,480 of record OX337245.1, read on the forward strand.
TCCAATTTGGAATAAAGTGGATTACTGAGCAGTAGGTTCGGATCCCAGAAAACATCAAAAAATTATTTCACGGTCCCCTCTTATTTTTCAGCGCATAAGCTTGAACTTTAGGCATGTACTTAAAGGTTTTCAGTTTCCAATGTGATTTCCCCTGTGTCGTATGGAAAACTGTTAAATTCTAGATCATCTCAAAGATATTTAGTTGGTGGAGCATAGTTTGTTTAAACTTAAAATTAATACCAAAAGTTTAAATTTATATTTTCTTCCGACTTTTCAAGTCAGTCTAAAGGTTATCTCTATTCTTCTGCTGTGGCTTGTACAAAGATATCCAGCGGAATCAAGTTTAGGATGACCTCTAGTCCCGTTGAACTAGAATTAACTAAACTTTGAAGTAGTTGCTGTTCCATGCGAAAACCCAATCTTCTATCCCAGTGATCAATGAAAATGTAAACTAAAAATCCTTACAACCTGTCCTTATATTTATGTGATATAAATTTACCTTATCCACGGTACTAAATTTTGAATTGAACATTTTTTTGATCGTGAAGTTTTTTTTTTATTGACTTTGCAAATGCTTTCGGAAAATGTAGCCTAAAAGACTCAAAATCACGATTTTTGTTTAAGTCTGTCTATGAAGCAATTCAGGATCGAGATACATAGTAGATTCTTTTCTTTATAATGTACTGTGAGTATGTTAGGGTTTTCTATCCTTTTTTATGTGACCCATCCCACCGTTTGTCGGTGACGTGTATGACAATCTGCTAAGGGTTCAGTCGTATGGGCTACATCATTTATTAATACTTATATTTATTATATATTTTCGCAGGCGGCCATTTAATGTGTTCGTAAACTAGAGCTGTAAACTCCACCGTTGCCTTTCCCTAGTCTTCTGATCCATTCTTTGATGTATTTTCTGCTGTTTCGGTGTGGACAAGATCCTTAGCAAATAGCCTATGTATCATAATACAGTGGACTCCCCCTAAGTCGAATTTTCACGGGATACCATGATTTGTTCGAGTTAGAGGGAGTTTTGGAAAAATTCGAGTTAGAGAGAGAAACAATTTTTTTTGTTTTAAAGCGTTTATTTAATAAAAAAAAAAAGGTTAACATAATTTAAAAAAGTTAACAAAAAAATAAAAAAAAAATTGGAAAAGTTAGAGAGAAATTCGACTTAGGGAGAGTTCGACTTAGGGAGAGTCCACTGTATCTGTTTAACTGATGCTCATTCTACTAGAAAAGCCTTCTCGTCGCAGATCGTAAGCTTCAGAATTTTTCGAAATGTCACAGTAACCTGGTACTTAGGAATGGTGAGGTTGTACTGTTCAGCTGCGTCATTGCAACATGCTCGGTACACTGTTACTTGTTTAAATCCTTTGCCGCTTGGTGTAAGGACGACTACTTAACTATCGATACATAAGTACATTTAAGTACGTACTAGTATGTATGTATATGAAATATCGCCTTGCGATACAGCATCAACCACATAGCAGACAGTAGCTTGACTTAAAAATACTTCAATGATTCGGGAGCTTAAACTAGGGATCTCGTAACTGTTTTCGAAATATTTCCCTCTGGCTAAATTTCAGCCCTAAATAATTATTGATACTCGAGATTTTTAGAGTGCTGCCTCTTAGTAACGAATGATATATATGTATACAAAAACGGGGGCTGTTATATTACACTGCTAAAAGGACTAGTTCAATCACGTCAAACAGCAATGAGACGACATCTGTTGGTAGTCTTATGAAGCATATAATAATTGCATAAGGGCTTTAAAAGCGAGTTATATAAGAGATAGTCAAATTAAACTGTCTGAGATGCTTAGGAAAACCATTTGCACCTCAAACCAAGTACTAAAATACATGGCGAGCTTTGCTTTATGATTCCAAAGGCTAACATTTTGCTTTGAAAGAATACCGTTAGATCCTGCAGATCAGAACTGTTCGAAACCTGCCACTTCTATCCTTACCTAGCTGATTAGACCGAAAGAGATTCTAAGGCGTATATTACACTCTATCGCATAGCTTTTGTCTCATGTGGACTTACAGTAGGAGAAGTAATTATTCTTTAATAGATTTAGTAATTTGTCTTCCGTTTATCACTCGTATCTGTTGCGAATTTTTAGTAAAGTGATATTTCAAAACGACTTTCAAAGTTTGGAGGATTGTAATGTGATAAACGTTTATGTATCTACCTCTCACATTGCATACGCCACCGTTGATTGTATCTGAAGAGTTTTTCTGCATGGGAAGATATCACCAAATCATGAAGTGGCCTAATTCCCTCTCCGGTATGCATGCACATATTTACACCGAATAAGCATAACGGAAACGTTAATTTATGAAAAAAAATAAATGGATTGAGTCATAAATACTAATGGCATCCACACCACACTGCTCACAGCTTGTAATGCACTTAGTATCCCTGTCTTTGATTATCTTAAGCGATCATCTTTCGCGAATCCTTTGGCACAAATTATTAGCAACATTCACTTCATCTCTTTTGCTGTATTGGATAGCATTCCTTGCGGCCATTCTCTAACAACGAATATAGCAATTTACCTTATACATATGTAAGTCTGTCCGCCCCAAAAAGTTTACTCACAAAATGTCCAGTCTCATGAGACAATGATGATGACCAAGGAACCGGCAAAATATGAAATCAAATCTAAAATCGTTTGACTTGAAATGCACTCATTTGCTGACCTCCGACGATCTCTCCCACATGCTGAATCAATGTTTCTACACAAATAATCTAGATTGCGAGGCTGTTTAGATTGTGGGTCCATTTACCCACATACTTCTAGTACCCCGCGCGCTCAATCTACGAGAGGTAGCCTCCGGGCCACCGGTACATCGACTTGATATAAGAAAAGTAACTTGAAAATCATGAATTGCATGAGGATACTAGCGAAGACAATGGTACCGTTCAGTGGGGTGGTTCTTTGAGTGCGCGGGCAGGATTCGAGTGGAAGAGGTTATGCGCCCATGTAAGTACGTGCATGCAAACGGATATGTTAGTGGTTGGACACGGCTTTTCCGTCCGTCCAGTCATCGTCGTCTATACGATTTGACCTGCTTCGAGATCAACTTGCGCATAAATTGCACAGCGGACCGCGGAAATTGGATTCAAAGAAATTAACCTCAACGTCTGCACTGCACCGTACCGCACCGCACAGAATTTTTCTAGGAGGCGAGAGGGAAGCGAGGAGCGCACATCAACCTAAAAGGCTATAATTTTTATTTTGTGGTCGACATAGGGGAACAACGCCCCTCGTCCTCCTTTATTCAACCTCCGCTTGCTCATCACCCGCTCGCAGATACATTCAATAATAATTGTGTGTGCGATATGCGCTGATGTTCTGCAATGTTTCAACTACGAAAAGGTGGTTTCGCTAAACAGCGGTTTTGTTTTTGTGTTTTTTTGTTATTTTTCTTTCGATTTTCGCTGAGTTGAAAATTGAAACTCCTCTCGTAGATTTTCCGACGACGACGGTGGGAACTGTGGCGCAAGGATGCCAGAGTAGATTAGCCGATACCTGTGCGGTCTGCGTGGTGTTCTGTGTACTTTTCCGCGAATAGATATATTTGGGGAACATAATCTTTGTGGTTCGATGTTGTTCGCGCCCGGTCGTTGTATTGATATGGTTCGAGATGCACATACTGGACATATTGGAGGAATTCATTAGGTGTTAGAAATTTTTGCAAACGAAAAGTTGTCAGCTTAATTTAATCGGAAAAGAGTTTCGTTGAGTCTGTTAGGAATTAAACAGAAGAAACTGCAGTAAAGTGGAACATGGATTGAGGATCTATTGGCGAAGAATTGGTAAAGAGGCCTATCGGCTATACATATTTTCTTGGGGCTTAACTGGCTCATTACAAAATATGTAGTTATCATCCTCGTATATAAGAAAGACATACATACATATGAATATATGTTCAAGGAGTGTGGATACATATGAACATGTTTATCCTTTCAATTTGCTTGTACATCTCGATTATACTGGAAGATAAATGAAAGCACGAGTTTTGCTTCCTTTACGTAGATTGTCTTAAATTGTCTAAGCTCCCCCTCCGTGTCTTAGCGCCACCCATATCAGATTTCTTAGTTGTCTGTCGAATGCTTTTTCAAAATCAACTAACAGCAGATGAAAATCCCATAAAGCATCACGATGTTTTTCCATTATGATCTTTATACTGTGGATTGCATCGGTGGATGATTTACCCTCGACGTACCCGCACTGGTCAACAGATAAACATATTATTTGCCGCAATCTGCCGTCTAATACCCGCTTAACGACTTCATGGTGTGTGACATCAGCTTAATCGAACGGTAATTATCACAGTTTCTCGTATCACCTTTTCCTTTGCGCAAAAGAAGAAGATAACTTTCCCTCCACTGATTAGGCATTGGATCTCCTATCTTCTCCATAATTAGGAACGGCTCTTGGAAAGTGTAGCCGGGGAAACTGTTCGTTTAAATGTTCCTAAGAATCTCCTGAGTATTTCTTCTTCACTGCTCGGCTATCTTGAAGATGGTTGTACCCTTGTTCAAGTTGTTTTGGCGCAGCTCGGGAATACTGTTGTTGTTCCTGATACAGGCCTTCCATACTCTTTGCTTGAATTTGGGCACACTTATTCTTCGCGATACTTTCGCATCGTTTATATTTCAATTCGAGGCGAGCTTTATCGTCTCTATTATTAGAAGGGCACTTTGACCAAGCTTTGAATTCTACTTTTTTTCATTTATCACAACTTTAGCTTCCTCAGTCCACCACCATCGTGTTGGTAAAGTCCTTTGGAAACTCCGAGTAGTGATTTAGCTCTATCTATTCTAGACCTCTGTAGGGAATCCCACATATCTTGTGCTCTGCACTCTTTAACCTCAACTTCGTCGATGTTGTTACAGAGTGAATTTTTCATGTTGACAATAAATGCTTCGCTTTTTTCCTTGTCCAGATCGTACCATTTGATTTTCTTAAAACCTTTGTTTGTTTGTTTTTCTTTTTCGATGTATATTTCTGTCAGGAGGAAACGGTGTTGCCAGATGATAACTTTGCAATCTTTAACACTGGGCTTCATGAAACTGGTAACCAAATGGTAGTCAATCTGGTTTCATTTCCGTCACTGCTGTAAGTGATCAGGTGTCGACTTTATTTGACGAACATGGTATTTAGCATGATTAGACTGTATGACTTGCAGATGCATAGGCTGTCTTTACCAGAAGTGTTCATGGTGCCGTATCCTAGTCCTCCCTGGCAGTCATCACAGTTTTCGTTTGATTTCCCGACATGTCCGTTCAAATCTCTGCCAACAAACAAAATCTCTTCCTTTTGGGATATCCTTGATGAGGTTGTAAAAATCTAGCCGGAATGCATCTTTTCCTCCTGCTCGCATCCGACTTGGGGAGCGTATGCACTGACAATATTCCACATTTCACCTTGTATCACCAGCTGGAGAGACATCAAATGGTCGCTGGACTTCGAAATGGTCAATACGTTGCCAAGTAACTCTGCTTTTACCCTTTTCCGTAGTAAATCATCTTGTATGCTTTTGTCCGAACGTCCAAGAAACGCTCTCGATTTCCCGTGTTTCGCTATTTCGTGTCTTGAACGCACAAAAAGTCCCCACGTCATTATCTCCTCCAGCTCTTAGCTGTGACCACTCATACTTCCAAAGTTCCAACTCGCTACCCTTAGTTTTCGCTTAAGCCGTTGGATTATTTTGCTATCCCCCGGAAACCGAATAGATCTGACCCGAGCATTTCTGCTCATCCCAGGATCATAACCATGCGTAGCATTAGTGCATGCTCCTGCTATTTGTTGTTGTTTGATTTTTCCTTTTATAACACCGGTAATCTCCAGTCGTGTCAACCCACGGATTCGCATGTACACTTGCGGATCAGTTTTAAGATTTTAAATGTTGCCTAGATGTGATTTATCCGCATTTTAAGACAAGCGCTATTCGTCGGGGGGCGCTGCCCATCCCTGCACGGGGATACACGGTTACCGATTTTAATGCGCAAAATTTCGATTGATTCCTATATGCTTGTAGTAGTTGCACCATCCTGCTGGAACCAAACCCGGTTCAATTTAAATCGTCCAACTGGGGTCATAAAACATCATTTATCATATCTCTGTTGCGCACTCCGTTCACAATAACGTTGTTGGCAACTTGATTTTCCAAGAATTAGGAACCAATTACACCAGCACTCCAAAACCCCTAACCACGTAGTCCCTCCATGAGGACATTTTGACTTCTCTCTAAATTACCCTAAATGCGGGACTCATTCAAGGTGATATAACCATAAAGATGAAATAAGCTTTATGATAAAAAAAAATTTGGATCAAGCTAAGTATACATATGTACCTTTTCAAATCAATTAAAACCATCACAGAGGAGCGGATGGTTATTTTCTTTTAATACAATCCGAGATCCATGTGCAATATTTTGCTCAAAACTGTGCGACTGATGTTCAAAGCAATTCCTGCCTTGAGCTTTATTTGTGAATTTTCATACGTCAGCTGCTTGGGGGGCTTCATTTCGACCAAAAATTATTTCCAAATGGTTTGCAGTTTCTGCAGCACAGAACTCTCTTCAAAAATGTTTTTCAACGTATTACTCTAAGCATTGTTCAAGCTTTAGTGCATTCCTGTTATCCCTCGTTGTGCATAGGGTGTCCACAAGGGAATTGGTCCGAAGTGACCTCTATTCCCCCCAGCTGTCTAGTTTCCAACCCTCAATATGATTCGAAAACATTTATTTATAAAGGCTTCCAGCTTACGAGTGCCTATGACTGTCAGTTTCCAAGTACTGAAATCATACAGAAGCACTGAACCGGCCGGCGTTGGAGCGAAACAGTCGCTTGGTTTTAGTGCTGTAAGCATTCCTTTTACAGACTTCGGTTAGCATACCGTACGCAGCTTTTGCTTTCTCAACTATTCTGCCAATATCAGCATTAAATGAGACGATACTTCTCAGATAAAATAAGTTATCAACCTTGTCGACATACTGGCTATCGAAGTTAATTCGAGTGTACTAATTTCAAACAATATTCAGCCCTATTTTGTGCGCTCTGTCGTATAGAGTGCGAACCATTCAATGTATGTAGGTCCATAATTCTATGGAAGCAGACAGATATTATGAACGTAATCCAGGTTTTGCCAGGTACGATGTCATTGTCCATTAAATTCGTTTGTTTCTTTCCTATAATGTTGCATGGATAACATAACTAAGTATTACTAGGAATTGCAGAGGTGATAAAATGCAACACTGTCGTACTTCGCTAAGAATTTCAAAAACTGCTGACAGCTCATCTTTGTGAAGAACACGACTCTTTACACCTTCATGTGTAGAATCCATATTAGTGGTTAGTTTTTCCTGAATGCTTTTCCTATGCAAAGGTAACAAGATGAACTGTCGATTCACGCTGTCTAAAGTCTCTCGAAGTTTATAAAAAGAAGTGCAGACCTGTACTCGACGCTTTGCTCTATAATGATCTGTAAGCTGTTAATGTGATGGATGAAGGAGGAGTCTTAGCGGAAGCCTACTTGTTAGACATTAACAGTTGAGCACGGGCGTTCTTTGGTCCTTTTCAGGAGTTTTTCACTACTATTTTGGCCACTGCAAGAAATACACATATGTCCCATCTTTTAACAGTCCGTCAGGTACGCAACCTTAGGAATTTGGCAATCATCTCTTCATTCCACTCCGCTTTAACAGTAGTCAATACCTCTTGTTTCGATTGCAGCGTAATAACCTCTGCATTACTATTGTAGTATTTTTATGCAAATAAAATAAACCCTGTCCAGGATTGATTGAAACCATTAGCACAATCCTCTCTAATCTAAATTGAAAAAAACTACTAATTACCACCTTGTGAGAAACGTTCCTTCTTCTAAATTCCCTTTTCTACGAAATCACTTGATGGGGAATATCGATGCTCACCCAACAGCCATTAAACTTCCCCTTTACTCTAACTACCTCTCTGGCTTTACCACAGTCTCTGATTCTAGGCCAGCGATATCGTTTCATTCAAATCACTGCAGAAAATCGCCTCCAACTTTAATGAAAATACAATTCCTTTAATTCATACAAAGAAATAGAAGTTCGTGGGCGGATGTAAGGCAGCTTTCTCGAATTTGTCCATGAACAAAACAATGAGCCATCTTCTACTAAATGCTTCCACTAGAAACAATTCACAATCATCATGGCGCTGCTGCATCTAACTTCCTCTTTGCTTCGTCCAAATGAAAATCATAATTCAAAGCAACCAGTAAATGACCTTTGGTATCCTTTAGTGCCCGCCCACTCTCTTTTGTTATTCCTTTACAAACCGTAGCGCTTCATGCATCGTGCAACGTTCAAAATCTCAACCGGCCATCACGTTCCATTGCCGCCGCCACCGCCGTCATTCTAATATCGATATGCAAGCCTTCGGCAGCCGATATATCGTTTCTACCAGGGACATGAATTGGCTAACATCCACCCTCACTTCCAGATACATCTTTTTCAGCAACAACGAAAAAATTAAAACTCACAGAAACTCGATCAATATCTTCGGAATGCGACCGGTGAATTCGGATTGTTTACGTTGTGTTTGCCCAAAAACTTCATCAATCTTTATCGGGGCATGTATTACATTGAATGGCCGACAATCGCGGACTTAAGTTTTTGGAAAGCAAACCCGCGCATTCACCTCCTCAGTTGCACATCCAAGCTGGAATCATGGGAATCTCTTTCTCTTCACTTGAGATACAATTGTTAATGGTTATTGTTATTATTTGGCGTTATTCGGGTAAAGGTCATACGGAGTATGGACAGCTTCGTGGCTGTAGTTCCCAGATGGCTGTAGCTGTGGCTTGATCTTTCGCCCAACGTCCCGAGGGTGTTTTCTTCTATTCGGTGGTATCACGTATTTGAATCAGATCAATGTTTAATCGAATTCGATTGAGAGTCATAGTGTTTTAGATGGAAGATACATCGCGCTTGTGGGAAGAACTGCTTTTGAAATTTATTTCACCAGGGAGTTGCATTTGAAGCCATTAAGATAATTGCTGATCATTTTGGTGAAGTTAGAATGCAACGTCAAAGCGATGTGCATCCACTTAACGTGCGCGCACAACAGTCGTCTTTCCGTCTTGTATTTTATTTTACTTTAAACTGCACCCATCAACGCCCGGTAAGGCACATGGAGAGACTTCCTCATTACAGCCATAGTCGTTGGCGTCACGTCGGTTGTAGTAGTCCGCGCACGGAAGTGTCACTGTCTGGCTATATAGGTGCATCCTTTGCTTCGGTTGTCACAATCAGCGTGGTAAACACCTCCATCATGTCCATTGGTGTGCTACAACTAACCAAATAGCTATGGATTCCTCGAGTGTTCGTCATACAAACATTGGAGCGTAGTGCCTGGAGGGCACAACCGCGACGTATTTTCTCGATAACTTGGTCGAAACGCATTTTGCGCCATCGCGTACTCGTAACTAATAAACCAATTAAAATTTTTAAACGATTGCTGGTTAGAGGTTAGAAGGACTATACGCACGTAGCGCGTGTACCATGCAGGACTTGTGTCCAGTATTCAGGAATGTATTTGTTTTGTCGATTATTGCATTATTTTTATAGCTTTGCGTTGAGCGAGTTTTGTTGTTAAGAGGGTGAGGGATACTTTTAAGGAACTTGATTACAAGTACACAGTAAATATAAAGTCTGTATTCGTGACTGAAAATATTTAGGGAACATTATCTGCAAAGTTGTGGGCGCCGTGGCTCAGTGGTTAGTGCGTTGGATTACTGAGTGGGAGGTTCAAATTTCGAATCCTAGAAAGCACCAACAATTTTTTTCACGGTCCCACCTCTTGGGAATGTCTGACAAACGTCTGAGAATAATAATTGCCATGAGAAATTCTTAATTTGTCTTTCGGATATGGCTCAAAACTGTAGCTGCCCTGGACCACATACGTCCTGTTGGGCAAAGTACTAGTATATTGTATCTGCAAATTTACTGATTCTAAGAAAGTTAAAAAAAGAAAGTGGTACTCAGCTGGCTTGGACAGTTTATTACAAGATTGTATGTCTTTCAAAGAACTTGATGTGGCACCATTGTGTGATGATTTAGAAGTTTAGAGCTATATATAATAAACCAATTCCAAACCAATTTTGATGACTTGTTTTTTACTAATTATACATAGATCTACAGCCCAGACCTTTCTACTTCTGCGCACTACCAAGTCTTCACGTACTGGGACGTCGTTTTAGAGGGGCTTTGAAGACTGTACGAGCCAGAGCGCTGGTGTGCATCAGCTCTCCATGTCCCAGCCATCTTAGTCATTAAATTTGAAACTTTTTGACCAAGTCAGTGACCCACCCGCATGAGGCAAATCTATATATAGACTTTGTCGATGATATCGCAATTGCTGTGGTGGGGAAATTCCTAGATGAAACAGATGAGGCGGTGGATGGCAGCAGTTGGGTTAGAAGCGGTACTAGTAAGCATTCGCAAGAAAAGAGAGACAATCACCAACAGGGTAGGCTACTAAAATGTAACATCAAAACCGGTTATGATCAACGCTTGTCTCGCCTGCAAGAAATGCCTTGAAAGAAATTGCCACATGGCTGGTGAGAGTAGTCTTATCCAGATTTATGAAGAATCTTGGAAATAGGTCAAGGGTGGTACAGTCTGTCATAATATTTGCGGCACAAAATATGGGTCAAAACGGTGACAATTAAGTGTAGAATTAACTCCATCAACCGACTATGTGCGCGGAGGGTGTGCTGTGCATTTCGGCCGTTTTTAAATAATGCTGTATATACATACATACATACATATGCGTCATCGCGAAAATACTACTTATTAAACATACTAGCGAACTATAAAGGACCAACGTTACTATGAGTCACGAACGTCGAGCTTCAGCTAAAGATATCAAGCTGGAAGAAAGACAGAGAAGCATAAGAGGATAGCAGCGAGATAGAACCAGTCTTCGAGCGAAAGACGGATATCTACTTACACCGAATTTTCAAAAATGGATGAACTGGCCCTTAGAGAAGTAGATTTCTACTTCAACCAGCTCCTAACCGGGCATGGTTTCTTTCCAGAGTATCTGAACAGGTTTGGGCTCGATTGGTCTCCTATCCGCTTTAATTGCGAAGAGGTTAGCACATATTTTTCAAGTGAACACATTTCCGTATAGAGCGCAGAGAACTAGAGAAAGGAATTAGAGAAACACCAACTCCCGCGAATATGGTATCCCATTTGATAACATAGAACGCTTATGGGATTCAGTTAAAAAGGTTGTAGAAATAATCATGAAGGAACTTTGACGATTGGAAGTTTCAGAGAGAGCAGCAGTGAAAACCCAGCCCATATGGTATCTGTCAATGGACAAAGAATGGCAAACGCTGAATCCAATTTTAAACCAACAAATGGGGAAGGAAGAGCATAAATTAATAACCAGATAATCAGTCCCGCGAAGTATTAGGTTAGGACATACTGCGAATCGCACTTACCAATAGCCGGTACTACTGAAAGCTTTAGATCTCCAGATGTTCTGAAGGTTTATAAAGGTCATTCTGGCTTTGTGTCTGTGCTTGTCTACATCACCGTTTGCGTCACCAGTCTATTTATATATTATGGCCAGCTAGGACAGAAAGGTTCTTTCGCGTTTTCATGGTTTTCTGCTTTTATGTTCGCAACCCCGAGTTCGCTGCTTCTAAGGATAAGCTGCGTATTTTCGTAGTAATAAGGGATAAACCTCTCTTGAGAAGGATCTCAATGCATGGAATCTGAAATAAATGTTCGTAACGAAAACTCAATCCAAACCAGCTACCAACAAAGCTTGATTCAAATAATTTCATGACAATACGGTCAATCCAATAACATAGAAAAATAATCTTATCTACTGCGCTGATTGGGAAATCTCGCATAAAACACCGAGCTCAATGTCGTTCATAAAAAGAAAAATATAAAACAATTCAATTGCTACTGCGCTGAGTACCCGTAAAAATAGCCACAGATTTGCGTCGCACTACATATTAATTCTAACAAGCCCGAAACATGGCTCTATAAAATCCATGCACCACAGAGACATTCACATACTTCAACAAATTTAGTTATACCCCGTGGAGTTGATCCAAAGTATCAGCGCATATATTTTTCCTCTTCGTCAGCTGTAGATTCCTAGAATTGATATCATCATCTACCAGTCAGGTCGCCAGCTTCCAGCTCCGACCATTGTCATGCTAATAATTAGTTCACTACCGGTTTTTGGTTCTATCGCTATGCAATTTCCAGCAACTCACGCCTTAACCGTTCTGGATCTGCTCCCAGGCGCCCAATCAGAAAGACACACAAACCCAACCGAAACCCCGCTGATACTTGAGAACACACTTTAAATAAACAACCAAGAGCTTGGAACTATATCATCTTTTATCTGCGGTCCAGCATCAGTGCACCTCATTCGACTGACATTAGCAACCGAACCAAGTCAATGCATTCATCGCCAGCCTATTAAACTGTCCAATATAAATTCAAATGTGTGTTCGTGTAAGGACTCTACCACGAGAGCTGGCAAGGGGAATTCGTTATCGAGATGCGCCATGTAAGTATGTATCTCAAATTCAAATACCCGACGCACAGATTGTCATCCAACGTTCAACGTGTGTGTGCAATAAAATCGACAGTTATCAAATCGGAATCATGTTGGGCGTCAATTAGTGATGCGGCTTGGGGTGGATTCTATGGAATTTCACTACTGGTATGCCACATTGACGCTAACATTGGAAAGGCTAGGCGTCTCATGTCGCCTTAATTCATTTTTTAGTTCAACTGGATTTTTCGTAGCGGACATAATTTTCCGTGAAGTTTGCGAAAGTTGAACGCGCATCGATAATGACTTGGTTTTCAGAGGTGGACAACATTCAAAACAATCCAACAGCAGGCGGGTAGCCGGATAGGTGGATAGGTGGATAGGTGGATAGGCGTCGTACGCATCTCTTTGGCATTAGACTTTCCATCGAATTGAATTTTATACTGCAATCAATTCTTTATTTTTTATATTTTTTCTGCCCCGCTTTGGGACACACAAACACACATGTATGTAGGGATGTGTGAGTGCCAGAAAGAAGTTTTTAATGCCAGGATTTTATGTCAGCATTAAATTTGTTAATTTATCTTCATTGAGAATTATAGCCGTTTTAGAGCGCGGGTACAGTCAGGTTTGAAGGCAGTGGCGCACATTTACGTCTAGCTGGTAACCGTACCGTACGGTGTGGCGGTGGTGCCACAATATGGAACGTTATGGTATGTGACTGGTAATAGGGGCCTTATTAGCTGATATTTTCGTTGATAGTTATAGATCTTAAAGTTTTAATTAGAATGGGAGTAAAATGGAAAATTGTGGTTATACGACCAAACGGGAGGCTACCTGTTGCGTTTGGAATTTCGGGAAGCGCACAAGTGGCATTTCAAATTTATAGGATGCAATACGTTTAATTTGACGTGGAGATAGAAATCGAAGATATGAACGGAGATTTGATGGGTTTAAAACATTGTAAAATGCGGAAGAGAAGTTTGGTGTTCGCGATCGAATCATAAAATTAAAAAAAAAAAAACATAGAATATGTACAGTTGGAAAAGTACAAGCATAAAAAATATATTCACAAGACTGGTAGTGGTGCGTTGCGAGAACAAGTTTTAGAACTGAAAATGAACGATTGGCAATAAGGGGCTGGCTGTTTGTGATTTTTACTGACTTTCCAATAGCATTCGATAGGGTTAGTCACAAAACGTTAATAAGAAAACTTTTCTGTTTAGGTTTTCACTCTAATTTACTAGATTGGATTGAGTCTTATTTAAGCAATCGGGTCCAATAAATGGTATCCTTTCTAAACCTATTAAAGTAGCTTCGGGCGTTCCACAAGGTAGCCACATTGGCCCGTTGTTATTCTTACTCTTTATTAATGATCTTCCGAATGTCATCAAACACTCTGAATGTCTTTTGTTTGCTGATGATCTAAAGGTTTATCGTGCGGAAAACGATTGTGATCTTTTGCAGGAAGATATTAATGCCGTTGAAGAATGGTGGAATGTTACATCATTGTGTGGTATGCCCAGTCTTTGAGCATGGATACCCATAGTAGCCGGCTATAACGTGGGTTGGTTTTGGGACGGTTTCTCTTTAATACGTTTGATTTTGTCCTCGAACAAAGCCGTCTATCGTAATTACTTGGTATAATACGAAAATCGGTCCTTCATATTTGCTAATGGAGGCACTCAACTATTCTCAACGATTTAGAATTTCTCCTTCTAAACACTGACTACATCCTATTACAACTCATATGTAGACAAAAAAAAAACACTTGAACTACTTGACTAGATGAACTTGAGTTAGATAAGAGACGGGCTCTGAAAGACAATTCTGGGTAGGTGGAGGTATCTGCTTTAAACATTAATGTACAAATTTCACATTTTGCGTTCTACTATGCGATGTGGAAAGAATGACGCTCGAAGGGGCCTTGTCGTGGCTTAATCATACTTTGGTATTTAAATACCAGGTCATTTTATGACCTCCCCAGGCATGATACAATTTCATTGAGTCCATCGGAGAAGGAAAATCTCGGCATGCCTCTAGCTTTATATGTACATACTGCTACTTAAAATAAATTATAGCAACATCACAAATGTCTAAATAGATATGTGGATTGTTTATAGAGGTATATGAGCCCAACAACCTTTGTAGATCTATTCTGCTCCCCCGACTGGGAGCTCTAATCGTTGAGATACTCGACTTGAGCCACTGCTTCGGCCCAATTTCGGAGTATCTGGAGTGGCTACTTCTTCTGGTAGTTAGAAAACATCCAGATATTTCCTTCTGTTGTAGATCAGTGCTCCATATTCTGAGGTTTTTCCCGTATCAAATTCGGCCCCTCCCCACCTTGGCCTTGGAGCACATAGGAGCTTAAGGCTTTGATTGCAACCTGGCTGTCTGAATTTATCGCGATGTGTTGCCCGCTATCTATCGAGATTAAATTGCGCGCATATTTAGACTGTGTAGATTTCCGCTTGGAAGATACTGGGGTGATCCCATGGCCTTCGAATACTTGATTCTCGGCCCGTATATATGTACATACCTGCTCCGGTTCATATGGATGTTTCCGATTTGTCTGTGTACATCTTTAAGGTGTTTTGCTTAAGTTGGTACATCCCGACTTCACTACTCCAGTCGGGATGTTCGCTACTCAGCTTCCAGCTCAAAGCAGTAATTCTTGACCATATCATCTATGGAAACGCTCATGAAACACTTTTACACACCATCAGTGCACGCGTTGCTTCGATTACCACAGTTTCTTCATATTTTTCTAGAGAAGTTTGCTCCTAGTGTTATACTTAGATTCCTGCCCTGATGTTGTGGTTCTATTCTGATACCATACAGTGTTATGGGTAGAATGTGTTTTAGCTATCTTCTTCTGATGAAGGGTACTACTGTGGTCTAGATCGGATCGTAAGGGCGCCAACCCTTACAAGCTACCATGGCGATGTTACCAAAGTGCTCCCAACGTCAGAATTCCTGGAATCCCTTCAATAACTCCGATAAGTAAACGATCGTTTCATCTGCCCCGTATTTTCGGGCAGATCTATTCACTGAATCAAAGATAGCGTTGTTCAATGCATTCTCCATGTTGACAAACACTGCCAGAGTCTCAGATCCTCTCTTCCAGCCCATCCAATATCTTGCAAATAAGATGATCTATTTGTTCTAAATTTTTCAGTAAGAATAAGGAAATACTCTTCTCTATCCCGTTTTGGAATAAAAACGACTTTGAAAAAACTGAGCGTCTCTCCTGTTACTATTTGGGACACAACGTTGCATTTAAGTCCAGTGATCCCTTATAACTAGAGATTTCAGCGAATATATTCATTAACCTTTTGCATTGAGCTAAAGGCGGTCTATCGAAGTGAATCCAATAGCTAGCCTTAAAGAGATTCTTCTTCCAAAACCTGACACTTTGTGATCCACTTACACGTTTTTGACTTAGAACGTGGAAGCAGTAAATTCATACCAACACGTTAAGTTTATTTAAAGAGAAAATGCTGTCTTCATTTAATTATTGCCACACCGCTCATGCATTTTTTGACCAATTGATTATTTACCATTTAGCTATCCAATCCATCCATTTTCCAGACTTTTAGTAATATTTCCGTGGATCCTGGATCCTACATTTAAAAGGCCATGACTTCACACTTTGTCATATTTCAAACAGCTTCGTTATTGTGTTGCGATAGCCTGAATCGGTTTCCCAAGGTCACTTACACAATGAAATCTTCATTAATTCTAAAAAGAAAAAAAAAAAAACAATTACAAAACCTATTTGCAGCTATGATGCCTCGAGTAGGTAAGTAAAATAAATTACACCATTCTACTCAACATGCAAAAGCCCATTGCCAAATCTATAACGAACTCCAATGAATATAACTCAATCCAATCAACGCTAATTTACAAAAACCAGGAAATTGTGAGAACCCTGCAATTAGACAGAAACAGCTAATCAAGCCGGTGTAGGAAGTAGTCTGATTAAAGCACTTAAAACCCCAAAATATCTTAAAATTAATTATCACTAAATCCATTTCCAAATTTTATACGCTTTACATCATCACGCAACCGCACACGGGTCTAACACAGTTTTTTTTTTTAGATACGAATACAAACAATTTCTCAAAAGCTCAATGAGCAGTCAGTAATGTGGTATGGGCGAACCTCTCATTACCTTTTATTACGTTGCACATTGATTTGATTGAAGTCTTAACCCACCCACATATTAATCAACCTTCAACATCCCGAAAACCTAAGATCATTATCGCCCCGCGCGCCATAGCTTCGATGAAATCTTCTCCAACACATTCCATGTCGTGGGTACACAAAACAAGATCAGATACAAATTGCCCATCTTTGCACAAGGCCAAAAAATACACAGTACACAAGTAATCTATGCTATGTACAGTCGCACATAGATGGCGTGTATCTGGATCTGACCCTGAATTTCAAGATCAAAATCCATAAATAACCATTATTACTCAGAACCATACCAGCTCCGGCATGGTGCAATTGAGAATTACTGGCCCACTATGGATGGTGTTGTGCTCTGTGGCGGTGCGGTGGTAGAATCGAAAATCCTATGGCAAATAGAATGTGATGGACGACTATTTAATATTTTCAAATCTAAATCACTTAGCTAAACAGAAAGCCCTATTGCGGTCTACGGATTGTGGATGGACTGAGGCGATGCAATAATAAATCGTTTTAATGTTCAAACCGCCTCCTAAATAAATATGATGTTAATCAATTAGTGATATTGATGGTAGAAAAGACTTTTGGAGCGCAACGCTATAGGGCATTGCTACATTTTGAATTGAAAGAGTGTATTTCCTAGGGCTGGGCTGATAACTATCCTTAACGTGTTACAAGGCTAAACAATAAGCTAGATGAAATACATCCTAAGAAGAGTATTGACACCTCCGCTGGGGCTTACATACATACATATATGAACGTACGTCTTTACTTTGTCAGAAATGTTCAAATTTTAGTCCAAACAAAATTATCACACAGTTTTTCAAATATTAAATACCTACGTTACAGCTGAAACAAGGTTGCTAGATTAACCACGGCTCTGGCGTTGTAATACTGAGCGGGATGTTCGATCTTGGAATCCCAGAAGAACAAAACAGTTTTTTCACGGTCCCATCTGTCGTGAATGTCTGACAAGCATTTTTTCTCAATTAAAAAAAATGGTTTTCTGATATGACTCTAACCTGTCCCTTCTATTTGTTCCAAAAATATAATACGCACCACACGAATGGTCGCGATAAGTTGGTAAAAACGCAACTGAACTTGGTGAATTAAGGCCCTTCCTGATGTTCCATTACCCAATTAACAAATTCTCTTCAGTTACATAGGGAGAGTATTTGCTGTACGAATGACTGATTGATGTCCTTGGCGTTTCACTAACACTTTCTCTCACTGCATATGGATGACTAATTGTTCACAATCGAACCATTTTTTATTATTATTTCAACCGAAAACTCCACGAAGATGGACAACCGTTTCGATAAAACGTTCTCATTTTTTAATAAGTTTTAGCAACAATAACATTGGAAAGGTGTCACATAAGAAATTTCTAGGGTTACCAATCTCATAGACAAAAATTAAGCGAAATTCAAATCCGGCACTCTCATTGGGACACTCTTTATATTGTTTTCATCGAAAATAAATCAACAAACTTTCTCACAACATTTTACTCCTTTTCGTGAATAACAACGGAAGGACAACATGAACTCATTAATCACGTCATATCGATGAAAATATCCCCACTTGCCTTGAGGCACGCCACCTGGCTTCTGTTTGTTTATTGAAATATTAATAATTCATTGTGTATTGCCAATCTTGGACTTGGTGACCAAAAGACAACACACAGCAAACCACTGCCAAGGGAGGGAGGAGAGGTCCTTTTTGATTGCCTTTTCAGCCAACCATAGAATACGGCACTGAATTATGGGACAACCATAAAAAAAAATATAAAAATCAGATCTTCAAGGGACACTGTACAGAAGCGTAAATTACTGCACTGCAGGTAGCTACTGTAGGCCCTAATACTGGATGAGAGAGCAAGAAAGAGCCAGAGACAGAGCTTCTGTTCTGGACCGCAAAACCCACTTGGGCACCTTAAAATAAAGTGCCAATACAAAGTCAATGTGTTCCGATATCCGTTCGCGTATCTCGACCGTTCAGCAGATTCCCCCGAGCAAACAAAGCGAACACCAAATGTTGAATTCCATTTTGTACTCCCGGGGCCTTAATTTAAACCAAAGCAGCAAAGCATGCCTGGGACAGAGACGGGACACGCGGAATCGAATATTTCGTGCATCTTTTACAAATTATGGTTAATTAAAATTTCTGTATTAAATATGACACAATGCTCTGAATTCCAATGAAGATCGAACTGACGGCCAGATCACGTCTGACAGAGTGTTGTGCGCTAGTGATTTGCCGATATGGTGTATCCTGGTCCTCGAGGGGAATATTTCGCGTGTCTGTTTGTTTGGCAATTCCTTAGATGCGATACGATCCAACCGATATGGTGATGGACCTATACAAACTCGATCAGTTTTTGGCTTTAATCGTAGAACGTTGCAATGACTTTTTGTTGGTTTACTGGTTACTTTTTTTATTTTTTCAAGCGGGTTGTGTGAGTGTCCTCGAGAGTTCGTAATTATTTCGATTGAAAGTCCGATAAATGTTCTGTATAAGGATTCCAAAGTGTACCTGTAGATGATGCCAGGAGACGGAGACAAACAGCACTGCTGCTGTTGGCGATCAATTGGTGATCGCGGTCATTGATATTGATATATTCCAATGGAATATTAATATTGTTGAATTGTATTTTTAATTAACTGCTGATATATAAAATATCGCACGAATGCTTATGTGTTTGTTGCTGTTGATGGGCGATCTTTGGCGAGCTATTGTTGGGTTGGACGGCGCGGTGGTGGATTGTTGAGATACACTCACGGGTTCTGACGGGCTTAAGTGGCCATAAATGGATGAAGATCACTTTGAAGACCGACATACAGCCGAAATAATTTTCAAATATTTCATTTTGATGATATTGTGTACGTCTTGCTTTGATTTAATTTTTTTTTACTGATTGGCAGGTGGTAGATACATTCGCACTATTTTTCGAGGGAACACTAAAGTGCTTTGTTACAGTGGAGGAAAAAAATTAATGCACGCTATTGAGACCCTTGCGAAAGATGTTTCACCTTTAAGTAAATTAAAATCTAAACGCTTGTGTTCCAGTAAAAAGATGAAGTATCATGAAAGTTTGGCGAAATCTAGTCAATGTCGGGATTCAGCAGAGTTTTGGGCGCTAACAAGAAAAATAAATGGTAATGGGAGAACAAAACAAGCATCCGGTATTGACCTAGAGGGCTTACGTGCACATTTTTCAACGTTGTCGAATTCTACTACAAACCATGTACTATGGAATTTTGCAAGGCCATATCAGCGAGATACTTATCTGGATGCGGAAATATCGCCGGAGGAGGTTTACATGGTATTGGAGTCCTTAGAAGATGGAAAAGCGGCAGGAACAAATGGCATTCTAGCTGTGTTTTTCAAATACAATACGTTAGCGTTTAAGGCTAAATTAACAATCGCACTAAATATTATTTTTAAATTCGGAACCCCGCTGGATTCTTTCTATGAAGCTTTGATATGGCCCATTTTTAAAAAAGGCTACCCCAAGGATCCAAAGAACTGTAGACGAGTATCTTTTTTAAACGCCGCCTAAAAAGTATACACTGCCTTGCTTTATATGAGACTCAACAAAAGGGTGAGTGTAAATATGAGGAAGTAGAAAATCTGGTGCATTTTTTCCTAGGGAAAATATTCTGCCTTCCGAAAAATACTCCGAAATATATGCACAATGTGGAAACCGGGCTGGTATCAATGCATATCTCTACTTTTAAGTTGAACGCGGATTACCTGGTGAGACTGATAGAAATGTCGGATGAAAGGCTACCGAAAAAACTTTTGCAGTATGTAGTGCAATATAAGACCTTTATATACAAGGATTGGATAAACCTCGCGGCGAACAGTGGTATTACTCTTGATTTGTTTGGGAAGGGACCCGCGGAGTGGAGAAGCTCTTTGAATGAAATAATCAGGTCCACAGATGAGAATGAGAGATGCTCTTTTATTGAAAGAGCTTGATCCTTTGAGGAGATAATTTTTTACTCGAAAGCCAATTATAACCTGAATGAACGGAATTATTTCATGAATGACTTCACCTGCGCCATAATAAGAATCATCTTTAGACTGAGAGGTGAATTGCTGAAATTAAACTTTATGCCACATATGTAGGAGCGGGAATACTGCATTATGTACTTTATGTAACAAACAGGAAAAGGAAGATATCGGACACTTTCTTGGGAGATGTCCAATCCTGATGGAGTTAAGGAGATTATTTTTCGGCAAGAATATTCTACAAGAACAAGAGGTTTATGAGTACCTAAAGGAGCTAACTGGATCCATCTTTACGAGTATTGCAAATCGGCCATGGCATACAGAACAGTAATAATTGTCAGCGATAGTTTTTTCTATTAACATTTTTCATTTTAACTAAATTAAAAGTCCCTAAGATTCTGAATTGAATTGTTTTTTTTTTTGGATTTTTAATTTGTCATGCCTTAAATTATTTCAAAGATGAAAACTAAAAATATTTAAAATTGTAAATTTATATTGTGATGAATAAAATCTATCTATCTATATAAATTAAAGTTTTGTGCTTTAGCATTATACCCGTCTAAGTGAGAAGGGTGGTGGCTTACACACGTAAGGGTAGTAAATCAAACTATAGCTTGCTTCCAACGGTCTTAAATGATCAGTATACCTTCAAACCGACGAATTCAACTAGTTTCTTAAGTAAAAAGCGTTTACATTGTAGTGCTTTGCTATTTCCTTTGTGTAGCTCAGGAGCAATCACTCGGCTTTCATTCATACTTGTAGCTCACCATCTGGTCTGCACAACTTAAATTTAAGCTCGTCCATAAATATTACATTTTTTAAAAAAAACCCAGTCTAAATGACTTCAAGCGAAATTCAACCAGCTTTCATATTTTTCTTCGAGGTAAACGATTGAAATTTGACTACTTGTGCTTATTCTCCATCTGACTATTGCAGACAACCCGTTCAATTGACTTCAGTTTTGGCTTAAGGCTTTTCGAATTTAGTTGCAGAACATTATGTTCTCTACCAGAGAAAACTGAATACCCATAAGTGTCGAAAACAGTTCCCTTGCTGTCATATGTTCAATATAAAGCGTAGGCCATCTGTTAATTTCCTTTGAAGTGCGTTTTATTTCGTTATCGCTTCTCTGTACATATGTATGTGCTTTAAATGATTTGAAATATTACGTCGACAAATCATATTTTCGAATGAAGTTGATTTTCATCTCGGAGGTTATGCCAACAAGCAAAACTATATGATTTACGATTTATGACATTGGATTGGTGACAAAATTGCTCCTACTTCCTACTTCCTTTAGAAATAAAACTGGCAACAATGTTATGGTGAACAGAGTTCGAAGCAGAGATATGAGAACGGAGTTTTGTGGCCTAAATTGGAGTAGGCATTTGCAGCTGCTGAGCCGCACAAAATAGAAAATTTCGGATTCAGCAAGTAATCGGAATCGTGACAGTTTTCCAATTTCGAAGGATAATTAACTGCTTTGTAGTCGCAATTGGAGTATTTGCACTTGGGAGGGCTTTGGTCCCAACGGAATATTACTAAGTCAAACAATTGAGCTTTTACGCAGTATGACATCAAACAAATCTTAAGAAAAGGAAAATTTGCAGCTTGGCTGGATGATACCCATTTCTAATAGCTTTTTTTATCTCAAAGTCGTTGATTATTTTGCTGCGAACTAGCTTCGGATAGATAGGATAGATCTGGCACAACTCTTCGTGCTTTGGCCAGTACTTTTGACGACGAGATGCTACAGTAGTACGTGCGACAGCCGCGCAATGTCGACTTTTGGCGTCGACGATTCGTTTGATGGCAAAAAGAGATTTGACGAGGTGACGAACTGTATACATATACAATTTCTATGGTTCCTAAGGTGGCGCTATAGTGCGGGGTAGACCTGGGCCTCAACCAACAAGCCTCTCCAGTTGGCCTGGTCCTTAGCTAACTGCTTCCAGTTGCGCACTCCAAGTTGGTTGGCTACTGCGTTGTCCCTCCGAGTTAGATTCGAAGACTCTGCGGGCCGAAGCATTGGTGTCCATTCGCTCTACATGTCCTAGCCATCTTAGGCGACTGATGCGCAGTTTTTTGACTAGGCCGATGTCGCTGCACAGCTCGTAAATTTCGTCATTGAATCTTTTCCTCCAAAGCCCGTCAACGCAAACGGGACCGTATATCTTCCGAAGAATTTTTCTCTCGAAGCGACCAAGGATATCTTCATCCGCTTTCGAAAGTGTGCTACTAGAGGAACGGCCCAATACCTACGTTCAAACCAAGAGAGTTGCTGCGAGAGATACATATGAATTTCCCGGTCGAATAAACGAAAAACTATTTTTAGAAGACGGGGGAAACTGTTACTGCCACTCTTGAACCACAATTGTTCAACGATGTCATTTCAAAATTTCAAGGGGCATTAGTTTGCCAACAGAGAACTGGCGCACATTAGTTCGACATTTTATCCCATACTTTTTAGCAAAAATTGTACTTTGCAATGGAAAAAAAAATATTGTAACTTTTTTTTAATAAACAATTTAATCGCTATATCCGCTTTCTTATTGGAACACCTGCTATTGTATGTATCCGCAACGTTTTCAAATGAGTAGTTGAGGACAGTGCTCGACCAACAGTAAAACCAACAACTCAACATAAGAAACTATTACTGACGATGTTTTGGATAAGAATTCTATACAGAATTCTTGGTAATTGACTAACAAACACCCCGTTGCATCTTGCAATAGGAGTCAGTTCACCAAATAACGAGGAAGAGGCACTGCTGCCGAAAACCGAGTAAGTCCTACACCAACGTCCTCATGGTGCTGTCCGGGAATTATTTTGGACAAATCGCGAGCTTCCTACGCCACAAAACTGGATAAATGTCGGTTAGTTTGTGGCCCGGGGAGCCACAATCGTAAAACTTCGGTAAGTGAAAGGATTTCAGTTAGAAGTATAACGCGATAGGGCGCGCCAGTGACTTTCAAAGACTGAACAATTTTTAATTCAAACAAAAAAGAAAATAAAGATATACATGAATAAATGCAAATGCAGCTCTAGTCTTTAGGATTGACAAGATAAAGAAATTCAATCTCAAAGCTCTTCTTGATTTGGAGTGTTAGTTGCCGTGCAAGAAAGACCTCAATGCGAATTTGCGAAAAATGTTGGTAAGCTTCGGAAGGTTTCAATAGTTCTGCTCAATGGAGAGTCTCATAACCAAAAACATTCGATTAATACAGACCAGCTGAATATGAGTGTGAGAGCAGAAGCTAGGCAGACAACGTTTTCTCAATAAATAACGCAGCAGCCCACTGTTTTCTTTCACTACTGTTCTTGCATTAAACACGCTTCTTATTTCATATTGATCAATGAGAAGCAATTATCTGTTGCCACCAACCACACATACCGTTCATATCCTTGTTCAAAAACGCTTCACCATCGCAATGAAATTAAACTAAAATAATGTCCAGCGACATCCACCTATCCATCCATCAATATACAAACTCTGCCTCGCCTCCTCTTCCATTGAGCAAAAGAGAATCGCTTAAACGCCTCTTCTGAATTTTAAGTGCACACACAATTCAAAATAGTTTTTCAAATATCAAAAATGAACATTCAATAAATAATCGGTCCACACACACACACGCAAATCCACTCGAACAATTGGAATTTGATTTTATGAAAACACAACATTCCAAAAATGCCCCGCAACAAGACAGCAAGCACGCTCATTTATGGCTGCCGGTATGTCATACCCTGTCCACCTCACCGAGCTGCCACCGGCATCCATTACTCCTCAGCAATTCCAATCTCTGTCCGAATCGATTTTATTTGTCAAACTCAACTTTTTATTCTTTTGCGATCACTTTATGAACTGAATGTTGTCAAAAAAAAAAATACGACAAACATTCGCCAGCAGCCCGAGAATACCCTCTCCTGTGCTCTGCAAACTATTTAACTTCAACTCACCGCTTAGAGCCCGCAATTATGTACTCCAAGTGAAAATGGACATCAGCCGGACAGACAAACAGACAGACAGACAGTGTTTAGTGCTCATATTTCGCGGCCGTCATTACGGACCTGCCTGCGTCCAAGCTCAAGTGATCGAACTGAATTCATTTCGAATGCGGACCACGATCAATATTGTTATGAATTGAGTTCTGTGGCACATAAAACAGCCGCCAAATAAATAAAAAAAAAAAAACAGCCACAGAGCCGAACCGCGATATCAAGATGAAAAATTAATAAAGAATTTCTCGGCCGAAAGTATTTAATACAAAATTAAATAATTAACCGACGACAATGAGGTATCTTAATGTCACACCAGTGGCAATGTGCTAATATTTAATAACTTACCATATTTGTGAGCGGGCTACAATGATGGGGACCCCATTTCTAAAAGGTGCAGTGGTGGTGAGTTATATCCATTTATTGGTCGATACTTTTGGCCGACTAATATAGGTGGGGATAGGAATTTTTATGGACTTTTAATCGCTGTTTTGTGTTGGGGGGCATGAGACAATTCAATCGTTTTATGGATCGATCGGTGAGTGGAATAATATTTGCGGTTTACAAATTGGAACGTTTTACGATGTAGGAAGTATGGTTTTGGCATAAAGAAGTAGATCTTTGGTATCGAAATTATATACACAGAATCAGGGAGGGTTTTCACATGATTCCCTCATAAAAAGGCGGGACTTGTGAAGATCACTGGTGAGCGCGAATTGACATTTCGTACAAGAACCGTACATGTGCACGTTTTTGTAGTTTAAACACATGTCCACCCATAAATCGTAGTCGAAATTGAGATTTATTGAACTATTGCTCGTATTAGCGGGTTCAACACCTTTATGTTTATGACTGAAATAGAAAATAGTAAAAAAAAAAAAAAAATGGTCGCAATAGAACATAAAATAAACCCATCAAGTGAGGCACATGCAAACGGTGGCGGCTATTTTATGAGATGACCTAATATCATTAAGTCTCAAGAGCTTGATGGTTTGATTTAGGGTGTCACCGTGATCGTAATAGTGATAACGTTGGACTCAGTACTGTGGTCAAACTTTATGGTGTAACGAGTATTCAACAAAGGCAATGGATATGTGGTGAATTGGCAATCTTTCGAGCTCTCTTATTTTAATTCAAAAATTATATGTAACTCGAACCAAATAATTCAAAAAATAAAATTAAGAGATAAAATCCATTCATTGAAGAGTATTTCACTGACAGGTAGTAGTAGTTTTTTGTATTAATCTACATATGTACATAACGTACTCTGCATTGTGAAAGGGATTTCTGATGCATTCGAAGTTTATTCGATATACATACCTTGGCGTAACTATCTAACTTGTCGTTGTTCGAGACTTAAGTAAGGCATGCTAGGTCATGAATACGTTCCACTGAAGGCTTAAAAACAAGAGCTAGTCAACCCTACTGCAGAGGTGGTGAGAGCTTCTTAAAACATTGAGTAAGAATGAAGGGTTGGAAGTAAAACCAACCTCTAACAGTTTGACAGCCTTTCTTTCATAATCGGCGGTTCTGTCGGAGTATACAAACAAAAGAAAACAATATGCTTTGACTCGATGTAGTAATCACCGGCAAAGAACTTGAAGCCAAGAGGCTAGAGGAGAAATATTAAAGAAATTAGGGGAGGAGGAAATTGCCAACTACGGGCAGACAGTCTTAAACAAGCACGTGAAAAGGAAAAAAAAAGAAAAAGACCTTTGTAAGTAAGCCTACGCTTAGAGTATAAAAAAGAAGAACATCTGAAATGAGGGCGGAAATCCCACATTGTTGTCCTTTAAGAAGAAAAATAAAATTAAGAGGGGCGAGAAAATAATTTCTAAGCTGGGCTTAATGAGACCAAAGGCTGGTAATAAATCGCCCAAAGAAGAAAAATTAAAGCCAACTTTAAGCAAGTCTAACACTCCTAAGTTCAACAAGAGTTTTGTCGAGTCTTGTGAACCCGAAATCAATAAACTGGACGCATTGCTATTGATGTTGATTCAGTAAAGTCAGTAAGATGGAGGCTATAAAATAATGAATAAATGTACCAACAAAACAAAAGGGAAAGATCCGAAAAAGAGGTCAGTAACCCAACGACGAGACACAATAGTTCAATTCAGCGGGGCTATTCAAAATTACTGTGGTGGATTTCAGTAATTTCAGGAAGTTAACCGGCCAGGACCGTTGCAATTTTCGACAACATTCAAAGTATGTTGGTACAACTCCAAAGTTCGATCTCACGAACTGAAAGCGCAGGATCAGCGGACAATGATTGGCACTCCACGACTTAGCGAAAGAGGGGTTATTCTTACTTTGAAAAACTGTAAAAAAAAAGAGTTGCCTGAAAAGTGGCACTAGGGAGGCCTAAGACAAAACTAAGAAATTCTCTGTTTCTTGAAAATACAAAACTCAGCGCTCACCATGAACGTTTGAGAGATTGTCGCTGGGGAAGAGAACAAGGTAAAGGACGATTTTAAAAGCATAAATTGAGATACATGCAACTCTTCTTCGGAGTTCTCTCTAAAGAAATCGACGACTGCAGAAGTGAATGGCGACCAAAAGCAAATAAATATTCAAAACAGTTAAGCCCCCTAAGTGAATCAAATGCTGCTAATGGGCCCCTAATCTAAAATCCTTGAATTCTTAAGAATTAGGTGAAAGGATTTGGGTATAGAATAAGCTTAAACAGTTTATTAATGCTATCAAATTATCGCAAGGAAGGAGAGACTTATTCATTATCCTTTACTTTGTTTGTTTAAACGAAACTTCCTCGTTACAGTGTGATTTAAAAAAAAACTGCAATTTCGCTGATGGAAATATTATTGCATCCATATTTAGGAAAGAAAAAGAAGCCAGTAACTGGTTTACGCATATCTATTCAATGACCTCAAAGCCAATTTTAATACGGATAAATTGTGACTGATAGCCAAAGCTGAAAGACAGACGACATACCTTGTTCTTGTTCAGGATGCTTACTAGTATCAATGACAACGGCGATCTAATTTTTGTTCACCTCTTTTAAGTGCTAACATCGCCATATTATTTATTAGTTTTATGTCTCCATCATCAATAAAATACTCATGTATAGAATGATCGTCTGATGGACTGTCTTGGAGAAGGCAATATGCTGTAATAGTCTAGAGAAAGTGTAGAGGACAGCTCGTTTAGCTATCAGTTGGGTACTCATATCAGTCCCTTTTGCTGTGCTCTGGATATTTTATTTCACCTAATACTCAAATAGTTTTGACAAGCAGATGGTGCAGCCGTAAGATCAAGAGCCACCTAACTATGAAACAGTACTCAAAGAAGCCACTTCTCCATTTTTAAATTCCAAAATAAAATTTCGAAATTATTAAATTATACCACTCCCAATAGTGGCTTCTTAAGTAACTTTTCAATAAGCATCCCTACCAGTATATACTGGAAAGGTGATGGGACATGGGATGTAAAGTCCATTCACTTCTAAAGGGTGTCCTATAATTCACGCAAAATGTAATTTTGACAGAAAATACAGATTTTTAATTAGTAAGCTTAAATTTCGTATTGATTCATAGAGTATACAGATTAGGGTTATGTATGGAATAGCACATCGGAATGACCGCCACGGCTTTGCTGGCAAGTACGTACTCTTTTATTGAAGTTTTCTATGACCGTTTCTTCAGTAATGAAGCTCATTTTCATCTTGATGGCTTCGTTAATCGTCAAAATTGTCGCATTTGGGGTTCAGAAAACCCACGAGTAATTGTTGAGAAACAAATGCATCCACAACGCTTGACTGTTTGGTGCGGATTTTGGGCTGGAGGCATTATCGGACCATTCTTCTTCGAAAATGCGGCTGGTCAGGCAGTAACAATTAATGGTGTTTCTTATCGTGACATGATAACCAAGTTTTTAGTGCCTGTTGGAAGAAGTGTCTGAGTGGGAAGAAATATAGCTCTAGGCTGCCTCTCATCTTTTGAAGAGATCGCAGAACAGCTTAATGTTCACATGTAATGAGTACATGGTCATCGATGTACATCTTCCAGATAAATACAAGACAGATTAAGCCCAAGCTGTATCGCAAATACTCAAATAGTCCGATCTGAATATTCTGAGTTGTAGGGATAAGGAGAAAAATGAAACAGTAATAAACCTTCTAAGTACTCCATATCCAGTCACTTGTGTGACTTTTCATTCGTAGATGTCAAAAGCTGTTTTATTTAAACCTCCAGCTGGTTCTTCGGGTAGCTTAATGACTTATCCTAAGATCCTGTGCTAATAAAATTGGCATTTCATTAGTCTAAGTGTACATGTTGTATCAACTGTGGGCAGCCTCTCGTACTAAGCCTAACTTAAACTAAATACCACAACGAGAAAATGCTTTACTTATTTATTAAATCCTTTCGTAATGACCACGGTGCGGAGTCGCGCCAGGGACCCACTAAACATACATAAAAGAGAAACAAATTCAATTTAAGTTTCACTAACCATTACGAGATTACTACTTGAAGTGTGTGCTCTGTGATTTGCTTTCTATTCTAAAAAAAAATAGTAAACCAAAACTTTAATACGATTTCGTATAGTAACCTTTCATTGAAATTCCATTTTTATTAGTCCTGCATATGGTTATGGAATAAAACTATTTACTCGTAAGATACTTATTAGTTAAACGAAAAATTCCCCCAACAACTGTTTCTATAAATCAGACATAGCTTTCCCACAATATCCTAGAACTGAAAATATGGCCAACCATAGTATTCTCCCTGCACAAAGTCTAACAACTCTACGCATTAATGTGAGCACTCTTATCCCCCTTAGTTGGTCGTACTCTGATTCCCATGGTACCACAACGAAACTCAGAATTCTCTGATTTGCATTAGCGACAACAAACGCCAAACATATTTAACAATAAAATCTGAATCAACGCCAGATTATGTGTCATAAAAAGTAATTTCCCAATCCGGACCTAACATCAAAATTGTCCAAGAGAACCTGTCCAGCGCGACCGAATCTCGTCTGACCAAAAACCCCATCGTGTTTGCTCATCTTCAGTTTAAACACACAGAAAGTAACATCATCAAATACACGCGGAGCGAAGGAAACTAGGAAATAGAAACCGAGAATTGTGCCAATAATCCTTTTAACGATCGATACATATTCAAGGTGTGTGGTCTCGGTCTGGACGAGAGTGCAAGCCCATGTAATCGTCACAAATAACCCTGAGGCGACATCGGTTGGGAGTCGTTTTTGAAATTTTATGGATTCTTATGGATCAACGAAAGCATCCAAATCGAAATGATGGCTCCAAATGCCCGATAAGGGGCTCCACTCCACAACGCTGGGGTGTTAAGATTATCTATAGCTTCCTCGATCTGCATATGTTAACTGCTGTGGTGCCGGTGTGTTTGGTCTTCTTTTTTGTGGATCAATAATAAAGTGTCATCAGTGTCATAAAATCGATCGGCCGATTGAAAATTAAAGTCGAAAAATATCGGTCGGCGCGGCAGTATGGATATATGCCGGCCATCATTATGGGGCCGGCAGGAAATCACAGTCCGGTCTCTTGGGCTCGGCCCCAAATGATGATGAGGTGGTAGGCATGCAGAAGTGGATTTTATGTTGATTCCCAAACGATGCTTAACATCAGCACCAACCAGCACTACCGCCGATCTGGATCTAATGTAAGAGGGCATATACCCTACCGCCAAGTCATCCAAAAGATCTGATTCCATTAAATTTGAATTTTTTTATTTTTCCAAAAATGAAAACAAAAAAAAAAAAAAAGAAATAATAATCCAGCTGATTCCAGGCTGATCTCAACACACCTTGTGGAGTCGCCGAGTTGTGACATTTATGACCGGTATATTATGGGAAATCACCTGTGGATTGCATTTCAAAAGTTATGATTACCATTTATGATAATTTATTGTTTCTGTCTGAGTGCGTATGTTGGTGGTATCGGGCGTCGCTTTTAGCTCGCTTAAGTGAACTGGATTAAAAATTGCGACTTTATGAGAAATTGACCAAGGCGGCGCGGCGGTATATGCAATCTGAGCGGTTGCCACTCCTTGGAACCGCATGCAAGGAATTGTTGGAAATTGCAAGAAATGATTACTTTTGCGCTAGCTTTTTGGCCATTATGGTGGCAAGAGCACTTATTCATTTTATAGGTCTTTTCCTCTCGTTCGGCTTTCGAAGGGGATTAATTTCGTTATCCGATTAGATGTGGGGGAAAAATTCAATTTGGATTTCAGATCGAAATTACTCCTAAGACATCATAAAATCTGTGCAGATATTGCTTCGTAGTGAATGTTTGAATGGTTTTGCTTTACAAGTTATTAAATGTTCGTAAAGCTACCTACATTGTATGTAGGTAATTCCTTTTAGGACGATCATTGCACTTTGGCTTACATAATTCTGTTAATTTTTTTTCGCCTGATTTTATATCTTGTCATAAATCTGGTGATAATCAGGGTAAACTATCCTTTCTGTTTCTCCGATTTTTATTTAGCGGAAAGTCATACTGCACTACGGCTTACATAAGCTATTTTGAGGTTGGGTTTAGAACCACCAGTTTGACATAAGGCTGATTGATCCTGGTATCTTACCAGCAAATATCGCGTT
Organism: Blera fallax; assembly: GCA_946965025.1. NCBI lineage: Eukaryota > Metazoa > Arthropoda > Insecta > Diptera > Syrphidae > Blera > Blera fallax. The sequence continues at coordinate 24,172,875 of OX337245.1, forward strand.
TATCGACATCAGTAGCTAAGGATGTTAGTGATTCACGCACGCACACAAGGGGTTATGAATACCCTTTTACACGTTTTCACATGATGCGAGTGTCGGAAAGATAGATAGAGAGAGAGAGAAAAAAAAAAGATTTTTGTGGAGTGGTTTGAAACTCGGCTGTATTAGGTTTCACATTAGCTGCAGGGGTGGTGTCCAGAATAACTGGGGAGATTTGATTGCTGTCATCTATTTTTTTGCCTTCGCTTCTGATTCACAGTACTTTTTTCCTAGTCCACCTGGTATCATAGCGCGAACAATTTTTCCAGCCATGACAAACATACTGCCAGTGTTATGCCTTCGCAGTAGTGTTGTCATGAGCTTTCGCTATTGATCGGACTGTTTCTTATCATATAATGATTGCTGACACCAGGGTTTGAATTGTGAACCATCAGCTTGACAAACGATGACGCTACCACTGCACCATTTCCACCCCATTTAACCAGCCCTTCTGAATGTTTTGAGCCCGAATTCCAAAATGTGATATCAATGCCAAGTATAGACCGGCCAAAGATCTTAACCAAGATTTTATGTGGGGCAGTTGGTGATGGCGATCACTAAAGGCAGAATCGTACTGGCTACTAAAAAGTTAAATAGATCGAGGTAGGCACTAGCTTCCTTAACATCATACAAAAGAGTCCATGTCTGACAAAAGTCAAGAACGAGCCAAATTACCCCTAGTTTCTTTAACATCATACAGAAAACTCCAGGCCCTTCACCCAGCACCAAGGTCACGTCAAGCTAATTGCCTGCGCCGTTCAGCCGCAGCTGGCGATTTGAAAGGATAGCGAACTAAACTATTCAGATCCAAGTAAAAGGCTTCGAACGTTGAATGTACGAATGGTTTATTTCTGTACAAAAATGGAGATCAATCGAGGACTTAACCTCTTACGACCATTCGTGTTGTATTTTTTTTTTCTTTTTTCACACAAATTGAGAATTTGAAAATGAGAATTTTGATTCTAGTGAAGGAGTGCGAGTTCAGTTTTTTTTAGGATCATCCTTAAGACCGCAGTCTTAGGCTAATTTGTCAATAAAGTAGAATGAGCAAAGTTCCTAATAAGGCGATGGTGATCCATTTACGTTATTTCTGGTGTCGGTAGCGATTATAATCTAAATTTTCCAAAAGCGCTGATATTTCTATTGTATAGGTATATATCCTGCTCTGATGAAACGAATTAATCTGGAATATTCTCGGAATTACTTGGGTCATCTCAGAACTATTTATATTGTAAAGCAAAATAAAAGGGATTTCAGATGATGGCCAATGTTTCATCCTGTCAGGCATCCTTATCTGTTCTCCTGAAGATTGAAGCCAAGTAGACGATCCTTGCAGGAAGACCTCAGATTATTTGCTTATAAGATCTACTACTTGCTATGCTCGTAAGATCTTACATCAAAACTTCGAGGCAAATGACCATGTGCTTCGTTATCTTTGTGTGCGCTTTAAACGAGTTGAAAAATAACACCGATTTTGGCCGCAAAATTATTAGCCAGTATATACGATTAGGGTCCCTAAAATCCAAATACAATCGTAGGGAAACTAATAAAACAGTCAACGATTGACCGTTTGGCGTGGGTTTTCAAGTAGTGCCATCACTGTTCCCTACTTCTTGGAAAGAGAAGCTGTGATTAAAATGATCGGAATCCGCTACAAAGGCCTTGTGTCCGGAATTGGATGATTTGTGCTAGGGTGGTCTTTGGGTGCAGAATTATGGAGCATCGTGCCGCACCAGCTGTCGATCATTCTTTCTGTTGCACATTAAGTTTGGTAACCATGTTATGAGCCGTTATGGAGACGTGCCATAATTGTTTTTTTTATGAGAAACTGCTAAGGAGCCTTTTTACTCCAACGATCCACAAACAATTGACGTACTTACGGGCAAGGAACATAAGCCAACTATGTACTTATGTACTTGAAATCACGCTGAATGCATGGGCTATTGTCAGTCCAGCCGCTGTGACCACTTAAATTGAATTAATTTTCCTATTTAATTGAAAAGCATAGTCTCTTCAAAAAAGCAAGAAAAAATCAAAAGATGGACCACCCCTTAGTAGCTTTTATCTTTTATCTACTAAAAAGTGAATAATCGGACCACCCGTCTTGATTTATAAATAAAATTTCAGTAACCAAATCTATCAAAATATAAATTCTAGTCGAGTGAAAAAATAGTCTCCATATTTCAAATTTAAAAATCACTGCCCTGACAGAGTGAAAAAAACTGCAATTTATTGCATGCACACCTTTATAATTAAGGTGGTTGTGTCCCTTCGACATCATCCTTCGATTATTAATGTCTTATTCAAACATTTTCAGTCGCCCACACTCTATCATTAGTATTCTAAGTTCATCAAAAACCTGCTCGCCCAAAATAAGAATATCTTCAAAATACGACTTCCCGATACCACCTCCACCTCATCGTCAATTAAAAATCACGACAAAAAGTCGATTAAGAAAAAAAAAAACAAAATTCAAAATTTAATTTATACTTTCAGTATGTTTTTATGAAGGGATCCCAACTCCGATACCAAAGCAACGATCGAATTTCATTGCATCGGGTCTGCCCGCCGGATGCACATTCGATGTGTGTGCACTTTGGAATTTGTGAAAGGTACCCCAAACGGCACAGTCAAATGCACCCGCAATGATAACCATGAGCAAGGGTAGGCAAGTTTAGTGACTACCCAGCACGTGGATAGAATTCTTAAAACATCCTAAGGTAGGGTCAATATACGATTGTAGATACCCAATCCATTGATGTAAAGATACTACGCTCTAACATATGTACATGCTATCACAAGAGAAGAGACGAAATTTAAGAAAAGACCAAATTAAGTTGTTTTGACCGTAATGACAACTTTGTAGACTTCCTCAGTGATGTCTGTTTTTTGGGGGACAACTAGAGAAGATATCCATACCAAATGGGCGTTCATTCGATATGCGTAACTGACACCAGTACCGCAAAAGGCGAAGGCGCCAGCCCGTAATTAATCGATTTTGAACGAAAGGGCCAGAAAAAGAGCTATCACCATGATAACCATGATGGTGGTCTACTTGGATGGGCTGCTTCTTCTTCAGGCGAACAACGAATTAGTATGTGAAATGGGTGATGCGTCTCTCTATCATGGGGTAAGGGAGCTATAGTGCATTACTCATTGATCGAGTACAGCAGCTTGTCCCGATTTTAATGATTTTTTTTTGGTTTTGTTTGTTGTTGTTTTCGGCACCCGGAATTCATTATAGATTTTGGAAACGCGTTGGCTGATAATGGAATGCCAAACGTTGATGATAATTGACTTTTAAATGCTGTTAAGTACTTTTAGGATGCTAATTGTAGAGTTTGAAGCGACTTGTAATGTTGCTTGTATTCAGGGCACGTTTATGTCCTGCGACGCCAACCTTCCGCTTTATGATGACCAGATCGTCGGTGGAGGAGTGAAATGAAATGAGTTTAACTTAAGGCAACCGCGGCTACGTCGACCAATTGTATTAGGACTTTCGGCAGAGTTGAAATTCTTTTTTTGGTGACAGTGTTAAAAGTGTGTCTGCATATAAATGATTTGATTTTGCCTTTGAATCTCCTTTCAAATTCGCCGCAATTCATTTAATTGAGTTGATTTTATGTGTCAATTACGAAAGGGTAATAGAGCCGACGAATTTAAATAAACATGAACAAATTAAATGATTCAATTAGGACGGGATAGGAAGATTTCAAACGGATGCAAATTAGGTACTCAATTAAGGCTTAAGTACCCACTACGAAATAGTGCAATGGCGATTTTAACTACCAACGGAACATAAAATTTAACTGAAACTCATGTGTCCAAGAGTCCAAGAGCTTTGAAATAGGCTTTAAAAATTTAAGATCATGCACTTACACTTAAGACTAATGCGTAAGAATTGGATCACGTTTACGCATGACACCACTTTTATTAGGTGTATTCAGAGTTTCTCATAGAAACTGGAACTTTAAAGACGTGTCTTACTTAATGTGAGCCAATAATTACCTTGACTTCTTGTACACCATTAGCACGTATTCAATTGATACTGATTGGCTTTTTTAGTAAATGTTACAGATAGAAAAAAAAAAACAAAGCAATAAGCAGCTATAGACTTGGTAGCTACAACTTCAAAAAAGCTACGGTAAGCTGTTACTTTTATTGACCAATTTTTATTAAAGAAACCACCGCAGGTTGGTTAGTGTTTGAGGGTAAGATTATGCTTTGCCCTTCGGCGTTCTATTTTCTCTGTTTGTAAAGCTGCTACGATTATACATACACATGTAGACTTTAAGGATCTGCTAGTTTCTTTTTATATTGCTGTCAAAAATGCACTGTTCAAAGTTTTCCTTCATTTGTTGCTTTGTTGAGTTTATGAAAAATAATTTTTATTTAAATGCACATTGTGGATTATTTGTGGCTCTGATTGGCTATTAGCTTGATGGATATTTCCTTAAGTACGTCAATTGTTTGTGGATCGTTGGAGTAACAACAGTCCTCAAGACTTTTCCAAAATTTCTTATTTCGTGCTCCACTCAACTGCAACTAGAATCCACCCAAGTCCAAATTATCCAATTACAGCCTCAAATGATCAGTTATCATATGTCTTTGTGGCCTACGTTTCTTAAATTTGGTGTCAGCTTTTCAAATAAGCGGGGACTAGGTAAGGTTAAGTTGTCATGTTGAAGAGACTCGACTCATCCATATTAGGTCCTTCTGGACTGACAGTCATACCCACTGGGGGGTTGGTTCCAGTTCCTGTACTGGGTTCCCATCTTACCGCTTGCTGGTGATTAGAGCCTGTAATCATCGTAACCTCCTCAGAAATTTGGAAATTTCGTTTAGTGAAACGTTAGATAGTTCTTGTATGTCTTTGTCAATTCCATAATTGTATGCGGTTACTTATCAGTTCTGCTTCCCTGCCCGTGAAGGACTTGCCATTACTGTGCTTAAATTTACTGAGCAACCACCTCGTGTTATTTCGTTGCTTCTCTCTATGGCCTACTTCTTATTTTCCTTAGTATCAGCAAGTGCCTCAAATACGATCGAGCGCTCTTTGCACTTCAGATCATTTGGCTTGGCGACAACTGTAGAGATACTGTCTAATGTCGAGTCTGCTTCTCCCAGTGATTATACACTTGGGAGTACGGATTTTTTAAAGTTTTCCGTTTACATCCGCCATGTTTCGTTGACAGCAGACACACCTTGTGCAGGATGTGCTTTTTACCCATGTATGGACGGTATTAGGAGATAGGGACTAAAGTACTACTACTACTCTAAAAACCGCACCAAATAGTCTTTCTTTAACGATTCATTGAATTCCCCACAACTACATGTGAGTTTTCGGGAGCCCAAATCTGTTGAAATATAGTGTTCGGGAGAACCTACTAATGAACACATATTCCCAATAGATATTTGCCAATCACATAGACTTATCGAAATGGTACATATAGCGATGTACAGGTGCATAAACCAGTGCACCAAAATATTTATATTAAATAACAACCACCGTCTCTTGTGCTTATCCCTTAACACATGTGCTTATCCTAAAAAAATAATTTCTTAAAACCTTATTTACATCAACAAAACTGTGCAAGTGAGAACAAGAATTTGATTGGAAAGATCACGCGTCTCGAACTTTTACATCTTGCATGTCACTAGCATTTTTTTACGCACCTCTGCAATTACTGAAATCCTACTTTGTCTATCATTCCAATACATGGTGATGGGAATATGAGTACTTAGATATTTAACGGTGTGGCAGGAAAGACAGTAGAAGGCTTGTGCTAATAATTACAGTAGGGTGTAAGTATGGAACTTCATTATAAAATGATGAATCTTAACACATAGCCTTCGGTAATTCATTAAGCTTCGTCCAAAGATATGATTTCATTTAAGAACCAAAATCGACATCATTTTCCTTAGAGACAGAGGGCGGATAGTAAATCTTCTTCAACTCTTTTGTTGTTAATCTTTGCAATGAGTTGATAATCTTGGGTTAATATGATGAGCGTACGGATAGCTTATGTTATTCCTCACCGTGCCAGTTTCGTGAAGTTTTGTTATAAATTTCTAATGCTCAAAGACCTTTTTTTTAAATTTTTGCATTTTTGCATTTTCTCAGCAATATTGAAGCCTTTTACTTGTTATATACATACATACATGCATAGGTCAGATTATAAGCGATGTTATTGATATCAATGCCAGAGGACATAACAAATTCTAAATTTTTTTCACTATCAAGCAGAAGTTTTATCTTTTTGACGATCAAATCTTCAAAAGCTTTTATCTCTGTTCAGTTTTGGAAGACTTTCTCTGCTGGCAAAATGACTCAAAACTGCGGAAAAGGTGATGTGGAAGAATTTCAGAACCCAACTCTAAAATTATTTGCATCATTTGCATGAAAAAGGATCGAACATAAGCTACTTTTCAACCAATTGCAAATGTACCATGTGCATTTTCTTATACGAAGGAAAAAGTCGCAGTGGGTTGGACACACCCTACGGCGCATAGTCGCAAAAAATGCCTTTCCCGTTGTTAAATGCACACTTGAAAGCTATTTAAACATTTTTTTTGTTAATTTAAGAACATATTTGAATGTAATTTGTGTTAAATGTACATATGTTCCTCGGACTACAGGGTGAAGAGTTATATATTTTTTAAGTAAGAATTTTGTGTATAACTTACCTTAACAAAAGCAGATGAGATCGCGTTAAACACAATCATATTTATCACAAATATTGATGATTATTGATGTCTGGACTAACACAGGGTGGCCTAGCACTTTAATCAGTTAAAATCATTTTTTCTTGATCGAACAATAAAAGTATTTCTTTAGATTTTCTTCTTAGTTTTATTATTTCCTAATATTTATTTAAAGGCAATGGCTGTTAAATTAAAACCGAAAATTATGCAAGATTTTAAAAATAGGAAGAAACAAAATTTGAAAAAAAAAATTCTTTACCTTAAATGCAGCCTTTAACAGTCGGAAAGAAAAGTCACTGATATCGCTATCAACATTTAAAAGACTTACAAGTTCAGAGGAAGATTCTCTTTGCCTTAAGGATAACACTGCTGCGTCTGATAATACAACAAGCATGTTAAAAAAATCTTCATTTTGTTATATACGTAAAACTTTGTATGTATTTTGGTATGTACATCGTCCTTATACCTTAATTTATGTGCTTCTTCCGAAGTCATTTTTGCATATTTATTAATTTTGTTTTAAATTTATGGATTCCTTGAATGATGGACTTAAAATTACCTGTAATCTCTTTATAATTTCTTTATATACATACATACTTGGACTGCAGATAATATTACTTTTGGATCGCCGAAAATTCGTCGTATTACCAAATCTTTCTTTTGGCATATCAACAATCAACCTGTTGTGGATCAATGGTTTCCTCCTCTTTGTGGAGCCCATAAGCTTAAAATGAACTCCATATTTTATATTCTTGGATTTTAAGACCCTTCCTCTGGGTGTACTTAGTTCAAAATGTCTTCGTTCTTCCAAGAAATGCAAGCCCAGTTCTATAACAAGATAAGAATTTCAGTTTAAAATAAGAATATACTTTGCTTTCTATTTATTTCACAATTCTTCTATTCAGCATGGTTGTTCAGAAATTCTTTTTATTTTCCTTTCAGATATCATTAAGCATTTGGCGTCATAATGCAGCCCGAAGACAACTACATTGGAATCCACTAACCCAGCAGGTAAAACTGCGGGACGCAAACGTGCCGTAAAACAGTTGAAGAGAAATCAAGCTCCCTTTGAATGAGTTGAAAAGAGCACTACGAACAAGTATGCGCGCAGGCTAAGGGTGAAAGTAATTATATACTTTATTCTGTAATAAAATCATTTTTTTTTCACTAACAACCGTAAATATTGTTTTTATTGAGCAGACTGTATCTGATTTAAATTACCTCTTTCAATAAGCACGTTCTGCATGCTTAACATATTTGAACTCTATCTTCCACGTACGTATCTACTTTCAATTCCTTTTATTCAGCCCCATGTCCAATTAGTAATGCAGGATACCAAGTCATGTTATAAAAATAAACTCTTAAACGATTAAAATATTAGTACATGTCTATGTACCTATACATGTGTCCAAAAGAAATTTCTCAACTTTTATTTCATACTACAGCACAAACTTTAAGCACCCACTGTTAATATTGCATAACTAAGCCATTAATTGCATTCTAATAAGCCACATTAAATTCCATAAAACGATACCAAGGTCGGGGAGTGATTCTTTGCAAAAAGAAAACAGCGAACAAAAATACTGAAGAACGAACTCTCGTCACTGTCCGCGAGCAATAAAACTCAACCAAGATGCAGATGCAGATGCGCAAGCAAGGTTAAGGTATTCGTTATACAATGTAATGGCATAGTTATGGTTGTTTTTATTATTGCATATTTTTATAGCAGCTGTATATTGCAAAATAGTTGCTTTTAATAATGTGGCTCGGAGGAGCAGAAAGGTCAAAACAGCAATTAAGTCAACTTTAATTATTCACTGAGGTGCAGAAGTGGCACGAGAATATGAATCATTTGAATAAAAGCTAACTAAAGGAGTACACGGACCTTCGATATGAGGTACGTAATTAAAAACGGATTAAATACGTTGATGGTCACACGGATCGATCGTCAGATATTTCTGCTTTGATCTAGATTTTTAGGTACATGTGAATTTATAGTCGTTGTGTTTGTAAGTGGCATTTTTATCGATCCTCAATAAAGGAGACCCTCTGAACTGCGCCAACTACAGAGGCATCAGTCTTCTTAACATCGCATATAAGATCTTATCTGCCGTATTATGTGAACGCCTGAAACCGTTCGTCAACAACTAGATCGGCCCATATCAGTGTGGTTTAAAGGCAGGAAAGTCCACCATCGACCAAATATTCACATTGCGGCAGATCTTGGAAAAACCCAGGAACTTCAAATCGATACACACCACCTTTTCATCGATTTTAAGGCCGCATATGACAGCGTTTATAGGGACGAGCTCGTCTAGTTTTGGCATCCCTGCCAAACTCGTCCGTTTGTGCAGGATGACGATGGAGAATTCACGCTGCTCCATCAAGGTCGGCAAAGACTTTACCGAGACCTTTGATGTCAAAAAAGGATTTAGACAAGGCGACACGCTGTCATGCGACTTCTTTAACATCGTTCTTGAAAGAATTGTGCAAAACTCACGCGCCAACACCAGAGGCACAATCTTTCAAAAGTCCGTCGAATTACTCGCATACGCCGACGATATTGACATAATCGGAAGAGCGCAGCGTGATGTCAGTGGAGCGTTCGTGAGTATTGAGGCGGAAGCGGCGAAGATGGGTTTAACGGTTAATGAGGGCAAGACTTAGTATATGCTGTCAACAAGGAAGGACAAACAACATCGACGTCTCGGACAGATATAACTTCAAGGTAGTTAGGGACTTTATCTACCTAGGCTCCGTTATGAGCTCAGAAAACGATATCAGCGCTGAGATCAAACGAAGAATAACTCTTGCCAATCGCTGCTTCTTTGGTCTAAGAAGGCAATTGAACAACAAAGCCCTCTCTCGAGCAACTAAAGTGACCTTATACAAGACTTTAATCATCCCAGTCCTGCTCTATAGCGCAGAGGCATGGACCATGTCAAAAGCGGATGAGGTCGATCTTGGCTGCTTCGAGAGGAAAATTCTTCAGGTTATTTTCGGTCCCGTCTGCATAGACGGTGAATCGAGGAGGAGATACAACAGCGACTATATGAGCTGTTCAGCGACATCGACTTGGCCAGAAGAGTAAAGGTCCAACGACTGAGGTGGCTGGGTCATGTAGAGCGCATTGACACAAATGCTCCGGACCGGAAAATCTTCGAATCCATTCCCGAGGGACGGCGCTGTAAAGGAAGACCGCGACTCAGGTGGCGCACGCAGGTGGAAGGGGACGTCAACCAGCTTAGCGTGCGAAACTGGAAACAGCTGGCTAAAGATCGAGCTGGCTGGAGACGCTTGTTGGTTGAGGCCCAGGTCCACCCCGGACTGTAGCGCCACCTTAAGTAAGTAAGTAAGTATTTTTATCGAAGAAATGTCTTCCATATTATCCGAAAAGATTTTAGAACTTTTCAAAAGAAGTCGCTTTCAACAACATCAATTCGAAACCTATAATATGTAGTTACGATAGTTTGACCATCGCAAATTGAGAAGATCGGTTAAATATAGTATCCTATTAACGAAATTAAACGAGAATTCAGTTCAATCAAACAATAAAAATGATATGTTAAGAAGTAAAAATATTTTAAATTATTCCATCTTATCCTTCAATAGCACCAACCGTTCGAAGCTGTCGTGGGAAAGTTCGTCTCTTCGGGGGATAAGGCTGACAAAAAAAAAATCTTTCAATGGCGGTTGAAGAGGGTAGGTGAGTATTTTATTTAAAAACAGCTTTTTTCAATGCTCCAACATTTCAAAGCAGTTGCAGGATCGCCAGATATGCATACAGCTTTAGTGGTACATATAAATATTATCAAATATCTTCAATAGTTGATCTGGAATGTAAAGCATATTGTATGTAGCATGGATGTCTTACACGTAATTGCAAAGTCAAAAAAAGAAAAGAAGTTCTGGTTTCATTTTTCATGAATTAACCCTCAGCCCTTCGGTCTCATAAATAATAAGCATTTATCTTTGATAGGGCATTTCTTTTGATCTCACAAGTTTAAACATTTTTACATTATTTTTTATAAATTATTACAATTAAAGCTTTACATTTACTTGGCCAATGTTATTAAATCCCTTATTACATGATTTATTTTTTTTCTTAACTTTTTTATTACTATTTATAAATTTAAAACGTATAATTTCCAGAAAAAGCACGGTCTTGGGATTATCGTAATAAAAAATATAAGTAAGGATATATAACTTTTCATACGGTAATCTTTTAAATGGGAAGAAAGTCAATAGATGGTAAAAAGTTAAGTTGCGCATTTTAGATGCTTTGGTAAAATTTTGTTTTCGAAAAACATTTTTGAATTCGGTGTCGTCAAATTCAATTCCATCTTCGGACTGAGTCTAGCAGTCTTGACATCCGATCCCAAACTTTTTGAAAGCTTTTACTAGATTTGAACCGTTGTTGTAGGAATTTTCAAATATTCACACATAGATTTCATCTATGAGTTTTTAAGTTGTTGGTAGACTCACAACTCTTAATTGCGAATTGGCAAATCCTAGTCTTGCTTTGATCGTACAGCTTTGATGGTTGGCTTAATTAGAATGCTTGATCCTTAGATGTCTGATTAAGTTCGATGTTATTTTTTTTGACACGTGTAGTACAGCCTTGCAGACGCAGCATTCACCTAAATTTTCATTTCTTCTTCGTGAAAATTCGCTATTGTTTAGCTAGAAAACTTAAATTCGGCTAAAAACAAATCAGTTTATATATTCTTTCAAAACATATTACGATTGTGTATCAATGCAAAGGCGATTGCGAAAAAGCTGGTGTGCGCATTAAAAGACTACGTTAAGAAATTTCAGAACTTTTGTGACTTTTACCAATTATAACGACGCTGATAATATGTATATGCATATAAGTAGAAATATTTGGCCTAGCTCCTAGCCACCATTCCTGTTGAGTGTGCTATTTTTTTGTTTTACGTAAAGAGAGACCTACAGCCTACAGGTCAAAGCCACATCCGAAATGCAAATTGAAAATCTTTTCAACACACAGTTAAGACTCTCGGATGTTCGAGAGAGGTGGGAACGCACTTACTATTGAGCCACGATGCCCACATAATATAAATGCAATTGTGAATTTCCCAAATTTATGGGGAAAAAAAAATCTTATCAAACCTTCTACGAGAATTAAGATAATTTTGTTAATTTAGTTAAATACTTATACTCGCTATTCAAATCATGACGGTCCACCATTATTACTCTTCTAAAATGCTTTTCAAGCCGATCCGGTCAGCCAGAGATGCCTTATTCGGTACAGCATATACCAAAATAAATGCATGTATCAACTACTATTATAAAATGAAGTTGATATTTCTTTGTCCGGTATTTATAAGAAAACGGCCGAACCGATTTTAATGATTTTTTTTTATTGATTACGAAATCGCATGGACCAGGTTCACATAAAGCTTACTTATACAGTTTTGTGCTTGGGAGACGACGAAAAGAGACAAAAAAACAACTTTGCCCTTGCCGATTTTAATAAAATTAGTTTTGTCGTTTAGAGTTTTTAAAGACGCAAATTTCGAGTCCAAAATCATGATTCTACGTCGTCTAGAAGCTGAGCAATATCAAAATATCATTTGTAAAATTTAGAATTTGATTAATTTTTCGTAGATCATGTCTCCCAACCATGTCGCAGTGGTGATGATCATCTTTTTGTTCTTTATTCTCCTTTCGCTGACTCTTCCTTAAATTTATGAGTAGAGGCGAGTGGCTGCCGATAGAAGGATGTGTGTTTCATTATCCTTATTTTTCTGTTATACATGTATACTGTATAGATTGTGTGCATGTTGTGTCTGTGTGTGCTGTAGTAGCGATTCTCACTGGAGATGTTTTATAATTGAGTTTGCACATTTTCAGTATTATATTCAGTTTAACCGAATCAGTTGGCATGTATTTCAACGAATGTGTGGCGTCAACTAAAATGAGTAAAAGATATTCTAAGCCCGATATTGGGCGGATGTCTCGGCTGAGAAATGTGTAAAGTTCCACTGTTAATAGACTTGGTTTTGTCAGTGAACGGTTTATTGTTATCGGTGAAAATGTTGTCCGACCGTGGAGCCTAAAGAAAAATTCATGTTTTCAATATGAACGTTTCATTTCATACGAAAAGGAGCCGCATGTTCAAAGAAATCTGTAGGTGCACCGCCGGAACTACCAAAGAGCATTCTACTTTAGTCAAAAACTTGTTTATAGAGTCCCAGAAAGTTTAATTTAGCCTTTCAAATGATCTCCTTTGGAGATAAATGCATAACAGAAGGCAACTTTATTCCCACTTTTAAGATTCAGGGTCAGGTTTACCACCTTATCGGAACATTAATGCCTGACAGTAATGCTAAAAATCTATTTCATGGGGAATTCATAAGCTGAATACATTTTTGTCTTAAAACTGGCAGGGGGCGAAGCAAGGCGAGCACGGGTCAGCTAGTGTATAAATAAGACTTTAATCATGCCAGTTCTGCTTTATGGCGCAGAGGCATGGACTTTGTCAAAAGCGGATGAGGTCGCTCTTGGCTGTTTTGAGAGGAAAATTCTTCGGGTGATTTTTGGTCCTGTCTGCATAGACGGTGAGTGAGTGGTGACTACACGTCACCATGCCTCGACCTTGAAAAACCATTCTCCTGCATTTACCCAAGTAGAGAAGAATGGGAAACCAATGGACCAGCAAAAGACAAGCGTATGTCTGCAGAAGTTGCGGTGACGAAGAGGCTCACGAGAATTCACCTCACGTCCTCTGCCACTGTCCAAACCTACACCAAAGTTGCCTCCGTGGCCTCATCCTGGCTCACAACACTAGATATAAATATTTATGTGAATTACATGAACTGATACTCTTCTTTAGTATCTGCTCTTTCTTGACACACTGTGGTATGGGCATACTTTCTGTTACCAGCTAATGTTAGCGAAAAAAGATTGAAATTGAAAAATTCTTATTAGAATGCTGCTGCATGTTCAAAAATATTCTGTTCAGATTAAATAAGAATTATTTCTGTTACGAAAGCATAGATGTCACTAATTGCATTGGAAAAAGGATGTCATATCAGCACACGAGTGTGCACAGCAAATCACGGGAAACCCCTAACCACATGTGCTGTGTTATTGCAACACTTCTAATCATCTTAAAACCGCAATCATAACCAACTTCCGAATCAGGAATTTCCCTGAGCTAGCATAGTGCGGTTAATCTGCTATAAGCAGATACATTGTGTTCGTGGGAAACTCTTTATCGCACGATTTAGACACTAATGCGGTGAAAATTTGTACGTTTCGCAATTACTATAAGGAAATTATTTTATGCATTTACATAGGAGTATGTTTCCCGTTTGTTTACTTCACATTAATCCGCCCGGTTTTTTTGCAACTTCTTTCTGAAGCAACTATGTATCTCAAATATGTTTGATTTACTGACTTACCTAGCAGACTTCAGATCTTTTGTCTTAGACTACATTTATCCGTGCATTTTTTTCGCGACTTTGTTACACTTTAAAAAATAACAAAAAAAAAAAAAATAACAAATGACCTTTAAAAAACCCCAATAAAAAACTGTCAACTCATTTTATTGCTGGGTTGTCGGTATAAGGGTTGCATAAGAGGATTAGGAGAGTTGACTTGTAAAAAATGCATGACAATGGGATCCGTACCTGAACACGCTGTCTACAGATTGATGACACTGTTAAGAAGTTAATTTTTGAGGACGTTTTTTAGTTCCATAAAAAATAGATAAATAAATGTTGTAGTTGAATATTTTCATCATTTATGCTTCATTTTGTTGTACTATGTTAGTTTGGTGTATTTTGGACGTATTCAGCTATGAAAATTGCATTAAATATGTAAGATTCACTTAAAATGTCATAATTTTCTTCACAAAAGCAAGTTAGCTGAACAAACTCCAGAATCCGAGAAAACAATTTTTATTTCAAAATTTGATTTTTTTTCTTTGGGTGAATGTATAAAAATAATATGCTAATTTTTAAATCAATATACTAACAATAGCAAGGGTATTTGAAAGTTAAAAGAAAGTTAGGTTACATTTTAGCAGTAGATGGACGTTGCTGCTATACTCAGTCCTCTAGGGAATCATTGAGGTAGAGTTAGAACAACGTCGAATTTAGAATAGGACTTAGACTTACTTTTCAAATCAACACATTTATGATATTAACAAACATACTGCTGTTGTCCAAAGTGTGCGTGAAAGTCCAGGAAACTTAACCCGACGCAGGGTTAACAAGTCACAGTCCTCTACGGAGATTATTGCATAAAGACAGATTATTTACTTAAAAGATCCACCTCGCTCTGTGCGGCAGTACGTCGATTTAGGTTGCATATCATTTTTACGAACGAAGATCGTTTTCATCTCAGAGTTTACTCGTATATCAACAAGCAATATATGCACATGCAGTGTACATGCAGTATCATGAGCAGACACCGACGGTTCCGAAAAATGTGTCTGCTTATGAGAGGTGTCCGGTTATGAGAAAACATTTAAAAAAAAGGTTCTTTGAAATCTGTCCGGTTATGAGGGGTGTCCGCTTATGAGGGATGTCCGTAATGAGAGAGAATACTGTATATGTACCTATATGTATGTGGGTCTTACGCCAAAAACGCAATGTAGCGTTAGGTCGCTCTGGCTTTAATGGGCTTTGGGTGGCGTGGCTCAAATGGTTAGTGCGTTGGATCGCTGAGCGGGAGGTTCGACGTTCGAATCCCAGAAACACCAAAAAGTTTTTTCATGTTCCCACCTCTCGCGAATGTCTGACAATCGTCCGAGAGTAATAACTGTCAAGAGAAACCTCCTCAATTTGCCTTTGGGATATGGCTCTAAACTGTAGGTCGTTCCCATTTGTGTGAACAATATAACACACACAACACGAATGGTCGCGAGAAGCTAGGCCCTGGACCATATACATATGTACGTCTGTTGCGTCAAGCATTTGTATTTTTTGGGCGGCGTTGTAGAAACTTTACGATAAAATCTGCCAAAAAGCGCGACCGCCGATTTTCCAAAACGAAATGTTCGCTTCAGCGTTGTGAGGTATAAATATGACAAAAAATATTTTCCATTTACTTAAATTTCCAATACACGATTTTGTCGCTGAGAAAAGTGTGAAAAATTAGTCTTTCGATTTTTATTGTTTGATATACACACATACATATACAAATGTAAGAAATAACTTCGCAAACAAAGGTATAATTAATAAAGAAATTTAAAACAACAACTTTTGCACAGTCACGATTAATTTGTATTAGAATAACATCATGCGGTAATTAAAAACCGCCCCATATAAGGGGTTAAGAGTTCCGAGTAAATACACGACACAATTTCTTCCCTTCTTGCTTAAAATCATTCAAGTCCAAAAGTAATAACAAAACAGCTCTTAGCTGATATCTGTCAAACGAGCGACATAGTGGAGAGTAAATCTACTTGGACGTTGCAATGGCGTTTGCGATATATACGATCTAATGTGATCGCAACGCCTGAGGTTACATTTCGCTTCAATCCATATGCCCACGTTGTTTCTAATCTATACATCAAGGCGAGAGCGACCTAACGCCACATTGCGTTTTGGCCATTAGCCAGAAAATGCGCAAACAATTTATGAACTTGAAGAACATTTTCATCTAGTTACTAGCGAAATATGATCAAAAAAAGCCGCTGCAGCTATTTGAATAAAATTATTTCAATAAATAATGGGAAGAAGCATTGTTTTTCTTGATTGAACAGTCATTGAAATATATACATT
This sequence comes from Blera fallax, assembly GCA_946965025.1. Lineage (NCBI taxonomy): Eukaryota > Metazoa > Arthropoda > Insecta > Diptera > Syrphidae > Blera > Blera fallax. Next base: position 24,189,374 of record OX337245.1, read on the forward strand.
TGCAGAGTAATTTAAAAAAAAATACTAACTAATATATATATATATATATCCCCAGCAAAATGTTTCTTGTTTTAAAGCCTATTCGAACTGTTTAATGCGGTCGGATAAACTCGTAAAGATATTTCTTGATACAGGGAATAGCTCTCAAAAGTATTGGCAATTGCCACAGATATCCCTGGCAACACCCTACTGTGTTATGAAAGACTTACTCAGCGACTAATAATACCAAATAAAATTTCAAAGTCTTCACCCCTATCCAAGTTCGAACAGGCGCGGCGGAGAGGATAGATTATGTACAAATACAAATACTTGGCGCAACAGACCGTATATTTTTTCACACAAATAGAAGGACCTATTGTTTACAGCCATATCCGAAAGCCTTTTTTTCGAGAAGTTTTCTCATGATAGTTTTTACTCTTGGATGTATGTCAGACAGGAATAGGTAGATAATCGAATGACACTTGTTGACTTCAAGCTAGACTCCAAGCTTCTGGCACCAGATGGAGAACCCATTCAGGTCAATCTACAAAAGGTTAGAGTCCGCAGGAGAAAATCCAAAGATTTTCATGCCATCTGCGCAGTTGGAAAAACTAGAGTCCTTGATAATTAATTTAATACTCGTGTCATCAATTGCCAGGATGAAGATTAATGGTTCAAGACCTAGACTTTGAAAAGGTAATAAACTTACGACCTTAAAAGGACTGAGTACCTTCAATCATTGAAGTATGATTTGATAAGCTTTGAGCTATATCCAAGAGATTTAAGCTTGAAAATATTGACATCTGACGTAATAACGTCTGCCTCTTTACCATCTTCCATTGCGCATACTGTACATATTTTACACAAATTCAGTTACGTTGGTGGTGATTGATCAATCTTGAGGAATCGATGTTGATTAGCCAAAAAACTGTCTTGGAATGGGAAACAACTTGTTTCCAAAAAGTTGAGGAATACAAGAGAGTTTACCTATGTGCTAGTAACTGGAAATTTCATTCTAGCATCCTTTTTTATGAATGATGTTCTAATCTTACCACAAAAGAGGGTAACCTCTATTAGAGATTGATAGTTGCAACAGGGCAGTGAGTAGATGGATCAGATGGCTTACTCATTTTTTGTAATTATGGAATGCAATCCATCGGGAACGGGCTAAGATTATTAATTTTGCTGGCCACCATCGGTAATGTAATATCAACTCACACTGAGAAAATGTACACAAGGCAGTTCAAGTATTGACATAGACATACAGGTATTTTAATATTCTTATAAATAAGTTCAGAAAGATGGCATTTTAATTTAAAAAAAGACACGGTATGATTTTACAATTATTTAGCTAATCATACGTAAATTATTAACATTTTCTAACAATTTAACTGAAAAAAAAACAGTAACTAATCATCAGCGTACGGTCTATGTCTGTCATCTGCCAACATTCATCATTTCACAATCTTACAACAAATCCTTAGGAGTAGCGAAAATAACAAACGTAGCTTTGCTACAAAAGCGGCGTAGGGTATACTAAGCCCCCTTCATTTCTAACAACATGAACTTCGAAAAGATTTTACACATCAAAAAATTCTAAGGCCAGTACTTTGTTTTTGTTGCGTAAAGCTGTTACTTTGCATGCAATTAAAGAAAGAAAAGTAAAGGAACTTGAGAAACTGTAAGGAAGTCTATGGAAGGCCACTACAAGATTTGTTTTGAATTCAGAGTTCCTAAATACAACTCCAAAATTATTTCCATGCATAATTTGCATTGAGCATCCATAGATCCATATTGAAATTGATTGTATCGTGACAATTCCATATTAAGTAGCTAGTGGGAAATATGTATATTCTCCAAGTCTTTATTTTTAGAGATTTGTGCACTGCCGCAGAATCCTTCTGGAATTTTCACACTATCGGTCCAGGGCTTAATAATTGCCTCTAGAGCCTGCATGTATACGGCAGCATCCACTCGATCATTGGTGGAAAAAATTGACTTTCACAGCTCAATACTCTTAAGTCCATTACATAGGCAAGAAAATTGATGTGCATCACAAGCAGGACATCTGAAGGCTCTGCACACAGCCATCTGTCGTTTGTTTTGGTCTTCTGCTCCTAGTCGAAAATTTTCTAATATACAAAAAACTAAAGGAGGCCTATATCTCTCGGATGTCTCAACTTGTGGTGAAGCCGCCTTCGCCGCAGCACATCTCTATAGGAAAAAAGGAAGAATAAAGCTAATCTAATCAAAATTAAAGCACTCCCAACATACGAAAAATTGCTCTTATATCATTGACTCCTAAAAACCAAATGAAATATAGTTTTTGGGGTTGTGCAAAAAAAACTGAACTAGAAATCATACCAAGGATTATTGACCAGACTAAATCTACAGGATATGGGATCATGCCTTTAAATAATAACTTCAGAGAAGACTAAAACCAGACCCAGAATTCAAAAACCCATCAAGGGCTGATGCAGACTTAGAAACTTTTAAAGGACTACAGTCGAAAATGATTCAAAGAACCTATCAGTATAAATTGGGAACACAATGGATCCGTTGTGACCCGAGTGAGACTGGTGAAAAAAGACTCTGAAATACAGTTCTAAGAAAATATGCAACGTGAACTCTAAAGAGGGGCACACACCTCTTCAAGGTTAGTGGGGCCTAGTAGATCACAAAATTGCAGCGGTAAATACCATTTCATAATAAAAATGTAAATTGAACAAAGTCTAAACATCTGCTGGGTGTAGTACTTATTTCATAGTAGGCATGGTAGAAAAAAGTAGACTTCGCAGAATGAATCCATTGGATGTTGCACATATTTAAATCAAGAACACCTTGAATGACTCACCTGTCTAAGTAGACTAGAAATTATGGTACGGAATGATCATTTGGTTATATCACTCCAAAAGTGAGCACTTACTATTGTATATGTATAATTTTTCATTTAAAATAATAAGGAAATAAGAAATATATTTTAAGATGCTAAAGTCTATTTCCTTCGTAAGGCAAAATGAGTATAAACCGATAATTTCAGTTAGGGAAAAAAACCTTATTTTCCGTCAAACATGACGTACATTATGTAGTTATGCAACTCTGCAATTCTGTTCGAAGATAATCATATTATCCATCTACCAGACTTACATATCTGTAACAGATGTCTCAGTGATTATTTTTGACCATTGAAGTTGGTCAGAATATTTGAGTGAGTGGAGTATATCGCAATTTAACTACGGACAGTGAAATCATCAAGTTCAGTATGCGATCTCCAAGCCTCACAATCTTACTCCGCCAGTTACTAAAAAACTCATTTTTACCAAAACTGGTATTGTAAAGAAATCAGAACGTACAACAATAAAAACTATATGACTTTAAAATGGATTTCAGGTATGGATAGTTTCTCTTAAATTCACCGATTAACAATCAGGACTTCATATGTTTCTGTTTATTAGTTTAGTCAGCAGCAGCAGTTTAGTAGCTGTGTATTCAATGTCATGAGGTAATAAAAAGGAATTTATTGAATAGATATTATCATGTAGACAGTGCAGTTATATGTTTCTAATACATTTTCTATTCTACGATCTGGAAAATACTATTACAACCACTACCAGAAGTAATAGATCTGATTTCAAATAATATTCAGGTTAACAAAATTTGAGTCTCAACAGAGTGTATCACTACAGAGTGTATCACTTCCTTAAGGATTCCTCTTATGGTACGAACATATTTAGAAATCTGCTTAATTTTATTTTATTATATATGAAACTATTGTAGTCGATGTGCGGCGTTCCTCTACAACGAAGGAAGTGTTTTCAGATTTTCTACTGCCTATACTTTCTCACATCTACTGTGTAATGATGATACACTTCAAATTCAAATGAAAAGTAATAGAATCAAATGTGCCAGATTGTATTATTTTTAATTAAGTCACACTTGAATTAATAATCAGCGTTATAATATTATAATTCAAATATAAAATTCAATTCAAAATGTTATAGTCATCAATTGTCTTTTGCATATTAACTGGTTGTACTAGCTACTTTTAAAAATCAAAAATTTGCGCATTTACTGCACTTGAGGTATAAGATACCAGTACTTTGTATAGTTAGTGATTCACAGAAAATAAAATAATAGAATTTCAACTAGAAGCACGGTAATATAAAAACGCGAGTGTTGGTACTTTTGATTTTTTTTACAAATAAATAAAATACAGATTAGGCCCTTACATCATTTTAAAAAAGCAAACAAAATTATTTAAATTCCTATTCGTAAAATATAATATTCTCCATCTCGAAACGTATTCTTCATTCAATAAACCACACACCAACTGAATTGTGCGATCTTAAACACCATACCCATTTACTTCCTACATATTCAACCTCCATATACACTTATATACCATAAATAACAGAAGATCAATGAAATCGTAACACCTTTTCACACTGAAGCCACACGGAATCTTTTTAAATAACATAATAAAGATAGAAGTACCGTTTATAGCCGATCGAATATGACTCCGCCCTCCAATGGAATTGTGCAGACAGCCAACACAGGTAACAACTCGTATATACTCATTCTCTCTTTCATTCTCTGCGATCAGTATTGATACAACAGTAATATTCTCTCACAATGATAGTAATAAAAACTCTCTTAAATTGAAGCATTCACGAATAAGCACCTTTAAGGTTTGCAGACAAAAACCACCACAAAATGTATCTATATACTGAAACTAAAGAAGAGATTGAGGTATTGAGGTATTGAGGAGAAAAATACTTCTTGTAAGACATTGACATGAGCAACAAATCAGTCGTCTGCTGATAGTTGAAGCGAAACATACTATTCACTTCTCCTAGGGGATTAGTCTTAAAGAAAAACAACAAAAAAAAAGAGTTAGGAATTTTCGTTTGTGCCATAAGAACTATTTAAATTAAAAAAAAAAATTAATCTTTATGTGAAGTGTAGAACGATGATAAATTAAAGTGAGAAAACAAAAACTATTAAAGAACTGTAAAAAAAAATAAAAACAGAAAAACAATTTTGTGTATGTGAATAAATCAGTGAATAAAACTATAAACATACCTACAAGTTCATACAACGGATTAATCAATAACATCATCAACCAGAAGAAACACCAAACTTAATAAAAAGGTAAGCAAAATTGGATATCATTTTGCGTCAACTGATTTGAAACAAAAGACTTTGGTAACGAACTTGATTTGTCAGTTTCCTAACAAAAAAAAAATAAACACAAAAACAAAAGAGTTGAGCTGCGAACTTGATTTTTGTTGCTTTTTTATGTTTTAGCCAAATGCCAGAATTTATTGAGATCACATTCATTTTTAATATTTTAATATTTTATGAATATATCATCTCGCGAAATTTGCAATTCCTGATTTTAAATTGCTTGCAAAAAACACATTAAAATGCCAATTCTTTTCGAAGAATCGCTTGTCGCTTGTCGGCGGGGCCTGGCTCCGTTCGCAGAAGAACGGGTATTACATAAATTTCGTTCGCAAAAAAAAAAGAACAATAACATTATTCAAGGTGCAATTTGTGACTTTTTTACCTTTTTTATCCGACATTTTATATTTATTGCCTCTGGTTGGATTTTGGGCTTCCTAATCCTTGTTACCTGTGCTATAACGTGTGCGCGCGACTGAATTCCAACCACGAGTCCTCTGCATAATCGATTACCTGATAATGGATTTTATTGCCGCAATAATAATTAAGCGCGGCCCTTTTTTGAGCGAAAATTATATTGCAAAACATTCCGCCCTCACGCTAAGGGTTGCATAATGTCCTGCAGTTTCATTTTACTTGGAATTATAAAAAAATATTTCAGTGAGATGTCCGTATATTGTAAAAAATGATAGATATACTGCCGGGTATATCCTTGACTTTTATATGTTATGGTAGTAAAAAAATCTAAAAAGTCGTCGACTTTGTGCAATTTTTTTCCGATTCCTAGAAGGTTGATAGGGAAACACATTTTTTTGTCAATTCATTTGCCGTCGTAAAAAAGACAGTCTTACCTTTTTCTTTACTTGAAATTGTATCTTTTTAAATAAATGTTTTCAAGATTTTTTATGGAATACTTTTTGTTTTGCAATTTTCAGATGAACCAAACATGCAAAGTATGTGGCGAACCAGCCGCCGGTTTTCATTTCGGTGCATTTACTTGTGAAGGATGCAAGGTAATTATCAGCTACCACTCTTTTCTAAACTGAATTAATAAATATGTCCTTAGATTTATAATGAGTAAAACTGACCATATTTTCAATATTTTTACAGTCATTCTTTGGCCGGTCTTATAACAATCTCTCATCAATTAGCGAATGCAAAAATCATGGAAAGTGCATTATCGATAAGAAAAATAGAACAACATGCAAAGCGTGCAGGTTGCGCAAATGTTATACAGTCGGCATGTCCAAGGGTGGATCTCGCTATGGTCGTCGCTCTAATTGGTTTAAAATTCACTGCCTACTGCAAGAACAACAGCAACAAGCTGCAGAAGCCGCCGGCAAGGCTGGTCATGGCTTCGGTGGAGATATGAGTTCAGCTGCAGCTGCTGCTGCCGTCGCTGCGGCACAGGGTCCATCGCTAGCCTCACATATGGGCATGTTGGGATATCCAGGCTATTTACCAGAAATGATGTCCAACCCGGATGCATTTAAGAATTCTTTTCATAGTCAGTTTTTGTCACGTCATCCCGATGCCGCAATAGCCGCTGCTGCCGCTGCCGACTATCACCAACATCAACATCAACAACTCCAACATCAGCAATCATCATCGTCATCAGCTGCTGCTGCTGCGGCCGCTATGCCATTTTTCATGATGAACTCATTGCCAATCTCATCACGATCAGCATTCCAATTGCCGCCGCATTTACTATTTCCCGGTAGTGGTGGACCAGGTGGTTATCATGCCTCCGATGCATATCATCGTGCTGAAGAATTGTTTAAACATCGTCAATCAGTAGATTCATTGTCTGAAGGCTCTAATCGTTGGAATGAGAGTTGTAGTCCTGAAGCTAGAACTGAAGAGTTGACTAGTCCAGCCGCTAGATGTACTCCTAAATCATTAACAACCGAGGACATTCATGAAAGTAGTCCAACACGTTCGATGACACATTCACCACTGGAAGTTAACCGAACTCCAGAAATTAGAGAAAGAGAAACACTAATTGATGCTGGTTCACCTATTTCTCCCTCTCAAACAGTTCCCATCGATGTTACCGTATCACCTGTTTCACCATCACATTCTCATAACTTGCAGCCCACCTATCAGCAACGGGAAGATGAAACTTCATACCAATCCAAAAAACAATCAGAATCTCCGCTTTCAGTTTGTTCTGTTGTTGATCAAGAGCAAGATAGTCCCATGGACTTAAGCATGAAAGCTCAAAGTAGTCGATCTGCCTCCAGAGCTGCCACAGCGGCTGAAGCGGTCCCTTCCGATAACCAAAGTTTGATCTCTGGCGGTGAAAGTGATATTCAGAGTGAATCGAGTGAAGAAGAAATTCGTCTGGCGCAATCGGTAGCGCGAAGAAAATTCTACCATTTGAGTGAGAACGAATCAGACGCCTCATCAGATGCGGCAGAAAGTGTTAAAAGACAAAAACTCGGCGAACAAGGTTATAACTATGGTGCCACCGGTGGCAGTATGAACTCAACTAGTCTAAGGGGCATTTTTGTTTGTGTTTAAGCTGGATTTAAATCAATAGCCATGATTAATTAATGAATTTGTAAATAAATTTGAATTTTTCAAAAGTTCGTGCTAAGATTGTAAATAAATGATTCGCATAAGATTTTAATTTTAGTAGAAAAGTTAAGTTTTAAGATAATATAACATTAAATGAGAATAAAGCTAAATTAATAAGAATATTAAATAATTCTTTTATTTATTTTTTACGTGGGTCGAATGTACACTCTAAACTAGTGAGGACAGGACTAGTTTAAGAGCACTTTCCAATGCTCTATAAATTGTCTATTTTTATTTTTTCCGCATTTCTATGGTCCTGGAGCCTACGTTTTACACTTTACGCTTTAAAAAATGCTATTTATGAATACTTGCTCATACAAAACTTATTTGCTGAACGAATGTGTAACTTACTATCAATTCACTGCATTTTCTGGAGAAGCGTTAAATTGCACTTATCTCTTCCGTTTAAAATTAAGGCCGTACTACTGAGATATGCATAAAGTATGAGATAATAAATTGATGAGACGCATTGCGGAGATTTGAGAAATTGCCGTCGGAATTCTATTATTTGCTTCGACGACATAATAATATACTCATATGCAGATAAATTCTAACCTTTATTCTTGCCATTTTATAGAATAAGAAGAAGAAATTTGGGAGAAAAGGAGGGGACAACAGACATGCTTTAAATAAAATACTTCTTACGGCGTTCGACATAAAAGTGATATGACAAGCCAAGAAAATGTTAGACAGCAACCCTTCTGAATATGAAACTGATCGGTGCAGCTAAGTTATTCAATGACTTAATTTCTTCATTTATAGTTAAACAAACCATTATAGCCATAGACTATATCTACATCTATCTGAAAATTTGCCAATAATGTACTAATGCTTGTCATTTAGAAATGCATTGAAAACAAAGTGAATTTACCTTCAGGAAAACGACAACTTGAACAGCTTTTATTATCAACTATTTTTTGTTTCGTCCATGCGTATATCGTAGGTATACAAAAACATCTAGATACTTCGTAAAGTACGCGAGTTAGTAAATAGCTTTCGATTTTCATTGAATATTCTAATGCTTGACGAAAGATTATTACAAAATACTTTTAAGCAAATGACATTAAATAACAAAGTTTTAAGAAAATGGCATTAATTTTTACTGGAGTCAGGGGAATGAATTATACTTGATTATCATAAATTATTTCAAACAGCAATGAAGCTCATTCTTCTTCTTCTTTAGAAAATCAAAACTAACTTCAAGCGAACTTTAATCAGCGTTTCAGTATCAAGCCTACAACATGAGTTGAATCTGCTTCGTACCTTTAAAATTGAAGAAAAAAAAAAAACTATTTTTATCAAGTAACGGTACTTGATTAGGCTTAATTTTTTGTTCTAGAAAACTGTTTTTATCTTTATCTATCACTACTTGAATGGGAACTCAATTTAGCCTTTATTTCACGTTGGTGTGCTTTTAAAATTCAAAAAATTCCTGTTCTAAGATATATGAAGCGCGCAAATTATCATCTTAAAATTAGTGGAATGCATAATATTTCTCTGACAAGGCTGAAAGAATAAACAACAAGATTTAAGATCGACCTTAAAGACCTGATTATTATTTAATATATGTTATTGTTCTCAACGGACTAAAGCCTTTGTTTTGTTGAAACCAACTCAAGCGCTACTTGAAATTGCCTGATTAATGGCGATTTTATAATGACAATCTTTTCGTACACACGTGTGAACTAATAAACCAGACATGATCACTAAATAAAGTCTAGTTTTAAAGTAAAAAGTGACTATAATGACAAAGTCTAACATTTGTAGGGTACTATGAAATATAATTCTCTTTAGATTGGTGCTGCACTCTATAGTTAGTCGTTGTTAACACGTTCGTGCACAGCATGAATTTCTGTCGCCTTTGTGTAGAGCACTTTCAACATTTCAGAAACTATGGCACTTAGAAATGTCATAATTGCACTGTCGCACCAAAATCGACAGTAGTAAAAAAGTGATTACTCCTGCTGGTGCGCCCAAGATATCATTTCTTTGGAATTCTACTCGATTTAAGACGCGTATACACGTTTTGATGAACTAAGGAGATTTCAAATGACGTCTATGGACGTCATGTACCAATGCAGTAATGGATAAAAACTTGTATACACGTCACTGGGCGCGAACGTGTTAACTACGTAATTAGCGTATGAAATATAAACTACCTTCGTAGAAAAATCGCTATGGAACTTAAATAAAAATAATTCAAAATTAAAATATATGTAGCTGAAGGATATGTTGGAACAAATAAAATGACATGTCGGTAGATATATAAATTGTAGTATTGTGTCCAAATAGCAGAGGAGGAGAATTTCAAATGCTATAACAACAATGCACATTTTTTTTCTTGATTCTGTGAGATAGCGATATTTATCCATCATCACATAAATGATATCAATTTTAGACAGGATAAAATTCCAAATTTAAAAAAATAATATACAAAACTAACTTTACCTAGAAATTTTATAAATTAAAAAAACTATGGAGATTTGGAAATAATTTCGGACATATGGTTACCTGAAAGTGGTTGATCATGATAAGCAGCAGTTCGTTAAATATTAGATCCTTGTTTCGAGCTAAGGTGAGTGCATGTCGCGAATAAGACAAAAAATGTTGGCTTTCAGAGCCATAGTTGTTGCTCAATTACCAACATATACCAGTGACTTTACGTATTCCCACACGTAATATCTATACAGAAGGTGTGAAATCAGAAGATAACTGGAAGATACATTTCTTAAAATCTACTCATCGCTAATTTGTAATTTCAAAATGTCGTCGTTTTCCGTTGCCAAAATGTTAGAACCACTGTTTTCGAGATCCATTCAAACTTGAAAACAAATAATTATTGATCTATGTTCTATAATGCTCCCAATTTAAGAACGTAGAAATTACAACATACGGTAAATATTTCTGAATATAATGCGGTTGTTCTCAATTGCTCTGACTCCATATGAGGAAATTTTCTTACTAACAAATGCAATAAGCCAAAAATGAGCTCCGTCGTTGAATAGGTACTGCTTTAGAGCACAATTTGTGAGAGACGCAGTATTGACATTGCGGGTTTGATTTCTTCACCAGCTGAATTTTGTTCAAGTGTAGGCGGAGTTATTGGTACAAAATATTACACGTGCTGGATGGAAAGAAGCCCAATCGCTGCGACCGACGAAGAATCGATAAACATGGGTCTTCTTATATATGTACTTACGTTTACAGTGTCAATTTTCTCTTCATTACAAACATTCCTTCGAAGAGTTTTGCAAGAGAAAGTTGTATGAACTTTGTATTATCTTTATCCTTCAATTTGAATCTACACTAAGAAAGATATAAAGATTTATATTAATGTACGTATGTAAATATCTTGAAGAAAAATGAAAAAGTCTCAAATACACGGAGAACTGAAACAATGAACATGCACTGGATTTGTACTTGCGAACTTTTTGTTACTAGTCATTCAGACCATAAAAGGAATGGCCTCGGGCATGTATTCTCTTCGTCTATACAAAGAAAACTACTTTTTACTTAATAATTGTCAAAGTTTTTACCATTCTCTTACAATTCATATCATAATGCCTCTATTGAAGATGCTGGTTCACAATGAGATGTTATATCCATATGCCACCTTATAAAAATCGCAGCAAAAATGTTTTACGTATGTATCAACGTATTCCGCTCAACAAGATATAGAAAATTACCTTAAAAAATAATGGTTAATATAAAATGTAGATTATGACAAACTTAATTCGGCACCGGCATTCTAGGCAGATGTACGGTTAGTTAGAGCTATAGAAGCACAAGAAATGTCGAAGATTTCGTCCACTTTTTTCACTGCAGCCATTTTTTAAACCCAAAATGCGAACGTGCGCAGTTCTAAGCAAGCTTCGCTATAAAATCACATATGGGCTTTGACATTTGTAACAACAGGATCACGTGAAAGTGTATCACATCACGAAGCGGTCACAAAAAATTCATGAGAACAATATTAGTGTGCGCTAGCAAGGTAACTAAAATAAGGCCAACGTCATTTGGATCTATACTCGCAATGTTGGAGCTCTTAATAGGTCACATAAGGAGTAGAATAATGGCTATAAAGCAAACATCATTTCTATTCAAGACGGGAAAGGATGGATGGATAAAAAGCTGTGACTTCGATTACAATCACTATAATGCTACAAGGAGACGAAGCGCTATTTACACACGTCGAAGAGAAATCGCCGTCAGTAGCTGCCTTTTATAAGAAGTCTTCAGCTGCAGGCATGTGAGTGAAGTAGTTAATCAGTATTAAAAAAAAATCACAAATATTAGTCTAGGGTGTACTTGCACTTCAAAGATATGAACGATTTAAGCAAAGATCGCTTTTACGATTTCAATAGGACTCATAGCCTTTGTGACTATGTTATGACCGTGGTTAGCGATCTCAATGAGGCGTCTGCCAATATTTTCGCGAGTAATTAAGTCTTGGAGTTACTGGAAAATTTCGGGAGGTGAACAAATGCTTTAACTGACTTTAAAAATATTCCTACTTCAACCTCACAGCACATTTTTGAACCAGTGTTTTAAAAATAGTCTCAACAAACTTTTTTTTCCTTCAGCTCTCCTCTCTGGATTCAAAATGTACACTGAGGTGCTGAGGCTTAGGTGTAATTTAAGCAGTTTAAATTGCTGCCAGATTTATTTTTTGCAAATTTAGGATAATCGTAAAACTTTGCAGAATCCAGATTCTGTCAGTCTGATTGCCATACGACAAATATGATGTGATAGTCAAAGAGTACGAGATGAAGAAGAACGTTTACCTGCACCTGGCTTTCTTATTTATGCTTTTTATTTAGTTTTTGAATACGTTAATTTTGGTTACGTTTTGCTTAAATAATTCACCGCTTGTGGTCCAAGAAGTACCTTCCTTGAGCTGCCTTCCATGAATTTATTAATTACGAGGGGGGAAATTCACAACAACTTTGAGCCCTTCATTGCAAAGCCTTGGCAGGGTTTTATTTATGACTATCATAGAAAATTGATCCTCTCTCTGTAGAAAAATTTTGTTGAGAGAATGCTTCTGAAATTTTATTGTGTAACACTTGTTATGATCACTTGACTTATGAATTCTTCTACGAATAGTTCGTTGAGTAACTTTTAAATTTAGTTAGAGTGAGCGTAATGAAATTAAAAGCAGCCTAGATGTCTTAGCATGTATTGTTTACGATAGATAGAATTTCCTATCGTTCGCACTGCCTAATAGAGAGTCTACTTCATGGATTTACCATTGAAGTATGCATGCTGGGAGATAGGGACACAGAATGTATTACAGACTTTTAAAAAAGGGCGATTTGAGGTCTGACATTTTTTGCAGATTCTCCCCCATAGTCACAAGTTTTCCACCCGAGGGCATCTCCAAAACTGTGGGACGTAGTTAAATAGTAAAAAAAATTCTAAAAATGGCCTTGAGCCATTAAACTATTGTGTCTTTTAGATTCTGTAGGACAGTGGAAATATGCGGTCGTGGCCAGTTGACTTATGAGGAGGGAAGGTGTTGATAGCACAGGAGATTTTCTTCTCAGTTGTTATTGATGTAATCTCATTTCATGACGCAAGCTCCTTAATCTAAGAGTTGGGCGGGTAACTTCGTATCCAATGATCTTTGCATCCAGGAATGTGGATGTCCAACAAAAGCTCTAATAATTCGACCACAGATTATTTCCAAGTGTCATTCGACGTTATGGTATAGACCCTTCATACCATAGAAACTGACAGAATCCTTGAGGGATTTCATGAGTTGACAGTATTTTATTCAGGCCTAAATTAAGGAAATCATTTTAAGATTGGATAAGTCTTAATCGAAGACTCCTCCAACGGAACTTTTAAGTTGCGATTTAAAAACGTTGATGACTAGAAGATGTTATTTTTCCATCTTTCTTCTAATTGAATAACTGTCGAACTATATGTGCTAATTTTAGACATTAAGCAGGGTCAATACATTTACAAGCCCTGCACTTAACATTTACCTATCTGGTTGTCTAAAAGTTTGTAGTTGTTGTTACAGAGTCCCTGACCCATACTATTTGGAGCACATATCGAGTGTTTTATCTGTACGACATATATTGTATATAAATAGTGTTTTGATCGAACTGCACGCGCCCTAAAAATTTGTTAAATTCGTCCAAATCATTGTCGGATCGGAAAAAAACTTCAAAAGTTTATAAACCAATGAGAAGAATCCATTCAACCGAACTAAAAATCGCAAAGTGTTAATCCATTGAGATCAAGTCGTATAATGTTTGATTTTTCCCCGATTGCATATTTTCCAGTCTAAGTGCAGCACATTTCCATACAAAAAAAAACGTCAAATGCACATCCATAGATCTCTCGTCTATTCAAACTCAAAGCAATTCCCTGCAATTACCTTCCACAATTCACTAGCATGCACAACGAGACAACGACTTAAGCATTCAGTATGAAATCACTTAAAAATCATCTTCATCGTCGCATTTTAACTCTTGATTGCAGAAGTTCACAACCATCCATCTCAGCACTGTTTGATCCATAACATTTGCAATAAAAGACGAAGTAGCAAAAGGCCACAAAGAAGAGCAGTAGCACAAAGCTGATGTAGTTGATGCACCAACCGATGATGGTGCTAAACGTGCATTGATGTTACGCAAATAAAATGCTCGATACCATTCTATCCACACAAAGCGGCAGCAGCTTACCATGACTTGTAATGCATCAAGTGCACGACCATGATTTCGTTATTTATCACGCATAAAAGTCGCACCAATAACTTCTGCTAAAGTGCCTGGCAGTGTCACACAATCCAACTCGGCTGGATCCATCTCAGAATGAATGCCAACGAATGCATGGCCATCAAATGTATCTTACAGGCTCGTCCATTGTTGCTACTTGCTTCATTTAAATTTAAATGGATTATTGAAGGAAATCTATGTTCAACGCTATTTTTCCTTAAGCATAAACGTAATTCTGGTTTCATAAGCCTTGAAACAGTGTACTAAATACTTTTCTTATAACACTCGATAGATGCTTATTTTAACAGCAATCTAAACAGGAACTCTTTTGCTTCACAGTAATTTAATTTCCATTCGCAATATGGGCTCTTAAGATGTATGAATATGATGATCTGATTGACTGCATCCAGATACACGCATGTAGTTATAATATGCTTGTTTATTAATAGTAGCATCTAAATGATTTTTAAAAGTGGAACTATTAAACTATTGGAAGGTAAGCTTATGAAGGTAAATTGGAATTAAAATCATAAATATTTATGTTTCAGGAAATTTTTAGTTGCTCCACTTGAGGCAGATCTTGGTGAATAAGATAAAATGGAATTATTTCTACGGAGAAAGGATAAAAAACAGAAGCTTTAGTAACTTTCGCTAAAAGAATGCATCTGTACAGATTGTGAATTTCTTTTTCACAAATGTCTTAGAGCGTGCATAGATAAAGCGCTTCCTATTGAATATTCTTATTGAAACTACTGTAACACTAAATCAGGTTTCTGAAAAGTACATGGTAACGGATGAACCCTTACTGGGTCAACGGCAGTTGTACCCCCGACGTTGGCTATAAATCAATGCATCGGTCCTCGTAGTAGTGATTGCAAATAAGAATCTGAAGCTCCAGGTTTGGGGTTGTATTGGGGTAACTTTCCTAAAACGTAAGAAATCAACGGCAATGTTTATACCCCGAAATTGGCTACAAATCGGTGTATCGGTAATCGTAATAGTGATTGCATATAAGAATCTGAAGCTCCAGGTTTGGGGTTGTGCCATTGGGGTAACTTTCCTAAAACGTAAGAAATCATATAGTAACGAGACAACAAAAAACCTCGGGTACAGATTACCCTACTGTTGACGACCCTGGCAAACGGAACTAGAACTGATCTGAATATAGAATGTTCGGGAACTTAAAAGGCCGCGTGCAGACAAACCATTTGCAGAGCAGCCTGACTCCGAAGCGGTGGTGTGGATCAGGCAAACGAAGGATGAAAAACTGTGGAGTACAATATGGTTATTGTTACAAAGAGCAGAAGCATTGCTTATTCGGCAGACCTTGGCAAGAAGTCTTGAGCTTGTGACACTTGAGCGAGCACCTCACGAATCAAGGCTTGATTGGCCCTTATCAGTATCGTTTCAGGGCATGAAGTCCACACTCGATAAGATTTTCACATTTTGGTAGATTCTTGAAGTCCAAATCACAGGCCAACGAATTGTACTAGTACAAACATCAGTCGCACTTCTTTGAGAAAAATGTCGCATAAAATCCTCGGCTTGTAAACTCAATTATATAGTCCTAAACTCCTTTATAACTTAACTACCCGAGTTAAAATAAAACTAAATCGCTTGGAACAGCAAGAAACTCGAACTCAGAACCAAGTCTCTGAAATGCTTAGTAATTGTTTATCAATTTTTGTAGCAAGAGAATATGCCTTTCGACTTTTTACGAAAAATAATTTTACTCAAATGGCGGGCAGAACTGTCTTAACAATAGCCCATAATATCAACCCAATTTTACATTATTCTGTAGAATGTTTGTGGGGTTATAGCACGAATATCTCGACTTATACTTTCCCTCAGTTCGCCAATTGCTCTTATGTCATTGAAATAACAACGCTTTTTAACAGTTCGCAATAAATAGAAGTCCAACGGCATAAATTATCAACTGCGTTCCATCTTGCTAAAGCCAAAGTCTAGTTTAATTTTGTTGCGTACTGTATTCATGGTACTTTTTCCGCCAGCTTTATAGAATAATATGAGAAAAGGACGATCGGGAACATAGAGAATGATATCCGAAAGTACTGCCAAAAGGTAAACAGAACATGTCACGGCAACAAAGCCCGAACAGAACCTTATAGAGATGATAAGGGAAACTCTGTAGTAGAGTCATAGTCTCAAAGAATACCAACATTCCGCTATCAGCAAAACGAACAATTCAACTTGGACAGTGGTAGACACAACTTCCTTCCACACCTGACTTTACTGAAATGAGGACGGCAATATCTAAATTTAAATCGAACAAGACTGATAACCCTGACGTCCTGTCTGCCGAACTATTTAAAGCAGCTGGAAATGAAATAGTAGAGAGTTGAGAGAGATGAGTGTATGCCTGACGACTGGAATCTCAGCATCGTTTGCCTAATGCTAATCTACAAGAAAGGAGACAACCTCAGCTGCAACCTCGCGTGTAAGATCTTATCTGTGATATTGTGTTAAAGCTCGAAAGATTTCGATAGACCATTGACAATGAAATTTCGGGCCAGCAAAGCCCGTCATCGATCAACTTGTTACATTCCGAGAGATCTTGGTGGAAACCCAAGATTTTCAAACCGGTATTCATCCACGAAGAAGAAGAACTTCCCAACTTTTTACCCAGCAAAATCGTATAATAAGTATTATCTCAACAGAATATACATTTTCGCCAAATGCATCTTTAGAAGATTTTAGATGAATAATAACCTAGAGAACCAGCTGGATTTAGGAAGAGTTTCTCCACCACAGACCATCTCCAAGCTATAAACCAGATTATAGAAAAAAGTTACGAATACCAAAGAACAATAACAATGTCATTCATCGATTGCATGATTATCGATACTATCGAATACTTTATGGTGTGGAAAGCGCTCAGAAACCAAAATGTTCCAAATAAATTCATACGAATTTTAAAAAATATATATGAATAGCACGGCGAAAACATCTATGCTAGGAGATCCGATGTCACTCGCACTATTTTGTGCAGTATTAGAAGAAATATTTGAATCACTAAACTTGAAAAATTATGGAACAAAAATGAAAGGAACAAATTTGAGCAATCTCAGATTCGCAGATGACTTTATACTTTTCGCCTCATCATTGGAAATGAAAAGTATGATAAATGAACTCGAAAATGCGTGCAAAAAGGTAGGATTATCAATAAATGGGGAAAAGTCGAAATCTACTTACATATGTCTAATGGCACAAAAGAATGCCTTATGTTGAATAATTAGGACATTAAATAATAGCACTAGAAAACCGGCAAGATAAAAAAGTTGGTAACAGAATACCTAAAGGATGGAATCAATTATGGAAGTATAAAAATATATTTCAGTCAAACCTCTCCCGAACCTCATATCTTTTCAATGCAGCTATCTTACCAGTACTAACTTACGGATCGCAAATATGGAACTTTACAACAAAATCCATAAACAAACCACAAATTGCTCAAAGAGCAATGGAAAGATCCATCTTAAAAGTTTCAAGGCGCCGGAGAAAGGACCGGTTTTACAGGTATAATTCGAAGGGCCAAACAACAAAAATGGAACTGATCTGGTTATGTAGCAAGATTGCAGGATAATAGATGGACCTTAAAAAAAGAACAGAATGGATACCAAGGGAGAACAAGAGACCACCTGGCAGACAACTTAAATCATGGAGCAGATGGGAATTGTAATAACATATCAAATTGGACGAACAAAGCTGTAATAATAATAATCCACCCACAACATTTATAGAAAGGAGCTACATAGACCGATTTTTATTTTTTAGTCTAACTCCTCTGTCTGACGATCGAGAACGCTACTTGCATCATCAAAGTCGGTATTGCTCTAGTGAAAATTTTTAATATCAAAAAGGATTTAGAAAAGGTGGCGCGCTGTCTTGTAATTTCTTTAACATAATTCTTGAAAAGATTTTTCGAAACTCAAAAGCCAATACCCGAGGCACAATCTTTCCAAAGTCTGTAGCGAACTATCGCCGACAGATTTACGAGTGTCCGTGAATAGAAAAGAACTTCCCAAAGTAGCTTCGAGGTAATAAAAGACAAACGAAGAATAACTCTTGCCAATCGCTGTTTCTTCGGCCTAAAAGAAGGTCTTACCCCAAACACTAAGGGGAGTCCCTTTCTACTTTATGGTACATAAACATACAGTTTATCGAAGGCGTATAAAGATATCTTGGCCATTTCCAACGACAAGTTCATCGTAAAATACTCGGTTCTATTTGTGGGGACGAGCTTTTGAAGAGGAGATTTAACTATGAGTTAAGTGAGCTGTACGGCGATATCAACCTAGTATTGGACGTCTGAGAGGCAGTTAACTAAAACGTGGATAATTGAAAAGACTTACTGGTTGAGACCCAGGTTCGTTCTAAACTGTTGCGCCAAAGAAGTATAGACCAATGATGACACGACTCCAAAAACCCACACTGAACAATAACTCCTGATGATGTCAAAACGACTACATTGGAATTTTAGAAACCCAAACTCCTGCAATTTGCTTGTTGGCATAGCTTCCGAGGTAAAAATGAACTTCACTCAAGATGATGTCAAAATTTTCCAGCATTCATCAATCAAAACTTGATCCACGTCTTAGCCCGACAGACTGACACTATATTTACTTTAATATTTCAGGGTTAAAGCCTGAAAAACAGATGTGCAGCAAAGCTACTTGCAGTACTGCATGCAGCAACGCACGCGAGACAGACGTGCAGCAAATTTTTCACGCATTAGTTTTCTGTCATTTCTTCCATCGTCCTTTTGGCAGTGGACCTCAAATGTTAAAATGTCACTTTCATGAAACGTCATATCACAAAAATTGTACTAAATTGTATTACTTTGCTGTTCTAGTACTGTAGGTTTGCATCAAAATCAGAAATAAAGACCTCTTGCAGCAACGAATGGTGGTGCAGCAAACACATGTGTCCTCCTGCATATAAAGCCATGTTCTATAAGTTTACAGCACGCATTTTGCTGCACGTCTGTTTCAGGTTTTAGTGTTGCAGCGTTGAAATAGCATGCATTTCAAAAAGACACCAATAGGTGGCCTACCATTTAGATTTATATATTTCGCCTGATCTAAGATTACGATTTATTTTCCTTAAATTTTTACGCTTCTTTAACAGAATATTTACGGTTCTATTTTTTTAAGTTTGTGAGTGCAGTTTTGAGTTGGATAAGATTTATCGCTTTGAAAATATAACATGAAAAATAAAATTGCAAATTGTTAAATTTTATGGCACCTTTTAGAACTTTCCAATAAAATAAGTTGTACCAGCCAATGAAATTCGTTGAAGGCGCTGCCAAAACACGTTTGGACCACTCTAATATCTATTAATTTGGATATAAACAGTCAGTCAGTTAGTCGGACAGTTTATCGCCTAGTAGTCCGTTTTTTGGTGCATTTATAACTTTCAGTTAATGAGCAATTAAAATGTTTACAAGATCTTTATTGAAAATGCAAATCTATTTTTTATCGTTTAAATTATAATATTACTTCTTATCTGAGAAATCGATCTGTCCGCAGCATTTAGGCGCCACATTTCTGGGCCCCAATAACGATTCAAAATGGTGTGAGCCAAATTTTCATGCAAACAACAAATACAATAAAACAAAATAATTAAAAATTCTGCACATCTTCATAATGTGAGCTCAACAATTTTATATTTTAGGCGCCGCTTCTATTCCACCGTGTCAACAGCCATTATAACCACACATTTCGTTAATCTCAAATTCTGCCAACTTCAAACATTAAGGGAAGCCTAAACGACTCCTCAATCTTTACTATAATCAAACATTAAAAAACAGTATATTTGCTTTAATATTCCACAAGCCAACCAATCACAGACCAACATCACGAACTCACGTCCCTTCGAAAACCCAAATGATAAACGGAAATCATAAAATTGTCCTCTATATCGATTGTCAAACAAATATAATGAATTACCTTTACATATCACACCCAAACTGAAATTTCTTTTCATTTCTTCTTCTTATAAGAAAATGCAGTAAAAAAAAAGTGATCTCGTAATGGTTAATAAAATAAAAGCCTAGATACTACTAGATACTGAATACAGAAGAAGAAAAAAAAATTAAAAATTCAGAGC
Organism: Blera fallax; assembly: GCA_946965025.1. Lineage (NCBI taxonomy): Eukaryota > Metazoa > Arthropoda > Insecta > Diptera > Syrphidae > Blera > Blera fallax. Next base: position 24,209,974 of record OX337245.1, read on the forward strand.
TTCTAACGATAAACTCAGGCCATAGATGACAGAAAGATATAGGTACGAGTATATGGTTGGTGGTTTGTGGAGCCTATCGGTATAATTTGACACTTGGCATGCCTGCTCGTCTAAAATATTAAATTCGAAAACACGTGCTGATTTAAATAATAAACTTAATATTAACACATATAAAAGTCATCGAGGTTGAGGTGAGGAATTTTAATCGCTCGATTAAAATTCTACTTCTTCGACAGGGTGAAACACATAAAGGCAAACCGAAGAGAGACAGACAATCAAAAGGTGGGTGCAAATCGAGAAGTTTTATTTATCGATAGATAGAGATATGCGTATAGTAAACGCTAGTATTGGTCGTAATACTCCAATGTGTTGTTTAACTCAGGGCCGGATTTACTCTGGTGAATGAATGTTGAAAACAAAAAAGAAAGGGTCGAAGAAATTTTTTTCGGGTGCTCAAATAGAAGATATTTTTTAGTTAAAAGACGCCTTAAGCTCACAGCTCTATTAACTCCTATTAACTCCTACCCTTACATCTACGCGGAGAACTCCGGGTGTCTAGTACCTTGATGGACGATTGGCGTCCAATTTATTTGGAAGGTCTTGCCGGGGAAGGGGAACCACCATTTAGGTCGAATCAATTACTGAACACCGTATGTGAGCTACTGCGACATTGCAGATATTAGCAGCACAGGACTTGAATGAGTGGTTTATCCGACTAATCCCTTCAAGAATCCAGCTCTCAAGGTTGGGGATTGTATTGTCGTGGCAAATGTTAGTTACGGAACTTCGGATAAGGATGATTCAAGAGAATTAAAATGAACTGCACGTGGAATGTTACGCCCCTTAACAGACCGCTTGCAGTTGAGCCGCTAGTGGAGGCTCCAAGTTGGAGTAAAACAAATATCTCCACCATCTAATAAGTGTGATGGAAAGGACCAGGCAAAAAGGGAATGAACAATATTGCAACATCTACTACGATTATTACTACCGACAAGAAAAGTAACGCATGTTTGGATTCATAATTAAAGTCAAATTTGGGCAAGCAACTTTAAGCTTCAGGTATGAAAACAAACGACGCAGGATAATTCATGTCAATGCCAAGTTTTTCAACCATAGCGAAATATGCACATATGGCCACATGTGACCAAATGCATAACAAGTATCATGACTTTGCAACTCTCCAGGGTGATTTGTTCGCCATTCTAGATAGAGATGACTTAGATTTCGCAAGCTCCATGTTACAAAACATACTTTATCAGTCATCTGGCAATCGATCTAAATTCGGAAACCGTGACATCAGCCGCTTTGAAAATGTACCTTTGTCATCGTGCAACGCAATTGGACTTTTTTATGGGAAATGTTAAGGATCATTGTCTTAAAAAAAAATGTGTCCATCAAGATTTTCGCGAAATTGGGTTTAAGATGATACACTCTTGATAAACCAGCCACTACAGCTATTTAAATTAAGTTATTTTCGTGTTGAAGGGTGTAGTTTTAAGAGCAATAATACAAGAGGAACAACAAGTGGCCTAGACTTAACATTTAAAGAAATCCACATACCTACAGATATATAGTTTAATATGGCCAGAGCCACTATACATATGTAGTTTTCTTGGTATCATTTATAGGCTTTGTCGGGTTTAAAATCTTATAACTCGACCCCAATTGCATTTGCGATAGAATATAAAATGGTGGATAGGGCTTTATGATGTTCATTTAATTCTCTCTCTCTTTTCTTATTTTTTTCAAATACGAAAGCAGAAATGGATAAATTTATCATCATCTTAAAGCTTTCGTTTTCTTGCTGAAAATGCACATATATGTTCGAAAGCTTTACTGGCGCCCCTTTACATTATATCCATAAATCCAGCCCTGTCAATCAAAATTTAGCCTGAAGTAGGCCTATTTGTCTTCTCTACCTCCGATGACTACGAATTCAAGTAGTGCTCCTATTTTGTTTCCATCAAACGTTGTCGTGACTGTCTTTGGTGCGCCAAACAAAATGTTATCTGCATTTACCACCGCGTTCTCTTGCATGTAAAACACCAGCAAGGGGAACAGTAATTAAACAATCAAATTATGCAGAGGGCAGAAGCGCGAGTGCCAACAATTGCTGTGTTGACATCGGGCGCTTGCGCGCCTACAACAAAGCGTTTTAACCACTAAAAGAATACCGTGGCAACCTTATTATTCCACATTATATACGTTTTAAGGCTTTACTCAAGATCGCGCCACCGCCTGCCGCCGGTCGCCGAAGCCGTTCTACCTTTCGCTCTGTGTATCTAATGAGATGAGATTTTTTCCCACCATTGTCACAATTCGTGTTTTGCATGAGCATTTGACACACGGAGAGCGATGGTACACACGCCAACAACAAAGAGTGGTTCACTTGTAATTGGTTTGCATCCGTGCAGAATTGTAAATTGTGGAGCTAATTTGACACGCGAATGTGTTGAATTTGTGACATGACAATGAACCAGTAACAGGGCGCGAGAAATATGCAAATTGCGAAGGTTTGATGTGATAAATGTCCTTATTAGCATTTCTTGTTAATGAAGTGGTTAATTAGTGACTCTTGGGGGAATAATTTGGTTTCATATTAGGACGTGAGGTATTATAACAAATTTGGTTAACGTTTAAGCTGAACTGCAGCAGTATTTGATCTGAGGTCTATCCGAAGGTTTGCCAATGTTGTTGTGTAATCTGAATAAAATCTGACACAAATACTTTTCTATCACTTTGCCTGCCGGAGGTGCTTTTATAGTGGCAGTGAGCGGTGGCTTGATTGGACTTAGTTTAGGTCTGATTATGTGGCTTTTATTCGCATTTTGGAGGATTAAGCAGCAGAGGAGCTGCATTGTGTTGCCAGACGAGCCAGTTTCCGTTTCTCTTTTCCTTCTCACCCATATGTATAGAGAGAGAAAATTTTCACCGGAGAATATACTACATATTTTGTTTTTTGCTATGTAATGTCCTTCTCCGTAATTATTGGTGATTTGACTGCTTTTATAAAGGAAGCCTCAATAGCAGAGCTGGATTTAAATTACACTTAGCTAGTTTTTGTTTCAAATAGGCAGCCATAAAAATTTTATATTTGACATCGGTGAAATTTGCAATTAATAAATGTGGAATACCACATTTGGCGTTGGCCAAAGAGATTGCGTAATTTTCCATTATTCTACTTTTTTGGGGATTTTTTTTTGAAATTATGTGAATACTCCAATGAAACACAACCAATTCTTGAGCTTGGAATGGAGGTCTAACGTGTTTTTGCCAGTATAGTGGTGGTGGGCCACTCTTGTTCTGTTTCACCCATCATCGCAACATTTGTACTTTACAATAAAAACAAATTTTTGTTTCTCAAAATTCATATACAAATCCGGTGTTCTTAATGAGACATCCTTTAGCTAGTCGACTGATGTCAAAAACGAAAAAGAGCTAACTCTTAAAACGAATTTGAATTTAAAAGGAATTTAATATACCTTAGCCCGAGTTCTAAAAGATCTTAACAGTGACAAATCTTCAGTTCCAGATGGGATCCCTCCGCTTGTTTTGAAGAGGTGAAAATACCCTGGCTAAGCCTCTACACAAGCTCTTCCACCTGTCATACTCTACAGGCATCTTTCCGGATAAGTGGAAGCTCGCGCACGTCCAGCCGATCCCTAAAAAGGGCAATAAAACCTCCCCTGCAAACTACATACCCATAGCCTAAACATCAGTGCTCTCTAAGGAAAGCATTGTAAATTTCCATCTCATGAGATATCTTGAAAGAAACCATCTTCTAAATGACCGTCACTACGGTTTCCGTCAACAACGTTCCACAGGGGACCTTATGGTGCACTTAACGGAAAAATGGAAACATAGTATTCACCATCACGTTGAAAGCCCGAGTAGTTGCCCTGGATAACTGTAAAGCTTTCGATAGAGTTTGGCACGGTGTCCTCCTAAGCAAAATCCAAGCTAACGGTGTCGGTAATATCTTCTCATCATAGATTGCAAGCAATCGGTCAATACAAGTTGAATAGATATACTTTTACCTCATTTTCAACCAATGCGGGTGTACTCTAGGGCTCAGGCCTCTCTCCGCCTCTGATTTTAACATTCACTAACCACCTTCTATCTCTCACTCACAATCCAATCCATTCCTTTGCGAATGACAGAAATCTTGACTTAATCTTTAACGACTCTTCGGCTGAGACCCCAAACTGTGGAGTCTTACCGGCAGCGAATGTCTGCCGAACTCAACTCCGATATTGATGCAATCATCAATTGGGGTGCAAAAAACGCAGTTGAGTTCAATTCATCAAAAACCCAGTGCTGTCTCTCTAATATGAAAATCAATAATTGTTCCATTACCCTTAGGAACATTGAGGTGAGACTGATAGCCATGAAAACCTTTGCGCCAGAGGGAGATCTGCAGCCTGCTTTACAAATGAACACTGGACAATTGATGGGGCAATAGATTTGTAGTCAATAAGAAGGAGAAAGGTGTTCTTAGTAAGTAAGGGTCTCACAACTACTACGAGCACGATTTGCCGGAATTCATAAAAGATTTTTACGTAATCACAAAATAAAAAGAAAATAATAATAAATACATATACACCAATATGTACGCATATGAGGTACCAAGGAAAACACTGGCCATAGGCACAAGCTTCTTTATGAATCATACATACATACATACATAATACATGCATAAGAACCATACCTCTTCACCTAATCAAAGAATTCCTTTTCATACTTCTACCGCTCCCATCACTTCCTGCTGCCGACTAACATTCACATCATACCTCAAAATATCAACTCAATTAAATAACCCTTACCGTCTTCTTTGGGCAGCAAGGGATTCTTTATGCAATATTTGTCGCCACAACGGAAACCATTTGGCAAACAAAAAAAAAATTTGCTCGCATACATAAATACAAAGATTTACAAAACCTTAAAGACAGATAATAAAGGATTGTCCTCACCCAAGAATATGTGTAATGGCAGACAAACAATACTACCTGTTACCTGCCAACAGTAATAGTATCAATAAAACGATGCAAACGAGCCCTCAACATATTGCCAATTCGATAAAATATGCAAAATCGATTCTTTTTTTTTTTTGCTTTTGTCTTTGTTCGTTCTTATTCTTCCTTCATCCGTCTGAGTCTTTTTTTTACATTTTTTTTCTTTACAATTATACAAATGAATCTCATAGAACGCACTTGTTGCATACACAAACCGATTTGGAGTGCCCAGAACTCACGCGTTTGATTTGTGCGACCGATGACTAAAAGGAAGCACAGTACTTTGGTGAATTGTTTTGCATAACAGTGGTTAAAATAAAACGTGTCTGTAGGGTTCGTCCATCGCACCATCGCAATCACTCACAAGTGTACGACTTTTCATATTTGGACATCTCCATTGGAGTATGTTAATATTTGGCAAGGAGTTCAGATTTGGTTAGCATGACATAATTAGTTTGATAGGGTATATGCACTGACCGTATGTAGTACCTACACTGATCGACAATAATATCCAATTGCCAATCAGGCAGATAGGGTACAGAGGTACACTTAAAAAAAAAGTTTAATGTCGAATTTTAGCAGATACAATCACCATTGGAGTTAGTTAGATATTATCGACTCCTCAAGCCCCAATTTTCAAAAAAAAAAGGATGACCTTTTTTTCCTTTTAACAATCTAAATACAAAGCATTTAAACCAACCGAAAGTATAGCCTTCACGTCACGACACCTCATAATAGCACTAAGTTCCCAATATCACGAATCAATACAGCAACCTGGTTATCTCCTAATTGTCGACCTGCCAAATTAAGCACGTGCTAATCGATACTAGGCACCCCTCAAATATGCTGAATGTACCCCCAGTGTCTTGCACCATGACTTCTTCAAACATATCCTGAGGCAGATACTGCGTTGGCCAGGATTAAGACTAAAGGCATTATCTTCAACGAATCCGCCAAGTTGCTGGGATAGATACGCAGATAACATCTACGTTATTGGTCTTTCGTGACTGCCGTTGTAAGGGCAATAGATGAATAGGCGAATCGAGTTTGTCCTGATATTAAAGGGATTAAAGACATCCTGCATCTAAAAATATTCAATTTCCTTCAATATTTTTTTTCAGTGCACTTCAACTGCCACTTCAACTGCCATAGACCATTTACTATTAGTTTTGTAGTAACACATGACGATTCATAGCTCCAGATTCCATTCCAAATACATATAGCCGACACGTTGCGGTCAACATCGTGATTGTAATGGACGACACGTCCTGGCTTATATCATTCTCTACCAACAATTCCACCCACCACCGGCCACCAGCGTCACCCGTGCGGCCAACCGGACCGATCTATGTATGTATAGAGACCGTAAAGCATTTATTTATTTCATATTCCTATTCTTTTGTTCTAAAGTCAACTGGCAAAATAGTTTCCATTGTTTTGTCCATCATGGTTCGCCTATGCCCACAAAAGTATGTATATGTGTACGGTACGGCACGCGTTTTGAATGAAATGCGAATAAAATCATATCGGGGTTGGTATTAGCCCCGGACGCCCAATCGAAAAGGCCCACTCTTGACATTCACCGGAGCGCGATTGAGCGCACTTCGAAAGTGCTTCTTCTTCTGCAGCATTACTTACTATACACAACTAAGGCTAGTCGCTAGCTTCGAAAGGCCCCGTTTTCAATTCAAGTCCAATTATTCATGCACATAGCTTCCTACGTGAAATACGAGCAGAAGCACACTTCTCAGAAACAGTCTAAATTACAAATAAAGCACATGTCAGGGAACGCATCCCTGAATATTAATTTTGCGCGCGCGGTTCGGTTTTTGAGTATCGGAGTTGAAGTTGGAGAGTTGGAGCCGCGTTCCCCTGATTCGGGTTCGGGAGGCTCTGAATTTGTCATACGAGCGCGAACATACTGGTGTGCGTGCAATATGATATTTGCGGCAGCGGGTACGGCTCTAGAGATACACGTTTGCATTTTGAGCGATCCGATCGATTTATCAAAAGGAAAGGGTGGGCATTAAGCAATTTCGCCGTCTGGTTGTCTGTCGGCGATGAGTCATGAGATTGTGCCATTTTGGTTCGATGCACTTTATGTTCGTTTTATGTTTGCGTTTTTGTTTTGCCTTCTTTTTTTCGTCCATTTGTTTCGAGGTGAATTTTTAATGTGGATATGATAGAAGGTGTGGACGCTGTTTGCTTATTAATATGGATAGTTTAATGCGGGTCGATATAAGAGTAATGAGAGTATGTTTGGCTTGCGTTGAGTATTTCGTTCTCAGTGTTGGTGTACAATGATATAATTTGCGTTTTCATCCACAAACATATTTATCTAAAAGCTAGAATAATATGGCAATTATGTACGATACGTTGGTGGTCATTCCGATGAAACAAGGATACCAAATTTAACCAGAGAAATAGATACTATTCAGCATAGACGCAAGAGAAGATATCTCTCCCAACGATGGAGGGTATGGACAAAGCAACGAATGGGGCCATGGGAAAGAAGAGAGAGTAAACATCCCTCCTAGGAGAATTATACATTTCTGGGTCATGTTGAGACAATTAAAAGGTCGGAGATGATCCTGCTACACAATATATTACTTGCTCAGTATTTCGTAGGCATTTAGTAGATTTCGACTTGACGAAAATCATCAGACATGAGTGTACGTAAAATAAGATTTTCGGAAAAATAAAAAAGAAATACATTTTCACGTTTGAATGTTCGGACGATGGCATCAGAAAGCTTAGACGATACGACGAAAACAGCTACACATCACACATATTTATTAAGATATACATATCTACATATAGTGGTGACCAAGCTGGTGGACAGTATTATGAGTTTATCGAAAGTAACCAAGTGAGTGCTTGATCAATCTCATACTAGTGGTGCAATGGAAAGTGTGGAGTATCATTAGTACCTACGCCCACATCGCTAGACATCAATATAATGTTGGGCTGACGTCGAAAATGTCTTAAGATAAATTGCTATTGGTGATATGATACTGCTTATTTTTCCTGATCTTATTGGTTTGGTAGGAGAATCAAATTAATTTTAACTACAATGGAAGTAAAGATTTTCGAATCAGAAATCCAACTGAAAGAACACCTATTTTCATCAAGCAATAGAGGATCTCACCAAGTGCAGCTGTGGTAATTACTTCATTCAAAAACACTATCTTAGAATACAGGGCTAAGATAGTGTTTTTGAATATGGAATATGAATGAATCCAAGTAGATTGTCTTAGATTTTTGTCTTAATCACTTATCAGTTATGCCCAAGAAGCAAAAACTCTCCTACAAAAAATAGTAACAACAGTACAAATCTTTTAATTTCTGATCATATTTTCGGCTTTAAGATCCAGCATTCCGCAATTGAACAGTTTTATCGAAAATTTCCCTAGAGGTAAAAAATAATGTTTTAATGCATTCGTGGTGGATTCCGAAAAGGTTTGTCAGGAAAGCTTGAAAGCTAGGCAAAGACAAGATCTCCGGAACAGTTGAACAAGATTCTAGAATCCTCCCTTTTTTCTATATACATAATTCGCTCGCGCATCAAGGGGTTGTGAACATACCCTTATAATGTTAAAACACAGTGTGGGCGGAGGGGAAATTAGGAAGAGAAAAAAGGAGATGCCGATGCACATTGGTTTTAAATGTTTGCGAGTTGTAATGAGAGGGAAAAATAGTGCTTGGCAAATCATTCCACGTGTGTTTTGTACGGCTCAGGAAGGAATCTCTATTTTTCACAGTACACTGGACCATACATAGGCATGGAACTCGAGCTGGATGTACGCGTTTTATATGCAATCAGAGGGGGTGAAATATTTCTTGCACCGTTTAAGGAATCCTAGAAACTCAATGATGCTCCCGGTCCAAATGACGCACCACACAGTCTTTGTACGAGGGTGTTATGGTCGTTGAGGATTTTTAGTATCCCAATAGCGGGTATTCTGTTCATGAACAAAGCTAGCCAAGTCGAAATGTGCCTCGTCGCTCATGATTTTATCACTCATTTTCCTTTAACTGTTGCGTTGATTGAGGGTAAAAATGCAAATATTTTTTGAGGAATTTCAGCAAACATTCCCAATTCCTAGCATGGCGTCGATAAGAGCTGCCCGAACTCTGCTTCACTGCATCAATACTTTCTGGCGTACGTTGGCTGCGTCATAACCCAAATGACTGTCAAATAAAAACTGAAAAATCAAACAAAATCGTCCTGAAACATAAAACGCACTCTGCATATGCAAGCCTAGCAATATAATTACATATCAAGGAATGGCACTAAACGTAAAACTTAAATAGAAGTCACAATCTTTTTAAAAAAGATTAAAGTTTACTGGCTAAACTGCAAGAATGCAAATGTTTGGTGAAACAGACCACATATTTTAAAGGACTAAGCTTCTCGTTATAATTCGCGTTGTGTGCATTAAATTTTTTCGCATATGTATATGCAAGGGACCTACAGTTTAAAGTCGCCTGAAGGCGAATTGAGAAGCTTTCTCATAACATACATTACTTTCGGACGTTTGTCAGACATTCACAAGGGGTGGAATCGTAAAAAAAACTTTTTTGGTGTTTTCTCCCACTCACTTGTCCAGCCCAGTAAAATATTCAAGTTAATCATTTACATCCCAAACAAACTGGTTTTATATGTATATGTAATCAAATGTAAGCAAATGCTTATTCTTCGCCTTTCGTACGGCTTGTTATAGTGATCGTAACCCTCCCACTTTACTGCATTCCTACTGGTCTGCTGAAGTCAATGAAATGCTGCTGTTTTACATTTGCAGAAGCCCTTTGGCTCGCCTTTCCTCCGCGCTTATATAGAAACGTTGATTAACATTGCCTTTTTGGCAGGGTTCGTAGGATCCTTTGAATGTGAACCAACTGAACCGGTCGCACTTCAATTCTTTCGAGATGGGTTCTTTGACGTGAAGGCCTCCTCGGATCTTTGAACTTCTTATTCGATCAGCTGTCATGCTGCCGTTAATTTGTCCTCATACTTTTTGCATAGTCTACAGCATTGCGAACCGTATGTGAACGCCGGACGAACAACTGCGGTATAAAGCCCTATATAAAGCCTTCTTTTCAGCTTAGGGGGCATTTTTAGGTCACAGAAGATAGCAGAGTTTTCCTGCAACTTCATCCACTCCACGCTTACGCGATGACTGATGTCGTGATCATTGGTTGCTTCGCTTCAACTTTTTACACTTGGGAATCACTTTTCCATTCAAATACATGTCTGGACTAGGTCGGAGTGGATCAGATAATAGGCAGTGCAGGTACTCTGTCTTTTTCGAACTAATTCGATACCCATTACCGTCCAAAACAACCACGTTTGATTTTTTCAAATCAGTTAACACCGTATACAAAACTTTTAAGGAATCACGATGTTTTTGCATTATGATCCTTATACTTTCGATTGCATCTGCGGTTGATGTATCCACGACAAATTCTCGCTAGTCATATCTGCAGTGCAAAGGAAGAATATAATTTTCCCTCCACTGATTAGGTACTGGATCTCCTCTTATGAGTTCGGAGATAAGAATCATGAGCCATCAGGACCCGATGCTTCCCATCTTTTCCGAAAACTTAGAGACTAACTCATCCAGCCCAATTACTTCCCGCTTTTTGGAGTATTTGACCGCTTTACCAACTTCATCGACTTTTATGTCAAAAACTTTTCCATAGTTAGGATCTGCACTTAGAGAGTATAGTTAGGGAAACTGTTCGTTTAAAAGTGCCTCACAATACTGTCGCGACCTCTGTAGAATTTCGTACACAAGGAGTTGGGCTTGATGAACTCTGGCGCACGAATCTCTTGAGCACTTTTCTTTTCTGGGCGGCTATCTTGAAGATGGTTGCACCCTTGTTCAAGTTATTTTGTCGGAACTCGTGGATATCCGAATTCGTATCAACAGACAAAGAAGATATTTCCTCCAACTTCTATAAAGACCATCCATACTCTAAACGCACTTCTTCTTCGCGATACTCTTGCAACGTTTATATTCCAGTATAAGCAAATGCTGATTCCATTATATAAACGTATGGTAAACAACATTCGGGTTGTAGCAACATATGAAACATTTTAAGGTATTTCCAAACGAAGTGGGTGCTGTGGCTCAAGTGGTTAGTGCATCGGATCACTGAGCGGAAGGTTCGACGTTCGAATCCCAGAAAACACCAACAATTTTTTCATGGTCCCACCACTTGCGAATGGCTGACAAACGTCCGGGAGTACAACTGTCGTGAGAATGCTTCTCAATTTGCCTTTCGGATAAGGCTATAAATTGTAGGTCCCTTTCATTTGTGGTAAAAAAAATATAAATCGCAGATCACAAATGTTCGCGAGAGCTAGGCCCTGGACCACATGCGGTCTGTTGCGCCAAGTATTTGTATTTTTTGTATTTCCAAAAGAAAGTGTCAAGCGTAATTGGAATTGCTGCATAGTATATTAGAAACCATTATATTCACATTAATTCAGGAATAAATACCGTCGGAAACGAAATAACAAACCTTGTTCGTGTACTTCATATCTGTCTTCATAGTCATTGCAAAAATGGGTCACTCCAAATTCTGAACATAACAAACCTTGTACGCCGACTACAAGAATAGAAACCATATGATATAGTGCAATCGCAACCTTAGATTTTACCAGTCTCTACGGCTCATCACTGCACTGATTCTTATGGGCACTTTAAGCCCACGTGTACAAAATAAGGGCTAGCCAGTACCGCGTATTAACACTCTAAGCTTTCATTTCATCAGACCAACCCCAGGAACTCCCTTCATACCTCCTCGAAAGCATAAATCTGGGTTACATTAACATAACCTAGTTATAGTCAATAAGAAGAAAGGAGGTCTTTTAGGTGAGTATGAATTTCACACTACATTTTCATTTCATTTTTCATTTTTAATGCATTTTATTTTATGAATTCATTATTACTTACGAGCTAGACAAAAACGCTTAAAACTAGCTTAACTAACTTAACTTAATCTAATTCTAATTTACTGACCCTATGCGGGTGCTCTAAGCTAAACCTAATGCTTAAAACTATGTCTTTCGACGAAACTTAACTTAAACTTGATTATTTATTTAAATGGCTTAATAACTAGACTTCTAAGAAAAATATAAAAAAACTTAGAAAACAGAACTTGTTTTTTATAAAAACTAATATAAAATAAAAACTTAAAAAACTACCTTAAAAATAAAACTTAAAACTACCTTAACAATAAACCTTACAACTACCTTAAAAAATAAGCCTTAAAACTACCTTATTCTAAACTATATATATGTATATATACATAATATATATACATATATATATATATAATATATGTATACACGTAACATGTATGCATACACATATTTTTTTTTTTTTTTTTTATCCTACACCTAAATCTTAAACCTATGTAAGCCGGCCAGGCCGACCTTGCGCCTTAGGAGGAGCTACCCTGAATCAAAAGGAAACGACAAGGGAGTTCCCTCTCCGTCCCCTAACCACCAGAATGTCTGATGCTGCCTTACTACGTCTCGCAAATCGCGACCTGCTATCGCTCTACTGAACCGAAGACGCTCCGTCATGCTGAGCGCGACGTCTCGGTCGTAGTTGAGTCGCCTATCCACAGCTGTCCGGGCAACGTGGAAGATTAGCGGCACCGCTACTTTGTCCTGTATCAGACCTTCTCTATCTAAATAGAGGAACGCCTCTGGGGGAATGAAGCCGTTAAGGCGCACTCTCTCATGATACATATCATTGGGGTAGTAGGCCCCAGAGATCAGGTTATTCATCGAGTTCATTGCTCTTGCAATGTGCCTTCGAATCATCTTGATCAAGAAATTATCCACCCTGCTTATGTCCGCCTTGTTATAGAGGATCTCATTGGAGTAGAATTTTATGTACTGAGACTCTGGTGTTCTATATAAGCGAAGGCAGGCCCTAAGGCAAGCCCTCTCAAACACCCGAATCCTTTCCAACGAGCTTGCTCCCACGTTGAACCACACGTGACAACCATATACGAGCATGGGCCGAATGAGGGCCATGTAGCAGATTACCTTCACCCTCGCATCGAGTTGGCTGCTATAAAACAGTCTCTTTGTGAGGGCGAAAGCCGCTTTGGCTCTGGCCAGAGCAGCATCTATATGTTTGTTAAAATATAGATACTGGTCTAGCCAGAACCCAAGGTATCTGACTACATTTCGAGACGCTAATGGTTGTCCGTGCTGTCCCACGATTGAGAACTTTCGCCAATTCTTTCTGGTATCCGCAGAGGCCCCAGATAACGACGTCCTAAACAGGATGGTTTCCGACTTCTGGAAGTTGATTTTCAACTTCCAGTCGTCGCAATATCGCTTGATCTTATCGAAGTCACGCTGCAAGAGTATTGCAATGACCTCGATCTTTGGTCCTGATCTGTACGCTATCAAGTCGTCGGCGTACGCTATAGCATGGTGAAGAGATCCTACGAGATCACTTGTGTAAATGTTAAAGAGGATCGGCGAATTTACCGCGCCCTGTTGCAGACCATTTTTAATATCAAACGTACCAGCAGAAGTCACATTGCCATTTTTCACAATGAACTGTCTACCGGTCAGCATGTTACAAAACATGTATAGCAGTGGTTTACTTATGCCCAGCCTACTCAGCTTGTAGAAGAGTCCTTCTAGCCATACGGTATCGAAGGCCTTCTCCAAGTCAACCAGGCAGGCACCCGTGCATTGTTTCTTGCTTTTGTTCCATTGGATATCCGACACCAGTTTAGACGCGGCATGTATTGTATCATGCCCCGCCTTAAAACCGAATTGGTTATCCGGAACAATATTCATGTCCTCAACCCACTTAGACAGGGCTCTATTGACAACTTTCTCGAATACCTTGCTGATGTTCGGAAGGAGACTTATCGACCGGAGATTTGCCGGATTGGACGTATCTTTACCCCTTTTGGGAATAGGATGAACCACCGCTGTTTTCCAGTGCGCCGGATAATGTGCATTATTCAGCGCATTGTTAAACAGGATGGTGTAAATGTTCACCGCTTCTGAAGGGAGATGTCTTAGCACAATGTTAGATACTCCGTCGATACCCACGGATTTCTTCCTTCTCAATGATTCGAAGATCGCTTGGAGTTCTACCTTCGATATGAACGGGGGATGTACCTCCACATTGGCGATGACATTATTTGCCATATTATCGTCATTGAACTCGGTGAAACCGTTGTTCTCTGATCGCCAGTGCTGTATATCATTTTGAAGGTAAAAGTTGTGCACAAGGACTCGACTTTCCAGGTCGTGGTTCGGGCAAATACTATCATTCACCTTATACACTTCCTGAAAAGTCGCTCCTATAGCCTCTACCTTCTCCTGCGGATCTTCGATCACAAAGAAGTTGTCATCACTGACGGCGTTCCCTGGATCTATGCCTGCTGTTATAAGTATCTGTTCGGTGTTCGTCGTTCGGGGGATCTTAAGACATGGCAGGTCGTTCTGATTATTCCTCCGAAATATTTTATTTATTTGCGGGAACATACTCGGGTTGCTGGATTTTACAGCCCGAATTTTTTTGTTCCAGTGCAAACTTACAGAGAGTCTGTAATTTTCTTTTATTAACTGTTGGAGGTTTTTAATCAACGACTTAAGTGTCCTGATCTCCGAGTTTTGTCTGTCAGTAAACCGTCTGTACAAGGTTTTTAATCTTGACAGAAGTCTACTTTTTTGTAGGTGAAGTGCGTCAATTGTTGCGTTGCGGTATATGTCAACGTTGTCAGTATGTTGATACCGAGGTATCGTGCTGTCCATCGTTCGTTTAATGGTCTCGTCCATTCGCTGTAGGTATCTGTCGATCTCCTCATTTGACAGTTTCCTATTGGACGGTGGGTAGAGCGAGTGTGAGGAGAGTGCTCTTGTCAATACTCTGGAGAAGCGTGTCCAACGCGTCCTACTGTAATTGTAGGGGTACGTTTGGACAAACTCCTCCAACTCCGCAATCTCGTTGGGAATTGTGATTTCGGCACTAAGTCCGCAATGGTCACTGTCATACACGAATGTGTGTAGGCAGTTTCTCGTTTGTCGGTTCGTGTTGGTCAGTTGTAACCGTACGTCGAACAGCAGAAGATCCAGATAGGAGCCGGCGCTAGGATACGACGGACTATCGGTAGCTTTCAAATCGAGTCTATACTCGACATTGTGTAGACCCCACCAATTGAGTAGTAGGTTCCCCCTAGAATTTGGTATATTATTTCCCCAATCACTATGCTTGGCATTTAAATCTCCAGCCATAATAAAATAGTTCTCCTCCGACTCCAGCCTTAGACATCGAAAAAGTGTCTCGAGCTCTGTTATAAATGAAGTGGTTTGAGTAGCTCCAGAAGCGTAGACTGCGACCATGTACAACCTCTTTCCACTACGGAGAGGAATGCACACGTTACAGGCCTCCAGTTCTTGAAACCTCCGCACTTCACCGCTGTACACAGCCTTGTAACGTAAATCTTTTCTAATGAAGATCGCAACACCTCCCCCTTGAATGGAGTTGGGTCGGTCTCTTCTTATAATATTATATTTATTGTGCCATAGTTTGTGCTTCTGGGATAGCTTAGTTTCGCTAACCAAAAGTACATCAGGGCTTTGGTCTTCTAACAACTTAAAAAGTACAGTTCTTCGCTCGATCCTTATCAGTGAATTCACATTCACCGCAAGGATCTTTAATGATTTCTCCGCCAACGTATCCATTACGACTTTTGGTGCGCTAGGTCCGGCAGAAATGCGTAGATCTGGTCCACCCGTTTCGCCTGCTCTTGTAACTGACGCTGAAGCTGGCTCATTTGCCCTTGGATAGAGAGCAAAATAGCCAGCATGTCAGGCTGAGCCTCAGGTGCCTTAGGCACTGGGACCTGTGAAGCAACCTTCGGTTGTTGTTTTTGTACCGTGTTTCCCCGGCCTGACACCATTTGGGCGTAAGTCCATTGGGAAGTAACGGCTGGTGTTTGACTAGAAACGGGTGGACGCTTGACTTCGACCTTCTGCTGACGAACCAGATTTATTTTCTTCATATATTGGAACTTAGGACAACCCCGATAGTTTGCGGTGTGTCCCGAGTTTCCACATAAAGCACATGAGAGTTGGGCCCTATCTGCTACCCCATCCTTGCCCAGAGAACATTCCTCTGCTTTGTGGTTTTTACCGCACTTCACGCATCGAGGCTGCATTTCACAGTTCGACGCGGCGTGCCCAAACCTTTGGCAGCGAACGAATTGTAAAATGCTATCGCTCCTTTTTACTCTTTCCCATGACACAACCTGGTAGTCTAGGACATTAATACTCCTGAGACCATCCAGTTTGCTACTGGGCGAAAGCTGAACAAGGAAGAACGGTAGCTTTCGCTTCTCCCTTTTTGCCCTAGCTGTGGTGAATGGCTTGACCCCCACGAACTCAAGCCCGTCGCACTGCTTATTCCTCAGCATTTGAAGGAGCTCCTCCGGCTCGATAGACGAGTCCATCCCCCTTAGCAGCATAGTTTGCAGCTTTTCCCCCTTCGGGGTGAAGGAGAAGAACTCCGTCGTCGAGTCCTTTAATAATTCTTTTATTTTTCTATACTGCTCCACTGTTTTGCAGTGGATAGCATGTCTATCCTCACTAAAGCGTTTAATGAAAAAATTATGACCTATGGCCGACTTACATAGGTCTATGGTGTCCTTCAGCTCTATCTTGTACGTGTTTATAGGCGGCACCTTCACCTTCGTACTCTTCTGCTGCTGTTGTTGCTGCTGTTGTACTTGCTGCTGCTGCTGTTGTTGCTGCTGCTTTTGTTGTTGCTGCTGCTGTTGTTGCTGCTGCTGCAGTTGTTGTTTTTGCTGGTGTTGTTGTAGTTGCTGCTGCTTTTTCGGCTGCTGTTGTTGTTGCTGCTTCTTTGGCTGCTGTTGTTGTTGCAGCTGCCTTACTGGCAGTTGACTCAATTTCTGCGGCAGCTTTGTTGTTGCTGCCGCTTTTTTTGCAGTTTTATCAACTGCGGTTGTTGTTGTTGTTACTGGGAGCACCGCTGAGCGCTGGAGCTCAGTGTGCTCCTTCTCCCTTCTGGCCGTCTGCTTAGCCTTTATGACGAGCACCCTTTGTTGCAGCTGCCTTATGCTGCTGTCCAGGCACTCCAACTCGTCTTCCTCATCTTCCGATTCGGAAGCCGCTAGCGAGGCGAAGCTGTTGCTGTCACCCGGCTGTAGTGCTGCTGTTGATTTTTTCGTCGACGGCGCCCCCATCCTCACTTCACCCCGCAGCTTTTTGGCTGAAGTCGAAAGAGAGAGGCGCTTAACCATGTTGGGAGTTGGTCTCAACTTAGCCCTCTTTTTAATTATTGTTTTGGTAGCCACTGCTGGTATGCGGCTACCCATCATTGCCTCATCGGCTGCTGCGGAATTTTTTTCCACTACTCCCGCTATGGGGATAACGGATCCCTCACTCCTATCCATTTTTTTTTTTTTTATTTATTATTATTATATTTTTTTGTGTCTCTGTCACTTCGTTGTAATTTGTTTATTTGTTTCTTTATTGTGTCTCTATCACTTTTGAATTTCACACTACTGTCAGCATGAACTGCCGGTGCTCAAAGTATCTACGAACATTTTCACCTACACGCATATTGAATTTATTTTACTTAAGCATGATAGCATGGTTAAATACGGTCTGCTTTTAAAATTAAATCAAGCTTTTACCTCTCGTTACAAAACAGGAAAATTCTATAACGAATATGTTTTAGTTATGTTGTTAGTTCCGTCAAATTCAGTTGAATAATTGCTAAAATACTCATTTCGCCATAAAAGATTCATTCTTGGAATATGCATAAAGAAGCGCTTAACTTCCAGGCTTTCTATTTGCTTTAATCTGTTCACTTAGTCATCGCCAGAGAAGTGATGCATTTACAAAAATCTAAGGCAATGATTCACACTTCCTCCAGCTCAATTTAATCAAAAGTCATATCTACATAATAAAACGCATGTGCTAATTTCCACAGCATTCCAATGACTGTCTAAGTGACCCGCTTTATGACAGCATCTTGAAATAAATCTGCATATTATTCGCAGTCTACATGCTTCACGCATTGAATACTAGCCACTAATGCGGATGGCATCATTCACCGCCACAGAATTCTAGAATACAGATGTATGCATGTACATATATCCATCAAACCCATTCACAAACACTTCAGATCCACCGTACAGCAAATTCTAGCTATTTACCTCAAAAATGGTTTCATCATTCCAATATTTACTCTAATAAAGCAAAGTAGAAGAAGAAGAAGAAGAAGAAGAAGCACTGAAAAAAAGTTTCTACAACTCGCAATGAACACAAAATAAAATTAAGGAAACAACGAAAGAGCAACCATTAAACACTAAAATAAATGCAAGTGCACTTTGATGCGAGCCGCGCTTTAGTAGGCTTCCACCAGCACGGCTATAGAGCAGCGCACATCTCACGCATCATAGTTCTCGCAGTGATACTTGAAGAGAGCCTAGGCCAACCCGTCATATATGTATGTAGGTATCCAAGATGCGCACCTCAAATGGGCACCGGTGGTCAGTATCCATTAGAACGATTTCGTTTAATGGGCATTACCCAGTGGAATATGCATAGAGTACCACCACTATGCAGCCGCCGAGCTCTTTCACTAATAAATGAGAATGCCAAGTGTTCTAATAACAAAACTTAACCAAATATTGACACACAATATGTCGGCGGTTGGCCGGAGACTACTTGTGTATCTGTATCTCTTTCTCATTTGCCAGTGTAAATAATGATGATCATTCCACATTTTGGTTATACAATGGTTTTTGTACGATTATTTTGTGGTACTTTGCGCAATCGAAATCGGTTCTTGAGTTCCACAAGCACGGCTTACACGTGCGCAAGACCAGGTCTACCATTACTTTTGGGGTGAAAATTAGTCCTCGTCGTCTGATGGAAGTATACTTCAAAGGCACTCGCTCTCTCCTTCTCTCTATCTGTGTGTTGATTCAACAAAATGATTGCGCGGGGAACAAAAGGATTTCGTTTTTATTTTATTTTTCTCGGTCAGACTCGGGGTTAAATGTGGTCTATTAGCCTGCTTGTGAAAACAGATCTAAGTAAATATGATTCTCATTTTTGAAGTTAATTAGGTGCATTTATTGATTGTTGAGGTTAAATATCACGACCGAAACGGAATGGATTTTAAGGAGATCCTCTTTAGGGCGAGAGTGGTATTGCGTGATAGTTGTTTGGATCTTTTTGTAGAAAATCACTACAAATGGATGAAAGGAGTTAATTAGATTGGAAAAAGAAACGAAATGTATCTTTTTCATTCATTTGTTGATTTTTCTTGTTAGTTTTTGACGTTTTAATTGGATTCCCGAAAACTATCTTAATAAGAAGGAAGTGGACGCTGTTTGCTATGGTGCTACATTGTTGTTACTGGCTCATATGCTAATCAGTATGAAATGAGTAAAATGTTAGTATTGCGTGGGAAAGATTACGGAACCATAAAAGATGCATTTTGTACAAACATTGAGCAACTTCCCAAGCACTCAGTTTAAGCGGTGTTTAGTGATTTAATAACGGATACTAACACTTTATGATTCGTAGATTGGGGGCGATGGTTACATTACTTAACATTGTAGAAATGTAAAAACTTAAGGCGCAAATATGTCCTACTTCCTTGTAGAAAGTTACTGCACTTTCAGAGCAAATATGTGCAAGTGACACAGGTTTAAAGTAAGTATTATTATTGCGACAGAGTATTTAACACTGTAATCTGTAATGTGATCTACTGTCAGCCTTTCTCTTTACCACCACTAGGATGTGTGTGCCCCTATTTAGATTTTTTCTCGCATTATAATTCTGCTGATAGTGGTGTTTTATAGTCATGAGTATTGGACCATTTTCCGGTTATAGTCTCCCGAGAGTTTCTCAGCCTGCCTTAGTTGTTATCCTTGAGAAAATTGATTGTGTATCTCAAGAAGTCTCAGTCTACTGAGCACTCACGGGTATATAATGATAATTAAAATAAATTGAAAGTGTCGTCAGTATTGACAGTTCTACTTAAATTAATTTTTTATTTAAAAAAAAAATAAAATGGGAACCCTTCCACTGATACCTTATTCTAGAAACAAATAAAATATTTTGTCAGTTATCGAATAAACTAATATTTTCCCTATTATCGTAACCATCTTAAAAACTACAGAAACATCTGTAAACCTAA
Source organism: Blera fallax (assembly GCA_946965025.1). Classification (NCBI taxonomy): domain Eukaryota; kingdom Metazoa; phylum Arthropoda; class Insecta; order Diptera; family Syrphidae; genus Blera; species Blera fallax. The sequence goes on from OX337245.1 coordinate 24,230,219, forward strand.
TTTTTTCCCAAAATAGGGGTTAAGACAAGATCTTCCCCGCGATAAAAATCAATCTCGTTAAAACTGATGCAACAGCCCAATTAATAGTGGCGAGGACATCATGTGAGGTCCACTTGGGTGAAAGTACCCAGCCCATGATTGTTTTATATCTGAATCTACCTGAAATATAGTGCAAACAGGTGATACCTATGAAATCGAGTCCAGGACGAAAAATAGTAAAAATTAAATGTTTATGAGTTCTACATCTCAACAGGCGTCCACCACAATGATGGCAGCTTGAACACATAACATTGGAGTGTCACAGTTCCAGTGAAACCTTTGTTTGGTTGTGACTGTGTGTGATGGTTTATTTTTCTTTTTTTTAGCCAGCATCTTTCCAGCAGTGAGAAAACTGATTAAAATCGCGCTCCAAATTAAAAATACAAAATCCAAAAAATGTACCTACATACACAAGAAAAAAATTCCTTCTCCCTGAATATCGTGGGGACTTTTAAAAAAAAAATAAAGAATCTCGGAACATCAGCAGCATGGTTGTTTTGAATTGCAGTGGGCTGCATGCGTGAGGATTGAAAGGCTATAAAATTGGTCCAGTGCCTATAATCAGTGAAACCAATCGACACGAACTCACTGGAGGAGCGTATGTAGAGTATATGTACATATGGTTCGATTTCTCCTTGATGAGACCACTGTATGCGCACGTTCAAATTAAGCCCTTATCAAGTGAACCAAATCACTAATTGCAGTGTTTTACGCGTTTTCGGGTTTTCATTTCAGATTCCCTGGTTCGTTGATTTTTTTTTCTTTCGTTTTTGGGTAGTTTATCGACAACTAAGTAACCAGGAGTTATTTTGAATTCTCCAAAACAAAAAAAAATTAGTCATAGGAAAATATACAAAAATTCAAAGTAAAATCTGTAATACCCTATGTACGTATCTGTTGGAGTTATTATGCCTTGGGTTCGGTAGCCACCAGGAGAATTTTCGTCATTAATTGTAGACGCCGCCGCCCGGTTGGTTTTTGAACTGAAGGACTTTACAAGCAAACGTGTTGATTTCCACTGCACAACCAAACAAGGGTACTTAACAAAGCAAATTGTTACTCGTAAGTATATTTATTATTTTTCTTTACCCAATCAAATGCATTTCTAAAAAGTTCACTCTGGTAGAAGACTATCAGACCTACATTTAAAATTTAAACTTAAACTAACGGTTAACTATAAAACCAAGTTCGCGTCCAAAGTCATTGAATCTTTCCACACTTTCAATGCGGATTTCCAAAATAAAACTAAATTGCACCAAGGAAAAAAATCGATCATGGCGCCAAAAATTCACTTGATTTCCTAGCGGGCTAGTGTTCGTATTGACGGTAGATAGAGGATTGACGAAGGTTGCGCTGGACTAACAATCCACTGCGTCATCGAGTCAGGGTAACCCCAGCTGGAAAGACTTGATATCTCTTTCTTTAGCAAATAAAACGTTATTTGAATTACTGTCATATTGTTCGCCTACGCTGCTAACCAAAAGCGTGAATAAGGAAGCTATGCGTGATTAAACTCCAGGATATTTTCTTAGCGCATCAAAGAAATAATGGTCTGTGTACGCAGAAAGGACTGGCGTTAGCTAAGATTATTATTTTCAGATCTAGGGCAGAGAAAAAGCGTAGGAAGTTCAAAAAAGCAAAATTTACATATCTACATACATGTATATGTATATACGGCAGGGTACAAAATTGATTTTTGAGAATGAGTGTTCCAGTGGCCAGAAAAAAAAGGTTCTGGAGTCTCTTTCTTCTTTTTATGGGATCTGCAAGTTCCGTCACTTTATTCTCAGTTCCTTTTGTATACGATGACTTGTAATAAAATGATGACATTCGTAGTCAATTACGAAATTTGATACTTTTGCAAAGGTTGGTTTTCTAATTAATTCTTCTTACCCCTAAGTGATACTTTGTTACTCCACAATAATTATGGCAGCACCATATTTCGTTTCGTTTGCTTTGCTACTATCTTATTAATTTCCAATCTAGCACACCATCCAGTGCAGAGTCACTTTTCGCTTCCAGGTAACTAGGTATTTACATCTTTTTCCTTAATAACTTTGATTTGATGATTGAATGCGTAAAAGAAATAGGTTCTTCCGAAAAAGTTGTTCTGTTGTCGCGAAGGAGTCAATGACTACGAAGCTCAATATCGAATCGTAGAACAGGAATTTTTTTCAGAAAATATTTGTCAATAAACCTGAAACCTTATCTTGACTCTTGGCTTTGAATGAGCATGGTCTACCTATGCAACTGTTTGTTTTCATTCCCAGTTCCATAGAGCAAAAGACAGAAGTTGCATTTAAAGTCATCGCTGCTATCTCCAATTGGTACTTTATTTTAGGAATCTAGAAAACACTAAATAAGTCTTCATTATTTCTCAGCGTTTTAATAAGCAAACCTATATCTTTAAACCTCAGAACAGAACACCACAGAACTATGTATCTATATCCCAGAAATGTACCAAGCAATGAGGTGCTTTCCTCAATTTACTGGTAAAACATTTTTAAGTAAGTTTGTTTTAAATTTTTTACTGGTCCGCTGTTTTATTTCCTTGCACAAGCCTAACAAGAACAGAAACAGAGCAACAAAGGCAATTATGCTTCCCATTGAAAAAATAACCTGAATGAATGAACTTTCAAAAACTTTGAATTCAAGTCCATTTTCAATATTTTGTACGGACCGAAAAAATAGGAAGCCATCAGTTGTATTGAAGTTGCTATCTCGGTAAAGAGTAAACTACTTGCGTGATTTTGATACAAAGGTGGAGTCTCAATACAAACCGGGCTGGACAAGGCTTTATTCTTCGGAAGCCAAGTTAATCCGTATTTAGATTTTTTAATACATAGAGAAAAAAATAGGGAACAGCGGTTTTTTTAAATAAATCCACTCATTTTTGGCCAAAAATAATTATAACGTCAAACTGCCCAATACCAACCACTGTCCACTGCACTGTCATTTATTACGAATGGGTTGTCATCCAAGAATAGAGTCGGCGCGTTATTTACTCTAAGGGTGTGGACACCTACTAGCTATTACATCCAGACCAACACAGCCAATGCTTGAAGAGGAAATCTAACAGATATTCTTTATACTATCATACGTCACAATCCACCATTTAAATGAGGTCTACTGAAACGACGTACATACATATATGACGAGAAAGAGGAGATCATAACCCACTTCCTCCTTAAACTCTGAATTTGTGTAGGATTATAAATGCGGGTTGGAAACAAGATTAGTCATTGTTACCCTTCTAAAACTGTATTAACTGGGTATTATATATGTAAGATATGTACATTCTATTGGATTTAACTCTTTATAGAAAAAGCCTTTGGTGGAAAATGTAATTTGCAACACCGAATATATATACAGGTCAAACTGTCAGTCCAATCCCCTAACTGACATGACTACATTGCATAAAGCTGTACATTTCATTTTATAAAGAAAGTACAAAAATCACCTTTCGAAACTCTTTACCTAAGAGTCTTTAGCAAGGAAATTGTAGCGCCCATTCCACGATCAAGTTTTATACCGAACATTCCGTTAATTTTTAGAAAAAATATAGAAAAAATGAAAATTCTTTTCAAAAAATACATACTACACTGTGCCGCAAAAAATCGATCGCGTTATGAGTCAGATTGGAGACGTTTCTTGGTCACCACGAATCTACGACTTGACACCCCTGGTTTTTTTTTATCGACAAACATTGGTACGCTCTAAAACTACAAACAATCCAAAATGTACTGAATGTACTGTAAAGTTAAGTTGATATAATGAGCTACTTCTAAACCAGTTTCGGCAGCCATTTGAACAAAATGTTTGCTTTTCAGTAATGTTACTTACTTACTTAGGTGGCGCTACAGTTCGGGGTGAACCTCGGCCTCAACCAACATTTCAGTAATGTAACAACATTTAAAAAATATTGAAATTTAAAAATAGTTTCAAGAAGAAGCCAATAGATGACACTCATTTTACGCGGGCCACGGGCTCACCACGTATGACATATAAGATATTGCATCTTATTACTTGTATCTAAATTTTTTCTGAAACTCTATAAATTCAGTCCATCCAAATGTGCACGACACACTGGCCGGAGCTTCTGCGAAGATTCTGGCGGTCTCTTGCGATTGCAGCTTTTAGACGTTAAATCTTCTCACAGTAATTCTTCTTTGTGGCGTTTGAGATACCCGCATTCATATCTTGGCTGAAACAAGGTAGTGGTCCGAGTCGATGTTGGCTGCTCGGAATGTTAGGACACACAGAATACTGGAGGCATGCCTTGCGTCGATCGCAATGTGATCAATTTGATTGACCACATATGTGCGAAATGCTCTAGATAAAAGGACTGCAACTCCCAATACATACAATGCGCTGATATCAAACGAAGAATAACTCTTGCCAATTGGGCTAAGAAGGCAATTGAACAGCAAACTCCTCTCTCGAGCAACTAAAGTGACCCTATACAAGACTTTAATCATCCCAGTCCTGCTTTATGGCGCAGAGGCATGGATCCTGTCAAAAATGGATGAGGTCGCTCTTTGCTGTTTCGAGAGGAAAATTCTTCGGGTGATTTTGGGCCCGTCTGCACAGACGGTGAGTGGAGGACGAGATACAACAGCTGTTCAGCGATATCGACTTGGCCAGAAAAGTGAAGGTCCCACGACTGAGGTGGCTGGGTTATGTAGAGCGCATGGACACAAATGCTCCGGCCCGGAAAATCTTTGAATCCATTCCCGAGGGACGGCGCAGTAAAGGAAGACCGCGACTCAAGTGGCGCACGTAGGTGGAAGGGGACCTCAACCAACTTAGCGTGCGAAACTGGAGGCAGCTGGCTAAAGATCGAGCTGGCTGGAGACGCTTGTTGTCCACCCCGGACTATAGCGCCACCTTAACTAACTCCCAATACATACATGTACATACATTCATATGAACATACATATATATGTATGTATTTAGGTGTCATTAGAAATAATTTTCTCCCTCGTCAAATGCTTCCTATCAAAGATTTTTGCGACATTGCAGGGTCGAGAATTAGGATTTTTTAACTTCCTTGAACCTACCTTACCCTGTCGAAGATATATTTTTTCGTGACAATCTTCATTTGGCTGTGAACTGAATATATACCCTAAACGAATATAAGTGTACCAGTAGATGCATTGGATCACGGAATGAATTATCAATTTTTATCGGTTCAGTTTCTCTGCCCAATTTAGGTTCTCGGTGGAAAATTATCACAGGACACGCCAACTCTTCTCGTCCTCCTGTCTTTTTTGGTAGCGCATTACATCGTGTGTTGCGTGTGTTCAAGTGACGTGTTCATTTGAATTTTAGTGAAAAAAACATTTGTTTTCATATTTTCTTTTTCACTGGCACGACGAATTGAGAGGTGGTCCTGAGAGAGAAAAGCAGTGTTTATTGGTCATAAAATTTATGTACGGGCATCTGTTAGATGAACCATTATTATGCGTAACTGCTGAAGCCCCAAATTTACAATTAAGCATCGTTATTTTCATTCTTACAGATGGTGGAAACCAGATTTAAGAAATATTGTGTATTGACTTAGTTTTGGCATGTGAATGTCTTTCTTCGATTGCTGAATAGAATAGCCTTAATCCGGATCTCAGGTTTAAGCCACTGACTGGCTTAATTGTTAACTGGAAATAGTATGGTGTCCAGGCAATTTCTCATGCAAAAACGTTCTCCAAATTCCCATTCACATCTCAATTAAGTCATCAGAAATGCAAAGTACACAACAAAATCCCACCACCACCACACACCACGACCGACACGATGATTAATCCAACTCCCCATTAAAGCATCTACTTCCGTTCACTTTGATTAAAACAAAATGTTTTAATTTCATGGAAATCGGTGGTATATAATTTTTCACTTCTCCCAACTACCGGAGTTACACGCTTCCCCGCCAATTTGGACGGTCTTATCAAAATGAAATCATCTTACGGTTGGGTCTCTATCTGCCGTAATGATTTTCAGGTCATTTCATTGTCTCACATGATCAGTGATGTATCCCCGGGACAGACAGAAGAACTAAATGAGAAATCAACCTTAATTATGTGAAAACGTTTAATTACACGAATTACGGTGTGTGGTTAGACATGATCTGATTTCTTCCCAGGCCACTCTCACCGCAACGCGAAATGTTGTATCGAAGTACACACAGATATGTACATTTGCTCCATAATCAAACAATGTGAAAGGTCAAACACTTAACAACCCATGGGCTGTGCACCTGTGGGAATTTGTTTTGGTTCGGGTTTTTTATTTTCCACCGCCGGCGATAGCAAGTACATAACTACCAAAAGCGGATCACAAACTATGCAACCTCTAGCATTGGCTTTCTTTGGCACATGGGTCTCGCTCTCATTTGAGTTGTCCCGACCGATAAAAGATAAACTGAACGAGAGATTCGGTGCAGCTCATTGAATCCAGTGGTATATCTCTGTGAATCAGCCATATGCCAAGAGTGGGGACAAAGTTCCAAGTGCTCATTTGGACTCAATGCAGGTTGCAGTGGTGCTGAAATTGAAATTTCAATTTAGTTCTCTAAGTGGGGATAAAACTCGACGAAATGGAAATTCTCGAGAATCTCGTCATTCCATTCCATTCCGCTAGGGATGGTGATGGCATCTTTCTACTGCTGCCGCTGCTGCTGCTGCAACGAAATTAGGAATACTCTATATTAGGGTGCTTCTGGCTTGAATCAGGAATCTCTGGGCTGGTTACAGATGCTGCGCATGTAGGATCAACTGACTCTGGTGGATAATTCCTCGAGATAATCAACGACCGAACTTAAGAAATTATAACTTTGGTCAGACGAACGTTCCGCTCGGTATCGGTATCGATGAATATGTGTACATGATACAGAGACTCCTTCTTTCGCTCCAAAGAGGAGTTGAAACATTCGAAGGATTTCCGCAGCTCCTTGTACGCAAATTCTTCAGTTGCACGCATTATTTTCACGTACGGTATGGGTGGAATTTTTAATGAGATTCACAGTTCGACTGCGGTAGCATCTTTAAGTCCATTGTACTTGCCGATGAGATTTTTGCACCTGCAATCTATTTGCTTTGATTAGTCGTTAACAGGATGGTGAGGGCGACGGAAGGGAAGGGAAACGACGATTCAATTGAGTGGTGTGGAATCATTTGGATTTGTTTTCCTTGAATTTTTATCGGTTTTGGGACTAGTTTTTCTTATTATTTTGAAAGTCTATAGATGGCTAAATGAAAAGGTCAATACGCTTTATAGCACAACAAGTATCAGTTGAGCACGAATGAGACGTTTGGCAACCCTTAGTTGAGACATAGCCGCATAGTATTACGTTATGTATAGTGGAGCCATTCACTATACCAGTACATTATATGTAAGCATGGGTCTCACTACACAAGCGTTGTGCTAAAAGTAGTTTCACTGAAACATGATTTCCAGTCAACTGGACAAGCTTTCGTAAGCACTTTGTTGAGAGTAAACGGCCTCATAGAATTTACTGGCTGTGTACTGCGGTAGCAAGACCCACACTCCTGTACAGAATCATAGTCTGAAGGACTGCAATAGATAAAGTTAGCTACATATGTCAATCTACTCAATAAATTAAAGTGAAATATGCAAACAATGCGCAACGCCAAAGCCTTTTGAAAGCATCGCTAAGAAGAAATTGGAATTCCACATAAAAGGACACATTTCTGAGTATCAGCTGAGTTTTGCCTCTGGTCGTAATAAATGCAGTTGAAAGTAGATTCTTGGTTGTATATGCTGACTTTAGCGAAGTCCTGGCTTTTCGTAAGGCCGCTGAATGGCTGTCGATGAGATCGGTGTTGGATCCTGACATCGTTATTTACACTGTTAGCCAAGAAGCCATAAAAGCTCTCGAATCACCAATTGGAAAATCTAATTTGGCTAAGCATTGTCGCACATCTATAAATAAGATATCAAACAGTTGCACTGTAACTTTATGCCGGGTTTCTGGACATAAAGATATTTGGGGAAATTGTGAGGCAGACAAGTTAACCCAAAAGGCACTACAGAACGTGACCCCCACATATAACAATAGAAACGGCAACGTACAAAATCTCCACACCAACACTGAAACAGGAGTTTAATAATAAATGGAGTACCTTTGATACGTGCAACCATGCGAAACCAACCTGACCTTTGTTAGGTCGACGGAATACCAAAAGCCTGATAAAAATCAGTAGAGCACAAATCGGTACCCTAATAGGGGTACTCCCGGTGATTATGCAATAAAAAGTTGTATGGAAGAAGAGGGAAAACACCCATCCATTCGCTATCTGACTACGCAGACTTTTAATCCTTAACTTCTTGAAGAATACTTTTTAAAAAACCTGCATTATTGCTGATGCGGATATTAAGAAAATATGGAAATTCATCTAAAAGTTAAAATTGTTTCGCGAGTAACCCACCGGTTCATGTGGTAACACTATGGACCTAGGTACTTAGGTCTAAGCGAAGCCAACTAATCTGCCCTAAACTGAAGAATATCGGAACGTATTTTTCAAAGTGCTAATGATAAGATATAATCTGATTAATTTGGAATTAAAGCCACGCCAAAGATAATTGTTGAATTGCTACTATGGATCGTAAAAGAACGCTCATCTTACCAGTTCTGCTATATGGTGCCAAGTACTGGACAATAAATAAGAAATCAGAGCCAATTTTGGGCACCTCCGAGCGAAAAACACTTCGACGGATATTAGGTCCCATATGGGAAGAGGGCGAATGGAGGAGAAGATACAACCGCGAATTCTATGAGCTGTACCACGAAGTGGATGTAGCCCAAAAAGCTAAGATACGACGACTACATTGACTCGGCCACATCGAGCGAATGGACAACGATTTAGTAGCAGTGATAAGAGGAGGAGAAATGTCTTACATAGCTCAATTGAAGATCACGGGCCGTAGAATTTGAGAGTCAAAGTTGATGTCTTCAAATAAGATTGTTTTGTATGTTAAAAGGTAGACAACTTATGCATGTGATTTCTACGCTGGCGCCTCTTTTTAAGAGCAATTAAGTCCCAGAAGCACTCAGACTGTATACGGTCCAATGTGTTTCCAGACAGCAACTCCTTTTTGGTTTAGTAGTTAGAGAAACTTAGATTTTATTCCTATCTCTGATGTGCTTGGTGGCTATGAATGCTGTTCCCCTAGCGAAGCTTGAACTTACACCTTCCAGGTCACAAGAAAACACACTACCTACTACTGCGTTGCCACCTTTTTTAAACGACGCTGACGTTCTAAATATTGACAGACGTCTAGTGTTCAACTTTCGTAGTAAGAAGTGCATTGTAGAACAATTATTAGCAGGGTTAGAGCGGTGCCAAATTTTAAAATAATTTTGGTTCGAAATCCCATCGGTGGCTGGTGCAAAGAAAGTCATGAAGAAAATTTATAAATCTGGCATGCTCATTTTATCCATGGAATTCAATCTATCTCTGTGATCGTTCCGTTCCGAGTTGAAGTCAAAGGTGAGCGTGAAATCTCAGGAAACTCAACTTATCGCAAGGCTCCATAAATGGACAAAGTCTCAATTTTTAAGGAGGTAGAAACCTCGGATTACTTCCATATGTACTTATATTACTAGACAATGTTCAAAGAAGGAGTTGCTTAGGCTTTCGATGAGGCTTTGTGCGTCCTCACTTCCATTTACGGTTAGGTTTTCTTTCAAAATCACTCTGGATAGCATAACTCTTCAGGATGTACATCGATAGTCCAAAGAAATGGTTTGTGAGAAAATCTGGACTTTCTGACTATTGTTTAGCGAGAGAAACTTCAGATAATTTCCTCTTATTTAAGTAAAACCACCGTCCGAGGCGCCTCTGAAGAGTGTGCAGAGCACTTCCTGTGTGATGGTTCTACTAAAACTACATATACACAAAAATATGTAGTTTAGTTACTAACAAGGAATGCAAAATTTACTGAACAATGTTTCCAAGAAGCTTTCATCGCACTCACCACCCATTGATTCTTGTTCCTTCTGATCCTGTTGAGATAATGGTGCGATTTCTTAAAACCGGAAATTTCCAACGGATATCCTTTTTGTGTTCTTCTTTTCGAAGAAACAAAAAACAAAAGAGAGATTGAATAAATATAGTAGAACGCATTCATAATTAATAACCGCGCATCGTGCACGTGATTTGAGATCCTCTCACGATCCGTTCTGTGCGATTTGTCCTGGAATTATATGTCTTATTTTCATAGCTCCTATACCTACGTAGGCTCACTCCAGGTGATGTGATAAATAAATCACATTCCATGCGATATGTGTACTTAGATTGCATATTAATATCATAAGGACGGATGTTGATGTCGTCGCAGTGTGTTGCTGTCGCTCGAGGGTAGAGAAATGTCAAGTTTTTCTTTTCCATTTGGCATCGAAAGGACGAATCTACGGATTGATTTTTTATTTTTTTTTTTTTTGTTTTTATTCTGCCGGTGTACAATCTTTGTGCGGGTGTTGCAGGGCGATAACATTTTTATTTTGTTGGTGCAATAGGTAGTGCATGTTGCATGATCCCTTATTGAGATTTAACGCTTGTCTTGTGGTTGGTGTGCAAATGTAATAAATTTTTTGTTTTTTTTGTCGAGTGGAAGTAGTTGACATGGGATCGGTATGAGAATGGTTAAATTATTTCGAAATTGGAATTAAGATGTCGTTTTAGGGTTTTTGTGTCTTCATGGCGCCACAGAGGATTTTTGGTCTTTTAAGATGAAAATCGTGCTCAAAATAAATGAGGGGACGTCCTTGAAACTGTTTCCAATTTCAAAAAAGCTCAGAAAAAAACCCTTCTCGGGGACAAATTGATTTAATTTTCCAAAAGAGGAAACGAGAGGAAGGAAAGTTTAATTGATCAGATGATCTACGAAGTAACGATAATTGAATTCGCCTAGCCGACCACAGAACAGAACCCAATCTTATAACCAGTCGTAGAATTTGATGATTTCCTGATTGGTAACCAGGCAATCAGGTCCAAAAAAACAGTTGATACTGTTTTCCAAAGTTGTCACCTCGGTTCTGTTATATGCTTCCCCCGTCTCGAAATACATACATACTCATGTAGTACGGACAATCAGCGTCTTCCGAACCATCTCAGACGAGGCCGCCTTTGTAATATCTGGAATGGTCCTTATCGACGAGATGTTCAGGACGTACAATAAAATACCCCGAAACCACCACGTTGTGAATGGCAATGGAAGATAAGACAACATCAGCAGCTACGTGGCAAACTCGTTGGGCCAATACAGCAAAAAGCAGGTGGACATACAAACTGATACCAATAATCCAAGCCAGGATAAGTCGAAAACATGGGGAATACAACTATCATCTTATGTGGAAGACAGACTGCTGGTATTGATACCATGGTATAGCAATACTACGTTCTATACCACATATCAGTTCCTGCAATACCACGTTAAAACCTAGTATACCATGAATAGAACCTAGTATTGAGATTCGCAAATTTTTGGTGGTATACCACCATCTTATTGCTTGCAGCGCCACTTTCTTTCTGTTGGTGGCTCTTCATAGATTCTTTGACAATTCAAAAGCAAGCAATCACAGCGGAAAATGTTTTGAAAATGGATTCAAGGAGGACAATTTTATAGTTCAGCATATGGCCCGAAGTGCCAAGACGAGGATGAAGATAGAGAGCACGCAGTATTTTACGGCACACGCATCGCGGCACGGAGAACTATTCTGCCCAATTTGTTGTTACTCCTCGACCATATGCTGCGGTCGAAAGAGAATTGGATGACAATACATATGTAGTTTCGTAACAACTCTTCAATATGAACTGCGGAGAATTGAGAAGCTAAGAAGAGCAACAGAAGCAGCAGAAACATCAGAAGTAACAGAAGCAGCTGATACCAGATTTGCTAACCAGCTCCGCGAAGTAATACCCTCCCGCAGGGAGAATTGAAGAAGTGTGCTGGGTGTAGATTATTAGTTCGTAGGCGCGTTCCTGGAATCGAGTACTCGGGTTTGCGAATCGTGCATGCTAGTAGCTGTAAAAGATTACCATATCCATTGACGCAACCCCTTTATCAAACCCTTACTCATCCACAAAATAGATTACACTGCAAGAGTCGCGAAAATGGCACTTAGAAAGTAAATTAAGACTTCCTATGATGAATGTGTGTCCTCATGTGTGTGATCACAAGGTAATCGTGGAAAAGAGAGCTGTGACTAAATTCGCACCCTTCTTTGCTCTTTGATTGAAACGGTTTATTTCGCGTGAAAATCATTCTCCGACATCTAATAACATGTATCTGTCCCTATAAACAGTCCTTCAAGCTCCTTAGTAAGAACCTAAAATATTTCCCAATATTTCGCCAAAATTAAAATTTGTTCATCAATTGCTTAGTCAATGTCACTCGTAAATTTTGGTAAACCGCTTTCTGACCTTCTAATGCTGTAGAACAATTTTTTGTTTTTGTTTGAAGCACAGAAAAGCTGTGAAGAACTCTACAAGTATGTAAATAAATAAATAAATAGTAAAATTCGCAAGAAAAAATATAACTCCACTTTATTGTGCGATTCAATAACTTTCAAGAGGCTTATTCACTGCCATCAAGCGGTGCGTCGGTCGTCCCGTCGCCATTACCATCATAATTTCCATACAGAAGCACACCCCGTGGCCTAATACGCGTGTAGGCCCATCATGATCAAATAAGACATCAGCTGCCCAAAAAAAGGAGCCCAAGTGGTAACCGTGAGACGCGACATAGTCGAGATCTGGAATACCGTCCGCTTGAGCTTTCAAATATTAGCTAAGTGGAAGGTAAACAAAAACTGATTTTTTTTTTGTAAGCCCGCATGTTGCTTTGTGTATTCGTTTAACACACTTTAGGTCATTTGTGGACGCTTTTCGGATTCGAATTTATGACAGTGGTAGCCGGGAGGTTGTCGATTTTTTTTTTCGTTTTTTTCTTCGAAGATTTTCGGTGGGAAAACATTGGCTGCTCGCACATAGCGAGTGTAGTATGCCTGGCGGTATTAATTTTGGTAATTGAGCAAACGGTAGCCAATTACTTTGGATAACAAAGTGGTTTCTGGGTTGACGAGCGGGTGTCGCGCGGTGGCTACTGTACAGTGGGAATATCATTGTTTAAGTTGTGCACACTTGGAAATTGGTGTCTATGAATATATTGCTTTTGCTTTTCTTTGGATTTCGCCAGTGGTCATGTAATTAACTGTAGGAAGAAGAATGAAATATCCTAAAATTGCGAGCTAATTTCGCAAAGTAGCTTACAAAAGCGAAGTCAGCATCGAAGCTGGTATTTACAAAGGATGACACTAGTGGCCATACTTTATTTTTTCTCAGATGCGAAGTAGGCTACCATTAAGCCAGTAAGATATGGAATAGAAAGTAGCTGATTGAAGAGCTTGTGTAACACTTGAAATACTTATAACTGCTTGCAGTGCCGGAGATCGAGAATGTTCAAATTTTAAGCAGGTTTCAGTGATATATCATAATCATTTATATGTTGATAGCCAGACTACGCGAACTTTCATTTACTCTTGAGTACATCGTAGACGCCTCCCCCCACCGCTCAGAACCTATTACTTTCGTAACGAGTCAATTCCCTCAGTCTCTACTCTACGCGATCTGGGTATTATTTGTGACAGGGAGTTAAACTTCCGTTCCCATATTGATCATATTATACTCAAGGCCAACTCTTCTCTCCGTTTCATAAAACGCTGGTCTAAAAAATTCTTGAACCCCTATGTTACAAAATCCCTTTACATTACCTTTGTCAGACCCCTCCTTAAATACGCCAGCTAAATTTGGTCACTTTTTCACGACACCCACTCACTTAGAATCGAAGCCGTGCAGCGCAAGTTTATACGCTTTGCTTTGCGCGGTCTCCCATGGGCCGACAACTACATCTTACCCCCATATGAAGATAGGTTGAAATTGTTAAACTTGCAGACCCTTGTAAAACGTCGCGAAGTCGCTGACATTCTCTTCGTCCACCAATTAATAACTGGTACGATAGATTCTCCCGCATTACTAGAAATGATTTCCCTTCACACCAACCCACGTAATCTTAGGTCTGTTCCGCTCTTTCGCATCCCTCTCCACCGCATCAACTATGGCCATTTCGAACCAATATCCAGAATGTTGCGTTTGGCCAACAATGCACAGAGCACGCTTGACTTTAACTCCAGTTTATCCTCCCTTAGAAAATCTCTCCTTCTTTTCACATGACCTCTCCCCTTTTATTATTAAGTTTTAGTTTACTTTAAGCTCAATAAAAATAATAAAAAAAAAAAAAATAATTTAAGTTAGAATTAATTTAGCTTTAAGTTACAGCTTTAGTACAAGCTTCAATAAATAAATACTTGTACTAGATTCCATCAATTGGTTATATGCTTAAAGGAGGATAAATCAAAGCTACTACTACTTGTAAAGTGTGGAGATGCAAGGTTGGGTTAGGCAGAGGTGGCTTCCAGCTACAAATCCTTCACACTAAGACCAATGATAAGTCCGTTGAGATACCACGTGGATCTTGAAAAAATGGATCTAGTTATAGCGCTGATATGAGATCTGTTGGGAGAGATTAAATTTTTAGAGCCTTTCAGATCCAGATTTGAGCAAATCTGTTCTATGATTTGAGTTTTAATGTAACGATTGGTATACCCAGAGTCCTCTTAACCGGCAGAATGGGTATTGTTGTCCCATGTCTTTCAGTCCTACATGTTTCTGGAAGTTCCCCCCCTCCACCCACAGAGGTGAACTTAAAACTACTCTGCCACCTACATATATAAGAGATTTTTTTATTAAAAGAAAAAGCAAGTCCCAGAAGCACTCCAGGCAGAAGCACTTTTTTGGTGTAGTAGTTGGCAAAACTCAGATTTTATTCGTTTCTCTATTGTGATTGGTGGCTGTGATTGGTGTTCCCCTGGCGAGGCTTGAACTTACACCTTCCAGGTCACAAGCTACCTACTACTCACTTATATAAGAGGCAATTTGTGATTTAGAGCTGCTACTAAGATTAGGGTTTCAAGGAGTGGAATACTTTTAATTCCGATACAGTAGTTTCCGACTTTTCTATGAAATCTTTTAAGTGGTTAGTATTTTCATTGAGCTAACCACGGCCTAGTTACGAGTATATTCGTTTCATAAGTCTGATAGTTCCTCCATTAACTGGATACAGGAGGCTAATGACGTTCTGCTTACAACGCACTTTCTAGGTTGTAGATTTGTGACGCTTGAGATGAACGTGTTGACGAAAAACTCTAGTTCTGGTTCTGGAGTTATTAGGCTCACTAAACAATGCTTTTCGGATAATGGCCGAAGATACGGAAACTACATAGCATAGGAGTAATGTTGAAAAACAGTGGTGTATCTTTTAATACTAAGACCTCGCAGTTCGAACTTTGATAAGGCTCCGGATTTAATCATCACGGCGTACTAAGCTCAAAGATGTTGCACTGACCATATTATGAACAAACTTCGAAGAGCAATAATGGCAATGCGTCAGTTTCGGATATCCACTTCACTTTCTGTTTATCGACTTAAAGAAAGCCGTGGGTATGCCTTGCGCAGGCGGGGTATTCTGGAGAAACAAATAATAGGTGCTTCATGAATTTGAAGTGCAAAGTGGCGTCCGTCAAGGCTGCATACTTTTTACTATAGAGAGTTCTGGACAATCTGATGAAAACTTTGACGTCGTTCGAAAAAGTGTTGCAATACATCAACACGATAACTTTCAACACAGTTGTCTATACCGCGTGACAAGATTCGACCGCTTTGAGAAAAGATCTGCAGCTGTGTACATATTCCCCTGCAAAATTAAATTAGTCGAACTGCTCTATTATTATGCCCGACAAGGTTCATTTTTATTTAAGTCGATTTGCGAACAAGAACAACTGCAGACCTCGAGCTACAGACCAGTGCTTCAGGTCTAATTTTTTTTACTTTTCCGAGCGGACAACAACAAAGGCATATGATTTCAGCAAGATGATCCTGCAACCCACATCGATCGTGAGACAATGAAATTTTTCGAACAATTTCTGAAGCGTGGCTACTAAAAAAAACGGTAACCTGAAATGGCCACCGCGATCGCCTCATCTGACGACTCAAGACATCTTGAAGAAGAAGGTCTGTATCAACAAACGAGAGACTTTAAAGGAGCGGAAACATTCGACCGTAAATTGTGCATCAGTCACACTGCAATAAGTGAGGCAAAATGCTCTTCTAATGGTGGACACTTAACCGACATCATTTTCCAGACCTAATGTAGATTATTTTCTAGTTCTTATCACTTCGCTTAGAGGTTATTACATTTATTATTTGAAAATTGACTTAGTACCACGGTGTATTAATTTCTAACTGAACCCTTTATGCCTGAACGTAGCAGCAGCTTCACTAACGTTTTAAATTCTTTTACATTTCTGACGAATTTACTTATTGCGACGAGTAGGCACTGTTTTTCCTAAGTCATCGGCACTATTTACTTTCAGTCATGCTTTAGCACCTACGGGAGGTGCTAAGGACCAGCTTAACTTCCAGCACTCCACCCCTCGGAACAGTTTGAAACCACATGTCCACAGAGAATGTGAACATCTGTTGTGAACTTATTCTTAATGGTTACTAATGCTCACTGCGAATGATTGAGCACATGCGTGTAGCTAGTAATTTTCTTCTCCTTTTCGCCGACGGAATACGTAAACAAAACTCGAAACCTTCACCGCAAAATAGTGAAATAGACAATAAAAGTGGTAACCAATCTTTCTCATCGCATGAGTTGAGACCATGACAAAACCTTCCGTCAGAATATTTTTCTATCAATGTCCTTAGGCTGTGTCATCGGAATAAAGATGCATTCCATCTCAAACAATTTTTTTTAATTAAACTTAGCATTTAATTGCTTCGAAATTGGAATCTCAATTAAATTGCGCACATGGTATCCCGATGAAGATTGCAATCGCAAACTACTCATTCGACACCACAAGATTGATTATGATTGATGTTCATCTGCATTTCGACTAAATTCGTGCCGTCACTCCACGTCATGGTGCAAATTATTCATCCGGGTATTCGCGTCCAAATCTTATCTCCAAACCAAATGCACTTGAACCAAAACGTTTACAACTCTGTCTGAATGATTGTGAAATTATAAATAAATTATTGTCTCAGAGTGGAGTATGTGCGCACTTGGGCAGTCAGGGAACTGATACGATAATCACCGTTTTCACATTTTCCCAGCAGCGCTGCAGTCCGCAGGCCAAACGTCATGTGTAGATACAATTTCTCATTTGCAAGGTATTTCGATATATTCGTTAATAAATCTAATAATTTCCCATTCATCTAACACCTGCGTTCGGATAAAAGTACCAGAAACACATACGGCTTATCCGGTCATTACATATCCCCAGTTAGAGTGCGCCTGCGTCACCCCAAACAGTCATCGATCGGGCTATCGGAGTATTGCACCGCCAGACACCGACCATCAAGTAATTACAGCAAAGGCGCACACCTCATCATTGTCATCCCTTGCCGGTGATATGCCAGATTTGAAGTGAAGCGGAACTAGTTGTAGAAACGTGCATATTTGTTTTAAATTTACAATTAATTCATAATTTATATAAGATACATGATGCTAATTACCGGATCGTCTGGCGATATATTCCCATGCTTCGTTGGGTGGTATACGAGTATGAGTCAAGAAATTTCCTACTTATCCCGGGTACCGTCATCATCTTAAGCATCATCTTCGCTGTGAGAACCATTGACTGGGGCATGATTCGCGAATTGTGGTCAAAGTTTCCAGCAGCGGCATGGTAGAGTAGTTGAGTAGTTCTATTTTTAGGTGCACATTAAGTATTCAGCTTATGCAATCTGCACAATTAGATCGAAGTCGTTGTCTGTGTACCTGGTGTGAAAGAACATGACATCACTCCGAAGTGCTAGTCACTGGGAATGTGCACATGCATAGCACGGGTAAATCTGTTGGTGGATTGATCTAGAAATAGCAGAAGATTGCTATTGTCGATCACAGCGATTAAGGGAAATTACGATCACGAACCACTCTCTGAGATGTGGAGGCCTGAAGTAATTGACATTCGGAAGCAGATCCTATGTTAATAAGGTGTGTTCACTCATGCGCGCAATCGTTGGGAATTCCCATCTTGGTATATTTTCAGATTGGAATTTGCTGTGAAATTGTATCTGGGCAATTATTCTCGGGAAGTGTGGAACAGATTCATTTTAATTACTGAACTGAATGAGAGACAATAAAATGAATTGAAATGATTTCGCGGTAACTTTGAAGGGGGGTCTGTGATTTCCATTGTAGACTGATCTGACAATTCATTGGCTAGCATTGGGCAATGCATAACTTATAATAACATTGAATAAGCTATAATGACCTACTAGTTAAACTTGCAAATGTAATTAGTTCGTGAAAATGATCGACCCCAAGATTTTGATGACGTTCTAATCGGTGCAAAGCAGATTTATCTCTTCTTCTGCGTAGTGTGCCCGATCACTTTTAATCTAGACTACTGATTACTCGTCCACTAAGATGTTAAAATAAACTGAAGTGTGCACAATTTATCTATTTTGTATTCAAACCTCTCCCGGAATGCTCAGCAAACATTTGCGCTGCATTTTGCGTCGCGTTAGTTCAGACAGCCATGTATTACCATATATGCTGCCAAGTTCCCATAGAAATGCAGATAGATAATTTGTGAAGTATATGTCAAGGCTTATTCAATTCGAAGTCGAGATTCCACATCGCTGCCATATGGCACCTGTTAAATCCATCTGTCATTCAAAGTGACAGATAGTTATTTCTTACCTTAGTGGCTCCGTGGCCGAAGAGAATTGTTAACGGAGCATTGCCTACAGTTCCATTTGGCATATTTTGTAGATACGGTCTGCATTTGCATTTTCATATCTATAGGTATGTAAGGTCCAGCTTACATACTACTAAAAGTATAGAAAATACACTGATTGGGTACTGGAAAATCAATGAGTTGACGCCGATTTTTCAACAAAATCTTGCTCGGCGGCTTCGTAAACAAACAAAATTGCAGAATTTAGGGTTCTGACAATTCAAATATGATCGTTGAGAGGCCATTGCATTGAAAATTTGGTGCGCGCTGTGTACTGGCGAGTGAGTGGGCTGTAATTTTTCTAAAACCACGTAGGCACTACTGTAACGATGAATTCGCCACGCTATTGTCAACTTCTTTGGTTTGAGATTGAAGATATTGATGAGGGCGATATACAGGGCGGGGATACTTGCCACATAACAAAGGTAGGTTCTATTGCACGAAAAGTCCCCCGGCACCTAGATTATGTGATCTGACTTTTTTAGACTTCTTTTTGTAGGGCTATAGAAAAGGGCGTGTATATGAAGTCAATTTTCAAGATTTTGAGCACCGAGAAACCAACATTCGTAAAGTTTTGGCCCCTGTACAGCCAAAGTCGAATATTACCTCACAGAAGTCGAAGTTTGTAAAAACTCCCTTGGCGGCCATTTGATGATGTCAGCTCAGCCTCAGCCCTCTGATGCAATACAAATTTATAAAAGAAAGTTCACAAGTCTTTAAACTGTAGGTCCCTTCCATTTGTTGGAAAAAAATATAACATGCACCACACGAATGGTCACGAGAAGCTAGGCCCTGGGCCACATATAGGTTGTTACGCCAGAAATTTATGTATATGTTTTCTTGGGCTTTGGTTCCTACAGAATCAGCCATCAAACTGTCGATCTTTCTCGCCATAAGTTCGGTAAACGTATTACAAGCCATTTTTTTAAGGCGCTTGGACGCAGTTGGACTCGTTTTTCTCCAATGATAATTCAAGCACCAAAGAAAACAACCAAACTTCTGCAAAATTTGGTTGACAGAAAAAGGCTGTTTGCAATCCAGCAGTGACAGTCATTAAAATTAAACAGTTTTGAATTACTTAACTTAACAGACATGAATTCCTTAAATAATTTTACTTCTTCTACGCATTTAATGATCGTCGCTGATCTCTATGAAACTACGCACTTAAACGATCGTGAAGATCCAATTTCAAGACAAAATGTAATTGAATCTGTTTCCATAAAAGTGGCGTGCATTTTATATCACATACCAATCTAAGGCAAGTCCACCCCTGAACCTGATGTCCCCCGCCCCCAGCCCGGGCTCTTTACCCATAATAAATGTCAAAAGAATAATTTGTCATATTTAACATGGCTAAAATATTGTTATGATTTTTTTGTTTCACTCTGTCAGATATGAAGACACAGACCTCTTCTAGTTAGTATTAAACGAAGAAGAAGAAGACCACAACGAAGACCATATGGAGACAGCAGCTGGAGGAGTAGAATGTCGTCGCAGCTTGATTGCTACTATAAAATTATGATTTTATCATTTCCAAGCTCCGGGCTGGGTAATATAAGTCAGCCTTGCTATAGCTGGACCAGTTGCCTACAGATTATATTGCATGTATAGTGTAATTCTAGAACAAATCTGAGCGTAGATTGCGAGTGTGGCTTGTGTTTGGTTTCCATAATTTGATTGAATTTTGTTTCTGTATTACAAATAGTGCTGGAGTGTGCTTAAGTTTATGTCGCTGGGGCAGACATCGATACTAATCACTGGTAATCAGTTGTTTCTGCTCTGACAATGTTGATAAATCACTTTTTATAGTATCAATAAAATGTTATGGTTTAAGTTAGAAAGGCCGTGGAAGACGAATGCTCGTACGGCGGGCACAACTTAGATTTTACGAGCGAAAAATTTATTACATTAGCATTGGATGGCCGTGTTTAATGAGTGCTGTTATGGGTTGATGTACCTCCCAGCCCCCCGCCCACCGGAGGGTTGTTGCTGGTTGTTGTATTTTGTAAGCGATTCATATCAAATGATAACTTTATGTATTGCGGGCGAGGACTTGTTGATGTTTAGTTAAATATGCCGCTATGAAGGTGCATACTCGCACTTGTCTTCAACATATTGTTACGGATTGCCTAATAAATACAGTAAGTAAAGTGAGTTCAGTAATGGTTGTGTGTTAGAACATGGATATTGAAAACGAAATATTACTCGAAGCAGGGTTGTCTATCATAAAAGACGACGTCCTCAGTATAGACACAAACCAGATCAAATGTTTAGGAATAGTTTGGCTTATAGAAACGACAAAAGACGCACCAGGGAAGCGTCTTAAGCCCTTTGTTATTTATTGCAGTCCTGGATTATCTACTTAAAGGAAAAGTGATGGACCCCAAGCCATCATAAGTGAAGATCAAACGTCCGTGCAACGAGCACTTCATGTTCGGGTGGATATTTTGGAGGGGACTGGGTATCGAATTAGTTCAACAAAGACAGAGTACCTGTACTACCCATTCTCTGATCCACTCCAACATAGTCGAGGCATTTATTTGAATGAAAAAGTGATTCACAAGTGCGAAGACTTTAAGTATCTAGGATCTATGATCAATAGCGAATCTGAAGAAGATGACGACATCAGAGATCGCGTAGTCATAGGGTGGATGAAGTGGTAGGAGAACTCTGCTATCTTCTGTGACAAAAAAATGCCCCCTAAGGTGAAAGGAAGGCTTTACACCGCAGTTGTTTGTCCGGCGCTCACATAAGCGTCGCAATGCTGGAGAATGTGCAGAAATTATGAGGGCAATTAACGGCAGCTGAAATGAAGATGCTTCGCATAACAGCAGGAGTTACAAAGCTTAATCGAACTAGAAGTTCGAAGATCCGAGGAAGCCTTCGCGTCAACGAACCCATCTCGAAAAAATTGAAGTACAACCGGCTCTGTAGGAATTGCCATGTTCAAAGGAGCGATCCTACGAACCCTGTCAAAAAGGCAATGTCAATCAACGTTCCTATACAAGCGCGGAAGAGAGGTCAAAAAACTCCTGGATCTCACAAATGCAAAAACAGCAGCATTTGATTGGCCTCAGTGACGTACTGATCCGAAACCGGGAGGCCTGCAGATACTTTCTGAGGTCGAATCGGCGAGCCCCACAGGCGGACCAATAGGGATGCAGTAAAGTGGGAAGGTTATGATCTCTATAATCCTGATCATAACCTCGCCGAACAAAAGAAAAGAAGAAGATGTTTGCGTTTTGGAGAACAAACACTGGAAGTGGTAAGAGAATTTCAATAAATATATTGTCTTTTAACTTGAACATGGAAAAGTGCAGACATGATCTTAACGAAAGCCATATTCCAACCAGCATCTTTCTTCGGACTGCAGTCGTCTATGCTCCAATGAACCAGGTGTTATACCGACAGGCTAAATAATCCTGTACTTTGTAGGGATACAATCGTAGCGCAATGCCGTCGAACGCTGAATTGCTGTGAAAATTGTACTCGTTACTGGAGCAGAAAGTTTTGTTGGAAGATAGTGAAGAGACCATATTATGTTGTTATTTGCTGACATGTAGACGGATCGAAAAGCGTACTGGCTGTACGAACGTACTCGCTCTATAATCTGAAGAACCAGCAAGTAGATGCGACTGTTACCTGTACAAAATCCTCAAGGACCTCAAAGATGATCTCAATTTTCGCCAACACCCGGTGAAGTGTTGCGATGAGTGACCATAGATAGGAAACTTTTTTGGTCAAAGCATGTCAAGTTAAAGACATCCAAGACGCTCTCAACCTGCTGGCAGTGTAAGGGTGCTTATCACAGAAAATGGTTTTTTATCACAGAAAAAGGTTTTCTGGATCTATACGGCTATAATAATACCTTTTCTAGCTGTTTGGTGGAGGGGGCTCTCGCGTAAGTATGTGACTACATACCTTCTGCACTAAATTTTTATGATCGGTCTGTCTCGGATGTACGGGAGCTTTTTCGAGCAAGCCTAGCTCTGCTTTAGACGCTCTGTTTGATTTACCATGTATATGTATGTATATCATGGCTTGTAATATCAAAGCAAACTACCGTCTCAGCCGAAGTATCTTCACACTAGAGTTTCGATGATCTTGCGCGAAACTTATTCTACAATCATGGTTCCGTCTGACGCAATGGCACTGGAACCTTAACTGTTCCAGCTTAGAGTCGACTTTCCTTGTGTTCTGAGCCTAGACTGAGCTGTCGTCGGAGGTAGAGAATAGGTTGAGTGGTCGGGAGAACTTGCATCTATAGTGACAGTCAAGCTACACTCAAGGCCTTGTTCAAGCCCTTAACCTGTTCAAGAAGAGATCTCCAATGATATTTCCGCATCCATGACAGGATGTCCATTGGCGGTCGGGTTTCTCATGAACACAATTGTGTGTGACATGGCTCTCCAGGATGCAGATAGACTAAGCGATTGCTCCCGAACCTTTGTAAGGCATTCTTGCTGTCTCTCAACAGATAACACTGTAGACAAGTAATTCTCACGGGATATGTTCCTTATGTGGGAGACAGACTGTTGTCTCCCATGGTATGAATACCATGGTATAGTGAATACTATAACCCCTGACAGACTGCACTTCGTAGTATACGTTGACTTTTGCGTTACGTGGTATACTTTGACATTTGTGTTGCGCCTCCTCTTGCTCCTCGTAGCTCGTCGATATAATTTCTCTTAACTTCTCTTACTTCATTGTTTCCAATGCAGATAAAATTATCCTTCTTAATCCATTTTCAAAACATTTTTCGCTGTGATTGCTTGCTTTAGAATTGTCAAAGAAACTATGAAGAACCACCAACAGAAAGAAAGTGGCGCTGCAAGCAATAAGATGGTGGTATACCACCAAAAATTTGCGAATCTCAATACTAGGTTCTATTCATGGTATACTAGGTTTTAACGTGGTATTGCAGTGACAGACATGTGGTATAGAACGTAGTATTGCTATACCATGGTGTCAATACCAGCAGTCTGTCTCCCACATTTGTGTGCTAGGGTTACGAGATACCATTGTCTGCGACGTTTCTATAGAGGGAAATGATACTTCGAATCAATTCCTTTGTTATTCAGTTCTGATGTGGTGAGTACTGATACTGTAAATCTGCATCACTTAAGTGCCTTCTTTGCTTTTTCCGAAAGTAGAAGAGATTCCAGTAAAATGGGTAATACTGGATCTTCCCGTCTGGTAGTACAATGGAGCAGTTGCATCTGAGTGCACTAGTGGAGTGTTTCCTAACCTGACAAAAAAAAACGTCTTGAATAAAATGGTTGGGAAGAACTGGCCTAGAGTAACATTGAAGTGCGTCATAATGGATGGATACCCATCTCTCGTTAGTTTTTGTAAGTCAAAAACTATAGGAGCGCCAATGCAAGCTGTCGACTACTAATTGGTTCATGTCTGAACTCTGCCTTCCTAGTTCACTGACTATTTCATTACCATGGCCGCTTGTACATACCATACATACGTAGGTACATACGTCCCGGGACCCAATAAAGCGACACAGGGAAGTTATTTCAATGAATGAAGTCTTAATGAATTTCACTTGCTAGCTTATGTCCGCAAGGCAGACAGTTGATCTTATTTTTAATAGGAAAGCTAACATCAGATATTGTGTCCTTGGATATTTCGTGGGAACGGAGGGAATAGAATATATGTATATAAAGGGAATTATACGTATAAGCGGAGCCGACAGACTATGCTCTGAGTTTTGAAAGTTCTTCTTATCCTTTTGAAGTTTTTATGTCTTCCAAACTTCAAAAATTGTTTCATAAATTCATGGATATGGAAATAATAAATGTCACCTTACTATAACCCAAATAAACTAGTCACCATTTCCATAAATCTCCACCGAATGATAAAGACAATTAACTTAATTAGATCTATTCCTCCTTCCCTTTCTTCTGCAAGAGAATTTAATTTGTTAAACATAATTCATTACCACTATCGGACAATGAATAACATATGTAAACCCCGAACCATTTATCTTTCCACACCTTCAGAGAAAAAGATACACAAAAAAGGGAAATAATACCAACGAAGATGAAGAAAAATGTAAAAAAAAACTAATACATGCCACTGCCCGACGACAAATGTTCTCGACTTTCTTTTAATCTCGTTCACTTGCCTCTATTTCTCACTTTAAACCGTCCCGACCTGACCGTGGAATGATGAAGATGTCTCCGAATTT
The DNA here is from genome assembly GCA_946965025.1 of Blera fallax. Taxonomy (NCBI): domain Eukaryota; kingdom Metazoa; phylum Arthropoda; class Insecta; order Diptera; family Syrphidae; genus Blera; species Blera fallax. Next base: position 24,255,340 of record OX337245.1, read on the forward strand.
CCCTCACTGACTTAATAAAGCCCACCAGACCCATTCGTTCATTTGTCGGGCGATCATAAATCTGCAGCAGCCGAGGACACCAGATCTTTAGGAATTATCAGATTCCAGATTTATTAGAGTTGACAATTCTACGAACTGCGCCATAGGGAGCCAAAAAAGGGGTGCTCACAGCAAACTGGATGGACCGCTCTTTGTAGACTTTTGATCACCAAAACTCGATTAAATGTGGTCAAATCGTCTTAAAATATTGGGGAATCACTTGCGATTGATATAGATACACATATGTCCCGTCTAGACTGTCATCGTGGGATTAAGTTCTGAATACCTACATACATTGGCAGGGTAATTTACTCCCTCGCTCCAACGAATAAATTGAGAAATTAGTTGAAATTAATCACGATTTCGACTGCCCTACATATAATTAGACATCCACCAGATGGCGAAAGTAGTAAACGTAGCCCACACGATATTCGGTGAAACCTATAATTTGCTGACTACCACGGTGCGAAGGACCTACGCAAGGGGTCTAAATTACACAGTTTAATGTGTGTGCGATCCAGGTATTGTGTGAGATACACTGCCACCCATGCTGGTGGGCAGGATTAAGACAAATATTGAAGATAATCATGGTGTCTGGCGTGCGAAACGTGAAGTGTTACAGATCTGGGTACCTGGGAATGGTTGAGGAGAGTAGTGTTATAGTATTTCCGCCGGAATTGACACACCGACGAATTGAGGCATTAAAAATCCATGGAGTCGAGTGTCTGAGGGAGGCGTTTACGGAAGAACGGATAACATGTCTTATTTCGTTGTTAACATGCCATTGGTCACGTAAATGTACGTGAAGGTGTATTGACCACCGACGACGTTGATCAGTTCTACGAGAGATATAATTAAATGGGAAATTGAAATGCGAAGTCCCAAAATTAGTGGCTGACTAATAAACATTTGTTGTAGATACGTGGTTGAATATAATCGACATTTAGTAATGAGTGTATGCAGGATAGTATTTTATTATATAAGACGGGGTTGAAAAGTCATAAATAACGTTTTTGTCAACATTTTTTGAAGACGTAAGCATTTGATTTTAGTAACCATTCCAATTTGATACTTATTGACTTTGATACTTATCGCTGGTGGTCAAAGTTCCAAAGAACATCTAGTAAAACGGCTAGACGGAAATCTACTGACTTTGGATGAGGAACAGCTTGCCAGATGGCGGAAACAGTTTGCAGTAGTGCTTGACCACTTGGACTGCAGTGATTTAGAAACAAACTCAGGTGAGCCTTAGCAGCAAAAAATAATGTCTGCGATGAGGGGCCTGAAGAAAAACAAGACAGTTGGCATAGGCGGCATCCCGTCGGAACTCTTCCAAGCCGCACCCAACATTTCGGAGGAAATCCTAAAGCCTTTTAATAAAGAAAGTGTGGGAAACTGAGGTCTTCCTCGAAGATTAGAAGATGGAAATGGCTGCTAAGCTCCCAAAGACGGAAAAATTGACAGTATGCGGAAACTGGGGAGGTATGTGCGTTCTTCCGGACATCTCCATTCAACGCTCGACAACGAACAGGCAGGCTTTCTTGCTGGATCCTTCTGGATCGAGTGAGAGAACATCTCGATTCAACGTTCGACAATAGAGGAAACATGAGACTGAGATGGACTATGATATCATATCTCAAAAATCTCTCAAACAGGGAAAAGTGGCAGTGGATTGGTCACACGCCATGCAATAGAATCCACTTACCCACTTATCAGCGCGCAAGCGTTAGTGACGCCCTAGGACCTAAGTAAGTAAGTAAGTAATCATCCTTTGCATGTAGTGTTGTAAGTAAGCCCCGATCTCTCATCATCCGTTCACCTAATGTGTAAGAATACCCAATCTTATCCCCAAAATAAAGTTCTCCAAAGAGAAACAATTTTCAATGATCGACTGAAGAATATTAATTCAATAACGTGCACAACTACTCGCCATTAACACCCCGACTTCAAATGTTTCTCTTAGTGACAACGTCATAAGATCAGATCAAAATTTAAACAATTTAAACAATTTTTCTTTCGAAAGTAAAAAAAAGTAGGCAAACTATGCAAAACATGCACGAAACCGAAACCTTTTTAGACCTTAAATAAATGCAAATTAATCCCGCTAACAGATTTTATCACAACGCAAACATCTCTAGTTCCGTGGGTGCTTTAAAACATTTTCGTATTTCATGTGCGCCCCATTTTCTATGAGTTCTATGAATGAACCAAAATCTAATTAATGAATCAATTCCAAGTCTGCAAATCTCAAAATAAAAAAAAAACCTTTATCACCGGTTTATCCATCTATGAGTGCACGTAAACACGACTTCGTTTTTATAGCAGAGAAATTCCCATCATCTAGATTTCTATTGAAGCACTACTTATTCATATTCAATCAAAGAAGGTGATCTGTTGAACCAGTTCTAACAGCCAACACCGACACCCATGACTAAGCGCACGCTCCACAAACATCGCGCTCTGGATTCTCGGAACCAATATGCCCAGTCAGCAAAAAATGCTTTACATTATTCGACTTCAATCGAAATCTGTGTTTTTATATTTTCTCATCTAATTAATGGATACGATTTGAAGAAGTTGGCAAAACCGAAGAACACTTTAGTCACACCCAATTCTGACGCAACTCGCTCAGCATTTCGTCAAAGAAAAAAAGAAGAAACATCCACACAAACAGCAAGAGACAGCCAGCACACAGTGTTAAAACCGAAATGTATGCCAATTCGATACTTTTTATGAGATACCAAATTCGAAATGCAAATACTGTAGATACTACCCGGAGATGATTAAGTCGGATAGCAGTGTTAATTATTGCTAGGTTATCTGCCGCGCATCTACCCTAAATGACACTCGAACAATATCGATTGCCGAGTGAGCCAAGTGTCATGCGGGTGAACCGATCACCGAATAATAAAACAAAGACAGGTGTCGGTGTCGGTGGTGCTAGCGGTATTTCTAGACCTATGAATGAAGCGGCTTTCGCGAGGGTATGGAATTTGTGCCGTGCAATAAGACGATTCCGATCTCTATTCAAATAAATTGAGTTTTAAGGTGCTAATTTAATTTGAAAACAATTCTCGATTTTGGGAGCGGCCATCTGATGATTTTTCTTCTCACCGAGACGACGGCGACAACGACGATCACTTCATTAATACATCTCTGTAAAAGATAAATAAACCGAACATGGATTGAACGGCACCGCAGCTGAGACAACTGGAGGTGAGTTATGTCAATTGCAATTGTGCAGATTGGATTGCACAGGAATCGGTCCTGCATTTTGTAAATTAAAAAAAATGTCCAAGGTGACATGAGTCTTGTACCTAAAACTGATGTGGGCTTCCTTTTATCTTCTGATGATGCAAGAATGCTTCATAAGAGCCTTTGTTTCATTGTTTTAGAGGTTGATCGTTTTTAATCACCTGCCATTCTAATGGATGGTTAACTGGATGGAAAACTGGAAGCATATTTAGACTAGCATTGTTCCACTGCGAAACTTTAAGATCTATAGTTTTCGTGATCCAGTTGAAAATGTTTCTTAGAAGGGGCTCTTAAGCTGGAATACTATACTCTATGTGAGTGAAGAAGGCTTATTTTGTTGCGCAATCTCCCAATAACACTAGTAGCCTTAGCTAGATACTAGTATGCGTGATTCGTAAACCTGGATGCAAGGAATACGCCTAGGTTAGGTTAGGTTAGGTATGTGGGCTAGCGAGGAGAGAATTGCTGCCCTCCACACTCAGGTCAATACTGACCCATTGTGATGCCCTTTGGGGGAAAGGATGTGCCTTACCCATTGAAACCCATCTCCGATACTAATTTGCTCCGGTCATTATTGTTGCGAGTCTTTGCATACAAACCATCTTGAGGACTTGATGAATTTGATTATCCTGTCTGATGGCATGCTAGCGAGTTCATCTAGGAAGTGGGTTGTGTCCTCAAAAGCTCTCTCGTCAACGCAGCCTCTGCAGAGTTCTTCTTCCGGCAGACATAGCTTTTTCAAATGATACCGTAGAGAGCTATGCCCCGTGATAACCCCAACGAGGATGGAAAGGGATTTCCTGTCTTTCCGTATAAGTCTCTCGGTTCTGCCTTTGTCGAAGGACGGCCATAGTCCATCTGGTGCTCGCCTCATATATAACTGTTTTCCCTACTTCAAGCTTAAGTGCGCAAGGCGGGATGTTCACGAGTAATTCTGCTTGTCTTGAGATGGAATACGCCTAAGTACCACGTCGAACTGTCGTTTATGCTGTACTTCCTGAATTTGTTATCTTCTCGTTTTATTTTTTTCAATTCTTCGGAGCTCGTTTTGAAAGTGTCATGTAGGTGAACCGTACCACTCAAATATTGAAGCTGCCTAACGCTCTTCCTTACTCCTTTTTATAACGCTTGTGTCTTATTGAGTTCCTGAGTACCTCCCGTTGTAAATTCTTATCATCTCGTTGACGAAAATATCAGCGGGAACCATTCTGGCCATGATAAAGGCTGCTTCTTAGGAGATCGTTCGAAAACCACTGTTTGTATTTTTTATTCAAGTTTATTTGGACAGCCGGTAGACTGGTGGATACTAGTCAGTATTTAATTAGAATGACTGCTTCATTTCTTGCTGATTGCATCTCGTAAATGTGTTTCACCACAGTAACAACGATAATCTCAGTGAACCAACACAACGCTTTGGCAATGTTAGTCGCAGAACTCCGTCGTATATGAGGATTCATAAGAGGTGTCCTGGGGTAGATGGTTGTGAAACTCCTGAAGACACATTGCAGTACTTTACTCCTTCATCGATTTTATACCTCAGTTTCTTGTTAGTCCAAGAAGTACGGTGATGAAAGGTTTTTTTCAATATCAGGATCAGCTCTTTTAAAATGGTCAGAATGGTGTTTCAGCAAAGCAAAGACCACAGCCTTTTAGAAGCTCTCGCTATATCAGAAGAAATAGCGAGAAAATGCTTGGGGTCTTTGTTTTTTTCGTCCTACTCCTAATTTGAACCGGTTGATGGAGATTCATAAATTTATAAGAAAGCAGCAACCATCGTCAGCATAGTCAAGCTGTTTTAGATACAATTTCATTGTACACTGTTGAGACTAGATTTTCTCTTATCCTTCAAGACAATTGTCCTCGCTACGACTGATTGTTATTTTTACATACTTAATAATAAACCCTCTCCTCCATTCGTCTGGAAGTCTCTCATTTTTCATTGAGCAAGAGCGGGTGGAAAATTGTTGCCGAAGTTGTAGACGCCGCTTTCAAAAACTCGGCAAGGTAACTATCTCTGCACATCACTTTTCTCCTATAAAGGAATCGCATGTCGACTGCTACCTGCAGTGCATTCATTGATCCATCTCCAGGTATGTAATGAAAGCCATGTACTTTTCCATCGTTCACTAAAATAAGTGTCTGCAAAAACCTTTCTTACAGCATTGTAGTGTTCTTCTATGTTTACTGATAGTTTCTGTGAAGAGAACCCAAGTGGCCAAGCTTGTGCTTTACATTGACTCAATGATCAACTGTCAATTTATATTTCAGCTTATCTCGAGGGCACCGCGTGAAGGTCGATGACTCTTTTCGCCGAGGAAAGAATGTCCAGCGAAATGAAGCAAGGATATATAAAAAATCCTGTCGGGTAACCATGGTGGTCAATCACACAGGAGTACTACATACGTGCTAGTGAGTGCATTTTCTTCGACGGCTAATTAAGTTATAGTTCAAAAATCATTTCAAAATATACTACCGTTCCCAACCTACTGCCAAAACGATGTCAGTCAATCGACAAAGTCTTATTAGCCTCCCCAAGGACGACAATTAAAATAGGCAATGCGATATATTTGTAATATTTTATGGATTGAAGACGGAAATACATGCAACACTATTAACTGACCAAACAGATAGGTTTTTAAGCCAATTTGCATACAAAATGTATCCTTCTAGTTCCAAATGCAATTGATCACCCTCCCAAAATCCGTTCAACCATAATTTACCGATAAATACCTGAACTACCTTTGCGCTCTCACCCATTATCACTGGTGTTGCACCTTCTCGGATCTACACTTTGAATGCAACATTTGCATGTTAGCTCCCAGTTGCGGCACAACAATTGAAATACTCGTAGCAAAAAAAAAATCATCCAATTCGGCATGTAAACCATGAAAAGATCGCGGCTACTACCATGCAAAGGTAAAGATTCAAGACTCTCTCGGGCAAGTGCACCAAACAGCTAGCACTCTGACTTCAGCATCGCCTTTGTGTGACTTTTCTCGTCTTGTCGGACCTGAACGCTATTGTTTTGGCCAAGCAAAGTGAATGTCTCGCAAGACGGATATTCGGAATTCGTGAGTGATGATCTTTGATTAGGACAGCGGTGTTTCGACGATTTTCTCTAGATGCCTTTAGGCAAACATCGCCCGCACGGGGACTCCCTTTGTCACACCAACGAGGATGGGATGAGAAGGAAAGATGAACTCCTTTTAAGTGATTTCGGTTTCTGTTTTTTCTCTTGCCACTCATAATGAAAACACATTTTGTAACAATTGAAATTGGGACACCCTTGGATGTATCTACACGTAGCAGACGATCTCGATGGGTTAAATGAATTAAACGAGCGCAGAATAAAATGTATCTATGCAATGAATTATTGCTCAATTGAAAAATGCAGGGATTAACAAACGAACTCGATGAATCGCGATGTCTGTGGGCGGTTTATTGGGAAAATATTCGCGCGCGCTCGTTTGGTCTCCATTTGAATTGAACCATTTGGATGGTAATGCAATGATGATTGACTCCAGACTCTGGGCAGAGTGGCAGATACTTTTAAGGTGGTGTGGCAGTGGCGGACCTGGCGCTGGTGATGGATTAAGGTTGAACATCTTTTCGATGACGACGACGACGACGACTATACTGCTGCTGCTGCTGCTGCTGCCGATGATGATGATCATGACAGAGATTTCGGAGCTGCGGGAATGTTGACGTGGGAAATTTTTTCTCGCTTTCGGGATCGTGGATTAATAACGATCATGACCGTGTTAGAGTTTCTTGTTATTTTCGATATTGTTTTCTTAGGAGTTCATAAATTTTAAATTCGTTTGCGCAATCATATCGCGGATTGTGGGGAATTCATTTAGCGTTAGATAATTGCGTAAGTAACAAACAATGTCACTCTGCAAAGTGTTTACGATTCTGCGCTGAAGTAATGACTATTGTCCTGCATGTTACCGGCAGATTTTAGGAAATCTTGGTATGAACATGCACTGCTGAATAGCTGACAATGATCGCATGACAGAAGAGGAAAATTGGAACCCACTTTTCCACTTAAGAATGAATTCCAAATCGTTTAGAAAATGTGCCTGAAAGTAATCCTATGATACCCTGCCTATTATCTTTCGACCAACTCCTTATAAAAAGACAGCGTTGAGTAAACTTTTATCGAAATGCCAGAAAGTTTTGGAGATCAAATTGCGGAATTTCATATTTCCTTGTAAAGACGACCAGTGCTGTTTTTTTTTAGGGTTAATGCCCAAACCACAGCTTTTAGTTCGTTAAGAGAGCTTAGAGGAAGCAGTGTGTAAAAGATATCTGAGTATATTGAGGTGTTTACCCGAGACAGCTATGGCAACGACCTCACAGACTTCCTTATCCAGGGTTAAAAGCACTAAGTTACAAAAAAGGGGAAAGAGCACTGGACCACATACGGTCTGTTGAGCCAAGCATTTGTATTTGTAATATCGACAAATGCCACCAGAGTGTATTCTTTACAATCTAAATATTTCTCAATGACCAGCGATTGTAGGACCTTTTCTTTACTGTTCATATGCTGGGAGGCTCACAGCAAGTTTGGCTTCTACAGCGAATATGGGCTTTTATTAGTTTTCAAAAGACGATAGACTAGTAGGTATGAGGTTCTTGGGGATTACTTACAGGTTTTGCCGGCCTTCGGTATAAACACCATTAGGGAATGTGAACTAATTCTGCTTACTGTTCTATTCTACATCAAATATTTTTCCAAATTATTTATAACAATACATACACTTAGTCGTAGAGTACATATTTCCTAGTCACTATGATTTTCGTGGGAGTGATAAATGGAATAACACACGTGTGTCTTATTTCCCACAACTCACTTAACATATAAATCCCCTGATTAATGCGAGATATTGTTTCACAATAAATTAACAAGAAATTATATCATCGACCCCATAAATTAATTTATATAGAAAAGTAAAGCTAAACTTAGCTTCCCATCCACCTTCATTAACACCCATCAATTGTATGCAAATGGGAGAGGCCACAGAAGACAAAACTAAAAAAAAAAACAGATGCAAATGTAGTGATCCTATTTTAAACACCCTCGAGATCACGAATTTCTAGATCAACAATCTGACTCATATCGATCGCCACCATAAATCTCCGTACGGCTTTAAATAATTTATTAATTTAATTTTTGATAGAAATCTTCGGACCGTTTGGTAATTTATGCCAAAGAAATCGAAACGAAAATCGAGAAAAATATCACAAACAACGAGGCAATAGCCAACTCGCTGTTGAAGACCATGGAGACAAAAATCGAGGTATTCCGGGAACCAAATAGGCCACGAATTGATTTAATTTCTTTGGTGCGATAAATCAGAGTGAATATTAAGATGTCTCTAGTAAATCATTCAATCTTTGGGTATTGCGATGGATTAATTAGCCGATTTTATATCGCATGGCTTTTGAATATTCATCTGAATCTTTAACTGGTCGGTCGCAGACCTAAAGCTGAACTCGTAGCGGTGATATTGGCATGTGGCTTGTGCTTCTGTGCGAATGTAACCACAGCTATGCGCATGCCACCGCGATGACAGAATGAATTACCAATGAGTGGTGCATCGTGAAGCACATGTCAAAATATCCATTGTTGAATATTAATGGGAAATTTCTTAGACTTCTGGGGGCTGGAAAGACCGCTCCGTTGGGTGGGTTGGTTTACGCCAATTTTCTTATTGCCAGATGCAGCTTAAGCGGTTACGTGTCGCATTCTATAATGATGGCGATTCGCAGCCGCCTATCACTTGCTGGTAACGCTCCCATTTCCCTTTAACGTTTCGACACACACACATACACCCAACCGGCCGTCCACCAGAAGCAAGAATGGTGAAATGGAGAATCATTGTCACTCGTAGTTCGATGTACTTTGAAAGCGCACTTCTTGAACAGGCATTTGATGGTTAGTATGTGCCTTCTTTTTGGCCAAATGGCTTGAAGTGGAATGTGTCAATCGTCGCCGTTGCAGGCGGAGTGGTCGTACGCCCTATAGACGTAGATAGATACTTCTGTGCGCGTATTCTGATTTGTATGCCTGCTCGCTACGGAATAGGCTGTTTGTTAAATTGTTGTGAGTCATCCAGATGGTGTGGATTATGAATTACAAATCGCGAGGTTTGCGTCAAGTGAACGGAAATCTTCATTCAAGAGTGTGGACACATTGGAATCTTAAAGTGTGTGCCTCCGATGGGCACAGAAGGAGTGGCACTGGTGGTGATGAAGGGGGTCAGTTGTGGGTGTACGATGCGTACAAATAGCGCCGGATGCTTCTGTTTGAATTGAACGTTGAATTATTGATTTTTAATTGGTTACATGGAATCGCAGAGATAGGAACATGTGTCGTACAAGAATTTATTACAAAAAAAAAAGTATCAAGAAGAGTATGCACCTAAAAAGGAAATAATGTTGAAAGTTCCGCGGAACTTTCTGAAAAGTTCATAGATTTATAAAAATATTCTGCAATACATCCACATATTTAACCAAATAGATTACCGTATTCGTTGGAAAATTAGGAATTCCGAGTACGAGACTACAGTGTGGCCCTGGGCGGATTATTAGTGAGCCAACATCGTTCTGTACTTTTCACAAAACAACCGGAGAAAGTACAGTGAAAACCTGGCATAATTTAAATAAGGAAAAAGGCTAGCTTTTGTACCGAATTTGCGAAAATATATCCGAAGTTCCACGAGCCTTGCAGAAGAAATTAGTGTTCAATAAATATGGAGCATGTCGGAAGAGGTTCAACGTCAAATAAGAAATAATCAGACCAAAGTTTTGAGGACTCATACCCTTTTTAATGATGTACATGTGACAAGAATGGATCCATGTTAAATGGCAGCGCTGTAACAGGGGTCAGGTGACAGGAAAAAATACAGCATTGAACAATAAGACTGGGCATCAGAGTGATATACGCCAACATTTTCACTAGCTTCGAAATGTGTCCACAAACTCAATAAATGTGCAATTCAAAACGAATTGGAACTGACTTAGGAGAGATCACGTGAGAAACGAAAGAAATGAAAAAGCGGGCCTACTTGTTAAAAAGGGGTCAGCTTTGGATTTTTCCGGGACTTGAACCATTGCGAGAAGCGGTAAGCAACAGTCGATGGATGTAGACAGGCTAAAATGGCAAATAAAAAAATTGTTGAAAAGATTTTAAGCATGGAGCCATTAAAACTCAATTGGTAAGTAACGTCACTGACTAAACGTGCTTATTTTAGATATTATCTGAATCTGAAGAAGATTGGTCCGCGGGATAACTACAGAATTGATTAGGTGGCGCTACAGTTCGGGGTGAAACTGGGCCTTAACCAACAAGGCTCTCCAGTTAACTCGGTTCTTAGATAACTGCTTCCAGTTGCGCACTCCAAGCTGGTTGAGGTCCCATTCTACTTGTGCGTACCACTAAAGGCGAGGTCGTCCTCTACTGCGTTGACCCTCCGGGTTAGATTCGAAGACTCTGCGGGCCGGAGCATTGGTGTCCATTCGCTCTACATGTCCTAGCCATCTTATTCGACTGATGCGCAGTTTTTTTGACTAGGTCGATGTCGCTGTACAGCACGTATATTTCATCGTTGAATCTTCTCCTCCAAAGCCCGTCAACGCAAACGGGATCGTATATCTTACTGAAGAATACCTTGCGGAGAATTTTTCTCGCGAAACAACCGAGGATAGCTTCAACCGCTTTTGACAGAGTCCATGCTTCAGCGCCATAAAGCAAAACTGGGATGATCAAAGTCTTGTAGAGATTCGTTCGGGATAGGGCCTTACTACTTACAAAGAAAAAGCGATTGGCAAGATTTAGACAAAGTCCCTTACTACCTCGAAGTTATAGCTGTCGACTGTGACGTTCTGTCCACTTCGTCGATGTTGTGCGTCCCTTCTTGTTGAATGTATATACAGTGGACTCCCCCTAAGTCGAATTTTCACGGGATACCATGATTTGTTCGAGTTAGAGGGAGTTTTGGAAAAATTCGAGTTAGAGAAAGAAACAATTTTAACATAATTTTAAAAAGTTAACAAGAAGTAAATAAAAAATTGGAATGCTAAAATGTGGCGAAAAAATTCGAGTTAGAGAGAAATTCGACTTAGGGAGAGTTCGACTTAGGGAGAGTCCACTGTACTTGGTTTTGAACTCATTTACAGTTAAACCCATTTTGGCAGCTTCCGTTTAAATACTAGCGAACGCACCAATGACAGCCCGTTGTGTTTTGCCAATTATGTATGCCGATGTAGGCGACGTAAGCTAGTGGTTGCTAGTGGTTGCACAGACTCTGGTGTTGGCTTGTGAGTTTCGCACAATTTCTTGTGGATCGGGCAAACGATGCTGAGATTCCATTCATCAGCCATACACTCGTCTGACCAAATCTTGGAAATGAGTTGGTGTATGCTCATTTCCATCTGCCTTGATCAACTCTGTCAAAAGTCCATCAGGACCGACAGCTTTGTTGGATATAATCTTGGATATTGCTATCCTCACTTTATTCTGGTCAGGCGGACGGAAGTTCTGGCTATCATCTTGCATGTTGAATGACTCATTCCACCTTTTAGCGGTATGTTGATCTTCATCACCGTTATACAGTCTACAAAAGAGGTTTCTCCATATTCTCAGCACCGACTGTGACTCTACTATAAGGTTTCCTTCTTCCTCATCTCCACAGATTCGTTGGCTTGACACGTTCTTTTGACCTTATGATAAAATTTCCATACATTATTCCTGGAGTATAATCTCTGAATATCTTCGATCGCGCGCTTCTCGTGCTCTTTTTTCTTCTTCCGGAGAAGCCGATGTTCTTCCCGTCTCTTATGCTCGTAGAGCTCACAAGCATCCCTCGTCCTTCTTTGCAACGCCGCTTTGTACGCGTGTTGTTTAGCTGCATGAACTTGCCGGGGTTTCTTGGTGATGATCGACTGAAACCCAGCTCATCAGTTGCAGCATCTCTGATAGCATATTGGCAGCGTTGCCACTGGTCTTCAGCACTTGATGCTGGCGGCATAGGAGTCGTAAAGATATTTCGGGATTCGTGCTCGGCGAAGATTCTGGCGGTCTCTAAAGACAATTCCTAGAAAACGTGGTAACTTACAATGTGTCAAACCTGGCCTAAGTTAGCAGAAGTGACTAAATATACCTATCATTGAATAATCTCAAAATACGGCGAATAATACTGGGTAATCATCTTCTCCTATAAATCCGCATTTGTGGTCGATATAATCCCAAGATCTTATCGCGCGCAATTTTCTATAACTGTTGCATTATACTTATATTGGAGAATTTTAATTATCATATTATTGGACTTCACAGAAATTACTCCAAGGCGTTATTATTGAATTCTTTGAATACCACAATTACATGTGTAATAATCACTGGTTAAATTGAATCGATTCTAATTGCGTGAATCACTATCACGCTTGCCACTCATTAAAGTGTAATATTTGTTTACGAGTAACTATTTTCAATTAAAATGTTAATTTCAGCCTCAGACTTGCAGCGAAAACCACAAAGGCATATGCGCTCATGAAAACATCACAATTTCCCATATTGTACGGACCTTTTAACCTTTTTTTTTTCAAAAACCTTCGTGTTAAAATCAGATTTCCCCATATGTATCAAGATGAAACGAACTCACAGCGCTGATGACGCCTGAGACGATGATAAATTACGCTCCGAGCTGTGTTGGTCATAGATTAAAATTATTTATTTAAAATTACAAGATTCACAATTTGTGATTTTCTATTTTTTATACCTTTTTTTTTCTCGCCTTCGAATGTGTGCTTGTTAATTCGATTGCACAAATATCCGGTCCTCAATCAAATACATACAATACACCATGCCTCTTCAGTTAAGTCAACCGTGGGAATCTATTTACACTACGAGTATAACACTGCGCCGATGCTGAATGGATGATGGAAAGGGGAATCCGCTGAAAGTGAGAGTGGGTGACTTCATCTTAGACCTTTATATGGTACAATGGTCCATGTAATGCACTTTAAATAGCTTTTAATAATGTATATCTCTAGATCAATAACAATTTCTGTTACTTTGTAGTTTAATTACGATAGCTATCTACAGTTTTATAAGGGGCTACAGATAATGGGGTACATCGGGATGTCGCTGCATGTTTTTCCCCACCCAACTTGTTGCAGAAGAGGATTTGTATACGGATCTGAATTGTGAATCTGTCTATGATATTAGTTTAATCAATAGTTTTCCCATAGACATTTCCTTAATTGCATAACATGAAAGTGTAACAGAAAACCGCCCACATTTGACAAATTCTTGTGTGTTGACTTTTCCTTACAGTATGTTGCGAAAGTTACATATAAATAAAGTTTGTACGGTCTACAGCAGCAATCGGTTAGCAACACGTCCTTACCTTGGCAAAATTTATACTTGCGGCTAAACCTTGAACTTTTCTTTGGGGTGATCTCTTGAACTATCTTCTGAGGAAGGGGTGACATTGGACGGTGATGTGAAGCTTTTATTGAAGTGCTTATGCCGAGCTGTGACAAGGCACTTACGCAGCATGTGGTGGTCTATTTCAGTGTCCTAAAGACAGAGTCGGCACATATCTGATTGGACACAACCCATTTTCTTGATTTGGTAATTGAGGAGGTCAATTAAGATAAAGAGGTCAATTAAGAGCTTAGAGTTCACTGCTAAAATGCCTCCAGTTGCTTGAGAAATTGATAAATATTTTGGCAAGTCTTAACACAGTGTGTGCGTTCCAGTAGGTTAGGTAAGGTTAGGTTGAAGTGGCTGCCAGCTGGAGTCGCCAACACACTTGATACCACTTGGATCATGGGAGAAAGTTTCTCTCTACCTACTCGTTAAAACCATTTTGAGCTTCTTATAAAGAGTAGGAGGCTCTTGATGTCAATATTCATCACGTCGCCTATATCGTTGTAATAGGAGGCTCCTACGTGAAGCTTCCTTCTACGGGAGAAAGCTGGGCAGAAACAAAGAATAGGAATGAGGAATAGATTCCTCCTCTTCTTCATCCATGCAGCTTCCACAAAAGTCGTTCGCATAGAGGCCTAGCCTTGTAGCATACTAGCCTGTTAGACAGTGTCCGGTGTTGGCACCTATTGTGGTGCCGATATGCAATCTATTAAGAGAAATTAAATTCTTAGAACCTTTTACATCCAGTTTCGGCCAAATCTGTTTCGTCGCTAGACATGTTGATCCACTTGTCCACCTAAGATTTGTACTCTCGACAGCATCCAGCTTAAATTTAAGTTTGCGAGTAGCTGTTGGTATACCTAAGGTGCTTTTGTCCGGCAAGATGGGTATAGTTGTTCCGATTCTGGCGAGTTCATCAGCCGTATAATTCCCTGGAATGTCTCTATGCCCCGGCACCCAACACAGGTGAATATTGAACTGCTCAGCCATCTCCACAAGAGACGAACGGCAGTCTATAGCTACTAAGGAATTTATAGATGTCGATTCCAGAGATTTGGTTGCTGCTTGGCTGTCTGAAAAGATGCGGATATGCCTAACTGATATCACGTTTTTCTTATGTCAAGATTGGGCTTCTTTGATCGCCATTATTTCCGCCTGGAACACACCACAATGATTTGGGAGACGGAAAGAAAATCAGAGAAAACACCTGCACCAACTCCGTCTTTGCGCGCGTAAGAGAGCATATCTTGGCATTCCAAGCCAGCTTAGACTAAAAGTTGAAAGACATGAGAGCTTTAAGGGCTGCCTAGCTATCTGACAGTATATTAAGGTGTGATCTTTTGTGGTTACTTCTGATGCATTCTCGTGCACAGACCTGGATTGCATGGACCTCTGCTTGGAAGATAGAAGTTTGTTTTCCTACTGCCATGGACAATTTAGAGTTGGAGCCACAGATTCCAGTTCCTGACCCATTTGACATTTTTGAGCCGCCAGTGAGCCAGTTATTTCCAGACTTGTTTGAGGAATTTGGCACTTATCGCAATAGCAGCGATTCGGAATATCAACCTTGAAGGGGCGGTTGAGATGAATTAATTTCGGCATGAAGTCAAAAAATACTGATAGTGAGAATAGCAGGAGAATTTGTTCATAATAGTTAATTGTATAGGTGACAGATTTAAGAGAGCTTCAAATGAAGCCGTCGGATAGGTGCGCGTTGCCCCCTTAATGCCTACACATGTTAGTCTCTGCACATTTTGAATTCAATTTTAATTTTGAAGGGCAAAGTGGATGACGGTTTCATTAACGTTTTTCACCATATAAGCGATGCGTTTGTGGTGACGATGGTGAGGTAAGTCCAGTGGATTATTTTTGGTTTTAATCCTCAATTTTTACTTAAATATCTGGAGCAGGCCCAGAAGGCTTTTGTCGCTTTTTCAATCCTTCTGGAAACATTTGGTTTTAAGTTAAGTTTATGATCTAGTTAGTGACTCTAGTAACAAGCTACTTTGTTCCTTTTAAGAAATTTATTTGTACAGCATTTAGTGATAGCGTTTGAAGGCTTAAATTTTTCCTGGTGAAAGGTATGATTACGGTTTTGATGAATTAAGAGTTACACCAATTGCTTTCTTTGTTTGGTGCACGTTGCATCTGCTCAGTAATGTTGGAGTTTTTTGCCTCCCATTATTATGACAACAAGCATAACCTTGGGCTGGAAATCTGGAGCTATTAAGTCGTATAAAGTTCCGTCCACTACTATGGACCATAATAATGAGGATAAGACACCCCCTTGAGGGCGACCTCTAGTTTTTTTTATAATTTACACGCACTCAAGGGGTTATGAATATCCTTTTAGATGTATTCACACGGTCCGGGCGTTGGGAAGAAATGTCGATAGAGAGAGAGAGAGAAAGAGATTGGTGTAGTGGTTTGAAACTCAGGGGTAATAGGTTCCACATTAGCTCCAGGGGTGGTGTCCAGATAACAGGAAAGTGTTGTTTGTTGTCATTTACTTTTTTTTGCTTTCGCTTCTGATTCACAGCATTTTTTTCCCAGTTCCCATGATGGCAGCGAACAATTTTTCCAGCCATATAACAAACCTACTGCCAGTGTTATGCCTTCGCAGTAGTTTGGTCATAAGCTTTCGCAATTGATCGGACTGCCTCTTATCATAAAATGCTTGCTGACATCAGAGTTTAAACTGTGAACCAGCAGCTTGACAAACGTTGACGCTACCACTACACCTTTGTTTTGATTTAATCGAAAGTAAACCAAGCTTGGCTGTAATTGCTATACTCTTAAGCACGGAGTTGCGAATCAACAACTTTGGCTTTAGCAGCAGATCTTACAGATGGAAAAGACGCGTTGTCATCCCCGCCAGGTGCTTTGTAGGGAAAAAGCTCACACAAAATCAGAAGGGAAGATTCTCTTTGACACTTTCCTAGTGTGCCTATAAAGTGGGTGCTGTAAGACTTCATGTAAGAGACGTTATGTCGAGCAATGTGCCATATAAATAAGCTGAAAGGTGAACTATAACTGGTAAGCATTTAGTAAATATTACCCAGTAGCTGATCCACCTCAGACCTCCTCTCAGGAAGTACACCACTATGCGAAAAACGCTTATAAACGAATCGGCTGGAATCATACATTTTTCAATGTATGTCTTTGTACATGTCTTTGCGTTACAGGTATAACAAGACTGGGAATCGATAGCGATAGCTACGTAGGCAAAAACTTTAACTACAAAAAAGATGTTGGTCGTGGGTGATGGTCTGTCCGGGATGTCGATGTTGGATGTTATTTTGTCTACAGCTAGTTCTTTGCTAGTACTTTGCTTGCCGCTAAAATCATATTCGCCGCTTCAATAATCACGAATACTACATGATTATATTTAAGATAAAATATAAGACCCTTGCATCACAGGACTTGTTTACTGAGGCTGGTGCTCCACAAGATAGTGTTCTTGGCCTAAAGGACAATAATCTAGCCATTTCTGCTTTCGCTGATGACGTGGCTGTACTGAGTACATACACTGATCCAAAACCCGCATCTGATATCCTTAACGTCTTTCCAAAATGAAATAAATAGTCTATACAAAAAAATCATATCCTTAAAGTTTACAGTTCTTGCTAGCTACACTATACCTACAATTCTCTACGTAGGACAACCTCCCATCCATCCACAAATGCACAAATCCTCCAGTGCACCCGCGCTTTGAAACTCACTTCATCTTGCATTGAATACAAATTAAGAAACAACAGTTAGGGAAGAGCTAACACTGCTACCATCGTATAGTTTGGCATGTACGCCAAAACTTTGTAGTAACTGATGTCATCCTAATTACGTTCTTCATCCACGGGATGAATGCAGCCAGCCGCAACAGAAATCTCAAAACTCAAGCCCCAAATGCATATCTGATGTCACGGAGTTGTTCGTCCTCTCACGGACACAAACGACAAACGACATTCTATGATAACTACTCTTAGTTGTGTTCTACAGCTAATTTGGTTAAACGATTTTATCCATTATATTTGTTGTTATGTTTCGATGAAGCGATATGCTTTCATAGATATTATGATAGTATCTACTTCTCGTCGCTAAGATTACTGTTACATTAAATCTAGTTTGAAGATACATACATACATATATGTATGTACATACATACGTTCCGATTTTTTCCTCTGCGCGATGCGGCAAAACGTTTTGTTGTTGGCTGTGTGGTACACATGTTCATCTGGACCGAGTGAAAATCTCTTTATTATTTTAGACTCGTAGTTCGGTTCGAAATATCGTGACGGACGTGATACAGGATACCATGTCGCAAGGTGATTCCCAGGATTTGTTTTGATTTCTTTACGTTGCATTTCGTGTGGCGTTTTTTTTTTTTATTTTTATTTTTCTGTCTATCTCGAAGAGGAAGAGGAGTTTCCACTTGCACATCGGGGATGATGCTATTTTGTTTGGTATTATCCGTATGATAATCAATTGATCGAAAATCTATTTTATAGTATTGGCAACAAGTCGAAGAGCAGAGATGTTGAGATATAGTTAGATTTGTGGTTTACCGAATGGAAATGCCCTAGAGTCATTCGCTTGCGGTAAATACATATGTATACTTGTAAAAATGAGAAAAACAGAGCTTTGCTCAGACCCCTCTTTAGAAATCATAAAGTGAGGGAGGACAGACTGCCTGAATGAAGATAGTCATGCAAGTGCACTCGACGCCCGAGTACAGGGTTTTGATCGTGATTTTAGCCGAAGCCAGAAATAATAAAATTTCATTTTTGCATTTTTGGTTTCCCGCTGATGATATTATGCTTCAAAGTTGAACCAGGAACATGTGTTGCGGCATGTAAGGTCATGAGTTATTAAGTCTTTTCGTTGAAAGTCCTGTAATTTCGGCTTACACTGATTTGAATGCCAAGCGAAATATAGCATATAATGCTGGCGGTCTATTTATTTAAGTTAAAAAGTGTTGCGGAAATGTTGTCCTATAGGATAGGTAACGTAAGATAAATGTTTGTATCTACAACATCGAGGCTGCTTAGGAAAATTGAAGGCTGTAGATAAGTTGGCTGGAAGGTACTAATGTTTGGGCTTAAATGAAGTCCACAATGCACTACTATATCTGTTAAAGTCATTAATTTTATAATCTCAATGATTTTAGAGTCTATGCATGATGTAGCCGCATCTTGAAACTGTTCCTCAGGACTCCAACATCTTTCAAAAGCGCTGTCCGCTGAAGGTGACTTTTATGGAGTCACAAGTCACAAGCACTCCTCTAATAGCACATCGCCGCAACTATTCCTAAGCTGATTACACATGCGAACATAGACAACGGCTTTGAAGGGGGAACTTTTTGAAATGACTGTAAATGAAACAAATAAAAACATAGATTAAGAAATCGAGGATAACGGAGAACTACTTTCCCAGGTGTTTACCGAGATTACCAGCTGGCCAGAGAGAAGCATTACAAATTAGTACGGAGAAAAGCAATTTATTCTCAACAAAAAAGGTAACACAAACTAGGTGAGCAATCCAGGAAGTTGGTAGAAATGTCAGAAGATGGTAACTGATTCTTGATCCATCAAATAATATCAGATTGCATTGAAAGCATCAGCACTGAGGTCTTACTTACGGTGGCGCTACAGTCTGGGGTGAACCTGGGCTTCAACCAACAAGCGTCTCCAGCAGGCTCGATCCTTAGCCAGCTGCCTCCAGTTTCCCATGCTAAGTTGGTTGAGGTCCCCTTCCACCTGCGTGGGCCACCTGAGTGGCGGTCTTCCTTTACCGCGCCGTCCTTCGGGAATGGATTCGAAGATTTTCCGGTCCGGAGCATTTGTGTCCATGCGCTCTACATGACCCAGCCACCTCAGTCGTTGGACTTTCACTCGTCTGGCCAAGTCGATGACGCTGAATAGCCCATACAGTTCGCTGTTGTATCTACTCCTCCACTCACCGTCTATGCAGACGGGACCAAAAATCACCCGAAGAATTTCCTCCCGCAACAGCCAAGATCGACCTCATCCGCCTCTGCGCCATAGAGCAGGACTGGGATGATTAAAGTTTTGTATAGGGTCACTTTAGTTGCTTTGCTGTTCAATTGCCTTCTTAGCCCAAAGAAGCAGCGATTGGCAAGGGTTATTCTTCGTTTGATCTCAGCGCTGATGTCGTCTAGTTCTTGACAATCCTATCATGTGGTCGGATTGCCAGGAACTCGAGGGCGAAAGCTAAGGAGATGATTAGAAAGAACACTTCCTCATAAAACTTCCCCTGCGCTCGAACATAAAAGAAATCAGGCTACAGACAGAGAGAACCGAAAGCGGGAATAAGGATACCAAAAGAAGAAAGAACAGAATCAAGAATACCCCCATCGGAAGAAAAAAATAAGGTTCCAGGATCAGGAGCACTCAAAAAGAGGATTTTATATACATACATATATGTATATGTGGATGTCGATGAGGTCACTGCTAAATAGGACATATGCGAGGCAATCAAAGCCCCATTTGTAGTCAAATCAGTTTTACATGTTGACTTTTTATCAAACGGGTATGTGGACAAAGGTGGGGAATCTCGCCTAGGTCACCATACTGGATGTATACGATGATAGTAAGACCGATTATATCATACATATGCGTCAGTTGTATGGTGGTAAAGCTCACAGAAATCTGTAAAGAAGCATTTAGATAGGGTCCAACGTCTGGCATGTTTAGGGATTGTCTGTGCAATACGAACGACACCAACATGCGCAATAGAAGTGATCCTAGGCATTCTGTCACTGGACTTATTTATTAAGAAAACGGGGGCATCGATGGCACTGTGTCCGCACAAATGGCACTTGCGTGCGACTACGTATGGGTACAGGAAAATCCTGATTCTCGTAAGCAATAATATTAGGCAGGTTAGTGCGTGTTACCGGAAGGTATCATAAAACTCTTATCGAGGATGGAATACCTCCGAAATTGGTGGTATAATCATTTTGACGGATGGATCCGTGATGAATAGCAAAGCGGGGGCAGGCATCTTTTCAGAAGAACTAGAACTAGCCCGTCATATTAGTCGGGGGAAATATACCTCATACCTACGCCGAACCTTCCGCTAAGTATTGTTATTATACTAAGGCCCTAGTATAAGCTCATTTAATTTAACCGAAAGCTATATTAAGGCTTTTAACCTTCCGGGTTCCGGGTTATGGGTTACCACACTACTTCTGCTATTCACGTAGAAAAAAAAGCCTTGCCATCGGAAGGTTAATAAACCTCAGTATGGCTTTAGGTTCCAGGTTCTTAATATCCGCTGGACTAACAGAACCCCTTACCAAGTGCAGTAAGCTTTCCTTGCTATTTCTGAACATCTTTTTGTTCTCCACAGAGTCGACCTACATCAGTATCTAACATTTATTTTTTGAGCAGATGGTGTCTAAGTGTACAATGTCCCCTTGGGTAGGCCGTTGAGGTTCTTAAATCCTTCTTAGCACGTTCAAGTAAAATCCTGGGTTTATATCAGTTAGGATTCATAAACTTTTGCACTTGCATTAAGCCCTGTAGATTGGTCCAGTAAGTCAGCGTGTCTATCGATCTCCCATTGCGTTATATAGGGAGGGGTCCGGGTCAGAACCTAGATGCAAGATTTTTGAAGAGATTGAGACAAGTTTAGGCCCTATGGTGTAAGATTAGAGGATAGTGCTGCTTGACTGTACTGCCTGAAGTAGTACAGCTTCAGTACTAAGAAGTACAACGTACTATCCTATGTATCACTTCATTTGTGAAAAAATTTGTTCTAATTTTTATATAACCCACTTCATGCACGAAATTTTTAAAATAATTTGCATCCATGCTTTCGTGCCGAGGTGGCGACACTTTAGCGATGATTTTTTAAAATCCCTGGCAAACAGATTTTATCAAAAAAATATTTTGTGCATATTCATGTTCTTAAGATCGCCAGTTTTGACATGTGACAGCATGGGATTCAAAAGAATTTTCTCGGGTACTCTTTGCCCTCAAAAAGCTTTTCCTCCAATACGTACAGCTCACCACGTTCTACTTTTGATGAATTTCAACTCTCTCTCTGAAAAGGTTACAAGCGTCTGAGTTGCACACGGGCAGACAGATAGGCAGACATTGTTAGGTCTTATAATTTAGGTATGCAACATTAAAAATTTGCTTTAACCGGAAGGATTATTTCGCTTGTTTCCATTTTACAAAAATGATAGAGAACTGTGTAAATAGGCGCCTGCACATCCAGGTGCAATGCGATAACTTGACAAATCTGCATCACTTTTACATTTAATTTGATGTATAAATCACGTTTATCCATCATGTTGTATTTGCCAAACCACCCTCAACAGCCATTCCATCTCCGTGTTACAGAAAAACCCTATTACTCATACTTTTTCCAACGGATTGCTTTAATTCAGCAATTTATGTCATTTTTTTCCTTTCCTTCCCACATCACAAAAGTAGCTGCCTCCTATATTTATATCACACACTAGATTAAAACAGCATCCAGATTGCTTTATGAAATTGCGAACTCAATTAAACAATTACTTCATATGTCAGTCCATATTAACACCTACAGCGTTAACCGAACTGATTAATGCAATTCGACATGAAAATGCAGTCATTTTGCTATAGCACCGGCTCTCGCGTGGCACTGCGCTACCATAGATTGACAATGCCAATCGACCTACCGGCTGATTGTTGTCAAAGTGTAGGCGCTAAGTTTTCATTATTATTCATAGAAATCTGCCAGACAGCACTGCAGAATTTAATTTACAAACCGCTGCTGTTATTGCTGCGGGTTCTATCCAGGCGGAGGTAGCTTAAGCGAGGTTCGTAGCACATCAATCATACTGTACAATGTCAAACAGACAGTATGTGTGCAGTATTGCTGAATCGATTCATCGATCGCCATCTCGATCGACAACAACGTTTCGTTTATTACTCGTATCTGGATAAAAAGCGACAAGTCACAGGCATTTATGCGACTGTTGATTGCTGCCAAACAAAATGTCCTTATTGTGGTTAGTGGAATGGTCACATTTCGATAGTTGATTTCCAATAATGATAGACGATCGTAGCTAGGTAATAAAACAGATGTACACTACGGGAGTTTCAGAGGATATGTGATGTGGCTTGGTGTGTCCTGAACTATATCATAAAATGACAGAGAGAAAGAGAAGTGAGGACCGTATGACGAAGTCTAACATACGCGATCGTAAACCAATAGGGCACCACCTCAGCACAGCGGTAAGGCTATCCCAATGGTCACATAGAGTCTACACATGGAACACAACGACGCAGTTGTGACTGCTGGGAAGAAGAGTCAGATACTCCAGAGACGATACGAGCTTCGGTGCAGTAAAATGCATAAATGTCTTGGGATTTATGAGAACCCGACGTCGGTATTCTGGTAAATTTCGAATGCTTGTCTTTCGGTGTTGATCTCCTTTTTACTCCCGGTCTGTCATCGTTGTTGGGGGTCCTTGGAATCTCTGCAATCGTCGTTCTTTGAAATGCAGCAATGTGTCAACTGGAAATTTATATTCACAGTGTGTGCATGAAGAAAATTGTTTTTGCATTTTAAAGCAAATCTACCTAAGATGGCTAAGATTCTCAGCTATTACTCAAGTGCTGAACTTTAAAATCCGGAGGGTCACACATATCCCTGATTAATGCCAATATAACAAGGAATCGGATATGCTTACGAGTAGAAAACACTCCACTGGAGCACTTTTACGCAACCGGTGCGATTTAGTACTAAGAAGGTAATCCTTATTCTACCCATTTCCACAGTGATGAAGAGCCTGTGGTACCAGCACCGAAGATCTGCCATCTAATACAAGCGAAGTGAGGACAATGACGGAGAAAATGACCCGAGGTACCGTCGCCCTCTCCACATCCAATACAAACTGTGGTTCACTTAATCCACTACAATGCGATGCTAAGCAGAAGAAAATTATCCCGTTAGAACATCATCGACAAATTTTCGGTCTTGAAATGAAGAATATTCCCAATTTTTTACAGACGCCAGTCAGGAAGGCTGCGCGCATCCTGGGAGCCTCGCTGCAAATAATTGTGTTTGGAAGAGGTTGATGGGTTAAGCAAGGCCGTAGTGCATCCTGCTAACAGACGCACGCACTCTGATCCCTCAAATTATTCCTTAAAATATAGTTGCTATTAAGAGAGTAAAGGTCTTCGCTTGGTAGAGTGATGCCTACTAGCCTAACTAGTGTCAAAGTTTTATATTGTTCGGTCTCCTTGAAGACACTATCACTTTTGAGTTGTTTTTGTGTCATCCACGAAGTCTAAGCTAGTTCTAAATGTGAGTGTAGTTGATGAAGGATTATCTACCTATAGAAGAGAGAGAGATTCATATGTAGATAGAAAGAGGCAGAGAGGGAGAGGGATAGGGGTATGTTCAACGTTCGTAAGCTTGTTAGTACCGTACCGCAAGTCCTCTCTTCCAAAATCGTGCGCTATGACTTTACTTTCTAGCCGAGAAGCAGAGTTACATATATTCTGCGATAGGCAAAAGACAGTCTCATTCTTCTACCGACGTTGGTAGGGCTTCGTCTAAATTTTAGAAATCTTGTCCCCAATAATCAAAGTCGAAATCAGTTAAGTATCCTTGAAAAGATTAGCATATGCAGCATTATGTAGTTCAAACAAACTGAGCTTTTGCTTTTCCAAAAAAACGTCCTTTAATAAAATATGGCCCGCTAGTTTGGTGGCCTGCCTTGAGAAACTAACTGCCTTAAGCTACGGCGTGGTGGTTAATTGAGAAGGAAATTCAAAGAATACTTGCCAACGTAAGTACGAATTTTGGGCGGGAAAATTTAATAGATGCGCTGAATCACGCTTCATCCTCCAGATTCATCTCCCAGCTGGAATGTCTGGCAATCCGATAACTGGCAATCTGCCTGTATAATATTTTTCAACTCTACTCAACTAATAGCTTACACCGATGGCATTCATATTATTGAGAGAACTTAGTAAGCCATCAGTGAGGCATTTAAGAATATTGAGACAGATGTAGCTAAGAGGAGTGTAAGGACTCTAAATTCTGGAGCCTTGACCAGAGCGCAGGTATTATTTTAATGTAGATAGGAACTTTGTCTCCCTGAGCTCTATGGAGAACTTCGCAAAAACATCAGAACGAAATCAGATGAAGAATCAGTCTTGCCTATCGCCGTTTCTATGTGCTAAGAGCAATTAAGTACTACATCCCTCTCTCGAACACTAAGATAAGGCTCTGCAAAATCCTGTCAATACAAAGGCCAGTCCTGCTGTATGACGCAGAGGTTTGGACATTGTCAACTACAGATGAGGTTGCCCTTGGTTGCTTCGAGAAAAAAAATACTTCGTGTATTTGTCGCCATCCCCTCTCCATAGATGGTGAGTGGGGGAGAAGATTTAATGACGAGCTGTACAGTGATATCAACCTAAAAAGGAGTGTGATGGATGTGATATATAGCAAATAACCCTTAACAGCTCAAAAAGTCCTCAAACCGATTCCAGAGGAAGTACTCAGTAGAGCAAAACCTTCGAGTAGGGGGACGTGCAAGTGGAGAGGTACTTCAACCAACTTGGGGGGCACTGTTGGAGGCGGCTAACTACTAACCGACTTGGCTGCTGACTATCATTCGAGAGCCAGCTTTTTGCATTAACCCAAATTGTGATGTTTATAAAAAAACAGTTTAGTGATTTATGTAAGTCCGAGGATTTTGGATGTTTTAGAGGCTGAGAAAAAATTTCGCTATGAGCCAGGAATATAAAAACAGCAACGATAGCCTCATTGCGAGTAGCGCCCTTCAATATAGATTTATCTATATGTCTGTCCTTTCTTTCGCACTCGCAATTTACGCCCGTTCTAGTTGAAATGCAAACATAGATTCCATTCCATTCCAAGTCCGAGAGACCTTGAAAAATGTAAAAAAAAACAATTTTACGAGTAGTACCCCTTTCCTGTTGGACAGACTAAATATTAATTTTTTTTCAATATCATTATGAACTAGAACCGCACAGAATTCACAGGGGAACTCCCTAAATGGTGCCTCTATCAAATGGAGAACTGCAGAGTCCCTGTAATGCGTCTGGTGTGTGCAAATTGACCAACGACAACCTGTGGATTCAACCACCCGCTGACCGTACTAACTCTACTGATGAGTGAGTTTAAAGGCTTAACAACGAATTAAAGTTCATTGTGTGTGATGGGATACACAACAACGAATAATGGACACACTTCTCCCGACACATCAGCGCACACTCAGGGCATTTATGTCAACTTAACTGGCCAATCATGATGACAGTCATAATTCTTTTTTGATTCGAGATTTCACTCGGCAGGCGCATTCCAGGTGGTATTCACGCGTAGTATCTTGTCTGGATAAGGTAAATTGAAGTTTTTTTTTTTCTTTCATTTTTGTTTCCACTGACTTAGACGACACATAACAAAAAAAAAAGCTATTAACGCATCCTACACATGCAATTGTAGAAGAAAAACGATATCGGGTCAGATCGTAAAACGTCATCGAGGTCAACGAAGGAGTGAGGTGTGTTTGGTACGCAAGTTGAATATTCCTCGTGCAATGGTCCCACGGTCTTACTCCAATCATGGCCGTTATTCTGTCGTTCGAATTTCATAGAAATTATTTCATGTTACACTTTTCGTAGAGAATGCGAAGGTATCACGCTATCCACACAGGGATTTGGTTACTCTAACAACTAGATGACCCCTTCGTGATAGCTTGTCTTCAATTTTTTGTTCGAAAGAGATGTCGCTCATAATTTGTGATCATAGAAATTTGTTGGTGTTATAGAATAGGTAAAGTGTCATCTAATTAAGTTGACGCTGTCACGCAAGTGCCGAAAAGAATTAGTGCTACTGGTGTTTCTCGGCTTCCTTCTGTATGAAATCTTTTTTTCCCAGATCATCTGGTTGATAATCTGGGAAAGTTTTTGTCAAATGACTTATATAGGTGCGCTGAGCCATTAGTATTGGGATCTGGAATTGATTGCTCTTATACAGTTTCATACAGTTTCCCGCTTTCCCGCTTTGCTTTCATTGTTTTTCACCCATTAGATAAAAAGACGTGAAAATAGAACTTCTAGCAGATGATCTGTTTCCGAGTGCCTCATACGTATTTCTTCCTTTAGAAAACAAGCTTGAAACGATAATTTAAAAAAAAAAATTATATGTACGAATGGTGTTTGTTTGTCTGCTAGTTTGTTTTTCATATTGCTATGCCGTCTAGTATTTCCAATGATTGTTGTTTTATTGAAGATACAAATACCACGATACCCCTATTATTTACGGAGAAACCGCAAGCAGCTTGGCAGTAGCCCCTATTGTTTTGTGGCTATGTGGTCATTGTCAACATAATAGTGTTATTTACCCTTCTTCGACACTGTGAAGATCATCCCTTCAGATAACTCCTCTCAAAAAGCCTAATTTCTTCAACGACTCTGCCGTTTGGAGCTGCTTGGACAAATTCTGCAGGAATGACATCAATGCTCACCGCTTTACCGTCCTTAAATATTAAAGTCCAAAAGGTAGTTTTTTTTACGTAAGAAAACTAGTTTTATAATGGCATCAGCGCAAAAAGGGCTAAAGATCATCCCTGTAGTCAAATAAACAATCCTCCTCGCGTAAAATCGTAGGAGATACCATCACACTTTGGAAGCGTTAAGACTGACCCGGATCTTAGAATAAATAAAGTGAAAGTATCGTCCACCAGACAGAGCTCGCCTATACACCACCATAACTGTCACTTGTAACGTATTGAAGGCGATATTTTCATCCGAAACTGTGACATTAAACACAAAATATTAAGTGTTTTAACATTATTTCGACATTTATTATGACTCACAGACTGGACAACAACAAGCACTTCAAGCCACGCTATCAATTCGATCGTTTACCCGAGCAAAAGAGGTAATTAAATACCCCAAATATTTGGTGTCGCATCTCCTGGGATCCCTATCGCTTAATAGTCTCCACTCATCAGCTAAATTGGGAGTAATACGTAGAAATAAAAACACAAGCTGTACAAATTTGTGATCATTATACCACAGCAGCCATATCAGTGGTGGTGCTCTGCTTCTCGCAAGCCTTTTCAATATTGAATTGATCCACTATGGGTGATCTAATTTATGGCTAAATAAAACCCAGCATAGCCTTGATTATATATATTTTCTCCACACAGAGACATTCCTTGAAATTGGAGACCAAGGTGATAAATTTTCAAATTGAGATTGAATGATTCGTGGAATCGTAAAACGTCCCCATATCCCATGTGCAAGTTATTGGTCAACCCGACGACAGGGCATGGAAAACGATGCTGAAGACCCTAGCCTGAGATGTTGTATCTCAGACTGGGATGGTTTTTATGCTTTAAAATCTTTTCGGTTTTATAGTTTTGATACAGATATAAGGAGAGTACAGTTTTGTTTAATAATATTTTATGATATCGTTAAAACTGTTTATGTGTATTTATTGATGAGGAATTTCATTCGTCATTCATAATTGACGAATCGGCGCGTCGTAAATGAAAGACGGCTACGGCAGTCGGCGTGGCGAGGCAATGGCGACACCACATTCCTATTGGAGTGCTTATCTAATTGTGCATTTAGAAGTGTAATCACAGAGATTCGATATCGGTTCCGTGTGCACATCACGGAGAGGAGCACTTTTATTATTTGATTATTGGAGATATGAGGATCTCTACCTTTACCTTCGAGAGTATAAAAGGCGACGCGAACCAGATAGGGGATTTTTATTACCGGTTGTTTGGGTGTTAAGTCTGTTATGCGTGTTTGGAGAACAGGCTCTGTGAGTGGACCTACACTGCCGGGCTTTCGAATAAAGGGAATCGATATTGAATGGAATGATATTGACCTTTTGATTTATTGGATCTACCTACAGACCGTTGCGATCAGACACATTTAACCAATTTGATGAAGTTTTGATAAGAAATCGAGGTTTTTTTTTTTTTTATTTTTAGACGGCAATCACATGAATTGATGTGCTTGTCATAAAATCAAAATTTCTCTTCCTTGTTTGAAGTTTAAAATTAGGACAGATCCACTCCTTTGTTAGGAACAAACGAAAATCTCGTAATAAAACGGTGTGGGTATTGGATTGTGTGACTTATGATGTTTACGATTGTTCAAAACTTCAATAAGAATAGGTGAAGGGCATGTCTCTGAAACCGTATACGATGAGAGCTGCGGCAACTTTGGTTTTTTGTTTGCTAAATTAACAATTCTGTAAGGCTGAGAAGGTTGATGCATCTTTGCACTCGGAGCCCACACTGTCCACTGTGAATCCCTTAATGGATTGCTCTCTCTATAGGGCAGATAGTTATAATTATGAATTTTAGTACTTATTGAACATCGAGTATGATGCCTATTCAGTGCCTATTCTATTAATGAGAGAACCGAAAGCGATCAGCAAGGACATATTATATTTTTGAAATTAATTTTATGCTGTGCGTGGAAAATGGGTTCAATATGTTGTGAATTTAGTGGCTAAAGGGGTGAATTATTCGATCACCTGTAGGAACTAGCTGTTATACAGCTAGACGTTAGTTCAGTTAGCATCAGCGACGTATGCATGTACATACGTTCTAGTATTTTTATAGACAAACCTATATCGAATATCGGAAATGCCGCAAGGCCTTTGCAATCAACGCGAAGTGAAAACGGTAAGGAATTGTTGTTTGACAGCTATTATAAGAAAGATAACAAAAATCATTTAGTTACCTAACATTAGCGCGATATATGTATGTATATACATACATAAGTATGGTGATAACATTTTTCAATCATTCATTTAATAGCATCTGACAGACTGGGAATACAAAAACCATTTGATAAGTGAGTTCCGGGCTGGCTTTAGAAGGGAGTAATCAACGATAGAAAATAAGGACATTCATTGTAGATTTTGGAGCCTCATTCGACTTCTTTTTTCTTTTTTTATAGTGCGCACGCCAAGGAGGTACCCTTATGCTGATTTCTCAGGGCACGGGCGTTTGAAAGAGGGGGAAAGAGGAACAGAGGAGGTACCGGTGCACGTTGGCTTTAAATGCTTAAAGGTTGTAACGATGAGGAAACGCAGAGCCTGGAAGATCATTCCACATACGTGTCGTTCGGCTTATGAACGAATCCCTGTATTTGACAGTACGTCCGAAGTTGGGCTTGAGGGTGAACTGATGTGCATTCGAAGCGAGACACGTATTGCGGGTGAAATTTTGAAGCGGAGGAATGCAAGTGGCTGTTCCGCTTGAACATTTTTGTGGAAAAGGTGATAAAATAGGGAAACATGAGACATATCTGCGATGTTCAGTGGAGCTCAAAATGTCTCTACCACCTATAAGTTTTAACGCGCGGTTCTGAACCCTATCTAGAATGTGCACCAGACCAGATGTGGGCGTTGTATTCCATCTTTGGGCGGATGAATGCCTTATATATTGAGACTAAATCAGACGTGGTAATATATATTCTTGTTATATGTATTTTTTGCAGCGCTTAAGGAATCCTAGACATTTTGCAGCATTTTTGGCGAACTCTTTATTTTTGGTAAAAACGCTGAACATAATTCAAATTTCTTACAACGGCGGTGTGGGATGAGAATGCAATATCCAAATAGTTTCAATCGAAAATGGGTGTTAAATGGCTGCCTTACTGCTCCCGATCTTTTAAGGCAACATCACTACATTTCTCACAGGTGGGATCCTGTTCAACGTAATCACTATCAAGCTTCTCACGTAGATGATATTGATATTGGCAGGCATACCAAAATTTGTTGCAAATGATGAAAAATAAGCTACGGAAACATGTACTGTGGCTCGTGAAGTAATTATAGATCGATCTAAGATAATGGTAGAGGAACATACTGTGGGTAAGAAAGATTGATCTGGGAAAACTAAAAACTGGAGAAAATAAACAAACGTGAGTACCTTGGTATCTTAATCACACCAAATCTAAAAAAAATAATGGAACTATGTAGAGTGGCTATATCGGAGAGGTACCCTTCAAGTCAAGTCAAGTTTAAAGGTTTCGAGGCTTTTATATGGTCCATCCTGTGTTATGCGGCACTGGTAAGGAGATTTTCAACATAAAAAAGTGTTCTATAAAGGGAATCTTTAGACTGTCAGAGAACACTGACAATTCAATTATCCACGGTAACGTCAATTATCCATTCTGAAACCGGAGTGCACACGAATGCACTCCTTGAATGGACAAGACTGGAATATATTGTACAGTTTTATAAAGTCAGATTCGAAACATCGGTAACAAATCCAAAATCAGTCTTTCTGAATATGGAGAAGATCAATATTTATATTTGATATGAGGTTGCCTTTCTCTATACACCTTGCCGTTTTCTTATTGCAATGATTTCTACTGAAAATCTGCGAGATTAAGTAAGAAATCCTCTCCAGAGAACCTGCGGCACTAGGATCTCTCAAAGATCCCAACGGTAATTAGAGCAAATCCTGATTAAATTCCTTAAAGGAAGAACTCCTTCCCAGGAAGCGAGATTCAATATTTCGTGTGCGCCAGAACCAGCAGTAGCACGGAAGTTGAGCTTCCAGCGGATTTGATCACAGAGGGGAGCATTGAGTGGGCAATGAGATCGTTCTACCCCTACAAAACTTACGCGACAAGCAGTCTCATACGAAGGTATATACCACGTATAAAGGGTGAGGAACAAGGTGGTATTTATACTCAAGGATGACAAGGCAATCCATACAACCACAACAGACTTTAGGCCAATTAGCCTCACCTCTTTCGTACTAAAAACTTTTGAACTACTGGCTGCCATATACATCCAAAGTAGACTACACCCTGAAGACAGATTCTCGGCTCAACACACCTATACAAAAGTCAAAACTGTAGAAACGGCACTTCATTGTGTTGTCGGATCAATTGAGAAATCGCTAAAGAACAAAGAATACACTTCTTCCAGAACTTGAAGAAATTTCCAGTAGATTAGTTAACGACATTTTGAACTATGTCACTATGCTAGCATCTTAAGCAAAAACTTCACTGTCTCAATCCTGACCATAGAAAAAGTGGAAAATACTCATAACTGAAATTAACTCGCTTCGATTTTAACGTTCCATCTATTGCTTCACTCCTGTAGCTTTCGTTGATTTTATGGCTGGCCTAAGACTCTTTGGAGAGTTTTTGTTTGACTTGTACCTTTGATCTGATAAGATGTAAATGAAATCCCTATGTTGACATACAGCACATATTGAGCTAAAGCTCTAGCTCAACATATGTAAGTCTTTATGCATTTCTATACGCAATCTATAAAACCTAACACAAGTAACGCCTTAAAACACTTGTGTAAATTAATGCAAATGAATAAGACCAACTTGTTATTATTCCCTGAACTACAAGCAGTGCCGTTTTCACTAAAGCATCCTGAACTTTTTAAATAATTTAATCAAACATTAATTACCTTCCCAGGCTTTTCCTCCTCCTTTTAACGTCATTGAATTAATTTAAACTTCAAACAAAAACAAAGCATTCCTCTCCATCCATTGCATTAACAATTACCATTTAATGACCATTCAAATGACCTCCTCTCAAGAAATGTTTGTAAAAACGCAACATTTAATATCAATTAAGGTCTGGGAAAATGAATCAAGAGCAAAAACCCTCACTGCGATGAACGCTTGTATATTCATTCGGTCGTCACATTGCGATCTCTTTTTACTCGAATCGAGCACAATGGGTTAACATTAATTCCATACTACCACCACCACCTCACTGATTACCACTAATTGTTTCTTTTCTTTGCCAATGAACTGCATCACATTGTATTTGCGCTTCTGCATCCAACAATCGCTTAAAAAACCATATCACTGCTGTCCAACCATCAGCGTCTGTGTGTACTCGTATGTGAAAGGTGACCCCACATCCTAGGATAATCGCTCTGAGGTGCACAAAACAACACGCCCTGTGGTAAAAAAAAAAAAAAAACGTATAGAAAGCCAAGGGTTCTTTAATTAAGCCAAATGATTTCTATTACAGAAGAAACGATTAAACTTAGCACTGCAGATGATGACCAGCAGTGATGGAACACATTTTGACGCATTAAAATTTTCAAACACACAAGAAATACAAGACACGTATAAAAAACAATCATGAATAAATCACTCGGGATGACCCCAAGTGTAGCATGGGTCCAGCATCAGCCGCAGCAGCAGCACAACCATTGAATGCGTGAATGGAACGTGCAATTTCCACATAATTGCAATTTCATAATCCCTCCAACCAGCCGCTTGGGCTGATAATTATTATTCCAACTGTTATGACTGGTGGCAGCACAACTACACAGCCGCTAACTTGTGTGTCGCAAAAAGTAGCAACAAAGGAGGCTGCAACCAACGACGCATCGTTGCAAACCGTGAGAGATTTAGGTCCCCTACTCCTGACTTTTTCTCGGTGGCACTATGGGAGTAAGAAATATGAGGAAAAACTCATATCGCCAAATGCTGTATTAAGCAGCAGCGCATTACCTATGATACTTTGTTTTAGGGTAAAACCAGGAGACATGTTTGAATACGAAAAAAACATCGAACACAGATCCCCGAAATACACCGCACGCCGAAGTGAATACCTGGCCTGGAAATCTGACTAACAATGGACCATCTAAATATGGCATGGCACGCATTTGATGTAAATGCAAAGTAATATCGAGACACAGTGTACCACTTTGCAGGCGATATTGAGTTTGCCATTTCCCACCGAACGCCCCCTATCATCGACGGTACCTGTACCCGCCCCAACCCTCATAGTCAAACCAAATGGGTTCATTTGGGCTGCTGGTGCTGCTGCTTCTCACCTTTTCTCTGAACGCGAGGGGAACTACGCGTGTGGGCTGATCTTTGGCGAAATGAATGGTGCATCCAAATTCGGATCAAAAGAAAGGCTATGGGAAGAATTCCATATGCGGAAGATAGTTGTAGACTCCAGCCGAAACAATGCGCGCTGGGAACAAAATATTAGCTGCAAGCTCAGAATGATAGTTCGCCAGGCGTTTTCATCGTGCATAGTACAGATATCAAGTGAAACGCTACTGCCATCTATCGATTGCAATGATTGGTATAGAACCACCACCACCATCAGCATCGCACAGATTAATTCAGACTAGATGCAGCATGGGAGTTATTGTAACAGCTCTGCAAAGGGATCATACACAAGGCGGATTGTGTGGTACAGGAGCAGTAGCAGTAGCAGTAGCAAGCAACAATAGCGATCACTAACTTTGGTGCACACAAGTCGTCGATAGATAAGCGCCACAAGATAATATGCTGATTGGCATTAATAATGGATTATCACGAAATCGACTGGTCACACCATATGGAAATTATTATTATGCCAACATATTCGTTGAGCGTGTGTATGAGTGTTTGCACGTTGACTTTGTGTGCGGTATTGGTCTAGGCAAGGGCTGTAAAGTACCAACAACGGCATTCATATTTTGTGTCTTACATTCTGCAGCAATTTTTTTTTCTTTTTTGAGAGGCATTGGGGGAAAAGAATAAGAATTCGTGCGGCTAATACACACTTCGTAGTGTCGGACAGTCGTGAGCTGGATTTTAATGCAGCATTATGCTGGAGGATCAACCAGTTGCACGAAATTCGGATTCTAGAATGTAGTTTTATCAAAAAGAGTAGTTTTTCGAAGTGAGAGGATGTCGTTACAGAAAATTCCTCAAAGGGAAGAAAAACTGTGGCGGGTGGCGTTCATCGAAGTAAGTTTTCACTTCAACTCTTTTATTTCATACTGATAGAAACGACATTCTTCAGGAAAAAAAAAAAATACATTTTCAGAAACTGTTTGACACGTTTTGGTTTGTTTCAAGAAAGTCGCTTTAAGTCATAGTAAACAAAATTTCTGTTCTGTTCAAGTATGTTCTGCTATGTTCTGTTAATAACCCATACGTAGATGACGGAATATTTACTTTTACTTTTTAACTTTTTTCCCATCCACGAAATGTTCTACATGTTTAAAGCTATTCGTCTAGCTTCCAAGTTAATGTGAAATTTTGTCGATCGACTTACCTTAGTTCAGTTGTAGTTGCCGAGGCTTCCTTGTGACCTGAAGCCTAGCACTGGAATATGTTAGCACTTTTAATCCAGCAGTCGCGCGCTCATATTTATATCACGAACTCTAGGGAGAACTCCCTTACCTTGGTATTTTGAATATGTCTAGTTCAGATTCCTTTACGACTCTATCGGATTTCCTGATTCATTTAAAACTCTGTCAGACTCCCCAAACACTTCTGCTAAAAATCCTGGCTAAGTAGAAGGTGCTGAATATTTCCTTAATTTCTTTGATATCATTTACTTTCGAAACATGTTAACAGGAAGAAAAGCAAGAGTGGCTTAGGTCTCTCAATGAATCATACCAACATGTGAAGGGTAGTTTCCAGCATTTTTCCTTTCTGTATGCATACTGGGATCTCAGTTTGAAATTAAAGTGTTTGATCGTATGTGTAGGTAGACCCCAGTATTTCCAAACTTTTTAATAAAAAGAAAAATGCAGTAATCCCTTTTGGTAGGTATTAAGACTTCTTTATCATCATTCTCCAAGATCGGCGGTGAATTCAAAGCTTAGACAGTCTCCTAAAATATAGTGAAGGCAGGGACTTAGTGTATCAAAATCACGTTGTCACAAATACAACAAATTGGCACAAAGGACTGTATGCGGTCCACGGCCTAGCTTCTCGCGACCATTCGTGTTGTGCATGCTATATTTTTTCACACAAAGAGAAGGGACTTACAGTTTAGAGCGATATCCAAGACTTTTTTTAATGTAATGTACCTTCGAATGGATATATTTGATCAGTTACACTTTTATAAAAATAAAGCACATATAAATCCGTGTTTTAAATCGGGCTATCATATTAGTTGCACTAAAATTACTTCCCAAACTGGCAAACCAGATGCTTAAATGTACAAGACATAGATTTATGAATTTTGCTCTTAACAGCAAAACTGGGTGACGAAGTGTTCGTTTGTTTTGGGCCAACAGCACAGGAACCATGTTTATTAGTCAGTGTTTACATAACGTTTCCATGGCTGTGTAAATTATAATGTAGCCTAACATGGCCCTAAATAAAGTACAAACGCAATCTTTTCCAAGGTCTAGGAAGGAGAGGTGTGTCTTTTAAAATAACTACCATGCCACGGAAAGGGAATGATTTACAGTCGTACTCGGATAAACATTATCTTATAGAGCATAATCGATAGGAGTAAGTCCAGAACTACTTGGTTTTCAATTTAAATTTCGTTAGCAAATAATCGAGAGGGGTTATTCTCTAATCATGAATCGAAAATAAAGCGAGGGACTGCAGTGCAGTGGGTGCCTATGCAGTTTAACTAGGTATCTTCGAATCTATTGAAGCAAGCTTAAATTTCGAAATTTGGACTTTATACATATGTGGCGAAGCTCACTCTCATCTCTTGGAGGCTAAGTCATCAAGTGAAACTATAGAATTTGGGACTCCGAAGATTCACACGTAGTCGTAGAGTCTATTTTATGTAGGTTTTGGAGTGGTGGCATCGTCCATTACTACTTCTTTGAAAATGAAGCTAATGCCCATTTTGTGGTGGACAGCACTATTGAACAATTTTTGATCAGTTTCAGACGAATGGCACAATGTCCAGCTATCACAAAATGGATCTTTTGCGTAATAAGTACATTAACCGTATTATCAGCCTCTGTGGAGACGGTCTTTGGACACTGCGGAGCTGCTGAATCCTATTAAAGACATAACTTACTCCAACGATCAACAAATAATTGACGCATTATAGGAAAACTTCCACGGAGATGTGTGCGAAAAGAGGATACTGTCAAGGTCGCGATAGCCAGTTGAATGAGTTTGATTTTCAATTAGGCGCAGTAGCAAAAGAAGCCAGCAGATGCTCATCTTTTAAGTACGAACTATGCACAGATTCGCCAAAGTCCCAACTGGGCTTAACATCAGATGAAGCGTGTGGATGCCCTGCTTTTGCTGCTTTCGAATATAAAGGAGTCTTTTAGATGGAATAAGCATTTCTCACATTGTCTTGATTGGAGTCGTGCCAACGAGGATAGTATCATTATCTCGACCGTGGTACTTAAAACAAAAAGGATTATGGGTTAGCTTTTTTAAGCTCCTCCAACAACACACGCAGACATTTAACATCCACCCGTACAAAGTTTCGCGGAACTGATATCAGGCTCATAAATGGAAAAAGGGAGTGCTAGTCAATTGTTACAGCTAGGGAGGTATGTACACATGTCAGTGCACCTCGAAGTTGTTAAATTTGTGGCTATGATAATTCCAAAAACATTAGCGTAAATCAAGAAAATATTTTAAGTGAGAAGGTTTTCGAAAGCTTGTAGACCTCTGCAAGAATTGCTTTTCATTGTCTCCATAAAGCATTCGAAAATATGAACGAAGAGTACGTATAGCACTTCCAATGCAGAGTGTCAAGATAATACTTAATCAAGGTAGAATACAAACGTGAAAAATGCCATTCAATCCATGGAACTGGACTGCAGAAAAACTTTGATATTCAACTCTTAAGGCAAAGTATCACCTGTGGAGTTGTAAATTCCTAATGAGTCTTACAGCTTACTTCAACGTCACTGATGGTGTTTATGGGCTTTTACTAAATTTCAAATCAAAACTCTGCCAACAACCAAAATTCTAAGCATTACTGACAACTCATTGATTTCACAAATAAGCATCGCTAGATAACCAAGAGAGTTGGGAGTTTTTATTCTCTGGAAAATGTTGTCCTTGTCGATAGAAAAGTAGTAGAATCACAAAAATAAAAGCTAACTTTTATATGTTGTCTAAGTAAGCATCAGTGTATGACTGTTCTCTTCATGTCTAATACAATCCACTTATCCAGACAGAAGAAGAGTGAAATACTTGACGCAGTATAGTCGAAGTGGTATCTCCTTTTTTAGTTAAGAACTGAAGAAGCTACATAGTCAGGGATAAAATCCATAAAAAATTCAGGAAACTAACTTCTGCTTCCCACACTTTTATTTTAAGGATTTCACTCGTATAGAAACCGAAGCAGGTAAAACAGTTTGCCAAAGATTTATTTTATAGTTTGAAATTTTTATTTAAAAAAAAAATATAAGATACATTTTTTTATACTGTACTATATACACCCCAGACTTTTAATCTGTGCCAGATAGAAATGTAAAGAAACGATCAAAAAAAAAGAATCAAGAAATATTTGCAATTCAACAAAAAAGTACCACACATGTATCGAGTGCCTGTACCCCCTCGACTAAGGTATGCGCAATAAAAACAAAGCATTCTCTTACTGTCTGTAGGGATTTGCACATCGATTTGCCGACATTGTGAATAAATACACCGACTCCTCGGCCAACAAAAAGTAACTAAAAAACAATCCTCACACACTCCTCCTATATGGCAGGAAGAAAAAGAGATGGACTCAAATTAAATTCCAATTCATTTGCTACCAGTTCGCATTAACATAAAACAAATTATTCCTTCGTGACTTAACCATAAATGACTCTGGACAGAAAATAGGAGAAAATATAAACGCGAAAAAAACAACGAAATTTTTGTGTTCTGCTTGGATGTGTGTGTGTGTTTTTTTAGTTTCCTTTTTGTTCTTTTCAAAATGATTTCCATTTATTGTCGCTTCGAATGTATCTATCCGATTGGGGGTACCTCCAAGATTATCTGGGTACGGTTTTAAAATCCATTTACAGCCGATATGCTAAGTTTGTCTCGAAATAAAACGAATAAAACCAACTAAATGCGTTTGCATTTCCAAAAGAAAAGTACCATCCTCGCGAATCCACCTGTGCAATCAAATGCTGTGTATTGGCAAAGATTCCCCAGATAAATCTCTTCGGCTACTTATCATATTAGGGCATGATCATTAGATTTTACTACTTCGTGATTGAGTGTTCGTTGCGGGTCTCTGATCGAGAGAAAATATTTCTAAAAATCACAAGCATGCTCCTACAAATATGCATGAACATACTAAAGTGGAAACATATGATTATTTTGAATCCGCGCAGTAGAGATACATAGATACTCCTAGAAATACCTCCAAATCAAATAGTCAGACTCTAATTATGTAGCCTTTCTCTCTACTGGCTATGACTCTTTCGTGCGGAACTTTTATCACCCACTATGTCCGATGACGGTAATGATGGTAATCTCTGCCGACAACATTGCATCTTTGAACACAATCCCAGCTGCAGGCATCTTGTACTCGATTTTGAGTAAATACTCACCTATTGACGAATCCAATTTACTCACAGTGATACTTAAAATATTTTTAAGATCAATTTTTTATTTCAAACATTAGGTTTTACCGTCTACTTCTTATGATAATAACGAGGAAGCCAAGAATTTTTAAACAATCTAAAACGAAACAACTTAGCACATTCAGTTACCTCAACAGGACCTCCTGCTACTTTACTAAACTGACCTCATCCAATAAAAGAAACCGACAGGTAGTGCGCGACAAAAGAACTCACTGCGTAAACACTGTTGTTGTCCTAATAATTATACAAACATTGTGTGAATCACGGCTCCTTAGTGCGACAACGGTCCGACCACACACTAGTGGAAGGGAAGTTGAAAAGTTGTCTTCGTTGGTTTTTTTTTCTTTTACACCCGATTCTGGACGTACCATGGTGGACAACAATAACAAATACTAATGCTGATCAAACACTGGGTATGCGCGGTGGTTTTAATGGAAGCCGAGCAATATAAAGATCGGCAAAGCTCTTTGATTTTCAAGTGCGACTCGGAAAAGTGTACGACTGCACTGATTGGCAATAAAAAAGAAAATACATAGTATACACTGAACTCGATGTACATAGATAAAGTGTTCTCTACCCACGGATCATACACGGATTTTGCTGCTTGTGGCACATTCTACTCATTATCAGTTATGGATTGGAGAGACTTCAGTTCATACACAATTTTAAGGTATTTTACTTCCGGAAAATTGTAGTCGAAATTATAAGATTGGCATCACACCTGATACTGCTAGCATCTGTTTCAATTAAGGGGCAGACTCAAATCTGACTTTACGTTCCGATGGTCTTCATTTGAGTGAAATTTGTGCATTTGAAGGAAGAACGAATTTATCTCCCTAAAGGTGAAGTGAGGCAATAAGACAAGTATTCAATTTATGACGTAAATTGTTGCAATTTGAAGAACTCTATAAAAATGTATAATGTATAACCATGTGATAAAACGACATGAAACTCTATTTAAAATGAGCAATTCATGTAATAAAGATCAGGTAAGCATGAGTAACACTTAGCACTTAATCGTTTGTATGTATTTTGAAAAAAAGCCGCACTTCTGAGCGGGAGGTTGGAGGATCAAATTCCAGAAAACACCAACAAACAACACGAATAGTCTCGAGAAGCTATGCCGTAGACCACAAACGGCCTGTTGTACCAAATATTTGTGTACTTTTATTGACTACGTTAACACATTTAGGTAAGACAGAAAATGATTACAACTTATAATACTATTCCATGCGAAACATTTTTTTTTTATTTCTTCATTTATACGCTAAACTAATTCATAAACCCACTTACCAGTATGTCTCGAAATACCCACGATTAGAGTTACCCGCCAAAAGCTAGTTCCCTGTAACATCTACTGACCGCGCGAAATGATTCTTTACAATACCCAGGAAGACATTATCAATTTTGGACAGTTCGGAAGCTTGCAATAGTCTCTTATTAAAATCGTAATGCTCCTAGTCGGAATATGCACTTCTATACAGGCTCGCAGACATTTTCTTTCAAATAGTCTAGGTTTTTCGGCATAGGTCAAAATTGGACGAACGAATGCTTAGTAGATCTAAGATAGTTAGTCAGAGTAGAAAATGTGTTTGAGGAGCATAAATGCAGCCCTTGCCTTTTGCAGATGTATATTTACGTGCTCATTGCAGTGCACAAACTTGTCCATTAGAGCTTACTGTTTGCAATTTTTTCCAGTTGTGTCACAAATTTGAATTACCGCCTTCGATGTATTCCAATAACTCGGAAAATAGCAGTTGTTTAAATTATTAAATAGGCATAAGTATTAAATAAGTATACACAATATCGCCGTATGATTTCGCCGGCATATGCTTTAGGATAATATTAGGAATGTTAAAGGAGTCTAAACAATTTGATTTTTTTATTAATTTTCCTAAATATGTGTGTCAGTTCGTCAATGGTTGTAAAGTAATTCATAGTTTGATCGTCTGTTGATTAGTATGCTTT
The DNA here is from genome assembly GCA_946965025.1 of Blera fallax. Taxonomy (NCBI): domain Eukaryota; kingdom Metazoa; phylum Arthropoda; class Insecta; order Diptera; family Syrphidae; genus Blera; species Blera fallax. Next base: position 24,296,369 of record OX337245.1, read on the forward strand.
AATCGATCAGAAAATTGCAGAAGAGATCGTGTTTCGCTATTGTGATACCATAACAGTTCGTCATTTACTTCGCTAGTTCTGCAACTAGGGGGATCTCTAGCGTATATTACCTTAAAATGGGAGCCTATCAGGTTTAGCTTGTCCGCCCCGCTATCTTTAATGAAATAGATATTCCAAACGTAAATGGATGGCTCTCTGTGATGCGTTATTAGCACGTGTATACTTATTTACTTAAGTGGCGACCGGGGTAAACCTGGGCCTCAACCAATATACTCCTCCAGACAAATTGATTGTAAGCCAGCCGCCTCCTATTGCGCACGCCAAGTTAGTTGAGGTCTCTCTTCTCTTATTGCCGTTTGAATTCGAATTCCAATACCTCTACGGTAGATTCGAATTTATCTAAAAGTAAAGTGAATTTAGCTCATCTAAAAATATTTGTATTGTGTTTTTGCTGCGGGTCCGCATAGGTATTCTGGGCAGCCACTTTGCGCTGATTTTTGACATGTCAAGATGATCATGTTTCGCATATCTTCAGTGCATTTTCTTTAAGTTTGAGTAAATTATCTTTCTTGAGGGTATATTCGTCATATTCTACGTCACTTAGTCTTCTAAGACGGCCATCAGCCGCTAACGAATCTTTTCCTTATTTAAATAAGCCCTTGCGAATATGTGACAAAGGTCTGAGAGTAATAACTGTCATGAGAAAGCTTTTCAATTAAAAAAAACTTTCGGATATGGCTCTAATGCCTTGGTCCCTTCCATTTGTTTGAAAAAATATAACACGCGTAACACGAATTGTCGTTAGAAGCTAGACCCTGGAACACATACAGTCCACAGTCTGTTGCGCTAAATATTTGTATTTATGTATATGTGAACTTATTTGTAGGTCAACGTGAAAATCCAAAACCAATAACTACTGTCATTCAGAACCTGATAAACGCTATTAAAAATGATATAGGTGGATATAGATAAGCAGCTTTCGAAATAAGCAAAGGACTGAAGAGTCGCAAGATCATTCAGGAGCGATAGTATAAATAACGAAAGACAATAACTAGAAGCCCGTCAGAAGAACTCCATTATAAATGGAATCGAAATGAGCTGAAATGGTTCGTTCACCTATAATGAGTAGACGAATCAAGAACGCTTGAGCAAGTATCCGAAAAGAAAGTGAAACGCCAATCACTGCGAGATAGCCTCCGAAATGCATGGGAAGACTATATCAAGCAAGTGTGGATAAAAAGGGACAAACCATATTAGAAATGAGACAAGAGCGCCGGGACCGAGTCCTATGGAAGAGATGCATATCCCGTGTTTACTTCGATGTCTAATACATAGCAAATGGAGAAGGGAAGAAGCACATGAAACTTCGCATTTATACCTAAAATGGATATTCGCGAACTTAAGAAAATCCCCCATGCAAAAACTGCATAAAAAAGAATTTCTCAAAAAACAAAAAAATTGGGATGCGGTTTGTTTAACTATAATCATATGGTCATACTCGCAAATTTAGATATCGGATTTCTCTGCCAATTTTTGTAAATTTCTCGAACAAGTTTTTAAAAACTTCGAACGCGATCGTTGGAGTTTTCTTTGAAATTAACTTTAGAATAGATGGTAACTCCCAGATCTTGTTGTTGTAAAAAATTTCAGGGCAAATTTTATCATTTAGAATTCATTGTAGAAATCTTTTCAATTTCTAATAAGATTGGGTTCAAAATATCTCTAACTTTACTCACAATTCCAAAAAGGTGCAGATCATAAGAGTGCTTTACTTCACCTATTACTCCCAATCCTTTCAAATTGTAAACAAAACCAAATAAACTAACAAAACAAAGCAATTCCAACAGTCGATGCTATAAAATGGAAACGTGAATTTGTACTATAAATCAATCAAAGTGATTCATTGAGCTCTGAATCCATTTATTACATAGATGCCCACCTATTTGGTACCGCTAATTTTAATACACTGCTATTCCCACTCGATTTTCAAATATTTTAACATATGGGTGAATGTTCCTAATTAGATTTTATGCCCCATCAACGCCCACATTTGCATTCAAATATAAATAAATTAATTAGAGTTACACGTGCTTTTAATTATACCACCAAATGTCATTCCATGACAAAAACAAAACAAATTTATATTTTATTTAGTATTTATTCTTTATTGCCCGCCGACACAATTAGTAGTTGCTTTTATTAGAATTTTAGGAGCCCAATGTCACCACAAACAGATGCCTAGATTCAAAAATTAAAATTAGTGTACCCATATATTCTGCTACGTGACTATATATATGTATACAATAGCTAACATGTATCCTTGTAATGGAAGAGAGACGAAAAAACGTTAATTCAACTATGAATCATGTTTGCTCGAAATTTAATTTTGCTATTTACCATTCGATTTCCATATATGACCCACCTCGTCTAGGCCATCATTATAAAACAAAAATCGAACAAATTAAAAAAAAAACTCAATCGCTCGTAAAAATTTAGAACAGTATCTGATATGTCCATTAAGATCTTATCACAGCCATTTAACAGTATAGAAACAAAGAAATTTTATATTTAATTGTTTTTTTTATAACGATCTATTTTCGAAAACGAAATCTTAAAGAAATGGAACCTGAACTTAATTACAATTACGGTGTTATGGGACCGAGAAAACGTGATTTTGATTTATGTTTTATGGCGTTCTTTGGAATTCCTCAATCAAATGTCATACACTTATTGATTCGGGATGTAAGACTAGATAAGATTTGAATTTATGTCCTCAATAAACAGTGAAATTACCAAAAACAAAAATATATTGATGGAACATCTGACGCCAATAAAGGACCACACAGAATGGGAGCAAATCAAAAGGATTGTCTTTTCAAAGTGAAATTGGTTACGGTAAGAAATCTGAAAAGGTTCTCATGATAAGAATTTGGAAAAAGCTGTGTTTAAAGCTTTGAAGTAAGTATGTACATCTTAGGCTACAGATACAGTGTGCAGTTAAATGTTGTTTAGGTAATTAAGATACAATTTTTAGCCGCTTTTCTGGATGTGGACTAGTTCCCTAGATAAAAACAGAACACATTTTTCTGTTTTCACTCCACTTTTAGAATAGAATGCACATCGCTGGCGGAACTCAAACAAGAAGTTCAATCTTAAAACGATAAAATGTCGACGGATTCCGCTATGAAAAAGAGTTGTTAAAACCATTTAAGCCTATAATATAACAAAAACGCCATAAAGTGGTACACGTACGGATAAAAAACGTTTATAGAAACCGGAACAGGTATATGTAATACGTAAACCAAATATTCAAAAGTCAAGGGAACATACCCCAGGATTTTCCAAAAGAAGGTCTGCGCAATCGAAAGATGCTCCCAATTTAACATCGATAGATAGACATCGCAATGCTGCTTTAATTTCCTTTGAAATCAGGTTTGGGGGTACTTTGCCAAGAAAAACCGACTTAATGAGCACCCTCTTATAGGTACTAGGTCACGTGGGAGTAGAGGGAAGCAACTGATGAACTGGCAAGAGAAGGTTCAGAAACCGTTTCTACCAGCACGGAACCATTGTACGGGCTGGGGTCGCGAAACTGTTGGAGGAACTCCTTAGGCTAAGACAGGGCAAAGAATTTCTCGTAAACTATAACCATAAAAGAAGTAAGGTCTGTATAAGTATCAGCAAGAATCGGCTGCGCAGCCTTGCAGGCTTCCTAATGGATCACTGTAGACTTAAGGAGCACCTCAGGAAACTGGGTATAAAGCAAGACAGCAGATTCAGCGCATATATTTCGTCAAAGATCTCAGACTCTATTATTGCATCAGACGGCCGGCATATCAATGGAACCGGGGTCGTAGGATAAGTGTCGGTCATCGAAACTCCAGTGCGAATGATACCAAAAGCCACCTCGTCTATACTGGTGGATTGCTTTGATAACCACGCAGAGCGTCTAGAGCAGTCTCAGGCTTCCTTAGAAAGTTTCCATGCAGCCGAGACAGTGCGTTCTTTGAAGTTCAGTGCAGAAGGCAGTCACATGCTTATGCGAGAGCCCGCTCCACCAGACAACCAACGCATAAGCTAGAAAAGGTGCTATCATAACCGTATAGATCCAGATCTTTTTCGGTGATAAGCCCTATGTCTTTCCAAAAGCAGAAGACTGCGAGCGGCTTCAATGTAAACATATGTACATATGTATATTTAGTACAAAGAGCTAATATAACGCCTAGGGTCCAGCTTCTCTTAAATATTCGTTTCGTGTGTGTTATATTTTTCGCTTTTAATGCCATGTTTTAATGACATCAAGAGCCTCCTATGCTTTATAAAAAGCTCAAAAAAGTTTTAACGAGTAGGTGTAGAGAAACTTTCTCCCATGATCCACGTGGTATCACAATAGTCCTACCATTGTTTGGCGACTCCTAGCTGGCAGTCACTTCAACCTAAACTAAACTAATGCCATATCCGAAATGCATAATTGAGAAGCTTCTTCTTTTACAGTATAATGTTTCAAAATTGGTGTACAATGGATCTGGATAACATGTGGTTCCAACAGGATGGCTTCTCGTGGCTTATAGCGATAGAAACTATAGACTCATTGAAATCACAATTTGTTGACGAGTTGGCATAAAATTGGCCTTCGATCTCACAGCTCTCTCTAACTTCCTATAAATCAGCAACTACTGACACCTTGAAAACCAATATTATTCATGTTATTCGTGATATACGACTATCACTGTCGAAAAAGTGGCCAAAAGTGGGATGGACATAATAACATTATTTTCAGAGTTGTCAATCCCATGCATTTTTACCTTGAGGACAGTGATGGAAAAATGTCTAAAATTTAAGAACCCAATATACCACCTATTAATAGAATTTAAAACGGCCTACGACAGCATAGCCGGGGTAGAAGAGAACTAAATGAATCCGTGAGTGAATTTTTCATTCCAAATAAACTGACACGACTGTGTATGTTATCCATGACCAACGTCGAAGCTGTCAAAACCAATCAATATCTTAAAAGGAGACGATCTGGTCTGCCCCCTCTTCAACATGCAGAAAAAGGGAAACCTCTGGAGTAACACTAAAAGGGACTATTATTATTAAGGCAACCCAAGTACTGGCTTATGCAGATGAGATCGAGATATTCTGCAGAATCGTATCGGCGGTAAAAGATTCCTTCATCCAGATCAAGCAAGCAGCAAATTCTTTGGCGCTTTCTTTTTTTATAATTTGCGCGCACTCAAGGGGTTATTAATACCCTTTTACATGTTTTCACATGGTGCGGGCGTTAGAAAGATAGATGGAGAGAGAGAGAGAAAGAGATTGGTGTAGTGGTTTGAAACTCAGCTGTATTAGGTTTCACATTAGCCCCAGGGGTGGTATCCAGAATAACTGGGGAGATTTGATTGCTGTCATCTATTTTTTGCCTTCGCTTCTGATTCACAGTATTCTTTTCCCAGTGCACCCAGTGTCATAAGCATATCAATCATCAACAGAGCGAACAATTTTTCCAGCCATGACAAACCTACTGCCAGTGTTATGCCTTCGCAGTAGAGTTGTCATTGCTTCTCATCATATAATGATTGTTGTCACCAGGGTTTGAACTGTGAACCATCAGCTTGACAAACGATGACGCTACCACTACACCATTGCCACCCCAATAGATGAAAGATCTGATCTGTGAACAGAAGAAATAACATTGGTCGTAGCGTTGGAATAAACGGTAGATGGTTCTGCAAAAATTAAGCTCGGTAGACTCCAATAAACTGGACATCTAGCTCGGATGAGCGAGAAGGAGCAGAAAGTCCCCGTGACAGAGTTTATGGGACATGACATCGAGGCACCGAAAGGCTTACAGCTCAAAGATGCCAAACTTGGTGACATCGGCTCAAAATCGGGATCACATGTTAAGGGAGGTTAAGGTGGGATACCTGTTGTAGCGCCGATTACGGTGATGAATGTCATGAATTGGTCTTTTAAACAAAAAACAATATTTTCTTGTTCTATTCCTTTAAATTTCTATCGGGCTTTTATAAAAAATCTTATATATCCGCACCCATACTTGCGGAAAAAATATGCTAAATTATTAGCTTCAACAACCTTCAGCTACAGAATAATTTACATAACTGTAGGAATCGACGTTCAGATAGAGGAAGGCTTGCAAGCAGTCTTGAGGTAGTAAGCACAGAATTAGCGCAGGTGCTTAAGAGTACAGTGCAAAATAAATAATCTGTATCTTTAAGTATACATGACGTTCTGGAATATAAAATTAAGACGATGCTACACAAAACCTCAGAGTACAAAAGTGCAGAATATAAACTCAACAATTTATTGCATTGCTTCACTTCGCTGCTGTTCTCATTCCATAGAATCCATGGTATCTGTTTATTTTTTTTTGCAATTTTACTTATTTCTCAAGCCTTCCTGAATTTAGGGTTTGATAAAATTTAGGCTTAAAGCTAAACATAAGTGAAAATTTCGCCTAAAATATAACAAAAAAATCTCAAAAAAACTCTATTATACGAAATACCACTGGGGTATGTACCAGGAAGCAGAACACAAGAACAAAACTACCAATGATTGTGCGTTAAAACAACTTCCCAGTCAAGCAGACATTAACTGTCGTCTCTGCTTCCTTCTTCCTTCTGCAAGCTATGGGCAAAAATGCAACATTCAACGGAAGTACTTCCTCGAACCTCTATTGCACTACAAACTAAAAAAACTGTCAGCTCTACAGGAAATAAGATTGGACATCTCACGGAAGTCATTGTCGCGTTGTATCTCTCACATTAGAAACTGTCAACACACACACAACAAAAGAATAAAAAAAGAACCTTCACTCCAACTCTAATTCATATTCTTACCCCGGTTCAAATCAAATCGATGCACTCTTCTCCCATTTATTCATCCATCCGCATAACGTAACGATTATTGTTTCTCATTTTGCCCGTATTTATTGTGTTCCTCGGTTTTTGTGTCTGTCCACCATGTTCACAGGTTGATATAAATCAGTACGCGTCCACATTTTCTTATCATAAGTGCACACACAGAGAAGACCGTGGCTTCTTTGAATGTTGCACTCTCACTCGATCGGAATACTAATCGCGATTGGTACCCAAAGAAGCCGGATGTGGCATCAGAAATCCACCCTGCACATGGTCATGGACAATCCTAGAACCAGACCAGAACATTTGTTTCACAGAAAGAAATCGAATTGGTTGCATAGTCGTACATCGGTTGACACTCATGGGGAAGTGCCATGCGATTTGGTATTCATGTACAGTACTCGAAATGCAGACTAGACCGCCCTATGTGGCGGGTGGATTTCTGATGCGGATGACATGGCACCGAACCGACCGGCGGCGTTCCCGACGACAACCATTTGAAGACATGCCACGCGGACGTAAACTATTTTCGTCGTTCTAAAATGGAAATTCGTTCAGTGGCCCTAAAGAATTGAATCCTTGAGATATTTTCCCTCGGATTGCCCCTGAAAATCAAATTGTTCACCGTGATCACGTTTTAATTGTTTTAGAAAAAGACACAAAATTATCCAGCTGGCGCCAATGGGCTTTACATAATTAGCATGTTCTCCTTTGCGGGAAAAAAGCGACCGACCCTGCGTGCGGCATAAAAAAGATTGTCATTCTGAAACGGATTTCCCTCCGAGCATCTCAAACGTGGCGTCTCTGGGTGGTGTAATTTTCCCAGGAGTAAGCGGGGTTCTTTTGTGTTTCAGTTATACAGTCAATTGTCATTGTGGACACTAATTCACACAGCAACAAGTTGCTATGAGATACTTTCGTTTGCGGGAGATTTTTGACTCTTTTTTTTTTAATAGTGGTCATTACGTAGACAGTAGATGACAGAAGATGACAGTAGCTAACACAGCAAGGAAATCATTTCTCTTCCATCCAATAGATTATTTCTGGATCTCTTTTTGGGGGCTTCGGGTGAGGTCAATTAGTTTTCTTATTACCATGACATTCGGTGAAAATTATCCGCGTCAAGAGATGACCTCGATCTGGTAATAACTGCGAGCAGAGGTGACTTCATTTACAAGATAATATCTTCACCCAATTTTCTTCTTTCAAGTCCCTGGTTTTTGGGAAAGTATCTCTTACAGAGATCATTTTATGTAACACAAACGTTCGCAATTATGATTTCAGGTTGTGCCCAGACGCGCACGGACGTTATTATATCCACTTAAGTGAATACGAGGTCAGTTTTTGAAGGGAATTTTCGCTAATGGGCCCACTAATGCACTTTTGTACGGACGATGATACGATTTATGGAGCTGCGTGGTTATAATTGTTTAGGTTAATTGTAAGATTTTAGATAAAAAATTGGGGAAAGTGATGTGGAAGTATGCACAAGAATGTTGATATTGTCGAAAGTAGAAAGTTGGACTCAATCAAAGGAAGAGAGCAAAAGCAAATAAGTTGTTTATCACTTACAAAAGATTCTTCACTATGTCCTGAATGAAGTTTTCTTTCTGCCACATTTAATTTATCTTTAAAGTGTATAGAATCTTTTAACCGTTAAATGCTCCTTAAAGCTTTATTTGGTTCCTCCCTAACTACTAAGACTTCTTCTCAACCTTCTCAGAGTAGCTATCTGCTTCGTTCAGACTTCGCATTTAATGAAATATTGACGACACAATGTCCTAGTTTTGTAAAAAATTTGGTGAATTAATGTATCGCAAAAGGCTTCCCTCAAAAAAAAATTTAAGGAATCTCTGGAAGTCGCAGCCCAAAAAGAATAGTTGATGATCTAAAACCAAGATCAAACGACACGAGCGTTACAATAACCAAGAGTAGAGATAATTCGGTCCTGGATGCCTCATCTCCATTGGAGATGGTCTATTCTACTAAAGTTACTCCATCAAGTAGCATACACAAAGGAAAAAGGACATATGATCAGTGATGATGATGGCCACTATATCCCAAAGATATCCCAAAAGGTGGTGAAAAGAAGAGAAGGAACGTTTTTTCAAAGTCAACAATAACAAGAAAATTGTGGCCACACTATTGACTACATAAATAGGTTGCTAGTACTTGTGACCAGTGATGCCAGATTTCCCCATTTCCGGGGAATTGTCTTTTATTAAAACATAAACACAGTTCACCATATTTGTTCGTACATTTTCAAGCGAGTAATACCGTAGTGGCCAGATAAAAGTTAACACCTTCTAGAGATTTCAAAGCCGTCAGTTTTTCTTTCCTTATTCACTTCAGGCAAAAGTTAGCTGTACTTTTTTAGTTCAAAAGGTTAGTTAGTTAGGGTAGCTAAATGTTTCCTTTATGCTTGTGTTTACTCACAAGTACGATGATTTGTCTCATTTCCAGTTCAGATTTAACGAAGAACAGTCCATTTAATTTTGTGAAGTATGGGTCGTCAGTTAAGTAGGGAGGAAAAAAAGTGTAATTCAGGCCTTACATAAAGAAAATTTATCTTTAAGGGCTGTTGCGGAAAGAGTGGTAAAGTTAAAAATAAAATTCACCAACATCCTCAATATAAGATAATTTTTAAATTAAATATTATTATTAGCAACTTTTCTTTCTTCTTACAAAAAGTATGAATTTGCTATCGAAATTGTTCTCAGCTTTTTGACCAATTTTGTGGCACACATTTTGTTTGTAAAACTCCACATGAGAGGGTATGTTGAGCTCAGCTCGAAATGTGTTTAGAACTTAACCGCCTAAACGCTTTGAATGATGTAATTCTGTTTTTTGGGTTTTATTTGGAAGCTCATTCCCCGAGTACTAATTTTTACTACATATGTAAAATTAATAATTTTGTACGTACTTCGCATGTAAAATTAATAACTTTGTACGCAATTCGTTTACTCCCCATTTTAGGAGAGCTTTTCCCCATTTAGTGAAAAATTACCCAAAGTGGAGAAATCTGGTAACGCTGCTTGTGACGCATTTGTGGTTAAGAAAAGTGCAACAAATCGTCGAATAATCATACAAGTGTACTGACGAAATAAGGGAGATTCAGAACAAAGCTGCCGGGGGAATAATTCTTAAGCAGATCTGCAATAGCAGTGCAACGAGAACCGCAAATATCATAATCCATATGGCTAAGGACGAATCTTGCTGCAACATCGTTAAGAAACTATGGGAACAGGTTAACAAAAATCCATTTAGAAGAGCTTCCAGAAGGGCTATGCGGAAAGTCCTCTCCGGACTGTTATAATCGAAAACGCAAACAAAAGTACATATGTACATATGTACACAAAGAACCATGGAAGGAGTGAAACGCGATAGCAGAAGTCACTCAAGCGGAGCTTTTGGACGTATCCAAACGGCTAGTGTTTTAAGCTAGCTATCAGTATAGACCCATGACTGTTCATTCATTTGTATAATCGTAGCAAGTGTATAAAAATAGAAGCTTTATTTCCTTTTACCTCCACCACAGTTTGGTCTCCTGAGTTGAAATTAGAGAGCATTTGTTCATGAAAGTTTTTTCTGGCAACAATACAAGCTCTTACCTTGCCTTAGTTGCTGTTATAAAAAAAAATATAGTTGTATGACCTTAATCCTTTCACCTGAGGTGGCCTCACTGTGATGAAGATTTACTTGTACTACCTTTATTGGTCCCTAAAGTATTCTTCACAGTGGTGGCTGCGGTTTCTTTGTTGGCTTCCACTGCAACAACATCCCAATCGTCCATACAGACCGTTGGATTTCGCACCATTAGGAAGCCAAGGATCTCTTTTTTTTCAACGCCCAAATACGGTACGTTCATTCTAGCTTTAGGCCTCTTCGGTACCGGATCCAGAGATGCTGCTTTTAACACAGTTTCCTCCAAGGACTCAAAAGTCAGAATAACTTTTCTCGCAAAATCGTAGGACATCTGGGCTCTCATTACGTATGACGTTAATCATCTGACGATAACATTTTGACGAAAATTTTGCTTCATGTAAACTTGAAGCTGCCCCGTTTCACTGGCCTTTGTCCTTTCGCTCGGCTCTTCCTGCGATCTTTTCCTTTTAGCAGCAAACTCTTTTTTTATTGTATTTGTTGGTGTGGCTTTCCACCTCTCACATAATCTGTGCATCTTAGTGCCACTGGGAACCGCCTTATTGGCTTCGGTGCCAGATGATTTGGTGCACTGGGCAGTAGATTTGGCAGTCTTTTGCTCTGGTCCGTCTTAGGGACGGCGCCTGTTGGTACCCGCATCCTTTCCCTCATCTTCCTTCGCCTTCGGTTTCGTCAAGGTGTCTTTCATTATGACTTCATTGGTCCATGCAACTTTTTCTTTGTACAAGTCGGAGAGCGAAGGGATTCCTCTCTCCTCCCTTGGAGAGGCATTTGTCTTTTTTACCTCCTCTTTGCAATGTCAGTCTAGACTGCCGCCTCGTGTTCGCTCCGACAGAGCCGCCGATATCGGAATAAGGCTGTGTATACATAGGCCTCGCCAGGCACCTATGAGGGCTCGTTAGCAATTGGTACTATAACCCCCAACTTTTCATCCTTGGGCACGTTTTCATATGCTCACACCAATAGGGGTGACTAGCTCTTAGTTTTCGGCCTTCGCTGGAACCTATTCGATGTAATTCGAAGGTAGATGATAGTCGCGGCAAGGTAGAATACACACATGTATATATAATGTGTGTTGTTTAATAATTTTGCTTTATAGACATGCGCACAAGGAAAGTTTATATAAAAAAAATCCTTTAATAGGAGTGTTGCTTTTCACTAAGAATGGTTGCCGAGAAAATGATTTGTCTCCTGTGGCATCTGGAGTAAGTGAACCTCAGAGATTAGCTTTCGAGTTTTCCTAATCCACTACACATATTTCCTATATCGATGGAGATATGCAGACTTCAAATTAAGTTAGAGGGTTGCCTCCAGAATTAAATATGCCATCGTATCTACCTGTTTGGAAGAAAAAATAAATAATTTTGTTATATAAACTCAATAAACTCTCATTTTTCTCACAGGGTTTCCTCATGAATGAATTATTGAAGCTAAAATGATAAGGCTAAGTTCTAACATAGTCACCTCAAAACTTCTTCGATTTAGGTTCCTTTCATGCAACACTAGTACAGCGATAGGTCTTGTATATCTTATGCACTTGCCCACAATTCACTGGGGACTATAATCCATTGAAATTACCTAGATTACCAGCATAGAGTCGTTAAGATGCAATGTTAAGAACTGGCATCATGTATTCAAGTTTGCGTCAGACTAGGCGTGAATCTTTAGGTACTAATCTCCTATAATCCTATTATGCTAAAATTAAGTGGATTAAGTAAGATTAAACAAAAAATTAATCACTTTTGAAGGAAACACTTATTTATAATTTCCTTGAATATTGAAATCATGACTAATAACCACTCATGCCTTTGGTGTCAGTCAGTCATCGATAAGTGCATTTACTTGGCACTGCATAAATGTCATTCCAAATGCTGCACCTGTCTAATCACACTTAACGTCTCATTCTTAGCAAGCATAAGTCTTGTTTATTTTATTTTAATTCGTTTTTATTACAACCATGGTAATGAGGCAATCATATCGACATGAAATTAGCAATTTTATCCATCCGAGCTAGGGTAATACCTACTGTCTCTTAAGTCATATGCACTCTCATATGGGTGTTTGCAGTACTTTGGTGTATTTGTTAACCTACAGCAGCCAATCTTTGGCTAAGTGCTCGAACTGACTGACGTGTGTAATCCTAACCTCTGCTCTTTAGTTGGGCATTGAATTACCTGTTAGATTGTAAAGTGTAGGAAATATGGCGCGGTCGTGCCACCACCACCAATGGGCGCATGGATAAGAATTCAATTCCATGGAAATGAGGCAATCATTTGGAACATGTAACCAATCAAGACAATGATGGTGAGTGAAACCTTATAAATAAAAGTTTTTACTCTAGAAAGTACCGATGTGATTATAGTAAAGGATATTTTGGTTATGGGGTCTGAATTAGTACGAAGTACTATAGATGTATTCGTCTAGAAACAGACCAGAAGCAAGAAGCTGCGTTAACTCTTTGCACAGACAGAGAAACCTTTGAGAAACTGTGAAGCATTCGTATCCTGTAAGGATCTGCTTCAGATAGAAATTTAAGTCTTCATGCCTTCTGTTGATTCACACTTGGTAGTTGGATATAATTTTATGCGTCCAAAGTGTTTCCTCAAAAGGAGTCCCAACGCTTAAACTTTTGGTTCTTAGAAGAATTCGGCTGTCGACTTGCGTTGCCGTTAATGTCCCTGTTGGTGTGTTGGCGAAAATACTTCTCTTGCACTTCTTGTGCCAGTAGGTTAATTGGTACCATACCAACCACAACTAACGCTGCTCCACAGAACGTCGTTCGTTCGTTTAAGCGATACGTACTCTTAGAGCATTGATTCGGTTCTCTGTCTCCATTTTATAATTTTGGACGGTATTTGTATCTGTGTCGGCTGCTTGGGAGCTTTCTCCAAAACCCTTGGCCCTGCTCTAGATGCTTTAATTAACATCCCATACATATATTTAAGTATATCATAGGAAGTATGTATGTATACTCAAAGCCATTTTACGTTTAAAAAGAATTGGTTTCAGGCGCAACTCGTACGTTTTGATGACCTTGGGCGACAGCTGTCCTATGATCCCTGTCTCATGGATATGTCGTTTGATACAATCACACCAGAATTACGGTTGCGATGTAATTTTGGAGTCGAATTTCCTCGTGTCCAGGACTGGCTTTGTCCAGAGTCTGAACAGGCGCCTCTAAAACTGAACAGGCGGCCTGCGCTGGTGTTTTCTTGAAATGCGGCAACATAGGGCTTCAAACACCTTCAGGAAACATGAATCTGTCATTCAAGCAGAATTATATTCTAATGGCTGCGGACTATATTGTGAGCAACAGGTGGAAGGGCTGACATTCCTGCATGTGAAGCGACAGCCAGGCTTCCCATAAGGCACCACTCAATCCTTTAAATTTTCTAAAATAGTTCGCGTTCATCAGCTCCTATCTTGTCTTATAAATATCCAAACAATTTTATCTTATAGACCAATTAGTTCAGTTTAAATCGAAATGTATTCCATCCGGAAAATTTTTTCACTACCACCGTTCTTTCTAGGAGATTCAGGAGATTCAAAGACTCTCTGGGCTGGAGAGCTGGTGTCTGTCCATGTCCCAGCAGTTTCAGTCGTTAAATTCAAACTCATCTGCATTAACTCAAAAGAGGGATATTTGGGAATCAAATCAGATTTTTTTTTTGTCTTATGCCATCACGACCTTAACATTTGTGAAGTTTACAGAAGCAGAATACAAATAATCCATCGGTAGTGTTTGCTCAACATTAAAGGGTGGCAATGGTGTAGTGGTAGCGTCATCGTTTGTCAAGCTGATGGTTCACAGTTCAATCCCTGATGTCAGCAAGTACTATATGATAAGAGGCAGTCGAATCAATTACGAAAGCTTATGAGAAAACGACTGCGAAGGCATAACACTGGCAGTAGGTTTGTCATATGGCTGGAAAAATTGATCGCTCTGTTGATAATTGATATGCTCATGAAATCAGGTGTGTCGGGAAAAAAATACTGTGAATCAGAAGCGAAGACAAAACAAATAAATGACAACAAACAAATCTCCCCAGTTATTCTGGACACCACCCCTGGAGTTAATGTGAAACCTAATAGCACCTGAGTTTCAAACCACTACACTAATCTCTTTCTCTCTCTCTATCTATCTTTCCAACGCCCGCACCGTGTGAAAACATGTTAAAGGGTATTCACAACCCCTTGAGTGCGTGCAATTTCGTCCTCGATTCCTTCTCTGGTCATGTGGCAACAACTGGCAAACATTGCGGCGCGCTTTTAGTAACACGGGACATTACCAGTTGAGGTAGGTCTAGAACATCGCTGCTATGGCTGCAGATGTCCACGAGGACCCTCAAACATCTGCCAGGTGATAAGCCAAGACACGTAATGGGGCATAAATAGGTGGTCTTTATAATTAATTCTGCTGGATGATAAAAAGACATACCCGTACAAAGTGCAAACGCTGCATCAGCTATGGCCTGCAGACCGCCAATCGTGTGTAGTGAAGCTCTTTTCTACCAAAAATCATTATGATACGTGAATAATCTAGATTATCTCTTCTGGGGTACTAAAAATCCGAGTGCAATGCACGAAAAGCCATTTCGTCCTTACAGCAGCTTCTTGCTACCGAAAATTGGCAACTGACTTTGGAGAATATCTATGTGGTTCCAGCAGGACGGTGTACACAAACAAACCACAGACGTTGGCGGTCCTAAACGAGAACATGGGACAAGAAGTGGAAAACTGAGTCATAACCCATAATATGATCGCAACTTAACCCATAATATGATCGCAACTAAACAAGTTTAAACGTCTAAGTCATACATACGTATTCAACAAACAGAAAAAAAAATTTTAACGGACGACATCAAGTCAGGACTTTTGCGCCATCTTATATCCAGATAATTTTCAACACAATAGATATGTGACCAAATTTAGCGAAAGCTTAAATTTTTCCGCAACAACTTATTCTCTGTGTGCGATGTACATCTACAAACCTAAAATGACTTGCCTTCCTAACGTTTCCTAACGTATAAGTGGCAACTGCTACTAAAATACTAGTTGCGATGTGCCATAATCAAATCAGAGCCAATTTGACATTGAATTTGGCTAGGACATTTAAAATAGTAACCAGCTATTCGTAATTGTTTTCTGTGGGAGGTCCAAGTGTTTTCGACCTCTCTATGCTAGCAGCGTTACAAAATAAACATGCTATTAAGTTTCCCATAACTATCGACGATAACAACTGCATTTTTCTACTCCCAAATTCAGTTTTTATTACGGTTAACTGCCATACCAGTTGCGTTTAATGTACATTCGCCGCCATATCCGTATGACATTTCGCAATGCTCATTAATATCAATAACGTAATTTAAATGTTGACCGCACACACCACTTTTAATTTGTTACCATTAATTACCGCAACAGTCTGAGCGCATAGCTCTAAATAAATGGCACGTTCATTATCCACTTACACCGGGCCTGCTAAGTACCTGCAGTACAAACAGCAACACCAACAACAACAACAACAACTAGAAATTATTAATTACGCACTAAAGCGGTGCTCGAGTGAATTCTATCCCCCTAGCACCCATTAGGTCTCCATATTTGTCATAATGTGCCTCCACCTTCCAATTTAAGACCGAGCACCACATAGTATATCATGTTCGTTGGGAGCTGGAAAGGGGTGGGGGGTGGGGGAGGGGATTCCATGGTACTTGGCTGAGAGTCACGTTGCTTCCATAATACCAATCACCATGCAAAAGAACTGCTCTAGCGGTAGCTGCTCTAAGTTCCATCTGCGCTGCTACTATCGATGATGATGATCATGATGATGGTGATTAGGACGCGACAACGACGACAACGACGACAACGGACGGTTTGGAAATGATTTACTTTCCGATTTGGATGGTAGCAATAGCAATGGACAAGGTGGAGTCCACTCCAACTATAAACCCTGATGGGTCACCTATTTACGCATTCAAATGGCGTGCGCTTGAATTTCGTCCAAAGACATTAATATTTTAATTCGACGCGTTTTATGATCATTTGAGCATTGAAATTGAAATATTTTATTCAATCTGTTTTATTCGTTTTGTTGATGTTTGATATTTGAGAATTCCATTAATAATCTGTCCCGGCCGATCCGCGCACACACACCGTGTGCGTCGTTTATTGATCTTTAAAGTCCTCCTTGCTCGCTACCAATACCAGAAAAGACGACCCAACAAAAACACCATCGAGATGGAGCATTTGCGTATGGCCAGCGTACGTTCGTCCGTCTGCCGTTCGGGTGGTGACTTTATTTTATATTACCACTGATTTGAATATCGTTTCCTTTCTTGCAACAAATGCAGCATAACAATTTGTCTGCGCCGCGCCACGCCACGCCACTGTCGTGGTCATATAATGTTACTCGCGTTTTTTTGCTGTTTTATTTGATAAATGAATGAAATGCTGTTCAGAATGGAAAAAAATCGATTTTTAATTCATCACCATACCACCCTGGATACGTCCCTCTGCCCTCTGTGGTGGGGGTCGCCTTCAGGAGGAGTAAGAAGTTGATGGTGGAGTTCATGGTCGACGATGACGGCGAATTGTGTGCGGAGGTGGCTTTTGTCAGATATTAATAAAGTAACTGCAAAAGGTTTTTGGGCAGATTGAAGGGCCTTTGATATGTCGGTGAAAGATCAAAAAGGTATTGAACATAATGTGCATAATAACGTGTTTTTATCGAAGCTTTTGATTTTAGTGGTTGTGAAATGCATTGAGACGCTGGCCGAAGAAGGAAGTTCTTAACCCAAGTTTTATATTTGAAGTGCTTTTTGAATATGTAATTTAATAGTGGCAATGACATTTTAATTTTTAAGATAACTGATTTATTAAAGGAAATTAATTTCAATTGCTACCGTGTTGCTGGCTGCATTCAAATCGTGCCACGAATACGGTAGGGTGGTCAATCAAAGGTTATGTTTTGGCGGCTTGTAATATGTGAGATTATACATATGTAGTATAAAACCGATGGTCGTATAAAATATTAGAGGCCCCACCTTGTGTCCAATTCGCCACCAAATGCATTAGCTATTGAGTGTCGGCAGGTAAAATATGAAGCACCAGGTTGGGTGCTAGAACGGGTGGCGTGTGGTGTACAAGTAACATAGGCCCTTTTTAACAACCTAAAGCACTTGGGAGCGTCAAAAGCTGAAAGCTGGGAATGGAGAAGAAATCTGCAATCAGTTTCAATGAAGAATGAGACCTGAGCGCACACTTCTTTTCTCGATCTTTTTAAATAACCGAGGGTAATTTCTGCCGGAAGGGACTTTTATTAAAGGTATTAAACTTCACCATCTAACAGGCAAAGTTAAAATAATGACGGAAGGTAAAGCAGAAATTTTGTTTAGATTTGATATTGGTCCAAAAAGCACGAGTTTAGTGACTATCTAAACTATCTTTCCTTATTTTATCGCTTCTTTTATAAAAAATGCTCCAGCGAAATAGCCACCTGCATTCCTCCCCTTCAAAATTTTACCCGCAATACGCGTCACGCTTCGAATGCACATCAGTACACCCTCAAGCCCAACTTCGGACGTACTGTCAAATACAGGGATTCGTTCATAAGCCGAACGACACGTATGTGGAATAATCTTCCAGGCTCTGTGTTTCCTCATCAATACAACATTTAAGCATTTAAAGCCAACGTGCAAAGGTACTTCCTCTGTTCCTCTTTCCCCTTCTTCCAAAAACCCGTGCCCTGAGAGTTCAGCATAAGAGTATTCATACCCCCTTTAGCGCGCGCGAATTATAAAAAAAAAAATATAATCCAAGCACGCCTGGCTCTATTCTAGATAAAAAACAAAAACAAATACTTGAGGCAACGGATCGTATGTGGCCCAGGGTTAAGCTGCTCGTGACCATTCGTGTCGCGCGTATTATATTTTTTCCCACAAATGGAAGGGACCTACAGTTTATAGCCATACCTGAAAGGCAAAATTGAGAGGCTTTCTCATGGCAGTTATTACTCTCGGACATTTGTCAGACTTTCGCGAGAGGTCGGACCGTGAAAAAGCTTTTTGGTGTTTTCTGGGATTCGAACGTCGTACCTCCCGCTCAGCGATCCAACGCGCTAACCGCTTAAGCTACGACGCCCACGGATCTATTCAAGATATCCTGCTAAATCTCCCTAAGGCCTAATATAATGGAGCAGGCGTTGTTTCTGAGTGAACCAGCAGAAATTAAAGATACATATGTATATAGGACAAAAAAAATCATTAAGACGAATAAGAATGGTATGTATGTACATATGTATGTACGTCCCGTGCTGAACTGTCAAGGGAAATATCTTCTCAAAGTACAAGGACCTACCACAAATGGAATAGATTGCAAATTTTAACAAAACCACATATGCCTTGGCCAAAGTACATACATTGATATTAGAACAAACCCACAAAAGTAGCGAGTAGTTATCTTGTGAGGTGCTAACATAGCTCAATAGCAGATACTGCTAGGCTTAGAAAATAAAATTTGAACAACATTATTTAACATTTGAAAGTTTCGGTGTCTAAAGTGAATCAAACTATAGAATCCTTTTCGAAATCTTTGACTGTCCAGTTCCTTTGGATACCAATCGTACCTATACCTTTATACCATTAATTTACTGGCGCTTATTGCACTAAATTATAGACTTCTCTTAATGTAGATCAACTTAGCTTGAAGGTTCTTACTCTAAACTAAATCACATCAAACCACCTCCAACGAAGGCGGAACAATGGGCGTCCATGGATTCGTTTCGATTCCGATTGAGATTATAAGTTTCGATTTCCAGCGATGGGCCCAACTGCTCGTGATACTTTGAGCTCGTCTACTCCTACTATGGCCTGTACGCAAACCACTGTACACTGAGTATCACATCTTCTGCATCTTCATCCTTCAAATTGCATCGCATGTGCATTATTTGACTTTTGTACACCGATACCAACCTATGGGAAGAAATTTGAAGCCATTTTTTCGCATTGATTCCGATTGGAGCCGCAAAAATTAATTGCACCTTTGCACGCGTCGTTTCCATTGATCAAGACATTACCGCGCGCGCGCGCGCGCTCTCGCTCGGCATTCAGTTGCGCTCATAGAACGCATTCGTATGCGGCAATAAGGCACTTTCCATTGTTGGCTGGCTGGCATCTACGGTTTCGAATTCCAATTAGTTTCCTTTGGCCATTCACTACAACCGCTCGCGCAGCACTGTAAGCGAATAATACTGATTCAATGCGAATTTCGACCGCAAGGTGATTTCCATCTTTCGATACGAGCAATCCGAAGGCATAACTCTTTGGAATCCATGAGCAAAGGGGAATACTTAGGCCGTCTGTACGGTACGTACGGCATAGAGATTGTCTGCAATTGTAGCAGACGTAATGGCCATAATGCAACACAGTAACAAACGGTTTCATACCACTTACTTTCGCAAGAACCAATTGTGCAATGCAAAACACACACAATGCACAGAGACGGAGATCCTTATCGTCCTGGTAGAAGAACAATAAAAGTCAAACCCATAACTTATTCGATTGTCAAAGTTTTCCAACCAAGATTGATCCGGACCGTCCTTCATGGTGACATTTGATGGAATGGTGCAGCAGTTGCGTGTTGTGATATGGATTGGTTGGATTCAAAGATACGACGTACATACACATTCAACTATGTTTTAGTTGGATTTGCGATCGAAGCACATTTTCAGCTTTTTGTAAAGAGGTGTGTATCTGAACAGTAATTAATAGTAGGTATTACTACCTCCTACAAGCCTATACCAGTACAAGGTTTATTTACAATGGAATCTGATGGAATGGCTGAAATACATACATAATTGACACAATTGGATACTATGGTCCGAAAGATTTAGACTCTAATTCCCCTAAAAATGACAAAGGTTTATAGAGACAAGTGCTAGTATGAAGTCATAGCATGAATTGGTTGCTCGCAAACCCGTAAAATATACCCAAACTCTCATCAAAGTTTCAGGGTGGAGAGATAGATAGATAGATTGGTTATACGGGTGTATGCGCATTGCGACCCTTAGAGATCTATTGTGCTTCCCCGACTTGGAGCCCTAGTCGATGAGATGCTCGACTTAAAGCATCTCCTCCAGTCCGATATTCTTGAAAAATCGGAGTATATGGAGTGGATCTAACAATAAACAGTTGGTAGGCATCCAGGTGAGTTCCTCTTTTGTAGATCAGTGCACCACATTCTTTTAGAAGGTGCCCTGTAATTTCCTCAATATCTCCGTAGAACCTAAAATCTCCGCTTTACTCAAGACCCAGTTTCCTGAGGTGGTCCTCAAGTCTACAGTGACCCAATAGGATGCCTGTAAGGATGCACAGCCGGTTCTTGCTGATTTTTATATGGACATTACTTATTATCTGATTATAGTTCCTGAGAAGTTCTTTGGTCTGTCTTAGTCTAGGGAGTTTCTCCGCTCTTCTGCATTCATCTTCAGAATAGATTTCTGACCTTCCATGTGCAACCTTGGCCCGAACTCTCCTGTTTCAGATGTGCTAATTTCGATCGATTCATATGAGATCTCATGTTTTGGTGTCTGAGTGTATGTTCTTGTATATTACGATTATATTGGTCGTTTGGAAATATTTCCTGAGCACTTTGTTAAGTGATGTACATCCGCTCAACAATTAACGGCCAAATTAGGCGTTGTATCCCGAGTTTTCTGCTTAGGTCGATGCCGCGGTACAGGCCGTACAATTCGTCGCTGAATCTTCTTCCCGACCTTCTTTCTACATATGCAGACGGGATCAAAGATCACGCGAAGTATTTTTCGCTCTACGCAACCAAGGGCAGCTTCATCTCTCCAGTACGACTGAGATTATCAGACTTTTGTATAGCGTTGTCGTATTTGGCCACGAGAGGGTATTATTAGCCCTCTTAGTCAATAGAAGCAACGATTGGCAAGAGTGATTATTCGTCTGATTTCGTTACTGATGTTGTTTGCGGAATTTTCTATAAAGCCTAGCCAGACAAAATTTCAGAATACCTCGAGATAATATCTGTCCGTTGGTGCACTCACCAAGGCGCATATTTAAAGAGTCATTTTTTATGGAGAGCATATATTTTGTCTAGCTCTCATTCACCACAAAAATCCATATCAGATGACTTTACCTCCTTACTTGCAAATGCTCCACTAAAGGTCCACTGAACCTTCTCAATAATATCAATATCACTGGCGTAGGCGATTAGTTGGGCAGACATCTATGTAAAAGATTACACTCCTGGCTTTGATTTAGAAGTTAGAATTAAATCATTGGGAGTATTGTGTTAAAAAAATTACATGAAAGCGCGGCAACTTGTCTTAGTCCTTTCTTGAAATCAAAAGGTTCGGTTGTATGCTTACGGAGTTCGATGGATCAGCGGATGTTTCCCATCGTCATACTGCGCAAGGGGATGGGTTTGACAGAGACATCAAGACCAGACATGGCTCTGTACAGCCTATCCACAGTTGGTCGGCAGGTGGTGGGTAACGATTTTGTGTGTTGTTTGACCAGCGGTTTTAGGCATTCACATAATACAGCAGGCAGGATCTTATGTGCAATGTTAAGAAGACTCAAACCTCAAAATTTTAACCTACTTATAGAAAAAAAAAAATTATGCCTTTCGCTACTGTGACAAAGAGGGTCTTATCGAATTCAGTTCAGCGATAGGAAGCCTCTCAAGAAGTCAATTTGCACGTTAATTATGAAGGAACCACCAGGGTGCGGTAGCTCCCGTAGGTAATATCTCATACATCGACTTTACATTCCTGCAGGCAACCTCCTTTTCGTAAAGACTCTCGTAATGTTTTGCTAAATGCATCAGCATGCCCATTGCCCCAAGTCTAGTGCTCTCCCTATGGAATCTGTAAGTCTCCATGGATTTTGAAACCGGATGAGCATACCAATGGGATATGTGTAGCCTTTTTATTAGGCTGTAAATATACACCCACAGCTCAATGTATACCCCTTTCCACTTTGTCGAAATGAAGCTTCTTGCAAATCCCTAGATCTCAACTTCAATTTGGAACACGGCAATCCATATAGTTCCGAACTCTTCACTTTTCGTTATCTACGTCTAGTGTACGTTCGTACTTCAATCCTCCTGCAGACAACCAGCTTCTGGAGGTAAAAAAAAAAATAATCTGTCGCACTCGGATCGTTTTCGTTATTTTTCTCTCACATTTGTGGAAAATCGATCTATTTCGGTATGCACACTCGATATATGCCTCAGAATTAGCTTTAGGCTAAGACGGGGTGCGCTGGTGGTGATGGTACAATTGTCTCTGTTATGTTGACAACACTTTGCGCCCATCTATCAAAGTCAAAATAGAGAAATACCGCAGTACCTTTACAGATCCGCAGCATGGACTTTACGGTGCGCCTCCATTCTCCTCTAACCAGCAAGATGAAAGATTGCAGTGCATCATTGAAACCGCAGTGAACCAACTTGGTCCTATAAGTCACACAAAAACAAACCAAAATTATCGTATAGGGCGAACGTTGGAGCCATGCGAACAACTGCAATCATCAACCCAACAACTCTCACATGTTGGGGAAGACAAGTCAACAATTTTATTGCCAACATTCGTTCCTGTCATCGTGTGGTAATTTGCATATAATAAGCCAAATCAGCGGACGGCCACGTTTCAGAATTAAGGCAACGTTTAAACGGCTTAGTACAGGAATGAATGTGCGTTGGGCTTGGGTTTTGACTGCGTTTGGCTTAGTTTCGGTTCGGAGTGCTCAATTTGTGTTTGCGATTCGTCACTCTTGACCTGGATGGTATCTTTTTTTTTGTCTGCTTAATGAGTTTTACCGGCACTAAAGATAGTTTTCATGCTTTTGGTAATAATTAGGAATTAGATAATTAGCTGTAAATTGTAGATGGTATTGTTGTCATGTTTATCACCGAAGTGAATTGTATGAGAAATTGAACAAGACTTAGTGCTGTGAAAACGTGAGGTAGTTACCTACAGTGAAGCAATAGAAAATTGTTATACCAAGATCGAGGTTAATAATGCTTTAGCAAAAACCAAAGAGTGGAGATGGTCACTATCTTTCGTAGTAGTACATGAGGAAATTTCATTCGAATACATTTTGTTAATAGCAGATACATAGCCAATTAAAAATGTTTAGTTTCACCGAGTTATTCCTAAAAAATGTAGTCGCACTTAACTTCTCTGGCTAATTTTTTCATTCTTTCCAATGCAAATGCGAGAAGAATTTAAGATGAGGCGGCGTTGTGCTAAGCCCATGACTAAATCGCAAAGAGAATAGACTATAACCAAATCCTAACTCAAGAGTCAACTAAGCGATTTTTTACGATTTCCCTCATTGCACTGGAAATTTTTTTGAGCACTCAAATATAAGGTTTACTGCCGATAAGAAACCTGACTGGAAATTAAATATACAGCACAGTACAGGGAAGGATCGGTTAGTCTTTATGTTTCGAAAAAGTACAGAGGTCATGCATCTATAACGACGTTCTAGGTCAATCGATTATTGTTCGATATCTCTGCAGAGTGATTTACCGATGTAGCCACAAATAACTATTTGGAAAGCCTACAGACTCTGCCCTCAATTTGGGTGAGGTATCGGCGAGCTTTAGAAAAAAAAATCAGCTTCCCCTAAAAAAATTTTAGATTGCGTGTAAGCACGCCGAACTACATGCTCCATGTGGAAGCTTGATTGGAATAAAATATTGTTTGAAACTTCCAAGATCGAAATGGTACAATGCATAACCGTGAAACAAAACACAGCAAAACAGTAAGAGTGTCGGATAAACATGTTCTATCTATAACTATGTATGTCTGTAGGTAAATGGGTGCTCTCTGTCATTAGTTACTGATCACGT
The DNA here is from genome assembly GCA_946965025.1 of Blera fallax. NCBI lineage: Eukaryota > Metazoa > Arthropoda > Insecta > Diptera > Syrphidae > Blera > Blera fallax. Next base: position 24,320,797 of record OX337245.1, read on the forward strand.
AAACTATCATTTGGGTCCATTTTCCCTTTCATCACGCTGCTAAAAGAGAGAGCTCGTGATCAAGCGTGGCTCAGATAAGAATATGAATCTCATGAGGTCTCTTAGCTCAAATTCTCTAGCTCCTGTTGACCAGAACAATGTCTAGTAATTATGCCAAAGATACTCCGGGCATCGAATAAGTTTTGTTCAAAAGGAGACCTTCTTCTCAAAGACGGTCTTAAAGGGATACCCAAAAGAATGCTAACCAGTATCAAGTAACGACATGTGGTTAGTGAGTTTGACTAGAGAACGGAGAGTTCAGCGTTTGAATTCAAGAAAACACCAACAAGTTTTTCATGATCCTACTTCTAACGAAAATATAACACACACAATACGCATGGTTGGGAAAAACTATTATTAGGTACTTACTGTGAAACCCTACGCTTTAATACTTATCTAGATAACGCTACAGTCAGAAGTGAACTTAGGCTTCAACCAAAGAGTCTCTCTGGTCAGCTTGATTTTAGCTAGCTGCCTCGAGTCTTGTGCGCCCTTTTCAATTGTAGTCTCTATCTAAGGCGAGATCTTTCCCTACTGCGGCATTTGACCGGATTCGAAAACTCTTCTGGCGAGAGCACTAATATTTTTCCCTCTACATATCTTAGCCATCTTATTCGTTGAATCCGGACGCATTTGACCAGATAAGTGTATATGCATACAGTTCGAGTATGTATCTACTTCTCCACTCACAGCCTATGTACTGGTAGATTTTTTCTTTTCAAAATAGTGTCCCCAGTCCCGACTAAGTACAAGCCATATAGCAGCAATGGGATGCTTAAAGTCTTGTATAGAGTTATAGGCATTAAGATAGCCTTCTAATTCCAACAAAACACGGGTAAGCAAGAGTTATTCTTCCTTTGATCTCAGCACTGGTATCATTGTTTGAGTTCACAGTAGACTCTAGGTAGATCAAATCATTAACCACCTCAAAGTTGAGTTTATCTAGGGTAATCCTCTGCCGTAAGCTTATATTTTCACTTCCCGCCCAAAGCAGGCTTGATAATAGACAAGTGCATATCGTTTTCAATGCCAAGGCTACATCAAAAGCCTTGACAAATCAATTCATACATATGTACATAGCGCAATTGACCAAATCGAATACGAAATCGATCTTTGCTTCAAAGTTCAGTGTTAAGTTACGCTTTAATTTTGACCAATTCACCTTCAAAACAAAACAATCACTTACCGATAAGCTACTCGAATTGTCAACATCGATTTCTCTCTTCCTTCAATAGTTTACCTAGAAGAGAAGACCTTGTACAAATTTCGCTTCAATGCGTGCAACACTTCATGCACTAAGTTGTCTCACACTGCAGACCTTATTCACCTAACATGTACGCGAAAGGAAAAAAAAAATTATTTATATTTTTTCATAATTAAAAGGTGTGTGATTATTCAATGGAAACACTCATTCAGCCGTCTACCATATCTGTGTGCAGAAAGATAGCAATCATATCAGCGAATAATAGTTGTGAATAAACAACACGAGGCGCTTTGCTTAACACAAGACAATTGGATTTTAACCCAATGACCTGAAGATAAAGTTAATTTTTAATTCAACGATGCACTTGTCTTGACTCTTTAAACGAAGATGGTCAGATATGTGAGCAAGACCATAGGCAACGATGGGAATATTCAGTCTGTACTCTGACATAACAAAGCCAAGTTAATTTTATGGTGAGTCAGCATGTCTAAGTGGAAGTGGTACGGAGCTGGACTCCGAGAATGAGAATACAAGGGGTTGCAAGTACAACTTAAGATCGGAAATCGGGATCAGTATTTTAGAAATATGTAGTATATCTTCTGCCTCAAGGCAGAATTTATCTAAGTGACGATGACGTGACACCGGCTTCTCAGGAGGAAAAAAAAGAGCATAAGAAGCGCGCGATCGGGGAAATCGATGCTACTGCAGGAATGAGGTTCGAAAGTTTTACTAGAAGAACATGTCAAGGTTACAAAACCAGAACCGACGCCTGCAGGGACGAAAAAGGAAACCTAAGATATGAAGAAATCACTTCTGCAGACTGTATAACTGCGACGATGACCAAAATTCCGTTGTCAGGCAGAATCAACCATTCAATCTGGACGATGATAGCCAAAATTTCCGTCCATCCGACCTAGATGAAGTTAAGATACTGATATCTTAGCTGAAATCCAATAAAGCTGCTGGAGCTGATGGCCTGACTGCCGAGCTATTCAAAGCAGCCGGGGATGACTTGGTAAGGAGCATGCACCAACTTATCTGTAGAATATTGTCGGACGAAAGTATGCCCAATGAATGGAACCTCAGCATTGTTAGCATTGTTTGCCCGATCCTCAAGAAAGGAGAAAGCTGCGCAACAACAGAGGCATCAGTCTTCTTAATATGGCATATAAGATTTTATCTGCCGTATTATGTGAACGCCTGAAACTGAGGCGGAAGCTGCGGGGATGGATTTAGCGGTTAATGAGGGCAAGTATACGCTGTCAACAAGGAAGGACAACCAACGTCGACGTGTCGGACAAAACTTCACCATAGACAAATATAACTTTGAGGTAGTTAGGAACTTTATGTACCTAGGCTCCGCTGTGAACTCAGAAAACGACATCAAGAAAACAACGAGATCAAACGAAGAATAACTCGCTTCTTCTTTGGACTAAGAAGGCAATTGAACAGCAAAGCCCTCTCTCGAGCAACTAGAGTGACCATATACAAGACTTTTATCATCCCATTCCTGCTTCATGGCGCAGAGGCGGATGAGGTCGCTCTTGGCTGTTTCGAGAGGAAAATTCTTCGGGTGATTTTTGGTCCCGTCTGCATAGACGGTGAGTGGAGGAGGAGATACAACAGCGAACTGTATGAGCTGTTCAGCGACATCGACTTGGCCAGAAGAGTGCAGGTCCAACGACTGAGGTGGCTGGGTCATGTAGAGCGCATGGAGACAAATGCTCCGGCCCGGAAAATCTTTGAATCCATTCGCGAGGGACGGCGCAGTAATGGAAGACCGCGACTCAGGTGGCGCACGCAGGTGGAAGGGGACGTCAACCAACTTAGCGTGCAAAACTGGAGGCAGCTGGCTAAAGATCGAGCTCGCTGGAGACACTTGTTGGTTGAGGCCCAAGTCCACCCCGGACTGTAGCGCCACCTTAAGCAAGTAAGTAAGTAAGACGATGAAGTGCTCTAATTGAGCAGTTAGAGTGACACAAAATTTATTCCGTTGATTCTTCGTCCGCGTTGCACATGCTGCATGCATGTCCAATAAGAAATCCTGTTACGTACTATTCGAACTGACTTCTTGTTAGTCTAAGGTTTCGTTCTTGTATGGGAGAGGTTTGGCGTGGAAATGTTGGCTTTTTAATAATACCAAAGGCACGGCTTTTGCATGCTGTAGATGAATTTGGATGCACCTTAATCGCATCCACCATTGTGGAGATATGTTGCCAGAATTGCCAACCTTTTTATCTTGTTTAATGAAAGTGCTGATTACTGAGGTCCTGTGCGTTGAGGGCAAGTCTTCTCACGCCTTCGACCTTTGAGATTTTCTTTGGTCAGTATTGCTGAACTACTAGTATCAAATGTGATGGGTTCAGCTATCTTGCAGTTCATTTGGGCCTTACCAGCTTCATATTAATTTCCCTTCCTCAGTTTTATTTCCCCTCCCCAGCTCTTTGTGAAAACGCAGGTAATGCAAATTTGCGTTTTTCCATGTTTCAATTGTGTCAACTATGAGACATGAGCTAATTTTTACTGACTGTGTACTGGCAGGTGATCGACAACCGCCCGTTTTTAACTAAGGTGGATACAAATCTAAGGATGCAACAATTCTTTGCCTACCTCACCTCCCTCACTAGTTTGATATCCAGGTTCGTAAGAATTCGCTCTGAGTGCATGGAGTGCAAAATGTCGACCTTACATTGGGCCATTGTGTCCCAGAATGGCCCTGATGTACCAGGTCGCTCCTGGCAATATTCATCTCGCCGGAATTCTTAGGCAATTTACTCGGAGTCGGCACCCCAATACCGCGCTTAGACTGCTGTCGCTTATATATGATAGCTATATTGACTCCAAAATTTACTGTACTGTAGTCTGCATGAAGTCCATTTAGAGACTTTTTCTTCTCCCATCGCGTATGCAATTTAGGTAGACATGTACAAGGTGGCGCAAAATTAATCATCCTATCGGAAGATGTTATAATTTTTGCAAATGGCGTCGTACGTCAATCATATTTGACATTTGTGAACTAGACAGCTGCAGTATACAAACAGACAATTTCCTAATCGTGTCGCGCCAACTGGGCAAACATTCCAACGGTTAGCTACTCGACTCGAACAGACTGTAACCACAGGAGACCATGCAGGGCGTAGCCGCCACCGAACTGGTCGTTCGGCCGAGAATATCGCGGCTGTGGCTGCTGATGTCGCTGAGAAAGAAGAAACATCAACCATACGACGGGCCATGCCATTGGGCATCACCAGAACCCTACAGCGAATTTTAGTGAAAGACTTACACATATTCCCGTACAAAGTGCAAACAGTGCATCAGGTAATGCCTCCTGACCGTCAGTCGCGTGTGAATTACTGTCAAGCCATCCTCAATCTCTACAACGAAGAGGACGATTTTGTGTCGAAAATCATCATCAGCGACGAGGCGCATTTCCACTTAAGCGGCTAACGTGAATAAGCAAAATCTTCGTTTCTGGGGCACTGAAAATCCGCGTTTGATGCACGAATAGCCATTATATCCACTCAAAGCGGATGTAATGTGTGGTGCGGCGTTCACGCGGGAGGAGTGATTGGGCCGTATTTTTTTGAGGACGCCATCGGCAATACGGTCACTGTTACTGGCGAACGCTACAGGGCCATGATAAACGACTTCTTACCGCCGGAATTGGATGAGCGGGGCTTGGTGAACATGTGGTTTCAACAAGACGGTGGTGCAACCGCACACAGCACGAGCCACAATGGATATTGTGAAGGAAGCGTTTCCTGGTCGCGTAATCTCCCGTTTTGGCGATTTGCCATGGCCAGCAAGATCGCCCGATTTAACCATCCCAGACTTCTTTCTTTGGGGCTACTTGAGGTCACGGGTTTATGCCAACAAGTCTCAGACAATCGGAGCTCTTAAGGAGAATATTCGACAGGAATGCGAACAGTTAACACCGGAAATCTTGCGGAAAGTCATGGAAAATGCTATAAAACAGGCACAAATGTGTATCAACACTGGCGGCAGCCACTTGGCGGATATCATCTTTTCCACTTAACAGAAAAAAATTTAAAGGTCCAAATAAAGATTTCCATCACTCAAAATCATTTTTTTTTTATTTAGTTAAAAATTAATTCAAAAACAAAATTAGATGATTAATTTTGCGCCACCTTGTACAACGTAGATTATTGCAGAGGACGATCACGAAGAGGCAAACCAAATGCTTAGCTACAAACTTGGTTGTTGGGCCTCTAGTACATCTCATGCTGTAAACAGTTCATGAGGGTCAAGAGGTTTGTTGTCAATTTAATGAGAAGACCACCAAGCATCGCAAAACATAAATTTTGGTCCTACGAGAAGTTTCCTACGAGCTCTCTGACCACTATGGCATCTATGAATGTTATAACACCGTCAGTTTCTCACTCAAATCTGAACCATGCCACTTCACTGCATAGTCCAGAGACCGGAAACCTAAAGTATTTTTACTGCTTTATTACGCACTTAGAGAAACATTTTTATTACGCCTAGTGGGCAATAGCTCAAAATTAGAGCAAACCTTATACGAAAGAAATCGATTGCGGCGGCAACACCTACTCGAAATTTCTTTCAACACAAAAACTAAGATCTCGTGACCATATCGATCAAATATCATAAATTGAATTTCAATGTTTCTACATTCTTCACTGACATTTACGGTCAAATATGTCATTCATCATCGTCTGAACTCGTGTTGACTTTGCGTTTTTGTTTCCCATCAAATCTCCATACACCCACTCACTGGTGTATCTTCGACAACGTGTGAATTACTTCCCAATTAACAATTTTAATTTAATAATCCCCAAAACGCCAAACTCACATCCCAAAACAAAACGCAACCAATTTCAATCGCTTAATAATACCCCATTAAGATATATCACCTACCCCAAACCCACTAGCACTTAAAGTGGAAACTCAAATTTCATCAGAAGCCATCAGGCTCCATCGAACGTACTGATTTTATTACGTATCTGTCTCCCATGAAGAGCTTCAATAGAAACAACAGATCACCCAATTAGCAGGAAACAATTCCCAGCCATGCTCGGGAACGCGCCGTGTGAAAAGCTCAAAAAGCATACGCTAAGTGCCCAAGTCAACACCGGACACCAAAAGTGTAGGTTTTTTCCTTATTCTCCACCAGAATTCCATGAAAAGACGTCCAAGGGAACCATGCTGCGGGAGTAAACAGCATCCACTGAAAAAGCATCGAAAGTATCTAATTTGTCGTCCAAATATTGTTGTGGGCCATGGTACTAGTATCATATGAAATTAAAACAAATGAAACAATCCGATCTCCCTTTTGTGTGCGTCTGTTTGCGCGGGGAGGAGGCTAGCGCTAGGTTTATATTATTCAACTGCTAGTTGGTATTGTCGTTGCCTCTGTTTGGAGCAGCGTAGATAATTTTTCGATTCGATCCGATGGTTGTCCGAGAAAACGCCGAACAAATGCGTTGGTGAAATCAATTCAAAGCAAACTCATCGCACTGAGATACTTTTCTGAAAAGATGTTGTGTGCGGGATGTTTCTTGACTGACGATCGGGGGGAGTGCAAAGCTAATTTACTTTTGGGCTTTTGTTTCTTTTCGGGGAGCGGCCCTTGTTGACTTCCAGTTGGCTGTGGCGGCTGTGGTACACTCGACCGAAAATTTGTTTGCAGTACAATATCTGACATGCACTTGCCGTGTATCTGAAGCACACGGAGTACCATCATTTAGTGCTTTGATATTTACCCGATACTCGTTCCGCTTAAATAGAGAGAACTAGAATTCATCGCCATCTTACGAGTAGATATGCGAGGGCATCGCTCGAAACGTTTTGAAATATAAAACTTAATGAATATGCTAAGTTTAACTTCTCAAGGCATTCAGTTCCATTTCTCCGCGCGCTGGGTTTTTGAAGAATTGGTTCTCATTTCCATAAACTACTTAGGTGGTATGAATTGGAGTCACCTGCTTACTGCGGTCATTTGGATCACAGTTTGTTTATGACATCGTATCGATGTCGAACAAAAATTTGGACCACCTGGGTTTTTGGATTTGTTGTTTTCGTTTTGGGTAACCAAAAAAAAATATGACTGAGACGGAAAGGTGTCAGTTTGTTTATGAGTATGGTTTTATGTAAATTTACCAAGCTCATCGCATGTGGTTTTCAAGTAAAGAAATCAGCAACCCAGGGTGATGGTGCTCCATTTAAATTTTTGATTGTCGTATAATGGGAAAAAAATTGGTTTGCGTCTTCCGATCAGCATGACTATTCTCTTAAAATTATCAATTTTAATGATCCCCTTGGTGAGGTCATAAATCAGTGTTACAGCCTGACTTAATTTCTTACTAGTTTTTAATTAATCGTTAGTAGGCAATGTTTGTACAAGGCCTAAATACTGTTTGTAAATCAACATAACAGCTACGAGAATTCAGGCGAATGTATAAAACAAAGTTAGAAAGTAAAATTGGGCTTCTGTGACATGATATGGCTTTGCAAGTAGATAATAACAAAGCAGGGAAATAATAATCTGTCATGTTTGTGCGTATGCACGCTCAAGAGTCACCAGTTTTAACACATACATTTCGATCTAGAAAGATGAAATTTAGTACCAGGAGAGTACCCTAGAACGCTTAAGAATGCGAAATTTAAGGACTTTGGAAAGGTATGTTATGAAAGAGGGTACTTACGAAAGTAAAAATCAACCCGTGCTCTTTTCTGTAACTCGTTCGGAAGGTTGTTACCCGGTACGCTAAAGATCCCTCTATATGAGTAGATAAGCATCTGATTGAGGTGTTGTCGGTAATGGTATGACCCCGGAGGTCATATTTTGGGGTCAAATGGGAAGAGGATAAGGAACCGGCAATGGCTCTTCTACTATGAACAGGGCGGAAGATTTTTAGCACAATCCTACAATGAATAACTTTCAGAGAATGGACCAGGAACCAGTAGTCTGTTTCCATAGAACACATTTAAGAGTAGACCTTGAAGATGGCAAGAAATGGGAAAGAGGCACAAAAGTGTAAATGCACAGCCCCCTGGATGAGGAGAATGCGATGAACTCTACAAACTAAGGCCACATCCTAGAATTGTCCATCTCAAATGATGCAAATATATATTTTTCGCATTTGCAACTTAACTCCTTGTAAGGATAAAATCGTTATCGCGACTACGACACTTAAACATAAGAAAATTTGGCAGATTTGATGGAAATCCTACGGAGCAACTACAAGCCATGCTAACAACATCCTTTGAAAGATAATTGGATAGTCCAAAAACCCACAGCAGACCACATCACGGCATACTTGGATTTCAAAATGCCTTTTACGGCAGCCTACCCTTGCAGAGAAGAATGGAAAAGCGGAAATATAGCTTATACCAGATCCATAACAATATATACTGACGGATCGAAAATGGACACCGGTATAGGTTCCGGCATCTTCTCAGAATCGCTAGGGATATCGAGATCCATTAAACTACCAGACCACAGCAGTATTTTCCAAGCGGAGGTCCTGACAGTGACAGCAGCTGCCCGTGAGTCTGCCGTAAGGGCAAAAGCGCAGGATGGTATCACCTTCTTTATCGACAGCCACGCAGCTATAAAAGCAATTACTGCTACCGAAATTAAATCGAAGCTTGTGAGATGCTGTCGCGAAGAGCATAAGGTTCTTGGAATACAGCACAAGGTATCGCTCTGCTGGGTTCCTGGACATGAGGGTATCCCAGGCAATGAAAAAGCTGATGAACTAGCTAGGAAAGGTTCAACAGATTTAATAGAACCAACTGATCTCTCTGTAAACATCCCGCCTTGCAGGCTCAAGCTTGAAACAAGAAAATTAGCCATAAGAGAGGCGAACCTAAGATGGAAGTCCATGGAAACGTGTAGTAGACTTATACGAAAGAACAGAGGATCCCTTTCTATCCTCGTGGGTATCATCACGGGGCATAATAGTCTGCGGTACCACATGAAGAACCTGCTCCGGACAGAAGAAGAACTTTGCAAAGGTTGTGGCGATGAGGGTGTTTTTGAGGACACCACCCACTTCCTATGCCACTGTCCTGGACTTCCAACATTCCAGAAACAAATTCCTCGGTAAACACTTCTTCTATGACTTTAAAGAGCTCTCTGGCGTTCCTACAGACAAGATGCTGAACTTTGCCAAGTCATCAAACTGGTTTGTACTTGAAAACAAGTAAGCAACTAGAGTAAAGTTGATAAGACATTTACAGGGTTCCAATGGGCGAAGGAGCACCTTTCCCCCCCAATGGGTAACACAATGGGTCAACACTGACCTGAGTGCGGCAGGAGGCTTTTCTCTCTCTGCCAGCCCGCTTATCTAACCTAAGCTAGTCCAAAAATTCACTTAAGAAGGAAAGGTATTTTTATGCTACAGGTTTTCCGCTACAGGTTTTCTAGCGTAAGTTGTTATAACTTAGCCTAGTGTCACGGCCTGCACAGAGGAAATCTGTTGTAGAAATTAGAAATCCAAATCCAAAATAGATTTAAGCCAGATTGCATCCCTGTAATGTGTGATATGCTTTTCACTGCTTTGTCCATGCGATAGATAAAACCTAGCCTCTCTTACTATAATTGATCTCCATAGTAATGCTAATAAATTGTGGAGAGCAACGCGGTTGTTGTGGAGTTAAAGGTAAACACTTGAAATAAAAATTAACAGCCCTTGAGGTAACTCTGGGTCAAGTAAACACTGCTACCCTACGACCTTAATCTGCAGCACTTCGCATTTAAACGCTACTTTCAAAGATGCTCATTGTCTACGAAATATTAAAAGGATCATCTAGAATGAAGGAATGGAACCCGTTAACACAAGAACAATAGAGAAAAAGTAACGAAAACTAGGCAAGGTTCGGAGTCCAAACCCATCCCCAGTCACCATATACGATGCTTTGTAGGTTTTTGTTTTGTTTGCGGCTAAGCATACATGGCTAAAAAACCTTGCCCTTTCATGTTCTGTGGGGGTATGTTATTTCAGGCTTTTGACCGCTGGTCACTTCAATATGGGGAGCTCGCTACGCTCGCTAATAGTCGAGAGATAACAGCTTGCGAAATGAGAACAGCGAATTGACGGTCACCCGTTCTGGCAGTATGGTTCATCCACGTGCTTGTATTTGTGAAAATACTCCCGGATGCACCCAAGCCCGTGCAGGAACTACGTGAGATAAAAGTTCACTTCCCCGTATTTTCTGCTGATCCACTCCTCTTTTGTTGTGGTATTCCACCTATGTTGCCATTGAACTTCCATAGCTTCAATGGTATTTCAATTGTCCTAATGCCCGTTCTCGCGTATTCTCACAGACTTCTTCGCTTCTTCGCTTCCAGGTATATGGGAATTCGGCTTGAAATGGCACTTGCTGCATCTGCTGATACGGTTCGGAAGACACGGCATACCCTTAGAGATGTAATGCTGTGCACCCATCTCATCCTTCTAATGTACGACTCACTGTTCGTTGCTGGTACCCATATTTTTGGCACGTACATGAGGATTGATTTGCGTTCCGTTAAAAATAAGTATCTTATTGGCTGCCCTGCTCCTCCGATATTAGTCTGCACAAAACCGCCAGTGCATGCGATGATTTCTCGCCTGCATAATTTGTGTGTTCTTAAAAGTTAAATCTGTGGTCCATCAGTACTCGCAGGTACTTATTGTACGGGTTCGAGTCCATCGTGTTCTCACCGACCTGTATTGTTTGGCGTTCATTTTTTTACAACTGCTTACAAGGATCACTTAAATTTTTTAATCCGCTAGTTCCAAGCCTGCTATCTTCACATTCCAAGTCACTCGATTGTAGTTCTGCGTCACTTCTCCTAGTGTTTTGGCCACTTATACTACTGCGATTTCGTCAACATAACCGATGATATCTACTTTGCGTTCTTAGTACGCCGTCATACGTTATGTTTCACAGGAGTGGCCCCAGGACTGACCTTTGGGGAGCTCCTCCCGTGATCCTGTATGTCTTCGGTTCTTCTTCCGTTTCGTAGTAAAGAGTTCTGTTTTCGAATTATTTGGTTATTATTTGTAATAGGCAGTTTGGTACTTGCAGGTTGCTTAGCGCTTTTATTTCCTGCCAAAGATGCCGAATAATAAGCAAACAAACAATATTTGCACAGACCCTTGGTGAGTTAGTCCTAGCACCATTGACGAACACAGATTTTTATATCCAGTGTCAAATGCAAATCTTTCAAGAATCAACAGAAGTTATACGAATTGAGTTAAAATTTTAGCACCCATTCACGAAATAAACCGCAAACCTCAAACATTCGAGCAGTTTATCAGATCTTAGCAAATCCCCAAAGCACATATTTCATTCCGCACATATTCTAACACAAAAGAAACAAAATCCTGAAAAAGAACTCCCAACATTTGTCATCGTGCTAATCTCATTTGCCAATGACCACTACAGAAAATCAAGTAAGTCCAACAATACCCTTCCAAACGCATTAATTTATTGCATTCCCAACACCATCGCTGTGCGGACCCTCCCACCACAATCATACCTGAAACTCATACCCCGAAAAATAAAAGAAACGTATACTTATGAACATACCACTACACACTAGCGCAATTTATGAACAACCAAAATTGTTCCATGAAAAATAACACCACACATTCCTGTTCCGTATCTCGAAGCACACACATTTTTGCCTTGTGGAATTTATCTAGATCATTTCGAATCCTCGAAACCAATAACATGTCAAGTCCTCACACACAAAAGTTTTTTTTTTTTATTTCGCTCCACCTCGCCCAATCTCACTCAGGGCATCTCCTTACGGGCTAAATAAAGAAACTCATCTGTTCTCCCTGGTCGCTTGCTTCTTGGAGTTTTGATTTCTTTGGAAGATATATGGCATCTCGTGTCGATGATCGAGAAAACCAATAAAGTTTAAAATATTTTGACAGTCGAAAAGAGATATAATGAAATGTCAGTAGAATAGTAGAGGTTACCTCGACCTTAGGCAAGTATCTTCGGTGTTTATGAGTTCACCATAGAGGGCCCACTACAGTTTCAATACGAAAAAACAACAAAAGGTGCAACATAAACAAAATCAGAACAAGAAATACGGAAAAAGGAATTATTGCTTGACCACAAAAGTCAAATTTGAAGTGAGGGAAAGGTGAGAAATAAAGAAGCCCCGATACAATCTGCACACATAACATAACAGAGGTACACACATTTCCCTGCGTTGTGCATATAAATTCAAGAGAAACAGGGACACGTCAAGAGGTGACCGAAGACCGACACATCGAACTCTCTAGTAGCCCTCTTCCTCTTTTTCTTTCTCTCTCTTTAACGACCTGATTTCAAAAGTGTGAATTTTGCCTTGTGTTTAACATTGACATACGCTCAGCGTAAAGAGAAGAAATGATTCACCTCGATATTTTCACAAAAGGATCATCATTATCATGCTTACTGGCGTTGTTAGTGATGCAATTTATGACCTTGAAGTGAGACGACACAAAAAGAACAAATCATGAATGTCCTGCCACTTTAATGAGGGAATCCAATCTCGATGGTTTGTAACTGTTGGCAATTGGTTTATTTATTAAATTGAGTCTTAAATATAAGTTGAAATATGATCATCTATGACAATTTTAAATAGCAGTATAGCTTTAAACTCCAAGTTCTTAATTTCTGCTGAACTGACAGAATTCCGCCCCGAATAGAGCCCCTTTTTTATTTTCCTTACCGCTCCTGAAGTCTCTCACAGACGTCTCTTTTGTTCTCCAAGGAGTCGGTATCAGTACGTAATGATTTTATTTAGGTAGCCCATTAAGGATCTTAAGTCGTTTTTGTTGAAAGGACGTTTGGCAACACTTGGGACCACAAACCAGCTGTATACTGGGGAGACCTATTTTGACGTACGGTTTGATAGTCTGGTGTAAGGCACTTGAAAAGAATTATCATCTTTCAAATCGTTTCAAGATCTAGTAAACATCTTGCATCAGGATCACGGGATCTATTCTGTACCTACAGGGGCAATGGAGAGCATTCTTAATATCATTCCGCTAGATGTGTATCTACTGCAAGAGGGTCGTTGCCAAAGCTCACATGTTCATGCCTTTATCCCATCCAGGTAGAAAACTATTATCAGGCAGATAAGACTCAATTCTACAATTTACGTAGTAGCGTAGCGAGAGAAAATTGGCTTATTGGTGTGAAGGTCCTGTTCGAAAAATTAAAATCAACTTGTTGATTTCCAGTACCGAATTGACATATGTATGTTCTGCGAATTCTATGGTCAGCAAGGTTTAGTTGTTGTATATGCTGGACGTTATAGGGAGCGCAAAATAAGGACAAATGGATCCGCAGGATATGTCCAATTGCTGAGAGCGGTGTGGAATTAAAACTTCCGGGTCCTCGGTCACTGAGGCACTCACAACGGAAATGTGTTAAGTTTATCGAGCATTTCGATGTTTAATGCACAAACACAAACACTACCGATTTGTTTGAATTTGGTAATTGCGTGGGCGCCGTGGGTCCGTGGTTAGTGCGTTGGACTACAGACTGTGAGGTTGGGAGGTTCAAGCTTCGAGTCCCAGAAAACATCAAAAAGTTTTTTCTTAGTCCCACGTCTTGCGAATGTCTGCCAAACGTCCGAGATTAAAAACTGTCGCGCACATATGTGCGAAAAAATAAAACACAGACAACACGAATGGTCGCGAGAATCGAGGCCTAGACCACGGTGTCTGTTGGGCCAAATATTTTTTTAAATCGTTTTTCGAATTGTTTGCTCATCTTTTGTTGCAAATTATTATGGCACAGTCGGCTATAAATCAACCTGACGCTTCTTCTTCAAATCTTCTCCCGTCCTGTTCATCCCCACATGCGACGAGCTGGTAAAGGTTGGGCTTCCAGTCCATTGTAATTTCGAGATTTAGCTCTATCGCACATCATCCAGTAGCTACATATGTAGCTCTATACATTCCTTGTATGGCGTTTTATGACGTATTGTGTATAGAGCTGCTTTTTTGGTAGTCGATAATCTGGCATGTTTCGACCCTTGAGCACTTAATCAACCTACAGTTTTAACGTTTTCACAAAAAGTGGAGATAGGCCTGTTTCCAGCATGAGCATATAACTTGGTGTGTTAGACTGAAGATGAAATGCTTTCTTTAGACAGTATCGAAGTAACTTTTCCACTGTGCCATACTGCCTGTGTCCCCGAACTTGTGCCGCGTATAGAGGAACAGATTCCGGTACGACTTCAAACACTTTATACTTGCTACTATGAGCAATGTCTTTGTTTATGAAGCATTTTCTCCAGGGTGCATTGATTACCATTTTTGACTTCGCAAGATTTTCCATATTAAGGTTTCTGGTAAGATACACTCTGAGGTACCTGTAATTTGTACCATTAAAGTACCATTTCTCGTTTCTACAGTTCCTGCCTCCCCCGCCTTTGAATATCATTATTTGCACCTTATCCAAATTAACCACCAGATTTCAAATTCTGGAGTATTCATATAGCCGATTGATATGCTGCAGAGATTCAAGTGAGTCAACCAACAACACTATATAGTCCGCAAATATGAAGGCTTTAATCAAGAAATCCGCGTGCTCTACATCTCCAGGCAGTAAGTCTACTATATCATCAATGAAGAGTGCAAATACACTCGGGCTCAAAGCAATTCCTTGCCTTACTCCAGACCACGACTGTAACCATTCCGATAAGACCTTACCACTCCATGCAGCAGCTTTTGTATCATCATATAGGTTTTGGATAGTCCGACCAAACTTATGTCTACCCATACAGCAGAACTTGTAGAACAACGCACTCCGGTCCACTGTCTCAAAGACGGCCTTGAAATCCACAAAGAACGCGTATAGTTTCCTTTTCCTCAGTAGAGATGACTCAACAACACTTTTTAATACAAACACATGGTCTACAGTGGAATAACCCGACCTAAAACCCGCTTCAGCAGCTTATTGTCTCTCCATGCTGAATACTGCCATAAAGATTTTGTACGATGCATTTAGGAATGGAATACGTCGATAATTTGCTGAGTCCGTCCTACTCGAACAACCATTTGTGTAAATTGGAGAAATCAGCGCTTCCTTAAACCGCTGTGGAACTATGGATTCCATTATCAATGATGTTGTTAAACAGGTAGGTTATTTTGTTGTTAAGCTCGTTGGTGCCATACTTGTAAAATTCGGAGAGGATCCCATCCGATCCTCCTGTTTTGCCATCTTTCACTCCATTAAGTGCCTCTACAACATCCTGGAGATGTCCAAGATATAGCTCTGAAAGCCAGATGTAGCGATGGATTCCAAAACATATAAAAATGAGCTTGGAGGATGTTCGGACGTAACTCCCTGTGCATAATGTATCTCCTACCATTTAGTTTCCAGGCTTGTTTCCAAAATTCTGAAAAATTATCACATTGTGCCAATCTTCGAGCCTCTAGCTCAAGTAGGTTTTTCCTTTTATCTCTGCAAGGGGCCTTAAACTACCTATTAGCTGCAAGATACATACTTTTTATAGCCGCATTGTTGAATAGTCGAAATAATTTTGACCTTCTTCTTTTCTTTTTCTTTTATTAACCGTTGAAATATATAACGCGTACGTACACGTAGGTCCATCGTATGCTACATATTTCTCCCACGTATCTGCCTTGCTACTGCGCCGTTTGTGGGGTTGGTAAGTTTGCGGACCTCAATATCCTTCTACAAACCGCTCTATTTCGGGTTACTTCCTCGCTGAGGCCGAGAATTTGCTTTTGTTTTTGCATTTGAGTAATCCAATTGTTTTTTGGTCTGCCTGTTTTTCGAACTTCATCTGGAACTTGAGTCGCTATTGCTCCTCGGTAATAGTAACAGTACCAGCTGATGCGCTCAGCCTGGAATTTTTCAACAATCTGTTTCTTTACATGAAGGCTTCCGCGAATACGCGTGTACTTCTAATTACGTCGCGTTTCATTTTTCCTTTATAATGTTCATACATCGTCAAACACTGCGATGCGTATGTTAAAGCCAGACGCACGACTGTCGAAGGACTATTGTCTCGCCTTTTTGCACTCCTTATCAAACGATAAGGATTCTCTAAAATCGTTTCCTACAGTCCTCCTGCAGATGCTAGTTGTGTTCAAATCTTTGATTATTATTCCTTCAATTATACTGAAGTCGACTGACCGCCTGCTGGGCATGTAGTCTAATTGCCTTCTAAACAAGATAGCTTTAGCGTTGCCCCACATTAGCTTAGGGAGGGCAGTAATTTTCCTGGTTTTCGAATCAGCGGATACCATATGCTCAGATGTGACAACAAATTGGGAGGTCATCAGAATATGGAATTTGCTTTATTTCCAAATCCAAATAACACAACTGTTTTTGTAGTAAAATGCAGCAATTTTAGTGTTTTAGTGGCAAGGTAAGATCTAACTAAAAGATTGTTATTATAAATGCCATATGGCAGGGATGTTAAATCCCAGTCTCTAAATGAATAACCCTTTATTACATTGCTGCCTATCAGCTATAATCAAGATGAACAGTGCCTCATTCAGAAAGTGTACAACTCAAAATTTCCCCCCAATAACATAAATCTTAATCGCTGCAAATTTAACCACCCACAGTAAAGATAGGTCTTTTACTTTTACTGTCAAAATGAAACAGCAGCACCAACAGTGCTACACAGTTCAAAAATTCGACAGCCACAATGAAACCGATAAATTTTCTATGGAATTTGAGTATTTCTTCTCATTTGTTCGATTGTGTCGTGTGCTTGAATCTTTTTTTTTAATGTATTTCTGCAAAACCCAAAAACAAGAACACACACATTCGGTGAAAAAAAAAAAACGATTTGAAACCGAAAACCCCGAAATACCAATTGATTTGGTAGTAATAAATTGAGGCTGATTTTCGCCTTCTTATCTGACCAACATCAAGAAAGGAGAACAAAAAATATTTATTAACTCCATTTTGACTACTCCCAAAAAAAAAAAAAAAAACAACCTGAGAAGCAGTGAATTCAAATCTTACAAAGAAAACGGATCATGACCTGGACCGGGGAAAAATACCAAAACAGAGCCGAGAATATGTACTTGTGTCCAAAATAAAGATTATGTTAACGAGATAATGCCAATTGTATTGTTTTGTTCTGCTGGACCAGTGGTCACCAGCGCTGGATGTGATTTTTTCGGTCAATGGATATTGATTAATTGATTTTGGGAATTCTTTGGGCAACCATGGGTGGTAGAGGAACTTCTGCTGCGTTACCAAATAAACACCTTGACTGATTATCAGCAATGAAGTAGGCTGCTCCTCACCCACGGTGTGCGCTACGAAAGATCACTATCAATGCGTGGAGAGCAGATGAATAATTTTTATTTAATGTTGGAAAGTGGAAGAGAAAGCCGAGCACAGGTATGTATGTACATTTTTTTTAATTAATTAGTTTGCCGAATGGAGAATACTGATTGTGCGATATTCTTGAAAATTGTCATATACACGTAAAAAACATAACACATGAAAAGCTTAAATAAGGTCTTAAATGTTATCTTTCATATTATAGTAGAATGTATTAACATTTATCGAGGTCATACAGGCTTTGACGGCAATTGAAGAGCAGGAAAAATGGGTTGATTTAAATCAAACTATAATCAGGAAAGCAGACCATATTTTGAACACTTCGAGATAAAAATTCTTCAAATATTCGGTCCCAAAAGAGAAAAGAATACAACCGTAAATTCTATGAGTTGTATCAAGATGTGGATGTAGTCTGAAGAGCCAAAACACGTCACATCGGTCGAATAGACAATAACGCTACAACTAAGAAGATCTTTGAATCCAAGCTCCCAGGTTAGAGACGACAAGAAAGGAATCAACTTAGTGCGCCTGGTTTGGAAAAACTGGAAGCAGCGTACCTTGGATGGAAGAGGATGAAAGACTGGTGTGTTTCAGGCAGGGACCCTCCA
Source organism: Blera fallax (assembly GCA_946965025.1). Lineage (NCBI taxonomy): Eukaryota > Metazoa > Arthropoda > Insecta > Diptera > Syrphidae > Blera > Blera fallax. Next base: position 24,338,968 of record OX337245.1, read on the forward strand.
CGGTTTACAGGCCCATTAAGTAAGTGATTTAGGAAAAGCATTTATCGTCACACCCGGAACTAAACAAAAAAAATTAATATTATCTTAAGAAACGCGCTGAACCATAATCTTCAAAAATAACCGCCGCCATGGAAGTGACCCTAAGAAGGTGCACTGGGTACCTTAAAGCGAAAAGAATTGACTGTCTTTCAGCCAAAAGGCTCAGGACAGGCGCACAGAATATCAAAAATTTACCAAAATAATCATCAACAACTTTGAAACTCTAATGGGATAACAAAATACACGGATGGCTCTAATATGTCGGGAGAATAAATGGCATTCCGAACTGCGACTTACATATAAAGGCATGTAAAGTCAAACTATATTTACTTCCCAGTCGGGATCCTTCAGCCCAGGTATGACAGGAATTCAATAACTATTGGAAGACTCTAGATACATACATATGTTCAAAGTGGAGACATTCAGACTCCATGACCAAATAGTCTGAGTCAACTGTTAGGAGGAAGAGAAAGATCCTCAGCGGTACCGGGTCTCACACACCTCAGAAAGAAAGAAATATTTGGCAAATTGAAAGATGCTTTCCCGATCCGTACACGACGCACATCCCTCTCAACAGACAATTTCCACACACAGAATTATTCCTAGGTTGTTGGGTTGATGAGGATGGTTTGCTCCGTTCCCCATCACACTTAGGTCTGCGTAGACCCATTGGGATCCCGGGTTTAGGGGTGCGTCCCTGTTGTTATTGGATTGGTCCATTTTCTCCTTACTCGTTAACCTGACGAGTCCAGCCAACACTGTCCAGCCATTTCCACGATCTGGTAAACCTGAAAAGATTGGATAGCGGAATTATGGATATTTCAGAAATTTCTTGAAAGAAGTAGCTTCCTAAATTTCTGTTCCTCAACTGACTGAGGCTAGGACAGTGGCACAGAAAATGGGGTGTGTCTTTACAGTTTTCTGCATCCCCACATCCTCTGCATAAGTCGTCAGTGCTGAGATTTAATTTTATATCTTAGAAGATTATGACCCGTGAGTTTGTTTAGTTTCACGTATCAAAGTTTGTTATAAAAATCTTACATTAGGGACAACTTCAATAAGAAAAATGAACCCTTCTACAAAGACTCGCCGATTGATCGTCTTGACGGAGAAAATGCGAGAGGTGAAAGAGTGCTCAAACTAAGAAACCCATCCTTAGATCCAGGCGCAGTGAAAGAATTTTCCAGATGGATTCAATAGCGACATATTTAGTACTTCTTTGACAGATTCGAAGCCCAGATCTGTAAAAAACCGAATATATGGCCCCATTGTCTTAGGAGATTAACCAAGGATCAGATCTTCCAGGTTGGAGGTTGTTCCCTCAAGCCATTAGTATCAGGTATCAAAATATACCATCGACAACAAGGTGTACTAGTGCGGAAGACACATCTAGGCAGAAATTTGAACTCGCAATTACTGAACGGGCTCAAAAAGTGTAATATGTACACGCTCAAGCGGCACACAAAGCGAATCATTCACTGGATTCCCTAGAATCTGCAATTCCCTAGATTGTTATGGCTAGTACTATATATCAGAAAAGATGTACGTAGCTTTAAAACAAAAGAGATGAATCGACCCAAAATTAACCAACCTCTTAACTAGCACTATACCACAAGTAGCATGGGCTCGGTTATGTGCACGGATGATAAAGAGACTATATCCCACTCACTGTGCTGGTAATAGCACCCGACCCGCTTTTATCAGAAAGATTACAGCAGGTGAATATTTCCTCAAAGATTTACATCATTTCAACAGCACCATGGCTGACACTATTTGTCACCGCGTTCAATAACAAATCCCAAAATTTTAGCATCTACATACGTTAAGAAGGCTGTAAGATAATTGCCTATGCAGATGAGATGCTGTCTCGGGTAAGCACCTCAATACGCACAGAGATATTCTGCAGAATGAACTTTCTAACCCTCATAAGACAAAACTAGTCCTCCGCATTTCGATCCCCCAAAACTTTGTGGTGTCAGTCTGACACTTGCTGATAAAGCCAAATACATTCTTGGGAATTATGCTCTACAAGAAACTAAGTTGGAAACCCAACATCCTGGAACGAATTAAGAAAGCCTTGTATTGCTGTAAGAAAGCGTTAGGAAATGGATGGGGACTACAGCCACGAATCACATACTGGCACTTATCATGCCTATAATAACATATCGCCTTATGTGGATGTGGACCACAACCATCTGAGCCGAGTGCAAACGTCAGCTCGCATATGTATAATTGGAGCTCTAAAAACTTTACCAACAGCTGCTCTAGGAATGTTGTTCCGTCTGTAACGCTTAGATCTCTATAGCAAACAGGTGGCAACGTATGCAGCCACCAGCATGAAGGCCATATCTCTGTGGTTTACACGACACTCCCAGGAGACATCAACTGCACCCTTCTTTAACTTCTGTTCGAAAAACGTTTTGGAACCCGAATCTCGGGTCGCAAAAGACTTATGCGATTATAAGCGAATGGATCCAAGACAGAATCAGGAGTAGGGAGATGTGTATTCTCAAATGATTGGAACCTAAAAATCTACTTCGGCCTCTCAAATGACTATAGCTTCTTCCAGGCGAAGATCATGGCGATAAAAAAATCCTTGTCGTATATCAAGTACAATGTCATATACACTATGTACATATGTACTACATACCTTAAAACTACGATCTTCTGCATCAAATTCATTATTTGTCAAATACAATGTTTTTTTTACATTTATCTGTTGTGACACTAAAATGTTTGTTTTTTCCTAGGTAGGCGCTGGTCTATATCTTCAATTGCCTCCCAACCCAGCCGGCAAGAAAAATGCGCCCCATCTTGTTAAAAACTTCTTCGCTGTCAAAAGTTTTCGCCGCACATTACGAGGATGCTATCCGTGAAGATGTTAAGAGGTTTGCCAACACTATGAAAAGTATACAAGTATACAAGTATACAATTTTGATCTCCAACTATTTGTTTTCATGATGAGAAAGAAAGCCATTTTTATTTTCCATTAAATTTTTTCCACCGTTTATCCTAGCAAACGATATGCACATGTGGTGTTCAGCAATCTGTCGATCGGTATTTCTGCACTCCATAGACTCCAATAGTCACCGTTGTAATACCATCTTAATTAGACTCTTATTCAATGCCACCGACCAATGTAAACAATGTTATATTTGATAAGAGATTCTTTAAAATTTCAAGCAACAGTCCAATTATTGCGCCATTGTTGTTGCGCCATTCATTACCTCGTAAACTGGAGCGATTCCTCTGACTCCACTGGAATTCCCATTTTAGGTACCCTTTAAAATGACCCCCAATTAATTATTGTCACCAACTAGAATATGTATCATTAACCATATCCCAACCTACATTTCAAATCAATTATTCCCACCCTAATCCTCAAAGAATCCATTATCCCCAATTCTATATGACAAATTCCGTCCACTTAAGATCCTCAATTCTCCATTCTCTATCTCAATCCATATCGGGTTCTTTGTACCTTACATGAGTTCTCAAATCGAATCACCACCACTCTCCCGCGTTGTATACCCGTGCGCATAATAAATGATCAACCAATTGTCCCTAATTGTCGCATAGTTATCACAGATAGCAAAATGCCTCCTCCAACACTGAAAAATGTATTCAATTCCATACCTCGGCGATACATAAACGGTCCTTTTGGAGGACACCATCCTCTACAAATCGAATGCGGACCACCGTGTGCACATACTAATCTTCTCCCACCGCAAAAGAAGCTACACCACCACCACGGATGTGTTCACAATGCTAGTGCAATGACAAATTGTCTGCATTTGTGGTTCACTTTGGGAAAATTAATGATGGAAAGTCTCGTGCCCTCTCTATGTGCGCGATAAACTCGCCAACGAAAACAAATCGCTGCTCGCCGCAGCCTAGATAAAACAACAACAACGGGGTACCTACATGGACAACAACAAAAATAAAAGGAAATGGGACAAGCAATGAAATTAAATCTAAAACTTGAAAAAAGGTCCCGAGATTTTCTTTCCTTGTTCCCGCCACGACAACAACGAAAGAGACCGCTGAATGAATGAACAAGCAGACTCCGAGGTCGCGTAAAGATGCGCTGCTCTACAAAAAAAAAGAACAACAAACACAAGAAGATCCTACTTTGACACCCGGACCAAGTGTGCTATTTATCACCAGATTAAAAGCGTAGGCAAAACCTCCGGAGTTACAAATTGCAGCCCAACCGCACACACACACACACACACAATATGCACGAATATCTTCCTGCCCCACGGCGATCCAGTCTCCTTCGTTTGGTTTAAATATCTAATGTTTGGACATAAAGTGTCATATAATGACAATAAATGACTTCCATATTGGCCATCTCTAAGCAACGTGTGCTGTTGTTTTGTTGCCACTGCTGCCTGAGGCTTCCATGCCCCCGCCCCACACTTCTACCCAACGAACAGTTTCTCATGACACAACACAGAACGCTAGCCATGCAGTTGACTGACCAACGCAGGAGGAAAATGTCATTTTGTCATCTGAGAAGGCGGCAGGACGATGTGCCCGAGGTGGCTGAGGGTTTGTTCGACTGTGAAGGAAGTCACTTGACATAGAATCAGTTGACAAATGCCTTTTGGAAGGCTTATTGGAGGAAACTGAGGTAGGTATTCCACAACTCGACGCTAGATGATGCGCAGCGCTATCAGTTGTGGGATGTTGGCCGCTGGCGGGTGGATGTGCGTATATTCTTCGTTGGCCATCAGTTTGCGAGGAGGAGAATAGACCGGTCAGGATGATGGGCAAAATTGTTTATGAGAAATAAATGTGACCAAAGTAATTCAAATGCGATTAATGGAACTTTATGATCGTACCACACATTTGGCCATTAAAGTTCAGAGCCTTTTTGTCATTTTTCCACTTCTTATCGGTTTGGTGTCGTGGGCTATAAAAAGCCTTTTAAAAATTGTCTTCCTTTTTATTTATGGCAGATAAATGGTATCCCGTGTGTTGGAGAATTGATGTGCCTTCGGCGCTTACATTTGGTCATAGTCTGTGGATGGTGGTCAATTCTTGCCGTGTTCGTATTGAAAAGGATGTGGGGGTATTGGGGCGCCCTGTATGATTATCATCATTGGAGTCATTAAATTTGATTATGGGAATTCTATGCCGTTGAGTGATTTCCAAAGTGAGAATGCCCTAGTTCCAATGCAATTCGATTGGGATACGGTGTATCTGATAGGAAATGTTAGTACGTATTCTTATCGTTAATGGAACATAAAAACCAACGATAATGTGAGCCTTTTAAATTCGTTGAAATCTTTATTATTTATTTTCAATTTATAGCAGTTTTGGTATAATTCGAATACAAGTAAGCAAATCCTTTCGATTTATCGTATTGATCACCTTTATTTTAAAGTTATGTTTGCTGGCGTTGAACACTTTATCGAACATTTATCGAAATTGATGAGGATCATATGAAGCAGGGGCCTATTTAAGGTCTGTGGTCATCGGTAAAGTATCTGTTGGTTTGATAGGGGATGGTTCTAAACACAAATTAAATTTAATTGCTATTCGACTCATTCGATAGGGAGATAGTAAATATATTCCTTTTTTCCTACACACTAAGGTGTCAAACTTGGGGATTTATAAAATCAAGACTTTCTCCGGAAATATACTCGTTTCCTACACGAATGGATCTATGCCTGTTAACATAATATTTTGTTATACAATGAAGATGTGACAGGAAATGCCATCAACAACTTACGAAAGAGAGAGTAAGGTGGGATTTAGATATGTCATCAGCATACATACATATGTATGTACGTCGAACAATTCTAAGCTGTTTTCATCCCATGGTCGTAAGGGAGTCTTAACATCAAATATTTAGCCCCTTCTGTAACGTACGTGGATAATGTTAGCAAATGCAGGATATAAGTAATGGAATATCGCCTTCTCGTGCTACGTAATATGAGCAGACAATCCCATATTACGTGACTTTAAAGGCTTCGCTTAGTAGAAGGCCAGCTTCGCTTTTACAAAAAATATAAATATTCACATTGGTTGTAGATTTGTTGTTTAAATTCACAGCTCTCATAGCTTGTAAAGGGCAAGTCATCATGTGTTGCTTTCTTCTTGAAATTGCTTTTAAAGAAAGTTCTTTGCTGCTTTTGAAGAGAGTACGCCCTTCGATTACTTACTTACTCAGATGGTGCTACAGTTCAGGGGTGAACCTGGGCCTCAACAAACAAGCCCGGTCTCTATAAATACTGTCATATGCGGCCTTAAAGTCGATAAAAAGATTTGATGGACTGTGGACTTTGGCCTGAAACCGCACTGATAGGGGCCAATCAGGTTGTTGACGAAGGGTTTTAGGCGTTCACACAATATGGCATATAAAATCTTGTACTCGATGTTGCGGAGACTGATGACTCTGTAATTGGTGCAGTTCAGAGGGTCTCATTTCTCGTGGAACGCCTTCAGATTATTTACCGAAAATAATTTTATACAAATGGCAGCCGCGGCAGTACGCGATCAAGTCAACTCAATTTGGAGTACCTTGTCAATTGCTCACTCCTAAATTTCGCTAAAATAACTGATGCTTTTCTTAGGTTAGGCTAGGTAAATGGGTCAACGGCTCACTTAGACCACTTACAGTTCATTGAGCCCAATATTTATAAACCCTGGGAACGTAAATCTCAGTCTTCGCTAAGTTAAACCACCCAGATAAATGTATAAGTCTCAGGAGTTTGCTACCTAACTCGTCCAGTTCTAAAAGAAGTAACTGCCAAGGGCACGTTTTCTTTTAGTGGCCAGCGCTGGACAGTCACAAATGAGGTGATGAACGGATTCTATTTTCTCTTCTTCCCTGCAGCTGCTAAAGTAGTCGTTGTGCGGTAATTCTAGCCGTGCTGCGTGACAGTGTGCTGTCACGACGCCAACAGCTATTCGGATATCCCTGCGACTTGGTTCCGTAAGATTAATAGATCTCTTTTTTTCGTCGACCTGCCATAACAATTTGGCTGTTGCGCATGCATTTAATCGGCACCAGCGTTTCTAGCCTCAATATCTATTTCCCTTTGTAGGGTTCTGAGCGGTATACTGGCCTCAGAGAGGGACCGTTAAGAGTTCATAAGTGACCCTTGTCTAGCTAGTTCGTCCGCGGAGATATCCGTGTGGCCAGGTACCCAGCACAGGGTCACCGTATTAGCCGCTGAGATGTCATCCATTCGCTTTTTCCTATTTTTACGAGATTGGATCTTAACGATGTAGACTGCAAAGCCTTAATGCTTTGTCAATTATTTGTGAATCGGTTGTGTTGCAAATTCAACAGTTTCTCATAAAAGAAGTCGAACCGCATCAAATCCCAGTTGCGAGGTGGCCACGACATTCTCCAAAACAATAATAACAAGGTTTCGAATCGAGTCTACTTGTCTATCCATTACTGCGATGAGTTGCTTTGCATCAGTCCAGTCACAATTTACCTTTTTCTTCTTTCATAGTCCAGTTTTAGTAGCCCCGAACTCTCGAATAGGTAAGACGTTATGGAATTACGCTAAGCAGCACATTCAGCACATTCGCGTCGTTGACCACACAAATGCCTGCCTTCGAACGTTAGTTGATTTGCTTAGCTATAAGCAAAATTCCTTCCTTTTTTATAAAAGCAAGGCCGCTTCACAATAATGGACAGATGTTGCATAAAATTTTTCAACTGTCCTATGACAATTGTATGCACATATCCAACAGAAGCAACAAAAACCCTCAAAGGATTAATCCAGCAATAAAAATCGCTTTATTACTCTCATTTTCGTTTTGAATAACACGATCATTCCCTTACACCAGTCCGTGTCTCCGTGTGTGATTCTCTCACCTTTGCACAACGCTAACCAAGTCATAATATCCTTGAAAAATAGTGAAATCCTAATGAAGACATTAAATTGTCACGGAACAATGCCCGCAAATGCCATGACGAATGATAAGCAGGAAATGGAATTTATCACATGCCGAACTGCGGAAAAACGGTCACATCCTGACACATTCCTTTCTCATAATATTATGTACTCGTATCTGAGGTTTTCTCTTACTCATCTTGCAAAAGGGTCCACGTTATTTATTAATGACATTACACACATCACCCATAAGCTTATGAAATCAGTTACTTCTTTATTTGCTGTACTCTGATTCCAATTGAAGATTGGCTGCTTTAAGGAAAAGTAGCTCAAGGATCATTATGATAATTAATGCCCATAAAAGACGCACATAATGCCATGGCAGTGCGATAGTTGATTCCAAAGAAATATTAAACCCTTCACGACTGGTGTCAGAGAGGTAAGTTCTTGTGGCAAAAGGAACAAAAAGTCAAAAGTGGTCAACCACATAAATAAAAATAAACATCCGTGCAGAAGGGTTGAAGGTCATAAAGGCGACCTTTTTTGCTTTTGTTGAACAATAAAGCGATAGTTTGTTGTGCGGTTAGGGAATTGAGAGCAATCCGTAGTACGTAATGAAGATGTTTTGTGCACTTTCTTTTATCGGAGTTTAGGGTTCGCAATATTGTGTCTTAGATTGCGGTTGGAGTTGGATTGATTTATGGCTGATATTTTAATCAAATCATTTATGCAGATTATGGAAGAACAAAAAGGGTAAATTTCAACTTCTATTGATTGTTGGTTGTTATTTTAAATTCGGCGTTATACCTGGATGAAATTACGGAATAGTTTCTATGCCCCATCAGCCCTCAAATTTGGCGCTATGATAGCCGTTGCGTAAAGTAAAAATACTGTCAGTGTAGTAAACATCCAACGCTCTATAAAAATCCAGGCGAGTAGACTAATGCGCCACTTGGCTATTTTCTCCGACTTTCCCGAGCTAGCTTTGATCAGCGTGGTATACTCGTACGACACTATACCCAAAGAGCTTCGTTTTGGTTGGCGATCCAGATCTCGAATCGCACTTCTTTGTAAACTGGCAGTCGGCTGAACATTAAAGGAATAGTGTGGCACATTTTGCACGGTGTTGGAGCCGATATTTGTAGCACTAATCACATAGTCTCAAAGCAACTTTGAATGTATCCTAGTGCCTTTCAGTTAAAACTGTCATATGACTGGAAAAATTGTTAGCTCTGCTGGATGATTGACCTTATGTCATCAGGTGGACTGGGAAAAAAATACAGTGAATCAGAAGCGAACAAGCAAATCTCCCCAGTTATCTGAACACCACCCCTGGAACTAATATAAAACTTAATACATCTGAGTTTCAAACCACTACACCAATCTCTTTCTCTCTCTCCCTATCTTCAAAAAAAACGCCCGCACTGTGTGTAAAAACATTAAAAGGATAGTCACAACCCCTTGAAGGCATCCAAAGTGTAAAAAAATATAAATAAACTCTTGTACCAGGACACCAAGGCATTGAAGGCAAGGAAATCGGTAACAAACTGACCAGAAAAAGTTTCTCTGCTAAACACTTCTGCGACATCATTAATTGCATGTTAAGTACAAGCCTAGGCAGATGGAAAAAACGGAACTAGTTGTTCTGTTGGGAAAACATTCAGATACCTACTTACAAAATTGTTACCTTACATCTGATCAAAACTACTAATCACAAAAGGGATGATATTAGAATTCTTGCCAATTCCTATTTTGACACTTGAACCTCTGATATGACTTAAAAAATTTAATATACATAAGTACATACTTAGTTCAGGAAACTGAACTACTTTATTTCCTGTCCTAGTTTGGAAGAAGATTATTTAATCTAATTTCATCTTATGGACCTCTGGTTTGACTCTAGTAGGATTATTTGACTTCACATTTGACAAGTTAGCAGGATTGGAGAGTGATTCAAAAGCAAGTCTTCAGTGTCCTCTATAGACACCAAAAGAAGAATTTGGCTTTTCTTTGAAAAAACGAGGACCGACGAGATTATGTCTAGGAAGTCCAGATGAGGAAGCCAGCGAGAACAAAACCCACTTTTTGTTTCTTTTTCTAGGACGATCCTTCTTCCACGATTTAGAAGAAATATTCAGTAGGCAAGTGAACGACATCCTGACTTTCATCAAATCAACTGGATGGTTTGCAAGTTCATTGCAAGCAAGAAGTTGAACTATAGATACAAAACAAGTTTAATCAACAAGCAAGGCCAGACACATCTCCGATATGGGTATCACAATAGGTCTGCATTGAACTGAGTGCAGAGTTGTAACTCACTTCCACATTGCATACCCACATATGCACATACCTAATCTATTCTTTAATAAGCAGATAATTACGTAAGAAATGTTTGACTATGAATCTGACAGTTAAACTAGGAAGGCATTCTTGTTGAAAGTGGTCGCAATTGTAGTTTTTAATCGTATTACGTAATCATCTTCCTATAGTGGTTGTCACTATCCGAACCCAGTGAATGTGCCTATAATTTATACATCTGGTCGCCACCTGTATCCGCATTGCAGATGTCTGGACACCACAGTTGAAACTAATGTAATCTTCCGCCACTGTTCCAAAGATGTCAACAACGACCATATATACTCCTTAAGTCAAGATATCACATACATACAGTTATCTTAAAACTCATTGAATACAAATTGAAGATTGTGTAAACAAAATACTTACACTTAAAGTTAAATGATACTAAAATACCGCAGAAAGTGGTTGCCGACGACTTATTAAACTATCTTTCATTGCAATCCAATTCCCACTTACACACACCTTGAAACTTGCGTAGTCATAACACCTTTCATAGTGTAACTCTTTCTTTATTATTATTTTAATCCTCGCTTCTCATTACCATAAAAATATAAAATTTACTCTACTCACCAATAAAAGTTTCTTGATATCTTCCCATCTACCATTAGTAAAAACAATTTGTATTACATGTCGCTAGCTACATATTTAGTTTCAAGCCGAAGTTTACTTAGCCTATGCCTCTGATTGTTTTTTTTTTTTCACTAAAGACTTTCAAAGATGTCTCATAATGAGTCGCCTCTTCAGCTCCAATAGCTCCAGCCAATGCAATTCACAAAAAGGATATAGACTACGAGAAGTACAAAATAAAGATAAGTAAATTTCTCAAAAAAATAATTTAAGCTAAATTTGTGTGATCTTTTCATGCGATAACTGTAAAGTGTGCTTAATGGTATCCTGTGCGTTCTTATTGCCTGCACTTTGATATGCTAAAAGAAAGAAAGTCCAACGAAATGTTGAGGCAAATCAGTTGAAATTTTTGAAGTACATACTTTGTTTTGGTTGAAACCACATTACTGAAAGCAAAATAATTTCGCCTAAACACTTATGTATTTCAAAGTAGGGGGTCTGTCTATAAACATATGTATTCTCTCGAAAGCAATTCCAATGAATTGGCAAATATTTCATTGATAAGTAATTTATTTTATGAACACTCTGTGTTTGGGGGACAAATTAAAGAGCATTAAGCGTAGCCAGGTGGATTGCAGTAACTAAGTACAAAATAGAAAGGCAAATGCAGCAACAGCATCTGATTGAAAAATTAAAAAAAAAAAAAAAGAGGGCCAATCTTTGTCTATTCCTCCATTAAAACGGTTTTGCGTTGATTTTTACTCGTAATGGTATTCTGAAGGATTTCTTTGTCCAGATAGTCCCATAAATCCTTCAAGAGCTTAGGTCAGTTGAATGAGCAGGATGTTTCATTTGTCTTGGAGCATTAGAACGAAAAGTTGTTGACCAGAGCCAATTTATTTGCGCTCGAACTAAGATTGTCCCTCAGGATGGTTAAATACCCATATTTGTCCATTCTGATTTCAAGAAAAATCAGATTACTCGCGCCAGACGAAGCCATACATCCTCAGACCATGACATTTCCGTCTCCATGCTTGACGGTCGGAGTAAGGTTCTTGGTAATAATTTCTGTATTCGGCTTTCTCCATACCAAACGACGTCAATATGACCTAAAAATGTTAAACTTACTTTCGTCACTGAATATGACCTTATCCTAAAACGAATTGTCCTTGTCGATGTGTTCAATGGCGTACTCCAATCTGGCTATCTGGTGGGTTTCCTGATATAGGGCTTTGTAGGGCACACTTGACTTTTGTACGACATATTGCACTGATCCTGTCGGTCTTTTAACAATTTGACAGATTTCAGCTAATGATTTGCCTTCATCTTTCAACTTTATGATAATTTTTTTCGTCGCCAAAGCAATTTGTGAATTTTTCTTCTCCATATTAATTAAAACCATTTTTTCAAACACAATGAGGAAAACACAACCGATTACTTGCTGCTTGCTTATTTTATAACTTATCGGACTTTTATGATCATTGCTCCTACGTTTTTCAGCAATTTTCTTGGAAATTTTGTAATCATAAAGAAAAATTGCTAGTCTTTCATAAACAAATGTTTTTTCTTTAATGTGCTCTATTTGTATTGAATTAGAAAGATAAATGTGAAAGCATATCACTGTACGGAGACTTTTTGGTCTCTGTGTACATAGCTGCCGAAGTTGGTTTGGCAGTAGACCTTCCTGTTAACCCAATTGCAGTCAATTGTCGGTTTTTTGTGACTGTTTCGGGAATAGACCAATTCATGCTGTTCTAATTCAGCCAATAGTTTACAATTCAATAAGGTTACAATGGTTCTTAACAGTTTTCCATAAAAAAAGTCCATCACTTTGTTCTAGTTTGCTTTTGGTCACCACCATTTCAGGGTCTACAGTCAAGAGTTCTTTCCTAATCGCCAGCAGCGACTGTGACTCTCCGCAGGCTTTTATTGCAGCCTTCCTTGACATGTTCCCTTTATCTTTCGGTAACATTCTTTAAAATCATTCCAATTAGTGATATCATTCCATCAACTTTTTTTTCACATTCATTTTTCTCTACTCATATGCGTCACTAGCAGCTCTCGTTCTTCTTTGCAGGATGTCTTCGCTGCCACATAAGAGGTCCCATTCTAATGGTTTCATAGCAAGATTTTCGCTGATCTTTAATCCGTGATTCTGATGATACTGGGCTCCTCTGGCGTCCCCTTACAGTTGCAGCTGTTGGACATTGAACTTTTCTGATTAATTTTTCTTTTTGCGGGATATCCGTCGACTTATCTCAGCTGCGACTGAAATGTTGCAATTGCGTGCTAGCAGCAGCAATGTTTCACCCAACTACAAAGCCAACTACCATAAGTCTAGTTTCGGTGGCTGTGAGTTCGACATACTTTCAAGGATGCTCCCTTTTCCTATCCTGAGATCAAAATTCCTAAGGACGATCCGTATGTCGCGATTACGGGAATCCTCGCATGTCTTGTTAAAAGACCCGTGGAACTTTCCCTTGATAGCATCGTTCTTCGACTGTGTGGGCATGTAATGGTATTGCTAAATTTTGCTCTAATGCCTATCAATACCAAGCATTCTCTCATAAGTATGTCTAAAGCTCAAACCTTCTAGCGTAAGTATGAGTCTGACGACTGAGGCTGCTCTGGTGCTGGAACTATATACAAAAGCATGTCCTTCTATTGTTATATCTGACATATTTTGGATAAAAATCACGACAACCTAATAAATCATGAGACAAAACAATCTGTAGCCCTCTATGCTCACAAAGCAATTGACCGTGGTCATCAAATTTTTATGACTAAAATGTAACACAATCCCGCATTCATTTTTTATTTCTATGAATAAATCAAAAAAATCAGAGCCCATACATGTATGTACATATATGTCAACTATCAGTACGTTGATCAATTTTGGAAATCAAACAATGTGCCTTGAGCATCCTTTTTTCCCCTCCTTCCCATGTATTTTTTAAAATGTTTCTGACTTCCATCGAAGGGAGACCTATTCAATAGGTCTATTATCCAATGATAAATTGCTCACAGCAGCCTGCTTTTGTGTCGGTCTTTTGTTGAAGGACCTCCGTATCGATCTCAAAAAATCGAATCAGAAGGCGATCGTTATAACACATTTTGTCACATAATGAACAAGAGTCATCAACATCACAGCACCCAAGGATCGATCAAGTAAATCGAAGCATCTGAACCACCACGACTTGGTGATTTCGACGTTTACTTCGAAATCAGTTTACTGCTATCGATGATGGACTAAATCTAACATTGCTCCTGGGCGGGGTATCTTTTTCCTTTATTTTATGTGTGTTAATAAATTCTTATTGAAAAACTTCACAGATAACCACTACGAAGCAGGCGCATAGATGCCAGCTACCAGTCTCCTGTTATAAGAGTCAATCTTGAGGCGTCAATCGCTTCAAGTCAGAACAAAAGGATCTCAAGATCTGATAGTAATCGGATGACAGCATGTTGTACTTTTATTGCGAAATGTGCAATTACGAGGATTAAAATGCGGGGCACACCATTTTGTTAGAGATCCCTGCGATACTGATGGTGGTCGGTTGATCTGATCGTTGTCGTTGATCAGTTTGTTGTATCACTTCCTCTTCGTGTGAGTTTTAAGGGAGAAGGACACATTTGATCGATAAGTGTGTTAAGTGTGAAGGATTTTTTGTAATTTATATTTCTTAGTTATGGTATTGTTTGATTTCAGAAATCAAGATAGGAAACGTTTCGTGTCCTAGGAACATGGTAGCAAAGACAGTGGCAGGAAATGTAATGTTTCTACGAAAAGATTTTTTTGGTATGATAGGATTTTTTTAAGGATTCTAACGCACAGTTCCTGTGAAAAGATTTTAAATGTGTGGAATTGCGTAAATGATTAATTGGCATTGGCAAACATTAATTTTGTATGCAGTTAGTTGGCTGAGAAGGAGATTAGATTTCAGTGATTGGAATGACATCTTCATTTCTAGTTCTTCATGGGAACCACGTTAAAGGCAATAATTTACAAGCAAAATTTAATTTCATTGCTTTTGGATTCCACATAACTTTTATCGCTGTCAGAAAAAACTCAGCTTTTTGCTAAATCAATGACACTTCATTGTCATTACCTGTAGCTAAAGAGAAAAAAACCGAAGCAATGCTTTCTATTCCGGCGGTTGGATGCGCATCAGACGCATTCGCTGGTGGGAATTTCACTAGAAAGATGATGAAGACAAAAATCGATATAGATATACAAACTCTCCATCAGCCTTGGGCTCAGTGGAAGCTGATTATTTCAACTAAGTGCAATCAATGACTGGGAATCCTTCAACGCCAAAACAGTGAGAACGGCTTATCGTAGTTGTTCCGACGCAAGCTGCTAGAAGATAGAAAAGTAGCCATTGCTGCTGCAGTCCTAGTTCTTGCATTCAACCCAGCGGTTGATAACGACGAGTGCTTCAGATCAAGTGACAATTCTCCAAAGATGAATAATTTACTCTTGGTTTGCCCTGAATCCAATCTAAGAAAATATTGCAGTTTAGGAATAAAGGAAACCGATAGGAAGAGACTTTTTTAAGAGTAAATCTGGTTGAACATCGCCTTCGTAGATATTCCTTGGATTAGAGCTCTGGCGGAAAAGATTCGCCAGGTATTCCATCTGAGGACGCTGATCGTTGACTAGTGCATCAATGCATAGGCTGGTCGAGTGGAGCAATTCAGATATTAGTAGATCCACCTAGTAAGGCCTGTAGAACGATAGCGACCTTTGACGAATGGAATCATAAATTGCTTAAACAGTCGAGTTATTTTCGCCATTGTCAAGGTCAGAATCTAAAGAGGTGAAATTATTGATTCGGACCGAGTCCTAGTGATAGAAAAGCTGCGCCACATATTGTCCCTTGTCAAGGCAAATAGTATCAGTGCTGACTGCTTTATAATTTAATTCGCAAACGCTCGAAATATTATTCTCGCATTAGGTGCGCAGTGATTAGTGCGTTGGACTACTGAGTTCGAATTCCAGATATACCAAAAAGATTTTCACGGTCCCACCTCTCGCGAATGTCTGACAAACGTCCGAGAGTAACTGTCAAGAGAAAGCTTCTCAATTTGCCTTTCGAATGTGGCTCTAAACTGTAGGTCCCTTCCATTTGTGTTAAAAATATAACACGCACAACACGAATGGTCACGAGAAGCTAGGCCCTGGACCACATTCGTCTGTTGCGCCAAGTATTTGTATTCGTAAGCTAACTACGAGTGATTGCGATCCAGGATATCGCGTGAAGATATCAAGCTATTAATCAAAGTCGTTCACAATTAAGGCTCAGATTCGGTCCATCTTTTTTGTACTCTGCAAAGCATAGGTATTCTTAAAGCGATAAGCAAGTGCAAGCATGAGGAGAATTTAGCCAGTTTTTTCTCTAACGACAGACATGGTGCCTGGAAGGACTTGACACATCTTTAAGTTGAACAAGTTTTTAACGAACCCAGTATCTAAAAATTTCTTGAAGTTACGAGGACACCAACTTCGCAAAAACACTGCGCTAAAAGAAATTGGAAATTCATTTTCACAGCGCGTGGTATTTTGCAAAAAATAATCCAAATTTAAGAACAATTTGGACCGAAGTGATGCCTCTTCAGCGCCTCGTGTAAGACAATTTATAAACAAAGTTCATGAAACTGGCATGTCTCTGGACAATAAGGATAAAGGGGTTGTTATTGTCACCCAAAGTGTACGTGCAAACCAAAGAACCTAAACTCATTCCTCACCTCAAAGACTGATCATCAGTCGCACATCTCTAAGGTGAATACTGCATCAAGAACTTACAAGATTATTTGCTTACAAGGTCCTTCAAGTCAAGAATTATAGCAAATAACCATCTGCTTCGGTATCGCGGTTCGGTTGAAAAATACTTCGATTTTGGTCGCAAAATCATGTCTTTGATCAACAATTAAAACTATGTTCGGAATCCCAGAACATGCAGACCTTGTTGTAGAGAAGCCAATACATCCTCAAAGAGTGACTGTTAGGAGTGGGTTTTGTAGTGGTGGCATCGTCGGTTACTATTTCTGTGAAACTGCTCTGCTGAGATATGATAATTTTTTTTTTGGCGCGATTGGACGATTTGGTCATCAGCCGTCCAAACAAACGACCTTTGGCGCACTAAGTTCGGTAACTGTGCTATCAGCCACTGCGAAGCCTCGATTTAAGGCAGTTGGACTTTTTGAACAGGAATCTGTACGTCATGACTCCAATGAACCAAATATAATTCACATTCTTTGGGAAAACATCAATTGAACTCTACGCAAAGTAAAGACATAAACGATCCACAATTTAAATTAGTTGACATGGCAGTGACTGTCAAGCCAGCCGCGGCAGCCACTTAAATGAGGTCATTTTGCATAAATAGTCAGAAGGAATACTCTCTTTTACAATGGAATAATATTTTCAAAATAATGCAGAGTGTAGGTTCAATAATAAACCACCATGGCTCATCCCTAATAAGGATTGATCTTCTAGAACAATCGAACGATACTTCTTGCAAACTGAGATACATTTTAAGGCTTAGGACCAACATTCCATTGGCACTATAGGCAAATTAATCCATAAATTTAGATGTCGGTACACGATTCCTAATTAATTATTGTGCTCATAAGTCCAAAAATGTTCACATTTTTGACACAATTGCTCGGAACATAGCGTAACAAATACTAAATTCCGTATCAGCGACAATCAGCACTTTAAGTGTAGTTCGTCAACAACCTTCCTCCATGAGGTATCACGCTTTTAAATACCATGAGAATGACAATAAACACTGACTTCCGTCACGACCTTGAAATATGGGAACTCTAACTCTAAATTGTCCGGAAAAAATTGTGTCAAATCACACTGGCAGCCAATTTACTTTTGCACAACTGAGTTTTCCTCCTCCAATTGAATGCTCCATCAACCGGACAAAGTTCCGAAGCGATCATTACCTTGGAAGACAATAGCTCTGTAACCCGACGGGGTGCAAACAAGCCCAAAGTGAGCCTACTCGCATGACTGTTCTTAACGAAGATTAAAAAAGCGACACAATCCACTATTGAGTGCGCGCACATGCACACATATGTATCTAATTAAAGCCGCCCAAACTCAGTCTTGTGCCTCATATGAGATACTAGAATTATAGCAAATCTGACCTTCGAGGAACCACCAACTACAACATTGCGAGCTGCAAATTTTCGGTTATGCAATCCGATGTGAGCTCGCGCGCTAAGAGTGCGCTGACGGTCCCGGCTTAGACAACAAGCCGGTCGACAGAGACACAGCGTGTGCCATTTACATTGTTCAGTGAACTTTTATTGCGTTTCCAGAGACAAATTTATTACAAATTTTCGCATTGTAAACAAAGTACCAGCATACGAGTAGTAATATTTCTCAGTCCAATTGGGTTCTTTTTGGAGGCACTGCCAGTGGTGGTAGCGGCGGTAGTGGAACGCAATATTGTCTTCCATTGTTGAGTGGATTATTTAATCTACATTTTGTAGGTTAATTTTCTTGTTCATTTGCTTGAAGGTTACGGCGGCCGTAAGTTGTTTCAATGGTAGTTGCACGCAAACAATGTGAAATCATTGGAATACCGGCCGGGGGTTGGGGAGTAGCTTCTTATGTGGTGATTTGTCTCCGAGCGGAGCTTTATTGTTCTTGTAAAGGCATACACCATGCGTTCTAGATTCATATCAGTGTAATGTTGGTTGCTTTGATTTTCATGAGCGATAGGACTAATGATCTTATGACGAGTTCAGTTCTCAAGAATTGTGACTCCAACTCAAGCTAATTGAAATCTTGAAGGTCTCCTAGCAATTATTAAAATACAATTGTTTTGAGGTTTGCGAAAAGGTGAAGTTAGCTAGCGAGTTACAGTCAAGCAGCCATTAAGGCTTTGCTGTAAAAAGCGTCTGGATGACATCTCAGCGGCCAATACGGTGACCCTGTGCTGGGTACCTAGCCCCACGATATCCCCGGTAACGAAAAAGCGGACGAACTAGCCAGAGAAGAGTCACTTATGAACTCTTCACGGGCCCTTCCTGAGGCCAGTATACCGCTCAGTACACTGCAGAGGTTGATAGACATCGAGGCCAATGAGGAGGCTAATAAACTATGGTGCCGATTAGATACATGCGCATCAACAAATCACTGTGGCCAGTCTACGACAAAAAGAGATCTATCAATCTTATGAAACTAAGTTGAATGGATATCCGAATATCTGTTGGCGTTGTGACAGCACACTGTCACCCAGCACGGCAAGGATTACCGCATGATGACTACTGTAGTTGCAGGGAAGAAGAGGAAATAGAATCCATTCGTCACCTCATTTGTGACTGTCTACCGCTGGCCACTAAAAGAAGACATGGCCTTGGCAGTTATTCTTTTCAAAACTAGACGAGTTAGGTAATATTGAGCTAAGCAAACTCCTGGCTTAACTTAGCGGTCGAAGACTGATATTTAGGTTCCCAGAGTTTTTAAATATGGGGCACAATGGACTCTAGGAAATAAAAAGAGGCTATTACAGGAATGATCTTCGGAAATTTTACTAAAGGGTAAAAAAGTACATATATGTATGCCAAAGTTATGCAGCCCATATACAAAAAAGAGAGAACCGCACTCGATGCTGACCATATGTAGAGCACATTCCTGCAGACTATGTAATAGCTCCGCTGTCAGACAGAATAAACCATGCAACCCAGATGATGATAACTAATAGTTCCATCCACCCGAGCTGCACAGTAGTTTCAAAATTTTAGAACAGCAAATCTACAAGTGCTGGCGACCTATTTCAAACAGCAGAAGATAACTTGTGAAGGAGTACGTATGTATGCACCCACTTATTCAACATGTCATTCTTTTCATGTGGCCGAACCACATAGAACCGACGCTGACACCCCTTCAAGTTATGACCTATCAATATTTTTCAATGATTTGTCCTCTAATAAAGTGAGTAGGCCTTTCAATTATTTATGGAGAACAATTTTAAATGCCTGGTAGCCCATACTGTCAATCCTATCAATCCGAGATCTTAGAACTTACCCTTGGAGCTAAGAGATCTTAGCGTTATAACTCTTAGCTTAGAGCTAGCTGCAAGACGTAAGATGAGTGCTCGGAACCCCAAGCTAAATCCCTTATCCCAAGGCCAAAGCTGATAGCAGAATCCATTAGGCCCAGGAGCTGCTAGCCTCAAATATCCGTTAACCACTAGCTGTATATTGCCGGTAGCTGTTAGTCATGAGCCGTAAGCAGGGAACTGCTAGCCGTAAGCCAAAAACTAGAAACTATTAGTCGTTAGCCGTTACCACGGGCGTCGATAGCCTGATTGGATTCCGAACGAATAAGAGGAAGAGAAAGGGGGAAGGAAAACTCACACTTTCCATCAAGGCCGGAATAATTCCAGATTATGCCTTCGGCAAGAGTGTACATGTCATCGCCCAATGTTTGTTGTAGGACACAGACACAGACTGTTAAAAGTAGCTTTGCGTTCGAGCTACATAGCTACATACATGTAGCAACCCGAAAAAATTATTGGTTGAGTTCTTGGGCCACCCCGGCCTGGAGCGCCATCAAAAGTTATGTAAGGTCATGTGTGCCACAACAAAAGGCGCAAACGAACTTCAGACTCACGGTTTTTAAAAAAAAGTTTTCGAGCTACGTACATACATATGTATATAGTAGCACCTTAAGCCCCTAATTAATTTTGTGTGATCTTTTAAAATTTGCCAGACAATTTCAAAGTTGCTCTTAAAATAGACTAAATTGCTTGCAGCAGTATTTCCAAACATCAATCCACTTTCAAAAAACTTTCTAAGAATCGAATACCAACCCGTTTACTTGTTACATATTTCGTTTGATTTGATTTATTAGTTTCTGCCCCTGTGCGTACATAGAAGCCACAAGCAAAACGGCACAATAATTTGAAGATTTGATTAATGATCTTCATTAAAAGTTCGTTTTCATAAATCATTGAAACAGCGGCCTGAGAGAATCATTGACTCTAAAAAAACGAACCAGAAATCATCATCACGGGAGCCTGGCACCACCGGACTAAATTCCAAGGAGGAATCAACTCAAATGAATAACGATATCGGGACGCGCTATCATCACAGCCCTACATCATACGCAAACCTTTACAAACAATGAGTGCGACCCAAAAAAAGGAAAAAAAAAATAATGGAAATTAGTTTAGGCCCCGAATCCTGGGGTGAATCCGATTTTTTGTCTTTTTTTTATCATTCCTTGGGGAATCGGGGTTACAGTCGACACCGAATAGATCATTCCTTCAAAGTAAAAATCTCAGCAAATACCTACTGGACCGTAAAGGAGGAGAAAGAGTGTCTTATGTTCTTTTTGCAATAGCCTCTCAAGGATCGTCTGCATATGAGAGAGTGTTTGTGTTGTTGCCGCTTGGCTGGATAAATATTTGTATTGATCTTGACATGTGGCCCTTTTGCAGCTCGCATCCCTAATGGTTTAGTTTGTGCAAATTTCTTTTGATTATGCGTTAATAAGTTATGTGAAGGATTGCAATAGGCAGCCAGATACCGTTTGGATGAATTTCGTGTTTGCGAATGATTAATTGTTTGGTAGTGTTCAGATCTAGCCGAATGTTTTGTTGTCCTTTGTTTAGTCTTTTTAAAGGTTGAACAAAAGCATGCGTAGTTATTTTGACAATCTTTTCAGATTGTGATGTACCCCCTACTGGTGAATGTTCATTTGTCATTCTGTTTTGAATTATATATGTATATTGCATTTGTAGACTTAAAATGAACGTTCATTTAGAACTAGCAGTTGGAATTTTACTAAGCCTTGCAAAGGGTTAAAAGAGCTGTCGGTTTAGCTTAAGTAGATTGTTGGTATTATCGACAGGATGCCTTCACTGCAGAGTAAGGGATTTTGAACTATTTGTAACATCTTTAAGTGTTATAATAATTTTTGTAGTCGCAGTTAAGTTCTAATACATGTATGTACACTTGAAGAGAATTTTCAGTTTGTGCCTTAATTCAGTAATTGATCAGTTTACTCGAGAAATATCAGTATCTTCTTCGTCAATCGTCATGGACGATGTCTAGGTGAAAATGTAGGAAAAGGATGAGAAGCTGGCTTCTAACAGAATTTCTTAAACCATTCCAAGCTTCTAAAGGAGCAAAAAATTGGAGACCAATCATTCGAATCAAAGGATTGCAAGCATTTGTACCAGTTAGTAATGATGCTCCGAATAGTATAGATTATTTTTTCTTTAAAACAAATATTTACGTCTTATGTTAAATATTGCCCCATAGTAACAAGTGAGGCAAAATTTCGCATCATCACCTCCACGTGGTGCCCCCTGGATAGCCACGAAGTAGTGAACTAACGATGAGCGTATGCCAAATCCGTCTATCCATGTGTAGCTGAACACTAGAAACTGCGCGAGCACAGCTGGGTGAACTTCAGCACTCATGTGAAGCCGGATGAGGCATCTCTTGTTGACCTGAACGTCTTTATGCGTCTCAGATGTCTAACAAGAGCCCTCAGAAGGAGGATGGACGGAGGATGAACTCTCGACGGAATCAACGGCGGAATCCATGGACGGTTTGGCAGACACCTTACATGAGCTACTTCGACATATTCGAAGCTCAGGTTTGTAGGGATTTCCATGACTGCGTCAGGGTTATGGAATAGAGATGGTGGCGGATGAACCCTAAATGGGCCAACGGCAGCACTCATACCTCCGAATGGGATACTGATGCGGCTTTTCGAACCGGCCCTTCGTCCAAGGGGCTAAAACGTATGGAATTGGTTCTCCAGGTTTGGGGTTGTGCCGTCGGGGTAACTGCCTTACCACGTAAAATGAATAAAGTTATGAGAGAGACACCAGCCTCGGATAAAAACAACAGTCTCTCTCAATTGGCTATACGACCCGAAACGTCCACGGACTACGATTTACGAGTATGCACCTGGAATGTACAAACTCTGCACACTCAGGGTGCGGCTTAAAAACTTGAATCTATCCTCACGCAGTACAAGGCAGATATTACTGCGATCCAGGAGACACGATGGATAGGATCAGGTATGCGGCAAAGACCTAGCTGGGACCTTTATGACAGCTGCCAAAAAAGACTGCACATGTTAGGATGCGGATTCGTCGTGGGAAATCGGCTGCGATCAAGAGTCATTGATTTTAAGCCGATAAGCGATCGACTGGCTGTAATCCGCATCAGAGCAACATTCTACAACATCAGCCTGACATGTGCACACGCCCCTGCCGAAAACGCTGAAGACCCTGCCAAGGAGGAATTCTACGATCTCCTTGTGCAAACGTATTGCACAATAATATTGATTTTTTAGGGGCCGCTCAAACATTGGAAAAAATCAAGAAATGCCAAAATTCCAGCTAAATTCATATCAATCCAGTCAAATCTGACTTGAAAGCAGTCAAAACGGCAAGAGTGCTGAAGAGTCATTTGTGGTTTATTCTCACTCCAAATACGGCAGTTTGCTTATTGACGTATTCGTTGAGCCAAAAGAGAGCATCATCAGTGAACCTAATTTTGCCATAAGATTCTGAATTATATTGCAATAGGATTTGAGTCCATTTTGCGAAGTTTCGACGCATGGCATGATCCAGTGGCTTCAATTCAATTCCAAAGTACAACTTGGAGCAGCATCTTATAAAAGGAAAATAGTGGAACTAAATAAATATAAAAGATTTAATAAAGGATGTGGGCGCCATGGCTCAAGTGGCCAGTGCGTTGGATCGCTGAGCGGGAGGTTCGACGTTCGAATCCCAGAAAACACCAACAAGTTTTGTCACTGTCTCACCTCTCACGAATGTTTGACAAACGTCCGAGACTAATAACTGTCATGAGAAAGCTTCTCAATTTGCCTTTCGAAAAAATATAACACGCACAACACGAATGGTCACGAGAAGCTAGGCCCTGGATCACAAACGTTCTGTTGCGCCAAGTATTTGTATTTTTAGTAAAGAAGATGAGAGAGAGGGGTAAGCTTTAAAAACGATTCGCGATCTTAGAAACCACAAAATTTCTTCACACATATCTAGAAGACCTAACTGCGCCTAAGATTTCAAATCGCTCGTTTTGGATATCTGTGAAAGATATTAAAATATTACCAAATGCCAGCCCAATATTTGCCGAGCTCATAGAAAAAAAAGATTCAAACCGTTTGACGGTTAAGCATTGATAGAGAATCTTGTTCCAACCATGAAAGTAAACAATTTTAAAATGGAAACTAACGCTGGTATCAGATGATAAAAGAAAATTAATAAAAAAGAAGCTAGGAGGTGCCGACAGACATATGGATCGTCGCAAGAGAGAGAAGACCGAAAAGCAGATATTTTGTTGCCAAATAACACTGGTCAACAAAGATAAAATTCTCCCAGGGATCCATTCTTTAAAATACTTTACTTCTTTTCCATATACCTACCTACATATATAATTGGGTGCTGATGGCAGCACCTTTGTAGCATCTTGCTAAGACAGCGAACACGTGCCCAGTATGCATTGTTGTCTAGCGCGATTTGTAATGTAGCTGGTTGCTGGTTATTTTCCGATGTCAACAACTCTCGCTTACGTAACTTTGTGCAACAGTTCTAGGGTACCCCAGTGGCTTTAAATGTTGTCCTTAATTTCCATCCACTAATATTTCAATCAAGATTACATTCCCATTCGCTTTGGTCACCTTTATTGCAAATTTTTTAGCTTAATTCAATGTAATATGTTGTTAACCTAATTTTATAGTCATTAAAAATCACAGTCCATCTGTTTTATGTTGAAACCGTATAATTGCTGAAGAACTTCAACCCAGAACCCACCGTGGAAGTATTCAACTATTTATTAGTCAATCCAAACTTAAGTGCAACCAATCACTTCATATTCATGAAGACACGTTTGTAGGTTCAATTAAGAAGCATGTACAACATTGTGCCCAGCGAACCCCATCTCCCAGGCCTGTCATATAACTTCTTGGTTCCAAAACGAAGTTTCACAATTTATCGTTCCTATAAATTGAGGTCTTGGCAAGTTCACTGAGCATCCTTATGTTGATGCAATAAGCTTCATCTCTTTCTCGCTTATTCTTCATGTTCGTTTTTACATCACTGTGGCGATTTTATCCACTGCGCCGGCTCGGTGACCCTATGACATATGAAATATATAGACTCTTTCCATCGCCAGCTATAACAAACACCAAAGTGACAAAATACCTCTTTCATCATTACCTAGCACACCCAGCAGCAGCAGCAGCAACGGCACCAGAAGCACCGGCGGCGGCCATTTCCATTCTCCAGCCACTGTACTGTACTGAAGATTCACGCCTGCCAAACTTTTTGAGTTATGCGCTTCGCGTCAACTTATTCCAGGCATATCGATTGGTTGTGCGGACCATGCATCGACGTCTTCCTGAGCTCTGGGCTATGAACACCAGAGCGAGGTGTTAAAATGTCCATCCGCACGTCTCTTCGGGCATTTTATGCATTTTGCAGCTGTTAAGAGATATACCGAGCCTAGATTAAATTATGAACTCTATGCGGCGCATGGTGTGCGCGCCTTATGTCGCAACACCGTGCAACGCCTCGAGGACATTTAATTACTGTGGGAAGCTCTGGTCGATGTCTATGTCTTCTGCTGCATGGACTACCGAAAGATTCCATTGTGTAACCTCCTGCACAGTAGCGCGAGCGCAAATGTTCTTTGATACGATCGGACTTGGTTATAGATTAACTCACCATCTTGGGTGACAAAGTATCTGCATTGCAGTTGGGTGATTTATTTAGAATGCACAAAAGTTCCGTTTATCTGTGCGCCATCTCGGAATAGCGGGTGCAATTCAAATTAAGTTTTCCATGCGATGCATTTTGAAGTCACTGCAGCTTAAGACTGATTGCCTGACTCTGAGGCTGCAACGGATACAATGCTTGTAATTACGAACAGCAAAGTAGGTCGGTGCAATATGCCTTTGAGCTACAATAGAATGATTTTATTATGCTTTTCCTCTGCGGTTGCCTATTTCTCATGACATTGGCAACTATCGCAGAATTGTGAATAGCAGCGCGAAGTTTCGAGATTCGAAGCATAATTAAAAAACTAGAACACAGCTGGGAAATGGAAAAGTGTTAATTTACGATCGGATTTACCTTTGTCGGAAAGGTTAAATCGCTTGAATTGCATTGAACTTGTTGAAAGGGCTCATTACTCTTGAGATACAAGAGTATTATGTTGTTAGTTGCACTGGGGGTCACTTGAAATCGAATTGGATAATTAACTTAGCTTTGAAGTCGTTATAGTTGTTAGAATGCAATTGCTTAGGTACACATGGGCTTTTGCTTATTGCTGTACCTACTTTGATCTTCGTTTCGGCTCATTATTACTTATTAGAATGTGCACAGCTGCAAACGGTGCATAATCATAGAGTTGACCTGACATTTATTTTTATGAAGTACGAAGTGATCTTAAGCCCCTTTGCCAACTGCTTAAGTACTCTAAGTAACTGATCGTCCTTAAGCGTCTATAAGGACAACCATTATTTCAAACTGCTTTTTAAAGTAAGCTCTCTGCCAAAATAGCTGACCTAGACATCCTGCAGGCTGTCTTAAACTTTGAAATTCAATTTTTCATCGCTTAGCGAGAAGCTCCAGCTGTTGTTAGTAAGCACTATGAACGCTTTCTTTGCGGGAGAATACCTGGGTGGGTCGTACTAGTACCTGTTAGTATTGTGTTGCGTTTCTTTCGGCTACCACAATGAACCCCTGGTTCAACGAAGATTGCCGGCAAGCAAATGCAGGGAAACAGAAGGCATGCAAATCGGCGTTGCATAGAAGGACCAGAGCTGCCCGCGATCTCTACGAGCAGAAGAGAAGGGATGAACATCGGCTTCTCAAAAGGAAAAAGAAGGAGCTTGAGAAGGGCGCGTTTGAGGAAATAGAGAGATGCTATTGCAGGAATGAGGTTCGAAAGTTTTACTAGAAAGTTAGAGGAACATGACGCCTGCAGGGACAAACAAAGAAACCTAGCAGTCGATGTTGAAGAAATGGAAAGATCACTTCTGCAGACTGTATAAATGCGACGAAGGCCAAAATTCCGCTGTCAGGCAGAGCTAACCGTTTAATCTGGACGATGATAATCACATTTCCGTCCACCCGACCTGGATAAAGTTAAGATACCGATATCTAAGCTGAAATCCAATAAAGCTGCTGGAGCTGATGGCCTGACTGACGAGGTATTCAAAGCAGCCAGGGATGACTCGGTAAGGAACATGCACCAACTCATTTGCAAAATATGGTCGAACGAAAGTCTACCCAATGAATGGAACCTCAGCATTGTTCATCCGATCATCAAAAAACGAGACCCTCTAAACTGCGCCAACTATAGACGAATACGTCTCCACAAAGTCGCGGACAAAATTTTATTTGCTAGTTTATGTGAACGCTTAAAACCTTTTGTCAGCAATCTGATTGCTCCATATCAGTGTGGTTTTGGGCCAGGAAAGTCCACCATCGACCAAATGTTCTCACTACTACGAGTAGATCTTAGAAAAAGCCAGGAATTTCAGTTCGATACCCACCACCTTTGTATCCATTTTATGGCCGCCTATGACAGTATCTATAGAGGTGAGCTACCTATATACAGCTATGTCTAGTTTGGCTAAAGCAGCTAAGATGAATTTAACGGTTAATGAGGGCAAAACAAAGTATATGCTGTCAAAAAGGATATACGACACCGACGCCTCGGAATGAACGTCACTCTCGATAGACATAACTTTGAGGTAGTTAAGCACTTTGTTTACCCAAATTCAGAAAATAACACCAGCGCTGAGATCATAAAAAGATTAACTCTTGCCAATTGATGCTTCTTTGGGCTAAGAATGCAATTGTGCAGCAAAGACCTCTCTCGAACAACTAAATCAACCCTATATAAGACCCCGATCATCCCAGTTATGTTAAGAATGGGTGAGGCCGTTCTCGGTTGAAGCGGCGATTTCAAACATGTTTAATTTCTCCGCTCTAATCGCTTTGATTTTTAAATTTTTTAAAATTATGATTAATAACAAAAAATACTGACTACAGCTCGACAATTTTTTTTTTTAATTTTGATACCAACCTTAAAGTTACTGCAAGACGTTCAGTAGATACATTGGGTTTGAGATGAAATTTGTCCACTTGTTCGTCAACTTGTGTTGAATTTTGTCAAGTAAATATTCGAAAGTGTGTATGGTCATTCAGAAATATTCTTGAAATTTAACGCGATCTTCTCGTAGCTCGAGAAATTGGTTATTTACATGAATTCCTACACTTCTGTTTCCGCGTGTCAGGAGATATCACACATTTAAGGAAGAGAATGAACTCTTGCTTGTTTGCTTCTACTTTGCTCTTACAGACTTAAGCTGGTACCTCTACAATGTAAGTAAATCTATCTTAAAAATTACATTCCACTTTTGTGTATAATTTCCATAATTCATGCTTCAATATTCCTATATATTTATGTCATTATAAGGACGAGCCCCACCCCTTCTATCTACCCACCAAATAACAAATATAAGACTCGAACGTAAAATAGAACTATACTAGCTCCTTTCTGTATGTGAATCATGCATTAACTACTGGGCTACCGCGCCTACTTTATTTATTTAATTTAAAGAAAAAAACTAGATGTCTATACTCTAGCAAACATGGGGAGAAAACTCTTCCAACTCTCACGCAAGACCGCCAGTATATACAAATCGTCTAGGCACTTCGTCTATGACTTCTAACCAAAATGCGTTGATCAAATTTTCGGCTGGTACCGATATCGCTCTCCATCCAATCAAAGCACCGTTAGTATTATATCATTGATACAGTAATTTTTTTTTGTTCTCTGGTACTTCAGTGGGCTGACCTGATAACAAAACCAGAAAAGATTGCTATGACATGGTACACTGCAAAATGCTGTTAAATAAATAAAAATCTAGAGATCTTCTAGGGTGTTTTTAAATAATTGTCTATCTTCTTGTCTATTGTATGCACCTACAACAAACAAGTATATTCATGATAACAATTAACAATTATGCATGCAAAAACAATTTGAAATGTTACCAGGATAACATGTTAATTTATCCGAGTGTAATATTTCGAATTGAATCTACCATTTATAATAGTCATTCAAAGTAGAAACACCTGCTTGGTGATGATTACATCGAATCTTCACCGTGATTGAACATAATCGAAATTCCTCTCCCGTAATTGCCATAGTTAGATACTGATCATGACCCTCCTGTCCAATAACTGCGCTAATGATTATAATCAACGTTTCCCTGTCATCATCCAAATAAAGTCGTGATTTTTCCATTTTAATAATTCAGTCAGCCTTATAAGTGCCAATGGTGCAGAAACCGACAACAACAACAACAACAACAACTCCACCATTCAATCCATTATTACGAAATCAGCAGAGCATCATCTTTGTCACGGCCTGAACTTGAATTAAATTCCACGATCATCGATCATGCGCCAAAAAAATTCCTACCACTCTCTACGGGGTAAGGGATTTTCATCTAATGCTCCAAAATATATTTTTCCACACCAAAAGTAAAAATCACGGTTATCGTGTCTCGTGTGTTCGGGAAAACATTCATGCAAAAGGAAACAGCTAACAATCCATCCATACCCGTTTCGGGGGCAAAGTGACAATGTCATTTTCCACGCTTCAAGAGACAATGAAAATCTGTAACTGCTGTGCTCCATGCAAATCTCAGGCGAATTTTCCATCCTTCATTGAAGCACATGGAAGTGCTCTTGCTGTTGTTATGGTTAAATGAGTTACGGTCAAGGTTGTAACCTGTGTGTGTATCAGCCGTCGTTCGGTCGCGTAGTTTGCTTGATTGGCTTGAATAATTTGTTCCCTCATCGTTCATGTGTCAATTCATCATCGTCACTCCGCCCACTAAGTACATATATAATCTGTATTCAGTTCAAGATCGTTTCAGAAAAAAAATCATATAATTTATTTTTTATTTTTTTTTATAGAAATCAAAATAAATGAATGACTGGAAACAGGAAGTTGAAGGTGAATGTATTTTTGTCCAAATGTCACAAATATTGACTATTGAACAGATTCTTAATGTATGTGCGGCAAGAAGGGATCAACAGTGTAATTATTGAATTATTTAACAAGCTCGTTGCATTTATGGTAGCCTTTGTTCCTTTGGGAAACTGGGGCATTCCTCGAAGATTGGAATAGGGGAATGATTGTTAAGCTGCCCAAGAAGGGAAACCTGATGGAATGCGGGAACTGGAGAGGTATATGCGTTCTTCCGGTTGTGGTTAAGCTAATAGCTAAAATAATTCTGGATCGAGTCAGAGAACATCTCAATTCAACGCTCGAGAACGCTCCTACATCGACTACATCAACAGATCTCCGATACATTTGGTGTTTATTGATTTCGAGTAGGCCTTCGACAGTTTGAATCGAGATGCTATATGGCGAGCTTTGCGCAGGAGAAGTATATCAGATAAAATGTGTCGCTAAGCCGACCTATGATGGCGGTAAATGTCATGTTTTACACAACAGTAACCTTACCGTCAGAGGAATTTGAAGTCCGCAGCGGAGTACAACAAGGATACATTCTTTCGCCACTGTTATTCCTAATGGTAATCAGTGATATGATCTGGGCAGCTCTGTCTGGAGGAAACATGGGACATAGATGGACTATGATGATGACATTCGCCTGCTCTCAGATGGCTAATGGACCTGCATCAGATGGTCCATAATCTGGAGTCAGAGGCGAATAAAGTAGGGCTTAACATAAATACGGCAAAACAAAGGCATTAGGCACTTCAATTTCTCAAGAAAACACCAGCGCCGCTCAACTTAGCATTTCCGCACAGAAAGTCGAGAAAGTAAGCAGCTGCGTTCGGTATGGTGTCTTAATTATGGAAAAGAAATGTTTTCAGCACAAAAATCAATCTGAGACTGTTCCAAAGAAATGTGGAAACAGTTCTATTTTATGAGTGTAGTACCTGGAAAATTACCAACACCGTCACAATAGATGTCTTTGCAACATCTTATATCCGAACTGTATATAAAACAACCAACTACACGCGATAACGGGCCAGGAGCCAATAGACGACAAAATACAATGGAATCCACCTACTCAATCAGGCAGACGAGTGGGCCGCAATAGGCAGACATGTAGAAGGACAGTCGAGGAGGAATCTAGATCATTGGGGATAACTTCAAGAGATTCGAACCTCCCGCTCAGTAATCCAACGCACTAACCACTGAGTCATGGCGCCCAGCCCAGTTTTTATAGAAACCGCTTCAAAAATTGGTGTGTCTCTACATAATGTATGACATCGGTGTCAAACTTTTTGTATTGAAAACTTGCTGAGTTTCTATTAAAAAAAAATACAAATACTTGGCGCAACGGACGTATGTATGTGGTCCAGCAGGGCCTAGCTTTTCACGACCATTCGTGTTGTGCGTGTTATATTTATTCACACAAATGGAAAGAACCTACAGTAGTGGCATATGGATGGATATACGTGCAGGTATTTTGACATTATAGCTCGGCTTAGCCATATTCACTGTCCTCTTAATAAAGGCTTTACATCACCGAATGATTTTCCTCAGACCAAACAGTTTTAAGTTTCTTGAATGAATAAAAAGAACCACTGAGATGCATTT
The DNA here is from genome assembly GCA_946965025.1 of Blera fallax. Lineage (NCBI taxonomy): Eukaryota > Metazoa > Arthropoda > Insecta > Diptera > Syrphidae > Blera > Blera fallax. The sequence continues at coordinate 24,370,464 of OX337245.1, forward strand.
TTACAAAAGCTAACGTTCAGCAAAAAAAAAAAAAAAAAAATAAAATAGAATAAAAAAGAACGACAAACATGCGGACGAAACTAAATTACGATAAAAATCGAATTGTGATAATATTTTCAATAGCGTGTACTCATTTCTGTTGACAACACTGTAGACGACAGATTGAAAAGATGCATTCACAACAGTTGTTCAGTTCACTCGATGTCATGACGATAAGATTCACCTATCAGTTGACAGTGGACTCTGCAGAACGGAAATAGTATTTTTTAATATTCAACGCAACATGCCCCTTGCTAAGATTCATTTTGACATTCTGTTAGAATATATCAAAAGTTATGAGGTTTTCCTTTCTACTTCTAGGCATTTGCCTTCTTTGGTGGCTCCAATATATCTTTTTATGGGCAGCCATGATGATATTTTGAACAGTATCAATCCGAGGAATATTAATGCATACTGCATCGTTGTGTTCACATTATGTATCTAATGCTTAGGTAGCAGACAGTGCGCGTTATCCAGGTGTTGTTTATTAATGCCACTTGTTGTGTGGAGGTAATAATTTATACTCGAGATGTCATCAAAATCGAATAGTATCGTATACTACGACGAGATGTGAATCTGTGTATTCGTATGCATATGGAGATTGTTGTAAACCCTTTTACTCACCTGTTGTTTCCCTTGTGCATGAATTATCCCTGAGATTCACAAGGGGAATTCCGCTCTTCGTGCAGCGGTATAGTATTGCAATGCAATAGTTAGACATTATTCATATATTTTTTAATATGCGCTTTTATAGCGGTCTAGACAATAGATTTTATTGCATGGCGCACTGGTATGGATATTAATTTTATTAAGTAGAGAGGAAATACATTTTTTACGATTAAACATTTCTTTCGGAATGCATTTGAAGAATTCATCGAGTTTATTGAGGAACTAATAAATCACGAAAATGTTTGATCATAATTGGTAATATTTCAAAGGCAGAGCGCCCTATTGCCAAGTGTAACTGAGAAGCTGATCATATTTTCTTTGAAATGAAAAACCAAGACCGCATCATAAAAATCAACATCACCTGGAGTTAAGTGATCCATACTAATGCGTAATGATGTCTATTACAAGCGGCCATTCAATAGTTGAAGTGGTAAGCAGTGAATGCTACATATGTAAGTAAAACATTTAAATGCAAGTTTAAACGAAACTTTCTCCGAAACGTATAGCATTAATCGTGCTGGTATGTGCTAGTTCTTAATGATTTCCTTCGATTGGGTAGCATAATAACAATACATGAGTTGCTTAAGAGAGGCACCCCGCGGGGAACATATCTTCTCATTCGGCTATTTCTCATTCAGATTCGTTAGTAATGCTAGATTAGGTTAGGTAGGGTGGTGAGGCTTTTTTTTACGATTTTGGTGGTGGTGATCTTCCCGTACTAAGGATTCTTCTGTATTCGGCTCGCGGATGTTTGCTTTGCATTTCTCACTTAAACCGGGTTTCTTGCCGTTTCTTAGTCCCTTTTTTGAATCGTGGGCATTGAAAAAATACAGATTCAGCGTTTTATGAGCTGTCGTTCTGTTTGCACAGGTACGAACGTAAATATCCACACCCCGCCAGAAACCGTGTAAGGTAATAGTCCAACTCTTCATATCGCCTTTCGTTCCATAACGGAATACGTGCGATAAGTCGTTATATTGCAGAAATATTCCTACGTTCTTGCCATTCCATTACACGTTCCACTCTTTCTGGTATGTGTCTTTTTTTTTTTTTTTCTATTGGCTTGATTGGGTTGGGATGGTTATCTTGGCTTAAACAATTCTGACGGTGGTGTCTATCTACCAGTATGTCGAGGAGTATATCTAGTAAGCATTTTTGCAAGGATGCAAACAGCATCGAAGTACTTGTAGTAAAGAAGCTGGGCCCACATTAGATATACTCGTACTTTCCAGATTTTATTGTTGTCACATTTAATCTTTGTGGCCCTGGCCCAATTCTCTGACGCATAAAGGATTATAGGTGTAGTTTCACAGACTAAAAATAAACGTCGATTTCGTTTCAGTTCTTTTTTTATTAGTCATAATGCGTTCAAGGGCTGGCATATGCCAGTGCGTTTACAGACATAAGTTAGCTGTTCTTAAAAGGACAGTCTCGTATCTATCATGACACCTTATTTGCGATTTGGATTTAATTCCATTTTCAATGACTTTATATAATGGGTTATAGGTAACCCATTCATTTTGTAGTCCAGTAGCCTTTGACCAGCCACCATCGCACGATTTTTGTTGGTTTATTGCCAATCTGCACTTCTGCTTCTTGCAGTTTGGTAGTACATAATTGCGATGACAATAAGGTCTTCAAAGTATATAATTCTTAACCTATCGGGTATAGGAAACAGTAAGACACCATTCTGAGCGCCGTGGCTATATGGTTCGTGCGTTTGATTACAGTAATCAGAAAACACTAAAAAGTTCCACCACTAGCGAATGTCTGAGAAACTTCTGCGCGTAATAACTGTTAAGAGAAAGTTGCTCAAAGAAACAAAAGCCTTTCGCATATGGCTCCAAACTGTGGGTCCCTTCCATTCATGTGAAAAAATATAACACGCACAAGACAATTGCTCGCGAGAAGCTAGGCCCTGAACCACATACGGTTTGTTCACCAGCACAAAATATGTTCCACTGCATCAGGCTTAGAACGGATCTCTTTAGCACTCCTTCCGTCACAGCATATTTTGTAGGACCACTTTCAGTGTGCACAGTTAGATTTTGTGTCCTAGGAAGTTCGCCACAGTCATCGGAAGGCAAGTTGGGACCCACATGTTTTTAACTGCCTTAAAAATGATATTTGAAATATGAGGTTGAAAACCATCATAAGGCACTAGGCTTCAATGAGGCCCCACTGCGATCCATAGAGACCTCCATTAGCCAAGGTTAACCTAAACTCTTCCTTAAAGGACATAATTTACGTTTTCTATTTCAATTGACAAGACCTACCTTCTTTAGGTCAACGAAGAAGTAATTGACTAAATATTTTATACGGTTTCAAATTTGAGTTATAAAGTCTTTACATCATAAAGGATGAGAAAAAACCAATTGAATTTAACCCTTTACGGGGTAATTGAGAACCTGAAAATACTACTTTCGAAGGCTCGTAAGAAGTCCGGGAAATGCAGGGCAGTAAATAGAGTTTATTTACTGCAACGACTGAAATGGTCAACCGTTGTTTCAGTGGAAAGTTACTTCCTACTGAAATTTGTAATCCATCTTTTAATAGTTTTTCAGTCAAGTAACTAGAGACTGCAATTATATATTATATAACTTTGGGCATTCAAAGGTAACAGCCAACTACTACGAACCACTGGATGGATTATAACAAGTGGTAAAAATCTAGTTCATGTGGTTTCTCCACAAATCGCCCTGCACTTGCTTCTGCAAATGAAAGCTAATGAAAGTAAATTCTCTTCTTTAATTTCTTTTTAGGCATCCTTGGACCTTGGACAATCTGCAGCACAATAAAGAGACTGCCGTCCTACCGGGAAGCAGTCTGTGTCTCAAAAAATTTCATTAAAACAATTTTGTACTCGTGACGTTGTGTCAACACTGGTTTCTTAAAGCAGTGAAGGAGCACATCAGATACAATAATTGTTTGGGCTTTCATACGGCCTTATAAGTTTTCCATACGTTATAAGAACTAGTGGAAGTCGTAAAATATATGTAGAATCTCATAATCTGAGTTGGTTCATTACATACAACTTACCAAAATGTAAAAGTGGTAATGCCACTTTGTCTGTAACCATCGTATAACATCATTGAAGACCTAGTTTGAAAGCAAAGTTAGTTCGAGTCCTGATAAGATTGTGCACGCAGCCTTGGATGCCTTGCGATGGTATTAAGTATAATCTTTACGGATGGTTGAAATTCTGAGTGCAGTGGATAATCCTTACCCGCCTCACCACCATTTTCTTATTCATTCATTCATAGTTGATATAGTTTTTCTCAGATCACCACTCATCAACACCACTGAATGATCAATATAATCTGCACCCTCATCTTCGATTGCATTCGATAGCCGGCTGTAAGCTGCTTTGTATCCAAAATCTCGACATAACTTTCGCTTTGTTATTGACTTTGTTTGTAAGGCTCACTCAACTGACAATCGGTGCGCCGCATACATACATACCTACTTCAAATAGCAATTTCGATTGAAAATAAAAATAACAATTTCGAGAGCGTTTATATAATTATCGTTGAAGTAATCGTTTTCGGTCAATCTACTGTGTCATGAGCACCACATGACGATGTGATCGGTCGTTATGACATTACAAGAACTCTCCCCCGACAGAGATGTTAAAAGTAAACAGCTAAAGATTTCACAAAACCACTATTCGTTGTCAAAAAGTCGTGGCGGAATCATTTTGATTCACGGTTATATGCGAGCTATGCCAGGCACTAGCCTGAAGAGGCCAACGCAAGCGAACACAGCACACACGCGGATTCCCACAGATTGATGGAAAGTTTTAGCCGAGATCTAAATTATCTCTCCAAACAAGATTTACGTGGGCGTCAAATCAGCGGTCTTGTCAAAAGGTCACCGTCACATTATATGGGGATCTTCAGGTATACGACAGGCAGGCCTCACTCCTTCATGATCATCACAGAGAAGACGATACTCTGTGTGTGCACTTGGTACCAAAAAGCAATCTATTTGAACTCTCTTTGCAGATATATAGGACACTATAATGGGATTTTATGTCCACTAAATGATACTGGAGTGCATGAGTTGCCCTAGGGCGTCGAAATGGTGTACTGTGTTTTAGTACACAGCATCAGGCAAGTGTATGCTTGCTGGTACGATTTGTTTGGTGGAACAGAGCCAACCATTTAAATCGACCGAGTTGTAGACAAGATGATGATGATATGATATCTAGAGTCGTTTACCATAACGTCACATTAGAAGTGCTCATTATATCGTTCAGAGTATGGCAACGAGTGTTGACCCCTTTTGCAGGTAGATTGGATTCATCTTGGAGAATTCTGTGAGAGTTCTGTAAGTTGCGGTTAGTCTACTGGCAGTTCTAAGTAGACTTATGAACATACATATGTATGTTGCTGACATTATTTTTATTGCAGGTACATATGTATGTTTTTTTTCACCTTATCATACTTTTTCGTTATAATTTGTCGCACCGAAAATTGTTGAACGAACTTATCGAAGTTGCGTACGAAAACTGTTGGACTTTCATGCATTGACATATTTATTAGTTGACCTATTCCTGCTTTCATTTAACAAAGTATGTGTAGTATGAGCTATACATTATTTGCATTTTCCTATACATTATTATCTTAAGCACTCAGTAACAAACAAATCCACTATACTTCTGCCCCTGGAAAATATACGCAGTCGTAATTTCTGCGTCGTTATTCCGAATCCAATTTTATGGCCCCACCCCTAGAAAATGTCTAACAAACATCCGGGAGTAATAACTGTGATGAGAAAGCTTCTAAATTTGCATTTCAGATATGGCTGTAAATTGTAGGTCCCGAATGGTCCCGAGAAGCTGGGCCTTAGGCTTCATACGATCTATTGCGCCAAGTACTTATTTTAGTTTTTTTTCGATAGAACTTCGACTATAAAGTTCTTACGCATTATGATCTAAAGTGCGCACATTCTTACGAAAGCTGAACACTGGTGGAGGAAGTATCTCTTCATCATATCGCCGAATTCTGGATCAGACTCACACGTTGGGACAATGATATTCCCATGTTGCTCATGTGACTACCTCAAAAATAGTTTTTTGAGATAAGCCCAATTATAGTTCTATAGTACTTCCTCCTCAAATTGAGAAATTCAGCTATATTGACACCAATTATTGGTTGCTGAGCGGTTGTAGTCTTTGACCCATCCGTTGCCAGAGCACCATTCCGCCTTGGGCACTTTGCCATATAACAGACATCATTTTCCAGTCTATTGTTACATCTTTGGGTGATTTGTGGAAGTATCAAACGCCATAAGTTCAGCCTTACTGTCCCTATAGACAGTTCAATTTAGTTTGGTTTGCCCAGTTTGCTACTTAAATTATAGCAAAGACTAAATTTATGCCATTTGATGCATGCTTCACATACATAAGTAGTCGATTTAGTAGGCTGTTCAATTATCTAGAGATGAGTTCAATATTGTGCGGTTTCGTAGTTTTGGAAACACATCTACCGAATTGAGAACTGTATCAAAGTTCATTAGTCGAAAATCGTTATTTGTTGTTGTATGGTGTATGTACTTTAGCCGCCATTTTGGAGCAATGTCTAAGAGAAAGCACACAAGCTTCGTGACGTCATCCTTGCTGTACTTGTAGACATAGGTAAGAAAAATATCTGGCGCAAGCATCCCATATTGGACCTATGGCCTAACTTTTTCACATTTGTGCTGTGCATTTATTCTTTGCATGAATAAGGTGGCCCCCTTTTAATGCCATATTCGAAAGGCGTAATTGAGAAGCTTCTGATGGCAGGTATTACTTTAGTTTGTCAGACATTCGTGAGATATTTTGGGGTCTTCTTAAATTCCAACGTCGAACGCTCTGCGATGTAGTCTAATGGACTAACCACTGCGCCCACTCTTTAGTGGGTGAATATATGAATCTACGCATTCACTTAAGTATGTACCTACCTCTGAAGTTATTTTTAGCTTAAGATAAAACTCCCAAAAATACTGCTGAAAATACAGAATATTTTTAATATTAAAAATCAATCAAAACAAACAAAAATATGTTAACACACTTCGTAGGCACATGTACGTATACATATGTAGGTACATATATGTAGGTATATATACCAATACGATGGCTCAAAAAAATCACGAAACTCTTGTAACTCTTGTCAGATGTGAGGTACATGAGAAACCTTTTCGATTTCACCTAGAAACTCATCTTCCAACGCAGGCTGACGGGCGCCAAATTGAGATTCCACGCAGGAGACCTCACTGCTCATCATACATTTTTTTTCGAGTTCAATCAATAATTCGTTATGATTAATTGATATCACGATCTAATCTATCACAAGGCTTCAATTTATTTATTTTGTTTCTCTTGAGCCCCCTCCCTACCGTTATCAGTCGTCTCGAAAATCTATTTCAAAAATGAAATTTCAAGCCTAAAGCGAAAAGAAGCAAAAGAACAGCATCGGAGATCAACGGGACTACGTTGTTACACACAAAGATCGATTATTGGCATCATCGCGTTAGGGTGCATATCACGGCTTGTTACTGTTACAATACAATCGACGGTCTGTCTGTCTCTACGTTGTATAAAACCGCGTAAAGCAGAAAATGAAGGATGGATTGATCAGGGTGTCCAACAGATGATGCCAAAGGGCATAAATGCAGCCAACCAGGCACACAGACAGTCAGACAGACAGGAAGAGGAGTGATTGCAGATTGTGTATCTTTACTGAATCGAAAATTCGTTCAAATTTGTTTGCGGACGGACGGAACTCTCAAATCGAGTGGAACAGCTCGATAGACGTGCAAGGATCATCATATACGATCCATCATATTTACACCTAATTGATGTTAAGAAATTTTATACACACAGAAAAAAAAAGAGAATAAAATGAAAACGAAATCGGTGATTAATGATAATTTGTTGGCAGTGATTGGTGGATGATGGAAAAGGATGTAAGTATTTCACGGATATCATTTTGATTTGAGTTCCATTCTTGTTTTGTTTGCTTGTCAAAATAGGTGCTGCAGGGAAAATGGGAGAGGGTCGTAGGTCAACACAGAGGCTTTATATAACATTCTTCAACTATAGATAGACGAATAAGTAGGTAAAAGGCTACATGTGAAACTAAAAGGAGGGATGTTTCATTAAGGGTGTATCTAGAATTCGTACATAAATGTGTGCACAACCTAATTTTGTTTTTAATTTTAAATTAATCACGCACATATGAGAACTACAAAATATTTATACCATTCATGCCGAAAACATGTCGTGAATACGTATCTACATATGTCACTATAGTGGTCACGATGAAGTAGGTGGTGTTTTTGCTGCTGCATAGCTGCAAAACAAACAAGGAAAACGAATAAAATTTAGATTTCTCCAAGCAATGCATAAAAATGTCACGATACTATGTTTGTCCTTTGTAATTGGCCATCTGTTGTTTTATTTTTGAAAGTCCAAATAAAACACCGTTCAATGCATTTGAACAGTTTTTCTTTCTTGGTGAGAATGCTCTTTTAGATTCTTTTCGGCAAATAACTTGATTCAATTGGCTGTCGCAGCAGGCTTGGCAGTCAAACCAAATTTGAAGCACATTCTTCGCGTCTTTATTTTGCAAATAGCTCAATGGATGTTTACCTTAAGTACTTCAATTCATTAGGGATCGTTAGAGTAACAACAATTAATATAAAAAATCCAACGGCGTCAAATTGTTGCTACGCGGTGGCTAGGTTAGGTTGATCTAGAGCTGTTGGTGAAGTTTTAGAGCTCCACTTAAGCATATGTGTGTTCTTCAATTGATTTCGGTGAACGGCCTTCTCTAAGGACATCCACTAGACAATCACGCTATACATATGTTAATATAGACCTGATCACTGCTACATTTGTAGCCAGTATATATTTCGTGGCTGTAGTCTCCATCTATTTCCTAACGCTTTCCTACAGCAATATAAAGCTGTAGTGGTTTTCTTGACGCGTTCCAGGATGTTGAGTTTACAGCTTAGATTCTTGTCGAGGATGATTCGCAAATATTTGACTTTATCTGGCTGGTGACAGGCTTAGAACACTTGGTAATGTGTTTGCATTCGATAACCTTGTACTGTTCAAAGACATTGGTCACTAGGTTTATTTCAACTCTTACCTGACTCACTTGCGAGCTTTCTTTTGATGTTGCTTTGCAGTTAACAATATCGAAATAATTTTCAATATTCTTCTTGGGAAGGTTTCTTCTTGCTTTTGCACTAATTTTTGTTGATACGATGACGCCAAGTACTACACCAAAACCATGGATTATCAATATCGCCTACAGCTTTACAACAAACGTTTGTGGAGTATCTCATACAGATGCAGCTTACACGACCTCCTTTTATTGATATTTGATCCTGATCCTTCTTCTTCAGAGGACGATGAAAGACTGTCGAAAATGATAACAACAATCTCAATTGTATTGATCCTTTCCACATGTTTTAGATACAGGCAAAAAATGATTTTTAATCACGAACACGTTTCCTGCTTGCATTCATATTCATATTTTTCAATCACACCTATTATCTTCTCATTTTCATTGTCCTTAAAACCTTTTCACATTATTTTTTTTTATCCTTTGGGAATTTTTGACAGCTTAATCCTTAGAACGTGTGTATTGAAATTTTGTGATCAAAACATTAATTCCACCCCGCAAACAAAAAAGTGCAAAACAAACACCGGAACGTACATATTTTAAACGTCAACTCGAACTCTTCTCAAGCATGTAATTACCCCGGAATTAGGTGTACCCAATGCACAGGATAATCTCTAGTAGAATGGAAAGTCCGGAACACGGACCAAAATTACAACAATGAGTCCTCAACCCATGATGTGTCATTTTGCCTGCGAAACCGCAAACAGGGCATCCATATGTAAATGCCTAATCGCCTAGAACAAACATTTGCCCAGACTCGCATACAGGACATCATGAGTAGTACCCGAATGTGAAGTCGAGGATCATTAAGTCGTATCATATGTTCGAAAAATTTGGAAAAGTTGAATAGGGAATGAAATCCAGGACATGCGCGTAATCAAAATACTAACACACTCCATTATGTTCGCATCAATCGGTTTGGTTCTTACCCAAAAGGACTTACCAAGGACACCTCCAAACAAACAACCAACTGCAACTGATGATAAGGCTTGTGGTTTTCTTCACTTCCTGGGATTTCCCTTGTCGATGTAGAAAAAATGATGATGAAAAGACAAGCAATTATTACCTTATGGATCTTGATCTTGTATTGATGGCCACCACGGTGGTCATTAGCCTTTCAACAGTTGTTGTAGGTCCTAAAAACATACGTGAAAAAATTCTAAAACAAATAAAACTCGTAAAAAAGGAACAACATTTGAAGGAATTAGTTCCTCTCGGGTAAGACCACAACAACGGTCCTTCAATGAGGGAGAGGGCATAACCTAAATTTAATGGCAGACGCGGCAAAGTGAAGAACGCCCATTGTCCGCCCAGTAATTAATTATTTTGCGGTCTTTATCTCTTCGGTGCCAGGGTGCAGAGTTGGCAGTGAATGAATGGATGACTACATCCTTATTGCGCGATTCGTTCTTACTTTTTGATCTTTTGCGAATTTATTGTTCCCCTTCGTCGGCGTAGCATTGTTGGTAGCCGCCACCACATCAGAGTGAGTCTTCTTCTACACTGCTGGTCTCATCGTGTGCGGTAAATTGAGATATCGAATCGTTTCTTGGATGACTTCTTGCGGTTTCTTCAGTGAATAGTGGGGCAAGGACCTTGAAAAATTATGAAAATCTTAATTTTACTTGTGTACCAGTTGTTGTGCGTTTTTATTTCCTGCCCCAGACTCTGGCCATATGGGTAATTGAAAAAGAGACGGAATGCTTTTAAAGAGGCAACCGTTCGACGAGTAAGAAAATGGCATCATCATTATAATTGATGGGATTCTATGGGAAGGGCTTCTTCGCTTTGGTATCTCTAAGGAATTGAGGCAATGCAAAAATGGATCATTACAGGATGAGTTCCGAAAGTTATTGCTGATAATTGCGGAGTAATTGGGCAGTTAGGGTAATCTGGTACGTTAATGACGAATGCAATTAGAACTGCAACAGCTAGGTTTTTCTGAGTACATGTAACTGAGGTTAAATGCCATTTGTTTTGATTTTGAGTAAGTATAAGGCCCCACATGGTGAAAGGACGTATAGAAAGAAATTTGGCTCTTTGATTATATCGCAGCGAGCGTGAGACATTCTAACAGCGTCCTCGATGATACTAAAAACCAAGTAGCATTCAACCCCCTCTTGCATTTCATTTATACTAAAGGGAGAAGTAAAAAATTCACATCTCGGGATTTTTATTAAGCTTGGAGCTCTGCCTGCATTTCCGTTCAGTTGTGCGCTTCATTTTATTAAAATACAGACAATTTATCAAATTTTGTAAGATACAAAATAATAGCGAATATAACACTATATCCGGGATTGTTCGACATATTCGAAGCTAAGGCCGATAAGTATTTGCAAGACTTAGTTGGGTTTTTAGAAAAGGGATGTAGGCGGACAATAAAACTGTCCTGGGAGATTTTAATGCGAAACTAGGAAGTACGGCATCCTTAGTAGTACAGTCGGAAGATATAGCCTACATGATACCACCTCCGATAATGGATTGAGGCTCATATACTTTGCTGCAGGGCAAAATGTACGGCTCCCGTATCTCGATATTCAAAATGGATCATGGAAATCTCTTGATCAATCAAACGTCAACAAGATTGGAGACATTGCGATTGACTGGGTTAATCACACAACTGAGTCCTCCAGTATAATGGATGTCAAAACTCTTCGAGGACTCAACATTGACTCAGGCCATTGATTTGTTGTAGCCAAGACAAGGATGTGGATATCCCGAACACCGGAAGGACAAAGAAATACTTAGATAGAACCATATTAAGATTTGCCATCCCTCACAATATCAGCCCGTTGTGCAAGATGGTGGAATTCCTACTTCTTCATCAAGTTCGGTGGTGATCTCACCGCCACCGAGACCTTCAATGTCAATCAAAAAAGGATTTAAAAAGGACTTACTCCTGCAATTTCCTTGCACGATAACACAAGGGACACAATCTTTTAAAAGCCCGTACTCGTACACGCCGTCTATATTTACATATGTATCTAATCGGAACAAGGCATCTTGTGTCAGTGAAGTCTTTGTGGGTTTTGATTCAGAAACAGAGAAGGAGCATTTAACGCTGAATAAGGGGAAAATAAAGTACACGAAGGGCTTATCTCTAATACAAATACGCATTAAAAACGAAGTTAAGTTTATCCTGCACAGATTTTTCCATCTATAAACCCCAGTTTCACCCATTTTCACATTGATCGTCACAGTTTGCTTTACCCCTTGGGCTCTTCTACGATGACATGGCCCTCGACTATTGCCCATTGTGCAACTTGTGCAGAAGTCATTATATAGGATGCTCAATATGCTCAAGTCCGTTACACTTTCTTTGGTATAGTTTTGGCCATAGTTGCCTAGCGATAAGGCATTGGCCAAGTTGGCTCCATCTATGGTTAGCTTTGTTTAGCTTATAAGGTACTTAGCATAAGATATTGATGCGTTAATATTGGATATACACATGTATAATTATGCTATTAGTACCGGAAGGACCTCGTGTAGCCAATTCGGCAGCCACGCTGTTCCCTGGGATGTCACAGTGACCTAATACCCAGCAAATGGTGAGGTTGTACTGTCCAGATACATATGTATCTCGTTAAGAAATGTGCGGTAGTTTTTCATTGCCTTAGATGTTACATTGAATATGAGGGATTTGATAGCTATCTGGCTGTCGATGTCTTTATCTTTCCGCGATATAGTATTTATCGCCAGCCAGTTAGTGGCTTGGCGAATGGCGATGACTTCAGCCTAAAAGACACTGCAATAGTTCGGAGGGTTAGAGGAGAGACGGATGCCTAAATATTCCGAGAAAACTCCGGCACCACTCCCTTCTGGTAAGACACCGTGAAGGTAGGCAGCGAATCGTTGCGTTGTGCCCACTCTGATCTGTCTTAAATCGAGTGTTTGAAGCCTAAGCTGAAATCAATTTCAATACGCAGGCGATCAATAACCTTGGGGAGATGACGATGCATCTTAAGTATGCTTGCATGGCCAGTGTCTAGCTCTTTCCATAGATGAAAAATTCTCAGTCGAAGAGCAAACCTGGTCGGCATTTGCTTGCCGACGATGTCGATCGTTAGAAGGTGAAACATTGTTCCTAGCGCCGCTGTTTGAGAGGTTCTCAGCGTACCTGTTATGCTGAGACATGCCACTCGTTGAGTTTTTCCATCTGTTGAAAGTTGGAGTTCCTCCCCAAGGCAGTCCAAAATAATTTATTCAGCAATAACCAGGAATATGAATTCTTACTTCATATTAAGTTTTAACGATTCCGCGCCATAAACCAGGTTACGATTCCTTAAAGACTTCCAAACACAAAAACCTTAACCCCCATAAAAAGCAATAAAAAACCGTAACCTGAATTGTAACATACATATGCCGTCCCCTAGTTAGTCGGCTAATGTTGTGTTAAACACCTTTTTGATGGCAATGGATAACTACAGTCGTCTGCAATAAATTTCACTTTTTTTTGGGTCAAATTGTTATACTAGAATCGGTCAAAATTTGCATATAAACCAGAAAACATTAACCCTACATGAAAAACATAAACGCCACAAAAAAAAATAAAGCAAACAATAGATTTAAATCGAGCGGGTAATCAGATTAAGACCAATAAATAGCTCTTTCCACTCAAAGGTTTATGGCCACACAAAAGAAAAATCGATTGTCAACGTAACACATCCTGACAACCAGGAACTCTATTCTTACAGATAGTAAGCGGAAATTCGTTTGTATGTATGCAAACCTCCATTTAAAAAACACTGCATGTGCCCAAGTTTGGTTCAATGAACCAAATGTAAGGGTGTGCAACTAATGCCAGACAGGATATAGTTTGAATAAAGCTTTTTGTTGCTATGAGGCAAAAAGACTATCTATATCAGGATTTAGCTTAAAATGGCACTTGTTGCGTTCAGTACAAAAATCAATGCATTTCCTTGGTATCGTTCGCTCGTTGTCGGAATTAGAATGCAATTTATTTTTATTAATAAAGAAACTTACACTTCTCGGATTGCCAATGTTAACTATTTAGTTTGTTCTAATTGATAATAGGATTTGCATCTGGTGTTGGTTAATTTTGGAAAAGCATTCGATAGACAACCAAGAGATCTGATATGGGTGGCGCTAAGACACCGAGGAGTTCCCGAACCCTACGTACAGATGATCGTGGACATGTATGACGGAGCAAAGACAAGAGTAAGATGCCCCGCCGGAGTCACCGAAGAGTTCCGAATTAAAGTTGGTGTGCACCAGGGAAGCGTCTTAAGTCCTTTGTTATTTATTGCGGTCTTAGATTATCTGCTTGAAGGAAAACTGCTTTGCTGACGGAGGAGCCATCATAAGTGAGGATCAAACGTCCCTGCAACGAGCACTTGATGTATGGGTGGATGTTTTGGAGGGAAATAGGTATCAAATTAGTCCAAAAAAGACAGAGTACCTGTACTGCCCATTCTCTGATCCACACCGACCTAGTCCAGAAATTTATTTGAATGAAAAAGCAGTTGTTCGTCCAGCGCTCAGATACGGTTCGCAATGCTGGACAATGTACAAAAAATATGAGCGCAAATTAACAGCAGCTAAGATGAAGATGCTTCGCATGACCGCTCAAAGATCCAAGGAAGCCTTCACGTCAAAGAACCCATCTCGAAAAAATTGGCGCACGATCGGCTCAGTTGGTATTGCCATGTACAAAGGAGGGATTCTACGAACCCTGTCAAAGGGCAATGTCAATCAACGTTCCTACAGAAGCGCGGAAGAGAATCAGGCCAAAAAACTCCTGGATCACCCAAATGCAAAAACAGCAGCATTTAATAGGCCTCAGTGACGAAGTGATCCGAAACCGGGAGGAATGCAGATATTTTCTGAGGTCAAATCGGCGAACCCCACAGGCGGACCAGTAGGGATGTAGTAAAGTGGGAGGGTTACGATCCCTATAATCCTGATTATAACTTCGCCGAACAAAAGGAAGAAGAAGAAGAAGTTCTAGTTGATAATAATTATTCATTCAAATAAATTACTGGTGAATTCTTTTCGCTTCAAATGGTATTCTTGGAACTGGACGTGGATCAGTTCGATCGTGTGGATATGCAAATTTAGATCATTCATAAGAATGCGCTGTAAGGTGCTGATGATGAATTGATGTCCCTCGGGTTCAGTAATAGTTTTTCTCACTGCGACAACGTTTTCGAGTGAATGTCCACTGGGAGTGAATGCTCGCCGTGGCTCGAATGGTTGCTGCGTTGAATCGCGGGGGATTCGACGTTCGAATCTCAGAAAACACAAAAAAGTTTTACACGGTCCCGACTCTCGCGAATGCCATGTGCGACAAGAATTAGAGCTCACTTAACGGGCTCTGTGCCTGAAACAGGTCATCCATCATTGCAGATTCTGGACAAGTTGTTTCCAATTAACAAGCGCTCTGGTATCCGCGATAGATTGGTCTTTAAAGCGGATGCGCGATGTGCCTGGTCTTATTGAACTTGAGGGCTCAGATTCGAAGACCTTTTCGGTTGGAGCATTTTTGGTTTCGGTCTTTTGGACTGCATCTACATCTTGATACAAAAATACAAATACTTGTCGCAACGGACGTATGTGGTCCATGGCCTAGCCTCTCGCAACCATTCATGTTGTGCGTGTTATATTTTCCACACAAATGGAAGGGACCTACAGTTTAGGGCCATATCCGAAAGGCAAATTGAGAAGCTTTCTCTTGACAGTTATTACTCTTGGACGTTTGTCAGACATTCGCGAGAGGTGGGACCGTGAAAAACTGTTCGATGTTTTCTGGGATTCGAACGTCGAACCTCCCGCTCAGCGATCCAACGCACTAACCACTTGAGCCACGGCGCCCACATCTTGATACAGCTAATAGAATTCGAAGTTGTATCCACTCCTTTATTTGCCTTCCTTGCAAGCAGGGCCAACAATTCGACAAAAAAATGTTCGCTTAAGAACGACCAATATCTGTTCTAGCTAATCTCGGTGCCGTTTAGCAAAAATGGCGGGATTAAGGTTCAATAGAACATGCATTTGGAGTTTTGAGACCGCGTTTCGTGGATAGATTAAGCTTAACTGGCGCTACAGTTCGGGGTGAACCTGGGCCTAGTGGATAGTGGATAGATTAAGCATGTACCTTAAAAAAAAATTGTCCCCCATTGTGCGGTGTATCAAATGAAAGCTACCATCCATAAAGTATTAACACATGCCTTATTAACTCACTTCGATATACATATGTAAATACTAAGTGGAGTTCTTTAAAAACTTGGGGAATGTATCCCAGACTAAGGCGATATCCATTGCATTGCTTTATTGAAAAGATTGGCGTATGTGTCCTGAATTAAATCTACATACACTGAGTGAAGTAATTCTTAAGGAGTGACAGAATGTTTGACTCTGGAACGCTATTGAGAGGCATATATCCGACGCTTTTTGAGCAAGTTTTATTATAATAACAACTTCTTAACAACAATTTCGAAATGGTACCATAAAAGCCTTAAAGAAGAAACTTGAATGCATAAACGGTATATATGCTATCCCGTTTATTTTATTACTGCCTTTTTACAGCACTGCTTTGCAAAATATATCTTGCTGAATGTTGAGCATTATGAATTAGCTTCGATATCAAGAGAAGTTCAACTCTAAACTATAGCTCGACTGCTTGACAGATCTCATATTAAAAGTACCTATAAGTGGAATTACGAAACACGAGTCCTGTCTTCATGTCCCTCAGAAATGTTATAACGCACAACTTGCATGTCAGTCCTTACTTCCTATCACATGCCATAGCACGTAATTAGTTATTTGCATGGCGCACGTTTCTTCGTCCATATATTTTCCAATTTTTGGGTGCAAGGCTTCATGTTGTCGCTCCACGTAGAAAATAATATTAAGCCTCGAAACTGTTTACCAACGTTGTTACCTAGGACAACCAGACACCACCAATATTAGCACACATACAAAAATATACAAATACCACAACTGAAGGGGTATATGATGGAATTTCCGATTTGTAGGCAAATAGTGTTCTTGAATTTTTCACTTTGTGTAGACTTACTTTGCGGAACGAAAGGATATTTGGTGGAAGGAATATTTTCAGAAATTTATTTCATGTCCTCCCTGGTGGAGAATAGATAATGAATGGTGCGAAAACACAGCCTCTTTTGGAATTGAAAAGGCAGCAATGGGCTAAAGAAAGGGGTAAGATACGAATTTGTCTAAGTTTTAGAAATGATTTTGTATTTTCCCATTCTAGAGGAGCTGGCTCGAATGGATGAAATGTTTTCCTCGCATCATCATCAAACTTCATCATCATCACATAGATTTGAGCGTACTTCGATACGCACCTATTATTCCAACCTGGATCTGAGTCAGTCTAATGGAAGCACGAGGCAAATGAATAACGTGGGGAACAGTAATTTGCTGCAGCGAGGTAATAGCTATGATTTGCTCAACGATGGTGATGCCACATACACAGTGCATCGAAATCCTCAGACGACGCATAATAAAAGTCGATATCCAAACGGTGCTGGAGTAGGAGGATTACAGAAGGCGAAACAGCAGCGTATAAGGAGTCCCAGTTTGCCCGCCATACGTCATAGGGACTATGCTCTGGCAATGCGCCGAAATAACAATCATGACAATACTCAAAGTCGCATAAACAATCATGGTTGCCAGGAAGAGGATACGTCGGGATATTTGAGTGACTCCCCGAAAAATACCCACACTCCGGATATATGGTACAACCATGACGATGATAATGACGTTGGCAATGGTAATGAGGTCGAGACAGGAAGCAATCGATCCAGGCACAACAAACGAGGTTATTATCAGCAGCCAAACAATGGTAATGGCTACCATGGTAGTAAAGGATACTTGGCCAGGAATGAAAAAAGCCAGGACAACGTTAACAATGCCTTGGATGCTACTCAAGTGGTGGACAACGGGGGATATCATCCAAAGTAAATCAATGGTATCTATCAATTTGAAAACTTTTTTAATTGCTTTTGACTTTTAGCTACTACATTCCTCCGACAAGTCCCTCAAATGCAAGTCGAGATATCTCCACCTCAAATACCTACCCAGTGTATCCAGCTGACCCGGTGGAATATTATCCAAAGACGCGGGAAGAACGCGCGAAATGGGGTAACTACAAGTACAACATGGCTGATAGTGGAAGTACTGCTAGTGGCCCAGGATGGCTTAGTCGGGGCCTACATGACTTAAAAGACAGCGAGGACGACACACAGTCAGTGCAGTCACATATACGTGGGCAAAATGTTCCTCTTGATCCAATAGTCCTGGCTGAGCGAATGGATAAACGTCGTAAAGCAGTGGAATACCATAACGCAATCAAGCAGCAGCTTCAGGAGCGCGAACGCATCCGTCAGTGGGAGATGGAACGGCATTTACAAGAGGAACGCATAGAAGAGGATCGCCTAATGAGGCAGCGACAAGCAGAGCAAGAGCGTATGGAATACGAACGTCGAATGCAAATCGAGAAGGAGGAAGCTCAGAAGAAGAAACAGCAAG
Source organism: Blera fallax (assembly GCA_946965025.1). Taxonomy (NCBI): domain Eukaryota; kingdom Metazoa; phylum Arthropoda; class Insecta; order Diptera; family Syrphidae; genus Blera; species Blera fallax. The sequence goes on from OX337245.1 coordinate 24,388,859, forward strand.
TAATGCTGGATGCAATTTCCAAAGCAGAGGTCGCGGCCAAATTAGAAAAGCAACGTAAACGACGGAATAAGATTCCACCACTTGAAAGTACTACCAACGGCAGCAGCAGTAGCAGCTTCGCTCAGAGCAGCCCCAGTCGCAGCAGTGGAACAAAAACCATAGAGAATGACTCGCCGACGAGTGGAAGTGATATGATGGTGCAACATTCACCGGTGAAGAAGGTCAATATGGCGGAGCAGCATCAACAGCACCAACAGCAGCAGCATCATGCGGAAAATCGTGAACCAGAAATATTGCAAGTGCTTCCAGTTGATGACGATGACGATGCCATTGATCATCATCATGTGCTGGTTGCAGCTGAAGAGCCAACTCGTGATGTTCCTTCACCAACGATGACTACTACCACGAAAGCCCATATTGCTACTCCAGCTGCAAAAGCAATAACAACAGGGGTCAAGGATGGGGCGGCAAAGCCCATCAATGGTGAGAAAGAAATTACAAAGAAGCGCACCGAGGAAGACGAGGAAGAAGAGAAAGTCCTAATCGGAACGCCAGTAAATTTGCGCAAAAATGTCAAAAAGCCATCGGATAAGAAAGTCGATCGCATGGAAACAGCACAGGACAAGGAAAACATAGCTGTGGTACTTCAGCCAACTACGCTAATTCCACTGCCAGTGACCACAGACGTGTTTGGCCTGCAGAATGTCATTGGTAACCTACAAATCGCGACGTACATCATGCAGCAACAGCTAAAACCACCTCAAGTACTGGAGTTGGTGAGTGCAAAAACGCCATGCGATGATGTGGCGACTCAACGTTCTAGTACGTCAACCGAAAGCAAGAGTAGTTTGGCCGATGATGGGCCATGCAATATGTGCGGAAACTGTCACGGATTGTCACCAAGTAGGCACAGGCATGATACCGATGCTTCACCAGAAGACTCTCTCGAAATAGATCATCAACCTTCGGCCAGTGTAGTTCGTTCAGAAATTTCTGGTCAGGAAATTGCCCTAGTCCCCGTCATAGGTCAAAGTTCTCAAAGTCCGTTGAACGAAAGCGGTTCTAAAGACGTTGAGACACAAACAGAACTCCCCCTGAACTGTGACCTTTGTCTTTTCCATGACAATTTCTACAAAGTACTTCTTAAGAGGGAGGTTTCTACGACAACCACCACGCAGACTTCAAAGACTAAATCGAAGCCATGTCATGTGGCCAGTACAACTAGCTCTGAAAAAGACCACGAAACTACTACGACGACCACCACCACCACAACTACAACATTTCGGGCAAAAGCCAAGGAAAAGGATAAGAAAAGGAAGGATAAAATGGACGACCGACCAAAGTGGGGAGTTAACCGTCCAGTTGTCCAATACGTAAAGGCCAGCGATCGTGATCCATTTTGCTTGAGAAATAAGAAGCGAAATACTTCCAAGCCCAGTCGTAGTCAATCGGTTGACTCGCGCTTAGACACCGAAGAGGGGTTTCTATTAAAGGCTCGTAATGTTTGCACTGAAATACTGCCCATCAAGACCGATGAAAAAGGAAGGATATTTCTGAACTTTCGCGAAGCTAGCGCCATTATGAACGAGGATGAAATAAAAGACAAGCTGCGGCAAAAGTATTTCAGTTTTGGAAGAATTTTGCCGCGACGCAACTGGACTTCGGCGACAAATCATGACTTGAGTTTGGTGCATCCAAACGTTGATGTGGATATGGCTAGTAATTGTTGAGGGCTTCGGTACGCGTATACTTCATAAACAATTTTCTACATTTATACTTAATATTGAAATAAAAGTAGTCGTAGTTAAGTAAAATAAATACAAAACATTTGTGCACAAAACTATGTTTTTTCTTTTGCTTATAAGGGCTCATTCACAGTCTTTGGTAAGGCATACATAGGTATGCATAAATTCCTGTTAATAACATTTTCTATCTGTTAGCAACTTAATACTGGATAAATTTTCAAAATATTAATTCTTTTTTTTTTTTAAATATTGCGCATAGAAAGTTACAACATGAATTTGGCTGTACTGTATTTGTACAAGCCAAAGGATCATTGATGTGCGGCTTTCAAATCAACAAATAAGAATGTCAAACAGGAGAGACATATCTACATATGTATGTATGTATGTATCGACCTTGCAAAATACATGTAATAGGGTGAGTGTTATTGGTAAATAAAAGAAAAAGGCTCGAAGACAACATCACGGGCCAAATCGCCTCATCCGTGAACGTATGATCATTTGTACGAAAATAAATTACGTTATACGTCATTCGAATAAGTAAATTGGGATCAAGGCATGCTATTCCTCAAGGAACGGAATTTAAAACATTCGAAACGAAATTGTAATAGATTTAGTCCTGAAAATGTATATGAAATGTCGTCATTAAAACTTCAAATAGACGTCATTTAGTAGATAGACTACAATTAATTTATTGAAAACAAAAATCTTGGATACGCCATTATTACTTTGTTTACAAAGTTCCGACGAAAGTGATTACGACGAATAAATTCCAGTGCGATAACTTAGGGATGGAAGCAATCCACTGTCATTATCTAAAAAGGCGTAAGAACCAAACAGAGAAACCTTTGAAAAGTGCATTATTTATTGTTTATTTGCAGATTTATAAAAAGATTTTCAATAAATAAGGACGTACTTATAACATCTTGTCGATTTTAAGCTTCCACTACATTTATGTACTACAGTTCCGCCCGTCCTACAACTAGCATCAACGCTTTTACTTTTACTAATAATTGTTTGGGTTAAATTTATTTTATTGCAGTTTGGCCTAGAACATGAATTTTTCATTATTATCATATTTATTATAATTATTCAAATACTTAATTTGATCAAACAATTTACATTTTGTTTGATTTTCCCATTCTTGAACTAATTACGTCTGCTATTTACCAATGACCTTTCGAAAAAATGTATGCGTTCACGGAAACAAAAACACTTGATCATTATGAATTACGTTATGAATTACATGTATGTCATAGCATATACTAAATACACCCTTTTACGTGACGTATCATACGTTCACTGATGGGACGATTTGGCCCCAGGTACAACAGTATTAATTAAGAACGTAGTAGTAGTAAACGGTCTTCCATTAGGAGCTTTCATTTTAAATGTCGCACTATATTTTACCTTTCAAACATAAAGCTGTCATTTTTTGACAGTTCTAAAGTAAAAACTAAACGGTTCAAGAAAATGAAGAAGTGTACGTGAGTAATGCATAGAAATTGTGAAAATCCACTACAAAAATGGTAAAAAAATTCGTGCAAACATTTCGACAATGAGTGACGGTTTGGTATTGTTTTTTGGTTCGTGGCATCATCGGACAATATTTCTTCGAAAATGGAGATGTTGCCACCGTCACAGTTAATGAGTTGTGCTACCGAACAATATTAACGGACTTAATGATCGACAAGCGATTCAAGAGCTCAACATCAGAGCTGTTATTCGAGGAATCGAGCCGCAATTGGGGAAAACTAGATGTAAAATTTTCTCAAAAGGATCATTTACAGGAGAAGCAGAGGTGGAAAGTTATCAGTTATAAGAGGTATTCAACATGTAGATAATGGTAGTGTCTGTACTTTAAAATTAAATAAAAATATTCCCACTTGTCAGAAAAACTTTTTTTTTTACTAATTTAAAGTTTTTGACTGAAGACACTAAACGTCCGTTTAACATAAACTAAACTGCTATTCACTTAAAAGAAAAACTCAACTTTGGGTACCTTAGCACACTGCGAGAAGGCAGAGTCTACAGAGTGCGCTTGAAGGCTAAAACCATCATCTATGGGAGTCACTAACTCAAACGACATCAGTGTCGCACCATAAACGAGGCTACCAACCAGTGCTATGGAGAGTGAACAGGCTTCTGAAAAGTGACAAAAGTTACAATCGTATTGCTTTCAGTTTCGCAAGACAAAGTTAGCAGAAGTTTAATTGCACTTGTGCCCACCGCATAAGACGAAGTCTTATTCTACTGCGCAGTCAGGTTGTTAATTAAATGGATTGAAGAAGATGTTGGTTATCATCTTTCACGTTGAATGGTTCATTTCGGGTGAAGTGTTCTTTTCATATAATTAACATTGACTACGGTTCAACTACTAGGTTTCCTTGTTCAATCCTACAGATCTCTCTTCCGCTTTGAAATGTTCTTCCTACAGTTTGGTTAAGCCTCCGAACATCACTCCAGCAATACTTTCTCCCTATTTTTTCGAACCCGCACTTTCCATGCTCCTTCTTCAGGCTTTAGCTCTTCCATTCACTGCTCCTCGGTATTTCTCTTGTTCGTCGTAGTTGCCACAGTTTGAAAGTTGTTACACAGAATGTTTTAGTGAAACAATTAAGCCCCACCAATAACAGTTTCCCTTAATTTTGACCAAAAGAAAATATATTTTGTCGTCTTAAACTGCGACATTTTATCGAAATGCAATGAATTCTAACAATTGATGTAAAATGGTGGCCTAAAAAAACTGTGTTAACAAAGGAGGTGCAATTAACTGAGTGGTGTGGTATAAAGGCACTACCACCCATAAGAAGATTCGGTTCATAATTTAATGTTGTGAAAACTATAATGCCATATGTTTATCTAAGATATTCTATTTAGCATTATGAAAGAATTAAGTAGAATATGGTATTCCTCTGGTTGTGTGGGTATGCAAGTCTAGAATGTAGCACAGTTGCCCTAACCGTCTAATAAATATCATTTATTATCCAAACTACATTGTACGTATAGCTATAAATTAGGATTACCACCGCCACTTCATTTCACTCGAACAATAACAAGAAATAGTCCAAACATTTCTCACACCCATCCAGCGTTAAAAAACTCATTTTCCCATAGGGATTCCAAATTAGCTCTCCATTGTTGTCATTCCTTAGCCGAACCAAACATGACAAAATGTCATAATCCCCCGGCTAAGTGCCAACATCTTAAATTAAACTCCAATAAACCACTGTTTAGCACCCATTCTCGAACTTTCAAACCACTCCGCAGCACAATGAGTCCACATTTTATCGCCTCTTAAGCACCACATTCGTATGTTAATCCCCTGATTTCTACACCTTGACAGCGGGAAAAACTACTCACAAATCGCCCAATAAAATCATATTTTCCCAAAACATGGCCCTCCGGCCAAACAACAGCTACAACCTGTCACAACTCTACACGAACATCAAAGGCACATTCCACTTCAACATAGCACCACTGGACAACGTTGACGACTCTATGCCATGAATTCAGTAATTATCTAATCCATGTCAGATCTACGAGCTGAGGAGATCTGTAAGCCCCCATTTTAACACTTCAGATACTCGATGACCGGCAAATAGACCCGACAGATACACAAAACCCATCTACCGATACAAATCGAAAATCTCAATATTTATCTACGAAAATATTGAGACAATTGTAACGATTGTCGAACAAAAACGAGAGCGGCAACATTGTGTTAAGCACATGAACTGTTATCGACGAGTACACAAGCAGGAAAAATACCTCTGGGAACATTCAGAGCAACCGCATCCCAAAGCACCAATTTTGTGGTCAGAAGGAGTTTGAGATGCCAGTTACTCCCTGCGCACCATGCTTCTTGGATGTCATCTCTTGTATTTGATGATACAATTAACAATTTGTGGTCGATTGTTGCCTTGGAAATTAAACATAAACGCAGTTTGGAGAGAGTTATTTTTCGTTAAAAAAAAAGATGGAAATCTGAACAAGTTGCATGTGAACTCTGAAACGAAGTCAAGTACTATGGGACATGGAGGCGTTGTCATTCACCGACAATGTTTGCCATGTTTAACATGTCCGTATTGACGTGGGGCTCTTCGACAATAATAACAGTTTAGACGCCTATTGTAAGGCAGTTGACGGACAACAGTTCACGAACAAATTGAAAATGTTAAAACTCTGAAAGGGGAATATGGTCTTATGGAGCGATGGTTACGGGTAAACAATAATGCCGGGGGGCATTTTTTGGGAGTCAATTATTGTTGTAGGTCAAATACAGATAATTCCCAGTGTTTGTGGTGCATTGAATGCAATTGAAATTAAAATTTGAGGTTATGAGAATTTTTTTCTAGGCTCAGGGAAGTAGAGCAAAGAAGATGCAGTTTATGTTTATGTCTGGACATAGGGAATCGGATAACCGAATGGCTTGCAGACATGTAGTTAGTTGGGAATAATAAATACACAATCTCTGACCAAGAGAGAAAAGAAGGAGCGTGTGCGAAAATATCGCAGATGCCCTATGAAGTCCCTATGACTGAGTTGGTAGATGTCGCTCTTTCAATAAGTATTCCATAACTTCATACATATGATTCCGTCTGTACTATATACAATCTAATGGGATGGTAGGTTAGGTTAGTTTAGATAGGGCTATGAGGAAAACCTCATAAAACACTAGGCACCAGAATGGGCCCATCGGGATCCCCGGCGAACCTCAGATTTTATGATGTTTGATTCTAGCGCTTTGAGTGCAGCCTGACTATCGATATAAATGGAGATTTCATCTCTAGTAGTTCCAGTAGCCCTGAGTACAGCTAGAACTTCTGATTGGAAGACACTGTATACATATATTTGGCAGTCTCAGAGACACATTCAGGTCCGGATGTTCAGAGTATATTCCAGAGCCCGTTCCTTCGGATGTCTTTGATCCATCTGTGTAAATTGCGATTTCTTTTTGTTTTAGTATCGCATTCCCGTGCCAGTACTCCCTTCCAGGGCGCGTTATCTCGTACGGTGTTTCGAAGTCGAACACGGGATTAATGTCGTCTGTTTTTATTGAATTGCCACTAATAAATTCATTTATGATGGAGCAGTGTCCTATGTCGCTTCTCTTAAAGAGGCCTAAGTTAGTGAGCTTTAGCACACTGCTTCTCGCAAAGTTTTTAGCTCGTAAATCAAGCGGCAAAAGGTGAAGAATGACGTCCAGTGCCGCTGAGGTGGTCTTTCGGAGTGCATTGCGACACTGCTCGTTCTTTGTACCACCACTTACTTTCCTAATGTTGCTTTCCTGTTTGTTGCTATCCGCCACACAAGTACCCCATATGTGAGAATGTTTCTGGCTACCATTGTATACAGCCAGTGCATCATTATGGTTTTCAGCCCCCAGGCTTATAAATAGAGCATTATATGCCTTTTCGATTCGTTCCTGTATATTTAGATTCCAGTTTAACTTTCTGTTCTGAATTATACCAAAATATTTTGCGTTGTTCGAAGGGGACAACTCCACACCGTCCAGTTTTGGTCGTTTGAAGTGTGGTATCTTGTGCTTTCTATTAAAGAGAACCAGTTCCATTTGGTTGGATTGACATTGAGTCCGCAATGCCCAACGACTAAGAGTCGTCAGAGCGACTTCCATGACTTCGCTCAGAATGTTTGGAAATTTACCCTGAATCATGATCACGACATCATCTGCATATGCGGTGACCCCTATACCCATTGAGTTTAGTTTCTTCAGGATCCTATCGATAACCAATAACCATAATAAAGGGGATAAGACTCCTCGTGTGTTTCGTGTGTCGAGCATTCTACACATTCATTTTGTTATTCCCTGCTCGACCTCGTGCTACATAAGGCCTGTTTAATGGCCCTACTCTCTACTTTGTTGAAGGCCCCTTCTACATATAGGAAGGCTGCTAGAGCAAATTCCCCATGATGCAGACTAGACTCTATTTTCCCCACTACTTCATGTAGAGCTGTTTCTACCGATTTCCCTTTCATGTACATACATATGCGTGTTGTGCTTGGCACAACTTACCATTGTTGCATTTGTTCCTTATATGGGCGTCTAGAATGGGATGGTAACTTAGTAGTAGGTATGAACATTCCAACATCGCCACAAGCACTTTGATTGAGTCTAGTAAAGTCGTAATTAAGGTATTCTGGAGACAACGACGGCTGACGTTTGCAATAATCTGCAAATGTACCAATTCCTTAAAAACGTGACTCGAAAAATGCCGCCCAATATTTCGCCATTCAATTGGTGTTGTCGGTTCAGATGTAATGTTCCGGGTTAGCACCGATCTAGCTCTTGTACAATCCTGTGTGCTTACATAAATAGCCATGACACTTCTCAAATAGGTTAATGCTGTGCTCACAAACTTTGTTTCTTAAAGTTTTCTGTAATCAGTAATGCGAGTAGAAGAATGCTGAGTGCTTATAATGCGGTGTTCTTTTGAAGCTAATCAATTAGGAGATCGTGGATTACTATGCTAGCAAATATTGTCAACTGCGATCGACTGGGAATTAGTAAGCTGAATATCTGGGCCAGAGGATGTACCATAAATTTAATGGATTGTTTAAATTTCTATTCCATTACTGATACATTGTCTCATATATCATTGCTTCAAGGAAATTCTGCCTTTGAAGTTATTTTCAAAGCGATGGGTCCAAAATAATGTTAACGGAGTTCGCAGGACAATGCTCAATTCAACTCATATCGTTCAACGAAAGAACAGAAAAACAAACTTCTTTAAATTTAAGCCCACAAAGCATCCAAAGTTAAATCGGTAGAACACTATCGTGCGATTGTCCCCAGTAGAGATTTTCTATTTCTTGCAGGACTAGAGATCTGCATCAAAAGCCAAGTCAGCCTTTCCGTTTGTTTAGATCAAAAAGTGAACATATCGCTTGTAGGTTACTCCGTTGCAATCTACATGTTATGAAACTACATATGTGCGGTCTGTTGCGCCAAATATTGGGTTTTTTTTAGCCAACTTGCTTTAATGCTTTCAATATCACCGATAAGCTGATGCATGTAAAGTCATTCATCTTCCCCCATCATATTCAAATTTTTATTTGCTCATCTATCTCTTATTGTTTGGAAATAATAAGTGTTAAGTACCAAATTTAATAAAACCTATTTCTTTTGTATGATAAATTTTCATTCTAACCTCGTGGGTGACCGAAAGGCTTGATATTTGAACTGCAAAAAACACCAACCAGTTATTCAACGTCTCACCTCTCGCAAATGTTTGTCCAACGTCCGAGAGTCATAACTATCCTGAGCTCCTTTCCAGTTGTGCGAAAATATAAAACGAACAAAGCTAATTCCAAGGCGACTTCTAGGCGCTTTATGGACTATTTACGTCAAATATTTATTTCTTTAAATTAATGGGTGGTATTGATGACAACTGTGTTGGGTCTCCTTTTAAATATATGTATCCAATTTACAATCGTGAATAAAACAATTGTTTTGACGATACTCATACAAGGGGAACTAATTTTAGCCTGGTCTCAAAATTATTAAAAAACTGGCCGAAGACATTCTGCTCGGGACTTAAGGTAGAACATATCTCCATGAAAAAAAAAACAGTAGCATGAATTGTTTTTCTGAAAAACTTTAAAATTGACATTTTTTTAAATGTAGATTTCTATCGATTTGTAAAAAAATGTCCTTTATATTCCAAGACGGCATATTTTGCATATACATACCTACATACTAGACTCAAAAGTTTACTTTTGTTAATCAATGCTCCTTTGGAGCTTTTAAACGCTGCTGAAAGTATTATGTCCCGTAGTACGTTAACTGCGACCAGGCGAATAATGATCGTCTTTATGTTAGGCATGCTTATACATACATTTATTTCTACGTGTGTTTTTTAAATTGAAAAATACTACATGCAGCCATGATTGATTACGTACACAGCATAGCTAAGGTCTTCTCAACAGCACCGATAATAATTTCCACTTTATGTTGGTTTTTGTAGTTCGCACATTAGTGTTACACTGTCTTGAAACAAAAATGTTAAATCGAACATCTGTCGTCGAAAATCTTCCCTAAGAAAAAAAAAATAAATCTAAGCTTTATTAATACTTTTTTGTCTACATGCGTGTCATGTTTGCTTATTATTATTTATTTCGATGTCAAGTGTACAACATTTGATTTGTTGTCTAATTTGAATGATCAAAAGTATGACAAATGGATATTGAAATCGCCAACAGTATTATTTTAGTAAAAAGATACACAAATATGTTAGTTTAGGATTTTTTTTTGTGATTTTGATTAAGTGTAAGAAGATGAGCTTGGCACATCAAGGACGACAATGGTAAATTTTTGGGGAAAAACAAAGCATCGGTAAGTATTATTTAAATAAATTTGTTATATTAATCAATTTCGCACGACGATTGTGTGCCGGTAATAGACTTATAAACGAACCGGAACAGGAGATGCAGGTCGGGGTAAGACTTATGTTGAAATTTAGTGACTGATTGGGGGCAAAGGGGTTTATTATGTGATTTTAAGTGGGTTCTACGAAAAGAGTGACATGTTGCATGTGAAATAATCTGCCTGAAGATATTTTGTTAGGTTGTTTTTGAATACCTCCTGAAAATAGTTTTCTTTTATAATAGTGGAATGTTAATGGTTCAATTAATTTGTCACTTTCAAATGCAATTAAAACATCGAAGATTGTGAAATGTAATTTGTCGCTAAATTAACTGACAAATGGTAGAATGTATTTCATATTTCATTAATATCTTGCCATCAATTATTTAAAGTACCAATGTCTAAAAATTATCTTAATGAGTGAAGCTACAAAATGAGTTCCCTCAAATATTCATATGTAAAACTAATACGAACCGTTCTATATTGTGTAAGAATATACTGTTCCCGCTCTCAGATACTCCTTATTTTTATGGACCAGATACTAAGTATTCTGCGATTAGCTTCCATACATGCGTGCTTACATTCTTATAGTTCTATATATCGAAGTTAAAGGGTCTAAGTGCCTTAAACAGAGTTTCCAAATGTTGCCGAAGTAGAATTCGCCACAAGGGGATCTGAATCGGCTCTCCGGCAATCAGCTCAGCGATGATTGTGAGCCCCAATGTACAAGAATGTCATCATGGGGCTTTTGCTCTGAAAGAATCAGCCAAGAAAATAAATCATGTGAAGGCGTTCCTCTCTCCATGTTGGAACAAAGATCTCAAAGCTTACTCATACAAAGGGGTAAAACCACTACTGTACCAATTAAAGAATGGAATAAAACTGATATCCAATGTTTTAGCAGAGCGGAATGGACAGATCCTGATTTCTTGAGTGTGGACAGATCCACTGTAGAATGGTTTGATTTATATGTTTGTTAAACAATCAAAAAATTTCCCTTTTACAAGGGAAATTTCGGGAGAGAATCTACATACGTTTGGTATTTAGCATATTATTGCTGAGTGGCTACTGTGTTTATGCTAGAAACATTTCGACCCACTCGATGAATTTACAAAAATACGACTGTTTTGGCAAAAACTGAATGAAAAGTATATTCTCGCCAAAATATCCAGATGTAAGTATAGACGAGTCAATGATACCATACTATGGTCACAATGGAACAAAATAACACTTGCATGGTAAGCTAATACGCTTTGGCTTTAAGTGTCGGTGTATGGCTACCAGGCTTGGGTACATCTTGCAGGCTGAGCCATATCTAGCGGCAATACTAAATAGTTGGAGGGTAAGTGGTGATGAATCTCATTTCAAAACTACTAGGAAATTGTCATGTTTATGTTTATATCGATAATTTTTTCATTTCGATACTAACGTCTTTAAAAAATGCTGGCCATAAGCTCCATTACTTTTGTTGCCAGTTGTGAAGAAAAATGCCTCGTAGATATAACGATCAAACTATCGATCAAAGGTGGAACGTGACCTTAGTGCGCTATAATGACAACAATGTAGAAACGGTGGCATCAACTTGTAAAGGTGTTGCGCCCATGGGATCCGCACAGCGTTGGACTAGCCGGAAAAAAAACGAATCACGATTCAGCAACTAGCATGTATTTTCCAATAGACCGCTTGGATTCAAACATTAGTTGCAACTGAATAAGCATCAATCGTAGAAAAAGATACTGCCAACTTCTAATGTGGTCTCTCAGCGCTAGTATATCAACAATATTTTTCAGCTGTATAGACTCTCTCCTCCAAGACAAGCTAGGGGCCATTTGGACTTTTAGGACTTTCTCAGTGAAACCCAAAGTCCTTACTTTCTAAAACAACAACGGATGTAACTTAAAACACATTAAATTCGCGGTCAACAAAATGTTAAACTTTCTTGTTTGGCATCTACAGACAAACGAAAACGAATGCGTTTTTATCCTTCGAGCGATAACCACCACATATCTCGCTTTATATTTTATCTGCTGAAAGGCGTAAAACGTCGAAGAGTTACTGATGAAAAATGTTTGGGTGGCAGGGAACATCTGATCATTATTAGCATGATCCCATGTGCAGAATGTCACAAAAAATGTGGTATATGCGAGGTTGGCTACCATGCTAACTGTTTTGAAGCCTTCCACTCTTAGTTTGCAAGTTGTATTGCATAATGATTTTGGTAAAAGTCGTATAATATTCTAAAACGTATAAAGCATAATTTACAACACATGTCTTTTTATTTTTGTACGCATCCTAATGTGCTTAGCGTCTCATTTTTGGGGCGGAAGAAAAACGTCAGAAGTCGCAAAATCCGTTTGTTTGAGTTATTGATGCCATTCTTGAAAAGCAAATATTTCGCGCGATAGAAAAACAGCACAAGTCTAGATTATGTTGCAACCACTAAAAAGCAAATGTGTCGTTTCCCTGGAAGTGTTCACCTCTACGTCAAGAAAACTGACACAACTTGTTGTGCTTCATTCCTCTTAAAGAAAACACGTATGAAATGTCGCGAAAAACATCACAAGTGTCATTGCTTAAATACGAAGTTAAAATTTTTTCGCCAGAAAAGTGACACACTTAAAAATATAAGGTTTTTCGTTATTCGAATTCCCAAAATGGTTCGCGCCATATTCGATGTTTTGACACAATTTCAGTTACTCAAACAGAAACATCTAAAAAAATGTCACAAGTCGAAGTCTCCTGACTAATTATTATAAGTCTTGAAGATACGTTGATAAATATAATTTAATAAATCACAAATAATTCAAGAACTTTAAGGTGGAGAGCTAACAGGACGTTGAATTTAGAAATTCAAGTCTTCTCCATTAATGAAATCGTTTCCTACTTTCTCCAACAGGTCAGAATTTTTCCACTGTTGCGTTAACAGATAACGTTTATCTGAGAGTTGTGGATATCTTAAATTGATGTTGAGTTCAAGTTTTTGTCTAAATTAACACCAGTTTATTCTATTCGTCTTGAAATTTTTTTCTATTGTAAAAGTGTATCGTTCACTATAATAAGGATTTCTCCAATAATGAAATTGTTTCCTAGCATTTATAGTAGGCCAATGAAGACTTTATAATTTGAGAGAACTTTTTTTTATTTGTTTTTAATATCAATGCTTATTGTTCCTACGCGCATTAAGGTGCAGCGTGCGGATGTTGTTTGAGAACACATTAAATAAAACAAGTGTTCATAACTTCAATAAAAAGTTTATCAAAATACATATGTACATACACACAATCACAAAATAAAGTACCTATACAAGCTCCCGTCGAATGTATTATTATTAAAAAAAAAAGGTAGTGGCCGTCAAAGACTAGTAAGATACACCCTAATTGTTGTTTGAAATCTGCGGAGTCGGTTAAAACAAAAAATTGCTGAAAATTTGTGCCTCTCTACAAACGATCGTTAACTTCACAACAATACGAAAATTCACATCACAAAAGTAAGTATACACTCACTTTCCTTTGAGAAGGATCACTCGGTAAGATGGTTGTACGCGAGCCAACTTTTGTAATTTTAAATTTTTTTGTACATGAGGGTGTTTTTATCTACGTGCAAATTTCCAGATGAAAGCAAATTCAGTGATAAGGTTTGGAGAAAAGCAAATACAGAGCTTTATTCAAGAAATAAGAGGGGAACTGTGGTTTGGGGGTCAATGGCGGCATCTGGGGTTGGTAATTTAGTTTTTAACAACTCTATTATGAATAGATACGGATACCTCAACATCCTGAAAAACAATTTTCATGAGAGTTCGACAAAATTGGGCTTGGATCGGTAAATTTTCTTGCAGCAAAATAACTTTATTTATTTATACCTCTCATATTGTTAGGGAATGGACGTTATAAAACGTGCAAAAGCAGCTAAAAACACCACCTCAAACGCATGATATGAATGTAATTGAGCATCTTGGGAACATCTTGAGCGACAAATTACGAAACATGATATCAAAACAAGCGATGATCTAAAACCTGTCCTTCGAGAAGAGTGGTACAAAATCAGCCCAAATGTAACACAAAATCTGGCCAATTCGATGCCTTCGAGAATGAAAGATGTTTTGTAAGCAAAAGGATATTGTACAAAATACTAAAATCCATGAAACTTCAGAGATAGTGAATATTTTTATTACTGTATACTTACTTTTGCGATGTGAATTTCGTAGTATTTTTAGTTGACTTTGAATATTTATTTAAGTTTTGTTTTTTCTACAATTTTCTTTTTGTTTTTTAGTTTTAAGCACTTTAAAATAATACTCTTTTTTGTTTCTTTTTTGAATTAGTTTTGATTTTCAATTAAAATACAGTGAAGCAATGGGTGTATACTTACTTTTGTGACTGTGTGTATATTAGAACGTTTCGTTTTTGATGCAGCAACTTCATTCGCTAATTCTTTAAAAATTGTGTCCAAATTTTCCACTTTTTAGTGTTGCTATTTCTTTTCCGGATTCCCCATTTCGCACATTTTTAACAATTTATGAATAAGGATACTGTTGCTAGTTTTATTTTCAACGTTTTGAGTCGTGTTTTTCTTACGATTTGAGGGACTATCAATAGTACAGGGTGGCCCATAAGTCATGACGGTATTTAAATAGCTTATAATTTTTCTTTTTTAAATTGAGGAAATTCATCATGGAAAAAATTTATGTACAGTTGTGCACTGCACCAAAATTATACAGTTTTAATTTGAAAACGACAAATCAATTGTCATGCATGATGCACGCCTATAGAAGACATTTCAATGTTGCTCCTTTAGAGTCAACAATTCGTCGCTTAGTTGATCGTATTCAGCGTTAGGGTTCCGTGAGTAATCTTCCACTTGCCGAAAGACAATGTTCAGCTAGGACGAGGGCGAATATTAAACGTATGCGGGAGAGTGTCACAGAAGAACCTGGAACTTCGACCCTAGACGCTGTTGCCGATTTCTCGCACGTCACTGCAGCGTATTTTACATGATTTAAACTTTTTCATCATGGCGACTACCAGCGACAATCTGATAACGTCCAATGAGGCTCACTTTCACCTCAACGGTTTTATCAAAAGGCAGAATTGCAGGATTTGAAGTACAAAAAAGCCATGGTTTACAAACCAGACGGAATTGCACCCTCTAAGTGCACAGTTTGGTGCGGAATAACGTCACTAGAAATTATTGGCCCGTTCTTTCTCCAGAATGCTGTGACTGTCAGTGGAGAACTATATCGGTTGCTTCAGAATTTTGTACGACCTACAGTGAAAAATCGCAATGGAATGTGGTTTTAGCAACAGGGAGCCACTTGCCATGCTGCTGAAGCCACATTGCAACTTCTAAGACACTTTTTTGTAGAACGCATAATTTCGAGAAGGTCAGCAATTGATTGGCCAGCATGTTCTCCAGATCTAAGGACCCTAACTTCTTTTCGTGGGGTTATCTGAAAGAAAAGGTATACGCAAATAAACCTCAGACAATTCCACAACTAAAGGACATTCGTACCGAAATAAGGGCACTATAACCACAGAAACTTACAGCCGTCATGGGACATGCATTAAAAGGGGCCCACTTTGCGAAGCTGAAAATGGAGGCCATTTAACTGATGCAATTTTTCGTAACTAATGTAATAAATTTGTGATTTATGGTCCGCCAATTGGCAATGACAATTATCGGTTTTTTTTTCTGTAAATTTGTAGTAGATTTACTTTCACATCATGATATTCCTTTGCAATTGAACATCCTCTATAGTTTGTAGGATACTCGCCGGGGTTGACACTTTTCGGTTTAAGTTAATTCATTAGGGGACATTTTTTTATGGATGATTGGGTTATTACGACTAAAATACTGCTACAACATTTGAAAGTATTGAACTTACTACACATTTCTGCCTTTGGGCGAATTTCGCATTGCACTGCAATCTAACATACTTGTACGATGTAAGAGTATAGTTGCGAAAGGTGCCAGAGAATTGTTTTTGTAAAGATCATTCTGCGAGTGTAAAGGGAGTCTTATTCACCCTTCCTTCGATGTATAGCTTTTATTTAAATATACTCAGTCCAAGATACTTCAAGCTGAACATTAAATTGTGAACATCAAACATTCATTTCTGAACAGTTACATATCTGCAGCTCAATTGCAAGACAGCCAAAAATACCCAATCAGAGCTGAGCTATTGCCAATAGATATTTATCAAAGGGCACTCCAGTGGGTATTTCCCAAAACACAAGACTTAAGCTAAAGTTATTTTTCTAAAAGTCAAAAATTAGAAAAATCTCTTCCCATAAGCAATATGGATTAATTTGAATTTCCATTGTGTATTCAGATCTATCGTTCACGGAATCCGAGACTAATTTAAAAATCGACATAATTAAAATTCCATCGGTGAAAACAAAATAACACACGTCACTAGCTAATGTTTATTAATAGATATTACGTTTGACCTGCTGCTGCTCGCCTAAAACCCTGAGCGACATGGATAACAAAAAAAAAAAATATGTTTTTACCACAATAATGCATGCGATTAAAACTAAGTTATGTTCTGTGTGAAACTAGATACTCTAGCGCTCAGTGGGACTACTTTTGTTTTCTTCGGACTTCAATGGTTTTGTTTATGATCTCGAGGAAGTGTTTCATTAACATTACCATGAAATATGAGTTCGAACTTTGGTGCTTTGTCTGCTGCGATAAGAGTGTGTTATTTTTTTTATTTAGGTGATAATCAGCATAAGAAATTAATTAAAACTATATTAATTTAATTTGTGGTGTTCGTTTTAGAACCCATAAAGCTAAACCTTATCAGCTAGATCAGGAAATTATATTTTTATGTAAATATCTTAATTGTGAAGATAAGATAATGATTTTTTTTGATTTAGAATGTGTGGTGGTGATAAATCATCTTCCGGATTTATTTCATTTTGTTATGAGATGCTTTTAGTGAAGGAATTCAGGACACACGCGCTTGTTATTGTACGTACGCCTACGTACGACATTTTTGTGAGCTGGCTAATGGGTTCACTCTTTCTTTAAATGTTATCAGCAAGGTCTGCCTTATGATCAGTAATTTTAAGCAATGGAATATATAGTTAAGACCATTTATTATTCGGTTCACACGTTTTAAGATAATGTTAGCCTCTCTGCCACCTTCCAGCTATATACCGCAGCTATATACTCAGATTGGAATAATGTCTTTCAGCAGCTTCGGTGTCGCAGTTCCCTAGAAAGGATATTGATGAAACCAAGAATAGTTTGTTCCGCATAGAAATTGTTGAGAAGGTAGGGTGGAATCAATAGATGGTGCTGAGGCTTTGGAAAGAACATTTTTGCAAACTGTTAAACGGTTAGGAGCATACACCATCTTATCTGTAAAATTTCATATGCCCGACGAAAGGAACTTAGCTTTGTCCACCACATCATTGTGTTACCTATGATAGCGTATGGGACAAGATATATTGAGCCATGTCAAATACGGGGTCGCTGCCAAACTCGCCCATCTATGCAGGATGAAAATGGAGAAATCTCGCTACTCCATTAAGGAGAACATCTCTCGTTACGGGGAAAAGGTGTACCGAACCTTTTAATATAAGGTGACGCGCTATCATCTGATCTCTTTCTCATCACACTTGAAGCATTTGTATGTAACACAAACCCCAACATCAGAGCTAACATTTTTCAAAATTCCATTCAACGTCACCATGGACAGCTCTTCGAAGTAATAGACAATTTCTTTTTACCTGCGCCCCACAGTTACCTGCCAATTCACAAAGTTGTGGGTGCAACGGTTGTGATAGCTGGGACACGTAGAACGTATAGACATCACGGCACGGACACATTGAGTCCTTGAATCCGCCCCAAAGGGGGAAGACACTACATAAGGTGGCGCGCATAATTGGAGATTGACCTTGATCAAATTGGTGTGTGAATCTAGCTAACTAGGGACCCATCTGGCTGAAGGGGTATGTTGGTTTAGGCTATGGTCTATCCCGAACTGTAAGCGAAAAGCAAAGTGAAGTAAACTTTGGCCACTGATTGGTCACAGTTCTGTGGTGAGTTGATGGTTATTGAACAGCATCGCTTGGTTATATAAAGTCTTTCAAAGAGACGGAGTTGCCAAGTTGGTTTCCTTTCGAAAGCCCAATGTTTCTTATGCTTGCTCCATGCAGGAGACTTTTAAGGTGATGCTCATAACCCACTTTCGAGGTTGTAGAAATTGTAGATCGCAACCCTTAGTTCTGGTCATGGGATCACTAGACTGAATTGGAATGATGCTTCCAAGATAGTCACCGAAAATACGTTCAGGTTTTTATATTATCATTTGAAAACTGTAACTCCAATGCTAAAATTATTGGTGATAACGTTGAAAAGGTAATAGCAACAGTCGTTAGAGTATGTTCAGCTGTACCATCCCTGTTAGCTTAGAGTGAATGGTAAAAAGTTTGTGAAATCTGTAGTATTGAAAAAAGAAGCATCTAAGTAGGTACCAGTGTTTCGATTAGAGTTGGAAAATATTCACTGTGGTACTTTGCTTTTTACTCACTACTAAGCAAATTAGAGAATATGAGGCATGATATCAAAACCTTCTCTTAGGGGGGGAGGTTTTTTTAGCCACGTAAACATACACGAGTATAAAGTCGGGCATAACTCATTGCCCGAACTCCCGAGTATCCATTAACGATTTCACCTCTCCAGCGCATCAACAAGTAAAGAGAAGGTGTTGTGGTACGCCGTGTCTTTTATGACGTTCAGCATGTCACTTCAACTTTAAAAGCGTTTGTTTTGTTTACGATGGCTAACCTGCTCTAAGGTCATAACTATTACCTCTACTGAACCTATTGTTGAGTGTCCCTTTTTAAATCCATATTGCCTAGGGCTAAAATAGCCTGCTCTTCAAATCGCTGATAAAACTCGTGTGCCTAACGTTCTCTCCAGGAGTTTTTTCGCTATGTCTAAACTAGGCTGATAGGGCAACCACGTCTTCCTCTGCTTACTTCCACCAGCCTTTTAAGGTTCCTATGATAGACGCCTTCTTGTAGGTAGCGGTCGTACATAGAAGTTGTAGTAGAAGTCAAGGGGTGATTTTGGCTATTACTTTCATACTTATGCTGGTATACCATCTGGTCCAGGAGTCTTCTTATCTTTCATTAAGTTATCTTCGTTGAAGATAAGAACTTCCTATTGTTGCTCGAAGAAGAAGTATTTTTTTCTGATCGAGTATACCAGAAGTAGAGTATGCACAATGTTTTTCATTGCCGCGTTCAGAACTTAGCGCTTGCGTTCACTTAGCATAGGATATTTATTAGCCTAGTCAGAAGAATCGCTGTTCACTTCGTGCAACAGATAATCGCATTTTTTTTTTTATATTAATTGCTCTTTTGGGGTCTCATCTTACTTCACTAAATTCGAGTAATTTAGCTCTTGTGGCTTCTGCGTCTCCTTTTCTCCTTTTGTTAGCCTTAGATATTAGTTTAAGACTTAATCTTTTTAGCGAATATCATTTGCATATAAGCATGCAAATGAGCATTACAGTCTTTCTTGATTGATTTAATTATCGTTTCGGCGGCCTCCGTCATTTTTAGACCCGGGACTTTTGTTGGATGTATCTTAGACGTGTTTAAACATACTCCTATGTGATATCAGTAGCCGCTGTGACGTTCTGACTATTTTCCAATATAAAAATAATGATATAATCTGAATATTCATATGCGTATATGTACATATATATATATATATATATATATATATATGTACATATACGCATATGAATATTCAGATTATATCATTATTTTTATACATATATATATGTATGTACGAAATCTACTGTAACTATCCCTAGACATTTATGCTCCCTTTAAGCATACTCTAAAGTTATACGATGAGTTTCCGCACCAATATTACATAAGATATACATATGTGTGTATGTAGAGTTTTAAATCGATTAAATATTTCCAAAGAATACAACGTGTTTCCCTTGCATCTTAATTTAAATTAGCTGGTAAAACAAAAACCATCCCGTCTGCATTAAGTTGTCTCATTTTGTGCTCCAACACTTTAGCCCATAATAAATGAGTACTAATTACGTGAAACATGTATCACTTTGTTAAGCTTTAATCAGACCTGATATTTATTTCCCAAAATTTTCAGAAATACACTCCATTCCAGCGTCGTGTCCCTGAGCCAAACTAAAACGTCTTGCCGCCCGTTTCCCTCTGGTGACAATGATAATTTAAATCGGATTTGTTTTCGACTCTTTCTGTCTCCTTGTGGCTTTCCAAAGATTAAATTAGGAAAATTAATTGGTTCAAATAATTAAGACAGTGTTCTGCGGTCCAAGATGAAAACACAAAAACAGAAAAAAAAATGTCACAAAACGACACCAGACACCAGATACACTGACAGTCTGAATTATTATATCGAAGATACATCCATAAGTCGCGCTTTGGCCCGAGCCCCTTTGTTTTTAGTTTCTTTTCCGGTTGGACGGCCGGCGACGGCCTTAATGATGGGAGAAATACAACTTGTACCCCCAATAAGACCTGTCCGCCGATAAATCGATGAATATATCTGGTGCATTATAATAATTGTAATGCGATGCTTCTTGGCTCGGTGAATTTATCCAGATCGGTGTTGATATACAGGAAACACATGTGCTTGTCGTATTTTTTGAGTCATTTACATTAATTATCGATTAAATGAGTTGATTCAGATTCTCTAAGATATTTGTTTCCGAAGTATTTCGAGAGCAATTGTAGCACTGAAGAAATGAAATCATAATCGTGCACTTGTAGCATTGAGTGGCCTCTTGAACTATGGAGATCAAGAGCTGAGATCTGATCGCTTAGAGGTCTCTCGATTCGTTATGTCTTTATAAGGCGAAATTTGATGTGACTCTTAAGGAGCGCACAGGTGAATAACTAAATTGGAGCAACATAAATCAGCTTTGAAGTTACAACGTTATACTCGTAACAATTAAGTAATGCTTTGGCTTTAATTCAGTGATGATGGAGATGTATCCAATGACAAATGATACTTCTGTGGGTATGCCGACAAATTTGATTTCGGTTACCTGATTGAGGCTGGATTGGAATCATATAATGTTGCAAGTATGTGCAATTAACGCTTGTAGAAAAGATAACATCACTGTAGGACCACTGACTTTTATTGGAGAGAAAATCCCGGACAAGTTTTCAGAAATAAACCGAAGGGTGAGGTCAATGCAGTTATTGGGATATTCATAGAAGTTTCAAGGCAGTGGTTCGAGTGCCATTTTTCCTTGCAGTTTTTATCTTTCTTATAATTATGTTCTCTCTGGGCGAAAATATAGACTTAGGACTATGCCTGCGCATATTCTCAGCCAAACATCGAGGTAATCTAAGGTGCTGACAAAAAATCTTAAAAAAACCGTGCTTTTAAACTTTTCCAGTAAAAGGAAACATAATTCCAGAACACTGGAAAACTTCCCCATTAATCTGGCCAGAAAAGCGAAGTCCCTTGGAGAAACTAGGGCAATGTTGATAACCCTCCAAGGGAAAACCTGGGACAGAAATCCAAGCCGATTTATTGGAATGCTCCAAATTAAAAGGAGAAACTAAATAAAGCATTCGCCTAGCCTGTATGTGGGCATCACCGGGCAAATGAAATGTGCAAACGACAGTTATAGGAGCAATGCTTCTGCAGGTATAGAAGGAAGTCTCACATATATTTGGACATAATTGGCACAATAGACCGCATGTGGTCAAGGGCCTAGTTTCTCGCTACCATTCGTGTATTGTGCGTTATATAATTTCACATCCAAATGGAAAGGTCCTGCAGCTTAGAGACATATCCGAAAGGCTTTTTAGAAGCTATCTTATGACAGTTATGTGGGAGACAGACTGCCGGTATTGATACCATGGTATGAATACCATAACCCCTGACCGACTGCATTTCGTAGTATATTCTACTATTCTACTATACTACCGTTACTCTAATTGTTTCCAATGCAGACAAAATTGTCCTCCTTGGATCCATTTTCAAAGCATGTAGTTATACTCTTTTGCTGTGATTGCTTGCTTTTGAATTGTCAAAGAAGCTATGAAGAATCACCAACAGGAAGAAAATGGCGCTGCAATCAATAAGATGGTGGTATACTACCAAAAATTTTATTATTCATGGTATACTTGCTTTTACGTGGTGTTGCAGTGACAGACATGTGGTATAGAACATAGTCTTGCTATACCATGGTATCAATATCAGTCTATCTCCCACATTATTACTCTCGGTCGTTTTTTCGGCATTCGCGAGATGTAGGACTGTGAAAAAACTTATTGGTGTTTTCTGGGATTCGAACATACAACCTCCCCCTCAGTAGTCAACACACTAACCACTGAGCCGCGGTGCCCACATCTGAGAAAACAATATATCTTGATTCTCAATATTAAGTTCCCAAATCTGGTATACAGAGGGTTCCAAATTAGAAAATAGCAACACTGATGCTGCTATAAGGTTCCAATTTTCAACGCAAAGCAGAGGGTTATGCTATTTAACTATGTGCACGTCAATAAATTAATGTAGCCCATATATACATATGTATATTATTTCAGACAGTCAAGCAGAACTATTAGCCCATAAGCCCCATACGGTAGTAACTTAGCTTATCTGGTACTGTCTTAAACTCCTCGAAAACCTTTCGTATAGAAACAAGGTTACCGTAGGCCGGATTCTAGCGGTAACGAACGGACTGACTGTCACGCCTGCCATTCGCTGAGGCACTTGTCTGTCACTCGTTGGTCTTGGGCTTAATTTTGGGATACCATCTAATAGTACCTAATCCAAGATAACAAAATGCGAGATTGACAGACAAACTGACGCTCACCGTCCTGACCGACCTTTAGGACCTATGGCAAGCGAGCAAATTCATCAACCGGTAGACTGATAAAGTGGTCCTATCAAAGACGACTGATGAACCCTAGCGGGCTACCTAAAGTACATTGTTCACTTACCTGGATACCATCTGTCCAAAATTAAATTGTTAGATATTGATATACATATGTACATATGTCGGCTCTGGGAAGAGCAATGAAAGACGGAAGAACATATCGATTGCTCCTGTCCAGGAGCGGCAAGGAAAACATTGCTCCAACCGGACAGTCTTTATGACCTTATTTGGTCCATTTACAAGTCTCGAGTTACTAACGGACATCAGCCGTGGGAAGATCTTATACCATTGATTGGCAATCTTGTACTCGACAACATTCTGAAAACTTTACGGACGGCTTTACATATGTTATCAATTTTGTCACAACTGGTAGGTACTGATGGACCCGAACTGTTGGTCTTGGTGAGCAGTGACTCCTTGTAACAAGACACCCCTCTGCCTAACCTAAGTGGTGTATTCTATTGGTCTTCCGATACTTCATTCTTGGAGTTGAAACTTTCTTTGTCCTCGATCAGGGCTGCCGAAGTGACTACTAACGGAGTACTTGTACTCCCCTCTCTCAGAGTTAGCCATTATTGGATTCATAGTAACCTATACAAATAAATAAAAATTCTTGGCGCAACAGACGTACATATGTGGTACAGGGCCTAGCTTCTCGCGACCATTCGTGTTGTACGTGTTATATTTTTCACACAAATGGAAGGGACCTACAGTTTAGAGCCATATCCGAAAGGATTTTTTTAGAAGCTTTCTCATGACAGTTATTACTATCGGATGTTTGTAAGACATTCGCGAGAGGTGGGACCGTGAAAAACTTTTAGGTGTTCTCTGGGATTCGAACCTCGAACCCCCCGCTCAGCGATACAACGCACTAACCATTTGAGCCACGGCGCCCACAACCTATGAGGACTCACTAATCTCACGCGCTAGTTTCGATGCTTGTCTGGAATAGGGTGATCGGACTCCAGGAATGCATACTTCATCGATGCTCTCAAAACTACTTCAACTTAGCAATTAAGACCTTGATCTTCTTCTTCCTTTTGTTCGAAGAGGTTATGATCTGACCTAAGTAAGTTAAAAGGAAACTGTTCACTCAGATATCATCTAGGTAAGATATCAGAAGCAGATACTTACCAGTTTAAAGAGAGCAAAATGGACGACAAAATACATTCTTTGTAAATACCCTGCAGAACAGTGGCCTCAATGAATACAGCAGATATGAATAACATGAAATCCAGAGCTCTGTTTACTGGTGGGCTTTCTCCAAAGAAACAACATTTTATTACACTTAATTAGTCACATCGCGCATAGTGCAACGGCTGCCTTCATTTCACGGGATATCGAAGATCTAACCACTTGCAGAGGTAGCTGCAGTGTAATTCTAAGCTTCACATTCATCCGCCTGCAGGTGAATTATTGTCCTGACTGTCCAATCACAAACACAATGTCTTCTCACAAAATCCAATGACCACAGCTAACGACCTTTCAGCGCCATTCTATCGTCAGGGGGCTGAACGGCACGCTTTACCCATTAAGTTAACAATATCTCGGGACATTGCAGTGCAAATATTCCACGAACTAGCACTACTATCACACCTCCCGACATCATCAAACAAACAGCTAACATCGATTTATTCATATTTATTAGAAGATTTCTTCTTTTTTTTTTAATTCATTTTACTTTACGATTATTTTTCAATGGTACTGGGGCCATGTTATTGAAATCGCGCTCACCAAACTGACACACAAACCACTCCTTACGAGAGATGTTAAACTAATAAAATAAATTCGTGATTTTAGTTATTGGCATTGTGATGCTTCTCAAGTGAGTGCCGATTGCCCATATAGCCCATCGGAACAATGTACCCTCTTCTGGCCATCACAATACCAAGCGGCACAGGTGAAGTGCCTCTTGTCGGGCTCTGGTGCCTAGGAATCGATACACTATATGAATGGGGTGCCGGATACCAACCACCATGACATCATAACTCACAACAATCGTCGATGGCTGCCAAGAAGCTAATAAGCTTCAGCTTGGATCGGTTTGCCCTCGTTGCGATGGAGAAGCGTTTTTGAGCCGAGCACTCTTAGCATTCAATTCTATTTCATGAATTGGACGGAATGACTTTTGTCGATGAGTCGTCGTCGAGTCGGGTTATTTGTGTGTTGGGGGCATCTGCCATAGTGTCCGATACAATGAATGTTGGAGTCCTCCAGAGAAGGAATTGTGGTGCACGATTTCGGTCATAGTACAACGATGATGATGACTACGACGACGACGGGTGGTGGCTGGTGGCAATGGTAATGCCAATTGCATCTTCCTTGAATAATGTGTTGAGAACACCTGTTCCGACCTTCCATTGAATTTTTCGCTCCGAAAGATTGAGAAGAGGTGCCACATTGTCTATAATAGAAAAATATCATGGGGTCAAGTTCATGAGGTGATTATTGTTCACTCCATGGTGTGTTCCGCCATTCAGAATAATACGCCAATGTAATAATATTTATTCCGGTCAAAGAAGAGAAAATGACACGTTCCGAATGGAATTGGAAATCGTAATCATTAGTGGAGAATCTTTCAATGCCTTGAACTGCAGGATGCAATTTATGGCTTTTCTCACAAAGCGCATTGTCTTTTTTTCTTTGGTTGAACGATAGTCAGTAGATTTTAGTACTAAACTCTACAATGGAAGTTAAGTGGTTTTCAAATATAAGGTGATTGCATTAATAGTACGCAAAATGTTTGTTTGCCTCCCGTTTGAGGTCAGCAATAATCATAAATCATTTCGGTCCTAGTTAAATTTTCATTTGAAAAAACTTCGAGATAAGAACGTTTGAACGTGTTTACTTGGTCTTTGTCATTTCGACAAAAAATTTGAATAAAAAAGCCCGAATATTGACTTTTCAATTTTTCGTAGACTATTACATCGGATCGTGTTACTTCCCTCCGGAATACAGGCTGGTGGACGACGACCTCGTTCGACTCTTTGACACACTCGGGCCTAATTTTATCATCTGTGGTGACTTAAACGCGAAACACACTTTCTGGGGTTCAAGATCTAATTCAAGCCAACGTATTGGCCAACTGACAAAAATAAAATTTCTCCTCGTCGACTTCCTTATCGCAAAAGCGCTAGTTAAAAATCTGACGGAAGTAGAAGAATGCTATGATCTATGCTCAGACCACTCAGCAGTCATTTTGAAAATCGCTGGAAGTCTAGCAAAAAAAGAAGGACCGACTAAGTTAACTAGTAACAAAACAAACTGGGACGTTTTCAAAAAAGACTGCAAGGAAAATATTGCTTTAAATTTTCCGCTAAAGACTCCACTCGAAATAGAACACGAAATTGACAAGCTCGTGAAAGCCATTCAGTGCGCAGCGTGGAAAATACCCCTTTTCGAAAGACAGCAACGCGGAACAGTAAAGCCAAATACCAGCCTGATATCGAAGACCTCATACGAGAAAAGAGGAGCGCCCGCAAGAGATGGCAACAATCCCGCGCGCCCCCGCATAAAACTCATTTTAACCACCTTAGCAAAAAGCTAAAAAATGTCCTGCAGGACTTAAGAAATCGCGGAACTTCTACTTACCTCGAGGGCTTGACCGCTGATAATCAGACTTAGAGAAATGTATTGGCTACTCGGAAGGTACTCGACGTTAAGCGTATACAACAAACTGCTTCTGTATAAGCAAGTGCTAAAACCGTCTCAGACATACGGTATACAACTTTGAGGTTGTTCCAAACTAAGCAATATGACTGTACTGCAAACATTCCAAAACAAAACACTAAGAGCAATCGTGAATGCTCCATGGTATATAAGGAATAGCGATATTTACAGAGATCTAGGAATTGCTACCGTGAGGGACAAAGTAACAAACTTTGCTCACAAACATCGTACTCGCCTTCATGATCATTGCAGTAATGAAATAATGCGAACTCTAGACGTAACAAACCTTGAGCGCCGACTACAAAGAACAAGATCGTACGATCTGGCGCCGTAAGGAAAAACCGCGTGTAATTAAGGTATTAGTAGATGCCTTCGCTGGAAAGCTACCTACCTAACGCGATAACCACCACAGAAACGTAAACTACTTGTTAAGGCAACTTAGTCGTAGTCATCACATAATGAAAAAATGAGAGGAACGAATTTCCTACTACTATGATAACGCGCGGCCGGGTCTCATAGGGGTGAGGTTTAGCCCGTAGGCATATACTGGCTGACACTTATGACATCATCAGGTCAGTTATGTGAATCGGGCATAACCAATGGTACGGGCCATTGGTATCTTTTGAAGATTCCTGCACCTCCAGGCGCAACCGAAAAAAAAAAAAAAAAAATCGCAGTAATAATATTCAAGAATTTAAGGCAGATGGCCACCGTAGCTTTCTCACTTCTGTTCCTTTAAATTTTTAGTCACATTTCGGAGCAATCGTATCCGAATGATCTATTGTTACTGACTTATCATCATAAGCCAGTGACTTCATACACCCCTTCCAAAAATAATCTAAAGGTGTTAAATCTCACGATCCGGCTGGTAAATTTTTAGGCCCATTTTCCGAACTCAACTTATCGCCAAATTGTGATTTCAATGGGACTATGGTTTCCGTACCCGTAAGCCATGTAACGCCGTCTTCTTGGAAGCACTCATATATGTACATATCTATATACTAGTTCAAAGTTGGAAGTTTAGGTTAGGTTAACGTGGCAGACTGCAAGTCTGACCTTACCACAGCACCAGTAAGATCCATTGTGCTACCACAGGAGCAACATCTCGAAAAAGAGCTACCCGTTGAACCAGGAGGAGCTAGTTATCAAGCGTATGAGGCTGCTAATGCTAATTAGCTAGTTCGCTAAGATTGTTGAAGAAGTAGGCCCCTAAATGCAGTTTCCTACGAACGGATAGAGCTTCAGATGTACAAAGAAGATGTAGAATGTTTTCCTTCTCTTCTTCATCCATGCAGCTTCTACAGAAGTCGTTAGCGAAGAGGCCCAGCCTAGTGGCGTGCTTTCCGATAATACAGTAACGACACTTACTATATAAGAGATAAGCTCCCTTTTCTGTCTTATAAGACAGTTGGAGCATTTGAGATGCAGTTTAGGCCAGATCTGACTAGTAAATTGCCCATCTGCGATTGGTGCGGTTTGTGGCGTTAAGCCTGAATAGCATTTTAACTGTAGCGATAGACATACCGAGATTCACCTTATCCGGTGATAGCGTTGTTCCCTGCCCCCCGGAATATCCCTGTGAACTGACACCCAAATAAGTGTGGATATTGGATTATTCAGCCATCTCTTTAAGAGACAGGCAACAATTCATGGCAGTTCAAGAGTTAAAAGTGACGGATACCAGAGATTTGATCGCGGCTTGGCTGTCAGTAAAAATGATGATATCCCGTTTAGATATCACATTGTACTTGATCCTCGACAAGGCCATGATCTCCACCTGGAAGACGCTACAATGATTTGGGAGGCGGAAGGAGAATTTTTTGGTTGCAAACATTGGAGAATACACTTCTCCCTACTCCTGATTCTGTCTTGGATCGATCCGATTATAATCGCATGAATTACTTTTGCAACCCGAGATCCCCTTGCCAGTCTTCTCTGGTGGGTATTCGGGTTTCAAAACGTTTTTCGAACAGAAGTTGAGGAAGGGTGAAGTTCCTCCTGAGAGAAAGTTAAGATAGTTGAGAATGGTGGAGTATCCAGTGCGTGGATTAGACCATAGAGATGTGGCTGCATAGGCTGCCACCTGTTTGATATAGATATCAAAGGGTGGCAGATGGAACATCATTTATATAGCAGCTGTTGGTGAATATATGTACATATGCAAGCCGACGCGACGTTTGCACTCGGCTCAGGTGGTTGCGGTCAACGGTCTTCTCTAAGAGCGTCCACCAGAAGATCCCGCAATATGTTAATACAGGTCTGATAACTGCTACATATAGCCAGTATGTAAGTCATAGCTGTAGTCCCCATCTAGTTCCTAAGGCTTTCTTACAGAGGATGATGCCCAAATATTTGGCTTTTCCAGCAAGTATCAGACTGATATCACAGAGTTGGGGGATCGAAATGCGAAATTTTATATTTCCTTATAAAGAGGACTAATTCTGTCTTATGAGGGTTAACGCCTAAACCGCATCCCCTAGTCCATATAGAGAGGTGCAGAAAGTCTCTGAGCGTATTGAGGTGTTTACCCGGGATAGCTATAGCAACGTCATCTGCATCAACTTCAAATTTGGAAACAAATAGAAATCTGCATTAATCGCTATGTGAGCTTCGACCTTATTTTTGAAGAAATAAGGTCTGATCAACCCACTAGCGTAGTAAAAAACAAAAATCAAAACGGCGTGGTGCACACGGATGTAATGGAATCTGTAGTATTTTTTTTAGATTTGTACCATTCCGTATGACACAATTTTAAATGTTTCACAATGATTTTATCTACTCTATTCAGCTGTCCACGATCAATATACCTTCAAAGAGGGACTAATTAATATAATAATTAATAAGTTGTTCTGTTTATTTTCAATAATAAATAATAGAAAAACATTACAATATGACAAATGTCGTCTGTTGGAGAGAGAAAGGCAAATCAATTTAGAAACAATTAGGCTTATAGGCTATATTCGTCAACCAGATTTTTCTGTATCAGAACAATCAATAATATATTTGTAGAGTGCAGCATATCCGTTGAGCAGAGCGATGACTTCATCTTCCTCCAGAGAGTACTTTCCGAGAAACTTCATCCGTTTCCAACGAAGTGAATGATGTCCTCCTCTTCATGTAAGCTACAAGGAGTGAAATTTCTATTCTCTCTTTCTCGAAACCGGTTTACATTAAGACCACTCAATCCTGTGCGCGTTTTAAAAGTCCATGTTATTAATTTTCCATCAAATTTATCATTGAAGGGTGGCTAAGCTTCCTATAAATACCATGTGAGCTATTCTGAGCATCCTGTAGGTTCTTTCGTATTTGTCTGTTTCTGATGCTTTCGAGAGACAAAATTATATTTTCTGACCATCTAATTCCATCATTGACTCACAAGCCACACCAATTTTCATACCAGTAAATTCCCATCTCCAAAATTAGTTTCGAGAGAATCTAGTGCAATCGGCACACTTCATATATGAATAAAGTTTTTTGTTTAACTTGAGTGTGTACAGATGCATATCAGGAACACCGGTCTCCAGGCTTGTTATGTAATAAAGCCTAAATTCGGGGAAACCTTTGAACTTTGTCTACGGCGCTGAAGTTCGAGAAGCCCCATACCTGAGCTGCATAGCTGAATATCACTCTAGACACTGAATTAAAAAGTTTAAATGAAAACCTTACATCCTTTTCCCAAGAAAAGTTTTCCATGTGCTGTTTAGACTGTTCTTTGCTTTCAATTCCCTTTCTTTTGACTATCTCTATTTCTGTACCCCCAAAGAACCATTTCTAGTTTTTCGCTTTTTTCCCTTTGCTAAATATCATTATTTTTCACTTTTCAAAGTCAATAGTAAAATTGCAGGTTTTACAGTACTCTTCTATCCTTGTTATCATTGCCTGAAACACCTGCACAGCACATGCCAGCAAAATTATGTCGTCGGCATATGTACATCAGAACCCTGACTAAAGTATCACCTACGATCAAACCACCACCTAAGCAGTCATGAAGGTCATTTAGCAGCAATGCAAAAAGCAGAGGGCTCAGTAAGCACCCCTGTTCAGCTCCCATAGTCGTTTCAAAGTCCTCCGGCAATCGCTCACCATCCCACACTGCGGCAGTAGTATTTGTTGGGACACCCAGCTCAGTTTTAGCCGTACACCTTTTTTTTCCTCGCTAACTTTATTATGCTTGCTAGACTATACATTATCCACCGTGGAATAATGTTCTCGGAAGCCAGCTTGGAATTCATTTAGTATGCTGTGCTTTCTTTTTCATTTGGCTAACGTCTTCTGCAAGATTCCCATAAATATTTTGCACACGCAATCCATGATCCTCAGTAATTTCCTACCACGTTCGCATTTCCTTTTTTATAAATCGGAAAAATAATACTTTTTAGAAAACTTTTCTCAACTTTTCCCTTTTCGAACAAAGAGCGACTATTTGGTGTAGATCTTGGTGTAATGCTATCACTAGACAACGATTCTGTCAACAGTGGCGGTGAACAGAATGTCCTACAGAGACATGATAGCTATGGCTGCAATTGAATGATTTAGTCTTGGATGAGGTTTGATTCCAGGAGAAGGACGCAACATGTCACACCAGCCGTCAAACAATCGATCATTTATGCATCAAGTTTCGTGACATCTTATCAATCGTTTTGGAAAAACATCTTCACCATTGCGCAGCTGGGATTTGTCGTTGCAAAATTGGGTTGAAAGGTTATGCTACTGCCTAGCCATTCGTTGCAGTCATTTGATGAAATAATTTTTTTTCTAATAATTCCATAGAGTAACAATCATTGAAATGTATTAAAGAAACCAATGGATTTATCACCCTTTTAAAGCAATTCGATTTACCTACTTGACTGTGTCTAAGAGCATACAAGTTCTAGAATACAAACTTGTAACGACCATTTCAAATTAGTCAAGTTTGTTGGTTGTAGTCGCCATCAACCCGGATCAACAAATATCAGATTGAAGCTCTCATTAATATATTTTTTTAACGATTAAAAAGTGACTTATTGTACTTAGTGTACTAATGGCAGTGAGTAATTAAAAAAAAGCAAACGTAAAGTGTTTCTAGTTTATTATTCCATTAAAATGTACGCTGATTTCTCGTATACTAGCTGAAATGACGCCACATATGTATATCATTAGGAGTCAGAATGTGTTCATTGAAACTAAGATTTTGTATTATCTAACCACGACGTTAATCGTTATGATTTCCTTTGCACTAATACCATGAATTCAGCGCAAATATAATCCCATAAAAATGATTCAGTATCATCCATTAGGCGAGCAATTAGGGGAATAACACTTTTTTTTATTCCCCGTACTCCGTCGCAGTGCTACTTTGCATTGCCGCGCGATGCACTTAATGCTTCTGTTTTATTAATTATAAAACTTTTCATTAGCCATTCCCTTTTATTAACTCACCATAAACGTTTAATTATAAACAGTGTCATTAAATTGTAATTTTGCACAAAGCTGGCTCTAGGTGTAGGGGCCGACGATGGTACGGTGGATTCTTTTTAATGTAACTAGCAACAGAGAAAATCCAACATTTTGAGGTCAACAACGGCAATGCGCACAGATAACATAAAACTATCCATTGTAAGAAATATCTGATCGCGCGCATCTTCCATCAATGACATCCATCTCGGTGTGTGCCGTTTCATAATGACCTCATTAGACATCACTGTAATATGTTTCCACAGAGAGGCTTTTTATTTTGTATTTCTTTACAAACATCAAACTACATAACCTTTGATGGCTGAACAAATGATGAGAATAGTCTGTGAAGACGCCATATAGCCCCTCCTCCAATCAAGAGCGCTGTGTTTTTCCTCCCTCCGAGCGCGACTATCCAAATATTCAAGCAAACAGCTGAAAAAATCAATCAAAAGATACAAAAGATACAGACTGCTAGTCGTGCCACGATTGACCCTCTCTCGTACACACAAGCGCACACCTGATCGGATGAAAAACTTGGGCAGGTACCTCCCCAGTTATACGCATCCTTGTGGAAACCTCTTTCAGGCAACCCGTTAAGGTGACACAATCGCAGCAACAGATACCAGACAGATTCACCTTAACGAAGGGAGATGGCACTGAAAAAAAGGAACTACCCGAATGCGACTGAATTTTATCGGCGTAAAATCTAACACGACATCTATCGTTTTTCATCCTAATCACTTTGGTGCGGAATACCACGGGGCACTGTCTCTCCGTGTCCATGTAGCGTGCTCTATGGTACACTGGCTGCACGGCTTACCGTTCGTCTGTAATCATTCGTCACTTGATTTACGTGCGATAATCAGAAAAAAAATTTCAAAAACGCATATCTATTCGTCAGATGTTCCACAAGCAGCAGTATCATCTTCTAACACCACACCACCGCACCAGTACCACCGGTCGCCCAAGAGATGCCTGTAATGTTTCCTTAATTTATCGCATTAATAAGAAATCGTTTCTCACCGTAACGCCTGTGAAGGAGGTGGAGGATATAACCTCCTTGGAGTGCATCCCATCCGATGGTTCAATGATAGCGGCGATGATGGGATGCGCTGCGCAGCACCACCACCGTCGCACGTTGATCAACTCATTGCAGTGCGATGTGATGTTGTTTTGGCTATTTGGCTGATGATTGGAATTTCTTCAACCGACGACAACGGCGATGGAGATGGGAGCGTCGTCGTTGTTTTCTATTCACCTGGCGTATCCATTTCTAGGATCCACCGAGGCTTATGGGACAGTTAACTCCAGTTATTTATTTTCCTCGTCTTTTTTTTCTCTCTCTTCTTCCAACTCACTAACTCGCAAATAATATTTGTTGTTTCGGGATGTTTCGTAAACACACATATGTCACAAGACAGAGTGGTGCACGGACCGGGCTTAACCATCCCACCTGAAGAATTTTCGTTGTACGGCGAGTGTGAATTTCCCACCATGTGGATACTGTACAACACCTTCGTGTGTCACATGTGCACATGGTAACTGCATTGGTCCAAACACCATGCTTGGGAGGGGGTGGTGAACATCGAATCTTGCCCGAAGTTGGTTGTTTTTGTGGCACCGAGAATTATAATTATTTCACTTAGTTGGACACAGTGAAGAAATGAACGTCAAGGGGAGTGTATCTGCATCTGGTGTGGCATGCTGAGATGCTGCTACTGCATGTATTGCAGAAAGCGGTACCAATGGTTGCTAGCGGTGAATTCGGTGTTACTACATCCATGTTAAGTAGGGTGGAGATGTGTTGAGTAATGTACGGGCAAGCGATGATGGTAGTGTTGAAATGTCAGGCACATCAACTGCTGTCATGTAGGATGCTGCTAACAGTCATGTTATACTTTAGCTGCAGCAAAAATTTGTAATTAGCGAGACGGATGATGATGACTCAACTGAGCGAGGTTTACATTTGAATCAATTGGGATCAGTGATTATAAACATTTTTTCTCTTAATTTGCTGGATCTTGAACTTCAGAAGCTTAGGGATACTGGGTTCAACTCGGTCCTACCATACATTTTCTTACTGCCTTCCTAGCTTTACTGCTCCTGAGCTTTACACGCAAGAGAACATCGTCTTCTCCACAAGAAGAAAAAAGAGCACGAGAAGCGATTGAAGATATTGACAGATTATTCTTAGGAAATAAGGTACGGTATTTTTTCTGAAAGGTAAAAAGATCGAGTAGAGCTAAAAAGACCGTAAAAAAGCCTGTAAAGTTGAAAAAATAAACCTTGTAGTAGAGTAACAGTCGGTGCTGGAATAAGGAAAAACTTTTCCTGCAGACTGCATAACGACGACGAAGATCAAATTCAGGCAGAAGGAACCATTCAACAAAGACGACGATAACCAAAACTTCCGTCCATCTGACCAAAACGAACTGGGGATAGCAACAAATATGCTTAGGTCTAACCTGGACCTGCTAACTTGCCGCCTGAGTTGCTAAAAGCAGCTGGAAATGACTTGGCAGAGAGCATACACTAACTCATTTTCCAAATTTGGTCAGACGAGTTTATGCCCAACAAATGGAATCTAAGCATCGTTTGCCCGCAAATTATTAAGGTATTGCGACATACAAGATCTTATCTGACACATTGTGTGAACGCCTAAGGCCTAGAGGACGACCTCGTCTAAGGTGGCGCGCACAAGTAAAAGGGGACCTCAACCAACTTGGAGTGGTTGAGGCTAAGAGCCGGACTAATTGGAGAAACTTGTTGGTTGAGGCCCAGGTTCACTCCGAACTGTAGCGCCACCTAAGTAAGTTTTTGATTGTAGCTGAAAATTGATTGATTGATATCTGAAATTAAACTTAAGTATTTATTAGAATAGACTCGAAAATATTCTACTGATATGATTTTTTGCAAATCTGTTGGAGCGTTGAAAACCTAATAGGGGTAGGTAGATAGAAGTGGCAGTTTTGGTGGGCTTGCTGAGAGCCAAATCAGCTCTAAAGCGTCGCAACGTTTTGATGATCACAACTCAAGTACAAGAGTTTTTGACGGAAGTTTTTTTTTACATATCTAAAAAGGAAAGGGGGAGTGACGTTCATGAGTCTGATTAAGTTAGTTCTCTCCTTGATATTTCTGTGAAGTCGTCAATGAAAATATTAGATTAGACTAGTTTGCGGTGTCTCTGTGTAGCTAGTGGTGGACATCTTTTTTACAGCACGGGGTATGTTAAATGGGATGTTCTATCTGCCTGCATGTGTTCCCACTGGCCAATGGCCTGTGCAACTAGGAACTAGATGAGATCTATTTAAGAGCTCCTTCGACCTTACTTTACTCACATAGGTCATATCACATGGGATATAGCACAGTCGCTTACGCTTCAATTTGCTTCCCGATAATTTCAGAAGAAATAAATGGGGCACTTCCACCGTTTTTATTGTCCTCTTTGTTTTGAAAAACTCCAATTTAATTGATATACATTGGGCCATCTTTTCTCGGCTTCTATCCCTACCATGGTTTCCAACTTTTTTTGTTCCTTCAAGTGCAGTAAGTTTAGCAGTTACAGTTACAGGTAATTCACCCTTTAAATGACATAAGGAAATGCAAAGTAAGCACCATTTAAAAGTCGAATAAACCATTCCTAGAATTCGCTCGATACCATATGAAAACTATGCATCTTTTGAATCCAGGAGTCACAGTTACAGGTAATTTACCCCTTAGAGACATAATATGTATAAACGTGTATTGACTCGCGAACTATATGAAATGCGAAGTAAGCGTCTGACCGATATCCGTCACCATTTCCAAGCCCAATAAACAATTCTTGAATTGATCGCTCGATCACCCATTAGTGCATATGGTTCGTTAAAACGGACGTCCTCTAAATGCCATTTTCTACAGAAATGGGTTAGAATTTTAAAATTTTTAAATTAGCAGTAGATTTATCGAGGCTTTGCATTCTTGAAAATGACAAGCTTATTTCATACCATTTGGTAAGAGTGTTGTAACAAATTCTAATATGTGCGTACGTCAAGAAGAGAAAATGACACATCGAAAAGGATACGTTGTTACAGTTATAATTATTTTCAAAAGTTATTGGAAGTTATTATTATATTTAAAAACGTTACTTTATTATTTATAGTATTGTATTTTGTAAACATAAGTAGATTTATTTACTGTGGGCGCCGTGTCTCAAGTGGTTAGTGCGTTGGATCGCTGAGCGTGAGGTTCGAGGTTCGAATCCCAGAGAACACCAAAAAGTTTTTCAAGGTCCCACCTCTCGCGAATGTCTGACAAACGTCCGAGAGTAATAACTGTCAAGAGAAAGCCTCTCAATTTGCCTTTCGGATATGGCTCTAAACTGTAGGTCCCCCCTTCCATTTGTGTGAAAAATATAACACGCACAACACGAATGGTCGCGAGAAGCTAGGCCCTGGACCACATACGGTCTGTTGCGCCAAGAATTTGTATTTTTTTTTTTTGTAAGTAGATTTATTGTCACTTAGTGAAAGTTATTTTTGATTTAAGCTATGTCCGTTTAAACGGATCCCATGCTGTCCGGTCATTTCATATTAGTACTATACGATAATTTACTTTGTAGTCATTTCCCGGAAAGTGTGTACTATTCTGTGTATTGCAAAAGCTGTTTCGGAAATTTTTTAAGAATTGGAGGCTGGAGAGGAGTTTTCTGATATAGTAAATCTTTCTGTTCTACCTCCCATCGATGGTTGCGAAACTGAGAAGGATTCTGATAACAGCGACACGAGCATGAAGATAAGAAATCATTTGGGACCTCATTATCATTTTACTAATATTTGTGGTTATCCTAAGTTTTTTGATTGGTTGCTATGAACTTACAGAACGAGAATTAGGCAAAAGAAATGGTGGTGACCAATTTTGCATATCTGCTGAATGTTTCTGTGGTAAATACTTGAAAAGTGAGACCAAACATCGCCAATCAAGAACTCTAGAGTGTCACCTACTCATCTAAACCACTCTTCTACAATCGTATGGCACATGTTCATCGAGAGGGTTGAGAACTTCTGTTCGCACCGACGATGTTGGCTTTGACGAGTGGAATCACTTTATTGAGTAGGTATTGCCAAACAGATAGACGATGCGCTAAGTGCGGCATTAAAAAAATTTTTTTTTTGTAAAAAAAGGTCTTCACCCAAATAAGTGTTTTTAAATTTCCATACAAAGCAATGACTTCTTTGCTTCTATCTTCACTATCAAAAAACAAAATGTTAAAAACAAAATTTTAAAAACAAAATGTTAACAAAAAAGGTACAGAAAATTGTTTCATTAACTTTATGCACTAATGGGTAGAAATCATTGTAAGGCAGTTGTTAGCGAACATCAAAAAAGAACGGGTGCGATATTATTTTTCGTGTCCTTGACTGTGTGCGGCATTTCAGATGACTTTATCAACTTCCACACTGAATAAAAAAGAAATATCCAAATTAGATTCATTCATAAGAAGGCAATAAAGGACATAACTTGTATTTTTTTGTTTAAGTATCCAATGAGGTGATTTCCAAAGAATTAAAGTGTTCCATCTGTATGCAGAATAATTATAATTTTATTCAAATTATCTGAACGATTCGCTATGAGTGCTTGACATTCGGCGTTTGATTTTGTCCATTAGAACGTTATGTGAATTGGACAATTATTTCGATTGTAATATTTTTTTAATTACAATTCAAATAGGCACTGTAATACATTGTATGCTATAAAAACAAAAAAAAACTCTCCACGGAGTTGGCAGAGTTATAATTTCATAGCCAATTAAAGATAAGCGCTTTCCTATATAAAGTAACAGTATAATTTGGACCAGAAGAAGGAAAACTAATTCATAAACCTTTGCGGCAGTTTTTTGAAATAATTTCCACCAAACTGTGTTTAATGTCGACGTTGCATCCAACAAATGTCCTTGTAATCATTGGAAATGGTGTTCATTTGGAAAAATGCTAAGTGGAGGTCTTGATTTTTTTTTTTGACCTCTTGATTTGCAGCTAAATCCATTTCCTACGGTACTATCATCATTTTTTTTGTCGTGAAGTAGAGTTCATCATATTGGGCACCATGGTTCAGTGGTTAGTGCAATATACTTCTGAGAGGAAGGCTAGAAGGTCCAATTTAAGAAAACCGTCACTAGTTTTTCGTGGTTTTTTTTCTTGCGGGTGTCTGATAGACACGCGAGCGTACTAATTGTAATACGAAACTTTGTCAAATAAGCATTTTGGGCACGTCATTGAACTGTATGTCCGTCCTTCCTCTAGGTGGTCTTACAGTTCAGGATTAACTTAGGTCTCAAACAACAAGCTTCCCCAGTTAGCCCTGTTCTTAGCTAACTGCCTCCAATTGCACAAATAAATACAAATACTTGGCGCAACAGACGTATGTGGTCCAGGGCCTAGCTTCTCGCAACCATTCGGGCGTGTTATATTTTGCACACAAATGCAAGGGACCCACAGTTTAGAACCATATCCGAAAGGCAAATTGTTAATGTCAAGCTTTCTCTTGACAGTTATTACTCTCGGACGTTTGTCAGACATTCGCGAGAGGTGGGACCATGAAAAACTTTTGGGTCTTTTCTGTAATTCGAACCTCGAACCTACCGCTCAGCGATCCGCCTTCCAATTGCACACTCCAAGTTATATGAGCTTCCCTTCTACCTGCCACAACGCAAGGTCATCCTCTACTGCATTATCCCTCTGGATAAGATTCGAAGACACAGCAAGCCGAATGATTGGTTTCCATTTGCTCACATGTTCCAGTCATCCTAAGCCCAGTTTTTGATGTCGATGTCGCTGTACGTCTTGTAAACTTCGTCTTTGAATCTTGTCCTCCAAAGCCCACCATGCAAACGGTACCGAATATTTAGCGAAGGATTTTTCTCTCGAAAAAGTCCATGTTTCACCGTTATAAAGCAGGACTGAGATGATAAGGGTTTTGTATACAATCTCCTTAGTTATTCAGGACTGAGCCTTGCTACTCAATTGTGTTCTCAGCCCTTACAAGCAGCGGATTGACAAGAATTATTCTTTGTTTGATATCTTCTGAGATATTGTTTTCAGAATTTAAAGGAGAGATAAGATAGACAAAGTCCTACAGCCTCAAAGTTATAGCTGTGATCTGTGATGTTCTGTCCAATTCGTTGGTGTTGTGTGTTCGATTAAACACTGGCGAAAGCACCAGTGACAGCCCACTGTGTTCAATGTAAAGCACTAATGAACTGAATGCAATCGAAACAACGGCTGCGAGCTCTGAAGCTAAGAGAATTAAAATGAATCTTTTCATCTGATAAAAAAAACCACGAATTTTTAGTTTCAATCAAAGCGTTCTACACTGACCTTACCAAATCTTCGACCGACGACGAAAGCATACATTTTGATATTCTTGCTCACTTTAAAGCTAAAAGACATCATTGACGTCGCTAATTGGATCCTTATCTTGTCGCTGAAGGATAAAAGGATTTACTAATGAGCAAAGTTGTCCCATATGGAGTTATACCAAACAAAAGGGGGCCGTTCAGAATGGCCGTCTGCATACAGCACCATTGGCCCTTAAATCTTCAAAAATAAGATTGGAGCTCGTGTTGCAGTCAATTGAATCGTTGCAGAATGATGATCATCTTCAAGATACGTAGTGCCAGCAGGATACCGCTACATGTTGACACCGCTCGATGTAGATAGGTGTGTAGGTAATGTGAAGTCACTGATTTATGCTGTAAAAATCAATAATTGACGCTTTCAAAGCCAATATACTCTTCATAACTATAAGCGCATAAGTGCATACAAAGTTAACTTACCTTAGAGGGCTCTTTGTCGGATTCGATTGAGAGCTTTTTAAATGCCCATAGAGATGTCAGATGTTTTAGAG
The DNA here is from genome assembly GCA_946965025.1 of Blera fallax. Lineage (NCBI taxonomy): Eukaryota > Metazoa > Arthropoda > Insecta > Diptera > Syrphidae > Blera > Blera fallax. Next base: position 24,428,892 of record OX337245.1, read on the forward strand.
TGCCGGCGTCATCAGCCGTTCTTTTTTTTAATTAAGACTGGAAACATTATTACGGTGTAAGGATTAACCAACACAGACGTGATCTCTGTGGCACACTAACCGTTGTCGGTCGATACTTTGAGGAGTCACTTACCGTGTTACTATCCGTTCTGGAGTCATGACTTGTCCACAGCGTAGGTACGATTTTACTCCGGTACACTTTTTCTGTTCTTACGGAAAACATATATCGAGCTATCTATCGAGAATACTTCCAAGCCAGCCGCGACATGCAACGGTTTGGTTTGAGCAGCACAAACATCGTTGTCATTCTTTTTGCTACAAAAATTTTGAAAAGCAATCTATCGGTATTAAAAAGCAGGACTTGTAGACATCTGCTGACATCTCAGTGTTGTGGCCTCAAAATTTAGTGTTTTCTGAATAAGGTTTCAAAAAAAATCTGCAACCTTAAATATGTACTTATGTATATGCAGTAAAAGTTTGCGCAGCCCAAAACTCGCTGTATGATTATGAAGTAATAATTTTTAACACCACTGTGTCTATATGAAATTTTATATTCTCGGAATAGCACAGCATATCCTGGTTGGACCTGTCTTATCACACCTGCCAAATAACCACTCAACTCTTTTCTTGTATTGTGCATAATGATAGTATTTCCACGGGCGATGGCACGAGAATGTGTGCCAACAATAGGCGGACCACCAAAAACGGGCGAAAGCGGATACATCTAAAGATTGGTCAACTACTCGTACAAGTATCTAGTTTCAAAAAGCTATTTGCCAGCAAGACATTAACTAATTCCCTCACATTAGACGCATTGTGGTAGCGAAATCTTTTAAAAAGCCGGCATACCTCTAGTGCATTTCATCAATGTCACCAATTTTGTGGATCGATTGTATCTATTTGGGTTTTTTTCTGAATTTTTAATTTCAATAATTGGAAATTGATTTCTCGCCACCATCGTCGCGCGTGTGAACGCCAAACAATACCACACGATCCGTCCTATGATACGCTTTTGTTCGCCTAAATAGTACATGGATGATGACTCCTCTGATAATGGTGATGATGTTGTTCCGCTTGTATTGTGTTTTGGCCTTTGACAAATTTTCATATTATACAATTTCCATAAATTTACTTCTCATTTAATTTGCCATGTGTTGTACTCGTATATGATTTAGAAGATGACATTTCTATGGCAGCAGGGGTCCCTGCGTTTGTTTTCTTTGATAAATCACCTGAAAATTAGTACAGAAACTGTTTCTGCTAGTGTGCGTTGGACGGTATCTAAAGATATCGAGAAAGATACTAATGCTAGGCTATATAGGGCGTTCGTCCCGGAGGCTTTTCGATTATGGAGCTACATTTGAATATGGAAGAGGCAATGGCTGAGAGTTTTCTTGAAGATGGATGCACTGTAAAGTGTTCGCTATTCAGTGGGTTGTGTGTGAAAAATAGTCGACAGAGGCAGAGAGCGGATAGAGAACATAGTCGTGCCAAATAATACGCTACAGGGAGTCGAAGAAAAATTATAATCGATTGGTTTTTTTACTTTTGACAATGGATTGCGGTTAGCCTGACCGTTGTCATATTAGTTAGATGTTATCTGTTAAATATTCATTGATATCGAAATTCTTTTGATGGCAAAATGATAATTTTTCACATTTAGAAAATAAAATCAATGGTTTTGGGGTAATTTGCATTGGAGATGTGTTTACAGCTCACGACGCCAAAGTTACAAAGGTCAGAGTGTCGATCATGATAATAGCTTTATGGGACAGTAGTCCCATTTTTTTTACATCAGCATGTAGATACCTTTAGGTTTCGTGACAAAATCAGCTATTTTTAGAACTTTAGAGCGATCTTATTAATTGTTTGTCAGCACATGAATCTGATAACAGTATTTGTTTGTCTTAAATTATGTGTGGCTCTGCTTAAAATACCGTGATTTGTAACTAATTACTGCTTGATTGGCAGTAACTTTTTTAATAACTGACATCTTCGAATGAGTAAAAGAACCAATATATGCTCTTTATTCTTGCCAAGCATAATGACCTTTATACGCACTAAATAATCAGCGACTAAATGCCACCATTCACTTATGAGCATTGGAGAGCTTATGAATGTCAAATGGAGAAAATTGGTTAAAATTTGTAGTTTGGTGTGATGTATCAGCATCCTCGAGTCACAAGTCCAGAAAGGAGCATATGCGTAGGCAAATACATTCATATGTACGTTAGCCGGTGATCTTTTATAGATCAAAGTGCTAACAGCAAGCTAAACCATTTATAGGAAAATCATAGTATGAACGGAAGCAAAAACAAGTTCCAGTTAATGGTTTATAGGGTGCTCAACTTGTCTCGGTTGGAAACCAGCTTAAAAAAGTGACGTACAGTTTCACGGTAATAGTGAATCGCTAAGAGGGCAACGGCATGGCCGCTGGGTCTTCCATTCGCAATGATATTTACATACATACGTTTATATAGAAGCTAAAATCAATTTCTGTAGATCTAATTCAAAGAAAGCTTAATATTTCAAGTCAGCAAGAATGCTTGGTAAAATGAATGTTTTTTAAAAAAATGTAACAGGATAATGTTAATTAAACTACTTGTGAAGATAACCTTATCTAGTGCGATAAATGTATATTTTGTTGCGTTCTTCCTGCTATGGCTAAAATAATAGAACTAAAAATTCTGGACACAAATTGAATAAATCTTTTAACCAAACTCGAGACCTTCGTCCATAGTTCACATATCTAAATTCGAGATTATAAAATGACGAAAAGGTCTGTATTTTATCTGCTTTTTACTCATTTTGAGATTTTTTTTTATAATTTTAAATTACGTGTCTTTTTATATTTTATTTTTGTCGGTAAACAGCGATTCATTCAAGAATCTTTGACAGCTAAAATGAAGCAATCTTTGAACAAAATTACATATCACGTCAAATACCTTTACTGCGTTGAAGATATATGTATTCTTGACAAAGCTTATAGATATGCATCAGATTGTCCAAGAGGAGTAATAAAATGCACAAAAGATCGATTGTTTAGCGACTGGTATTGCACGTTGCTCCTTCTTTTTAGAATTAAGACCCGTCCGAGATCAAATAGTTCACTTGTGGCTACAAAGACCCAGTTATGATGTTTTCGTTGGCCGTAATTCAATTGCTAGCTTTATTTTGAAAGAAATTGTTACCAATAATGTAAACATTCCAAGACCCACACCAAACAATCACTCCTTGGCTTTCCTGCGACTCCGACTTGAAAATTGGCTTTGTCCAAAAAAAAAGATTTTTTGACGACCAACGCATTTTTAAACTCACACAGAAGTGAGATGGATCTTGTAAGCAAATAATCCGAGGTCTTTCTGCAATATTCCTATCAGAGAATTGCAATTGATGCTAAGTTGCTGAACTTCCCGACGAGTTGAGGTTCTTCGGTTTTCATGAACAAAATAGGCAGTAGCAGCAATTTTTTCATCTGTTTTTTTTTATTTCGCACAATTTTTGCAACGCGGCACTCACTTTTGAAATACTTTTCAAAAATTTTCCAAAATTGCTCAAGCGCTTTGGTGTTACCAGTTTCGAAAGCACTTGCACTTAAAAAGGAAACCAAGAAATGGGTCGTCGATGGTAATTGATGTAGTGTATTTTCCAAACTATAAACTTGGGGAATTCAATATCCTGCCATACTCACCAATGCTGAGTTCCCTTTTTAGGCCTCTTTGTCTCAATATACCCAAACCCATCAACGAAAGTTCGAACCTGTCTTCCAAATATGTCTATGTTATTAGCCTGCAAGAAGCTGCATGATTGGTTAGGGATTGTGTCCTTTGCGTGGGATTTTTTTTACTAATTTTGCACAATATTTGAGTAATTACAGGACACCGTGCCACTTTCTGACATTGAAGAGCTTATTGATATCTTGTTCGATTTTAATGGACCCCATACTATCTGCTGCGCAAATAGCAGAAAAAATCGTTTACCTAATTGATGCCTTTGTAGTTGGTACAATTCAAGAGATCCTTTTTTCTTTGGATTGGGCGACGGACACTAGAGTCTATTTTATATGAATTTTTATATGGAGCCATATTCTGCAGATGAGCTTCATATTTAATAATCAAGCACTGACCTACTTCGTCAAGTACGCAGGTCAATCTAAATGTGTTTAAAAATTAGGTTAACAGGATGAGCTCCTGCCAAGCCAACCATGACAGTTATTTGAATGAAATATTCAATAAGTTATCCAAAGGTATACCTACCTATCTACTTTAATGTAGCATCAATCATTGTGTAACTTTAACAGCAATTTCAAGAAGGAACTAGCAGAAATATTTAAATATTCCTTAGAGACGTATGTAGACTTGCCTTGCTATTTTCCATCTGATCCTCTTAATGCCTTTGTCCCCTTCCCGGTGCATTACCTCTGTTCACAAAAAAAAAAATTTATTTGTACAACATGTATGTATACAACTTCGTTCTTCTTGGCCCGTACTGCTGTACATATGTACATACATATGTATGTACGTCAGTGAGCTACCGTGTCGCTTCTGATTTAAGATAATACGCGTAGTGGCATGCGATTTTTTTATTTCTGAAAGACAAAAGGAGGAAAAAGTATTACTCGCAGGAACTCACTGGAAATTTTACATAGTATTTTAGTAGCTCTTATATAACAGTTAATTGAAAAAGGCACTACTTTAATGCCTACCTAATAAAATAGTTAACTTTTGCTTATTACTTCAACTGGAAAAACCGTTGAAACTCTATACCTCTTTCCTGCTACTTTGTTTTCTACTATGCACTTCCTTGAAAAAGATGGTTACAACTTTTGCATAACCCTGTCAAAATACAATTGTCATCAGGATTACATTGCATGCAAGAAAAGTCATTCACTGCAATTAGGTTCGCCGAGCCCGTAATCGGTTTTACAGCCTCGACCCAATGCACAGTAAAACGAAATTCTAGGAATCAACTCAACACTCTGCGTCCGTGCAAAACTACTCATACTTCACGTAATGTGCCAATAAAAAACCATCTCCACAACTCATTTTTTTTTTTGTGACCAGAAAACAAAACTGATCCGTATTGCATGATCAGTCATCGAAAATGGGAACCAACAATTTCAGCAATCCTTCAACAAAGACATGTCAGAGTAATGGAAAAAAAAAATAATAAATTTAGACTTCGGTAACCATCTCTCCCCGCCCAATATATAGGGATGCAATAAAACGGTTATATGACGGTCCAATATCGTTCAAATGACCCGAAAAACGATGCTACCACGTCGTAAAGTGCCGACCGAACCAATTTCTTGAATTTTTTTTCCAATGCCTTTCCTCGGTAATTTTTTACGATCAAACTTATCCAGAGCGAACACAATAAATTTCTTAAAACGTTTTTTATGTACAATGATTCGAGAGTATAACGTTTTTTTTTTTTTTTATTTTATAATTTTTTTAACTTTTCTGCTGGCGTTGTAAAAATTTGTTTTGTGTGCTCAATGTTACTTTTTACAGCTACATGTGATGTGGATGGGAATTCGTTGGCTTTCGCTGAACCACTACCACCAACAACAACAACACGGATTCTACGGTCAATGGGAGATCAAAATTGGGTGTGGCATGTCGTTGTTTTGGTGCGGAATGATCGTATATCATATTTACATGCATGTGTCACTATCACATGAGATTTAAACGCCGAAATTATGAAATTGTTTTTATTTTTGTTAGCAAACGTGCCGCAAAAGAACATCTTTTTGTTTTATCGTATGAACTCGTGAAATAATTAGCACTTTCATATGAAAATGGGTATTGGCATGATAGCAGGGAGCTACGTAATGGAAATGAATCGAATGTGAGGTATAATGTGCAGGAAGATGTAATTGATGGGGTAAGGGGTGAGGAGACTGTGGCATCGACTTACTGCTTCATCTTAATTGTGGTGGTGGTAATTTTATTGGCAATAAAACGTGTTAAAATAAATGCAGCAGAGATGCACTCATTTCTTGGACAGGGAAGTTAAGTTGAATGTGATGAGATAATGCACTCATTTTGTGATGAGAGTTCTGGGTGCCAAAAGAATTTAAAGATACATTTAAAAGCTATAAAATGCCTATTGTATTTCGAGGAAGTTTTTTTTGATAAAGAGAACATTCTGTTATTCGTGGAATTTTTCTGTGACATGGCGCCTTGGTGGTTTCAAAAAGTCTTGTGTCAAAAGTGAGTTTCGCTTAATTGAATCACTGTAACGAAAAAAGTCTTGCTATGAACTGCAATCCTGTGTGAATTAATGAATCAATGCTTTTTGTACTCAACCAGTGACCGCTTCAGTTCGGGATGAGCCTGGACCTCAACCTAATAAATCGTGTTTCAAATTCAAATTAAAGGAAATACCACTTTTGTATCAATAACACCTGAAAATAAATTAGAGCATATATCTTCCATACGCTATCTCTCCGTCCAGTTATGAGTCACTCTTTCGAATAACGGTGGCCATATGTCACGGATAACATTAACAACATTGACTTTCAAGGCGCGAATTGTTGCAGGTTTATCCAGTGACTTTACGTACGAGCAGTCCACAGGACAATCTTACAATCTTTTAAGGAAATTGACGGTGGTTTCCGTCGCCGGACACGTAGCGCCGCGCCGTCTTGTTCGAACAGCGTGTCTTCGGTATCTATGTAGTATAAGTTCCGGCCCGATTTCTTGAAAAATCAGATCTATTGCTTTGCTGAATGCAATGGGATATGTAGGTTATCTTCTGAATTGGTCTCATTCCATATGTGCAGATTTAGCTTGTTAACAAACCTATGGATGGGCCGCATTGAATACAATTTTGCAATAAAACAATAGGTCAGCTTGCAGCTGATTCAAAGTCAAACGAAAAAACGACGCAAATGATGTTGCTAATGGCTTTTATTTCCGTACCATTTGGATATCAAATGGTTGTAGAGATTTTTAGGGCAAATTTTCCACGAAGTGGGCGGACAGATCACCAATTTCTGCTAATGTCGAAGAAGTGATAAACTTGGATCATCATACACATTTTGGATTGCTTGAGTTTATACCCGTTGCGCATGGCAGATGTTACGTAAATGTTAGTATTTGGTTACTCCAGATGACACAAACCAAAAGCGAAAAACCATCCGTGGTGGACTATGGCTGGGGCAAAGATACAAGATACAAGCAACTTACTCATGAGCTTCGCCGTTTTGAAAGATGATGCAGGTCCCGGGTACAGCACTAATAATAGTGCAAGCGTTGAGCGCACTGGCGGCTGAGAAGAAAATTAGGTAAGTGTCATGTAGCCCAACTGTAATCGATCAACTTCTCGGCCCGCTTTAAAAGCATCCGGCAGAGGCTGGTGTTTAAACTTCTTAAGGTCCCAAGGTTAGTGAAAAGAGAGTGTCCGACGCGCACAAAATTTATACTAAATACCAGGATGGAAGAGATCGCATCTCACAATGTAGTTGCTAGAATTGAATGCGCGGTCAATAGGAAAGAACATATTAATGAATAGAACTTTGTATGCAAATACGGACTGTGGGCTCTATTTTACGGGCAGTGAAACAAGGACTGTCTGCAAAGCGGGGTTCTGTTTCATCAGCTATGGGGCATGGTGATTGACTTGTGTAGTTAGTTCCATCGCCTACAGTTAAGCATTTGTGGATGTCATTGCCGTTCTTTCTGCGTCTTTCATCTCAACAGGCTAATTAACTCCATATTAATCGAAAATAAAACCTACTCGAAGTAGGTTATTTTGAAACATTTTGATTGGGCTGATTGGGCGTTTAGAAAAGCACGCTGCTAATATTATGATAATTATGAGTAAGTCTCTTGAATTTATGTTCTTGGTCGGCAGAAATGCAAAAAAAACTGTCGGATGTACATACATATCTACATATGTACATCGAATGTTTTTCAGAGCATTCTCCTGCTCTTTTCCACAAATCTCGAATTATTCTACCTGTTTATCCTGATTTTGATTCCTGGTTTTCTGAGTGGATTCTTTAATAAAGTTGCTTACATAAGCGCGGTAAAGTATAACTGAGCTATTGATACTTTCTTCTCTGCATGATAGCATCTACAGATTTGTTACCTGCTCTCTAATATGATTAAAGCTTGCAGCTTGCAAATGAAACAGGCGGCCACTTTTCAGGTTCCCAGCAAAAAGTGCTGGAGATATTGCATTTATAGATTTGTGGTAGTACTTGTAAAGCAGCTACAGTATTCTCGATTTTGCTCTCCACGAGCTGTGACCATACTTGCTAGATATAGGAAGTTGTACCAGCCTGCTGTCTGTCAATGTTGAATTGGGCGTGGGAGTACGTGAAAATAGGCAACCATCATTAGGGCAGTTCAGAGATTTTTGATTATCAGTTAATAATGACTGAAAAATATCGCCAATGATTACTTAGAACAACAGTGGTGGTAGTTTACATCTCTACACCACTCCACTTTAGATTTCAAAGCCGTCTGATACTCTTTTTTTACGCTTGTAGCTTTCGAATTATATGTATATATATGTAGGAATTCCAATTGTATACAGTTCTCCTATGCTTACTGCCTTTGGGGTTAGCTAAGTTTGTGCACCTGACTGCAGGATTCTGGGATTACTTCGTCACTTAGGCCGAGGAGTGGTAGCTTTTTCCGTAATTGAGTAATCCAATTATTTTTCTTTTTGCCTATTTCCGTGCTTCTGTCGGAACATGAAACGTCATATCTATTTTAACCTTGTTGTGTGCTGGTTTTGTACACTTAGGCAGTACCAACTAAGACGGTCAGCATCGAGCTTTCGGCGACCAGTATCCTTATATGTATGTACATAAGCTTCCTCGTATTCGCGTGTTTCTTATTTCGCTTAGCCTTGTAATCGGATCGATATCCGTAATATTTACATCTATCTTCACCGCATTCATTTTGCTTTTGTATGTTTCATACATAGCCCCAACATATCAAAGTCGTCTTTTTCTGCGATGTCTCTCCTTCGTTAGGTCTATTAAATAAAATCTCGATTCAAATCTATACTTAACGAATTGTTGTTTATGCGGATAAATACTTTTTGATATCAAAGGTCGAATCTCAAGTTGTAGGCAGCACCTAATTGGTTGTAAAAATTACCGTTTTCCTATTCAGACGCGACTTCTTTCTGTACAAAGCACTGAGTGATCGCAATGTTTCTTACCAGTTCAGGAACATATGTATTTTTCTCAAGTTATGAGGCTGTCATGCTCAACAAAAGAATGCATGTGGAAATGTGTACACATATATTTTGTATATCTGAATTACTCCTTGCCTTTTGGTAGCCAGACACATGTTCAGGAAATTTTAAAATTTTATATCTGGGGAAAACTTAGCTTATGTTTTAAACCTACCCCTTATCAAATTCGCTTCGTAGTTCTTTTATTTCGTAATGGTTTCCTTTTTTACTCCTTGAAATGTTCCTATAAATACCGTCTACCATCCTTAGTAAGGTCAAATTTGAATCATGAATAATTGTTCCGCCAAACATACAAATTTGTTCGAAATCCTTAAAATATGTTAAACCCAACAAAATACCCGCCAAGTCTAATTCTTTACTATGTATCTTTCGTTCTTCTTTGGGAAGACAAATGTTATTCTGAAAAGATGTCGTCACAGCAACTTACCGTGGAGTGATAAATGATTGTTAAAACATTGAACACAATGGTCAGGCAAAAGGATATCACTTTTTGGTGTTCTTTTCTATAGCAAACCCAGATTTTTGCTGTAAGCAAAGCAGAGATAAAAAAACAAAAGCAAACCTCAGCTTACTCAGAAATCATTTCATGTGGTTCTCATAGGGGCGTGCCAACTGACATTGTTTGAATTTTTGACTTTTTTCTAATCCAATTTGCTGTTTGACTAACCATTGATAATTTTTTTTTTACAAATCGCTGTGGTTTCATTCTTTGTAGGTGGTTAACTACCCTTTAACCCGTTTATCAATTGGTTTTCCACAAAAACACACCCTTAATCCCTTTTGTTGGAAATTAAGGTTATAAATTTGCATTTCACAATCTTGAACGACTTGACTTCCTTTTATTTTATACCGGCAGTGCATGGTCAATGTCTCCCAGTTGAAAGAAAATGAAATGTTCCTGGTGCAGGTAGCAGAAATGGTATGCGATGTGGAAATTTAACTTTTATTTGGGGGCGGATAAACCCATTAATATTTCGCTACCGCATACTGACCCGCAACAATGACGTATATTTTGCGCACTGCATTTGCATTTTCTCATATCGAATCCAAGAAGCAAAGATAGTTCTGTCAATTCCCCAGTGCACCATATGCATTCTGGTAGTAGATCAAAAAAAAAAAAAAAACGAAACAAAACAAAACCCTTGCCGAGTTCGGTTGACCACTTTTCACGCTTTAACGTGCCCATTTTATGCAAATGTTTTGAATTTTAAAGGATTCCATGACCGTAAAATGTTTTTCTTGTGTTTTGGTCTTTTCTTCTCTTTCTTTCAAATCTATGAGCAGATAATCCCTTTTCTTTGTTGACTTTTATGCAGTTCAAAACACCACTGCTGTGACTATGCGGTTCTGTTGATCTTTACAAACATTGGACCGTTTTCTTACGAATAACTGCAGCGCAGTGGTTTTCCTCGTTCTAATCGTATTAATCGTTTGCAAAATCCATAACATATGTGAAAAATATGTGTTAGTATAACAGACTATCGGTGTGGGGAAAAAATAAGCTCACCGATTAGTGGTAGTTAAGTAGGCAAGACAAACATGTTGTTGAGATTTTGTCAGAAATTGATGAGGAGTGTTAATCTACGAATCAATTTTTGACATTTGATACCGTAGAAAATTGCTTACAAATTAATATGTTAATTTTGTATTCTTATTTATGACCACTATTGGGTATTATATAATTTCGTCAAATTTATTATAAAGTTATTGTTCCGGTTAATGGGAGGCGATTTATTTTCATGTCACCGACGCATGAGCGACAATTCTACTAAGGGAATTCGATTTTTGTTTTTTCTATACAAATATGTAATTTGCATGCAGACAGGTGATGGACAAAATGTTAAACGTTTATGTATTGTGCGAGGACAAAAGATGGAGAGGTATTCCAATGGATATTGATTATTTGGGTGGGGCTTATAAGTTAAGAGACTTTTGTTCATGTTGTTAGTTTGGCATTTAATTACGTCTATAGTTTAGAGTTTCTATGAACTCATGGTATGAGTGTTCTTTCTGAATCTTAAAAATAGTTGATATCGAATATCTACGATTTTTTAAAACGGAAACTAGTAAATTTATTTGAGACATTAAATATTGCATGGTTGTATGGTACATTGACAAAGACAAATTGGGAAATGAAGAACATAAATTTAACAATCGACATTTAATTTGTATGACTTTTGGTCGGCTGCAGCCGTGCCTTTATTTTAGAAAAGCAATTTTTTTTTAGTTCCTACTCGTGGTAATGGTAAACAGCAACATTTATGGTTTAAATACAGTGTCACACGCTTGCAACTGGCTAGAGCTAGAAAGCTAAGATTGCCAAAAATAAAATGCGCTGACCAACACATAATGTTTTTCTTTATGGAGCTAATAACACCCTGTAAAAAAATAATTTTCTCGTGTTATGTGGCATATCAAATGAAAGCTGGAACATAGACCATAAACCATTTTTTTAATAAAATTTGTTGTACAAACTATGTTAAAAACTCTTGTTAAAGTGATGTTTAACCCCCACCCTCCAATTGTTCGGAATGCCACTTCTGCATAATGCACACTATATAAGATTTTTTCGTTAAAACTGTCTAACGTTTTTTTGAAATCAATGCACTATGAAATCAATCTGATAAAGCTCAAGGACAACAATTGCAGGCTCCCTAGCGATATTGTATCCAGTGAACTTCAAGGATTCATTCTTGGATTTGAATTTTTTCCCTATACGTCGTTGATAGATGGCCCATCCTGATTAGTATCCGGAACCGCTGGTCATCCTTATTCTTCAACGCTGCCGTCATTTTGAAGATTCGGTTGAGTTTTAGAATATTTGTTCTGCCTTCTTCTAAGTTTCTGGTCTTGTGCTGCATCTTCCATGTCACATGTGAAAAAAAAAGAACAGAACTCGAAATGAACTAGCTGCTTGGGAAACATTTTTGGTTTAGTATATATAGTTTACCTTATATAGTATAGGAACGAACTGCTTTAAAACAAGCAAATGCTAAAGTCGTTGTGGACGTAAAATTCTGGAATAGTATCAAAAAAATTAATACAAAAATCCAACAAGCCTGTGAAAATAAATTTCTAAGAACAATCGTTAATGCACCTTGGTATATTATAAACGACGATATTCACAGAGATCTCAGATTTAGTACAAGTGAAAACTTAAAGATATGGAAATTTTAAAAAAACGCACATCAACAATTTAGACCTTCAAATTCTGGACGAAAGAAACATATTGTCCTATCTAAGTACCATATGGTAACAAAAAATAACCGCAGAACCAGCAATAATTTTGCATAAAAAAATATCTGTCAAACGCTCTGCTGACGTTATAAAAAAATCTAAGTACTTACTAACTTTTAGAGCGTTAACATTTTTACAATAATACTCCCATGCAAAGTGCCCTAAAACGGAATTCAGTTGCACATAGTTTTCCACACATCTTGTAGATTCACACTTCAAATATGCAAGTGAAAACCAAATTTTTTTCAGTGTTTTCATATATTTCGACATGTGCATCCCAGAAAAACTGACTGTCAATGGTTAAGCCCTAGTAGTGTATGTGTTTCCACTGTTTTCATGATCTCACATTTGCTTCCACTTGCGCAGTTAGACGGCTTAATCCTGATTTGCGATGCTAGATTCTTTTAAATTTCCTTTTTGCTCCACTTTTTCTATGGCATCAATGAGCTTATTATGATCAAGAGTTTCGAATGCTTTACTGGAATCTAGGAAGAGCACTAAAGTGCAATGGCTTTTCTTAAGACTGATGTTAATGTGTGCGAAACCCATACTGAATTTCCACATTCTATCCACAATGATTTGTTTCAGAATATGGTATCGAGAGATACCGAATCAAACCACAGTTAGAGGTACCTTTTCGTCTCTCTTCCACGATCCATCTTAGCCTGAGAGGCTCTCTGGATTTCTCCACAGTTCTTCTCTGACTTTGATTCCTCGTGTGAACGGTAGCATCTGTTTAACAAAAATCTGTTCATCTTCTAGGTTTCTACCGAGTGGCATCCAAGACCTCTCTTCTTCGCTAGCTAATGCCGGACAATGACACAGTATATGTGCCGCCGCGCCGTCTCGATTTGCTCCAGGCATACTTCAAAGGTATCCTCCTCCAGAAGACCCATCTTCTTTAGGTGATACCTGAAATTTCCATGACCTGTAGATAGCGCTACCACCCATTTCAGTGCCCTTCGGTCCAAGCTTAGAACTTCCCTATGAGTGTAGCCAGGCGGCCATTTAATAGCCATCTTAACCTGCCTACCACCTTCTGCGGATAACTATCTACTCTGGTGTTCCGCCGCGATCCAATTGTTAATCAGGTGCTCCACCATTCCTCTGCCAATTGCAGCAAATGGTTCCGGACCAGAGTACTCCGAGGTTGACTCTCGCTTTGCCCTCGGTCCCTACGTTTCCTCTCACCCAGAGCAGCGTCACCTCATTTCGAGATGAGTTTATGAGCACATTCCATCGCCAGGGATGTATTTATATGTGTTTGCGCTCCATGCGTCTAAGCACTGATTGCTTTTCCAGTGCTATAGCAATATTTTTCCAACAACTTGACCTTCTATCAGGTGATCCAACGCATGTAACAGAGCGATCATCGCGGCTTGATAGACTGAGGTATATTTCCCAGACTAACATAACGGGCTATTTCTGGTTTTTCTGCAAAGATACCTGCCCCCGCTCTGCCATCCATCATGGACCCATTCGTAAATATAGTTATATCATCAATTTTCTTACCGGGAGGTGTTCCATCCTCGATAAGAGTTTTGTGATACCTTCCGGTAATACGCACTCTCTTTATTCCATCCATGGGCATAGTCAGTTCCCTGATCTCATTTTTCACGAGATCCAGGATTTTTCTATGCCCATAGATGACACCGCGCCACTGCCAGGTGCCATCCCGGTGCAGACGAAGTGCCGTCGATACTGCCGTTTTCTTAATAAATAAGTCCAGCGGCAGAATGCCTAGAATCACTTCCATTGCGCATGCTGGTATCGTTCGTATTGCACCGATTATCTCTAAACATGCCAGACGTTGGACCCTATCTAAATGCTTCGTAGCAGTTTTCTGGGAGGCTTTTTGCCACCATACAGCTGACGCATATGTGATAATTGGTCTAACTATCATCGCGTACATCCAGTATGCTGACCTCGGCGAGATTCCCCACCTTTGTCCACATAACCGTTTGCACTGATGAAGCACCCTTTTCGCCTTCCGGAAATTTTTTTCTACATGATGGTCTATCGTAAATAGTATGTATTACTATCGGTCGTTTATTCACGATGAATTATAATTAAAAGTTAAACTGCTATCACTTGCAAGACTGGGAAAATTGCAACGTTAAATAAGTAGGTACATTTCCTTGACAAAAATTGCACATTACAAACTTTTATGCTTCTAATGTACAATGGAGAAGACGAAAAGGGAATAGAAGAAAAAAATAATTTGCTTTACCAATTATTAATCTGCTCTAAAATATGTCCAGATGCCGTTGTTACTGAGCAAATATAATAAGTACAACATGAATGGCCGCAAAAAGCTACGGCCTGGACCACATAGGTCTGTTGTAAATAATTGTTTATTTAAAATGTATGTTCAGTGAAGAAAGTGCCCCTACATTATGAGATTAAGTCAAGTGAATAGGCAGAAACATCAAGTCAGGCATAACTCGTAGAATTCCGAGCACTGTAAAGGATATTTCAGCCCTCCTGAGCATCAAAAACAGAGCTTCCTTCATAATAAAGGTGAGCGAAACAATAATCGACAAGATAACCTGAAAGCCAAAAATAAAGAACAAAAAATAATCAAATAGGAACTTCCTCAGCTAGTACCTTTAAGAGCCAGTAATTAAATTGAAGGAGAAATAGATATGCTTACGGAAATTATATAACTATCAGCATGAGAAAGCACACCAAAAAGATGACAATGAAGTGGGTAAAATAATCATCCACCATGACAGTGTTGGAAAACTTATACAAAAAAGGTAAAGAAAGAAAAATATAGCAAAGAAATAGCACACCCTTGAATAGGCTATGCTATCAACTTATCCTGCTGATAAAAGAGTTAAAGGACGAATAAAAAAGCATGTATCTACGAAGCCTAACAGCAAAAGGGCTAAAGGGAAAGTGAACACTTCGTAGAACACCCCAAGCAAAAAGAGTAAACTACATTCCTGGTAAGCGAATATGATAAGGTTCTTAAAGTTCGTGCGCTATTTCCATACCAAAAAAGTTCCGTAATGCGATTTTTAAGTAAAATATGAAGTAGACTACTAGAAACTGAAGGAACTACATAGTTATAGTAATACACCAGGGTACCATTCTAGATCTTATGCTTTACATAATGTATATTGCTGGTTCACCTAAGCCGTCCGATTGAAGTGAAACGAATATTCTGTCAAGTGGGAAAGATGTAAAAGAAGCAGGTGGAAAACTGCAAAAGGATACCAATAAAATACTCAACTGGACAAGAAAATTTTGCAACTCAAAACACAGATGTCATTCTAAGGACAACAAATAAAGTTCGAATGAAATGCGTGAATAGTCGAAATAAGTAGAAAGATAACTCACTGAACAACAAATTACCAGTACGTGTGGTAGGTTAAAAAAGATTACTGGTAAAGTTGGGAACGCGTTACATTATTACTGCGGCTACAGATGGTCCTATTGCGATTTCCTCCAATTAGAACTTTGTCATGATTCGTGATAAATTCATAATGATGACGAGCTCTGGTTAAAAAGTTACTGTGATACAAAATCTGTTCTGCTGATTCTTCGTCCTGGTTGCACATTCGTCTTTTAACCCTGACTTTGTTAGTAATAGGAGTTGCGATTTGGTGTGGGAGACGTTTGGCTTTCGTTCAGTAATGGCGAGCTTTGATTTGCAGCGAGTTTTTAATACAGTATTTTACTGTTCGTGCTGGCTAATGATGTGAGAAGTAAGTGGTAGCCTCATTTGAAGCTATTTCATAGGCCTTAGGCCTTAGTGGCTATGAAATTTAAAGTTAATTCAAACAAAATATAGAGTTCCATACTTGATAATTTACTTTCAATTTGTACACCAATGAAATGCTCAAAATGTTTAAAAAGGGTTCGACAGATGACAATTTTTTTTTATTTCATTAATATTTAGAATATGCGACGATAATAATTCAGGGGAAGTTTGATTAAATAGAGAAACGCTTATTAATCAATGCAATAAAGACAGAATTTAAGTACATTCAGTTTATATCCAGCTTCAAAAACCTTATTAAATAATCATCTATATTGAGGATGTAGAAATGTTAATTTTCCTTGGAGGCTCATATCAGTATACTACGAAAAAAGGCGAGAAATGCTTGATGTGTTTGCCTGTCTATAATACAAATAAATTACTTGTTTACAAAAATAACTACACCATAGTTTTAGTTGCGGTATGATAAACTACCCTGAGCAGCATATAGTGAAAAGCAAGATTGCTATCAAGAGATGGGTTGAGGTAGATCCTAGTCAAGATTATGATATGAAAAGACGCCGTGGCTCAGTGGTTAGTGTGTTAGACTACTACGTTGGAGGTTTGACGTTTAAATCCTAGAAACGCCAGTGTTTTTTCGCAGAATCGCCTTTCACGAATGTCTGACAAATGTCCGGGGCTAATAACTGTCATGATATGACTTTAAGCTGTATGTCCCTTCCATTTGTAGTCACGAGAAGCCAGACCCTGGATCTGTTTTGTCATATATTTGCCTTTGTATGGAACATTCAGAACAGAGCTCTTTATCTTGACCTGAAAAAAGAAACGAAATGAAAAGGGTGCTGTAGCTCATACGAAAAAGCTAAGTCGACATGATTATGAAATTGCTTCTAGACTCCTTAACCAAGATGGGCATTTTAATAAGTTTCGTGCAGTAGAGGCACAAAACTTAACGAATTGATTGTCCTATCAAACAACGTATGTATAACGCTAAAAGGTATCATCCTGCGAACCAATTTTATTAAAGACTTAATGCTCCAGCAAGCACAGTTACATTGCTGGTCTTTCAGCCACAAGGCTAAAAACAGGTCATCGAAAAATTTTCAAAATAATAAGAGAAATGACACTACTTATCGAACATTCAAGTGATGTTGTCGAAAAGTCTTATATTTTCAACAGCTTGGAAGAAATTTTTCCATCGAAATGAATCTTGGATGAACGAAAGAACACAAGTAACTCTAGTTACTATATACAGTATACCCAGACGGCTCTTACATATCACGAGAATCAGAGGCCCCCAACTTTTACACTTGCAGAAGATGTTAGTTAAAACATGCAAATCGACATCTCCTCGGACAGGAAATGTGCAGCGGGTAACGACAGGGCGTCTCTCTGACAACTATTAAAACCATTATCAATGCGCAGATACGACAGAAATTCTATAACTACTGGACGAACCCAGGTACGTATAAAGTGGCCAGATCTGTAATAAAAGACTGGAGTAACAACACAGCAAAACGAGTATTAAACTCAAGCAGCATAAAGGTGAGACTGAGGGTGAAACTTTTATATATAAGGGCACATCAATCTCAACAAGCATTCATTCAGACTCGGGCTATCTGAAAAAGGTATATTTGAACTGCGTGAAAGAGGAGGAACACGTAGAACACTTCCTGTGCCACTGCCCTGCAAAAGCTTGGTTGAGACAGAAAATACTGAGGTCCTCAACGATACCAGATCCAACACACCTCGGAAAGAAAAGAATTGGTTTCGTATTGGATTTCGCTAGGCGAACAAGACGCCATAATTCGTTTTATAGTATTCATGATCCTAATTCCTGCATCACCCCTCAACAAAAAATTTCCACATCACAGGGCTACCCCTAACAATTCGTTGGATGAGGTAACACAATAAATAAACTCACCCTTTACAACCCACAACAGTCAGATGTGATCCAAAAAATTTATATGTTTTGGAAATTGAATGAACTTTTACGGAAAAAATAACATATGTAGAAAATTAAGTCGGTCAATTGAGCATTAAATAAAAATATATATACCTACATCGTGGTTTATGATGAGCTCCAACTGCATACATATATACATATAAGATAACAATAAATACTCCATTGGAATATGTGTATTTTCAAGAGCAAATACTCTTGCTGAATGTCCGTGATTGTGTCCACTGACCCGATTTCTTGGTATCACGTAGACTCGCAATTGCAATAATTCTGCTAAATTATAAAGCGCACACTTAAATTTCTGTGTCACCTTTTTGATAATTCAAAAGTTTTACTTTTATAAATTCCCTCACATCAAAATCCCATTTGGCGCATGCGGGTAATTTTGGTTTCATAAAAGTGCCGCCCTTATTTCTTTATTATCTCCTTTTCATTACGATTACAGTAAAAGATAAGTAAACATACAGATAAATTAAATTAATAATTTTTTTTTTCTTTGAAACTTAAACTCCCAGTAGCTCGAAATCATCGACTGACACTGTCTCTTTAAAATGTTAAACAGGTAAAATCGCCATTATAACGCACGTTCAACAAAATTTGAGCATTTTTCTTTAATTTTTTGCACAATAAGCACGAGCCCTAAGCCATTTATAGCAACCGGTACGTACGTGTGCTATTGAAACGCTGCGCTGCCCAAAAAGTGTTCAAAAGCAGAAGAAAAAAAAAAACAAGTATCCATATAAATGACAGATTTAATCGGCATCCGCTTCAAATGAATGCAATATGAATGTGTCATCTGTACTGAAAACTGGGACGAAGACATAAAATATCGACCCACTTCTGAAATGAAAGAAAATCAAAAATATTTTAAAATCCTTTTTTTATATGAAATCCTTTCGGTATGATGATAATTCGAATGATCATAAAACAAAGTCAAAATTGTAAGAATAATCATCATTGTGTTGCTGGTTTGGAAGTATGTGAGCACAAAACGGTGCGCGCAGATTACGGGTGGACGATTACGGTAGGTCAATCTGTATGCGCTTATGTACTTCTATCGACTTGAACTGTATCTGGAGAAAAGAGATGCCGACAGCAGTGGTTAACGCCTTTAATCTGCAAAGCAGTTTCTCTTTTTGATCTTTGATTGTATTTGATTCTCTCTTCCTCGCAGCACATATGCTATTCTCTTAACAATTAAGAGAGAAATATTCCCATTTGCACATACATATTCTGAATGAGGAGAGTGAGAATTCATGCCATGTAAATCGAAAGAGTTGACTAGCGAACTTCACTTCACTTCACAACACTAATATTGATCACTGGGCTTATAAAGTGATTTTGCTTTTAATTAGTATTATATGTACATATATTCCTTAAGATTTCAAAATGAAGGGGAATTTAAACAAAAAAATATTTAATCCACTCAACAAAATTTCAAAAATATTGTTGAAGGAAATAAACTCCAAATTATTTAGGTATTTGTCAATAAATCACCTTCAACATTACTGCTTTGCAGCGGCAAACCTCGGAACTCAATAGGCATTCGATAAACTCCGCCCAAATCATTAAACTTCTATTTACTCTGGATTGGTCAATAAATTGAGAACATAATACATACCCGATCGCCCCACTCAAATCATATGTATTCATAACACTCTGTGATATGTAACAATAGCCACCAAAACAATCAGGCCAATGAGATTGCTTTGCTTGTTGCGTTTCGGTTCAATTGCTAAATGGTACAAGTAAATAAAACACGACACACAATGAAAGAAAAATACAGATATTTACGTCTGCAAAGATCTCGCTCTGGTTCTCTTAGTTATGAGTTTTTCTTTATAAATCTCAGCAATGCTCTCTCCATGTCAGAGAGAGTTTTCAAGTGAGCAAAATTATTTTGTTTGCTTGAAAAAAAAAAATGTTGTTGTTGTAGATTTTTGCGTCTGCATAAGTTTTTGTTATTGTTAAATACACTACCAGTTAGCCAGTACCGTTTCATAGAGACCATCTTCCTTGGGTTACCCTAGTGGTGGTGGTAATGGTATTGGTTGGGTATTTGCTGTGCTTTACGATTGATTGTTAAACTGGTTCCATAGGATTTGTTTGCATGGCAAACGTTTCAGTTGCTTGTGGTACGCGCTTCTTGTGGGCACGGTATTTTCTGTTCAATCCGTTTTTGTTGTGTGTACTTTTCTTAAGAGATTCTTCGCAAGGTAAACGAGCGGCAAATCTTAGACCGTCGTAAATTGGTTTTGTTGTCGTCACATTTTGGAGTCCGTTTTGTTTATTCACTCGCTATTCAGTGTCGCTGCAGCGTCGGAAATCAGCTGCTGCTTGCGGCCACTGTGTACTACTGTTGCGCTGCGACTGTCATTTCAGATATTTACAGCGTACGGGCGCTCTGTGTGTTCGGTGGACTCCATTGTTATGTTTATATGCATGCAACCTATGCAGGGTGGTAGATCTTTCCACTCAGTAAAGAATAGAATTTAGAACTCAAACTAGTGTATGAATGTGCTTTAACTAAGATTAGTATTCATTTTGTATTATTCCAATCGGTAATGAGAGCTTACGATGAGTGCTTACGCTCAGTACTCTTTCTCGTCTCTTTACTGCCGCTGCCGCTGCTGTAGTGACTGCCAACCACAATGATACTACTGTACCAATGAAGTGTAGTGTTCGCCCCATAAAGGTGTGGTCTACTAACTAATGTGCTATTGCACTGTAGTATTGCGCGCTTACGATGCTATATGCGATGTGATCTCCTCTGGCCAGATATATCGTTCAATCTGCGGTACATTACAGGAATTAGTTTATCTACACCTGTTCTAAGCGAAAGACGTTTGTTTGTTAATTTTTTTTGCATATTGCATGCTAATCGGTGTCGGTGCAAAATGCTATGAGAATAATTTTGGCGAAACTTTTGACAAAAGAAATAAAAGTGTGAGAAATAATTTAGTGCAAAGTGCAGTGGGGATTTACGTACGAATATCAAAATCGAAAATAATTAAGTGTATTCTGATATGCTAATTTTAATTTGGATAACTGAAAAAAAATTTCGCAAATGATTTTGTAACCATTGTATCACACATCAGCACTTGCTGTCTTCCGCAGCTCGAAAGCATTAACGGATTACAACTTATCTGCCTGTGATCACTGGAAATAATAAAACTAAAAGATAATAACCAGTTACAGGTAAGTTTAAAATACTTTCATTGATGAGTCAAAAAAGGATTCCCCTCTGTTTAACTTTCAATGAGCGAGTAATTGATGGTCATAAAAACAAAAGAGTTTACGCAAGAACTTGTTTCTCTTGCATTCCAATTTGAGCAATTAAATACATGTGCATTACGTTTTTGTATTTATGAGATAACGATGATATACGAGGATGCTAGTGTTGTTTTCGATATGTCCCTAAATGCAGCTAAGCATTACTTGATGGTCACCGTTTAAAACAAAAAAAAGAGCTTTTAGTTTGGATATGAAAAAATGTTGTACTGCAATATTTTGTAGGCTTTGTTCTGTTACTTAGTAAATGAAACTACTTGAGCGGACAGAAAAAAAGTTATTTATCAAGAAGCCGATTAGTAATTATGTGCATTTTATTAAACATCTGCTGAAGGCTTACAAGTCTTTCAAATTCAAACATGATTACTATCAATCAATTTTTCTTCAAACTCAACACGTAAATAATTCATTTATGCTAGCAGGGCTAAAGTCAGTGTCAGATTGACAACTCTCCTGTTAAAAGAATTGAGCTGATATGTACTATATACATATGTAGGCACTTTCTTGTACCTTTAAAACAGCTCTTCAACAATGTTTTACTTGAAATGGTCATCCATCCTTATGTACACTCCAACTCCATCTGACAATTTGAGATAAATAAAAGATTAAAAAATGGTTTCAACGCCTGTATTAAACTTTGTAACATTATAATCAACTACTTTCATCGAGAAAATAACTCCCATTTCTGCTGTCTCCAACTGAGATGAATGTAGAATATAAAGATGCACCTCATATGATTTGTTTGGCTACAATTAGGATCTTTCCATCCTAATAGAAGTAGTAATAATTTTAGCTATGAATAGAAATCGACTTCGATGTATCTTATCCCAGAGGATGAGAAAGTTTTTCCTAACTATGCCACAAAAAAATTAAGTATTTATGAACAATTATTTGACATTAATATATATCTTGAGAGATCTGGGCCCGAATTTTCGCGATAACACTACGTATATTCATTTCTACGACCTCAACCGGCATTTATTTACCCAAATAGTATATCAAAAACTAAAAACACCTTAAAAATTGATCCAGAAACATTGAAACATACGATCTCGGTAGCCGTTTCTTAGGTCCGTTCCTAAAAATAATCTTATCGTCAAATCGATGTAGTGTAGCATTTAGGGCCATCTTGTTGGAACCATATCTCTTCCCGACCAGTATCATGTGAATTCGGAATCAGAATATTGATTTTTACGTTTCTGTAATACTCACCTTTGATTGCAAAGACCCGAGCAGCCCTATTTTTGAATAAGTAGGGCCCAATTATACCACCAGCATGTAATCTACGCCAAATGGTGCATATTTTGGAATTGGACCGCACGTTTTCAATCATATACCTACATACATATTGTTCTTCTCCATTCCAAATGCGACAATTTTGCTTATTAACGCAACTACTAAGACAAAAATGGACCTTAAAACAATATGTTGCTCCGCTGGATTGGCGAAATGAAGACTGATTTCGGAAAGAATTTTTTTAGAATTCTGTCAGCGTTGCTATTGTGTTAGTCTTTCCACTATAATTGAATTAGTTACACTGAATGCAAATGTCATTTATAACAAACAAACGTTTATAATAAAAGACTTGCTTGAACTTTCAGACACAAATAGTAGACCACTATACTATCACATACCACAAAGTTATGAGATCATACAACTGCTAAATATACGAGTACATTAAGTGTATTGGAGAGATGTGATGTTCTATTCGATCCTTATAGAAAATGTTATTAAAAATGTATCCATGGCATTCTTTTCAACATGATCGATGGAAATATGTTATCCCAAGATCAGTGGTGAATAAATAATTTCACATGAGATCGATTCACACGAATTGCAACCATCTTGCAATACCCCATTCAGATATTAACTTCCATACACTGAGCCATGTTTTTCACAAAAAAAGGAAGACTATACTGAAATCTGATAGGAAATCTCAATGGTGCTCGATGCACTAGAAGCATACATCCAGATAATAGCATTTTAGGGACTTATTTCATACAGTTCTTGATTTCGAACTGCAAATGCGATTATTTGTTTAATGTGCATAATAATAAGAGCATTTAACAGTATGTTGTCTAAAGGTATCTCATGTAAAAGCAGACTGCCCCTTATTAAATCACCTTACGCCTCCGCTCCATAACTCATTTCAGCCACAGTCATTCTCCAAGTTTCTATAGAACCTTGTATCCTCGTGATAATACGAGCATTTGTTTAAATGATATCTGGCTAACCTTCACGTTTTGCAGCCAGAGTAGTAGAACATTGATGCAATCTTTTTGCTACTGGCGGTAGATATGTAGGATTTTTTTCTAATTACAACTTCCCGCTACATTTTACCTTCATTTCTGGGGCTCATTAGAAGCATATTTTGCATTGATCATGTCCAGCATCATCCTTCCAGATAAGGCGGTTAATAGTTTAAGACTCCCAGAACCCGTAGCTAAATAGCTCTACTGAGAAATAACCTTTAACGAGACTGTTATTTAAGTTGCAAATAGGTACATCCATATGTTCAGTAGACAATTGTCCATTTTCCGAATCTATCTAAGAGCGATTAATGTTCTACAGATGAGTAGTAAAAACACTATTCTACGGACAAGTCCTAGTTATTATAAACTTAAATCTTCCAATCAGTGCCCACTTTTGTTGTATAACTAAAGTATAACTTGCTCTGCCAGCGTAAATACTATGCTATAATTCGTATCTGCTATAAATATCTTAGTTTGGATTAGAGTGAATTATAATGGAGTTTAGCCCAACGTTATTATTCTTGCCTTTCTATTTGCTAAGTTTCCATAGGTAAAGCTAGTCGAAGTTGTATTTGCTCAAACGAAAGAACACTATTATCTGGCCACCATGGTATGCATTTGAGACTCATAAAATGGAGTGTATTCGTGCTTATCCAGTTGTGCTGGGTTAAGTACCTTAACCAATAATTAGTTTCATCCTGCTCTATTTCTCCTTTAAGTATCCTCAATGCATATTAAGAATTGGTTTGTTTGGTTTGTTTTTTGAATTGTTTGTTAAAGCTATCCTGTTTGAAAAACTATACCTTCCGAATATTTAAGAAAAAATAAATTTATTCAAATGACTGCTGCAGCTGGATGATTACATTATTGATTGCTCATAGCAATCATCGCGTATAGCTCGATCGATGTTTTGTTCAAGTGCGTCAATTGTTTGTGAATCGTGACAGTAATAATGATCCTTAGCAGTTCCCTTGAATAGGTATGTATGGCTAAGTACGTCTTCAAACTGACGGAAAAACTTTTCAATAACGGCCAGGAACAATCAATAATTATATCCTTGTAGTGCACTCTGCTCACTGTAGCGTTGTTACACAATTCTTAAGGAAGGAGAGACCAATGATGGCAGTATGTCAAAACGCACACCAAATATTCACTCCTTTAAGACATGTTTGATTCTAAACGTGTGGATTTTCAGTTTTGTATTTTACATAGCCTCCAAGTTTAAAATGACTTTCGTCCAAAAGATGATTTTGCGACCCAAATCAATTTCATTTTCCAACTCATTTAAAGCGCACACAGAGGGGCCATAGCAAAGCGGATATTCATTTTGCTTCAACTCTTGAGTGAGTTGCATTTTGTAAGTAAAAGTCCGAAGTCTTTATGCAACACTCGCTTCCAACGAGTGCAGCTGTTAAGTTTTTGATCTATGTGAAGAGTTGAAGTTCCTGGGTTAACACGTAATGCACCAGACGAGCACGCTGATAGCTTGTGTTATCCATAAGCCTGCCACTTTCATGAGCCTTCTTTATGAATTTTCTTACAGGATCCGCTTTATGTGTAGTCAAAATTATTTTCACAGATTTGGCAATATATCACTCAGTGTCACTCAATTTTCTCAATATATTCTGGCATTATTCAAGCCTAAAACCCATCCATTTCTTGGCTCAAAGTTATTGTACCACAAATATCCTACGTAAAGACATGCATTTGACGCAAAGGATAAACCTTTAGCTCCATGTATTGTCAATTGTCTTCCTAGCCTCTTTGCATAGGCACTTCAAACGCAATTCACTTCAAGATCTGAGGATACAGTGCTGATAAAATAACTCACAACATCAAACAGCTCCTGAAATAGACCATAAACCATTAGAAAGGTATTCCACTAGGCGACCTCTATGCATTTTGAATGAAAGTTGGATGTTTTTCAAGCATCGACATTTATTCCAGTCATTAATGTTTTTACGCTGCGTTGGTCATTGGGGCTAGTGTTTTAGACACCTGACACATTTCAGGTGTAGGAATTGAAAAAGGGGGGAGGGGAGGTCTTGCATTCCTCAGAAAAATATAGCATGCACAACACGAATGTTAACGAGCTGTCCAGACCTTATATGGAACTGTCATAGCGACTTTTTTTATTCATTTAACTTGCATCTTTTTTATTATGAAAATAAAAACCTTTCTAAAGCCCATCATAATCGAATATGATTTTTTTTTAGTTTTTATTGTAACGGGCTTTTGTATTTTAATGGCGATCTATGAGAATGCATTGCGGGAAGGGGACAAGGACTTACACCATTATTTGCACGAATTTTTTAAACCTATCATTTGAAGGTCTGGGAGTTTTAATTCGTATTAATGCTCTAAAGTAATACATATATATAATATTTCCCCCATATTTCGTACATATGCAAAGCCCATGCTAACATGGTACCATACAGCTGAGCTTAGGAAAAATCAGGATCACATGGATTGATGAATACAAAAAATTAATAATGTCCACACTATTTTATACAATTTTTTTGACAAATCACTTAGTGTATCTAAAGATGAGTTTATAGTCCTTTAATATTCTTATTTGAAGCGAAAAGTCTTCCGGAAAATGCAACTTGCAAATAATTTAAGAATCTCCCATTTGTTTTGTTGAAAATCAACTAGTTCTCCTTAAGCAATGACATTGTGTTACTATTCAGGAAATCCATTAAATATTTGTTTATTAACACATCTTCTATTTTTATTGTTTAAAATACATCAGACGAGCAAATACTTGAAAATTAAATTAAGTTAAATATTCCGCAATAATAACTGCAGGATCTGTGTACTTAATCCGAGGTATGTATTTACTGCGATTATGAAATTTTTTTTTTTTATTATTTAAAGAGTTTTTTGTTTTATAACTGTACTCTTGCTTACTCATTCAAGCTTACTTCTCTTGTGAGTGTTATAAATATTTCCTAGTAGATCCTAAAATAATGTTTCTAAGCTAAAATTTAACATGTGAGTATTGCGTTTTTAAACTGCTTACCTAAGTATACTATTCGCTAGCTTTTTCGGTTAATGATAACAGCTCTGAGAAATTTAGACTATAGTATGCAGGGCAGTATCGATCCCTGATCAAAAAGAGTCTTTTACCACTTTTTCACGGTAGAATCACTTTTGATCTTTTCTTATTTGTATATTTTATTTCGTGCATGTTCGTGTAAAAGACAGTTCTTATTCGATGTCTATCCATAGTATTTATACCAAAACCAGGAGTACCTTCATACTTTTGAAAAAAAAAACATAGAATGTACATTTTGATTTGTTCTAATTAAAGTTAATTGTATTCGAAATATTTAAATATAACATGTGTTTCACTAGAGCTCACGCTACCGATAATCGATGAAAAATGGAATTTTACTTGTACTGCTGCCTAATGGTCCATTGTGCTTCTACTAATACCTAAGTGAAGTTTGTTTCCTCAATTAGAGTTCCCCCTTCGTAATTATATTTGGGGGTTGACCACTCTTATTTTGCCTTGGCGAGGACAGTCCACCCTAGAGCACCCTCTCTAACCCGGTTTCTCTGAGGGATCGAAGAATGGGAAGTAGGTCTAAGGTTGGCATATCCTCATGTTATAATTGGTACTTTTAAGAACGTGCTCTGGAGACTCTCTGAAATCATTGCAAGACCTGCAAAGGTCCAAATGTTAAAACCGATTCGATTTTTTGAATGAAGGAAAATTGTTTATTAAAAGTTAATTTTGAATTCTCCTTTTCTTTTTTATTGAAAGTTATCTTTATATTCGACCTCCTTATCCCTCAATATACCGTCTTAACACCCCTTCCCTGTATTTCTGAAACAATTTTTCTACAAGATTGATTCTTAAAAATATAATCATTCCGAATTACTGAAAATTGTTATCGCCTTAATTGGAGATATCAAAAAAGTTGGAAATCACAGTGCAATATTTACTGACTCCGGAAATGCAAGTAAATATGAAAAATTAATAGAACCCGTATTTTCATAACTATACTGTCATTCACTCTTCTTGTAATTCAAGATTGAAATAGTCCACACTTCATTGCCAAAAGTATATATTTTCTTTAGTATTCTCGTCTCATAAAAGTATTATAAAGCAAAATATGTAACAAAACCACTATGGCTACTACGTCCACAGAGTGAAGTGCTCTGATCTAATGCAGTGCATTTCAATAGCTATCCACAATGTGAATTTAAAACCGTGTTTTTTAAGTGTTAATTCCCACAATTACCTGACTCTCGCAACAAAGTATGATGTATTGTAATGCATTGCACATTCATGTTCACAATTTATAGATAAATATGGCAATTTTATGACCACTATGACCGTGATATACATTAAGATGTGTGAATAAAATACTAAAAAAAAGATGTATTCTATTGCTCGTACGTATACGTACATACATATACGAGTACCCAAGTCACTCATTAATGTTGAACAAAGCACATCATTGTAAGTTGACATAATTTGTCACGTAAAGGTGCCACATTTGTGTCGAGATTTATGTATGTATGTAAATCTATGAAGATGACGTGCGTCCAAGATTTAAGAAAGAATAAAAAAGTTGATGCTAATGGCACCAGAACAAGAACTATAAAAACTGTATCAACGTATAAATCGAGTGAAACTGTAAAATTACAAATGGAACATTTAATATCATCCACAAACAATCTCATCATCAAGTGTACCACCAAAGAGTTTCTTTCGTTTTTTTGTTTTTTTTTCTTCTTCCCTTAGTCTTCCGCTGAGTCTTGGCGTCCGATGGTAGTAATTATCAACTTTTAAATCTCATGGTAAACAAAGCGAAAAAGAGGTAAAAATCAAGCACAATCACCACCACTGCCAAGCAGTTGACGACGACGAAGACGACGAATACGACGATTGATTGCCCTTCATAAAACATCGAAACAATGATATTCTTTGTCTTAAGACTTAGGACCTGATTGTGATGCTGGTACGACACCCAACACTTCGTCGGTGAATTTGGATGTAATATCCCTCAATCGTCTGCATCGTGGTATTGACGTTTTTATCTATGAAAGAGGTTAAAAGCATTTTATACCAGTAATTTTATTTTTATTAGGTGATAATTGAGTTTAGTAGTTTCGATTCGATCTCATTTATCATTGTTTTGCTCGCTGGGCAGAGAACAAGGGCCATCATTGTTTTAGGATGGCTTTGTTTGTTTGTTTATTTGGAATAAATTGTAAAACTGATTTTTAGGCTTATTAGCATTTCGATTTTGGTCGTGTGACTTTTTATTGAGACTTTCCTTTATTTGTACATTTTCTTAAGATCACAAATATTATCTACTCAGCAGCATTTAAGAAAATGTTTATTCATATAATGCTTCGCACTTACTTTCAGTTCAGTTACCTTGATTACGAATACATATTGCATTTGTTGTCATTACTCCCACACTGAATGGCCTTAAAAAATGTCCATAAAAATAAACGAATACGAAAACACTTACTTGACGGTAACACTTACTGGATGACTACAAGGCAAAGGAAATCCCATGGTTTATTCATTCGTTCTTTATTACGAAATTTCCACCTGCCGGCTGTTTACAATGCAACCAACCACTGCTGCTACTACTTCTTTTGTAGTGTCTTTCGTCTTATTTTTCAGCATTGTAAAAATGTACAACCACCCAAAGAAGTTCAAGTGCGAACATATTAATAAGACCATAATGAGACAACAAAAGGTAATCATTGTATACATTTTTCCATAGTTTGCCTCATGGATCTGGTGAACACGGACAATTTTTACTTAATTTCAGCACATCTATTTTAACCAATAGGTGCAGCTTATGTCTTAGTTTAAATTTTGTGCAACCACTAAATGTCAACGATGGCGTTGTCGTAGTAAACTGTAACCGCATCGTGTGTAGGTGGTTTATTGTCTTACGACCCAAGTAAATATAGAACATGCTAGTTGACTTGGAAATTTCTTTTTGTACCTACTCATTAACTTTATTGCTTGATAGGTACTTCACCTGCTTATAATGTATTGCATAAATATTTCCGTTAAATATTCAGTCATCGATGACGTTTTTTTGTAGTTTTGTTGCCTTCCGTTGATGCAATTTCTGAGCTTCTGCTTAAAATGATGGGAAGCAGACGATTTTGAGGCAACAATAAACGGATTGGGCAATAAGATGTACATATGTACACATATACTCTCAATTAATGGTTGCTGACTAAACTCGTTTGCGGTTGACGTGTTAGTTGGTTGTTTTAAAAAAGTGTCGTAGATTTTGACAATTTCGCAGTTGAAAGAAATTGCGCAATTTTGGTATATACATACAGATACATTCTGAAGAGTCTGCAAGTTTTGATATTCAGAGTAAGCTTTAAATTCCAAGTCAATTTCTATCGACCATGGATATTCAATTCGCCTTACTATGGTCGTCAAACTAAATTAGTCACTGAATTAACTAATTTTGGTGTACATACATAAACCTCAGAAGACCGCACAGAAAGCAAAAGCATCTACTACCTGTGCTACAAATTGTGAATAAAAATAAGTGATATTTTCCGAAATAGGGTTAATTTTTTTTTTATAAATATGTAAATACAAAAGACTTGAGGAACGAACTTTTTATTTTTAACCGGCATTTATCGTAATACGTAAACTTGACACTCTTCCAGTAGCGTGGCTTTTAACATGTAGGTATTCAATATTGGTAATAATGGTGAGCAAGAAATTATGAGAAAATTAAAATTATTTCTTAAGTGCATTCACATTCTGAATAAAATAATAATTTATAAAGTAATTTTTCAGGCATTAATTTAAGTTGTTTGTTATTTATTCTCTAATCGCACATTCTATGTAACATTTCTACTTTTATTACCTAAGCTTTTTATGTAATTAATTTTAATTATTTTTTTTTGTTTTTTTTTGTTTTCCTTCATAAAATATATTTAATGTCAAAATATATTTAATTTTAATTATATTAATTAATACTTCAGTTGTGAGATACTAAAAAAGGACTATATATCATATCTCTGAATTGTATATTGCGATGGCTAAACTTTTGTAATTTAATAACGAAATAAATATCTATCTATCTATTCATATTCTGAAGTACTCCTAGTCACGATAAATACCAAGCTAACGAGAAATGTTTGTTAGATTATTTTATCTGAAGAAGTTAGACTAAAAACAAATACAAATGTTTAGCGCAGATAGCCCATACAGAACCAAGAGAGTAGCTTATTGGAGTCATTACTGCCGTATGTGTTATACATCTTAAAACAAAATAAATGGAAAGGGATTTACTGTTTAGTTGCATATCCGAAAAGCGTAATTTGGGAAGCCCTCTCTTAAGAACCATTAGTTTCACGACCAATGTTTACAGAGTTAAAATCTCAGCAATACTTGGTCCATGCAGAGCCATGATCTCGCAAATTTGCGAAATAAAATTTAGACTTTTCAGCATTTTTTTAAGAAAAAGAAGTGAAATTATAACGATTTTGAATGCACTTCAAACCTGAATAACGTGCGGATAAGCGTACATAACTAGCGACGTAGCCACTATACCTTCTGTTAATCACCTTTTACTTATCTTGTAAGTGGAGGGTTATAAGGTGGTGGTCGCCTACGGAAATAATGTTGTAATATTGCCGTGGCGATCTCAGGAAAGCACCCATATACATCGAACTATTAAAAGTGCACTATTAAAATTCTCCAAATAGATATTGGAGTGAAACGTAGTATTCTGGATAATAATACCTAATAAATGGAATTTATCCTCATTTCTTTGCAATAAATGATTCCTCGCATTCCTCGGTGGTAGTAGCCTAGTCTTCATGGATAAGGCGGCTTTTTTGTTTCTAATTTTGCATAGAGAGTTAAGCTGAAAATCAAGAATTTATTGAATAAAGAAGGCAACAGTATCTCTCTATAGCTGCAAAAAATAAATGGAGAATATATTGGGTAACCTCGTATAAATAACCGGCATCATGTCTTTACGGCGTGAACGTCTGTTGAGAAAAGCAATGCACTGTAATAATGTTATGAATGTACGGATAAGAGCGTGGCTTTCTACGGAGTACTTAGAACAACGCTCTCTGGTGGTCAAGACATTTTATTTCACTTACTGTACATTGCCGAACATTCTGAGTGGAAATATTGGCGATTAGAGATGCCTTGTATTGGTTAAGAAGTCATGAGGTCGCTGATATTAGTCTCGCTACTTCAAAGTAACCTCCATACTGCCGCTCATCTTTTAGAGAAATGGCAGAGCAGTTCAATATTCACATGCGTTGGGTGCCATAGCTCAGCTTAAAGCTGAATACAATTGAAAAGACAAACTATGGATGAGCTAAAAGTACAATTTTCCATTATATAGTTTTGGCCTAAGCTGTATCACAAACGCTGAAATAGTCTGATCTCACTTAAAATATTTAAAAGTAATGAAGCTCTCGGTGTTGTTACCAGGCAAAGGAAGAAAACGTCCCTAAAGTCCCTTCTTGAACATGTTCGGCTCTTTACCAAAAAAGGAAACTATAACTAGGCTTATTTTCGTTCAAACCTTTTAACGATCTTACATACGTAGATGCCAGGAGTCTAATACGCTGTATTTAAAGCTCTAACTTGTTCTATGAAAAGAATTCGAATAAATCCAAAACCAATATAATCATACAACTGAAGGAATAGTTCGAGTATGTGCCCTTCTGAGGAAGTTATCTTCAATGGAAGAATCGTAAGAAGTATTTTACACAGACCAATACACAGATGGGCAGGCACACACGCTTTCACTATGAGAAAAAACATTTTTTTTCGACATGTTGAGTGTGCTCCGTGGCTCACGTAGTTAGTGCGTAATGTCGCTTTTTCTTTCCGAATATGAATGCATTTATAAGTGAACAGCTTATTATTATTATTTTTTCCACTTGTCCAACTATATATCGCTATGCGTGCTGCGACAGCTAGTTTCCTAAAGAATCCTTTTTGCCTACAATTGCTCCAGATGTTAAATTTGAATTTAAATTGAAAGCTGTTGTTGTATTCTATACATTTCGTACTTTAAGCCGTAATAACACGTGCACAAGAAGGCTTCGAATTCGAATTCGAAGTTCTTTGAGTCGTCATCAATGCAGCATTTTTATGCGAATTTGGACGGCGGAAATCCTTTGAGGAATCCAATTCGGAAAGATACTTTCGTACCCTGTAAAAATGTTTAAAACTTTCTACTGAAGTTCAATTTCTGACAAATTAAATAAGAATCTTCCTTTGAAAAGAGGTACATAATTGAATAACAAGAAAAATATGTTCAAGATACTAAATTTGTTGCATTTGCAAAACTCTTATGATTACACATTATAACCATATGACGTAATGCTGTATATATTCTCTTGTACTGTATTATCAACATCTCATTAGATTTTCTTTGACAGTTTCCACACTTATTTCTGTACAAATCTTTAGCTCATTTCTCAGTTAATTACAAAGTCATGAGAATTTGCCATTTTCTTGAGGTAAGGCAATGCTGAATGTGTGTAGGTTGTATTACTTGCTGCAACAATTTTATAATTATATATTTTTAGAAGTCGTGTATCGGCTATATGGGGTAGGTCAGGTATACAGCTTAACATTAAAAACGCATATGTTACATACATTGTTGAATGACTCAATTACAATAGCATTTAAAGAATTATCATAAAAAAATTAAAGCAGCAAAAATTAACTCAGTAAATTCTGAATTGATTTATTTAATTGCTTTAAATGTATTTCGAGTCGTGGAATGGATATGTAAAACCTTTCAAAATTCATCATTGCCCTCTAAACTATTTCACCATCAAATGTGTAAAACGTAGATATTTTTTAATAAATTTGCACTATATTACAAATGAGCAGAAAAATTAAATTAACACCTCACATTCAGTGTGAATTCAAATAACATCTCAAAAGCTTTTAAAACTAAAACAACTCAAACAACGGACTTACAACAGTTGACATTGATTTTAAGACACAATAACTAAAAGTGTAACCTGATACAGAAGACTAATTTCCACTAATTTGTGACATTAATTAACGCTGTCTATTTCTGATATAAGTTTTCTATGACGAAACAAATATATAGTGTTAAAAAAAATGAAAGTGTATCTCACCTTAGCTTGAGGAAGGCGTTTATTTGTTCTGCATTCGATGAGATGTTGTGTCACCTACATATATGGTTGGAAAAATAACTTTTAAAGAAATACCAGACGTATTAACACTTGAAAGATATATGATGCAAAACCAAGGCATCGTTAGGTGGAAAACGAGGTGAATGCTCTCAACTACAAAGTAAATGTTGTATTTTTGCTTAGATAGAATTTACGGTAGGGAAAACAGCTGTCATTTTGCCTAGTCTTTCTTAATATAGTCTAGCCAATTATGGTGAATAGACTCGCGCCTGAAAAAACCCTGTAAATTATCCGAATTTATTTTAAATATCGGTTCGTGATTTAATGGCGAATATCTGTCAAATATTGGAAGATTTTATATGACTAGCTCTCTTAATGATGAAATAATATAAAACACTTTAAAGCATGTGCGTACTGATAGAATATAGCTGCTGCAAATGAAAGTGCGCAAGAATATCCACAGTTATCGATTCGTCGTCGGCCACAGAAATAGCGGCTCTATCCGTCATTACGTAGATGATTTTGCAGAGAGATCTTGACCTTCCTTAAAAAGAAGTGCAGTACTCAAGTCCTCAAGACCATCATTTGCATTGTTCTTTCACCGATTGAGCCATAGAGCAGTAGCATGCTGAACCTTTGTTTTATCGCTAAATTGTGTCCAGGATTAATACGCAGGATTATTCCATATATACAGTGACAACAATTCAAAAAACGCCCACATCCCATTACATCCAGAAAAACGCACTATTAGTGTAGTTTCCACACCGGTGACATCATGAGACTTTATTTCTTCAAGTCGTCCGTTACGGTGAAAGAATATCGTCACCGGATTAAGATCAATTAATATTTCTTTGACAATATGGATTACATTGAACTGATCGAGATATGGTTTCAACAGGATAGCTTTAATTCCGAAAAACGGGACTGTTAATTTTAGGACTAGTGAAGTCACTGGCTTAACTAAGAGAGAGAGAGAGAAGATTTTGAATGAAATCCTCTTGAATATAATTTTCTGCGCAAAATTGTTGTACTTATCTTGATTCTGCAGAATTCATCTGATGAGCTGATCTACTAGCTTCAGTGTGCTTTTCAACTGAATATCGTTGCGAATTACAGCCCTTAATATGTACTACTTCATCAAATGCGAAGTGGTCCAGGAGGCGTCGCAAAAACGGCTTGTAATACGGTTACCGACCTTAGTCAACAATCTGCTGGAGTCAAAAGACGTCCAAGTCCATATCGTCTAATTGTATTATTATGGCAGTTATTATTTCTTTAGTCGAAAATCTCCACCAAACAATAACTCTATGCGAAATTATACACTAATTACAAACATCAGCGCCATTACTTCTACAGTTTTGCTTGTTAAAGAAAAACGACGTAATTTTCCAAACAAGGCATCAAAGAGTAGAGATAACAGCAAACGTGTTATTTTGTCTCAACACTTGCAAGCAACTAACCTGCCAGTAACACGAGCATGCCAGTTTCATTAACTTTTTTTTATGAGTTTCCCCACACGAAACGCTGAAGGGGGTTCATTTTAACCACAACTTGCTTCCAAATTTTGCTCAAATTTTTGCAACACTTTCACAGGATTTGGTTTTTTTTCAGATTTTCTCCAGCTTTTTGCAAACGTAGTATGATATATTTCTTATCGTACTTAATAGATATAATATATGTACATACCTGCAAAAATTTTAGGCGAATTTGTGTGTCCAACTTCGAAACAGCATTTCTCCATCAGTACCAGCAATCTAAGATTTAGGATAGGCAGAAGTCTATCATGGAAAAAACGTTGCTGGTAAAAAATTCACTTTAACCTCACTGTCTCAATATGAAGATCCTCTACCCACTAAAGTATATTTCAACATGGGCTCGAAATTTCTTTCTTTAAAATTATTTACATGGCTTAAAAACAAATTAAGTAATTGGTAGTTCTTTAAATGCACCCTAAATCCACCGAGCATATGGTAATCGAGGAATTTAATATCAGAAAGGAGAATTGCAATTTACATTGAATTTGCCGAATCCTTGCGAAAGGAATCTCTAGAATGGTGTATCTTAAATGTACCATGAAACTAGAATTTAAATGCGTCTTTTGTTAAGTTTATTAATTATAATATCTACCGGTTCAGAGCTTGACATCCTTTTTAAGATACACCTGAAGGTACTATGATTCACTAAGAACTTCTCCACGATTTTATGTCGCCCAGATTTTCTTTGTTATATCGTAAATTGTGCTCGTTTAGCCAAACTTTCTCTCATTTATTCCATAACCAACTTACTATGAACCATAAATTTTGAATGATACCATTCAACGTATAATGCTTTCCAAAAAAACTGATTTTTGGCAATTCGTGACAATTCCTTAGCAAGAGTCTAAGTACGATGGAGTAGCTATCCAAACGAATACCAATTGAGTCAAAAATAGTGTAATAGATCGCCACTGGAAAGGAGATGTTAATCTTAATTGAAAAAATTAACTTTGCTACGTCACCAAAGCTTTATTTCTCCAGGGGAACAATCAACGTTTTCGAATAAATTTGAATATTATTTTACAATTCAATTGAACGTCAATGCTGTGTAATATAATCAGAAAAGCTAATTGAAAAGCTTTTTATTCGCAATGGTCCTTATTTTAAAAAGAATTGCGAACATGATTGATGTGGTATGTTAGCTCAGAATGGATTCGAAATGAGGACCGTGGAATTCTCAAATTCAGAATATGCGTTCCCAATAAGAATTGAGTAACAACCCAATTGCTTATCTAAGAGCACAATACTTTGAAATTATCAAATCAAAACACTTCTAAAACTGTTTCCAAAAAAATATAACCGAGTTCAGGATAAAAGAGTCAGCAAATCAATTCAGAATTGAGGTCTGCAGACCACAAATAAATTTAAAAGTAATCGTATTAAATAAAATATATTCAACGATAGCAATAAAACTTTAATATATGCGCATAATTTGCAAAATACTACATGCACCTACAACGCGACACGAAACAAAATGCTTGCCATTGAAAAGACATGCATCTATAATGATTTCATTATTCGTCATTATTAAGTTTTACAATCATAAACATTTCACATTTTATTTCATATCTCACTATATCGATGAAAAGGAGAGCTTTATACATAATTTAATTGTGTACAAAAAAAAAGAAAAAAAAAACGATCCCAAAATGCGAATAAAATATTTCGTTTCCATCGCCTTAAATATGTCTAGCGCCCCAATAATTCATTCCGGTCGTGTAGCCAACTATAGGTAACACGGTCTATCTAGCTAAGAGTTCATGTGCATCGTCACTTTGCCAGCCAAGAAAATAATGTTAACTATTCACAGTCTGTCTGAAAAATACGAGTCTTGCAAACAAAAAATTAGGTTCTGGGTTTTTCTTTTGAACTATTTCAAATATCTTTAATAAATTTTGGGGATTATTGCTAAAAACATGTTTCAGCTAAAGCAAAAGTACTTGAGAATTTGGATGGTAAAAAAACAATCAGCATTATATGTACAACTGTTTTCGTCAACAGTATGGCTCTCAGTCTATATAGAGTCTAACAAAGCAATTCAAATAGAAGTAATTCATCTTAAGCACGTGGACCGCATGCTTGCTGTTAACCCGTGCAGATCAGCACCCACACCATAGTCATTAATAAGAAAAGGACAGATTTGAGGTTCTTTTAGCCACTTAAAAAAAATATTCGGTGCACCAGGCGGGACAAGGCCTAGCTTTTCGTTTTGTACGTGTTATATGATTTTTACACACGCGAAAAGGACCCACCATTTATATCTATCCGAAAGGCAAATTAGAATCTTTCTCCAACCACTACTCAAAAAAAAAGAAGTGTTGTTGCCTCAAAGTATAATAGATGAGAGAAGTGTGAGCACTTTAGGAAGGTAGAAAAGAGAAAATGTCTGCGGGCAGATTTCAAAAATACTTATATTTGTACTGCATTCAGTTCCTCTTCGCATTCCAGCATCATGTAGACCTCACACCTTTAATCTGCCTTGATTATAAACCAGCTTTTATACAACAGCTGTGTATATTAACTGCTATTTTGAAAGCCGTGGTCTTCATGACAATTTGTTGGATTAGCCTTGAAGTATGGGGTTGAAGGTATCGTAGTAAGTATATGTATGTGATGCATGTTTTTGGTCTTTTAATCCGGGTTTTAATGGGGTCTTTTAATCTAACCTACTACCAAATTAAATGTAGGATACGTATGTAAGTATGTGCCTTAACTATGTATGTATATGCCTACAGACATTTCATAATTCAAATACATTTTCAAGGGAAGAGAGATATGAAATATCAGCGTCTTAAACTTATTCCTGTTTAATTTAGTCTAGTAGATACTTTCCTGTACCCCAAACTTTTTTTCAAAAAATCGTATTTTTGAAAACACGGCTAGCCATATCAACGTACATAAGTATGTCATCTCGAATTGCATATACCACTGATACATTGCAACCGCACTTCATTACTTTGTCACATCTGGCTCTGGTATGAGCATAAGTGGTTCGCATAAATCTTTACGCAAGAAATCGTGTTACCTACGAGTAACTCTTTTTGGACTGCAATACTCGTACTCCTTAAAGTCGTCATTAACATTTATTTTTCATAAATAACGCACACAAGTGCAATAACTCAAAATGTAAAAGAATAAGAATGGAAATCCAGGTCAATAACTGTTTCTTTCGTTATATAGATGAGATGATTAATTTTAATTTCAGGTGTGGGATGTTATTTGTATTCCACGTGGTGCTGTGTGGTTAACTCTTTTTTAAGAATTCAACTAAATAGTTTTTTTTTTTTTTGTTAGGCTTTTATAGCCTAATAAAAAACAGAGCATTATTTGATAGATCTTCTAATGAAGTTGTAAAAAGAACTCACTAATTTTTTTGATGTTAATCGGATACTTTTTTCCAGCAGTGTATAGATAGATGCAAGTTTTTTTTTGTTAACGACATTGTTATATGTGTAATAAAGTAGGTAAAGGTATTTATTTCCAGTTTCAAACTTTGCCGTAGGGTGTACTAGAGGATTGGGCTTTAATGATGATCGTAAAATTTTGTGATAAAAATTGGATTACCCGAATTAACTGGAGCGTAGTAATCGATCATGGGACGGACTCGAATGAACAATGCAAAAATTTATTTATTTCGAGGTTGAACCAAGGAGGGGTTGGTGGACTTGAAATAAATAGCCATATAGTGGTCGTTTGTGTTCCTTTTTTTGCTTTTAGTCGGGCGTTTTGTTGGATACATAAATATACAGAAAGGAAATGGTTGAAATATTAACTACATCCTCGATGTAACCTAATGACTATGTAGATTTGTTCTAGATTCCAAAAAAGCAAATTCCGTTTTTAAAAACTATTTATTTCTAGAAAAACTTTTTTTCTTTCATAGTTTACCGTACAGAATGCTACTGCATTTTTCAATTTTAAACTTAAATTTCAATTAAGATATTAATTTAATTTTTTGGCATGAATAAGTTTGAAAGTATGGTGGTTAACTGCATAGCGCAGGTTCTAAGACTTTATTGGCAGTTCGCACATATCACAGCAAAAACATATACATATATGCAGCTCAAGGAAACCTTTTTGCTTCTGCATTTGCAGAGAAAATGAACTGAAAGTCTTTTTTACTTAAGCTTATTGTTTCTTCCAAGACTGTTTATGACCTGATATAGTTAAAGGTGTTTTTTTTTTTATTTTTGGGATCAAACCGAGTGGTCATTCTACCTGTCCTGATGGCATTGCTATCAATGACATTCATGTTAAATCTCTTCAACAACGCTACAAGATTATCAAAATTTACTTTAAAAATCAGTCGTTGATTCGCGATACTTTTAAACGATATCGTGATTCTTATGGCTCGCATCTGAGCTAGCCATACTTCGGTAGATAGAAAATCCACGTGGAGCATAAGATACATATATATATATGTATTTATGTTTGCGTTGTTTTTTCGCGGATTGGATTCTATAGAAGAATCTAACTGACCATTACTTTCAACACTTTGCCCCAGTGTTCTGGAAAATCTTTTATAAGTTTAGATCCTCTTATTTAGCTACAATTTTGATTTGAAGTGCTTAGACAAGTAGTCCCTGATAGTCTTACATATATATTCCTTTATGAGAATATTTTTTGCACTTAAAGAGATCTTTTCCCTTCCAATCGGAGCATTGGTTGGCTCTTGCCTTAATACGAGATTTAATAATGCTAACTTTCGAGATAGTATTTTAAACCTGCTGAAAGCTCAATATTGTGCTAAATTCTTCCCGCCTTTTCCATATTAATGCTCAATACAGTCTGGCAAATCATCATGGATAGATTGAAGTTTAAAAATCAACCACATTATCCAAATTTACATCGAAATTCTGTAGTCGATTTGCGAGACTTTAAAAAAACCTCGTAACTTTCATGGTACCCATAATCATCCAATAGGGGAAGCTATCTGTCTCAATGGGGATTAGTCCACTGCTCGTCGACTACGTTAACAGTTTTGACAAAGGCTATACCCAAAAGATGTACTTATGTATATATTTGCTAAATTGCAAATAAGTATTTCCGTGGGGTTGATTGAAACCAGTGACGTTTGTACTGATGACCCATTAATAAATAACGCCTTGGAAACCAGCATGGTTAGTAATATTCCTGATAAAGTGCACACGGTCACCATTGGTCGAAAAAGTGGCCCGAAATCTGAAGTACAGAATCCGTTAAGGACAACCGCAGAAGCAAAGAACGTTAAGGTTTTTAAATTTGAACGTCTATCAGGCTTAGGAAGATATACATATTTTGTATGTATGTACGTAATATACTACTGCCGTAAGTTTTTTTTAATATTTTTTTTTGAGTTGATTTGGTTTGTTTGATTTTTAATTTGTTTTTATCTTTCTA
The DNA here is from genome assembly GCA_946965025.1 of Blera fallax. NCBI lineage: Eukaryota > Metazoa > Arthropoda > Insecta > Diptera > Syrphidae > Blera > Blera fallax. Next base: position 24,469,650 of record OX337245.1, read on the forward strand.
GGATCTGTTGCTATAAAGATAAACATCACCTAGTATACAAAAGTTGTTCAATAGTTTAAAATATCTTGTCTCAATTTGTCAGATATATTTATTAAGAACGGCAAGCCTTATCATGATTTGACATCATTTGATAGTTTGTCGTCAAAAGATGCCAATAAAAGCCTATAGCAATTTGACTTGATGAAACGTGTTTGAAACCTTTGTCTTTATGTATAGTGGGCGTGGATAATGGTTGACGATTTTTATTGCTTCGTTTTTGATGAATACATCAAAAGTTTTTTTTTGTATTGTTACCATTGTACATCATTAAGAGTATTGTTTGTCTTATGTAAGCAACGGAAGTGTTTCACACCACCCACACCCAGACCATGTTATTGTTGGGGCAATGAAAATGTTATTCAAAATGCTAATTAACCGATATACCCAACCTTGTTTAGTTGCATATATTTAGTTAATCTGAGATAAAGGTCATCATCCCTAGAAAGTTTCCTTACCGTGAGTCTGGTGATTTTTTTTTTTTTTTTTACTAAAGGGAAGTATTCTACCGTATCAGAACTATTTTCTGTTTGTGATCAACTTAGAGGTAGCCAGCCAATAAATAAAATGTTATTAAAAAAAAAAAGTTTAATGGATAATGCGTCTTTAAAATGTACATACATATATACACACATATGTAGATATGTATGCATCTCCAAACAAGTCCTTTCAATGACAGATGTAAACGTTAATCTAAGTGAAATTTGTCAGTGGAAGAGGGGTAGTTCTCCACCCGCCCATGAGGTAGGTATTGTATACTTAACTGATTACAAATAACCGTAATCAAAGCAAAGCGGAAAAATTTAAAAACCTTGTGCATTTGTATAGAGCCCAAATCAGCTTTTTAAACTTCTAAAGAAAAACAAAAAAGTTTTACTCCGCTTTTGTATTTGTCAGTTTAGTTTTGAAATAGCTATTGAAACTACAACGTTCTAAAATGTTGATCTAAAGAGGAAACCGCTTTCGATTAGTTTTGGAAAATAATTTCATTGGATTGGCAGCCGCTGACTTGATAGTGGCTTGATAGTAGCCCATATTATCAATTCAATTTTGCTGTACATTGTTCATTGTTTGTGACTGTAGCTCGATGATAGTTTGATGGATGTTTTCCTTGAGTATGCCCAATTTTTGTCAGTCGTTCGAATAAAGACAGTTCCACATAAAAAAAAAGTCAAACCGTAGTAGTGCGTGGCCAAGTCAAGATTTCAAATTAATAGGACGGTGACTTATAATAGTCCGATGCGTTTATGTGGTCGATTTTCTCCTCAGAGAAGTGCGGCTGATGTTTAGTTGTTATACTCTGCGACAATTTGAGGCCCTTTGGTTTTCAAGTATGCTTTGGGCAACAGCAGTAATTCTAAATCTGTGCGTATCTAGCTTTTTTCGATATATATCATAGCTGTTCAAGTAGACAACGATTTGTGTATTTCCTTCTGCGGAGGCTTGACACTACATATCTGGTGGTGGTGTGACCGAATTTGTATGAGCAGCATCAAAAACAAAATGCATTTCAAATAGAAACTTACAGATGCCGCACCCTTTAGAAATGAATGGTGAACGAGCATTTTCCCTTCAAGCGCCATTGTAACTGTATGTGATAGGTTTTCTCAGTTTGAGGAAATTTCTCTTAGCTTCTTCCCTGCATATGTTCGAGGTTTTTTATTATACTGTTCATACACTACAATAAGGGCGTAGATGCTTTCTATTTGTATAAGATATAAAACTACAGCGAGAAACTCTATAGACCTATTTAGGGCTACAAACCGTCTATATAAGTAGAGGGCCTAGTGGTCCCAGTTCTCAGTCAGTGCTTCTTTGTGCAACATACTTTTTACGCTAATGCAAAAAGCCTAATATTTAATTTCCTGCCTATGGCACGTATTACTCGGTAGAATTTACTTTCCTTTTCCTTTTAAATCTTAGTCTCTTATCTCATTCAAATGTCAAGAACAATATGGGGTAAAATAGGACCGGATTATGCACATACATACATATGTATCTAGAATGCAAGTCTAGCAATTTCCTAGTATTCCCAAGTTCTATTAAGCTAATAGTAATGCGTACGATCTAAATATGTAGTTTTCCCAATAATGGAATAGGTATATAGGAATATATATGTACATATATGTGTACTCGTACATATTTCCCACGATCGCTGCTAACTAGCGGACATTTTCAAATTAAACAAGAAACCCAGCCTATACAACTTAACAAATCAGAATTGAAAGATCACTTGCCACCAAATGTCAAAACCTCAAAATGATTTATGCTCGATATAAATTTCCTTCGTTTACATCAAGAGCAAACAGTGAACACTGACAAAAAAAAATATCAACCACCTGCTGTGCCCTTCCTCGGTCTCGATATTTCTAACTTAATTTTTATGTTCAACATGGATTCAATAAAAAAAAAAAAAAGATACAAAAACAAAACACATGTGGAGCACTTCGATCAAATTTATCATAAACTCTAATAAATCTCTGTCTTCATTGTGTAGGAAGAAGGAAACTCACCTCAATCAGTGATAATGATAAATCATGATCTTGTTATGATTTTGCTTATTTGTTTTTTTCTACATCAAAAGAAGTAGAGAACCATATAAAAATAAGAAAAAAATCGTTTAACCTTGATATTTGAGTAATTAAATTTTTGTTTAATATACGGGAACATTTTCTTAACTACATGTGTATATATGTATGTCATGGCAAATCTGAATGTGATGGTGGAACACTTTTCATCACATTCCGTTGGTGTCGTAAAAGATACGACGATGAGGTAAAAACGTCTCGGCCTAGTACAGAGATGTCATTGCTATCAATGACATTTTTTTCAGTGATGTTGATACACATGTCAGAGCATGGACATCAATTTGATCTATGATGTAGTTTCCTTTATATGACCTGTTGAAGAAGATGTGTTGTGTTTGTTTGGATTATCAAAAAACTCCTTATTTTAAACGTTTTATTCGGGGTGAACCTGGACCTCAACCAACAAGCCTCTCCAGTTTCCCCGGTTCGTAGCTAACTGCCCCCAGTTGCGCACTCCAAGTTGGTTGAGGTCACCTTCTACTTGTGCGCGCCACCTTAGGTGAGGTCGTCCTCTACTGTGTTCTCTCTCCGGGTTAGATTCGAAGACTCTGCGGGAAGGAGCATTGGTGTCCATTCGCTCTACATGTCCTAGCCATCTTAGGAGACTGATGAACAGTTTTTGACTAGGTCGATGTCGCTGTACAGCTCGTAAATTTCGTCGTTGAATCTTCTCCTCCAAAGCCCGTCAACGCAAACGGCACCGTATATCTTACGACGAATACACAGTGACGTACACATGTTTTGTACGTGCACTCCAAACGACTCCTCACTATGCATTGTATGCCGTAAAATTTCTAGCAAAATGCATCTTTCGTTTTGAGCAATCTTTATCTAAAAATATCATTTATTGTTGTTGACAAGAAAAAATACTTTTTTCTCCTTTTTGTGCAACACTCCTCACGGGCGGATCATCATCACATCCGATCATCTGTACGAGTGTACAATTATCCGAACGTTGACGAAGATTTATCTTTTGCAACAGAAAACTGTCACCTGTTTACGAGTCCAATTTCGTATTGCTATAATCAGTGTTTTGAGAAATTGAGCTCACGCTTGCGCACGCCGGTAAATCTTCTTATAAGGCTTCTATTTAACTACTTTATAACATTGCACAAGGATAGTGTATCCGTGGAGATATAATTGTATTGTTTCTTTTGTTGCTTATTTGTTATTGATTGGTTGGTCTAAGATTGGTGGATTGATTGCGGAAAATGTGACGATAATAAATAATTGCATCTTGCGAAATAGAAAAGGAGTAATACGAAAGTGAGACTAGACGTCAGTTAAATACAAGTTCAATATTTTTATAGTCTACATCTCATTGCTCCTAGCTTCTATGAAAAGAAAGCCGATCTTAGTTATGTTTTAAAGTTCTGCGAATATTAGACTTTAAATCATGATTCATAGATCGACAGGCAAGTTTTATCAAGAACCTCATGCTATGAGCAAATTGCTTACTGTTCATTACTTTAGGGACAGTATTTTTGCAGCATATTGTGGGAGAAGAGTTTTATGTGGGAGACAGACTGCTGGTATTGATACCATGGTATGAATACCAAGGTAAAGTGAATACTATAACCCCTGACAGACTGCACTTCGTAGTATACGTTGACTTTTACGTTACGTGGTATACTTTGACATTTGTGTTGCGCCTCCTCCAGCTCCTTATACATTTTTTGCAACACCCCAATATTGCGTCTTGCTCCTCGTAGTTTGTCGATATAATTCCTCTAAACTTCTCTTACTTCATTGTTTCCATTGCAGATAAAATTGTCCTCCTTAATCCATTTTCAAAACATTTTTCGCTGTGATTACTTGTTTTTGAATTGTCAAAGAAGCTATGAAGAACCACCAACAGAAAAAAAGTGGCGCTGCAAGCAATAAAATCGTGTTATACCATCAAAAACTTGCGAATCTCAATACTTGGTTCTATTCATGGTATACTAGGTTTTAACGTGGTATTGCAGTGACAGGCATGTGGTATAGAGCGTAGCATTGCTATACCATGGTATCAATACCAGCAGTCTGTCTCCCACATTACTTAAATTAAGGAATGGGCGTCGAGATTACCTACGCTTTCAACAGTTTTTTGCTTACGCTTTAATAGTGTCAAAATGAGTGCGGTGTTGTTGAAATTATGCAAACTTTAAGAGAATTTCTAGTAGAAATTAAGTCCATTTCTCCAACTGGTGTGAAGAAACTTATAACAAAGTTCATAAAACAAACGAGAGGTGTCAAATCACACGATCTTGACTGGCCATAATTATGAATAGAAAGTTTTCGCCAAAATGTGCATTCGAAGAGTCGGGAATTTGGTCGCCACTTAGCACGTATAGCCATTCCGTTGAAGTTGAAAAGTTCTGTTTAGATCAATGCTATGCACGTGTTTAAGAAATATTCATTGACCATGAGCCGGTAACGATAAATTGACAGTAGCGGCCTCAGTTTCTAGATTTTTCCGTATTTCATAATTTTACCTCCTCCAAGTGGTAGATGAGCAGAGGCCCATGGTAAGACCGACGACGTATGGATAAATTTGGATCTTTTTGCGATATTCTCTCAGTGTGCTTTAACGTGTTGCTGCTATTGCATCTTTCAGATAAATTGAGATACTCGTATGCTTTATAAAAAAAAGCAAAGGTAAAAATTATGAATATAAATTTTGTGAGCCTATGGAAATAATGGCAAGCGAAGACCTATTGAAACATATTATGCTATCAGAGCTTTTCATAGATACCACGAATATTGAAGCCCTTGCTCTTGGCGACCCCTATAAAAGAAATAAAACGACGACTTTTTGGTGGGGTAATAAAATATTTGAATTCCTAAGAGAATTATTAGAGGTCAAGAAGCATTATCACGGGAAGATGGGAATTGCGACATATCTTTCAGCGTGTTATAATAAACAGAAGAAGCAGCATCCTCACCGAAAAAAACCTGTTGACAAAGATAACTTCTATGAGCTCGTCGAATAATATCCTAACGTCCGTATGTTATACGTTAGGATATTGTAACGTCGTATGTTATACGTTAGGATATTGTTTGGCGATTTTCACAATAAGACAGGCGCTTTCCAACGGAGTAAACCGATGACAAGATTCATCACACTGCCATCGGCGTCCTGTGCTCTCCACTTATTTTGGATGCTTAAATTTTCCGATAAGAAATCCTAGTTACTATTATACATACTTTGTTTCAGACAGAAGTATATGCAAATTCGAAGAAAATTTAACATAGATTGCCTTCCATTGTCCGACCTTTGCCGTTTTACTGTTCCGTCGAGCTAGGACTTTGGTGAAGAGTGGCAACTGGCATATCTGAATTAACAAGCAGAAAACAATTCTCCATCAAGGTTGGCCACGGAGTAGTAGGTAGTATGTTTACTTATGATCTGGCTGGTGTTCAATCAAGTTCAATCCCCACCAGAGGACCAGCAATCACAGCCACCAAGTACATCAGAGAAATGAATAGAATCTGAATTTCTCCAAAGCTTAAAAATGTAAATTTTTGATACCAATAATATTATATAAGCCTAAGAAAGTAAGATCTAAAATAAGGATGAATAATAAAAAAAAAAATAGATTCTGAGTCCTTCTTGGATTTGGTTGCTCTTTTTATAATAAAGAGAAATGTCGAATGTTGACGTTCTACTGCAGGGATTGGTATTCAAAAATATTACCAGAAGTTGAATAGAAACCTACAAGGACCGAAGAGAAATTTGCAAGGACAAAGAAAAGAACATTGTAGTAAAATCACGTTAGATACTAAGAATATGAAAAGAATACTCGTGCACCCCCTTAGAAAACGGTGATACCAATGAACCTGGTGGTAGAGATTTCCATTCACCCTTCTAAACTTAAGTCAGGTTAAAAATATTGACACTTAGCTGCTGGCCGTGTACTGCATACACCAGCTCACGTGTAGATCATAACGCCGGGATCACTTGTCCAGTCGAGCAAGGAAATCTTCTAACAAAAAAAAATACAAATACTTGGCGTAACAGACCGTATGTGGTTTAGGGCCAAGCGACCATTCGTGTTGTGCGTGTTATATTTTTCACACAAATGGAAGGGACCTACAGTTTAGAGTCATATCCGAAAGGCAATTTTTGAAGCTTTCTCTTGACAGTTATTACTCTCGGACGTTTGTCAGACATTCGCCAGAGGTGGTACCGTAAAAAAACTTTTTTGGTGTTTCTGGGATTCGAACGTCGAACCTCATCCAACACACTAACCACTGAGCCACGGCGCCCGCTTCTTCCTTCTAACAGCTAACGGCAATAATGTATTGTGTGGATGTCTAAGAATTTGTGTTACCCATCAGTGTGGTCTTAGGCCAAGTAAGTCTACTTTTAATAAAATTGTTAGATATACTAACGGTGTATTTCAATGGAAACGAATTTATTTTAACTTACTACTTGCCACAAATGCATGTGGGGGACGTATTTGATATCATATGTAGAGATATTCTATATAGAGCAATGTCTAGTTTCGGAGTCCTCGTTAAACTCGTTATTATGTGAAAGATGACTTTAAGAAACACTCGTTGCTCTTTCAAGAACAAGATACATTCCCCCAAAGTCTTATAATGCTCGAAACGTCCTCTAAAACAACTCAACTCAAAGGTTTTTAAATGAAATCCTGAATAGCTGTCCAAACTGAAATTCTAAAATTTAATAAGTAACCCTTTTGCGGAAGACGTCAAAACTATCTATAACGACAGTTGTTTTTGATGGAGTGATTGCTGACTTAAAGTTATTTAAACTGACTCTAGCTTTGTTCTTATTAGATGTATCAAATTATTACCACAATCTAAGGTTCTAGATTGAATAGAATGACATTCACCAGAACAGCACTTACTCGTAATCTATTGCATAAGAAATTACTTCAAAATGATTAATTACCTATAAAGTTGTTTTGCCTAACCCAGACCCCAATAAAATAATGATACGCCAGGTACCATCATATAGATTGCTTATAGTCTACCTCTATATACAGTTGTGCAAAAAATCACATTCTTTGCGTTGTCGTTCAAACATTCTGCTAATTGTGTGATAACTAATGCAATCTGTTTCTTCACATAAATCAAAGAAGCATCATCTCAACACAAATCAAATTACAAATGAATCAGCACGAATTTTTGGCCCAATCAAAAGCAACCTTGCGAGACGCAAAACCCATGAAGTACGAGTACATACATATATCTGCAGATATAGGCTGTAGAGAAAAAACTCATATTAAGTGACAAGAAATCACACCTATTTGTAATTGCTGGCATTTCTCACCTTACCTGCGCCCAGACATTGAAGTGTATCGCTAACAAACAACACAGTGAGCTGCTTATTGGATCCCAGATACATCATCATCATCATAGTGCAGATAGATACATTTTTTTTTATTATTTGCTCTGTCAATGTAGACACATTTCGCTAAGAAACTAGACCAGATCATTTAAATGGGCACGTTAAGTAGTACACACACTGCTTTCCTATCTTAGATAGAAAAAACCAAGCGAAGATGAGAAAAGTTAAAGCCATGTCAGGTTCAAAACGAAGTCAATAAGTCAATGTAATGGCATACAATAACTCACATTTTCAATCGTGCATAAATTAATGTTCAAATGTTAAATGTACACATGAGAAACAACTTCATCATTACAACACAAGTACGCGAGATTGTATCTCCATGTGGCGTTGTTCAATAAATATTTGATTGACTTTGGAACTATGGGTGGCTTTTCAATCTACGATTTTTGTAAAAAACGGCCAAAACAAATATTTGAAATGTTTATAGGCTATAACAATTTTAAATGTGCGATACTTTCATACACTGTTGTTGGAGAAAAATGTAATTACAACGTAATGGAATAAGCAATTAGAAAATGCGAGCCAATTGAATGGCGAAAATGGGAAAACCATTAAGTTAGCGAGTATCTATGAAAAAAAAAGAAAAACATTTGCTCATGCAGGGCGTAGAGCCTATTAGTATGCCATATAGAACCATCCCATAACAGTTATTACTCTCAGATGTTCTTCAGATATCTACTTGGTGGGACCGCGAATAAAACTGTTTGGTGATTTCTGGGATTGGGATGCTGAATAGCAGAACACTGCAGAAGTTGCAAGCAGTAACCACTGAGGGTGGGCTATTTGTTGGTTACTTTTTGAGGTGTGTTTTTTTTCGAAGCTGACAGTTAAGGATGAATCTGGGCCTCAACTAACAAGGCTCTTCAGTCATTTCGGTTTTTAGCTCTTTAAATAGCTTAGCAAACTATTTATCTAAGGAAAATCATTTAAAATAGTATAGGAACTTTTTTTGAATAAAAAAAAATGGACTTAAGATGCAAAACTTACAAACTACATTAAAATAAATCGTAAACTACCTCATTCTAATTACGTAATTAAATACGTACCTAACCTATGTAAGCCGGCGATAGTGCCATGGCTAAGTTTCCCCCTAAGAAGGCCACCTCGTATCAATCGTAAAGGATTTCCGTTCCCTAGCCAGCAAAATTTCTGATGCTAATGTTCAACTTCACTAATATCGCGGCCCGATACCGCTCTACTAAACCGGAGATTTTTTTTTTTTTTTTTTTTTTTATAATTTACCCGCACTCAAGGGGTTATGAATACCCTTTTACATGTTATTCACATGGTGCGGGCGTCGGAAATGTAGATAGAGAGAGAGAAAGAGATTGGTGCAGTGGTTTGAAACTCAGATGTGTTAGGTTTCACATTAGCTCCAGGGGTGGTGTCCAGAATAACTGGGGAGATTTGATGCTGTCATGTATTTTTTTGCCTTCGCTTCTGATTCACAGTATTTTTTTCCCGATCCACCTGATGTCATAAGCATATCAATTATCAACAGAGCGATCAATTTCTCCAGCCATATGACAAACCTACTGCCAGTGTTATGCCTTCGCAGTAGTGTTGTCACAAACTTTCGCAATTGATCGGACTGCCTCTTATCATATAATGCTTACTGACATCAGGGATTGAACCGTGAATCATCAGCTCGACGAACGATGACGCTACCACTACACCATTGCCACCCTTAATATACTCCATAATGCTGTGTGCCGATCGCAAATTAGTCGTTCATCCACAGCTGTCCTTTCACTTCTGGTACTTTTTCCTGTATCAGGCCTTCGCTATCTAGCTAGAGCGCGCTCTCTCGTGCTACATATTATTGGGGTAGTAAGCCTCAGAGATTAGGTTATTCATCGAGTTCATTACACTTGTAACGTGTCTCCGAATCATCTTGATCACGAAATTATCCACTCTGTTTATGTTCGCCCTATTATACAGGACCTCGTTGGAATAGAATTTTTTGTACGGAGACTCTGGTGTTCTGCATAAACGAGGCAAGACCCTTCAAATACCCGAATCCTTTCTATTAAACTTGCTTCCACGTCGACAAGCGACAACCATATGCAAGCATGAGCCGGATGAAGGCCATATAGCAGATTACCTTCACCCTTCCATCGAGTTGGCTGCTATAAAGCAGTCACTTTGTAAGGGCGAAACTCACTCTCTGGCCGGAGCAGCATCTATATGTTTGTTAAAATATAGATATAGATCTAGCCAGAGCCCCAGGTATCTGACTACATTTTGACAAGCCAATGGCTGCCCGTACAGTCCCACGATTGAGAACTTTCTCCAATTTTTTCTGGTATCGGAAGAGGCCCCACATAACGACGTCTTAAGCTGGATGATTTCCGATTTCAGCTTCAAGTCGTCGCAATATCCCTTGATGTTATCTAAGTCACGTTGCAATGACCTCGATCTTTGGTCCTGAACTGTACGCGATCAAGTCAACCACAGTGCCTATATGCTGTTGGCAGAAGGAAAACTAAGCATTTTGAGTATCTTTCAGCAGAGCACAGCGAATCATCGGAACACCTACTGTGCACGGAGCTAATTTTGCTTTCAAAGTTTTCTATGAAATGACAAAATATATAAATTTATTGGGCAGCTTCATAAAAAGCAGTTAAAAATAAATGAGTTTGAAATTGTTTCCTTATAAGTAAGTGTATCTTACCAGCGAAAAAGCGACATTTAACTTTAGTCAAAAATTAAATTTTCAAATTTTTTTACGTACTTCATTGGCATTCAATTTGTATCTTTTAATGAAACCGACGTTACATGAGGAGTAATAAAAGTTATATGACTAGAATCAAATCACCCGCACATATCGAATATCTCTATTAATGTTCAGTTACCCAAAGTGGTTGCCATTGGTGCGTATTTTTAATTACATTATTTGATTTGATTTGATATTATAAATTCAATTGAGTATATCTCATACCATAGGGTATATTGAGTTTCATTGTTACATAGAGAAATAGTAACGATTGATAATAGATACATACATACGAGTATATGGAGGATATGGATGCATGGGTAAGGTAAAGTAAAGTAATATAAAAAATGGACGAAATCAAAATCTGCTCCGGATCAAATCGATAAAGGAACCTTTAAGGAAATCTGCTTTATCGAAAACTAAATTTAAAAAGTCTGTAGCCAAATTCAAAGGGAAACGAACAAACGGACGATATACATACGCTGTGAAAGACCGTCAACCTCAACTAAAGACAAAAACATCGCGAGGTGGATATGGCTTTCTGTAAAATGGGTTCTGAAACTCCTTTCAGTTGAATAAAAACGCAAACAACTGATGATGTCACAAGAGTGACGAAATTATTATGGTGACTGAAACAAAACTCCGATTACTGCTTCGATCTTTGCATTTTTTGCAGGAGAAAATAAAAAAGAAGTATCCAGGAATATTGAAGGAACAATGTTGTTTCACCAAAAGGATACGCCCCACACATGTTATGGCCAAATTCAAAACTTGTGAACAGCCGTTGTTTTTAATACGATTCTTATACTAAACTGACCAGATTGTGTAAATTCAACAGTTCGTCATCACTATTCGAAATTGGACTAAGAGCTGGGTATGCGCTGCTTGCTCGGTGTGAAGCAAAAACATCGCACAACGATCTCGACCATAATCTTGATGTGATGCGGGATGGATCTCAAAACGATGCACTCGCTGAGCAAGCTCGACTTCAAGCTCATGTATTTTACGCAAGCTCGACCTCAAACGTAGTGCGACATCTGTAGTTAAACTTTAAGTTGCATGCACTTGAATGTTCAATACAATAAAAAGTGAAATTACTAACACTTTTTAAAGTTCACTTACCCTGTCGGATTTTGAGATGTTAACAATCATACTGCTTCCTGTTTCAACAAATTTATGTTTCATCTCATATCCTAGTTTATCCTCTATCTCATCTTACTGTCCGAAAAATGGTGACATATGGGCAGACAGATGGCTATAAATTGACTCACCTATCTATACTGATCATTTTTGAAGATACTCTTTTTGATCTGTTATAATTATTTCTATCTTCACACCCATATCGCTTTGATTAGCTCCAATATTTGTCGATGGCTCCTTATCTATTTAAATTACAAATGTGCAGCTCTCTGACTTCAGTGTACTGCTGTCAAGTGAATCACTGCAGTTTGTATTTTCCACACAAAGCCTTAACTAAAGTAACCACTTACACACGTACGATGGCTAATTTTTTCCAATTTCTATCGAAAAGAGTACCTTACGTTCGAAAAGAGCTTAAAATATTTTTTAAAACATAGAGATTTCTGAAAGAAGCACTACACTCTAGAAACTTCATTGTATATATTACGCCTATTTTGTGGTGGCGTTTTTATAAAAACAATAATATCCTTCTTTCGAATCGTTTTACGATGACTATTTAGCTATCAGAATCTACGAATGCTGACGGGACTTTTATTTCACGAAAATGTACAAGATTAGTATTTTTTATCAAATCTTTTGAGATTGTATACATACTTACGTACTAACTATTTGAAAGAAGGGTTAAAAGATGAGAGTGGGTTACAATACAATTCGTTCCAAGCGAATTTTAGCTTCTACGTACGTTTTTCTTAAACTTTCCTAGCGTTAAGATCTCTAGATCTTAACAAATAAATAGACAAACATTTCACTTGTTAATACCACAATCTTCAGTCAATGACAATAACACATACTTAGGTCAGTAGGAATCCAAAGACAAAATATTTACCCTATTTTTCAGTACTCGGTGCCGAAACCATTTTCAGGCAAATTCAATTAAAAGATGCATTCACATAAAGCCAATAACGATCTTCATAGATTAGATATCAATTCGCCTTCAATTGAGATTCGTTATGACCAAAAATACCAGTCCAGCAGCAAGTTTTCTCTTTTCTGTCATTCCCACAGGGAAAAAGGATGAACAGTACACGCTAACTTTCATTCGGAGAAAATAATAATTTCACCCACGGTCATAATCAATTTGTCATCAAACCCAATGTGACAGCAACGTTTTCGGCAATAACTCATTCCAAATAATTAAACAATATTTTAACCTGCAAGCTACAATATGAGTGGTGCCTAATTGAGTTATCAGTAGATACACATGCCACACAGCTAAACACAGACATCATCGGCGCACAGCATCCTGTGCCGTATGGCACAGCAGTTGAACCACTATGAGCGGTCCAATTCGAACGAGTTTTGCTCCAAAGAATTCCCAGGAACTATGGAAATGAATGTGCAACCAACACACATGTCACACACTACACATGGAACATATGAATTCTTCTAATGATTTTGTCTTCGGGTGAAAAGAAAACCCAAACAGATATAAAGCAAGCTTGCGCGGATATGTGTACCCAATTGCAGGCAGTAATCAATTTTAGCCCGCTGAGCCAGGGACCAATTTTTCTTGGTCAGAAGTTAGACGTTAGGCAAGCAGCCACTTTGGAATGGGTCGGGCGATACTCGAATGCGAGAGGGTGGGTAATGCAAATGCTATTAGGAGTTCGTGGTGAAGCTATGAGGTTGAGATTTTTTTTTCTGGTTGGTACTGAGGTTTGGTTTTTATGGAAGCACTCTTTAGTGGTTGTCGATGCGGTACTGGTCAACCGGTATAATTAATTTCATGAGGAGGATATTTTCCAGTTTATTATTATGCAAGACATTTAGCTATGAGTGGTGGATTTGCGGTGATGGTGCGCTATGCGAAAATGGCTTGTCAGTTTGTGGAGGGTGGTATGAGTACAGGCTGGTGATGGTATTTGAATGGTAATTATTGAATTGAGGGAAAAGTGCTGTTACTGCAGATGATATGAAAAATGCTTAAAATGATGTTACTATGTCAACTGATAGTGCCTGTGGGGTATATTTATTGAAGGAGGTACAAAATGTATTTATAATGTGAGACGTAAAATAGAATTATCTGTCATATGAATGATTACAGTAATGGAATGCAGGATATTATGCTATAGGCGAAGTCACAGATAAGTTGGATGTAGAATCGTTTTTTTTTTTTGTTTAAATAAATGGGTGTTTCAAGATTGTTAAAAAAGTATATGCTTCAAGAAAGTCTAAGTTAATTTTTAACTCAGTTCAAAAGAGCCCAAAATTAATAGATATACCTTTGATCCATAAAGCAAACTTGTTAATTACAACGGGCGTTTTTTATACAGTAGGTAATACATTTTTCAGAAAGGATGGTTGTCACACCATTTATCACTTTAGACTGTAACAGACATTTGAGTTTAGTGAATTTTTCCAAACTATCATGAAAAGATCACAGCAACGCTTTTAGGTTGTAAATTCATTTCTAAAATCAGTCTTCAGATCGCCAAACTCATGAAATAAAGGCCCATTTTGGCTTAACTGTTACGTTAATAAACAAAATCATTGCATTTGCATTGGAGAGAGTTCAAACATGATTGAAGTTGTACTGTTTTGTTTTAAAAAATGCACCATATAACCCAGGGGATGTGTTGGCGTCATCATTGAGCCGTACTTCTTCAAAATGGCAACCTTTGCAGAAACATGATACATAAGTAATTTTTGAATTTGCATGGTTTTCATATGAAGCAGTTGTGTTACCAACAATATGGAGCTACATGACATACTACCATGAACACAATTTGCCGATTTTGTGGGTGATGATCTAGCCTGACATAACTACAGGTGGACTCGGCTACAAGACTGAGCGTCGCAAGCAATAATTTTTGCAAAAATTACTGGGACAAGGAATCCATACTTAAAGACAACACCATATAAAGTGAATACTGCTAAATTTATTGAAGGAAATCTGAAATCGGTGAATTCCTTATAAATCTAAACCAATCCTGCACTACCAAAATCAATAGCTTTATAAAGGAGATAACGGAGGTCAGCGAGAAGATTAAAATAGAAATTACTGCTCATTAGATATGTACATATATGCATAGCAACAGACCAATGCTAACCACAGTATACTTCATCGCCTCAAAACGAAGTACTGTGATAGATCCATTTTCCCACCACAGCCTGGAGCTGTAGTCCCTCTCTTTGTGCATCACGCCGTCCAAATCTGCAGTCTCTGTTTTCTACTATGCTTCAGATTCTTCAGCAGTCTGTCAGCATACGAAGCCGATTTCGCCCCTCCTACAGTTTTGAAGGTAGCTTGGGCATTTGCTGTCCCCTTTCTTCCTTAAGCACACCCTTAATTTGTGATATATCAACTCGCAGAAGATTTTTTTTAACGAAAGTCTATCCTTCAGAAACCCTCTTTCCTGGTTGTAGTGCCTGAGAAGCTTTTGGTCTAAGTAGCTCTTCCGATAACTTGGTTCTTTGCCTTTCTTGCACCAGTATTTTGGAATAAATCCGTTTGTGGAAAAATTCTGTTCGATTTCTTCCTGCCAACTTCTGGTTGTCAGTTTTTTTGTTTTCCTAGTACCAGATAACCTTGTTTCTCCTACCCGGTCTATTTCCTTGAAAATCTCATCCCCACGTTAATGATCCCAAGCCGATTTTCTGGTTATGTAATCAGTAATAGCTTTATCTTCTGCAAGCTAATTATGATTTTAAGGTTTCACCTCCTTCCAGGCATAATCTGCAGTTATCAGCCTCCATAAGACCTGCTTCTTCTGGTACTTAAAGTTTGTAAGCATCGCTACTATCAATTCCTATGTTCCACGATACGTGCTTAAATCTTTTCACTTCCTAGTGGCTCTCGACATTTCGACCAATAAATGGTTATTTTCTTCTATCGCCATATGTCCCTTCGTTGAGTAGAGTTTTCCAAACTATATATTAAGGAACAAGTGGTCTACTGATGTATGCCTCATACGTCTTATGCCAGCCTAATTACAGAGACCTATTGTAATAAAATCTCTGCTACTTCATTCAGAGTCAACCCTTATAGCAAACTGAACTCGTTTTTAGTCGCAGACTCATTGGATAGACTAAGCTTTATTCCGAGACATATTCCTGGTCTTCTGTTCATCTAGATTCATTGGTGAATGTATTTTTTCCATCCATTTCTCTATTTGAAATTATTCCAGCTTTAGTAAGAGCTTTTTGGTAACTTCCAGTAACACGAACTTTTTGTAATCCATTCATACGCATATTGCGATTCGTAACCTTATTTTTCATGAAATCAAAAATCATGATACCGCACCAGAGTCAGAACACCAAAACCCCTGTTTTTCTTATGCGTTAGTGAAGAAATTTTAAATATCACAGTGCATGTTAGCCCAGTTTTCGATACATTTGTAAATATATTATATCCTGAAAATCCTTTAGATCCCTCAAATGACTCCTGCGATAATATGTACCGCCTACCACTGAAGCATATGTGATTACCGATCTAATTACTATCGTGTAAGCCTGCACCTATCATCCGAATTCTAGGACACCATCCTGTAGGCATCACTTGCTTACTTCCTTACACTCAGTCATGAAATTATTTATTTCGCTCATTTCAAAGCGAGTTCCTAAAGGCAACCTCTATGACAATGCTGCCGCTCCAATCTCCTCTTTTACAACGCTTTCAACTGGGTATAGTTCAATTTTTCAGGTACATATGTACATACATACACCCCACTCTGTAGTTTTGTCGTTTGATTCTAATAGGATACATTCGATCAGTTTAATATAATCCTTTCCATAGTTTTTAACAAAAATTAAAGTTGCTCGGTTTTTTATGTCCCACATATCCTATTGCCAGGCATGTGATGTATGTACATACATATGTTCCGCTAAGTACGGTACAATAATTTATACAACCCATTGCATCCGATGGGTGGGTGCCGTGGCTCAAGCGGTTTGTGCGTTGGATCGCTGAGCAGGAGGTTCGAATCCCAGAAGCCCCAAAAAATTTGTTCACGGTCCCACCTCTCGCGAATGTCTGACAAACGGCCAAGAGTAATAACTGTCAAGAGAAAGCTTCTCAATTTGCCTTTCGGATATGGCTCTAACTGTAGGTCCCTTCCATTTGTGTGGAAAATATAACACGCACGACACTAGTGGTCGCGAGAAGCTAGGCCCTGGACCATACATATATGTACGTCTGTTGTGCCAAGCACTTGTATTTTCGTATTGCATCCGATCTGAGGATAAAAATATGCGGTTGGTACTATTTTCATTCCACCTGTTACTGAAGCTCCAGTGGACTCATTTTCTCTTTTATGTAACCATAAAATTGTTGTGTTTCCCGATACTTTATTCCCGCATTGCTGTTGTCTTATGTTCACCGTAAAGTTTTACTCAACAATAAGAAAAAAAAAACTGAAGATTATGGTCCTCATCAGGCTAAGATTCAAAATTTTTCTCTGAAATAAACGCAGATAATGATTCAAACAATTGCACGGGGAAAAGATTTCCTACGGCAACGGTATTCGGATCCATTATGGTATGGCCCGCACTTCTGTTGTCGCGAACCTTATGTAGTTTCTGATAGTGTCCAGGTTCATCGTTTATTCTGCGTATTCTCCTTAAATAATGGAAATAGGAAGAGTTAATTATAACAATCCCACTATGATCCTTTAAGGAGGAACATTCAACCTGGCCATGTGATTTATACAGCTTGAAGGCGGCATTAATCAATAAACTGTTAGATATATTTCTTGAAATAGTAAACTTGTATAGGGTGGTATTACTACTTGAACTCATTTGGGTTAGTTAGCTGAACCATTTCAGAGAGAACACAGTTAACGAAAGGCTTCATTTTGATGCTGGAGCATCAATTCGAAGAAAAACTTAGGTAACTGCTAGCATATTAATCCATTTTGCAATGATGATTCCTAACTTAAACACCGAACCAGTTTTTCCCAGCTTAAAAACTCTGAATATGTAGAGCTATACTTGATCATTCGAGTCTTCAAAGATATATTCAAGAAGCGTTTTCTTTGCCCACTGTTATAGGGCAAAACATGTGTACAAAGGAAGAGTTATTGCTTACTTCTCATCTCTATCTCTGCAGCTCCCAAAACAATTGTAATACGCAGTAATACGTGTTCTTTTGATATATTTTTCTGTCAAGGAATGCTTTGTGAGTACTCAAAGGATTTTAACCCTAGTACAGGGACTGGGGTAAAATGTTACCCCAACGCAACTTTGGAATCGAATAAATTTTTTTCTGAGAAGTTTTGAAACCTGGGGTCTTCTGCTACTACTACAAATATTGTCCTGGGTCCATTTTAAACATTTTTAGTGATCTGGGGGCGTCCCATATATTTTTGCCATATTTTTTTTGCAAAAGTCTACGAGTTTTATGGCTGGGGTAACATTTTACCCCGCGCTATTTTGTCTGCGTTTTAGGTAATTACGTCTTATATTATATATTGATACATTGCAGGCTAGATGTTCCATTGTCCACGATCGGCCGACAAGAAGTCAAAAATACAATGCGACAACATATGCCAAGAACATTACATCATTACCTGTGCAAAATGCGCGCAAAATGAAAATATCACCTCTTCATCGATCAATATGCCATCGACATCACTTTCAAATGTTTATTTTTATAGGTTTATAGTCCATAAAATATTTACTTTTTTTTGTATGATGTTTTTTTTGATGATTTTTCTATTTATGCAAGTAAATTGGTATATATATATAAGTTTTTCGGAGATGAAAAACCTCCCACCTATTCTGGAGAGATTCCAACCCCCACCGCATTTAGCTTTACAACATTAAATACCTTGCACTTGCCCAAAACATTCTTGTGACCTAAAATGGAGCACAGCGCTACCAACGTTTAAGATAAATGTCATTTATACGAGTAAATCCGAGGCCTTGTTGTACTAACATAGATCATATAACTGGAAACTTCATTGTACAATCCGCAGCTTCTCGAAATGCTATAATTTATGTCTTAAATAAACCAAGAGTTGATTTAATATTTCCATCAGGCACACTGGTGAACACTCTTAAAATTTATAACTTTCAACGAATTACTACTATACGCTTCTGCTGAAAATTTTAGTTTTGTATTCGGCGTTGAATTCAAAATGAGAAACAATCTAGCCAATTCCACTATGAATGGAATGCCCATTTAGGCTCCTGGAGTGGAACGTGTTGTGATGATTCAATTACCCTTAAACATGTATTTGCAGCGAAATTGTTCTCCAAGATATATCAACTGGACGCAAGTAAAATGTCATTCCTAGGATGACAGTAATCAAAGTTGCTTTTCTTCTTCAGGCCAATACTTCAAATATTATGATTTGAACAACGAAAACCAAACTTTCGATGTATCGCATCGAGAATAACT
The DNA here is from genome assembly GCA_946965025.1 of Blera fallax. Classification (NCBI taxonomy): domain Eukaryota; kingdom Metazoa; phylum Arthropoda; class Insecta; order Diptera; family Syrphidae; genus Blera; species Blera fallax. Next base: position 24,488,894 of record OX337245.1, read on the forward strand.
CTCAGATCTTTGCCGTGGTTAATAGACTGCGCAGGAGATTCATGTTCAAATTTTAGTAGAAACAAAAAATTTCTCTCCTAATCGCGATTGTCCAAAAATCGCCTATTATAGCAATATTTCGATACCACTTTTCAGATCCATCATTAACTGATGGGTTACTCTTTTAGTGAGAAAAGCATGAAAGAAATGACTGAAACAATCAAAGCACTATGCTGTTCGTGCAGTACCGTGCTTTTAGTTCATGCACCTTCTTGTGAACAATAACAATTCTGTCCTTGCACGTCTAGTTCCAAAAATAACCATGTTCCTCTACCTGGGAAGGATATTTAGATCTGAAGGATTTCTTGCCCTTCGAAGCCATATTTTATATAGTCTACATCTTATAACTTCGACATGTTTCTTCCTCATTAGAGATGCTCACCGCATTAGAAATCGAAATGTTTTCGGGGGTCCTGCGTTCTTAATTAGCTTCGCCTTAGATGGTCTACACATCAACACAGTTTCTCTGACGAATCTGAATATGAATGGATCCTTTATGGGCAGTATATTCTGACATTTGGAATTTTTATTTTTTTCTGAACCAATATCCTTAGGTATTTCCTGAGCTTGCAGTGTCCTGTTAGAAAACTAATTAAGATACGTAGATTATTTCTAGTAAGGCTGATGTATCCTTTTGAGTTTTTTTAAATATTGATTTTATAAAGTTTTTTTAACCTCCTTGGACCAAGTAAGTTTTTGACACATTCTTCCTCTCAATTTTTTGGAGTTCTTCTTTTTGTGTACAATCAATTAGTCAACAAAGTGGTTGCCCCAAATGAAGGAAAACGCTGCTCTTTATGTATGTTATCCTCTATACCATAGCGTATCTATTTAATATTTTTCCTTAATATGCCTGCCAAGTTGTTAAGATCACGTAGGATCATTATATTATTATACAAGTTTACACCTTCTGACATCGACATTAAATGTTTTGATGGCCACTGTTAGAAAAAACATTCCTTATATGGCTATCGAAAAGTTATCTGCATACGCTATAATACTGTGCCCCCTCCCCCCTTCATGTATTTTGAGCATTAAATATTATGAGCCAATTATTTCCGAAAACTTAACAAAAACCAGGATTAGCATGGATAAGTCTGATTTATACTCATTGCAAAAGCATAAGCAGCTATCAACTTTCACGTTGAAAAGTGTGCCATATCTACCTTCTATTTTATCAGTACTCAAAACTCCTTGAAACCCAAGGAAAATATCCCTCAACTTATCTTTATAGTGAGTGAAAGGCAGTCTCCACCGATTTCTCTATCCAAATTAGTTAGTTGCTTTATCAGTAGGACTACCAACTATCCATAGAAATGTTGAATAATTAATGCGTGATACAATTTGGAGAAAACAAATAATTTGCGCTACGATAATTTCCCACCCACCTTCCTTCCTGGTAAGCTTTTTTTTTTATTCAGTGCGCCTCGTGTCATAACCCCTTGCCTGTTTCACCACATACACTGAATAACCACAAATTGTACAATGCCCACATTTAACCTCTCCGAAAATAAGAAAAAAAAGTTAAATAAAATAAATCGAAAGTAAGAGAAGAAAACATCTTGGTCACGATTTAATTTCTATCTCACAGATTGCTTTCGAAGGTTCAGCTGAACTTCGGAGAGATATTTCCCGCCACTTCTACATACATTATCTCTCACTGTCTAAGGTGGGGCCCTTCGGTGGTTATTTGCTTTTGTTTCGACATTTTATCGATACACAAAACAAACAAAGCGAGCAACCTTCATGGAATGCCTTAAATGCACACGCATCATCGCAACCAAGAAATCAGATTATTTAAAGTCATCATGATCGTCATTACATTTCAGGTGTGCCCCATTCATCATCGCGTTTAAGTACACATCTCTCATCTGCGTTTAATATCGATCAGGTACGCGTTAAGCGGACGTAATTCGCAAAAACCCATTAATGGCATGCCATGGCAAAGAGCAAGGCACCCCACACGTAAGTGTTATAAGTAAATGGGTAGACACAGCATAAACAGCAAAAGTCGAGCACTCTACATACCCATGGCCCCGTCGATGAGACGGACGGATTGGGCTACTGCATGCTCCGGTTTTTACCATCTACTTCTTCGCTCTGACTTTCTGCGTTGAAGTGAAAATCTTTTTCCAGGGATAGCAATCGAAGGATTGCCCGAAGTTAGCAAACACATACAGAGAATGCATAAAGCCAGCCAACCAACTAACCAGTTCATCCAGAGTGTGGAGTAAAGTGGAGGAATGGTAATGGTGGTGATTGCACTTTAAGTGAGACCAGCCGTGGGAATTGGATCATTAGAATTGCCTGGTGATAATGTTAACGTCAAGATATCTCTTAACCCCCATGAGTTCGGATACAGCAGCAGGGCAATGGCAGCAGCAGCAGCAGCATTAGCAACAACCATGTGGATTAGTAGAAGAGGTTGTGTGGCAGCACACAGTGGCATCGGGTACACTTGGTAACATGAACAAAATGGACAGGAGCTGCAGCAACACATATCTCAGCTCTCTTCGTTGCACTGGGGGCCAAAGAAATGATCGCCTTTTTGTGTGTTGGCACTTTAGATATGGGATCGTGTTTTAGTGTGGTAAATTGTCATGGTCTTTTCATTTAAGAAATTATACCAGCGAGAGTGCACACTGTGCGTCTGCTACTTAGATTTATTTATTTTGTTTTTTTTTTTTTTTTCTTTTGCCATTTTGGTTTTGTTTTATTTTCGCTGCTTATCGGTGCTTCATTTTTGCTCATTTATCGTCGTTTACTGTTCATGTGATGGACGGGGAACTTGAGGATGTGTGATTGGTTGGTTAAAAAAATTTAACAATGCAACCTTTTAAACTGATTCCTAATCGAATAAGAATCCTTTTCACGAACTTTGCCAGTACCTAACCGGTAGAGATTTTAGCACATATTTTTGCGCAATTTTTATTCCTAATTACCTAAAGGTTCTTTGGATTTTGCAAGAGAAGACAAGCCGTCAAAGATATATGTACACGTCTGATTCAATCAGTTGTTATTTGATTTTAGTTCAGTGACGTATGGAAGATGTAGGTGAGTTTTTCTTCGAATAGAAATAGTTGAAAATATGCAGAGAATGTGAATGATCACATCCTCCTCCTCCACGTCAATACAGCTTTTATAGAAAACATGCGAGAGTAGGTCTAGCCTAAAAACGCGCATATCAACGATGCAGTGTCCTGAGAAATTTTCTGTCTCATTACACTGTGATGGAACACCAAATTCAACAGGTTTCGCCTTAAAAGTTGATTCAATTTTTTATTATTTTCGTTAAGTATTTATTATCTTTTTATATAAAAGGCATATTGTTAATGTTATTTACGTGGCACTTCAATAAGTAACCCGCAGCCCGTCATTTCCAATAAATATAAATTATTGATGCAAATAGCCCAAATATGATCTGGTCCCTAGGTTCTCGCAACCATTTGAGTGAAATGTGCAATACATACTCGTATGAACGGAAGAAAACTGCATTTTAATGCCATATCCGAAAGACGGTATTATTAATGCATCTTACTTATATGCAAACATTAATACCTCCGTCTAATAGTTCAGCATACTAACAACTGAGACATGGAGTATAATTGCTCATTCACTTGCAAGCATAGTCCCTAATACTATGACTAATAATAAAAAGCGTTAAAACGATGCATATATCTTGATAATACCTCTAAAGTTGTTTTCAAAAATGATATCAATCGGAGGCCCGTGGTCACGGTGGCATCGCAGTGTCAAACTTCAAACACGCGTAGACAATGACCAATCTGTAAACACTGGCGCATGATGAGTATCGTGGGAAAATATTTCATGCACGTGCGTCTTTGGTGGTTATGCATTTCCCTAATTAGGTGCGAATGTGCGCCAATGTGCAAGAAAGCATTGTGAGCTCCTTTATTTTCATTTATGACAAATAGTTTGTAATGCATTACCAGGTCTGTTCTGTTTTGGACACGTGATGGAAATTTTTCACTAACAATTAATTTTCCCCCTGAAAACTTTCAATATTTCTTACTAAGCTACTCTCTGCTAAAAAAAAACCTTTGCGCACTCTCCAAAGTCTTCACCTTCTTTCATAAATAAATTGTAAACACTCTTCGTGCAAATGCTTGAATCATTGGAAAATCCTACAAAAAATATTAATAGAGAACAAAAGAGTTGAGCTGCGAACTTCGAATTAGTTCTCTGAAGTTCATGCAGATGCTATCAACTGAATTTGCATATGATTCTATTCCTCGCACCCTTTTATTGTATCGCTAATGTACAACAAAAACTATCCTTGAAAACTCTCAGTTCAAACTACTCTTTAATGCCAAAAAATATTCCCAAACTTCCACCACTATCTACTTACACTTACCGACTGTTCATACAACAATAGAAAATGGGTAATAGAAAAATAATAACAATAATAACATACTCTACTAACTCCGTAACCATGACCTTCAAAATCAAAACCAATTTTCCGCTTCTTTTTCGATTACTTTGGGCATTTTTTTTTGTTTATATATCGTGTTGTGCTCACTGTGTGTGATTCGTCGATTCGTTAAGTGTAACAATATGGCATTACCTACTGTGGTAAAATTCGTTACGGATATTTGAAGAAAGCTTAAGACGGACAAAAATAAAAAAAAAGTCGTGCACACACCACATACAACCGCAACGAATTCAATCGTTTGGAACCCGTGTTTTTTGTTCTCTGCAGTTATGAAAAGTCAAAATGAAAACGAAATTACTTTGCTGCTGAATAAAAAGCGAAATTATTTGCTCATCAGAGCTAAAACGCACACACGTGTTGAAGATCAATGTCAGTAGGATATACTACAAGAGATTCCGTAAGACATTTTTGTTTTACATTTTGTTTTCTTTCTTTTCATTGCCTTTTTGTGCTCCTCTTTTTTATATCCAATCTCGGTAACTATCAGCAAAATGAGGAAACCTTAAAAAAAAACATAAAACAAATAAAAATGCCATTACGTAACCGTTTACGCTCTAATGAGTTCCTTTCATCAGTGAGTAAGCACCAGAAGCAGTTGCTGCTTTAGACTAAAGCGGGTGTGTGGGAAAAGGAATAAAGTGTAATGCTTTTATTTTTATTTTTATTTTTCGCTAAGCCATCTACTCAGTGAAGTATGCCGTGAAATTTTTGTCAAGGTCGTCGAAAAGTGATTCAGTGAAAACTTGAAATAAAATTTAACTCAGGAAATGCACAAGTGGTTAAACGGATATTTTGAAGGTAAAATAAAGATGGACTTGCACCTAGCATAGGAAGGATTTTATAATTGCTCGCTGATACATCACATTGATTTAGTTTACCAAGTGTACTAGTAGACGCTGACAATTGAATCGATTAGTAACATCTGCTGTATATGGCCGGAATAGCAATGTAATGCACAGCGAATAAGTTTACATTTATGTATATATAGTATGGGTGGGTAAAATCTAAATCTAAATCTAACCTAGAATGCAGTAGAGTAATGTCCTTATAATATCGCACAGATGATAAGGTGATAAACTTCTATATTTTTTACGGGGCTGCGAAAGTCACTGAATTTTCCTAAGAAACCACAACCAACCTTTGGAGGACAACATTATTCGTAGTTTTTATAATATACGACCAGTACTGCTCGAAAAGATAGATAATCTAAAATTCAACAAGTTCTATCGGATTTGGTGAGCTTACATATATCGATATAATAAGAGATCTTTAAGCTTCAATGCATGGATTAGCTTCATTGTGAAATTCGTGTAAGCATGTATTGTACATATTTTATTAGTATTTTTACATCAATCAATGATAGATCATGTAAAAAGTGGGCCAGTCGTTGGTTTGCTTTTGAAGCAAGCGCTATTTGCTGCAAGTTAGTAGTATATATACACCCTCGCCAATAAAGCAGAAATGATTGAACATTTTTACCAGTGTAGTCTTAAAAGAGATTTCAAAAACAAACCAACAGATAGTCCAGTCTTCATTTTTAATTATGAAATATAAAAAAAATGTTGAAGTACGTGTGCAAGTGGATCACATTTCTTATAATTTTATTTTCTCTCTTATATTTCCAGATCTTCTATAAGGTGAGCTTAACATGAACAGAATTCTGAAATACTTTGTTGGGTATGTTAACATGGATGATTGGTTCAGCACTTGTCAGGTGCTATATACTCTAATTTTTCGCAATATTTTCTGTAGTAGGTAACACTAACATTTCGTTCTTTAGTCGGGTTAGGTATTAAAAATCGATAGTCCAAATTTAATAAAAATATAAATTATTACTATTATGTACTACACAGGTATTCTTTCTCTTATAATGTTTTGACTTAACGAGTGCTTGTGTAAACATAGTACCTATCAGAGAAGTTCGCACTCATTTTAATGAATGCACCCTCAGTGTTGTGCCAGCTTCTTACAATACAAATACATTTTTATACAATGATTCGAAGTCTCAAAAAAAAAATAATAAAAAGATATCTGGAAAATATTTTTAGCCAGACCTCTTATCCCTTAATTCTCAAGACAATTGTAGTCTTAGCGATATACCACTGCTATTGCCTTCTTGCGTTTTTTACGTAAAAATCAATAGTCGGTCTCCCATTCATATTTGAATACAAGAAATTAATTGCTTTGGAGTATCTACTATTGTTATGTTATTTCTTGTGCTTGGAATAGCAAGACAACTAAGAAAACATAGATGCTGATCAGACCTTTGCTAGGTTGCCTGGTAGAATTAGGAAGAATCCTGGCATCCGTATGCAGATTGTAGATCAAACCTATTTGGTTATATTTATTAATTAGATTACTTAGGAGAATAATTACAGCTCTACTATCCAAACACATATCTGATGTTTTTTTTTTTTTTTTTTTGGTTGCGCCAAAGGATGTGGTAATCTTCCAAAGATACTAGTAGCCCGGGCTGCTAGCATGCACGATTCGCAAACCCGAGTAGTCGATGCCAGGAATGCGCCTACGTACTAATCCACACCCTGCACACTTCTACCACTCTCCCCGCGGGACTGCCGTTAGGTATTACTTCGCGGGGCTGGTTAGCAATTCATGCTATACTTCTTGTGTTGCGGGTTCTGCTCTCCTTGCTCTCTCAATTATTCGGAGCTCTTTTTGTACATTCGTTATGAGTGTACAGATTTCCAGCCAATTCTCCTCTGACCACAGCATTTGGTCTATAAGGAATGGTGGACTTGGCAGATTGTTTCTCCATTCTGTAAATCGACTGCAGTGGAATATTGCGTGCTCTGTGTCTTCTTCTTGCTCTGGACAGTGTGGACAGAGAGGTGAGCTATCATGTCCGAATCTGTGTAGGTACTTGCGATAGCCGCCGTGACCCGAAAGAAACTGCGTGAGGTGGTAGTTGCAGTCCCCATACACTCGCTTGGTCCAGACTTCGATGGTGGGAATCAGTTTATAGGTCCATCTGCCTTTTGTGCTGCTATCCCACCTGGCTTGCCACATAGCTAGTGACCTTGCCTTCTCCTCCTCCTTTATTCTCCTGACAGTACCTGCTTCTTGATGACTCGAGATTCTCCTTTCGTTGATCCTTACCATCTCATTTGCGAGAATGTCGATGGGGATCATTCCGGCTATGACACAGGCTGCTTCGTCCGATATTGTTCGGAAACCGCTGATTGTTCTTATCGCGCATAGCCTGTATGTTGACGACAGTTTTCTCCGTGTTTCTGTCGTCGCTAATGCCGCCGCCCAAACTGGGGCAGCATATAAGAGAACCGAGCTAACCACTCTGGATAGTAGAATCCGTCTGGCATATCCAGGGCCACCGATGTTTGGCAGTATTCGAGAAAGGGCTGCCTGTAGTAGTGAAGCCTTCTTGCTCGAGTATTCCACGTGTGTTTTGAACCTTAATCTGTTGTCGAGCATTACGCCTAAATATTTTAGTGCTTCCTTGGATCTTATAGTCTGATTTCCGACTCGAATATTCGCATATTCAACAGCTTTGCGGCTTGTAATAAGAACAGCCTCAGTTTTGTGGCCGGCTAATTCTAAGCCGGCGGTACCTAACCAGTCTTCAATTTTTTCGATTGCTTCGTTTGTTGCTGATTCTATTTCGTGGATATGTTTAGCCACGGTGACTACGGCGATGTCGTCAGCAAACCCGATTATCTTAACTCCTTGTGGTAGTGGTAGTCGCAGCACTCCGTCGTACATGATATTCCATAGGAGGGGGCCTAATACCGATCCTTGCGGGACACCTGCCGTGACGTTGTAGTACTTTACCCCCTCGTCGGTTTGGTACCTCAACTTCCTGTTGATAAAGTAGGTTGTAACTATCCTTAGCAGATAGTATGGAGTATCCATTCTGGCTAGCGATCTCCTTATAAACGACCAATTTGCCGAGTTAAAGGCGTTTTTTATGTCCAGAGTCACTACTGCACAGTATTTTTTTGTCCCACCTCGCCATCTTTCTCCTTGGATCGCTTCAGCTGCAGTGTCGACTACTGCTTTTATAGCGTCAACGGTAGACCGCGATTTTCTGAATCCGAACTGGTGGTCTGACAGTGCTCCTTTCTCTTCTGCTACCACGAGCAGTCGGTTGTATATTATTCGTTCAAGTATTTTTCCCAAAGTGTCGAGTAGACATATTGGGCGATATGACGATGGTTCTCCAGGTGGCTTGTTTCCTTTTGGTAGCAGTACCAAGTGTTGGAGCTTCCATGGCTCAGGAAAAACTCCTTCCTCCATACACTTTTGCATTGTGGCTATAAAAAAGTCCGGCCTCTTTTGAACAGCCACTTTCACTGCCATATTGGGGATGCCATCCGGTCCAGGCGTTTTGTTGCTTCCTATCTTCCTGCATGCATCGTGCAGCTCCTCCTGTGTAATAGCAGGGATGTGCTCTGCGTTGGTGTCTCTGATTATATCACACAGAGTAGATGGTCGATGGGGGAATAGGTGCTCTATTATTGATCTCAACATAATTGGGCAAGTTATTTGTACACATATCTGATGTAGAAAGGACCCATTGTAGTTAAGCGAAAGGGTTTAGGGAAGTTAGAAATTTGCATAAAAAGGAAGAAGAGTTAGGTGACGCGTTAACCTTAAATCCTTGCAAATTGCAATTTGCTGAAAACACTGAGGAGGGAAAATTATTCCACATATGTACGTGTTGGGTGGCCATAGAACGAACTTCTGGTTCTGTGAATCCTAGTATGTTGGTACGCCAATAAACACTTTCATTACCTTCTTGGGAGTACCACTTGTTATCACTCTTCGAGAATATCACGTTTAAGTTTAAATCAAGAAAGAGTGATCAAGATCGTTTAGTATTTTTGATATTTATATTCCATTATACATATTATACATGCATACATAATCTGTTGGACTCAAAAAAAACTTTGCCCGGAAAGTCAATATTTCGCACAGCACGCCATGATTGATTGCAAGTGTTTTGCTTTGTTTTTCCTAATATTTTGCAAAAACAATAACATTTAATCAAATCACTCAAATACATGTGAACAATCAACCTTCAAGACTTTATAAAAAATATTATTCAACGAAAATTTTCTCAATTACTTTGCCAATCGTAAAAGAAAACACAAAACCAAGCAAAAATAAAATAAAAACAAAACAAAAAAAAACCCAACGAATGCGAAAATAAATCTACAAAACAAATAAACGTAACGAAACTGACCCAGAACTATGTCTCTCCGAATTCACATGTGTAAGTTGTCTGTCATTGTTAGCTGTAGCCGTCTGTCGTCTTTGTCGCCGTCGTCTGTCTGTCGTCATCATCGTTTTCGATAGCCTCTCTTGGATACACTCCACTAAGTAAGCACACTTAGCATTCGCGATTGGCAATTCTGTCCGTCACCTTTTCTTTCCTCTACTTATTTATTTTTTTTTATTTTAATACTTCGCTATTACTCTCTCATCAATGCAACGTGTAACGCCATTTGTCTCACGATGACAGCTGTTTAAAATGCAGAAAAAAGGAATAGATATAAACAATTAACTGCAAACAAAAAAAAAAAAAATAATAATAAAAATAAAATAAACTCCACATCGCCAACAATTGCAATAAGAAACCAATATGTATTGCAATGCTGATATTTATCACGTTTTAGTTTGGCTTAACGCCGATTTTCACACACAAGCTTGTTTACGTGAATGGTCAATGAGTTTTAACCGCACACAGGACACACGCTGAAATACATATTCAGTGTTATTAAGTAGAAATACCATGTTAACAAAGTTTTTTGCTAAATAGAGCAGAGCAGAAGACACTGAGAGTCATTGTAGGGCAAAGAATCAAAAGGAAAATAATCGAGGAGACAGACACGAAACAGAGAAAAAAAACACAAATAGACAGACAATTAGACGGCCCGAGTCGTCTTTCAGATCATCGTGAGCTGATTTCCACCTGCTTTGAATATTCAAATAGGAAAACTGAAAATTGTTTTATTTTCAAGTTGTTCTTGAAGTTTACTGGGTTAGTGCTGTTGGGTTTTTATTTTCTCTCTTTTGCACTTCTTCTGTGTAATTTCCAAGTTGCACGGGTAAAGGGATTGCAACGGCGGAAACGTTCATCAAGAGAGGTCAGAATTGTTTTTCAATTTTCAGTTGCAAAATTGAACTGTTATGGACATCGAGGTTAAGAAATTGCGAAAATTGTAAATATTTACGATTTGTTTTAGTTTAAAAACAAAAGACTTGAGGTGCGAACTTGCGTTGTAGTGTTGATCTGAATTTGATATGATTTTGCAACGTGTTGGCAGCAAATAAACCGTTTCGATCGTCTATCTAGTCACGTTTCAGATTATCGATGTTAGCCATGAATTAAATATCATAAAACGCTAAAACATAATAATACAAGGCTCTCATAGAGCTACCTAAATAAATTTACGAGAAAAATGCAGTCCAGAGAATCTATTTTGAAAGTTTTAACCTGAATGCATAAAAGTAAGTTATACACTTTTAGGGCTTACTATAATGAACATAATTCCATAACAACACTTTTCCTGTTTGGTCATACACAATATACTTTATACATATATGTACATAAAACCAAAAGACTAAGCTTCGAGTCTATATTCACCACCTTTCGTCGATTTTATCGCCAGTCATAAAAACGTTTGTCTCTATAAATGCGTTTAGATGAATATGGGGAGTGCTCTTGATCTATCAAAATCGGTAAAAACTTCAACAAATCTTTAGTTTTTAAAAAAAGGTGAGGCAACTACTCACATACACCCATGACATTGGCATGATGGGAATGGGTTTTAAGAAATGCGTTTTGTGGATATCGCGGCAAAAAAAAAAAACTAAGGAATGGACGACCTGTTGGTTTCCTTTTCTTCTGACCGAGTCGTCTGTGTTGTGTAACTTTTTTCGACAGCAAGTATTTCTCTCATTTGCCGATAAATCCATCTTTGCCGCTTGCGCTGCAGTACTTACCAATGTGCTCCTGACATCACGGTGCACTCTTTCCATTATGTCAATATCGTGAAGCTCTTGCCCTTATTGTCATTAATATCCATTGGTTCGTGTACAAATAATGCCACCGTTAACATGGCAACTATTTAGCAAGCAATCCTCAATGACTTGCAAAAGTCACATAAATTCAATTTACAATTGAATTCGGCTGTGCCAGATACATTTTTCGATTTGTATCCAAATTATCACATTCGGAATGAGTGAATACCAATTTTGATCCTTATTGATTTGCCATAAAATTGATCTATGATCGATGATCTTGTAAAAGATCTGTCTGCACTGAAACTGAAAGAAGGAGCAGCATATCACTTTGAAATGAAAAGCAAAATTTAACAACGAATTATGAAAGGTCATTTGTCATGAATTTCAAATGCGTGTCGGAACCCATTTTTTTTTCTCTTCGTTGATCATCCATTTGACAGAGCCATAGTGAGAGTACAAGAGATGTGCACGATTTTGTACCTATGTATGTATGTATGTATATAATGCACATTTCCTGATTGATCACTCCCTGGGGGGACTTGATTTTTACTTCCTTTTTCTCAGTACTTCTTTGGTTCGAAAAAAATCTATTACAATTGCAATTGTTCCTCTGTAATAGTTTTCAATTATTTGGGTCGCATGAAAAATGTTTTTTTTTTTTTATTTTGCTCCAAAATTATGACTCATGAGTTCAGACGCTGTGTACATGAATCCATAAAATTAATTCTCATCACACACAAGAGGTATGTTCATTGAAATGGTTTTTTCGTTAACACGGCTTGAAAAAAATATATACATGCATGTACTCATAGAAGGCGGGAAAATTGTAACACCATGTAGAAAAAATGCGTAGAAACTTAGCATTTGCATTGCTTTTGAGTGTGATCCAAGAAAATATAAAACAAACAAAAACTACAACAAAAAGAAATAAAACTGAATGAAAATAATGATGGCATGAAAAAACTGTGTAATTGTACCAAGGTTCCTGTATAAGGTAGACATGCGTTACTTATATTTGATGTATTTTCTGCTGTTAATTTCGATACCGTGACTTAAATAATTAAGTGAGGACAATATGTGCTTGCGATATGCTTAGACTCATTTTGTCATTGTTTTCGATTGAATGAGTACACACATCGATTTGTTACTCTTTTAGTTTCTATTGTATTTCTTAACCATGGTTGAATGAATTTCCTTCATGTAATGGATACGCATTGAAGCATTTCTCGTCAATGAAAAACTTTTGCACTTTGACTGATAAAATTTGTAAGACAGTGAAATCTCAAGCTTATAGGAGATAATATTTTTCTAAGAATATTAATCAAGGATTTCCTAATTTTGAACCAAAACTTGTTTTCAATTAGCTATACATACCTCATAACTTTGTTAGGCAGTCTTGGAAACTGTTACTCCTTTCTGGCGTCACACAAACTACTAACACCTACCAGCAAGTTCGTTTGACGGTGACTGTTAATTTCTACTTGTTCTATTGGATTTCTAAAGACATGATTGAAAATCTCTTAGTGATTATTAAGCTCCTCAATTTTTAATTTGTAACGAAAATAATCGTTCTTGGCAGTAACAGTATTCAAAACTTAATTTTCGGATCTTATCTGTAAACTTTAAACTGCTTTCGTCTACTGTCAAAAAGAAAAACTATCGTATCCATATATTCTACATAGTTTGGACGTACAGACGTAGTTCTACATAAAATACCGCAAAAAGAATGCACAAACTCCCTCGGAATTTTTTTAACCTTTAGTATGGGATTAATTTATTGTAAACGACATTTTGTTGTTTCAAAACCAATATTATGTACGTATGTATGTATATGTTGGTAAGCCTGGTTAAAATCAACTTGGGAACACAAAATTCCACAGGAGTCAGAGCTTAGGCAAAGAGAATTTCAGCTCCCTACGTCTTATTCTTTAAATTTCAGAGCGTTCCTTTCGGAAAATTTCAAATGCAACTCGTAGAATTTTTTACTTAACCTCACTGTTGCAGGACATCGGCAGAGGTATTGTGATGGAAGTGAGTTGTGAAGTCTATGTTACATAGACAGTATGAGTAAAAAAACACCATGCGTACTCAAGAATGGAAAGCGATCAATTTTCATGATCAAATACTACCAAACTTATGACCACCTAACTAACTTGCAGGACATCGGCAGAGGTATTGTGATGGAAGTGAGTTGTGAAGTCTATGTTACATAGACAGTATGAGTAAAAAAACACCATGCGTACTCAAGAATGGAAAGCGATCAATTTTCATGATCAAATACTACCAAACTTATGACCACCTAACTCACCAATCCTTAATCTAGATTAATCCATAACCATTGCCACAATACCATCCAAACTCCAAAGGATGCAAATATGATGGCCAACGTTTCCGATATCCCGAGTCCAGATTCCAATGAGCGTCTAAAATCTGTTTGAACCCAAATTGCGCCTCCTTAAAGAACTAGGTTCCAGGGAGAGCACACATCCTTGTGGTGTGCCACGATATTTTCCTTTTTGGATTAGTGGTAACCTGACGGTAATATTTATTTATCACTCTGCTTTTGAAAATGTGATATCAGCACACTATTTATTTGACAATTTTTTACCTCCTCTCGAACACAAATAAATCAAAATAATTTCAACGTTCGTAGAAGCTCCCACAATGCCTATGAAAGAAAGTATTTTTGATCGAATAAAAGGCTGTTTCAACAGAGTTTGATATGTAGTAGGTTGCTATCTTACAAGCCTCTATGCAGCCCTTACTAACAAGATCTATCTGACCCCCTGCGATCCTTGGGTGATGTTTTGAGACTTTCCATGAACAATCAACACCGAATCATTCAGATCTCTTGACACGCCCTTATTAAAGCCAACAAGTGAGTAGGTATAGGTACCTCTTCTGAATATATCCAGATTTCAATTAGATGCATAAGGACATTTTATGTTTTTCGTATTTTAGAGTGGACTTTTGACACTGCAGGATTCAATTATGCCTTATCGCTTCTAGCAAAAATTTGCGTCTCAAGATCAGTGAGTATTCAACCACTCTAACGCCCTACCTTTGTCGAAGCTTCTCAAATTCCTATAAAATTAGTAATTTAGTAAAAAAAAAGTTATCATATTCGTGACTATTTAATGTTTAATTAGTCTCTGTCATCTCCCCCAACAATTTAAATTTTCAAATCTACCCGGATATAAGCACAAGATCTAATTATCCAAGGCCTTTCTGAGCTGTACACCTGCCTCCCTCACACATTCCTAGACAAGTCATCTAAACTTGAATAGGGGTTTGCTAATAATATTTATTTTTTCATCCACGTTAGTCATCCACCAACCCGTTTTGATATGAATATAATAACACCAAAAAACCATGAAAATTGTTTCAATCCATCCAGACAACAAAATCACTTAGAAGAACAAAAAAAAAGGCAAACCGATAATTTAATTTTTTTTTTAAACTCCATCTACACAATTTGCGTATATCTCTGTTGACCCTGGCCAGTGTTAACTGAAGATTCACTATTTTTAAACATGCGCTTATTATTATTGCTACAGAATTATACGATGGTCTAATCAAACACATGATAAACAAAAGCATACAAATTAAATAAATACTGAAGTGAGATTTTGACAAAAAAAAAAGAAACAAAAAAAGCTTCAAGCAACAAATATCTCCCATCTCATTCCCATATCGAACCTTAGCGTTTCGCTTTTGTTAATTTGAATTTAATTTAATTTAACACGGCATTTTGGATTGAGGCTCTCAAAACTCGAAATCGTTACCACGCGTATCGTGGCGGAGGATTAAACGTCAATATTTTCTAGACACATTCTAAATATTCTAATAGGAATCGTTGAAAGGCACCCTAATCACATGAACCTGAAGAAAAGAAGAAGAATTTCCCCATGATTTGGCGTGGTAATCTTAAGTTATTTCAGACATTATAGGATTTGTATGGGATATAAATTTCACGATAATATGAAATAGTGACGTGTGTAGACAATATCAACGAAAAAAACAAAAAAAAAGTCGCTTATTGATCGAGGCAGACTAAAATAAATCAGAATTCACGAAATTTGCATAACAAATGAATGATAAAGTTTTTCTCTTCCAAAAATTAGCAATAAAATTATCAATATGATAAGCGACTGAAATTTTTCAGCAAGTCATCACAAATGAGGATTTGTGGATCATCACTGAAACAGTGGTAGTCAAAATTTTTATTTGAGAAATTCATACGATTTTAGGTGGTCTAATTTTTATTAGGCTTGCGCAAATCCTATTAAGGTCTTAATGTTTGGATTACAGCCATGAAATTTTGGTTCAAATAAGTTTTGGAAATAATTTTATAGAAAGACACGATAAGTAGACTTCAAGCTCCTTTGCAAGGGGATCAAAATTTCCTAAAACCCAAAACTATTCCATCAGAAACTAACAAAAACTGGATCTGGATTCTGGAATCGGTAAAGATCAGCCGGTACTATTAACTGGACTAACGCAATTCTTTCTCCCTTACAAAAAGAGCCCCCACTTCGTACGCTGAATACTTAAGATTTTGAAAGCCGAATTCTGTATGCCTTGATACAATCTCCTCTTAAAATTGGTGCAAAAAAAACTTGCAAACACCATCAAAGCCCCGAAAAGCTCCTAGGAACGATAGCATTTCTCGTAAAATGATGAAGGAACTACCTCAAGGTACTGTCAATCTGCACTACCACTTACTTATGTACATCTCAAACTCTTGAAAGCAGTCTGAAAGCATCGTAATACAACCAGAAAAAGATAGATTTTTATAGAACAATAAGCGCCAATGTTATTCGAAGCTTATAGTCATCTAAGTAATGCCATAAATTAATATAATTAACTAAATAGCGATTCATCGCTTCGGCTTCAGAAGAAACCATACGTTCATATTCAGATTGAATTGAAATAGTTGTATTGAAAACTGAGTCTAGAAAACAAAGTAATTTTATTAAAAACTATTGTCAAACTAGTTTGTTCTTACAGACTTCAATTCTATGTAGGATACTAGGATACACTTCTAATAAAAAGTTTTAAGTCTTTTGACTTAAATAGGATTTTTCAATGCATTGGTACCGATTTACATCGGTTACTCAACTTTTAAGAATAAAATACTTATTGTAAAAATCACTAATAGCTTCTTTTGAAACAAAAACGCACTCCCCCGGCAGAATTCGCACACATGAAAAACTTGCCATAGAACTGCTGCTCGTTTCGAGATTACTTCTGACCTGCCCGAATTGCTAATAACAGACTGAGGTGTTGACTACTTTGCTCAGATTAAATCCCTGTGTTGCTTACTTTACTTTTAGTGCGGCAACAGTTTAGTCTAAAATAGGTTCTCAACCAACAAGCACCTTCTACCAGCTCGATCCTAAGCCAGCTGACTCCAGCTGGAACGTACGCCAAGCTGGTTAAATTCACCCTTGACGCCATAGAAGGTCTCTGAATACTACGTTGTCCTTCAGAAATGGAGTCAAAGGTTTTCGACCTGGATTATCGGTGTTCATCCACTTTACAAGCGTTGAATACATATTTTTTTTTTTTTTCATTGTAAATATCGTATAGTTTTGGTTGAATATTCTTCTCCATAAACCATTGACGCAGTTGGTACCGAAGATCGGACGTAGGACTTTATTTTTATCGAAGACGCAAATTGCAGTTTTGTTTGATTTTGACAAAGTCAATGGCTGTGCGCCATACGGCAGGACTAGGGTGATAAGGTTTTTATATACCGTTTCTTTGGTTCTTATGACACTGCCGTAGTACCAAATTGTAATCTAAGTCGATGCTACGGCAATCGCCAAGTGTTTTACCTCTGCACTTATGTCGTTGGCAGAGCCTAGGAAAACGAATTCCTTCATCACCATGGTCAAGGTGACCAGTTTGTGTTTCGGTGCTTGTATATTTCATTATATCCTCGCTTACAACCAGACCTGTTTTAATGGTTTATGATTCGATATTTGCGAAAGTGCCAGTAACCGCTCGCTTCTTTGTACTGATGATGTCAATATCTTACATGTAGATATACCAGTAGTTATACTGAGTTATAAGACATACTGCTAGATGTGTTGACTGGGAACTTCGAACTATATTCTCTTCAGTACCAGATTGAAGAAGCTACATCATAGTGCATTGCTTTGTATAAAAAGTCTGGTAGTATTGAAAATTTTGGTTGTATAATTTTCGACTTTAATTATAAAACACGCTTTCTCCGTCAGCTTCAAACTGCATTCGCACAAAAACACATCTGCTGGGCAGATGGGAACAATACTAAGAAACTGCGCCATGGTTTTCTTATTTGACAGTCATTTGAGGTCGATTAGGCTATGCCACTCACTCCTTATAACTCTAAAAATTGTTTCAGATTTCTTCCTGTACCAAATCGCAATGACTAGTGAAACTGTTGACATATTTCTATACACAAATAATAACGTATCTCTCTCGATTGAACAGTTTAATAGATAGATTTAGATTAAGGAGACTTTGTTTTAAATTTCAAATTGTATTACAGTGATTTACAAAGTCAAAAGCATTGACAATTGCATTAAGCTGTCTGTGGGATGAGCGTTAAAAAGGATTATTGTAATTCGGTTCTTAAACTAAAAGGCTTCGTTGATAATCATTCGACGATATCTCATACTCTCTTTGATGAACTTGTAAAGATTAACTCAATTCTTGACGTTGTAGCAGCTTTCGAGGGATATTGATTCAGCGTATAGATAGATTCGGCGAAGTTTCATTAATATAGGACATTTTGCTATGAGATGTACGACATCTTCTCGAGTTCTTAAATTGCACATGGAACAGATTATGGGAAGATCATTCCTGTGTGGCATGTAATGTAATTACATGTTAAAAATTACAGACATCACGTCTGTTTTATTGCTCTTATTGAAAAAGTGAGTTGTGTGTGAGATTGGGGTAGTGTCCTCTATGTAACGATTGTTTAGCTCTCTGTAGAAATTCATCTCGTAGGTAGCAGTCCAAGGATTTCAATCATTATTCATGGCATTTTTGATTTCTTGTATATTCATCACGCCTGAGTTGAAGTTGATGTGGAAATGATCGTATGAATCCTTCCACTTCATATCCCAAAGATTACACTCGTTAGATACGAATTTAGATATTTCATGTGGAGTTCTATCCGAGTGCATTTGCAGAGTTTTAATAACTGACCCGATCATACATGCATATACAGCACAAGTAAGGTACTAGGGCATTGGGACACTCTGCGTAAATGTGCCACTGATGAGTTGATTAGGCAAGCATCATTGGTACAATTGTCAATATTTGTAGATAATACTGAGGCATCTAAGAATATCAAATAGACTGATACTTTTGATAAGGCTGAAAGCATCTAAATTACTTTAATATCACAAGGCTACAAAGACCAAATTTTGACCAAAAATTGTCTAGCCTCGTCAGGTATAAGGAAAAACGATCATTGTCCACTTCTTGTGCATACATCCCTGTCTTAACTATATTAGGAATTAGGAATGATTTTAGCAGCTCCTGTACTACTGACATTATATATATCACATCAATTTATTATAAAGATAAAGAGAGGAGACCACCAGTCTCCATCCTGTGACAATACAATGGACGAACTTCGGTTTAAGTCGACCTCATCGAGAATAACTCGAAATTAACCAACGAACCCACATGCAGGATAACAATCCTGAGTTTACTAGAGCTGTTACAAGTTTCTCGGGTCATACTGTCTTATTTAATAAATAAAACAAATTACTTAATTCAATTAAATGCTAACACACATTATAAGCGTGTTAATCGCAGTATGGTAGCAACTAGACTACTACGGTTTATACTGGTACAACCGACTTAACTGTCACGTGGGTGTTAATTTTCTACTTTGATAAAAAAAAAGATTTAGCAGGTTACTAATCAGTAATGTGTGATTTTCGCACAAATGTCCTGAAAAAGTGGCAAAACGATAGAGTTTGCCAATCAGATTCGATTTGGTTTCCAGTTTGGCACGAAAATAAATGATCAAATCGAATTGTACACAATTCATGAATAACAATTCATAACGTGGCACTTAGTCACTTTAATTCCAGGAATCGTTTTTTGTTAACAATTTTTTATGCAACCTAATATTTCAGGTTTGTGAGGAAAGACTGAAAGGTTAACTAACAACTACCTTTAATCTCAAGACGCAGATTATTCAGACTAGGTAAGCCAATGATAGTGAATGGCGCAGAATAGAGACTGTTGTCATGAGTATTTTTGTCAACCGTCCTGTGTTCAATAGGCCTATATTACCTACCTTATATTGCTCTATTTAAAAAAATATATGTGTTTGGCCTTAACAGCCCACATTTTCGTAGATGTAGCCTTTCTCAAACATTCGTGTTTACTATATTTTATGCTTGCACAAATGGAAGGAACCAATAGTTCGTTACCATATCGCAATGAGAAACTATTTCATGACAGTTGGTTTCCTTGAACTGTTAGTAAATATTTGCGAGATAGGGGAAAACCGAGAAAATGTCTTTGGACTAACAAATAAGCTACAACCAAAAGGGTTCGCATTCAGTCCGGTCATTGGCTACGTAAAAGTTTGCTGGTTGCTTAAAACAAGAACTTTATCTCGCTCTTCTGGAATGGATTTGAAAACTCTCTGGGCTGCAGCAGTAGCGTCCATCTACTCGACATATCCCAACCATCTCAGTCGTTAAATTCAAACTCTCCTATGCAGCACCTTCTTCTCCACTTACTGCCTATTTTGATGGGATTGAAACATCATCAGAACTACACAGACAGTCTTCATTTAAGCGTTTGTGAGTACAGAGACGAAAGTGCCAAGAATAGGCTTAGCGATAAATGAAGGAAAGACATATATACTGACATCAAGGAAAAAAAGCCACCATCGGGATCTTGAATAGCTTATTACCAGAGATACCTAGTAATTTTGAGGCAGTGGTGAAATTATTTTACAAAAGTATTAAAGAAGAATTATTCTTGCCAATCCCTGTTCCTTTGTGCTGAGAAGGCAATGCAGTAGAAAAGCTTTCATACTGCAAAACTATCTTTTTTGTATAAACGGAGAGATAGTCAGAAAATTCGCATCTGCGCTTAGGATACCTACATAATATTCGACGAGTGGAGCGGAAGTAAACCAGTGTTTCGGCTCTACTGAAAAAAAGACCTTACTTTATGTGGTACGAACGATTCGAAATAATCCTCTACTAAAGTAGTGTGCAAAAGTGGCCGCAAGTGGCCAAATATATGTATTTATTTTATTTTTTAATGTACTACATCACTTACGACATTCTCCTTTAAAGATATAAGACGTAGTAAGATATCTTGTGGTAAGGGCCCCGTTCCACTCCGGACTGAAGCACTATCCAAAAGTGTAAGTAGGAGGTTCCAATTATTTTTGCTTTGGAACTCTGATGTAAGTTTGTTGTATTATGTATAGGTGATCTGATGGGGTTAGGTTAGATTAGGTTAGGTTGGCTGTCCATACGAGAGTGCAGACACACTTAGACCAGTAAATGTCCTTTGTGATACCATGGATGAGAAACCATTTGGCCACTCAGGGACTAACAAAACCAACCGGAGCTTTTGATAAATGGATGGATGCACATGACGCCAAGGGGCGCCAGATCGCCAAGGTCTTCAAGGAAGGGGGACCCTAAATGAAGCATTTTCTTATACGACAAGGCTGGGCAGTTACATAGGAGGTAAGGGGTGGTTTCCTCCTTCTCCTCGTTCCTGCAGAAGTCGTTAGAAAAGAGACCAAGTCTTCTGGCATGTTGGCCTATAACACAGTGTCCAGTGAGAACACCGACAACGCAGAATGGAGGAGGAGATACAACAGCGAACTTTATGGGCTGTTCAGCGAAATCGACTTGGCCAGAAGAGTGAAGGTTCAACGACTGAGATGGCTGGGTCATGTAGAGCGCATGGACACAAATGCTCCGGCCCGGAAAATCTTTGAATCCATTCCCGAGGGACGGCGCAGTAAAGGAAGACCGCGACTCAGGTGGCGCACGCAGGTGGAAGGGGACCTCAACCAACTGAGCGTGCGAAACTGGAGGCAGCTGGCTAAAGATCGAGCTGGCTGGAGACGCTTGTTGGTTGAGGCCCAGGTCCACCCCGGACTGTAGCGCCACCTTAAGTAAGTAAGTTACATGTATCTAGGGGCATACCTAAGGATTGCCTATCAGGCAGAGTCCTTAGAGTAGTACCCTATCTGGCGAACTCGTCTGCCCTGCAGTTGCCTGGAACGTTCCTGTGGCCTAGCACCCAGCATAGGTGAATGTTGAACTGCTCTTTCACCATTTTCCAAAATATCTAGTTTACATGGACTGATTCATATTGTGAGTTATATTTTGGAAAGTTTCTTCTAAAGTCGATATTTGAGTTCGGTATTTGGAAGGCCAATGGGTGTAAGCATAATTAACGATTTACCTTCTAAAATTTAAGAAATTTAGGATTTGAGTGGCTTTCTCAGATAGTGTAACTCAGTCCATGGTGCAATTTGTTAGACTTTTTATTCCGAAATAATTCCCCAAGCTGAAGCTGATTTGCATTGAAATTAAATTAGATTTTGCTGATTTCATCTACAAGAATAAAATGGATGTACCTACTAGTAAAGCCTTGAAATTAAGTTTCTTAGTCCAATATTCCACCTCCATATTAGACTAGATCAATATAAAGACAGAATTTCTAAGTTCACCGAATATGCTCAAAAGATATACCAATCACTGTTCCGTTGGCTTTGCCCAGCTGATATACATATTGGTGTTGCCTTTTAAAACGCTGAATATTGAATTATTGGATTTCGAGTCATTAAAGTATTGGAACGTTGGCATATTGTTAAATTCAGCCATATCCAAATGCTTGACAACAGTCTGGCTATCTTTTTTTTGGCACTTGGAACCATTGGTGTTATAATTACGCAAACGCCAAACCACACGTGTTATTACAAAATATATAAATTTCAACATCTCAATTATTATGATTTACTGTTTGAGGTTTTCACCTCTAACTAAATCCTCACATCTTTACCACATCAACCTTGAAACGGTTGCACTTCGTTAAGTAAATTTTTTTTACAACTCAATAGTTTATTTCCCGTGTGGCTTGCTTACGAGTATTTTTCCTCCCATACAATGCAAAGTAAATAGACAACTTTTCTTTATGTATAGGTAATAGGATTCGCTCAATTAGCTATACAATCAACAATGTGAATGAGGTACATATAAGGTAGCGCGCAAAATGATCAACATCAGTAATGGTCATATGTGTACTTGAAGTTCTCCAGACTAAACGAAGCTTATTAAAATATCGTATCTTCCGGATTTCAGTTGGCTTTAGGTAATGAGATCAAAGGTTGAGAACTGTCAGAGGATCTACTTTAAATCAAGTATGAGGAAGATTTCAAGCAAAAATGAAATGAATTCATAAAACCGTAAACAAATATGTATAACTATGCGTCTTAAGTGGCGCAACCTACATCATTTTACACAAAACGTCGACGACGACAAAACAAACAGCATCAAATGTTGGTGGCATCACTTACTGAAATAGAAAACTACTTAATTAAATTCATATTGAATATTGAAGTGCTCTTTAGATTCATCATGGGAATCACTTTCAGAATAAATAATTCCATTAGTCTAATGGTGGGGTGCTGATGTTCTTTTAGTTTAATTAGTTGCAAATCAAATGTGGGAAAATCCCAAAAAGTGGTGCTTAACATCAAAGAAATTTGCAAGTGATGTTTTGTTTTACGAAATGTATCAATTATAATTGTTCGTGCTGTGTGGAAGATATTGAACAATTTTGTTGGGCTACACAAAGGGGGTGCTTCCTGTAAGCATATACTCGGCAGAACTCACAAATTTCGTATCTCCATACAACACAACCTTTGGGAAGAGCAATAAAACCAATTTGAAAAAATATCTAGAAGAGATCTATGGATTCTAACCCTAAAGAAATAGGTGTGACAATATTTAAATAAGTACCTGAATGTTTCGCCAATTTGTTTTTGGGTGGATTTTCAGTAAGCAAGGCAGCCGTAATGGCATACCTGTTTGAAAAATGGGGCCAAACTATTTATTATCACGGTTAATGCATTTGATGTTCTCAAAGTTTTCGAAAGAGTGTTGCATAGCATTCTCGCCCAAAGCTTATGGAGTTGGTACCTTTTCGGATAGCAAACTTTTCAAGTAGTTGATTAACAGACCTACTTACTTCGGCGACGGTACAGTTCAGGGTGAACCTAGTCCTCAATCAACCTCTACCTCTCCATTTAGACCGGTCCTTATCCTCCAATTGTAATCTCCATAACAATTGAGGTCCCCTTCTGCTTGTGCGCACCACCTAAGGCAAGGTCGTCCTGTACTGCATTGCCACTCCGGTTTAGATTCGAAAACTGTGAGGGTCAGGGAAAGGGGCAATGGCCTCCAGTTGCAATCTCCATAACAATTGAGGTCCCCTTCTACTTGTGCGCACCACCTAAGGTAAGGTCGTCCTCTACTGCATTGCCACTCCGGTTTAGATTCGAAAACTTTGAGGGTCAGGGAAATGGAAATGGGTGAGGGAAATTCACTCGATCGATACAGGTATATGTATTTATATCGCTTTCTTTATATACCCAAACCAACTTTAAATAATCTATTAACGATCTCTCTTTAACGACAAGGGCACAAACGATAGACAACATCAACCAAACTTATTTCTAAAGGTGAAAAACTGAGCTGCGAGTTCGATATTTATAAAGATGGCTGGTGAAACTATCATGTACGTGGATAACAAAAGCTATAGGCGTGCTCAAATGGTACGCACTAGTGAAGGGTTCACTGCTGTTGTTAAAATGTGCGAGAGAACTCAAGAAGCTCAAGAACTCATGAAAGCCTCAGATTTATTGATTAAAACTCTCCAAAGATTTAAAGAGAAATGACAGTTTGCTTATCTATCGCTGCTTTATATGAATTGGAAAATTACATCGACCTTGGTCGCAATATCATCTTTATGAAAGAAACTCATTTTTTATCTGGGAAGGTGTGCCTTTATAGGACCGTTATTACTACACTTACATACATATATGCAAACAATTGACTTAACTAAGGATAACACCCATCTAACTATTCGCGAAAATTGGGTTGAGAGGATGGACTACTGTCAGGCCATCCGTGGTAGCTATTCGAGTAGAATTACTTTTCGGTAATAATCGGAGAATAAAGCATGTTCAATTAAGTAACAGTCGTCGTCCAAAAATATTGAACATTCTGGTTTTAATTGCAATTTCTATAAAAAACAACAAATTAACCAACCTTTATAAAACTGCTTAGAAAGAGATTACATACACCATACACTACGAAAATACTACGCGCAATTTTTGGGAGCGTTTAAAAAACACAACAGATTTTGCTTTTCCAAATCTATTTCCGCAACGATTTCGTCTTATTTTGCAGATACCTACTTTAGTCATTCAAATGTGTTTGGTCTTTTTTCAAATACAAACTGTAGCGCTTGTTTTATTGTTAATCGTTTCCTAATATGTATATATGTATGTAATGCATAGTTCATAAAACTCCTAGAATTTTCGTATGCCTCCAAATATTTTATGAAATATTGGTAAGAAATAAATCAGTTTTTAAGAAGAGATCAACGTTATTTGTTAAATTTGTTTTGTTTTGGTTCGTGCACATTGTGTACAGCAAACCGGAAACGCTAAGCCTTATGAACTCTATTCTCAGGTGACATTTTTAAAATTATCCACCTATTAATTATTAAATGTAGTTTTATTACTTCTTAAAATTTAATAGCTTGCAAAATTATGTCCAAACAAGCATTGAAAGCATTCTATATTGCTTGCATTAGACCTCAAAAACTAAATTTTTGACTCACTTCTAACAACTCTGTTTATCAGCATCCAATTAAGGTCTTTTTAAATGAGAATCTAGATTTGAATGGCTAAGGCAATCTAATTATAATTATGATTTCGCTCTTTATAAAAGACTTCAAATGCGATATATAAAGTAAATCTATTTCAGTGTAATGTGCATTAACAATAAGAATTATAACCTGAACTCAATTAAAACTTACTTGTACTTTAATATCAAATCAAAATGACTTTAACGAGATAACAAAACTGCAAATTCTTAATAAGCTAAATGGTGGCCTCGAAAATTCTACTAAAGTACTTTAATACGGAAATCCCATCCGTCATCTCTCTGCAACAATTTAATGATTTATTTTTTCAAGTTAATTGAAAAAATGTTCGAAACTTGATTTTTTTTCCACCACAAGACATTTACTTATTTTCACAATATTTGTATTCTTCTTGACATGGGTAGGTAATATTATTTTCTGCTTCAGATTAAATGATTTAATCTTTTCATCGGCATTTTAATTGAACTCGCGTGTTGAATTCACCGAGCTTTTTTGATGGGAATCCCCTCTTAAATATGTGGGGCCCCAATTAACAAATGTTTACCCATTGGGATAAAAATTATTATCTGGTTTCTCCCAAAATATAAATATATAGCACCCGAATACACGTCTCGAAGATTGCACGTGCTACACAAATAACTATAGAGACTCATTCAATTAATAAATCCACAAACGTAATTATTGTTCAATTCAAATCTCATCAGCATCGAAGAAAAAGTGTAGTAGCACTTTTATTTTATTCTACTTATTGTTTTTGCCTTCAAGTTATTCATGTTTTATTTGCAACAACCAACCCCCCCTCCGGCGTTTGACAAGGAGAATAGGAAACCCGATTGAATTAAAAAGACTACGATTGTTTTTCAACTGCGTTTTGTAGATAACAATAGCAATAGAAACACAAGCATGAGTATCTCTAACAATGACAAAAAAAAAATATATATAAAACCAAAAACAGAACAGTGCCTTCGCATAAACACACAAGGGTATAATAATTTAATTCAAGATAAAGACAAGATCATTAGAGCAAATCGTGAATTATATTTTGATTACGTTGAGTTGCAAATAGTAATAATAGTAAATGAGTTAGAAGAGACAGAGAGATATAAATGTCTAACACTAAAAGACATCTAGCCTAGGCTAAAGGAGGAGAGTCTACAACTCGTGCTTTTTAGTGATGCTATTAGAAAATATCTAGTGGAAATCGGAGATACGTAGTCACGTGGATTTATTATTTTCGCATTGTGGGATAATTTATTTTGTGAAGATCTAGAACTAATGAGATTTTCTTTGAACACAGAGGTACACTCCCGGTTGCTTTGCAATGGGAACTATCGTTTTCTGTTTCGTAATGGCCGTACAGTAGATACGCTACTTTAGCTAAATCTTCTAATATATGATTGTTTGTTATAATTTGACGGTCAATGCAATTTATTATGAAAATTGCTTGAAATTAAATTGTAATTGATTGGTTATGTGAACTTCTTGCAAATGTATCGCAAATACAATGGAATTTGTTTTTTTTTTGTTTTATCTGAGGAGTGGAGAAGATTGGTATTTTTATTATTCCCACTTGTGTGCGCTGTTAAGCTTGTTTAATACCCACGGAAGCTTCTTTCGGTTAAAAACTTTTATGTGAAAAAGATTAACTAAAGAAGTTCGCTGCTCAACTCTTTTGTTTCTGTTCGCTTGATTTGATGCGATAAATAATGATTTTATCTGTTTAACTATACCTAGTATTTTTAAAGAAATATCTGTGTATGTACATTCTCACAAAAATTACTGAAAACATTTGCACCAAAAAACTTAAAATTCAAAAACAAAGTGTTGCCGAATTGATAATGTTAATAAAAAAAAAAAAATATATAAATCATTTAATTGTAACTATGGTACCATCATTTTAGGAACTAGACGAAATAATCTTATTGTATTAGTAAGTAAGACAGAGTTTGAGAAGAGTGAATGAAGAGATTGAAAAGGTCAAGAAAATAAGTTTATTGGAGCCATTATAACACTTCATGAAAAACCATCTCACAAGTCAGCAGAGTTTGGAGAAGTTGAGGTCTCCAATACATACAAGTATGCAAAGTGAGCTTATGTTTTATTGTTTCATTAATTCTATATCTTATAGTCATTACATTCAATATCCATGGGAGGGCCTAAGTTTATTATATAAAACTTAGTTGATACAAATTTCTCAATAAAAGCGCTGAATGTGTAAATTTTATACCGAATATTCATGAAACGAAACGAAACGAAAGTTAAAAATGTTCAAACCAAATCTAGTCAATAACTAAGAGCAAGAAAATAAGTTCAAGGTCTATTGATGAATAATCT
Source organism: Blera fallax (assembly GCA_946965025.1). NCBI lineage: Eukaryota > Metazoa > Arthropoda > Insecta > Diptera > Syrphidae > Blera > Blera fallax. The sequence goes on from OX337245.1 coordinate 24,516,678, forward strand.
TTGAAAGCACAGAGTAGACATAGAACATGTCACGAGGTATTAGCTAGGTACTAATTAATAAACAATCGTCATGAAATGGTAAAAATGTTAAAAATTCCTAGAGTGTTAGATAAATCTCTTTCTCTCAATAAGTAGTTTTCTTAGTACCGAAACCAAAAAGTAAAAACCATTTAATAGATTCCTTTTTGCAAATATGATGTAATGTAATGTACAGATTTCCAAATGTAGTACGTGTTAGTTGGTTGATCTTCGAAACCTTTTTCAAATTTGTATATATTGTGATATTAAAATTCTTTATTGAACACATTGTAAGGGCTTTTGTTCTTCTACTGAATATGTTCATGCAAGCCTCAGTAGCAATTAGTACCCTAGGCATAAGTCAATCAGACAGCTGGAGACCAAATTCAATGGGTTATTCCTGAAAAAAATTGTACCACGTACTGCATGACACCGGACCTAGATTTCTTAAGACTTTTTTCAAGTAAATACCCAAGCAGAGAAGAATCGAAGAACGATCGGCTGAATAACAAGCAAACCATCCCTTTGCACTCAAATAGGTCAAAGATAGACATAGGCGTAGGCTCAAGGTATCGCTCAAGGCACCGCTAGGTATATCGAAATCAGTTCGCCTCCCGAACCACAACAGTGTTTTTAAGCGGATGTACTAGCAGTGACAATAGACGCTTATGAAACTACGCTGAAGGCTATACCACAAGAACGAATCATCTTTTCGTCAACAGTCAGGCACCAATAAAAGCGATTTCTGCTATTGATATTAAATTCAAACTTGTGAGGTGCTGTTGAGAAGAAGCAAAGATTCTTGGAATGCAGCACAAGGTTACGCCCTGCTGGGACATTCCTAGGAACCGTCTTCGTATTCGTCACGGATATGCATAAAAGTAAAATGAATTACCTCTAAGAATGTTTCTATTTATACCTTAGTTCTGCCATCAGAATTATTATTTACAAATATGTACAAATACTTGGCGCAATAGACCGTTTGTTGTCCAGGGCCTAGCTTCTCGCAACCATTCGTGTTGTGCGTGTTATATTTGTTTACACAAATGGAAGGGACCTACAGTTTAAAGCCATATCCGAGAGCCTTTTTGTGTTTTTGAGAAGCTTTCTCATGACAATTATTATCGAACGTTTGTCAGGCATTCGCGAGAGGTGGGACGTGAAAAAAAAAACAGGTGTCTGGTTATTTCCGTAACTCCTGAAACAATTTTTATTTTCGAACTAATGATATCCGAATGGAGAATATGTACAAGCTTTTCGAAGAAGTACTTACCCAGAATCTCATTTCTTGTTAAAGATAAAACAGCTGTGTAGCAGATGAAAACGAGCACTTCTTCCTCGTTTTTTTGGTTTTTTATGTACCTAAACGAACCTTTGATAAGTTTGTCTGCTCTGCAGTTGCCTAAAATATCCGATTATCATAGCATGCAGTACAGAGGGAGATTGCAATTGCTCGATATACATATCATTCAGAAATGCCTGACGTTGCTTTACCGATTTCGAACAAGATTTCGAGATTTCAGTGGAGTGTAGCTGTTTGTATAAATGACGATGTCCGTGCTCAATACCAAACTTCATCGACAACAAACCAGCGGCTTCACGAATGGCCATATAGGTAGTATCTATAATGAAGCTCGTTTTTCTCTAGAATGAGTGTTATTTCCAGCATTCATAAGCAAGATGTCTAAAGCTGTAAAATCGGCTTCCTCTTCTTTTCCATGCCCCACTTGGCTGCCATGCATTAAAGTCCCCTGAAATAATTGGCTTTTGTCTAATTACATCAGTCAATAGTCTGACCAGAAATTATCTATCGCATAACGCGTAACTTCCATGTTTGTAAGCACATGCCATCAATATTCACTCTTGTGACACCTTCAGCATTTTTTTCTAACATTCATGCTTTCCACATATCCAAATCCCTGCCTTGGAGTCACATTCATACCATTAGGACTTCGTATCCTGGGGTATGCCTTTCTACCTTTTTAATGACATTGGTTCTAGGCAAAAACTTTCTTCCTTGAGTGGGTCATCCAACTGTCTTTTGAAAGACCTTCTCCTTTGTTGTTATTTCGTCGAGCTCTTTTTTGCTACTGAAAACTGCTTGGACTAGTTATTCGTCCTCGATCAAAAAAATCTAGCCCTAAAATGACGAAATGGCTCAACGCTTCATCCAAATACAAGAGCTCCCTTCAGATTGCAGTGATAGAAAAAACTCCTCGGAAATTTTTCGCAAGACAAATCTTGTTTATTTACAATAACAATTTATTTCTAGAATTTAATAGTTCTAAAGAAAACAGTTTTCCATCTCTAAATTTAATCATAAATACCTCCTCACAAGCATTTTTCGAACTCTCCTCTCATAACTAGCCGCTGACTTTTGTCGCCTATTGTCATGATAAGTCTTGTTTCATTAGCAAAGGAGATGGAGCAAAAGATACTCTATCCATCTACAAATCAAAGAATTTAAAATGGAGGATTTTGCATAAATATTGTCTCTTGTTTTCAATCCATATTCATATTAAAATCAAAACTTGTTTATACAATGTTTCTATCAGGCACGTTTCGTACGGGTATTTAGCCAATCAGTTTGACACGATTAAAAGAGTTCATCCCATAAATTCTTGAATTTGTTACTCGAAATACCACTCATATCTCGCTAAGATTAACAACAACCGATCTACGACTAAGACTCTGATTTATATGGCATGCTTGCTAAAAACGTTGTTGCAACTTTTAATTAGATGTGTGATCAAATTCATCACACATACATAGCTACAAATGCCACGGTAGATACTGTATCCACAAGAGCCTATCATTTGAAGCCAATAGAATTATATTTGAATAAACAAAGCGGCCAATGGGAGATTACAATACGATAAGCAGCGGTGACAACCGCAAAGAAACAATCAACTGCCCCACTCTACGGTAAACGGAATCTGATTCCAATATCAAACCATAATGTGCAAACAATCTGTGACATTTTTTTCTCCTTAACTTCCCTGTCTCCTCTATAATGAATAATTTATTAAATTAGCATTTAATTTCTGCTGCACGCGTTCAACTGGTTTTCTGCTCCTGCTTGTGCTGCTGCCACAACCTTTTTATCTTCTTCCTCGTCGCAACGCGTCGCGTCGACTTGTTGTCATCGTAATCGTCTCTCGTTCTCCATTCAATTCAATTTTTCACAACTTTGGACAGGGAATGCACGAGCTAACAAGAAAAAAAAAAATATAAATAAAATACAAAATAAACGAAACAACAAGTTGACATCTTTCTGTACCATCGAGATTTGTTTGCACGGTGTATCATCATCATCATCATCAACATCCAGCACCTTTAAGAATGTGGGCAATACATTCTCTTCCTCTGGGCCGTCCGTCGTCAAGTGTAAACCAATTTCTGTAGCTTTGAACAGTCACAGTCGTCTAGGCACCACATTGCACCATCTTCAGGTCTTGTTTGGCTCGAGCAATTTGAAATATGAAAATACAACACGACAACATGCATTTATTGTAAAATTTATTGTAACTTAGACTATTAAATTTTAAAATAAAAAAAAATAAAAAACAGTACAGAAGATCCACATGTGGAATGGAAATGTTTGTTGTAAGCAATTAATTAGCTATAAATAAAAATTATCTCATCTCTGCAACCTGAATGCAAATGCAGGTGGAAGATATTAGATACATAGATGCGCGCACTGCATTTGCAAAATGATTTATATTTATTGAAACATAGATGTGGGATCTTTTAAGTTCGGTGTAGATTCATATATTTGCTTTTGCAAGGACTTGATGAACGATATAAGAACTATGAATATAAATTATTTACAATAGAAATAGGTGCATGCAGATAGGAGATATTTCCAAGGTTTTGAACGCAGTGTTGTCTAGTTTACGCGGAAGTACTTGAATGAATAGAGGAGTGGAATAATTAAATTCCACTTAGCGATTGATCTTAGATGAAGATAATGAACTGATTATCTAAATCAAAAGTTTCCAACAAACTTCAAATTGATTTGATAAGCAAAAGATATTGTGGAAGACCCTGACTATTCGAATAGAATTAAGTCATTTCATCATACAGACTGCGGAGTCGTGGGTGGATGAAAAAACTTAGTCTCACGCCTCCGCGCCGTTAGAATTAGCGGGGCTGAAAGAAGCTTTGCTAAGTGTTCTCAGGCTGCCTCAGAAACTGCACCTAAAAACGTGGCTTTACAGGTTATCTGACCCTATTCTTAAGATTCCATGATTAGCATTTCGATTCTCAAGGAGTTTTCAAGTTCTTATAGGTGACCGCCAAGAATGGAAAATTGATGGTCTCATAACACTACCGAATCCCCAAATCTGGAATACACTGCTCCCGTGGTATATGGTCCCCGAAGTTCATGCTTTTGAATTATATGCTCGAGAATTCCCTCGGAGAAGAATTAAGCGAGCCCTCATTTATAGCTTTTCGGACAGTCAAGCACTACTACTATCAATTTAATCGTACATAAGCTTGGATCTAAGGCTGTCTGGGACTGTCATAATCTCCTCGAAAATCTTACATCGAGGATCAAGGTTACCATTGTTTAGATTCAAGTCATGAAGGTTTCGAGGCTTACTGCCTGGTAGTTTCCCGCTGTTGTTCCCAAGCTCCATTTTGGGGTACCACCTAAAAGTGCGTACTCCAAGATAAAACAATGGGAGATCGATAGACATGCTGAGTACTGCGCTTATCTTTAGGGCTTAAGGCAAGCGAAAAAGTTTATCAAAACCGTACTCGGCCTCAAAGAAGATGACTTAAGAACCTTAACGGGCTACATAATGGGACATTTTGCAATCTGCATAGAATGAAATTTCAAGAAATTGATGTAAAAATCAAAAAAGTACGGCTGAACATATTCGTTCCTTTTGTCTAGGAGTAGCAAGGAAAAGATTACTCCACTTGGCGTGGAACTCTGTCAGCTGAGGTCCCACTTCGACGGGCTGTAACTTGAAACGGAGTGAAAATAAACCCCCCTGGCGTACGATTTCTTGTGTTCCCCGGAACTTCTGGAATCTTCGCTTAAGGGATTATACCTCTTGACTGGAAAACCCAGTATTAAAAGAATCTTTGCGCCAAAAATTTTTCTTTAATTCGGATTGTTTTCAAACTCTCATTCACCTGTCCTAGAGGTTGCAGTCATTGTAGTCCTTTGTTCTGGAACTATGTCGTTTCCCTTGTAACTTTCTTGTGTGTTATATCTTAACGTAGGTATAATCTCCAACATCGAGGGTCAGGTATTTCATAAGATTCATAATACTTCAGCCCTTTTTCAAGCAACGCGAAATATAAAATCGAATGTGCTTTCCTTAATAGTTAATCAAACACAACAATAAGGCTTGTAATGGTTCTCTGGACGTACTTGTACATATATTCTTGCATCCATATTTCGAGAGCCCACTTGGGTCTATTATCTATTTCAGTAATTTGCTCTTACCTTCCGCGAATCAGGCAAGGCTAATATATTCTACGAGCTTAAAATCCCGCTTGATCATTGCACTAATGTTCCAGACAAGGGTTTTATATAGAAACATTTCCAGTTTTGGAAAGTTCGCCTTCTTCTATAGGATGTCCCAAATGTCGCTCTATTTCTACATTATAAATTAGATGTATAAAATTTTCTAATGAGTAAATATGGAATACAACAATATTTGCTGAAGCAGTTCTTTTGTCGGAATTATTTAATAGGTATTACGCTTCGGAATTAATTCAACCAAAAACTATTACTAGCGCAACACAAAAGGTTAGAAAAATCTAGTCCCTATTTCCTACATTCGCTCCTTCCACCTCTTTTTTTTGCAATCTCAATAAATGCAAATAAGAATTCGCCAGCAGGATTCAAGACAATGCAGCTTACGGTTTAGGTTTTCTAAGTCGCCAATAAAGCACAATAATTCATAGTCTAAGGCCGATATCGAACGCGTTATTTCCACTATCGACCTACAATTACACAACGATGTCATCGAATATTTCACAGAACAAAAAAAAAACAAGAGTTTGCAGAGACCAAAAGCGCATTTGTCATTTCAATACTAGTACTTTACACTGAAATAAAAATAAAATTTTTTTTAATTAATATTGTATTATATTCAAACACTAAATCCTGCACTTATATTGGGACACTCTACGAACAAGACAAGAAGACAATTTTACAATGACAATACATTATGTACATTGATTATCAAACCATTATACTTGCACAATCTAGATAAAAGTAATATTGGCATTATTGAAAGTACTACCGGCGTGGTATTCTCATATTATTTACCAAATACAAAAACTATACATAGGAAACTTCACTAAGTAAATGCGAATAAATACTCGACGAGTTATTGAAGACAATTGCATAAAAATGTCTGAGTTAGAAAAACAGAAACAACGGTTTACTTCATACTGTCTTGAGTTGTAAGAGTCTCTTACAAAGTATCTGCTTCAACTGCCACTGCGTTAATAGATGTAGGAGAACAAAAATATCTCATTAATAATTTAAGCCAACCCATCGCAATTCGCTCTTCATTTACAATAAATTAAGTATCCACCTTATTACTATTTGCACATTGAGAAGGTTATGTTGAACGTCTTAAAACTAAAATCAGACCCAATGAGCAACAAATAAATCCAAATAGATAGGAGGAAAATGTTACAAAAAATTGATTTACAATATTTCACAACACTTTGTTACACTCGTAAACCCTTAACGAGATGCGCGCATATGGTACAAATGAATTTTGATGAATTATGAACTATGACCACATTGGGACTCCATCATCATCATCAACATCATGGTCGGTCAAACGTAAAACCAAAACGACTGAAGCAGCCCAGTCTGATGAACACGAACAAGAACATATCCAGTGATATGTAAGACAGACGTGTGTATTGCACGATACCGCATTTTCGACACACGCTGCACTTTAAAGCTGAAAAAAAATAATTAGTCTTGAAATGAATTTTTCCACTCACCCAAGTCGAAGGAGGAAGAAGTATCTAGCAAAGCCTTCCAAGGTACATTGAATCATAATTCATGTAGCTACATTTTTATAGGTCATATATCTCTGGTATAATTCGTTTCTCGGTGCAACATCAACAGCAGCAGCGCAGTAGTGGTAAAAGTATCTTTTCTATCCCTCTGTAGCCATCAAGTAGAACATAAACGTTTTGAGGAAGATTCTTTTAAGTATTCCCACGGAGAGAAACAGCGATTTGTTGTTGATGTTTTTCCTCCACGCTTTAGGACGAAAATTGGTTTTACCTACCCTCCCCTCCTTAGAGAGTTGGTGCATGTAAGGTGCATTCCATGGTCTCACCTATGTCAAAATCTGATCTCGTGCGCACGGTATACTACATGGGTTAGGCTGGTGCATTTCCCACCGCAATCATTACACACGAATCTATGAATTAATAAATTTATGCAAACAAGTGAACAACTCTCTTCTCGCGACATGAAGCCAACTACTACCTCTCGTTGAATATTAATCAGCAATTCAGTCGGCAAATCGATCTAAATTTTGAAATGCTGCCTGAAACCACCACTCCACTAGCATGGGCAACTACACTCCATGTCAACATCGTAATGCGAGGTGTTGTTGCAAATTTATCAACAAAAGTTAACATTTAATAAATTTCAACGTACAAATCTTCACACCAATTTCTCACGGATGTCCTCCAGCATATTGTGGGTCTAGGAGATGTTGTGCTGAATCCTTGGCCTTGTGGATCGATTTACCATGACCGATAACGACAGACAGCAATAAAATGTTTCACCAGAGAGAGGCGAACTTGGCTTCTTCATATGGTGAGCTTGAGTCTTATCGCGAATTGATACCTTTAATATTTTTGGAGCAATCTGAAGGGGGGAAATTTATTGAGATGTCGCGGTATAGAGTTTTAATGTTTTTTTTAGTAATTAATCAGATAAGTTCGACAGTTCCATTGGAAATATAATATTTTACTAAAAGAAAGATTTTTTATTTTTACTATAAATCATGCTTTTTTGTATTTTTGCAGATGAATCAAACTTGTAAGGTCTGTGGTGAACCTGCTGCTGGTTTTCATTTTGGTGCTTTCACTTGTGAAGGATGCAAGGTAAGATAAAAAACAAAACAAAATAATTTATCTGCTCTTTCACCGAAGCGACTAAATATGTGAGTTTCGATCGAAACACTCATTTTAGACAAGCAATATGAATTTGTTTTCGAAGAATCTACCTAAACTGGTCTTCTATTCATTAATTGTTCCCTAAGTTGGAGGGTGCGAAATATTGTTCCTTTCTTAAGTGGACGATAGATTTTATTTCACTCGAGATGCCGACGAGGGATTGTTGATTTTAATTGGTTTGTACGAGAAATTATTTCCAGAGTTGGTTTCTTCTGAAAAAAGTGAATATAGGTATGTACATACTTTTCTTTTCAATTGCCAAACCCTATCACTGACGTCTCTTTTTTCCAAGCAAATGGAGACGCTAACAGACCATCAGCTTATAACATATCTCGAATCCCAGAACCTTTTGTTATCGACAGCAAAATAAACGGTTCACTTATGATTTGATGGAATGTCTTGCCGAAAAGTGGAAACAATCTTTCCATCACTCTGGTGACAGTAAAGTCATTCCGCTTAATTTGATTTCGAAAGGAGATAGAGCTTGTCATCAAGCTCTTTTGCCCAAAATGGCTACTTAAATAAGTCTCTTCTTCAGTGAATTAGATTTGACTTTTCTGATCGCTGAATTCATGTTGTCTTTGATTTAAAGTCTGAAATTCAAAAATAAATGCTGGTGTTCTCCCAGACTCTGCTCTGCTTTCTTCTTCTCAGCGAAAGAATGCTTGTTTTTTTCACTGACAGCATGTAACACTTGTTCCAAGCTCGATTGAAACTTTACATTTTATAGAGTAACACAGGAAATTAAAGTTTGATAAAAATCGTATTTTTATTCATATCGTTATCACCTGAAAAGAAGTTCGAAATTTATTCTGTCCTTCAAATTTTATGTCAATTTTTAGAGCAATAGTGGCGGCGTGAGCCACTTCAAAGCCACTTAGCTTCGAAGACTTTAATGGTCTCTGGGCTATTCACGAAAAAACAGTCTACAATGTAGATTCCTAGCTTAAAGCTTTCGGCTTGGAACTCAGGACTTGCATCTAACTACCAGATCAGCACTGTTCATACAACTGTATTAGAATGCGTCTTACAATCGCTGTATACATCTATTGAACCCCCAGGGGCTAGAGGTCCCACTTTAGACAAAGTACTCTTTTAGAGGTAAACCTATATATAGCAGTCTAAACCTAGCTTGCATGTTCTTGCATGCTCTGTATTTTGGAGAGATGAACCCTTAAAACAACTATGTACCTATGTTCGTCCATTTCACAAGCTCATTAAAAGATGATTCCATTAGGTCCCTTGTTGTGGGAAGACACAAGTCATCTGCCTAATAATTTTGCGACTTTGTCCACTATGTAGAGTACCTTGTCTTCTACTAATAGCCGTAGCAGTGGTCATATGTAGTACCCCTCCACTTAAGGATATACTTAGCGAACAGCTTTCTATCTTCGCATGGATGTTCAACTAAACCAGATTTATTATCACATGTTTATTACATTCTCGAATGAACAGCACTTGCAATCTTTTAAGTTATCCTTCTTGGGGTTTTAAAAGTAATTCAATTCCTTAACTTAGAAAAAAAGCATGAAAGTGTCTCCCTAGACCAGCATAGAAACGATTTTTTTTGCCGCATGTTACCGCAAGGTATGGCGAAACATGTCCCTCGAATTTTAAAACTGAAAAATTTGCCTATCAAGTGATGTGTGTTTTTGGTGTCAAAAAATAACTTGCACCAACCTGTGGTACATTTTCGGCACGGTTTCCTGGAAAACAGCCACACCCATTCATTCTTGGAAATAATCAGATTCAAATCATCTAATTTCATAAAGAGCTATGAGCTTTTTCTCAAGTCATAGGTAACATAAGTCGTTTTGGGCCCTTCAGTTGCGAAAAAGCTACACTTTCAGATCTCAAAATCACTAATTCTTTTGGCAAGGACACTAATGGCATGGATCACAGAATATGTAGCTACACGAAATATTGAGCATTTGCAGCTTTCCGAGAAAGGCAATTACAACTGCCCACTGTTTCGCATTCATTCTGAATGGCTCATCCATAGGTACCCCCTTAAGCTAATGATATTGTACAACAAATGCCAGCAATTTGTCAAAACGATAAATGCATTAACCATTACAAAATTTCATTTCAATTACAACTCCTCTCTCTGCCCATTACAGTTCACCGCTTGCGATTTAACCTCTCCGAAGAACAACCGCATCGCACAAATTATCAGTTTCTTGCCCAAATGCACGTTCTAATAGCGCTCCGAGTAGAGGACCGACAAAAGAATCGGCCTAGTTTTGAGCGACCAAATTGCATAACAATTCTTACAAAAGCCATTACTAATGTTGTTACTTGGCTTTTGTTTATCCACCGCTCTGCGTACTTTGTTGTCCATTTCGTATGATTTCATTCTCCCCACTCTCTGTCGCTTTTCACATTGCCTATGCATTTTGCTCAAGAACGGCCTTCAACCCGATAGATTCTTAGATATGTACGTATGCTTAAATGTTGTATCATCACAAGATTGTGCCGTAATTTTTATTATTGTTTGCTGCTGATTCTTCTGCATGTTTACCTCCTCCGCCTTCATTGTATGGCTACTGTGTGTGTAGCATCTCCAATGCAGTAATACATACAGGCGGGAGGCTGACTGTTCGCACAGTAGCCCATAATAATTTTTCAAACGTCTTCGCCTAACAAACCAATTTGTCCGTGGCTTTTGGTACGGTTCGCGTTTTACGGATACCTTGCAGTCATACGGCGCGGTTACTTGTTGCAAATTGACCTCAAAAGTTATTTAAGGAGAAATAAAGCAAAAACAACAAAAAAAAGGAATAAAAAAAGACCAACAACTTCTTTGGCTTCGCAAAAATTGTGTAATTCCGCAAGTTCGCCAAAAAGCACGAAGTTAATGACTTTAAAAAACGAAGAGCCAACTTAAATGGGTTTTCTTTGGCTATCCGCCTTCGCCTTCGCCATTATCGTCATCGAGCGAACGTTTGGTGATCCATGGATTCACGGTTCAGATGGATGCAAGTTATTTATTTTTTTTTTTTTTCATACTCGAATTATTATGTTAATTACCTCGGCTCGGTAGCGGCGCGGCAATGGTACTTGTATCTGTAGCCATAGCACTGATGCGAAGATGATAGGGAGTTAACGTACATACATAGTATATTGTTTGTTTGTCGGCCGGTCGGTCGGTCGGCACATTTAATGTATATTGCGAGCATCATTATAATGCAGTTAACATTATTTCATTGCTACATATTGCGCTGTGATGGCCATGACATTGAAAAAAAGTTATAAAATATTTCTTTTTCTCGAGTGTTCTCCAATATTATTTGGCTATTCAACTTTTGGTTAAGGTTTTGGAGGTATAATGACAAGAAAAGTAGTTTAGATGGCTTTTAGATTATTACGGATGGAGAATTTTTTTTTCAATAGGAAGACATAAAGATTAATTTTGATGCTAGAAATGTTGGTTGAGAATTTAGTAATTTCTTATAAACGTAAATACATACATACATTCGTACATACCTCGATCGTAATTATATTTGCTTTTTTTTCTGTTGGGTCCCAAGTATACGGGAGTTTTCTGAAGCACAAAGAGCATCTATCGTTCTTCCAAGTTAACTTTCTGGTTCTGGTCGACATTTTTGTCATGACAAAAAAAAGGACCGAACGTTCTGATGCTAACTCATTGAAAGACATACTATGTCTTGAATAAACTACAGAGGTCTATCCCTGCCAGGTTAGGTTAGGTAAGAGGAGATAAATCTTCTTAATCGCACTCAGGTCTGTGTAGAACCATTTTGATGCCCATTGAGGTTTATTTCCAGTCTTCTTAGTCCCGAATTTGTTTCTTTCTACACATATAGGTCGTTGTTAGATACTTCTAGCCAGCCTGATGTCCTGGAAGTAATAGCTTTGTTCTTTAGTTGACAGAGGCTTGGGCAGTGGTAGAGAAAGTGGGGAGCATCCTCATGCACTTTCTCGTCCCTTAAACCCCCTGCTTGATCGTTCTACTTACATACATACATATATAGTACTTTGGCCAAAGTCTACGAGATATACCACAGGTGGGAAGTAGTTCCTATTCGATGATTCCTTCCTTTAGAGTTTGCTGCCCTACTATACCTTTCAGATTGCATATTGGAGTGCTGACCGATTTGTCGGCTCGTTTAGACTCAAGCGCAGATCCTTTCTTGCCAACCCGTCTTCTGTTCTGTTTCTCGTAAAGCCCCGGTGGCCGGAGACAAAGCAGAGTTTTACCTTATCCTGTGAACTAAGAACCTTAAGCTCTTCCGAGAAGACACCTATGCCTATTTCCATTTTCGAACCATCTGTGTAAATAGATAGAGATTTGGTTTCTAAAATTTCTTCTGTGTCCCATTCCTCTCTGTTTGGGAAAATACAGGAGAAGAACTTATGAAGTCAAGATAAGGCAACTGGTAGTCCCTACTGACGTCTATTCCTGCATTCCTCGGTTGGCACTGGTTTCCAGTCATCGCACTGTCTGATTCTAAGAGCACAAATAATTGCTAATGACTGTAAAATTGGGGGGGGGGTCTCAAATGATAGTGATCGAAATAATCGCAGTGAACTTTGTACACAATAGAAAGAACAAAATAGTTTCTTTACCATGTATTGGCCATCACAGTCACACAATGTCATACCAATAGAATGCGATTTAAAATAGCCAGAAAAAATCAACGTTAACAGCTCAACTCATAACTTGCTATCGCTAAAGAACTGAAGCTGCTAGGAGCAACTTTTGAATCCAAAAACGGAAAGTCTTTCTCCTCTATATGGTAGGCGCACAAACTGCTTATTGCGTGTCAACATCACACAGTTCATGAGAATTTAATCAAAAGTTTACACACTACCTTTAAACCTTAATTCTTGTGTTGCTGATGGAGTTCAATGCCCATAAAGATAGTAGAAGTTGCGGATAATTTTCGGTTGTAAAAGTTGCCTGGTTTTTTTTCAGATGACATGTCCTCGTCCCTCTCGTTGGCCGATTAATCTCCTCATTACCAGTTACTTAAGCCTGGCTTAGCACACAGGTTGTCCAGTTAATTTTTCTAGCCACTCGGATACTATTCTTAATGGCAACTTGCCCATTTGAAATATCAATGTCTTTCTTGTGATATTTATTTCCAATACTGAGTTGGACTTATGTATCTTTGAATCTTGTGGACTGAAAGATACAAAAATACATCGTATGTTTGGCGGTTCATTCGTTCTTAGTGTTCAATTTTACGCTGAATCTATTTTACCGCTTCAAACACTACTCATCTTAAAAGCTGGCGAACATCAACAAAGATCTGCCATATTTTCATGTTTTTCATTATTATTAACCAATTTGTCAACCATATCTCGCACTTTAATCATAAGCTTGTAACACGTACTCATTCTATAACTTGTACACACAAGCTTTAACAAACAAACAAACAAGCATCCATAATAAATTTAACTTACAACCTACTTAAGAGAAATATGCGCAATAAATTCCAATAGAACCGCGCGATAGCTATCTTCACAAATCGCAATGCCAAGCTGCAAGACAAATGAAAAATTTTCTCGCGTAAAAGGTGAAAAAGTGTTTGGAAGGGGCGTGCAAAACAGTCTACAAAGCAACAGTTCTGCATTTCCGACCCAGTAATCTTGATGCCCAATTAACCTTAGAAGTATATTGTTTGACGGTTGGGAACTTTAAAACTCGTGTATCTACAAAATCATTTGGCATGAAGAAGAGTTTATTGTCTCATCAGAAACAAAGCAAAGATCAACTTTGAACATCTGCTAATAACCAAAAGTGATGTGCAATTGCACCAAGTCAAGTTCTTGATAGTATTGCCAATTAGTCTTGAACTTTTTACGAGATGTTTTGAATTTTTAAACGCTGAGGTCTAAGCAAAGAGGATTCAATTATTAATAGTTATGGGGCTTCGTAAAATTATAGATAAGTGATTTTTTTATCAGTTGTATTACTATAATTTTTACGACGGACTTTTATAACCAATTCGTTGGTAAATTGAACGTGGTTGAAGTCGTTCTGTTAAATTGGATTCAGTTTATGATAACTTTATGAGATCAGTGGTTTAGGGGACTGAGTATTAGGTAATTAAAAGACTCTTTGATGGGGAAGTAATACAATCAACATAAAATGGAAAAATTGAACTATTTCTACGGCACGCAGAGTAGGAAGGCTCTTAAAGTTTTTATAGCCCCCTATTCGATTTTCTTGTGAGCTATGGGTACGACCAACAATGTACAGACGGAGAGTTACAGGATGTTATGATTCAAAATAGGAGGGTCAGCCTCCTATAGTTTGATAGAGGTCCTCTGTTATCCTCTGAATAGTTTAAAAATGTTGGAATAATTTTAAAGGAATAGTTGAAAGGGTTTTCGTATAGCATGGAAAACTGGTCAGGCAGGTTTTCTCAGATTTTTTCCGATGAACGAAATATCACGAAAGTATCTATTTCATAGCTATTTTATAACTTTCGTGGTCTTCGTTTTTCCGGCAGTGACACCCAGGGACGTAGCTTATTATTTTTCGCAACAAGGTAAGGAAAAACATTTTAATCAATCAGCGTACCAACCATCTTCTGTTTGCTCAACTAAAACGTTGCTTGCTAAGCCCATTGTGTTGCCACTAAGTAGATATGGGTAGATCATTTCACCTACTCCTGAAAGCATTTGCTTTTTAGAATGAAATTAGCACTATCAGCCAGCAGGGAACATGCATTGAAAGTGGGCTGCTAGTATTCCCCTCCTGCTGATCTCTTAGGTTTCTGCCAGAGTCATAATACATACGAAATTCCAGAGTTTGAACATGTCCACCAGTAAAACTGTTATGATGGTAACTTTAAAGATGATTCCTTTCCTGTTTGCCAAAAATTAAACTTTGTTTGGATCCAGAACTAGTATCCCTATAATTCTAGGGATACCATAGTTTGTCTTATCTACCGTCTTGGAGAAGATACAGAAGATACTGCGCAATTGATATCAGTGCGTCGATATGGATTAATAGCATGCTGTTCGAGTCGTAAGAGCCATTTTACAGTCAGCCGCTACCCAACAAAAGGTGGCGCTGTACTATTCAGTTAAAAAAAATATGTGGCTCGATAGACCGTAAAAGTTCAGGGCCTAAACTGTCGCGGCCATTCATGTTGTGTTTGTTGTATTTTTTCTCACAAATGAAAGGCACCTGTAGTTTAAGGCTACATCAGAATGGCTGATTGAGAAACTTTCTCATGACAGTTATTACTCTCAAAAAGTAACCTTTTTGACTTAGTGATTGAATAGATTTGGTTAAATATATGTTCAGTGGCTGCAGTTGTTGGGCCCCGGCTGGTCTCGAATAAGCACCGACCACTTCAGAGGAAAGAACACAACCACTACGTCGTGGCTAACAAAGGCACTGCATTAATATGTACCTGCCTATTGTGATACTAAGAACCAATTCCCTGTTAATGAAGAAATATGAAGTAAATGCTGACTGCCTCTATAGACGCAAATGTAAAGAATACTGTTGTCTTTCTCAAAAAAAGACACCAGCACTGAACTCTTGATTATTTTGTGGGCCAATCAAATAACCCATTATCCAAGCTAATATTAGCAAAGTAGATAGACCGCATAGCTTTAGATACAACATCCTCAAATTAGTAGAGCAATACCAGAATGAACTAACCGTCTTGGGTGGTCAAGCTTCAGTCACTCTACTCTAGATATTCGTCCTCAGTAGCCTACTGCTTACATTTTAATTGGTACAAACAAACAAAAATAATATTCTAATACTGCGAGACACCTAGATATACCACTCGATAGTGACGTTAGCGAGATATTTATATCTTGAATTAAACTATGCCTCTTAAGAATAAGTACATATACATATTTCCTTTAATATTGGTGTTCTCATTTTTTTCAATATGTTGCTGTTCTGTCTAACAGCATTAGACGTGTGTAGGCATTTGCATTTCGCATTCCCTTAAAAGGCATAGTACAGCCCCATCCTAAAAAAAAGGGAGGTAATTGAGTCTTTTAACCAAGCATGCAGCCGAAATGAAGGACACGTGCCTATGTGGTATCAAACCGACGCACGTACAGCGCCAACTGGTTTCATGCAGAACCATCACTTCCTCCCATTCAGAGTTTAAAAACAAATAAAAAAATCATAAACAGAACTTAGCTGACGTTACGTAATTCATACTTATCGATTCGTCTGGATGATTAGTCCATCTCCAGTTAAAAAATTTAGTTCATACTCAATAACACGAGCAAAACCTAAACAATAAGTCGCCTGACGTCATATATTTGAATCACAATTGTTAACAAGCAGCTCAAGAACAATTTAGCAAAATTAATAAGCTTCCCACAGTTAAGTCGTTAGATCAGACAAATATCACGTCCATGTGTACATTCATTACCCAACAGAATACAAATCGAGTACAACGCTGCTTTAGTATCTATGTATATTTTTTTCTGAATGCTTCATTTTCCAATACCAGTTTCATTTCACCCCTCATCATACTAAAACAAAAAGCAGCCGCCTTGTAGAACTAATTTCAAAACAATGCAAATCCCAACTTAAAATGTCATCGTCAATCAAATCAAATCGAGAAACAAGATAAACGCTACTCCAAGCAAGAAATGTAAGAAAAAAAAAACGAAACACGAAAACGTGTTTGTAATCATCGAAGAATGAAATAAGCGCCAAAGCATGTACCAATCAATCAAAATCACACATTCACATACACATTCAATATCCACCCCCTTCCTTTATACCTATTCATCTCATTCGAAACCATTTATAGCACTTTAATCGAGTTTTTACTTTCAATACACTTAATTGCTAATGTCTCACCAATCCGTCTCACTCGACTCATTCTCTTCTCTTGTGTGTTCTTTTTTTTGCAGTCATTTTTCGGCCGCTCCTACAACAATTTGTCATCGATTTCCGAGTGTAAAAACAACGGTGAATGCATCATTAACAAGAAGAATCGGACAGCGTGTAAGGCGTGTCGCCTGAGGAAATGTCTTATGGTTGGCATGTCAAAGAGCGGCTCACGCTATGGCCGCCGATCGAATTGGTTCAAAATCCATTGCCTGCTGCAAGAACAACAGCAGCAGGCGGCAGCTGCCGCCGCCGCCCACCATAACAGTCACAACAGTCAGAAGGGCGCATCGGGCACACCACAATCCGCAGCGACATCACTCAGTATGCTAGGTCATCCGGGTGCGTATCCACCTGGTCTCTATCCGCCACGTACAAAAGAGGAACTCATGATGCTGGGCATTACAGAAGATTACAGCAAGCACCATACAGCGGCTCAATCACCTTCGGTCAGTTCACCCGATAGTCATAATTCCGACAGCTCCGTGGATGTAAATGTGCGGAGTAATACGATGCTGCGGTTGGGTAAATCGCCGCTGGATATGCCACCGCACATGAGTAAAGACTTGTTCCTGCCACTTCCGTTCCCGGGTTTGGGTTCGATGCCTGTAATGCCACCGCCAGCTTTTCTCCCGCCATCGCATCTTTTATTTCCTGGATATCATCCTGCTTTGTATCAACATCATCAGGGACTCTTAAAGCCTTCGTTAGAGCAGCACCACCTCTTCAATAATACTTCACCGCTTTCATCGTCGGGCGGCGGTGGCAGCAGCGCGAACAATCGATATACTCCAACGAAAAGTGTAGAGAAGGACTCGATCAGCGATCGGTGTAGTCCTAGTAGCAACGCAATCCTTAACAATAACAATAACCACATAGGCAACGGCAGTAAGGCAGCCGAGGAACTGACGAAGAGATTCTACTTGGATGCTATGTTGAAGTCGCAACGTCAATCGACGTGCAGTACATCAACCACCACCTCAACAACGACTGTGACGCATGCAACTATCACGCCGAATTCTGACAGCGGAGTAGTATGTGGCGATAAGAGTGCTACCGATGATGACATGGACGCTGAAGTGGAAGAAAACTGTGATGAGGACGGTATTAACGATGCTGCCACCGACTGCAGTGAGAATTTAGTTGTTTCAATGACACCACCAAGATCACCTATTTCGGGTGCCACAGCTATCGACCAGGATAATCCAATTGATCTGAGCATGAAAACTGGCAGCAGTTCAATGAGCAGTAAGAGCAGTATCGACGGCTCCATTGATGATAATCGACGACTTTCGGGAGCTGACAGTGATGGCGGTGGTGGTGGAGGTGATGACGATGAAACCACTACAACAACTACAATTACAACAACAATTCAAAAAAATGCTCCTTTTAGTAAGAACCGTGGCAGCAATAAGGGCAGTAGTGACGATGAAACTGGAGAATTTGAGCACAATAGCATAAAACGAATAAAAATGCAGATAACCACAACACCATTGGATCTGACGACGAGAGTTTAAGGCTCTCATAGTTATGTAGGTCTGACGAACACTGCTTATTTGTTTGTGTTGTTACTTTTAGTGTCATCATCGCAGTCCCATGAGGTGTGTACTATATTCCAAACACATGCTATCTGCATTAACAAAATAATGTTGACACTAAGTTGGAATTGAAATGAGGCTTTAAATACCAAGTCAATCGTCGTGGAATTTGCCTGTCTGTCTGTTCCGAGTTGGCGCAGTAAATACCGAGCCATAATTCGCTAAATTTATTAAGTACAAGACGAACTATTGCCAATGAAATTATTTTATTTACAGTAACCTATTTTGGCAATCGCTTTAAATGAATACTAAAGAAATGAATAGTCTTACAAAAAACTTGAACTGTAATCCTTCACTTAATAGTAGAGTGGAACATATTTAACCACAGGAAATAATTGGCACAACGTGAAGGGCAAACAGACTTAGGGATAAAAAATGAGTGATTAGAGAGGAACAAGATTTGCAATGTCCTATGCATGTGCAATTACACATAGACCCTATCCTTTCTAATTAAATGCATGAAGTGAAGCTAATTGGCCTTAAATCCATGGCAAATGCAAGTTTGACTTTTGCTGATTTTATTATGAAAACTATTGTAATTTAACCCCCTGCTTTTGGATTCGTTCCAAGCCCAAAGCACGCTTTCACAATGAAGAAGACTGTGAATAGTTTCGTTAACTTTCTGGAGTTCCGCAGGAAAAATGCCATTGGTTCTTGAGGACTTCAGTTGTTCGCATTCCCATTCTAGAAATACAGAAACCTTTTCGTACCCTTCTTTCTGCATATGGACGTGGAAACCTGCTCATGTCCGGCTAAGTAGTAAAGAAGAGTAAAAATCCCCAGGAAAGCAAGTTCAACGGCGAACTTATTGGTATGTCTAAATATATGAAAATTATTATGAAGGCCATACATCGGCATGGTGAATGGAGAGTAGTTGCTTTTGATATCCCTATTGCATTCAAAAACAAAACTGTCCTTATTCAAGATTCATAATTATACATAAGTGGACCCAGTATAGTGTGTTTGCTTGTGACTCGGCTGGTGTAAGTTCTAGCCCCACCAGGGAACAGCAATATCACAACCACCAAGCATAAGAGAGAAACTAATATTAATTTCTTCAGTTCCTACACAAAAAATAGGTTACTGTATGGTAATGCAATGAACTGAATAAGGGGTAAGTCCTTTTAGGAAAACTTCATACTTACGGTGCTAGTTAGTTTTTCTTCAAATAGATGCGAGTTTTTAGTATAAGTAACAAGGTAAAACGGATTTTACTATATAAATGTAAGAGTACTTCTACCCCCTCTCTTTTATAACTGATTTACCCAAGTACTGACTCCGCTGACTGTTCTTTTTCAAATTTTATCAAATATCTTGTATCTGGTAACCGTAATCCATTCCACTCCTTAGCGGACTCCACTCCACTCCTATGCTCTTGTTTGTCAAGCCCGTCTACCTAAATTCACAGTAGTAGCCATTTGTAGATGTACATACATGCTTTCATTTTTAGCGCTTTATTAGTAGTGTTACTTTTGTGTTAATCCTTTCACAAAGAACCCATCTGCTTCCCAGTTATCTTATTTTCATTATATACCCAGCCAATCAAGAAATGCAAGGTCATGGTCGATGTTTCGATGGCTAAGTTTCACAATTTGCAAAAGTAAGTTATCCGAAATGAACGCGTCCTTAGGCTTAAATAACTTGCGAGTATACCGCTACACTTTTAGTGGTTAGTGGATTGGTTTACTCGAGAAAAAATAAAACAGTTTTTCATAGTCGGGTTATTTCCGAATGGTAAACACTTGAAAATACATGGGCTATTTGTGAAGTATTAATTTATTTTTCACACCTTCACAGGCTACATGTTCACGAAAGAAGAACATTGAAATGGTTTCTACATAAGCTCGTTGTATACAGACGTCTTCAACACTCGTGCTCATCTCATTTCGCATTCCACTTAGGACGTCATCTACTCGAATGAACCGGCTTCTCATTTCGAAACTATCATGCTCTATGACCTCATTAATTTATTGCTCTTAGATAATCCTTAATAATCCTACCAAATCGTAAATATAAAAACCACATCGAATTAGGATGATGACACCAAGAGAACCCTGTGTAGTATTTATACATATAACCCGCAATGGCATTAATTTATATTTATAAAAAAAAATTAAAAAAAAAACGAAACAAAAATCCCAAATATATTGCCCTTTGATAATTATTATTTTTTTTTTTCTTAAATGATTGTTATTTAAATTTTTAGCATAAATTATAGAATTTTCTGATTATATTTTTATTTATTCTTTAAGCATGGTTAGTTCAAAAGCAACGAAAACAAAACTGAAAACAAAAACAAAAAAAAACTAAGAAGTTCTATGTGATCTGAGTATTGGAATTCTCTTTTGACATTAGTTTGACAAATTGTAAATTTATTTAATTTGAAATTTGTGACAAAGTTTATCTGAATAGGTTAAGTTATATAAAATGATGTAATGTTTCCATGAGCCAAGTATTTTTTTGTTTAGTTTTTTTTTCTTTTAATATATATACATATGTATCTAAGCAGTGATTTTCCATCTGAAGTATTTTTTAAAGGACTTCTCAATTATTGTATATAAGAGGAATAAAAAAAAAATTGTAGTAAATCAATATTTAGTCAAAACATTTTAGCAAATTCTCTTTTAATGGCCAGTAGGTCTGTGACTATTTAAATAATTATAAATAATTGTTAATTGGAAATTTTAGGAAAATACAAATAAATATGTTTTCAAAAATTAAAAACTAAAACTAACAGCTTATGTGGTTCTTTTTATTTAAAATTGGCATAAGTAAGTCGGAAGAATACTGGATTATAAAATCAAGCTCGACTCTGGAGCTGGCTGGTCCCGATGGTCGATAGTGGACTTCTAAGATTTTGTGGAAGGGTATGTTTTCAGGAATACAGGAATAAAACATTTGTTATTGATTTTAAGGTTAGGATTTCATGTTCCTGCCATATGACATCTGTCAAATTTATCTTGACATTTTACACCATAGATTAATTAGCCACCACTTAACGCATTAAAATGCCTGCATCTTACTGCAGAATAACAGTGTTGTAATATCTTCGTAAGGATAGACTATGGTCGGTGCTAGGACAAATTATGGTAGTCTCAAAACCCAATCATGAAACTCAAACAAATCAGTAGCTTTCGTGGTGTCGTAAGGCCGTCGCATTATCCTAGTTTTGGATCAACTGAAAACATAGCGCTGTGATGAATTTTACGCGGCGTTCAGCAGCTGGGCATATTCTATAGCTCATTTTTGCGTATTTTCCGCTCGGATTTGGATCTTCATCTCTATAAGGCTAGAAAATCAACAAGTTTACGCAAATTTTTCGAAAAAATCTACTTTAGCGAAAGACCATTTTTCGCTCGGTGGCTACGTCAATAAAGTTAAGAATTTGGGTTTCTGAGAATTCAAATGTTAAGACGCCATTCCATCCACCATGGTGACCGTTTGGGCCGTATTTATTTTTAAAAACCTACGAAGGCGCCAATGTTATGCTGAACTCTCCATGCTTTGGTGAAATGAAATTCTACTTTTTATAGCCTTTTTATAGATTGAAGATGTAAGCGAAATGCGGTTTCACCAGGACGGTGCTATATATCACAAAACACAGAAAAATTTGGCTCTATCGTACGAAAAGTCATCCGGTTGTTTAACTTAGAGATTTGGCGACATCAATTGGCCACCAAGACCATGTGAATTAATCCCTTTGGATTTCTTTTTCTGGTGCTATACTAAAGGTCATGTGTATGTAGGCAATTTTCAAACTTTAGAGCACTTAAGAATCAAGAGAAGCCATCCAAACTACCCCACAGGAATTGAAATTGAATTGAAAAGTAAAAAAAAACTTCATTGAGGTCTTTAAAAACCCTAAAGCCCGCAAGCAAAAAATTAATAAACATGCAAATATATGTTTAATGTGGTACTTGTAACTAGAATGCAGAACGATAGTGCAGAGCTTGCTCGTCCTTTGAGGTCTGGCTTGCTATTCAATTGGATCGTATCTTTGAGCTTCTAGTAATTTTTCAAATTCGTCTTTTAATGCATATCGCACTTATCAGGAGAGGCCATACTACCACCTCTCGCGAATGTCTAGCGAACGTGAGAGTAATAACTTTCATGAGAAAGCTCCTAAAAGAAAGACTTTCGGATATGGCCCTAAACTGTAGCACCAATCTATTTGTGTGTCATACAGTCTTTAGCGCCAAGTATTTATATTTTCGGCTATCAAACCGTAAGTTTCCTTGTTTATGTTTTGCATTATATTAATTTTTATGTATGTAACCATATGTTTCTAAAGGGCCAACGTCCTATCAGTTTCTCCTCGTCGCTTTCCTTAGTCCAGTTACCTAGACATCGTTATTGAATATTATCATTGCTGTCGCATTAAGTGCATCCCATAGCTCTAGATATTTCAACTTAGATCCTGCTATGAAATATTCAGTGGAGTAAGTGACTCGTCTGGCATTAATTCCACTTGCAGTGACTTACGTCTTTAAGTAGTGATGTATTAACAGCATTTTTTTTTCCTCTTGTACAACCCTTGCCCGCATGGCACCGACACTGCGACCTAAAAAAGTCTATTGTATCGAGGGGTTGGAGTTATTCCAAAAGACGTACTACTTCCCTAATGAAGGTAAGTAAATCCTTGGTAGTGGATCTTTACAGTTCCACTGAAGTAAGTATCTCCTTGTGGAGAGTAAGTTTCCTTAGCCAATGCAGTGCCGAGCATTCACAGAGAATGTGCTAGAATATTTCATATTCCTCGAGGCAGAATCGACAATCCGTAACATGGCACAGACTCATCTTGTTAACGTGGTATCTCAGGCCTCAGTGGCGAGTTAGGAAGCTTGCTAATTTCCTAATGCTCTCATTATCTAAGTTAAGGATTTCCTTGTAGGAGTAAGGCTTAATTGGACGCTATGGATTGTCTTAGACCAGGGACATTTTCCCAGTGGTCAAGACGAAGTTGGTATTCCCAGTCGCTAATTTGCCCTAAGGCAGCAGCCCAATTGAATCTGCAGTACGGTTCTGGTCCCATGAACGCGGATTCTGATGCAGCCCTAGCTAGTTCATCCGAAGCTTCATTGATTACAATAGCTTGGTGACCGGGTACCCATCCAAGTTTAATCTTATTTTGTCTGGCCATGATCTGTAAGGCAGCGTAGCAGCATTCAACTCTCATAGAGTCCATCGTATTAGAGGACAGCGCTAGCAGTGCTGCTTGACTAATCCGAATGGATAAGAATTTTTTCGCCCTTAATACCCTTTTTGGATATTTGGTCGGCGCAGATTTCAATGGCATGGACTTCTGCCTGGAACACCGTAGGACACTTTTCCATGGGTATCGACAGTTTGGCGTTGGGTCCAAAGAGGCCAGCTCCAACTCCAGAGTCCATTTTCGATCCGTCAGTTTATCAGGTCAAGCTTTTTGCGTCTCGTTCAAGAGCACCATTGGCCCATTTGGCGCGGTCTGGCATTTCTACCTCAAAAAGTTGACCAAAACTGTATTCCCTAACTATAGTGTCTGGGATGGACAGAAACATGTCCATATTTAAGATTAAGTTAAGTATTTTCAGGTGACCCACACGGCCCCCTGGTTTAAACTTATATTCAAGCTGCAGTTTGACGGCACATCTCGCAGCCGTCTTCCTAATGAAGATTTGTAAGGGTGAGAGCCCTACTATTAACAGCAATAAACATACTATGGAAAATAGCCCGGCTCTGCCAATAAGGCTGAACAACGTCCAAATAATCTGGGAGTCAATCCATAATGGTATTAGCAAAAATCTGAAACATTACGAAACACCTATAGCAGAAGGTTGAAACCACCTTCTATATCACAGCACAACCTGGTAAGTAAACTATTATTGGAAATTAGAATAATCTATTTACGGCACACATGTTAAGGTGGATCCTGATGTTAAAGGGACACCATAAATTTACTATTTCCCTTTCCAGTACCAGCGGTCTTACCGAAACCTTTGATTGGAGCCTTTTTGAGGATCTGAAAGAACTAACATGGGAGTGCATATACCCACATGATCAATTGTAATGTTTGTAATATGTTTGAATAAACGAAGTTTTCATTCACGACAAGCGAGGCATCGTCAGTTCCTGCCCTCAGAGTTTTTATATAAATTAACGTCTTAGGCAGCAATCAGTAAGTAGTAGTTCTAACATGACTAAGTTGCAAATCTACGTTGCCACTAACGTATGGGTACATACAGTGCATACATATATACATTTAAACGAAACAACAGACTTTCGTTAACATTGTAAGTTAATTACATACTCAGTCTATGACCACGTCAGTGGCTACCCCGGCAGAGACAAAGCCCGGATCTTCGCTCAATAGTAAATCATACATTTTATTAAATCATCATCAGTTATAACTCATCCGACCGTAACTGAATCATCTCTTTCTAAGCTTCCAATCTTCCTAGTTGCACGAAGAGAAATATATCAAACCTAACATTGTGCAATTAACCTTAATCTCTAAACAAAACTACAGTTCCCGCACCGACACATCCCCATCTACATCCCAAGGTTAGAACAAAACCCGAGAATAATACATTCTGAGCACTCTTCGACCAGAGTAAAATGTTTCAACATCAATTAATCATGTCGTGTTCCCTCGACTGTGGCTGGCATCCATAACTCCATCTACATTTAGACACTCAAATGATATTTCAATTCACAATGTGACTTCTTTGGCAGCAACGTCAGAGCGTCAAAGCGTCAGAAAGTTTTGCAAGAATCTTTCAGTGCACAAAGAGCGAAAACCGTTCAACAACACTATGATTAATGCGTTTCATTAGCTTCGTGGTTCTGTCGTGTGCAGACGGTGTTTATGATGGTGGTGATACTCTTGGTGCAACAACACTCACCTACGCTTTCAATTTGAATTGCCATGACGAGCCTAATAACGCGGTGGGAAGAACCAAAGCCAGCACATGGCCGATCGGCATCACATATCCTAATAAAGTCATACCGATCAAAAGAACCAGCACACACGTACGCATCAGATCACATTCGGGGAACTCCTTAAATTTACGCCTCGCGCCTTGTGTGAGTTGTTATAATAATCCAATTCCATTACAAGCAGACCTCCTCCGCAATTAGCACGAGAGGAAAGCCGATGGAGTTCTGAGCTCCCATCTGAAGCCAGCTCACAACACCCATCCCATTGCTTCTTGATAATGGTAAGCGAACTGCTGCCGTTGAAGCCACCATCAACATCTCGAAAAAGTATCTCAAGTTCTGGATGCCGCAGATGGAGACAGTCTCTGGTGCACCACCGATTCGAGTGCACATTTTGCGAATTGAATTTGTATGCAAATTTCTCTCAATTGAAATCTGTTGAATTTCCATCCTGGAACAGGGTATACTATGCATCTGGAGATGAATCAACGGATGGCAAAAGGTGTATCTCTGGTGGATTTCTTGGGTACGTCAACGGCGGCGTTGTACTGCAAAATGAATGTGAAATGTCAATCTGAATTCATCATTTGCGGTGTGAAATAAATAAATGTGTTTCGAGAGATCGTTTGCTGTATGCTCGGGCTGGTGCCAGGAAAAATCGACTTTGAAAATGGATTCCATGTACGTACGTCCTGTGATCAATGGTTATGTGATTGCACGTTGAGGTGTGGTGCTGGATTGATTAATTCTCATGGAAAATTGGTTTTAACATAATTAATGAGATGTACGAAAGAGATTTTAAGAAATTGGATAATGGAGGCCTACATGTCAAGCCTGTGAGGAATTTACTGCCTTGTGATTCCTTTTCTAACTTTGACTGTAAAAGGAGTAATTAATTAGCTTATTTGGATCCTGCATTTGGACATACTTAAATCAAACGAGCCAACTGTAGAGTGCAGGAGCTGCTTTCTAAAGACACTGATCCTCTCTGTATTCACAAACCTTCTGTCATGACAAGGGAACAAAAACATATTTACAGGGTATAGGGCCTAGTTTCTTCCAACAATTTGTCTTTGAGGGGACCTACGGTTAAAGCCGTCTGGTGAAAAACGCTCGAGAAGAAATACCAACTTGGAAGCGTTACAAAGATTCAACGGGCAGGCTGTCTGGGGTTGGCGGGATCGATGAGATCAACACCAACAGCAGCTCTGGAAAAAATATTGAATTTGCTTCCACTTGACAAATACTGTGCGAACTCGGCAGCTTAAACTGCACTAAGACTAAGGGAAGCCGGTCTATGGATAGCTAAACATTTTGGTCATGCTACCACAACCACTACCCAACTGCAACCAGAGATTCTCTATCAGAATTCCTAGCAGAGAGGAATGGAATGAAGGCAGAGTCCCTTTCGAGAATGAACTGGCCATGTTCACCGACGGATCTAAAAGGATTGCTGGTACGGGTGCCGGTGTATAGTGTGAGTCTCGAAACACATTTCGCTCGTTTAGACTTTAGGACAGGTGTAGTCTTTTTCAGCTAAAGTTGTTGCAATAAAACAAGCTGCGGATATGATTATTGAGGAAAATATTTCAGAAAAAATAATCAGCATCTATTTCCACAGTCAAGCAGCCATTAAGGCTTTGCAGTCCACATCGATAAGATTCAAGCTCGTAAAAATGTATAAAAAACGACTGGATGACATCTCAGCGGACAATACGGTGACCCTGTGCTGGGAAAACGGATATTTCCGGTAA
This sequence comes from Blera fallax, assembly GCA_946965025.1. Lineage (NCBI taxonomy): Eukaryota > Metazoa > Arthropoda > Insecta > Diptera > Syrphidae > Blera > Blera fallax. The sequence goes on from OX337245.1 coordinate 24,543,998, forward strand.
CGAAAAAGCGGACGAACTAGCCAGAGAAGGGTCGCTTATGAACTCTTCACGTGCCCTCCCTGAGGCCAGTATACCGCTCAGGGCACTGCAAAGGGAGATAGAAATCGAGGCCATTGAAGAGGCCAATAAACGCTGGTACCGATTAAATACGTGCCCAACAGCCAAGTCATTATGGCCAGTCTACGACAAAAAGTGATCTATCAATCTTATAGAACTAAGTCGAAGGGATATCGGCATAGCTGTGACAGGACACTGTGTGATAGGTAATCACGCAGCACGGCTAGGATTACCGCACAACGACTACTGTAGCAGCTGCAGGGACGAAGAGGAAATAGAATCCGTTCGTCACCTCCTTTGTGGCTGTCCAGCGCCGGCCACTAAAAGAAAACGTGCTCTTGGCAGTTACTGATTTTCAGAACTGGACGAGTTACGTAACATTGGGCTAACCAAACTCCTGAGATTCATACATTTATCTGGGTGGCTTAACTTAGCGGTCGAAGATTGATATTTAGGTTCCCATGGTTTTTAAATATTGGGCACAATGGCGTCTTAGTGATCTAAGTGAGCCGTTGACAAACCTATCAACAAGGGCGCCCATTTACCTAACCTAACCTAACTAATGTACGGTTAAAGCCATACCAGGGAAGCATATTAAGTTCTCTTCCATTTATTGCAGTCCTACATTATTTACTTGAAGGAAAAGTGACGGACCCCAAAGTGCATCAATTATTCTTTGCTGACGATGAACCTTCCATATGTGAGCATCAAACGTCACTGCAACGAGCACGTGATGTATGGGTGGATGTTTTGAAGGGAAATAGATATCATATTTATCCAAAAAAGACAGAGTTCCTGTACTGGTACACTCCAACATTATGAACATTTATTTTAATAGAAAAGTGATTCCTAAATGTGAAAAGTTTAAGTAAGTATCTGATATCTGTGATCACTATCGAAGCAACAATTGATGACGAAATCAATCGTCGTAACAAAGCTTGATCGAATTAAAAATTTAAGGATCCGAGAAATCCATCACGTTGAATCGGCAAACTCCACAGGCGGACCAGTAAGGATGCAGTAAAGTGGGGGAGATATGATCCTCATAATCATGATCATAACTTTGCCTAACAAAAGGAAAAGAAGAAGAAGAGTTAAGCTCAGTAAACGAAATAGGCTTAACTTGAACCAAGTTACTGATGTTAATCATACTGCTTGGCTGCCTGACAGTCTTCTAAATGATCTCAATTTAATATTTCCCTTTCCATTTAACCCTTTTGTTAAGTGTTATAGGTGCTCATCCTTACCACACTTTCAACAGAAAGTTGACTAGACGCAGTTGAAACATCTACAAGACTCATCTTAAAATACTTAAAATACTTACTTGTTCTCTAGGTTGAGTTTTAAGTATACTTTCCGATCGTTACCATGAAAATCATTCACAACAAAGTCTCCCATCATAAGAATGCTGCAACAACAAAATTAATAAAGTGCTGCACAAAAAGACGTCTGAAGTTCCAGACACATCTTGTTCTCTTTCACAACTTTTAGGTGCAAATTGATGTCTATTGAGCGTGTTAAAATACAATATCAAGACTGTTTGCAATCCCATCATAACTGACAAACAGTTTAAGACCCCTTTTAGGCCACATTAGAACGTCTCTCATCGTCTGCACTCATAAGGAAGGAGGCGTGTTTCATACCACTCCAAAACAGATCTGCTAGACGCGCGCCCGCAATCTATTCGCCCGGGCAAAATCACTTTTCAAAACAGACGGACGGATACCGATGGTGGTGGTAGTGGTGATGGTAATATCTGAAAGGCTATTATCGCACGATCATGAGGGAACAATTACCAAATCAATGGCCATCCACATGGACATGTTGTGCTAAATCATGTCCTGTTCTATTACTGGATTACCCATAATGACAGGTTGTAAGTATCTTATAAATGCAACTCACAGACTCATAACGCTCTATCAGTTGCCAGATGGTGGGGAGGGGAAGTTTTATTGACAGCAGCAATTACGTAGCGAATCATTGCAGTTGAAGATTTTATTTTGTTATCGTCATATTGGCCACTCGGCGCGTACACCACCTCATATGTGGATGAATGAAAACGTTTTGGACGCCATCAATTAAGGGAATGGTGGCCGTTGGTAAGGAGAAAACGTTCGCAGCCTAAATTGAAAGTGTTAATGCATTTATGGGAAATTGGTTTGAGTAAACAGATTATGCCTACCTGTCACTTAACAAGTTTTTATAAAAATAAAAAACCAATGGTTACGTATAGTAGCTAACTGCCACGTCAACTAGAAAGAAATTGGCGAGTGTTTGAAAGGGTTAAAAAAAAAAGGATAACACAGACAATTTTTAAAGACTACTCCAGTAATTTTTTTAGTCTAAACCAGGAATAAGAGCTAGCTGTCTACAAGATTTCAAAAATTTACGAAGTTATCCAATCAATTCACGTAAAAATGGCGAATGAATTATTGAGAAAAACGGCAATTCAAAAAAATAACTGGCGTCTGTAAAAGTGGTTAGTGCTTAATAGGGCCCATACACGATACGGTTTGTCTATTCGACCTAGTCTGCCCTACCGTGCCTTACTTCGACAGACACTATACAACGGTTGGACAGATTTTACCACACACGATACAATCAGTCGGACGACAGCTTGGCACCGCCTTAAAATATTAAGCATTGCTTGATATCAATTCGACCGTCGGATAGACCATCCAACAACGCCACACACGATGGGATCGATCGGACGGACTTCAATGTCTGTCAGACTTATCGTATCGTGTATGGGGCCTATAAGACAACTGAGCGGGAGGTAGGATGTTCGAATCCCAGAACGTCAAATAGACTTTTTCGCGCATATCTGACAAACTTCAGAGAGCAATACTGGACTGTCATGACAAAGCTTCACGATTCGCCTTTCGGATAGGGTTTTGATCTGTTGGCCTCTGTTGTTTGTGCAAAGACGTGTTCCCTCAAGTGCCAACTCCATGTGAAGTTATGCATCCCTACAACACTCCATAACGATAATTTTTCATAGTATGAGCAATGCATTCAGCGATGTAATATTTTTCTTTTCTAGAGTGTACCTACAGTCCCATACGGTCTTAAATTTTATGGGGAAATTCGGACCAATTCTAGTTTATTCTTTCCTTAGCCATTAAGTTTGCATAAGAGTTGGCATAAGTTTTTTTGTCAGAAGGTTTTTTGTCTTGCACCTAAACGGTATTGGTTTCGAGAAATCTTTGAATCTCTAGATTTTGATTAATCTTGGTACTACTATTACAGATAAACACCGAAAAGAATGTCTTTCAATTCAATCTGGTCATTTGTATGCTCAACTTGAGCCTTAACGACTTGTCAATATTTCCCTAAAACTGCCACAAAGTTGACAGCGACAACTAGGCACCGGACTATTAGAGAATCCTATGCAAAGTGGGCTGGCAAGAATCAGGTACAGTTCTGAATGTGATTAACCCCGTAAGCTATTTAAAAATGGTACTGGGTGCAGTAAACGAAGTAGTTAGACCTTTTAAATGGGTTTAGGAAAGTACTTAAATCTTAGAAAAGTTATCGTGCTGGCAACCGTAGACCTCATGCTTTTCTCTTCGTCAGTTGGAGTAACGTGTTAACCATGATAGAAAAAACTTTCCACGTACCACAATGTCTTCTACGAATAGTGAAGACTACCTTACAGATAGAAAACTAATAAATGAAACTACATAAAGACCTTAAGGAAGAGAATTCTGGTAAAATTCAATTCTACGATACGATTTGTGGAATATTTTCTACTATGGAAAATCTCAAAATAGAGATGCCCCGCCACACTTACTTGCTTGGTTACGCCAATGATATCCCAGCAGTGTTTACGGTACGACACTTTTAAGATGCCCAAAGGCGCCATCAAGTCATGAGGTACGTCCAGTCCTGGATGAAAGACCATCGACAAAGAACACAGAAATAGTTCTCTTGACTAAGAGACGTATTCCTATTTGGTAGTGAGGATGGATACACAGCTCACAGCAACTAAAGTAAGCGCCCGAAAGATCACATCAGCATTGAATAGACCTAGGTGAAAATTATAAAGACCCACAGCAAGCCGGAGCAAATTAGTCATGACAGTCACGTACTCTATTCATTTGTATAATTGTGTCATCTGGACAGATGCGCTCCTACAAGAAAAGTATTGCGGACAATTGGCAGAGGTACAACAAAGAAGTGGTTAGCTTCTATGATACATTCTCATGTCAGGCGTTCTAAATAGGATTCGCTTTTCTCGAAAACGGTCCCCACGATTTTGCTCAAATTTCCTTTTTGAGGGCGCTTTTTGAAACGCACTTTTTTTTCTAAGCTGATTGTCCTTAGTGCATTTGTTTGATAACATGTGAACAGTTGTAACAGAACTTCAAATCCGAGCTACATATATGCAAATGAGCATACTTAGGTGCCAGTACGTATGACTGAGTGGTGCACTTTATTTTATCTGGCCTTATGCATTCGAAAGCGATAATCTGAGAATACTCCATATAACAATTAGCGCCAGATGAATGATATCTGATCTGCAGCAGGTCAAAACGTCATTAATCGAAAGAAACTGTCTTATTTTTGTATCCATCAAGTTTTACTTGTTGCAGATAAGGACGCAAAAAGTGTATTTTTTAAGCTTTGAATTTTAAACGTTAACACAAAAACTTAACATTTAATTAAAAAACATGAATATTTTTTCAAAGGATATGTAAAGCAGGAACTTCACGTAGCCCTACAGGAAATAGTTGAAAGGCGTATAATGACACGGTATTTGAAGCCAAGAGATATTGTGAACCATACGGTCTCTTCTCAGAACTCCTCGAGCCCAAAATGAGCCTCGTCGCTGAACAAAATTTTGCGATAAAATGGGTCAGCTTGCAACTGCTGTAGAGGCCATTTTTAACGGTGTGGTCGAACAGTTGCTCTGACTGACGATGAATCGATAAATTTGAAACTACTTGCACAATTTAGTTAAAAATAGGGACATCTTTTCAGTACAATGTGTTGGTGCTTTTAATTATTAACAGAATAAATGAAAAGAAATGTTTACACAGTTCCACGGATAGCTTTTTCAGATCAACGATAATGGGTCAGCTAAAAATCACGAAGCCGCCTATCACAAATCGCCGGTAGCCTTGTTCAAGTATCCCTGTCGTAAGTCCTATCTATGCAGTTTCATTTAGACTCTCGCATTTCATATCCCATAGCTTAAAACCTAAGAACCATATGATCGTTTTCAAACTCCAAGGATTAAAATATGATACACAATTGCAGTTTCATTCTACGGAGCACACTTGCAACAATGACAGCAATTTCTTGCACATGATCAATGATACCAAGTGCCCATCCAATTACGGGGCTCTTTTAATACTCAAGCGTTAGGACTCAAAATTAAAGAAAAACACGAAGAAATAAACATCACCACAACAAAATCTTAGCTCTGACCCAAAAAGCACGAACTGTTCTCACAACTAGACCCTTGACACTGAATAACCACTTCAAAGTCAAACCACAGTCACATCCTTGATGCATCGCTCATCTGTTTTTTATTTCCTATCCAACAACAGGAATCTACCGTCAAACTTGTATTACATATTCTATCACTTGACAAAATGTTTACCTACTTTGCCTTAAATGCCGCACATTTAAGGCTGCCATTTGGACGCTTCACTTGATTCTGATGATTCATTTTTGCATGCACTCACAGATACTTCACACAATCGCACGTACGGTACTCCTAGCCACTCGAAACAATTCAATTCGGACCTCTATTGGTTTCTAGTGGTTGCATTTGAATTCCACATTTGCAGTCTCGTCTTTGGTTTACCTGAAGATGATTGACGTTTTGTTTTTCACTTTTACGTTTCTCGTATCTACGATATCGTTCAGTTGTGGTATCTAAGCTAAGCTGAGCTCTATGGCCATATTTGTGGCTGCTGTCGTTACTGCTTCTTCTTCTGTGCCTTCTACTTCCATCTCTATAGGTGCACTCACAAAAACACTCTATATTTTTGCATCTTGTTTACTTTGGGATAAATGGGTGCCTACTTGTTAAGTTATTCACAGTCACGGACAACCATGACGATGACAAAGAAGACAAAACCAAAAAAAAAAAAAAAAACAGAAAAACAGCGCGCAACCTCAATTTATGCATAACATCTTCGAACGGTGGCGAGTGGGTGACATCTTTGGCTTTGTTTTGGATTCTGGATACACGTTCAATAAAAATTTATTTTATTTTTGGCCAACGTACTACTGGGACCGATGACACTTGATAAACGCGCAACGTATGGTCAGACACATGGTGACATGTGCGAGATATTTTCATCTGTTAATTGTTTTACGCGGAAATACTTGCGGTTGACCTCGCAGGTCAATCAGCATGGTTGTTGAATGGATGCGGCTTGAGACACTGGCCATCATGAAACCATAAAGCAGTTTTATAACTATGATGCGAATGTGAGAGACCATATGACCCACCGATCTGTACGAGGAAATCTTTGGTAGTGAAGCTTAGGCCTAGGTGGGTTTTATATCTTTTTGCAATTTCCATTTTCAACCGGTTGGGGATCTTCTTCTGTGAGGTCTCCAACATGGATTACTGTTGACTTGTCTACGACATTTATTGATTTCACGATGACGATGTAATAGGTACACATACGAGTATGTACATATACATATGTATGCTCGCATATAATGCGTAAAAAGTAAGATCTTCCATCTTCGTGTCTGTGAAGAATCTGTGATTACATGGGCAGAGAACTATGAGTAAAATGTGGAGAAATTAATTTACCTTGGGGGTATGGTCGTAATAGTAAAAATCAGCGTGAAACTTATTAAAAAAATTTGTTATATGGAAGTGAAAAATTGCAAAATTTTCCTGGAAAGTAGGAGTGACATGAAAATATCAAAAACTCTTGTATAAATAACATGCTTCTACCTATAATAGCACTGTGCACTGTGTTGGACATTATGCAGCTACATACATATGTATGTTGATTCAACTAAATGTGGATATACTCTCGAATCTGTCCTTTAAGTTGTCCATATTAGCCGACGTTCAGATTTGAAATGTACATGTTCTTCCTACACAACGATATAAATACAACATATGTACTAACGGAGAAGCGACTGCGTACTGATTGTTGCTTAATGGTTATCTTCATGCACAGAGATGAAACAGCATAAGACTGTTATAAGAGCAATATTATATAAAAAAGTGCATTGCCTCCATATTTTCTGTCAATAAATACGTCTCAAATTACAGTAAAGATGGATGCCCAAACCACTTATGTACCTTAATCCGACCCAGTCAATTTCAAGAATGTCTGTTACATGAGCATTTCAATAATAAATATAATACAATGTCGTAAACAGCCTTTTATTTTAGGAAACCCGGATTATATTGGCTTACGGTTACGACAACAATTATTAGTCGTTATAAATGTGGAGCATTATCACCTTTTCCGACATGTGGATGTCCGTTACTTTATGGCTACGCCTAAGCACAAAGAATAATCCCGGGTATTAAAGAAAGTATCCTGTAGAATCTCTAGATATCAATTGAGAACCTCTGGGGATCGGAAAATATTGTCCACCCAAAGTTGTCAGCCAGTAAATAAGCAAGAATTCTAGAAAGGTTTCTTTGGACGTTTAAAAGGTTTTACTTAGTGTCTTGCATAGAACTCTATTAAACAAGATAGCCTCCTATCAACTACTAAAACTTCTCTGCGGCTAAATAAAAACTTTGGAGGTCAATTTAGTTTAGTTTAATGTAGAGAAAACCCTTGAGGAGAGAAGACATATTCTAGCGCCTTTCTTGACGTATCTAAAGCCTTCGACAAGGTATGGCATGAAGGGTTGAAGCTTAAGCTGAAGCAGGTTCTTCCGGAACAATTATACAAGATTTTAGAATCCTACCTTGCTAACAGACTTTTCCGTGCAAAACACGGAGCTGAATACTCTGAATTTAAGGACATCGCCGCCGGAGTACCGCAAGGAAGTGTTCTAGGTCCGATCTTGTTCTTACTCTACACTCGGGAAATACCCCAAGAAGAAGGTACTGTTGGAGCCACGTTCGCGGACGATACGGCTTTACTTGCAACAGATAAATCAATCGATTCAGCAACTGTAAAGCTTCAACGAGTTTGGACAAAATTTGCGAGTGGACAAAGCGCTCAAGAAACCAAATCAATCCATGTTAATTTTACTAACAAAAAATTTATAACCTACCCATCATCCTAACTCCGTAAAAATACCGTATGCAAACAAGGCTAAGTATCTAGGAATGACACTAGACGCGAAACTCAAATGGAAGTCGCACGTTAAGAAGAAGCGCGACGAGCTTTTATACAAGTAAGTCCTTAAACCTGTATGACAAAATTTGCGTGTGGACAAAGCGCTCAAGAAACCAAATCAATCCATGTTAATTTTACTAACAAAAAATTTATAACCTACCCATCATCCTAACTCCGTAAAAATACCGTATGCAAACAAGGCTAAGTATCTAGGAATGACACTAGACGCGAAACTCAAATGGAAGTCGCACGTTAAGAAGAAGCGCGACGAGCTTTTATACAAGCAAGTCCTTAAACCTGTATGAACGTATGGCGAACAATTTTGGGATTATACTAAGGAAAGCAATAGAGATAATTTTCAATCCTTTCAAAACAAAGTGCTAATAGTAATAGTAAATTCTCTGTGGTATATCAGGAACAATGATATCCACCGAGACTAAAGCTATGTCCAGACGATTGCCAAATCTGACAATATTGTCAGTTCTACACATGTGCTGACAATTGCTGCCAATGAGCTGACAATGGCAAACTATCTTACATCGTTAAATTGTCAGTTCACACGGTTGTTCGCTTCTGTCCCAATTTCTGACAATTTAATGTCAGATGGTTGGTCTGACAATGCTTTTACTTACAACGATGTCAGATCACTTATTGTCAGTTCACACGGTTGGTAGATAAAAGCTTCGCACATCTGACAATTTCCAATGAGTCTGCAAATGTCCTGATAATTGGCTGACAATGCTGAAAATGAGTATTCACACGATTGGTAGATACCTGACAATTTATTGTCAGATCGCTGTCTGACAATTGTCTGACATTTGACAATGTTTTTCTTAAAATATTGTTGTCACACGATTGTAAAACATTTGGGACACATTTTCATTGGCAGACCTGACAATATTGTCAGATCTGGCAGTTGTCTGAACATAGCTTTAGGAGTAGCTACCGTCGATGACGAAATAACGAACTTTACTCGCAAACTCAGTACTTGTCTTCATGGACGTTGTAATAACACCATATTCCAAATTTTGGACGAGACAAGCCTTGTGCGCCGACTACAAAGAAGGAAACCGTTCGATTTAGAGCAATAAGGGGTAGCCGTATGTAACGACGGAATCAGCGGGTGCTGAACGCGAATATTCCTGAAACGCAAACTAGTTAATATGGGAACTTAGTTGTAGTCAATCAATAGAAGGGAGGTGTTGTTTAGTGAGCAATAATCTCGCACCACTATGAGCACCAGGCTCATAGTGCCTTTTGAAGATTTTTCACCTACCCACAAATAAAAAAAAAAAAAAAGGATTGTGTAAAGGCAATCCTGATATTTATGACGGCATTGCCAGTTTTTATCCACTCATCCAGTTATAAGTAAGCAAACCGAAATTTCTCACAATCAAACGAGAAAAGTGTAGATTCAAAATGATTCACATTCGATTATCGGATTCCCAATGACAGCTCGATTAATTATTCTGATATTCTTAACAAAAAAAAATAAAAACAAAAACAGCGCGGAGAGTGACTGACGTGGGAGCACCACATGCAATTGATCATTCAGTCAATTTATCAAATTTCGAATCTGGTCAAACTCAACTTGTTTCATTTGCAGTCATTTTGGGAAAGGTCATCCAACGAAAGATCAATCACTCAAGTTGTTTGGATATGAAATAATCGTGAACAAGACAAAACACTTTCCATGTTTAATGGTGCACCATTTCTTACAGAGTGCACCTTAGACATTATGTTCTCATGGCAACATACAAAAAAAATAAGCAGCTAGGTTTTCGGTTATATCATGTTTATTCGACATGTATCTAAGCGTAGAAACAATAGAAAACTTTCGTTACAAAAAAGTACGTGCATTATTATTTATTGTTTTGCTCACCAATTTTTTGGAAATAGTATGTATGTACATATGTAGATCGAATGGTGATATTATTTTTACTGACATCCTGTCTGTCCAAAGAGAAGAACCAATGGTCGGTCAGCCACAGCTATATTCACGAGATACTTTAGAGGAAATATTTTGAAAGAAACTGTTCACCATGAAGTGATGCAAAGATTATGGAGTGTTTCCACAATTGAAATTCACCTTAGTGGAGTAGTCGAATTTTCGCATTCGAAAAAAGTACAAATTCTCCAGAAAGATAGAAACTTCTTATGGAAAAGCTTATGAAAAGTACATGCAGGTCCATCGTATTCACCACTGTAATGCCTTGTCTATTTACAACCCGGGCCAAAGCAGACTCTACAAAGAGAACAGAAGCAAACGGATAACGTACTGCAAGACCTATAACAGAAATGGTTTTGAATAACAACAACAAAATAAATTATGACCGTAAGATATTGAATTGAGTGATGTGTGATAGTGATGTTCTAACAAGTTGCAGCTTCGTAAGTGTAACAGATTTAAACACACAACAATTCTAAAATTTTTTCAGGAAGTCATAAGTTGTCAAAGCTGAAATAGGGATGAAAATTCCGTTATTCTGCAGGACTTTTATGTAAATTATAAGGGTATAAGAATAGATCACCTCTTAGTTATGTACACCGAGGAACGCTGGATGCCTTGTATTTGGGTTGCTGTGAATAAGTAGGAGTTTCAGTCATCTCTCCATCCTTGCGCAAAGTCCATGCTAATCTTCTCTTGCTGGGTTGCTGTGAATAAGTAGGAGTTTCAGTCATCTCTCCATCCTTGCGCAAAGTCCATGCTAATCTTCTCTGTGTCATTCCAATTTTAGTATATGTTCTGTCTAAGCAGAACTGTGAACTCTGCATCAACTCAAGCAAAACTGAACTGATGCTCTTTACCACTAAAACCAAAATACAGACCTTCACGCCTCCACGGCTAGATAACCTATTAAGTAAATAGGTGCGCTACTTGATCCAAAACTAGGCTGGAAGCTTAACATTGAGCAACGGATAAACCAAAAGGAAGCCTGCGTGTCTTTCTATGCTTGCAGCAACACCTCCGCTAAGAATTGGGGACTTTGCCCGAAGATAGTCATATGGATGTACACCGCGGTGGTGAGTCCTATATTTTCCTATGGATTGCTAGTCTGTTGGCCTGCATTAAGGAAAAAATACAACATCAAACTTTTCAACAAAATTCAAAGAACTGCGGCTCTCGGCGCAACGGCTGCCATGAGAACATGTTCAACCGAAGCTTTGAACATAATACTGCACCTTTTACCACTCGATCTTCACATTATGTATTTATCATCATGCAGTACAGTTAGACTCAGAGAAATAGGATATTTATGGTCATAACAGCATCCTAAATCTATTACCACATGGTCTGTTAATTAGTTCAACCAACTTCACAACTCCCAGACTGTACTTCAGAAATGACGTCACGGACAAATTCCCGAACAAATGAGTTCGAAACAACAGTCTTCATCGGTTCAAAATGGACTGTGGGGATATTCTCTGATTCCTTCAACATTTCCATGTCTTACCGCCTTCCAGGTTCGTGCAGCATCTTCCAGGCGGAAGTTCTTGCTGTAGGCTTGCCGTCTACTCAAACAAATCTGTACACTCCTAAACAACAGTCAGGCCGCTATCAATGCTATTGTATCTGCCACTACATCTTCGAGGCTAGTAGAACAGTGTAAGAAGAAACGGGTCATCGCTTCAAGGTCAGTCTCCTTTGGGTGCCGGGTCACAGCAACTTTGAAGGAAATGAGAGAACTGATAAACTAGCGAGGCGGGTATCCGCCCTTGCTGGTTCCCTTGCTAAAGCGGTGATCGTTCCGTTGGGGGGCCTTTGCGCACTTCTATTTAAGGCTAATTGTAAATGGCAGGGCTGCGCCTCCAAGCAGATGTGGTCCAAATACTACTTGAACAGAACACAAGATAAACTGTGCAGATGTTGCAAGAGCTCTGGCAATTAGTACTGGCCATCAGGTCAGTTCTTATGCGGCCAATAAAATGAAACAATTTTACACTTCCTTTGTAGGTGTCCGGCTTTATGCGGAACCAGAATTTGGTCCCCAGCATCATGCTCGCCTCTTCTTCAACTTTTGTAGAAGCGTTTATGATGGAACGATGATGTTTGCATACCACAGCAGCTGGATGGACTTTTTCTTTAAGTAGTGACCTTAGTATTGATATCAGTTGGGTTCTCTTCCTCCCACTCTCTGCCTTTCCTCAACTAAGCAACTATGTTCTTTAAGACAATACATACCTTGTACATCGGTGAGGTATTAATTCCGAACTTTGAAATAGCCGGCAAAAGCTTGGAATCCATACAGTTGGAATCATCCAATGAAGATGGATTTAAGATATAACTTATACTGTCGTTAGTTTTACTCATTGCATATACAATACATTAGTGTTTTTTTTTGAAAAATCAAAGAACTAATTTTTGGCTTAAAGCCTCTCCTCTGTGATTAGACACTCACCGGTGTACCACACAATATACTTCTAATACTCCTAGATTCTACATTCACGTTTATTTTTCAGTTATCACCACAATGGAGGTAGCTGTGGCGTAGCAATAGCGTAGTAGGAGCTGTCAAAGAGTTGAAATGTAAGGAAACTCAATAGAGCGCCCGCAATGAGGTAGCTCTGGCATAGCAGTAGTGTAGCACGAAGTTGGTTACTGACCCTACCACAAACAGCAGAGCTCATGACATCTTTAGGCTATCGCCTCTCACGATATGTACATATGCCTTGCAGCAGATCTATTCCAATACTGTTCCTGCAGGGAGTATAAGTTCCTTATACACTATTAGAGAAAGCATTTGCGGCCTTAGCAATAGTTACGTATGTCTAGGGCCTTCTAAGTACAATATACCATAGAGTGAACAAAAGCCTTTCGAATAGGAAAATTACCTCTAGTAGTGAAATTAAATTAGCCTTCAAGTCATCAAGTCATCTTTTCAAGTTTCCCACAAAATTCAGTAGCCAGTTCAAAGTTTATCTACCAAATCACTTGGCGTATATGCTTCCTCGTCTTCTATACGGCTCTATTCTGATGTAAAAAAAAAAAAAAAAAAAACTTCTCAAAGCGAATAACCCCACACAAGAAAAGATTCGCGCGCAGTTTATAAACTCCAGCAAGCTGATGGAGAAAAGAAGACAGATTACTAGCCTAACTCCTAATGGTTGGCACTTTTTCACTGTGACTACAGCGTAAACAATGATTTACTGTCCTACCTACCCCCAGAGAGCAGTACAAATCTTATACCCATATCCAGCAGCTGAATTCTGGCCAGTACTTTATCTTAATTCCAGACGTCATCTAGGATTACACACATCTCTCTCTCTCTCTTCGCGATTACAGCACCACCGTCTCAGGTGAATCTATTTTCCAAGCCCTCAAAGCGTTTTCGAGGCGTTTTTCCATCGCCGATGAGCACTTTTTTTTTCGTATCTCTCTCTCGTTGTCTGCTGATATTTTCAAGTTGTAGAGTTCTGTGCACAGTGCGAAAGATCTACAAAATTAATTACCACTTCAATGAAACTCAATGGCACTCTGAATGGAACCGGATGGATGATGATGAGATCTTCAACCAGCAACAACAAGAAAAAGTACAACACCAGCGAGATCAACATCAGTGATGTGTCTAAAAGTTGTGTACAATGCTGATGAATAGCTCCCGGACCGCAATTACACTTTTGCACATGGCTAGCATGGTGTATGCTGGGATTTGGCAGCTGTAATCTAGAGCTAAATCATTGAGCGAGCATAGATACATAGATACTTCTTCACTGCATTTTGTTTTGCTGTGTCTGCTTTTGGTTCATCATTTTTATTTTTAACAGAAAATTTGTAATTATGATCTTTTCACTGCAGACCAGTTCATTCAACTGAAATCGCAGATACACTAGTGAGTCCCGCGAGTCTGCCATTTAACTGGGGAAGCAGTAAAGGGGGAGCATTGTGATATATTGGTGAAAATTCATCACGGCATCTTACGTTTTAATTTAGTTTTAAACTTTGCCGTGAAGCATTTCACGGAGGATAAATGAGCATAGATGCCCTATGAACCGTACGAGGAGGAGAGGAGTAAACCATAGGAGAGGATTCTTAAATAGTTTTTAATGCCACCAACTGAAGATGATGAAGTCATTGAAAGGAGACTTTGGTAATTGAGTTAACCATTCGCAAGGAGATTTCCATTTAATTGTGAACAATTAAACTTATATGCAATCAGCATGTTGTTATGTCAGTCATTTAGCTGGGGATCCTTTTTAAGCACGTTTAAACAACTTTCTGAAATAGGAAAGAGGTATTTATTAAAGTTAAGAAGATTGATAGAAATTCATGGTTCCGAACCATGCAATTTAGAGTAAGACATAGTTCTAGAGTTGAAATCCATTTATGAGCAAATAAGAAGCCTTGTCCCTGTCAAGGCAAAATAAAAAGGGATTGCAAGTAAATATGTACATTCTACAGGATCAGCTGGAAGGAAGAGAGGAATGTATTAAAGTCAAAAGATTTTTCAAAAACAAGAGTGACCAAATGACACCGAACCGAAAATACAGAGGCAACGAAGCTCGAAAAGCTGTGAAGAATTACTTAACAGCGCTTAAGGCTGTCATTAAGCTTGGAACTTTATAAAACATAAAAAAGCGCCTGCTAGATATGCTATAAACTCTAACAACAAGTATAAACCCGTTATTAAAGAGCGTGGACTGGTCAAATGGAGCACCAATACTAGATTGTAGAAGAAGAGTCTTGCATTGGCTCAACCGCAGAACCAAAAGCCTTCTGTGCCTACTACCACAGTACTGATTAATGATTAGAAACATCAACTTCGGCTAGAGTATGGAAGAAGTCCTCCTTCGGGATAGCGGCTAGAATATATATTTTTTAATTAGCGCGCACCAAAAGGGGTATGAATACCCTTGTGCTGATTATTCAGGGCACGGGCATTTGGAAAAAGGGAAAAGAGGAACAGAGGAGATACCGATGCACATTGGCTTTGAATGTTTGAATGTTGTACCTATGAGGAAATACAGAGCCTGGAAGATCATTCCACATACGTGTCGATCGGCTCATAAACGAGTCCCTGTAGTTGACAGTACGTCCGAGGTTGGGCTTGAGGGTGAACTGATGTGCATTCGAAGCGTGACGCGTATAGCGGGTGAAACTTTGAAGGGGAGGAATGCTATTTCTATTTCGTTGGAATATTTTTTGTGGAATAAGCGATAAAAATAGGGAAAGACAAGAGACATTTCTGCGATGTTCAAGTGAGTCTCTGGAGCTCACAATGTCTCTATCACCTATTAGTCTTATCGTGCGGTTCTGGACCCTATCTAGAATGTGCAAAACGGTCTTGGGTGCACCAGACCAGATGTGTGCGTTGTATTCCATCTTTGGGCGGCTGAATGCTTTACAAATATATTGAGGCCAGATCAGACGGGGTAAAATATTTCTTGCACCGCTTAAGGAATCCTAGACATTTTGCAGTATTTGTGGCGACCTCGAATATGTGTTCGTTCCAACGAAGATGGTTATTAATACACATACCGAGAATGGCAAGTCTTTCGGTTTCGGCGATGCAAGTACCATTCATGAATAATGGTTGAGGGTCTTGGCTTTGCTTGTGAGACAGATGACAGCACTCAGTTTTGGATGCATTAAATTCTACTCTATTATTTGAGCCCCATTTGATTATGCTGTCAAAGTCGGAATTTAATGAATTTAACATACGTTGCCGTATGTTGTATAGTTATAAGATTTGGTGTAAGAGGTCGCTGTTTGATAGAGCTTCGATCATCAACTGCCCTATTTAATTTCCTTACTAACCCAAATCTTCCTCTTTCATCGACAACCCACCACGAGGTAAGACTGTGAGCTCTCCATTAATAAAGACCAGAAATCTCAATTCTGTCTTTTTCTTTTCTTTCTTCAACTCCTCCTCGACGATAACCTACAACCAGCGCCTATTCAAGGGTCTACCCGAAAGGACTCGCACAGACTGGAGATGACTACTCCACACTGAGAGAAATAGAAGCTTGTGTACCACATGGCAGTGTGCTAGGCCCAGTATTATATCTCTTATTTTCCAGAGACTTGCCAAATAGTGATGAAACAACTGTGGCAATATTTACAGATGGTACTGCTGTCCCTGCTGTGGGAGAAACTGTCGAAGTAGCGACGAAAAAGCTACAGAAGGCAGTGAATAATTTATCAAAATGGACCAAGAAATGGCAAATTAAATAAAATGATAGATAGGTAGAAAAGAAAAAAAAATATTAAACCGTCCTTAGACGAATAGTTATTATAAACATATTTAGATTGCTGATTAGTCTCACGACTAGGTGCCTCCCAACCCTGCGATGAAATGCCAAGACGGCGGTACCGCAGGGAAAACGGGAAGAAGAGTGGAGGGGTTATTGGGTAAAAATCCAGCACTGTTACTCAGCTTCGACTTTTAAAGATTACCACATCCCAACGTAAAAAAAAATTAATAAAAATAATAAGAAATAGTCGAGAGACGTCGTTCAATTCAATAGATTGGTCAAACCTTATTCCTACAACGAAGCCTTTAGTCTAGATGTTTTGCTGTATTAGAAACCTGCACAGGCAGGCGATTTAGGCAGGGATTCCAAAACTAGACACTTTCTCAGTGCTGGACCACATAAGGTCCTGTGTTTAAATCCGTTTGATGTACCAAACGTCCTCACAGTATTTTCTTGTCCTTATGGTGTACAAAATGTCCACATCCTTTCCTTGGTAACAACAAAGCTGTAGTCCGAGTCAATGTTGGGTCCTCTGAGAGTTTGGATATGCATCATTGCGGAAATTGCAATGACAGATGATTAACCACGGGACATTTATATCCTCTTTGGAACAGCAAGGTATCGGAATCACTGTGCTAGATATGATATGACGATGCATTTGTCGTTCGCAAGGTCGTTTAGCTTGAATTCGTTATCGGAAGTTATGGCACGCAGCCTATTATTTCCACCAGTATTTGCGGAAGATGTTATCTCTCCCTAGCTTGGCGGACAGGACAATTTTTCTTTCTTCGTACATGAGTTCATGGAATATAAATTTGCTATCGTCATCCGATAGTCTAGAAAAAGCGGCAGGCGTAGTCGATTTTTTTTCTGAAAATGACGAAGGTGCCACTGTTATGGTGAATTCTGTGCGCTATAGTCACAGGATAAAAAACTTGGTTTAGCCTGAGTTCGAAGATATTGATGTGAGTGATATGTGGCTATAATAGGATGGGAATATGTGCCATACAATAGTTGCAAATTTGGGTCTATTGCATGACAAGTTCACCGGCCGTTTGATTTCGAATTTGGCGACATCAAGATCGTGCGATCTTACCGAGTTGGATATCTTTTTTAGTGCTATACTACAGACCGTATATATTCAGTGAATAACCAAGCTTTGAAGTACGTAAGAACTAACACCCGTGAAATAATGGCTGCAATTCTTCCAAAAAATCACCAGAAATACATCACAAGAATCGATTTTTGCAAAAAACTCCCGTGGCGGTAACCGATGATATATTCCGCACATAATGGCATAGCTTAGAATAGTAAAAAAAAAATCATTAAAATTTATAATATTATTTATTGCATTTATTTAAAAATCTTAAGGCACAAAGTACCTAAATAGTTCCGTATAATTTTGGTAGAATGAAACGAGATAAGCTAAATAAATTGTTCTCAATTGTTAAAGATGGCCAAATTTCTACGAGTATCAAGGTAATACACATATCCTCAGGTACTTGTCGACATGACGGAAGTTCAAGACTTCAAGACAAACCAATATAAACGCCTGATAGATAAATACTTCAATGTTCACCACATTCGAGTCCTCGGGAATGCCGATTACACTACCATGTAATTTTGATTTTAGCTAAATCGAAAATACCTAATTTCTCCCATCAGTCATTAATTTCTCTAACAAATTGCCATAACATCACTTTGAGAAGATGGTGCGGCTTCATTACCCATACTGCACACCTCCTAGATACTAAACTTTGACATAAATACCTCTCCTCAAAGTGAAATCCACTGATTCTCATCTAATACCTGATTTATTTAACCACATTTGAGGGGCATCAATTGCAGTTCCAATCGCCAGAGTAGAAACTCCAAAATACACAAACGGAATCGACTATTTATATTCCCAAGCCAACAACAAAGTATTACATGTATTGACCCCAGGGCTGATTCATCTTAATCAATTATTCTGCCAGAAAATCAGGAAATCATCCAAAAAGAATTTTCTGCTCTGCCTTGGCCCCAGTCACCGCAGCATCCACAGAGCAAAGAGATTTCTTACAGAATCAAACGAAAAACCAAATACCAGGAAGATCGAACAAAAATTAGACAGAGGAAGAGAAAAAAACGTATCCATGAGATACAGAAGTCTATTAATATTTCCATGTTGCACCATCGTTTAGCTGGTGAAGCCAGCGTGCCAATTGCAATCTGCCGTTGTCTACCAGCGCATATGTTCAGCACACCACACCACATATGTGTGCCGCCGCTGCTGACCATGAGAACAACGATGTCCGCAACCGCAACATCTAGATACATTTTCGCAATGCAATGCGATAACTTAGTCGAGTGCAATTCTTGCGAAACGCCGGCCTTTTTTCATAGCTTTTGTTTTTGTTGCCATTATTGTTGGCTTTGATATAGGAGAGAATCAGCATGAGATTTCATCTAATTTGTGATATAATTTGTTTAAAGTAATTGACAGGCTGAGCCACAGCAGGTGTCCCTTCGCATATTGTGGCAGATAGATGGACGTAGGCAGGCATGACTCCCCGTGCCATTGCTATCACTGGCCATCGCAGCCACATCAAAGCAATTTAATCCACGCCATTGGTGGCGGCGAATGAAGATGACCAATTGAATAATCGCCTCGAGGATCTAAGCTGTATTAGCTAAAACGAATTTGACTCTCCGAATGGGATTACAAATCATTTGTAGTTGTGAATTGGAAAATTGACATGAAAATGCGAGGTGCGATGAGTATGGGGAAATACGGTTCACATGCTAACTGCACCAAGCGGAACTGGCATTCAGACAGTGACTTTTGAACCTAGGTAAATAAAATGTGATCTCGTATTATACGTGCAGTTGTGTTTTATTTTATTTACATTGATTGGATTTTCAGGAGAGGAGTTGCTTACATTGCGGAAGGTAACGAATCTTTTACCTTTCTGATGTGCCCTTGAACATATGTATTGTATTACAAAGCGCAAAAATATCGGATAGTGGATCGTGAAGTCATGCTTGTGAATTTTTGCTTAAGTAAAAAAACAAAACAGCTCCTATCATCTGCAGAGGGGCCTTTATACTCAGGATCAGCAATAGTTATAGCCTGTCCCATACGGTATTTGATCAATAGTTTGTCACCCAGAGTTAGTCCCCAAATAGCATGTATTAGTACAAATGATCAGTATAAAGATCTGAGTCCAACGAGCACTGCTCGTTTATCTGTATCACTTTTTTGGGCCTTAACTTTTGAAAAAAAAGATCGAATTTCGAACTTTAGCTTTCAGAAGCAGTACAAGTGTACACGCTGTTGAAATCTAGGACCGACTTTGTTCACAATCCGTCTATATGCGGGAGGTTTTCTCGAAATATCAAGAATTTTCTTTTTTTTTAATATTTCTGGTGACTGCGAAGCCTTTTTTTGAAAAACTTTATGCGAACGATGAAAAGCAGTTAAAATTGGTGTCAGTCACGTTATTTCTTTCCCAGGTAATAATTTAAAAATAATTTTTCTGTTCAAATCTGCAAAAACCTGAATATGAAGAGTGGGCCATCCATTGCTCTCTAATTAAAGCTTCATATCGACATTGGCAGACGAACGGGCTTGAGATATTGACAGATATGCAGTGTTAAGCCTCCGTGGTAAGATTTGGATCATCACACTGGAAATTATCGACAAATCTGGCAACAACGTTATAGTGAACGGACAAGACAACTGAATTTTTGTGGCGGAAATTTTGACTTTGGTTTGGCTCCAGCAGAATAACGCAATGAATTAAAAATGTCAATATTGTCATTTACAAACATGGGACGATACCGTATTATTTTTGAAAGTCAATTAGGCGTTTCAAGAAGTACCTTATAGCAAATACGTAGATCTGAATTTGCCCGCCAGGAGAATTTGTTAATTAATTGGTTGATTGAACCTGATATGAGACATATGTTCAACTTAATGCCTTACTTACTTACTTACTTACTTTAGGTGGCGTTGCACTTCAGGGTGAACCTGGGCCTCAACCAAGCGTCTCCATTCAGCTCGATCCTTAGCCAGCTGCCTCCAAGTTGGTTGAGGTCCCCTTCCACTAGCGTGCGCCACCTGAGTCGCAGTCTTCTTCTATTGCGCCGTCCTCGCGGATGGAGTCAAAGAATTTCCAGGATGAAGTATTGGTGCCCGCCCATACGCTCTACTTGACCCAGCCACCACAGTGATTGGACCTTCACTCTATTATCTAAGTCGATGTCGTTGTCGATGTCAGGGTCACTTAAGTAATTCGACAGACGGCTCAGCTACTCAATTGCTTTCTTAGACCAAGGAAACAGCGGTTGGCAAGAGTTACACTTCGTTCGATCTGAGCGATGGTGTCTCAATACCCAGAAAAGCGCCATCACGCTGCGTACTTGGGATTGTGTTAACATGGTCGGCGTATACAAGTAATTGGACGAACTTTTGAAGTACCACTGGTGTTGTGCGTCTGGATGATGCGAAAGAAGTGTGGTTACAGTGCTTGGCTGAAATTTTGATCTTGAAGACATGTGTTTCCAGCAAGATGGCGCAACCTGTCACACTGCCCCCGAGACAAGTGATTTCCAGGCGTAGATTCAAGATATTATTGTCACTATCGAGCTTCGATTAAGCAACGATATCATCGAAAAATTCATAAAAGAGCAAACAATTTTTGATCTTAATCATCGGCACGGACTCTCTGATTTAGCTGATGCACTGGATCAAACGCGGAACCACATTTAATTTTATTTCAATTCATTCCCTCAAGTAGCTAGAGAACATACAGTAAATCACGCATGAATCCCATATTAGCATGCTTAAGCTAGGGTTACTCGCCAAAGTGTCCAGATATCAGAGAGGCTCCATTTTAGAACTGCTGATATACATATGTACATCCTGGCTGCAGACTCTAGTAGGCATGGGTCGCATGACGTTTGGATATCTTTCGTCCACCATCTTCCCCCAGAAGCAACTCTACTAAGGACTACTGCAAGCAGACAAGCAGATACTTCAACGACTGGAGACTGGAATATTATCTCCAGGTTTGGTGAAACGGTTTAGGCCTTCACACCAATCACAAAGTATTTACTGAACAGCTTGTGTCGATGTTCGGTAGTCTTTGTAGGAGTTCATAAGGAAGTATGTTTCACATTAGTAATGAGAGCACCAGTCCGTTTCTTACCTTTAGGAACAGTGACAATACGTTCTTTCAAAAAGACGGCGCCTTATGCAAACAGCATGTGAATCTATAAATTTCTTGGCCGGCAAATTCAGAGACTCTTCAGTAAAAAGAAACATCAATGGGTATGTAAAATGTTCCCTGACCAACATACTAAAAATATACCAAAATATCCTCAAAAGTGAGATTTTTCGCAAACACTAACCCCAACACAGCCATAGACGCCATTTGGCCGATATCGTATTCCATTCTACAGAACTGTGGCCACCTAATTCCTCTTCGGCGATAAAAACATCATAAATCAATTAAACGAATGACATCTATCGAGAATGACTACGATCCAATAATAGAATAAATGCAAATTTTATTTATGTAGAACAAAAAAAAATAAATATAACAATAAAACCCACCTCGCACACAATACTCTAATCAGATTCACGATCCATCAAGCGAAATGGCCTTCCCTAGTGCCAAATTTTACGAGCCTATCCACTCCGAATAAGACAAATTAACACTAAAACTATGCCATTAGTTTTGAAAATTACCCCAGATAACATTGAAATGCAAAACAACCAACAAGCGAGATCGTTAAATCCAATTAAATGGCACATGATTAGGGTCCATGAAAATCCCTCTTTATGCGTCCCGCCCAAATAAATGGCAAACTCGTTTAACGACGCTCTAAATCGAAAGCTTTTAATTTATCCTATTGACAGTCTTAGAAAAATCATTTAAATTTCATCCGTACACGCGCGTGTGTGTGTTTATACTTACTTATATCAGGGTGTGTAAAATAATCAAAAATCCATTTAATTTAAGCGCACATTATCAAATGAAAATTAATCTTGGCGCGTTATTTAACAGACTTCGAAGTGCGCACAGCGCATGCATCTTGTGTGCCCGCAGGATTGCACAATAAACCAGTGCAGACCGGCTAGCAATGGCAACGGCAGCCATTGCATGGAGTTATGAGTGCCTTCATGATGATGATGATGCACTCTCACTCCATCTGTGTGTAAAGCCGACTACAAACTACAAAGGTCGTAGGTCATCTGACCGCACACATAATTTTCTTTACGCTTTGACCGAAAGAGTTGCCAATTGCAGGAGATACTGGGAAGTGCAAGCGAACGCGTGCAACCAAGCCGTATATAAATTTTGTATCGGTACCAACCCCAATCCCGGGATTCTTCATGGATTTATTTATAAACCAATAAACGTTAAATGGGGTCCATCACCTATCAGATTGACCGTAAAGAACCTATCGATGGAATAAAGCCAAGGTTTTGGACATAGACAGCGGGGGTACCTGGGTGTGCATTGGCAAATTTAATTACTGTTCACTTTGAAAATCTTGGCTTTGGGTTACAGTGAAAATCCTACTTTGGGGGAGTGCCATTTAATTTTACTATGAGCCAATTAAATTAAGGATTTGCTTTGGATATTTGCTTGCGCTTAATGAAACCTTATCTGGGTCTCGAATGCGTGAGAAGGAATTAAAAAGAGCCGCAGGTAAAGACGAACTTCAGGAAGTCTCGAGTTACGCCATAGAGGGAACTATTATTGCGGTTCATTTTAAGTAGAGTGTAGTACAGAGCTCAATTCATATGTACAGGAAATCCATTGAATTTGTGTTCAGATAAATATTATCTAAAACAAGATAAAGTTTGTAATTCACTCGGTAAGGTATTAAGATTGCAGTGAGAAAAAAACATAATTTCGAAAAGCCATTGCTGGGTATCCTTTTTATCTTCATTAAAATTAGCCAGAAAACTCTAAGGATAATGCGCAGATATCTATTAACGAACAGTTGCTGCTTGCGAATAACAGTTTTGATGATTATCCAGGTACTACTGAGACAATCTTGGAACAGAAATGTCGTAGCTTGGTTTTGATGCTTTAAACATTACTCTTAAAGATTGCGGAAAGCCTTTCGAAGCCTTTGTCTTCGTGATTCGGCTGCCCACATCAAGGACGGTGTCGTTATCGACCGAGGTAATACATCATGATTAAAAAAAGTTATAAGCTTTATTAAACTGTTGCCCATCAACTTTTATTATGGTCGCATTAGTCCTCTGTCCCACCCTATTTGCTTGCTTCTAGTGCACAATTTCATGCAGCTTCATATTTTTGAGAGATGGTAAGTAGTCAGTGTAGTTCACGTGTTATGTGCCGTATGATAAACATCTCCAATCACCACCAGAAATAATAATGGTGAAAGCATGCACCCTTGAAGCATACCACTTTGGATCTCAAAGTATTACACTACTATTATAAACGTGTGACACATAACACAGCGATTAGAAATTCTCCCCTGCCGAAGGCACACTCCATGAAATCGGGATTTTCTCTATCAAAACATATGTATTTTCTACATATTGATGTATGATGATGTTTATGCTGTCGAGGCAGTAGACCCCAAGCAGAAGCCTGCTCGTTCGATATTATGTACGAGCGGAATTAATGATTCCACCAAGCTTTATTTTTGCTATTATTTTTGAAACCGCTGGAAGGACGAAATGCCTTATATGGAAAGCTGTCGACAGTGAAAATCGTGATTTGATCTAATGTTCCTTACGCAGGAGAGGTATCAGAGCAACTCATAACTTTTACAATGGCTACCTAGGATAATGTCTGTCCAGAAAACACCAAAGAAGTTCTTTAACGGTCCCACTTCTCGCGAGTGTCTGACGTCCGAGAGTGATAACAGTCATGAAAAAGCTTCTAAAAAAGCTTTTAGGATATTGCTCTAAACTGTAGTTCTCTTTCATATATGCAAAAAATTATAGCACGTGAAACACAAATAGTCGCGAGAAGCTAGGCCCTGTACCATATACGGTCTCTTGCGCCAAATATTTGTATTTGTACCTAGGAGGGTATCAAGTGTCCTATTATATGTAGATAATAGCATGGTACAAGGTACAAACTGGAGTACTTCAAGGATGCATACTTTCAACATTATTTCTAGTGATCATTAGTGATGTTCTTCTGACGGTAAACAACAGTGACATGCAATGAACACCAACATCTACTTTCAGCTTTCTCAGAGAATAGTGGTTCAACACAAAATGTTGCACAGCCTAGAAGCAGAAGAAAATAGGATGTGACTGAGGATTAATAGGGCCAAGAAAAAAGCCCTCAAAATTTCAATTCAGTGGCTTATAATGATGTGGCCAGTAGAATGGCGATACCGAGTTGTATTAGGAATGAAAGAGTCGTATCTACAGCACTAAAATAGTATACTATGCATGAGTTTAGTACCTGAATGCATCATAAGCTTTACACAAAAATGTACTAGTAACCTATCCACACCACAACCACAAAAAAAACACACGGCGAGCAAACCAAGTTGCAAAACATTCCATATAATAGAGTCCCCTCAGCTTGTCTGTTAAAAACTAGTTGGAAAGAGTGGAAATGCATCTCAGGACACGGTGGCACGCAGGTGTTGTTGACTATGTCTCTTGAAGGATGACAGGATCAAGTTAAGTAAATAAGTATAGAGAAGAAAGTTACAGAGTTGGATTTTTCATAAAACTGGTGCAAACAACAATATTCTTATCACCAAATTTCGCCGATGTTGTATCAGAGCATAAAACCATGCAGCTTCTCTTAATAATAAAAGCTACGTTTTTTAGAATGGGGACTGATGGCCAGAGTTTCTGCGTATTTCAACATGCCCATTGAAGACATTGATAACTTAGATAAAAAGTAAATGACTGTATCTGTTGAAAGAATCCTGGTGCCATATACAATAAGCGGGCATGAGAATAATAACCAGTGCCTCTTTGCTGAACATAGCTTTCCTTATTTACATAAATTCTACTGAAAAAGTCATGATATAATTATAAGTACACAAGTACACATAATTTCCTTTAAAACATAAGTTATACAAAACTTACCCAAAACATCCTCTTGTCTCAATTGCAGCTCTGCAAGCAAAGCTTGCAATACATCTAGAGTCTATTTCTCACATTATCAACTCTCCATACATCATTTCAATTACCACCATCGATCACTATAATCCAATTCACCTTTAACAGCCCAGTCGGCACATGATCCTTATCGCGGTCCTTGATCACACCACAATCTTCCAGCATCAATAACACCATTAAATCATAGCATCTAAATCAAGGATAATACCCGCGTGCGACGCGATGACATGCATAAAACACTCTCTCTTTCTCACATTATTTATAATTCATTACCTCTGCCCACAATATTTCATAATAGTCGAGCGCTGCGTTTTGCCTGGCTGCTCTCCAATATGGAAATTTTCCCAAGCCCACCACTCCGGTCAGGACCGATAACTCAAACTAAAACGCCTTTTACTGTCCAATTTTCGACACGTAGTCATTCATTCAGCAAACCATACCGCAACGTGAGCTGCGCTCCTCGGCGGGTTAAAATGGCCAGAATGGAGACAGCCAGCAGGATGTGGACAGATCAATCGACTTGAGCAATGTTTACACGTAATACGACAAATAAATTACAATGATCAAACATTCATCGTCATATCGAGCCGTTCACATCTGGCTGGCTGGTGATGATGATGGCGGCGGCAGCGGTGATGGTGCTGGTGCAAGTGCTGGTGGTGGTGGTGGTGGTGATGATGCTGATCATGATGGTTACCAGGGGTTGAGAGAAGCTATGAGCACCTGAGCGCCACCATTCCCCCATCACCGCAATTTAGTTGGTTCTTCTCTTTGATGTTAAACGCATGTTCATACACCCATCATCAGCATCATCATCATTATCATTGAAGTTCAAAAACAACACAAAAAAAAAGTTTAAATAAGTTGCCCTAAGGATACAGTCAACGATGATGTTGATGACGATGATGCATTACACTGTGAGTTCCTACAGCTACTGTAGCTTCACTGACGCCTCAGACACCCATATTAAAGTGGGAGAAAGATTGCATGGGAACCTACGTTTACTCCGCCAGAAGCCACGGCAAGGCGCAAAAGTGCGTGGATGTTAACCATTTACCATGGGATTCATATTTATCGTTTTTGTATCTTGGCAGTTGATTTGGTTGTATTTTCGATTGTTTATGGATATTTTCGATTCGGGCTTCATTTTGCGCTTAATTTGGGTTGGGATGCTGATGCCTAACCCTTGTTTGGGTGCAATGGTGATGTGTGCACGTAGGTACACCGTTAAAGTCATAACATTTTGATCCATTTAAAACGTGGCAATTATTTGTCATTCGGAGCTTGTTGTATCTCGACCTACCAGATCGAAAAAGGAGATTACAGTTGAGACTATAAAAAAATGATCACCTTAGAAAGATGTTTGTTTTTGGCTTTTAAAAAGATTGGACTGGAAATGCTGATACTCGTAATTAAATGGGAATCATCCTTTCAAAGTCAAATTGTTTACCAACTCGCTTCATCCCAGGATGGACTACAGAGCTGTGAAAAATCTATTTGCAAAGACAGCAGAACGTTTGTTAATATAAACGGTAGTAGCAAAAAAATTGGGCTCAGAGGCCTTGTGCCAAGCGTACGAAGAACAGGAAAATGCAGCGCCGTGTATAGAAGATAGAAAAAAAACTTGGAGCACTCCCGCAATAATGCATATTGTGTCATGTGAAGGCACCACAAACTCCACATATGTACATATGTACATCGAGACAGAAACTTTCTCCCATAGGACTTTTGGTCTTTTGTCGCATGTACATATGTGTATATAATAATAGATTGCACTTCGTGTTGGAATTACTCAGCGCCCTTGTCGCAGAATCCTTCTTTCTAATCCTGTAAGGTTGACCATAGTATTAACCATAACTTCTAGGTAGCAAAAGTCTGGTTTTAATGTTTTGTTGCAGTAACTATCCTCACCGTGGCTCAAGTGGTTAGTGCCTTGCATCGCTGAGCGGGAGATACGACGTTCGAATCCCAGAAACACCAAAAAGTTTTTTCACGGTCCCACCTCTCGCGAATGTCTGACAAACGTCCGAGAGTAATAACTGTCAAGAGAAAGCTTCTCATTTTGCCTTTCGGATATGGCCTTAAATTGAAGATCCCTTCCATTTGTGTGAAAAAATATAACACGCACAACACGAGTGGTCGCGAGAAGCTAGGCCTTGGACCACATACGGTCCGTTGCACCAGGAATTTGTATTTGTATTTTTAAATGTTCCGACTTCCTGCGGCTGATTTTTATACTGTTATTTCCTAACGACTTAATCCAATTATGTTAGAAGATCGGTAACCAGTAGACGTCATTCTTCACCTTTTGCAGCTTGATTTATAAGCTAAAACCTCATCGGAAACACTGCGCTAAGGCTCACTAACTTAGGCCTCTTTAAGAGAAGCAGCATAGGATACTGCTCCATCGTAAATGAATTTATTAGTGGCAATTCAATAAAAATAGACGACATTACTCCCGTGTTCGACTTCGACACATTGTACGAGACAACGTACCCAGGAAGGGAATACTGGCGCGGGAATGCGATAGCAAAACAAAACGAAATCGCAATTTACAAGGATATACCCTGCAGATTCGGACCTGCAAGTGTCTCTAAGACTGCCAAATATATGCAGTGTCTTCCAATCAGAAGTTCTAGCTGTACCTAGGGCTGTGGAACTACTAGAGATGAAATCAATGTCCAATAAAGATATTGCCATTTAAATCGATAGTCAGGCTGCGTCACACTGCGGTATATAAGTTAATGAACTTGTTGATGAATTGGCAAGGTATGGAGGAGGATTACTAATAGACGAAACCGTGTATATCAAACCACCCTCGCGCAAAGTTAAGGCTACTATTAAAGGCAAAGTATACATAAGAGCCAACCAAAGATGGTCAAATATAGCAGGCCACAAGGTATCCAAAGCCTTGTGGCCGGAATTCGACCGGAAAAGAACTAAGGAAATTCTAAATCTCAACAGAATTCAGCTAAGAACAGCAGTAGGAATCTTGTCTGGACACTACGTTTAGGGAAAGCACGCCAAGAGACTGGGCCTTACAGATACGGATGTATGTAGATACTGTAGCGATATATGCGTCGAAGAGGACATCACACATATACTGTGTGAGTGCCAGCGAATAGCTCGAAATCGTAGGAAATACCTCGGTTACTACTTTTTCAGTAACTTAGAAGAGGTAGGTCTTATCAACCAAAACAGGTAACTTAGATTCTGTAAGGAAATCACGTGCTTCAGGGAAAGTGCTTAGGTTTCCACATAGCAGAAAGGCTATATGCCTGAGTTCCACACGATGTAGTAGGTAGTGCTTTGCTTTTCACGTCGCCGGTGTAAGTTCGAACCCTACGATCGATCACAATCACCAAGCAGAATCAAATTTCTCCAACTATTTCATCAAAAGCAAAGGGTTCCTACCTGGTAGTAAGGACCTAATGACTCCGAGTCCATTGAGGAGGAAATAATTAATAATTTGCAAAGAATTCCAACCGAATTCTGAAGGACATTGTATGAACTTGTACTAAAAAATGGAAGTCCTTTTTGAATCGAAAATATTTAATCACATTTATACACTACTGTCTTATACGTCACAGTACTTTACAGCGTGATCCGAATGAGTCACAATGCAAGTTTATGGGTACAATTATAACGCCCAATGTGGAAGATAAAATCGATTCAGGAAACAAGGTGGAAACATTTAACAGCTCGCTAATTCCCTCATCTACAGAGCTATTTTGATTTCTCTTAAGTCACCTACACGTGCATGCACATTAACACGAATGCACAACGTGAAGTTCTTGTAGAACGAAGGAGGTTCAACTACATTTGAAGACCCACATCCAATCAACATCAGAAATTATTACGAAGCAATTACAAGGTTAATGTGGGCACACATTCGTATAAACTGCGTTAAGTTGTGCGTCCAACGGACAAACAGATAGACGTGCAACATGGCAATTGAAGTCGAAGTGCATTTCAATAATTCACATGATCAGTCACTGCGTGCTTGCTAGGAAATTAAGGTATCTATGAATACCATAACTGGTTGGAGATACATTTTGTTGATTATTGTGGATAGGTTGGGGACTGGCTAATCGGTGGTGGTGCATCTTGTTCAAGAGTGTTTTATAAATCAATCACAGCGGTTGGTAGTTCTGTGCATAAGTGATGTATTGGTTGTTCTTATATCACACCGGGTAATTGATTGTGTTTTAGCGGTAATTGGAGAGGCAGTGTTTTTTTGTGCTTTATTCTTAGTTTCTTTTCGAAACATTCCAGGCATTTCATGATATTCATGACTTGTTCTAGAATCGAGCGTGCGGCATAGTGTATTTATTTAATTGGATTCTAAATATGTGTACCTATGTATGTATGTATGTGCATTTTGTCAGTAACGTTGTGGTTATGTCATATCGATATCATCTTGTGCAGTAATAACGAAGTATACATACATATATGCAGTATTTATGAGTACACAATTATGGTCAAGTCTGAGTTCCATTCAGCCCAAAATCATAGCAACCTAGAGAAATGGTACTTTAGCAATAATTTTCTCACCATTGATGTTGTAAGCTTTGTTAGGTCCGAGCAAAGGATTCACGGAGAAGATGATCTGATTGCGTTTAAATTAGACTCACTATATGTATTCTGCTAGTTTCACTTGCAAACCGCCGAGCTGGTTACGTATACCAACCGCTATTTTTCCCACCTTGCCAAGAACAAAAAGTATTTAATTACATGGGTAAATAGCCGTATTGGACACCCTGAAATTCGAATGTGTTAGCTTGAGCATTGGACTTGGACTTGACGCATCTCTGCGTGAGACAATTTAGCCTTTCATGATGCAGAGCTCTCAAGACCAAAGCCTGTGGCGTCTACAATCGCCTGGTCGTTTAAACAAGGTTTCCTTTTTCGCACCCCCTACAACACGAATACTGGCTTATTCTTAACTGAAACGTTTTTGTTCATGGGTTGTAATGGTCATGATAACGTAGGCGATATGCGAAGATTTCTTCAATTTGTATGCCCTTCAAATAATACGATTTCTCTAGGCTCCCAAAATATGTGTTTGTTTCATCAGTGAAATCTTCATTCCACTCAAATCTCTTACCGCCGAGCCATTTTTTCATACTTGAAAACAGGGGACTAAATCTGGAGAATATGCTGGATGAGGGAACAATTCGTAACATGCAATTCTGCCATTGCCACTGCGGACTTGTGTGCAGGTGCGTTGTCTTGGTGGAAGAGAACTTTTTTTCAATTTTTACGAAAACTCTCGTGGGTGTCTGTTTCAAATGGCTGTCACAGCAAAACTATTTGACAAAAATTTCTGAAAATTTGGGTGCTTTCGTTTGAAAGATGCTTCTTGACAAGCAAAATGTGGGTGGTAAATTATGCACAATCTTTTCGACTTACAAAAAAAATACAAATATTTGGCGCAACAAACGTATGTGGTCCAGGTCCTAACTTCTCGGGATCATTCCTGTTGCGTGTTAAATTTTTCACACAAATGGAAGAGATCTACAGTTTAGAGCCATATCCGAGAGGCATATTGAGAAGCTTTCTCATGACACTTATTACTCTCGGATGTTCGCGAAAGGTGGGACCGTGAAAAACTTTTTGGTGTTCTCTGAGATTCGAACCGCGAACCTTCCGCGCAGCGATCCAACGCACTAACGACTTGAGCCACGGCGCCTATGGCCTGCACTCTTTATAAAATTCAGCTTAGCGTAGGAACTAAAGCCACAAAACCATTCTCGTTCTTGTGGCCTTAAATACTGCACACACTGTACCTTATACGTGAAGCGTAAATTCACCCATATGACCAAATCATTTTTAAGTGTAAATGCCTTGAGATCATCTTCTGCTTTAAAGAAAACTTTTTATTTCTACTTACGAGTAATATTTTCGCTATTTCTTTATCCTTTTTGACGGAATTCCGATATCGATTCTCACTTCGCATAGCTGTATATGATTACTGCTATCACTCAAACTCTTGAAACTGATGCAAACGTTTTTATTAATCGGAAATGGATTCTTGTCTTGCACCATCTCTTTCTCTCTTTCGGCTATATGCCCGTTTTGCTGTTACCCAAGACCTGCTACGCTGTTCACCGGTGACTGGGTTCAACAATGTTGTTAAAAGCCCAAGTTCTGATTTCATTGCCAGCAGCTAGTCTTGGCCTTGAGGATGCCGAATGTTTTATATTTTTGTTAGTATAGAGGCAGCTTTGCGGTTCTCCTTTTTGAGGATCGCGATAGCAATTCAAAGGTTTCTAATTCATCAGGCATACTTTCTTCCGATCTGTACCAAAAAGACAAACATGATGGACAAAATAAAAATCATAGAATGGAATGCTAACGGCATTGAGAACCGCAAGCAAGAGTTGCAAGTGACTCTCGACATACACCAGATAGATATATGTCTTATCTCAGAGACTCACTTTAAAATAACAACTGACTTTAGTCTGCAAGGATATAAATTATATCACTCCCCTCACCCTCATAACTGTGCAAAAGGAGGGGCTGCAATTTTAATAAGGAATACGATTGAGCACGATATAGAATCTAAATTCCAATCAAATGCGATCCAAGGAATTTCTATAAGTTTAAAAACGAGCAGTGGGCAAATATCAGTTGCATCAGTATACTGTTCTCCCAGCTATAGCATAAAGAAACATGAATTTGAAAGCCTTTTCCGTATATATCACAATAGATACATCACAGGAGGCGATTTTAATGCCAAGAATAAATTCTGGGGATCTAGATTAACGAATACCAGAGGAAGAGATATATGAAGATTATATGAAGCAATTAAAGAAGGTGGCGGCAAATATCACTCAACGGGAAAACCTACCTACTGGCCAACAGATAGGAATAAGACCCCAGATCTTGTCGACTTCTTTATAACAAAAAATATCTCTTCAATTGAAATAATTGTAGAAGAAGGACCAGATTTACAATCAGATCACTCTACAATACTTCTGACACTTGGAGACAAAATAATAATGAAAGAACATAGGCCAAAACTAGTTAATAAGTTGACTGACTGGAACTACTTTAAACAGAAGCTGGAAGAGAGTATCCAAATATCAGCAGCTATCCAAAAAGAAGATCAACTAGAAGAAGCAGTGCAAATATTTACGCTCAATATACAAAAAGCTGCATGGGCTGCAACTCCCACAACAACAAACAGGATAAAACAAAACTCTTACCCTCAAGAAATTTGTGAAATTATTGCAGAAAAGAGGAGAGTCAGGAAACGATGGCAACTGACAAGGGCGCCAAGCGACAAAACCAAACTGAACAATTTAAATAATAAGCTCAGAAAATCAATAAGAGAATTTAATAATGAGTCTTTAAAAACATACCTTACCAATCTTACAAATGATGCTAGTACCGACTACTCGCTCTGGAAGGCAACGAAGAAAATGAACAGG
Source organism: Blera fallax (assembly GCA_946965025.1). NCBI lineage: Eukaryota > Metazoa > Arthropoda > Insecta > Diptera > Syrphidae > Blera > Blera fallax. The sequence goes on from OX337245.1 coordinate 24,577,093, forward strand.
CCAATAGCTCACATTCCGCCAGTAAAAACCAGTGAAGGTAACTGGGCAAAAAGCAGTCAAGAAAAAGCAAACATTTTTGCTGAGTATCTTGAAGACGTCTTCCAACCTTATGAAGATAAAGATTGTCAAGGAGCGGAAGAAACGTGCGAAGAAGACAGACCTATTCGGCCGGTTACAGCTAAAGAACTTGCCAAAGAAATAAAAGGCATAAATATAAAAAAGGCCCCAGGGTACGATTTGATCACGGGGGAAATCCTTAAACAATTACCAAAAAAAGGTTTAAAAAAACTAGCACAGATTATAAATGCTGCATTCCGGTTAAGGTATGTGCCAAGCATGTGGAAAGTCGCGGAGGTAATAATGATTCCAAAACCAGGCAAACCACCTAGCGAAGTTACCTCATATCGCCCAATATCGATACTACCAATGTTGTCCAAGTTATTCGAAAAGATGCTGGTGAAACGCCTGCAAAAAATAATTGAAGAAAAATCGCTAGTGCCGAACCATCAATTTGGCTTTAGAAATAAGCACTCTACGATTGATCAGGTGCATAGAATCACAGACAAAATCGAAAAAGCATTCGAAGCGAAAAAGATCTGCTCTACTATTTTTCTTGATATAGCACAAGCTTTCGATAAAGTCTGGCACAAAGGACTGATCCATAAAATACAAAAGCAACTGCCAAAGCAGTATTCGAAAATTCTAGAATCTTATATATTACAGCGATTCTTCAGAATTAAACAAGAAACAGAGTACTCAACATTAAGAGAAATTAAAGCTGGTGTACCTCAAGGCAGTGTACTAGGTCCGGTACTATATCTGTTATTCACTAGCGATCTACCAGAAAGTGAAGAAATCACTATAGCAACTTTTGCAGATGATACTGCTGTACTTGCTGTGGGAGAAACTGTCGAAGTTGCAACAAAAAAGCTTCAAAAAGCAGTAAATAATATTTCAGAATGGACTAGAAAATGGCAGATCAAATTAACTGACCTTAAGTCCGTCCACATTAATTTTACATTCAAAAATGTACCATATATTCCAGTGTACATAAATAATAATGTAGTGGAATATTCAAATACAGCCAAATATCTAGGCATGACTCTGGACGCTAAACTACGCTGGAAAGCGCATATAAAGAAAAAGAGAGATGAACTAAACATGCGTTACAGTAAAATGTATTGGCTTATTGGGAGATATTCATCTCTGTCCAACTACAATAAATTATTGCTTTATAAGCAAGTCCTGAAACCAGTATGGTCCTATGGACTCCAGTTGTGGGCATGCACATGCCAGACAAACTTACAAAAAATCCAAACCTTCCAAAATAAAGTACTGAGGAACGTTGTTAATGCACCTTGGTACATACGAAACGCTGATCTACATAGAGATCTAGGTATTGAAATGGTTGAAGAGGAAGTTAAAAAAGTTGCTCAGAAACACAGAATTAGGCTTCTCAACCACGTAAATTTAGAAATAACACAACTATTACATACTGATAATGTAATCAGGAGATTAAGACGAGTAAAACCTCTTGATCTAGGTGTAGTAGTTAGCTGAGGTTATATTATAACAAAAAATAAAAACTGAATAGTATCTCCAAAAAAATAATTAATTTCATTCAAAAAAATCAGAAATCCGACAAACGGCGGATTTTCCCTTTAATTTCAATTTATTATTAATTTTCAAAAATAAATTGCTGATTAGTCCAACGACTAGGTGCGATTCCTTGGAGACAGGCGTTAGCCAGTCCTCGGGAGGTTTTTTAGAGGATTAAAGTCCCTCACTATTGCAGAAGGCCCCCTCGCGTAGAAGCCTCTGCAATGTCTTTCGATGATTTTTCCTTCCTGCGAACCTCAAAACAAAAAAAAAAAAATGTTCTGCAAATAAGTTGCTGCTCCTTACAAAATCATTTTCTTCTGAACTATGCAACACAGCAGATAGACTTTCGCTTCCAGCAGATTTAATGGACGTAAGTTTAGATATTTGTGGGCGCCTTGGGCTAGTAGTACGTTGGACTACTTAACGAGAGTTTCGAGGTTTGAATCCAGTTCGAATGGTTCATTCTGTCTGATAGAATCTGCAAATATGCTCTCTTCAAATTCTTAGCAATGACTGAGGTTCTACTACAAGCTTTTCTCTAGGCTTCCATGTGGACTTCATACCTTTTTCACGTTACGTTTACCCTTTGGTAAGACTTCCGAACAAAATCCTGCAATAACTTCACTCTAGTTTATTTATAGCACTTTTCTAGCAGCCGTTGTTCGACCCTTCTTTTCTGATTGAAGAGCCCTTGAACAACTCTGATTTTGCTGTGAGCACGGTTTTCTTCCTCGAATCAGGAGTTTCTCTGTAGTGCACCAGAGAAACCATTCATATCAGAAGAGGCATCTCTGATGACTTTTTGGTATTATGGCCATTTGCCCTCAGAATTTTATGCTGGTGTCGCTGGACCTTAAGATGCACTACATCGAAAAAGGTTCTGGCGATTTTCAGCTATTGCAGCCTCACAATATTTCCTTGGCCTCGCGGTGTTGCGGATAACCACATTCTTACCTTATTTACAACAAGTTAGTTATACTGGTCAATGTTGTCCACTCGGAAAGTTCGAACATCCATCATAGTGGAGAAGTGCATTGCGTCGATCACAACGTGATCAACCTGATTGACGGTTAATTGATCAGTTGACCTCCATTTGCTTTTGTGAATATCTCGTAATAACTACGATAGTAAATATCATACCTCCAATATCGGATATTTTTGCATACTGGAAACCTACTCGTACTGACCCAAAACTGGGGTTCACCATGTACTACATTTGTACCAACTCACTAGCTTAAATGGCCACAAGTGAGCAGACTGCCAAACGCCGTTTTTAGCCAGTTTTCCAATTCTGTACGGAATATGAAGCAAATCAAATAAGCTAAAAAGAAAATATCTCACACACATTTGTTTCTACAAAATCTAGATAAGAAGAGAAAAGTTTCTTGTATCTTCTTTACACTCGTAACCAAGGCTCTTAAGCACATTTTTATTCTATGCCTCTTTTTTATCATACTCTTATATTTACTTTACCAATATGATTTTAACGCAAATCTAATTCGTACTACTACAAGTAGCACTTAAGGCCGCACACATGCCAATTAAATTCCAATCGAAGCCATATGCAAAAATCAGTGGCACACCACGACCCCATTATTACCATTACTCATATTCTCTGAGCATAGGCATACCACGAAGTCATGAAGACCTCCCTACAACATTAATCATAGATACAATTTTATGTGTTAGCACCACGGTACACAGGCACACACAGTGGGCAAATCATCCCGAAAAACAAAAATTATTTCCAACCTAATCGCACTTTTGACAATCAATTCAAAGTATAATGGACCATAATAGCAACAAGCATATCATGAGATGTAATTTATTACACTGGCCAGAAGCAAAGCAATTATGTATCTCTTTGATCGAGGCAGGCAGTCAGCCTTTGATTGTGAATTCCCAGAGAGAAGAAGGTTTTTGGCACACACACACGCCTACTGGGATGTGCTGTCGTCCATAATGGAAACTATCGTATTGGACTGTTACGTGAGATGAAATATTCCCAATTTGGGAGCCATCGAGAATGGCCCTGCGCCACTAGTCACCTGGATGGAAACAATACAAATCAACGAGATAATGGAATAGAAAGTTTTTTTTCTTTTGGATGAGTATACGCCCTCGAGTGATCGACTTAAAAGTATAAATTCCGTATTTATCAAACGATGACGTGCTTTTATTATGTTGTAAGCGTCGTGTATGTTGTGGGAATCACATAAAGCAGTCCATAAGCTTCTTTCGTTCTATTAACTGGAATTCATTAGGACTTAGGATTGATGGCGAATATCTCAACAACTTGAGATTCGCAGATGATATCGTGCCCATTGCAACATCAACAGAAGACTTGAAGAAATGATCAAGGATCTAGAGGAAAGCTGTATCAACGCAGGTCTAACCCTGAACGCAAAAAAGAAAAAGAAAATTAATGTGCAAAGAAGAGCAGAAAGATATTATTATCAACAACAACAATATGTCGATGATTACGTTTATCTAGGTTAACTTATATCACTTACAAATAAGGAAGAAAAAGAAATAGAACGAAGCATATTAAATAGCTGGAAGCAGTTTTGGAAACTGAAACACATCTTCGACTCACAACTTAGACCAAACTCCAGAAAGTACTTATTTGATACGGCAATACTACCAGTCATGACCTATGGCTCCCAAACCTGGAGCATGTCGCTTAAGTCGGCTCAAAAACTGGCAGTCAAGCAGAGAACAATGGAAAGAACCATTTTAAAAATATCAAGAAGACAATGACTACGGAATAAAGCAATCAGAAAGCAACAGTGATAGCAAAACAGATCAAGGATAATCGCTGGACCTTAAGAACCACACAATGGATACCTAGAAGCGGAACAACAAGTCCTGCAATACAACCTAAGCGGTGGAGAGATGACATCTACAACCTCAACAGCACATGGTAAGGAATACCCAACGATAAAGCGTAGTGGAAATTATTGGGGGAGGCTTTTATCCAATATGAATTCCATTACTTACATATTATCTAATAAAATAAGAAATAAAAGAAACAATAGTTATGTAAAGAGATCATATTCTTAAGGTAATTTTAAATGAATTAAAAATTAAATATTACACACTTTATTTTTATTAAACTTAATCCTTATGGATAAATAAAGCTTTTAAAAAATAATAATAATAGAAAACTGTTCTAAAAACCATTTTGTATACATATGTACATCTTTCCAAGTGCATGACAGACGTGTCATATAACATTTTCAATTTTTTTAGATCCAGCTTTGGTCAAATCTATTTTGTCGCTAGACATGTTGATCCACTTGTCCACCTAAGATTTGCACTCTCGATAAGTTTAAGTTTGCGAGTAGCGATTGGAATACTTCAGGTGCCATTGTCCGGCAAGATGGGTTAAGTTGTTCCTTCTTTGGCGAGTTCATCGGCCTTACAATTCCCTGGAATGTCTCTATGCCCCGGTACCCAACACAGGTGAATATTGAACTGCTCAGCCACGGCAGTCTAGAGCTACTAAAGAGTTTATAGAGGTCGATTCCAAGGATTTGATTGCTGCCTGGCTATCAAAAAAGATGCGGATATCTCCAGCAGATATCAAGTTTTTCTTAAGCCAAGATAGGGCTTCTTTGATCGCCATTATTTCCGCCTGGAACATGCTACAGTGATTAGGAAGACGGAAGGCGAGCTTAAGGTTAAGCTTATCGGAGAAAACACCTGCACCGACTCCGTCTTTGGTTTTTGACCCGTCAGTGTAGAACTGAATAGAATCATCTTCTAATCATCGTGATCTGGAAGGGATGGTGACAAGGAAGTTCTTGTGTTTGTGTTTTCGGGAGAGATTTTGAATTTATTCAGAAGGGGTGGCCAAATTATTTTCTTGACCACTGTTGGGTAGCTTCAAGGCGAACGGCTGCAATCGCTACCATTTGCTTGCTATATATATCGAGGTTTACTAGGTGGAGTGCTCCGCTTATGCACATACAAACTATACGTTGGACCTTGCTTAGATACATACTTGTTCTACTTACATATACAACTATCCTTGACGTATCGACTGGCGAGGATTGTCTCTCTGTGGTGGATGCAGTTTATTGGCCGGGAGTGAAAATACCATGTGTTAACACCTACCACCTTAATTCAACAATTTGAAATAATATTTGTAACTTTAAATGCCTGGAGGTAGGCTCAGTACTGATTTGATAAGAGATGCTTGTGGCAAGTTACTAGTTCTATTCAAAGCCATCACTTAAAACTAAGCCAGAGAGCTGTTAACCCAAGCTTAATTACTTACGCCTATTAATAGCTTTCCCCGAAGGTTAGTCAGCAGCACGCACCGATTTTAGGAAAGAGTGAATATGCCAAATATACACAGAAATAGCTACACTTTCCTGGATTAACTTACCAACGATCATAAAGTAATATTCATGCTGTCAGACTATCCACCAACGAAACATCATAACCCCTTCCAGTCAAGAACATTCAACTCATCATGCCATACACTCAACATCCATTCATCATTTCAATACCTCCACTGTGTTGTGTTATATGCTTATGATTAAAGAACTTCGTGCTGCCCATTAAGCACAGCTCCAGTAAATAAATCATAAGCCCATAGACCATCTGCCCCAAAAGGGGGCAGCAGCAATCACTTTGAACTGATATTTTATTAACGTGCCGCATTAAATTCAATTTAACGAATGCCAATGATCCGTGCCACTATTATTTTTAAATTAAATACGGCGCAGAACTATACTGCTCCAGAGAGGTGGTTCAGATCGCTTAAAAGCCGATGATATAAATCTGGTTCAAAGATAAACGCACGAAACCAGACGACAATGCCTGCACTCTCAGGCGCACATATTCAGCGTGGATACCTTAATTCCCATGTTTAACAGCAGAAATATCGCACGTAAACGACATGCCGCCATCCGTCTGTAGTCGCGAGAACAGAACTGGAAATCTTCGTGAGCAACGAGTGGCTTATGCATCGGCGGAAGGGTATCCCGAAGAGGCCATGGTGAATCGCATAATGGAAAAGTCGATATATAATTCACCCTCATTTCATAATAAATTGCTCTCAATTGATCACGACAACCAGAGATCTGAGGTACGTTTACAGGCTCAGCGAGTGAGCCACGCCAAGTGAGAAGCAATGCCGCTGCAGCGCAGCGGTATGCGAATATGACTATCACCCGATGAACATGATTCCCAACACATGGCAAACATCTTCAAACTCAAAAAAGGTAAATGTGTAAAGGTATGTATCCTCAAAATTTCACATGATAATCGATATCCTTTAGATACGTTACTGCAACTAAAAATTGCACTTGATGCATCCGGTTGACCACAAAAACTTCTGCGAGCCGGAAGTCAAATGCGAACTTTGATCGCGTGATGGGACAGTGCTGGGATGCCTTCTAATTCGAATCTGCATCGTGCACTGTGCGGTATGAATGATTTAAGTCATAGTGCTTGGGGTTACATTTAACCAACATTGTGCACACCGCACACCGTTAGATGAAGAGTGGATATTTCAAGTTGTCTTTCACGCGAGCACTGTCCAGGCGTGAATGTGGTATTAGCCAGTGCCAATATCGATGGGAAAATAAAGGTGAGTTCCTGGTTTTTGCATGTCTTTCCGATTGGTTGTCTGGTAGCCGAATCATTAGCGCATTAATGCTGGAGGATGAGAAAATTATTTCTGAAATACTGCTGTGGGGGTTTTGTTTTGCATGCGGTAGCAGAAATACTGACACATCAATCGATCGGACCTCAGAGTTGAGAAAATGGAATCACAGTGAGTGATGGACTGGATAGCGTGACTGCGACAAGTGCTATATTTTTTAGAAATGGGAACATTAAGCTATCATAGCGGTATTTCTTGTAAAATACTCCATTTACAGAATGCAACAATTCAATTCAGTTCAAATTTCCTTATTGAGATTTCAAAGGAATCGAAATATTTTATTGGCTTAAGCTCATAATAAGGCCAACTTAAATGTGTACAGTATGATTCATGAAAAAAGGAAAGTGGCTTAAGTTGCAATGACTCACTCAGCTGCGGAGAGCCTTGCTCTCGGATGTGCTGAGTGAGGAGTAACGAATCTTAGGCAAGGTGGCTACGGCCGGTGAAGAGGTAAGGAGCTCGAACATAGCTCAAGCATCAACAACTCCTCAATCTAATGCCGCTCCAACTAAGAGAAAGCGAGCCTGTCCGCCAATACCGCCACCTGGGCAACCGGGAGTAAGGACGACCAAATGAGAAAGGGTCTGAGCGGTGCGGGCTCTCGCTGGTACTTGCGATACCTCGAAAAGCCTTTGTACCTAAGGTAGCCAGGAAAAAGGCAGAGGAGCACAGGTCGAAGCCCAACTCGACTGATGTGTCTTCGGCCAAGAGGGGCAGCAATGCTATAACACCTCCTGCAAGTAATGTGCACAAAAGGCTGAGGACAGAGAAGAGCGCCAAGAGACCCAAGGCAGGGCCTGCGAGTGCTAGCGCTGTCTCGGCTGGCAGAAGCTATGCTGCGGCTGCTAAGGCAGTTGCACCTAATGGAAGGCACGCTGAGGCAGCGAAGGCTGAGCAGGTTGCGGTACTTGGTGTAACCTATCCACAGGAAAGGTTATAATTCTGAAGACCTCAGGGCACTAAAAAGCGCTGTCGTGGCGGAAATGGCCTTGGGATGGGAGCATAAGCTCAAATTCCAGGGCATTCATTTCAGAAACGGCATGCTACTGGTCGACTGCGAAACTCCACAGACCATCTACCCCAAGAAGCGAAAACCCCCACTTCACCACTTCATTGCAGGAAAAAAAATCGGTCGTGACTTGCAATATCCTTCAAGCTGCATTGGTTGGGAATAATTATACAATATGCTGGTCTATGACATTTTAGTGCAAAATACTCGAAGTTTAAATCCCAGAAATACCCAAAAAAATTTTCACGAACCCATCTCATGCGAATATTTGACAAATATCCGAGAACAAAACGAATGCCAGCAAGAAGTTATGACCAAAGCCATACGTCGGCTTTTTTTGTCAAATTTATTCGAATATTTTTCACTTGCTTTTTTAGTCTTATTGAACTTGAGGAAATATTCTGTCAGATTTAAGATATGTCAGCGAGTTCTCCGGATACAACCAACGTTTTTTAAAGGCTAACTGTTGGCTTCTTTTTGAAAATGTTACACGGTATCATGACTTTAAGTAATTGTGGCTTTACTGGAAAAGTACATCTTGCGAATATTTATGGAAAACATTTTTCTTAAATGGCTGGATTGGCAGAAGCATACCTGCAGTACATTGTCATTTATTTGTGGCTGTAATTAGTGAATACCTAGATGATTGTGTAGTGTACTCTCTCATTACGGACACCCGTCATAACCGGACAGATTTCAAATAACCTTTATTTTAAATGTCCTTTTGTTTTTTTTCTCATAACAGGACACCTCTCATAAGCGGACACATTTTTCGGAACCGTCAGTGTCCGCTTATGAGGGAGTACACTGTATTCCATAACTGCGTCAAAGTTGATTGTCATAGCAAACACTGTTTTCCCATAAACAAAATGCTATATTCAACGTCTATACATTCCCTGACAACATGGTTCTGAATTTAGTTTGTAAAAGATCGATTGTTTGAATGTTGTTGTGGCCCGTTTTACCATTCTACTGAATTCTCTAGGAGAGTTTCCATAACTCAAGAGGGCACCCTGTTCACTTTTATGTTACTGGCAGCTCAATTTACAAAAAAAATGGGGACCAATTATGCCATCCCTTCAAAACCCAAACGAAGTAAACAGTCACTCAATGAGGGTGTATCGACTACTCTATGACTATGTGCGAAAATCCTACAGTTTTGCTTTCCGACGTAACCTCCAAGTTATGATTTTGCGACCATAGTCGATAATATGAAAGAAAAACTTGGCTGAGCTTGACCTTCCAAGCGAATTCAGAAAAGTGCCACTGCTATTCAGTTGTCGAGCTCTGTGACAAATTAGAGTTCTTCAGTTATTACGCAAACTTTGGCAACTGCAACAATTTTTGATGTGTAAACATCTTATCGCTCGCCCCTGACACACGAATACGGAGGGATTTGAAACTAAATGGGACGGAAGTCGTTACTGGAAATGACATCAAAATATAGTATATAGCGTGAGGACAAGTTAATTAATGCGCTGCGTATTATTTTTTATTTTGCTACCGAGGATTACAACCGACTATTGCAAAGGAGGCGTCATCTGTAGTAAATTCTTTCTGTCCGAAAAATGGTTTGTGCTGGGAGTAAAGCTTTTTTTAATAGTAAATAGGTATTTTTCCATGATAGCCAATACTAAATTTTTAACGGCATTTCGTCATTTTGGTTTAACCCAACACTGCAAATTCGAATTTTAAATTCAGTTCCTGCCTACTTATATTAACCAAAATGTTTGGGCAGAACTTGGGGAGCATGTCCATCCTTTTCACAGTCAAAAATTGTTTCAATTTGGTAATAATAATTTCAAATCAATAAACTTACAAGTAATTTCTCAACATTTTTCTCTCTCAAGCTGGACTCAATATCAAAAACTTATGAATCTCCGAGTTTTAAGCTTTTGTTATTTATTATTCGTCTCTTTTCTTATTATTTAAATAAAATACTTTGTATCCCGTGAAGGTTCCTTGTCCGTTCGGATATCATCGATTGGGGGACACTGCGGTGATAAGATGTTTACACATAGACCTCGAGTACGTCCACTGCTCGCTCCTTTTTTTTCCTTTCTGTGCAGCGCGCAGATAAGATTTAATATCCACAAGTCTCCCATTTCGACTTTCAGTTTCTGAAATACGACACTCAGTTTAAAAAAAAATTTCGATATTTCCCATAGCCAATTTCTTACTGTGGAAGATTGAAAACACTTGTTTGTCAATATTTGAAAAACATTGGTGTCGCCTATGTCGAAGTAACGTATATGTACAAAAAGGAACCAAAATTTAAATTTTTTGCATGGAAAACAATTAAGGGGCATATTTCCGATTTATCCTGCTCTGATCAGTATTACACATCCGTTGCTGCGCGGTCAACTCCAGTGAACCAAAAATGTGGCAATCAGTAGTAGAATGACGTCCAATGACGACTCCAAATTTTGCTTCGTCTCCATCGCAAACTGACGGAAGACAATAATTTTAATCCGTTCTGGTGGAAACCGTTACGAATATCCGATGCACAATGAAAGAATATCCGCACTCCTCCCGCAGAAAATATACCTAAAACAGATACCTACAACCTAAAATCAATTCGATAAAATTTTCTCAAATAAGTTACCGAAACGACTTATAACAATGTTAAAGCGCATCAAACCTTGCCCAAGTTTTATTTCTTTATTTTTATTTTTTATCTAGGTAAGACATAGGTACCTGCCATGATAATTTATTTGGAATTCATTGTCGTAATCTCAAGGTGTTTATTCCAAATATTTCATTAAAATTCATTCCCATAAGATTTGTTAACTGAGCTATTCGTTTCGCTCTTAGCGAACATTGCACTCAACAGGTGTAATTTGTAATTTCTCATTTCACCATACCACTGAATGCCAGCCATATGATCAGTTTTTCAATTGAACTCAAATTAAATGCACCCATCTAACTAACCGGTCAGTTAATTTAACGCTTCTTTAGATCCTAATTTCCTTAGTTTAATTTTATTAGAAATTTTCAGTAGTCCGTAATTGGTTTCTTGACTAACTATCGGTGCAAACGTTTGCGATGCTAATGTAAAGATTCGGGCTCAATGGTGGTACCTAGGCCATTGTATAAAGGTCCCAGAAGATGGTACCCGTAATAAAACTACAAATCCTCAGCAGAAGCAGCTCTTTAACATACATTAAGCGTGAAACGTTACTTCGTTCCAAAAGAGGCAACTACTTGGCCTCTTTCCCAGGCATCTTTCTTAGTTGAAATTATTTTTTTCGTATATCCTTCGGCATAGGGTGTTATATGTTTACTGTGTTCTCGGTTATAACATTAAATAATTGAGTAGATTGATTTTTTATCGCATAAAGATATATATAAAATATGTAATGGTTTGTCTACTTTTTGGGAGGAGGTACAGAAACCCGGCGAAAAAAAAAAATAATTTATAAAATTGTTTTTTTACCTTTCATGTGCATCTTGTTAAATATGAACGATAAAGGTAGTTCTACGATATTCCACATACAAGTACTCTGTTCATCTAGATTCAACGCTCGACAATGAACAGGTAGTCTTTCAAGGTGGATCCTCCTGCATCGACCACATCAACACCTTGCGGAACATCAATGAGCAATACATTGAGTACAGATCTCAGCAACATTTGCTGTTCATTGATTTCAAGAAGGCCTTCGACAGTTTGAATAGAGATGCTATATGGCGAGCCTTGCGCAGGAGATGTATATCAGAAAACTCTTCGCTATTATGCAACGGTAATTTGGCAGAGGAGTTTGAAGTCCACAGCGGAGTAATACAAGGCTGCCTTCTAATCAGTGGGTGATCCGAGCAGCTCTCTCTGTATGAAGGGACTGAGATGGACTATGACTTCATACCTCAAACATCGTCCACTACGCCGACGATATTTGCCTGTTCTCACACATGATAATTGACTTGCATCAGGTGGCCCATTATCTGGAGTCAGAGGCGAACAAAGTAGCGCTGAAAATAAATACAATGCTCAACTCCACATTGCCGGACAGCAATTGTGTAGAATAGAGTGGGCTATCAGATCATTTTCCCCCTACAAATCCCCAGGACTTGACGGAATCATCCCAATCATGCTGCAGAAAACGGTCACTGTAATTACTCCGGTACCAAGGAACTTTTCATTAATAGCCTCATGCAGGGCTATATGCCAAGGAACATGGAGAGAGGTAAAAGTTATATATATACCCAAGCGTGCAAAGCAAATCATACCACTGGAAAAGACATCGTGCTGAAAACCTTCCAAAGCCTGATTGATATATACGTACATTCGAAGCAGACTACGGTCGGGGGAGCCCAGCATTCCTACACAAAAGGGAAAGGGTCGAGCCAGCGCTACACTGTGTTGTTGGCTAAATAAAAAAATCACTTAAGGACAAAAAGTTCACATTAACTACATTCCTAGACATTAGAGGAGCCTTCTGCAATGTCAACACTGAAGTGATAGAAAGGACGCTAGACTCACTAAACATTGATAACAGCCTAATCAGTTGAATTGTCAGCATACTTGAAAAAACCGAACTTGGGGGAACAAGGCTAGATGTATGCGCCATTCCCCACTGCTGTGAGTCACTGCTGTGTTCTTAACGAAGGCCTACAACTGCTCAGAAATAGGGGCGTCCGACTCACTGCTTATGCAGATGACGTAGTGCTGCTAGCAACAGCCAAATTTCCCCCAATACTCAGCGAACAAATTGACGGGGCCATTAAAACCCTTGCCACCTGGACCAGGAATTGGGGACTCACGGTAAACCCCCAGAAAACTGAGCTGGTACTATTCACTAACAGAAGAAAGTTACCAAAGTTTAGCACACCATCTGTCGGAGGTACCCCGCTTAAAATCTCCGACAGCGCAAAATACCTGGATCTTGAACTTGACAAGACACTAAACTGGAGAATGAACATCAATGAAAGGATCAAAAAAGCAGAATCTTTGGGAAAACCTGCGGTCCGTCTCCTAAAATAATTCTCTGGATGTAAATGGCTATAATAAGATCCATACTGACATACGGCAGTCTTGTATGGTGGCCGGCGGTTAATAAGGCCACTTACCTAATGGCCTTCACGAGGATTCAACGGAGCCTAACATCTGCACATCAGTCGCACTTTGAAGTCCCAACGTACTCAAAAATTGAAGGAAACTGACTATCCGCTTAAATGAGTTGGAAACCTCTTAGATCATTCCAACAAATTTGCAGTACTTTTGGAAAAAACATGGGGTCTTGGGGCTGTGCTTATACCAAAAATGCGAATAGCGTTTGTGAAACCGATCCTCAGCTACCACATACGACATACCAAAATTGCGGATACAGACGTAGCGGTAGGTTTCCCGATTAAGCTGCCAACAACAAGTTTGGTGCCCCTGTCAGATGATAGGTTTTTAGGCTGAGAATCCACACAGCAACCTGGCTTTCATTTGACGGTCGAACACACAACCAGATCGACCACGTGCTAATCGACCCAAGGCATGCAAGACATTTTGGATGTGCGTACCTTTCGAGGGACAAACGTCGACTCTGACTATTTTCTTGTTGCAGCTAAGTTCAGAGTCCGACTGTCCAACGATAAGAAGCTGCAAGCCGCCCAGAAGAAGAAGATTAACATTGGACGGCTTAGCAAGTCAGAAGGAGCCCTGGCCGAGAAACTCTCTACAGTGCATTCACCTACCATAGACGTCAACAACCAGTGGACCGAATACCGCAACATCATTAAGGAGGTAGTCGTAACCACCCTTGGCTACCAACCACCACCAAAAAGGAACCCTTGGTACGATGATGAGTACGCCCAGCGGAAGAGGGTGACAGAAGATGCATACAAGAAGGCGCTGCAGCGCAAGACAAGAGCAGCGAGAGAGGAATACCGGACCAGAAGAAGGGAAGAGAAGAGAATCCTGCGTAAAAAGAAAAGGGACCACGCAGTTTCACAGCTCAAGGATATCGAAGAGTCCCGCGAGCGCAACAACATCCGGAATTTTTATCGGAAAGCCAAGCAGCTGGCAGCTGGCTACAAACCCGGAACGCGGGCTCTTCGAAATAGCGAAGGCAACCTAGTCACCGAAGCACAGGGAATTGTTGATGTGTTTAAGCAACACTTCCATCAGTTGCTTAATGGGCAGCAAATAGAGAGAGTCAATGAATAACCAACACCCTCACCCAGTATCGAAGAAGTTAAAGAAGCCATCAGAAAACTTAAAAAAAAACAAAGTCGCTGGCTCTGGTGGGCTTCCAGCTGAACTTTTTAAGTACGGAGGTGATGTCTTGGTAGGGTGCATGCACGAAGTCATCAATCAAGTATGAGTGGAGGAACGCATGCCCGACGACTGGAGTATCAGCTCTATATGCCTCATCTTCAAAAATGCGATCCTATGTCTTGTAAGAACTACCGAGGCATATCCCTGTTAAATTTTGCATGCAAGATCTTATCCAACCTACTATGTCTAAAACCTTTCTGCAACACGCTAATCGGCACGTACCAGTGTGGCTCCCGGCCCGGCAGATCGACAATAGACCAAATTTTCTCACTACGACAAATCCTAGAAAAGAACAACGAATTTCAAGTCGAAACTCACCACCTATTCAACGACTTTAAGGCCGCATATGACAGTATTCATCGTCTACCAGGCGATGGTCCAATTCGGGATACCGTCAAAACTTATCCAGATGTGTCGCGTAACGCTGGAAAGCACGCGATGCTCTGTGCAACTTGGAAACACCCCTTCTGAGCTGTTCCAAACATGCGCCGGATCTCGGCAAGGAGATGCGCTATTATGTGAGTTCTTCAATATCCTGTTGGAGCAGATAGTGCGCAGGGCAGGTGTTGACGCGGAAGGCACTATCTTTCACAAGTCTATCCAACTGCTGGGATACGCAGACGATATTGACATTATCGGAAGATCCCGGCAAGCCGTCGTAGAGGCGTTTACGGCTATTGAAGAGCAGGTGAAACGAATTGGTCTTGAAGTGAAGTGAAGTGAAGAGGATATTCGAATCACAGCCCCAGGTTCGACACGGCGTAGAAGACCGAACCTCCGGTACAAAAACCATGCTGTCGCGGATGCCAGAAAACTTGCTCTTCACAACTGGAAGCAACATGCCCAGGACCGCAGAGGATGAAAGGCAGCCGTGTCTCAGGTAGAGACTCTCCAAGGGTCGGGAACCAGATGATAAAAAAATGTTTCAACTTTGCGACTTCCTGTCCAGCAAAAAGCACCCTTGCTCCTTTCCGATAATATTACTAATAGTCACCAAAAATTCCTTACACGTTCCTTGATCCATTCCTTCGCTACTATTTTGCCAACCGACAGAAATAAACATACTTATGTACATCTTGCCAGTTTCCGCAATTCATCGAATTGCCCTTGTTCGGCATCTTGAAGGTTATCCTTCATTCCACTCCTGTGAAAAATGCTAATTTTTCCATGTGCTTGCTCTGAGAGGACGCATTAGCTTTGCCGATTAACATGACTCGGTTTGAGAATATACATTCTTTTTCTGTCTCCAAGGCCATGAGCTCCGATCACATGTTTGAGTGCAGTATTATCACTTCTGCTATTGATAAAACCATCATTCGTCAAATTGCTGCATCTAGTTGGCTGTAAAAGTTATCCTTCACTGCCTTAGCTATGGCCCAGAATACTACCGCCAGTATCCGGTCATTAATAAGTTTCCAAGTTCAGATTCGCGCCCACTTTCATATGGCTTATCACAGCAAAGTAAGTCAGTGCTCCCATTTGGCGACATTTACTCAAAAGATTTCCACTATCTCATATGACTCAGCTCCAAGATGTCCATCTTGTACCGCATAAATACTCGCACAAATGAAGAATCATGTATTTTAAGGACCATCTGCTCATAAGTTTAAGTGAGCCTTTATATTCCAGAATGAACGCGTTTCCATATTCAATTGCCAACCGGTATTCATCAAATTTTGTGCACAGAATTCGTTCGCTACTTAAATGTGCTAATACCCGTCAGCGATGCTACTTTTACGAGGCCCAATACTAGTCATTACTATGGAACAGTAACCTTTCTGGTAAGAGAGTTCAATTTGTAGTTTGCTCTAAAATAAAATATTTTACCTAGTAAAAGCATGAGTAAAAGTGTTAAATGATATTTTTCACAAGAAAGCTAGAAGTCTTGACCTTACTTCGCAATTCCACCAGCTACCAATGCCACGTTTAGCCCCCCAAACCACTGTAATATATTCCAAGCAAAAATCACAGCTATTCATGAGGCAAAATGTATGCTATCCGTGTGTTTGATAGATGTCTATTGTCCTGTGCATGTACAGTCAGGCTACCATCAAAACTTTAGATTCGCCATCAGCATAAGCTCTAAGGTGTCGTGAGTGTCTGAACAAGATCGTGGATATATGAAACCTAACTTTATGCTGTATTTCCGGGCACAATGATATTCTAATGAAAAAGCTTACGAATCAGCTAAATTTTGGACAAAACGCGCCTTTACTGAGAACAAAGGGAAGCCGTTCATCCTAATTAATTAACGTTAATATTCCACGTCCTTTCTATGGATCAATATAAATACTTGTGCATCATCCAATAAAACCCTGGTCCGAGTTGTAAATAAGAGCCTTCCTTCCATGAATAAAAAAAAAACAGGTGCTACTAAGGCACTGTCTGACATGTCCGCATGCTAGTAGAATGGGCCGACTGCGGTCAGAGCCAAATTTCAGGGCTTGAACATCGTCAGAATATTGGATGCACTGGTATTTCAACACCAATTGTTTGAGTGAAATCTATATTTGCTTCCTGCGAATTGTAATGCATCTGCGACATCTTACTTAGAGTAACAGGGAATTACTTGCTAAGCTTTACTAAATGTTTGGGATTTACCTGCGTCTCAAAATTAAAAGGAATTCGACTGGAACTCAAACCTATATGATTTCCGCATGAGCGGAAGTAGGGGGAAGTAACTGAGACTCAGTCGTGCCATTTAGTTCCTTATTTTACTTTAAAATGAGGTTGGAAATATTTGCATTATCTTATTTGATACAACGCCACAGGGAATATATATTATTTGATTTAAATACAAAGTTTGTTGTAAGCTGGAGCTAATGTGAAACCTAATACAGCTGAGTTTCAAACCACTACACCAATATCTTTCTCTCTCTCTCTCTATCTATCTTTCCGACGCCGGCACCATGTGAAAACATGTAAAAGGATATTCATAACCCCTTGAGCGCGTACAAATTATAAAAAAAGCTATCAGACAGGAATGCTTTCCTGTCATTTGGTTAATTTTTTATTTGTGAAACGTACGTATAAAGTTTTAAATTCATTCAATTTCATGCATCATTCCCTTATAAATACAATGGATATTGTGTGATATCTGCAATGCTAAGGAGCAGAACTATTTCTCCCAGGATTGGTCAACTCTCACTTCCCATTAAAAGTACTAAATGTTGTCCTCAAAGGAGTGGTCTATCTTCTCTTGGTAAATCGTAGTTGATTAATTTCTAAATGACCTTCTAACCGAAGATTATGCAGATAACTACATAATATTATGTAGTCATAATAAAAAAAGGAAAGAAAAAATCCGATAGTACCGAAAAAATTTAAAAAGTCTTATCATAGATATATGTTTGGCGTCAGACAAAAGGGTTGAAAGTTAATCAATCTAAAACTGTTATTCCATTCACCTGGAGAAGAAACTTTAATCTCCAGCCACTAACGCTAAATGATCTCCCGCTTAAGTATTTCTAATGAATCTAAATATCTAAGGAAACCTTTCTGGAATTCGAACGTCCGATCGCCGGAGCGATCAAACACACTAACCACTTGAGCCACGACGACTACCCTTTAACCACCTATACCGAAATAATATGGTGGGAAAAATCGGATAGCTCTGTGCTCGAACCAACATTTAAAAGGAAAGTATGTATTACGAATGCGATGTATGTAAATTTGTCCCGACACGGGCACTCGAAGTCTAATTGGATCCCCGCCTCTCTGCATAGAAGTTAAGAAACCAGCTATCGCCAGCCCTCTTAAGCCTCATCTCACTTGTAATGACGAAGACTCTGATTTTAGAAGGCATAAAAAAAAATCCAATGATATATTCACCGACAGTATGTGTTAATTGTACGTACTGGAATATTTGGTTCCAGAGCTATGTGCCTGAGAATGCATTAAAGAAAATCTCCGAAGATAGAATCCTTTAATCAGATAGCAAATCAGTTCTAAAATCATTCAAGTTTGAATCAACACTAGTTTTGAATTGTCTCTTATCCTCAAGCAGCTTAGTATACACAATACTGACTCTCACCGGGGGCCCAGGTAACAAAGGCATAGCTGGCAATGAGATTGCTGATGAACTAGCCAGATTAAGCTCCCAATCCAAGCTTAAGTCATAAACACTTTTGGGGCGTACCTTTCCGCCAAATGAAGATAAAGCTAGATTTTGCTTGAAATGAAAAGCACTCAAACTGGGACTCATCGATAGGACTTAGATGCAAAAGTACTTTGCTTAGGATCCACCCGTTTCAATTTCCTTTAGTTTGGAATATGCGTTGTGCAGAATTACTGAATCTCTGTTTGTCGCTTGGAGAGAATCGCTTGTAAATCTTTTATAAATTGCCCGGGTTGAAAGCCTGATTAATTGATGAATGGTTCATACGAAACTCAAATTGTTGTTCAGAAATGATAATATAAAATAGATATCCTTGTGGAAGGAATATAGAAGTTAGCATGCATCTGCATAACGCGTGCGCTGAGAACAGCTGACTAGAAACAATACTCCACATTCGCGGACTCAATCCAAACTAATATAGATTGTCCTCAGACGCTCACATAATTCAACGAAAACAATATTTTGTACGCGATGCTGGGGAGAATTATAACTCTTTTGTTGGCATAGTTCAGAGCCGACCATATTCTGAAAATGAGTTTGTGCACGCTCCTTAACAAGCCATCTCCTGCTGCTATAAACAATTTGACAGGTAGGTTAGGTCAGCTCTTACGGTTGGCTAGACTTTAGATATTACTACCATATCATAAATGTTCATTCTACCTGAAAGCATCGCCGTTATATGCATAATCTGCAGAACTATTTTTCCATATGCTCAACATCGACCAACGTTCTACAGCTAGGTTTCTTTGTACATCCCTGTGGGCTACTTCTCCGTTTCTAAAGTCTTAGGATGTTCCTTTTACCCTTTGGTTAAACTTCGGGATATTCCTGCAATAGCTTCTTGCTACATATCTCCAAGATCCCACACTTCTCATACTCGAGCATATTCATGAGCAGCTTCTCCTTCTGCGTAGCCCCGAAGCGTCTTCCCCTTGTTTCCTAAAATGTGATTGCGGGCATTTTTCATTAAAGAGGTTTCGACGTGGTATTAAGTATTTGATGCTGGAGGCAAAATACGTCGTTAGAGATTAAGAAGGCAAACTTCTTCAAAGCTTTACCTTGTCTTGGCGTTTTCAGATTTCTGTAAATGATTAAGGGATTTTATCTTAGAACTAGCAGGCTACTAACGTAGGTCTTTGTCTTGCGATGATTTCCAATTACTGGTGGAAAGACTGCTAATGTGGCAGATGTCTAGGCCTGAAATGTCACGTAGGTTGTTGAAGAAAAACTCAATTAGAGCCTAGAAAGGGAGATATTATTACCCTGCTATATTAATCAGTGACCAAAGTTCCAATTTTCATTCCCATGGCGTTTTATTAAACAGTACAACGTAAGGACTTTAATGTAATAGCAAATGCAAGTTATGTCAAATATCAATCAATATGATGAAATCCACATGTTAAGGTAAAATTATATCCCGTCAACTTCTCCATTTCTATCGAGGTCGTTTGTTGAAAAATGCATCTTTGTCACACCCTTGGTTGCTCACAAATACTTCTACATCCACGCGGTGAACGAATACATTGAGTAAAGATTGATATCCAATCCCTCCGGAACAACTAGCGGATACCAGAAGTGATCCCTACTGACATGTCTTAATGCGGATTCATTATTGATGCCACACTTAGGCATGATGTGCACATGGCCCCACAGAGTAGAAAGATGATGATACCAAGGGCAGATTTTAAAAAGTTCTGAACCATAAGTAAGAGAAGTGCCCTACTTATGACCCTAAAATAGTCCTGGAAATTTCTAACGTCATCCAAGGAAGACAGGAATCTTTGATAATACTGACGGAAAGTATAGTTTGTACGATACCACCTCTGATCACGGATTAATGCTAATGAAACTTGCGGCCGGACAAAAAATTGTCGTAACTAGCATTCGGTTCATCAACAAGGAGACATGGACGTCTCCCGATCAATCAACTATCAACGAGATTGATTACAATGCGATTAACGCAAGGCAGTTTAATTAATGCCCGAACTCTTCGAGATTCCAAAAGTGACTAGGATTCTGCCAGTGTAGGGATACGGACGTTAGTAGCCTGTTAGTTTTAAGATAAAATCCCTCACTTATTTAAATAAAAATGCCGAAATCTTCCTTATTATTCGAGATACCAAAATACTTTCACGCCACAACACAGGGATAGTGTGCACTATAATTCCGGTGAACTAGGTTATGGTTCCCTCGTATTTTTTATTTTGTACTTCTTACCACGTTATCTAAACTGATGAAGCATCGATTTTATAGCTTTCTTGTAATTTTATTACCAAGTTTTTTTTTTCCTCTGAAGTTTACGAGCAGCAATAATTATAACAATTTCCAGAGGGACTGAAGGAATAAACTGAAAGAGCAAGGAAAAGTGGCTGGAAAATTAGGTTCCATTTCATTAGGAGAGTGTTAGAGTTACGGCAATCCTGGAATGTTATGTGCCTCAACTAAATTAGTTCACAGTGTTGCGACACAGAGTTTGCTTGTCCTGTATTTTATTTTTTGTGTCCAACACTTGGAGTAGACATCCTCTTATTTGCTAGTTCGTTCAGCTTAATTGTTTTAAATTAGTTTTTTCGCTTTCGGGTGGTAGCCATCGATGGCGAAGCTGATGCTGATGCTGCTGCTGCCGCATCTCGATGAAACCCTGTTTATGACCCATAGCATGATATATACTTAACCATACTGAAGACGATGCTATTTCAGCTATGTGAGCAACGAAATATTTCGTACATTGCAACGAGGCATTAAGAAGATTTATGGTGGAGTGTTGCAGTTTTCTTATTTCGCTGTGCTGCCTTATTGCAGTTTTGGCCTACATCACAGAGATGCGCTCCTTGTCCATAAAGAGTCATAGTCCGGTCATTGAGATTTGCGGCGTGGAATATGAGTGTGGAGGGTTTTTTTGCAGATTTCCTCATCGACACGAGCAGATACCTACTCTTTTTAACCATCTACCTGCCGGCAATCAACTTCATAATTGGAGATATGTTCACAATTATGGAATGCGAAAATGGACGACGCTAAATCAGTGACTTTGTTGCGTCCCTCCATAGAAGGAGGGTATCTCTATCTCTCTTTCTCTGTCTCTCTGTCTTACCCTCCTGGAAAATATGCGGCAAGGAAATTTTCAATTTTAATTATTTATGCTATGTTATGAGGCGATTTCAATATTTGAATGGAAGTTGGAGTAGGACGCAGTGGTGCAGTATGGCATGATGATGATGAGTTCACTTGGTTTGTGGTCACACCTATGAAGATGAAGAAGATGCGCGCGCACCAATCAAATTGAGAATCAATACACATCGATGATGGTCAGGTTAGATTGGGTTAGATGCGTGTGGTGGCCGTTAAAATTGTTCGATAATTGCACAAGCAGTATAAAGTTGAATGGGTGCGTTGTTCAGATTTTTCCATGTCACAGAGTTCAGATGTGGGGAGAGTAGCCATGTCCACTTGTGATACCAGTTTGAAGTTTGTGAAATATGCTCCTACACTATAATATAAATTTTACCTTTTGTCATAAACATACATGTGAAATGGGCAGGTTTTATTGGGGAGGTAGCTTTATCGGGAAAGTTTTAACAGCACCGCCAATTGAACTGTAACTCAATGGTTTCATAAAATATGAAATTGCTAGCCTGCCTGAATTGTTTACCACACAAGACGAATACAAATCACAGCACTATGGCAAAAACTGGAATTATTCCAGCTCGACAAAAGGTGATGCGAGTGAAAGTGGTATCAATAATATTCCGAACTCAACCGCTTTTGAATAACTTAGTTGCTCTTTCTTGCAGAACGTAGAAACCGTTCAAATGTCTTACTCTGACTTTGATATTTAGCATAAACTCATAGCAATAGCCAGTAATGTGAGTGTAAGACATTTGTAAGGGGTAGGATCACAAAAGAACTGTTTACACATTATTTTAAAAAATTAACCGAACTGTACCCAATTTTTAAAAACCATTTATGGTGCCAAATGACTACCAAAATCTAATAAAAGCAGCATCTCCCTAAAATCATTGGTAGGCTTGACAACGAGAAAAAGCAACTGCGGCCAAAGATCTTGCAGCTCTGTTAACATCACAAGGGAATATCTTCTGGAACTGCGAACAGTAGAGGACGAATGGTGAGCACCGTTCACAACAAAACACGGTCTTGGAGATCGGAATTGTATTGGCACAACAGGTGCTATGAGACCAGTTCGGCTTCAACTGAGAAACAATGAACACCTCAACAGATCGGTCATATTGCGACTTTTTCCAGACGTCAGAAATAAGACTGATATCGGATAAAAAGCCGACCACCATTTTATGTTAGATTTTTTACGCATTCATACTGCACCCGTCTACACCCGTTAGTCTATTATCTTGCTTTATCGTGCGGGAGACTATGGATGGCCACTGAACGTGTTGCACAATGGTAAGCTGTAAGAGTACTTTAAAATCTAAAGCGGATTACGACAGGAGAGCACGCTTTCAACGCTTTCCTTATTTGCCATAAGCGAGGAACTCCGTGCAACACTAACTGCAACTGTGGAAGTTAACGGACTATGACGTCTTCTCTAAGCGTTCTTCACAAAGGTAAGCTGTGAGATGTAATTTGATACGGGGAACATCAAGGCTGCAGCTTTTCACCACTATTCTTTGTGATAAATAGTTGTCACACCATTATCAGTAAGATGCAGGGGAATAAATCAAAAGAAACTTCATTCCTTATGCTGACGATGACATAGAGTTATGAGTAAAGTTGAAGACAAATGCAGAAAAATCAAGGCCCTCAGTCTTTCAAACTTTTTTACTTTTTATCTAGGAAGCATTCGGCTGACAGTCACACTGAACTAATCTTGCCATAACGTAGAAAGCAAAGGTTGTAATCGGTGTGCCATTCAATGTCTAGAAAGCAATGCATTCAGCATCAAGGTCAAGTAACTAGTGTCGCACGAGTTCAACTGCAAATCAAAAGGAGAGATGGTTTTATTAAGTTAAAGTCCCATTCACAGGTCTCACAATTCATTTACACGCTTTACAATAATAAAATAAAGAAACCTCTCTTCTTACTTGGACCTAAATGTGTTCTTTTGATCTAAGTGCCTGTATCTCATCAAGGGCCAACTCCAAGCCAACCAGCCAAGATCTGTTCTATTATTTGAATACATTCCAAATGGAAAGGATAGACCACCTCATGGAAACTGCAACAGAGATGTAATTACCGACTTTTTTGTGACATTAAATGGACTCTTCAGAGATAGGCGGGCTTTTTTTTCCAGCAGAATGGTGCATAATGCTACAACAGCCGTCAACTGATTGTTCTTATCAGCAGTTCTGTAAGAGTGTTATCAGTCTGTACCCTTGTTATCAGCCATTTTAAAGACGTGTCTTGGCAACCGAGCAGCTGTTAAAGGCAGTTGCTACTCCACAAAAAAAAATCATGCACTTAAAATAGACATCTACGCAGACATTCCTGAAAGAGTGCCACAAGCAATAGACAGTGTACTGCAAAATTAAAAATTGTATTGAGGGGATGGGCTACTGACAAGCCAGCCATGGAAACCATTTGGTCGAATTTATTTTCCATAAATAAGCAGAGTATGTACTCTCTTCTTTAAAGCCACAGTCATTGAAAATATTGAGGAGTGTAATTTTAAAGCCAATTTCAAAAGGAAACCAACAAATGGCCCAGCCTTTATTTAAGATTCTATTTACCTTAAACCATTTTGGTAACACATTCCTAAAGAATACAAATGGTTTGTAAATCACGACGAACGATTGCCTAACTTTCGTTTACTCCACCTAACCAAGAAGTACATCTGACCTACTAAGGGGCGGTTAACAGCTCACCTAAAAAATCTAAGGCACGTGATAAATTTTGCGTTAATTACTACACAATTTTCCCATAATGAATATCTATGATAATCAACCCAATCCAATCCAATCCAATTCCAATAAATTTATTGGACTATACTTCAAGGCAATAACAGAAACGTCTTGGATGTATCTGACAAATTTTACTCTGACCATGGAATCGCTTATTATTGATTGGTTTCAAAGTCCCACTTTGGCTGAAAGATATTTATGGGAAATCGATCGTCATCACTCAAATCAACTACGATGTAAATGTACATCCTTGAAAACCAGAGAAATGGAAAGAAACTTTTTTTTTGAGAATCGATTTCACATTTTCAAAGCGCATCATTCGTGCCATCATCACCTTTCGATGTTCCCGATGCCAATTCACATAACCCACACATCCGAGGTACATATTCCGCCGACCTCATCACTAACATTATACCCAGATCTAGGCGCTTGCAAATTACCAGGAAAATCCACAAACAAATCAAAGAAATGGCAAGAAACAAAAGAAAAACGAACCGAAACCTCGAAAACCTATTGATACCTCTGGACACTCCATGGATGATGTGTGACCTGCTGATTGGCCATGGAAATCATAAATTTTAAAAATTGCGACTTTCATCTCCGGTCGGGATCGATCTCTTCGATCGCATCTGGTATCGAAAATGTCCAAGCCGACATGCATGCACCGATTCAGCTGCCAATTGGCAGTGACGGAATCCACCATTCAGTCTTCTGACCGCCAAGTCGCAATGTATGTACATATGTATAGGTATGTGCAACCACAGCGGGCCAGCCTTTCGATCTGGCTGATTATGGCTAGAGCGACCTGTGTTTCATGCCAGCGTGAAACATTGATCGGATTTGATCGATGTGATCTATTGATACCCCCAGAGATCAGACGCCAAAGAAAAGATACACAACTCTAGTGTCAGGTTGGAGAGCATCGCATCAAAGGTGATGAAGGTGCATCCGATGGACATCATTGATTGGTCGCTGTTTGGTGTATGTGCGCACAGAGTTCATGGGCAAGCCAAAATATGCGACGTAAAATTAAGTTCCCATCGTAGGAGACATGCGCTATGGTAACATGGGTTACATTGAATCCAAATCGAAGAGAAAATTTCCATAGAGCGGTATTTACAGATTTGGAAGACAATAGTGTGGCTAATTTTCAACGGTGGGAAGATTTTGGCGGATTAGTCTCTAGAGGAAAGTAGTATTTATCGTACTTAACATGTAAATCCGATGAAAATGCACTCCGACTGGAGATTGTCATCAATTGGGTATGAATTAGGACTATGGTGAGGCGAACACCTAACTCTAGATACAAAATTTATGATGCGGATATAGGTAAAGCGCACATTATTAAGAAAAAAAATGTATAGCGTTATCAGATGCATAGATACAGATATTGGTTCACACGCAAAGTAACGCCAAAAAGTCGCTTTGCCTGAATATATGGAAGCCCTTGTTATGCAACCTTCTAACATGTCTGAAAAAAGTCGTCTGAAAAGATAGGAGCTTTAATATTTAATATACACTGACGGGTCTACAAGAACCATCAAAGGACCATCACGGTCTGGAGATAAGTGTACTTTCAGTATTGCATGTCATAAGCCAGTCGTCTAGACTACCACACTATTAAATTGTACTCCTAGCGGACGTTTTGGCTTCTCGTGCAGCCGGTGATTGGATGTCGATGAGATGAAAATGAAGCACGAACATCGTTAAGAGTCGCACATCTCCAAGCTTGATACCAAGCAATCGTAATCTTACTCAGTCCTGAATTTTTGGTTTCAGGTTTCAACTGCAGGGTAATTAAATTAGCCATGTGACACAGACGTTACCCGTTAAGACTAAGTCGGATCACTAACGCCCCATTGTGCTCTAAGCAAACACGCTTGGAATTCTGGTCAATGGCTTGTATCGCAGAAATATGGATGAAGAGGACGAGGGATCACCATTTCACCTGACATGCAACTGCCCTGCGTTATCTTCTTCCAGGTACTTGCAGATATTGTCGACAGAGAATGACAAACGTTCATCAAATTATCAAACATCTGGTATCCGTAGCGAAGGGAGTTGGGCTAAGAGTTTGACTTAACAATTTGACAGGACCTGTATTTGGCGTTTCTTCTCAATTTTCTTTGCTTTAGCTCAATACACCGTGAATTTCAACAAAAACTTAACGCTGAATTTAAAATCTATAAATTGTTGGAACAATTTGCCCAGTAAACGTACACGTAAAGGTAATATAAAATTTTTATCGGAATTATAAAGGTCGTTGCATTAAAATATCTTTTTTTTATCAGAACTCAGAAACGTTGTCCCTTGTCAAAGCTTGAAAACTAAAGCCACATTGATATTCAAACGAGAGCAAGTGGTTACACTGCGAAACTTGCCATTGATGAATAAATAAAAAGATCGATAAAAAACCACGAGTATAGTCATATTACTAGTAAATCAGTTATGCTCATTAATTTAAATAGCTACAGTACCATATCACATCTGGTTAAACTCCAATTATCCTTGTCCTCCTAAAAATGAGTACCAAGCGTGTAACAGTTTCGATGATGAACATAAATATTCGTGTAAAACGGTCTGTGGTAAGAAATCATCGAACGATATCACCTTAATACAGACTCGAAAGGGGTAAATAGCTAAAAACCCCAAAAACAAGAAACACCACCAACGATAAGATGGAAATACTGATCTGCGTTCAACACCAAAAGCCCAGAATGTGAACATAACTTTTCTCTCGATTTCGCCGCATGGGGGAATTTCGCACTCGTGCTGCCAGGCATCATTAATGGCCAGGATCAAGGAGTCCTGCTGTGAATTTAAGTTGAATTCGACATTCCCATCCGAATCGTAGTGCGCGCATCCACACCATCAAATGCCATTGCTCTGTGAGTGTGCAATCGTTGTCGTTGTCGCGTCGCATCGTTTTCTGTCTTCGCGCTGCGTTTAACGTTCTCATTTTGCGCGCGCGCGGTGTGGTACAATGTGTGTGATTTGTGCCCACACTTCGGCTTGTCGATGACATCCTGACCCTGCCCAGAATGCTGCCCTCTCATTTGGATGGTGTTCAGTTGGCTTGTTGGCTTGGATCATGGTCGCCGTACCGATCTTGTCGACGTCTTCGTCGCTCATGATCATCTCGCTTGCATTCAGTTCACCTTCTTTCGAAGTTCCTTCGCTCTCTATAGCTGGAACACGAGTATAAACATTAGCTTGGTGGACCAAATGGAGAGGTGAGGTGGAACTTTTAGTCATTTGGGTTCTTTTTGGATAGAACATGAGGTGCGTCCTCGAAACAAGATCTCCTTGTTAGGATAACTGATTTCGATCGAGGACAGTAACAAATTTTTGCTGATCTGTAAAGTTCGTGAAATTATTGAGTTGATTTGGACTTTGAACTGACCAGATGATTAACGTTCGGTTCTCCTCAGATCGCACATGATTGGCATAAATTATCTAATCCACTATTGGGGGTATGTTTATGGGAAACATCTATAGCGCTGTTGTCGGAGATGGAAAGTTAAGTTTACTGAGTACATTACTTTGTTTTTTAGTGAGTGGTTTAATGTAGATATTATAAGTGATCAATGAAGGATAGTTAATCATGTAATCCCGTTTTCTTCATTACTACTGTCTTTGAAATTGTTTCCTAAGCGGCAAGTCCTTGTACAAGTCCCATATTGAGGCTATAATTATACGTGAGCACTAGGGCTCTACTTATCATCTCAAGCGGAGGCTATAGACTATAATGACGAGCTCCGTGAGAGAACGATTCAAAACCCCATAGGCTTTACAAATCAAAGATGGAGGTTAGAGTGGATCGGTCAAACATTTCGAAAAGGCGACACGCCCCATGGTTGCCAGGTAACAAGACGAAAGAAAAATGGGTCTACCGAGACTTATATGTATGGTACAGGGCAGTCGAAGAAGCGTCACTACAGTTAGGACAAATTGAGCAGAGCTGCAACATATTGTCAAAAATCGAGCGCGATGTTACGTAGGCCACAGGGCATTTAAATGTTTAAAAGGAGAAAAAAAAAGCAGAAAACCGCCGGACGAAAAAGTTCTGTGCTGCCAGCATAGTGCAGAGCACGGTGGGAATATTTTCAAAAAGCTATCAGGAATGCTACTGATAGCAGCTCCTTGTATGTATTCTCTCGGCATTACAAGAAAAGCCCAAGGAATCGCATACAATCACATGCAACAAAACAGAAGGAATCCAAACTAAAGTAGCAGGACTAAATCTCTGTAATGTCCACGCTAGAATGGTAAGTATGTTTATTTTTGACACGACCGGAGCAAATTGGAGTCCCGCCAAGAAACAGCAACCATAACATAGAGAGAAACTAATAAAATTCAAATTTCTCCACCAGTACACCAAAAAGGGCTCAAATGGACCGAGCTTACCCTTTTATTTTGAAAAATAGTTGGAGCTCTATGACTGGAAAGGAAAGAAATACTTTACCTTCTCAGAATGAGAATGAAGCAACATAAAAAGTACGTGGTTAAGGATATAGAAATACATTATTACAGCCCCAACATTCGAAAGTATTTCCTGTAGCTGAAACAACATAAAAGAACAGAAGCCTTCATTTTCAAAAATGTGGATTCAATGGTAGCATTGAGATTCGTACTAAGTGTAGATAAAAATACTTTTGTACCGGCATTGATATGACCAACAGTTCGTTATTTGGAAAGATAAACCGTTCAGCTTGGGCAATTAAGTGAAGATATTGGAATCTTAATATGAGTCAAATAAGATTTTTTGAACAACGAGTGAAGAAAGCAAGCATGCTTCTACCCATGCAATAAAACTTTCGGAAAAAAATGGGGTCTTCAGCCAAGAATAACTCTCTGGATGTATACAGCCGTCGTACGTCCAATGCTCACCTACGGAGCTATCGAATGGTGGCCTGCCATAAGCAAGAAGTACAATATCAACAGACTAAAAAATGTAAAGCAGAATGCGTAGGAACCACGGGCTTTCTGAGATCCTGTCCAACGGATGCTCTTACTGTGACCTTCACTTTCTCCCTCTTGAACTTCACATCAGGCAAACAGCTTTATTTTGCGTAATCCGGCTAAGAGAATCTGGGTGCTGGACTGCATTACGGCCATAGTAAAGTCCTGGGTACGGAGCGCTAAAGTAGTCAAAGATTCTGATACTACTATACGGACGGATCGAAAATGAACTGTGGAGTCGGCGCAGGCGTTTTCTCTGACAAGCTGAACGTCTCGAAATCTTTCCGCCTACCTAATTTCGCCAGTGATTTTCAAGCAGAGCTTCTCGCGATTCGTGAGGCCTGCCAATCACTAAACACTCTCTCAACACCCAACCGGAATCTTCCTATCTTCACTGATAGCCAAGCTGCTATCAAAGCCATTAATTCAGCTATCACATCCTCAAAACTGATAAAGCAATACCAAAAAGAGCTAATCAAACTCTGTGCTGAATCAAATATCGCCCTCATCTGGGTCCCAGGACACGAGTGGGCGGACGATCTGGCCAGACAAGTGTCAGCTTTTAGCGGTTCGCTAGCAGAAAAAGTCAATGTTCCACTAGGAGTCGTTAAGAGTAACAACATTCACAATCACTTCCTTAAGCTGACCCACCTAGGTTGGAACACGCTTTCTAGCTGCGCTATATCAAGAAAGACATGGCCCAGCCATTGCAAACCTAAAACAAATGAGCTACTAGGCAGATCAAGACCAGATATTGCCAGAATTGTAGCCGTTAGCACGGGCCACTGGCCGATAGGAGACCAAGCAGCCAAGCTTGGCATCCCCCACAACACCTTCTGCCGCAGCTGCAGAGATGCTGGCGAAAAAGAATCTCTTCTTCACTTTCTTTGCAGGTGTCTGGCCCTGGCGAGGACCCGACAACGTACTCCAGGCAAAACCTTCTTCGACGACCTGAGAGAGATATCTGACAGAAGGATTGGAGCCTCCATCCTCTACCTGAACTCGACAGGATGGGTATTGATTATCTCTCGCCTCAACCGTAAACAACTTCTTTTACAACCAGGTTACATGAGTCTTGTGGTATCAAAACGGCGCATTCTAGCGGTAATTGTGTTTCTATCCAAAGAAACATCCACCTCTACCTACCTACCTAAGATTTTTTGGGTCCAATGGCTTAGCTGCCAAACATAATGTGCAGGCTGTTACTCATAGTTTACTTAGTGGTTCTGGGTAGAGCTCTATTTCTACTTCCTTTTAAAACCACAAAAACAGCGATTGCCAAGAGTTCGCCTCATTTCCGCGTTAGCGTTGTTTTTAAAGTTTACAGTTAATACCGTATATCTCATCGCATTCCGCTAAATCTATCTTCACCATTTCTGTGTGAGAGATAATGACTGCCCAAGGCGCTCTCAAATCATGTCAAGACGTCAGGGACGCCCGACTTCTAAAAGATCACACCTCAAAGGATTCGATGATATTTTATGGAACAACATGAAATAGATCCATCTGACGGCGGTTTCATCTAGTCCGTAGTTTCTGACAGAGTTGAACGTGTAATCAACGGTAATATTGTCTAGCACTCTGATAGGTATACTTGCATAGACTTAGATGAATTATTTTCAATACTACCGAGCTCACATAATTCTTCACCATGATAAAAAGCCGATAGCTGTTCGCTAAATAATTTCCAATAAATTTGTCATCAAGAATAAGGAAAGATTCAAAGATCGCAAAGTGTAAGCTTCTCTTGCTGGTTTTGGAATGAAAACTATTTTGATATCGCACCAAAGAGATTGTTCATACTAACTAGCTCATGGGTAGATATGAACAAGGCCTAAATTCTTTTAGCATTTATGTTATAGTTCCAGAAGACGAAAAAAACTTGCTTGTCTCTTCGGTCGCTATCCGGTAAGCAACGTTCCATTTGAGCCTAGTGATTACCAGAACCAGAACTAGAGGAATCACCATTTATCATTCCGCTCAAGCTTGTCAACTCTAAGCCGGTAAAAGCTGCTCGCGAACATTAGGCTTTTGCTTGGAGCTAGCGTAGGGACCATCAGACTTCATCTTAGTCTTTTTCAAAGACATTGTATGGCCTAGTAGTTCTTTTTCATCAACTCAGCGTAATATTTTCTATAAAAATCCAGTTTGGTTTTACAAGCTTCTTTCGGTACTGATAATTAGGCCAGATAACTTCCTCGTCAAAACATGTTTCTGAGGCCCTAAAGATGAGTGTTTCACCAACTCGTTCCGACAGGGCAAAATTCTCAAATCATTCGATTAAGGTTTGGGTCTAAATCTGGGTATTTGAAGGAACTATTCTAATATAATATCCTACACTAGGTACGGACAGTTTCTAGATCAGTAACAGAACTTTAAACCTCACAGTCTGGTCTGCGAGGCTTACAGCCTGCTGGCTTTTCAATGGCCAACTAAAATTTATTCTTTTCCCAGAACGCGCCCCTTCCTGATCGATTCGCACATCACTCGTTTGGAAAAAATGGAGGCAGTGACTTCTTGTATTCATCTGTTGAAATAGGTCGGCTTGTAACCAGTCAAGTTTTGAGTTACATTCGCTGCTACCACGTGCAGTGTGCTGAGAACTAGCGTCATAGTCAATAATTAGCCCGAAATCGTTACGTTCTGTGTATCTAATAACTTCCACCAGTCCTCTAGAAGGAATAGGGCTAATGGAATCGTAAGGAGGATAAGCGAAAGCAATCCTACATTCGTTCAAAAAAGTAAGTCCTACCATATGTATACTGACTATGTTAGCATCGCGTATTCGATTGTGTGTGGCCCTGAGGTATTTTTAAAAATACTCCTGTACTTTAGCAGCTTATAAATAGGACTCAAGTGACATTTAACAATTTCACAGTATGTATGTATTTCCTTTTAACGCACAACTTACGAGAAGAATCGGACGTGAATTATCAGAAGTAGAGCAGAAAATGGTCAGATTTAGACAGTTTAGTTTAGGCGTTCGCTTATAAGCATTACAAACATTTATTTAAGCCCCATTGCTTTGCATTGGTTTTTACCACGAGGTTGAAGATGAGACTAAATATGTTAAAAACCAAGCCGTCTATTTAAAACTGGCCATTGGAACTTAAATAGCGTCGGAGGCCACTGAGAACACATTAGTAGGAGCAACTCAGTTGACGGAAAATACCCCTAGAAGTATAAAATCGAGATGAGCACTGTGAAACATGAAATGTAATGCTACCCCTGGATAGAAACACCTTCTCCAGGAGTACTGATCTCTTCTAAAAATACCATAAACACATCAACGTCTAATAAACTCTACTGGAGCACCCAGTTGCCACAATCGGACTCAACTCCAACCCATGAGGACATGTTCAGTTGCATAATTTTTCAGAAACAAGCTTCCGCTTAATTCAACATTAATTATCATAAGTTCTCACGTGTGACACTTGTGACTTTTTGATTATACGTTACGCAATGTGTTCTACTTGGACACATCAGAAAGGGGCACAATCGCCAACACTCATTACACAAATGAGAACCCGTGTAGACAGGCCACAGATACCGTGACAAAACATAACCCGCTCCAGCAACAAGTAGAAGGTGAATCTATACCCGTGGTAAACATTGTAGACGAGACCATCCTAATTACCCGATAAATTACGTTTCGTATACGTCAGCACACACTGGCGCGCGGAGCGATAAAAATCTGCTCATAGGAGCAATTGTGGAAAATCAATAAAATCGGAGAAGGAGCAACCGATAACATGCGGACCTCATGTTACTGTTTAGCGATATCGTAACACGGAGACGCATGACGGTTGTAATTGCGAATTTAGCTGCTGTGCGTTGTCCGGATGAGAGACACACCATGAAGAGGACGAAGACAACGACAACGACGACTACCAATGCTACGTAGTCGCGTCGACGACACGATTGAGGATGATCTTTCCGACTGGAAGATTCTGACTTTAATTTGTTCACAACATTGAAAGATTCTTTCGTTTATTTTAGGATTAAACTGCCGGATCGTTACTTGAA
The DNA here is from genome assembly GCA_946965025.1 of Blera fallax. Classification (NCBI taxonomy): domain Eukaryota; kingdom Metazoa; phylum Arthropoda; class Insecta; order Diptera; family Syrphidae; genus Blera; species Blera fallax. The sequence continues at coordinate 24,610,621 of OX337245.1, forward strand.
CTTTTGTTTTTATCAAGATGTTGTCATCTTCCCCAGCGATGGGGCAATGTCGTAAAATTGGAGAAATATCTCTAAGCAACTTGTGGTAAAAGTGCCACCAATAGTTAAACAAATGCAAGAAAGGCTTCAGAGTCAAGTTAGGTAATTTGCTCTTTAAGCCATTTAAGTGTATCTAATTAGCGTATGGGTAGGATGGATACTTTATGCTTCAGCTAATTATCATATTGGATATGCACAGATAATAGTGGGAGGTATTCACGCAGGGAGGAGCAAACTCAACTCGTCCGATCAGGGTCATTTTAGTTGGTTGGTTCGTTGGTTGAAAGTGGCTGCCAGGTAGGAATTGCCAACATACATACTTAGACCATCCATGTAAATCGGACAAGGTCATTTTACTGACTAGTAATTCGCACAAAACTGGAGCTAAACACAGAAGGACACCCCAGGCTCTCCAACCTAAAGCTCGGCTTACGAAAAAAAGCGAGGGACCATTGGGGCGATATAGGGAGTGCGCAATCGCGAGACAGAGATGGTTAGGAAGGAAACGGCAGCAGTGATACTCGATATCGAAAATACATTCAACTCAGCCAGCCGAAGCTGTATAGTGTGAGCGCTACCTTACTAGAATGAGAATAATAAGCAGCTGCTTCAGTGAGAGTACCGGTCACTATGGCATGGAAGAGGGACGTAAGAAGTACGAAATCACGGGAAAGCTTTCACAAGAGTCAGTACTATGTCCAATTTATGGGATGTCATACTGCCATTCTTCGGTGTGTTCAGAACTGTTTTCGGAGAATATATCAGGGTAATTTCTGACCGAATGCCCATCGATTTGGATATTAAAAATTCCACGGCTGCAAGAACCATTCGGATGACAGGAGAGTCACTCCCGGGTTCTTACAAGCAGAATGACAACACAACATGACAACACTACGCCCAAGGACGATAGGCATACATATAAGCTGATCTCCAATAAAGAGGAATGGCTAAGCAGAAAACATGGGGTAGTAAAACCCTACCAGGCATAATTATTATCGGTCAATGGATGCTTCTGGGGGCACCTCAACAAATAAAAAGTACATGGATGACTCGCTCTCACACCTCCACAGCGATAATGTTGAAATAGTTCCAGGGTGATATTCCCCAGCTTATTCGGCTCTTTTTAGTGGATTTTAAATGCGGAGATTGAAAAGCCTCAGCATGTAAAGGCATTTGAGAACATGTGTTTGTTTAGTCATAGTGTAGGTGGCGTTAATACCAAATGTTTCCCGGATACAATCTGTTTCGTCAATTTCAGGTCAATTTCAAGGATATTTCAAGTATCGTGGTGTGATTCATGAAAACATCTGATATAAATCTTTTGCTATGAGAAGTGGCACAGTACAAACGGTTGGATTTTAAGATCTTGCGAATAGGGGCTCTACATGTCCAAGCCAACTCAAACGTCAAATATATCCTTATACACCTTTATTGAAATCTATATTTCAGTCCCAAAAATTAGGCCGGGGAAGATTAAGGTCTTGCTTCGTTGCTCAAGATACTCAATTGCTCTTTTGACTGCAGAAATAGCCACTCTGTAAGAATTTGTCTTCCTTTGATTTCTACGCTGATGCTTTTGCCGGATGTAATCCTTCTGATTGAGATTTTTTGATATCTAAGACCTACATATGTGAAGTCGGTACCGCTTAAACAAGATATGGTTTTTATCGTCTTTTCTCCACGAACTGCCCAAGTGGTAAAATTGTGTTGATTCTGGACAGTTGCTCCGGTAATAACAAAATTTGTCAATATGAGTCTTCAACAATCAACGGTCCCAAATAGATTAAAAACATCAATCGTACGCCCTGTACATAAAGGTGGTAAGAATGATGACATATTGAATAACAGGCCAATTTCCATTCTCTCTACTATAGATAGAGTTATTGAAGAAGTGGTTGGTAATAGACTGTATACATATCTTGAAATATTTAGTTTCTTGGCAAAGAACCAGTTCGGTTTTCGGAAAAATAAAAGAAATTACCGATTGCTTGGGGATTTTACAAACAGATTGAACTGCAGCCTGAAGAAAATTCAGTACTCAATAGTATTATTTATTGACTTCAAAAAACCCTTTGATACTCTAAGCCTATTCTGAAATGGTTTGGAAACTACCTGAAAAACAGAAAGTCTAGAGTCAAAATCATGGACAGATATAGCGGGGAAGGGGAAAGTGCGTACAGACTTCCACAAGAGTCAAAATTAGGACCTCTTCTATTTATTGTGAATACAAATATCCTGTTCACAGTCTTTAAACAAAGCACAGGCTACGGATACGCAGACGATATAGGAATTGTAGTGAGCCTTAAATTATCTTGGAGCGAATCAGAGAACACCTCGAAGACACACTCGACGCCGAACAAGCAGGTTTCCGCTCTGGATCCTCCTGTGTCGACCACATAAACACCCTGCGGATCATTATCGAGCAGTGCGTTGAATATAGATCGCCACTTCACCTGCTGTTCATCGATTTTTAAAAGGCGTTTGATAGTGTCAATCGGGAATTTATTTGGCGGGCCTTGCGCAAGAGCAATTACCAAGCATACGTACGATGGGTCCACATGTCACGTTTTGAGTAGAGAAAAGCTGTCTAAGGAATTCGAAGTTCAAAGTGGAGTTCGGCAAGGCTGCATTCTGACACCAATACTGTTGTTTTTATTGGTGATTAGCGATGTACTAGATGCGGCTTTATCGACGGAAAGCGGAGGAATTCGATGGACTCTTACATCCGAACTCAAGCATCTGGACTACGCTAACAATATATGCTTACTATCTCATAGAATAATGGACCTTCACCAAATGACAACAAATGTGGAGAGGGAAGCAGACGTAGTTGGGCTGAAAATCAACTCGGCAAAAACAAAAATAATCAGCCTAAGACCGTACTTATCAACTCATACATATAGCTATGCATTGCTGGATAAACGGTTAAGAGAGTAGAGAGTTTTCAATACCTTGGAAGTATTGTCTTAACCGATGGCGGAACCGATCTGAATATAGCCAGCCGAATATGCAAGGCAAAATCTGCATTTTGGATGCTATCCACGATTTGGCTAGTAATGCAATTAGCTTAAACACCAAGCTACAGGTGTTCCGTTCCAACGCCGAATCCATGCTGGTGTGTGGATGTGGTACTTGGAGAGTGACCACTACTATCACGTTCGTTAATAGGTGCCTACGCAACATCTTAAGGTTTTTTGGCCGAACCGTATCTCGAACGAACGCCTTTACCAGAGAACGGGCCATAAACCTATAGGCACAACTATACAACGACGAAAGTGGCAGTGGATTGGTCACACATTCCGAAAAGGTGACAGGCTCATAGCTAACCACGCGATGCAATGGAACCCGCTTACTCAGGATGGCAGAAAACGCGCCGTTACTAGGACTACATAGCACAGAACAGTCGAGAAAGAAGCACGGCAACTGGGAACGAGTTGGGGAGAGCTGAGGCACATTGCCAGAAACCGCACCCGATGGGGCGTAGGCGTTGGGGAGACCTTAGGACACACAAGGGGATATAGGACATAAGTAAGTAAGTATGGTGCCATGATCACGGACTAGTAATAAATGCTAAAAAAAAAAGCAAAAGTCATGCATATTCGTCCACCACACATCCTGAAGCACAACATAAAAATAAAAATGCACGAACCCCAATGCTAGCATATAGAAGGAGATCATCTTTGTCTTCAAAGGGCAGATGGCTGCACAGCTTTTATCGAAAATGTATCCACGTATAAGTATGTAGGTGTTACTGTGGACAGCGACATAAAGCTTCTTAATATAACGCAGCTACATAAACTTGAGGCAATATCAAATTTTCATGATGACGACTCATACAAAGTCCCTGCCCAACAAATTATCAATACCAGAAGAAGAGCTCAACAGTTATACATATGTATACAAACCATTCCGCGATACTGGAACCAATATGGTTGTCGGAAATACGACGTTACTATCCCAACAGTTTTCAACGAACTTCCTAAAGAATTCAAAAAGTTTTAAAGTAATTAAAGGACATCGTTGTTACAGAACTCAAATTTTTATAAAATGGAATATTTTGTAAACAGTCTTCTGCAGACAAGTCCTTAAAGCTTTGCAGGTAAAACATTGCACATACAAATCTCTTTTCATGAATAAATGAAAATGAAAAAAAAAATATCTAGGAAATTGCTCGTACCTTCACGAGGCACACACATTGGTAGCGTACTCGACGATATTATAACTCAGTAACAGTAATAAAGTGGACTAATGTTACTTTCATTCTTTTCTTTTGAAATGATCTCACCTGTCTAAGGTTTTTACATATGCGTCTGAGGTGAAATTCCTGAAACGCACTGTACTTTTGGGGCTCTGTCGGCATTATTTCTTTGTTATTGCGTAGTAAACTACTTCATGAAAGAATTGCGAAAGCGGGAGTTCATTAAATGTTTTGCATCCATGGAGAGCTCTTTAAATACGAATACGTTAACCAGCACCATAATTTTAACTCTAAATCCATAAGGTTTAACGCATACCAAATGTGATTAAAATCTCAAGAACTCCTATTCCGAGATGGAATTCTCAATGGTACATTAATTTCCATGCGAATATTGATGAGACTATCGATTTAAATATTATTTAATAGAAATTTCTCCCCCCATTCTTTTCATATCAATTTAAAATGATGGCGCAGGTAATGGTCATTACATTGATGATAGTGCCAGTGGCGAATTGAGGTGAAAAACTAGCATTGGAGGTGGCGATAATAATAATACTCGCCGGGGATTATAGGAGGGGATCGTCCATCGGTTAGCTGACAGCACGACGTTGCTGTTGGCTGCTATTCCAGTGGTGGCATGCTGTGTCAATAAGACGACATTAAAACTATCGAATGATATACGATACGACCGCCTTTCCGATTTCTCAACGAAAGCCATCTTTGGCGGTGGTCGTCGTCGTCGTCGGTGGCAGCGGCATCGTTCTCGTGCTCGTCGTGCTCCGGTCAGGTCTAAAGTTTGTGTTGGTATTTAGCACTCGTGCTATATGTGCAATTATTTACGTAAACATATAGCGCGCTATGTGGACTAAAGCAAAACAAAAAAAAACCGCAAACCTAACACATATCAAATGAATCTCAATGTTTATTGGTCAATCAAATATACTCGCTATAGGCATCGTGGATATTAATAATATCGATCTCGGTTTGGCTACATGTTAGAGTTATCTAGCGTAAGATTTAGTGTTGGTATAAAAATGTGTGTCATTTAGTTAATGAATTAGAGGGAAATCTGCATATACATACATACGTGTATGTAAAGTATACATCCTACAACTTTGTCTTTTGATTCTTAAGTGCTGTGTCATGTAATTTATTATAATTGAAGTGGACTGAAAGTGCTTCATTAACTGAATTTTATTTTATGTACTTAGGTTTACTGTTCTTTTTTTCTATAAGAGCAGTGCTATAAATCATTATGCCCATGGAAGCAGCATTATGTCCGGTATTAGGTATGAATATAATCTTGGGTGTTTCTACTCTAAAGAAAGCTTTCTCATTATTTTATTTGACAGGCTCGAGACCTTCGAATGAAGCTATAATTCATATTCATACACATATACATGAACACTTAAAGGACGTTCCAGTTAGGACCTATAATCCTTTAAGTGGAGATGCCTGAACATTTTCACCATTTTCACCGGAAAATGGTGAAAAACATATTCAACCCACAAAAAGCCGAAGAAAATCAGGGCATCAGCAGACAAAAAAAACCTTGCAGATAGGCCGAACGATTGTTCGTACTGCTAAATCAGATCCTTTTAAGTCTTCTCGAGACATTAAAATGGACTTAAAGTTGGGAATAACTACACAAAATCTTCGACGACGATCATATGACTGTAATCTGAAAGTCAGGGTTGCTAGAAAAGTTCCCCTCCTTAGTAAACGACATATACAGAACCGCTTAAATTTCGCTACAAAGAAAAAGGCATTAAGGCTGGACAGGCGCGGAAAATGGAGTAAACTCGGACAAAAAAGAGAAATATACTTTGGAGTTATGAAAAAAAAATTAATTTATTTGGTAATCATGGCAAAAGATTGGTATGTCAAAAAAAAACCTCAAAACATGGACACGTAAACATTAACTTGTGGGCATGCTTTTCATTGCATGGAAGTGGTCCGATTTACTGAATAATGCGAAATATGGTCCAACATGAGTATGTTCATCCTCGAGAACGTTTTGCTGCCATATGCCGAAGAAAACATGCCCTTATGAAGGATTTTTTAACAAGACAATGATCATAAGCATACCTCCAGAAAGGCAAGAGGTTAGAAACTTACGGACTTAAATCTGATAGACAATTTATGGGAAGCCCTTAAGAAGAGATTGGCTTCACATAAAGTAAAAAATTTGGGCTAACTTTGGAAAGTTGTTCAAGAAGAATGGTCATATGCAATATCGCGGCAACGTCAACTTCTTGTCGACTCTATGTCAAGACACTATATTGCTCTCTTGCAAAATAATGGCCATTCAACATAGAAAATAATAGCATTCTGAATCATAGAAAAATTCAAGAAATTTTCTTTAGTTTCTTTTATTTTTTCTCATAAAAAGTAAACTGGATCTATTTTATTGGCCACTCAAATCGTCCTTTTAACTTATATTTTAGACGAGATTTTTGAATTTATTTGTGTTCTTTACAAATCAAAATACATGAAAGTTATTTTGCTTTTGTTGTTTCTTCAATTTAAATAATTTTTCTAAAGCAATTTTTGCAACTGCATGTACTTAAAATAATATAACTTCTAAAGTCTTAAAGCTACAAGAACCTTTTTGGGCGCGGATGGCAGATTAACAATCAGAAATTTGCTACTCATATCTTCTGAAACGGTGGTGCGCATAAGTAGAAGGGGACCTCAACCAACTTGGAGTGTGCAGCTGGAGGTAGTTAGCTAAGGACCGGGCTAACTGGAGAGGCTTGTTGGTTAATGCCCAAGTAAGTAAATAAGTACGCAAGTAAGCTCTTTCAGACACGATCTTTCTCTAAACAAAACCTTCTCTTTATGGCACCCCAGAAGAAAAATCCATGGGTGTTAGGTTTGGAGATCCGGATGGCCAAGAGTTGGGCCAGATTCACAATTCTATCGTTCATGAAATGTTAACAGGATGCTGTTGCTATTTGAGGTCTTTGTTCAGGTTTAATGTTGATAGCGTTGATGGCAGACGTTTTATTCCTTTCCGGGTACAATATCAGATAAATAACTTAAGCAAAAAATAAAAAATTGATTGATTGTTTTTAACAAGTGCAACATCATATCCACCAGGACCTTGGAACACCGATTATGTCAAAAGCAAGGGACTCTCAAGTGTCTGAGCACCTTATTCGCGCTGTTCATGAATACCTCCAATTACATCTTATGCTATGAGAAGTGGCCAGTTTATTTTGGAATGAAATAAAAAGTCAGTGCGTTCTGTTGAAACATCTGGAAAGTCCAAGCGTTCATTGGTTTTTTCCCATTTAAAGTGATTGTTACCTCAATGCTGACAACAGCAACGCGTTTGAGCGATTAGCTGATATGATGTGTCAAGCCTCAGCAGTAAAAAAATAATCAATTTACGCTTCAATGCTGGATAATATTGAAAAATGATTACCCAACTAAGTGCTAAGTTCCAGAATCTGTGAGAAATTGAAAGAAAATTTGATCGAAAGGATGACAACTCCAAAGAAAAGTTTGTGAAATTAGGATGCTTATGGATGAAAGATATTCGCGTGTTGACCCGGTGCGAACAGATGAAATAATTGCAGCTGTTACGCAAAGACTGCGTGAAAACCCAAGAACCTTAACCTGTCACTGAACATTAGTCGCACTTCTCTGTTTGCTTACAAGGTCCAACTTAGTCAAGAGCTGAATTAAAATAATCATCCGCTTTTATAGCGGAATAAAATAAAACGAAATCTCCGATGCAATTGCAACCATGCGATCGACAACTTTAACTCTAAGCTTAATATTGCACATCGACGAAGTGTAACCTTAGATAAGAAATCGAGACTTAAGTCTTAAATCAGGAATGTATACAGGCGGAGTATGTAGGTAGTATTTTGCTTGCCAGCGTTGAGTATGGGTAGACCAAAGCCCTGAACACCACCAAAAATATATCGTATCCTGCGGAGTATCTATACAGTTACTTTTCTTTTTATTTAAAAAGGCTGCCAAATCGCAGGAGCACCCCTTTTTGGTCGAGAAACTAGGACTCTATTGTTTCTCTTTTCTAATTAGTGACTGTGATTACTGTCCTCTTCGCGGACAACCAAATACACTACTACACCGTGGCAACCAAAACATGAACAGTTTATTATGCAAATGTTTGTAAGCCGAAAGAAAGAAAGCCGTTAAGTGCTTGATTATAACTAGGGAAGTATTTATCATATGAAAAAACTACGCTTGACAGAAGAGGAGCTCTGCAGAGGCTGTGGCGATGAGGAAGCGATTGCGGACACAACCCACTTCCTTTGCCACTGCCCCCAGATACAAGTTCCTGCGAAGATACTTTTTAAATAACCTAGAGGAACGTTCCAGAACGCCAATTGAAGCTCTAATGAAATTCATCAAATCGACGAGATGGTTTGTATGTAAAGGACCACAAAACAGGTAATTTAGTAATTAAGTTGTGTATAAATGTATAGACGTAGGGTTATCGTAAGGGACGATTAATTTTGCCCTAAACGGGCAACCCAATGGGTCAGCATTGATCTGAGTGTGGCGTGGAGAACTTCTCCCCGCCAGCCCACATACCTAACCTAACCATTGCAGATATCAATTTTTATTTCAGGATACATAGCTACGCCAAAAATTTTAATAATTTGAAATATAGAAGAGCAGATACACATATGTACGTCTCAAGATATGCACTATTAGTCAATCTAATGATGAAACCTTATTTGAACGTTTATTTAACATACTAACCTGCGGCCAATGTCCAAAATCATAAATCAATAAACGTAACTGTGCAATTTAAAAATAACAATCTTGACCTTTTTCTCAGGTCATCTTTCTCACTGTAAATACCCTAAGGGCCTATTCAAATTAAACCTGCATGTCTAAAACCGAACTAAATATAGCGTATTTATTCATTAATAGCTACCATATGTCCAAAAATTCCGTTGTCCCAAATTACTCAAAGTCATATTTTCATAATTTAATTTTCCACCACCTGTGATAAATAAGACTTCTATTGATACCAGACCGTCATTTCCACATCTCGATTTCTCCGTGATTTACACAAAGGAACACACCTACAATAGACCTTAAAAATGCCTTTAGAGTTCCACTTAAACCAATCAGTCTCCCCCCTCAATCCCAACTAAACTGAATTTGTATTGTATAGCTATACAAGGTCCGAATATTAATTTACATTTTAAATTCTCAATCGGCATCCTATCTGGCGCATTAATTAAGTCTCCCGACAAAACCGCCATTAACAAACGACAACGACAACGACAACGACGACGACGTCGATTTCTATCGATTTGTCAAAATGGCACAATATCTCATAATTATTTGTAAAAATCACACAAAATTTGAATATAATAACCGCAGCAGCCCTTTTGATCTCAGGCACGCCGAGCCGCGATCCACGATCCGCGATCCGCGCTCAAAACGCCACGAGAATTATTAATTAAACGAAATAAATGCTTAAAATATCCAAATTAGTTTGATCTCAATTCGGGAAGAAGCTTCCAATTTGGTATGCCTGTAACACCACTGCGGGTCAAACTAAAACCTCTCTCTTACCGAAATGGAACAGATTTCACACTCAAAGCCAAGCCGCTCTCAATTAATTCGTGCCTGCTTCTTCTTTAATCGCCCTAAAATTCAATGATGCCTTCGAAAACGCTTTACATTACAAAAGCCTGGGCGGTAATAGAGCGTATCCCCAAAGAAGGGATTCCCATTGATTTTATGACCTGGCTTATGTGCCCCATATCCGTAGAGAAAAGCCGACAAGCGATCTAAGCTTACAATGTCACTGTGAAGTGTATCAGGGTTCTAGATACGGATAAGCTGGATGGGGAACCGGTAAAAATTACTGCCGACATGATCATTACTCAAATATGTCACCACTGTGCTATAAGACGACGAACAATGAAGGTGCCTCGTATTTAACGCCTCTCCTCTTGCTGGTCCTTGTCGTTGCTATCGTAATGAATCCATTTAAATGCGATCAATTAGCATTTCGGAGGTGTGGCTGCTAAAGTGGACCGAACATGATTATCTCATTTTCAACATGGATTTCGTTTTGTATTTGTGATTTAATGCAATTGTAATCCCCCAGGGAACACTAGGTGCGTGTGTGTTACGGGATATCATCAAAGTGTCAACAGGAGAAAACAATTAATCTCCAAACTATTTGATTTCGCTTTATGGGCGAAAAATTGTGTCACGAATAGGTGCTGGTATTTGGCCAAAGAGATAAGAGGAATCATTGTACAGTGTTCGCCAGAATCTGAAGTGCGGTTAAATATGAAAAGAGTAGAAGGACACAGTGTCTTATCTATCAACTCAGGACATCTGCAAATGTTTAGATGGCTGTTTAGTTGTCTCAGCAGCTGAGAAGTATATAACGCTGGGATAGTACACTGAGACGTCAGCAGACGCCTGTTGATACCACTCTCAAAATCCTGAAAATAGAAACATTTTGGAAATACTTCCCACAGAGAGAATTCAAAAGTTTGTTTGTTCTGCAACAAAATGAATGTTGGCTGAAAGGCAATTGTGTAGTTGCAGGGTAAGCATCGCGGTGGTATTCCCGAGCAGCTTGTCTGGTTAAGTCCTTCAGAAAGTCTTACAGACATACACTCCGCGTCAACTGAATAGGTACAACATTTTTAGTTGTGCGTTCACATTGTGCGTGAATTTATAATTTTATGCTATGATATTTTATGTCTATGATGTTGGCAAAAAACATTTAAAAAGCACCGATATTTTTTCTCTGGCTCATTGCAAAGCATTCCATATTAGAAAATGCAGTTTTTTTTTGTGCAACTGAATAGGTACAAGGTTATTATCTTCATTGTTTACGTGTTTTCTGAAAAGATTGACACATTTAAGCAAATTATTTAGGTATTCTAAGCTAGAGTTGATCAAACAATTTTAATTTGGAGAAACATGGGAAGAGCGAAGTCCCTTAACAGTGTTGAGAAGACTAAGGTCGACTTCCTAAAGGAGTAAGGATTAACCGAGCGTGCTACTGCTGCAAAATTTGGACCAAACTTCAATGTTATCTATTCCTACTTGAGGGATAAAAAATCGTACGAAAAAACAAGAAGGGAGGTGATAAAACGGCAACAACAGTGGCTGATAGAAGAGCAATTTTGCGATGTAGTTCTAATTCCTCTGGGTCAGCTGCGAGAGTAAAGCAAGAGCAGATGTTAGTGCTTGTGTTTCGACAGATAGAAGAGTGGTTAACTGTGTCAATCACTTAAAATCACAAAAAAGTCATCGTTAAACCATCAGCGGAACCAAATACATGGTTGGAGTTTTCGAGTCCGCTCCTCATACCATAACACCACCTTCTCGACTATGATACCGGGCTAACAAACATTCCTCATTTCTCATGTCATGAAAGTAATAATTAAAGCTATCAGGGTCAATCGAAAATGAACTTTTTTTTCATATAAAAAACCACGTAACGCCATTCTTCTTGCCAAGTCATATTGTGACTCGAAAACTCCAACCGCATACACTTTCGCTGATGGTTTAACGGTGGCTTTTTTGGATTTTCCGCCATTTTAAGTGATTGGCACAGTTAACCACTCTTCTACGGTCGGGTATATTAGCAAATATATTAAAAATTTATTCATACGTTTTAGAGGAAAGCTACTAAAAGGTTGAGTATCCCGCGTTAAAAAGAATAGGCTACTAGAGGAATTTAAGAATTGATGCTTGGTATGACAAGGCTATATTAGAATTTCGGGGTTAATTATAGGTGTACTTCGGAGTGTCCATGAAAGTCTTAAAACAGCCTAAATACCTTTACTTCCTCTAAGTTGTTTGCGTTTGACAACACTAGCTATTGCCCGTTTTCACAGTGCGAGCTTAAGTGTTGGTTTAGCTAAGTGTAGAATCGAGCATAAACTTCACTTGAGAAGATTTCGTTTGGACATTCAATATTTTAGGGTGGTTTAGTTAAGTCATGGAATGAGTGTCATTGTGAACCATTTATGGAAAATAATTATTATGATTGAACACGAAATGTCAAACGAAATTTGTATTTCATCATATGAAGTGCTTTCTTTTCAAAAACAATGGAGAATAAGGGCTAAAGAAGAAGTGCTAATTTTAGTGTAGCAGAAGTGGAAATTTCATTAAGCCACGGCAGTCGGTGGTTTAAGTTAAACCACTACTTAAGTGGAGTTTATCGTTAAACCTCCACTGTGAAAACGAAATTTGTGTTGATCCTGAGTTTATCCTTGGATGGACACTTAAGCTCGCACTGTGAAAACGGGCACATGTGTTTTTTTTTTATTTGGAGTAGACCGTGAACACTCAGTGTAAAAGGCCTCCATCCGCTTGCATATCACTTACTTCTATAAAAGGCAAATCAGATTCGATGTATATATGTATCTGCCACGAAACTTCCGAATCTACATAACGGATTTGAGTGCAGTTTTCTCCTGTAGATTCAGAATTCTTCTGCGGAGTTTTTTCTATACCACATATTAAGTTTCTTTTAACAATAACCTTTTAAATAAACAAAAGAAGAATTAAATTCGATTTTTTTCCAATTTTTCGGTGGTTTATCTCAATTTTTCTTAACTCTCACCAAACAGAACTAAATTTAATTTACATATCTATGTAGAACTTTCATTAACAAATCCATTGGTATATATATTATGTCTGTACGTTGTCCTAAAGAAAAGTTGTAACATTATTATAACATAAAACATAATTATTTGCACTGTATTGCGAATACGATCAGTGGAGACCATTGCCACCATTGCCCAAGCGGCGTTCGTGTTTATGCGTGTTCATTCTGTAGTTATGTACATACACATGTATCAACTACTATTATAAAATGAAGTTGATATTTCTTTGTCTGGTGTTTGTAAGAAAACGGCTGAACCGATTTTAGTGATTTTTTTTTATTGATTACGAAATGGCGTGGACTAGGTTTAGATAAAGCTACTTATACAGTTTTGTGCTCGGGAGGCCACAAAAAGAGTCAAAATAACTTAGAAACACAAATAACATCAACTTTGCCTTTGTCGTTTTTATACAATTTAGTTTTGTCGTTTAGAGTTTTTAAAGACGCAAATTTCAAGTACAAAATCATGATTCTACGTCATCTAGAAGCTGAGCAATATCAAAAATATCATTTGTAAAATGCAGAATTTGATTAATTTTTCGTTGATCATGTCTCCCAACCATGTCTCAGTGGTGATAATCATTTTTTTGTTCTTTATTCTCCTTTCGCTAAATTTATGAGCAGAGGCGAGTGGCTGCCGATAGAAGGATGTGTGTTTCCTTATCCTTATTTTTCTGCATACTGGATAGGTTGTGTGCATGTTGTGTCTGTGTGTGCTGGGGTAGCGATTCCCACTGGGGACGTTATAATTGAGTTTTCACATTTTCAGTATTGTATTCAGTTTAACCAAATCAGTTGGTATGTATTTCGACAAATGCGTCAAATAAAATAAGTAAGAAATATTCTAAGCCTGATATTGGGCGCAGGGTTAAAAACTAGGCGAATGTCTCGGCTGAGAAATGTGCAAAGTTCCACTGTTATTAGACTTGGTTCTGTTAGTGAACGGTTTATTGTTATCGGTGAAAATGTTGTCCGACTGTGGAGATTAAAGAAAAATTCATATTTTCAATATGAACGTTTCATTTCATACCAAAAGGAGTCGCATGTTGGTATACAATGTCTGAGGTTTGTAGCTTTTGTGGTGCACAAAAGTGGGCAAAAGAATCTGCTAGATTGTGTTGTTCAAGCGGAAAAGTACATGTTCAGAAAAATCTGTAGGTGCACCGTGGGAACCACCAAAGAGCATTCTACTGGGTGATCAACTTTAGTAAAAAACTTTTTAAGAGAGTCCCAGAAAGTTTAGCTCAACCTTTCAAATGACCTCCTTTGGTGATAAACGCATAACAGAAGGCAACTTTATTCCCATTTTTAAGATTAAGGGTCAAGTTTACCACCTTATCGGAACTTTAATGCCCGACAGTAACGCTAATCCCAATTTCCTACAAATCTATTTCATGGGGAATTCAGAAGCTGAATACGTTTCTGTCTTAAAACTGGCAGGGGGCGAAGCAAGGCGAGCACGGGTCAGCTAGTAATAATATATTTTGAGAGGTACCCCGAATCAGACCACCTTGATATGTTTTTTTTCGTCTCTTTTCCGTAGTTCATTAGAGCCAGAGATGCGATTTTATTCCTCCATAGTTTTCCCCTAGTCTAAACTTCCAGCGTTAGTGCTTGTATCTGTTGCAAAGAAATCTGGTTTATTGGGGTGGAAAAGCAGGTCACACTACCGGGTAGTGGCCCACTTTTTGTATCCAGTCTCTTACCATTCCTCTGCTCATTGCACCTGCTTTGCATCTGCCTTTAATTTTTTTCTAACACGATTTCTGTCTAATACTTCGCTCAAACCAGCTTCAAATCCCCACATTATGCTTAGTGATCACTGTTTCGGCAGTTTATTTGCAGTAGAAATATTGGCCGTGTTAACTGAACTAATGGCGTTGCGTTACTAGACCCTAGAGATCTAGTCTGGTTCACCGACGAATCGAATCGAAGAGTATGATGATACCCTTGGAAATGTGTCCCACTGTTTTCGAGGCTGACGTCCATACTATTGACATCTGCGGTAAGTTAAACCTTCGAAAAGGTATTAAGGGGCCCTGAATACATATCTTTTCAGATAGCCTACTGGGCTGCCGCCACAGCGCTGATTATTGACTGGGAACACATACGTTGTCTAGCCCATTGAGAAAATGTCCAGGGGCTTAGATAATTCAAATGATTAATCAAGCCTTATTCTGACCTAACCTTCTGAAGAGAGGTGGTACAACAACGTTAATTTCACCCCTATACAATAGATCCTCCTCCGCTCCTTGGGCGAGGATGCATTAAAAGAAAAACTAAATAAATTTGGGTTTATTTTCATTAGCTGCCTTTTTTTTTTTTTTTTTTTTATAATTTACCCGCACTCAAGGGGTTATGAATACCCTTTTACATGTTATTCACATGGTGCGGGCGCCGGAAATGTAGATAGAGATAGAGAAAGAGATTGGTGCAGTGGTTTGAAACTTGCCCGATATACTGAAACTAAACTGTCACCTTCCACAATTCTTTTAAAAATACAGATGTACGGATGCGTTCATTGTTCCATAAAAAGTTGCGAATTCGCAAAAATCCCCGTTACCCAAAACTGTGCTTCGTTAACACCTTAAATTATTACATAAAGCCAACGACCGAAAGAAAAATCGGTACAATGCCAAAAGTCTTTTACAAATGGTCTTCACGAACAGAATTTTTACTCTTATTTCAAAGTATGTAAGTACCCCAGGGTTGAGCTTAAAAAAACAAAAAAAAAATTTGCAAAACGAGGTCGACACATCCTGATCGTTAACCAAAATTATTGTCGATGTGTAATTACCATAAATATCTATCTTTTTTAATCTCACAGATACCACTGACAGTGGCGACAAATTACGATAACGATAATCGGTTCTTGCTGCCACTACCATTTGGTCCAGTAACATTGTTGCAACGCTACTTGTCAAGTTTACTTTGTTACAAAAGTTGTCAAGAGCGAGTCATTACATTTTCTTTGGTAATGTTGAACAACTGTAGTGAGCTCTAATTGTGTTTCTAATTGCATTTAATTGAGAAAGGTGAACAGGACAAAACTGAGATGTACCACTTGCTACAAAGTTGCAACTACCAAAGACGCCTTAAAACCGTAGTAAATAATCGATTGCAATTGAGTTAAACTGGGAAGTTCTCACTTTTAGTGTTGAATTGTTAGTCTGCAAGACACTCATCTTGTCATCTTGGTCAACTGTGTAGCATTAGTGCCAATCAATGTAATTTAACAGGTGAACGGCAAGGCTATCATATTTGACATTTCGACAGCAACTAACAATCACATGAGCGACTTAGACTTTTTAGGTTTGTCTTGTAAGTAGAAGGGGACATTTTTGTAATTTTTGTGTAAAATACTTCATCTTAATGACTATATACCAACATGCCGCTAAAAACATTCTCAAGAATACTACTTCGCTATAACTTTGTCCTGCACTATCTTTCTTTCCTTGTTTTCGTTTTACGATACATCTGAAAGAATCGATTGTGTATTTCGTCTGCGGTATAACTTGGGAAAATAGCACAACAAATGTAGAAACGAAATAAGGTCACGAATCGTAGTATAGATGCGCAGTGAAATAAATCTCCAAAGACATGTAGGCAAGAGAAGTGTTCTTGGAGAGAAGCGATAGATATCGCTATCAGCTATTGAGGAAATGTTCGAAAATATTTAGATATTAAATATAATATTTTTTAATATTAAAATGTACAGTCTGCTCAACAAAAAAATGTGAACGACCACTACCACATCCAAACATAAAAAAACTGCATCTTCTATGCATACATGTACATGTTTCGTTTCGAATTCTTAAAGGTACTCTTCATTTCAGTTTCATACATGAATTCAGTTAAGCAAGATATAATAAAGATGACCCAAAATGGCCGAAATGGAATATAATAAAGGTAGCAAGGTGCAAACATCTTCATAACAAGGTGCTCTAGCTACTGCTCTAAATGCTCTAAAAAACTGCAAGATTCAATGATGAACTGGAAGCGAATCAAAACGGACACCATGCCTTCACCATGTCTGCGGTTTGGAATAAGGCGGTAAAACCATCGGCATTTAGGCGAAAGAATCCAGCTTTGCTCAAACTCCATCAAACTTATGCTTCGATTTGTTGTTTCCGCTTCAATTTAAGGTACATAAGTGTCCCTCCTGTTTGCTCTTTAGAAATTTTCACAATTTGAACCAATTCTTGTCAACTCTAAGAGCATAGCGATCAAAAGTTTTCCAGTAGACTCTGTACCCAGTGAAAGGAACAAAATGACATCATTGCAATGGATTAGCCATCACTGTCATCGGATAGCAAACCAATACAAAACGTAGATTCAGTTTGCCGGGGAAAATAAAAAAAATAAATAACAACCACTGTTCAACTCATACTTGGGCTTAAAAAAGTATAGAAATCATTTGCGCTCCAAGCTTTGTAACGAGAATATACGGGTATAACGAAGGTATCTAAAAAGTTAATTCTTCTCGACTCCGATGGCCGAGTACCAAGTCTCAAAAGATAACATTGTCTTACCCTACTCTGGAAAACCTGCTGGAAGAACTCACGCGGAGTATGACTGCTGCTGACTTCTCATATCGAGGATATTTCCAGACATTGGAGAAAATTTCCAACATTCAGTGTTACGCATCCACCCAGCATCTTGAGTGAATAAGACAATGGCCATGATTCAGCGCTTTGGAAGTTTTTTCTTGGATATCCGAAATAAGTGCGGGGCTGATTTTGGAATGGAACGTGATCGCCATCTAATGTCAACTCAAATTGCCTACGTACTGAATTCGCCCGAAACAGTCACACCAACGTATATCGTTTACTTATGTAAGTCGAGAGGTAACGGAAGTTCGCTAAAGACCAAAGGACAATCCCGTTAAAGGAGCCAAAATGACAGACAAACACCAGCTGTAAGAAAAACCTTTTTTAGGGGCGAAGAATTAATACAGACAAGACAAGAGTTACCAGTTAAGCTGACAATTTTCTTTATTTAGGACGTCTCGGCAGATGGTGACTTCAACCTTGGTGTGACCAGCACAAAACTAAAACCAAAGTTGAGCTCCGAATGTCTTTCTGAATCTTTAAAGTAATGTCTACAGCCACTGTTCCACTTAAACGTTGAATCAGTTCTACTGTAAGAGTGCAGTAACTGGAAGGTCACTAACATTTCCATTCATAGGCTTATCTGTCATTGTCGAGTGGTAAAGTGTGTGGCAGGACTCCGCACTCGATGGAGAGCAGAGTTGTTGATTACCTAACCTATACCCCGTGAGTGGTGATATTATATAAGCAAGCAAGTGCGCACACCTAATAATATAAAAAAAAACTCGAATAAAACGACATTTACTTCACGAAAGAAGTTGCTTACAAATTTTTGGAAAACAGTTAAGTTGCACCCTATCTCCTACTCAATGTTTTTTTTTATTTTTTGAGGAGAAGAATTGAAGTCAATTATATTATATTATACAATTATATTTCCGAATCCTTTCCACTTCGGGATCCGTGCAGTATATTTCTTATCGATTCTGAAAACTGCAGAAATGGCAAGTTATTGTGCATATCTGAAGAGGTAATGAAGGCACCAGTAGCGATAATAATGAAATCGAAAAAGACCTACCTCGCAAAATGGGACATGGGTCCACTCGACAGTCATCACTAGCGAATGTAGTTTTTTTTCCTGTAGGGAGGTGAAAAATGCATCATCCACCGTCAGGTGGTCATTCTCGTTGACCGTACCTGGTGTGTCAGACTCCTACTCAATAAACTCCTCCTCCCTTTGGTCTCTGGTCCACTCCCCCCGGGACTGCACTTCGCATTACTTCAGGGGGGTGTCTTTCGTACATCCTCTTGGATTCACGCTCTGTTTTCTACTTCTATGTTTTTTGTCCTGAGAATATTTTCTATGAACTGGCTAATTTTGCTCCAGTTTTGGTCGCTTGTCAGCATCTTTTCGACGACGTTTTCAGGGGTGATGATTCCGATGCTTCGTTTGAGATCCCCGCGTTGAGCATCCCACCTGTTGCAGACGAAAAAGGTTTGCTGGGCATCGTCTAAATGGGAGGCGTTGAAATACTCGTGTCCGGTGAAGAACTGGGTGACGTAGTAGTTGACTTCACCGTGTTTCCGTTCCACTCAGCTACATCTCTGATTTCCGAGCTCCAACATACTTGCCACTGCAGTCTTGTCAGCCCCTTTGCCTCCTCAATTGCCGCCTCGACTCCGATTTTCACCTTTCTTTCGTGGACATGCTTCCGTTCTGCTGCGAGTAGATCGATGGGAGTCACTCCTGCGATTTCAAGGACAGCTGGCTCTGACACCGTTCGATACGAGTTTGTCACGCGTAAAGCGACGCGACCAAAAAATTGCGACGACTACTACAGCGCTTATTACCGACAACTAAATCGGCACGTCTCATGATAATTTTTATCTAAAGTCTAAAGTCACTCACACACATTATCGTAATATACGAACATGGCTACTCAGAGGATAGAAACGGCGACACCAACGATTTTACGAGAGAGTATCTTTAATAGTCAATTTGACAAAACGTTGTCGTAGATGGCAGGTGATTTCTGCATCTCGATACACCCAAGGGGATATGGGAGCGTCCTTACTAATCAATTGTTAACCAGACTGATCACAGTGGGATTGAGGCAAGTACTCTTCCAGTCTGATGGATGACCAAACTCGTTCGTTCCAATCTAAGGATGCGGGTATTCCGAGCACCGCAAATATAATGGAGTGATGTAAGCAAGTTCCACGTCAGACGGCTACGATCACATGAGATTACTTTTTTCTTTTCTGATCGAATGTAAACTAAGTCAGGCAATTAAGATTTATGGTCAGATTGTATACCATATATAATAAGACTGGAGGAAACTAGCACTCAATGGGACTGGGAGAAGGGCGAGAACTTCAAATAGTTCCTCTGGAAGAAACACCCGAAAAACACGTCGTACGAATTTTAGTAAATTAAAAAGCTAACTGTCCCAACAGTTCATTTATCAGCTCTATAAGGCCCATCCCACAACTATAAACTCATACCTCTCATCTAAACCCTCGCAAGCCAACTGTTAATATACAAGTCTTCCAAAGTGGAACACAGCCGGCTTAAATGATGGCCTATATAACAAGGTCTCTAAACTATAAAAATAACATAATTTTTATTAAGTTGGATCGCGCATTGTATCTCCTGTAGCTCTTCCGATTCAACACCACGCAAGATGATTTATTCAATTCGGAATAATGGACTTATTTTGCCACATTCAACTTTGCGGGCATGTTGATCACTTACGCTACGAGGGAAAAGCTGAAGTAAGCGAAATTTGCATCAGCAAAGGACACGCGCGCCGACGTAAATTCCGGGATTGCGACATTATGAATTGAATTCTCCCGATCGACATTAAAATTTTACGATTATTGACATGATCTGAAGAGTTATACTTTATTTGCTCTGGATGACCTGCGGTGCGGTAATCATTGGGCGTGTTCAAGTTGCTTGGATAATCGTAATGCATCCCCATGATGTAAGATATTGCATGGCCTGAGCATTGCTCTTATTTGTTGGCATTAAATCGGTTTATATTAATCCAGTAAATAAAGATTTTATGGGCAGGCGGTAACTACTTTCAAATAAATTTGGTGAAAGCTTGAATAGTTTTATGAGATATTTTTGCATGTATCTTATCTCGAAGGTAGTTTCTTGTTACTCTGGCCTAATTTTTATCTCTGGTTTGAAATGTTCTCACTTTAACGATAACCATCGGTCGCACCCTGAAAGTGTTGCCTAATTTATTCAGCAAATCCTCCACAACATTTCACATCAGAAATAACATAAATGACATGACTAAACTAAAAAAAGTATGAACATCATTACCCTTCTAGTAACTAAACTTAATGAACAACATGAACAATAACCTTTGAATCATTATCTCAAACTCACTCACTAATAAATAAGTTATTTGCGAATCCTAGGCTAGAACATGCACAACACAAATCATCCTGCGCATGGGGACACTGCGGTCATAATTTTAGAAAAAATCAAATACGCTTAACTCGATAAATACAATTTAGAGCATATCCAAGCCATGACAGTACAACTGCAAGATAAGTACGGACAATTCTTAGTGTTCGCATTGGACGCAGCACTCTATCGCTATTATCTTGGCCGAGTACAAAGATCGGCCCACACATACATTAGGGTGGCCGTAGACATATTGTTCAATATGCTTGCGATGAATAAATACAGCAAACAAGTGCCAGCAAGTGGTGAGACCCAAATTAAGGGCATATCCTAGTGGTCTAGTTTGAGTACCTATTTATATGAAATACGTCCAGACTTGGCTGGAGGCATGACGTTGGGTTATAAAGTAGATCTTGTATTTTTATACAGCTCGCCTTACAACTAAATTGGTTGAGAAACCTTTCCTATGTACATATACATATGTGTCTTTCCCCAACTAGAGTTTTCCAGGCTTGGCACAACAGACGTATGTGGTCCAGGGCCTAGTTTCTCGCGATCATACGTGTTGTGCGTGTTATATTTTTTCACACAAATGGAAGGAACCTACAGTTTAGAGCGATATCCGAAAGGCATATTGAGAAGCTTTCTCATGACAGTTATTACTCTCGGATGTTTGTCGGACATTCGCGAGAGGTGGGACCGTGAAAACTTTGTTGGTGTTCTCTTGGATTCGAACCTCGAACCTCTCGCTCAGCCATCCAAGGAGAAAACCACTTGAGCCACGGCCGGCGCCCACTTGCAAAGATAATGGCGATTAAAGCAGGGCTGCCGCGACTTAAGTACTTTGTGCAATCTACGATAGATATCATCATTTTTATTTGAACTCAAGAACTGCTCTTAATTGCCACGTGTCTCTTCAAAAATGTCCAACTAACTTAAAATCGTCCATATTTCGGAGTTTTCGACTGATGCGGGGTTTTTAGACTGGCTCGATGTCGCTGTATAGCTCGTAAATTTCGTCTTTAAATCTTCTCATCCAAAGCCCATCAACGGAAACGAGACTGTATATCTTACGAATAATTTTACTCTCGAAGCGACCAAGAATATCTTCATCCACTTTCGCGAGAGTCCACGCTTTAACGGCATAAAGCAGGACTGGGATGATTAAGGACTTATTGAGAGTCTCCTTCGTTGTTCGAGTTAGGCCCTCACTACTCAATTGCTTTTTCAGCCCAAAGAAACATCGATTGGCAAGAGTTATTCTTCGATTGATTTCCGCCAAGATGTTGTTGTTAGAATTAATAACAGAACCAAGGTAGACAAAGTCCCTTACTACCTCGAAGTTATAGCTGTCGAGGGTGACGTTCTGTCCAATTCGTCGATGTTGTGTGTCCCTTCTTGTTGACAACATTTACGGCTTCTTTTTCAATACTAGCGAACGCATCGGTGAGCACCCGCTGTTTTCTGCCACTTATGTCGATGTCATGGGCGTAAGCTAGTAGTTGCACAGACTTTTAAAAGATTATGCCGCCGGTGTTAGCTTGCGAGTTTCGCACAATTTTCTCAAACCCGATGCTAAAGAAAACACATGACAATCATCTTGTCTAATTCCTTTTTCGACATCGAAGGTCTTGATTAGGTCATTACCAACCTTGATGGAGCAGCGAGCGTTCTCCATCGTCATCCTGCACAGACGGACAAGCTTGGCACGGATACCAAAACTAGACATGGCTCTGTATAGCACGTCTCTACAAATGCTGTCATGAGCGGCCTTAAAATACATAGATGAAAAAATAGTGGGTATCGGTCTGGACTTCTTGGGTTTTTTCCAGGATCCCTGCCATACGAAATATACAAAATATAAAAACATTGGGTTGGTCTATGAACCCATAGGGCCTACGAATATGAGAGATACAATTCATGGGCATCACAATAGATATCTGCTCGAGAGGGAGAATTGAATGGGCAATTAGCTCCTTTCAGCCTTTCAGGTCACCAGGTGTGGATGGGATCACACCAGCCTTATTGGAAAGGGGGCAAGAGGAACTGCTACCACACCTAGTCAGTATAAGGAAAAGTAGTCTGGTACTGGGTTATATAACAAACCAGTGGAGGCGGGCGAAAGTTGTGTTCATACCAAAAATAGGGAAGAAAGACCCAGCATACCCAAAGTCATACAGACCGATCAGCCTAACTTCGTTTCTTTTCAAAACAATGCAGAAAGCTGTTGATAACCATTTAAGAGAGGATGTTCTTAACGCATCATAATACAGAACGGGCAGATCTACAGAGACCGCTCTCTATCAAATGACGGAAATTATTCAAAGAGGTCTTGAAATGAAAGAGACGGTAATCTGCGCCTTCCTAGTCATAGAGGGCGCATTTGACAACACTTCGAATAAAGCTAATAAACGAGCCTTCGATAGGAAAGGAGTAAGCAGAACAATGTCTAAGTGGATGTATGAGGAGCAAATTACAAAGCGATCGATCCTAAGAATAGCAAAGGAAGGTATTGGAAGGGAGTAATGTGTCAGCTCGAATATGACGCACTTCTTAAAAAACTTCCCCTTCTGGCAATCCCTAGAAACGACAGTATTAAAAAATTTAACTTTGGGAAAAACTTTCGCACCAAGTTAAGTAATAAGAAAGAATGGAGCAACGAATCCGCAAAATATGGACTGAGTAACCACGCGATAAAGGGACAGGGGCAGGCGTGTTTGAGCCAAGAACGAAACACTCAGAACCCATGGGTAAGAGTACCGGCATCTTGCAAGCTGAAATACATACTATAGACAGATGCATCCAACTCAATCTCGAAAGAGGATATAGAAACTGTGACATAGCAATACTGTCAGACAGTCAAGCAGCTATCAAAGCACTCGATTCCTATGTTATTAAGTCGAAACTTGTTTGGAAATGCTTAATCACTCGTATATTAATCTAAGTGTGACGTCGTAGGATCTTACCCTACTCCACCAACTCACAAACCTAACCTTACCTAACTCGAACTGAATACAGGAGATGAGGATGACTTCGTATAGTAGTATAATAGATAGAGTATAATTAAGGAAGTAATGCGGTTCAGTAACAGATTGCCGTAAATTTATTGGTGAACTAAAAAAGCTTCGTACATAAAACTAAACATGAAAGCTCTAATTGTAGTGGAACTTTGCGGTATGCACATATTGACACAAGACTCATATCACAACTGTCTTACGCCATAAAAGAGAAACACTGCAATGGCAGTCAAAGTGCCGAAAACTACCAGTTCAACTCAACAAAGCCAGAACACAAAAACCATAGCCCATAAAGGTCCAACAGCCCAGCGGTACTTTTCGGTTAACGAATAAGTTTCCACGAACATGCAAATGGATCCCCAGGATTCCAAAAACGAAATCAAGGAACGAAATCAAATGAAATTGAATCAGTCTTGGCCATTTATAAATGAAATCGTATCTCTTTTGTCCAGACGTCGTCGTTGCGCACACAGTATGAGCTGAAATTCTCAGCAGGATAACATTTTTACGATGACAAATTCGCGTTTATTACTGCTCGAATGACGGACGATTATTTTATAAGTTTATTGCGGTTGCCCAGTTTGGAATTTATCTGATCGAACCAAGGAGAGAAAGAGCGGTTCTTAATTGGAGCATATCCCATAGTCGACTGTTTACAATAGTTATAAATAATTTCGTCTCCCATATAAGTTCGGCCCTTACTACCTTATCGACGATCTCAAATCAGCATGCCTTCTCCACAACTCAGGTCAATGCACGGTCAAGTCACAACCAACGCAACGATCCCATTTTACTCACTCTTAATTAGTAAGCAAAAAATCTTGGTTACCGTTTGAAGAATCTCCCAGTTAGGTATCTTCATTTGTATCTGTGTTAATTAAATTCTGCGAAATGACTCTCATTCTCGCGTATTGTATGGGGGGGTTATTTAAATGAAGGCAGCCTATTCAAGCGCCGAACGACCCAATAAATATTCCTAACCATGCGAAATTTTCTTCCAGGTGCTCGCTTGCCTTTCATACCAATTAGTATATTACCAAAAAAAGCTGAGAAAAAAAAAGTCAACATCATTAGTGCTAACTAAACATGTCCACAAGCTTGTTTGAACAGCGGCCATTTGTCACTGGACGCTATAAATTTTTAGAGTCGGCCTTTTGTCGTTTGTTGTGTTTTTTTTTTGACGTTTCTTAGTAGTGCGAGTAGGTATCTTAAATCTGTCTTGAGATCAGTGCAAATGTTACTGTTTGGATTGGAGTAGTTTAGTTAGCCATATAGAGGTCTGTCGGTCTTGATGATTTATCTTTAGGTGGACAATATTATTAGATTTTATTACATGGGAGCATCACTGCGAGAG
Organism: Blera fallax; assembly: GCA_946965025.1. Taxonomy (NCBI): domain Eukaryota; kingdom Metazoa; phylum Arthropoda; class Insecta; order Diptera; family Syrphidae; genus Blera; species Blera fallax. Next base: position 24,635,844 of record OX337245.1, read on the forward strand.
TTCACTGCACGGACATATAGGTACATACATATGTAGATGCAAGTTGTTTTTTCTTCCGAGTGCAGATGAAAATGAAAAAAGTGCACACTACTATCAAAGTAGTGTGGGATTCTAACTCACTAAAAACACCTTCCTACTTCACTTTAATACTACAACAAGGCTAGCCCTATCGACCAGTCTTATTTTCAATGGGAAATACGGATTTGAAAGATAGCGTCTCAATGGAAGCACCAGCTAATAGTGCCAAAGAACGCTAAACTAAATCAACTGTATGTGTTTTTTGTATTCAACGCGACTAAAATTTTCTTGTTCAAACTTTGGCATCTGTATAACTTGCTCGGTACGGAACTTATCGTAGAACGGCCAAAGTTCTCTTATAATCACACAGGATTCTTGTGAATTCGGTCTATTGTTTGTTATATTGACCATTTTGTTCTGTTCTGTCCACCGGATCTCGCACTCTTAAGTGAGTTCTATCTTGTATGCAAATAATCCGCAGTCTTTATGCAATATTTTCCTCATAAAAGAATGACTGATGTTCAAATGTTGAGGTCTGTAATGAGGTCATGGTCTTTAGATTTCATTCACACTTTGGCAACAGCAGTCAGTTTTACGAATTTTTTTTATGAATTTTCCTACACCAGCCGCTGAAGGTGCATCATTCAGTTTCTGCAACACAGCACTGACTTTGGAAATGATTTGTCAATATTTTCGAATGTTGTTCAAGTGCAGACTGCAAAAAAAAAAACAGATGACCCACTCATCACATAATGTAAAGCCGTCTAACTTCAGTTAGCTTCTGCCACTATCTGCAATCCTTGTTGTCGGCATTGTGACAACACTACTGCGAAGGCATAACACTGGCAGTAGGTTTCTCATATGGCTGGAGAAATTGATCGCCCTGTTGATAATTGATATGCTCATGACATCAGGTGGATCGGGAAAAAAATACTGTGAATCAGAAGCGAAAGCAAAAAATACATGACAGCAATCAAATCTCCCCAGTTATTCTGGACACCACCACACCACCCCTGGAGCTAATGTGAAACCTAATACAGCTGAGTTTCAAACCACTACACCAATCTCTTTCTCTCTCTCTCTATCTAACTTTCCTAAACATGTAAAAGGGTATTCATAACCCCTTGAGTGTAAATTATAAAAAAAAAAAAAAAAAGATACCACGATTCAAATTCTCTCAGTGACTAGATTTGCTTCACTAGAGCGTTGTGAATTTAAGGCATGTCGCCAATTGCTTGGCTTTTTTTTTATCTAGAACGTCCGAATGTTGTTTCGATAAGGAGACTCTTGTTTCTGATATTAGCTATTTTTTTTTCGATGACGTGACATGGGATCCGTGGGCTCAAGTGGTTAGTGCCACGAAATACCAAAAAGTTTTTTCACGGCCCCACCCCTCGCGAATGGTTGGCAAGAACCGTTAAATGAAGACATGGGGAAGTTGGATGTAAAGGATGCAAAGCATGGAAAAGCCATGGCTCTTGGAAAAAATCAAGAAATCGCGCTTGGATTGGGCGAAAAAACATGTGCATTTCAATGAAGAAAATTGGTCCAATTAGAGTGTGGTTAGATGAATCTTACTTTGCATCTTAAGGATCGCTTTTAATTTACACATCAAAAAATTTAACTAATTTTGATGTTCTCTAGATGAGTTTATCTTTTGAAAATACATATTTTTTAACAAATTTCCGGATATCTTGCATCTCTGGTGTGACTTTTGTGAAACCAAGCTTTGGAGAATAGTACAACCCAGAATGCGTGGTACCGATTTTTAAGTACGGTGGAGGCAGTAAAATGATCTGGGGATGTATGGCTGCTAGCGGTGTGGGTAAAATGCATGTGTGTGATGGTCGGATGGACGCCTGCAAGTACATAAATGTTTTGGAAAATGTACTTTAACATTTCTTTTCCAATATTTTCGGGCACACCAACATATCAAATTCAAACAAGACAGTCAACCCTGCCACAAATCAGTCCTAACTTTGAGCTGGTTTGAGGAGAATAATAATGCGCAGTCCCCGGATCTCAATCCTATAGAACATCTATGGAGTACTCTAAGCGTAGGATCCAGGAGTACTCGATTATATCAAAAGAACCACATAAAAATGTGTTACAGCAAGAGTGGAGTGATATTTCTTCGGAAGAGTGTTGCAAGCTAGTCAGCACTTTGCTCAAGAGAGTCGATGCAGTCATAAAGGCCAAATGGTGGCCCAATCAAATACTGATAATCTAAAATAAAACTATTTATTTATCATATCTGCTTCCTTTTATTTCATTTAACCTTCTGCTTTTTTAATATATTGACAATTTTAAAGCGTGCCTAATATCTTTGGCCAAGGCTGTACGGCTGTTGAGTCAATGATTTTTTTTTAACATGGGATCCTCTGAACGCTTGTATTTTTGGTAACACCACCCAACCTTATGAAGGCATAAATATTCAAGAGTATTAGTCCAAGGGTCCCTTGGTTATTGTTTGGGTACTCCAAGAGTGCCGGGACGTTCACAAATCCAATTGATTTGTAGCCTTTTTTCATTAGATAAATAATTTATAAGTCTGGCTGCAACTAAAAAATGATCAAGTTCGTAAGTCAGAAATATTATTTTTGTAATGCCAGGTTTCTGATAAATTTTGAACATTAAGAAACTCTAACAATATTTTTGTTAGTTCATGTACTTTATTCATTCTTATTTCATTTAGTAAATAATCTAATTTTCTTTTGTTTTTCAATGGTTTCTAATTAAAATTGATTTTAAATAGAATCCGCGTTCATTAACGTATGCGCGACATCTTAAAAAAACGTTTTTCATAACTGCTTGGAACTGTTTCGGCGGGAATTACCTCAGTTAATGTACAAATTAATTGCTTTAGATTATTTAAATTGATCCGCTTCGTCTTATACACCTCTTGCTTGCAATAATCCCACGAAAAAATCAGGTGCAGTATGGGCAAGCAAAATATGTGGTTCCGCGAGATTATTGGAGAATTTTCTCTTCAATTCTGCCATTTCGTCTCTGGAGATGTGAGAAGCTACACCATTTTACTGACACCACACAGTGTTACAAAGTATTCCGGCTCTGAAAAAAATTTTCTAGCACCTTAAAGAAACGTTCTCCATTAAATATTACAGTGCCACCGTTTTCTTCGAAAAATAAGGCACCTTAATGAAACTGCACAAGACACAGTGACTCGATCGATAGTCTCATGGAACATCTCTTCCACTTTCTCCATATTCAGCAATTTCTTGTCCCGATTAGGTCGAAATGTGCCTCATAAAAATAGTGTTGTTCTCTTCCACAATTCAAAGAATTTTTTGGCATATTTCTCAGCGATTCGGAAGTTCATTGGGTTCAGATTTCTTGTAACTTGCATTCTGAATGGTAACAATTTCAAATTATTAAGCAAAATTGTCTACAGCGACTGTCTATTAATTCCCTTTTGAGCAGATAATCTCCCTATCAAAGCAGAAGAATTCAATTTATAACAGAAGATATAGCCTTTATTGATTCTTCAAGACCTCAATGATGAAGCCTTCTTTTAATTGTCACACGACTGACCAAAGCGTCAGCCCGAGACAGTGGCGCACTATTCAGATTCCGATTTCAGTATGGGTGACTTCCTAAATTCAAACCAAATACGCATTGTGAATACACTTTGTATCGGCGATACAAATACACGATGCTTTTATGTTACGTTGCGCACACAGTTGTGTTTTGAAAACAAATATCATTTGCATCGTACTAGTTCACGATGCGCTGTTTGCTTTTGAACGTAATGCGTTGTGTCATAATCTTGAGTTGCATTTAGGAATCTTTGCTGATTCACAATGCAGGCAGTACTGCATTTAGGAAAACACCCTATATTTAAATTTGTATAAAAAGAAAAATTCAAACCAAAACATAGCAAGGAAACTCGTTTTCCTGTACTAATTATGTAATTACAGTACTAGCATTGGAGCATTCCTGTGCCGATCGATAGCAAGAATATAAGTTCAAATAATTTTTGTACTAAATTGAGAAATTCCTTGACTTATCATAAATTCCCTTCCCACGATTATTTGGTGCAAACGGAATTTATATCTCTTCATTTCCTTGTATCTCAAGTCAAACAAAGTCAACGATAAATTATTCAAATTATTCGAATCAATACATCGTTATCATTCATTATCCCGTAATAATCAGCTCCTTCATACCTCAGAACTAAATACCTTACGAAAGGAATTTCAGTTAATTTAGATGACTTCGATTGCCCAAAATGACTCCAGCAATTAAAACATGCTCAGTGATAGCAAAGCGATCTACAGTGCCTGATATCTGGCATCAGATACGAGTATTATCATGTGGCGCCCATCACTACTGTCCGGTAGACATTTGGCCATCCGTTCGTCCCAAGTAGATGTCAACTTGTCCCGCCGGCCGACAACATCAGCGCAGTTCATAATCATGGCAACCTCAGTAGTTAGTTACTCGTGCTCCAGTGTTAAAGAATGATTTGTAACAACGATGAAGGGATCAAATGCTCTTTTAATTAAGAAAAATTCGAATTTATATGTTGATTTGATAACGACGGTCAACGTAGAAAGGATTCCATAGTATCCCATAAAACTCCTCGTTTAAACAAACCCGAGAAGCAAAGGCACTGTCATCCACGCACCTCATCTACACTGGATCCACTCTAAAATGTATCACATGGTCAACCAAGGGAGTCACAGCATGGTGATAATCAAAACGCCTGACCAGACCTAAAGATCGTTCATAAGATCGGTAGTTGTGTCAGAGTCATCGCGTCATCGCGCTGCTAGTCCGGTATTGCATCCGATGTTTGGATACCAATGCAGCACACGGTGTGCCATTGCATGCTGCATGGCGCGACGCGGTAGTGCATCCCAGCATGACGATGTTCGGGTATATTGGGTATCATAACATAATCTGATTAAAAATATGAGAATATAAGATTTGTGAGAAATGGTTCATCTTGGAGTGAAATATGTTTATGGCTTTAATTTTAATTGGTCAGGACATGGACGCATGCACATAGGATGATGGGTTTACTCTGATCCCGATTCTATGGCGTGTGGGTACGACTCTAAAGGCCCAATCGGAATGGCGTTGGATGCTTATGTAAGCGATGCTCATGGGAGTAATAAGATCATAAAGATCCCGTTTTTTATCACCAATGTGAGTTTTGAGATCTGCAAATGTGGCAAGTGAGTTATTTGAATTTGGTTGTAATATTACACGAAAGTCAGGAAATCATGAAAAACCGTGATCTTAGTTCAATATAAAATATTATTTAAGTACATATGCACTCAAAGCAATGCACGTTTGCGATTTAAGCTGTATTACTTTAATTATTGGCTTGATCAGAAATCTAAACCGTGAGGATACTGTTGGAGTACTTACTTAATTACTTAATCCCAGGCTTTCAGTTTGAAACCTCAGCTCCATGCATTTTTTTGGAATTAAGGTCAACTTCTTATGCTTGGAATCTGGGATACAAAGACAGTTATGGCTATTAATCCCCTTTCTATCTGCTAATATAGTGGTTGCATTTTCTTCTTTTTTTATTTTATCCAACGAGATTCTGCATGAAGAGAATGCATCGTATGAAATCTGCTTACGTCCAGGGTCAAAGACTTCAAACCGGTAAGCGATCACTTACAATGTCAGACGAAAATGTACAATTGTCCTTACTGGCATGGCTAAGGGATCATTTTATGACCTAATGGAAGGTGTCTGAAAAATTTTAAAAAGTTGATTGGTTGTCTCCGCTCAGAAAGTGACGTACTTAGACCAGAAGGAACGTAAAATGTGATACCACAAAGAGAGAACCGGGACATAGGTTAATTTGCCGTTCAGACTCTAAACTAATTTGAGCCGGAAACAAAATTTTTGATTTAGCTTGATGACAAAGATGTTCGAGGAAGTATTCACCATATACTGTTTGTCATACAGATGGCTGCAGTATCTAAGAGGAACTTTTTCTATTTAATAGGGGTTAGCGATCCCTCCCCATTACCACATTCCTGAGCTAGCTTTTCCGCTTTGCAATTGCTCGAAATGTCCCTATTACCTGGCACCTAGCACAGGGATGCAACGCATATGATAGCGATCACGATTAGAGATCCACAGCATTGCTAAACCAACTTGGATTACCTGAAAAGAGTGACTCAAGCTGCTCATTTACAAACATTTTAGTACACAATAAGAGCAATACAAAACGAATATCGAGCCAAGGGAATGGAAATAGAAGAGCTCACAGAAATTGTAGATGTTGTTGTATAGCACTTCCAGTGATAGAGGGTAAGAAAAGGGCCTAACTTACGTCAAAGATGAGCTCTTCCCCTTCAACAATATAAGGGGTCGGCTATTGAAATCCTGAAAAACTACATAGCTGCCAGTCTCACTTGCTTGCCAACGAAGCGAAGGGATTAAGCGTTTGCAATACGCGAAAGCTCAAATTGGTATGCTAAATCTTTGTCTCAGTTCATTATCTCAGTGAAGATGAAGAAACGGCAATAAGAAGTGATAATCCACAGCGATGAGGACACACGTAGGACTATTAAAAAGTGCCTGGTAAATATTTGAATTTTTAAATATTCTGGAGTCATGAACCAAGCCGGCCCATGAGACATCCACCCTAGTGAACTTTTCAGCTCCAATACATGTCGCTTGCACTTGAATTGAATGAAAACCTAGAAGTAGATCACAACATAATTTTGGAAACTAAGAACACAAACATTTACACATTATATGAATCTCTTACTTTACACTTACCCTTTCGGTTTATACCTATGTATATACTCCCCACTATTTGTCTTACTAATTCGAACGTGCGTGCAGTCTATTGCTTCAATACATGTCAAAAATTTGTTTTTAAGCTGCCATAAGTACTTTTCAGATCCATTTTCCTCCACACTCATGGAAAATTTGATCTCGTATTGGCCTTTTTCCACTATTTTTCCCGGAACTTCACTAACTATTCTCGAAACGCTGGATTAGCTCATCCCAAAGTCTTCCGCTATGCCAATTTGAAATCTAATCTACTTGGACCGAATTAAATCGATAAACACTTTTGAGGTTCCGATTTCGCGCAGAGACAACGAAAACGTTTAAATATGCATATGACCTAATGAGACCATAAATTTGTAGTCTTTTTTATGAGCTCTCTTTCTCTCTCTCTCTATCTTCCTTCAACGCCCGCACTGTGTATACACATTAAAAGGGTATTCATATCCCCTTGAGTGCGGGTAAATTATAAAAAAAAAAAAAAAAAAAAGGACGAAAGCGTGCCTCTCCTTACTCCGAAGACAATATGTATGCTTTAAAGAACGACACAGAGTACTGGATGATAAGCAGGATAATAGAGCAGATGATATTCTGCACTTTAGAGGAGAAAATTTTAGTCTTGTGAGCGAGGAGGAACTCTACTCTCTCTAGTCCAAAAGGCCAAGAAATACAACAAGACATAACTAACGACGCTCCAGCAAAGAGAATCTTCGTCAAAATTATTCTATTCGCTCTAACATACCGCGACAAGTAAACAATTATTTGCATTATTAAACGTTATTAAATGTGTTGTGGATATATCACTTCTATTTGAGTTTTATTTCTGATAAAATTTTCCTTCTGAAACGGATCTAAATCAGAGAAAAATATAAAATAGATAACAAATCTCCAAAGTAGCCTAGCTATTTCGAACACAACATTCAAAGCACACAAATCTTCTCCAGTCTCACGTTCATATTCGAATTTATTGATTCTGAATCCACAAACAAAAAAAAATTAACTAGATTAGAAGATTAAAAAATATTAAACAAATTTGTGTATCAGTTGAACCTTAAATCATAAACTTTCCATCAATGCACTCTGATTAAATAATCAAAACAATTAAAATGTGATCATAATTATCTCTCTTTTCATATTCAAAAAACAAAAAAAAAAAACACTAAAACAAAAACAAAACAACAACAAACAGAATATATTCATGGAGAATACCTCGGGGTATCAAAAGTTTAATTTCATTTAAAAATTACTAAATGAATAATTTATGGGAACCTGTGAAACTTGTAGTGGCTACTGTTGCTCAGAGGCAGACAAGCCAAAAGGCCCGCAACCATTCGCAGTGAAAACATCATTAATTAAACAGTAAAATCTTCCATCTTCAGATCTATTCCTAGCCCATGATCTGAATTTTATACCGAATAAACACGCTCCAAACAAACAAAAGATTATTAATTTCTCTCCATGTGTATATGTACAAGGATACGCATAAATCTTTTCCAACTCACAAATAAAGTCTGAACAAACATTTAATTTAGCTTAATCGATGGCAAATCATAGATACCCCAGCCTTAAATCATTGGCCATTAAAGCCCGAGTCAGCAAATTGCTTCAGCCACTTAAATCACCATTAAGCTCGGCTCGATCGAGCACGATGAATATTCAAAAACTAAAGCAACATAGCTCAGTCGAAAAACAGAAAAAAATTAAGAAAAAAACCGAACGAAATTTATAAATTAGAGAAATGGAAAATAACACACACGGAGCTCGGAAATTGACAACCTTGCGTCTCATTTAGGACACATAACATATTTTAAAAATACCATGATAAAGTACGTTATTTTAATTTGCTTTATTTTTAGTCTCATTTGTATTTTCTCCAGACCTCGGCTGGCAGAGGCTCATTAAATCATCTAGGAATTATTGATCAAACTCTTTTTCTGTTGTTTGTTCCGGTCCAATGTAGGGAAAACCATGTTCAAGAGGTTATAGCCGTATGGGACCATGTCACCACGTTTTCTTTCCTCATTAGCTCTCATGCTGAATAAGTTTATTCCTAATCTGTGCGATGATTTCATTCCATGAGATAAGGAAGTAAAGCGGAGAGAAGTGAGTGAAAATTAAAAATCTCACTTAATGGGGCTCTTAGTGATTGTAAAATTCAAATTATTCATGATCATAATTTTTATATCAGCATACATATGTATCTGGGCTAGGAACCTTTAACTATTATCGATCTTCTTTCGACTGAAATGGAGCCATGATTGAAATTACCACCTCCACCTGTCTTATAGTACTGGGACTCATACAGGGAATGTACAGTGGTGCCGCAAAATATGCTATGAAAAAAATCAATTAAACCGGTACATTTACGTAGCCAACGTTAAAATGAAAGGATTTCCCCTGATTTAAATTGAGAATCCAATATGCTATTCATTACTAGACTCGAATCCACCATTCTAGTCCAGAGGCATCTGCAAATTGTTGTTTAAATTTAATCATAAATGAAAAACCCACTCAACGAAAATATGGCATCCACATACTGGTTTTTTGCATCAGCGAAAAAGACTAAAAGAACACACGACTTAAATTTAAACCATTTTTTGTTAGTCCCAAAAGGATGACAACCCTAAAAAATGTATTCATGATACCTGACAATATTGGGATCAGTAAATATGCAAAGCAACAAGAAAGAAATACGCGTCATTATTTTAAAAAATTATTCAAAATTGAGGAAAGTTAAGATGAAATTATTTCAGAAATCTGATTTGATTCTGAACAATAAGTCACACATGCATCGTCTCAACCGATATTCCCTCAAAAACAAAGCTACAGTGAGAGATAGTGTAACTGAAGTCCAAGGGATATCAATTCGTCATCGTCCACAAAAAATAGGCAAGAAGCATTATCAGCTGTGGATGCAGAGCCACATGGATAAAAGTGGTTATTCTAGGTGGCCTGACAAAAAAATGTAGATTGTATTTTACAGGTTCTTAAAACCACAATCAGCTGTTGAAGTTTCTCTTCTCTAACCAGACTCGAGATTTCAAAGCTCGGGATTTTAAAGGAGAAGGTTCATTTTGAATTCTTCGTCAAATATAAGCTTCGATTGTGTTATATTCGAGTAACTGCACACAGTTGATACCAGAGGCATACTTAGACCAATGTTACGTCCAATATAATTCTAGAGGATCTTTGAAAAATTCCCTATCATATCTGCGGGCCCAGATGAAGCTTTTAATGATGCTTAGAAGACTCTTAACGTCATACTATAGCTCATACACTATAGCTCATTTGAAGGGACGCCAAGCCTAGCTGCGTGTGCTGTTATATCACCGATATACATATTTGCCAATATGCATTCCTACAAGCATCACATTATTTGAGCATTTTCGTAAAGCTTAAGTCATCTACTCCATCTACTGTCTGTCTTGTCAATTGCATTCAGCTTCAAAATTACCTTACAAAAGAAAGTGTAATTTTCGGTGTAGGAAAATAATTCCGGAATTGCAACTGGGAATGACATAATCTCAGTTTTCGTTAAATTCAAGAATGGAGGAGTGGACTGTAGTAACTTCTAGTCCTATGGATGCGTCAAGAGCAGTGAAGAGCGTTGTTTTGAGTGATCCGCTGATAGCTAAACACGCTGTGCACTGTACCTTCCCTAGATTCTAGCAGTGTACTACCTTCTCCAAGATGGTTTACCAGGAGGTACCATTCAATTAAGAAGGGTCAACGTAAGGAATCTTGTATTTCCTAGTTAAAATAACTTTAAGACAAAAGTCCATTTGAAGAGCTTACATATGTAAATGATTTTATATAAGTCAGCTCAGTGTGCTTGTGTACTTTCCTGAAGCGCTTTGACAATTTGTGTAGGCCACCACCTTACCTTTCCGCCTTGCTCTGAATTATTGCAAGTGCACAATGCACTTAAACTGTAAGTGCAAGTACACAATGGCTTTAAACTGTAGGTCTATTCAATTTATGGGAACAAATATAACATGAGCAGCAGGAATGGTGGATAATTTTATCCGATTCAAATTCGCTTCCTAGATTTGATTTTAATAAAAATAAAACAAACCACTGATGACTCTCATAGGACCCACTGCACAGACATCAACGTAGTCTTACATTATTTATGAGTTTTTAGTTTAAATATTGGTCCATGCTTAATGTGACCAACATCACAACCAACAAAGCGTTTAATTAATTCACATCGTTTCGAAGATTGGTCGGCGATAAAATCGGGAGAAGACGCTCAGCATGGACACTGTGGCTATAAGCCATTCCATACCATTAGATAATGAGAGTGACAATTTTTTGTGTCTCCGGTGTCTGTCCTCTGGGTTTTTTATTGCCAATAATTAATAGATACAATTTTGTAGTCGAATTTCGTATGTTTAACCGTCATTACTTTTTCGATTGTTAATTTCATCGATGACACGTGCTCAACATGGGACTTTAATTAGAAGTCGCATTGGGACCGAGAGAAAAAGAGTAATTGACTCTTGTAGCCGAGACTAAAAACCTGTAGATATTCATCGCTGTCAGGGGTGGAATGTAAAGCAATATGGATCTAGCTCAGGTGGGTATTGCAATGCTTAAAAAATTGTTTTTTTTTATGATCGTGTTGTGATAATGATATTCATATTTATACTCATGGTTATTCATATCTAATGGCCAATGAGGTGTTTGAATGTGTTTATTTAAATGCAAATAATATGCAAATTATTCGCCACAAATATACAGATTTGGGTTTCGAAAATATTGTTTCAAAAGCTAAGGGGCAATATTTCCGTCAAATGAATCGATGTGATCTCTTATTGCGATTTATAAGCTTGACAAAATCGAAAATTTCTAGTCTAAAATATTGCCAACGTACAGTCGTGAAGTACTCATTGTTGAAAGTGCCAATATTAAATACAAAGTCGACTAAAATCAAAATCGATGGAACCTCTCTTTACAAAGCTTATTTTTTTCGATAATATAGAAAACATAAGCAATACAAAGGTGGACCATCTGTCCTGTTTTTTATGTTTCTATCAGATCTAAACCATTCAATATTTTCAATGGATGTTGTTTTACAGAAGAGAGTACACCTTCCGATTACTTGTGAATCATTCAACTAGCTGCCGAAATTTTGTAGTAGGAGTACATTATCAGTTGGTTCTACCATCATTTTCACTTTCGTTTTCAAAAAAGTAGGTACACATAATGCCATCACTCCAAAACGTGCGATTGACATTGGTCTGCTACAGGAGCCTTGGATCTTCAAAGGAAGGATTAGAGGTCTACTTAAAAGTGTTGCCACTTTACACTATTTGCGATTTGGCGAAAGAATTAGATCTTGTGTTCTGGTGAGGCATAGAGTTAAACCGATTAGATCACCGCAACTATGTGCCCGAAACTTTGTGGCGATACGAGTAGGAGCGGGTGCAGGCAGCTTTGTTGTGGCATCTGCATACCTGCCGTACAATTCCCTAGAGCCTCCACCAACAAAAGAGGATAAGTCTCTGGTGAATGTCCGCAAGGACAGGAATGAAGACCTAATGATAGGTTGTGATGCAAATGCACACAGTACAGTGTGGAGAAGCACCAACGATAACTACAGAGGAGAAGCCGAAGGGAAGTTATTGATGTGACTCTGTGTAGCAACAGAATGCTTGATAGAATATCAAATTGGAAGGTAATGGATCAGGCAATGATGTCGTACCACAGAGTCATCTCATTTGACGTTCAATACGGATTTAGAAGAAAAAAGGATCGGAAATATGTCAGGATTCCCAGGAACACGGACAAGATAAAATACCTAGAAGTGCTACGGGATAACCACTTGGGATGTAGAGTCGCAGCTGAGGCATTTATAATCAGCTATTGAAAATGCACTTTGATAAATGAAAAGGACCCCACGCCTTGGTGGTGTAGAGAAATTGAAATTCTAAAACAAGAGGTGAGGAAAGCCTTTAATCGGGCCATGAGAGGGGATGATCCTGAATCATGGGATGAGTATAAGGCGAAGAAGAAAAGCTAAAAGGAAGTCTACGACGACGTAAGAGAGTATGAGGAGCACATCTGAGGTCAATAGACTTCAGAAAATCGTCCCAAGGGATCCAGTTTCCAAAGTCGGACTCATTCGTGAAAGAATGGGGGAGATTGTGGATACACTGGATCGTACGAATGAGGTCCTCATGGAGATACACTTTCCGGGAAGCTTTAAGTCAGATCAGCCCTGGGCCCCGAGGAAACAAGGAGCAAACAGGATGGATAGGGCAGAAGCGGAACGGATAGTAGCGCCAGAAGCGGTCAGTGGGGCGATAGCAACGTTTTCCCCTTACAAGACTTAGAGGAAGGGTAGGAAGGGTTAGCAGAGGTTGCCCGCAGGGAGGTGTATTATCACCCACACTATGGAATATAACTGTGGACTCTTTTCTGACAAGACTTGGAGAGACTGGCATCCACACTGTGGGATAAGCCGATGACATAGCAATTGTAGTCAAAATTCCACTCAATTGTCATACTCATGTAATCCCTTATGTATTCACATATTATTCGTTGTATAAACCTTTTAAATGTATTAACAATCGTATGATATAGCCGCAACAACTGTTTACTTTTATGTATAAACTTCTCATTAAAAAGAAAAGAGAGCAAGTTCTAAGTCAACCGTCGAACGGGCAACATCAGTCTTTTTATTTCATCCGCTTGGTCCATCCTACACAATAATGGCGAGAGACAAATTCATGAACGTCACAGCAAATACCATGAGGAATGCACTCCGAGTGGTGGAGCTGTGGTGTCGTGAACAAGGACTCTCCATTAATGCGGAAAAGACAGATCTAATCATCTTCACAAGGAGGAAGAGAGATTTGGAATTTGAGCACTTGACACTTTTTCGATCGGAACTAAAGGTGACCAAGAAGTATCTAAGTTAAGTTAAGTATCTGGGAGTATACATCAATGCTGCACTACCTTGGAACCTTCATGTAGAAGAAAAGATCCGGAAAGCGAAAAGGGTGCTTCATGAGTGCAACCGGTCCAATTATCAACTATGGTTCAGTTGTATGGTGGCAAAAAACCTCCAACGGTGCAATACGAACGACACCTGGACTTATTTATTGAGAAAACGGCAGCATCGAGGGCACATCGTCCTCACCGGGATGGCAACTGGCGGTACCATCTATGAAATCCTGAATCTCGTGAAAAATGAGATCAGGGAGCTGAGTATGCTGTACGCACGGAATAAGGAGAGTGCGTGTTACCGAAAGGTTTCACAAAATAAGAAAATTGGTGATATTACCATATTTACGGATGGGTCCATGATGCGTGGCAGAGCGGGGGCATGTGTCTTTTCAGAAGAACTAGAACTAGCCTGTCATGAGTCTGGAGAAATATACCTGAGTCTATCAAGCCGAGTTGATTGCTCTGTTACATGCGTTGGATCACCTGATAGAAGGTCAAGTTGTTGGTAAAAAGATTACTGTAGCACTGGACAATCAATCAGTGATTGGACGCATGGAGCAAACAGATATAAATACATCCCTGGCGATGGAATGTGTTCATAAACTCAATGAGTGCTCATCTCGAAATGAGGTGACGCTGCTCTGGGTGAGACGGCACGTAAGGACTGAGGGCCATTGCCCTAGGCCGACTCTCTAGCAAAGCAAGGGTCAACCTGGAAGTTCTCTGGTCCGGAACCATTTGCTGAAATTGGAAGAGGAATGGTGGAGCACATGATTAACAACTGGATCGCGGCGGAACACCATAGAAGGTGGTTAGCCGTAGAAGGTTATAGGCAGGCTAAGTTGGCTATTAAAGGGCCGACTGGCTACACTCATAGGGAAGTTCTAAGCTTGGAGTGAAGAGCACTGAAATGGGTGGTAGCGTTATCTACAGATCATGGAAGTTTCGGGTATCACCTAAAGAAGATGGGCCTTCTGGAAGAGGATACCTGTGAACAATGCCTGGTGGAAATCGAGACGACGGCACATATACTGTGTCATTGTCCAGCATTAGCTAGCAGAAGAAGAGAGGTCTTGGGATGCCACTTGGTAGAAACCCAGAAGATGAACCACATTTCTGTTAAACAGATGCTAACGTGGAGAACTGTGGAGAAATCCGGAGAGTCTCTCAGGCTAAGAGGGATCGTGGAAGAGAGACGAAAAGGCACCAATAACTGTGGTCTGATTCGGTATCTCTTGAAATAATATATATAAAGCACACCCTATCGCTGAAGATTTTGGCGATCTCTTGCGATTGTAGCCGTCCGTCATCAAACTTCCGCGCAGTATTTCTTTGCCTTTGTGGTGTTCGTTGTGACATCCGCATTCTTACCATTGTTCAATGTCATTGTGGGATCCTCGTAGAATTCGGATTTTCACTATGGTGGAAAATCTTTGCGTCATACTTTCCGGCTATAATACCAAATATGCATGTCCTATTTTCATAGCTTTGCGTTAGAATCACACAGGACAAGGTATGGTGATAAATAGAGCTTCGCTTATACTCCTGGTTCAGGAGCTCATAAAATCGACCTTTGGTATCATTGTCTTTCTCCTTTATATTGAAATATGAGCATATTAGGCTAGCATTAGTGAATTTAGCCTTAACAGGCATTACCATGAAGCGGTGGCTCACATGCTGGAAACTCTTACCTAAATCTGCCTCCAATAACGAATCCGCATCGTTGTCGGTAGACATCGCCTTAGTGGATATCGCAGTTTTTATCTTCTGCTTTGGGCGCTCCGTTCCATAGTACTTCCTGATTGGCGATGATATCGGCTTTACAGCAGTATCTATTATAAGGCTGATAAGGAACATTTAACGGCTTGTCTTACCCACACTCCATTCTTTTTACATAATTTCATATGTAAATACCTACATATTTTACACCCACTGCATTTGACGTCACTTTACAAATCTGAATATGACTTGGAATTACATCAATATGTATGAATGTATGTACTTATTTTGTATGGAGACTATATCCAAATATCTCTGGCTATCTGAAAATTTAAATATAATTGTGGGCGAGGCTCAAGTCACAGAAAAGATGGTAAGTTCCAATGTCTTGCAAATGTCTAACACACATCCGGCTTTCAGGTTCGGCATTAAACTGTAGGTCCTTTCCATTCATGCAAGAAATATGAAATGCACATCACGAATGGTTGCGAGAAGCTATGTATCTATAGGTCCCATACGGTCTGTGTGACCTACGATAAAAAATTACTTTTATAAATTTTAGAAATTTACTTTACTAATACATGACACTTCCTTATAAGCTTCACTTGCCATTTTACACATAAAATAACACACATCGGACGTGTCTTACAGAATGCCAACAAAAAGTTAACCATGACAAAGTAAATTAAAAATACGAACCCTATGCGCGCTTATTACTATGTTTAAGAATATTTTTCTGCAATATGACAAATCAGCAAGAAATATCCATATTGTGCCCTCCAACAAATCTAAATTACATCATAGTAACAGGTGTTTACAATAGCAGCAGAAAGAACTCATCTCCTCCTTATACAAGATCGACATACAGAGATTAAATTTCAATTTGAAAACCCATCACAGACTGTGTATTCAAATCGATTGAGGTCGCCCAGAAGGTCACAAATTGCTGCCATTTAGCCATGGAATTGAGATAATAATTACATATCTTAGCGTAGTATCGCCCCGAAGTGAATGTGACTGAAATGATGTTGACAGTGACCTGTGCCTTTTGGTTACAGGTGTTCCGCTCTCCCAATGTTCACATGCGGTTGTCATTCGTGTTCTCAGTCACAGCTGCTGTAGTAGTAGTAAAAAGATCTTCAATAACTAAACTGGAGGCATTCCTAGCTTACATTACATCCATCCCACCATTATGGGATACCCACTGTGAGTAAATCACTCCATGAAATCCACACCATCGAGGCACCCCCAACCGCAGTAATACATTTATTACAACAAATTAAATATTTCGAAAGCGTGCAGACATCTAAGACTAGAATCTAGAGAAAGAGAGAGCACCAATTAGTAAATGTCTGCACGCCACCGTATGCATTCAGATACCCGCTAGGACGTGCAACCAATCTAATAGATACTTCCCAGTTAGCCAGCTTTAAGCGATTTTGCAACAATGCCGCACATCGATCCCGAACAGGATTGTGCACACAATAGCTTGCAAATGCAAGAAGTGCTGCTGATTGCAATTTTTAGGAACATTAATCCTGACACTCGATTCGCGCGACCAGCAGCGTGGACAGCGTGGAAAATTTATTCTGTCAACATGGGAGACAAATCAATTGGTCTGTTGCTCGCCTTTGACCAGGCCGGACTATAGCAAACTACCTTCATCAATTGTGCCCCAATGCAAACTGCCTGTGTGCAAACCTCCGAAGCTGTGGAGGATTGAATTACAGAGGCCTTGTGAAATGTACAAATTGCTTAATTAAAATATCAACTAAGTCGCTTTCGTATGAGTGCTTGAAGTGGAAACTAGATGTGCATTGATACTGTGTGTGATGAAAAATGAACGCAGCTCCTTGCATCCTCATCAGGTAACACTTTAACTAGCTTGCCTTACGCATTTATCACTTTCGGTGGAAATCAATGAAAGTCAAGGGCAAGGACAGTTTTAGAATAATTTTGGAGTTACATGTGGTGGCTTAGAATTTCTAGAAATACGAAAGGAGAATCGAATCAAATCACTGGTGTCTGCTAAAATAGAGCACACGTTTTTGTAACAGACTCCTTGTCCATTTGACTGGCACTACGGCCATTCGGACATTCACAGAAAATGTGTTCAGATAACCCATCCACTTCCAGACAAAACCAACATTCCGTCTTTGAGCGTAGATTTAATATGTTTCTGGTAAGAAAGCTCACCACATTCTAATACTCGCCGGGTCTATGTTAAAGATGTCCTTCTAGCAATAAGCTGGATCAATCGATTGGATTGCCTATGCCCTAGAACACTTTTCCAACCCGCTAATCTAAGTAAATGTTTCCAATCATTAATCACCGCTGAGGTGGTAGCTCACTTGAAGGCAAAGGAGGGTTATTCTTCCAAGAACGAGGGTACTAAGTCAGTCGCAATTCCCTTACCTAATTGTATCAGGCAAGTGATGGCAAGGGATTGTGAAATAGAGTTGTGATACTGAGTTGAAAAGATGTGTATACCAGCGCCCCTGATACGTTTTTCATGATTAAATGCAGTAAAGATCTCAATAGCATAGACGTATTGGAACACGTTCCCATTGGTACCGAGACTTTAGTGTTGAGTCCAAAGATCTCAACTATAACTAAACCTTCCATCTTCGATCATTCGGTAAGACAGACGAGGTTTCTATGGTTAAGTACTAGTTCTCCATTAGACCACTGTGCACATTCCAATATACCTCTACCTCAAATAGACTTCCCGAACAGTACTCCGTGCCATGTACAGTACAAAATATGTTCCTCCTTGGAATTGTCACTTTCCTCCCAAGCGTTCAACAAGATTGCACTTTTTGTACTTGTACACACTTAAAAGTTGTCTGCCTAATAAGGATTTGTAGGGGTGTGATCCCGATGACAGCTCAGTGTAGGTGTGCATAGCATCTGTAAAACAAATAATTCGCTACAAATTCTACAGTTTTACTCGTTGTCATAGCGCTCGAGACAGAGATTAATTTCGTCCGAAAGGATGATTTTCCGATAAAAATCGTCGTATTTTGCCTACTCACTTGGCCCAACATATCGCATGTATCCCAGGACTCGCGAACATTTGTGTTATGCGTGTTATATTTTTTCACACAAACAGAAGAGATTTACAGTTTAAAACCATATCCGTATGACTCTCGGACGTTTGTCAGACAATTGCGTGAGATGGGGTCGTGAAAAATTTGTTTGTGTTTTCCGAGACTCCAAATTCGAACCTCCCTTTCAGTAGTCCATCGCACTAACCACTAATCCACGGCGACCACATAAAGCACCCGATAGCCTCGATTTAATTTCTCAAGCCGACACCGCTGTTCTTTTGCTGCCTGGCTCTCAATATTTTCACATTATATTGCAACGTCCTGAGTGGTTGTTATTACTTCCAGAATCTCCTAAAACACTGTTGTGGTGCGTGTGTTTTATCAGTGTAGATGGGTCGAATAGGGTTTGCATTCTGCTTTCATAGGAAAGAAATAGAATATATCGTGTAGTGTATGCTGGCAACGGCAGTCATATATTTACGAGTATTTTGATTCTGATCAATCATGCCCTATCTGACTAAATTTTCAACATTCAAATTGGCTTAGCCGTAGTGTACATTTTGTCTAGAGGTGGCAAATTAGGAATATTTGCCCTCGACTTTCTGCATTCTCGTCATTATTATTAGCTTTACAAGTAGCTTGACACCAGACTAGATTATTTTTTTTATATAAGTCTTATTATTGCTATGTCGCTAAAAAAAATTTGGCACTGTTCTAAGTTGTAAGTTGGGCCCCCTTATAGGATGTATGGGGTGGGATCCTGTACTGTACTATAAGCCGCACCAACTCCATTTTCTGTGGGCTAACTGCAAGTCCACATCGTTTGTGTCGCTGATAATCCGAAGAAATAGTACTGTTGCTAATGAAATTACGGAAGATTAGATTAGATTAGCGGAAGATGGTAAGGCGAATTTACGAACTCAAGGCATTAAAATGAATGTCATCAATAAAAAGTTCGCACCTCAACTCTTTTGATTTTACTTCCTTTGTTTAAACATCAAGTATCTGCATTAAAAAAACATTTTCTACAATAAGATGCTCCTTATATTGCTATTAAATATTCACCCTTTTGAAAAATATGTATGTTCAGCACGGACTTTAGTGGATCACTTGTATAGACTCCACTTGAATTTATTCTCATGGCCAATGCACTCCTGACAAGTGAAAAAAAAACTAAAATATTAAAATTCACACCTAGAAAGTGGTAATCGCCAACCTATATCTAGCAACTATATTTTATCTTACCACCCGTACCAGGGCGTGTATTTGGTGGGGCAACTCAATGGTACTATGCACATGCAGGATCCATCGTACCAGCGTGCGAAACACTTATATTTAGCACATTTATTCCAACTGAGTCACAGCGTCTAGCAAGTGTGGCATGGCACACTGCACGGCGAACGCCAGGCCTGCTCGTGAGAGGGCGAAACAAATTTTAATTGGAGTGCGAAAATACGCCTGGTGGCTTGAGGAAGGTCCATTCTATACAAACACACATGTATGAATGTGTATATGTACCTGTATAGGTTGTCCATTTGCTCAGGTGTTAATTGGTTTGCGTGTAATAACTTTAAATTATTACGCGAGCATTCTATGATGGGTACCTTTGCATATGAGTTGATTATCGATTCAGCACCACAGGATCAACTTAGGTTACCTACCATTTACAAGATGAAGCAATGAATATGGTCAGGCAAAGAAAGAGTCCGAATTGTTTTGTTAAATTAGGACGGCATGTGCCCATGTGACCAAATCTAACAATTTACGAACAACAAAAGTGGGAAAACGTCAAAATAATAAATTTGACAAACATTTCACAGCTTGATATCCATGTTTCGTGTCGAAGTAAACGACTAAATTTAGGGTCTCGCAGTTGTAGAACCTTAATTGAAGGAACATTTTTATGCTACTCTGTGGGGGGCTTTGTTTGTGCAAAATTAAAATTGTGGTTTGTGTTTGAATCGATAGTACACGTGAACAACCGGTATGTATAGCACGTTATATTGTATATGTGCAAACTTAAAGACAATCTGTCTTTATGTACATCTCGAATAAATGACATTTTATATACAATTTGCTTTGTGTCATAAATTGATATGGATTTCTCTTGGCATTATAATCTTGTTGAATAAATATGCACCACTTCAACAACATCGCTGATTTTGACATAATAGGTAATTTCCACTAATCTTATCAAAACGAGACTGGATTCGTCGATTAGCAGAGCAAATAAATCTGGGAGCAGTCTTTTGAGACATTTGTAGTTAATGTTGCCGTTCTCCTGCAGTGCGTTCCCTTTCTTTTGCTGTTATATTTTTCTTAAATTTCATTAGGATAATATCCAGTTTGTGAGCACCACCCAGAGTGCAGAAGTCACTGCGACAACATACGCCCAAGCACTGTGGGCGATATGAAAATATTTCCACCAAAAGTGAAAAGAGTACTACAACTATCTAACTGTCTCGAGTAAATGCCATCGCTAGCATAGAGGGTTGAAGAAAAACTGGGAAAAATGTGTGCAATGATCTGATTTGGACAACAAAATGTATGTCCTTCAATATAAAGACTGGTACGTTAAAGCTGCACGGCGTTCTGCCTTCTCAATTCGAGCTTAATTCCTCCTCAACTGTTCGGTATCGCGTTTACCTATGACTTCCGAAAGTCCCGCCTGTCTGCCACTACATGGAATATTTCAGAATGAAGTAGATTTCGCACCATCATAGGGTGCGTTCAATTGTTCCTATATCGTATATCCAATACGATTGAGCCAAGGAATCCTCAACATTATTCTTAAACATCTATATAGCAAGGTCTGTAGCTTGCGTGTGTTAGTGGTATTCACATTCCATAGTACTAGCAGTACTAATTCTACGTTGAAGCGGAACGGTGACAGCTTGAAAACATTGCTTCTTCTGACTTTGGATAGCAGCTTTGGCTTCCCTATTCCCCATTCAGTTCGGTGCTACCGCGGTTAGTCTGCTTTCACGACTTCCTGTTCGGAAATTTTGAGTCAAGCTCTGGACTTAGAAATACTCAGAACTTTTGTTTTGGCTGTGTTTGCCTCAGCTTCTACAATTTATACCATCAGAGGAAAGTCCATTATTCGCTCTGAAAATTGGCAAACATCGTAAGCGCAGTCGAGGTCTTTAAAACATGATGTTATAGTCCATGGAGTTTCATGGATACGTTTCGACAATCTTGCACAGAATACATCACTGACGACGAAATGGTGGTCATGAGTGCAATCATTTCCCATTGATAAATATAAGATGTCGTGACCCCTTCAGCAATAATTATTTGAAAAAAAGAAAAATATAGAGCAGAGTATTTTTAATAGCAATTTATGAGACACCAATAGATAGAAACTGTGGGCTACCTATTGGTTTGCAAAAAAGAATGGTTTGCACTCGTGATTTGCATGAGATACATTTTTAATGCATATGCGAGTCACATTGGCTAATAATGCGTTAATTGTTATAATTGTGCACAATTTTTCTTGTCACACATACTGTACTGCACAGAAATCTGCACAGGCTCTGATGCGTAATGTTACTTGTCGCTCGCGTCTCATTCTCTTTGCTGCGGAACACAATTTATTTAACGCCTTTTATTCATTGGTTTCTTGTGTCTCAGTTGATATCCTTTGACTTTTTTTTGTTTTCTCATTTTCATGTTTTCGTTTTTGATTCTTTGTATACCTACCTGAATTAGAATACGGTCCTCATTCGCTCCACCTTCGTTCTGATGTGCTCAAGTGATAAGCCTCGAGTTTCCACTAAGATTCCTCCACCCCGTTACCATCGCCATCATCGTCATCGGCTTGTTACTACACAGCCAGCAAGATAAACCTAATCTTTCAATTAGAGTCAATTTGTCATATGGTGCCTGCATGTTTTCTTGTTTCATTCGATTCGATTCCATAGTCCATTTATAGGCGTTGAATTACAAGCACCGGCTAATCGAACCGATTTGTCATGTAAGCCCATACAATCGAGGCAATCAACACGTATTGTTATGGTGGATAAAGCGCTTGTATACTTCAATGGCCCACGGATACACAGATTCACGTAGAGAGGAATTCAGCTATCTAGAGTGGAGTTTTGATTTTTTTTTTTTTTTTTAAAACATGCACATAGGGCGACGTTTGCATTATGACACAACGGACAGGTGTATAGCTAAATTCTGTGCCATATTGTTATTAGTATTTCATTATTGAACTTAGTTGGGAAATTAGTCGGAGATCATGTTTCAATAATAAGTGGCTAATTTATATTGGGTTACCACGAACCGTTGGCCAAGGAATTTGAATTTAAATCGTTTCGGAATCGATTTGGAGGAAAGAACTTGAACAAATTGAAATTAGTGGTGAATAGGTGGAGTATTATGGAGACATGACACGGGTGAGATTTGTTGGAATTTATTCCGCAACGGTTAGCGTAATTATTCATATGATTCCGTCGTTGGTGTGTGGAGTTAAGTTACACTGAATTTATTAAAACGAACTGAAATTCTTAGAAATTGTTAACAAAGCAACACTCCTAGTGAGTCATCAATTGTATCGATTTTGTTCGTGTGGTGAAATAACAGATCGAAACAATTCACTGAAATGATGTTTTACTGGAGAATTTATTCATGAAAAAGAAATCATTTATGTCACTAGAGAATCAAATCAGTGAAGAATTGTTTCAGAACTATAGCTGACAAATTACTTGAAAGATTATTTTAAATGACTACAAAAAAGGACGATAAAGCATGACACAATTTATTAAGCTGATTTCATGATTTTGGGCTATTTGACCTCCAGTTGGGAATACTTGACAAATACCTCCCCAAAAAATTGGTTATTTCACCGAGGCATGAAGTTCTATTACCAACAAATAGTAAGGTCTGCAGTAAAGTGTTACTTACAGAGCAAAATTTGGGGACCCAGAATGGTGCACTGGCTATATACAATGATGATGACACCCATTATCACTTACGCGGCCGTCGTATGGCAGCCAAACGTTATAGAACGAACAACGGCAACTAAGCGACAGAGGCTTTGCCTGGCTCGGCATTAAAAGTCCCATGCGTACCTGCTCCACAGCGGCACCAGAGCTGTTGTTGTGCCCATACATAATAGCGCTGATTATTGACCACCAACACAAACTTGGTCTAGCACACTGGAAAACTGCCCCGGACTTAGACAATCCAAGCTATTAAGCAAGCAATAATACTGCAGGAAATCCTTAACTTGAAAGAATTAGAAAACTAGTAAGCGTTCTCGAAGGCTATTGTGATCTGAGGTAGAATATCGATTCGATTCCATCTGGAGGATGTTAAATCATCTAAATACACTCTCTGTGAATGCCCAGCAGCACATTGGTTAAGGAAACGTATTTTCCACAAAGAAATACGATCTTCAGTTCAAGAACTATGCTACTAAGACAGTTGATTCTTTAGGTTGACTCCCACTCTGATACAATAGCTCTTTCCGGTCGCAGTATCAGCAATATGGACAAGGGTGTAATTTGAGAAGCAAACATCCAGGAACCAACTTACTGCTAAGGGAATATGGCCACATTTCCATATCGATATCAAGGATAATGACAGTAATATGTGCGCTTGCTCTATATTGTGGGTCAAGTTTCTACAGAAAAATTTAATAAAATATTTAAACAAGATGCAGACTTACGTATATAATGCTAAATACTGTAACCGTAAAACGCATTCCATAAAGTTAATTTGAGTTAAATAGGCAGACCGGCTGTACTAAGACTTAAGATTCTGGCTCATTCAGCAACCGCGTGTTAACAGAAGACAGTTTACTTTGTCTATGAAATTGAAGAACATCCATGTTGCATCCCTCCAGTACTATCTATATACGTACATAGATATATGTATGTTGAATAGTAGTAGTAAAGGGTATTTTTTCAAGTCTAATAGAACTTAAGATTTACAAAAAAAAAACAACTCAAAAAATTAACTTCTGTCCAAAAATGTTTGTTATTCCAAATTCATGTCAATAATACTTAAAAAAGAGTGTAGGCCTATGGCCACCTTGCTGTAGATGTTCTTGCCGAAAAGCATTCTGCGCATCCAGCAATGATCACGAATACCATGAAATATATTGGCCGGCAAGGACTGGATTGTTACTGTTTTATTAGAATATACCAGTGACTATGCGAGAGGGGTCATATCGCACGATCTTTAGAGCCAATCAGATACGTTTTTCAAAATTAACCTATCTTCAAATTGTGATTTCAATAATTCGGTGGCATCCTGTTGGAATCTTATGTCTTCAAGATCAATTTTCCTTAAAATTTGGCAACAAATAATCAGTGATCATCATTCTGCAACGACCTCCATTAACTGAAACTCAGCCCGAGGCCTTATTTTTAGAGAAATAAGGACTAAAGCTGACACCAGCCTAGAAATCACATTCAATGGTGTTTTTTGAACGTAATGAGGTCTGTAGAGTCTTTTCTGTATTGGACTCACTCTAAGTGTAACAATTTTGTTTATTAAAAAGCGCATTATGTAAGTCGAAAAGAGCTTCATTGCTGAACACAATTTTCCGATAATACAACAGGACATCTCACATCTATCCTAGAGTTCAATCAGCAAAAGAACGACGTGAATGTTGATGTTATGGCTTTTATTCTAACACCAGGTGCGCCTTATACAGTTGTAAGCGAGGGGTATTTGCGCAAAATTTTACGCACAAAGGACGGACAAAGGGACCATGAATCGATAAATTTAAATTTTCTAGAACACATTAGCGTAAAGCGGCGGGCGATATTCTATTCAGTACTCACTCACTTTCCTTGGACGTGTTGGTGTTATTGCATCATTAAGAGAGTATGTCGTATCAAAATAGGATATAGTTCGATGGATGACTTTCGCAGATGGGGTATTGTAGACACTATAAAAACCACAGAGTCAATCGATAAGTTTTGCTAATCATTCATATGACAAAACGGGCAGAATGACAAGTCAGCTATCCCTACCGTGAGCTATCTAAGCAAAAAATCACCCATTATATACGAATGGATAGAACATTGGTGAAGAATAAGCATAGGATTAGAAGTATCAATTGTCACCTTTTAATTTTTAAAATTAATCTGCAACATTTCATGACGGTGATTCAGACAGAAATCTTTGGTATACTCAAGGGCGCTCAAGTACTATGAACTATTTTCGAGAGCACCTGTAAACCCAAACACCAAATTGAAATTGATAAGGGAATGCAAGCAGAATTTGAACATCCTCTTGACCTTCTCTCATATTAATCTGCTTTGCCAGCAAGCACTATCCATGAACTCATAGATATAAAAGATGCGGAGGAAATGCAGTAGTAGTAGTAGTAGTAAATTGTTCTGTTTATTTTTCATAAAAATCTCACAAAACATTACAACTTGACAGAATGTCATCTGTTGGAGAGAGAGTGGCTAATTGATTGAAAACTAAAATCCTTAAATTTATGAGTTATATTCATCCACTAAGCTTTTACGGTACCACAAAGCGTCTATAATATACTTATGTAGAGTGCCACAACCGCTTTCAGTATCTCCATTAAATAGACCATCTTCCTATACTTGCTTTCCAAAAAAATCGATTTCAATATTGGGCATTTTCCTATAAAATGTATTACATCTTCCTCCTCGTGCACGTTACATAGACTGAAGTGTCTAAGTTCACCTTCCCGAAACTCGTTTGCGTTAAGTCCTGAGATGCCAGCCCTCGTTTTGAAAGTCCACGTTATCAGCTGACTGTTATATATTTACATCATCGAAGTAGAAGTGACCTATTGAATGGTTAAGTTTTCTATAAATTCCATGTGAGCTTATTTGTGCATCCTGTAATTTTTTTTGAATTTGGATGTTCATTAGGTTCTCTAGCGTTTTATATACTTATACTTGCTTTCCAAACATCTTCATTTAAGGGCGAATCCACCCATCGTATTCCTGCATCTTCTCCCTTGTTTCTCCAGTCATCAAACCAGTATATACGTTTCCCCATAATTTAGAGAGAGTATGTGTGGCAACCAAGTGACTTCATATGTAAACAATGTTTTAACGTATATATGTAGATGCATATCTGGAACTCCTGTAGCAGCTTAGAATGTAATTTGGTGTGAAATTAGGCAGCCCAAATATTCTTTTTATTAATTCGCACTTATAATACAAACTTGAGATAACATCATATTCAAACGTGAAATTCAATTACCTGAACAATAAATCCATTTAGAGACAGTCCAACCCCCAAAAAGTCATGCAAGTCATTCAAGAGCAACACGAACAGCAACGGACTAAGTAAACATCCTTGCTTTACTCCCATAGTGGTGTGGAGGTACTCTTACACTTTTTCACCATCCCATACTGCGGAAACTGTGTTCGTATAAATGCTTTTAGCAAAGCTAAGAACATACTCCCATTTTGCTCAGCTTGTAGAATAGAGATCTTCGATCGTTGCCATCGAAAGCAGCTTTAAAATCAACAAAGAAACCGTATACTTCCTTTTTTTCGCTATTTTTGACTTTAATGATGCTGCATAAATTGTACATGTTGTCTACCGTGAAATAATTCTCTCTAAAACCTGCTTGAAATTCGTTCAAGATTTTGTGCCTCTTTTCCCATTGTGCTAGCCTATTATGTATTATTCCCACTAATATTTTAGTCACACCTCTATAGTTTTCTACTCCATTTGCAATTCCTTTCTTAATGATAGCAAAAATAATTGTTTTTAAAAAAAAACCTTCCCTCCATTTTTCCTTTGTCCAACATACCTGTGAGTCCTCAATATAATTATCTGGCCCGTTTTCGAAAACGTCGTATGGCAGCCTTCTCCCGGAGCTTTTTTTGTTTGACCTTTTGGAGCATTTTTATCCAAATCGTCATCCAGTATAAGAGGCTCTGCCCACTGCACAGGTTTAACTATTAGTGGAGGATTTAGCAATTTATCTTCTGCGAAATGAACGTATAACAGCCAGCTTTCAAATGTCGTAAGCTTCAATAGCAGAAGATATTTGATACTAATGGCCGTACTGTATACCGGACATCTGCCTGGAAATATGCACCTGTTAACTGGGACTAGCGGACTGGACAGGGATGAATTTTTTTATACCCTGGAAGGGTGTAATACTTTATAGATACTCAGTAGCACCTGCTATGAGCTACACCTGACTCCGTGTTCCTCCGCACCCTAAAAGCTGTCTTAATGCCCAGCCGTGCTTACTAGTATTGACTGATGATTTCTAAGCTAATGAAAGGTATTCCTTCGATAAAGGTCCTAGCAACTATTTTTAATCGCACTCACCAGCAATAGAGTGCCCTTTTTAGAAACCATGGTATTCACATTACTTTCTCTGCAAGCAGGTAATGGCTTAGGCAAATTATTTTAAAATCCCCAAGGACAATGTTGACGTCATTTTTCTTTACTAGTTCTTTTTTGCGAAGCAAATTCTTGCAAGACTCAATCAAAATACATACTCATAAAATAGGGACTATTTTTGAAGTGAAATATTAATAGTTCTACGTTCCTTCGCTTGCACCATCCACTGTTGCCACTTGCACACAACTACAATCTCACATTACCAACAAGTTCGAGCGTAAGTCCCCTTTATATTCCAATCTGCTGCAGTCTGACAAATGATTAATCTCGATATCCGAGGTGGCATTAAAATTGATTCATGAATTTGGTACATTTTGATAGTTTGTGATTTATAAATGTCAACTTAGATCTCGACGAAGGTGTAAGTTAACACCTCTCGTTTGGGAGTGTTTCATAATCACAAATCATGAAGTAGAACATCATCAAATATAAAGTGTGATCCAGACAGGCAAGCGAGTGGGAGTCTGCAACACAATCGTCTAGTCAACACTTTGTTCAGCCAGCCTTCATCTTTCAGTTCATCCAACGAAACACCAGCCATGTGCAGCTGATAACGTGAACTAGCGATGTACTTCAAGTGTTACACTTAAAAGGGTCATTTGTTAGCTCCCCGCAGTATATGCCCGAGGGAAGGTTATTGGTATCTCTAAGTTCACACGTACCCACCGATCCGGAGGAGGATCCTTTTGGGTAATTGCCTGCTTGTTGCCTCATTTAGAAACCGCGATAACGTATCGGTGACGCGAACGACATGACATTTAGAATCTATATGTGAAAATATTCAATTTCAAAGAAAAAAAAAAAAAAAACAGAAACGAAAGCTTGTACACGGTCCTAAGTGGTTTATGGTTTGTGCGGTTAGTGTGTGGTGTTTTTGGTTTGGTCATTTTGATAAATGAAGTGTTGGCCACTCGGCGACACACAAAATGTGAACATCGCGCGTATTATACGTTTGTAAGATACTCGGACCAAATGGAGATGGCAGATTTGGACACTCACAGTTGGAGGAGTACGAATGGTTCTTGGTGGGCTGCGTTAATCGTGTGATATTTGACACAACATGTAACAAAATTTGACATTTCATTAATAATGACCGGGGAGATCGGTGAAATGATGATAACGATAACAAATTTACACGGAATATATGAAATTATATTTCGCCTTGGTTTTGTCTTATGGATCAATGTGAATTCATGGATATAATTTGTGTGTGTACACAAGTAGATACTTTATCCACTTATACCACTGGCTATTATTTTTGCTTGCTGTGTTGTGGCATTGTTCTACCTTCTATTTGCAGGAATTGTCATCTTTTATAGCATGAAATTGAGGATGTCGACGTGTTTGTTGTTACCAATGCAGTCAGGCAAACGTTGTGGTGCCGTGAATCAACGCCAAGCGAAATAAGGCTCCTTTTTTCGAGCATCGTCAGCCAGTGTAAAATTTTTTACAATTGTTACAATGATGTAATGGACTTTAAAAACGACATATGAGTTCGACTAATTTATTAACTAGTTTATTAATTTAATTTTTCTTACTTTAATGGATACTTGATCTAATTTGGTTGACTGAAAGACGTTCACCGATTGACATTAGTTTTATATTTCTTTTATTTATAACACTTAAATTTTCATACATATGTAACACTTACAACTTTTGGCAATGCAGTTTCAAAACGATAGGCCTTCTGTTGGTTTCTTTATGTAGTGCATGTCTTTCGACGCCGCACAGTGGTCGATTTAGCGTCATTAGCTGGACTTAATTCAGATTTAATTCTTTTACTACGTTTGATTGTAAAAGTGTTTTATAAATTAATTTAAAATCATTTCCATGACTTCAGGGGGTAGTATCTTGCGTTGTTGGGTTGGTAGATGTCGGAATTCGCTTATCTTTGGATCAGAAGATATCAACATGGCATGGAGCACATCAGTGTTTGTTGCGATTCGGGATATTTTTCTTGAAAACGCGCTTCGAAAAATTTTGTAATCTTTTTGACGGGCTTCTAACACATCTTCCGAAAGCTGTCCGATAGGGATTGGAAAACATTCAATGATGTCAGCACCGTGCAACAGAATTTTGTGGACACTTACAGGCATTTTGTACCAATTATATTTGTAAACAAATAATTTTGCTGTGTCCAAACAGTAAGCACGGAATTTATTGGTATCAATTTTCAGACCTGAAGTTAATGTCTTTAAAACAACTGAAAAACGTTCTACCAGTTTCGGGTCTAAGCCTATTATTTCAGCAGGTTTTGCTGGATCCTTAAAAAATGTTCGGGCCGTGTTGCCGTCATTGGTATTTCCTCCACCTTGTTTTGGAAAATCTACTAAGATTCCCAATTCAGATCTAAGTTCATTTTGTAATAATTCTCTTCTCTTTTTTACTGCTAGTTTCTCTTCAGATCCTCTTGCCTGCCAGCTTTCATTTTCCATTTTGTAAGATACATGTAGCAGTGCTTCCATAAATCTAATGTGTGCATGAAGACTTTGTAAGCCGTATGAATAGGCAGTGGTGTCAGAAGGTTTTTGTAAGCAAAGTTCAATATTGTTCATGTCCTTAGGAGATGCCTTGCATATATAACAAACTGAGCTAGCCCTGTTTTCCATAACAGCATTACATGTTTTGCCATCTACCATTGTTTTGAACAAAGTATGCTTAACTAAAACAGTTTTGTCGTTAAAGGTTACCCTTGTTGCTTCTAAACATTTTATTTCGGCTTCCATACGGTTGAACTCTCTTGTTATTGTCTCAATATTTTCCTTTGCGAATTCGAAACGTACTGGACGGCAGTATCTTGGTGAAGATGTTCTTGAATTCATCCAGATATTTTCAGTCCCAGAACCAGCTTTCCTTATTTCTAAAGGTACTATGCATGTTAGCACAATATCAGTATCACTTGCCTCAGAATTTACCAAAAAGTTTTGCTTATAACGCGAGTGCCCTCCACTACCATCAGAGCCCCATTTCCACGAACATACTAAAGTATCACCGTTTTCTAACTGGTTTTCAAATGTTTCAAGGTGTGCAGCAGACAAACGTTGTAGTGTCAAGTCCAACAATGGCTGTAGTTTAACTTCACATAAGGTTTCGGTTATAGTCAAAAAATTACTTGATGGATAACACTCTTGTTTTACTTCTAAAATAGTATCGTAGGCTGGGTAAATATTAGCATTTCTTTCTTTTGCGCTTTTTTGAAGTTGTTTATATTGATGTTTTGTCAGTTTCAAATCGGTTATAAGGGCTAGGGCTTCTTCAGGTGTATATGGCTTGATCGTATTCGGAGTTTTTTTTTGTTGTTTCTCGTTATTTGGGTGTTTGACTTTAAGCCTACCGGTATTTTTTTTAATAGTAACAACATTATTTTTTTCACTTATGACCAGCTAGTGTTGTACTAAATCGACCACTGTGCGCCGGTAACACTAACGCATCTGAATTATGGGCAGGAAAGTCTGCGAGGTTAGCCTTATTCTTGAAAAATGCTGAGAAATACTGATGAATTATTTCCAAAGTGCTATGTTGCAAAAATTGTCCGAAATTTAAAAATAATGTTTGCTCTAAAGGATGTCCTTTTCAATTCAACCAAGAAGGAAGTTAAAGAAATGGAAGGAGAGTGCGACACTTTGTCTTAATCCTTTTGACATCGAAGGTATCTTCGTGATCATTGCGTGGTGACCTATGATGATGATTCTCATTTTTCTTCTTTTTCTTTCTGAGAAGCTTTTGTTCAACCCTTCCCCTCTGCTCGCGAGCAGTTCTGCCTTTTCTGTACAGCGTGGCTCAGTATGTCTCTTATTTTGCTGCATGTGTTTGCCGACATTTTTCATCGACCGAGAGGTTTAGTTGTGGTGACTCAGAGAAACACTGATGGTTTCTTAGCAGTGTTGTCAGTATTTACAAGGCTCTCTCTTCCTACTGACAATTTTGGCGTCGTAGCTATGACACTAATCGTACATTTGATTGATGGGCCCGTATCATCATATTTTTCTTCTCTGGGACCTAGGTCAATTCAATCAAATTCTACCGGGTGTACATACATACATATTGAGCTTATATTGACGAATTTAGTCTCGATACAAACGATTCAAACTATTGTGAAAACGGCTACATCAATTTCTACAAAAATTAGATCAAAATGAACCAAGAACCATCATCGATTAGAGGGACTGGGAAGGAACTGAGTCATACAACTCTAAAAAGTTGGCATATTACAACAGTTGCCGCGAAAAATGAGACTTTGAAACACCACAAATATAAGGACTACAAATACAAGGACAAATACTTGGCGCAGCAGACTGTATTTGGTCCAGGGCCTAGTTTCTCGCGACCATTCATGTTGTGTGTGTTATATGAATTTTTGCACATTTTGTTTTTTTAGAAGCTTTGAAAGTTATTACTCTCGTACGTTTGTCAGACATTTGAGAGAGGTTGGCCCGCGGAAAAGCGCTTGGTTCTGGGATTCGAACCTCGAACCTCCCGCTCAGTAATCCAACGCACTAACCAATAAGCCACTGCGCCCACAGAGACTGTCTACTGGCCCAAGAAATTATGAGTGGCGCACCAGAAAGAAAAACTCTATTAAACCAAGCAGACAGTAGCTGAGAACTATAAAAGAAATCCTCTCTGTTCATTGACATCGCATAAACTACATATGCTCATATATGTGTCATAGGGAACGGTACCATATATTGCATGAACAAGGAAGGAAGTGCTTTACGGTTTCGAATGAAATACTTAGACCGTTCCTATTTCAGTAACTTGCACGATGTAGGTTTTAACAACCAGCACAACAAATTAAATTTGACAAATGCCTTGGAAACCTGTAATAGGATTCAGACTTTTTAGAAAGATGCTCTCAAGATAACTATTGGGTCATTAATATGCTAGCTGCATAACTTAACCAAAGTTTTTAAACAGATCAGAGTGAGATACCAAATTAAACCATCGTGGTAGACTTCTTTTCGTTTCGTCATCCTTCTGAATCGGTCAAATTAGATTTCATTTGTTACTCTTCGTGTCTCAAGGGTAAAGATCTAGATATAACAAGGAGTCTTTGAGATACATATCATTATGCCCCGCTGGGATTTAAACGTATAACTTTCCGTTCACTATCCCAGCTCATCATTCACTGCGCGATACCAGCTAACCAAATCCTAACATCTTTTCCCAATTTCTGATAGCAAAAGATAACTGAAACTCTCCTTAAAATATTTTCTGCCTTAACAATAACAACACGAAAATGCTATTTTTATCGCCTCTAAGTACCTACATATGTATGTTTATATAGGTATACGCATATGTATGTATCTAGTCAAGTGTAAAATACTTAAAAATTCATCGAAGCAACAATGTGTTTTATTTCTTGTGCTACAACTGTAATCGTAAAATATATAATAGTTTCATAATTTGCCCATAAAACGCCTTTCAGACCTTCCTTCATTTAAATGACTTAAAGACCAACTACAGGCACTTACTTTTCCGAAACCGTTCCGCTCATATTAAATTCTCCAGATCTCGTCATCCCACACGTTCTATCGCTCGTCCACTTAAAGTTGCCTGACAGTAAGTTTACTCGTACTCTACAAGCGCAAACTCACTCACGATTGTATAACAATATCTCACTCAATTTCCTGCTTTTATTTGTTTCTTGTGCTTGTATGTGTCAATAGAAAACCACGGAATCAACTATGCGAGCTCACTGTGATTCACTTGGTCGACATCCTGCGCACTTCGGGTTCCCATAGATCGCGCCTATCTAGCCCAACAACCGATGCTGGCCATGCCTGTAGCTGTCTATGCCGAAGAACTATTTAAACATTTATCGCAAGTTCAAATGTGTGTTAAACATCCGCCTACGCGAATTCAATTAAAATTTCAATTCATTTCGCATACACCCACCTCTGGGGGAGAAGCGGAAGTTTATTAAAAAGGAAAAAAGGCGAATCGTACCGTACCACACTTACGATTCTTCGCCCATGTGTGTACAGATCGGCAGAGAGTACCATTTCAATATCGCAACTCTGTGCGAAAAATCTATGAAATATCAGTGCAATCTATGTACGTATCTCTCTATGAGATGCCACACGAAACACGTACAGCGCACGGATACGTTTGGTGGAAAATGTAGGCAAACAATCATTGTCGGCACATAGTGCACACGTTACGGGTTCGCAAGCACTTATTATTGGATTTTTTTTGCGTCTTGTTGTTTAATAGATATCTATGAAGTGATACTGCAAAGATTTTTCCAGCACACAACTGGAAATGGAAAAGAGAATTCTTCGCGTGAAAATCGTGCTTATTATCGCAACGAATATGAAATCTCGTGCGAGTACGGAAATGTGCTTCATATGCAGGAGTGTGTACAGGTCAATTTTATTTCAATGATGTATGTGTCATATCCAGCTTCTGATCATTATTTTGTAGTTGGACTTTAGGTCCGTTACCTTAGTAAATACTGTGTCAGATATAAGGTTCAAGGTACCGTTGCCAACTTATAGCCATTTTTCAAAATAGTTTTAACCGGGTTGCCCACTATACTACATAAGATGGACTTCTGGACTTATCTTTAGTATAAACCTACCAATAAGTAAAATGAAACTGGACGAAGCTTACCCATCTTCAAAACTCCATCTCCTTCAACCTCCACATTGGTCCTTTAAGTCTGTTCGGATCCTTGCTATAAATCAGTGGATTCAACATTCTATTGGACGAAATGCTTCAAGTGGAAGTACACAGTAGTAATTTCCCCAAATATTTTACTAGGAAAATATTAAATCACCTCCATTGACATATAATTTAATATGATATACGGACTGCTCCAAAACAGACAATAGATCTGATTTTGTAATTTCAACGAGACGTAACCTCTGCGTTACGAAACACATCCTCAAGAAAGCAATGTAAAAGTCAAAACTTGCAATCGAGCACCGGTGGCTGAACCATCTTCACCTTCTCTAATAGCCAAGCCAATCGTAAACTTATAACTGAGTCACGATAAGGACAAAGCTCGACCTGTAGATAATTAAAATGATTTAAATGACCCTAGGTGACCAAGTATATACCTGCCGCGGTGTAGGGGCTTAGTAAAGGTCAAAGAATCTCGGGATCTTTTCGCCAGACAATTCATGAAAACAAGATTACTTACCCCATTTCCCATACTTTCACCTCTTCTTTCCGGTAAGCTTAATCCAGGAAAAAAGGGTATTGGTTCTCTTGGTTAGTGATGGGAGGAGTTATGTAGGTCTGCGCCGCTTGCCGCAATTAAAGACGCAAGACTGCTAGATCATACAATTCTTCGCAATTCTCCGAAGGAGAAAGTTAGAGATGACTTCCTCAATCTAGAGATCACCACAGCTCCTGTAGGCTTTTTATTCGTTTGTGATCCTCATCCGTCGTAAATGTTTGCTTAATAAATTGCTGTGGGTGTGGTGGATAAGTTTGGAGTGAGTTAACTTCTTTTAACTAATTGCTAGCTATAGGCTTTCCCACCTGTTTCACATTCAAACCGTGGACCTTATACCCACTGCCCCCTCGCCTCCTTGAGCTCAGTGAAGAAATGATGTAGGGTAATGAACAGATTTAAGTTTTTATTTTTTATAGAGCGCTGAAACACATATTCGATGTCAATACGGAACCGTATTATGAATTCGTTATACGCGCCATTTTGATCTTGCACACATTGGCACAAATATCGAAGGTATGACACAATTTATCTAGTCAAGTAAACAGTCAATGGCAGTATAATTGTAGTTGTAGTATGGTCTATTGGCCAACTGGAATATATGTATCCAAGTAAGTCGTCCTTAATCAAATTTTTAGGAAAAAATAAAGGACCCAGCCTTGTACGAAAAACCCGCATTACACTACTGAAAATCATTGGAGCCATTTTCGGGTGAATTGCAATTTTTTGCAACTGACGCATAGTATGGCACCGTTAGATTAAAAATTCCGTAGATCAACTCATAAAGTTGAAAATCCACATCCAGCCAAATTTTGAGATTTGGATGTCGCTTTGTGAAAGTGACATAAGGCCAAACTCTAGCATTTGGCCTTATGACACTTTGATAAAGCGACATTAGGCCAATTTGACTTCATGTCACTTTCCACTGCATATCTGATTTTGCTTACCTGTTCAATATGTACGCTCCATTAACCATTCCAATAAGTTTAAAATTATTAAAGAGAAAATAACTTGATGTTTTCAATATTAATATTGCCGCGTAGTGGAGTCCTGAGCACCTGCATGCGAGGCCAAAGGCCTTCCGGTGTATGAGTCGAGGAAACGTACACAGTTTTTTTTTTTAGCAAGCGTAGCGAGCCCACCATCGCCCAGCACGATTTTAACGTCGTACTTAGGACATTGCTCATACATAGGTCTGGTCGAGGAGCAGGTAGAAACATTCTTTGGTGGCGTCGTTCTTGTCTTCTGTTGCTGGCATGAGCGCATATTAGGCTAATGTTGGCGAATTTAGCCTTGATGCGGATTGTCTTAGGACGCTCGCTCACGTGTCGAAATCTCAAGACTTCTTGCCTTAGTCTGCCGCGTATAACAAATCCGCATCCGAATAAGCGCTGTTTCTGTTCTCTGTAGCAATCACCGTAATAGATGTCACAGTTTTTCATCCTCCTTTTGCCCGGCTCATCCCATCGCACTTCCTGGATGGCTGTAATATCTGCCTTATAGCAGTCTAAAGCCCCTGCCTCTTCCTATCCGAGGCTTTTGGGTTGCTTCGTAACTGTACGTTTTTTACATGGTGGGGAAGTTGCCCCGATGCACAACCCCCAACCTGGAGGGCCAGATCTCTTTGTACAACCCCTAGGACAAAGGGCCGGTTACACCGATGCCAGTAACCCTCTTCTGGGATACGAGCGCTGCCGTTGGCCCATTAGGAGCTCCTCCGCCACCTTTCTTTTCCTCTTTTTAAGACCCTGCGTCAGTCGTGAAAGTTCCTTACTGACCTGATCTCCAAATATGTCGGAGTGGATCAAGTAGGGCTTCAGCTGGACTGTCTGTGGACGCCACCATTGATTCCGTCAATAGAATTCCTCCGCTCCACGTCTTCCTTCTGAGGACCTCTTGTTAGACATCTTATCCGCAAAATGCGGGTCGTGTGGCACATGCGTGTTGGAGTTAACCCGGCTGAGCTTGCACTGGTCCGAGTGTCCACTTCCACATGTACATTCAGACTCAGCATACGCTCATCGTTGGTTCACTATTAGATAGCTATCCAGGAGGGACCACGTGGAGGTGATGATTCGTTTTTGCCCATAATAATAATTTGCTAAAATTATACTTTCATGACCAACACTTAAACTCACACTTCATCAATCAAAAGTCAATTAAAAAAATATTTTATGTCGCTATTATTCAAAATTTAACACTATTATCTCCTCAAATTGCATAACGAAAGCGAAACTAAATCAAAACAAAAAAAAATTAATTAGCTTGAGATTAATAAGACACATAATCATATTTTTACACGCTTTGTTCATTTTCCCAAGCCAAACGATTTTTGTTTCTTGTATTTTTAATTAGAAGCCAATATGTAAAACAAATTGATGATTTATTACGAAAATAAAAAGTGCAATTTGCATGAGTTTGACATCTGTGCTACTTCCTTGTGTTAGCCATCGACTTGGGTTAACAGATAAAAAATGCCAAAACATAAATAATTGTCGATGATGACCCAAACAAATTATTAATGATTGCTCACATAAATTGTGATCAGGGTCTACATTGCATGCATGCGCATCCGGGTGATGGTGTTTTTATTCTCACTTATTTGGCCGATAAATCATCCAAAAATTAATTTGCAAAACGAAAACAATCAAGACTGGCAACTGCCACTGAATTTTTCATGAGATCATAAAAAAAAAAAAAATAATAATAACATTATTATGAGTGAACTTTTAAATCCATAATCATAAAATTTTGCGGACTTCATTAGCTAAAGACAATGAATGACTAAAATAAGCCTGAATTACTGTACACCGGTGTATCCCAAAGACTAACATGAATAAATAGCGCTCATTTGTATCTACGTAGGTAAATGTTTGATAACAAGCTTGAGACTACGTGCCAATCAGGGTAAATTTTTCCGAAAGTCAGAAAAAGTTGCTGGCTCTGGCCCATTTGTTGGTTTCCTTTTGGAATTGTTAGTAAAACTACACGATTCAATAGTTTTCAATTACGGTTATTTTATTTAACAGAGAACTCCCTCTGCTTACATGCT
The DNA here is from genome assembly GCA_946965025.1 of Blera fallax. NCBI lineage: Eukaryota > Metazoa > Arthropoda > Insecta > Diptera > Syrphidae > Blera > Blera fallax. Next base: position 24,673,975 of record OX337245.1, read on the forward strand.
TACTTACTCAGGTGGTGCTTAAGTTCGAGGTGAACCTGGGCCTCAACCATCAAGCGTCTCCAGTTAGCCCGGTCTTTAGCTAACTGCCTCCAGTTGCGCACTCCAAGTTGGTTGAGGTCCCCTTCTCCTTGTGCGCGCCACCTTAGGCGGCGTCACCTCTATTGCGTTATCCCTCCGGGTAAGATTCGAAGACTCTGCGGGCCGGAGCATTGCTGTCCATTCGCTCTACATGTCCTAGCCATTTTAGGAGACTGATGCGGAGTTTCGAATAGATCGATGTCGCTGCACAACTCGTAAATTTCGTCCTTGAATCTTCTCCTCCAAAGCCAGTTAACGCAAACGGGACCGTATATCTTACGAAGAATTTTGCTATCGAAAAGACCAAGGATATTTTCATCCAATTTCGAAAGAGTCCAAGCTTCAACGCCATAAAGCAGGATTGGGATGATTAAGGTATTATAAAGAGTCTCCTTAGTTTTTCGAGATAGGGCTTCACTACTCCATTGCCTTCTCAGCCCAAATAAACAGCGATTGGCAAGAGTTATTCTTCGATTGATTTCCGCCGAGATGTAGTTGTTAGAATTAATAACAGGGCCAAGGTAGATAAAGTCCCTTACTACCTCGAAGTTATAGCTGTCGACAGTAACGTTCTGTCTAATATACTTGACCTCCGCTAATTGATCGGCTGCACGCGGTCTGTTAAGGGTCCGAATATTTCACGTGCAGACCTGAAAATCGTTGTCCTTATTTCGTTTGCCAGGGTCATCAACAGCAGGGTCATTCCTATCCAGGCTTATTGTTGCTTCGTAACTAAGGGTTTTTACATGGTGAGGAAGATGCCCCGACGCACAACCTCCAACCTAGACGGCCAGGTCCATCTATACAACCCTTGGACTAGGGACCGGTTACACCGATCGGCAATGCGATCTTGAGGAACTTGCCTCAGTCGTGAAAGTTCCTTACTGACCCGAGCTCCAAATATGTCGGACTAGCTCAAGTCAGGCTTCCGCTAGTCACCATTGATTCCGTCGGTGGATTTCCTCCACTGCACGTCCTCCTTCTGAGGACCTCTTGTTAGACATCTAATCCGCAAAATGCAGGTAAGGTCAGCAAGAGATGCCTCGTCTGGCACATGCGTCCTGGAGTCGACCCGGCTGAGCTTACGCTGGTCCGAGTTGGTCCAACTCCACATGTACAGTCGGACTCAGAATACACTCATCATTGGTTCACTATTAGATAGCTATCCAACAGGCACCACGTGGAGGTAATGATGCGTCTTTGCCCGCATATTTATGGAAACTAATATTCAAATGGCTGCCGCGACTGGCTAGCCAGCATAGTCTCGTGAACTGCCTAATGTATGTTTTCCTTAACTGTCAATGTTAACGCAAATCTCCAAAGCCGCGAATAACATGATTAGTGAACTTGGCGCGCAAAAGATCGAACATTGTACCATCCTACTTGAACCAAAGTCCATTCAAGTCCAAATTATCCAATCGAAAAACAAAAACAAATACTTGTAGTAACAGAGCATAGGTGGTCCAGGGCCTAGCTTCTAGCGACCATTCGTGTTGTACGTCTTATATTTTTTCACACAAATTTAAGAGAGCTACAGTTTAGAGCCATATCCAAAGGATTTTTGTTTCTTAGAAGAGTTTCTTACATTATTACTCTCGAAGGAGGGACTTTTTTGATTTTATCTGACACTCAAAGGGACCCTTCCGCTCCAGAACCCAAAGTTCTAATCAATGAACCACAGTGCCCTCAGAAAAGGTGAATACGGCTCACCTTACCAAGGAGTTAAATAAAATATAAGTATTAAGGGGCGTATTCATTCGAGAGATCAAATACTGCCAGTAGCTCTCAACCTGATCTCGGGACTAATTTCTTAAGTGGAAACACTTCTCAGAGCAGCTCACAGAGAGTTGACTTCTACTGTCGAGATTCGCGCTATTCGAGAGTCGCTCGTTATTCGACATATATTTCAATCACTACTGTAGACTTACTGGCTTACAACCCCGTTTGTTTTTTAAGAGCAGCTATTGAAAGCGAGAACGTTGAAATTTTGAACATTGGAGGAAACTAATGATCGAAAAATACTAATCTACGAAATTTTGTGGATTTCGTGATAATTTTAAAAGAATTCGCGAAACAATTCTCGTGCTCTCAAGCGTTTCAAATTGTAAGGCATCTTTAATATCAAGCTATCTTCTTACTGTAGAAACCGTACTGAATGCAGGTCTAGAATCTACTTGTGGCTTAACCCGACATTATTTTGAATTTTTTTTTTTTTTCCAGTACACTACCAATTAAAATAGCTGCTGCTTCCTTACGCTTGTATAAATGCTTGAAGTCGCTTTGACTACTTCCAATCAATAACTACCAAAAGAAATAAATCAAGGGGGTACGGGTATGTGAGTACTAACAGGAGATCTGCTCTCAGGATTCAAGTAAAGAACTTACTCTCAAATGGACAACCACTCGCGAGTAACTCTCGATATTACTCTCAAATGGACATGTACCTTATGTAACCAAGATTCTGACTCGTTATGCATGTCAGCAGTTCCGCACATACCTACTGTATGTTCCATATAGACTAAAATGTTGGTAATTTGTGCATTTAGTTGCATCTAGTTTAAGTAAAACTACTTAACCTGCTCCAAAATGCATTCAAATCGGTAGACAGACCAACAAACACATTACTTAAGTTCCTTTGCTATGTATGTTGCAGCTAGAAAAATTCTCTAGAAATTAATTTGAAACTTAACACAGACCAAGATTCATAGAGAGAGACACAGAGGGGTCAACCCCAACAAATGTGACCTCCTTCATGTAGGTAATCTTTTCCTCGTCTGGGAAGCAATCATATGTGTGCGTGCTGTAGTCTTAGAACACAATGCCAACCGAGCCGAGATCAATTTCCTCATGGTGGTTAAATAATTCACATTCCTTGAATCGCGCTGTACGCCTATTTTAGAAATTTCCCTAAGTGTGCTACACCGAACCGAACCGCGACGGAAGAAGAGTTGGAAGTTGGTTTTCCCGCAAAGAATTCTCCATGAACGTGCCATAAATTTTCCAACCGGGACCCCGAAGATTCCCAGATGTGATTTTATTGTACCGCAAATGGGCGGAAGTTTATTCCATCACTAAAAATACGAAAAATCCAATGCGAGTCACCATAATCGAAATATTGGTTTTGCACTTGCATCGGTCCGCTGGGGAGGATCTGGCGGCTGCACTCGGGCTTTGAGGTTTCGACATTCGTCGTGGTCAGGTGCGAAATAAATTCCTCGGGGGGTTCGATTTTGTGATGTTGTCGCTGTTATTGCAAATGTGTAGAGCCTGTGGGCAGACAATTCAAGTCGTCGGCGGCAAAAGATGCAGGCACATGTCGGATAGGTTATGGTCTAGGAGTAAGAATTTCTGTCCGTCTACCGCGCACAAAGCGAGATCTTCATTTCGAGGCACAATTAAAATTATTCGCGATATGTGTGCACATTGCGTGGAATTAAGAATCGAATGTTGGCCGTCGTTATTGCTCGGTTCGGGATGAGCTATGTTGGAATGATTGTTATGCGGGATAAGGGAACTCAGAAGTGGTACACTATATATGGAGTATTTGGCTCTGTGTGTGTAGTGTGCGGTATGTTTAGCTTTGATGAAGTTAAAGAAGAATTTTGACTTGTACAACCAGTGCATGGCTTCAATTATGCGGAAGGTGGTGATAGTTTGCTATCTCGTCGGTTTGGTGAATAAAGCGTTGTCAACCGGTTTTTGTAATTGGAAATTTGCTGGATTAAGAAAGATTTTGTTAATGATCATGTTCTTGGTTTTACTAAGTTTTTTTTTTACTAAAAAAAAACATGGCGTCCTCAAGTATGATGACGAGGACCACTGGTTACAAACCAACCACCTTGTTGTAACCAAAATATATCCAACACGAATATCCTAAATACTGCAAAAACAAGGAAATATTGTCGATCAAAAGATATCCCCAGATATCATACCTTTCGATGTTCTATGCCATCAGTATTGAGTACTAAGGACCATTCGTAAAACTGCGCGCAAATATTGGGGATGACACCTCTGATGTGTTGAATTTCTCTCATCCACCAAAGGAAAATCAACGTTTTTTGTCCGATCCTCATAAAATCGAGATATTCTGAACTAGGCCAACTATAGAGCTGTAAGACTCCTCACCAACGCGTACATAACCTTATCTGATTTATCCACATCAATCTGAATTCAAAACAGAAAATCTGTGAAAGCCGTGATTTGGATTCTTAACCGTTTCATCGTGGAAGCTCATTCTTTACTTCCCTTCTTTTTGAGGAACAGACATTCAAGTGGCATAATTCTGTTATCGAATATGCGCGTTACTTAATTTCGCTCATGGGAGACGGTTACAGGATCGTATAAAATCAACGTTCGTCGTACAAGAGGCACTGATTGAAAGCGAAAATGAATTTCCATTTTCCTGAAAAAAGTTAAATACTATTCAATATTGTTCAATTTTGATTGCTGCTTTATTGAAAGGAGTACACCTTTCGATTATTTGAGGAAAATAATTTCACCCAAATGGATGTCGCAGCTGGCTTGGCAGTAATCCATCCTGTCAACCCAATTTTGCAAGACAATGTCCATTACTTGTGACTTCGCCAGGTCTGTGTGCAATATTCTCATTAGAGAACTGAGTGTGATGTTCAGTTGATGAACAAATACAAAAGGCTAAATGCGATGTGGGTGAAAGAGTGAATTTTATTAATTGCTCGACTTTCGTAAGTTTGTCACCTATTTGGCAGTTGAAATTACACTTTCACTAATTAAATTGCACACAAAAAAAACAGGCACGGAACTGGAAATATTAATTTTAACCAGAAATGAACATTTTATTTTTTTAATTTTTGCACTCTTTTTCAATGTCTAAAGTGCATACATAGCTGCTGAACAATTCCACTCTATACTATAATTAATTAAAAAAAAAAAAAACTCTCACGTTAAAAGTAACATTTTAAATCATCTTGTACCGCTTAAATTATACTAATTGCGTCATTGATTCCGAATAGACCGATTTCAAATTTTATATGATTTTAATTAATTTGTATTGCCCTTTATTGCAGTTAAGTCCATTGCTTTCCTACAGATATAGAAGATTTTAACAAATTAAAACTACTGAAATATGAAATTGATGGGATAAAACGAAGCTAAGCCTAGCTTATACCTAAATATTAAATAAACTATGCATAATCTACTAAAATCATGGGAAAGACAAGTTTTAAATTTAAGGTTACATCGAGAGCAACCTAAAAAGCGCTGACCAACATTTTTAGGTACAACCAACCAAACTCGAAACCAATAAACCTTCACAGAACTAAAATTGATTTTTTTTTCAATTCCGGATTTCTTTATCCCAATTTATGAATATGAATTTATAATTTATTTTTCAATCGCTGTTCGAGTTCTAATTAACAAAATAAAAGAAAAAAAAAAAAAAAACGAAACTAAATGATTTGCACTATAAATCCAAGCCGTACACCCATAATCCATTTTTATAGTGCTCCCATTCTAAAGTCTCTTTAGGGAAAATTCCCATAAATTCCCTGTATCGGAGAGTCAATCGAATTGAGTATGAATAAAATTAAATTCGTTCCAAGCAGTGCCCGACTTTTATAATTTTAATCCAATTCTTATCTTCGACGCGGACCTATAGTCTCACAAAGAGTACCTCGGCACCCTTTATGCCTCCGATTGAACACATGATGAAGTTCGAGTTACGCGGAAGAATAACTTCACGGTTATCTCCTTGATAAAAATAAACGAAAAATTATTCAAAATACTCAAGTGGGTTTGACCATCCAACTATAATAACAAAACGTTTTTAACGCCCAATTGAAATACAAGAATGAATTATTCAAGAAAATTTGAAACTAATTCCGATTTAAAACTGGATCGATAATCTTCGTATTGAAATTGATATGCAGTGAGATAAAGGTGGAGGTAATAAAATCTCAGGAACATCTGACCCCCGGTCCCAAATTAAAGTACTTTGGGTTTAAGGCCACCGAATTAGGGTTTTGCTTCTCAAACTCGATACGAAACAGTAGTGGTCTGAAGGCGATAAATTCGTGGGAAAACCACAACAGAGGCTACGAGTAGGTCTAGAAGAGAAAATCATTCTTTATGACAACCATTTGTTGATAATGAAGAGCTACCGCATCTCTGATTTATGATTTATGAGAAGAAGATTGCCAACGAGAATGTGTTGCAGTGTAAGCATTCACAATCAATATCTTAACTTGTGAAAGTAGGCTTACAGTGCTATGTTTAATTAAATGCATGACTTTCTCATGATATACGAGTTAAGGCGACGAATGTAACTTTAATTTGCATTTCTTACTTCACATTTTCTACAACAATTGAGATTTCAAAAAAAAGCTGAAAACAATACATACATACATACATACTCTTACATATGTACATATATATTTTCATCGAAATATTTTTTTTTTAAACAGACCCATAGAAGCAAAGTCCTTATATTAATTTCGATTTCCTTCAACATAAAATTTTTTCCCGAAATCAGTGACTTTCTTTAAATGTAAGATATATATGACAATAAGCATTTTTTGTAGCTTACAATCCTTAGTTATTTATAAATAGCTTCAAAGTTCAAAATATTCTCAAGATCTCAATTTTTAAACCCAAGATCTTAAGGCAAGTAGGGCTTCCGTACAGCTCTTCTATTTGCTTCTTAGTTTCGCTTTTACTGCTCCAAATAGGTCATAAATTCAAAAATTACTAACAAGTTTGAGGAAATCGGTTCAACTGTGGACAGTACGTCAACCATACGTTCTCGTAAGGGACTTTTAATCAAAAATATAGCTGCAGTAAGAGAATGGTTGGTCATAGAAGGGAGTGTTATGAATAAGGATTCATCATTTTTGTGTGGAAGAAAGAATAAAAACATGGAGACCCAAACCTAACTTGTTAATGCCCGACATGTAAACTATTTCTGAATTGAAGCATGTTCGATATTTGAGCTCCTGTTACCTCTGCAGTGCTTGACAAGAACCTGGAGCCCATGGTATGTAGGCGTCGCTCATGCAGGGGGAGAGGGTATAGCAAATGTTGGATTGGCTCCACTTCTTCTTCATTTTCTCAGTGTAAGCATACATTTTTGGACTCTACTTTCTTTTTGCGCATCATGGCTCCAATGACGCAGTGTTCTGTGATTACTCCAGTTAAGATACGGATAGAGGATCGATCCAATGAACAGAAGACACTTGGTTTTCGTTTTGTTAAGATTCCGCTATAACGTACTAGAGCTGGCACAATCTACCATAGACATCTAGGACGAGCTGGCCCCTTTCTGTAATATGCCGTCTATCTCAAAGAGCCAACAATTTAAATTTTAAATAAAATTGTTGGTTGGTTTTTGAGAAAATATGAAAATTTTGATTTAATCAGACAGTGGCATGTGGCAATTATATAGGTACATATTTGGACAAACACAGCGCAGGGACATATGAAAGTCGCCGGGACATAAGTCCCATTTTTTTCTTTTGGGACTTAGGACCAAAATTGAGTTAGGGAGTTATATTCCATCCATTTCAAAAAACTTTGTGCATTTCCATTAGGCGTCGAAAGCCCTTTTTCCACTATACATAAAATGCTTCTTTATAATGTAAGAAAATTAAGCAAACAATTTGCCGAGAGAAACCCAAGTTACAGGCGCCTGCCTGACAGTTGTTGACATAATCTACGTCGCCTTAGCGGAGCGACGAAGTCGCGTGAGCGGCTAAACCCTGCGGAGAAGAGGGTGAAATCCTGTTAGCGAGCGAAGCGAGCCACCCATCACAGGGATTTGGTTCAACTAAAGTTCAAATTCAACCTTATCAACATTATCAACCTGAATCTCGCAGGCTCTATCGATTACAGATCTCTATTCAGCTCAATTTTCTTCACCACTAACAAACCAAATATAATAGGTGTGGTGTCAAAATGGCACTTTAGTGATAATTAGTGTTCCTTTGAACCACTACTTTACATAGAACAAAGACAACTTATAATGGAGTTTGTATCAAAAAACAAATTCTATTCTAAAGCTCCGTGGAAAATGTTACAAATCATATATGTACATATGTATGTACATATTACGCTCTTGTAAGTACCAGAATATTATTGCATGTACATATGTACATATTGACTTTATTTCCAACATAATGTGAAAGGAGAGGTATACTAAGTAAAGTGAACTGCCAAAATTGCAATCAGGCAAAGGAAACAATTATTAAATATTAAGCCTTCATATTAAGCCTTTTTTTAATAAAAAATTTATCAAAATATTTGAATTTTGGTAACAACATCAAAACGTAAATACCTACTCACTTAGAATGTAAGAAATGGAAAAAATTCACTTCATTCAAATTTCAACTTAGCAAATTGAACAACATTTTACCAGATGACAACAAGTCATTGTTCTCATTCTTCTACATCAAGCTCATGTCTCACATCTCATTATCAACTCATCTGATTTCAGCTTCTAATAAGAAGCTGTTTCCATTTCTTGGAATTCCATTCCATTACATGCCGTACCTGCTTCAGAAACCACATTTTACCCCCTTGGCAATTAGAAAATAGAAAAATAGAAAACAAAAACAACGATTAAGTGGGCTAAGCGCGCCCAAACGTGAAAGATAACCCTTCAACCTGTCAATGCTCCGATATAGATATTCGCTACTGCTTAGTAGCCAAGTACATCATCATCATCAGCATCGTGGTCATCATCATCATCATTATGACCAACATCAGCATTGCGATAATTATCATCGCAATCAATTTGAACAAAACTGGTAAAATGCCTCCTTTAACGCTCAGAATTTCTATTATGATTCTCCGCGAGCACAAAAGTTCACCATAAATGGCACTTCCATTAGAAATTTCACGCCAGACGCCAAAACCCATTTACAATTAGTACTTCTGGTCCGGCAGACAGTGCCCAGGGCTGAGTTTTGCCATCCTTACTCCACTCTCCGCGGTCATTAAACGCTTTTTATCTAGGCTCAGCTTCTGCTGCTGCGTATTTTTGACAGCCCAACGAGCCTCAGCAACTAATGCCAAGTTTTAAATAGAAATACACAAAAAAAAACTTTATTCGATTCTGTAATTAGGTACACCTCTATCGGAGGCCCCTAACTCATTACGGTCAGTGGATGCTGATGGTGGCCGAAATGGGAACATCGTAAATATTTTCAGTAGACAACCGGAGTAAGCACATAAATTTCCATTGCTATCGGCATCGTTTCTTAGTCATCTGTTAGAAGTTAGAGCTTGTTTCTGGCCACATCGAGATAGATATGCCTAGATGTGCGAGCGGTGAATCGTTATGTGTGTTCACGGCCATCCCTTGAACTAATTTACATAAAATTTTTAATGGCTACAAATCTGCATTCAGAATACAACATCATCAGCTACTTCAGTAGCTGAGAAGATGGATGATTGCCACAAATGATGGTGATGGGGAGAATGACATTGAGAAAGAACCCAAGTCGCGCTGTTAAACATGAAGGGCTTAAAGGAGATTCGTAATCATAGATACGGATGCGGATTGTGGGAGGATGTTTTATTTCAGGAGTTAGAGTTATCGCTCCCTCGTAAAAATCAGCATCGAATTAAGTGCTTCAACTGGTTCATCTCTCGTGAATGAACTATTAAGTTGCACGCGTGTCTGGATGCTAACCTTTCATAAATTACCGGTACATTACTTATCCAATAAAAAATGGAGAAGGTTTGCATCTAAAATGTATTTCCTGGTTTACGACGTTATACTTTCATATTGGTAAATGTAGAGCGTAGTACAGGTGTCTACGTGCACAACTTAATTGTCCCGGTTCAGTATTTCTTTTCTTTAAGTAAAATGACTTTCTTATGGAACCATTTTGGACACTTCTACAAATTTTGAAAATCAGGCAAAACGAGTTGGCATAAGGTTCAGTGAGGACCAAATCAAATACATATATGCTGTCGAGAGCTATGTTGAAGTTATTAAGGACTTCACTTTCCCCAGTGGAAATTCGGTTACCCTCGGAAAACAGTTATTCCAACTTGGCAATAGACCTACAAGCTGCATAAAGAAGTAATTCTAGTTAAAAGCCTGATGACTCCATCGTGGCAATGATTGACATTGCTACCAAAAGGATCTTCAAATCCCAACTTCTGACAGCTTGGTCTCGATAATTGCACGCAATTTGTATGGATCCGAAGAGTATGAATTCTGCAATATTTCAAGTGGAGGCTCTACACGGGTTGGAGATTCTTTTATAATTAACCATTTAAACATGTTACGTCGTTCGATTTGTTACATACAGACATAAATGCTGTAGTATACTCGGCTATACTTGCGCAGATTGAAGTGACATTTTTAGTTAGACGAGGTAAATGCTGATTGCAACATGTACAAACTAGGATCATAATAATTAGATGATTTAAATTTGAAACTGAAATCACCAGCATTGGATGAAATGACAAGATTTATTTGACCTAGTTCAATACATATGTACAGTGTTGTGCAAAACATTTCCAAGTTCCTTTCCTTACCAAACTTTTGTGACCCACTGTATGTCAAAGTAACTTTTTTCATTTTGTCTTACAAAATTCGGTTACTTAATGCATGCTCTTTATTTAATAAGAAGGACGTCTGCCACATGTTCCATTAGATCATCAAAGGAAGGAAAAGAATTGAGAAGTCGCATATGCAGCTGTGTAAAACATATGCAAGTTTTTTATAGCAGCTCATTCCCAGCTTGATTTTTGAGTAGATCAGAACTTTTAGATTCGAAACCTATACTATTCATATTTTAAAGTAGCTTTATGAGTTTTGGTTAATATGGCTGAGAATGAATATTTTTTTTTTTTTTTTTTTTTTTTTTTTAAATATAACCCTTGCCCATGTGGCAGACACTGCGACCTAGAAGATCTATTGTATCATAAGGGTGTTCTTAGTCTAAGAGACCGTCTACCTCCCTAATGAAGGATAGTAGGTCCTTAGTAGCAGAGTTTTTCATTTCTGCTGGCGTACATATTTCTTTATAGAAAATACGTCTCCTTAACCAATGTAATGCTGGGCAATTGCAGAGAACATGTTCGGACGATTCGTCCTCCTCCGAGCAGAACCTACATTCCGTCTCTGAGCCCAGGTTAAGTTTGTTAAGGTGATATCTCAAGCCACAATGGCCCGTGAGAAAGCCCACTAGCTTCCTGATACTTTCCTTATTAAGGTTAAGTATATCCTTATAGGAGTAGGGTCTGATTAGTAATTTGGATTGTCTCAACCCTGGGACATTTTCCCAGTGGTCCAGACGAAGCTTGTGTTCCCAGTTACTAATCAGCGCTGTGGCGAATGACCAGTTAATGCCACAGTAAGGTTCAGGTCCTATGAACGCAGATTCTGAGCCAGCCCTAGCTAGTTCATCTGCTAGCTCATTACCTGCAATCCCTTGATGGCCAGGAACCCATCCAAGTTTTACCTTGTTTAGTCTCGCCAGGGATTGCAGTGCATCGTAGCAGTTTTTAACTGAGATGGAGTCCACTAAATTGGACGACAGCGCTTTGAGTGCTGCCTGACTGTCTGAAAATATAAAAATTTTGGCGCCTTTAATACCCTTACTAAGGTTTAACCTAGCGCAGATTTCAATGGCATGGAGTTCAGCCTGAAATACCGTGGGACACATTCCCATAGGTATCGAGACTTTGGTGTTGGGTCCAAAGACACCAGCTCCAACTCCAGATTCCATTTTCGATCCGTCTGTGAACCAAACTAGACCTCTAGGGTCTAATACCGGAACACCATTAGACCAATTTGCACGATCTAATATTTCTACCTCAAATAGCCTACCGAAACAGTACTCCTTGACCATGGTGTCTGGGATGGTACAAAACATGTCTCTTTTGGGGATTGAGTCAAGAATTTTCAGATGTCCCACATGGTCACCTGATTTATACTTGTATTCTATCTGCAACTTGATAGCACACCTAGCAGCTGTCTTCTTAATGAAGATATGAAGGGGTGAAAGCCCAACGATTGCTTCTAAAGCTGCCGTCGGGCAGGTACGCATAGCACCTGTGATGCCGAGACAGGCAACTCTTTGTAACCTCTGGAGTTTAGTTGCCGTTGTCCGTTCAAGAACTTTCGGCCACCAGATGATGGCCGCGTATGTGATAATAGGCCTCACCATCATTGTATACATCCAATGTATCATCTTTGGATTTAGGCCCCAAGTTCTGCCGTACAGGCGCCTACAGGCCCACATGGCCTTATTAGCACGCTCGATGGCGAACTTGATATGAGAATTCCAGTTGAGCCGTTTGTCGAGGATAACCCCGAGATATTTGACTTCACTGGAATAAGCTAAAGTAGTGCCTTTGATAATGATAGGTCCTAGATTGACCAGTCTTTTCCTAGTAAAAGGCACTAGAACAGTTTTGCAGGGATTGATGGATAGTCCTTCTCTGCTACACCATTCTAAAACATGTAGTAAAGCACCTTGCATGACGCTGGAGATGGTTGCGCTGTGCTTGCCACTAATAAGTATCGCCAAGTCATCCGCATAACCAATGGCGGTATAGCCTAATCTATGAAGATCGACTAGAAGGTTATCTATGACTAGTGACCATAGAAGGGGGGAGAGAACTCCACCTTGGGGACAGCCCTTAGCTGCGGTCACCGACACAGAAACTCCTCCCGAGGAGGAAGTCATAATTCGACTTTCGAGCATGGCTCTTATCCATTTGCTGGTCGAATCTTCGATGCCTCTGCTACTGATTGCTCTCTCTATTGAGCTGTAGCCAGTGTTATCGAAAGCGCCCTCAATGTCAAGGAAGGCACATAGGGCTATTTCCTTAGAACCAAGAGTTCGTTCAATTTTCTTCACAAGATAGTGAAGAGCCCCTTCTGTGGATTTGCCCTTCCTATATGCAAATTGACTTGAGTGCAGAGGGGTAGACAAATCTAACCGACCTCTAATGTGAACATCGATGAGTCTCTCCATCGTTTTGAGAACAAATGATGTTAGACTTATGGGTCTGTAAGATTTAGGCAGCTCACTGGGCCTATTGCCCGGTTTGGGAATAAAGATCACGTTTACCTGTCTCCAGGTAGTCGGGATGTATCCCCAATAGTAGCTGGCTCTAAATAAAGCTATGATACCCGGCATGATGAGGTCGATAACTTTCTGCAAAAGTGCTGGAAAGATACCGTCACCGCCGGGGGCTTTGAATGGTTTAAAGGAGCTCACCGCCCATTTAACCTTATCTGGACTAAAAAATTTTCCGGATAAACTAATTGCTCTATTAGCAATACCGACCCTATGGTCAGCTGTGTTAGAGTACAAGTGTTGTACATGGGTGGACGAACCTGGAAAATGGACCTCAAGTAAGGTTTTGAGAGTGTCCATACGGTCCGACGTGTAAGTGCCATCAGGTTTTTTTATTAAGCCTACACAGTTAGTATGATCTTTAACGAGTGCCTTATGGATTCGTGCTGCTACTGGCAGGTCAGCAATGTTTTCGCAGCATTTTCTCCATGTAGCACGTTTAGATCGCCTCAATTCTAGATTGTATTTAGTAAGAGCGGACCTGTATTCGTCCCAGCTCTTCGTGCGTTTAGCATGGTTGAAGAGTTTTCTGACTTGCTTCCTAAGTTTGGCAAGCTGATCATTCCACCAGGGAACCTTTCGTTTACACAAACTGGTTTTATGAATACAGCTGTCGTGGTAGGAAGTAAGCAGCACATCATTCAATTGGTATGCCGCTTCATCTAGGTCCCCTATGGACTCGATAGGTGTAACGAGCATATCCAATTTTGAGAGAACAAGTCCTCGATATAAATTCCAGTCCGTTGACTTGGGATCATATCTACTAGAAGCATGTGACAGTTTGCCTTGAATGTCGAACCTGATGTGTTGATGGTCCGACAGCGAGGCTTCGTCAGAGACATGCCAATTTTCAATAAAATTAGAAATAAATGGACTAGCAAGGGTGAGATCAAGTACCTCTTCCCGAATCGCATTTATGAAGGTAGGTTTAGAGCCTCTATTTAAAATATCTACACAACTACTAGTAAGGTATTCTAAAAGACACTCACCTCTTCTGTTGATGCCACTACTGCCCCATACAACATGATGCGCAATTGCATCACAACCTATGATGTAGTGTAGGTTGTTTTTTTGGCAGTGCTGAATAAGTCCTTGGACCTCTGTGGGCGGGATGTTGTCGTCGTCGCCGGGGAAATATGCCGAGGCACACACGATGTTTTGTGTTCCCCTCTCGGTCGGGACTTCTATGAGTAGTGTCACCAGGTCCTTCGTGATGTATTCTGGAATAGGAAGAAAGTTTATATTTGTGCTTATTAAGCAGGCCGCCCTTGGCACTGGCTCCCCACACTTGAAAATTAACTTACTTGACCTATTCCGTAGACCTTTTAATTGTCCGCAAATAACCCAAGGTTCTTGGATAAGACCAAGGGTTATGTTTTCTTCGGCGAACCGCTTACTAAGGGTAGCGGACGCGCCCTTAGCATGATGCAGGTTCGCCTGTAGCACTCTTATTGTGCCCATTAATCCTCCTTCGAGGATCTGGCTTGCCGGAGTAATTGGGCCTTTTTAGGACCCTTTCCTCTACGACAAGCAACCTGAGTAGAGAGACCCTGTGGTCTGCTTCTAGTCGGCTCTGGAACCTTCCGATAAGTGTGCCCAGTGGCGCCGCTTGACGGTGAACCGGTCACTTTACCGGTCGAAGGGGCTGATGTTTTTCTGCTTTCTTTGCGGTGACCCATTGGTCCGGCTGGCAAATTAGCAGATGTTTTGCCAGAGACAGTGGGACCAGCATGCCCAGTGGCGCTGCTGGTCGAGGAAGTTGGTCTTGGGGCCTGCTTTTTAGGGGCGGCTCCGGAAACATTCAGATCACCATGCCCAGTGGCGCTGGTGATGGAAGTGGCTGGTGTTGCTGCCTGTTCCCTGGGAGTTGATCCGGAACCGTCAGGAGTAACATGCCCTGCGGCACTGCTACTAAAGGGCAGGGTGGACATAGTTTCCACCGCAGGTAATGGAACAGCCTTCGCTGTCTCAACTGTACCGCTGTCCGACGCTGAAACCTTGTCGGTGCTCTTAAGGATCAGCTTGACATAATTAAACCGGTAGTTGATCTTGCCTTTTAGGAAGTTGAGCCTTTTCATGGAGGCGTCATCTATCGCTAGCACGAGATGAAGGAGCGCACCTTCCTTCTCTCTCTGTACGACCTTCCATGTGTTGGCCTGCAACTCAGCGTTCTGAGAAGCGATTGTCGCTAGGATCTTCGCAGAGGAGAGCTCAAGACTCTGTGGAAAGAACCCTCGGACGATGTGTGATTTCGGGAAAGACCCCTCTTCCACCAGCGTCACGTTCAGTCCACATGAATGAATATAATGACCACACAAAAAATTTGATTATCGAGGCATTTAAGAACGGCCTAAGGCAAAAAGGAATCGCAAAACAATTTAAATTGCACTAATTGATAGTTTCTAGGCTTGTTTCGAAATACCGAAATAATTTTCCTCTAGGAAAATTAGGTACATTCTGATGGTCATTCACGGACAACAGATCATCGCATGGACTAAAGGATAGTCAATCTGATTCGACGGGAACCATCTAGATCCTCCATATCCATCGTAAAGGATCTCCATTTGACAATTCATTCCAGCACTGTGCGTAGAGGTACCAAAGAAGCATACTTGAAGGCATATCGACCAGTAAAGAAGTCGTTGTTGACTTTAAAAAATTGTCAAAACAAGGTAAAGCTTGTGCAGTATTCGTGAATGTTGGTTATTTCCTAAAATTCAGGTTGGAACATATCTTTGCGTGTTGGAGTCTGCTACTCTACCTTAGTTGTAATGTACCTTGGTCATTGCTATAAAGTAAATACTTCCACAGTAAATGCTTAGTGTTATAGCGTGAAAACGCTCCATGGCGACATAAGTCTATTAACCGCCATATATCGCATGAACGTAACAAACAAACAAATATTTGACGCAACAAGCCTATGTGGTCCAGCACCTAGGTTCTCGCGACCATTCATGTTGTGCGTGTTCTATGTATTTATCGCACAAATGGAAGGAACCTATAAAGTCCTGTCTGAAAGGCAAATTAGGTCTTTCTTATACAAGTATTACTCTCGGACGTTTGTGAGACATTTATGAGACATGGTACCGTGACATTTCGGTGTTTTCTGGGATGTGAAACTTCGAACATCCCGCTCAATAGTCCATCTTTCTGGCTTTCGTACTTCCATAAGTTTAAGTCTTCTACGTTTGACGGCAAATCAACTCCCCAATATCAGCAAATGAATAATACATACACATAGGTACGCCCAACTAATTTCACATAAACGTACATTTTTTCGTTAGCCATCCCACCTTAACGGAACTAGTTAATTATTAATATTTTCATAATATTTTCATATCCACAACTCCATGGGTTCACTTTGTAGTGCGTAGAGAATTTTCCTCCTTGCCTCAAAAAAAAAAAGAAAAACTGAGAGACAACAATAACAGTGGTCAATATAAATTTACAGCACATCGAATAGTTTATAGCCAAACACGCTAAAAGAAACTTCTTCCTATTCCTAGGAGTGTTGCCCCGTAGTGACTAAATAGCAACAAATTATATAGAAAATATCTTCGACACTTGCAACTTTAGTGGGGGCATTAAGAAAATCCAGTTTTCTTCACCTCTTGAGGACGTTCAACATTGCCACCACCAACTACACCAGCACCATTTGTGCATCACATTTTCAATTAGACCTTTGATCTTAGATTTGTTTTTGTAAGCCCCCCTAAGCTCTCCAAACACCAAGGATATTCACAAACAGATAGCCACTCAGTGACCGTTTCAATAGATACATACCTCGTTGGAGCCCAACATCTCTGACCAAAATCAATATCGACGTAGCCCCATCTGTCGATCTAAGTGAAACGTAGACGACATAGCGCACTATTGACTATGTGACGCCGTGGCATGTGGTAAGTGACTCGCTCAGCTCTTTTCTGCTTTTCGGAGAACGACATCGCTACCGAAGGAGTATGATCGTTGCTGATGAAGTTGAAGATACAGTAGACGGACGACCTCTTTTCGCTTTTAAACTGACAATGAATCTTCAAAGATGTTCACATTCCGTAGTGCATTTCATGAACCTGCAGCGCACAGTGGTAATGACATTGAGGATAAAACTCTTCTGCTGTCGTCCGCATTCTTCATAGGAAGGAAAACCCGAAGTTGAAATGCAAATTTAAACTCCTATGCGATAGATGATAGTAAGTAGGTAAATGCTTTGGATGGGGAAAGTTGGGAGTGTGATTTTTTTTCTATACAAAATACAGAAATCAATTTAAATTGTGGAAGTTTGAATTTTCCATACGGACGAAGGTTTTAAAAACAACTTATAGTTTGTTAATGTCCTAGGTGGTAGGACAATGTCACAGATAAAGAGCAGATCGAAAATCTGGTTTGGCCTCCAAGGCATACTTAAATACTTATAAGTACAGATTTTTTCTTGTTTCCTTTTCGACCACGTTGTTTCCGTTAAGCTTATGTGTATGGTAAGTGTAAAGGGAAACAACTGCTTCGTTGCTTTTTGGCACAAATTTTAAGAAACATGTATATGCACATAAGTACATAATATGTCGTCTATTCTGGTTCTCCCAACTACGAGCATATGTATACACTACATCCAAGAAAAAAAAATTTATCTTAGCAAACCAATTTTTTTTAAACTTAATTTGCTTTTTGAATAGTAGAAGCCAACCGAATATCGATAAATTACATACCCTCACCTGCACCTCAAATTTATGTAGTTTTAAAAAAATGCATCTAAGCAAACACATTGCTTAATTTTTGAACCTAAATTTGCTTTTTGCGTAGTGAAAGACTGAATATCGACAAATTTTAGAAAATTTTTGTCTTGTTTCCTTTTCCGCTCATGATGACGAGTGTAGATAGCCAATGGAAATAATAATGGAAAAACTATAAAATTCAAATTGTCTCCAAAACCAGTAGTATATAAGGCTATGTATATGTATGTATGTATGTACATATGTAATACTTAACAGTCTACATTCTGTATAATTGGGAAAACTCCCGCTTCCACTGAAAAATGCGAAGAATAATTCAATTAGTACTTGCTCTGTGTCAAAAAATTCCTCTTTAAGACTTGTCAACGCAACTCAATTTGAATGTACATATGTATATATTTTTGTTAACAAGGTTGAGAAACTGTCGTAAAAAATTCTTTATTTTTTTTTCGTTTATCTGTTCATTTCAAATGGGAATGCTCGCTAGGAAGAACACCTCGATCTGACAACTCCTATAACAGTATGTCCAGCATTGGAAGAGCCGTCCAAAAACATCAATGGGGCAATTGATGATTATGTGTACATAATTATATGTAATTATCAAACATCTTTAAAGCGAATGGCCCACATAATTATAACTTGTTTCGTTCCACTACTTTAGAAATCAATTTAGAGAAAGAGCTCAATTCTATGTTCAATACATTAAATCAAGATGCGAATTTCAAATCTCCATATGTAGCATTGTAAGAAATGAGGAATGATGAGCTCGAGATGTAAAAATTGGAACTGGAGGAAAAATTGAAGCGGATGGAAAAACGCAAAATCCCTAATTCTGTTCCGCATGTTTTTGGCTTCTATTTTAATTTGATGGTCTCTACACTTTATTTCTTTAATAAAAATGCACCAATGAACTAAAATAAAGTAAACATTAGTTTTTAAACTATACAAATTTATGGAAGAAATTGTATACCTTTTAAGTGACGTTGGACAATGCTTCTGGCCTGTGAATGAATGGCATTAAAATATGCTTCATGAGAGTTTTCTGCAGCGTTCGTATAAGATGTCTACAGAAAAGGTTCCAAATGATATCCACTATCATCTTAAAAAAATATATGCGCAAATATATTTCTGTACTTACAGTAAAATATGTATGTATTTAAAAAATATTAAAAACTTTCCCGAGTAGTCATCCCGAGCTTGATCCTGAAAGCAAATCCACTTCCAAGACATTTTTCTCTTCACTTTGGCCCCAGACAAAACTATCATGGGCATATCCACTATACCTAGCATTTACGGCTAAAATGTTTGTTACTTCATCGGAAATCTAAAATTTATGTATATAAAAATGTATTATTGTAGATTTATCACTATGTATTTGTAACTTTACTTTCCGGTTGGAAAACATATTCTCGTTTTGTTTTAGCCTTAATATCATTGATCAATGCAACCTATTACTACAAATTGGTAAGAGAAACAAAACATTTAAATAATTTTATTGTAAGCGCAATATTATGTAATAAGTTACCTTCTGAAATTCCGTACTTCTCAAAGACAAATTGTTTAGTGGACTCAGGACACAAAAATCTAAAACATAGCTATTGATAAAATTGCAAATACCAGATGTACCCAAACTTACATCGGCTTAGGAAGTTCCACAACATTTGATGCATTCCTCAAATTGATTCTAAGTAACTGCTCGTATCTAAGTATGTGCAATTTGGTGCTGAATCATTTTAACGATTTTTTTTTCACTTAATTCACTCAACTTTGATGGAAGAACCTAAAAACCACACCAAATAATAAATGAGAACTATCGACACCTAAGTACCGATGGTTAGGTTGGCTTGGCTGTCTGCACGGGAGTGCAGACACACTTAGACCAATAAAGGTCCTTTGTGATACCATGGATCAAAACCAATTCGCTACTCATGGACTAACAGAACCAACCGGAGCTTTTGATAAAGCGATAGATGCGCATGACGCCTAAGGACGCTATGTCACCAAGGACTTCAAGGAAGGGGGACCCTAAAAAGAGCATTCTTTTATGCGACAGAGCTGGACAGTTACATAGGAGGTGAGGGATACTTTCCTCCTCCTCCTCGTCTCTACAGCTTCTGCAGAAGTCATTTGAAAAGAGGCCAAGTCTTTTGGCATGTTGGCCTATAAGACAGTGTCCAGTGAGAACACCAACAACGCAGCTGATTTGTGATCGCTTTAGTTTGACCAACTCAGTGCTACGATTTTGATCCAGCCTGGGCCAGATCTGTCTCGAGATGAGACACGTTGACACGTTTTCCCATCTTAGGTTGGTCTTGCTAATAGCATTCAGCTTTAGTAGATGCTTACATGTAGCTAGGGGCATACCCAGGGACTGCCTATCAGACAGAATTCTAAGAGTAGTGCCTTGTCTGGCAAGTTCGTCTGCCCTGCAGTTTCCTGGAATGTCTCTATGGCCTGGCACCCAGCATAGGTGAATGTTGAACTGCTCTGTCATCTCCATGAGAGATAAACGGCAGTTGAGAGCGGCCTTTGAGGTAAACGAGCACGATTCCAGAGACTTGATTGCCGCTTGGCTGTCAGTGAAAATGGTAATATCTCTGACAGATAGTACATTACACTTCAGCCAGGACAGGGCTTCCTTAATTGCCATGATTTCCGCCTGAAAAACGCTACAATGATCAGGGAGGCGGAACGATAACTCTAGGTTGAGCTTCTCGGAGAAAACACCACATCCCACCCCGCCTTCGGTCTTAGAACCGTCTGTGAAAAAGTGTACCGAGTTACCATCGATAGGAGGAGAATTGTCCCATACATCCCGTTCAGGGATGCTCGTACGGAAGTCACGGTCGAAGCACATTTTCGGCGGAGTGTAGTCTGTATTTTCGTGCTTGAAGTTAAGGAGATCCAGGATCGAGGAGTGGCCAGCGTGGTAGCTGGACCACTGAGAGGAGGCTTTCAGACGGATGGCCGTACAGGCAGCGATCTGTTTACTGAAAATATCAAGGGGCAGCAAGTTGAACATAATATCCAGTGCCGCTGAAGGAGTAGTCCTCAGTGCACCACTGATGCACATGCATGCAGATCTTTGCACCTTAGCTATTTGATTGAGGTGGATAGCCCTGTTAAGAGCGGGCCACCAAACGATCACGCCGTAGAGTAAAATAGGCCTGATAACGGACACGTACAGCCAGTGAGTGATTTGAGGTTTCATACCCCAACTCCTACCTATAGCCTTTTTACAGGAGTAGAGAGCTACATTGGCTTTCCTTACGCGTTCTAGTAGATTGGCTTTCCAGTTTAGTTTTCTGTCCAAAATAAGACCCAGATATTTTGCTTTGTCAGTGAAGGTCAAACTGGTGCCATTTATCATAGGAGGGTCTATGGGTGGAGTTTTGTATTTCCTCGTGAAGAGGACGAGTTCCGTTTTGTGGGGGTTAACCCCCAGTCCACAAACGGAGGCCCATCTGGTGAGCCGAAGGAGAGCATATTGGAGGATTTCCTTGAGAGTGTTTGGGTGCTTGCCGGAGGCAGCGATGGCAACGTCATCAGCATAGGCGATCACTTTGCATCCTGTCTTGTCTAGGTCCACCAGTAGTTTATTTACTACCAGGTTCCACAGAAGAGGTGACAGGACACCACCCTGGGGGGTGCCGCAGCAGACAGTTCTTCTAGCCGATGCACCGCCCAGCTGTGTGTTAATAATCCTGCATGTGAGCATTTGATTGATTAACACTCTGAGCGAGGTATCCACTTTCAGATCTGTAAGTGCGTCGATGATCGCTTTTGACTCGACGTTGTTAAACGCACCCTCAATATCAAGGAAGGCCACCATGGTGTATTCTTTAACACTCAAAGATTTTTCAATGATGCGCACAAGCGAATGTAAGGCTGTCTCAGTCGATTTGCCTTTGCAGTACGCATGCTGGGACGGCGAGAGCAAAATTGGGTTGATGCTCTGTCGTAAGTGGATATCGATTAGCCTTTCTAGAGTTTTAAGTAGAAAGGACGATAAACTGATGGGTCGGAGATCTTTTGGTTCCACGTGCGAGCCCCTTCCTGCTTTAGGTAAGAAGATGACCTCCACCTCGGTCTATAGTTTGGGAATATAGACCAGATTTAGACAGCCTGACATGATGACTTTGAGCCATGGAAGCACAATGTCCTCGCATTGCTGTAATTCTGCAGGAATAATACCATCCGGTCCTGGGGACTTGAAGGGCTTGAAGCTGCGCACGGACCATTGGATCTTTTCTGTGGTTACTAAACCCGAAGAGTTACTGTACGATTGAGCCGAAGTATTTGCTAATCGCGGGTCAGTAACAGGGGAGCTACCGGGAAAGTGAGTGTCCAGTAATAACTCAATGGACTCTTTCGCAGAGGTGGTCCAGTGACCATCCGGATACAGAAGGTAGCTGGGTGTAGAGGGGCTTTTTGAGAGGATTTTCCGCAGCCTGGACGCTTCCGAGGATTCTTCAATGCTGTCACAGAAAAGTTTCCAAGAACGTCGTTGCTCTTTCCTCAGAGAAAATTTGTATTTCTTGAGAGACAATTTATATGAGGCCCAGTCGGCCGTCTCGCGGGAGTTTTTAGCAGTATTAAAAAGGAGCCTACTTTCTTTCCTGAGTGCACTGAGGGTTGTATTCCACCAAGGTGGTTTCTTTTTGCCTCGGGGGTTACGGAGTGGGCATGCCACGGACATGGCTCCATTGAGTGCCTGTGTTAGGATGTTGACCAGGCTCTCAAGATCCTCAGTGCTATTTAGTTTAGCAGGCAAGTTGGAGGGTAAAAGCGTTAGTAAACGTTCCCTATAAAGAGACCAGTTGGTTTTTTTATAATTTCTAAATGCCTTTTGAACAGGCACCCGGTCATCAAGACTGAATTGGAGGTAACGGTGGTCTGAGAAGGAGTGCTCATCAGAGACTCTCCAGTCCTTTACCGAGTTATAAATATGGTCTGAGACAAGGGTGATGTCTAAGACCTCTTGTCGGTTGCGAGTAATGAAGGTCGGTTTGGACCCCCGGTTACAGATTAGGAGATTACTACTAATGATATAATCAATAAGTTGCTCACCTCTTTCATTTGTGTCGGAACTGCCCCAGATTGAGTGATGAGCGTTTGCGTCACATCCAATGATGAGGCCAGTTTTAAGGCTCTCCGCTTTAGCAATCAAGCTCCCTAAGATGTCTGGAGGGAGTGGGCCCACTTGATCGTGGCCCAGATAGGCCGATACCAGCCAGTAATTTCTTGAACTTAATTCCAGGTTGGTAGCGACTATGTCTTGATTGCTGAAATTAGAGAGTAAAAATACATTAAGATGGGTCCTTGCAAGGATACAGGATCTCGGTTTACCTTCCTCCCTTGCGTAGAACAGTTTATAGTGTGGAGTCTTGAGGCCACAAACCCGGTTGCCAACAACCCATGGTTCCTGGATCAAGACAAGGTCTTCTCCATTTTTGTTGAGTCGGAGAATAAGGGAGGCCGAGGACGTGATGGAGTGATGTAGGTTAATCTGAAGGATTCGCAGCATTTGAGCTACTACCCGCTTCAGAAACCGTTATCACGGTGTTGTTGGCTTCATCTGAGTCTGATGACAGGAGGTCATCCTCGAGAGAGAGGCCAGTAGGTTCACTGTCCATCTCCGTGTCCGTCAGGCTAAGACTGACCCCCAGGAGAGATGGTGAGGGAGAGGGAGGACCAGAGAAGTCCAATTTGGAAATGGCGTCGACCATCTCCGTGTCCGTCGACTGGGAGTCGACCCCCAGGAGAGATGAATCGTCACCAGGTAAAGAGGGAACGGGTTCGGGTGGAGAGATAATTTTCGCTGATGTGGAGGGGACCACATCCTGTTTGGGAGGTGCTCTCCCTAGCTCTATCTCGTCACATTTATAGACCTTGAGGGTGATGGAGCTGAAGCCATAATTTATGACTCCATTTGAAGACGCTAAGGGGGCCAGAGACTCTTCATTGATTACAATGATCACGCTTCTCACGTCTCCTCTCGGCTCTTCCACTTTAGCAATCTTCCAGTTGTGCGTGGGAAGGGAGCTGTTGTTGGACCTTATTATATCTAGGATCACCCTAGAGTCGGAGGGTTCGGCTGGAATGGTGGCGCGTGTCCTGGGTCGGTTAGGAATTTGGTCCTTTTCCACGACCTCCAGTTTTGCGCCTGGCCAGACTTGCCCCAAACTGGAGACAGCCATTTTGAAAAGATCTTTCGATCTCTGGTCAGCACAGGCAATTAATTTGACGTGCCCTTGATGCCAGCCACCATCCCTGCAGGAGATATCAGGGCCGGGATGGTCACGACGGATTTGGGGAAAAGCTGTGGCGAGTTTTATCTCAACCTTCCTCCACTTATCCGCCGTAATGCTGCCATCCGGATCGCTTTGGTCAATGACCGCGATTACCAAGTGTGCCTTAAGCACTTGGTTGAAGGGCTTGGAGATAGTACTGGGAGGTACTATCTTTGTTTTTTTTGATGAGGAGGGAGGCTCATCCTGTGACCTTTGTCGTTTAGACGATGATTCCGTGTTGGATGAGTCGGAAGGGAGTTGGACACGTTTAGTTGCCCAGCTGAGAGATGTCTTGTGCTTTTGCGATCTCTCTTCCTCAGGGATAGCCTGAATACGGCGAATTAGCTTGTAGGCTAGCCGTCGATCTTGGTATGAGATCTTCGATGGAGCGACATTCCGCGAGCTCGAGGCCGAGCAGTCCGTCGCCCCTGAGAGGGTTTTTTGAGGTGGATGTGAATCCTTCTCGGTGGGAGGAGCAGCGAGCCGTAAGCTCGAGGCCGAACAGCTGGCTGCCCCTGAAGATGTAAATATGGTTTGGTGGTTAACCCCTCGCGTCTCATGGCCTGGATTTCCGCTAGGACCAGGTATGGGTGCCAATGTCCTAGCAGCCGGCGTTACAGACGCGTGTTCAGTAGACCTGGGAGCGGCCGCTTGCCCGCGACTGCTTGCAGAACTAGTGCCAGGCCTCAAGGCCAATGCGCTAGCTGAGCTAGCACCCGCTGAGCTTGCGGGAGCGCTGTCCAGGTGACTGGAAGGCGGTTTTTCCAGAGGACCGTCCTCTCTTTGAGGTTTTTTTGTATTTTTTAAAATTTTAGTTTTGTTTATATTTTGGTTTTTGTTGTTGTTTTTGTGCATGTTTTGGACCCACGAGTGGCGGAGAAAGGTAGGTCGACCTGCACAGAGATCCGCATTATGCAGGCAAGGCAAGCTGATCCGGAGGTTGCCAGGTAGTCCGGATACTCCGTTAGCGACTGAGCTATTTGAATGGGCCCTCAGCCAGGTTGATTCTCGGCACGGGTCGTATAACACCTTAATCCAGCCCAGGGGAGAATGGGAAAGATGGGATATAGGGATTTGGATAGGGAGGAGAGGGTTGACTACCTATTGGTTTCAGGACTCATCTGGGGATAGTTCCCGAGAATCATTGACCTTACTCAGCCCCTACACCACAGCAAGGTTGGCAGTCCAGTAGGGGTAAGTACCGATACTGAACGAAGTTTTAGGTCAATCGATGATTACATCGGTGTCTGAGTCAAATTCTATTGACGTTTGCTAACGCTAAGACTCAACAGCTTGGGGCCTTTGTCGTAGAGTCGTTAAAGACCAGACGAAGGTTGGATGCTATTAAAAGAGAGAGAGACATTTGTAAATATCAGAAAGTGTCGGCGAGAAGATGGGGGGCTAAGGTGCACCAGCATTGGGTGTGAAGAGATTGTAAGTATATGTATATGTTCGAAAATAATTTGTCCTAGGGCAAACCGGTTTATCGTACGCTTGTCCGGCCAAACCGGTTCTTTAAATTTGTCAAATGAAAAGAGACCTAACTATATGCCCTGAGCACCTGCATGTGAGGCCGAATGCCATCTGGTGTATGAGTCGATGAAATGTCCATAGTTTTTTAAGTGAGCGTAGCGAGTTCGGCCTGAGAAGCGTAGGATAAACCGGTTTGGCTTCGGACAAACTAGTTTGGCCTGAAGTCGGTTTTGGCCGGTAGCATATAATTCCAGCATTTTTGGCCGTTTTACCATAATTTATCGATAGTTTTGGACCACGCTTTCAGTATACTGATGGAATCACTTGTTCCATTTTTCAATTAAGCACCCCACTAAATCCGTCATAAAACATTGTTGCGAAAAACCATTCTAGGAGTTATTAAGAGTGCGGTTTCTCCCAAGTTATTTAGGAGTATACTCATGCGTAGAAGCAGGAAGAATTATCCAGGAAGGTGAAATTTTCTGCCATGCCATTATAGGTATTCTGCCCATTGTAAAAAAGAGCTGAATGGTCCATTGTGCAGGGCCTTTTCACGAAAAACATTGAAATTTAACACTATAATGTGCTTCTTTATACACATAATGTCATTTTAAAACACCGCAATATTTTGTTGTTCACATGTCATCCTTCAAATTGAAACGCCCTAATGAGAGAATTACTTGTGTTGCCTAAAGTGTCGCACAGCTCGAATTATTTGCTTACAAAGTTCAACTCAATCAAGAGTTGAAAGCAAAATAGCAATTCGCTTCGTTATCGCTTTTTTTGTTCACTTAAGGACTCCACACACCGCCGCGATAGCGATAGCGATAGCGATAACTATCGCCACAGCGATAAACAACCGAGCACACCAGCGCGATAGCGATAGATAGCGATAGACGTCTTTTCTCAGTTTTATTTGTGTTCTCAGAAACTAAAGCTCCTACCATCGAGTAGGTATATTGTAAAAATATAATTTTTCCACATCCACCATTGCGCGATAGAGCGATAGAATACAACATGCAGTGAGAGCCACGATATATCGCAATCTATCGCAACAATCGCCGATATTATCGCACTCGGTGTGCATGGACAAACTTGAACATACGTGTTGCGATAGATCGCTATCGCTATCGCGGCGGTGTGTGGAATCCTTAAATGAGTTGGTAAATGGCGTCGATTTCCAAAGAAATCTACACATAATAACCAGGATCAATACAACCTCAAAGAGTGACTGTATGGTGTGGGTTTTCAAGCGCTGACATCCATGGTCCCTATTTCGTATGTGCTTTCCATTATGTCTTCACGCAAAAAATAATAATAATTTTCTAGTGTCAAATGGTCTTCTAAACACAAAAATGCAAGTCATTACGGAAAGTATTATTAGCGAAGTTATATAACTACATATAATTAAAGTTTTAGAGATGCCCCTGCGATCAACGGTTTTTCTAGATCTGTACCTTTACATATATGTATACTGAGACCTTTATATCGCTGACGGCAAAAAGCCAATGCTATAATATTGTGAATTGAATTGAATTGTTAATAAATAAATACTATTACTACTACTAAGCTAAATTACAGTTTT
The DNA here is from genome assembly GCA_946965025.1 of Blera fallax. Lineage (NCBI taxonomy): Eukaryota > Metazoa > Arthropoda > Insecta > Diptera > Syrphidae > Blera > Blera fallax. The sequence continues at coordinate 24,701,207 of OX337245.1, forward strand.
ATTTTAATTTTTACTTCATAACAACATATTTATTTTTTGAAACCTAAAAATGCTATTAACAATTTGTAATAAGCAAGTAAACGCAATTATAAATTGAACTGAAATTGTTGTAAAATTACATCCTGAAAGTATGCTACAAGAAAATAAATTCCCAAAAAAAAACTGTAACCCCGAAAGCATACATTAATTTTAAAGTGAAGTATGTACGTGTATGTACATATGTACGTTGGTGTTCAATGTTCAACAATATCTTGTTACTCGTGTACTCAATGTTACAAGGCGGCCATTTGATTCCACGCCACGTATTGGTAGCGCCCTAAGCACCTGTATGTGAGGCCGAATGTCGTCCCCGTGTCAATCGAAGAGATGCCCAGAGTTTACAACCCTTTGACCCTCGGAGCTGGTACAGTTTAATCACAGATAATCTGTGGTTTAATCTCCGCGTCGCGCCCTTGCTCTAAATGACTTAAATTGTAAACACATATTTTCATGTTGCATACTTCCAGAAGAAATTTTAAAACAGTTACGGATTTATTTGTAATTACGTTTATTTGTTTATTATAGATTGTTTATAGTCTTCTTCCTCTTCTTGCTTTTGTTCGGCGAAGCTGTGACCAGGAGTAAAGGGATCATTATCCTCCCACTTTACTGCCACCCTACAAATTGTTTATAGTATGTTCTTTTTATTATGAAACGATAATTAAAGCAAAATTGCACTTATCTGGGTATACATATACCTGAAAAACCGTGATTTTAGGAGTATTTTAAAAACGTTAGTTAGATGTAGTTATACAACTTTGCTAATAATAGTTTCCGCACAAAATGAATTCCATTTTCGTGTATAGAAGTCTATTTGACAAATTTTTATTTTTGTTAGAAGGCATAATGTAGAGCGGCCCGCTATATCTGAATATAAAACTGGCAATAACGTTACGGTGAACTGTTACAGAGTTATGATAACCGATTTTTGTGTCTACATTTGGAGGATTTGGACTCAGATGGCTTTAATTCCACCCCAATGACGCAACATGTCTCATTAGTCGTCAAACAATCCATCATTTGCGTATCGTTCGGCTTTTTCAACAGTAATTTCAAAAAGAAAACAACTAATTGCCCCTTTGCATCATACCATTTGGATGAAAGGGTGACTATTGCCAGTCTGTTTTAAAAAATAAAAAAAAACCTAGTTGCATAAAAATTTATTCAGAAGCACATGATGAACTTATTTCAAATAATTGTGTTTTTATATGTATGTATGTAAACTAATTTCATTTTGAAATGAGGGCAAGAAATTCTAATACTGCGTTTTAGAAACTGGTTAACCTGGTCTAAGTCTAACTTATCCCATTGCGGGGTACACTATATCTTCTTAATATCGGTCGTACTTCATTTTCACTCCTGGTTGATTGTTTGTTGGAGCAGCTGTTGCCAATGTGTAGACCTCATAATCAGCCACCATGAAGTTATAATCCCCAAATAAGGGCATGTAACTTGCATTCGGACCATCATAGCTATGTGGCAGATTCGAGTACGAATCCATGTTCATGTTGCAGTTGTTCGAAATAAGTAAGTCAGCTCCGGCTCCAAAAATCGGCCCGCAACTTTAAAAAGAACGTATAAAAATAAATTAGTGTGCAGGGTTAGGTTTTCAATAATCTTACTCAGGATGGTAACAGATTGCATAGGGTTTCTTGACAATGTCGAATTTCGCTGGTTGCGAGTCATTATTTGAATTGAAAGTAAAAAGGAATGCTCGTTCTGAGTGAATATATCCACCCTTGCGACTAGTCTTGGCCCACGCTACATCGGTAAATCCTCCACTGATTTCTCCACGACTTCCCTAAATTATTAAAAAATAGACTCTCGGAAATTGTGATCAGCATAAAATTGTGATCGAGCAAACTTACGACACCAATGACAAAACAAGGTGCAATTCCATCACAAAATCTATGAAAAGTAGATGAACTGAAGCCATGACTTGAGGCTCTATAGACAAGGCGCCAAGTTTGTTTTGCAACTCCATACCTGTACAGGATTAAGTCTAATAAAATGTCTTCTAAGTTCTATATGCTTCATACCATCCATTTAGCACTCCCTGAAGGTGGAGTTTATCGTTCTTAAGAATATTTGATCCTGGAAACATATTCATCATCAGACGCGGTTGCAATCGTTTGTCATCTTCTGAGAGTGGCCCCCCAGGAAGTGGAACTATCGGTTGTGCGGCTCCACCACCCATTTTGTTCGAATGCAGTGCTGCATACCGATAGCGCTCAAGGGACAGTTCCATTGGAACAGCTCCGGTTGGTTCCACTTCTTCAGCAAATACCTGACTATCAATGAGAAGAAGTCGAACATGACCCATTACACCAGATAAATGTTGACAAACGCGAGCACGCTCTTCCTCCGTCCAATGTGCTGTGGGTTGAGTGACTCCCGCTTGATTTTTCGCCCAAGCCAGAACACAACGCCAGACATCTTCTTCTTCCAGACAAAACTAAACATAATGAATTGAGTTAAAAAATGTAAGTAGTAATTGGCAGGAACGGAATTTTTCTAACATAGTCCGATGAGATGAGCTTTATCAGTCCATCCTTGGTCAAGTTCAAGAAAGCATTTGTCTTCACGCATTCCGGTGCATTTTCACCAATATAAATAATGCAACGTTCCATAAAAGAAGCAGCACATTTGGCACCTAAAACGAAAAAATAGAACATTAATTGAATTATATTATATGACTAAACAGTAGTAATATTTTCGCATATTACATTTGGATTCGAATTTTAAATTGCAAGGGTACACTCAACCGTTAAACATACAGCTCCTGCATTTCTACTCTTTTGAGCAATTAACCACGAACACAAATCAAGAGAAGATCCCAAATATCTCCAACCAAGTCTGAAACTGAACAATTGAAAAGCAGTAAACTAACCAAGACGTGCACTACATTCCTTTTTCTAATTATGAGTACTGGGCAAGAGATACAAAAGGAGGAATCAAACACACACTTGTGGAAGGTGACGAGCTGTCGAGTGAATGGTAAAAATCAGATATTCTCGATCGTTGGCGACGAGCAATCCACAGAAACGTTTCCTAAGGTGGGCTTCACAATCCGCTGCAAGTTAAGGTAAGATCGACATTAGTGGACTAAAGAAACAAGCCATCAAATTCAAATAGGGAGGTAAACACGTGCGTTTACTCATAAGCATCAGCATTAATCAACCCCCGAGATTAAAATTGTTAACAAGGTCTACATTTGGGCCGTATAAGATAACACTCACTATACTAACGCAGCTTCATCTGTCATAGCTAGAACGTTCACCAACCAACATTTTGTGCTTATGCTCGTTTCTATGTATGTATGTATATCAAAGTACCGGACAAATTAAAAGACATGCAAATACCTTAACTATGTTTCCGAGTCAGAGCCAAGCACCAAAATTAAAGATCGCAGAAAATCAAAAACATAGATATCTCGAATACCTCAAATTTCAAGAAGTTATGTGAGCAAGTTGTAACACCGATAGCCTGCAATTGCAGTATCTTTTCCGATCAAGTGTCCTTAAGCTCTAAGCTTTGATCGAACACTTTAAATCAACTCTTAGTTTAATAACCGGTACAGGCTATCATAAGCATACAAAGCAGCGCTGTATAAAAGGAGAATATCAGACACATCAGTCCCTCCATATTGCGCCTAAGATGTTGTCCGGCATGTAATGTAGTTGCTTAAAACCTTCCTTCTTCCAAAGGAACTATTTTCACACGTCGATGACACAATCACAAAGCGGCGAAAATTGTTAAACAAAATAAACATATGCTCTATTAGCGAATCGAGCAGACAGTTGCAATTTTAATGCAGTCAAGGGCTGCGTCTACTAAGGCTCAGTAAATTCCCAAAAGGACACCAGTGCAGGCATCAAACGAAGAATAAGTCTTGCCAATCGCTGTGTCCTTAGGCTAAAGATTCACTACTATGTGTAGTAAATCACTCACGTAGACCGAGACCCTCATAATAAAAATTCGTGGTGTGGTGAACAACACCGTTCGTATTTTCGCATCTCTAATTCAAATAATTAAAATTTTGTCAGAGATAAGTTTTTTTCGTGGACAGGTTTTCTTTTATTCTCACTCAACCTTGAAAAATCCTCCTACGAGTGTTTTACTGAAATCAAAACAAAATAAAAGACAAATCATATTTCGTTAAATAAATTTCTATTTAATTCAACTTATACGCTGGAATTCACAGAAAACCAAAGGAAAATATCAAGAATACATGAAAGTCAATCCACTTAATTCAAAAAATGCTTAAAAGGTAGATTTGTTGATGTTCCCAGTCCGGTGTAGGTTGGCTATTTGGGTTTTGCAGACTCAACCTAACCTTAATCTTTCGATGGGCTTACATTTTGGATGAGTGTAATGTTATCGCCTTTCAACATAATCCTTCCAAGGTTTCTTCTTGTGCGAGTCTTTACCCAAACCTCCTCAGCATCGTCTAGCACCAAATTCATGTACTCATCAAATCCTACAATATGCCCTTCAATCCGCAACGAGATGTTTTCGTAGAGCCAAACTTGAACACGCGATCTGTTCTGGAGGTAGCGGAAAATCAGGTTAATGGGTTGTACCATCACCTTTTGAACTTTTGTATTTCCTTTGAACGACATTTTTGCCAACTTTTTTTACGGCACAAACTCTCAGAAATGTAGGAATTGAAAAAGTTTTTGCAATTTTCGCGGTCGAATCGTTTCCCGGCGTCCACACAAACAGAAATACTTATTAAATGTCAGTGTTTGACGCAGGTGAAAAAGAAAATGTCGGCGGTAGTGCTCATGGTGTTTGGGAAATTTTCAATGGCAGTGACAAATTAAATAGAAACATAAAGGTGAGTTATAAGAAAAATTTAATTTATTTTTGTAAAATACCCACGAAATGTGAATTAAATTTAATATGGACAAATCGACGTACAGCACTTTCCGTGAAATGGAGAAAATAATGTACTAAACGACATTATTCTTACATTTCTTTTTCGTGCAAACGTGGAGTGTAATAATGATTGGTTTTGAAGACGTAAAATGATCTCTCACAAAAAAACCAATTTCTTGGATGAAACCTGTTAAATTAAGCGTCATTATATTAATAACGCTTTAGTTACTAGTAACACTTTAGTTAATAGCAACACTTACCTTAACTTAAACAATATGCTTTTGATTAAAGAACTATTTTTAATTACACCTGTATTTCTTTGGGGAATAATGTACTACTATTGACCCGTCAAATTATTTAAATTCTAAATTAAGTACTTCATTCCAGGTTCCCCATTGTAATAATTGGGACAACAGCCCTAGCTCATCGCCACAAACTAGTGTCTTACCTATTTTACTTAATTTTTTTTAAGTAAAAAAAGTTATTTAATCCTTACAAGAATTATATAAATTTGGCAAAAAAAATGTTTACAAAATTTCCCCATCTTATACTTTCTTTACTTGATTGTTCAGTACTCGATTTACATATAAATATTTTTTTTAAAGCTAAACGAAGTCAAATAGCTTCAAAAGCAAAAATTTATAAGGCATTCACAATTTATAAGGCATTCATTCGCCCAATGCTGGAATACAATGCCCATATCTGGTCTGGTGCACCCAAGACCGTTTTGCACATCGTAGATAGGTCCAGAACCGCGCGATAAAACTTATAGCTGATAGACATTGTGAGCTCCATAGTCTCACTAGAACATCGCAAAAATGTCTTGTGTTTGATCGCTTCTTTTACAAAAAAAATGCTCCAGCGAAATAGCCACTTACATTCCTCCCCTTCAAAATTTCAACCGCAGTACGCGTCACGCTTCGAATGTACATCAGAATGATCTTCCATACTACTGCTAATGATGAAATTGCACGAAATTATTGCACGAAGGGTATTGTGTGTGTGTCATACATACTTTTTGTTGAAAAGTTATTCATTCTTTTATGTTGTTCAGTAAAGTTCTTACGCATGACTTTTAGAACTAGATCAAAACTTTTTTCTTATAAAATTTATTTTCCGAACTCGTCGCGGTAAAAAGCTAAAGAATTAATATTTCTTCTAAAAAGGACCATAGCAAAGTGAACAACCATTCCCTCTACCTATGTTGGTTCCCTCTATGGTACATATACGTAATTTCAGAGTATAGCAACTTCTACTTATCTGCGATTGTTACCATTCTCTTCATTATAGACACAATCCGTTTATACCAATTTCTTATTTCTATTTGGACGAAAATATTTAACTTTGACACTCACCAGCCTTTTCATGAATTTCCATAACTGCTGTTAAAAAAGTGCATGCATTATCCACGGATAAAGTGGATATCACATGATCCTCGCATGCAGCTCGCAATTCTTCTACACCCATGTCCTGTGCCAGTGTCATCATTTCAAACACTCGCGAGTCTTGTAGCATTATCTACACAGAAATAATTCCATAATAATTAATTCGTTAGATAGATTAATTCAGTTTTACCTTTCCCGTGTACACATAGACTATAAACTGCCGGAACACATCACAATTGACATGTTGCAAACGTACGGGCGTAGGTGTTCCGGGTGCCGATGGGGACACGGAACTTCCGGGAATTCTGCAAATCTCTCCACGTTTAGCTGTCTTGAAGCTTTTACATCTGCAAAATGAGAAATTAATTCAAACAATTACAGATGATATCATTAAATATAACACTAGACCCACAAAGATCCGTGAGTTAAAAAAAATGTTTATGTTGGTGGTGCACTCCTTGATTCTGTGGGAATTAAGACAGCTTAGCAAGCAAGGCTATGAAAACCACGTGTCAGAACATTAAAGGCGCGAGACTCAAGTTGTACTTTTGTATTTTAAATCTTTACGAGAGAGATATCTTTATATGTATTACTGAAGAATTTGGCGATGCCATTCTGCGGACATTCAAAAATGAATATTCCTGTGGAAAGACGCATTTTTGTGTCCGTGCCTGGTGCACGGTTCCATATATCCGCTTTGGCGTAATACAGAGCATTTGATTAGCATATTTATTAAAAAATCTCAGGCCTACCTTTCATTTCATAATATTCGTATGTATCTATACATTTAACAAACAAATTGTTTGCCTTAATCATCATGTGTTGCCGAATCTTGTCTGTACCCCGTTTTGTGCATGTAAATATGAAAGGTGACACCGTTGAATTTGCATTTCTCCGAGTTGATTTCATCCAACCACCCCAATGAATTGATGGGAAATTAGAATTTCATCCCCCAGGATTCACATTTTAATTGTATTTTTTAAGGAATTATAATTTTTTGCTGAGCAAGTCTTGTACATAAATTTCTGATTACGGTTTTCTTACGCATATGGCACTCATATACCGAATTTTTTGGTTTTCCATTTGTGTTATTTTCACGCAATTTTTTAGAAATTCATCTGATACTCATATTTCATAAGGAAGCACACAAATTTTATGTGAATGGGTTTCACTATTCAAAAAATTTTGCAAGTTGAGTCCTCTCTAGAATTCATTTTAAGCTTTAACTTAAATTTCCGAAATACTGACAGTGGGCCTACCTTTATAACCCCTACCATATGAAAGTACTTGCTGAATTCTTATGTTCGGACTACAGGTATATGCAACGAGTATTATTCACTGTCAGTATCATAATCGTCTTTATAGTCTTGAAATATAAGGACAATTCGTTCGCATTCTTGTACATAAACGGTCACAAGTTTCTAATTGCAAAGCAATTAATTGGTATAAATTGCATTGAAATTCTTCGTGTTTTGCGAAGCAGTAAAGACCTTTTCTTACTTGGCTCAAGCTAGTCAAAAAAGTTTCGTATATTGCCTGGTATCGCCAGCTATCTGTTCTGTAAATCAACGCCGGGCAGGATTTTTCGATAATCATTTTTATGTTATCAAGTTTATTAATGAGATTGAACAGACCCGCAATCATTGTTTACGCGTAAGTTAAGAGACAGACTTTTATAATAACTGCTGTGGATTGTTTTGCAAAATATAGTCACCATGTAAGGTGGTTTTGGCATGCAGACGTTTTTCAGGATCACATTCATATGATCGTGCTAGTGATTTTCTCTTAATTTCATGCCAAATTCGGATTAAATTGTAACAATGTTGTAGCAACTGTGATCGATAATGGCTCCAATTTTGTAAAGGCATTTAGAGAATTTGGTATCAATGACTCCTATGTATGTGGGAATATTGAAGACAATGGAAATGCCGAAAGTGATGAAATCGATGAGATTGAGATCAATAATGAACGCTTTGAAAATTCTTTGCCGAAACATAATTTGTTGGCATCAACGGATTTCAACCGCATACTGCAGCAAAATAATCCAAATTTGAACAAACATAAACATGTAAGTAAGTTTTTTTTGTTAAATGCTCCTAGATTTTTAAAAATTTCAATTGATTTGTAAAAAGGTAACGCAAAAATGTTCACATCTGTGGGGCAAGATAAACAGGCCAAAGACTTCCGAACAAATTGTCACAGCTTTGGGTTCGCAATTAAAATACCCAGTAGTTACACGATGAAACTCTTTGTATGATTCGCTCAAGGATATAATAAAACATAAGGGTGAAATTAATGAAGTATGTAGGATGTTGGAGATACAAATATTTCTCCAAACTGATTTTGATTATTTGGAGGATAATTTACTGTTGCTACAATCTATATCGGGTGCATTGGATTTTCTTCAACGCGAGAGAGGAATGATATATGGGTATCTTTTTCCCACCTAAGCAACGATTAGGACGAAGTATAGAAAAATTATTTTAAATAGTCCTCTAAAAGTTTTCCCCTTGCAAATTGTTGCTATGTTAGAGGAATCTCTTATGAAACGATTCCCACAGCACTTTAATTTGACAAGAGAAGTCAATGACGCAATTGTTGCATCTGTTCTTTGTCCATCCGTTAAGCTTAGGTGGATTTCAACGCTTAATCCATCATTCAGTGACTGCAAAATATCTGAGATAATCGGGTTGGTAAGGAAAATAATTCAGGCGGAGGAGAATGCGAGGTCATGAAACTTCGTTTTGCGATTTTTCCATTCAAGGTATTTTATTGTACCTAAGTACATGTTCCATATTTTTTAATGCATTTCAAACATATTTTCAAATCGTATGTCAGATGAGCCATTAGAATCTCCTAATGCTGCAAACACCTCTGGAGAAAGCGAATATTTGCATACTTTTCAAATACCTCCCCAGTATTGGAAATGTTGGATCAATTTCCAACAATTCAAAAGGGATCCTTGAGATATAATACACCTCTTCCCTCATCTGCAGTAGTAAAGTGCCTGTTTTCATTCTCAGGGTTAATAACCATCCCTCGACGTGGAGCACTATCAGATATGAATTTTGAAAAATTACTTCTTCTAAAAGCCTATAACTTTTACGATGTAAAAATAGAGGAATTCTGAAAAGTGTGTTGTAAATAATATGCGTTGGTTAATATTGCATCATATTTCTTTCAAACATCACAGGGATCTGGGATACCTTGATAGCGAACCGGAATAATTTTTGTGTGTATATGTATGTTAAATATGTAAAAAAGAAAATTTATTTTGTTTATTTGTTTTATAAATGAAAACTAAATAATTTCTTTTATAGTATTCTAATGTTTTTTTTTTAATTGTTTTGTTTTATTGTGTGATAAAATTTTTTTTTAAAAAAAAAAGTATAATAAACTCATTTAAAATAATTAACGTATGGTTCTTATTTCAAATCAATACAATTGAATCTAATAGACTTCAAAATGACTTCAATGACTTCACTAAAATCACAGAATGCACTGAATGCAGTCTTTGAATTCACAAAAATTAATACCCAATCAGTGACTTCAAAATGAATGGTGATTTCATATTTTGAAGTTTAAGTCTCTAAGTGAATTCATGAGTTAAACATTTTTGGAGATAAATCAAATGAGTTAAATTCTTGAATGATTTAATTCCTTTACAACTCTGGTTTGGACGTATCGCATCCAATTATGGGATCAATACTCAAATTATTCAGACATTCCAACATAAAGTCCTACGTGTAATAAGTAAATGTCCCATGGTATATACGACACAACGACTTACATCGTGACTTACAAATCGAAATGGTAACTGAAGTACGCTGTACAATTGCGTACATATGCACCTACATAATTGGAAACAAACACCGCGGGAAATTGTACAGAATTTTGCGTTAATATCAGGTTTGGTCAGCGCCGCCGAGTCAGCAGCAGTTCCCACGTAGTTTAAGTTTTGTAATACAATATATGCATGCCAGCATAATCTATACTGTAAATATTTTGTATAAAAGGAGGTAGAATAAAAATTGAAGGTGGATTTGAATACGACAACTCCAATAGTAAGGTGTTTTATTTGTTGACTATAACCACCCCCCACCAGCGGTAAGGTGGTCTTAGTTTATCAATAAACATAGTTGGTCTTTCGAGTTACTGAACTACGACTAAGAGAATCGAAGAAGTTTTAAAAGTGAATAGTGTTAATAGTGAAAATACGAGACGAGATAGGAGAAGATAACAATGACGAGTGTAGACGATTTGGCTCAACAACAACATCCCATGTTTAATCGCCAATCCAACGTCAGCAGATGTGAAATGGACCTACTCACCCACACCACGAACTTATCAAACTTCTGCAAGCTACGAAGCATAAGCCCATCTCCTGTGTGGATCCAGCTAAATAACGCCAATAGTTGGATATACGATTTGGACAGGAAGTACACCTTTAACATAATCTGCGGAAGACAGATCATAGAAGTTTCGCTACAAGACGATGGTATTTTAACATTAGAGTCAAACTGCATCCTCAAACAGAACACGATGAGCATAACAGCTTACGACAGTATGTCCAGCACACTTAATGAAGCCTTCATTCCTGCTACAAATATCTCGGAAATATTATCAGACAACCCAAGAAATGTTTCGAAACCATTGGTCATTTCACATCACAGTCTCGAGAGCAACAATGAGGAGTATGACACCCTAAACAAACGGATAGCAGATCTCAAAAATAAAGGGACCTGCCAGTTGATTCAATGGAACCACCAGCGGTAAGGTGGTCTTAGTTTATCAATAAACATACGCTATATTGCACAATCAGAGACTACAAACACATATGAACTCAGAGATAGAGGCCGATTCAAATGTACGCAACAGCATTCGAAGATTAAGAAGAACCAACCCTCATGAGCTAATGGATTAAATGCTTTGAGAATTTATTAAGAATACTAAAACTTTCTCAATGAAAATATTACCAAAAGAAAGAAAAATCATTTGTTGATCCTACACAGATCAGTCTTGATAAGAGAGGTGTTTTTAATGGCGTTTGAGTCTCACGCCACTATGGTCATCGAATACCACCATAGTGAGTTTTGAGATTTTCTCAAAAGGAGTCTGACTTAGAACTATGAAAGTCCACCATCGACTTAACAAAATAAAAAATAAATACTTGGCGCAACGGACCGTATATGGTCCAGGGCCTAGCTTCTCGCAACGATATATTTGCGTTGTGCGCGATATATTTTTTCACACAAATGGAAGGGACAAAAGGAAGAAGAAGAAAAAGCTACATATTTACATACATAACTAAGTACATGTCGACAAAACAAGGAAAATGCAATTCATGCTGCCACGCATTAATGGGAAGTCCTTGCGAGGGCGAGTCAATAAGTCCCTGAAAATTTAAATAAGGAACACTTTATGCGGCAAAAAACGTTTTATTTTTCAACATAATCTCCTTTAGCTCGATACTCTTCGTCCAACGTTTTTCCAATTTTTTTATGCCCGATTTTTCAAGGCCCTCAAAAGACCTCTTCATTCGGCTCAAATCTCTTACCGCCGAGCCATTTTTTCATGTTCGGAAACAGGAAATAGTCGCAGGGGGCCTAAATCTTATCTTGAGAATTTGCTGGATGAAGGAGCAATTCGTAACCAAATTCATGCAATTTTGCCTTTTCGACGGCGGACTTGTGCACCGGTGCGTTGTCCTGGTGGAAGAGAACTTTTTTTCAAATGGCTATCACAACAAAACTATTTGACAATCTGTCTGAGAATTTGGATGCGTTCTTTTGAAAGATGCTTCTTGACAAGCAAAATGTTGGATTTGAGGTGGCAACGCCATCTGTTTTAATTTTCAGGGACTTATTGACCCACCATCGTAGGTGCAGCAGATGGAAACTGACCACAACTATCACAAAAAACTGGAATAATTGTAAATCGAACGTTAAGTAATATTCTGGCCTAACTGTAATGAAAACGAACTTATAACGAAAAAAATTATAATATAATGCACCGAAATGATTAGAAACCTTCAATAATCTCCCGAAGTACTCGGTTAAAAACAATGCATTGGAATTCGTTTACGTAATAAGGCAGAAGACATGGTCAATCGAGTAGTGCAGGACATAGAATAGTTCAAGAGGAATCATGGCAACTGAGGAAGAACTGGAGAAAATCTAACTGTAGGTATGGCTAAAATAACGTAACTAAGATTTCCAGGGCTCAACAAAGCCAAACCTTCTCATTGCATAAGTTAAGAGTAAGCATAGTGCCTAGCATCTCTCCGCGCCACATAGTACATTCGTTCATTACACTAGAATCGTTTGTGCCCCATTATCTATGTCAAGGCGACCTTAGTTTTAGAACCTAGGCTCACCAGGGGACTGATACAGTTTCCCTCAAACTTCAGCTCTGCCAAGTAGGATTTAAAGGCTCTTAGAAGCATTTGACAGTGGAGGACGTTGATGCAGGCACTTTGTTCTTCTCGTCTTGTTTTTAAACCCAGCTGTGTAAGTCTTATTTCATTTGAATTTAAGTAAGGTTTTCTTCTAATTCGCTGACGCATTAAACGTTGTGGATGCCGTGACATAAAGCCAAGTGACATAAGACCAAATTTTCAGCGATCCAGAGGAAGTGCTCTTGTATTGATTCCCAATCGAATAGTGTTCCCCTTTTACAAATGTGGTCGAGTCCTGGAAGCCATTTCATGCAAAGTGAATAAACAATTGACAACGTGCACCTGGTGAAAGCTTAAAATTGTGCAAAATAGACACAGTCCACGATTGTTTTGGTTGACCTGAACTAAGGTTTCATGTCAACTTGCCATAAAAACCTCACAACGTTGGTGCCGTGACATAAGGCCATGTGACATAAGACCAAATCTCAAAATTTGGCGTTATGTCGCTTTGTGAAACTGAACGCACTATAAAAAAATTAAAATAAATGATGATGAGCAAATGTTTGTTCAGAGGAGAGCTAAAGGGGTTGGTGCTACCTCGAGGGGAGGGTTCTCTACAAATTTGCATGGCATATTTACATCGTGTACATATGTACATACATAAGTAGATTGTTTAATTAACTTCTGATTCTTAAACGATTCTTCAGTAACGGGAGTGTTCCATGAAGTCAATAAATTCAGATGCAACGGAAACTTGCATCTTTATTTGCTTCTTATGCGCAACTACTTTCCCTAACCGCAAAATAAAAACGGATTATACCGCAAATGTCCGCAATAAGTTCAGAGGAGAAATGATTTGTAATCAATTAATCACTACGTCACGGACATATGTAAATTTCCCACTCGAAAAGTTGCAATAATTATAAATTGTTGTCTAACCACAACAATGCCATGCGGCAAGCAAGGAAGTATGTACATACAAACAACTGTACATATGTACATATATGACTAAGCTAATGCAACTGCCCCACATTTACACACTCGACTGAGATGAAAAATAATTAACATATCACATTACCTGGCCATTAGCAGTATCCGATGTGCATAGACGCGTTCCTCCTCCCGGCCCAAGAGGAAAACCACATCAGCACTGTCCTGATCTTCTGACAGGCGCTGAAGATCGTCGATCAACTGCGGTATTCCGGCCATCGCCTTGTCGCAAAGTGGCGTCGGTGGTGGTACACGTGTGCCCATCTTCCTGCGACCGTTGACTACTGCCGAATTTGCCAGTGTATCTGCTGTTATTTCTTCTTACTGCAATAACAATGATGATCGCTTGCACGTGCTGTCTCTCACTTATTGATTGCAAAATAACTTTCCGAAAAAAACTTTTCACGTTGGCAGATTACTCTGAGGAAAATTTTTGTAAACAAACCACAAACACTTATGCAAAAGTGGCAAATTCGCTTCACTTGTATGCGTCACTAACAGACACCACCGCAGAATGGTCGAAAAAGAATTTGAGACTTTTTTGTTTGTTTGCTGCTGCTTGCCCAACGGAACCAACTCAATCCGGCAATTAAATGCTTTTTACGAATTTTCACCGAGCACTAACTCATAAGATTTACCAAAAAAAACATTAATTCAAATTACTCACAAACTACAGATACTTTTATTCACAGATACGAATTCAGTAGAAATGTAATGAAAACTATTTTGGCAGCAAGATTATTTTACTACAGCACACAAAAATTGAGGCGATACACGACTCTGCTTTTGTATCTCAACCGATCATCATCCCAACTCGCTAAGACTAGTTGGTCGCTTCTTTCAGACAGACGACGACGGTTACCTGTGGGCACATAGTGGTACCTTCGGCCGGAGAATACTTCACAGGTAATGTATATACACTCGCGACGGTGGGTTCCATGGCAAGCACAGGTAAAGAATAATAGCGCCATATTGCCGGTGTGTTGGGGAATCCAACGATCTTCGTGAAGAGAGTTGTGGGAGAGTATTGCCGCGCTCGATAAACAGGTTCTCTGTTGGTAAATTAAGAGATTGCCGGTTTATTTTGAAGCCAAATTTCAGCAATTAGACCAATTGATTCGAAAATATGCTGAAATACGTCGAGAGGAAAGGTCTTCCAAAGTGGTATTGTTCTAATTAGAATTTTGATGGTAACAACATGCGAGCCGGTTTGAATTTACTGAAAATGACAAAATAAAAAGTTACTACGTACTTAGGTACTTGTGCAGTAAATTAGCTAATTTTGTAATGACATCGATATATAATGACGTGACATTTTCCTATCATGAATGCAGATATGATGTTTTGTACATACATATGTGGGAAGTGTTTTCATATGTACCTAGGACAAGGAAAAGCTGGCATGTGGAACCAAGGGACCTTCCACTATCTTCCTTTCAGCTGAAAACGCTGAAAAGGCTGATTGATATCCATCTGTGGCAGAGCATGAATCCAAATATGATCTGTGCATCCCAACTTGCGTACTACAAAGTCAGGTCGGTCGAGACAGCCTTACATTCGCTTGTGTGGATTTTTAAAATATCTATGAGCATTAGACATACACCATGGTGGCCTACCTTTTAACAATGTCCAAACAGAAGCAATCACGGGAACATTTGCACGTCTGAAAGTGGATACATCACAAGAAGTATTAACCAACCAATTTCTTACAGGCAGAAGCATTGGCCAAAAGGCTTGCTTGTCGCGAGGTGTTTTTTCCCATTTTTTCTGGAATTTGCTGGGCAACGGGCTACTAGTAGACCTTGAAAGAACAGGATGCAAAGCGATGCCCTATGCGGTTGACATTGCTATTGGAACTTCAGGTAAGACCCGAATATTCTCTTCTTTTACTCACCAAGTGAGCCTGTGCTTTGGGGGTAAACCGTCACAAAACCGAACTTGTTCTCTTAATGAGGAAATACAAAGTTTTCTCATGGGCTATCCAACGATAATAAAACTTACTGGGAAGCCAATCTACTCAAACGTGAAAGCAAACAAATGTGGCTCTCTATTCCCTATAAAAAAAAAGGGTATGCAATCTCGAAGCATTTGATATTATCTTCCATCTGCTGCCCTTAGATATATCCGGCATCTGTTTGCCAGTAGCTGCCAGTGCAGCCATGCATCTTAAAGCCCCTGCGCAGTGGTCCAGCTACAACGTTGGCCAGTCGTCGTACCTAGATCTATTAAGCCTTTCCCATGAAAAAAACGACTACACCCCGCTGAAACTGAACGAAGTAACCTTGGACGGTAGTTCAGTTCACTTTTGCACAAACGGCTCTAAGACTGAGCTTCTCTAAAATGGTAAATCTGAGTATCTAATTCTACAACGTTTTCAGGTGGAAATCATGGAGAGCAAGTTATTTTAAAGCGATCACAGATTATTCACGTGATCAGTATCATCACAGGACGCTGTCTGATAGGCGAACGGTCTAAAGGGCCAGGATTCTTTCAAAATAACTTTTCAGGAGTTGCAGGGATGACAAGACGAAGGAACCCATCTTTCATCTGCTGTCCGGCCCTGTCCCAAAGACGACTGAGTTAAATGTCGCTGGGTTATCAACATAAAGCTTCGGGCTCACGTTGAAAAAATGCTCGTAAGTTTAAATGATGCTTACATTACATACATATGTGAAGAGTGTGAAGAAAGGCTGCGTCCAAAGTACATTATTATTTATTTTATATACAAATTTGCATAACAGAGCGTGTTAGGGGTGGAAAGGAGCTGAACGGAACGTTGTAAAGTGAGAAACATAATCAACATTCGGCTACATATGCACGCATATGTGAACCCACGAATACTCACAATCTTATCATCCAAGGCATAATCAGCCCAACGCTGATTCGTTAAATGTTCGTTCACTTTTGCAAACATGAGCTAGCATCATCGCATAGTATGTAAATGTGACAACTGTCGTGTTTGTTTTTGTTTTTAGTTTTTTTTTAACATACACAACTCTTCCAACAAAGTATTTAAAAATTTATTAATTCTACAAATTTTTAACTTTCCGCTATTATCCATTTTTAATGCTGAAAAGAAAAACCAAACACCAACAATGAGAGGAAAATAAATTGTAGATTGATTTGACAGATATGTACGTACATATGCAGGCAAAAGTCCGTTGGAATTGGCAGAACATAGGGAAGAATTTCGTTCGGTTATGACATAAGCTTATGTTTCTTCGTCGAATATGTAGTGAATGCTGTGCAACTAATGTTTGGACGATTACTGTAAAATTTTGAACATAATTGTAAGCTTGTCAAAGTCAAATAGGATGATATTCAGGAACTACGGCTCAGGTACTCCCTAAATTTTTGGGAATCTTAAGCGAGTTCTTAGACTCCTACATGCTTCATCTAGAAATAGGAATTACACTTCTGTTCTTGAATACTAGGAAGCTCCATTTTCATTATTATTATTATTATAACTCCAGCTGTGACAACAGGTAGTAATTATTCGACCGGATACTTCATCCGGTTTAATGCAAGGGTGATGGAATCAACTCAGATAATATGTTCGGTTCACCGAATCGTTATTGTCGGCTTAATTTTCAAAGAAGGACCAATGATCCAACCACACCAAACAGTCACTCTTGGTTGTATTGGTTTCTCTACGAATAAGTGCACAGTGTCGGAACTCTAACTCTATTGTTTTGTATTTCGTCATAGCATGCATCATGAAAATCGGTTTCGTCGGAAAAGATGATATCGCGACCAAAATCGACGTCATTTTCCAACTCAAAACTATTTTAAAATTTAACACTGTTTCTGCAACACAGCACTCATTTTGAAAATCGTTTTTTAAAATTTGGCAGTGTTGTTGGAGATTAAAACGATCTATTTCATATCATATTTCATTTGAGATCCAAAGCGCTAAGACATGGCTTTGTGCAGTCTTATGACCTATCTCAAACACCCCGATTATGACGACCATGATGATCATGGACTTGTACCAAATAACAACTGATTTGGTGGCAGAAGCAAACTTCCCTGACTAAAATCATTAGCCTTCCTTATAAAAAACTCATATCAGAGCAACGTATCGAGATAGCAGACAACTTTCTTTAATTTGGAAGTATTATCTCTGAGGCTGCTGCAGTTCCTGGAAAGTGGCCTTGTTAATCGCTGTCTAAGATACATACATATTACGAGTGCTCTGGCCAAATGGGATCTCAAACGAGCAGCTCTATGAAAAACGTGCTAGGAACGTTTAGATGTGATTATACAACAGCGAAAGTTGCAGTAGTTTAGTTACTCCTTACATGAGGACGAAAATTGTATTGCCCGACATTGCCTGTAATTCCTCGTATGACGTGGCTCAGAACGGGCGAAAATGAACTTCAGCAACTGGAAAATAAATAAATAATACTGAAGCACACATGCGCCAAACACGATGACGCAGAGGCGTGGTTAACAACCGAAGACCCATAAGGGGCAATAATAGTCTGGACGCAATTTCCGTACTTGTATCACAACCCACCGCTTTTCCAAACAGCTTAATTAATTTTTCCTACGGAGTTGAAGAAACGTCATGAATGTATGGAGATATTTTCCAATCAATAAAGTACAAAAAACAAAAAGTTCTTTGAAATGCAATAAATTTATTGTGACGAAATCATTAGCTCATTTAAAAAACTAATTGCATATATATGACGAATATACATAAATATAGACCAATATTGAATATTTGCTTATCCTTTAATGACATTTTCAAAATCGTCAAAGCTTATGTAGTTTATCTCCCATTTTTGGTCAGATAGCCAGAATGTCGACTAAACTTGTAGTATGCAATTTCAACACTAAAACATACCGCACCAATTGCAAATCCACCACCAAGTAGAAATAAGGAAATTTTAAAATGCTGGAGAGACAGTGGTACAAGCTCAGGAGGCTCAGGTTCGATAAATGCTATCATTCCATTAGCTATACCATCGTCATTTAAATCTTCACTGAACTTGGAATAGATGCCTGCTTCTATGGTTCTCTGAAAAAAATCCGAATACAAACTGACATACGGTGATGTGAACGGCAAAGCGAAAGCTGGTGCTAGTCCCATCAAAGGTGTATTAATCATCTTCACTCTCGGAGTCTGTAAATAACGTTGTTGATATGTAAAGAACGAATACTTCTCGATGCTTATGATGTCGATACGCGAAGTATTCAAAATTCGACGCTGCTGATGCCAAGTCTCCAAATCTATGAGTTCTACTTTTTTAAGAAGCTCCTTGGGCGCTCCCAGAGCTTCATACACTTGCATATCATATTGGGCTATTGAAATGGGTAGTTTTGATGCAATTGCGTCTTTGACAGTGTTAATCTGCTTCTCGTAGGCGTGAGTGGTTAAAAACGTGGAAAGTTGAGCTAAGTACATGTTTGATAACATAATTCCTACCACTGACATAAGAATATAGATAAAAAGCAGCATTTTAGAGTTGTAAGTGCGAAAGTTGAATGATATATTCAGGATCCCGCTGAATGCCTGTAGAAGTGCTTTTCCAAACTCGAAATATCCAAGCGCCGCCTTTGATCTGACAAATATGCCAACAGCAAACAGAAGGACTGTTAACGCAATTGCAGTCCACGTCCAGTCGTCAAACGGCAAAACAAAGTACATAAACTGTTCCACTAGCCTCGAATATGGAACCATTAGGTAAAAATACGCGAGATTAAATGCATATGTGCAGAGGTACTCATCGTAAAGTTGAAGAAATGGATGAGGACTAATATCGAGTCTACCCTCTTTAAGCGCCGCAATCATGTCGGGTATATGCATGCTTTTAGGATAGGGTGGCGGTAGGACTACTTCTTCAATTGTCGCATTGTAATGATCTATGAAGAGGAAGAAAAGTTTTAAAAACAACCCGGAGTATATGAGTTTTCCCTGACGGTTTACATATCGGAACGAACGAGGTGGATCGTTTGCCATCGATGTCCTTATTGGACGCTGGTAAAAATTTTTTAATGGCTCTTGTAATCTACTCTCATTGATGCATTTGATATTG
This sequence comes from Blera fallax, assembly GCA_946965025.1. Taxonomy (NCBI): domain Eukaryota; kingdom Metazoa; phylum Arthropoda; class Insecta; order Diptera; family Syrphidae; genus Blera; species Blera fallax. The sequence goes on from OX337245.1 coordinate 24,720,940, forward strand.
AGAGTAGTTAATTTCGGAAATGGTTCAAATTCGGAGATTACCAGTGATTCATCTTCGGTCCAATAGAGTGCCACAGAGTTTTTGAAACCATTTCTCCATGCCCAATCAAATATTGAGTACGGTTTCCAAGAGTCGAGAAGAATAAATAGTACGTTCACATGATGCATCCGATGAAGGACGTGAATTAAACTGTTCTGTATAGTCGTAGTTGAGTTTCGACTAATGCACGCCACAATTAGGATATCATCGTCCAAGGCATAGATAAATTGAAAGTTCACTTGGTGTGTAATCACTAAACTCGGTATTCGAAGATTTGAAAAGTTCTTACCGACTAGACTATCATCAAAATCGAAGAAAACGTTTGTTTCGGTGGAGAAGCGCGAGTTTATTTCTTGGATTGTTGAGATAGCATCCTCCTCTCGAAACGTTAAAGCAATTTTGGTAGATTCAATGACCACTATACACAGAACGAGCAACAACTTCATCGTGTAAGTACCACACTATGTTTTGTTAGTTAATGCACGGTCAGTGGAAATGAAATCGGCTTATAAGGCGAACAGAATTAATTATAGTTTGCAACCAGATATTTTCTTAGAGAACCTAATTGTTAGTTATTTCTAGGTAATTAGTTTTGTTTGCGCCCTTAGTTGACTAATTTCAGTAATTGAATAGCGCCTTGTGACCTTGTTTTGGGACAGGATTGCGTCACCATTTCAAATAGAGGAGCACCAACTGAGCATAAATTTAACCAAATCCGTTTTTTACAAGAACAGTAAAACTATTTAAAAAAAACTTTACTCTCGGAATGCACAGCGGCATGGGCAACATTGTTGGAGACATTTTGTGTCGTGTCAACAGTGTAGGCGATCCCATATACATAGCTTTTGCCTTTGACAACGCTTCTCAGGAGTGTGTTACATTATATGCGATTGGAAGTGTGAGTTGAACTAGGACAAAGCATGTGAAAAAAACGTATCGCAAGAAGTACTATCATAAGGTTTCTACAAGGTGAAGTTCTCCGATAATTAATGTGGATCCTAGTAGTTCATGAAAGACTAAGAAATATCGCCAAGGATACGCAGTCGGCATGTTGTAAGAGGTAAATCCGAATAAATACTTTTTTAAACAACTCAAATTCGGTGTCTAGTTCTAATGCATGATCTCTCTCATAGGGGATCCGGTCCACCAAGTTGAAGAGTTGTACTATTGCGGTGACTGCTCGGTCACGTAAAGAATTCTTATCTGTGAAAATTTGGATAAGTCTCAGAATTTTTTTTTGTATGCGGCTTCATCTTTAGAAACAAACTTGGACAAGAAGTCTTGAGCTTCCAGCATGTGAATGAGTGCATCACACGTATCAAGGCTAAATTCGTTAACATTTGCCGGCTGACATCGGGCGTCGGCAATCGGAGAACCTTTTCCGATCGATTGTCGCCTGATCTCTCACGAGGTCCCGTGCCATCAACATCAACTACTGACGACCTGTTGCAACACTGTCAAAAAGCCATCAGGGATGCCGCCTCTAATGAGTAATTTTTCTTTTGGCAACCACAACGAAACCCTTACATATCTACGATTGGATTTGTACGAGGCTGTATATAAGCTACAAGTCAGGATGCCTTCCAGATACGTGCTGAAAAATATCTACTGAGACGACCCTGAGATACTATTGCTATCTGTAGTAGTATCTGAACCTGAACAGATGTGATAAACTTCCGAGAGTTAAACCTTCCCAATTAACCTTTCGAATGAAACGAATGTGTTGCGCCTAATTAAGGCTGTTTTGCAAGGCCGATAGAACTTTCACTTAGGAAAAAATAACACAAAAAATTAACTTTTGATCAAACATTTTCTTTTATTCAAAAGATCAACTCATATGACGTTAAAACTAAACAAATTATTTAGGCCTCCACGGCTTAAGTTGACGACGCGGATTCTGAACGTCTAGGTTTGGGTCAACTTTCCGAGCATGTCATGAATAATACCAACTACATACATATATTGGATTGTAAGGAGTCGATTGTTACTATTTCGGTGCCGGCTAAAAGTTTTGGGCAAATTTCTTCAGCTAGCGCACGAAGAAAGCCCCAATTGCGTCAACCGACGACGAATCGACGAAATTTGGATCTTCTTGCACACTTCCTTTTGAACTTTGCGGCGTTATTCTCTTCAGTACGAAACTTTTTTTGATGTTGTGCTTTTGTTGAATCATTCAGGTTGTATGTGGTACCAAATACTATTCGCAGTTTGGCAGATGACTTACACAGATGATCGATTATGTGCGCCACAAAAAACACGAAGTCGTAAATATCTTTTAACAAATATCTGAAAAGGACGTAGCAGTCAAACATGTCATTTTCTTACATTTACATATTTCTCATAAACTCGGCTGTGAGTTGTTACTGTAGTCTGCTTTTGGGGCGTTAAAAACTGTCTATTTATGTAGAAGAGATTGTCCATGTTTTACGGACAATTTGGTACAAATCCATTTAATTTGAACGATTGAATATTGTCCAATGTATTTCCAAGAATCCTTTTCCACTCCAAAAAATTAAATTCAATTATCCACACATACAACATGCTTGAAATATTGTCGATCAACGACAATAATCACATCACCAAATTCACAACCCCCACCTCCCTTAGCTGTTTCCCTTACTTCGCAATAAGGAAAGAAATGCAATCATAATATTATTTCAGATTTTCGCACTTAATATCCTGTTCATGGAAAACGAAAACGGAATCATCCTCAACGCACCACATGTCTTCCTGCCACGTCAAATGAGCAAAAAATAATCAGAACGCGCAAAGAAAAAAAAAACGAATTCCTTTCGCACTTTTGGGGTTTTCATTGCAACGCCCAAAGGAATAAAAGTTACCCCCATCCTCATCGTACGTGATGCGACTTCAATTTAATTCTCGATGAAGACTCCTGACACCCACCCAAATCAACCAGAGCCAAAGGATCTGCGTATAATTGCAATCGTTCACCCGACATTTGTACTTCTCAATTTTTCTGTTTTCATTACGAACTTTCACACACTTTCGTACTTGAACCATGCGTGAGTGCAATGTGTTTGTTCAGTTTGATCCTTGAGGATATTTTCGATGTTTCCTAAAAAAAAAACACTCTAGCAGTCACGTGTTCAATTGGGGCATTGATATAAATAATGCAATTCACACCCACGAAGTAAGGGTTGTGGAAAGCAAATTCGAAATCCATCATCGATTGACGACGGCAGCTGACGAGACGTAGTAACAACACCACATCAACTGTCAGATGGATGAAGGATGGGAGAATATTTGATTAGTGTCAGCCGATGGGTTGAATCGAGGGTGTTTTTTGGCGATTTCGGTGAGTATAATGCGTCATAACTCTTCCCTTAAGACACTTACATACATGCACAGTAACCCTTCTTGGAACAAGGAAATTCATGTGCTTGGGCTGCCTATCCACACACTTGACACACAGAGAGATGAAGTATCATAAATTGGAAAAGGGGTTCTTTTAGAGAAAACGGAAAGAGAGTTTCCAAGCTAAATTAGAAAATTATCAGAAATCAAGAGTGACGGATAATGATGTATGCGACAAGTGATGGAAATTGGAAAGAGAATGACGACTTGCTTCATAACGGAAGTGTCAAATGCCATTGATGTACATTTCACTCGTGGTTGATTTTTACGAAACAGTAATACGTACATACATACACACATACATATCTATGTATGTATGTGTACAGTAATGGGTTTTCCAATTTGCAGGTTTTGTCCTTTTATGTAGATTGCGTTAACCATTTGAGGGTTTAATGAAGATGTTTTGCATGTTGTACGAAGCACGTGGCATTTTTTATCCGAAATCTGCGGTAACTTAAGAGAATTACTTACGATTGTCGTCCTTTAATTAAAAATAAGGCGATCAAATATATGTAAATGTGTCTCTTGCACGGGGAGTCCTTTACCAATGACTATAAATATATTACCAGATATTCTTGGGCAGAGCTTAGTCCACCAGCAGGGTCAGTGGGGTGGCGGATTACTGATCAACTTTTTTACACGAATACGATACACCACGAGTAACCAACAGCATCCCCAAACAGTAGACGTGTAATATGTAAGTATCCAATCTCTAAGGAAATATGTGAAATGACCCGTTTCGAGCTCGAATGGTGCAGCATTGTGAGCTCTGATTATTAGAAGGCGTACCACATTAGGTTAAGTTAGATAGAAGGGTGCCGTAGTTGATAAGAAGTTTTCCACGGCTTACTTAGACTAACAATGAGTCCATTGTGCCCATTAGTAGACTCTTGAGAACCTAAATGTTGTTATCGGCGGCTTAATTAAACCACCCATATATGTATACATATGTATGAATCTCAGAAGTATGTTCAGCTTAATGTTTCTTAGATCATCGAGCTCCGCAGGGAAATAGCTTCCAAGAGTCCTTTTCCAATCGCATAGCAAGCGGCGAATGAATTCTCTTTCCTCTTCGTCCTTGCAGTTCCTACAGTCCACACAGTGTCCCGTGACGATGCCGAGCGCTATTCGCATATCGCTGCGACTGAGTTTCATGAGATCTGTGGATCTCTTTTTGTAAATAGATTGCCCATAACAATTTGGCTATGTATCTAATCGATACCAACGGCTGTTAGCTTTCTTGTTGGACTTAATGTTTATCTTCCTACTAAGCGGTGTGCTAGTCTTGGGAAGGACCTGCGAGAAGCTTAGATGTGACCCCTGGCTAGTTGATCCCCTTTACGTTACCTGGTATATCCATGTGGCCCGGTATCCAACAGAGGTTCACCTTGTTGGAGATATCGTCTAGTCTTTTTATGCACATTTTTACAAACTTGGACCTTACCGATGTTGACTGTAACGTTTTTTCAGAAATGTTATCCTCGCTAATCATGTCCGCAGATTGTTTTATGGCAGTAACCTCGGCTTGAAAAACACTCCAATCGTCCTCAAGTCCGAAGGAACAATTTGTATTTCGAGACTCGCAGTAGGCACCAGCACCAGTACCTACATATGTACGTCGGTATAGAGAGCCAGTTCATTTTGAGTACAGCCTAACCCTTCATACCACACCTTCCTGTTAGGAATTCTGATAGGAATTCTCTTGGCGTATCACATTACAGGATAATGTGATATAACTAAACACAGTTTCCCTATTCTCGAGTTAGTCAAAAATGGAAAATGTTGATCAACACAAAGGAATAATAATAATAAAAAAATAGGTCCATCCGAATTCATAGTTGATCTCTTTAGAAAAAGTTCAATTTTGGCACGTTCCCAACATGGAGTGAAGTGGAGTGAAAATAGACTGCTTTGTATTTAATTTCAAAAAACGGTCTATTTCGGCTGCACGGGAGCTTTTCCGAGTACACCTGGAGCTGGTCAGATGATTTACTAGATCGTTCTATCTTTGATACTTATATCATAGACTGTACTATTAAGGCAACTTTTGGTATTACTCGCACTGGAGCTCTGATAAACTTGAGTGACACCTATCATAGGAGCTTGGTCTAATGATTATAAAGTCCGACGCAATGACTACGGAACTTCGACTTTTCTTGCGCTCTGAACTGCCTTTGGCCAGAGTCTACGCCGGTATTGTACTGTAGTCTAGTTTTCATAGATAGTTTCAAAACCAGTCAATCAGGGTGATGGTGACTTCGCTGAGGAGGACAACAAAAGACGTCAATATTCGTTGAGCAAGTATGTAGCTGTTTTTCAAGCGAATAACTATGCTATCTTATTGGCCATGGGCTATGTAATAAGGAGTAGGTAGAGAAGGTGACAGATGTGTCTGTGGTGATAGCAAGACTGCTCTTAAGGCCCTGCGAGTTTATTTGACCAGTTACAAAATAGTTCAAGAATTGGTTCGCAAAGCAGAACTCTTTGACTCTTGTGAGATTGCTATACAAAGGCTCAGTTGGTATTTCAAGAACCTTCGCGTGTCCTTGGTTATCATCCTAAATTGATGACTTATTACAAGCTCTGTTGTGTGTTGCACGACTCCTTAGGACGCTGGCAGACTGAACGAATGCTCCCAGACGACTTTAAGAACTTAAAGGTATTCTTGATGTCTCTCAACAGAAGTGTTCTAACGGGACATATCACTTTTGGTAAACATATCAATGTGATCTAAGTGTCACTTCATTACTAAATTGCTTTCTACAAAAAACCAGAAAACCAGTAGAAAACAGAGTTTTGATTTCAGATAGTTCAATTGGGTCCTCCGGACCGACTTTATTCCTCTCAATTCGAAAACCAAGTTGAAATAATTTTTCTAATGCAAGTGGTAGTGAGAATCCTAACACCTGAGCTTGAGCTGGTAGAAGACTTCTGACGGGACGATGGATGGAATTGCACTGGATGGTGTGCTAAGGAAATATGTATGTATGTTAAAAGTTTCTTATAGATTTACGTTGGTAAGAGTGTTCTTTCTATCACGCAATCTCTGAAGCCAACGCTGACATTATTGCGTTTTTCTTGCTGCCACTTCCACAATTTTTACACCAAAATACGAATAATTTAACTAATTATCTGAGGAACGACTCAATAACGTTACATTTTTGTTTTTATAAATGGCTGGCTCTGCTACTGACCCATGAGGCACTGCAATCTATAAGCTCCATTGTGCGGGAAGTTTTTTGACCTTCCAAGTCTAGGTCCTTCCAAGTCCTTGAATGCTATCCCAGCAGAACAAGTCGTTTCGCTTTTCCCATTTGTCTAGTCTTGTTCTAACGCAAAATTAGGGATGTCGCAGAAGGGTTTGGCACCCACATACATACAAATGTACCTTTCAGAGAAAGTTTTTCTAGATAATTGATCAGAAATTTTATTGACTTCATTTCATTTGTGTCCACCAGAAGACGCATAGTTATTAATACTAAAAATGTTCAATCATATACATATATCCAAAGCCAACAACTCACACTCTTTTTCAAATGTCGGTGTCGTACTGTTCTTTGTGCACATCGCACTCTTCACCAATGTAAGGCGTTCTATAAAACGATTTCCCTACAGATGGAAATGGAAGTGGAAACCAATGAAAACTCTCAAGTCATGTGTATTCAGTGAAGTTTACCTTTGAAACGCTACAATTTTCCAAAACTTTCTTCATCAGTCTTCGCTTCTTAAATGCACGTGAGTCTCTTTTTATGAAATAAGATGACATCCTAATGGGACTTGTATTTGTTCACTTGGGTTCCTTTGCCCACTTCCATACAATTCCAATGAACGTGCATGGGGTAACGACAGACATTTATTTGAAACGACTCGATGTAGGAACACCACCATTGAGATTCAAAGAGACAACATTAAGAAAAGTTCTTCAGCGGTGATGGCATACCCCTCATACTCCACAATCATGCAGCTTGAACTGTATAGTCGACATCATTCTAATCATGTTCCCGAAAGACCTCACCTCCACACTTGAGGAAGGAAGTTTATTATTTGCTGTTAGTATACCCTAGAATGACATCTCATTTCATGTTCTTTGACATAATCGACGACAACGACGACGATGTTGTGCTTGCTTTAGAAAGCGGTTTAGAGCTCGCTGACAGTGATGGTGTTTATGGGGTTTATGGTAGGATATTTCGAAGACATACACGAAGATGACCCAGTTGTGGTTTCTTGAATTACTTCCAAATGGCTACAAGCGTATAAATATACATAAGTTTGTCTACTAGCATGGGTTTTGGGGTAGAATTGAGCTTTTGTTCACCATGGTATGGGTTGATGATTTTCGCGTTTGATAATTTCAATTTTTGATTAAGGACTTGCAGGCATGTTGACCTGATTTCCAGTCTGTCACTTGATGTTTCGTATTAAGATCCTATTTAGCAAAATATAATTGAAAAGACTGTGATTGGATTGGAACGACAAAGAAGAGTTCATTTTATTGAATGAATTTCAAAATATAGGACTTGAGAAGCTTATGCAAATTAGGTTTGTCATAAAACGGTTTTTTAAGTTAAAGAGAGGGTGACTTTCAATATCACCCAATGCTAGGACTATGTGGGAGTCATTTTCGACGCAAAGCTCAGCTGCAAACTTATCATTGAAGAGGGAGTAAAGCAACCATATACATATAAACTCATGAGCCAGTAGTAAAAACCTCGGCGAAAATTAGGGTCTTCATCCTCAAATGGTCGTATAGCTTACCTATGGGCTGCTAGTATGGTGGATCGCATTGAGTAAGGGATGCAACATTATAAATCTAAGTGAGCCACAAAGAAAAACAGAAATAGACACAACAAGCGCTAACCGGTCATATCCGGCAGAAACATTGAACTATCTTCTGTGCCTCTGACCAACAAATTAACTTCAATAAAGCTGATTTGCGAAGCCAGCCAGACCAGACTCCCAACAAACAAACAACTTGGATACAATCCGGCCTTTTCCCAAAGTCATTTGATAGTCTGTTTGAATATGGTGTACATTTCTCAACACTAAGTTGAAAGAATCTTCTCGCAGAAAGTCTGTGAGCAGTGGCAGTTTGCAAGGTGATATCCTATCACCGTTTTCTGAAATTCGGTTGTTTTATTTAACTTTTATTTACCATGGCATGGCCTACCCGCGCGAGTTTGAGGAAAGCATCCAAACACACTGACCGAACAAAGGATTTCTAAATGTACATAGCTTGGATGCGAAAGCTTGGGTCTAAAACTGCACCCAGACTAAGGGCTGATTGTCTCTGGACAACGGAGAACTATAGACATGCCTCTGTTCTAAATCGGTGGCCTATTCCAAAACTCTGGATGGAAATGGACTACATCATACCTATCTTTCAATGCGATCTCGAAGATTCAATATCAGAATTCCTAGCAGAGTGGAATGGAATGAGGGAAGAATCCGTACCGAGGATGAACTAGCTGGCCAAAAAAGGAATGCCACTCTTGACAGCCATTTCTTTTCAGAACTATATGAGCTTCGTAACACTGAGCTAAACAAGCTCCTGAGATGTATACATCAATCTAGATGGTTTTGTTGCGGTCAATATTAAATGCTAATGCTATAAAATTTTTAATCTTTAAATTTTTATTTCTAGGTTCCCAGTATTACTTATTACAAAGCACAATAAACCCTATGCGGTCTAAGTGAGCCGTTGACGCGCAGTCATCAGGGGCATCTATTCACCAAACCTAACTTAGTCTCCCAAAACCGAATTGGTCCTCTTTGCTAAAATAGAAAATGCAATTCTAGTCCTAATGAACAAAGTGCAATGTCCGGGTATTATTTGGGATACAGAAGGCTACAGTAGCTTTCTTTATCTGTAAAAAAGCAATTGGTAATAAATGGGGACTGTAATTCCGTATTCCGCACTGGTTCTGTGTCTCTGTCATCTAAGACTGACCAGGACTAGATTGTCGACTGGCAAAGCCAATGGGGGTGATAAAGGCTATTAACGAAGTTTTGTCTTTCTGCAATGCTAGCAAACATGCCGGCCTATCTGCAACATTACTGGTTTTACCAGAAAAGGGAAATCTAAGAAATCCCCTGTTTCTTGTAAGCTGAATGCTATTGGTAAGACGAATTTTAGATGGACTAAGGGTATTACTTGCCAAAGTACTAGGCATATTTAGCCTTAGGTGGCCCGCCATCCCTCAAACTGTTTGATCTCATTTAGCAGATTGCATATTGCTAAAACTTTCTGTGTCATTAGAAAACACTGTCATATACTTTCATATGTATGTACATATGAAGGTCATACCAAAAGTTTTTTCTGCGGGTAAAGTGGGGACTTTTCCTAATATCCTGTGGTATCACAATGGCCCTTTCATTGGTCTAAGTTTACCTGTGTTACCAACTTGTGGTCCGTGTCATCCGCACCAAATTGAGAACAAAGTTTCGATGTTGGAAAAAAATAAAATGCTTTTGGAGTCTCCGCCGCTTCTTAAGACCGAGCAATTTTTGTTTTTGTTAAAGCAGTTTCTGCTAGTTACGAAGGCCATTGTTTTAAATACCATTTCACAACCTCATCAATCCACGCGAGAACACACAGTTAGTTTTGTAGCAATTTGGTTTAAAATGTGTAAATTTCGTTTACACCATTTTTTTAACAGCAACGTCTAATAATAATCGAATGTGAGATATCCAACTAAAAGCCTTTAAAAAGAAGAACCCTTCCCACCTGTATTAGTACTTACTATTTTTTTATTCGCCTTTCAAAATTGAAAGCGTCTGCTATACTCATGAAAAATCAACCCAGTTCCAATAAAGCTATTTGGAATATTACTCATGTAATTTTCCAGAATCCATATGGGTTAATACACACATCCCATAAGGAAATAATAAATTCCAATTTTATTTGCCATAATTTCCAATTGCAATTTGCATTCCTCGGAAGCATAAATCCACCCTCAACAAGTTCTAAAAGCATCTTAGTACTATCCAAAGACTTTGAACTCCCATAAAGATTTATATATCCCTTTTCATGGTATTCCATTGCCACAAACAGAGACCGACATTATAACTCGAGAACTGAATCCTCAGGTACACCACGATACGCCACATTCTTACCAAGGAAGGTGGCCATATAAATTTGTGGCAAAACACAACCTTGCCTGAGGATAAATTTATGTCTCCAAATACTGTTTTCAGCATTTGCCATCAATAATTCAACCGATAAATTTATAGCAAAATGTTTATTTTCGGTTACACAAGTATTAAACAATCCGCAGGGGGTGTAACGTCTCTGAAATTCAACGGGAAATGGTTTACGACGCATATCGAACACCTAATGGGAGTTTTGTGGTCACAAAATGTATTGCGTGGTTATTTCAATACAGCTAATGGAAAATTAAAGATGCTGTTGCGAGAACGATGTGAACGTTTCATTATTTTTAAATGCAAAAGGTTCTTCCCGATATTTAAGAACTAATTCATTTAAAAGTTCTAAGCCGTTGAAAAAACATTTTTGCTTTAAAGTTCAGTCTTGCTATTTAAGATTGTTTGGGAAACCGCGTCTATGATAGGAGAGCAAGGCCCAAGTTATAAGGCGTTGGAAAAATATGAGGAACGCCAACAAATTTCTTAACGCACAAATGCCTAAGAACTGTGATTATCATGAGAACCTTTTAAATACCATTTTCCAGATACGAAGAAAAACCTGAAAAGTGTGTATAACGAGTTCAACTTAGACCTCAACATGCTATTCGTAGATTTTAAATACCTAAGCTTTTGACAGTAACTATAGAAACAAATTCCGAGGGCATTGAATGAACTAGGCAACCAGAAATTAATCAGACTTGCCATGCTTACCCTTACAAATATGTACATAAGGAAAAGTTCTCTTACAAGAGAAAGTCTCGGATGTCTTCAAACTAGTGGGTAAAGCAGGGCGATACACTGTCTATAAGGATTTTTAACTTTATGCTGCAATAGGCCTGCAAGGGCCTTACGAGTACTCAAAAAATACAGCAGAATAGCAATCGTGAGTAGAAATCGACGCTACTTAGAGGAATTATTATCCCTAATTGTACATGTTGTAGTTGTCCGGTGTCAATAGAGGAGCCTCGCACAATATCTCGATTGATGACTATAGGTATATTTGAGGGTGTCTCGAGTTTTGAATTCCTTGGTTTGGAATAATACAAAAGAGTACCTACATTGCACCGCATACTCTTCAGCGTTACTCGACACAGCTGGATTAATTTTGGCGTAAACTCGATATTAGAAGGTTAGTAAGGATATGCCTCAATAGTTGGTGCAAGATATATGATCGCCCTTTTTGTAGATGGAGTATATGGACCTGATATTTCAATCATCAGGCATACTATCGTCCAAACATACTTAATGAATGATTTGGTGAATTGACCCTAGCAAAACATCTCCTCCGTATTTGAATAACACAGTCCATGAAAGTGGATAGTCCTCTCGTCCTAACACTCTCTCAACATTTCACTGTTGATAGTGTTGCTTAAACACACTCATTTTGGTGCTCCTTGTAGTCTCTAGAGATTCCAGGCATGCTTAGGGATCCAACTTTAAGTCTCTTGCTCACTGGACAGTCGAGATCTTTATCTGGCTGCTAGTTGATAAAGGTCAGAGTCGATCGATGTTTGCCCATCTGAATGGGCATTTGACACGTCTCGCATCAATATGCGCATGGTCTATTTTGTTGGCAGTTCGACACAGCCACGTTAGTGATGGATTCGTAGTCTTGGGGACCTAGTGGAACTTAATAAGGTATTACGATTTGCTAAAAAGTCGTTAAGTTGGAAGCCATTATCTATGCCGCGTCGTCGAGGCTATGGAGATATGTATTTTCCTTATCGATTTTAGCACTGAAGTCCCCGAGTACGATTTCGATATCGTTTTCCGCGCAGGCTTCTTAGGCACCAAGAGATCATAAAATTTCTCTGTGACAGGGTGTTCAGCCTAATCGGTAGGGGCATACATACATATTAGGCTGATGTTACAGAAATCAGCTTAGATGTGGATCACAGCCAGGCGATCTCCTACCGGCATGAAATCAGTAGCCCCTGACCTGAGCTAGTTTTAAACATGTGTAGCGTTTTGTGGCAACACTAATAGATGTCACAATCTTTTCGTTTCGGAGAGAATTCTTCCGTCACACGCCCTTTATCAAAAGACTCTTTTGAGTCACCTAGCTGCTAAATAAAAATAATGTCAAAGTATTGTTTTAGCCTTTTCTTATTTTATTAAAAAAATCAGAGAAATAGAGTGCAGGAGATCAGTATATATGGGGGTCGTTTGAGAACCCTAATATTAGCCCTTTACACGAAATGTCTCTTGCACTAACTTCTACTTCTGAGGGGCTATCATGTTTATTACGTATTCAAAAAAAATATCTCCACCCGCACCGTAATCGACAATTGACATCGTCCATCAGCGAACTGTGTCCAAAAAGTCTTAAAATTAAATTAAAAATGAATTAAAAATTAAAATCGAAATTTAATTATAGATACAATTCACTCTCCCCATCGCAATGGAAAAGGACGAAAAACAAAAAAAAAAAATGTAAAACGAAAAACCGAACAAAATTCAGTACTCCATCCAGATGATGAGCAGGATAAAATTTAATTATTTTTCCATCACAATACCGAAACAGAATTGATTGAATTTCAATGGCAATGTGACACACCAGCAGCTTTCCGTTGAACAATGGTTGTCCATCTTATGTAGGATGTTCCCCATCCATAGTGGTTGGCGGGGTGAATACGATTGACGTTCGTCAATCAGAGTCCCATCATCATGTGGGCACTGACAACCAAGGCGGATAGTTGTCATCAGTGCTTCTCAGTCCATTCATATTTGTTGACTGACGTGAACGTGGCGAAATGATAAAATACCAATTGTATGATGTCCTTATGGTGCCGAATCGTAGTCGTGACATATGTCGCACAACGACCGGTCACTGAACGATAAATCTGTGAATGCTAAAAAAAGTCACACTCAAATGTGCCAAGAGTGTTTCAATGAACACCACTAGGATAATGGTTAATTAATAATATTTCGGTGGGAGTGCCACTATCGTGGGAAGTTTTGATTTCTTTACAATAATAAATTAATAATTTACTTTCAATTCCAGTCTGCGTACGCCATAAAAGGATGTGTTCTAAAGAAATAGCATGTCATTGATGTAGGAGTTGAACAGATGTGTTAAAAGCCGCGGTAATTTGCATTTTTGAAATATGCCATCCTTGTGCATGTGTGTACCTAATGTCTTCCTGGAAACGAAGACTAAAATTGGTTCTTTTAAAAATTCTCTTTGACACTAACGAATGCGAAAAACTAGGGGAATCTATTCCGCAAAACTGAATTTTTGAACAAAGATAAAGATGAAAACCCCAACCGTTGCTCGTAATTGTAAGGACGCGATATACGCAGTTGTATGGCTGTTCTAGATACCACATTTTCACGTGTATTCTTTTTCGCGTTAACTGGGCTGGATGCCCCAGAAAGCTGAGCCAATCAAAAAGAGCGTCAAGAAATTGGAAACTTTACAAGGTACTATTGAATAAGGATGCACTCTATTCTATTTCAGGCAGTATGTGTTTAGGATCACAAAGTCTTGGTCGAAAAGAACTAGCTTTGATATAGTTGCGTGATTTTGTTATATTTCCAAGCCTCGATATACATATGTATGTATGTATTTGAATCCCAAATAATGGCACACCAAGTCCATAATGCTGTATGAGTTGTGCGAGAGGGACAGTTTTATATACATAGCTTGGGTGGTCTGAAGTGTAGTATCATCCACTTCTACCAAGGAGTACAAGCTCTGTAATTGCAGGGTTTTCTTTGTGCCCGCATTTATTCCTTCAACTGTAAGAAATGTAAAAAAAATCCATAATTTCGCTTAGCATATCTAAAAGCGTTCTTTGAACTGTGGAAGTAATCTAAGTTTAACACAGTTTCCTGAGGATATCGAAGACCATCACCCGCAGCAAACGATCTACATAACTCTGCCGATAGGAGAGCTTCTGATTACAAATTTCCTTAATTAATTGTGTCTGACTGCCGCACGTTGAGCTTTCTAACTCAACTTTCTTTACTCAACTTTTATAGGTCCTACTTTTTGCGTTGCTCAAGGAGGCTTTTAAATTCCAGAGTGCCCTACTTTAGATGCTCCAAGAAGGTAATGATATCCTTGCGTTCTACATGTCCTAGTTATCTGAAGCCCTCACTAGATGCAATTTTTTTGGACTAGTTCTACGTTGCTATAGAATTGCCTTCTCTGGTTCCACAGACAGGTCACGAAAGTCAATCTTACTTGCTTACTTAAGGTGGCGCTACAGTCCGAGGTGGACTTGGGCCTCAATCAAAAAGGGTCTCTAACCAGCTCGATCTTCAACTTCCACTTATTTGCCCCATCTGAGTCGCTCAGATCCTCTACTGCGCCGTCCCTCGACGATAGATTCAAAGATTTTCTGGGACGGAACATTGGTGTCCATACGCTCTACATGAACTAGCTACCTCAGGCATTGGACCTTCCCTCTTCTGGCTAAGTCGACGTCGCTGTACTTCACCGTACAGTTCGTCATTGTTTCTCCTCCTCCATTCACCGTCTATATAAATGGGACCAACAAACACTCGACAAAACAAAAGAGTAACTTCATCCAATGAATGGGCTGCGGTGATTAATGTCTTATAAAGGGTCACTTTAGTTAAACAATATAGGGCTTTGCTACTCAATTGCCTCAACAGCGGTTGGCAAGAGTTATTCTTTGTTTGATCTCAGCGCTGATGTGGTTGTCTTAATTAGCGGAACCTGATTCTTCCTTCTTGTTGACAACATATACTTGGTCTTGGTTTTCGCCGCTTCCTTCTCAATAGTCATGAAAGCGTCATTTACATCACGTTGCGTTCTGGTCATGTTAATATCGTTGGCGTATGCGAGTAATTGGACGGACTTTTGAAAGATTGTGCCTCTGGTGTTGCCTTTTAAGTTTTCCACTATTGTTTCAAAAACGATGTTGAAGAAGTCGCATGACAGAGCGTCGCTTTGGGGCAGGTCACCTTAAGCAAAAAGTACAATATCGACAGACTAAAAAAGTTCAAAGAGCAGCATGCGTAAGAATCACGGGCGCTCTGAGATCCTGTCCAACGGATGCTCTTACTGTGATCCTTCACTTGCTCCCTTTTGAACTTCACATCAGAGATACAGCTTTATGTTGCGTAGTCCGGCTCAGAGAATATGTGTGCTGGAATGCTTTGCATTACGGCCATAGTAAAGTCCTGGAGACGGTACCAAACAACCTGGTTGCGTCTTCGACGGATTATAAAACCCCAACTCTAGATTTCAGAAAACATTTTTCTGTCATTTTTCCAACCAGGGCGGAATGGAAGAGCGGTAAAGTAGTCAAAGATTTTGATACTACTATCTATACGGACGGATCAAAAATGGACTGTGGAGTTGGCGCAGGCGTTTTCTCAGACAATCTCGATCACTGAACACTCTCTACCCACCCAACCGGAATCTTCCTATCTTCACTGATAGCCAAGCTGCTGGAGCAATGCCGGAAAAAGCTGAAGAAATTGCGTGATCAATCAAATATTGCCCTCCCTCGGGTCCCAGGACACAGTAACTATGAGAAGGGAAGCGAGCGGGCAAACGATCTGGCCAGGCAAAGGTCAGCCCTTAGCGGCTCGCTGGCAGAAAGAGTCAATGCCCCGCTAGGATTCGTTGAGGGTAACATTCACAATCATTTCTTAAAGCTGGCCAACCTAGCTTGGAACACGCTTTCCAGCTCCGCTATATCAAGAAAAAAATCGCCCAGCTATAGCAAACCTAAAACAAATGAGCTACGAGGCAGATCAAGACCAGATACTGCCAGAATTGTAGCCATAAGCACGGGCCGCTGGCCAATAGGAGACCGCACAGCCAAGCTTGGCATCCCTCACAACACCTTCTGCCGTAGCTGCAGAGATGCTAACGAAAAAGAATCCTTTCTTCACTTTTTGCAGGTGTCCGGCCCTAGTGAGAACCCGACAACGTACTCTAGGTGAACCCTTCTTCGACGAACTGAAAGAGATATCAGACAGAAGGATTGGAACATCTACCTGAACTTGACAGGATGGGTGTAGTATATCTCTCACCTCAACTGTAAACAACATTATATGTACAACCAGGTTACACGAGTTTTGTGTATTCAAAACGGCGCTAATTGTGTTTTCAAATGAAATAAACGGCCACCTTTACCTACCTACCTAGATCGTTTCTCGACTAGAGCAAAATGTGATTAACCTGGTTTTTGATATGATGTCTTACATCGGTCATTTGCCATACATTAGTCTAGAAGTTCACAGAAACTTTCTTTGGCGTTCCATTGTGGGCAACTAATGTTGTTAAAACTATCCTTGATGCGCACTGGTATCAGACTTTCGATCATATGTATATAGTTCAAGACTTCGTGCCAAAGTCTGGGTCTGTCAACTCAAACAAACGCTGCTTCTATTCGCTATAGAAATCGCCATTATAGATGAAGATTTTCAGATTTTCAATCCAAGTCAACCAAATCATAGCAATATAGCCAGGTGTCTGAGTTATCGATGCTGTATAGATTTTGTATCCCCAGTAACATTCAGATCTCACCACGGGTCGCTTTACGGGATATTACGATTTTTGTAGGGATTTTTAGATCCCTCCATTTTTGCGCCTTTTGGACGGCACTGATTACTGGTTATTCACATTTAACCTACATATTTGTAGGCCTTTCAGTTACCCGCCAACTGGCAGCTTAAGCTTCAGGCCGATTATGAACGGTGGAAATGTTTGCATGTCCCATCCTAGCTTCTTTCAACTAGCAGGGTTCTCTATCCTTCCATCAGAGAGTGGTGACCTATTACCGACTGTTTGCATATAAGAATATAGGAAGTGTCACCCTGTATCTTAGACCCCGGAATATGCGTTCTCACTAGAGTTTTCAACACTTCTAGGTTGCATTTAGCCCAAATATCGACCCTCTTTTACACTTAAAACTTAAGATTGTCTTCTACCTACTATATACTCGGTATAGGTGACCGGTGTGGCCCATTTCTCACCTTCTAAATTCCTCTAAAAATTTTAAATGTATACTTTTCATTTGGTTTCACGTGAATGACGTATAACATGACGTGAAGTACATTTGAGTTGAGATGTTCTCCATTTCGAATATTTCAGATTAATCCACAACACATCCTGACCTGGTCAAGTGGAAGTCGAAATGTTCAGAACATAAATAAATTTTATGTCATCCTTTTGAATATTTCCTCATTCACTGTGCTTAAACTCATACAATATGTGTCTATCTCTTTTGAACAAGCTACTGTTGTTGTGGTTGGAGTACGGAGGATGGGACATACACACGTTTCATCACATCAAAACCCCATTGAAAATCAAGTTGATTGCGAACCTTTCACTTCAATTGATTATTATTATCATTGTTAGGGATATCATTCCCAGGTGACTACGGCAAGGCAGCTCGATGTGAGGATACATGAATAACCATCTATCTATCCATGTAATTTACACACACCTTTACTTGACCGATCTCCCAGTCGTTGGCCGGAACTAAAGGTAAATTGTGTACACATCCGCCTCCCATCCGCTCGGCGATATCGTTCGACATTGTTAAATTCCGTATGCACTCCATATGAAGTACATAAACAATTTTATCCTGTCCAAAGGACATGACTCTTCAAAAACCCGAACCCATTCAGTTATAATAACTGAAAGCGTGAAGGAAGTGCTTGACTCACTTCACTGTCACAACCAGGGAGTGAAGGTATCAAAACTTTATCTGTAAATTGACGTAAATGCGATCATACTGGAGTGGGAGAGTCGGTTGAAGGGTGAAATGTTGGCGCGAAAACTCAAACAGAGTGAGAACAACATCACACAACAACAAGCGACAATCAAGCGAATTTAGTCCTGTGAGGCGGTTAAGTTACTCTCTAAGGAATCCCTGTGGTTAAGAAACATTTTGATGTGTTGTGTTGGTGTGTATGACTATTTGTGTGTGTTTGCTGAACGGGCGATGGTTAGTTGGGCTGAATAGCACATCTACGATGACAATGGCTTCCTTTTGAATAAAGAACTTCTTTTCCTGCGGAGATTATATTCCACCACTGTTGGGTTTAGTTCGTCCGGTTTGAGATGACACCTTAAGGGTAAGTTAAGTGAAATGTTGATTGTTGGTTTAGGTCGCTTTGGAGTTTTCGTGGGTGGTTGGGGGTGTATCCAACTGCGTCTGAAGAGGAAATAACAAGCAGCTATTGTTGTTTTATATTGTGAAGTTGGTTTTGCAGGTGCGGATATTGTTTGGTTTATACGGCTCCAATTTTTTTTTGTCTCACGTAGAGAGTAGCCGGATTTCGGGTTTCACAA
Source organism: Blera fallax (assembly GCA_946965025.1). NCBI lineage: Eukaryota > Metazoa > Arthropoda > Insecta > Diptera > Syrphidae > Blera > Blera fallax. The sequence goes on from OX337245.1 coordinate 24,739,784, forward strand.
AGAAGGCTCTTTAGCTTTAAGAAATATTTAGTTTATTTCAAATTAATTTCGAAGGGACGAGCCTGTCAGCTTTGCATTATAAAATGGCATCCGTACGAGATTGTAAGGTGCCCTCTGTCATAGTATGAAACGACATACTTTAGATGTACATAAAATATTGATTTTCTACAATTTGGAAATTGAATAAAGTCCATATCTCTCGTACTTTTAGAGCTGCCCGCAGATAGAAGACATTATTAACTCAAGAATAGGTTGAGATATGGGGAACCCCGATCGTTCATCCGTGCAAAGGGTATCCTAATTTGTACTCTACAATTTCAACGATCGCTTCGATCAGTTTTGCTTATATAAAAGGTCTGATCGATTTTACAGGTAGAATGGATACTCTCCCTGAGATAAAGAGGGCATTTGATAGATTTAAGTGTGTCTGCGGTATGAGCTATAACAGTAATTCAAACTTAACCTTATCTAATGTGGACAAAAAATTTAACGCAGATGCCCATGCAAACTCTCTTTAATTTTTGCAAATACCATGGGTCAGTTCGAATGACCGCAATAGTTCTTGGTATCAAGTTGAATAGAATAGCCTTACGAGATCCATTGATAAACCGCCAATTTGATCTTAATACTTTCTCTAAAAAAATTGAGGGAATATCTTTATTCAGGGTAGTCTCCCCAAATATACTTTGGCCAGCAAATACGATAGGTTTTTCATGCGCTCTAGGATGCCTATGCTAGTTTTCCACTTAAGCTTCACCTCAAAAATAAGGTGAATATATTTTTATGTAGTTTGTAGGAAGGTTCGCTATGAGAAATTTTCTGTTATTTCTTTCAACATGCATAATATCAACCCGTAAAAAGGGCTTAGAGAAGGCATTCTTCAAAAGTTATCTAAGTGTAGTCAAGTACTTAACAGAGATTAGTCTGCGTAGGCGATCACTCTGCAAGCTTTCCTCACAAGGCTGACTCGCTAAATACTTAGTTCCAAAGAAGATAAGATAAGGCACCACTTTGCGGGATACATATCTTTAACAAACCTTCGTACAGATGCTTCAGCGAGTTTTGTGTTGATAATCTTGCTGGTGAACATCTACGAGTAGTTAATCGAAACACTAAAGGCTCAACTATAATAGTCGAAGGCAATCGGAAGCTAATGTCAAAATTCTACGTTAAGTTTCCTTCAGTACTCTCAATTGCTTAAGTTGCCCATAGTAGGCGTATGTGAACGAAAGCGACTGTCAGAGTCAAATCATTTTGCCTGTCATTTGTGTTTGATGTGTTATTAAAATTAAAATTAATATTATTCATAATTCATATTTGATTAAATTGTATTGTATTAAATGTAGGTATTATGAAGATAATAAAAGAAAAAAAAACAAAAAAACGAGAACTTTCCTATTTCTGGTTTTCCCTCCGCGCTTCAAGGAATTTTAAAAAGATGTGTTCCTTCAAGTTGTCCTTAGCAGCTGATGGGAGATTCTTGATCAACTGGAATGGTGGTTGTTAAGCGTTCTTGCATTTTTCTAATTGCAGATCCGAATTGTTCACAGAGATCACTTATGCCCACTTTCTTTCATCAATATCAATTTACAAGACCAATAGTTACACGAACTTACCGTCTGGGTTTCATGGACTCTTTTAAAAAGAGCAACTCGGAAAAGAGTGCCCATTCAGTCTCCTCGCAGCCTCCACTTCCAGACGGCCTGTCCTCTTTGCGTAGTTCCCGACCAAATTTCTCCCTGAGGTGTGTCCACTTTGTTTTTCATTCCGAAGCTGAAAAAACAATCCAATTGGACAAGCATTTACAGTTGAAATAAAGTACATACATATATTTAGCAGCATTACGTTACCCATTTTCTTCGTCTGTCTGGCTATATCTTCCCAAGCCTTTTCCTTCTTTACGCGATTGAAATAAAAAGAATCCTTTTTCTCGTACAGCAATTTATTTTGGCGCACAAGAGTAATCAATTGTGAAAGGAAATCGTAATCCTCTGCGCAAGCCATTTTTTTTTTCCAAGTATGAATGTGAAATCTATCTAATTTAAGTATGTAAATGAAATCTAAAAATAATAATTGTTATTTCAACTGATAATTTTAAATGTACTTACCTTACAAATAAATAAAACCAAATTTCTTGGCAACTTTAAATTTTTAATTAAACACAGCTGTTCAAATGTCACATTTTCTTACGAAAGAGCGAATGGTTTCGCTCTTTTCGTAAGTGAGTGAGCAAAAGTGAACGAAACTTGACGAATCGAAGCAAAAAGCTATTATAGTCGTATAATACAAATTCCTTGTACTCGCACAGTTACGTACGTCGACGTACGCACCAGTGCAGCCACCTAATTTTCAAAAAGTGAAGTAAAGAAAGGAAGTAGAATTCAAAAAAGTGAAGTGATTCAAAAGGTATCATGACATAAGGCCAAATTCTAGCACTTGCCACTATAACACTTTGATAAAACGACACTAGGCCAAGTTATCTACTCGATTGTTTGGGATTTTTGTTTTCACAAATTCAAACTCTTAAACAAAATATAAAAACTTTGAATTAATATATCATAGGAACATTTCATTCTCTTAACAAACAAAATAACAAAAACAAACTATTTACATATAACAAAAACAAAAAAAATTAATAAAGTTATTTTATGTACATCAGTATTGTAAGAACTTACCAGCCGGTAGTATGTTGCTGCGCCAGTATCTTGATCTTTGTAATTATAGCAAAAATATACTTCGAATGCTCTTAGTGACGATAAAAGACTGTTATTTACCATCGAACATCTCCTGTATTAGTCTATAGTTCATACACCAGTTCGCTAATGACCCAAGGTACTTGAAACAAAAAGATGTATTTCTCTTTCAAAACGTTTTGCGTTTAAGCTTAATGTGCATTAAATGCAGCATTGAAAGTAACAATTAGATACAGATACTTCACCCACGGTGTTGTCAGCATCATCCAAGCCTGATGAAAAATTGCATTTTCAATAGAAGGTAGAGGAGAACAAATAGGTCTTCATTTGAAGGTGTCACGACGTAATCAGTGCGACGATTTGTTGGTGGCCGTTTGTACTTGAGTACAGATACAATTAGACGAAATAAAGTCTATTATCTGACCTTCATCCCGATTTCAGATAAAAATAATAATTTTTACGTGGAAATAAGGCCACATGAGTCACATGAGTCATGTGGCCTTATTTCAATGACTGCTGCCCAGCATTCATTCATTTTTAGGCATTCTTGAAGATTTACACTTTAATCAATTTCAAACCAATAAAAAAAACATACAGAAAAGCTACAATCCATTTAGAACGGATCGTTTGATTAGGGTATCCTCCTTTCTGTATAAAGTGGGCGTAGGGCGCTATTTCATGTCACCAATAACTTGGAGATTAAAAATGCATCAACTTCTGATCAATAGCATAACTTTCAACAGCCATACTGCTCTTGGTTTCATTTGCGCCAGAAATTCGTCTTCCACTTCAAGATTTTTAATATTCAACCACTTCTGTTCCGTAGGATCTACCCACTTAACCATGATAAAATTGCATATATCAGTTCTATTCTTTAAAATATTTGAAGTACATACTCCTTCAGGGAAAGTAAGAAAAAAATATTTGAAGGAAGCACCGTCATTAGGTCCTCCATCAACTTTCATGCTGATAAAACATTTTAAAACAAAAAAAAAATTATTTCCTTTGATCCCGTGAAGCCAAACATACACGACCTATCATAAGTTGCAATCAGTATTCGTAAAAGCCTGCCCTTTACAAAGTACGCGTGCTTCTCGGGTATCTTACCCGTAAAAGTTTAATAAGCTCTATCTGCTCTGCATGCCGACAAAAAGCCAATTAAAAAACATAAACGCGCAAATTGTCCTTTCAGTTTTTTTTTTTTTTTTTTTTCATTTTCTATTCCTTTCTTTCGAGAGCGCAACAGATTTTAGGCTTTTGAAAGAAGGACATAGAAAAAAAAGAAATCTCGCTGTCGCTACTTTTACTACAAGTCTTCTGAAAGGATATTCTATTCCAGTGTGCATGTAGGAGCAGCACTTCACTTTGTGTATTGTGAATAGAAAGGAACCACATGGTACAACTTGAAAGCTTTTAGCGGAATCCTTTTCTGTGCATTTCTTGTTCTTGATTGTTGTTGTTCACGTTGATTGTTGAAATAGCGTCATTATACTTCGTCAGTTGAAAGCAGCGTGCCGCCTTTCTCAAATAGATTCCCAATCCCACACTAAAGGTAAAGCTAAAAGTAAAGGTAAAGGTTTTTACAAGAAAGTACTCTGAAGAGGTTTTGAGTTTTGTTTCTTTTTTTGGTGAAGAGTCGTATGTATTTACATGCATATGTGGTTAACGTACGTTTGCACCAAGTCATAGGTCTTTGGTTGTAGGGCATGGCTGTGTAACGCAATTCTCAGTTGGAATGTAATAAGTTTTGCAACACAATTAACATCTAAAAAAGTTATTTTAAAAAGTATTTTACTGAATGCCCTACTTTTCGCGAATGTTTCACATAATAATCAAATGTTACTGCTACCTCCAGTTTGGTTCTTCGTTCGTTTTATCGTCCACCCTGTATCCTGGATGCGGCTAGTGAAATTTTGGGACGTATCAACAGTAACAGTAATTGGTATAAAAGATACAATTAAGGAAAGACGATGGAGGGCTGCAAGCAATATTGTTCTGTGATAACTCTTGGTATTAGAAACGAGTTCAACGATACAAAGTGGAACCATCTCTTACAGAAATATGAGGGTACCACCCTAACTAATAAAAATTGTCGCAGACAAATTTAGTCACGTAATACCGGATGCAGCCTTAAGGACTACAGTTTGACTGTAAGTGTTCTACAGGGCTCGTGTATACCCCACGGCTGTGGAACAATGTGTATGATCGCGTACTGCGGTACTCATTGCATGAGGAGTAAAAAAATTCGCGCATAGTGATCTATTATGTCAGGAATTTTATTTCTACTCCACACCATGCGAAAACAATCCATTCTACCACATTTCCAGAAATTATAGGTGTGCTATACTTTAGCTCGAAATCGATATCCAAATGATCAATCGGAACAGAGCATTCGCCTTCTTGGCCTGACAGCTAACTCTGGTGTAACATAAATTTGAGTTTAAGGGGTGGCAAGGGTGTAGTGGTAGTGTCATCGTTTGTCGAGCTGATGGTTCACAGTTCAATCCCTGATGTCAGCAAGCATTATATGATAAGAGGCAGTCGAATCAATTGCGAAAGCTTATGGGAAAACTACTGCGAAGGCATAACACTGGCAGTAGGTTTGTCATATGGCTGGAGAAATTGTTCGCTCTGTTGATAATTGATATGCTTATGACATCAGGTGGACTGCGAAAAAAAATACTGTGAATCAGAAGCGAAGGCAAAAAATAAATGAAAACAAACAAATCTCCCCAGTTATTCTGGACACCACCCCTGGAGTTAATGTGAAACCTAATAACACCTGAGTTTCAAACCACTACACCAATCTCTTTCTCTCTCTTTCTATCTTCCTTTCAACGCCCGCACTGTGTATAAACATTAAAAGGGTATTCATAACCCCTTGAGCGCGGGTAAATTATAAAAAAAAAAAAAAAAAAGTTACCTACCACGACATTGAGTAACCTATTTCACATTTGCGGAGCTCCTTTTTTTATAACAAGTACAAATAAGATCTCAGCTTGAGTTTTGTTCCTCTGTTTGGAGATTGGCCCTTAAGGCGATATTTGAATCTACAAACATTCAACCTCTAAACATCGGCCCCTCGCAAGGGCATAACTGTCATGTTTAACCGTGCGAATAAGTCTGTACCAAAATAAATTTCTATGAGACAGGTCGCCTAAGTTATCAAAGTAATATTTTCTGAAGTGAAGCTTTTTATGAATCCTCTCCACCTCTTGGATAAGTGTAAAGGAAACCTACTCCTCCTACTCGTCCATACATCTTCTGCAAAAATCAGTTGAGGTAAGATTAAACATTTTGACGCATTTCTGCAATGTTACCAAAGTGCTAGAGGGCTCTATATACAGCTGGAGGCAAGTCTGCCTACTAAGCTGCCACGTAGTGCTTATTAGCGATATAAACTATATCGTATTTAAGAAATGGGACATAGGGAAAAGGGAAGCGGTTCCAGGGACTTTATTGTAGGTAGGATATCCGTGAAAGTGCAAATAATCAGCGCTAATATTACATTCCAATTCATCCACAAGAGGGCCGCCTTAAACGCAATGATATCCGCTTGGAAAGTTGCTTGAAATCTCTTTGCACTTGTGCACTCCTAAGTAGAGATTTTCCTCTACTACAAGGTGAATTGAAAAATTCTCGGGGCGCCATTGTCCATCCACTCTACAAGTCTCAGACTTCTAATTAATCGAACCCGAGCTCTTTTGATCAGGACAGTGGCTGTATCTTTTCCCATATATATACATATATATACAGATGCCCCCAAGCCATAGTGTGAATATTGGTAAATAGTGGACTTTCCTGGTCTGAAGCCAGACTAATATAAACTAATACGGCTATTGACAAAGAGCTTCGGGAAGATTGAGAGATACTCTACGTATATGAGAAAAGGCTTTGGCGATGTCTTGCAATTGTAGCCGTCCGATATCAAACCTCCTCACATTATCTTGTCTTTGCGGTTTTAAAGATAACTCCATTCTCCTTGGCTGCAACAATTGTTCCCTGCTAAGAGGTTGGAAGACTAAAGAGATAACTACTAAAAGAGAGTCTTGCGTCAATCTAAGTGGCGGTTGATTAATCAATAGATCCTTCTTCCCGCTGCAAAGTCGGTTATCCTAAATTCATTTTGGGAAGTGGTGTCGTGAAGGCTACCAACGATGCTTTCTCTTTCTAGCTTGGTGTTAAAATAGCCCAGAACAATCTAAAAGTCATAATTAGGGGACGAACGTTTGCTCCAAAAGCTCGTAGAATCTATCGTTTGTATCGCCATCATTCTCTTTTGTGGGGCATGTGCGCTTAGTGGGCTGATGTTTTAATATCATCTTAAGTGGAAATGTTGTTGACTCCATCTGGAGTATTGTATTGCTGTCATCTAAATTCAAGGAATGGTGCCTTAATATAAACCTCTCCTCTTCGGAATCTGTAAGACCGAAACCAATATGTTTTGGGGGATCAAAATGCGGAATTTTATCTATCCTTGTGTAGTGACCTATCATATATTTATTTGACCGCCAAAAATTCAAACAAATGTTGTCAATAAATAATTAATAAGTTAATTATTAATTATTAACAGATTAGCCGATAGTGCGCGACACTTGTCGCGATACAAAAGAGATAGCGTGACGGAGGATTGATTCCGCGTGGCAGACAGACACTGCTGGGTTGTGCTAGGCTTCACCCGTGTAACTAGTTAGCGCTGTTATTAACTTGTTCATACAAATTTTATATATTAAATATAGTGTTTTCTATAGTAAAATAAAGAAACTAATTTATTATTTTGCTTACACTAAATTGGTGACCCCGAGTTTTAAAAAAAAAAAAAAAAAAAAAAAATTACAACATTTCGTTTTAAGAAATTAATAAAAAAAAATAAATCGTGTCCGATGTCACAAGCAGATACTCAGCCGGGTAGTTCCGATAAAATTGAAAATCCTGACGTCCCTAATCCGATAAACGATGCTGATCCTCCACAAAATCTCAACCAGCAGTACGAACCAGAACAAATCGCTCGACTTCAAGAGCTGCAGCTGCAAATGTTCCAGCAAATGCAGGCAATGCGTGGTTCAGAAGTTGAGGCAAACCACGTGCAAGTGCGCCCACCACCATTTTGGAGAGAAAATGTAAGGCTTTGGTTTTCTCAGTTGGAGGCGCAACTCGCTCTAACAAACCTGCGAGCAGATGCACGTAAATTCAACATCGTCGTAGCACATCTGGACCAAATGACCGCGACTGAAGTTCAGGATATAATTATAAACCCACCTCAAGGTAACGCATATGTTAAATTAAAAGAAGAACTGATTTCTCGCTTGGCTCCATCTAGAGATCAGCAGATAAGACAGATGCTCGACCGAGAACAACTTGGTGACAGAAAGCCGTCACAATTCTTGCGTCGTTTGAGAGATTTGGCTGGCGGCACGATGACTGATGATGCCTTGAAAGCAATTTGGCTAGATAGGCTACCAGTAACCGTACAATCAATCCTTGCGGCACACCCTTCTGGTCTGGATGAGCTTGGAGTACTAGCTGACCGAATCAAAGAAGTTATTCCTCCGCACCAAGTCGCCAGTACTTCGTTACCAGCTAATGCGGTCTCCTCGCGTTTATTACAACAAGTTGAAGAGCTAACAAAGCAGGTTGAGGCATTGTCAACCCATCGCAAAAATTGGAACAGCCATTTACGTTCACGTTCACGTTCACGCTCGCGTGGCAGACAACAGCGCTCATCAAATGGTCTACAACAGCAAAAGGATGCTACAAGCTTGCCCACGCAGAAGAGAAATGGTCGCTGCTATTATCACCACCGCTGGGGAGCCGACGCGAGAAAATGCCAACCACCCTGCAACTTCAGCCAGCAGGGAAACGACAAAGGGTGTCATTAACGGCGGTAAATGACAGCCAAAAATCAAGCCGCCTGTTTGTTACAGATGGGACATCTAAAGTTCAGTTCTTGGTAGATACAGGGTCAGACGTGTCTGTTCTTCCACCCACGGGTCCACGTCATCGACGCCAGAAGTCTGACTATACCCTATTTGCTGCAAATGGAACTCCTATTCCAACATACGGATGTCTGACTGTAAACGTCAATCTGGGGCTTCGTCGCGAGTTTACTTGGCGTTTCGTGGTGGCTGACGTCAGCAAACCCATCATTGGCGCCGATTTTTTAGCATACTACCAACTACTCGTTGACGTGGCGCATAGCAGGCTTATAGATGGACTTACTGGACTTTCATCTCGAGGAACCAACGCTTGTCTTAACGGTGCAGCAGAGGTAAAATCTGTCTCCGGCCAATCTAAATATATTCAGCTGCTAAGGAAGTTTCCCAGCTTAACTAGACCGGATGGCGCCTTCAAAGAGATCCGTCATTCAACTGTCCACCATATCAAGACCAGACAAGGCCCTCCAGTCGCATGCAAGGCCCGACGTTTAGCTGCCGATAAAATGCAAATCGCCAAACATGAATTCGAGATAATGGTCAAAATGGGGATAGCTCGCCGCTCTAAAAGTTGTTGGTCTTCTCCTCTCCACCTGGCTCCGAAGAAAACTACCGGCGAATGGCGGCCTTGCGGTGACTATCGCGCCCTCAACGCCCGCACCGTCCCCGACAATTACCCGCCACGCAACATACAGGACTGTTCATCAAACCTCGCAAGAAAAAAGACCTTTTCCAAGATTGATCTTGTGAGAGCGTTCAATCAAATCCCCGTAGCTACGAGCGACATCGAGAAAACAGCGATAATCACTCCTTTCGGTTTATTCGAATTCCCGTTCATGACATTTGGCCTTAGAAATGCGGGACAAACGTTTCAAAGGTTTATTGATGAGGTGACAGCGGGACTGGACTTTTGCTTCCCTTATATAGATGACATCCTGGTGGCGTCAGAAGACGAAGAGCAGCATTTTCAGCACCTTGAAGTTCTTTTCAAGCGACTTAGTGATTACGGTGTGGTGATTAATCTGGCAAAAAGTGAATTCGGCAAGCGTGAGATCACTTTCCTAGGTTATACTATCTCAGCCGAAGGTACAAGACCCCCACAAGAAAGAGTCAAAGCCATCATCGACTGCAAGCCACCTGAAACCGTTAAGAAGCTACGCAGATTCCTCGGAGCAGTCAATTTTTACAGGCGTTTTATTAAAAATGCAGCAGAAAAGCAAGCTCCACTAAACGAATGCCTAAAAGGATCAAATAGCAGTGGTAACAAACTACTAATTTGGACACCAAATTTGCAGCATGCGTTTGATTCCTGCAAAGATGGTCTTGTCCAGGCAGCTTTGTTGGCACATCCTGATCCAAACCTAGAACTGGGACTATTTACCGATGCTTCCGACAACTCCATGGGAGCAGTCATTCAACAAAGATCTGCTGAGGGCTGGCAGCCACTCTCATATTTCGCTAAGGGATTTAGTCCAGCACAACAAAAATACAGCACCTACGACAGGGAGCTGCTAGCAATCTACTCAGCGATAAAGCATTTTAGGTTCATGCTGGAAGCAAGGACTTTTACAATTTTCACCGACCACAAGCCTCTGGTTTTTGCTTTTGGTCAAAAGCCTGAAAAAGCATCACCGAGGCAGTTTAGATACTTGGACTACATTGGCCAATTCTCTACCGAAATTAAACACGTCGCTGGAGCCGAAAACGTGGTTGCAGATATGTTATCCAGGATCGAAGGCATTTGTAAACCCATTGACTTCCATGATCTTGCTACATCGCAATCAGGTAACGTAGAACTTGCTAAGCTAATTCAAACCGGTTCTGCCTTACAGCTCGTCAAGATTCCTATACCGAACTCATCACTTCATCTCTACTGCGACGTCTCTCAAGGCACAGCTAGGCCATTCATCACACATCCTTTTCGACGTCAAGTATTCAACTCTTTGCATAACTTGAGTCATCCTGGTGTCAAGGCAACTGCAAAACTAGTTGCATCAAAATACATTTGGCCATCGCTACGCAAAGATTGCAGGGCATGGGCACAAGCTTGTGTACCATGTCAGAAAAGTAAAGTTACTCGTCATACGTCATCCCCAATTGGACATTTCGTTCCCCCAAGCTCGAGGTTCGAGCACATCCATGTAGACTTCGTTGGACCATTACCGTATTCTCGAGGATCAAGGTTTTGCCTCACTGTTGTGGATCGTTTTTCACGCTGGCCGGAAGCCTATCCAGTGGAAGACTCTACTGCTGACACGCTGGCAAGAACCATTTTCGGCAACTGGATCGCCCGTTACGGTGTCCCTCTGAAGGTAACATCTGACCGTGGTAGACAATTTCTTTCTGATCTGTTCCAGGCTCTTGCTCAGTTGTTTGCTATCAATCACTTGACAACCACTGCATACCATCCCGCAGCCAATGGCATGGTCGAGAGATTTCATCGCCAGCTGAAATCCGCCATCGAGTGCCACGAATCAGAAACCTGGGTTGATGAACTACCAGTCGTCTTGTTGGGATTCAGAGCATCGTTTAAAGAGGACATCAAAGCCACGGTAGCTGAAATGGTATATGGAGAGACCATTCGCATACCTGGTGAATTTCTATCCCCACGACATAGTAACATTGATCCTCCAAACTTCGTAAGTCAACTTAAGCGTCATTTTGAGGCACTTCAACCTGTAGCAGCCTCTCATCATGGATCGAGATCCACATTTATCTTCAAGGAGTTATCAACAGCCTCACACGTTTTTATCAGGCGTGATGCAGTCAGAGCCACATTGCAACAGCCATACGAGGGACCATTTCCTGTGGTTAAACGGACTAACAAATTTTTTGTCATCAAAATCAGAGGCAAAGATGTCACGGTTTCTATTGACCGATTAAAACCAGCTTTTCTTTTGTGTGATGATAATAATCAGCCCAAACAGCAAAAAGTCAACACTCCAACATCATCAGTGACTCCACCTGCCAACTCAGACGATTTTTCGGGGAAGACACGGTCTGGAAGACGAATTCGCCTACCGGATAGACTTGGCATATCCAATGAATAATTGCTATTTATTCGTGACTTACATTGGTTCACGGGCTAAGTCACTGCAGGGGGAATAATGTAGTGACCTATCATATATTTATTTGACCGCCAAAAATTCAAACAAATGTTGTCAATAAATAATTAATAAGTTACGCAGATTAGCCGATAGTGCGCGACACTTGTCGCGATACAAAAGAGATAGCGTGACGGAGGATTGATTCCGCGTGGCAGACAGACACTGCTGGGTTGTGCTAGGCTTCACCCGTGTAACTAGTTAGCGCTGTTATTAACTTGTTCATACAAATTTTATATATTAAATATAGTGTTTTCTATAGTAAAATAAAGAAACTAATTTATTATTTTGCTTACACTAAACTTGTACAGAGGACTAGTTCTGTTTTTTGAGAATTAACGCCTAAACCACAGCCTTCAGTTCATTTTGAGAGCATGGAGAGAGCATTCTGCAGAATATATTTGAGCGTGTTGAGATGTTTACCCGAGATAGGGTGTAGCAATGTCATATGCATATGCAATTACCTTACCGCCTTTCCTTTCCAGGGTTGCAAGCAGTTCATTCTTCACTAGGTTGATAACCCTGTTGGCCAACAACCGGTTGATCAATGTACCAATCCGTGCCGCAATTCAAAGGTTCGTGAGTGCACGTACATATAACTACTATTGGGTCGACATTTTTAAAGCTCCCTGGATATTGAGAAATGATACACTCCTTGCAATCTAAGGATTTTTTAACGATGCCAACCTGCCGATTTCTTTTTACTGTACGCATACTGGGATACTAAAAGCAATTTTGGATTGATGTTGCTGCGAATATGAGCGATATTATCTCTACAGTTTTCAGAAAATGTGACGACAGACTAATAGGTCTAAAGTCCTTGGGGCTAACAGTGAGCTTTTGCCGGCGTTCGGAATAAAAAGTAAATTCACTTCGGTCCACGATTTAGGAATGTGAACCAAATCCAACATCTGTTAAAAATAACAATAAGCCAGGGAAGGACAAAGTGCACCATTAGTTGGATTTCGGCGGAGATTATACCGTCTGGTTCTGCAGATATAAAGGATTTGAAGCTCCGTAAAGCCCAAAGAATTTTACTCTTAATAATTAGATTGATTGGCCTGTTTGGCGCTGATATTGTAGGGGTAGATGTAGAAAACGATGTATCGTTGCGGAAGCTGGGGAAATGAGAATTCATCAATAACTCGAGGGCTTCAATACTCGATGTGGTCCAAGACCCATCATTCCTCCTCTTGAATTCCTTCCAGAAGACACCGACTACACTCTTCCACAACTTTTCTTTGACAAACGCTGCAAAACCCGAATAGTCTCCAGAATAGACTGGCAAGGGGATCTAGGCTTACAAGAAATCCGGGATTTTTTTACAGATGGGTCTAAAACAGAATCAGGAGTAGCGTCTTCCAGGTGGAGAACATGGCGATCAAGGAGGCCTTGTCGTGGATAGAGTATAATGTGATTTCTAAGCAGGATATCATCATTTTTACCGGCAGCCAAGCCGCGATTAAATCTCTGGAATCTGTCACCTTTAACTCACGAACTGCCCTAAATTGCCGTCTCTTAATGTCTCTTAGTGTCTCTTAACAGGATGGCTAAGCAATTCAATATCCACCTCATTTGGGTGCCGAGCCACAGAGACATTCCAGGGAATTGTATGGCCGAAGCCAAGCAGAGTAGAACCCTATGGATTTTAGCCGTCAAGGCGAATCTCGGCACTTCTATCGTTTCAGTTAAACTGATACTCAAGCTCAACACTATTAACTTAACCAATCGCAGATGGGCAGATAGCACTACGTGCCTCATAACCGAACAGTTATGTGTCTCATTAGACACAACAGGGTGCTCATTTCAAACATAGTAGATGTCGGTACAATCATGCACGCAACCAGGTTGGGCTTCCTCGCTAGTGACTTCTGCAAAAGCTGCATGGATGAAAAAGGGGAAGAAACCATACTACATCTTCTTTCTACATGCGAAGTTCCCTCCGCTGATAAGAAACTGTTCCACAACCTCGGCGAACTAAATAATAAATCTGGAAATTTTTCTAGGAATCAAAATGGTTTGAAGAACAATGAAGATTAAGTAAAGAATTAAAATCTGACGACATTCGGCATTTGAATTTCATTAAGGCGAAAATGCCAATCACACAAATCTACCTTTTAGCATAGTATTTTCTTTAAAGCTTACCGACTCCAAAAACACGAAACAAACAACCTTAAACAATAGCAATGAATAGAAAAAATCAAATACAGTCGAATCCCTCTAAGTCGAACCTCCTCTAACTCGTGTTTTTCGACCCTGTTTTTATATTCCCTTCAAAAAAAATATATATTAATCCCTCCCTCTAAATTTTTTCCAAAAATTCCTCTAACTCGAACTAATTTAATTCTCCCGTGAAAATTTGACTTAGAGGGAGTCGACTGTAATTGGAACTCAAAGACGCACCCCAGCCTAATAAACTAACTTCACTTCATGTATTCATATTCCTGCAAACAATGGAAGTAATTTTCGAATTTTATTCCCACTCCAACCCGCCGCATTTCTATCCATTCGCATTTTCCTTGTTTTTTGTAATTCGTCCTTTTTCTCCTTTCTTTTTGTTACAATTTGAAAGGCTAAGTAAACAGGAATCCTTGTAAATTGCTGCAAACAAGGACATTCTCCATGAGAAGCAAAGCAAAATACGAAGATCAAAGAGCAAATGCAAGAACCTCTGCCACTGGGCGTAAAATATATTTAAGTACAACGTTAGACGAAAACAAAGATAAAGTGGGCTGAGGGGCGACTCCTACTAAAGTGCATGTATAGATACTTTTAACGAAACAAAATCTACATCTTGTATGTGCTTCGTTTGGGTGCATCCTCAATTCAAAATGCGAGTTGCACAGCAATGTTGGCGACAAAGTGAAAAAAAAACTTCTCTCAATTCAACCTTGCACTGCTTCGACTACTGTATAATCCTGCGGAGAACCAACACAAAAAAAATATATAAACTGGGATGAAAGTAGATTTTTATCTTTTTTTTTTTTTTTTTTGTATAACTTTTTGCGCACATTTCTGTTTCGCAATTTGCTGTTGTTAATTTGACTTCCTGATTCAAATGCGAGTAGAAGCAAAGAAGGGCAAGTACAGATATGTATATGTACTGACACGAAGTAACATCGAGTTTTCATTTACTGTCAATTCGTAGAAAAGGATACCTCAACATAGAGACACAAGAGAACATTTTCAAATGCTTGACTTCTTGTGTAATTTTAGGGAATTTTAAGAGTCAAACACTAAGAGGTAATCGTATATTTCTTCGTCACTTTAATCTTAGGGGAAACTGCAGAGAAAATGTACCATCATTAGATTAATTAATTTTTATTGTGATAAAGCTCTCGCGTGACCATTACACTCGCTAAACAAATTTTCCATTAGCAACCTAGGGGTTCTTTATCCAGCTCAAAGTCAGCATAATGCTGCTTATTCTGTCAACTGTCTTATCTGAGAACTCTTCCTAGTCTTGGACAATGTAGTGTCCTAGGATAAATCAAATCTGTATACCTGGGTACAGACGCGGGGTATCGTGTCAGTGTCCAAACGATACATCTCTGTGTCCAAAAATCGACAGGTCTTCACTCTGTGCTGCCCATAAGGTCTAAGTCCTTCGCAACAACAACGCACAAGTTCTTATTGCCAATATAAAAGTTAATATTATGTTGTAGCTTGACCGTTATTGTAGTTTCCCGGAAGTATGATTAATTTCGGCAATCTGAGCACTTTATAGACGATTATTACATGCATCCATTTTTGAGCTGTCAGTGTAGATAAAGATAGATGTGTCACTTAACAATAGTTTGGTGCAATATGCTTCGCTACTTGGAAAAGAGCTGGAAGATAATAATCTATGAACATGTTCAGTAGAATAATCCGTACTAACAGCGGATCATGTTCAGCCTGACTGAGTTTTCATTATATTAATTATTCCAGTTTTAAAGTACATTTGTCTGTAAATTCTAATGCAAATAAATTCCTAGATATAAGATCCTGGTGAGGTTCTCATAGTTCCTGTAATACTTATACATCCATTTCTTTGAACTTGGGCTATAATTTTAGACTGGTGTCTCATACCAGCGGCCTGATGCAGACTACAATGTCATATGTATATTATTATTGGCATAAGGTCAAAATACTATCTAAGAATAAACCTCAAGGATTTCCCTATATATAAGTAGATTTTGTATGTTCTTTTCCATGTTGTTCCCATAATATCTGACACCATCATATATTTTGACGAAAATACATTTATAGAAGGAATATTAAACTGCGGTGGTAAAACTTGTCTCTCAGTGTACGGTACGTCCTGTTTTCTGTAGACTGACTAAAAGTCCGCTCTATCTGGTTCAGTTGCTGATTTTGCTAAAAGATCTTTCAATTTGATCTCGAACGAACTTTAGCTACTTTGCAACGCAACATCATCTACGTATACTAAAGTTTTAAGCTGAGAATATAATATCATTGAATGCAGCAAGGTTATAAATTTTTTTCTTCGTTCATTTTTTAATACACTTACAAATGTGCCTAAAAGTTATCTTAAATTACCTAACAAGAATTTAAGTTTTAAAAAAGTCTTGTGATGGTCATTTAACCGATGTTGTACTTTATACATAATGGCTTAGTCCAAAGTTTGAAACTGTAAAAAAAGTTCATTGAAATTTTTAATACTTTTTATTTGTTTTAAAATAAAATTCTTAAGCACAAAATGAATAACCTCTGTTCATCCTACTTTTCGTTTACCCTTCAGATAGCGTAAATAGTGGTGATAAGAACCACAATCCAAACTGAAACTTATTTCTCTTGCATACTTTTCAGCTTAATGGAAATTTATCCATTCTTGTTAATGACGTCGTTTGGTGAGAAGTACACTTAGGCTGCAGGTTACGATCAAAGGATAGTCTATGTAAAATGATGCCAAAATGATCACACACACAATGAATGTTAACGATTTCATCGCCCACTGAGGCAGAGAAAAATCAGTGTGCTTGCAAGACATTAGTTTGAATGCACTAGTCTAAGCAGATTGGACGCAAGAAGGACCATAAAAGAACAAATTTATAAAAAGTTATTTTTTGAATCATTAATAAAAATGTGAAACGTCACAGCTGAAGGAAAAATTACCCCCCCAGGCACGCGATGGTGGTTTTCTATTCCTATTTTTCGAAAGGTGGTGCACACTACGATAGAATTTTAGGAAAGTTTTACCAATTAAATTTGCTATAGTAAACTTTAAGTTCAGCCCCGCAAAGACATTGTACTTGTGGTAAATGACTATGGTTCAATATCTCCCATACATTGGATCTAAGCAATTTGTTATTTAAACCTACTTCTAGTTCCACGTGGTGCTACTTGGGAATTGTTTCGTAAATACCTTACGAGTGTCGCTTGGCCGGCGGCCCAACGATATGCAAGTGACATCGTTCCGAAACGCAATAAGCTGCTTTAGATACAAAATCTGTTAGATTCTGTCGATTCATGTGTTAAAAAATTAACACCTTGGTACTGAACGAAGTAAAATGGCGAAACGCGGCCGAGTGCCAATCCCCGACACGTAACACTATCTGACTCTACTCTGGAAAACCTACGGGATTCACAATTTGGCACCAGACTGTGAACTTTGTGGACTTCTATAATGATAATGGTCTTGCTGGAGCGTCTCGGAATTCCGCTTTTTAAAATCCTGTTTTTTAAGATGCCCGTCAAAAAAGTTTTAAAATACCGTGTGCTAAAATTCGAAAACAAACTTTAACTTTCAAGGAAAAACACAAAAAAATTAACATTTGATCAAAAATCCACCTATTCGAAAAGATCTCAGGCATACGGCCATAACTGCTCATGAGGAAGTGTATTCTTTTCACCCAATTGTGAGTGACTTTTTCGAACAATGTTGGCCGTTTGTCACAATTCACGAAGACCACAGGAAATAATCGAAAATTGGCTCCAAATCTATTTATGAAATCAACTTATCGATGAATTGTGATTTCAATAAGTTGATGTTTTTGTTCACTATATGACACGTGCCACTATCTTGTTAAAACCATATCTTTCTCGGATGAACGTTACCTCTTTTTCAATGTTTATTGGCCAGGAACGTTATCCAGTGATCCTAACGCGAGCTCCGGTCTTATTTTTAAGGAAACAAACTTCGATGATGTGATTAGCATGGAAACCACATCAGCCGGTGACATTTTCTGAATTTTATGGGGTCCTTAAGGTTTCTCTTGATATGTCACATGGCTACTTCTTTAAAGCCCAATCCGCGAAAGAACGTCGCAAACGATCGTCTTTTGGCTTTTATTCTTGCACTGAACCTCGTGTGATCCAAGCAGAATTTATCTAGTGAACGGACAGATTCCCAAATATACACTAGCACATTTCTTTGACATGTTAATGTTATTACCGCATATAGAGAGGACGTGGTATGAAATCTATTTAAAGTTTGACGAATAGCTTGTTCAGATGGTCGGTTATGCGCTCCATAAAAATTACGAAATCGTCTCTTAGTTTTACGAATCGAAAAGCAATTTTCAAAGCAAATTTGAATAACATGATAAAATTCATCAAAATTATAAAAAAAAAATATTTGGAGCAAACAGCCTATAAAGGGAATACGTACAAAAGTCGTTTACAACTTCGAACTTCACCTACTGTTCCAAGAATAAGAAACCGAGATATGGGGAAAACATCGACTCGGAAACACAGAGCTCGTTGACAAAAAAAAAAAAAAAAAACAGCCAAGAGCATCTTCGAATCGCGGCTTCCTTTTTCAGGCGACGAGGAAGAACGAGGAGAACCGAATCGTTTCAAAGACCAAGCGATAACGTGTACCCGAGATATACCGAAATTTCAATGAAATTTTCTTGAAGTCTTATTCAAGCGTTTTCTCTTATTTCAAAAAAATTCGTTTCATTTTGTTTCTTTTTATCGGAACGAGGTGCATTTCACGAAATGTAAATTCGATCAAACAAAACTGCTAACTTTAAATTAAGGAGAGCCTTTGAGAAAGTTTTTAAAAATTGGGCTGAAATTATGCATTTTGTTGCGATGAAGAAAAAGACGTCATGCGGCTACTGTTTTTGGCTCTTCTACTGGGCATGGTAATAACTAATAATGACACATAAGATGTGCTTAGAAAACAACTGATGTTTTCACAACAATTCAGGGCTGTGCAATACGTTTTCAAAACTGAATATAAAAAATTTTCTGAGTAAATTGGTTTGGATGAGTAGACTTCAAAAGTGCAAGGAATGCTCCCCTGAGTACTCATATTTTTCCATTCATCCATTACTTTACTCGAAAACAAAAAGATTTAAAAAAAAAAAAAACTCTTCTGTAACACAAACAGCTCTTTGGCATTCCGCAGCTCCATGTCATCCAAACACTCACTTTGACAAGTGCAGCTTTAGAGCTTCTGTGAACAATGCAAGCACGATGACGTCAACAGGCGGATGCGTGCTAATTAAAGCGAATTTGTCTACAAAGTAAGTGCCGACGACTTTTCTTGTGTTCTTCACTCGAGCTCTCTCAACTTTTTGTCCTAGCCCACACACCCTTTCTCCATGAAATAATAGTCTCTACAGCTTTTCCTTACAAGAGTTTTTTGGAGCAAAAGCGGGCGTTAGGATTGGGAATTTCACCAAACCAATGGTATTCCTACTGTTTTCCATACCTCCCTGTTCACAAGAGTTCGCGTGCATTGGTTCTTGTGAATTTCTGTTGCTGTGGCAAAAAAAAAAAATCAAGGACACAATGGCGCAGTTTAAGCATATCCGTATTGTACTTACATACATTTACATGTATATATATATGTAGAGACACGCGAGAAAGTGCTGATAACATGGGCGCTGCAAATGTCTCTTTTCTCTCCACTTCAAAATCAAGTGGGTAATTATTATCCTTCATCCATTTTTCTTATCCTTTTCCCACATGTAAAGGAGGAAAAAAAAAATTCTCCTTTTTCTTTCAAAAAGAAAGCGAAGCAAAGTTGCGAACAGCGATGCCAGAGCATGCGGCAAATCCTTTGACACCGCTGCATACTTTCACTTCACGAAATGCAAATAGATGGTTGGTGGATGGATATTATGAGGAAGATACACGCGTATCTATCGCAGATAAATAGACTCAGGCACTGGCGTAATGGAACTGATGAAACAAAGGAAATCCTTTGATCTACGAGCTACACACGCGAGTTGTGATTTTTTTCCACGACTTTTCGTTGCATTTTTATTTTGTTTTTTTACCTTTTAGTGGATTTTCGTAGAAAAACAAAACTCAAAAAAAATCGTTTCGGGTGGGATTCAAAAATTCTGTTTGTAAAAGATGTTGTTTCTCTTTCGCGAATAAATTAGCCCTGGAAGCTATTTTTTTCTTTAGTTCTTCAACTTTTTTGTCATGATAATTAGCTGGTTGTTGATAAAACAATCTTTGGAGTATATCTCTCTGAAAGCCAACTGGGCACTTGCTTTGGTTAGTTTATATGAAGGGATTTCAAGTTCTGACTTTGTTGCATTTAAGTATTAGTAAAGAAGGATGACTCATCACGTTCTGGTGGTATATGAACGGTACCAAGGAAAAATGAACGTGTGGCAAAATAAATGAACGGGGTACCTAAAAGAACGCCAGTCATATTGCGTGATACAGTGAAGACGATCACCATCTATTCCTGAGTCGTTGAGGCTTTGTGAGATGACGCAGAATCCTGCTGAAACACGAATAATGTTCCTATACTCATACTTATAGAGAGTTTGGCTTAAAAAATAACTATAGCACCTTGATGTATCCAGCAGCAAAAGAACTGTAGTTACTAAAGGCGTGGATAACAAAATCAACAATAAATGTCACATACATACATATTTCATGGCCCTGGAGATAAATCTCTACCACCCTCTCAAGATATTGATCCCACAGCGTGACGTCTAATGAGCCTCCTCCAAGCAATTTTCACTCAATATGGTACGCCGATGGATTTAAAATGGAATACGCATTAGGCGTCGGAGATATTTGCCGTAAATTGACAGAGCCTTTGGAATCTTCAACAACGATTTTCCAAGCCAAAATCCACGCCATTGAATTATGCGCCGAAGGAGCTCTTATCCCCCTCTGAAATCCACAACTTATCTGCAAAACGCATACTCAGATTCATTCATTATAAACCCGCAGCCTTCACTTGAAGGCCTTGTGAGAAAAAGTACGGACTCATAACATAATTTTCAGTGCTTACTATTCCAAGGACCATTACCCTGGCCGGAAAGTTGCTGTACATCATTTGAAGGCTCTGCACAGAGCTATCGGTGGATCGTTTTATTGCTCTTCTGGTCCTGATAGATTTTGTTTTTATCGGAAAGAAAAAAACGAAGAAGGCATTGATCTTCCGTATCGTCTTCCACAGAACATACGCTGTTCTTCGTTTCCTCAGACTTATTCCCGCGAATTAGTGGTTTTTGCAATTGACCTCATCAACGTTTCCTCGGCCTGGGGCACACAATGCTGTATTTGTTAGTCCGAACGGGTTGAATTTTAAGTTACGAAACAAGAGAAAAACGCTGTCAGAAGCGTCTAACATGACGCGAAGCTTATGATGAAGGATCGAGCGATTAAAAAGAAGAACAAAAATTTGAAAATAAAGGACGGCCAATCTTTTGGTTTAATTTTAAAATGCTATATCGATGCAGACAAGCCTAACATACTTGAAATATTAGCAGGTATGTAGTTTCAAGCATACTATTAGAAATAGATACTTATCTACTCACTCATTTGGAAAAAAAACTTTGGCTGCGAAATAATCTTTTTGGACGACATCCATTTTCATCTCAAAAGCTATGTCTTCAAGCCTTTAAACTTTAGGTCTCGGAGTTAAAAAAAATTCACACGTAATTGTAAAGAAGCCATTACCTACGTCCTCAAGAGTAAATGTTTGGTGAAGGTTTTGAACTTTGAAGTTATCATCGTTAGCGTGAACAGAGTACGCTGCCGAGATAAGATAACTGATTTTTTAGGGGCCCCAATTCCGCGATTAGGATATTGTACATTGTTTTAGCAACATGACACAACGTTCCACACCAGCTGTCAAACAATGGATCTTTTGTTGGGTAACCGTTTTGGGGATCGGATTTGACGCTGCTTGACTTTTCCTATGGAGAATGGCTAAATACCATTGTTTCTCTAACGATCCACACACAATTGGAGCACTTAAGTAAGCATCCATAGAGCTATTAGTGAAATAGAGCCACAAACAATCGACCATGTAGTGTAAAATTTGGGTGAGATAATGGAATGGGATAGATATATAGATCCTCTATAAACCAACAATCGAACGGTGTAGTTTTATAAGCAATTTTAAAAAACCAAGCAACTCCACCTTTTACAAAAGCATGTCTTAAACATGTTGGGGATACGACTCAAATCGTTTGCACTGAAAATGGAGAACATTTTTACATTTCAAAGGATTTATCGCCCAAAAATAAATTTCGAGTTAACAATTGTTTGCCAACTGAATGGTGCACTGGCTTGGCTTCAATCTACAAATTGATTAAAAACGATTCACCAACCTCAAGTCGTACATCAAAATATTTTATTTGTTCTCTCTAGTATTTGTTCAATCTTCCACATCAACCACATTTGGAAAAAATAACTAAAACAACCGAATAAAAACTCTTCACAATACAAATTCCATTTCAATAGATTTATCATAAGCATTCGCACGAATGAAGCGTTTTTTTATGGAGTTTTTATGGCTGCTCTCCCCCACTCTGGGTGAAGTGACGAGTGATTTATGAGGTGTCATCACTGGTGATTGCACTTGAGTGTCTATTTCCAAAAGTAAATAATTCCTAGGAGATGGAGGATAAAAAACAAGAGCTGTACACACAAACAAACGCAAATTAACGGCTGTAGTTTAAATTAAAAGAATAATCGCTGGAATCAGAAAAGATTGATTACTCAATCTGGTGAGGGATTTATGCATTAGACAGTAGCAGCAGAAGCACCCATTGGCGCAGCAAGAGTCGCGGAGGTCGAATATGAGAACAAGGGCAAGTTTCCGCCAGCTGGTAGACATTATTTCCGGATAGTCGACAGATATATGGCGTTAAATTGCTGAGAATCAAGCAATGAATGATAAACACTTGTAATAACATAATAAAAGTATTTATGCGTAGGAATGTTAAAGATGCAATCTACTTGTAGTACATATATCGTAAACGCTTTAAGTGTAAGCTGGTGAGGATAGTGAGATTCTTTGTTCTGGGAAAACTAGCTATATTATGATTCGTTATTTATGGAGCTTTCAAGGTTTTGTGTAGGACGCTGGGATACATTCAGAGGCACTAGATACGTGATACTCAATGAAATGCTACAAATCAAATCAAATTAGCTCCTTTTTTATCGTTATTTTGCTCTTAGTGCGCGGTATGATGGCAGTAGATGTATACATATGTACATACATACATAACATACACACCTTGATATTTCGAAAACTAAAATAAAATAGGAATTGTATGTTGTGAAGACCGACTTTTATGGAATTATTTGTTTCAAAGCGAAAATATACACTTCAAAGGAAACATTTTGGCGACTTTTGGCTATCGCCCAAGGACAAAGAAATGATTCCGGGACATAAGGACTATTCCCGACTCATTAGAAGATCTTTTTCAAGATACAAGATTGGTGTAACTTGAGAAAGATTTCAAGTGATGGATATCGTAAGGCTCAGCGAGTCCGGCATCTAACATTCGACCAAAAACACAGTCCGGCTCTACTCTAGAGAATAAGCCGACAGTATGCCGACAGTATGCGTTGGACAGATTTTCACCACCACACAGCAGCTTCGTATCTTGAAAGCCTATCAGAAGGGTAAGTAAGATAAGAAAAATGACCATCATTCAGTGCTATGCTCCAAGAGAAACCGCGACTGAGAACCAAAAAGACAATTGTTGCAGCCAACAACTTAACGCGAAATGATAGAGGATTTCAACGCTTAGATAGGCACCGGCAACTCTGCACTCAAATACGTGATATGCCAATCACCCCAACATTGAAGGTACATTGTTTAAGTACAATGGCTGCCATAAGTTCAGATGTGTCTTTTCTATTAGGCAGTGTATCCAACCATTCTTAGAGGAATGGGATGCAGGTAAGGCTACAGCAGTCATAATAATGAGACGAACGTAATAAATGTATAAGACTTTCGTCCTTTAGAAAAACATGGCCACACACATAAACTCACAGCTTAGACATTTAAAGACACATCGGCACACCCACTGAAATCACGAATGAAGACACAAATCTACACTCATACACTCTATAGTCGGTGTCTAGAGTGACGATCTGTGGCTACGGAACAGTGTCAGAGGAAGAGGTAAGTGTTGTAGTTAGTATGGGGCCTATCGATATTCTAGTCTATGAAATGAAACGAGCCTACATCGGGACGCTCGCTAATATACAGAAGGAGTAAATGTAGAAATTAAAAAGGAGGAGCGGACGGACGACCTAAATGGTAAAACTGCAGTACTAATGGGATAACTCTACTGATGAAGGATGGATACACAATCTTATTCCTTATTCCAACATAGAAATTTGCGTGAAGTAAGAGACGTGAACTACCCAGTTCCTTACTGGTCATCGCAGATTCGGACACGGCAGCCAACTGCTTTAACCAGGAAGAAGACGCAAAACAAGTCATATTCCACACTTCCGAAGAATGAATAGCAACTTAAACGACCTAAGACATCTCATACGTATGAAGTGAATAGATTAGAAACCAGCATCCACATCAGACTCTGGAGAATCGAAAACCTGAGAGGAGAACAGAGCGTAGAATATATCACATTGTAGAGTAAAACATACATATAGTGCGTGTTCCATATGTATGTGCAGGGGTGTCATTTAGAATGGAGGTTGGTTGAATGATCGTTTTTTCCGATTTACGGACAGACATATGGATATATGTATGTGCATATGTAGAATACGACTTGTTGAGGTTAGTTACGAATTACTTCACAAATGGGAAGTTGAGATACCAAACCAACAAAGGGATAAAGTATTACAAGATCACTGCTGAAGTCCCACAAGGATTAGTACTGGACCCTCTTCTATGGGAAATCACGACGGGGTTCTATGACTAACTTTGCCAAAGGATCAAAATACGCAGAGTCAGCCACAAACGAAGCAGCCTAGCTAGTATCGGATTGTTTAAAATGAGTTGAGGCTCTTGACAGGTCGGCAGTCTGATCTTCAGATCCATGGATGTAATTAAATACTTATGACTACTACACGCGGACTACTCGAGCAAAAAGGTATCACTACTGTAGCCAGTCCTTTCTCGAAAACTGACAAAAAACCAAACTAGTCAGAGTTATCAATTCAGTTGTCCTATACCCTGCACCGGCTTGGGCGATGATGCTAGGAACGATGCAGACATTGAGAAAACTTTGGGCAACCTGCAGCCAATATTGAAGGAAACAGCATGTGTCACAAACGTAATGATACTGTTAAGAAATTTGAAATGTGCTGTTGGTCTACATATTGTTTCTCCATCTATTTACTCTACTACTTTGTTACATTGACATTCTATTATTAATAAAACTTAGTCAGTCCTTTTCTGACTCTTTTGGATTAAAGACTGTTTTTCCTTTTCGCTCTGTAATTTTCACAGGTTATGGGCTCAGGCACGAGGTTTCTTTTTCGTTAAGAGTTTAGTTAATTTTTCAAAGCGTTATATCGTTATAAATATATTTATAAAGTATTTAGTTTTTCCGAAGCACGGTTTAGTTTGATATATGGCGGATTTTGAAATTTTAAACAAAGAATGGAAGGAGATTTGCAGAGAATCGAAAGATTGCAAGGTGCCGAACAATGGTTGGTCTGGAAATTCCAGATCAAAGTTTTATTAAAAGCAAATGATTTATGGGAGATTGTCGACGGTACTTCAAAAAGGCCAACTATTAAAACGGAGCCATCAGCAGAAGAATCCGACTTATTGAAGAAGTGGATCAAGTCTGATAGCAAAGCCCAAAAGTGCATAGTGTGGTCAATGGGACAAGAGCCCTTATTACACATAATGTGTTGTGACAATGCATGCGATATGTGGTCGAAGTTGGAAAATATATACGAGCAAAAATCTAAAACAACTGTGCATTTACTACAACAAAAATTTTATAGTTTTACTAAATGTGAAGGTGAAAGTCTATCAATTCATATATCCAAACTTGAAAAAATTGTACAGCAACTCAAAGATTTGGGCGAAGACGTGTCGAACTCTATGATCATAACAAAAATTTTAATGACACTGCCTTCTTCGTATAATCACTTCTACAGCGCATGGGAGTCGACGGCAGCAAGTGAGCAAACGTTAAAAAATTTAACTGCGAGACTTTTAATGGAAGAGTCAAGGATTAATGCTCAAAACCAAGTAGAATGTGAGGCATTATTTGCAAGGAAAGGTAAAGTTTCATCCAAATACGGTATGCAAGGTAGTGGAAGCGGTAAAAGTAAAAAACCGGGAAAATGTTTTCTATGTAATAAAACTGGACATTGGAAATCCGA
Source organism: Blera fallax (assembly GCA_946965025.1). NCBI lineage: Eukaryota > Metazoa > Arthropoda > Insecta > Diptera > Syrphidae > Blera > Blera fallax. The sequence goes on from OX337245.1 coordinate 24,766,052, forward strand.
ATGTCCTAAAAGACAGAAAGAGAAGACAAATTTTAATGTTAACGGAAAAAGAGGTGAAGCTTTCATTAGTCAATCTACTTTTGATAAAATATCAGAACAGGATAGCTGGTTCCTTGATTCTGGTGCCAGCGATCACATGACATCGCACAGGGAATGGTTTGTCTCTTTCCAAAAATTTGACAATCCAGTGAATATCCGCGTTGGTAATGGAGAGGTTATTTTGGCACATGGCTATGGAGATATCAATATTCTTGCATATGACAATACGGATTGGAATGAGAAACATACATATGTATATCCAACGTGCTTTATGTTCCTGACATAAAACTAAATTTATTTTCGACAAGTTGCGCGTTGGACAAAGGCTTAGAAATGAGATCCAATAAAAACCGATGTGAGCTGTTGAGGTCAGGTGTCGTTGTTGCTGTGGGGATACGTGAAAACAAGATGTTTAAGCTGCTGTTTAAGGTGGTTGTGAATGAGTCTTACTTACACGCTGTTACCAAAGACTCTAAATGTATATCAGTGAGCGATTTACACTTATGGCATGAGCGTCTTTGCCACCAAATTTAATAAGGTCAAGATATTTTTATCAACGATGAATATTGCTGTTTCTGGTGATTCTTTATTTTTGTGCGGCATGTGCTATGGGGAAAAGTCACCGATTGCCATTCACAAGGAGTGTCAATAGAGCAACAACACCAGGGGAATTGGTGCATTGCGATCTTTGTGGCCCCATGCAGGTGGCATCTTATGGAGGGTCCAGGTATTTTTTATTATTTAAAGATGATTTTTCTAATTTTCGTTATGTTTTCTTTCTAAAACAAAAAACTGAAGTGACCAAGTTGATAGCAAATTATCTGAGACAAGTGGAGATTGACACTGGTTATGCTGTAAAGTCGTTGCGAACTGACAAGGGGTGGAGTTCATTAATAAGGACGTGCAGTCTTTACTAACAGCTCGTGGCATACAACACCAAAGGACAATACCATACACCCCTCAGCAAAATGGGCGAGCTGAACGCGATATGCGTACTTTAGTAGAGGCGGCTAGGTCCATGATATATGGAAGAAATCTTCATATTAAACTGTGGGCGGAAGCTGTCAATACAGTAGTCTACGTATTAAATAGGAGTGGTTCATGTCAAGTTTCCGGCAAAACGCCGTTCAATAAGAAACCCGAAGAATTCTCATTTAGAGTATTTGGTTGTGAAGTATACATGCATATCCCCAATGAAAAAAGAAGGAAATGGGATCAGAAATCTAAGAAGGGAATTTGGGTAGGATATGCCCAGAACACAAAAGGACATCGAGTTTTTCTGGACGGCTGTGGAAAAGTTGAAATTTCTCGCGACGTGCTGTTCAATGAAACAAGTGACTCAGGTAACGCCAGAGATGACCAGCGGACAAACGTCAAATTCGCAGAAATATATGATTTCTCAGAGAGCGAGCAAGGAGACGAAGAGGTAATTAACACAGCCGAAATGAATACACTTGTCGAAGGTGAAAGAGATGACAACTGTTATGAAGACGTATTCGATAATTCAACAACAACAAATGATAACATTAGTTTAGTGAATGAAAACCCCAAAAACGACAACAATAGTGATAATTCGTTCGGTGACTGCATGCCAGAAAATGTTGTGCAAAATTCAATAAAAGATAGATTGCGAAGCAGGAAACAAACAAACGTTGTCATATCTGAGGGATTTGCTTTTGTTGCCGAATTAAGTGAACCCACCAGTTACGAGAATGCAATTCAATCATCATCAGCAGACAAGTGGAAGTCTGCAATGGACGAGGAAATTTCAAGCTTGTTGAAAAATAATACGTGGAAGCTGGTTGATTTGCCAAGAAATAGGAAAGCTATAGATAACAAGTGGGTATATAAAGTAAAACTGTTGGCGAATGGTGAGGTGAGCAGATATAAGGCTCGTTTGGTGATAAAAGGGTTTAATCAAAAATATGGATTGGATTACTTAGAAACATTCAGCCCTGTTGTTAAATTTTCTTCATTGCGAACGATTATAGCTGTAGCTGCAGCACAAAATCTAAAAATGTTTCAGTTCGACATAAAAACTGCATTTTTAAATGGCGACCTTAGTGAAATTATTTATATGAAACAGCCCAAGGGCTATGACGATAACAGCAGGAAGGTGTGCAAATTTGCAAAGAAGTCTCTATGGATTGAAGCAATCTTCCAGATGCTGGAATAAGAAGTTTAGCAACGTTCTTCAAAAGTTTGAATTGAAATTGTGCTCCTCTGATCCATGTGTACTTATCAGCCATTCTAAGAAAAAGAAAATGTTATTGGCGATTTACATCGACGATGGATTAGTTGCGGCTTCAAACAAAGAAGATGTGGACGCGTTCATTAAATGTTTGAATCAGGAGTTTGAAGTTACCCATGGCGTTGCTGGTTATTTCTTAGGATTGGAAATAGTACGAAGGGAGGATGGAGCGGTCTTAATTCATCAAGCTACATATGCTCAGAAGCTGTTAAGAAAATTCAACATGGAAGATGCCAACAGATGTTTCAACACCAGCTGAAAAACGATCCAGTGCAGTCAACAGAAGCGTATATGCAGGAGCCTTTCCTTTCCGAGAAGCGGTCGGAAGCCTGATGTACCTGGCTGTTGCCACTAGACCTGATATTTCTTTTGCAGTAGGCTGTGTTAGCAGACACTTAGAACAACCAAGTGATGCAGACGTTAGTGCAGTGAAGCATATATTTAGATACATCAGAGGCACCATTAATCACGGTATAATTTATGACAATTTCAATCAAATGTATCTGAATTGTTTCAGTGATGCTGATTATGCTGGCGACGTAGAAACGAGGCGATCGACAAGTGGTATGGTTGTGATGCTTTGTGGAGGACCAATATCTTGGCGGTCTCAACGTCAAAAAAAGTGTTTCATTATCCACAACTGAATCGGAGTATGTTGCAGCTTCCGAAGCGGTAAAGGACTTAATATGGTTGCAAAAGCTTTTACAAGAGTTAACACTAGATCAAACTGCGGTATCAATTTTACACATTGATAATCAAAGTGCTATAAAGTTAATAAAAAATCCTGAATTTCACAATCGCACTAAGCACATTGATGTGCGATATCATTTTATACGGGAAATTTATGAAGCTAATTTATTTAGGCTAGAGTACATTTCTTCTGAAGAACAAACTGCTGATGTATTTACAAAACCATTGTTCAAAGAAAAATTTCAAAAGTTTAGAAAGGAATTAAACATATATTCGTTTGTAGATTTCTCTAAGTAACAATAATATGTAATATTGTTTATTCTTAATATTGTTAACATGAATTTTTTTTTAAATATTTTTTATATAATGTTGTAAACTAAACATATGTAGACCAAAGTGGAAGTGTTAAGAAATTTGAAATGTGCTGTTGGTCTACATATTGTTTCTCCATCTATTTACTCTACTACTTTGTTACATTGACATTCTATTATTAATAAAACTTAGTCAGTCCTTTTCTGACTCTTTTGGATTAAAGACTGTTTTTCCTTTTCGCTCTGTAATTTTCACAGATACTTATCGACATCCTCGTGAGCGATATACTAAAGATATATCAAAGGAGAGCCAATAAGAGGCAGCTGTTATCGGGAAGATAAAACAAGAGGAAAAGGCAACATCAATAGCTATGCTATATGGAAAAGAAGCCTATATAAAATAAGATGACACTAAAATATACAGACAGGCCTACAAGTTGATCCACACCATTGAGGGCTGGACGAAGCGAGTGCATGGGGGAACTGCACCAACCACCTTAAGCAGTTCTTATTCAATTATTGCGACTATAGGAAATACCTTCAGAGACTTGGGCACGTTAGCTCACTTTTTTGGCGATATTGTCTAGATCAGGAGCAGGACACAAAGCGCTCCGTATACCATTGCAGTCACCTTGCGGAAAAGCCATTGGAGTACACCGTTCCTCATAGATGCACGAAATTGTGTGGAAATTTGACCTTTCGTAGAGAATGCACAAAAAAAAGCTTCGAAGAACAGAGAAAGCAAAGAGAATAGAAACACATGAAGTATAGTATAGTTTGCTTACCAACTCCGCACAGTAGCGACTGGCGACAGTTCCGTGGAAGAGTAGAAGTTTTTAGGGGTATCCCTGGCATCGACCATTCAGTAGCCCGGGCTGTTGATATCTAAAAAGATTGCATATTCCAAAAAACTTACAAATGCACATTTTCAGAACCCATCCCCGATATACAAAACACACACACATGTGATGTAGAAAAGAAACTTCGGCTGAAGGGACTAGAAGCAAAGGTGGTTTGAGTGGATTCAAGTCTTACGCACAGGCTTTTGATGTTTGCCACATCTTTAAGAAAAAACTCATTTAAATCCCTACCATATCCTATGTTGTTACGACGCCACGACTTTTATTGAATACTTGTAGTATATATGCCCCGTCTTCAAAAAAGGCGATCCTATGTCCTGTAAGAACTACCGAGGCAAATCCCTGTTACATGTCGCATACAAGATCTTATCCAACGTACTGTGTGAGCGTTTAAAACCTTTCTGCAACACACTCATCGGCACGTACTAGTGTAGCTTCCGGTCCGGCAGATCGACAATAGACCAAATTTTCACACTACGACAAATCCTGGAAAAGACCAACGAATTTCAATTCGAAACTCACCACCTTTTCATCGACTTTAAGGCCGTATTTGACAGCATTCATCGTTTCGAACTCTACCAGGCGATGGCCCAATTCGGGATATCGTCAAAACTTATCCAGAAGTGTCGCGTAACGCTGGAAAACACGCCATGTTCTGTGCAACTTGGAAACACCTCTTCTGAGGTCTTCCAAACTGGCACCGGATTTCGGCAAAGAAATGCGCTGTCATGTGACTTCTTCAATATCGTGTTGGAGCAGATAGTGTGCAGGGCAGGTGTTAACACGGAAGGCATTATCTTTCACAAGTCTATCCAACTGCTGGGATACGCAGACGATATTAAAATTATCGGAAGATCCCGGCAAGCCGTCGTAGAGGCGTTTACGGCTATTGAAGAGCAGGCGAAACGAATTGGTCTTGAAGTGAATGAGTACAAGACGAAGTATATGTTATCAATAAACAAAAAATTATCTGCCCAAAACCTTGGTCAAAACGTCACTGTTGATGTTCCTACCTCGGAACAAATATAAATCCCACAAATGACACCTTTGTGGAGATCCGGCGAAGAATAACCCTAGCAAACCGCTGCTACTTTGATTTGGCAAAACAACTGGGCTCAAAACTCCTAACTCGACGAACCAAATTATTCCTCTATAGAACGCTCATCTTACCAGTTCTGCTATATGGTGCCGAGTGCTTGGCGATAGGTAAGAAAGCAAAGCAAATATTGGGCACCTTCGAGCGAAAAATACTTCGGCGGATATTAGGTCCCATATGCGAGGAGAACGAATGGAGGAGAAGATACAACCTCGAACTCTATGAGCTATACCAGGATGTGGATGTAGTCCAAAAAGCTAAGATACGTCGACTACATTGGCTCGGCCACATCGAGTGTACAGCAACGCTCCAGCCAAGGGGATCAACGAATCACAGCCCCCATGTTCGAGACGGCGAAGAAGACCGAACCTCCGACACAAAGAAGACCAAGCTGTCGCGGATGCCAGAAAACTTGGTCTTCACAACTGAAAGCAGAGTGCCCGGGACCGCAGAGGATGGAAGGCAGCCGCGTCTCAGGCAGAGACTCTCCAAGGGTCGGGAGCCCTCTAAGTAAGTAAGTACAGGTGCAGGCTTCTGTGGTCTTATACCGACTATTTTGTGTTATACTTATAGTTTGCTCTACATCTACTACTATCTTGCACATTGCAATTACATCGGAATCATACGGATATCATCAAGTTAATAAACTACAAAGTATTGGCTTTTCAAATGCTAACTTTGCAAGCTCCCCTATTGATTTAAGGTGTAAATATTTTCATAACACCATCCCCGTGGCTCCTCTCTACGTCTTATATGTATAAGTTTTGGAAACTTTCATTGGAAATTATTTCAAAAATTTAATGTTTAAAACAATCTTTTGTGGTGGTACCACTTAATTGTTTCAAAATAAAATTCCTTGCATTTCGCAACGCCAATTAATGGACCGCTAGGAGCATTGGTCTATAAATTTCTCTCAATCTCATTAATTAAGCGAAAATGTTTATTGAATTAACCGCGCAAATCTCAAAGATCACCTCCTGTGTTATGGCAAATGCAGCTCAAAGGAACCCACCATGGTTCCTTGACCAAATGGAGCCATTGGATTCAATGGGGATTATTTCTTCGGATGAATGTTGTTTTTCATATTTTGCCAGGCGAGTGAGCCGAACGCTTATAATTTACATTTTATAAATATACCACGAAGTTTTAAAATTTATGATGGCTGCATGTGTGCGGTCGAATTAAATATGCGAGACTACCCGTGGCATAATATCTTTAACTGGTGGATGCCAAAACAATCGCCCCGTGTGTATTTGTTTTCATAGCAATCGATTTATTTGGATGCCATTAATTTCTGTGGTGTTAGCAAAATAATGAGTGCAATTGATTATTGGGTTTAAATTGCGAACGGTTTTTTGGCACGCCTACATGAAACAGTTGCTCTTGTTTATCGATAATTACAATTTCATTGAAAAAAAAACAATAGTAATCACCGTAATTGCTAAAAATCGTTTTCGAAGAATTTAATTAACATATTGAAGGTTTCCCAGTTGTCAGTGTTTACTAACCTTGAAAACACGGATTACAGTGGATAAAAACGGTGCAAAAAAAATAGCATATTTGTAAATAATTTAGAACTAAATCAACACCATACACAGGGCTGGTTATGCTAGTCAGTCGATACCACAACCACACCTTGACCAATGGAAAGTCCACTATAATACCATACGATTTAAGGAGAGTCCTCATCCAACCCGTAGAAACAAGGTCGTTTAGATGGTGGAATAAAAGAGAATATAAAAAAATGTTTTTTTTTCGATAGAGTTGGGCTAGTACACACGAGATGTAGCACTGCCTCCTCCTAATTGTCAGAACTCTTACAACAGACATTTGCAGGGAGGCAGCCAAGAATAGGTTTAAGTTGAGCCTTTGCGATCCTACGCCCAGGACTGCAATGCATCTAATACTCGTATCTCCTTCCTTGGATGAGCATTTGCAAAAAAAAGAACAGAAAGAAGGAAGGAGTTTGATGCATTCATAAATGAGCGCGGCACTCAACTCTATATCCAAATAGACATAGAAACTGCTGCTCAAGTCTTGATTATTATTATTATATAGGGTTAACTTGTACTGCGACCTAATGGTCTATTGTGTCTCCTGCTAATACCTATTAGGTTTGTTCCCTTAATTATTTGCGGGCTGAGCACTCTTGCTTTGTATTGGCGAGAACAGTCCGCCCCAGAGACCCCTCTCTTATCCGGTTTCTCTGAGGAATCTGAGAATGAGAATTAGGTCTAAGGTTGGCATATCCTCATTTGATAATTGGTACTTGCCCAAGTATTTACATCTTTTGTGGGTCAGTGCCCCACAAGACTCTAGAAGATGCTCTGGAGTCTCACTGGACTCATTGTAGAATCTGGAAAGACCCTAACTTGTAACACCTAGTTCCCTTGGATGTTCTGATGAACATTGCCAAGCATATCCCTTAAATAGAGTAACAAATAAAGCAGTCGCAAAAATCAAAGGCTGACTAGGCTTTGCGGGTCTAAAATTAGCAGACCACAAAACGAAGCTGTTCCAACAACACGTAGGAAAACTGTTGAATTTGTGAATATCCAGGTCGGCAGTCAGACCATCAGATCTAAGGAAGTTCTGAAATGCTTGGGAGTACTGCTTGACAATGTGCTTCAGCTGAAAACTCACGTTTTCAAAATGGAGTTCTTTTTCGAATACTACCAAATAACAGTGGACCGGGGTATGCTAGAAGGATTTTGGTATCCAGAGTTGTCAGCTAAGTTCTTCCATATGCTGCCTGGGCGCAAAGGCGTTTGGGCACCAGAAACACGAAGAAAACTTTCGGTATCATGCAGGCTCTGAGCTACACGAACAGTCAGTGTCGTAGCCGGTGATGTACATATGTATATTCCTGGCAGCTTTTTCTCCGGTTCGTGAACCGTGCATGGCATTAACCCGGGCCACATAAAGAAGGCACATGCTTTGGCGAAACCAAAAAAAAGCTTGCTAGTTGTATGAACTTGTAAGTTCTTCATTCTGATCAAAATTCTTCTAAAATTTCGCACAATATCTCCAACACAACACTCGATTTGGAAATAATTGTTCAATATTTGTGAGCGTTTTTGTAGCATAATCCGATCCACTTCTTTCCGCGAAGGATTAACGTACTTCAAAACTAGCCCACAGAGCGCCCCGCCTTTAAAATGGCAGACTCTGAGAGCTGCATAAAAATGTGAATGCATCCGAAAGTTGATAGACAACTTTTGTCTATCTGCAAAGAGTTTTGAGTTGCAGCATCCAGGTTTAACATACATTGCCATAATTACACTTTTTTTTATTATGTGAATACCATAGCGGCCAATGATACTGGAACAGAAGAAATAAAATAAGTGCGGTAAGTGCGGTTAATTTAATAAACTTTCCGGGGGCTCACGTGACTTCGCGGCTCCTCTAAAAGGTTTGTCAACAACTGTCAGGCAGGCGTTTGGAGCTACATATGTAAAGTCTATGGTATGATGCCGTGAAATAAGGTCAAATGCAAAAATGTAGCTCCAGGCGCTGCCTGACAATTGCTGACATACTCCTATGTGGGAGACAGACTGCTGGTATTGATACCATGGTATAGCAATACCATGTTCTATACCACATATCTGTCACTGCAATACCACGGAAAAAGCTAGAATACCATGAATAATACCTATATTGAGATTCGCAAATTTTTGATGGTATACCACCATCTTATTGATTGCAGCGCCACTTTCTTTCTGTTGGTGATTCTTCATAGCTTCTTTGACAATTCAAAGCAATCAATCACAGCAAAAAGTATAACTACATGTTTTAAAAATGGATTCAAGGACAATTTGTATTGAAAACAATGAAGGTAGTAGAAGTCTGGAGGAATAATATCGGCGAGCTACGAGGAGCAGGACGCAATATTGGAGTGTTGCAAAAAATGTGGAAGGAGCTGGAGGAAGCGCAACACAAATGTCAAATCAATTTAAACTACGAAATGCAGTCTGTCAGGGGTTATGGTATTCACTATACCATGGTATCAACACCAGCAGTCTGTCTCCCACATTAGCGGAGCGACGAGGTCGGGTGAGCGGCTATACCCCACTATTATTTCCCGCTTTCAGTGAGATACAACTCCACATTAAAAAAGTGGACTTATTTCCCACTATATTTAGAATAAATTCCCATGTGGAGCAAATTTCAGCGGAGTTATTTCCCTGCACCTGAACGCAAACATTATGAATTTCAAAACATTTGTAGTTACTGTTTTGTATTTCTATCTATTTGTGCTGGAAACACTGCATAAGGAAGTTTCCTAACCAATAAAAGCGCATGTGGACCGCATTAACCACTTGTATTAATGGCGTATTTTATAGTTTTCAAATCTAATTGTGCTTTAACAACTTTATAAGAAAAAAATGTGTTCATTTTATTGGACAAGCTCCTTCACATCAATTGTTCATAATCAAATAAAATTGCGCTCTTAAATAAAAATGAATATACGTTAAGTGATATTTCTCCTTAATTTTCCAAGTCCTACTTCATCAATTGTCACCTACAGCCGACATTGCAGGACAGATTAAACTAAACCATCACACTTCGTTAACTGGTCAAGTGCACTTGAAAAAGATGTTGGCGCTTAATGGTCCTTGAATTGATTGTAGCGATTGTTGACAATTTAAATAATCCCTTAAATGCCGTAGTTCTCAATAAATGACATCAGCATTTGGCTGAATTCTCTACATACTTACTTTTTGAAGGAAAAGTCAGAAGCGGAACTACGATCTAGAACAAAAAGAACGCGGGTAGCGAACGGAGTTTTAGAAAACGGCGTTTTAGATACGGCAACGCAATCGCTTGATACATAATATCAGCAAAAAGAGTTTGGGAACCCAGATTCATCTTAATTCAAGAGACTTAAGAGAAGAGAACAATTCTTCTAAGACACTTTGGATCACCCAGCCTATCGATCAAGCAAGCGATTGCTGATTTTGATAATCCTTATGTACATAGCTCCATAGCAAAAACACAGACTCCATAGCAGACACACTCTATTTCCCTTCAATCACTTCTGCCTTAAGTAAGGGAGGAGTCGATGACGACGAATACGGCTGAAAGATCCGTTCTGCCTACAGCTACACCGTCAGCAAGCTGTTTAGCAACCTTCAGTTGCGCTATTAGATAAGCTATCTACAATTGGCAATACGGTGATGGACGCGTTGGTTGAGATGGAGAACAAATTATTTCAAATTGTGATGAACAACCTGCTCGAAACAGAAGATGGAGGCGTACGCAGTGTCTACTCGTTAGAAGTCGTTAGACTCTGTTAGGTGATCAAATGCTAGGATTTTCTTTGCATGGTTATTGATGGCTGGAAGTTGTAGAAATAGTGTTGTAGCTATTGCTGAATATCAATTGTGTTTATTTTACCTCATCGTGGTAGCTATCGGATTCTGGTTCTTGTCCAGTCGTAATTCCCCAGATGGAGCCAACGGTGACGTGCTAAACTTCCGGATATCTTACTTACCTTCTTCTTTGGGCTTCTTCGAAATATTTGTCCGATAAGGATCTCCAATAATGAGTCAGATTCTTAAAAAGGGATGGTGGCGGATGAACCCTAAAGGGGCCAAGAGAAGCGCTCACACCCCCAAAGTGGGTTATTAACATCAGTTGAACCGACCCCTCATCCTATGGGTTTTAACAATGCAACAGGCCCTCCAGCTTGGGAGTTGTCCGTGGATTGTAAGGTCCCTTAATAGCCCACGCGTGGACAAACAATTAACGGTCAGCGGAGGCCCTTCACTCCTCCAAAGCAGATATTACCGCCATCCAAGAAGAATTGACCCGGGAAAAAAGAAGATGAAAAACTGCGACATTTATTATGGCGATTATGGCAAAAGCTGGGCCTATTTGTATGTGCATTCGAGGAAAGAAACGACAACACTATGAGCTCTTGGAGAAAACATACGAGCAGTGCCCTAGCTATGATATCAAAATTGTCCTAGTTGATTTTAATACAAAGCTGATTAAATAGGGCACCTTTGGTAGTACAGTCGGAAAGTACACCACTTCGGAGTCAGGCTGATCGATTTTTTTGAGGGGCAAAATATTGTCGTAGCTTGTACAGGGTTCCCGCACGTCGATATTTAAAAAGGAACAAGGCTGTCCTGCTGCTTCTTTTATATCATTCTTGAAAGATTAGTACAAAACTCACGCGCCAACACCAGAAGTAGAATCTTTCAAAAATCCGTCCAATTACTCGCATATGCCGACGAAATTGCCGTAATCAGAAGAACGCGGCGAGGGTATTGATTGGTTGAATGGTCAATGAGTGGAAGACCTAGTAGGAAGTCATCATAAACAGATATGACATGACAAATATAAGGTATTTATGGACTTTGTCTACCTAGCCTTCGCTATTAAAACAGACAACAACACCAGCGCTGAGAAGTAACTTTTGCCCGCTGTTTCTTTGGGCTAAGAAGGCAATTGAGTAGCAAAGCCTTCCCTCGTTCAACTGAAGTGATCCTTTATAAGTCCTTAACCACCCCAGTCTTGCTCTATGGCTCAAGAGGCAATGACTTTGTCAAAAGCGGATAAGGTTGCTCTTAGCTATTTTAAGGCGAAAATTCTTCGGATGATTTTCGGTTCAGTCTACATAGACGGTGAGTGCAGGGGTTCTTTATGGGTGGTACATAGACTTAGTTGGAAGAGTGAGAGTCCAACGACTCAGGTGGCTGAGTCATGTAGAGCGCATGGACGCCAATGCTCCAGTACGGAAAATCTCGGAATCCACACCCGAGGGAAAGTAGAAGAAGACCGCGACTCAGGTGGCGAAAACAAGTAGAACGGTACCTCATCTAAATTAGAGTGCAAAACTAGAGGCAGCTAGCAAAACGATCGAGCTGGCTGGAGACGCTTGTTGTTTGAGGCCCTGGTTTACCTGTAGCGCCACCTTAAGTAAGTAAATAAGGATATGGATGCGGATGCAGACATGCCTACGAACATGAATATGGATACGGTTATGGATACGGTTACGGATGTTGATAGGGATATGGATATGGTTATGGATACGGACATGGCTATGAACATGGATACGGACATGCACATGGATTTGGATATTATTTGTATACGGGCATGGATGTAGAAATATGTAGATACGGATACGCTGTATAAAGAAGAACTCATTATTTTCTTGTACTCCACGCACTATATTTTAAAATCAATACCATCAAATAACCAGTCTAGACCGTCTACACGATACTACATACAACTGCCACCTCTTAGCATCAATTGTTAATTTTTGGCCAGCAGCATCTCCTTTGAATGATCTCCTCGTTCAATGCATAAAGAAAAAGCCACAAGTGTTAATCGCTGCGAAGATTGAAAGGCTTGACAAAGAAAGAAATTTTGCGTGGCATTCCCGCATTAAATGCAAAATAAAACCCAATACCAATGGACCGTTCGTGGAGCATCGAAATCTCTAATTTGGTTCGGGATCTTAGCATGCTTTCTAGCAATTCAGCAAACAATTAGCATACCTTACTGAATATTTATGCAATCATACAATAATCTTCCACTTAAAGAAAAATTCACCGTCTAAGTTTGACATGTGCCTGATAATAAGTTGTCAATCCCATTAATTCAATCATCGTAACTCGATTTTTTTTTCTCATAAATTATTCTATACTTCAAAACAACAACAAAAAAATTCTCCAAATTAATATCCAAACTCTGTACTACTTTAACGCAATTACCAAAAGAATTTCTTAAATTTGCATTTACATAAATTTAATTTCAATTAACACGAGTTTGTTAAGACGGCATGAAGTATGGAGGTGGTGATAGAAATTTCCTATCATTGCCGACGTCGTTGTCGTCACATCGTGCTTGGATGTTACGTGAATTTGCATTTTGCTTTTTAGATATGATAATCACGCTGTCAACATATCATTAAGGAACTTTCTTGTAATAAACAGTGACACGAAGATACTAAGAAATGTTGAGATTTTCCCCAAAGAACTGTGTTTTCCTTTACCATTGAAAGGCACAATGGCTCGCTTTCTGTCGTGTATACGAGTCTTGCAGATGGCAAAACCAAAATGTGACGAGGACATCGTAACGAGGAAGCAATCTGTAGTTGAATCTTACCTGAGTTGATGTAATTTATGCTTACATGTAACTCTTACGGGAGTAGACTCATTTGTTAAATGTTAGCACACAGATGTGGAAGATCTCAATGAATTAGTGCAGAGTTGTTCAAAGTAAACAGAACAATGGTAAATGGATTCTTTGATGTTGGTTTGCTATTTTTTTTTTGTTTTATAATCAAACTTAAAACATTTGTAGACTTTTCTAATTTACAAATAAATTAATTAGTGTACCCGTCAGTATGCATTTGTGGTATAACGGCATTGTACAAATTTTGTACATTCCTGTGGCTTCAGTTTTCCAAGTCAAATCAAAAGGGGTTTTAAGGGCTTGTAGCTGCCCCTGCCTTAGTGGCTCTGCAAATGCTCTGAATCTACTTATGGTACAAAGTATGCATTTCATGTGAGGAATCTTTGCATGTTTACCTCATATAAAAACATGAAATTGTATCATTCCTCACTTGGCAGCCGCCATTCTCAATTTCTAATTTTTTACACGCTAGACAAAAAGCATAAATGAAACTGAACTGACTTAACTACTTATGTTACACTAAATTACTGGCCGAAATTACTAAAGTACTGACCTTAGTACTTGTACATATGTATATATATTGCTTAAACTATGTAGATATGTATGTGTTTCGAAGTTTTCAGAGTTTCGTATGCGTGTGTAGATCATGGAACCCTTTTGCTCTCGCTTCTGAAGTAGCACAATAGAAAGGTGGAATCAAGATAGGTTCTATAAAAGTTCCAGCTCTTATGCAGGATGAAATTGTTTTCCTTACGGATACTATGGAAAGCTTGCATCTAATGATGAATAGGTTCAAAGACTACTCTAAGTTCTGGAAGTTGAGTGTGAACCCGAGGATTCTTTTTCTGTCGGGTTAGGGAACACTCCACTAGACCACTCATACGCAGCTTGTACTACCAGGAAGCAAATTCCAGTATAACGCATTTTACTGGAATTTCTTCGACTTTCGGAGAAGCTTACAGTATCAGCAATCACCACATCTGCACCGAAGATCTGCCACCTGATCTGAACATATGCAGGACAATGACAAAGGAAATGATCCAAAGTATCGTCACCCTCTGCAAAAGCTTTGTGTCTCCTAAGCATAGCACACTAAGATACTCAGCAAAAGGAAATTGCTCGGTGAAAACACTAATACGTTTTCTTAAGTCTTTTCTGCTGAGTGACAGCTAGAGTGCCGCTGATTCCTTACAAATGTCGGGTGCAATGGTTTAGTCCACCTGTATCGTAGAGAGCCGTATCCCACACAATTGTATTCGTGAGAGACCCAATCGTCAATGGATGCCATGGCCGAGGAAGCGAGAAAACGCAAAGCAGATTCAGGTCCTGAAAAAACATCCTCTGAGCCTTGCTTGGTAATTTCATCGGAAATCTCACTTCCCACAATCTAAGTGAAACCTGGAACCCAGACAAGAGTCAAATTCCAGTCTTGTGACCAAATTCAAAGAGGACTCGCATTCTCGAACTATCAGGTTACAGGGCCAAGCAGGGCTTTAAGGGCAGCCTGACTGTCACTACAGACGCAAATACTCCGACTCCCCCTCCATTAGGACAGCATACACCCCGTTGATCAGTTTTGGAGCCATCCGTGAAGATTAGACTACAGTCCATTCCAGGCTCTGATTCTAACCGAAACCAGACCTGGACGCAAGAAAACTCGACTGTAAATTTGCACAGCAGCCGAACTTACGACATCGGCATATCCATGGAACTAGGGTTGTAGGATAAGTGTCGTGCAAGGTCATCGAAACTTCAATGCGAATGATATCAAAAGCCACCTCGTCTGAGATAGTAGACTGCTTTGTTAAGGGTAGGCAAATCAAGCAGAGCAGATCCAGGCGAGATAGATCATTCTTTGAAGATTAGTGCAGAAGGCAGTTTAGAAGGCAAACAGCCGACGCATTAACTAGAAAAGGTTTTATCATAGCCTATATGTACATCCAGAAACCCGTTTACGTTGATAAGCCACAAGTCTTGCCAAAAGCACCCTTACACTGCCAGAAGACTGAGAGCGCCTTGGATGTTTTCGACTTGACATGCAAAGAACTTTCCTGTCTAGGATCACTCCTAGATTTTTAGCTTTATCGGTGATCTGAATAGTGACACCCTTTAGCAGTGGTTGAGTCAGACCGGTCACATTGGCCGAAAGTCCACTACCATTCATCGAGTACATCTATCATCCATTCCGTCTCTAAGCATGGCTCGGCTGAAACCTATGGTAACAACATACGAATATGCCTGAGCGTATATGTTTGAACATATAATGAGAGTCAACTACCACAGCTATGGAGACAGAACACCACCTTGCAGGCAGGCTCTGTTTACACCCGTCGTAACATAGCGGCCACAATCTACAACCAAAGTTCTATTCATCAGCATTGCCCTAATCCACAACACCGATGTCCCATCTACCCCGTGTTGTCTAGTAAAGTCGCATCGATAAAAGCGCGTTCTATGTATCAACGAAATATCATGCTTGCAGCGTAGATACAAAATAAAAACCAACCTTCGTTCTTCGGGCGAAAATTTAACTACCGACTTTCATTCAATTAGTAGTGTTTAAAAGCAATCTTTAACCGATTTATTCGATTAGCTCGTCGCTAATCATACCGGGAATGTGCAACCTAATTATTTCTTATTTAGTTTATAAATTATCATTAATTGATTTATGTATTTACACTGTCGCGAAGATAATCCATATTTTAGACGTATTATTATATATCATTTCAAAAAAATAGGTAACAGCTTGCTAAGTGGCATGACACTGGTTGAAACCGGTGTTCGAGTTGCTATCGATACTTTGAGTAAATCACACTGTCGTAGCACCCGCAGAAAATTTGATTTTAACAGCTAGTCCGAAATTCAAAGTTTTTTTTTTTTTTTTTTTGAACCAATAATACAAAAGCAATACGAATAACAATTCGTTAGATACGTGCACCCAAAAAGACAAGTATTGATTTTATGAACATTTTCTACTTTGAAATTTTTTTTTGATGAATTTATTAATTTTATTGTGGGCGCCATAACGCAGTGGTTAGTGCGTTAGAGTACACACTGCGCGGAAGGTTTGATGTGCGAATCCAAGAAAGTACTAAAAAAATTGTAAGGACTATCATGACAAGCTAACTAACTTGGACCCTTCATGCAGAAGAGAAGATCCGAACGGAGCAAAAGGGTGCCTCATCAAAGGGGTATATGGACTATGGTGGGGAATCAGCATACACGATGATAATTAGACCAATTATTATCAACTATGCGTCAGTTGTATGGTGGCAAAAAGCCTCCCAGAAAACTGTTAAGAAGCATTTAGATAGAGTCCAACGTCTGTCATGTTTAGGGATAGTCGGTGCTATACGAACGACACCAACATGCGCAATGGAAGTGATCCTAGGCGTTCTGCCGCTGGACTTATTTATTAAGAAAACGGCAGCATCGACGGCACTTCATCTGCACCGGGATGACAACTGGCACTGGCGCGGTATCTTCTATGAGCATAGGAAATCCTGGATCTCGTGAAAAATGAGATCAAGGAGCTGAATATGCCCATGGACGGAATAAAGAGAATGCATGTTACCGGATTGAATACCTCCGGATAAGAAAATTGGTGGTAAAACCATATTTACGGATGGGTTCATGATGGATGGCAGAGCGGAGACCTTCTATCTTTTCAGAAGAACTAGAACTAGCCTGTCATGCTAGTCTGGGGAAATATACTTCAGTCTATCAAGCCGAGATGATTGCTCTGTTACATGCGTTGGATCACCTGATAGAAGGTCAAGTTGTTGGTAAAAATACAACTATAGCACTGGACAATCAATCAGTGATTAGACGCATGGAGCAAACAGATAGCTATGTATAAATACATTCCTGGCGATGGAATGTGTTCATAAACTCAATTAGTGCTTATCTCGAAATGAGGCGACGCTGCTGAGAGGGCATGTAGGGGATTGAGGGCAATGAAAAAGTGGACTCTCTAGTAAAGCAAGGGTCAACCTCCGAGTTCTCTAGTCCGGAACCATTTTCTGCAGTTGGCAGAGGAATGGTGGAGCTGGAGTGGATTAACAACTGGATCGCGGCGGAATACCAGTGAAGGTTAACCGTAGGAGGTTGTAGGCAGGCTAAGATGGCTATTAAAGGGCCGACTGGCTACACTCATAGGGAAGTTCTAAGCTTGGAGCGAAGAACACTGAAATGGGTGGTAGCGTTATCTACAGATCATGGAAATTTTGGGTATCACCTAAAGAAGATGGGTCTTCTGGAGGATGATACTTGTGAACTATGCGCGGCGGCACTTATATTGTGTCAATGTCCGGCATTAGCTAGCAGAAGAAGAAAGGCCTTGGGACGCCACTAGGTAGAAACCCAGAAAATTAACAAGATTTCTGTTAAACAGATGTTAGCGTTGACACAAGGAATCAAAGCTAGAGAAGAACTGTGGAGAAATGCGGAGAGTCTCTCAGGCTAAAATGGATCGTGGAAGAGAGAAGAAAAGGGAACAGTCACAGCATGAATAGTTAGAAGAATCACGGCCTTAATATTTACATACCTACATACAAAATTGAAAAAGTGGAATCAAAACTATTGTTAATATTTTCAATGATTTATTCCAAATTAAAATTGAAAGACAAACGTTTAAAATTAACGTTAATGTTAAAAACTCTCTTTTTGACATTAAAAGCTAGAAAAACGCTCGCTCTGGCAAAATTAGTGCTTTCAAAAACGAGTGTTTTTGATTGTGATCCAAAAGGTGTTTTCCCATCCCACCCACCCCCAAGTTGGGTTAAAAATCGTCTACGTACAGGGATAAATTTTAATTTGCCATTGACTTTAACACCATTCTACCATTCCGTGGAATATAAAAAATTCTTGGGGACAGTAACCATGATAAAACACTACTTTAAGCAGTGATGGAGAAAAGAGCACCATTACATCACCGTTTCTGCGGCCTATCCCGTTCTTCTGACTGTTTGTATGCTATCACTTTTTCATTTATAGGTATGTACCTACAAAGTAAACTTCTAAATTAATAAACAGACCTCAGAAAAATATTTAAGTTTAATTTTAATATTTCTATGATATCAAGAATGGAAACAAAATATCCTTTAAGTGACCGCTTTGGATTGCAAGGAACTTGATTAAATTTTCCAAAATTTTTTTTAAAATTTGTTGTAACAAGACCCATTTATTGGACTTAAGGTCTGCAAAAGATTGAGGCCGATTCTGCCGCACCGGAACATTCTGGAACATTATTCGAAAAATAGCCATCATATCTCTGGCTGAAGGGGTAGTGGCACAGTCTTGTTGCAACCTCATACGGGTACGGAATAGGTGACCCAACTGCGAATGTAAAAAGTTTTCGATTATTGTTCTATACTAGTCCCTATTTATCGTTACTGTAGCCCCACATGCACCTTCAAAGAAATAGGGCTCTATGACTCCTTGAGCCGAAACCCAACACCAAACCGTGACTCGAAGTGGATGTAATTGCCGCTCCTGAAATATTTGAGAGCTATTCACACCCTTGAAATGCAAGCTTTCATGTGTTCGTCAACAGATGCCTGTACGTGGACTATGCTGCCTTCGGGAAGGTCCGACCGCAAGTCTCCCAGTTTGTCTATGATTGAACACAGTTTCTTCTTGCCGAAAACGAGCAACAAATCGCATGACGGCGTATATACATAGATGGGCTACTTGTTACATTCAAATGACTGCGAAATTTTCTTTGGGTCCTTACAATTGAGGAATTGTGTGGATTATAAGATTTGACAGCGAAAATCCGTTGTGAGATCGCCCAGTGCACCATTATTCAAAAATCTAAATATTTAACCTAAAAGAGAAAAAAAAATGTTAAAAAATATTGTTTAATGCTTTTCGGCCAAATATGTAGTTGCTGGGAATAACATTTACGAATTAAAGTGCGGTCCTAAAAGATCTGGCATTATTCAATGAACTGATAGGATAAAAACAAAATCGTTATTGGATGAAACAATTGTGAAAAATTTTGGACCCAATGAATACGTCGTTGCTTGGCAGATGAATTCTGTAATATTTTTCGCAACAAGGAATTTCCATCAGCCACACTTGTGCGCCAGAAGTCGCCAGAAGTACACGGACGTCAAAACACATTTGCAGACAGTGCGGTGGGTCAGCTGCACACCGAAATAAAGTGTAATATGTACTTTTATCTTTGCTTTTATAATTAAAATTCTAGTTTACAGAACCGACAGTTTCAAAAAAAAACTTAAGCAGGCAATCATTCTACCAATTTCCAAATTGGACAGAGAGTTATCAATATTACCTGCAGTAGAGGAGATTCTTGAGCAAATCATTGAAGCAGAAGTTGTAAATTCATCGAGAAGCATAAATTCATAAGCAAACATCAACAGGGGTCTAGAAAGAAAGAAGCACAAATCAACTTTCGGCGTTTTTGCTAAGCCCTAATGCTAAGCCCTAGCAAAACCACCACTTCTAAGTGCTTTTCCTTACTGATTTATGCAAAAGATTCGATGCCCTTGAGCACAATATGCTCATTGATACCATGAAAAAAGTGGAGAAAAGAGGAAAGCTTGCAGAATGATTGAGAAATTATCTCCAAGTGAGAATTATACACATGGGAATCAAAGACTGTTGCATCACCAAAAAAAAAATTAGAATGGTGTTCCACAATGTTCAAAACTCGGTCAAGTCTTCGTTAAATATGTACGAATATATACTAATAAACTGCTACAATGCCCATAAACAAAATCTCCTTTCGTGACCCGGAGATTGTGGTGTGTTACACATCCATCTTAGAATCTTGAAGGATTATACGGACGGAGTTCGAAGAAGCAGGAAAGTGGGGCCATGATAAAAGGCTCGTTATAAATTATCGAAAACAAAACTCATGCATATGCGGGGTCCATAGTATCCAACATTTCAAGGAAGCTATGCAAAGTTCTGGTGAATACAAATTAAACGCCAGAAGACTGAAATATCTTAATAGATTCGATTTATTGTAGGTAGGGACTCTTTTTCGCGCCTACTCATTGAACCAATTGGAGCTTTCCATGATGCATAGGAGTTTTCTTGTGCAATAATAAAGGGAAGCTCCTAAGTTAAATTTTTTTCTTGGAGAGAGAGTTGGGTAGGTATAAAGAGGGTGAAGAATAGGATCTAGTGAGAATCCTTATAATAGCACTGATATGAGACGGATTAAATTTTTAAAGCGCTTCAGATTCAGCTTTGACCAAAATTAAGCCTATTAGATACAACACCACCACCACCTCCGTCCTTAATTTTTGATCTGTCGGTATAGAAGTGTATCGACTTTTCTTCTAGAAAGCCATCCTCTTCCTAGAATGATCTTGGTTACAATATCTAACTTGGATATGATGTAGTTAGTGTTTTCAGGAAAATTTTTGAATTTATTTTAAATGGAGGCATGGTCAAGTACTTTACTGATCCAGTGTGAAATTACTTTAAGGTGAATGGCTGGACTAATTTGTCAATGGTCTTGTCTAAAGCAGTGCATTAGATAATGACCGAAATGTAGAGTAAGCGAATTATCTGGGGTTGAAAACCTCATGTATTCAATATACACACATATGCTTCTTTTCAAGAGAAGCGTTTCGCTCAGACTCTAGGAATATCAATATGTAGTCCCCCAATGTGGGGATGACAGATCCTCTAATAGATCACCCACTAAGCCCTGAGTTAATAATTCGACTATTAAGCAGTAAATTAATCCACTCGCCAAGTGAGATATTTACCTTCACATTTCACAGTACACATGTAATCGCTGATGTATTGACAGTGTTAAAAGCGCCCTCTATCATCGCACACTTATTATGATGCAGGATATATTCGATTAATTTACCTTTGCAGTATACATGTTAAGCCGCAGACAGAAGTTGTGTATGGTATCAATGCAGTTGCGTAAATGGATATCAAACAGTCGTTCTAAAGTTTTTAGACGGTCTAATGGTTCTCAGGTATCTTGAACATACCTATCTGAGAATATTTATGAGCTTTGGGAATGAAAACAACTTTAACTCTTCGCCAAAATAGTGGAATGTGGATCAAATCTAGACCGCTCCTTAATATGAATTTAAAATCCTTTGTCTGTGATTAGCTTCCCGACTATGCATTTTCTTTCAAACAAATTAAGCCTCAAGATCTTCTCCTGCCGTAGACAGTTGTTTGTCAAACATGCTCTTATGAATGGCATCAATGCGCTGTGACATTAAAAGTAATGTCAGTAATCCTTCGGGTAAGATTTCAACTTTTACACATCGCAAACTGCTGCCTGGAAAGAAAGTTTTCCCAATCAACTCCTGAATCCATTTATTTCCATCGAAAAATTAGTCCTAAAAACTCAAATCCCCTTTTCATTGCCCAGCTCAGCTTTGTCAGGTTTTTCGTGTACCTGAATAAAATCATTCTTGAATCGTTTATAATAAATCAACCACCACCACACGCATACGTCACCCCTTCTTCAAAGGATAGCGCAAAATGGAGAAAGAAAACAAAAAAGAAAGATGAGTGAATAGAAAATACGAAAAAAATAAAAGAAAAAAAAAACGCTTGGGATAATTGTCACCAACAAAAAATCGTTCTCCTCAACCTGCGCATTGGGTTCACATCTGGCATCGTGCAATCCCTCAAATACATCCACAGCGCAATTCCACCCTTCCACGATTCATTCTCACTCAATTCAAACGCAATACACATAAACTCTGGCGGAATAACAAAAGGACGAAAAACCGGCTTTGCTGCCTTACGTTACGACTTACTAATCAGGCGCTCAGAGCAGCACCCAAACAAAACAGTTCGTTGTACTCCCTGCCACTCGAGTGCTGAAGTAGTAATTTCGTATTCACTTTGCTTGCTTTTTCCTTTACCCCGTCGCAGACGTCACACACAGAGGACGAGTATAAAAGAGCGGGCACGCGCCTGGGGCTCGGTACTTAGACTCGATTTACCATTTTACCCGACGGAGAAGCATCCTTTTGAGAGAGATTCGTTGGTGTTTTCCTCAATGGCTGCTACATAAAACAAACAAAAGCCAGAGAAGGTGCTTACACGCATGGCACGCACGCGGTGAAGCAAAGTGAAGAAAATTTAATTCAGGCGGTGTGGGATGCAAATGCAATTCAAAAATGAAAAAGCTAAGGGAATTTTCTTCAGTGCTGCCAAAGTTCTTGACAATACAATCTATTTTGAATCAATCAATAACCTGAAAAATATTTACATTTAATTTTTCTTTTTACGTAACTAGGTGAAAATGTTGTCTTTGGGAAGACTTACCTCTCCAGAGATCCTTGCGATTGCCCTTGTAGTATCGGATCATTAGGTACATATACATACATATGTATGTACTTGTGGGATGTATACACGTCAAATATAATAAAAGAAAAACTCATTGCCTTGTTCAAGGAGTGTGAGTATTATTCAACTATGATAACCCATTTATGTGGATAAAAAATATTCAACCGAGAACTATACCAGCTGTACTAACACACTGTCCCGGTAAGAAGAGCCCAAATTCTGAGCTGGAGAGTGTAGGGCGAATGGAAATCAGCGCTCAGGCCTTATAATTTTAGAATCAAACCTGGAGCAATCCATTAGAAGAAGACATCGCGATGCGTGGCACGGACAGTGAAAAGGGACCACGATCAACTTTGTGTGCAAAACTGGAGGCACCTATGTATCTAACAATTGATCTACAAAACATAAATAAGCTTATCGATTGATGTCCAGGTCCACCCCGGACTATAGCGTCGTCCTAGTAGGTAAATAAGAACCCAAATTCATAAGAACAGTATTTGGCCCAAATAGTTCATATTGAGCCTAGTTCCTGGTTTTTCGTAGATATTCGTGCTTTTAGTTTTATATTTTTCGTGTGATTGGATGAGACCTACAATTTTATGCTAGACCTCGGAAAGGTCTACATAACCAGGAAGTTTCTTACGGAAAGCTTCAGACATTTGTAGAACTTTCGAGAGACTCTTTGAAAACTGTTGGTGTTTATTCCTATCTTGAGTTGCTGATGGGGCTCTAGAGCAGTTGCAAAGTGGCCCCTTGCTTTTTAGACCGATATTGTGTTTAGCGATCACGCTTATTTTTGTCTAACGGGGTAATTGTACAGACTACCAGTTTCCATCTTGGTGGCATTAGCGGACCTTATTTCTTCAATAATGAGTTCTCGCTTCGATGCTTGAGTTGCAATCAATTGAATGCAACGGGTCTCGAAAAGACATGATTCTAACAGGATGGCACAATGTGCTAATAATTAATGCCTTCGAAGTAATCATTGTTCATGTTTTTCGTGCCATACGATCACCATTGTTCGAAAAAGTGACCAAAAATTAGAAGGATACATAGAATGCACATCGTCAAGAACAGACAACATGGGGATCAAGTCGTCATTGTGCACAAGAATTAGAACTTTAAAGAACCACCTTCAATGAATTCTCACGAAAACTTGCATCTGCATATGTTCAAGATTCAATTATCCCAAGAACTCAAATTAAAACGTATTTTTAAGGGAAAAGAATTTGTCAATTGATTGATGGAACATCAGATAGTGAACTACTATTTTGCAAGACAACTAGTTTTAAGCATGATGCGCTTTACATACATACATATGTACAATCAAAACTAAAATTGTCGAATTTCTGGTGCAAAAACCTAAGAGTGATTAAGAGTGCTACTGTTGGCACGGTTTTTGGAACGTATTTCTTTGAAAATGCATCTGGAAATACGGTTACAGTGAACGATTTTATTTTCTGGCTAGAATTGACTGACTTTGATCTGTTAAAAGCGTGTTCCAGCATCTTGTAACACTGCCCAGGTCGTATAATTTCAAGAAATGCGGATAAAAATTTGTCAGTAAAATCGTGTGATTTGACACCACGCGACGTCTTTCTGAAGTTGCATGTATGTACAGATGTACAAGCACCTCCTCATTTAGCAACCATGCCATGGGAAACTCAATCGAAAGATCAATAGTTTTCTAGAAAACCCATGGTTTTAATAATACGAATCTTATCTAATTGACAGTCGTACATATGCACATATAATATATTTTCACGTCAATTTGCAAACGATTGACACAACATATTCATAATGTAAGGGATTGGCACCACTTTTCGGATTGCAACCCCAACCGACCCTAACTCAGCAAAAAAAAAACTCACTCAAACCGCTCGTTTGGATTGCACATTCTCTTCACTCAGAAAACGTTCTCCTACTGGATACACAAACAACCGCTGATATCATGCGCAAATGTATGCGTATTCTCATTCGCACACCACACCAACCACCCATTCTATACCCACACACAGTTTTAGCAAAGTTTTTTCAGTATTTGAGCAAAAGATACACCACCAATAAATCAGTTTATGGAGAACTCTAATTCGAATTGGAATTAACTCGGACGGTCTTGTGTGTTTTCGTCGAACACGTTGCTATTGGTATATATTTTCTACTCTCCAACTGCAATCTTTAACTTATTGTCTCTGTGTGTAAACAAATCTGCATCTCAGTAATTGTGTTATGAAAACAAAAAACCAAAAAAATTATAAACAATTCGGAATTCACCATATAAAAACCGTACGCCAAGTCGCCGAGATTTTTGTCATTCGATGCTGTTGGTTGAGTAAACGTTACACGGTGCTGTTAAAGTAAATCAATAAAAATATAACAAACTGAGTGGCTGGCTCTTAGTGTACGTGTGTGTGTGTGAGTGTGTGCTGTAGCGACAGACATGTGTGTGCGTTTTGTACGTCAGACAAAACGAAAATAAATCAAAAAGATACACAAAGTTACAGTGTATCTACGAAAATAACATGCAAACCTGCAGCAATTCTTGCATTTAAGTCAACGAAAGAAAACATGCGAAAATCTAAAATTAATGGAAAAATGTCTACCCACGAAGAATCGCGAATAACAATGGCTGCGTTAAATTCCTCATCGCTTCAGTTGACAGCAGAGTGAAGAAGGTACATTTTGTTACCGAACGCAGTATCTATCTATTTTCGATAAAGACCGAATCAATCTAATTTTTGTGTATCTTCTTCGGTTTTTTTTTATTTTCTTGTGGTTGCTTTCATAACAAAATTTTCGCGATAAGAATATTTTTGTTGTTGTCTAATTGGAATTCGGTACGTTTACCGGAGATTTTACTTTTGTTTGCAGAGTATTCACCAATACCAATGTATTGAGTCGTCCCGCATAGATACACCTGACTGGTGAACTAACTGTGTATGCAGTGTCTTGTTTATTTGTATTGAGATACCGGCTTCATCGTTTGTTATTTGTATCTTGTGTGTGGTGCTGGTGCTGTGGGTGCAATTGTTATTGTTGTATCTGCTGTTGCCACTTACCTCTGTCGCGCTACTAACTTTTGCTATAGACACGCAGACGAGACATCCAGAAAACATAGAAAATTTGTTATCTTTTTTTTTGTTTTAACCTGCCAGCGAAACATCGCAAATCTATGACTCTTTCACACCTGGATCTGAGGTGTGTGCGCGTTCTATGAGATATATTTTTCACGCACAATAAATTTTCTTTGAATCTTCGTTTTTTTTTTTGTTCGTTTATCGTGTTCTTTTTGTGAAGTGAAGACGCCGTCGGTATTAAAAAAAAGAAGGGAAAAATACTCCTACACAACTATTTTCAATTGAAGAGTTGTCTTTTTTTTTGTATCTGTATCTCGTGCAGTCAAAACAGATAACAACAAAATAAGAGTAGTTGTTAAAGTGTTTGTGTATCAGTGGATCTAATGTGAGTATCGTCGGTTTATGCAGTATGTGGTTTTTAATTAGCCGGTAATTAATATCTCGAACAGTGTACGGTAAAGAAAAAGAAAAAAAAACGGGAACAGAACGTTTAATCTGAAGTATTATAGATAAGGATAAAAGTACCGGATTTTTTTCTTGATTGTTCTCTGTGTCGTATTGTTATTAGTGCGGGGGTTTGTTTACATCTATATTTTGTATCTTTTATCGCACCACACTCTCGCATTGTTGACTCGGTAATTTAATGTGTCGCGCCCTATATATCTGTTTGGCGAACTGTTGTATCTTTTTGCTCTAACGCTTTCATAAATAATTGCTATTGGATTAAGTTTTAATTAAAAAAAGTAAAACGATTTCCGGTTGGGATTATAAAGAGGAGCAAATAAACAGGCACAGAGAGAGAGAAAGGATATTTCATTGTCTCTTTGGTGTAATGTGGTGATATTTACTCTCTGGCATCAACGACCTTCATCTGTGCGCGCTCTAGCGTCTATCTATTCGCTTGAGATACACAAAGTCGAGGTAAGTCCTTTCTAAAAGATAAATGAAACAATGATGATCTATCCCTATGGTACTGTATCTCGTTTCTGTGTGTATACATGCATGAATGTATCTATTCTGTCTTGAGGAAGAGATAATAATTTCAGAGAAGTAAATACTCGTAAGCTTTTAATCCTATAATATTTAATTAAGAATTAGGAGATACATACTGCGTTCATACTGTACTACATATCTACTAGAATACTGTATTTGTGTAGATGATTTTTTTTCCTCCCGTCTGCTTGGTAAATATTAAGCGCGTACAGTACGCAGAATTTAATTAATTTACCATCAAAATGTTTATTTTGACACGTAGATTTATTTGGCCAGGGATTTGTTGTTGATTGAGGGTGGTTAAGAGGGACTTATTGCGGTTAGATATATTGAATTGGGGCGATATATAGGGATAACGCGCGTTGACTACTGGTAGTGGAAGTAATTAACTGATTGTCAGGATGTGGGGAATTTATATAATCGAGTTTTAGGCTTTCTTTGAGATTTCGAAATTTTGGTGAATATGTATGTACATATGTATATCTTCGAAAAGATATTATGGATCTCGAAACATGGTGTCTAGATCATTGTTATACATGAGTAGCTATAAGATCAATTTACGTAGGTTTAGTGACTCTGGGGCTAGTGTGTTGGACTACTGAGTGGGAGGTTCGAAGTTCTGATCCCAGAAAACACCAAAATGAGTTTCCAAAGTACGACTTCTTGCCAAAGTCGTACAAACGTGGAGGAGTAATAGCTTTCATAAGCAATCTTCTCGATTTGTCTCTCGGATACATATGTATATGTACATACACTGCTTTAAACTGTAGGTCTCTTCTATTTTTGCGAACAATTATAGCACGCACAACACGAATGATCGCGAGAAGCTATGCCTTGGACCCCATGTGGTCAGTTGCCTAAAATATTTATTTATTTTTTTAAGGCCTTAACTCAAGATTTAGTTTTTTTTTTTTTTTCAAATTCGGGACCACTCACACTTGTTCCGATCTACTGTGAGACCAGACAGTCGTTTGTTTAGTTTCTCAGTTATCACTTTGACATCTGTTCCCCCGGCGGAGCTTCAACATGAGCCGGTTGAGTTAGAAGCAAGCAGATTATACCTTGTACACTATGGCCAACTAAAAGAGGGCGAATACTGGTTGCACAAATAATCGTTTTTCTTTAAAGTTTTGGATCTAAAATGACGGCGGCTAATTTCCTAATTCAGCAATATTAGCTGTGGACGAGTATGCAGGTCGCTTCCGTTAGTTTGCAGTCCTTACACGAAGCGTGGCAGTCGTAGTCTAATTACCATATTCAGAATCCGTCTTTCCCTTATGTCCGTGTCATAAAATCACCAGAGACCATAACAGCTCCCTCACATTTTCTGAAACTGTCATCCAGACCTTTGCTTTTCCTGGGAGTAATAAGCTCGGCGTGAAGTATGTACTTCCACAACAACATGTCTGTCATCTTTCATCCAGTATCTTCTTATGTCTTGGCTCTTAATACGATTCACCTGTTTTTTTGGGATCCAGATAGAAAATGTAACAAAAGTATTCGCGAACTAGCCAGACCCAGTCTGAGCTGCATAAGAAGGACGTTAGCCGCTCTGCTTCTGTTTCGGTTTGCTTTGAGCATAATCAATTTTGTAGTTGTCCTTCGATCTGATCCGAGCACGTTTTAGTTTCTTGCTTTCTTGTTAAGAAGATTTGTGATTCTTGCTAAAAAGATTTCAATCTCAAAGTTAAGGTATTACGCTAAAGTACATATGTAGATTTGATGATTCAAGTTGACGCGTTTCCACCAGCGTCTCAACAGCGTGGAAACGTTTCTTTGTAGTCTCTCATCATAGTTTTTCAGTATTCTTAGTGGTACACGTGTACAAATTTAGACACACCCACTTTTCTTGAATACTTAAGTTGCTCGAGAGCAGGGTTTTCATAGGTTAGAAAAAATCGGTTGGAAAGAATTATTCTTCGTTTGATCTCAGCGATATTGTTGTAGTCCGAGTTGATAACGGAGCCTAGGTACACAATGTTCTTAACTACCACAAATTTGTATTTGTCAACGTTGATATTCTTTTCGAAACTTCGGTGTTAGATGTCCCCTTTTATCGACAGCATGAATGTATGTATGTACTTTAAATCCATTGTCGCCGTTTACTCCTTAATATTTACAGGGGCACCACTTACATTACGTTGCGTTCTTCCTATTATGTGAATATCGGCGGCCTATGGGAGTTACTTTACGGACTTTTGCAAGATTGTGCCCCTGGTATTGGGGTATGAATTCTGCACAATTCTTTAAAGGGCGGTGTAAAATAAATCACAGAACATCACCTGGTCTTAATCCATTTTTGACATCGAAGACTTTGGTGGTAATGAACTCCGCCTTCGATCATCATGCATTTTCCATTGTCTTTCTGCACAACTGGAAGAGTATGGCAGAGATGCTGAAACTGGACATTGCTCCGCATCGCTCGTGTATCGAATTAAAATTTCTGGATATCCTCCAAAAACCTTTCGTTGTGTGAATATTTGATCTACGGTGGACTTTCTGGTCTGAAGTCAAACAATCAGGTTGTTGACCAAGAGCTTCAGTTGATCGCACATCACAGCAGACAAGATGAGTTGACGTATGTATGCATGCTTCTTACCAAGTTTTTTCCTGCTGCTAAAAGCTCAGTACGTAGGCCGTCAGTTCTTGTAGCTTCGTTGAAGTTGAATTTAGATACTGCTGTCTTAACGTCTCACAGGTCGAGTTGACGAAAGTATTGGTTACCATTATCCATGTTGAGTCGTTCATTCTGCCTTACAATACCGTCGGTATAAATTCGGCAGACGTATTTTCTCCATTTCAACAGTATTGACTGCGGTTTTACTACTAAGCTTCCTTGTTCGTCCCTGTATAACTTTGCTCGAGTTTTATAGCATTGGCATGCTCTTTTTATCCTTTGCTAAAACTCCCCAACTTCATTCAAGATTCTAACTTCTTTTTATCAAACTTATAGAACTTAACAAACTTGCTTCTCATGTTCGTTCTTTTTCGTTTTGAAAAGTCGGAGTTCGAACCTTCGCTTCTGCTTATCCGGCTGATTATTTTTCTCTATGCCGGTATTTATCCTCGGACCAAAAGACGTGAATCGCAATAAGGTTCGTATTGTTACTTACTTAGGTCCTCTGGTCCCTCGTGGGGCATAGGGCGTCAACAACGCCTGCGCGCCATCGTGTTCCGAGTTCTGCAACGCGCTTGAGCTCCCTCCAAGTCATCATCAGTCATTGCAGCTTCCTCGTGACGGTGTTAGTCACTTAACTCCAGGTACTACACCAATAAAGTAGCACTGTTTCCACGTTTGATCGAAACAGTTTCAGCTTGATTTTTGTGCTGGAAATATTGCTTTTCCATATTTTAGACAGCATTCCGAACACAGCCTTTGCTTTACGAATTCTGCTGTCCACATCCAGTTCAGTACCACCGTCTTCCGAGACCATGCTTCGTAAATAAAGAAAGCTGCTTGCTTTCTCGACTTGCTGTACGGTAATGTTGAGTTGAGCGGCGCTGGTGTCTTCCTGAGAAATTGAAGTGCTTAGGACCTTTGGTTTTGCCGTGTTTATTTTAAGCCCTACTTTGTTCGCCGCTGACTCTAGATTATGGTCCATTTGATGCAGATCCATTATCTTTTGTGAGAGCAGGCAAACGTCATCAGCGTAGTTAAGATGTTTGAAATATGATGCCCATGTTTGATGGGGGGAAGTGCGAGTATGGGAATTTGTTGCGGCGAAAGGCTCACGCGCAAGCGGTTAAGCACAGCTGCATTACATCAATATGATTGACGATCGATTAATCAGAGAGAAATCCATGGCTTCTTGTGAATATCGAAATGCGGAAACCGCTTGCTAGTTATGAAAATATTTATTGTCGCCAAGAAGTTGATTAGCCTGAATCCGTTGTCATTGAAAGTGTCGTACAGGCATGCCTATGCATTTATAAATAAACTTCTCAAGTAGTATTAATAAACCTTACCACTTCTATCAAACATCGTTATTACAAGCATGTTATCATTGCAGTACAATATCTTATCGAAGATCATATGAAAGCAATATAGTTATGTACATAGCAAGTTGCCAATAACGAGATTATTGTATCCGATAAAATTATTCAAAAATACGAGTAGCTGAACGTTTGCTATAATCAAAGCTTATTAACTTTAACGATTTATAAATACAGCCTAGGGTCGTTATCAACACACATAGTATGTACATATAGTTAAGTTGTTTATTCTGTATCTAAGTATACTCATATCGTGTGACAAGCGTCAACTCAATTTAGAACAATGCCTTAATCCATCATTGTCAAAGTTAAAAACCTTATCGATTGTGCACGCAGATAGTTGATATAAATAAAACTGTTCATTAAACACTCGTACCATACCTGGCCGGGCTGGCTTTCTTACAGATTGGAAAATTCACATTCACACAAAAAATTAAGTCCGAAGGACCTTAAATTTAAATTCCACAACCCTTTTTTTGCTGTTCTTAAATTCTGTCACCCATTTAACTTTACATTGTAAGTCCCTAATGGTTGACGACTAAGAGACAAGACACTTGGTATAACGTCAACTTTTGTCCCTTTTTACTTCCTTTCTCTATTCTTTGTGTTTTTTTTTAATTTTTTTTTCTTATAATGATTTCCTTTTTAGTCCTATTCCCATTTCGCTTTGTTCAAGTTTATTGCATTACCGCCCTTCTCACCCTATAGTCAGCTAATAGACGAAGAAGCGCAACAGAGAGAAAATGCTCGATTTTAATTTCAAGTGGAAGATACATTCTTTCCATCTTCTTGGCTTTTGTTGCTGGAATTTGTTTTATTGGATCATTTGAGGAGCATGATTCTTGGTTATACATTCTTTTGTGCGAACGCTTGTTGGTCCTTCGTAGGAGTTTTTTTTTTTGTTGTTTTTTTCTTTTTTCAACTTCTAGACAAATTGGAGACACAAATTCGATGCGATTGAGTTTCCCTTAATTTCGTTAGATAGCGCTATGAAATAGAGAGAAAGGATGAAAAAATCTGTATCCTGAGTAAAAGAGATTGAAAATCGATTTTGATTCGGTTTTTTTCAGATTTTTTTTTTTAAAGAAAACTAATGGAATTGATTCGGTCTATTTAGTTTTGAGTATTTTTGTGCGCATTGTAAATGAGAAGCGAAATGTATTTTGCCATTTCATAGGGTGGAACGAAACCTAATTTGCTGATCCAAAATAGATTTTTTTTGTAAGTTTGATTTTTTTTCTGTGTTTCCATACGTCAGACTCATGGGCTGCGTTTCCCAAGTTTTTTTTTCTTTAAGTCCTCAGAGATGACATAATCATAAGGTACACATACATATGTATGTATGAAGCTTCGTTGAAAAATTCACCATGATGAATAACGATGTTGTATGTACATATGTCATTAAAGACTAAACTATACAGAGAGATACGAACAACTGAAGGGACTGGAGTGTTCAGGCTTTGTACTTGGAACCAATATTTACATCTGCTAGCACCTTCTAAGCAAAATCCACACGATTGACAGGTGTGCAAAACTTGATAGGCGGTATCACAAGAATCGGTAATCATGTCATATAGGGAAGATTATCGGCTAACGCAAGAGGCCGATAATGACCAGAAAAAATGCGAATAGGAAATGAAATCTGAGGAGGTAACTCACAAAATTAAGAAAGGCAAAGGTATATCTTGGGAATCAACCCCGAAATTTATTCAGAACCCTGTATATTAGTCCAAGAAGAAACAGGCTTCGTATACTTGTTGGCCTCATTACGGGGTATCATTCCATAATACTCAAGAAGCTGGGTAGATTCTTCAAAGACATCGGATTGGCTGTGTACAAGTACACCAGGTGGAGATAAATAGACTTCTATAGACCTTACACAAATATTTGGCGAAACAGCCCGTATGGGGTCTACCGTCTCCTTACCATTCGGGTTGTGCTTGTTATATTTATTCCCACAAATGAAAGGCGAATTTGGACATTTTTTCATGATTTTTTCATTTTTTGTCATGTTAAACTTTGCTGATAATAACTTCAAAAACAAAATGATCTGCTTGTGTGATTCACTTGAAGTATCTTTCGTATTTTACGAGGAAGGAAGAAAGACAGAAAATTTTGCTTCACTTTGCTATTGACTTTGCTAATGACAGCAGTCTAAACGTCTGGGTGGATGTTTTTAAAACTGAATATCTACGCTCAAGGTACCATTAGGGAATAAGTTTTCATTTCAACCGTCAACTGACCAATGAACGTTTTCGACTCTAAAAATCTTGCTTAGTCTACATATGGATGTATGTAAAGAGTGTGTCATCGGTTCGTTTCTTTTTTAAAAACTGTTCACTATTTTTTAACAATTGATACACTAGTGAAAAGAGTACATCTTTCAATTATTTGTAGAAAATAACTCCATTCCAATGGCTGCCGCGTCGAACTTGGCAGTAGCTCATCTTGTAAAGCCAATTTTTGTGAGAAGCTTTCTCATGACAGTTGTTACTCTCGGACATTCGCGAGAGGTGGAACCGTGAAAAAAAAAATCTTTTTGGTGTTTTCTGGGACTCGAATGTCGAACCTGCTCGGTGATCCAACCAATTGAGTCAACTGCGGATTTATAAAGCGAAAAGTTCGATGGATTTCCTTAACTTCTCTCTGCCTAATGAAAGTCTCGAAACCGTGACATTGTTGCTAGCTTTATATTCAACAGACCGCTGATGATATCCCTCAGAAACTCACATTAAACAGTCACTGTGTGAGGATGTATTCATTTCTCTATAACAACCTGCGGATTTTTGGAACCACAAATCCTACAGTTCTGCTTGTTGACATAGCACCCGAGATGAAAATGGAGCTTCGTCCGAAAAAAACATTGTGTGACCAAATTCGACGTAATTTTCCAAATCAAATTGGAAACGAAAGAAAGCGACGTTTTTGTTAAATTCTTGAGGGTGTTGAACTTTATGCAATATTCTCATGAGAAACGAGCGACTGACTGATTTTTCAGATCTACGACGTCTTGAGGTTCTTCATTTTTCACACACACTTTTTGTAGCAAAAGCAATTCTTTTACCTGTGTGTAGCAGACGAACGTGGGGATAGCTTTTGTTATCCATATGAATGCCAGTTTCACGAACTTCCTTACACTAGCTGCCGCGCCGTAGGGATTTCATTTCGACCGAAAATTCTTTTTACTTCGCACATTTTCTGCAAAACAGATCTCTCTAATTTTTCAATATTTCGCAGCGTTGTTTGAGGAGAAAATGATCCATTTCCTTCCACGAAGAATGTTTGTATATCTGTCAATATTTCAAGGGCGTCAACCATAATGGATTTAAGTGGGATTAACCTTAAATCAAAACTAAGTAAGCTAAAAAAACCATTGCATATCGGAATGGAAGGGATAAATATAAATGATTTGGAG
The DNA here is from genome assembly GCA_946965025.1 of Blera fallax. Lineage (NCBI taxonomy): Eukaryota > Metazoa > Arthropoda > Insecta > Diptera > Syrphidae > Blera > Blera fallax. Next base: position 24,800,231 of record OX337245.1, read on the forward strand.
AATAAAACGATCCATTGCCATCGTTATTTTAATTTTTGTGTATCAGCTGTCAAATTTTCGCACTGATTTTCCCATTATACACTTTTCGTAAGCCCACAGAAGTCAACGAAAACTTGACGAAACTTCGAATAATCCCATTATGGTTATGACACATTATTTACATATCTACATGTAATAGAAAATTTCATTAAGCTGGCATTAGCTCATCGAAGTCTATTATGGTTGACCCTTTAGTGTTGCTCCCAGTGTCTGTTCTTTATGATCGGTCAATCACCGTAACCTAATTTAACCTTCAGCACAGAAGAAAGGCTTAATAGGATCCGGCATTGTTGTAGTCTACTCGCGAAACCATATGTCAAAGTGTGATGAATCTGTGGTAAGTCTCGAATCTCCTTTAAGATAGATAGCGTCTTTGGTTTTAACCTTTAAGGTCATAATTTACATAAATACCAAAGCACCCCTTGTAAGTGTATAGGGTATAGATACGAACGTAATGCAAAAGCTAGGGACGTGTAAATGCGAAGTCATGGAATTCCAAAGCACTTCTCAAAATTAAACTTTAGAAATCAAATTTTCTTCAGAATACTACTACTACTATTACAAGGCGATAATTTTCAAATATCTTCAGGATCTGGATTGCATGAAATTATAATACATCGCATTGTACACCTTCATCCAGAAAAAAAAGAAAAAACAAATTTTCATTGCTCACGAGCATTTCACGCCGAGTCACGTCCATGAAGACAATAATACTTTTGCCCTGTCCTTGAACCCCATCTACATCTAGCATTTCTATTTTATCCTCGTTCCTTATTGTCTTTCCTCGTTTCACTGGCTTGACTCAGGGGAGCTCAATGAAAAATAAGAAAATGGAAAACAAACACAGGAACAACTTAACCCCAATCCCTTCGGCTCTTAGACGAAGTTTCCCCGTTTCAGTTATTTAAGGTTCGTGCATGCATCATTCCCTGCCGGTAACACCACTAGCCTGCAGTATCTAAATCGACATTCCTACAAAATGAAAATCCATTTTTTCGATTGGGAAAATCCACAACACTTTCTCGTCAGTAAGAGAGAAAGAACTAGAAACGGATAGTGCCACTGCGAGTGGCACAATATATTTTCCTATCAACCCTCCTCAACTTGCGCGGAAAATTGGTCCGAGCGATGTGTCGTCCTTCTTTGTAACATAGAATTTTTAAGGCATCTAGAAAACTACCCTTCGGAGTTATTGTGGAGTTGGAAAATTCGATGAAAAACCAACACATACATATGTATTCATCTACAAAGTAAATGTATCTAGGACTCGTGTTTTCTTAAGCAAAAGAAGGAAGAAATTCAAATAAAATAAATAAGCAGCAACCCCATTTGACGACATTATCGTTGTTGTTGCTGTCGCCGTTGTCGTCGTCGTCGCCGCCGCCATAGTTGTCGTCTTCGTCACTCTGGGAAATCATCATAAAGAAAATGAGGAAAAATCAGGGAAAATCAAGAAAAATCGACTTCGTTGTCGGTTTGCTCCCCATTATTCGTCTTCGTTCTTTTCCTTCAACCTCTGTACAAAGTATATTTCATAAAAAAGGACGAAGGAGTACAGGACAAAGAAAAAAAAAACATTCATTCCCCGTTTGCTTCTGGTGAAGCTGAAAGTTGTAGAACACCGCCGAGAGACTTGTTTTTTTGCCTTTTGTAAATGTTCTCTCTCTGTGTGTTCAACTTGTACGGTAGGTGGTGGTGTTGTTAGTGTCCTTTTCTGTTTTTCTTTTTAGCTTCCTTTTTTTTTTTTTCTTTTGCCTCTCTGCGGGACAGAAATTAAGGGTACACGGGAAGAAAAAGAAAACCGGGAAAATCCCTTGGGGCGAATTCGGGATAATAATACGTACAAGCGTCGTGTACAAGGGAAAGTTTTCGTTTTGGGGTTTTCTTAATGCTATCTCGTGTATGGTTTTCCCCTTTGTGGAAGATGAAGAAAAAAACGGGACAAGGAAATTAATTTAAATTACAATTTGGCGTTTTTACTTTAGTTGTGATGATAAAGAAAAATTGTAAATTATTCCGCAAAGAAAAGGTTTTTTTCTGTTGATATTGTTTCTTCGAATCGTCGCGGTATATGGATGTTTTTTTTAAATGAAATTGTGGTATAAGGCAAATTGGTTTAACTTTTGTTTTTAATTTCACAAAAATTTACGCTCATCGTTTGGGAAATTTAATTTATGGGTGGAAAGTCCGCCTCGTTAGGGCCAGATATTTACATAGAAAATAAAACGACAATTCTTTCCCTCTAATAACCTTGCAACTGCTGCAGAAAGTTTTGTGGGGTTTACTGAACAGCATGTTCTCCTATTGTGCTGGCCAATGGCGAGTACTTATACCTAGATACGAGGTGCATAGTACCTCGTTTGTTTTAGATTTGTCGTATGACTTGGTTGCGGCATGCTTTTTTTGATAGGACTCTGTTTGTAAGCTTTTTCCATCTGAGATGGGCAGATTTCCAGAGTGAAAATGGACATTGCTGTTCACGGGCCCTATCGAAAAGTTGCCTATTTCGACCAAATGATCTGTTAAAGTCTGACTCCAGCTAAGGCAGCGCATTACCGCGTTTGTTTTTATTAATGCTGCTGTGTTCTGGTACCTACTGTAGGGCGATTTTTGCCTATTCATCAAGGCAGTTGAGTTAATTTCGATACTGACATTGGCATCTGCCAGTTTTGTTGCAGCTTAGATATCTTCAAAGCGATAGCGATTGTATTTACCTGATGGCTTCCTGCCTCACAAATTGCTAGCAGCAAAATTCGATAGCCGATATGATTGCAACTCACATACATACCTACAATATTCAGGTTTTTTTAAGAAAATAACGGAGCGGGTTCCGCGGTCCATTTTCGACCCATTAAGCCATTTTTTATAGAGAAATGTTAAATTAAGTCAGTTGCAGATACAACCATTTTATTTGGCATCGTGCACAAAACCTTAACGTGGCTGTTAGCTTAGCATTCAAATTCTTTAAGTCAGAGAGCACTGCATGTTACATATTTACATATATGTACCTATGTATGCATCTTCTGCGTTGTAGAAGAAAAACTGGGGTATCTCTTCGGTACGACATTGTAATGCCTATCCTTATTGCTCCATCAGCTTCTCCTGACTCTATCGATATACAGCGTATTTCTTTCTTAAAGTGGACCGTCAGACTAGTGACTTATGGGTTATACATATGTACATATTTAGCCGAATTCGCCATTTCTTACCGAATGTTTTGGGAATTTTAGATTCGATGGTAAAAATACAGTGTTAGATATGTAGATATACAGATATATTATTTCCCTCAAAGATTACCGTGTGTTATTGCACAATTTACAATGTTCAGAGTACAGCGATGTGATCTACAAGGTCATTCTTAAGGAAACAATGATAAAAGAAGCCTCAAATTAAAAAAAAAAAACTTAAGTTTTGCTTTGATATTCCTCGTAGAAAATATATTTACGTTATCCAGGGCTTTTACACCATCAATTTCACTAGGGCATCATCGTACTAAGCCACCTTAACCCTTTCTCTATTAATTCGTATCAAAAATTTGCCAGAGTATTGAGGAGTTCTTCTATTTACTAATTTAGTTAAACTGCTGTCTCCTAATGCTATCTGAATAATTTTAGCTTTTATTTGTTTTTCATTAGGACATCCCAATTTTGGTGCGATCGCAGTAGGTACTTTTCGACTTTTTTGATCTGGAAGAGATCGTACGTCTAAGTGTTTTCTTCTCTTCCTATATTCGGGCTCAGTACTCATCTCTTGCAGTACTTGATATTCACTGCAGAGCTTTTAAGCGAGTCGATTGCATTACTCTTCTAGACGTGTGCACTCCTCCTCATTATGTCACAAAATCCTTTTTGTTGAGTGTTGGCAGCCTATTGTAGTCTCAGACACGCCTTCATGGTAGTGTGAGATTAGATCCATTAATCGTTTCTCTTTATGAAGTTCATAGATGGTGTTTGTACATATATATGTACTTACATATGTACATACGTATGTACTATATTTAAATCTTTCTCTCGGCGATATCTGTAAATTCATTCTACTCCAGACCTGCTAAGGGGCTCATTAAAATGGAAAAATGTTCAATTTAAGAAAATATTCCTGTTTTCATAGATGCTGACGAATTTTATCATTAATTTGATGCATCAAAAGACCGATGGCTTGAACAAACAATGATTTCACTATATCTCATCTTAAAAAAAAGAAAATAGTTGAATAATTCCCAGCAATACGTCTCTCATTGCATTAGAAAAGCACTTGAATGCAAATGAGTGACATCCCTCCCCCTCAACCTGTCAGCTCTTTAAGCAAATATTAGACCACCCTAATATTGTTTATAGCTTACTTAATTATTCCATAAAAATAAACCTAATTGTATTGTTCTGCCCCATGTGTCAGTTGAAAAAAAAATCATAAAAAAATATATTTATCTTCATTCTCACACTTATTCTTAGATTATCAACACCAAACCAAACCTCAATTCAATCGAAGGCAATACTCATTAATCAATCCACGACAGCAGCGTTTTTTTTTTCTACTATTCTCTGACATTGTGTTATCTTAAGTTGGTAGAAAATAAACATAAATAATATTCCAGTAGATGGTGCACAAATATAGAGCCACCACCCCCTGTTTCTCGAGTACAGGCACACCCCACCCCATCCAGACAAAAAAAAAAGTGAAGTGAACTTACCTGGAAAACAGTCAGCCAGTCAGTCACTCATGGTCGATGGTGTTTGCTTAAAATAGCCTTATCGGTGAGTGAGGTACTGCTGCTACCATAATTTGTTTTGTTACGGGGAAGCTAACAGTAAGCAACAAAAGTTCATAGGGCTGGTAAAATGAGTAATTCTGAAAAAAAGGAAAGGAAGTAGAAAGTCGTTAAATTTACCTGTTTGTCACCGTTTAAAGAAGGCTTTGGACTGGGTTTCTGGTTGTTAGTATATATTTGCTAGTACTTACTTATGCATAAGGCTACTCGACAACTCTTGCAGTTTCAATAGTATTTGACAACATATGACAGCCCTTTCTTCTTCTTAGTATCTCAAAGCGATCGTCTCGGTGTATAGTATAGCAAAGAAGACTGTTTTGGTGTTCGTTAATAAAAATAAACCAAAGCAAATATATTAACTTTTTAAAAAAAACAAGATATCCGAAAATAATTTTTAGTAGAAATGAAACCCGTAATACGCTGCTGGTGTAAGGAAATTCGTAAAAAAACTGACATGCTTATGAATAACAAAAGCTGCTGCTGCCGAAAGTGTGCATAGAAATCCATGAACCTCAATTCGTTGCAGAGCTCACCAGTTGAACATCAGAACCTAACTCAAGAGTTGGTCGATAACTTATAACTTATTTTTTGTTGCCGCAAATTGACAATTTGGACTTTGACGGGCTTTGGTTTCAGAATGAAGGCGCACACCGACCGTAGTGGTAGTACCGTCGGGTTTCCAAAAAACCTAATTAGTGCTTATCTCTGACCGTAACTCACGTGACTCGGTGTCGATGGAAGATTTTTTCTCTGAAAAGGAAGGGAAGATACAATATATTTACCTGACGTTCATGAATCTGTTCGGATCTGAAAAAATACCTGCTCAAACCAGACAATCCATCTTTGATTCGTCGGGAAAAGTTGATGCTTTGAACTTTTTTTTATTACTTCATTTCTTTCCTAGTCGGAAAGCATATGCTGAAGTACATATGTATTTCTGGAAGTATATTCAACGTTCAAATCCAAGAAAACACCAAGGGCGATTAAAAACTGTAATGAGAAGCTTCTCAATTAAGTGTTTCGGATATCGTATTAAACGTTCAGGGTCCCATCATTCGTGCGAAAAAATTTAACACTTACAACACGAAAGGTTGGGACAAGCTAGGCCTTAGGTCTTACATTGGCTGTTTGCTCCAAATATTTAATTTTCTTAGAAGTCTTGCGCCTGCTGTCTCTTTTCTGCTATTCCTTGGAATCCACTTAGTTTATTTTTTAAGTTGTACATATCTCTTATCTAAGGCAGGCCACTGAACTAAAGCCTCGTGGGTGAGTATAAAACATACTGCGACTGTGTTTTCTATATCCATAGAACCATTTTAAGCACAAGATTTCTTACAGAAAATTTGACTTTTTACTGCATGCGTAGAATACTATATCTGTTTTCTTCACTGTACAATGTTGAGTTTCTAGTTGAGCTGATGATTATCGGTAAGTCTCTTCCCGATTGGCTTACATCCATATGCGACTGCCATGCCAGTTTCTTGAATATTGTTTTTGACTTTCCTTGCAATACCTGTCCTTCCTTGCAATATATTCGATCATAAATTCTTGTCAAATTTTGCACTTTTTCTGCAACATTCACCTTGGAAATAATTTTCCAATGTTTCCCAACGATATTTTAGCATAAAATTATCCTTTACTCACCGCGAATTCTTGACATTGTACATCCGTTTAAATTTCAAGCGCATCGAACTAATAGTGCAGATATCGTTAAAGTATCCTGTATTTACATTCGCATGATACCTTTTGAAATGTACTCGTAAGAGGCAGTCTGAAAAGCGTGGTATAATTATTCTTATACATATGCATGTAGCTGTTTCTTACTCAGAAGTATAATATTTCCAGTTCTCTTAATGTCCAAAGAAGGCAATTAAACTTGGTATCCTCAAGGTTGTTTAAGGCTTGTTCGCCATTTTAATGACCATATCTTTTGTAATCGTACCTGAAGGTGGCCTAATCACCACCTCTTTATCTCAGAGCGCAGGATTGGACAGCGTCTTCAGCGGCTTAAATAAAAGATACTCTCACTAAAATACCTTTCATTTACACAAACTCAAAATGACAATAGCAGAAAGTTGGACCTCTCTTTAGGTATTCGGGAATATAAATGACTCTTTTGTCACCGGATTGGCAGATTGTGTTGTACAATGTGTTCCGTCATCTGTTTTACAAACATCTATGTTAATAGTAATCTCATGGCAATTTGTAATGTTATTCCTTTTTTTAAATTCTATTTCCGGATACACTGTGTCAATAGACAGATGCACTATAAAGTAGCAATGCCGTGGGCAAGCTGATTATGCGTTTTTTTCCTAACCTGCTCTTGATCTCATTTGCATCTTACACCCCAAACCTCAGTTTTACTAAATGTATATCAACGCCCCTTCGTTACGTTAACGACTTTTCTAATCGGTCAACAGTTAAGAGTGCTTTTCGTAACTACCGACATTAAAAGTCAAGACGTCACGCCCAAGATTATAAATTTAACGCCGTTTACATATGGTCTACACTGTATAATGGTAGCACCTAGGAAACACACAATCTATACCATCGTCACCCAGTTTATTATTCCAATAAACAAGAGGTGATAAATTCTCTTAAAAAGAAGAAGAAAAAAGTAAAAAAAATACCATCATATCGAAATGAAATTTATTTACTTTCCTATCAATACAAACGCTGAGCGTTTCTTTCACACCATTTCACGAATATCGAAAACAATAACAAAATCATAAAAATCACTGACAAAAATCTGCATTTGACAGTTGAAAGGAGAAAGAAAGCGAGAGGCGAACAACGACGACAGCCTCGATAAGACCTGTCAAGATACCACACAGAGTGTCATAGTGCAGGCCATTTATTGTAAATCTTTCCTACTCCACACGAAATTATGTGCGTGACACGTGGGAAATATTTGACAATTCCATTGGAACAATGCATTCAATTTGAACTGTCACATGGGGGTGGTGTAACATGATCTGTCAGTACGTCAATCGCACAATGGACACTAGGCTTTAGGACAAAAGTTTTCTTTGACAGATATGTCGGTGACAATATTTGCTCCATTGTCCTTCTAAGAAAGGACGTAAATTAATATTCCTAGTTCTATGAATGTGTTTTCTTGACAGAACTGCGGGCCGAAAGAATTTACCAATAAACAAGTTTGCAATGGCGGGGCCAATCGTAAAGCTTAGATTTTTATTGGCCGAGGAGAAAACTATGAATTAATTATTTAAACAAAAAAAATAAAAAAATTAATGGCTACGCTAATTTGCCCATGGGACAGAGAGCTCAAGATCAGTTGCGTCTCGCCATTCGTGAAATTACTACGAAGCACAGTGCGGCTGAATGCCTTTGATCACACAGTTGGTTAAATAGGTAGATCAAAGACGCTAATTAAAAAATGCCGACACTAACTGGAGTTGTAAATTATGTTGTGTATGAGATACCATAGTCAATGCGTGGCGAACATGAATCAAATGATATGAACGCCTACTTTTTTTTACCGCCTTGCATGGTAGTTGCTTTAATAGTGTCGTTTAGTTCCGTTCTGTTAATATTGTTGTTGTGTGATGTTTTTATCAACTCAATGAAAATGTAGATCAAAAGAACAGTTCGTGAAGGTTAATTAAACCTTAGAAGTGATTGTTATTCTTTTTAACCATTTTTTTCCTTAGATTTTGTTTATCTTTGACATTTTACTTAGTTAGCGGAATCTTATTGCGTAGGTACTTGCTTCAAATGGGGTGATTGGGTTTAATTCGATTGTGTTTTCTTTAAATTTTGAAAAGGAGAGATGCTTAAAAGATTTTTATTTAATTGAGTCTTAAATAAAAAGCTTTAAAGTAAAAACTTTCACAATACGTTGATTATGAAGACAATTGGACTATTATCCCGCTCTAATAAGGTATGGGAAATAAATAGTGAAGTAACCTTCCACAGCGACAACTGTGAACCCGATCTATCATTCTTCCTGTTCTTAGTGGCACTTATGGTTAGTATTTCGAATAGATTAACGTTTGAAAAACGTTTCCAACTTATTCAAACTTACTTGGAAAAACAGCCATCGAATCGCGAAACTTATAGACGACTTGCTGATTTTTAGGCCGTATATAATTTTTCATCTGAGATAGGCATCTGCCGAATTGAGAAAAGACCGCACCATGCCAAATGAATTCCTAACACAAGAAAATAAAAGACACGCTGTGGTTGTTGCCATGTGCAGAGAAGACAGATATGTCGGAATAGCGCGCTTTTTGAATGCCGAGACGAAAAGGAGGCTTATATTTCGACTGTTTCGAAAATTAAAAAGCATTGAACAAGTCCAACGTCGTAGTTCCAGTACCCTGGAACGTCGATGAGATCAGTAGTAAGGAAACTTTAAGTGTCTGAGCAACTAATTTGCAGTGCGCCTCATGAAAAGCTCTGATATAAGTCGTATATCATTGGAAGTAGCCAGTTTATGTTGGAGGAAACGAAAAAGCAGCGTCAGCTCTGATAAAACCAATGTAGACCAGGACCAGAAGAGCAATAAAAGAATGTGGGCTGAGTGGTTAGTGCGTTGGATTATTGAGCGAGAGAATCCAAGTTGGAATCCCAGAAAACACCAATAAGTTTTTTACGGTCCCACCTCTAGCGAATGTCTGTCAAACGTCCGAGAATAATAACTGTTACCAGTGTTTTGGTAGTAAGTAGTGAAAGTCATGTCATGTCTTCCTTCTCTTTCCCACTAGGTTCTTGAAGGAATGCTGCCAAATACAACAAGGCGCTAAACGTAGTTGTTAAGCCCTAGATAGATAGTTAAAGAAAACCATCGCACAAAGTCGTGATGTTTTAGAAATAGATGACGATCGATTTCCACGATCACATAACACCAAACTTATAGCCACCTAATTCACCAGATTACTTTGTACAAGGCATGGTTGAATATAAAACCAACAAATATCCTCACAATACCATTTAATTCAGACATGATCATGGTTTCTGTCACGAATTGAGTCTGTTAAGGATGCTGAAGGTGGAGTAATGCAATAAATATGGAATGCAGACGTATACGTACATGTATTCTAATAACCGTTTCGCTACATAAATCGTGAACATTTCGGGTTTTTTTTTTAAAAAGTTTTCCTCAAATAGCTTCGGCACCTTGTCCTCTCTAAACGATGCAATAACACATTTAAACACACATCAGAGGAATGTACTGGCGAGAATTTCGTTACCGTAAACGAAAGTGTGAACGAAGATTCAAATTTGTCAAGATGTCGTCTACACCCGTATAAGATCCAGCTGATACGGGAAATAGACAGTTTGATACGGTTTTACGTCGGCGACCATTATTATTTTTTTTTTCAAAAATGAGCCCGGAGCTTGCGTTACGATCACTGAAGATCGTTGACGGACTGATAACTTGTTTTCAAATTTGAATGCACTGGATCTCGAAAACACGTTGTTCTAACAGAATAGCACTACGTATCACACGATTTGACGATAAGTTGATTTTCATAAACGTGTCTACCTCCAAGACGGTGCGTTTTGACACCTTTTGACTATTTTCCATGGAGCTACCAGAAGTCACTGGCTAATGCTGATAAATCAGTCGCAATTGACGCCTTAGGAGCCAACATTGTTCTTGTTGCTCGTGACATTGCTAGAAAAGTGATCCAGAATTGGACGTCATGAACAGCCCCTAATATTGCCTAAAGACCTCTGATTCTTTGCTTAGCAGGTCAACTCAATCAAGAATTTAAGCAAAATGGCCATCCGCTTCGTAAATGATTCTCTGTGAGGCCGATTTTTTTTTTTTTTTTTTTTTATAATTTAACCGCACTCAATGTTAGGTTATGAATACCCTTTTAATGTTTGTACACAGTGCCGGCGTTGAAAGGAAGATAGAGAGAGAGAGAAAGAGATTGGTGTAGTGGTTTGAAACTCAGGTGAATTAGGTTTCACACATTAGCTCCAGGGGTAGTGTCGAGATAACTGGGGAGATTGTTTGTTGTCATTTATTTGTTTTGCCTTCGCTTCTGATTCACAGTATTTTTTTCCCGATCCACCTGATGTCATGAGCATATCAATTATCAACAGAGCGATCAATTTCTCCAGCCATATGACAAACCTACTGCCAGTGTTATGCCTTCGCAGTAGTGTTGTCACAAACTTTCGCAATTGATCGAACTGCCTCTTTTCATATAATGCTTGCTGTTAAGGGATTGAACTGTGAACCATCAGCTCGACAAACGATGACGCTACCACTACACCATTGCCATGAAGTCGATTTCGGTCGCAAAATCATCTTTTCATCGCTATGTTAATAAGCAAAGCTGTAGGATGTTGGGTTCCAAAAATTCACACGTAGTCGTATAGAAGGCGTATAAAAGATGTGGGTTTTGTACTGTTGGTATCATTGGTTTCGTCTTCTTTGAAATTGAAACTGGTAACAGCATTACGGTGAACGGAGCACGGTACTGGCATGATAGCTGAATTTTTGTGGTCACAATTGAGTAATTTGGACTTGGACGAGCCTTGAATGTAGCAGAGAAATGGTGTCGCATTCTACACCAGCCGTCAAACAATAGAATTTTGTGCGCTAAGATCGGTGACCAAGTTATCGTTTTGCGGACGCACTTTTACTACCAACTTTTTTTTCATGTGGAACTCTTAAGGATCGTTATATCTTCAAGTATCGCCAAATAATTGACGTACTTAAGAAAAACATCCATCGAGTCATTTCAATCACAAAAAATCGATAACGTACTGCAAAATTCTGTTTACTTGATGGGCTACTGAAAAGTCAGCCGTAATTATTGTACAATCAAATTGTTTTTCATAAATAATCGCAAGATGCACTCTCAGCGGTGTAGTCTTAATACTTATCTAAAAAAGAAGCCAACTTATGACCAACATTTAAAGTCTTTAATTTATTTGTTTTATTTTTTTTTAAGTAGATACGTAGATACTATAAGAATTGTATTTCACTTCAATTTATTTTAATTTCAGGTATGTATCACGTCTAAATCCTCTCATTAGTCTGTAAGTATTACTATTTGTCATTTTTATCACTTTTCAACACTTTTTTCTGCAATTATATCGAAATATATGTATGTACATGTGTATGCGGGTTCCTTTGCAAATCCGAACAACATTAGTTTTCCCTGCCAACGTTCAGTGTTACCCCCGACCAATAAATATCCCAACATTAAGCAAACAGAAGTATTCCAGAGAATTTAAATAAAGAAAAAAAAAAAAAACACCACATCGCACCCACCACAAAGGTAGAAGCAACTGTGCACCCATTCCCCATGTATCTGTATCTTATGGGTGTTAAAATATTTCTTTTTTTCTCACTGTCATGCTAAAAAAGTTGATCGTACCATGTAATTAATCATAGAATATCGTCGTCAGCGCTTATTCATCTGTCATGTGTGCTGTGTGCTCACACATAAAGTAGGAGTACGTTAGGATACTTTAAAATTATTCAGAGTCCTGGTGGTACCATGAAAGTTCTCCCTTGTTTGCCATTCTACTGTAGATGCATAGGCACGTGTGTTTGCGGAGATTTTCCCCAGTCCTCCCCTTTAACTTTGCAAAGCTTATCTCTCGATGTCAGAAGGAACCAGTATCTGGGTAACAGGAAAATGTGTCCAAAGTGATTGATTGATTGATTAATTGCTTATCACTGGAGTAAACCAGCTGCGCAGGTATTCAATTCTCCATTAGTTGATAGGGGGAACAAAGAAACTAAATTGTACATTGGGAATCTGATACGGAAGCACAAATTGTCATATAAATTCCTAGAGCGGAATTTGAACACTCACTCGGAAGGGCAGTATAGACGCTATTGAAAAATTGCAGAGAACTGTCTATCATACTCAACCAAATGATGGTTCGTCACACTTACATAGATGGCATCGTTAGGGAATTTCACAGTTGAATTATTGCTTTCATATTGACATTATTGTTTCTGTTGTGAGATGACTTTCTGTTCTCAGAGCGCCTTCTAGTAGTGGACTTGTCGGGTCAGTACGGTACTCTTTCTACTTTTGCTGGGGGATGTGCCGCCCGCTTTGGCAAAAATCACGGTTAGGTTGTTTAACTTTTGGACATGTGACATGCAGTACACGTACATATATAAAAAGTAACCACTAATCCATCACGTCCTGGATACGCTTCGAAAACTCATTGTACATTAAACAGCTACATCCCTTGCTTTTTAGCTTTTAAGCAATTTACTTACGATCTCTACGAACTTTCCTTACTCCGGCGAATTGGGGACATTCGGTGTTCACGTCGTCGGGTGATTTCTTTCGGGTATATCGCGAGCAATAGGAACCAAGTGGAACTATCCATGTTCCGTGAGGACCTAAAATAGGTCCATCTACCATTGTGGATCGTAGGACTCACAACAGTTCTTCAAAGTTGTCCATAAAAAAATTCCAAGAGCGTCAAATTGCTGATGGCACGGTGACCGAACTCAGGATCAATCTTTTGACGACTAATGTGGAACGTTGTGAAATCCTGCTGGAACCAAAGCCTCTCAAAATCGTTTAGTTGCGAGTACAAAAAATTAGTTATTATGTCTATATTGCACTGCATGACGGCAACGAGGTGTTAAATTAATTTTTAAAGAAGAAGGGACCAATGATTCCAACCCTCCAAAACCCACAGCTTTTGACAATACATTGAGTTTTCTACGACTACGTGTGTAAGAACCCCAAATCTTACAATTTCGTTTGTTGACAGCATCAGAAATGGAAATGAACTTTGCGCGAAAAAATTATTTCGCGACAGACAGAGAAGCGATAACATAGCAGATGGTGAATCGGACCGTGTAAGCAACTAATCTTTCTGCATTATTCCCCACAGAGAAATTCTACTGATGTTCAGTTGTTGAGCTTTGCGACTATCCGAGGTTTTTGTAGCAACAGGCGAGCACCGAACGAGTACGCAGCTAGCTTTTGTAATCCAAAACAACGACCGTTTCATGAACTTTCAGTGAATCTTACTACACCAGCTGTTCAAGAGGCTACATTCCGATCCAAAATTACTTTCAAATTTAACGCAACACAACCCTCACTTTGGAGTTCTGTCGGAGCCTTGCTATTTAGTTTTATTTGTAAGTTTGTGACAGATGGATGGACGAGCGGACAAACGCACGAGCAATATGGTACGTATGCATGAGGCCCTAATCAGCGCACATAGAGCCTTAACTCTTGTCTTTCCCAGGCATGGGTTATAGTTTTCACACCACTTACTTACTTAGGTTGTGCTACAGTTCGAGGTGAACCTGGGCCTCAACCAACAAGCCTCTCCAGTTAGCCCCGTCCTCAGCTAACTGCCTCCAGTTGCTCACTCTAAGTTGGTTGAGGTCCCCTTCTTCTTGTGTGCGCTACCTTAGGCGGGGTCCTCCTCTACTTACTGCGTTGTCTCTCCGGGTTAGATTCGAAGACCCTGCGGGCTGGAGCATTGGTGTCCATTCGCTCTACATGTCAGCCATCTTAGGCGACTGATGCGCAGTTTTTTGACTAGGTCGATGTCGCTGTACAGCTCGTAAATTTCGTCGTTGAATCTTCTCCTCCAAAGCCGGCAACTCGGCCGGTTGGCCATCAGGACCAGCAGCTTTGTTGGTTTTAAGTTTGGATATCGTCACTTCGTTTTGGTCAGGTGGACGGAAGTTTTGGCTATCATCATCTATGTTGAATGGCGCATTCTGCCTGACAGCGGTATGTTGGTCTTGATCGCCGTTATACAGTGTGCAGAAAAAGTTTTTCCATATTCTCAGCACCGACTGTGATTCTACTACCAGGTTTCCTTCCTCATCTCTACAGGTTTCCGTACGGGTCTTGTTGGCCTGACACGTTCTTTTTACCTTTTGGTAAAACTTCCGCACTTTATTCCTGGAGTATAACCTCTCAATATCTTCGATCGCGCGCTTCTCATGCTCTTTTTTCTTCTTCCGGCGAAGCCGATGTTCTTCACGTCTCTTATGCTTGTAGAGCTCACGAGCAGCCCTCGTTCTTCTTTGCAGCGCCGCTCTTTACGCCTCTTGTTTAGCTGCATGTGCTTCCCGGTATTCTTCGTCAAACCAGGGGTTTCTTGGTGCTGGTCGACTGAAACCCAGCACATCAGTTGCGGCGTCTCTGATGGCATGTTGGCAGCGTTGCCACTGGTCTTCGGCACTTGATGCTGGCGGCATAGGAGTCGTGGAGAGATTTCGAGATACGCGTTCTTCGAAGATTCTGGCGGTCTCTTGCGATTTAGTTTCACACTAATGACCTGGTGTTTTCTGGGATTTCAACGCCGATCCTTCCACTCAGTAGTCTAACCTTTTTGCACAAGTTTAAGCCAAAAAAGGATTTCCAGATGTTCAGCGTCATTTTTCTTCGAATTAAACTTTCTGTCTATCCTATATATAGTTGAAGTTATTCGAAAGTGTGGGTCTATGTTACAGAAAGCTGAAGAAGTTCAATCTTGGTCGGAGACAGACTACTGCCATTGTTGCAGTTGTCGATTTGTAAAGAGTATTAGGACATTTAAATTCAAACTACACAAAATTTAACGATTTTGAATCATTATCGTCCGGGTTATTACTAAATCTCAACTCAGTGCTCAACCTCAATTATTCGTAAGCAAAAATTTACTACAAAATGCACGAATGCATTCGCTTCAATTAAGGGAGGCCGGTGTGCAAACCAAATGCAAATGAGGTAGATATGACGTGCATAAGTAGAGTAAAATGTGTCGCAGAAAAGGGACGCCACAGTATGCTGGCAATCATTGACGACGACAGCTTTAATTTGTCCGAGAATTTTAATTGGAATCAATTACACGGACAGAGAGAGTGGCAAACGGAATGACAGCGGGCCTTCTCCAAGCAGGCAGTCGCTCAACCAAGCCAACAACTCTTTAAGTGTTCAAAATCACACTTAAGTCGTTTTATTTTTATAATTTTTGTAATTCTCCTCAAGTTCCGTCCCATCACCGCCGTCGTCTTCATCGTCACCATCACCGAATTCAATCGAAAAGAGGATTTACTATGAAAGGAATTTAATTATACTTGTCAGATGTAATTATGTTCAATTTTGTTCGATTTTCTGTATTTTTTTTTACTTGTTCTACGTCGTTAAGGCGTAGGTGGTGGTGGATGGGTAAGGGTGGTGTTGCGCCCATTCGACATTTTGACTTAATTAAATTCCCATCGAAGAGGAACCATTCAAACGTTCTGGGTTTTACACACTGTATTTCCATCAACCCTTGTTCAGCTACATCCTACCCCGCTATTCAATCAGCCACCTACAACCATCAAGCCACCCCCTTTAAGCCACTTAAGTGAAAAACTTTTAATTGGTTTTACTTTAGAATATGGGCGACGCGAATCAATTTCATTTTTTAAGACAAAAAAAAAGGAAAATATTTTGCATGCGCATATAAATTAGCTGCTGCTGTTGCCATTGTTGCGAAACGGAAATTCAAGTTGAAGCGTTCTTAACTTGTTCTGATTAGCAATTGGGCTGTATGACGAAGGGAGTACTACTAGCGAGCAAATGAGAGAATATGTTGCAGCAGATGTTTTTTATGCTATTTATACACTTTCCTCGTCGTTTCTATGTGAGTGAGAAAATACTCATGAGTAAATGAATTTGTGTTGATATATGTATATTTTTTTTTTTATAGGAGCCAGTTTATAGGAAATCTAAAATGGGGTGATTCTCCTTCCGGCGAAACCGTATTTCGTCCTTTTTGTTAGAAGGCATTGGGGAATTAGTTTTCAAGAGCCCTTTTGCAGACTATATTAAATGATTTTTAGGATATGCATAACTACTCTACTCGATAAGATTCGATCTGATATTTTAAGGGTGTGCTCTCAGAGGAACCTATGTACATACATATGTCGTAAAAAAGCTGTGTATTTTAGCCACAACTTTTCACGATGGTACTTAGTGATGTGTTTTGCACTGATTTGGCGAAGGTTAGGTGCGGTGTACGGGGATCTGTGAATGGACCTCATTCACCTTGAGAACTTTACTTCAAATGGTCAAATATTGTATTTTTTTGGGTACTTTTAAAGAATGCAAAACATGCCTTTCCTTGGGCTACTGTCCCAAGCCTTGTCATCCATGGGAACAAAAGGTTTGGTAATATTGTTCGTGAAACTACAGAATATCAATATCGGTCCACCGCAACCCTAAGCTTCCTTCGGAAACTTAATTTCGATTAGGACATAACTTACAGGAATGTCGCCTATAGGGGATAGTATAGGTAGAAAAAAATTCTCTCTTTGTTCTTTGATGAAATTCAAATCACCCTCTATCACCTTTCTCACCACTCTTACCTTAAAAAAAAATTACGTGGTTTGAAAAATGATGGCTCGGATTCAATAAAATCAGAGGCGAAGCGCCAACAAATGGCCAATGACGTACTGAACAATTAAATTCAAGTAAGGCTTTATCATACTTAAAAGCGCCCTACCTTACAGCAAAACAAATAAAAGGGAGACCTGAAGAGAGCGAACGATTTAAAGCGCTTGCACGCGGAATCGTATTCTCTGATAAAAAAAAATTCACTATTGAACAGTACATGATTAAGCAGACCAACTAAGGTTAGCTACGTGAAGGATTCCACGAAAATTTAAAACACTTGTTTAACCACCTGAAAGTAAGACCCATTTCAGGCGATGGTGTGGGCTGTTGTGACTGCTAAAGGATGTAGTTCGCTGGTATTTTTGGACGCTGGTGTCAAATCAATTACTCAAATGTACACCGAAGAAGAGTAAGAAGAAGCTTGGAGTGGGCAACTGATTTGTTGTGACCGTAAATGTGCGATTTGAACTTGGACTAACTCTTGCTCCAGCAGGACAGCGCAGTGTGCCACACCACTCGTCAAGCAATAGATCTTTCCCACCCTAAGTTGGGTAACTGTGCTATCGGGCGTTTTGGAGAAGTACCTTGCTCACCCTGCAGCTGCCATTGGTCGCGCGACGTTGGACTCTGTGTGGAGCTAGCCTTAATTAGTTACTTCTAGCTAAAATGAGAGTAATAAAACCTATCCAATGAGATGTTTTCCATTATGTTTGCATTCCATTAATAAAGTTCTGTCGCTGCCATACATATGTAAAAATATACATACATACACATACATATGTACATATGTACATATGCCTAGGTGGCTTAAATGCTTGAACTTCTCCTTGGAAGACAAATCCTTAAAGTACTTATAGCAGATCGTCGTCAGTTTAGTAATGATGTGTGTATGTACCTGCAAATGTATGTACCTTGCCACAGATAATTCAAGTGGCAAGTGCGTCAAACTCCAACTCCATGGATTGGAATATTTGGGTGCTGAAATCAGGATCGCTGAAAGTAGCACCTGACGCTTATTTATCATGCAGATGAGGTATGGTAAATAAGTTGATGACAGTGCGGGTCCGGCAACTCACTTTCAAGTGGTCACGTGCCGACTGTATCACGAAGGCAAATGAGAAAAATCCTTTTCTTTCACAAAGTCATGATGTTGTTTAGGATTGTAATTTCCATACACACGTGTACACAGTGGGCGCCGTGGCTTAGTGGTTAGTGCGTTGAATAACTGAGCGGGAGGTTCAAGGTTCGAATCCCAGAAAACGCCAAACAGTTTTTCGTGGTTCCACCCCTCGCAAATGTCTGACAAATGTCCGAGAGTAATAACTCCCATGAGAAAGCTTCTCACGCACATGCGGATGTATTCGGATTCACGTATATAGATATAGATATAAGAAGTCTATGTACATAAATTCTTTTCATAAATTTGATTTTCCGTCACCTAACAAAAGATGGATTTAGAATGTTAGTCGCAGCATTTCCTAATCGCTTTTTGATTTGTAGACTGGAATCGTCTATCCAGTCTTTGAAGCTATAATATACATTTTCTGCATACGGATATCAAAATGATCCTCTGACCAAAAACGCCTTAAAGCGATTCATCGAAATTTCGTCTTCGCAGTTTGCAAGAATTTGGTGAAGTTGATAATTGAATGACCAGAGATAGTACGTGGAGTGCATAAAATTATTGTATCTATCTGTTCTGGTGTTGTAGGGTAATGTACTTGAAAAACATCACAATGTATTCAAATTTCCATTTTTCTTTTGACTTCCGTTCTTTTCAGCATCCGCTCTTACGACAAATAATATGATCTACCTGCTGTTGTGGGAGGTTTTAAAGGTTTATCTGAAAGCTTTACCCAAGCAAACATTTTATCGTGGACAACATTCTTGCAACTGCATCCACAATGCAACAATCGCGCAATCCGATAACATAATTTCTCAACCCCTAACAAAAGCATTCTGCAAGTCTTTCTATGCAAATTCCACACTGCTTCATAATCGCTACGTAATTATCTTGAAACATCACCCTACTTTAGGTGTCAGACAGACTATTTATATCTCTAGACAAAGCAGTATCTGGCGCCATGAGAATATTCAAAATTATAGTCTACTTATATTGACTTCTGGTTTTTTCCCTGTGCACACAATCCTTTTATAATCGGATTATCGTGCAACCGCGTACATATGTTTCTGACTGTTGGCTGCATTTGATGGGCTTTCAAATATGATTTGCTAATCCTGCTCACGAAAAAATTAAACCTTATTGGTAGCACCAAAACGACATGTCTTGCATCAATCTACAGGCTAATAACCGATGACCCTTCCCTAGCGACGTCAAC
This sequence comes from Blera fallax, assembly GCA_946965025.1. Taxonomy (NCBI): domain Eukaryota; kingdom Metazoa; phylum Arthropoda; class Insecta; order Diptera; family Syrphidae; genus Blera; species Blera fallax. Next base: position 24,819,727 of record OX337245.1, read on the forward strand.
CCACGTCTCCATCACCCTACAAATCCAAATGGCAACTTTTCAATCCCAAATCATTGAGTAGACGTTACATGCTCCGTCTCTTTCATTTTTTCAATTTGTCTTCGATTCCCACTTGAAGTTCTTGCGGTTGACATTAATCCAAGGGGCTCTGCACCCATCGTGTAGACGTCGCCATCATCCTTGGCATCCTCGGCATAGCGTGCTGTTGCCTCTGAATTTCGCATTTCGCCCGATAGGGGAAAGAAACAAAAATTACTTTACAATTTTCTGCTGAGTACGTGCGTGCGCTGTTAATGGTTTTACGGATTTGGATGCGGATTCGGATTCGGATTTGACTCTGGTTAGTTTGGCAGAGGGGCGCTGCTTCACAATCGTTTTTCCATTTCATATTTAATATGCAGAATGTATCACCGACGGTATTAAGCCGTTTAAGTCATAAATTGCTTGTTGTAAGTCCATTTTTGGAGTTGGAATGACTTGAAGTTCATCTGATTGTAATTATGTATGTTGTTAGGTCGTGTGTTGTACAATATTAAATGTCTATGCTGTGGGAGACAAGTTTTGCTAATGATGTGTGAAATAAAAGCTCGCCGAGAACTGCAGTTTTTGGGACCAGTTTCCGTAGAGAAATCCAGCGTCAGTCTTGATTTTATTCTCTCTATTTTTCTGACTAAAGAATATTGTCTTAAGCCCTTTCACTTATTACATTGCTACTTCGTCGTTTTCTTAAAAAGTTCAGGCTTCAACCCAACTTATAGCCTTCGTTTCGTGCTAGTTCGACTTAACCGATTAGTTTTTATTCGAGAACAAAAAAGCACAACGCACAATTGCCCTCGTGGGACATACAAGCAGGACTTATGTAATTCATACAAATCTTGACTGAATTTGAATTGCGATTCCAAGGTATTTCCGTTTTTATTGTCTCCTTGGATTAAATCGGCTGTTGAATAATAACCAGAGTATTAAAGACTATGCACCCCTCTAATGCCCCAGAGGAGGCTAGTACACAGCTTAGTACAATATGTACACAGAAAAATAGACATAGATTCTTTGGAGACTAGACGCACGCGCTATAAGTAGATCGTTGTGGTCAGTCTATGATAAGTTGTGGTATGTACCCAGAGGTACATACTAATCAATCTGCTGAAGCGAAGCCGGTAGGACATTCGTATTGCTATTGCTATTGGCACCCTGAATCGTCCCAGCGCAATAAGAAACCATGCAGCTCAGCTAGGTCTTCCCCACAATCATTGCATAGTGCTGCATTTTATTTGTAGGGAACAATCTATCATTGAGCAGCAGCGCGTGGTCCTTGAGGAACTATTGTATTTCGGCCGAAGGCCGTCCCAAGCGAGACAGTAGCAATACGCCTTATGTGGTTCATATTGTACACACTCTAAGCCATACCGCTTTGCAAAAAGCAGAAGATCAGCAAGGTTTGAGCGTAGACAGTTCCTCGCACTTGAGGTTAAATTGCCCATGATTTGTGCAAAGGCAGGACAGTCGCATAGGAACTGTGTGGTGGTTTCGTCCTCTTCCTCCTAGGTTTCCTCCAATGGTCTTCATTCTTTCATTAACGGAAGTGAAACCCGTGACGAGCTCTGTAATAGTTCTTATGCGACTTTTGGGTAGATTAAGCAGAAACCTGGTTCACCCACACTGGGTGCGTTGATCTTTTCGTCTACCGGCATGTACTAAGCCGTCGCCAGTAGTCAAGTAGCCAAGTTACAACGTCCAAGCCGGTTTAGCTTAACAATTGCCTCCGTCACCATCTTTGTGGCGATCACGTAAGTAGAACAAGCCTTAATGGCAGCCTGGCTATCGGAGCTGATGTCTACATAAATAGCTCTACCCCTAATCTCTCTTTTTTCGGAGCTATGTGAGCTGCACATCCGACAGCATAGACTTCAGCCTGAAAGACCTTAGTATATGTACCTAATGGAATAGCCTTGTTAATATTTACTTCCTTCGAATAGACGCCTGCTCCCGAGAGCCCATCAATCAGAGATCCGTTTGTACAGAAGAAAGTACTAGGTAGAAAAGAACATTGGGATCGGAAAAGAACATCAGGATCTACGCGCAAAGATAAGTTCCCTTCACATTCCAAACGCAATGAATAGGGCTGATAACTTTTCAGCCTTACCACTTCTGCGCACTAAAAGTGCACTTCTGCAGGATAAAGCAGAAGTGTTTACTTATACAATACACTTAAGAGAGACACTACTTTCTCCTAATCGCTGCCTAATCATATTAAGGGGTACAGTGATACTTCGAGCCAAGCGCATTTTTTCTGTCTTAACTTTACGACATCCGCCATTTAATAGGCTATGTTATGTAGCTGATCCGGATCAGGGAACAGGTCCATCGTAATACCACATGTAAAATACCGCATTGTCAGCCATAGGGTCCTTTATACACATCTTTCCTTTTTGGAAGAAGATGTTGGATAATTCCTACGTTACTAAACCATTCCACATGATGATTTCTTGTCAAGCAGGAAGCTAGCGCGCCTAGGGAAAAGCCTTGAATATTTTATACATCTTGTATCGCTAGATCATTCATATAAATTTAATAGTTCCCGTGTGGATAGTAAATGGTGAACTATGAATAATTTTCGAATTTCTCGTTTTATGTGATTTTTAAAGAGTTGACGATACAAATGAAAATTCTGCATGTTTGACTAGTCAGTGATTATAGTCTCTCATCAACTTTTCATTCTCGTGTAAAGAAATATAATTTTTTTTGGGGCAGGCGAAGTGGTGGGTTTCTTTATAAAAGTGCTATTCAAATTAGTTGTTAAAATTTTTTTTAATGTTGATACTTTATTGAATAGAGTACGAGTATGCTTTCCGATTACTTATGAAAAATAACTTTATTCAAATGTCTGTCACGCCTGCCTTGGTAGTAGCGCATCCTGTCAACCAAATTTCGTATGTTTTCCTTCATTGCGTCAGTTTTATGCGGATCTGTGGTGTAAAAAGATATTTAAGAGTTCATAAAAAAAATTTTACATATCTGCGTCAAATAGCAGCTGCGCAGTTACGAATGAACATTCAAAATGGCTGATGACGCGGTTAGCGAACTTAGTACTAGCGCAACCAAAGCCCTTAGAATTGCATCTTCGTTCACCGTAGCGCTCTAGCCTGCTTTATTTTTGAAGAAATAAAGGCCAACAATTCAAAACTCACACCAAACAGCTATGGTTTTCGTAGCAACAGTGGACCCACTGGTGATTTGATGGCATATCTCACCGAGAAGTGGAACCAATTTCTCCATCACTTCGGTGAAACAAAGATATTTGCACTTGATATTTCAATGGCATTTCACAGAGTTTCGCATCAGGCTCTTTTGTCGGAAATGCGTGCATATGGCATCGATGAGTCTCTTCTTCAATGGATTAGAAATTACCTTTCGGGGCGTTCAATACAAGTTGTATTAGACGGCTTGACTTGAGTCTGATATTCACCACATAAATGCTGGTGTCCCCCAAGGCTCAGTTTTGTCTCCGACTCTCTTTCTCATTTTCATAAGTGATCTCTTGTCTGCAACCTCTAATCCAATCCATTCCTTCGCTGATGACAGTACCCAGTTTTTCATATTCGTTCCCTAACTCACGTCCCTGCTCTTTGGCCGTAGAAGTGGAACGGCAACGTATGTTAAATCCGACCTTGACAGCATAATCAAATGGGGCTCCACTAACAGAGTGGAATTTAATGCATCCAAAACTCAGTGATCCCTTCTGTCTCTCAAGCGAAACCAGGACCCTCAACCATCTGGTTGGTCTGGTGCACCGAAGGCCGTTTTGCCTATGCTAGATAGGGTCCAGAATCGCGCGTTAAAGCTTATAGGTGATAGAGGCATTGTGAGCTCAATAGTCTCACTAGAACATCGCAGAAATGTCTTGTGTCTTTCCCTATGTTATCGCTTCTTTTATAAAAAATGCTCCAGCGAAATAGCTACTTGTATTCCTCCCCTGCAAAATTTCACCCGCAATACGCGTCTCCCTTCGAATGCACATTAGTTCACCCAACTTCGGACGTACTGTCAAATATAGGGATTCGTTCATAAGGCGAACATTACTTATGTGAAATGATCTTCCAGGCTCTGTGTTTCCTCATCACTACAACCTTTAAGCATTTAAAGCCAACGTGCACTGGTACTTCCTCTTTCCTCTTCTTTCAAACACCCGTGCCCTGAGAAATCAGCATTCATACCCCCTTTGGCGCGCGCGAATTATAAAAAAAAAAAAACTCCTTGAGGATGCATTTGCTTCTCTACGACTTGCCGGCATAGCTTTCGAGATGAAAATCAGATTCGTCCGATAATGTGATAATGTGAAAAAATTAACGTCAAATCCAAATCCTTTGAAGCCCGCATAGAGAAGCGATATTGAAGAGGTTACTCATTAGCTTGAACTCTTAAGTGAAACTCTTGCTTGAAAGCAAATACTTCGAGGCTTTTATGTATTGTTCGTCTCAGAAAAGTGTGGCTGATGTTTAGTTGTTGGGATCGACTTTAGCTGGCACAATAAGTCTCTTCTACTACCGGTTGGAAGATTAGGCAGTTATCCTCCCAGCATATGTTAGTGTTCGAATCGATATTAAGAAGGAAATCTTAAAGAATTCATGGGTCAGCTCTCACTCAGGCGTCGTTTGGAATCGGGCAAAAGGACTAATATAGGGGGACTGAGTAGTACAAAATCATGATTTCCTTCGAAACTTGCTACAACTTTTAATCCTCATTATGGTGGCTACTTGTGGGAATATCTCATAGACTCATTGCACCCGTTCATCTAAGTATTCGTAAGTCTACAAACACGTTGTCATATTCTCTGAGGTAATCGTAACACAGTATGTATCTTGTAGGCTCCTTGAAAAAGGGATGATACATTCCTGCCAAACTTACCTGACAACTTATAACATACGTATTATGAACGAAGTTTTCTTAATTAAGACACTTCACAGAGAGACAAGGAAATATGTATGTACGCCGACTGTCTACTAAAATGCAGTATTCTTCAAGACACTTCTCGTGCACTGGCAATTGTCAGGCGCTTCGCATGACATTCGTACGACGAGTCAATGCCAAAACTGATTACCCATGCAAGCAGTCAATTCACGTGCATCTTTAATGCCCATTATCCGTTGTCTAATGCATTTTAATGTGCGAACGTTTCGTGCACACAAATCATTTGTCGATTAATTCATTCAATACAAAATGCGACAAAAATAAAAACAATTCACTGCAATACTAGTACATTGGTACATATTAGTTAACAACAGTGATTACTAATTTGCGGTTGGCAATGTAGATACACGACCATAAGCAATTATCCCGCCTTATTATTTTGCAAATAGGTATATTCGCCGTGAATTAATGAACTGATTTTTATGTTGTGGGCGAGCGTATTAATCGCTAAGTAGGTTGATCGTATACTAGAATTCGTTACGCTTTCGCCGGGCTTTATAGTCGCTCGCTCAATTGACGAACTCGTTTCGCGCTCGTTGTCATCTTTTGCAATTACAAAGAATTATATTTCACGTTTAATTAAGATGAAGAATCGACTCGTAAGCCACAAAACGAGCGTTCGCAATTGAAACTTCATTGTGTTTACTTTAATCATCGAGCGGCAACAAATACGCGGTTGTATGACCGCTTGCGGCTCACAAACGTCTACAAAAGATACTTTTTTTTCTCTCTGATTGTTGTGGTTGAGTCTATTTTCTATTTTATCCGATGCAAACTGGACTTTTATTTATTTTCATAGTAAATTACGTTCGGTTGTCTTTTTGTTGTGTCACGGATTCGATACCAAGTCATCCACCTACCTAAGACCATCACCGTCTTCGTTGCCGTCTTCTTCTTGTTCGTTGTACGTCTCGTTGTTGTTTCAGAGTCTATTGTTGTCTGCAGCCGCGTCCCTTGTCTTGACCGTGAACGAGTTAAGTCTCAGTTAATCGTATTAGGCCAACAGCAATAGTATTATTATTATTTTTTTTTTCTACAATAAACCGAGCTAAAAACTTTCAATACTCTCAGAGGAGAGAAGAGTTTTTTTTTTAAGTACTATACATACAGTAGAGGAAAAAATATTGTCATCGATTGAACAATAAGTCTGATTGATTGATTATAATTCCCAATTAGATGTCCGTATAACGAGAATTGTGTTTATTATTGTGTTTTTGGATTTTTGGTTGTTGTTTTCTTTCATTACCAATTCGTTCGCCTCTTCATAGCAACACGGAAAATACATATAAAACAGAAAAAGAAAAGAAAAAATTTAAGAATTTTTACATGTTCAAGATACTTGTGTATCTTTTGGTGTTGTTTCTTTTTATGAAGGGATTTCCTGTACCAAGAGTGGTGAGAGTAAGTCCTTTTAGTGGGGAAGTTTACATTAATTTTACGTGAATTGTGACGTTAATGTCATTAGACAAATTGCGAAGTCAAGTTGAGTTTTTTTTTTTTTGTTCTTGGGAAAGACAGCTTTGAACATTAAATTTTGACGCAGGTCTTTTGCGGGAATAAGGAATTTTTAGTAAAAGTGATGCTAATGTATGCGGAATTTATGAAACATGTTGACTTTTACATGGGATTAGGTTGAAATCAATTGACGTTGATTGAATTTTTTCAGCCGCAAGAAAGAAATTTTCGTACAATGTCGTTCAGCATTAGAAGGGTTGACTATTTTTTTAAAGCTATTGTATAAAAGTCCTCGGATTTCGGGGTAAAATTTTTGACAGTAGCTCGCCTTATTATTTTTACATCTGAGTGATCCTCAAAATTTATTTCATGGCTCACTCCTTTCACTTCCTTATATCGTATGCACAAAAGTTATCCTCCCAGCATATTATGTATCAATAAATGGGTGTTTTTTGCCTAATATTATACGATAGGGATAACTGTCAAACCTAGCTGTCATTCTGTCCTGCATTTTTGACATTTATGTATGTATATTCAGTATACGGTGGGGGTGTTTGAAGTTCACAAAATAGGGGTAAAAATGGGAAGAAGGAGTGTAGCCAGGTAATAATTTTTTTAGAGATGAATGTGAGGTTTTATGTTAATCTACTAATTAGTTCATTTGTAGTAGTCAAAAGTATGAGTTAAGGTTTGGGGTAATCTTACGACGCATAAAAAACAGAACCTGAGGAATGTTAGTGGCGACAACCCAGCAGATGTTATGAATATAATCGATTCTGGAGACGAATCTTGGATTCATTATTATGACCCTGAGTCAAAGCAGGAGTCCATGTAGTGGCGTAAAAGTGGTTATCTAATTAAGGGTGAGGTTAATAAACTATTCTAGATCTAAGAAGTGTATTCATGCTTGAGGAGATTATATGTATTGAAAAATTCAATTGAAGAATTTAAATATATTTGTGAACTTGCCCCTATATGGACTCTATCAAATCATCAAGAACAGCGTTAAAAATTTAACCATTTTCGTTGAAGTACGGTGTTTGCGTTTCTTATAGCACACACAATCGTCCATCCGTCGAATTGTAAATATTGTAGATTGCTTACCATATTTCACCAGATATCGTCGCTGTGTACACGAAGATACAATATTCTTAAATCTTCGTGTTGCGAAAGCCGTGGTGGTGGTCTAAGATATTATGAAGGCGATAAAGTAGCGAGATTTGAAGGACATAACCGATAGAGCTGACTATATTCAAATCACAAGGGAAGCTAAGCAAGTAGTGCTGGTTTAGTGGTGCCAAATCTGATGCAATAAATGATCTTTACGAAAATATGCGAAATTCTGAAAACGAAAAGATTATTTCAAAACAACGCCACAACAAAGCTAACAATTCGAAGGCCTCGAACGTCTTGCCCAACTAATACCGAGCAACATACTATACGTGAACGATATTGTATTTCCAAATCATTGTAGCGTGTTTCAGGCGGAATTAATGGCGATCAAAGAAGCCCTATCTTGGCTTAAAAAAAACGTGATATCTGTCAGAGATGTCCGCATCTTTTCAGACAGCCAAACAGCAATCAAATCTCTAGAATCGACCTCTATAAATTCATTAATAGCTCTATACTGCCGTTCGTCTCTGGTGGAGATGGCTGAGCAGTTCAATATTCACCTGTGTTGGGTGCCGGGGCATAGAGACATTCCAGGGAATTGTAAGGCCGATGAACTCGCCAGAATGGAAACAACTATACCCATCTTGCCGGATGAAGGCACCTTAGCTATACCAATAGCTACTCGCAAACTTAAACTTAAGCTGGATGCTGTCGAGAGTACAAATCTTAGGTGGACAAGTGGATCAACATGTCTAGCAACAAATCAGATTTGGCCAAAGCTGGATCTAAAGCGCTCTAAGAATTTGATTTTTCTGAATAGATTACATATCGGCACCACAATAGGTGTCACCTTCTTTGTTTCTGCCCAGCTCTCTCCTGTAGAAGGAAGCTTCATTTAGGAACTCCCGATTACAACTATATAGGCGACCTGATGAATATTGACATTAAGAACCTCCTACGCTTCAGAAGCTCAAATTAGTTTTAACGAGTAGGTAGAGAGAAACTTTCTCCTATGATCCATGCGGTATCACAATGAACTTACCATTGGTCTAAGTGTGTTGGCGAGTCCTAGCAGGCAGCCACTTCAACGACCTAGAAATGCTGCATCATCCTTTAAGTACATATCTGAAACTGAACGGGGAAAATATACAAGACGGTCTTGCGGCCAGCTATGATGTACATATTCAGAATGTCACGTGTGCAGATATGTATATGCATGAAATCATGCTCAAATATTTCTTGTTATTAGGGTGCCTCGGGAGTGGTACAGCCAACTAAAGCAGTCATAGTTGACCGAGCTGTTCAAAGCAGCTGGAAATGACTTGGTAGCAGGACTTAGAAATCCAAACCGGGCTATTTTCATTTTGTGACTACTGCAACATTTGTATTGAAACATCTGATGTAAATGAATAGTTTTTTTTATCGCTGAAGGGGTGAAATCGTGAATGGCTTCTTATGTCCGACTCCATGCTCCCCCATGTTTACGTGGCTAAAATACCCCTCTCCCCCAATACTGTCCTGTTCCCTCCTACGCTACCACCGATCAAGGGATTACATCGTAGAGGCGGGTTTTGACATCATGTCTTCTCTTTCTTAAGATCTCTTGATCTAAGGCATTTCTGCTGGCTTCGAATTTTTTTTAGAAATTGGTACCCTACCTTTCTTCTGGTCCATTCTTCTATGTTCTGCAACAGATTGTGTGTCTACCGACCGTTTTCTGAGGTATTCTATCGCCGCTGCCATTCTTTTTTAGCAGATCCTAGTTTCACCTCCAGCTCAATTGGCATTCGCGCCGTTATCACACTTTTTGCATCCCGGTATAGCGTTTTGTCTGCGTAGCATGGTCTAAGCGAAGCTCTTCTGTGCAGAGTTTATCCTTCTACACTAAGCAACACTAAGACATTTGTTAACTTCTGTTGTTGTGATTATAAGTAATGGAACGCTCTCCGAACGTGCAAGTATACGAAAATATTGAGTGTAGTAGATGCTCATTCGGTTATGCCCGAAGAACCTTGTTGTCCCAATCGTCTTTGCAGTGATTTGAGTCAGTGAATAGGCAGATTACCTTGCAGTTTGCGTATGAAAGAAGGATATAACCTGCAGTCTGCTTTACCGGGTACGACATCCACTTAAAAAGAGTTCTCCACTTCTCTTAGTTTGACCAGACGAAAAATCTTCACCTTCTACACATGGCGCCAATTTAAGTAACAAAGTATCTTGTACCATGTGTATCTACCCCGACTTAATTGATTCTATTTTGTAAAATTATAATCCCTGTGAAATGAATTTATGAAGCTTTTGTTTCCACCACCTAATGATACAATCGAAACCTTTCACACCCTCCTCCATATGCAGTACTCTCATCCTTTGAATTGATTTCCAAGTCAAGAGCACAACACAGCACACCACACACAATGGCGTACACTGTGCATTATGTCACCAATTGAATTTAAGTATCTCGAGTATTATAATTTACTACATGTTTACCCACGCAATATTCTTTATGCTGCGTGCATGTGTGGGATCAAAGATTTAGATACAAAGAGAAAGAGTACTGGAGCTGGACCGCCAGAAACTGACTGTGAGCTGAATGTACGCGCGTTGGAAGTGGCTCGATCTTAAATTCTAAATTATGACGTTCTTCGAACTGTGGATGGTGGAAGCATATAAATTATGAGTGTCATATAAATAATTCATTGTCAAGCGGGCGTAACAATGGCAGAGCACCACAAGTAGGCATCTTTTTCATTACATTTATGGAGAGTAAATCTGAATGGAGAGCAAATAACGTAATCGATTTAGCAATTCCAGTTAAGCTGTAGAGATTTGGCTTTTTAAGTAAATAACTTATTTAGAATTGATTTCGTGATGTGGTATGGTTGAAGGTGACCGAATTTTATGGTGTTAGAGTCGTGTAGTAATAGAGATTGAAGGAGTACATTGTGTCAAGTAAGAACACTAACGTGAAAACTTTAAGAAGTTATTTTTTTTCGATGGATACTACAAGTATTATACTATAGCTGCTCAGGTAATCGAATATGCATTATTTCGCTTAGCTATCCAATTACAAAAGAAAACGCTTACTAGCGTAGTGAATTTGACTGAGCTTCGCATATGTACATACATGTATGTCTTCAAGGTTCCTATGCTATCTTTGTTGAAAATGACTTGAAATGGACATGTTTTGATATTTTGAGAGATCGGAACTGCATTGTTTCCCATCCAGAATTCGGTCAGGATTGTCTGTTTGTCCATGTAATCCTCTGTATGAACTGATCAGAGTCACTAAAACTTATGCAGACGTTTCAATCGTTTGTGATCCCCATTCGTCCTGATTGGTTACGTTCTGTTGCTGGAGATGCCTTCATATTTTGAGCCTTATTCTGCTTTTGAACCATGTAAATTGAAGCAGGATCAGGTATCCAAAAAAATGGGCACGACATAGACGAAAACCCTCGAGAAAAAAGTTGTACCGAAGTCGGCTCAGAAAAACACAAAATATACATATGTATTTCTACAACTACCACTTCGGTGAAGAGAGATGCTTTCAGACATGCGTTTCAACAACTATAAAGCTTCCAAATTATGATCTTGACGTGCTCTAAGCTAAACTCTGAGATATCACCGGGACGTCAAGAGTTTCTATTGCTCACGACAACACCTCCATGAATACGTTTCCGTAAACACTCCACAAAGCTTTCATCGCCGCAGGAAGCTTCAAGCCATCAATTCAAAACTCATTGTTGGTTGCTGGAACAAGGGAGATTCACTGGACCCGGGATTGCTGATAGATTTGCCAGAAAACGGTTGGAACTATACTAAGGTATAACTTGCCTCAAGTGGATATCAAAATGGAATTCGTAAGCTCATTTAAAAATTAAAATTAAATCACTTAAATTTCTTTCTATGGCCTTCCATCAGTTGGTCGAACTAGCCTACCGCCTTATTAATGCGATCGTGTATGTTATCTTTTCAAAGTATTATCTTTGTCTCTGAAAAATTGATTCCTACACTTCTTCGTAAGCCCAATTACTGACTACTAATAGTACTTTATTTTCAATAGATTCCGTTCAACATTTTTAAGGCCTCGTCAACCACAAGGATCTATACATACCACATTATTAATGGATCCCCGACCTCAAGTGCTTTTCATTCTACCTAATCGTGCAGTTAAGCACCCAATCCATTTGCTAAGGTGAGATATGATCTGAGGCCCGGAGAAATTCCTAAAAATACCTTACGTTGTTGAGGACCTCAGCAATATCCTTAAGCACCACTACACTATACATATAGACTCGTATCCATCGACCTACTCTTTTATTTATGTATATACATACATACGTCTTAATTCAGATATCTCTGAGACATGCTTTAACCCTAGAGAGATAATCATATTTAGATGTACACTACGAGCTCCCAGTTGGTTGAGGTCGTCCTCTACTGCGTTGTCCCTCCCGGTTAGAGTCGAAGACTCTGCGAGCCGGAACATTGGTGTCCGTGTGTCCATGATGTCCGTTGTTTATTTATTTATTTTTTTGCTAAAGTCACTGAAAGACAACTGAAAGCACTGGCCAAATTAATATGAGCACCTTGGCTTTGGTTGCTCTCTTGCATCTCAATCATATTAGGGGTTAAGTAAGGTTACGTTGGAGTTCCAGGTTCAGTTCGCATAGATCTACGAGAGCCTCTTACGTTGGCGTCATGAGAAAATCTGAAAGTAACTGTAAAAAGGGAGACATTAGTGTTTCTTGTGTTAAGTGGGAGGGTACGGGTTCGAAACGCACTGCTTTATGTGTTATGACTACCAGATGGTGAGAGTTTTCGTAAGAGATGCCCCCAAGAAATTGACAAAAAAAATAAAAGGTAAAATCCGGTAAAACTGCCAAATCTGCGGTAAAACCTTTGCTGTATCTTTTCTGTTCCAAACAACCTATATGTATACAAGTCACATTCTATCATTTAAACTAAATTGTGCCTACCGCAACGGAAATGCTGTGTATTTATAGTTAGATAAATAAAATTCACAAAACCGGCTTCAAATGCTAACAACTCTCGTTGTGAGAGTCATAACAGCCACTTAAAAACAGCCATTCTAATAATTCAAGAATAAAGCACATCTAATCCACATTCCATGAGGGCAATAAAAATATTTGTCATCACCATGGTTGGCGCTTTGCCAAAAATCGATTTAAGACTCCTCGTCGAAGTTCAGTGACCCAAAGCGTTCACCCGAATTTCGAGGACATGCGATTTTTTTTTTTTTTTTTTTTCTCCACTCAAGGAGAGCTTCTCCAATAAACATTATTGCATTGTTTTATATCCTTATGAGTTCGGGTGTGCTCCATTTTTGGTAAGGACCCCATCAACCCCTAAAAAAAATGCTATTAGCTTAAGTCAAACGACAGCAATTCAAACCAAAATAAATAACCAACACATTTTGTACTTCCGACATTCCTGTCGAAGGAATACAAGAGAAAAAAAAAACAGATTCGAAGAGAATAAAATAATGGAATGGCAAAGAACGAAATCCATCTCTGAATCCATTCTTATGGAAAACAGATCCATTAGGCGAGATTTCGTCCTTCTTGCGTAGTGTGTCGTAAATAACACTTTGCGTGGGCGTGGGGGTAGAACAATAAAGTTATTGGATTAAATTCCGCCATCAGGACTCCTACATCACTGGATAATGTGACGGGAAATATCCTTTTTATCCTTGGTAAAATTTGCTGAGCACTCAAGGTCATACAAAATCATTGGGTTTCAAATTATACGATAAATATATTTTAAGCACAGCATTTCAACATGTCTCTCAGGCTTTCAATGATTTTGAACTTTGTTTGGAGGACTTACTTGGCCTATGGTGGTATAGACTTGGTACTGAAGCGTTGAATAACCAGCAGAAGGATAAAAGTGATGGGGCGTTATTCAATTTGATTTCGTACTGCCTAACACATGAATGAAATGCAATTGAAACCAGTCAAAGAATCGAAAAACAAAAAAATGTCCTGCCTTCTTCTATTCCTGGATGACTCTATGAAATACTAAAGCATGAGGCTGCGATATATCCTTAATTTGTTTTAGTACCCGTTCTATCTCGTTCGAAAGCTTGAACACTTGTTCTTCGGGCTCCTGTTTGAATTTGTAGAGCCACGTTGTTTGAAGAGGATCTTCTTTTCTATTGGTTTCAAATTCATGGAGTTCTTTAGGGTTTCTCCCTTTATAACCGCAACTTATCCCTCCTGGAATTTAAAATAATTCCTTCTAATGGAATTGGAGACATCTGTAGCCATAAGCGCCATCAGAATCAGCCAGTCAGGAACTAGGACGGCAAATGCAATAGGGCATACGGCTATCCTTCGGAAGTATATTGGCCATGTACCCATTACGGACAACATCACGCCATACTTAGACTTTAATAAACCTTTCTCAAGCGCCTATCATAGCAGGGAGGAGTGGTTAAGAGGTCTGATACCAAATGCGCAGTCCATTGCCATATATACAGACGGATCTAAAATGGACACTGGCGTAGGGTCAGGCATTTTCTCCGAATCGCTAGGAATATCGAAATCAATACGCCTCCCAGACCACAGCAGCGTTTTCCAAGCGGAGGTCTTGGCAGTGACAACAGCCGCCCGTGAGTCTGCAGTAAGGGCAATACCACAAGAGGGTATCACCTTCTTTATTGACAGTCAGGCAGCTATAAAAGCAATAACTGCCACAGGAATTAAATCAAAACTTGTGAAGTGCTGTAGAGAAGAGCTTAATGTTCTTGGAACACAACACAACGTATCGCTCTGCTGGGTCCCTGGACATGAGGGTATACCAGGAAACGAGAAAACTGACGAAATAGCAAGAGAGGGTTCTGCAGCCGTTTCAAGACAAACAGAACCACTCGTGAACATCCCGCTTTGCGCACTTAAGCTTGAAGTAGGGAAAATAGCCATACCGGAGGCGAACACCAGATGGTCCTCCTTGGATTCCTGTGTTATCACAAGGAAACTATGGGCATCCTTCGATAAAGGCAGAACCGAGAGACTCATACGGAAGACAGGATATCCCTTTCCATCCTCGTTAGGGTTATCACGGAGCATAACTCTCTACGGTATCATTTGAAAAAACTACGTCTGACGGAAGAAGAACTCTGCAGAGGTTGCGGTGACGAGGAAGCTTTTAAGGACACAACCCACTTCCTATGTCACTGCCCTGGCCTCCAACACAGCAGGAACAGACTCATATGGAGCTACTTCTTCCAAGACCTAGATGAACTCGCCAGCACGCCATCAGACAAGTTTATTAAATTTATCAAGTCCTCAGGATGGTTTGTATGCAAAGACTCGCATCAATAATTATCGGAGCAAATTAGCATCGGTATCAGGTTTCGATGGGCAAGGGACATCCTTTCCCCCAAAGGGCATCACAATGGGTCAGCATTGACCTGAGTGTGGCGGGGAGTCACTCTCCTCGCCAACCCACATATCTAACCTAACCTAACGGAATTAGAAGCCAATCTTCTATCAATGTGCTAAGCACCTGGAGTTAACCACATGGAAGTCAGAGTAGGAGTTGGTAGAGAGCGGATTAAAGACTAAAAAAGTGCAACCAAATGTCAAAGATATTGGCTTCCATGTGGTTAACCCCAGGGGCTTAGCACATTGATAGAAGACTGGCTTCCAATTCCATTAGAAGGACTTGATGGCAGAAAATGGAGAAAATAAAGTTTGCACACTTCCTTGGATCCCTGCGGCGGTGCAAGAGTTCTCCAAATAGTATAAAATGCGGATTCTAAAGTGCCACTTATGTAGGTCGAACTACCCATTGAACATTTTTATAAGCTACTTCAGCATAATCGAGTCTCAGGCCTATAAGGGGTGATACCTATATGTATGTATGTACACATTTATGTATGTGTATCAGGTGAGGACTGTGCGAAATGCGAAACAAGACAAGGATGATTTGACAAGGATTTGAAGTAGACAGAGACCCTAAACTCCTGCAAAGCATTGACATCCTAGAAGTGCAATTCATTGCTTTCCCAATGAAGGATGTCCACGAGCATTTCCAGCAAAGCATAAGGCATACCACGCGGCGCTATATAGAAGGGCCAGATCAGCTAGCGATCTCTACGAGCATAAGTGGAGGGACGAACAACGCCTTCTCTCCTCAAGGAGGAGCATGAAAAGCGCGTGATCGAGAAAATCTATTGGAAGAATGATGTCTGGAAAATTCTTTATTAAAGTTTAAAAAGATATGCCAAAGCTATAAAGTCGCAGAAGGAGCCTGCAGTTACCAAAAGTTCACACTTTGGAAGACCTTTAACAAACACAATTCCAAATCAAGACACGCCATCTACTCATAGACTGTTCAGCCGCGTATGCAAGCATTTGTAGCGACAGGATATGCATACATACCTAGTCATATCTAGTTCTGGCATTGCTGTCAAAATTGTGTGGGTGCGTAAGATGACGAGGAAGAATACATGCTGCTTATAAAGTTCGTTAATGAAATTACCGATACCTTCGTCGTAAAAAAGGACTAAGAGAAGGTGGCGGCTTAAATTGTGCAGAATTCACAAGTCAACACTAGGGATACTATGTTTCAAAACTCCGTCAAATTACTCGCATTAATACAATCGGAAGAATGCAGCTGTCAAAAGAGGCCAGGGTGGATCAAACGGTGAACGAGGGAGGAAAAATAATACATGCTGTCAACAAAAAAGGGAGTGTACCACCGAAGTCTCAGATAGAACGTCACCTTCGAAAGATATATGTAACTTTAAAGTACGAGTAGTTAAGGCTTTTTTAACCCGGCCTCCAATGTTAAGGAAGGGAGCGACACCATCGCCGAATACCTCTTATCCAGCAAAGTCGTCTATCGATTCCGAGCAATTTTTTTATTTGGGCTTCTTTGTGCTTTAAAGTGAAACCTGGTACATTAGTACAGACTTTCTGTTCACTTTCAGCCGTTAAAGATTTGTTAAGCTCTACATAGGTACACTTCATTGACAAGTTCTCCAATCTAGCATCCTCAAGGTGAAGTTTCTGACTTACATGGCTTGATCTTAACGCATGCTCCCTTCCATGCGTCTTTTGATCTCCATTAAGGGAGAAGTTGTCACTAAGGTAGAGTACGGTGGTAACCCTCGCTAGTACCTACGTAAGACGTAATTTTTGTTGAACCAGCGCATTCTATGAATTTAAGTCGTTCATGGAAAAAAGATGAACACTAGCTTAAACAATAAGTTATACCTCGATAACAACCAATCTAAATGCATTTGCAACTACAAGCGCTAGCTTAAAAGTGCTCAGAGTGAAAGTACTCTACAAATCAGTCAGAATGGAATGGTACGGTAAATCTTAAAATACTCACATATTAGGCACACGATTTCGATTACCTTCGACAGCTATGATTGATTATCGCACTACTTGTTACACTTTCCTGCCCACAGTTCGACTCTATAAATGAAACTACAACAAAAACATTAACAACAATGGCCAAAGTATGTACTTCACTACGAGACTCATTAGTAAACAATTATAAATAATTTCCCATACTCAAAACACAATCATTTGTGAACCAACAAATTGCTTTATCTGAGCTTTTGGCACACAGCCCCATTCATGAGTGTTCACCATTAACTGTCGGTTTCTGTAGTCTTATACCCACATTGGTTTTTTTTAAGCTTGACTGTAAGTTTCATCAATCATCCGTAATTGTGACATAAAACATAAACAATCATGAATAAATAATTTATTATGTCATCTACGGGTTGCTCAATGGTTTCTAACAAAATTTCAAAAGGAAAACCGCGGAACCCAACCACACCGGCATCATTTTCAAATCAACATTCAGCAAGACAGAGTAAATAGCACTTAAGTCTTAAATGCTGCCACGACTAGAAGACAGATGAAAGTATAAGTCGACCGCACGTACTCATACACATCACTTTACACTACCATTAGTGTGTTGACGGACCGTTTAAGAGACGTTTTCAACAATTTGTCGATCAAATGCGAGATGAGAACTCTATCTGTGGGGTATAGTCCATCAAGTGCGAACAGACTTTTCCTTCTTGCAATGGGCTCGAAAAAAATATGCTCTTCGGAGATGTTTGGTTACAAATGTCATTTACGTTGGTTGCATTGAAAGCCTTATGACGCTGAGAGGCCGTCATTTGCGGTGATATATGTACATATGTATGTATATGGAGATTTTAATTAAATTTCAATCGATGTTTAAATTTGTAAATAAAATGATGGAGATACGAGTACACCACCAGGGAGGGAAATGTGTAGTAACATGCCCACAGGGTATAGTTAGTGGCCATGCCCGACGTACAGATAAATACAGTTCTACACAAATACATAACGTTGACAGCTTAGTAGTACAATTTGAAAGTATCTTTCTGCTAATAGCTTTCGGAATGGATGGGAATGCCTTCCGTTTATTTCTCTCTTTAATTTTTCTGCAAATGGTCAATCAATGAGTGCATTTGACCGTGTCATACCATAAGCGGCAATAAACGAAAAGTATTTTTTTTTTTTCAACACAGTCCGAGTACCCTCATGGACCCATTGGACCCTCATGTCCATTTGATGGACACCACAAATGGGCACTTACTAGCACTTTACTAGCAAAAATCAATGGATTAATATGTTTCGTATCTCAAGTGGCAGTTTGTGTCAAACGGCTCCCCATATGAGGCGGAGACAAGCACTCAATTTGTTAGATACTTTGCGCAATAATTATGGATAATGATAATCTTGGGAATCGGGTGTCTGGATTTGGTATTCTTGTCGAGATGAAATGCTGTCAGTTGTTTGTTCGTTGTTGCTTTTTGTCGATGACAATTTGTGACATATAATTGCTGTAATTATAAACTATTTTTTTTTTGTGTTTTTTTTTATAGTTAGGTGAATTTTTTAATTGATTTAATCTAATTTTTATTTAATTTCTTTTTAGGTGAGTTGTACTGGAAAATATATACATTTTGGGAAGTAAGTGGAAGAGCATTACAAATTGTTATTTTTTATTTGAAGTTCATTGAATTAGTTGCGTTCATAAATAATAATTACTTGAAGCATACATACTACATACATTTATGGCCAATGAAATAGAGCCACTATCAACTACTGCAAAAATTGCTTTTGAAAAATTATTTAAATTGAAGAAACAACAAAAGCAAAATAATTTTCATGTATTTTGATTTGTAAAGAACAAAAATAATTTCAAATATCTCGTTTAAATACTGATCTGAAAATAAAAAAAATGAAATCTAAGTTAAGAGGACGATTTGAGTTTTTTTTTTTTTTTTTTGCCTTGAGCAGGTGAAAATCTTCAAAAGACACCATAAGGCCCGACCGCGCGTGCTTATGGTAGTGTGAGATTTTTACTCACTAAAAACTCTTCTCTTCAGAATTGATACTACAGTTTTATTTTCGCTTACGAGACTCGCGATTTTGGAAAAAGAATGTTGCACTAACATAAGTTAAATTCCAATGAAAGTTCCTGCGGTTTTCACGACCGGCATATACTATGACGCGAGGTCAAAAGGTTTTGTCCTTTGCAGACGACGAATTGAATTGTTCGCGTCAAGTAGTTGAATGACGGTACGGTTGCAATGGTCGTAAGCACGATCTTTGTGTTCACGAGCAAATTTTGTTATCTCTTAAACGACGCTGGGAATTCCCAGATCCTGATGAATATCTTCGTTACCCACATACCACGGTGCGCTAACGATCGTTCTAAGAACTTTATTTTCAAAAGTTTGTAGGATATTTCTATTGCTTTTCCTGGTACAACCCCACAATAAACTATACGTCCACACTGGTTTTAGCACTTGTTATAGATAAGCAGTTTGTTATGTAGGCTTAACTTCGAATGTTTTCCAAGTAGCCAGTACATTTCTCGTATTTGTTTTCGAGCTCGTCGCGTTTCTTTTTTACGTGCGATTTCCATTTAAGTCATTCCTAGGTATTTTGCTTCGTTTGCATACGGTATTTGAGCTGAGTTTAAATATAAAGGCAATCTATAAACTTTTTTGTAGGTAAAGTTGATGTGAGTAGATTTGCTTTCATGCAGCACACTACGCCAAGAATTCGTCCAAGCGTGGACTTTATTAATACCATGTTGAAGCTTTTCAGTTGGTCCTTCAATTGTATCGCCCGTTGTATCGTATATATCGCAGTATCGTCCGCAAACGTGGCGACGACGCAGTTGCTTTCCTACGGGATATCACGGGTGTAGAGTACATATAGAAGTGGGCCAAGGACACTTCCTTGTGGGACTCCGGCCAATCAACGATTGAGTGGTCAATAAACGATTGAGTGGTCAATAAAATAGAGCCAGTTTACTTTTTATGAGAAAAAATAAAAGAAAATTTCTTGAATTTTTCTATGGTTCAGAATGCTAAATGGTCATTATTTTGCAAGACAGCAATATAGCGTCTTGACATAGAGTCGACAAAAAGTTGACGTTGCCGCGGTATTGCATATGGCCATTCTTCTTGAATATCTTTCCAAAGCTAGGCCAAATTTTTTACTTCATGCATAGCCAATCTCTTCTTAAGGTCTACAAATTGTCTATCAGATTTAAGTCCTGAGATTCAACAGGCCACAGCAAAGCACTTAAATTTCTAACTTTTTGCCTTTTTGAAGGTATGCTTATGATCAATGTCCTGTTGAAAAATCCATCATAAGGGCATGTTTTCTTCGGCATATGGCAGCAAAACGTTCAAAACGTTCTCGAGGATGTGAACATACTCATGTTGGACCATATTTTGCTTTATTCAGTATATCGGCCATGAAAAACATGCCCACAAGTTAATGTTTGCGTGTATGTACGTTTTAATGTTTTTTTTTTTTTTTTTACATACTTTGGGGAGAGTTTAGTATTTGGTGGTGGATGTATCAATGATTACCAAATAAATTTAGGTTTTTTTTTTCTTTTTTTCATTACTCCAAAGTATATTTTTCCATTTCGTTCGAGTTTTCTCTATTTTCCGCGCCTGTCCAGTCTTAATGGCGTTTACTAAGGAGGAGACCTTTCTAGCAACCCTGACTTTCAGATAACAGTCTTGTAATCGTCATCGAAGATTTTGTGTAGTTATTTACAACTTTAAATCCATTTTATTGTCCCGGGAAGACATAAATGGGTCTGATTTAGCAGTACGAACAATCGTCCGGACTTTCTGCAAGGTTGTTTTGTTCTCATGCCCCGATTTTCTTGGGCTTTTTGTGGGTTGAATATGTTTTCCACAATTTTCCGGGAACATTCAACTGCTTTTACAATCTGCCTTTGAAATTTGCCATCCTTATGTAGCTGTAAAATGAGAGCACGCCATATTGGTGTGCATTAAATTCCAGGACCCATATCTAAGGTTAAAATGAAATTCAATATTATTATTGAATTGCTAATTTGCTAATATTATTGCTAAGATTACCCGTCATTTTAATCTGAAACAATAAATTAATTCAAACGTCTTTTGTGTGTTCAAATCAACTTCAATAGACAGTGGCTCTATTTCGTTCGCCAGCTTAAAATGACACTTTAACTCACAAATGGTATTATTTGCAAGAAACACAACAAATTTAACGGTTCTTTTCTGTCCTTGCAACGACAAACCATGTCAGCAATTTAAAAGTTAGATGACAGCATTATGAAATAGAAAGATATTTAAGATCAAGTACATTTTCGCTTTAAGATGGACTGGCTCTATTTCATTGCACACAACTGTATGTATGTACATTCCATATTATCTGCACGAGGGTGGATTGAAAAGTTTGCCACCTGACCAAGCCATCAAACTCGGAAGCTTACAAATCTCTTTACTCTTCTTCCACCTGGTCTCTAAAGCCTTTACGATAGTATTAAAAAAATGTCATAAAAAATACGTAAAACTCTGTCCTGTCAAATATTTTTTTTTAAGTTGGGGAGAACTAATGAAAGTCACAGCAAGGCGAATAGGGGGGACGGTGCAGTAATTCAAATCCCCAGTTATGGATTTTTAAGATGCGACGCGAAACCCAATAAAATACAACAGTAAAAGTCCGAGTTAATTATTCGATCCTTGACTAGGCAATCAGCCTTGATGCTTTCCTTTGAGTCCCAAAAAACTGATGCCATTACTTTATCCGCCGCTACATGAACTTTAGCTTCCTTTGGGGCTGGTGATCCAGATCTTTTTTGAATTGCTATTTGGACTTGGGATATAGTTGTGAAAAGAGATGCCACCTGTAGTCAGAAAAACTCTATAGATCCGTTTAGAACCTAAGTTCATTTTCAATAACGTCATTGGTCCGTTTATAAAAGATGTCGATGATAGCAGCTACGAGTATCTCAGATTAACAGATTATAAGTTGATAGTCCTTCACATCATTTTGTGCCTACGGCTACCATCATTTTAACTGTTCTTTTCGATGGAGCAGAGTCCGAAGTGAACCTGGGCCTCAACCCAGAACAGAACAGAACAGTCAGCTCACTTAGTTGCTAACTGCCTCCAGTTAGCAAGTTCTTGTTCTACTGCGCCGTCCCTCCAGGGATACAAAGGCCCTACGGCCCGGAGTGTTAGTGTCCATTCAATCTATATGTACATATGTCCCAGTCATCTTAATCGTTGAATTCGGATTTTTAAGAAACCTACTTGTGCAGACTTTTGAAAGGTTATGCTATGTGTGTGTTCTTTTTTTTAAGAACAATGCTAAAGAAATCACATAACGTCGCGTCGCCTTGTCTAAGTCCTTTTTGGACATCGCGACTCGGTGAGATCACTTAAACCACTCTGCACAAGTTTGGCAGGAATGCCTAAACTAGACATTGCTCAATATGCTCGTCTTTATAAATGCTATAATACGCGGCTTTCAAATCCCTTAATAGATATATAGGTCTGTCGTAGTTATTCACATACGAGTATTTGATCGATGGTGGATTTTCCTGGTCTGAAGGAAGATTGGATTGGAGTGCTTTAGGCGCTCTTACAATGCCTGAGGACAGTTATACCCATTAAGTTGGGGTAGCTCAGTGGGTCTCCTTACTTGAAGATTAGACAAACAATTCTATAGTTTTATTCATCGGATATACTTTCGTCGGATCAAATTCTGCAAATGTGTTTGCTCTTTATCAGGACAACTTCTGCGGATAGACCATTAACTCCTGTAGCCTTGTTTGACATAACCTTAAATATTTCTTTCCTAACTTCGTCGGCATCGATTGCAGTTCTATTTCTGGGTTTTCTTGATCTTTTTTTCAGGTTACTGTTTGCGCCGTTTTGCTTTAGTATGTTCTTGTAAATCTTAGTCCAATTTCCTGTATATTCCTCAAGTTGATTCCTTAAGCTTCACCAGAGTCCACACATTTTGTATGGAATTGGCAACCGGTAACAGTGATGGCGAATCCATGATACTGATGCCATTTTGTTCTTTCTACTGCATACAAACTTAACTGCGATGGTTTGGTTATCCTCTTTCATTGTTTGTCCTGTGGAGTTTTCCTGAAGACTTCAACAAACCAAATTTGTGCAATTTCTTAAAAGAATTATTTCTGTCCTCCACTCTCACATCGATATTTCCAATTTCTTTGCAACGATGAGACCACCTTGCAATGAAATTGGTTTTAGTCCTCAGCTACTTTATTGCCTTTTTTGTACTCAATTTCGGTGCCTTGCGATGGTGTGCCAGAAGGAAAGTCTCGAATTGTTTCTTATATTTCGCCTCCTTAACTGACGGCGTTGAAGAGTCATATGTGCCATAAAATGTGTTAAAAAAGATTCATTTTTACGAGCCTTTGAAACCGTGTCAGTGATTTGAATAGCTATATATGTACATTCCAATTATAACAATTCTTCTCACCTAAATATGTGTGCCTTACCGGTCATAAAGGCGGTTTTCGCCTTAAAATTCTACGTATTTTTTAAATAAACCTATAAACGAAGTGATTATAATTTCCCAACACTATTGTGCATAATCATAAAACAGTTCATTGCTTGTATGTGTGAATTATATTCGCATCGATGCTTTTACTGGAATATTCCCATCTGCATATACACATTAATGCCACCCCAATAACACCTTGCATCTGAGATATTCATCTTTTATCATACAATCCCCCCTATATGGAACATACTTTCAGCGCCAACACCCTTAAGAGATGTCTTTCACTATTGGTGTAGACCATAAATGGGGTTACTAGTCGCCTAACTAACGTCTACATGCGACTCTGTCGGTGACACAAACTAAACACAGACAACTTCCTTTTCAGGCTGTGATAGAAGCATGTGGTCAAACGCTTAGTAATTCTCTTTTTGAGAAGCGAATTAATTTACTGAGCGCACCTCCCAAACAATCAATATAAAGGTCCTTACACAAATGCCACAGAGCGATCACTTTAGCACTCTGTCAATAGAGGCAACCGAACTCAATCAAATCACAGGATGCGCTCTGGCACCGCTATCAATTAGCAATCGAAAATGCTTCAGTGGCAGTATGGCGGCAGCGGGATGCATAGTTCATATCCTTTGAAATACTTCTACACAGAGAATCATTCAATAGATGATGGTAGCAAACTTTCATGCCTATGGGATATGATAGGGCGAGCGGCAGATGGGAATGCTTTACCGTTTTGCAATTTTGCGGGTGCCCGCACAAAGAGCGGCCTTTGCAAAGCATCATCTCGCCGTTCAATTGGGTGAAATGTTGAATTTAGCACTTGATTGCGACAGTGACTTTCCGAATTGGTTTGGCGGAAGAAAATGCCACCACCCGTCCGCGGATATTTCCCATCAAAGGACATAACGTGCAGCTACGAGTATTACTTTGTCGTTGATAACATTGATGAGGAAAGTTGTGCAGAAGCACTTCTGTTTCACTCAAAGATAATTTCCGGAGGAGAAGGTGCAAAGAAAAACTAACATAGCACTTTGAATAAGGACATTCTCCTCATTTACCTTACAATGCTGGATGAGGTATTGGTGTTTTTTGCAACTGCAGAATTTTCAAAGAATCAGACTAAAGTAATCCTTTGTTCCATTGGCAAAAAACAGGAGCATACTTAGATACATACATAGATAGTCAGTCACGAAAGTCTACACATAGCCCTGAAAAGTGCTTTACTTGTAACTTAAATTCTTGGCTTTTTCTTGTATTCTTTAAACCGTTCTGAGGAAAAGGCTTGTTTTTGTTTTGAATCATGTTTTTAAACCATAACGTGTTATCTAGAAAGAAAACTACATTTGAATCTTGTTTATAAGAATTGACCTGGGCCGAGTAGGTACTCGTTGAAGAGATGCAAGGAAGGAAGGCTCAGAAGATTTTCTATTGGGGCAGTCGGAGTTCCTTTCATCGACCTACTGATGCAAACACAGGCAATGTACTGCAGTTTACCGAGTTTGCGATTGAGGAAATCCTTCCTTGACTACCATGCAAGCCCACAGAAGGTACGGTTGACGATGCCAGTGTATACCCCAGGTCATACTGAACATTCTACGGCACTGCCAAAGGATATTGGTGGTCCCTAATATCTTGGTCTCAAGATGTTCTTTGAAAGCAAGCTCATATGATTCCCAAGTAATTAACTCGAAAGTTGTAACTGGGTGCCTAAGAAGGATGACTGATGTCGTTTCCTCCTCGTAGTGAACAGCGTAATCTCAGTCGTGGCTGGTTTGACGGACACTGACTTTTCACTCATCCTAAGCTATAAACGGAAGATATTCAAGGCATGCATCAATCGAAATTGGACCAATCTATATATACGACCAAGTTTCCTATTGGGACACAACAAACATAAGGTAACTAAGTAATGCAGAGGAAGTGCTCTTTTTTTAAAAACAAAATAAACTTCATCAGTTAGGACTAAAGTCCTTTAAAGTTATAAACCCAGTGATGGAGTGAAAGAAAGGGGTATAGGGAAGTTAGAAATTGGAGGGAAAAGGAGGGAGAGTTAAGTCACGATGCGCGTTGACCTTGAATCTTTGCAATTCATAAATTTTGATGGAAACACTGAGGAGGGTAAGTCATTCCACATATGTACATACATATGTACGTTTTGAGTGGCTAAAGAAAGAATTTCTGAATTTCACTGTGCGAGCGAAGATAGATTTTAAAAGATAAGGATGTGCGGAAGAGGCCGCTCGTGTGGTACGATTAAACTGATGGACAGAACTATAGATTTCATCCGAGCAACTGTGGTGGAAATATCGGTACAGGAACGAAAAGCATCCAACATTCCGACGGTGCAACAGGGATTTGGTTGCAAATTGACGGGTCATCAATCAATCTACATGCCTGACGCTGGACGCAATTTAATAAACTCAAACAAGTTGCGGGAGCTTCCGCCGAAACATGTGATAAATAGTAGCCAAGTGAATGAATGAATAGATAGATGAAAAATGAAAAAAAAGTCTGCAGGATTGAGAAAACGTTTACACCTCCCGAGGAATCCGAGGCACCTAGCGCCACTTTTCGCAGCTTCGGAAATCATATGATTCCAGCGAAGGTCTGTGGTAACTTGCACGGCAAGCATTGACAAGCCATTAGATTCCCCAATATCAGTTTCATTCATTTTTAGTTTGGCTACATTCCTATCCCACTTCAGAGACAGGAGACAGCACTGGGTTTTTCGCACCCCAATTGATGATTGCATCAATATCGGAGTTGAGCTCGGTTGACGATTTTGCTCCGAATCCAATGAAACGCACACACTCTGGAATCTTGTACGGCAGTAAACCAGTATATCCAGGTCACAGACTCGCCACTCACCCTGAAGTTCTTCTGAGAAAGAAGACTAGAGAGGGTGCATGCTGTATAGTGATGCATTCTACATAGGTGCGGCTTTCAAGACTTCAAAGTATTAGCAGAGGCTCACTAGACGAGGTCTTAGTGAAAGATACCCTTCTCAAAATTAATAAATTAATGGCTATCTATTCAGTATTTGTGTACAGTGCTGTTTTGCTCCATTTTCGGTGTAGCGGGCCGTGAAGTGTGACCAATCCATTGCTACTATCGTCGTCGAATTTTTATAGCCTTTGGGGAGATGTAGATGAAAAGTATGTTATGCTCCTATCAGCAATATTTTTTTACTCACAATGTCGCTGTGTCATTCTGGAAGTCAAAAAGCTTTCTGTACCTCTTTTAAGACAGCACCGTGTCGCGTTAACGTTGTTCAGTTGTTCAAGTCAACGAATGCCACCCAATTCAGCGTCAAGTTCAATGACCAACCTCCGCTGTGGAGGTATAAAGTATGGAACCACTTTTGTCATATTGTCAATCTGTAGTGTAAGGCAAGACATTGATGCGGTTTCGTTTAGCATACCTTACAATACCCTTTATTTCTTTCTTTTTTATGTGATACTGGGCTCTGAGGTCGACTACATCTATTGCTGAGGTTACAGCAATTCGACCCTTGAGTAAGCCTTCGCTTTCATTTCCAGGTATCCGCAGAAGCCCTTGTACCTTGGTGTTTTTGTCTTCACTCGGTGATGTATGTTTAGATACTCGTGCAATGCTATGTATATATGTATGTATGTATGTGCGTCGATCAACATACAATCTACTCATAGAAGATACAAATAAGTGGTTACTAAGAGCAACCACATTCCTTTCTATTTTCATTTTTCGTCTAGTTGCATTCGTTGTCGTTACAACTGTGTAGTTTCCTTCAATTACTCTCCCCTGTTTGTTTTCATTTCTGCTGACACAACAGTCATTTCTCTCTTAAACTATTTTTACATGTCAAGGACCTTTGAAGATTGAAAATATTTCATTACTGATAAACGAAGCGACAACAACCATCACCAGATACGAGTGTACGAACTCTTGTTACAGTTGCTCCTTTGTTTACTTTTCTGTTTACAATGCAAAATAATTTCCACCCACCTCTACTACATAACAAAAAGGAGTACTCCACCTACAACGACACCCAATTCAAACCCGAAAACTAATGACACCCAATTCGAAATCTCCTGACTCAAGGAAAATTTAATGCCAAAGAAACTATCTATCTATCGTTCGAGAGAAGTACACATACAAAAGGAGCGATCATCAACCCACACGAGAAGCAGAAACGAGCCACCACCCGGACAAGCAACATAAATTCCATTTCCATTTCCAAATGGTCATGCGACCGGCAAAGTATCTATGAGATAATTTTGTATCTGACAGCAACTGAATTTATAGTGGATTTGGCGATATGTCACACACATTGGGTGCGGAACAGGGTTATGGAAATGCGAGTCCAATTTTATCGTCTCCCCGCAGACGGGTACATACTCCTTATGGATGTTCATCAATTGGGTTAGCTTCGAACAGCAGCAATAGCGCACACAGTTCATTCTAACGAGTTGAATTCGAAAACAAAGAAATTTTTTATACGCTATTTTCGGAATCAATCCGCACATCATGAAAGAGACATGAGAGCGCAGGCTAGTAGAAGTAGACATCCGGTAGTGTTATTTCGATTGATTTGGCATTTTCATGCGTGTAGAAGTGTTGACAGTTTATTTGGCAATTTGTTTGTTTGTACAATTCAATGAGGTCAGCTGATGAGAGGTATTGCCGTGGCGCCACTTTATAGCGAGGATGTTTAGGAATTGAAAGTTCGAGATGCGTTGACGGCATGTGATGACAACTAGGTGTCAATGGGATGCTATCAGAGGAGATACTTCCAGGATTTGTTTATGGACTTTTGATGAAGGATCAAGGTGTTAAATTGCGAATGTGATCTGTCGACTTTTTTGGTTCTCATTCGAACTTGTTTTGCCGTCCATTACAGATTGCATATGATGCTATCAAATGTAAAAATATTAAAAGGGTATGAAATTGAAAATAAATTTATCTTCCTTTTCGCTGTCGGATGCACATACATATGTACATGCGAACAATTTTACATTAACCAGAGACGAAAAATCCATATTGCCGGTCTTATCATAGCCGTATAGATACAAAGGATGTTTATATTCGCCAGTTCGGCAAGATTCTCGAAGATGTCCTCGACCCGACATGGTTCGCCCAAAAGACCCATATCAGGACAGAGAGAACTCCGCCTTTCGTGGTTCCTCTGCAGACTCTCTTCTGGAGTTTATTATTCTCGATTTGAGATTTGAACATCAGTGAAATCAGATCCGACTACGAGTAAGTTTTTGCTTTTCGCAGTTGTGGCGGTTTGGGAATGTGAACTTCAGGCTTTGACTAAAGTTAAATTTTGGTGAACAGTTGTCCACGATGGTAATTTCAAGTAGTTCATCTTTGCTTAATTCTGAAGCACTGTCTCGATGGATAAGCTATAAGTTAGCAGCATCGTAAGATATGAACGTACATAAGCGTTGACCATAGCTTCTTTATGTATCTGAAGATGGAGGGGTGCAGGGTTGAGGACAAACGCAAGCTAGTCTTTGAAGTTTGTTGAGCCTGTCTTAAAACTTTTGCTTGGTTTTTCGTGAGAAGAGAGTTCTAAGTGAGAGAATACCCTCCTTCGCAGTCGTGACGCTGTCACTGTCACTGCCTAGTGTAGCATTAATATTTCTACCGTTAAGCATGTACTTTATCTAGTGACATGTAGTTCTATCTAGTTGTGAATGCATTTGCATATCTTACATGTTCATTGTTGTCGAAAGCTCCTTCGGTTTCGAAGAAATAGACGAGCCCAATTTCTTTGCCTCCGAGGCTTTTGTCAGTCCTTGTGATGAGTTCCTGAACATCATGCGTTGTTGATTTACCAGGTTGATAGGCATATTGGTTTTTGTGATGCCCAAATGTCTAATAATTCTGTTGTGATACTCCGAAAGTTATTCTGTTCCATCCTCCGGTTTTTGTAGTTGGTTTTACTTTCATCGTGTCGAGGGTTCCCACCTTATTCGATCGCAAAAAGAATGAATTAAGCAATTTTAATTTCATTTCGTAAATCTGTTGTGCATTTTAATTTGTTTTTTATCAATCAATCTGTCAATGCTGCTTCCATCCTCTGGTTGTGAAATCTGTTTACCACCATATGACCTGGCTCACTGAAAAATTGATTTTACAGTGCGGGTCGTGTAAAGCCACCACCTTGCAGTGTTAAGTGGCTATTGTCTGCCGCCTACGGATATTTTTCAAGTTCAATATTTTATTTTGCTTTTATCCCTGGTGTGTATGCTTTTTTTTCAATTCGACTGGCAGTAATATCAGTTGAACAATTTAATTGCAGCGATATTTACACCACACACATCAGCATATCGCCTGCATTCCCACCCTAGAGCAGCCACCCGTTGTGAGTCATAGTGTGGTTTTTGCGTGCAAGTCCATGTATCGAATATCATAATCCCAACAACGACCGGCAGCCACTCGTCAAGAGTAGCAACAGTGTCAGAACAGGGACGGGCAAGAGTACCTCTATACTCCATGGAAAATCCATTATCCACAAATATATTATATATGTATGGGGATACATATTGATGAATTGCCTTGCCATGGGGCGGCTGTCGTCAGCGTCTGTCTCGTTATTATGTTCGCAATCAAGAAATCGCAATATGTTGCATGAAGTACATTATTTGTTGCTGATATTGTTGTTGCTTTTGCTTGTATATTGGTCCAGATAGTTCCACAGGGCTAAAATTGCCATGGTAATAAAATGTGGTTTCGACTTCAACAGTACGCCACATGATTTCATCTTGCCTGGCATGATTGGAAACGGAAAAAATTGTACATTTATAGGGAAAATGTAGCAACAGACGCATTCGATAAACACATTGTAACATCGCCGTCAGCGCAGTCACTCCTTCATCGAAACATGGACATTGCGATGCCGAAGGAGATGGAGGATGGCAACCATCGATGATGAGCGTGATGATGGTAATAGAAGTACGAGTACATATGCGCCAAACAGAATGTTACAAGCGCTCTCGTACTCCCACTGCTTCCTGGAATTGTTTTGTTACTATTAGATTTCTGGATTTGGATCCTTAAGTGATTTCAGTTTCGTTGCACAGATTTACATATGTCGGTTTGGTTAAGAGTTGAGTGCAGCAATGTGCCATGGTACGACCATAAGTAAGTATATTTCTACCGCTTTTGTTCTACTTAACAATATTAATGAATTGTAACGTGAAACGACCGTAACTCCTCTTCAGTCTGTTTCCCACTCAATGAGGGCATTCGGCTTGGAATTGATTCAAGTCTAATTAGCAACTCATTTTGTGCAAATTAACAAATTTTAGAAAATTTGGAAAAAGGATGTTTATTTATCTCGGTCCCAAAGATTTAAGGATGCAAGGCGATAAGAAGGTGCATTAAGTTCCAAAAATGCACTTGAGACCAAGTTCGATAAGCTGCGAGTGAAGAGGGACAATTCTGTATTCCTTGTCAGTAACCTAGTCTCTAGTGGCACCCAAATGAGCATCTGCTGGCACAATCGAAAGGATGGCTGAATGGATACCTCAGAACCTCAACTCGAATACCAAAAAGAATATCGAGAAGGATATTGCAAGAAACCTCTGACAGGTTTCTACTCCAGAGATACTTTAAATGACTTGGTAAATATCGTCGATTGCGGTCGGATAAAGTTCATTTTCATCTCTCAGGCTACGTCAACAACCAAAATGTATGACAGAAAACCCGCACTTTGTCGTAGAGCAACCGAAAATCCTCAAAGATTGACTGTTTGGCGTGGGTTTCGTACTGATAGTGTCGTTGTTCCCGTCTTCTTGACAATACAGCTGGTAACAACGTTGGCGTTAAAAAACAATCCTAAGAACAGAGACATCATAACTGGCTAGCAGCCCGCCCTGGTCAAAGGAAGAATTCACATTAAGATGGCTAGGACATGCAGACTGAATGTACATATCAATGTACATATGTAAATATACCATAGCGTTGTTAGGGTTGCCTTGTGCACCTGTTTGAAAGGAAAAATAAATAAGTCAATTCGCGAAAAAGAGCTTTATCCATCCGGACTTGCTGCAAAACCTTAGTTTCTAGTCCTCGCAGGAGGTTCTGCTGTGTTGTATTCTCCTTACATATAGCGTACAGACGTGTATCGTCCTCCTCAAGAGCATGACCTCTTAAGTGTAGGTCTCTTCCATTTGTGTGAAAAAGTATAACACGCATAATACGAATGGTTGCGAGAAGCTGGACCCTGGACCAGACATAATTTTATCACATTTGTCCAGCTACGCTCTTTATGGAAACCGTCATTTCATAGTTAAGTACGCGGATATTTTTATTTTTTATTTTTATTGAGACGTTCAAAGTAAACCTTCTTATTTTTTTAATACATTCAATTTTGTCGCACATTGCAACAGTGTCATTTTTAGAACCAATTCAGCACCTGGGTTTGTGAAGCGCTCGTCAAAGATTTTCTCGGAGCCTCTATCTCAGTATAACAACCGCCTTCCGCTGCCGATATTATGATAATGGAAGCTTTGCAGCGCAAGTTCATTTGTTTCGCTTTACATGGTCTATCTTAGGCTGATAACCTCAACTTGCCGCCCTATGTGGATCGTCTTAGACTGATCAATTTTAATTCATCAGTTGTTATCTGAGCGCCTTGGCTCAAGTGGTTAGTGCGTTGGATCGCTGAGCGGGAAGATTGACGTTCGAATCCCAAAAACACCAACAAGTTTTTTCACGGTCCCTCCTCTCGCGAATGTCTGACAAACGTCCGAGAGTAATAACTGTCAAGAGAAAGCTTCTCAATTTGCCTTTCGAATATGGCTCTAAGCTGTAGGTCCCTTCCATTTGTGTGAAAAAAGAATAACACGCACAACACGGAATGGTCGCGATAAGCGATAAGCGATAACCACATACAGTCTGTTGTATTTGTATTTTTTGTGTTATCTGATAATATTGATTGTTCGGTCCTGCTGCAAGCGATTTCTCTAAATACCAGTTCCTGCAACCTAAGGTTTGCTCCTCTATTCCCTATACCTTCTTACCGCACTAACTATGGTTACAACAAACCATTGTCAAGAAAATGCTAGGCAAAGCAAATAATGCGGCATACTCCGTAATGTTCTACCCATGCCTGACCTCCACTCATCCCCCTTATTTTAGGTTTAGGCCAGCCAAGTATAATAATCAGGGTCTATTCTACGCCTCAAACGTTTGGTTGCCCTCTGCCTTCTCTCTCTAGCTTTTAAGTTTTTTGTCTTTAGTTTTAAGTTAAGATGGCTTAAGGCTTGTAGACCCGGCCGGCGTCAATTACGATTAGTGCATGAACTTTTACCTTACACTTCTAGCGATCTGTACATGTACATGTACATCGAATACTTATTCCACCAATTTCTATCCAGATCCTCGAAAGAGAAGGATGGAAATGAATTTTGAGTTAGCTCGTTTCATCAGAAGATTGTTTTACCCGATTGGTATTTGAACCGCATATTCCCGAGTCATTTCTCGAGTCTGAAAGCTTCTAACTTAGCGTTGATGCACTGATGTGATGTTAAATTTTTCTTTTGTATACGCCTCAGTCGCCTTCCATCCTAATGAGGATTATAGTTCCTGCTTGAATTAAGTACCTCAACGTTTTTCATAGCTCAAAACTCACTTCAGATGGTAGAAAACTTAAAAGCTCTTAAGACCGTCAGTTTACTTCTTGCTCATTAACTTCACACCAAGCATCGGCGATGATAAAAATGAAGTAAAAAACACTCATGCGAGCTAAATCCATTCAAGCGCCATTCAATTGTTCTCGATAATTAGCTACCCGTCCTATAGCTGTTAAATCCATTATACCACTCAATTTCTTCCGTTGCATTGTGATCCTTCAATTCACACCTAATGGCTTTACTTCACTTTCCCTTTCTCATCTTCTTTTGAATATACACATCCCAACGAATCCTTCTTGCTTTTCCTATTCACCGTGTGAAACTCTACACCGACAACCTATTGGAGAAGTTCCACTTTGCTTCACACTTTGCATTCTGCACAAGGAGTTCAATGCAAAAGAAGTCATTTTTTTTATACTCCATCAACTTACTCTGTCTACGATGTTTTGTCTGCACCGTCTGCATCGTAATTTAGTCCATGAAAAAAGGAAAATCCGTACGAAAAAAGTCAACACGCATAGTCTAACTGCTGCCATTTTCCAATAGGACACTTCCACCATACAAAAGAGAGAGTGAGTATGGTACCAATATAAAAAAAGGATATCAACGACCTCGTCGGACGGACAAAAAAAACCGGTTGCATGCATTTAGTAGCCGGGACAGTATAACAAAAACAACATTCATTGCCAACAGGAACAGGAAAGTGCAACTCTAAAAATTGCATTTGTCAGCCTACCTTTTTCTACACATACAAATACTCGTTCATACATGTATGCATGTTGCCGAGAGCAATTCAGCCAGTCAGTCAGCCAGCCAGCCAGTCATGGCAGTCGTCCATATGCAGCTAAGTTCGATCCAGTGTGGTTTTGCAGAATGTTTCAGCGCATTGTTGGTTGCCATTGAAAGTTTTATGTTTGTCCATCCGGTGTGCGCCTGTCTGTCGGTTTGTTAGCCAATTTGTTGTTCTTTTTGGGCCCTGACTGGCTGCTTCTTCTCTTTTTCTCTGGTTCTTGGCATCGATCCATGTAAATAGAGTTAGTGTATCCGTTGCTGGTAATTGACTGACTGTGACTTATGGTACAAGACTGAGGAATCTTTGTCTGTATGTATTTGTCCAAAAAGAAAAGATGATTCATATTTAGATTATTGAAATTTATATTGCGGATGGCATCAGATACTCGTACTAGATTCATTTCCTTGTGCAAGTGCACGTAATATTCGTAGCTTCGTTTCGTAGAATTTCTTTGTGAAGTGGACTGAAATATATGTATGTTAGCTTGTCGCTCGAAGCGAAATGCATATATCCACATAAAAGTAGGTTCAGAAAGGTGCTCAAGTATCTATTAAACCGTGTATGCACTTAAAAAAGTCATATGTATTCATTTTATATATCTATGTACTCATAGACTTCCTCATCTTGTCAGCCTTTGCAAATGCTTTCAGTTAACCAAAGTTTCTTCATGTTTAACCGCTTAGGGTAGTTCTATGTACTCCTGTAAAAGTCAATACGAATTTTCTGTCTGGGTCTGCCGGTTCTGCTCGGCGGCAATGAAATTAAATCGAAATCGCACATTAAGAATTTAGATGTCAAGATACATACTAGACTGTCCTTTAAAGAGTGACATACTAAGGCATGTAAGCCAAAAAGTCGCACGAATGACAAATGATATGCTCAAGCGAACCAATACACAGTTGACGACTGTTAGTAGCCAAAGTAAGTCAGATTATAATCCTTTAATTTAGATCAGGAACACAAGGATTACAAGTTACAACCGTAAGATTACCCGGATATATCGCAAGTAATCCGAAATTTCGTTTGTATTTGTGTTATTGACGTATGTTTCTATGTGCCATCTAAAATCTGTAATTGTTGAAAGCAGACGAATTATTTAGTTACTGGTTCACTGCAGTCGTAGAGATTAATCACGATTCTAACGTTTTAGTCTTATACATAGAAAGAGGGAACACTAACTCAGGCTATTCGCCGAACACCCCTTTTGTTGATAGAGTTTTCGGCGATTAAATTCATGTCTTTTTTCGAAGTTCGCATGAATTCTGGTTCCACGCACGCAACCAGAATGTTATGCATAAATATATGTAGTACATATGGATGTACTGTACATACATATGTATGTAAATCCGTATATAATATTTGCAAATTGAGGGCCACAATAACTACGTAATCTGGGAAAACTCAAAACTCATCACCAACAAAGCCCTAGACAAAGAACTGTTACGAGTACTTATGATGGATGGCTTATCTCACATATTTTTTCGAATGTACATATATATGTGTATCTGAAGACATAATTTTATCCATGTGCCTTATGTCGTCATCACAGCTTGCCTCTCGGCAAGACCCAAATATTAGAAATATGAGTAAGGATCTCTTTCGTCTAAAGAGTAACCTGATGTAGGACTTAGTGAAACAATGAAAAATTAAGTTAAAGACTCTGTCTGCCGACTAGTTCTGAATGCGCTTTAAAAAAAACTTGGCGCAACTGATCGTGCATATACCTATGTTGTCCAGAGCCCAGCTTCTTGCGACCATACGTGTTGTGCGTGTTATATTTTTCCACACAAACGGTAGGGACCTACAGTTTAGAGGTAGACATACATACATATATGAAGGGCATTTTTTGGGAAGCTTCCTCATAACAGTTATTACTCTCGACTATTTGTCAGGCATTCGCAAGAAGAAGAACCGCGCCGAATTAAAATTTTACTTAATTTTATTTATGACATTCCTCAGTGTTGAAACTTGACGACTCATTATATAAATGGACAGATTCGAAAACTTCGTGAAATTTCCGATACTCCAAAGGAGTCAGTCATAAGTTCAAAATTTCTTTTAAAAAATTGAGAAAGTTTTTTGGATTGTGACCCATGCCTTGTCATGCCAGTTATTACTCTCGGACGTTTATCAGACATTCGCGAGAGGTGGGATCGTGAACAATATTTTTGCTGTTGTCTCTGATTCGAACCCCTAACCTCTTGCTCGGTAGTCCAACGCACTAAAAATTGAGCAACGGGTCCTACGTGCTTAAGGCGGGGATGCAACATGTCATTGTCACCATCGAGCCACAACTATGCAAAGTTGTGTTGTGAGCCAGGTTGAGGCAACGGGGGCAACTTCGGTGTAGGTGCGGAGGACGGTGGCACGCTCGCGGTTGCCGGGCTCAGCTCGTCGGACGGGGTGGTTCTTGTCTTGTTGGTCGTCGTTCTGTCGTTATCTGTCTGTTCTGTTCTGTCTTCGTTTCGTCGTTGGGCATTACAACCGGCTGCCCCTGCCATGTCTTCTGCCTCGTCTATTTCATTTGGCATTCTGTCGCGAGTTCCTTCAGAGACTCTACGTGGCGTTGTCGCCTCGTTGGTCTCGTCAGTCAATCTGTCGCCGAATTGAAGAGTTTCCCGTTCCCGCCCTAATTCTTCCTGAATCACCGTAAATGAGTGTGGGACGGCTTTATTCTGTGTTGTTGTATTCGCCTGTTTCTTTGTACGGTTGTCCTGTACGTAGGTTAGAGTCCCAGCAGGGGAGTTCGTACCCTGTCAAGTTCAAGTTTTGAAGTCCGTCCGAAGTCAACGTAGAGCAGCTTTCTCTTTCTCTTTCTTGATTTTTTTTTTTTTTTTGATAAAGGGAACGAGATTTTGTGTGCTGAGCAGGTGGTGTATGGTGGGGTTTGACTAAAACCACCCCGTCCGACGAATTGAGCCGTGCAATCGCGAGCGTGCCGCCGTCCTCCTCACCTACACCGAAGTTGCCCCCGTTGCCTCATCCTAGCTCACAACAGTTGTCTTTGAAAATTTGATCAAGAGGAAGTTTTCCTGTAGAGCTGTGGTACGCATTTGTCTTAATTTTTATGTGACTCAATAAAAAAAACTATGAAAGAAAATTCAGATGCTAAAATAGCAGGCCAAATGTACTTTCTGTTGAGAAAAAAGTGCTCTTTAGTGTGTCCATCTTGTTGAACACACTGTCTATTTGCTCCTTCCCCAGCAAACCGAGGATGTTCTCATATGATAGCGTAGCCCAAAAACCTTTTGCTACTACTACCACACATCCTTTCCTGATATAGAGATAGTTTTTCCTTCATTACTCATTTTCGGAATAAATTTTCTGCTTCTGTTCTGTGTCTGTTGTTAGATAAAATATTGTGTAACAAAAAGTTCTAAAATTGATTTATGACTCTTGGCGTACGAGTGTGCGCTTGTGTGGGTTAGTTTCGGATCAAAAGGGTTGCTATAATAACTTTCTACTATCTTGTGCAAACTCTACTTGCTGCCACGAAGTAGCTTTAGTGGTGATCTAAATATTTGATTAGGTTATCCGTCCGGTGAAGTTCAATGTACTCTCATAGATAATCGGAAAACAAACCGAGGTAATTACTCGAAAATCGAACTTTAATATTCGCAACCATATGTCATCCACGGGGAATCCAATTGGCTAGAGTTCCCATAACTTAGTCCTTTCTCTACCCGACTATGGGCAAATGTGATTAAAAAGTCGTTCACTTCATTCTGACGGGCCCTAGAAACATAAGTGGTACCTACATGTGTACATGTGTGTGTATATTCATGTATATCTTGTAGGGAGGTACCTTGTCATATCATAAGTGAATGTCTGACAAGTTTTCGGGATAGGAGCGTTCCGTTTCATTCGTTTTGAAAGTGCAGTCACGCAAAGTAAAAGTTTCTTGCGGAAAATACTTATTTTTTTATGAATTTTTCATTAAGCTCTGAAAAATTTAACAAGGGACACGAAATTGAAAATGCAGGATACATGTAAATGTGCGGCATGATACATGAGGTCGTATGTGGAAATATAATTCAACCAATTTGCGGTATAAGTGAAAGAGGGAAACAGGGATTCCGTTGATTTATGTCTGCATACGAAAATTGAAAGGCATGAATAGGAAAAGCCCTTCATGTATAAGAATTTTAACAATTTATCTGCAGTTGAAATAGGGATCTCCCTAAGAAAGATTACACGAACTCGGTTATAGAAAAAATGTGTATGCATGTTGGAGCAATATTTCAATTAGATGGCGTATCTATGACGATGCATGCATTGTTTGCTGTTTTTTATCTGTATCCGCAGTGCACATTGTGGATTAGGAACGCAAAAGAAGTACCGAATAGTACAAATCTGGACCTTATGGGGTCGCGGAGTAGGTTTGAGCGATAAACTGAGGACAAAGCCTTACCAAGCATTCTTACTTATCTTTGTTCTGAAAGATTATTTGTAGCTTTGAAAGGTGCATATATGTCCCTCTTTAGAGGTCCCCTCATATCACAATTTTTTGTCAGAATTGTGTTTGACAGTCATATACTCTGACTATATTTGGCAAAAGCACCCATTTGGGACCAGTTTCTCTGAGGAATCTGAGAATGAGAAATCTGTACATCCTTTGGGGTGTCTTTTTTTGTGAATCAGTGCTCAAGTGATTTCAGAATATGTTCAGGAGTCTTACTGGACTCGTTCCACAATTTGTAATTTCTCTGCCAAACCTAGTTTTCTTAGACGTTTCTGGAGCTTAAAGTGTTCTGTAATAACTATAAGGATACGTACATAGGTTGTTCTGGATTAGATCGCTTTGTCCGCTTATAGTCGCCTAAGAATTGTGGGCTTGCCTCAGTCCTTGAAGGTTTTTACAGCTATTTATTTTTGGGTACTGTGTATAGCATTTCTACCTAAAATATTCTAGTTTAATAGATGCAACTGTTTTACCTCATGTTATTGCCTCATACGTGATCAATATATCCACTTCGACCTCTAAGAAGAAGGAGTCGATGACGTCAGATGAAATGGTAATACCTTCCTGGTTGTTTCTATGTCATTAAGAGATCTGCTTTCAGATTTACTTATGCCTATTTTTCTGATTCAGACTTGGTACAGAGGTAGAATTTACATTGCCACTGGCACCGGGGCCGTTCAAAATGATATTCGTTGGTGTCTTACTTGGGTGGGTGGATGGCGCTGTGGTACACGTTGTTGATGGGATGGCAATAACATTGGAGGTGTACGGATGCTGTTGATGATCCTGTTGTAATGATGGCTCCTTCTGTGGTTGTGGGTGGTTTTTTTCTCCATTGCGGGGAGTCTTATGTCCCTTTTCACAGTGAGAGTTTAAACTCGCGTTTTGGTTTAAGACTCCGTTTAACAATTTTTCAGTTTCACAGTGCTCGATTAAACTCAAAGTGAAGTTCAACTCGTCATTTAAGTTAAACGACTGCATTCTGCCGTTTAAGCATTCGTTTAACATGTGTCAAACGAATGCGGGTGAAACGAAATAAATATTGTTTTCGTTTACTGATTTTGGAGATATAAGTGACGGGGGAAAATTAATTAATTAAATTTAATTTTCTATTTATCAATTGATAAACAAAATTACAAAAGAAAATATCGAATTCATTCATCAATGACATAATTTGACATTTCAAAACAATAGCGCCGCCAGCTTTTGTTCAAACATAGCTTCCAAAACTGCGTTTAGTAAACTGAAAGCTTAACTTACACTGTGAAACCGAACGAATTTAACCCAAAGCTTAAATTCTCGTTCAGGTTTAGCTAAACTGTAGTTTAAACTCTTACTGTGAAACTGGGCATTAAAGTCTCAATACTGACCTGGTAGGCAGCTATCTGTCGATGATGTCAATTGGAAGGCGCTGTAAAATGGTTTGGATCGTTGCGGTTGGAGAGGTTTCCGGGGAATCGGTAATACTGTACATGTCAACGACCATAACTTTTACTGAAACTTCTCTTTGAAATTTGAACAGGGATTTCTTTGCATGAGAAGTGCTGTCCGAGAAGTGCGGTCTTCTGTAATCTATGTAATTCAAACTTATTAACCTCTTACTAACTGGCAACATCGGGACCGACTAATGTTCTTTAATTTTGGATAATTTTACTCCTGCATTCGCCTTTTCATTTATTAGAAAAATTGGTTTGTGTAAATGCTAATACATGTTAAGGAAATCCTGAAATGCGGCGACCTCTCTTTTGTTCGACACACTATATCAAAAAGTTTTAGTAATACGACAAAGAACTCATAAATAAATTTTCGCCAAAATAGAGAGAAAGACCAAGATGAAGCGAATAATAATAATAATAAAACTAACCTCAGAGAACGATGTCTATCTCTCTAAACATTGTTATTCCGGCGCCAGTCACTCCTAATGTACTCTACGTCGTCCCTATCACATTTAGATAGCATCCCCAAAAGCCCCCGACAGACAAACCATCCCGGACCGTAGTAGAGGGTTGTAATAAAACGTCAGCATGATGTGGAAAGTGGTATCTAATAAAATTCACTGTATGTATCCTCTATCGAGCTGATGTATCACGTTCCATGTGTAAAAGTAGTCGAGCGAAGCGACTGTTACCACCCATTTTCTGGGTGGTGTCGTATCGTATGGTGAATTTTTTTTTTTTTTGTAAATAGACCAAATGAACGTACCCCGGCAAAAGACCATCATCAGATGTTTACTGTAATGGAAGCTGCGACATTACATGGAATATTTACACTTCTTAGTTGTGCATTTTGGAAGAGTTTCGTTTTGGAGGGTGCCCCTGCTGGTGGTGGCTTTAATTACCCGAGGAATTAGTATTAATTCGTATTTTCCTTAATGGCCTGTGTTTGTGTGTGTATATGTGCGAGTATGTTGAGCGCAGTGCCGGCCTTTGTTTTATGAGTTGTCTGCAATTTTATGACACCGACGTGGAGGTGAAGCTATTCTGATGACGGATTTTATGTGTCCGTAAACAATAAATGGATCATAATTGTGAAATAAACATGCTAACACGATTAACTAGCTGGTTTATGTCGAAGTTTGCCAGAGTTGTTAGTCGGTGTTTCAAATGGATTAAGTGATCAATGCCGTAGGGAAATTTGTGGGCTTGATGGTGCGCGTTTTATATCCACAAGTGATGTGAAATTAAATGCTTTCCCAAAATGCAGTCCATAGATTCAATTAATTTAATTGGCATAACCGCTGCTTATGGCATCGTTAAACGTTTTATGGTAGACTTATGTTTGTCTGACTTATTACACTAATTTTGTAGAGTGGACATACCGATGAACTTGTACTTTCAAGTCATTCATATTGTGGGTCTGTCGTGGATCTTCATTTCGCAGGGGTCTAGGTAGCCTAGGCTATTGTTTACTACGTACATACATACATAGTTCTACCCTCATTTAAACTGATCGAACTTCTCTTAAAAGGTGTCTCAGAAGATGCATTGC
This sequence comes from Blera fallax, assembly GCA_946965025.1. Lineage (NCBI taxonomy): Eukaryota > Metazoa > Arthropoda > Insecta > Diptera > Syrphidae > Blera > Blera fallax. Next base: position 24,861,010 of record OX337245.1, read on the forward strand.
CGAGACCTTTAATGTGTCCGATGCTGGGATGTGAGCATATGTATATGTACATGTGTATGTGTATATGCTATCTATGACCATACCTAGCCATGAAAAGATACACTAAAGATATTTATCGTAAAGCTACATAGACATGTTATGTGAAGACAGAACGGCCGAGTTTTGGGTATGCAGTCCAAGTATCCTAAGAAGGATTGCCATTGTGAGACCAGTGATCACCTACGGGACAATAAAATGGGAATGCAAAACCAGCCCGAGGATTGCATTCGACAAAGTGAAAAGACTGGCGTGAGTCTGCATTACCGCGGGCATCCGGATATGTCCAACGGAAGCCATGGAGGTTCTTCTCGCACTGAATCCTTTACACCTTTTGGTTGAAGAAACCGCAAGCAAAATAAAAAAAGGCTTGCAAGGGAGCAAATTAAAAGAAAATGAGATGTATTAAATCCAGCGAACATAATGCTCTTCTTAAAAAATTTCCACTTTGGCAATCGAGGCGAATTAATGATCTGGATAATAGCAATAGAGTCGCCCTTTGTCGGATGCTTAGGTCATATCGGTGATGAAAATCAACGAAGAGGCAGACTCTCTAACAGAACAGCGGATATTAGAAACCTTTTTAGGACTCTCTCAGGAGAATGGAGCAGGAGAACAGAACCAAGTACTTGGAAAACTTAAGGGAAGATAAGAAACTCTTAGGAGACTATAACCGGAAAAGTTTTAAAGCATGCATTGGTATAAACAAGAATAACATATGTACGTGTCCTAAAATCCATTCCAATGAGGCACTGTATACTTAAGGAATTCGTAAGGAAATGAGGTTTAGCAGAGAAAGACTTTTGCAGGTTTTGAAACGAATCCAGCAAGAATAAATTTTGGAATCTTTCGGTCCCCTGATTCATAAAAAAAAATATTCATTTGGGCATATGCATATTGGGCATTTTTGCTTATTTTCTCCTGGAGTTAACCATTATCTTCTTGAAAAATTGGTATTTAAAGCACACCAGATCGTTCCAAAGTGGCACTTGAATATGGTCACGGGTATGGAAAGGGATATGGACATGAATATAGACGTGAATTGTGAATATGGACAAGTATCGATTACGGCTATAGAGGTAAGGCCTGAATATACACGTTAATTTTCCAGAATACTTTGCTGTCAAACAGACATCCTGATTTAAGAAACTGCGCTGTATGAGCCTTAACTTCGGTGGTATGATGTTAAGGACCCTGAGCTTACTTGCGATAAGCACCACAAACCTAAGTCATATGGTTTTCAAGTGTTCGTTAACGGAAGTAAAGCCCGTGACGATTCTTTTAGGTAGGTTACGCAGAAACCAGGCTCTGCCCGCACTGAGTGCGTCAATCCACATCTTCGTCTTTGGTTAATGTACCAAAGCATCGTCAGTAGTCGAAATGCTGTTTTGGCAGCAGTTCATCCCCAGCATGTTTAAGGAATGGCAAGCTGCATCCACCCCTCTCTGGCAAGAGCATCTGCCTTTCTATTTTCGATAACATAGACTTCGGCCTGAAAGGTCGTAGTATATGCACATACCTAGTTAAATAGCCTTGTTCACACTAGCTTCCTACGAATAGATGCCTGCTCCCGAGAGCCCATCAACCAGAGACCCGTCTTTATAAAAGACAGTACTAGTTCAAGCCCAGCCCATCTGTGGACAAAGCCAGAAAATTGTGGTGCTCAAAAGAACTTCAATGGGGCTGACAGAGGTTGACTGAGGAGAGCTTATATATAACGTGGCGAGCTCTCCGAGCTTACCAGTATCAACTGGTTTAAAAGCTTTATGTTGTATGGTAGTAATTACCTTGTTTTTCGCCTACCCTTTTAGACTACCCCCCATTATATCACAAATGAAACAAACATACCTACTCGTATGCATAAGCAATATTAAAACAGCTGAAAACATTTCGGTTAATTGTCAAAGTTTCCACTTATAGGTTACTATGTTCGTTTATAGTTTTTTTTTTTTTTTCCTTTTTGTTTTCTTATTACATTTCCGACTTTTGATCGACAGATTTTATAAAATCATTATTCAATCTACACATGCAACGTATCCTACGCACAACACACCGTACGACTGTGACAGGAATGGTTTTACATTTCTGCCGGCTAAAAGCCTGTCATGTTGGCAGCTGTAAGTAAGGAACAGGATTTACTTTGCTGATTTACATGTGTATGTCGAATTTCTTGGCACGCAAAATAGTTAATGCATAGGCAGCTTTCCTTCCTGACAATCTTTGCCGGCAGTAAACAGATAGCAAGCATGACATTATACACCATATACCAATCAAAAGGTTACTGGCAGTAGGCCGCTGCCATAATACTTGGGTAGTTGAACAGTTATGGTTGATATTCGTGCAATTTGTTTCCGATACATTTCGATAGCGTTTAATGACGAAATCATGTGATAGATACGAAAAGGAAATAGTTTACTGGACTGAATTAATCCCCTTTGAAAAGTGAATTTGGTGGCAGTTTAGGCTCTTGCTGAAGAGTAGAAAAGGTTTGCTATAATCCATGCTATTTTCTTGAGATACATATTTTTATATACGAGTATATGTATGTATGTACAGTGTACTCTCTCCTTACGGACACTCCTCTTAACCGGACACCTCTCATAAGTGGACAACTGTCTTTTGGAACCATCGGTGTCTGCTTATAAGGGAGTACACCGTATATTTAACATCTATTGCATTTTCATTCAGCTAATAAATGTATACTGTGGAATGAACTAATACCTTTTTCTTTCTTTTTTGTTTTCAGGTTTACAGCAGAAAGTCGAAAAGTAAGATTTGAATCCTTTTGTCTTCCTTATAAAATGAAATTAATTTGAAAAATGCCTCATGAGTTGGAACGCTGTTACTGAAGAACGGCGGAGTCATACTTCATAGAGTTTATTTCACATAAGAGCTATTTGACACATTTGAATTTTCTACGCATAGCTTAAAGTTGTGATTCATTGATAAGTTATTGGGTCATTTGAAAAACTGGCAAATTAAGCCATGCGAGTGTAAGGCTACGCGCACAGTGATGCGATGCGATAGGCGTTTTCTTTGAGATAAAACCGTTCACATGTAAACAGTTTTATCGCAAGCAAACGCTTCTCGTATTACATCGCTTTCTCGCATCACTATGCGCGTAGCCTGAGGGACTGAAGACCTATTAGCTCGATCTCAATTGTTCGTAAAAGCTTAGAGGGAATCTAGACATTCATACCTGACAGATCCTTAAACATTCTTCGCTGTACGAATCCAAACATGCCCATCTTATCATGCATATGGTAGTACACATAAAAGTCCATCTCAAACAATACATGATTTCTATCTTTTCTCGACTTCGTATAATGGTATTTCAACTAAATTGATTAAGGAATTAAGATTTGAGATCAAAATCGCTAGTTGGAACGTGCCGTCAGTACAATCATGCCATGAAAAACTCTACTTGCGCACTAAAACTGATCAATATTGAGGTCTAGCATCCTTTTGGTCTGTCAGCGGCCTGTCAGTGGAAATCTTAACCGAGGACGAAAAAAATATGGTAAGTTCAGATCTTAAAATAAACTCCTCCGAGCCTTTGTCCATCCGAAAACTCATTTCTCGATGTCATAGTGCGACTTGAGGTTCAAACAAACCCCAGAGAATTCAACCCTGTTACCGACTCAATAAAAACCTTGCATTTTGGAACTGAAGGTGGGCCATATGTTTGTTCATTTATTTTGATGCTGGTAACAGTGATGCGCTTAAAATATTGGCAGATATGTAGTATCCGGCCTTCGCGTGAAGAAATGGATTATATTTATCGTTTTTTTTTTTTTTTTGCACCAAGGCTTTCGACAACGAAATTTACGTTGAGCCAGAAACTTACTTACTTACTTAGGTGGCGCTACAATTCGGGGTGAACTTGGGCCTCAACCATCAAGCGTCTCCAGTTATCCCGGTCCTTAGCTAAATGCCTCCAGTTGCGAACTCCAAGTTGGTTGTGGTCCCCTTCTACTTGTGCGTGCTACCTTAGGCGAGGTCGTCCCCTACTGCGTTGTCCCTCCGGGTTAGATTCAAAGACTCTGTGGGCCGGAGCATTGGTGTCCATTCGCTCTACATGTCCTAGCCACCTTAGGCGACTGATGCGCAGTTTTTTGACTAGGTGGATGTCGCTGAACAGCTCGTAAATTTCGCCATTGAATTTTCTCCTCCAAAGCCCATCAACGCAAACGGGACCGTATATCTTCCAAAGAATTTTTCTCTCGAAACGACCAAGGATATCTTCATCAACTTTCGGAACAGTCCATGCTTGAGCCAAAACCCCCTACCGATTATTTGTGAAAAACATTGACACTTGACTTTTGGAACAACGCCATTCAGTATTTTTGTTTAATTGAGTAGAGTACGGGTTCACCTCCTAAAATTGATGGAAAATAGTTTCATGCAAATAGCCTCTGGCTTGGCAGAAGCCCATTCCATCAACCCAAATATGCAGTACATTGTCGATTGTTGTTTATTGTTTGCGGTCGTTTGTACTAACAAAGCGGCAATTAGTGAATAAAATTTTATTTACCGATATCTAATAATTTACTTAAAATCGAAAAACCTAACCAGCTACAGCTTTAATGGTCCATTATTTGCTACACCTTCTGAATTTCATAAAACACCTGACCCAATCCAAATACTTCAGTTGTTCTCATGTTAAAAGCAACCATTTTCCAGAAAACAAGGGTCCACAGTGTATTTCAAGTGCCACTGAAACCAAACTTCACACTTTTATGATTTTCAAAAAAAAAAAAAAAAAAATTGCTTTGCGAAAGCGATGTACTCACCCATCGTGTAAGGTAGAACCATAAATTCTCAGACCCCCTGAAAAAAAAAAAAAACGCTTTTGTCGAAAATAAAATGCTTAGCAAATTTTATTGTTACCTGTGCTATGGGTGCAGAAACCCTTATCCATCTTATTTCACTTGTACCGTCTGTATTTTCCACCGCTCAGCTCAGAGAAAAAAAAAAAACAATAAAAGATAAGTGAAGTAAGTATTTAGGGCACAAGTTCAATGTTATACATCTCCTGTCCCCCATGTATATGCGCCCCTTTTAGTTTATTGGATTTCTCCTAAAACGAACGAAGGGTTAAGTTGTGGTTTACTATACGTCTGTTCGTTGTTCCTCGTTGGAATACAGCAAACAATACATTGGCGCTTGGTTCCTGTCAGCCCAACTACAATACATATAAAAGTGCTCAAACAATCTCTTTCTACAGAGAAGGGAAATAAATTATTACCTCCACTTAAAAATCCTTTGTTTAATACTTAAAAAGGGTTTTCTTAGGCAAAAAGGATATTAATTAAAGCGGATTTCTGTGTCAAATAACTGAATTTGAGATTTCGTTGTGAAACATTATATCTCTTTATTATGTTTTATGGTATATTTAAGCTGCGTTGCGACATTTTATAGAAAACAATGAGGATTACTGCTAACGAAATAAGGGATGATTTTGCGCACTTGTGGTTGTTGTTTTTGTTTGAACGGCAAGTTATCATTTTCGATTGATGTGGGAAATTTTAGTTTAAATTATTATACTGATGGTGGAAAGAGGCAATTTTGATCCAAATTGATGAGCCAAATTTTAAGCGTGTCTCATTAAATGAAACCAGAGATTATATTATATCGTCCTGAATTGCTTCTTTTCTAAATTTATTTATTCCAGCTGAATACAAGCTTAGCCTTTAAACTTAATTACTATCTACTTTTTTTTTTTAAAATTTGATCAGGTTCATTCATCAAGGGTTCCACTTATGCCAAAGAAAAGGTTTTTATCAAAAACTGGCTTCGACGAGGAGTGGAGAGGCAATCTCTCTTTTGAAAAGTCGGCTCCAAACATTACACAGAGCCCCTTCTATACAGAGGCGGTAGATAGTATCCTCGGTGATGCTCATTTTATGAAGTTGGTACTTAAACTGAGGAGAATAGAACCGCACACGCCTTCTTATGTCGTCTCTGCTATTTTCGTGGATATACATACATACATATGTATGTATCTTGTTTTCTTTAAGTTAATCAAGTGGCAGCTCAAAGCTTCAAGCGCGTGAGTATATGGATGGTGGCCTACCTTTATCTTGTAAAGTGAATAAATATTTCGGTAATGCATTAAGAGTAGCCTGGTTGACCCTGCGTACGCAGGAACTCCGCGCTATTCTAGATATTTTCCACTACGCATTCAAAGATGAAATCCATTCTGACTGAGTTTGACTGCTTTTAGAGCCATCCGACGGAATTCCACTACATCATTTTCTTGATTAAAAGATCGGCCAGAGCAAGTCAAGAGCGCTAAGAATATTGAATTTAAATCCGAAAGACATATCCATGAAACAGGAGACATTTGATATGATATGAGGGAAGTGCTTTCACGGGGTCCTTTTAGTCCATTCCAAATATAATGTGGTACCGCCTCTATTTTTGTTGTCTATCAAAAATTAGAGGACTAGATGGTGCCACCTTTAATGGCTTAGTTCCTTAGTTCTTAGTTAATGCCGGTGGATATTTCTATAGCGTAAAGCACGGCCTGGGAAATACTGAGACTCTTCCCACGTGGTTTTGAGATTTTCCAATTAGGTCGGTATACCCTAACACCAACGCCAGTATCCATTTTTAATCCATCTGTATACCAAATATTTCCTTTTGAACCGAGCAGCGGTCCGTCAGTGATTTATGAGTCCCGGCTAGGGATCCCGGTTATTAATATCTTGTATACTCTCCGCGTAAGAATAGAATATGCCGTTCTGAACCGTCGTTGTTTATTTTATCTTGCCTATCTTAAACTTAATTAGATCCCTACTGGATTGGCATCTATTGACGCTGATAGCCAATCTCACAGAGTACTCAAGTCCGATTTTTTGTGTTGATTTGTTTGGTTTTAGCATTTCCGTAAAGCAAATCAACCGTCAATGTCTTGTGTTGAAAAATACTCATAACCATGCACCTTTGCACAGTGCGTTGTCAAAAAGTGAGTTGAAGAAATTTCATAATAATTGCTGACGTAATACGTTTAGTTAAACAAAACAATCGCGATGGACGTTCTCTTGAACCGACTTATGTATATCATTTTTGAATGCTTTTCTGTTTTTGGGCACCGTGGTTCAAATCCCAGAAAACGCCAAAAAGTTTTCCCTGTTCCACCTCTTGCGAATGTCTGACAAACGTCCGAGAGTAATAACTGTTATGAAAAAGCTTCTCAAAAATTGCCTTTCGCATATGGCTCTAAACTGTAGGTTTTCTTCCATTTGAGTAAATAAATACATGTACAGTGTACTCCCTCATAAGCGGACACATTTTTCGGAATCGTTGGTGTCCGGTTATGAGCAAACAAACAAAAGGACATTTAAAAGAAAGGTTCTTTGAAATCCGTCCGGTTATGAGAGGTGTCCATAATGAGAGAGTACACTGTATCATCCAGAGCGCGAATGGTCGCGAGAAGCTAGGCCGTGGATCACATACATGTGCGCCAAGCATTTGTATTTTTTTTTTTTAAGTTTCATTTATGTAGTTACTTGTCACGCTTAATTATGTATTTCCCTCTAAAGTACACTCCATTCGTTGATGGAACATATTTACATATGTATGAACCGATTCAGAAATTTTTGAAAGTGTACCTAAGCGATAGTATTCTTTAATTCTTCACCCATTTAAATTTTCAAAAAGAACTCAATTGACCTATCTAGTGCTTGCTTCATCGTTTGCCGAGTGAAAAACTACTCAGCGTGAGGTTTTGGTTCTCACCCTCCATTTTACGAAAATCATTAGTAAGGAAATTATACACAATTTTCTATCTTTGAGAAATTTCTTACAGATTTCTTAGTGATTTAAAAACGAAGCAGAAATGCGTTTCTAAATGTGCAGTGAAAACATCGTTACGACGATTTTATCTGTGGAACGCTTCATCCAACGTTAAAACTCTAAGACTGTAAAATATTCTAAATTAAATTTGCGTTGGAATGTCCTTTCTGATTTTATTTGATTTCTTGAATGAACTTCTCGAAGCGTATGTAGGTCACAGCATTGAATTCCAGAACTTACAGTTTCCTCTATTGTCGATTGTGGATTGGTAAATGAGCGAAAAATGTATCCAAATCCCTCCAACTCCAACAAATCAATTAAAGTTGTTTCCTTCTGAATTTGTGTTGTGGCTGATGTCCTACTGTGCTAAAAGCTTATTATTTGCTAACGCATTCATCTGCTATAATATAATCCTTGTTTTCATTTACAGCTTTGTTTAATTAGTATGAACTACTTGGAAGGCGTTCAATTAAGTTTTACCATAGTTACAAGCTACGTGTGTACATATACATATGCATTATGCGCTTACTTACTTAAGGTGGCGCTGCAGTCCGGAATGGACCTGGGTCTCAACCAACAAGCGTCTCCAGCCAGCTCGATCTTTAGCCAGCTGCCTCCAGTTTCGCACGCTCGGTTGGTTGAGGTCCCCTTCCACCTGCGTGCGCCACCTGAGTCGCGGTCTTCCTTTACTGCACCGTCCCTTGGGAATGGATTCGAAGATTTTCCGGGCCGGAGCATTTGTATCCATGCGCTCTACATGACCCAGCCATCTCAGTCTCAGTCGTTGGACCTTCACTCTTCTAGCCAAGTCGATGTCGCTGAACGGCCCATAAAGTTCGCTGTTATATCTCCTCCTGCATTCACCGTCTATGCAGACGGGACCAAAAATCACCCGAAGAATTTTTCTCTCGAAGCTTTTGACAGGGTCCATGCCTCTGCGCCATAGAGCAGAACTGGGATGATTAAGGTCTTGTATAGGGTCACTTTAGTTGTTCGAGAGAGGGCTTGCTGTTCAATTGCCTTCTTATGCGCTTAAACCCAAAAATTTTGATTCATTGATTCGAAAATATTTATAGTCCGAAAAAGTTTTGGAAAACTGTAGGCTATAAGAAATATGAGGACACACTTGTTAATAAACCCTTAATAACCGCATAGACTTAGTCCATGTTTACTAACATATTCTTAGTACATATTTTACATCTGCGGTAAAACTGCATTAAATAAATCCTTTCATCGGTTGTGGTCATTAGCTATGTGGATAAAAAACATTGGATTCTACATGCTCTCCAAATGCCTTAGTTAGAGAGTTTCTAATTACCAAGGAATCCTTAAAGGCAAAACCCCGGAAAGATATTAATCAACCGACTGACTGAATTTTAAATGTAAAAGAAAATCCAAAACAGATTTCCACTTGACTTTGTATCTGCGTTTCACTTGAATAAATCGATGAGTAAAAACAAAAAAAAAACCCAAACTCCAAATCAAATGCTTCCGATTGGATATTTCCAACAAAAACACTTCTTCAAAGACACAAATAATAAATTACAAAGAAAAACGACGAAAAAAAAAATTAAATAGATATGCAGGACTTCCCATGAATAACAAAGAGAATTCGAATCCATACCATCAGTCAGTTTCAACAAAGTGCAAAATTCAAGGGAGGTTGACTCCAAAATACCACCCAACTCCATATGTATCCCTATTTTTCTCTGTTTAAATAGAAGCAACCCTAGCCCAAGAACAACGACGACAACGACGTTCTACAAAAACAAAGCAAAGAGAAGAAATTCGCACCAGACATGGAGAATCTCATCACATCACACAGCTTCCAACCCCGTCATCTACCAAGTCGTCGTCCGCCGTCGTCGTTGTCGTTGTATCTCATCGGCAAAGATCAAAAAAGGTTCAGGAGTATAAAAACACCTATACACGTTTAACCGAACACACCTATGTATACGTCAAGAATCATTCACTCAACCACCATTATCGTCATCAGTTCCAGTTGTAGATACAGAGTATCTGTGTGTGTTGGCGTCTAGCGCAAGTGAAATTTCTCTACCAAGAGCAATCTATCATATGGTTGGTTGGAGTATGGGGGCAAAAAGTTTATATTGCACCACCACCTCTCATCAAAGATACCACCCTCGACACCATTACCCCTTCCCACACAGGATAAAAAACATCGCACAGCTAGAAAAGGCAACCCTCGGCATATAGAAAAAAAAACACAATGTTGCATTATTTACAAATATATGTACACAAACGCATCGTTGCCATACTTCAGTTAAATTTATTCGGTTTGTCCTGGAAGCCGTGTGGGCGAACCATCCGGGGGGAATGAAAATTCCATTGACAGCTGAAGGATAATAGCAGGAGCTACCACCACAGCAGCTGATAGTGTGTTTAAGGGACATCACCGTAACAAGCTCATGTTTGTGTGTATGTGGTGAATAATTTACACATATTCATGTAAAAAGTGTCACCGACAACATGCTCCAGGATTTAAGGCTTAAAGAGCCGAACATTTGTCGTTTACCCTTTCTTTCGGTATTTATTCATCTGGACTACATATACGACTTTTGCTTTTAATTAATTTTGAGAAGTTTCCTCTTTGTAGAGATGAACTTTAAACATGACGGTGAATAAAAGAGGCCCACAGGCAGTTCCATGCGGGAAGCCTGTAGTTACTATTATTCAAAAAAATTACGCATTAACTTTGAAAGCATATTTAACTGTCGGGGTATTGAGATTTTAATGAACTCTATGAATGGTCTGACATCTTGAATGATAAAAGGGAGTAGTAAATAGAATACATAACGAAAAATAAATAAATAGAAGGTTTCATTTTAAGTGGTGCAAATAATTATGACTGCTGCCAGATTGATTTATTAGGTCCTACAGGTACAAAAGTAAAAAAGAAATACTGAGCAGAGTATATGTGTTTTTTTGTTTCCCCAAAAATGGAAGGCACCTATAGTTTAAAGCCATATCCGAAAGCCAAATTGAGAAGCTTTTTCATGACAGCTCTCGGACATTTGTCAGACATTCGCGACATACTTCTGTTCCAGGACAGTGGTTAAAGAGACTGCATGAAATGAGAGTGTTCTTTGTTCATAACGCTCATGGGCAATCTTAGTCCTGTCGCCTATTGGACAGAGTTTGCATTTTGCACTGTCATTAAGAGAAAACCAAATGAACTTCCTAATAAGGCGTTCACGTACCTATGTAAAGGGTGTCCCATAATTCACGCGAAATTTGAATTTTGCGCCATTTAATAGTACAGTGATGCCAACAGAAAAAAAAGATTACAATGTGACAGCTGACATTTCGGGGTTAGTAAAAATGGAGCGCTATACGAAAGAACAATGCATTTTCACTGTTGAGCAATATTTTAAAAATAATGAAGGTTTTTCAGCTACAGTCCGCAATTTTCGTACAAAATATGAGTTCAGTGATGAAACTCATTTTCATCTTGATGGCTAATTGTTGAGAAACAAATGCATCCACAGCGCGTGACTGATTGGTGCGGATTTTGGGCTGGAGGCATTACCGGACCATTATTCTTCGAAAATGCGGCTGGTCAGGCAGAAGCAATTAATGGTGTTCGTTATCTTGACATGATTAACCAGTTTTTAGTGCCTAAATTACAAGATATGGATGTGACCAACATGTGGTTTCAACAAGACGGTGCCCGATTCCATACAGCAAGAGAAACAATTCAATTACTGCATGAGTCATTTCCTAATCGTGTAATCGGCCGTTTTTGCGATCAGAATTGGCCATCCAGATCTTGCGATTTAACGCCATTGGACTTTTTTCTTTGGGGTTTTTTGAAGTCAAAGGTCTATGCAAAGAAGCCCACAACCACCACCGCCTTGGAAGAGGAAATTGGGAGGTGTATTAATGAAATTCAACCACATTTATGCGAAACGGTCATAGAAAATTTCAATAAAACAGTACGTACTTGCCAGCAAAGCCGTGGCGGCCATTTTTCCGATATGCCATTCTATACATAACCCCAATCTGTATACTCTATGAATCAATAAAAAATGTAAGCTTTCTAATTAAAAATCTGTATTTTCTATCAATTTACATTTTGCGTTAATTATGGGACACCTTTTATATGTATCAACTATGTTGACGGTTATAGTACAACTGGTAGAACAGGAGCTGGCTGATTTTTGAACTATGAGACCAAATTCTCCTGCGCTCTGAACAAAATACCGACCGTCTTCCATACTGCCTTTATTATACTCGGCGTTGAAAACTAAGTAATTGGTGAAAGATGGCGTGAAAAAAAATAAGCATCTCCTTAATTTAAGCTTAATTTAATTTAAGAAAGGACAGTAGAACTCTGGTCTAATCTAATTACACAACACAATTTATATGGTCATTATAATATGATATCATATTATGATTAAAATGGAAATTGTCACGTATCCTACATGTGAGTGTTATCCCGGACGCTAGGAGTTTGAGAGAAATATCACAACTAGACATCATTCTATAAGTAGTTCCGCTCTGAAGACTTTGCCATATCCTCTTTAAAAGCGATAACTGATATTCTCAGGTCTCTAAGATCAGACGCAGTGTGAATACTTGTTCGATGGTGGACTTTTTTTGCCTAAGAACGCACCTTAAATCAGGAGCATTGCCAATTGGATTCAGGTGCTCACACAATATTCTTGGGATACTGCTACCATAGTAGTAAGTACAAGTATAACGTGTCTCTTACTTTAGGGATAAGATCGGTCAAAGATACGATCTGCAGAGCATTGTTTTCCTTTTTTTTTTTTTTTTTTTTTTTTTTTTTTTTTTTTTTTTTTTTTTTTTTTTTTTTTTTTTTTTTTTTTTTGCTTTGCGGCCGGAAGGTGGAAATCTTCTAAAGATACTGAAGGACCGGTTCCAACAGCATGCCGGATTTTTACCGACTAAAACCACCCACCACCCCAACCCTTTTTACTCATGCGACTGCCATCAATCGTTTCATCACGAGGAGGGTTTTGAATACTACAACTAAGTACAAACTTATTCAGTAGATATCTTTCGTGGTATTTTCTCTTTGTACAGGGATTTTCCAGCGAAAATCCTGTATATACCTCAAGTTGCATGGGGTTAATCTTTAGTGTGCCAAATCGGAAGGTTTCGTCCTCTGTAGTCTACGCACTATATTTCTATCGTCCAAAATCTGTAGGACGGCGTTGTTACGGTGATTCTGTATCCTCTGTTGGTGCTTCCGGGCGAAATTTTTTATTTCGTCTCTAACTGTTGGTATTCCAAGGTCTTTATGGATATCGGAATTTCTTATATACCACGGTGCATTAACAATTCCTCTTAGCACCTTATCTTCGAATGCCTGTATAATGCCTGTATTGCTTCTCTTGGTACAACCCCAAAGTTGTATGCCATAAGTCCAAACCGGTTTTAGCACTTGCTTATATAAAAGCAGCTTGTTTTCAGTATTTAGCTTGGACTGCTTTCCAAGTAGCCAATACATTTGTCTGTATTTGTTTTCGAGCTCTTGCTTTTTCTTTTTTATATGTGTCTTCCACTTTAGTTTAGCGTCGAGTGTCATTCCCAAGTATTTTGCTTCGTTTGCATACGGGATTATAACAAAATTTGCTAGGATGGGTATATTATTCTCTTTTTTGTACGTAAAATTTACGTGGATGGATTTGGTCTCGTTTAGTACAATTCGCCAGGTCTTTGTCCATGCGATTATCTCACGTATGGCTTTTTGTAACTTTTCGGTTGATTCCTCAACTGTAGCGCCCGTTGCCAATATTGCTGTGTCATCCGCAAATGTAGCTATTTGCGTACCATCTACTTGCGGTATATCTCGCGTGTACAGCAGGTATAGTGTCGGACCAAGTACACTGCCTTGAGGCACTCCTGCCATGATTTCTTTGAATTCTGAGTATTCGTTACCCATTTTAACCCGAAATAATCGATCTGAAAGGTAAGATTTCAAAACCTGGCATAATTTTTCGGGAAGAACTTGCTGTAACTTGTATTCTAGGCCTTTATGCCATACCTTGTCAAAGGCTTGGGAGACATCAAGAAATACACTCGAACAGATCTTTTTTTCTTCTATCGCCTTTTCGATTATGTCTGTTATTCTATGAACTTGATCTATTGTAGAATGTTGACGTCTAAATCCGAATTGATGATCCGGTATAAGGCGTTTTTCTTCTATGATAGGCTGTAGTCGCTTAAGCAGAATTCTCTCGAATACTTTTGAAATTACCGGCAGTAGTGATATTGGTCTATATGATTTTTTATCAGTAGGTATCTTCCCCGGTTTAAGAATCATAATGACTTCAGCAATCTTCCACTGTCTTGGTACATATTGCAATCTAAATGCTGCATTTATTAGGTAAAGGAACTTCACTAATGCTTTTTTGGGCAATTCTTTGAGAACTAGTCCTGTTATTAGATCATAGCCAGGAGCTTTGTTAATTTTTAAATTTCTTATTTCTTCTTTGAGTTCAACCAGCGTTACACTTTTGATTTTAAAATTGTCGGATGACATCGTTAATACATTTATATTTTCGACAGATGTTTGCCCGCTGAACGGTTTAAATGTTTGTTCTAAGTGCAAGGCAAAAACTTCAGCCTTTTCTTGATCGGTTTTAGCCCATTCCTCATTATTTTTCTTTATTGGTGGTGCTTGCATTTGGGGTTTTTTAAGACCCTTCATAGCTTTCCAGAGCGAGTAGTTTGTATCTCGTTCCGCAGTCAGTCCTTCAAGGTAGGAAGAAATCTTTTTATTTTTGAATTCCCTTAACGTTTCCTTGAGTTTATTGCACAAACGATTTAAGTGCGTCTTATCTTGCGGAGCACGAGATTGTTGCCACCTTTTGCGTGCTCTCCTCTTTACTTTGACTAGTTCTATTATTTCTGTCGGAAATTTTATATCCCGATTTGTTTTATTTCTTATTTTATAGGGAGTATTGTTCCACGCGGCACTCTGAATACTTTCAATGAAATGATCGACTTCATCTTCAAGTTGATAGTGCGTTTTCAATGGTACATTCAATCTAGTTCTACTCTCTGCTTCGTTTCTGAAATTGTCCCAGTTGGTTTTATCGTTAGCTAATCTGGGAGGTTCTTGTACCTTTATCAAAGTTTCGCTTAAAACTAAAATAACTGGTGAATGATCAGAAGAAAGATCGAAACTTTCTTCAACTCTTATAAACGTATTAGAGATCCCTTTAACAATGAAGAAGTCTATGAGATCGGGTGTTTTTCTCGTATCAGTTGGCCAATAAGTGGGCTTACCTGTCGAATGAAAGTCACAGCTATATTTCATACCTGCTTTAAAAAGCATGTTACCTTTTGGTGTAGTAGATCTAGATCCCCAGAAAGTATGTTTCGCATTAAAGTCACCACCAATAATAAAGTTTGATCCAAGTGATTCAATAGTATTAAGGTAGTCGCTTAATTCCAGCTTACAGCGTGGAGGGCAGTAGATAGACGAGATATTATAAGCAAAGTGTCTATTTTTTACACGTACAGTTATTATTTGCCTTGATTCAAGTTCAAATTTAATATCTTCAGAGTGTTCAATACAATCTCTTATAAATAGAGACGCACCACCTCTGGCTCTTTCTGATGGGTGGAAAGCATGATAGCCTTTATAACCCTTTAATTTTATCCTAGAATTTCTTTTGAGATGAGTCTCAGATACTAGACATATATCAACTTGTTTCTTAATCAAGAATATTTCCAGCTCGTCAGTTTTTTGCAAAAGCCCATTGGCGTTCCATGTTACTATTTTAAGTTGTTTTATCATCTTGGAGGAAAACGCCTGCTGTATACATTATTTTCGAGTTTAATCAGTCTGTCGAAAATAAGTTTGTTTGTAGCACTTTGTTCATCAAGTTTTGCTAAAATAAGCATGAGAGGGTCAGGTGGAGAGGAGCTGCCGCTACTTTCTCTAGACGCAGCTTCGGCATATGTCTTTATTCGAGCGTTTGTCGATTTTGCTTTCTGCGCTTCTTTTTTCTCATTCGAAGGCTTTACCTTAATTACATCTGTTTTAGCTTTTTGTTGTTCTATTACCGGCTTTTCTTTCGGTTTTGGCTTTATTGGCGGTAGAGAGATTAAGTTGCGCCTCTTTTGTAGTTCCTTGGCTACGTCACATCCTCTATAATTTGCCGGATGGTTTTTTTTGCAGTTGATGCACAACGCCGGAGCTTGTTTGCTTAAGCTGCAGTCTTTTGTGAGGTGTTTACCAGCACATTTGACGCACCGCGGCTCTTTCTGGCAATATTTTTGCGTG
The DNA here is from genome assembly GCA_946965025.1 of Blera fallax. Lineage (NCBI taxonomy): Eukaryota > Metazoa > Arthropoda > Insecta > Diptera > Syrphidae > Blera > Blera fallax. The sequence continues at coordinate 24,877,130 of OX337245.1, forward strand.
TGATTGAATCCCTGGCATCGCTTGCACTGAGGGACTAGTCTCGTATTTTTTCTTAGGGGCTCAATTTTAACCACCATATTTAAGATAGATTTAATATCGTAAATTTGTTCTATCGTTTGTTTTTTATCAAATGTTAGCATAAAAAGAGGAAGGCCGCGCTTTACGAATGCTGTTCTTCCGCTTTCTTCTGTATTTTTCTTTTCCTTTTTTAGGATGTTGACGGCATCGATTATATTATACCCGTTGTTTTTTAAGTCCTTAATTACATCATCTTTAGAGCATGAGGCGTGGAGTCCTCTAGCTATAACTCTAATTGGTCTTTCGGACTTATTTTCATATGTGTACCATTGTATATTCTCGGAGTTCAGCTTTTGGGAAACGGTGCGATAACTATCCGAGTCTTTAACGTTGACTTTCCATACGTTGTTTCTTGGTGAACTTACTCTAAAATCCGTTGATACCACAGACTTAAGAAGGCAGTGTAATTTGTTATAATCGGTGAATCCAATTATGTTTATCGGTGGCGGTTTATGTTCTTTTTGATTCTCAGTTTTCTCAACTGGTTTGATTCGTGAATTTTCTTTTTTGGATAATTCGACTTCGGGTGAGGAACCGGCTTTCCTTTTCTTATTTGGTCTTCTTTCTTTCAAGATCCAGTCCGTTTCCCGACTTAGTTCTTCTTCGTCGGTTTTATAGTCTTCTTTGGCTGGATTACAATCAGTATATATTGTTTGGAGTTGGGGCTCTCTTTCTTTATAAGCTTTGTTTTCAGCTTTAAGCTGAACTATTTCTATCTTCAGCTCTTGGCAAATCAGTTCAATACTGCTGAGCTTAGCACGAAGTTCCATATTTTCTTTCTCGAAGTCGTATTGTTTCGAAGCTCTTATTTCTTTAACTTCACCTTGTGATGGGTTCCTAGTGATGGAGGTATTTGATCTTGATGGTGGAGATCTATTTACCCTTACACATTTCCTAAATGGGTCACTTGAATGCAATAAATGGTCCTCCCCAGAATCCATAGGACTGACCTCCGAAGAGGGTGGATTTTCCAGTTTTCCTGGTCTGCCACCTGGGGTAATCAATCTGTTTGTTTTGTCCATTGCCATTTAAGTTTAACTTATTAATTCTGTGCAAATAGATCAGTTAATTCTATTTGCAGTTTCAATTCAGCCGCCCCTCTGGGGTCAGACGCTGACCAGTGAGCCGCACAATATGCATCAGACGCTACTGGTTTTATGGATTTTTTTTTGTTTTAAATTTTAATTTGAATTTTAATTTTTTTTTTTTTGTTTAATTTGTCCTTCAGTTTCGTCTTTCAGTTATAACCTTACTGCCAAGGGTGGCCCTACCAGGAGAGCATGCTCCTGACAGCATCGCTTATAGCATCATGAAGACTACTTCTTCCAGCGGATTTTAGTCGGCTCTTACGACAGGCATACCTTACCTCAAGGCTATTCTAACCCCGACCTTGCAGGGGTACAACCTTCTTCTTCTTCTTCTTCAGTCTCATGGTGCTCATTTTTTTATTTCTGAGAAGTTGATATTTGTGCCTTCTCTAGTCCTTTCGTGCAATACCGCTTAATATATTTCTGTGCGCTTACCAGTATTTTTCATTAAGCCAAGTGTTTCGTAACGATGACCGAGAGTAACACAGGACATCAGAGACAAAGTACCTGTTTGGATTGGTTGCCACCGGTCGTCTGTTCTTAACCTTAGTGGTATGTGATTTAAGTGCTCCTTAAAATGTTCGGGAATTTGTCTGAATGCTTCGTTTTAATGGTAATGCAATCAAATTGGTTGACAATCGATTGATCAGAAGAACATGTCCGTTTACTAAGGTTATCTGCAATAAAATTGTCCGTATCCGACGCTTGCACTTTGTTCGTGACTATGATTTTTTTCACAGTAAGGCTGCTATCCTAGCACAACCCCCAACCTAAACATCCTTACTTACAAATATTAAGATATAATGTATGTATGTATGCATATCTTATAAAACGAATGCCACTAACCCATTTTGAGATTGCAAACGCTGCTGCCCTCATCTGCAGGCAAATCTCTTTTGAAACCCTGATAATGTTTTAAAAACTTCGAATAGACATGAGCTCTGAATTTGTCACAAGAGCTCTTATAAGCAGAACACTAAGTACATGAAGAAGTAACTGAATATTTTTGAATTTTAGTGAAAACCGTCTGTTTTTCCATGTCCATACCTTAAATTGTATTGTCCTTGAAGTATCTAGTTCAGACTCTGTTGAACGATTTAGACCCATATCCCCAGAAAATGCATTCTGCAAAATTATTCCTTCAGAAGGCACGTAAAAGAACTGGTTTCACGTCATAATCGACTTTCCTAAAATGCAAGTTCTGTATCTCCTTTAGTTACACATGCATCTCAATGAACTATTTATAATACTAATAGCTTTCGTGCATTAGGCAAAACCTGACTTGTCAGGATTAAGCATTTGTGTAGCCTGGTTTGGTCGATAAATGATTCCCAATAGATAGAGCGGTAGGATTTCCAATAACATTCAAAACAAAAACCAAAAAAAACTTTCAATGCCTTGTAATGTCAAAAATGTCAATAGCACCTTAAGCTCTGGAATTAATTCATCCAAAGTATGTATGTATGTAGTTAGGTGCGACAGCAGAAAAATGTGAATGTACTTTAATTTTACCCTGACAGGATTTCGAGTAACTTTTCCATGGAGCCTATTTTGATAGAGTAAGCTTGCTGTGCTCCTATAATCCTTGTGATTTTAGCAGCTCCAAATTGGTACTATTTTAAATCGACTTTCACTCTCAAGAGCTTTATTTTATGTTAACAAGGAAATTTTATATTTCAGTGAAGATGACATTCTTTTTCGTTTATTGTTGATAAAAATCCCTCAAAAAAGGTATAAATCCCCAGGGTTCGCAACAGTGGTTGGATTTTACTACCGAAAAACAAGTTAGTATCCCTACCCGCGTTAAAATTTTATTTCTCAAGATAACCACCGAATGGCCGCTTAAACATTCAGAAAAACATTCGAAAGAGAAAATGTCTTCTAAAAATCGTTTTATCCGTAAAACTTATCCCTCTCACAGTGATCATAATAATTTCTTGATTTCCATGCCATCCTGGCACGTCCTTGAAACTCAACATTTCCACACTCTTGTGCGGCGCGCACAAGGAAAGCTCTTATGTGTTCTATGCTAACATCATCACTCACAGGGTGTTTTTTTTTTTTTTTTGTAAATGTCACCCTCATTTTCGAATGTTTGCCTAATGTTCCGGCTCCTGCTTCATTGCATGAAGGACGAAAAAGGAGCAGAAAAAAAATGAAGGAAAAACAGAAAAACCATCACGAAATAACGACAAAGTCATTGAGAAGAGCTAGAGTTCTACTCGTATGTGTGTATTTGTATCGCGCACATTTTCTACAGAAAATATCCTCGTATATCAAGTTGATGGTTCGCCCTAGTAGTCCTTTTCTGCAGCAATCAAGGGTTGATTTTTCAATTTCACCATTAGCTCAGCCAACAGACAAAAAAAAAGAAGAAGAGAAACGAGACAATCTGTCTGGGTGTCTGTGGCTTTTCTTCATTTCTCGTCTTATAACTTGGTGGTGTGCTTTCATCCCTTATAGCGCGTGTCCTGTTTAAATCCTCCCTGAGCACCCACATTTATGGTAAAATTAGAGCATAATTCAGAGGCACAAAGGAATTTGCCTTTATTTTTTAAATTTGACGCGAGCAAAGAAAAGTACCCAGGAAAAGTAAGGGAGTTCAAACTAATCTTTGTTTTGTTTCGCTAGCCTTCTGCCACCCATCCACTATCAAGCTAAAGGGACGGTTCATTGCCTGGTGGGTGGTGGTGGGGTAAAGTATCCAACCGGGATACTATGTATTGCACGCATTTGATTTTATGCTAAGCTTAAATTATTATGTGGATATAGCGAGTAAAAAGTAGGAAAAGCTTGCACGAGAACTCCTTTTTGTGTGGGCCAGGAACAAGGACGAAAGCAGAAAAGGACGATGATTTAGAGGCAATACAAAAAGTGACGTCGGCGCTGTATAACCAATTGGTCCTGGTCGGGGTTGTTATTGTTCAGTTGGTTGTGTGTACCGTGTGTCGACCGTTGAATTTGATTATGTTGCGCCATCTGTTTCAGGACGATGGGGTGGATGGATGACGTTTTTTTTTTTTGTTGTCGCTTCATGTGCTATCCATTAGGTTCTATGGAATGTGTGTTTTTTTTCGCCCGAATTTAGACACTGAAAGGTTTTTTAGCCTAATTTTTTTTTTTTGTCCTTCATAAGGATATTCCATCATTCTATCGTCGGAAATTTGAAGAATGGGCTGGGCGTTAAATTATATGTAAATTCCATTCTCTCTGAAATTTCCATACGAATGCGTCATGTGGTGAGTGGTGGTGGGCGTTTTTTTTTTTTGTTTTGTCTTAATTTCCTTTGACGAAAAGGACATATTGTGATGAGGTTGGTTGGAATTTGCAGGGGGATGCGAAAATATGCAAATCCTGTAGATTTGGTTAACCGCTTTTTAATTCATATTTAATAAATCGCCAGAATCGTTAGGGATGAGTTTGGGTATTTTTTTTAAGTGAATGTCTATTCAAAGGAGAATACTTGCCTCTTCTGCGCCATGTTAAGGACGATAAGAACCGTGTAATTATGCTATTTTTTGGACTTGAAGTTTTTCTTTCCAACTCAACGAATTTCCTCAATTGCATATTAGCATAATGACAAAAGCATTTATCCAGCCGGTCCTGTAATGATGATGTCGACTTGTGTTGGAGATTTATTCAGGCCAGGATTAATTTGATGTAGTGAGGTGTAGTATTTCCGTGAACGATTTGTCTCTATACTGGATGGATGTAGCTTTAATTTCCTGAAGATATGTGATTGGTGAAACAAAGACAACAGCATTAATTTGATTTTCATTAAAGCGTTGCTTAAAACTAGGTTTACTTCATTTTAAAAGAATGTCAAACAATTATTTCAAAGTATTCATCAAAGTCCAGCATTCAGTTTGAGTTCGGCATAAGTTTAATACCAATAGGGCTTGTAAGCGTAAGGGCAATGTACCTATAAAAGAACTCCTTTGATATGTTCATGTGTACATAAATGCAAAAGGAACTCGAGGTACACTGGACGTCCAGTATAACGAATGCCGATATAACGAACGTCCAGTATAACAAATCACCATTTGAAGTCCATTGATATCTCTAAATAACGAATAATGAGAAATTTTACTACTCTATTTAACGAATGCTCTTCAATTTCAAGGAAAAGAAACAAGACAAAACGTGAGAATCGTTCTTTTTCTATTTTTTTTCTTCTCAAAATTGATTCAATTTGTGCAGTTTTAAAACAGTTGTACAATAAAAAGTTTTTAAATGATCAGTAAATATTATGTTTTCATTTTTTGAGGTCGAAAAAACTGGCTTCGATATAACGAATATTTCGATATAACGAATTGACTGAACATTATATCTTTCGTTATACTGGACGTCCAGTGTATAGGAATGAAAGGAAATAAATCAGCATTCGGAAAACTAATCAAATGCGTTTTAAGCTTACTTATTTCCTAACTTACTAAACGAGCTCTCGTCTAACACAAACTCTACTCATGGGACACCGTAGAATTCCATACTTTACGTCTCTTTACTTTACGTAAAGAATTCCACGCTTTACGTTGCTTTCAATTCAATAAATCAAAATGCGATCGCTTTTCACAGTTTTACCAAAAAAAAAAAGTCGTATTTGGTATTAATGTCGAAAAGTATTGCTTGTACAACATCACCTCCGACCCCGTAAGTACAAGGAAATACTGTGAAAAGAAACTGTAAAGAAGTGCTACAATTGCAGGGGATCGTCGGAACCCTTTCCGATTGAGTGTCCTTTAATCTCTCACGAGAGTCTATACCACCAACATCAAGTAATAAAGGTCAGTGTCCCTGCATGGTGCTATATTGAAGAATGCAAGCTACTGATGTTTGCAGGTTTTAATAAAAACTATAAAGCCTGATCAGGGGCCTGATGGGGGGCGAATAAAAAAAAGTTGAGCCGCTACCAATGCTGAAGATACATATGAGGAAAATACTTCTGATATCAGGCAGAATGAATCATTCGTAATTGACGATGATAACCAAAAATTTCTATCTACCAGACCTACTCGAGGCTAGAAAAGCGCTGTCCAAATTTAAGTTCAACAAATCTGCGGTAACTGACGCCGTATCATCCTAGTTGTTTAAAGCAACAGGAGATTACTTGGTTAGAAGCATGCCCCATCTCATTTTCAGAATACGGTCAGACGTAACTATCATCATGTTGCCTTCAAATTTGGACAAGAATTGCTGTGTCGCTGTTTCAGTTGAAACTGCAGATCTCCACGTTGTTCTTGATCTTCCAATCCGCAGTGTACCCTAAAGATTCCATTCGAAGGACAGCTTTGCGATGTTGTCATTTGTCTTCCGCAGTGTTTGCAAATCCAGTGTCATTCACCTGCAGTGATTGACACGTCTCATCTAGCCCACTGGTGGTACTTGCCTGGAAACAGATATCATCTGTATGGTCTAAATGCCTTAGCGTTTCAAACGATCTTATTGGAGACCATGTCTCTCAGATGCACCTACAGTGGCAGTCAATACATCGTCTATCGCCAGTAGAAAAAGTTGGAGAGCTGTCCATTGTGGGATGAAAGTATACAAATACAATTACTTGAGGCAGAACATTGCTTCTCGCGACCATTCGTGTTGTGCGTGATATATTTTTTACACAGATGGAGGTGACCTACAGTTTAGAGCCATATCCGAAAGGCAAATTGAGAAGCTTTCTTATGACAGTTATTACTTTCGGACGGAAAAAACTTTTTAGTGTTTTTTGGGATTGGAATCTCGAACCATTCGCTCAGAAATCCAACGTACTGACCACAGAGCCACGGCGCCCATCGAAGGAAAGTATGCACGAAGAAAATTAATGAAACCTTGACATTGCTCGGCTAGTCCCATGAAAAGAAGACGCCCTGTACTGCTCCATCTATGGAGGTAAAAGTCTTGTCAACGTAGCGTACAAGATCTTATCTGCTGTATTGATTGAGCGCCTGCAGCCGTTTTTCAATGACTAAATTGCATTGGTCAATATTAGCCTGGCTTCAGATCAGAAAAGTTACTGATCTAGTAAAGTTAGCTACTTTAGTAAAGTTAGTAAGTAACAGCTACTTCTCCTTTTTCTAAACCTATATCAGGGCCCCAAAACGCGCATTCTCCCGTACATTTCCCAATACGTCCCTGATGATAATATTTATGTTCAAAGTGCGAAGTATTGTACTGTTTTCTGTTCACGATTTGTTTACTACTTTATTGGAGTATCTAAGTTATTTCAAAAGCAAGTTGATTTAATTTACATTTAAAGTATGCTACGACAACTCGCAGATAAGAAGCACCTCTATATTGATGGTTATCGATATTCAATACGAAATTAATCGACGATTTGGTATTTTAATCGCTTCTCCTACCGTGAATAACAGAAAATTTATCTAACTTTATCCATAAGAGTATAATTGGCGCCAAAGTGACAGTTTAAGTTTTGAAATTTCCACACATTTTAGTTAATTTGATGCCAGAATAGGTATTTTATGCATTTATTAATTTTTTTATCTTTTTTGTCTTGCTTTGATGTAGGTCCACTTCATATCGTCAAACGAAACAGGTTGGTGTAACAAAGGCATTTGCATGTTAATGAATATCTGGTATCTGCTATCTGTAGGTCAGCGTGACAAGGGAAAATGTTTTATTTTCGCCTTACTTTTGGGAATAGATACTTTATCTATGGGTGGATACTGGGGGAAAAATCCAAAAATAATTTACTGGAATTCAAGCCTCATAGCTATCGAAAAGGTTGTTATTATCGAAAAGCAAAAATCAAGAAATTACACTTTTTCCCACAAAAAAAAAAAAAAAGAGTGAGAATACAGGTATTACTGGGGTTGGTGTGTAGGGGGAATGATATTGCGTTGCTTACACATTTATCATAATGGCCACCCTTCTCATATTTTTTTTTTTTCTTTTTATCCAAAAAAGCAATTTCCTATATTTCTCATCATCGAGGACCGAACCCCATTTTGAAATTGAGTTGAAGAAACCTCCCCTCGGAAAATGTGTAATGTAGGAAATCGATTGAATTAAGGATTTTGTTGGAAAACAAAATATTTCTGGGTATGAGTGGAAAATTTGGAAAAGGAAAATATGTACAGAAATTGAGGAAAATATATGCATAAACCCAATCATTTCTTAACTTTAAGTCTTGTGCTCTATATCATCATACAAAACAAATATTCTAGAGTATCCAGCTTAGAGGATAAAGCGAACATTTTACGCACAGCTATATTACTTTATATGTAGCCATTGACGCTTATATCGAGCTTTTAAGAAAACTTCCTTCAACATTTTTCAGAGCGAAATACTTGCGGGTAAAAGTATATTATGTACTTTCTTATTTGACATCGCCATTTCTTGATCGTTTCCATTCAAGCAAGCTTCTTACCTTTATAATGCGCTGATTGAAGAACTTGACTTTCTAGCCGAGCGTTTCTATGGATTGTTCCAATCCGCTTTAGATTAAAGAACCCAGAATTCCGAATCCCAACTGCATAGTTGAAAACCTACTCATTTGGATTGGAAAATTCACGAAATCACTGTTCTTTTACAGTATAGTCTCCATCTGGTCTCAAAGAACATTACACCAGTTTTAAAAAAAGTTTCCTGATGGCCTTCAAAAAACACGATTACTGCAGCTTCGACCTCTTCCTTAGTTGAAAATCTCTATCCTCCCAGTGTGTTTTTTTTTTTGCGTCCAGAAACAGATGAAATTTTGCACGTAGAGGCGGCTGTAATTCAAATCCACATTTGTGAATTTCATCCATGGTTTGGAGGGACTATTGAGAGAATAAAACTTATTTTTTTAGCAATCCTGGTTGTTTTTTATTCTTTATTTTCCCTCGGAAAACGCAAATTAGGTAAGACTTTTGTTTTGCCAAGCATGGGCTATCTGTCTTCTTTTTGAAGTGTATGTTATTTAGACTCTGTCAACACGAATGACCTTGAAACATTGACAGATATGTAGTGAAAAGTTTGGCCTTATTTCGCTTGGCGTTATTTCACGAAATAACTTCACACTAAAAGTGAAACAAATTCCCAGAAAAAAGGGAAATAATTTTCCACTTTGAGTGACTTCACATCATAAAAGCGCATTTATTTCCCACTTGAGGTGAAGTTATTTCCCCTGTGAAGTAAATTCCCGTGAAGTTATTTCCCTGCACCGTTGCTTGCTATGCAAGTTCTGGTTTCATTAATCTGACCTAACTGAAGGTAAGAGTTAATATTGATCTTGCAACAAGGATCTCCAGCCCCGGTCTGGCGAAGTGCCTGCCGATAATGCAGTACCCTGTACCGACACGTACTACGTTTGGAATAAACAATAGCCAGTTTGTTTGAGACAGTTAGTCCGTTTCTGATTCAGCTTAGGTTAGATCTGTCTGGTGCGGAGGCAAGTGGTGCCATCTGCCTACCGCGATTAGTTAAGCTTGAGTAGCAGTTACCGAGATTCGCCTTGTTCGGCAAAATCGATAGGGTTGTACCCTGTCTGGCGAGCTCGTCAACCATGTAATTCCCTAGAATTTCCTCCTGGTTGAAATGTCCAATATCATATGCGCATGTGTAAGCAAAAAGAAAAAACGTTATTGTGACTATGGGAGTCATTTGAAAAATCATACAGGCTTTGTCTTTGGGTTATTACTTTGCATAGCATATCTAAAAATCATGAATGTAGCTTTTATAGTTCAGGAGCTAGAAGGCGGTGGCACACAGACGCACGCACGCGCCATCGAAAGCAATAGGCTTTCGTGTTTTGTACACGGAACCCTGAAAATACCAACCTTTCGGGATTCTGTTTTCACGCCTCAACATCTCAGGCGATCTCCGAATAAATGCGGCCCTGATTAAATTCACAGAATCTTCTTCGCGTAGTGAATTATCCAGTGATTTACACGATCAATTGATTTTATAATTTCAAGTTTATTGATTATTTTGATTTTTTTGTTTTCTCTTTTCGGTATTTTTTTTTTACCGACAAATGTTGATTTTTGTTTCGGTTTTTTTACGCTCGTTTGATGTAAAAAATAGAAATTCAAATAAATACACAAATCTTGTACTTTTATTTATTTTTCTGTCAAGGCAATGGAGGCTTTTTTGTGGGTGCTTTAATTTATTCGCGATTATTTCCAAGAATAAAATAAACTTCAAACGTATTTTATTTTTACCAAATGGAAACACGAAAAAAAAACGAAACAAAATCGGTGAAATTAGCAAACAGGAGGTAGAGAAACCATGTTTGGAATTTTTAATTCGATAATAAAATAAATGCGCCCACTTCAGGGTCTCTGTCACCTTCGTAATGAGCTTTTAAAGTAAGTTTGGGGTATTTTACCATATTTTTTTTATACACCAAATGCTACATATGTCCGCACAATATCTATTTTTTTTTTATTGGTATTCATTGGACTTGTTTTTAATTAAGCAGAAAAATTAATGTTTATGGTGATGCATTGCGGTTGTTATTGTAGCGTAATATTTATTAAAAGTGTAATAAATTTTAATTAACAAGAAACACATGAATGGAGTTAATTTTTGCAAATTTATGTGATAATTTTTATGCTGATTTGTGTTTATTATTGAATTTTATTTTATTGCATGTTCATTTCGTCAATGTGGATTGTATTGACACCAAATTGTGGGAAAACAAAAATAATAAAATATTCGCATGGTGTTTGGATATATGTGATTGACAATATTTGCTTATGATAATAAGCTGATCTTATAGAATTTATTGGCATATGGCGTACCCCGTTGGAATATATTAAAAGGAATCGCGTTAATTATGAAACATTTAAATACAAAGCAGGGTTTAGCGTGTTACATTAGAAGCGAATTCATGTTAAATATATTTTTTCCTTGAAATATGCTGTGCTTACCACTTCAGAATAATATTTTGTGACTCAAAAAATGTTTCAATAGCCGAATTAGAAGTTCGTTTCATTTAAAAATAGTGTTTTAATTAGTTTTTTATGGATAGAGAGGACAAGCAGGGCATTTAAAAAGCCTGTGGCTCAGTGGTTAGTGCGTTCAATGTAACAAAGGTCCGGTAATAATAGCTGTCATAAGAAAGCTACTAAAAAAAGGCGTTTGGGTATGGCTCTCACCATTAGGTCCCTTCCATTTGTGTGAAAAACTCTACCACGCACAACAAGAATGGTTACGCCGCATACGGTCCTTTGTGTCAAATATTTGTATTTGCAGGCAGAGTACAGCAAAATCAACAAGATTTTGTACATAACAATACCGGTTGCGTTCCACCAAAACTGGGACTGCATCGGAATCGGGATCACAGGATCTATTGGAACGGCACTCACAGTGGCAAATTAAACGATGCTTAATCTCATTCTGTTGGATATCTAGCAAGAAGCTGGACTATCGTCATCAGAACTATGCGGCCATGCCTCCATTCTATCCCGACGGGAAACTACTACCTGGCAGATAGAAATCGACTATGTGACTCCAACACTTGCTTTTGACGGGAGAATCAATATCAGAACTCCTGACAGAAAGAATTTAAGCAATGAGCAACCCACATCAAAAGAGGAAATAGGTTGAAGACGGTTCCAAAATGGACATTTATACAGGGGCAGGTACGTACTGTAGAACTCTGGGAATAAACCATTCCTTTTGAAGTGACAACGACTGCAGCGTTTTCCAAACGAGGTCACAACCGTTTCTCAGAAGAAGAAATTGAGTCTGTTCGTTACAAGCTATGTGAATTTCCTGCCGTTGCCAACAGAAGCATGAAAACTTTTTGTAGTCAATTTCATATGGAATTGGAGGACTTGATCAAAATCGAGCTGAAGAACCTCTTGAGATTCATATCATTATCTAGATGGTTCTGCTTCGACGACTTTCTCTCTCTCATTCTTGGTTAGCAGAGTAAAAACAATTGAAATGTACACAATGGACCCGACTGCTTTTCTAAGCGAGCAGTGAAAAGCAAGGCACAGAGCACCCATCTACCATACCTAATCCATGTACATAGTATTTCAATTGGGGTCAACAAAATCGGTCTTTATCTCCCGACACCTTTGGCTGGTTATAGTTACCGAAATGTACAGCCCGATGACTAAAATCCACACCAAATATTGAGCCACTCGTCTTATGAATTGAAATCGGCCAATGTCTGACAATTTCGATGACTTACAATAAGTAAGCATTCATCTAAAAATGTATTTCATCTCTGTAGATGAATTATTCACCAAAAATCGGTGTTTCCTGTTTTCAATAGGGTAAGAGCTGGTGCTTTCGGTGTTCATGGACACTCAACAACAGCAGCAATCTAATCGTTCGAATGAGCATGGAGTGTCAAAAAATTGGTTCTTTTTTTGACGACGTAGTCGAAGACATTGTTGCATAATTGTGGCTCAAAGTTGGTAATAATTCGTTGAATCTCGTATAAATACTCGACATAAAAAGACTTCAAAGATAGAAGTCGCGTGGTCTTCCATCTCACAATCTTGCCGTTTTCATTCGCATTCACAGATTACCCGACCTGAACATTTTTTGCAACTTCATTATTTCGTAGTTGCGTTGCGTAGTGCCATCATCTTACTCTCAGCACATGTCTTCAAGATCGAAATCATCAAGTCTTGCCAAAGGCAATAAGTTATCATCGTTTTATAATGCAAAGCGTTTACTATAATCACATTTTTAAAGAAGCTCCGCCCAATCACTCTAATAGCCCGAAAACAACACTAAACAGTAACGCGTGGTTTAAAACGGTCTTCTGTTCTTGGTTCATTTGGATCTTCTGCACATGCAGAAGATGTAAGATGCTTCTTGTCAATTCTTGTGAAAGATGACGAATTTATGTTCCTGGAATTTCAGTAATAGTTTCTCTCACTGCGGGTATGTTTTCGAGGGAGCTTTTGTATGCTACAAAGATGCTTGGGAGACTTATTGTTCACGATCGAACCTGTGTCCTAAAAAAATGTTAATTAATATCCGTCTTTATAACTTATTTGGAACATTATATCGACCAGAAATTCTGCAAAGTTTATAAACTTTTTCAGCAAAACTTTCCCCAATTTGTATTCAAAATTTCAAACATTAACTTGCTCTTATAGGGACACGCTTTATAACTTAGACTACTCAATAACTTACAGCATTTAATTAAATGAAGAAATAAAAAATACTCTTCTCCGGTCCCAAATCGTTACAAAAACAAAAACTGGTTTAATTTTGTTGGACACGACCCAAATTCAACTCCTGATAAAGACGTTTTCGTGGCTACAAAGTTCATCCACCCCAAAATGGTTAATGTTTCATCTGCAAATATATCACATATGTATGTATTCTCCAATTAAAAATGCTCGCTATTTACAACACATTCCTTGCGTGGAAATCACAAAACACCCATCACTCTCCTACATATCAGTTACCAAAATCAGAATAGCAACTTAATGCCTCCGAACTGTTTGACTTGATGCGTATAAATCACGTAAAACTAGAAGCTACCACAGATCTTCGCATTAAACTTGCTTGTGAACGTGAAAGTTGTACGTTCGCCTGTGTACAATCCGGGGTTTTAAGTCATCAACATCTTCCTCTAAATCTCCATCGTGGGTAATTAAATTTGAAATTTGAATAAAACGCGTCATAGAAACTTTATTTAACAACGCTCAGGTCTTGAGTATTCACAAGTTAAGCATTTAAATTAATGACTTACTCTGCGCCCCACATACTTAACTTGTGTTGCCTAATTTCACTCAGACTTAATTTGAATGCGATCCACAATCCACATTTAAGTTTTATTTAACATAAAACATAATTTTCTCGAGTATCTTATCATCTCGAACCCAAATGGACAATTTGTGTAATTTCTTAATGCGACAAGTTGCCATCTATATTGGCAACAGCGGTTAGGGTAAGGTACAACTCTACCGACATTAATCAAAGACAAATGAATAATAACCATAAAACACGGTTGACAATTTCACCATTGAATAGTTTATGCGAGAACATTAAGAGTGCATAATTAAAAATCGATAAAACATTTCGTGTGTACCTACTGGGAGGGTCGGGAGACGTAGATACATTTTTATGCGTTTTATGTGTCAAACCCAATAATTATCATAATAAATTGTTTGTATAATTTTTCGAGTCAAGTAAACTTAACAAGCACATGTCCAACGACTAGTTATACGACCTTTTCTTTTATGAAATCAATGTTTATGAACTTGTAGTAAAATGCTTTCTAATAATACAGGGTGGTTGTAAATTAATTTTCTCTTTTTGTATTGGATCTAAGTTGATGTGTATCTAAACCCCGATAGAATGTACATATTTTAAGAGCCTGTATAAAAAACTACCGGTGGAGATAATTACCAAGCCAAGCGGTTATTCTCACGGCTTTCTTTATATTTATGTTCAGTTTACCCTAGGAAATCATCTTGAATAGGCTGACCTTTGAATAACAGATTTTCCAAATTTATTCATATACTTTAAAATTTGGTCGTCGATTCGTCAAACGTGTAGAGATTTCCTGAGATTTCATGGTGCATACAATTGTCCATCGGAGCAAGTCATCCGTCGAACTTTTGATAAATTTCGTACCACATACTCTCTAAATGATGCAATATCACCGATATGTCAAATATCATATATCGAATATCATTTGAATTTCGAATCCCAGAAAACATCAAAAAGATCAATTTGCCTTTCGGATATGGTTTTGAACTGTAAGTCACTAAGATGCAAGGTCCTGGACGACCCACGGTCTTTTGTGCACAAATACTTGTATTTTCATTTGTCAATAAAATGCGCAAAAATATAAAAATGCCATTGGGATCTGTCAATCTACTACGTGGAAAATTTCGCTCAGAGAATTTCGAAATTATATTTCGTTGTGGTTTCCACAGGATGGTACTTGGTGTCATATAGCGACCAAATATAGCGGCTTATTGAACTTACAATTTGGCGACAACTTAATTTCGCTTGTAAATTGACCTCCAAAATTGTGCGATTTTAGATCTTTCGATTTCCTGTTGAGTTTCGTAAAGTCATTGGTTTATGCAAGTTGCCAATTGAAGCCTTCAAGGCCAAAATTGTGTTTTTCGTAACATACGGCCATAGTTGCTCGAGAAAATGACTTAAAACTGGGCGGGCAGGATAAGGATCAAGCAGTCTCAGGCGGGGACACTGCGGCCTTATCAGGTCGGGAGTAAGAATAAGCCTTGTCAAGAGCAATTTCAAATTTTGATATCATGAATAAATTTCGAATTGAAAATGTTTTTTTTGGATAAAAGTTAATTTTGTGTTATTTTTTTTTTATTAAAAATTCTTTCTTGAGTTTTTTGAAAGGTGAAATTTCGATGTGCAATGATGATGCCACACTGACACTCAAATTTATTTATGTCAAATTAACGGATTTTATTTCAGTAGGCGGTGCATGTCAGTGGTTGATTTAAGACGGAGCTAGGTGTACCATGAATTGAAATAGCTTCCTTTCTTCCTCCTAGGTAAGGTAAAGTTAAGTTAGGTTAATCCAAGATAAAAATCCATTTTGATGTCACATAGTGAAAACGGAACTACCAGCACCAGGAATCCAAACGGCGGGAGATAGTAATGGGTTACCATTGAAATTTAAACGCGTGATTTTCCATTTATACGGGAAAGGCTGAGACAAAACTTTTATCAATGTCTTGAGTCTGACTTGATTCTCTCAGATCTTCGACGAAGTATTGGGGGAATTTATACGACACGACATTTGCACAGAAAGTGAGTCATCGTTACTTTCTTTCTTCGTTGCTACAGCCTCTACAGAAATCGTTGGACAGAACACCTTTTTTTTTGGTGTGTCTGCCTACCAGATACTGCCCTCTACAAGCGCTAATTAAGTTACTTAAACATTTTCGGCTAACAGAAATCAGTCTCCTCGTTTTCTTGCAATCCAGGCAGATCTGTATAGACGAGTGCTTACTTTGTTCCATATCGTGCTTGCCTTTTTATTGGCTGCAGTATCAACAGTATCGAGGTGGAACTTTATTGGTTCTATATGTATACATAAGTATGCAGCCGGTTCGCTTTGTTATCAATGACATTCCGGATCGCACTCCCTTTAGACAGCTTACCCACTCTGCAATTTCTCGAAACTTCGCTGTGAGTTGGCATACTGCACAAGCATATGTTATATCTGACAGCATTCTCGTTCAGAGATCTTCTGAATTGCTTATTCATTGTTGGCGTTTCCAAAACTTGTATCGTTATTTGAATATCTGCGACTACAACAATAGTGTTTTCATCTACTGCATTAAATGAAAGCCATGGCGCGGCTTCATTGACTGCTGGATTTCTATTTAAAATCCGGTATTCGTGTGGTGATACTTAACCTCAGTGAGCTTTAGGAGGATTCAGAATTCTATCTCTATCCCAGATCCATTTTGAATTTCTCCAAACTGGCAAACACTTCTCCGAAAGGGTTTTTATTTGGCATTGAAATCCGTGTGAAAACAATATCTGTATTAAAAAAGAACAGTACTGTGGCTTTTTAGAATTCTAGAGTGGCTCATATTATCAGAAGCCAGCTGTGATTAAGACTAAATGGTGCTTTCGCCGCTATTATATTTCCAAAGATGGCATGGTCTTAAATTTTTTTTTTTTTTTTGCCGAAAATAACTCGAAAGTATCTGGCATGCCAATAAACCACAGTTTTGCTCCATTAAGTTTCGCTGATAATAGCAAGGCAGCTCTCAACTTCCAAGTTGAGAAGTTGATATAAATTCCATTTCGACATTGTCAACCAAAAGTGTCAAATTATAATTTTTGTTTTTTTAAGATCTCAATGATGAGTGCAGGGCAGGCTCTAGTGATTTTCCTTTGCAATAAGCGTGCTGAAATGTTGATAAGAGTTAACTCTCCAAATATGTTCGTACTCGTATATACGTAGATGCCAATCATTGCACGATTTGTATAAAAAAGAAGGTAAATCTTTTAGACGGAGTTGTTTTAACAAATTTCAGTATAAAGAAAACGTTGACCCTCCAAAACCAAAGCTTAAACTGCTCCTAAAAATGGTACGAAGGTACGTTCTTATTATACTAGTATTGAAATCATCTTGTAATTCCCTTGGGATAATATCATTGAGACAAAGCGAATTTTTGCGAAAAGATACTGTGTACTGTTCAATGTAGGTTTCGGAAAGAAATAACATCGTTCCGCACTAGGAATCAGTGTCTTTTACAGTTGCTAAAGAATACTCTGACTTTGTTTTGTACCAAGAAAATTGGTGTACATGAGAAGCTCCAGTGTCTCTTTGTTGGACATCGTTCAATTTCCGTCGGTTTTTGAAGTAAAACTTCTTTACGCACGCTTGACTTGGGGAGTAAGCTGGTGAATGCGTTACGAAAAGTGTGATCGGGCGAGGCGAACGGAAGGTGAGAGGGAGATATAAGTTAGTGAAGATAGAAAGAGAAAGAGTTACGTTTCGTACATTACTGAAGGGGCAAGAGAGAGAGGTGCGCGCACACATTTTCTTTCTCTCTTCCTCTCATAGCCAGTTACGTTTCGTATACAGTGCAGGCCTATTGTCTGTATCACACTGTAGGAGCAAGAGAGAGCAGTGCGGGCGCACATTTTCTTTCTCTCTTCCTCTCATAGCCAGTGCATGAAATATAGATATATATCTATTGTCTCGGTCTTACAATCAACCACAGGAATTACTGATGTATTCGACAATGAAAATAATAAAAATAATGAATAAAAATAAAAAATCTATTCAAAAATATTAATTTATAAATGAAAACCGATAAGAAATTAAAATATTTGTAGAAAATTAATATATGTATATGTATATACATGTATATATTATACATACATAAATACATATATAAACATATGTATACACATACATATAGATGGAGCTAAAGAAGTTTTACTTCAGTCGTGTGGTCTGAAGCACACTGGTCAGAAAAATACACCTAAAGCTTAACAGAGTTTGTGACGAAGGTCACATAGGGATCTGATCCCCTATTATATTTCTATACAGTCTGTTCAACAAAAAACGTTAACTTCAATGGTGAAGTAAACATAGAATCCAAAGGGACAACCACAAGGACAACTATTTCCGTCGAAATATTCAAGACGAATTTCACACTAGAGCCGAGGTAAGATTAAATAATCTTTTGGCGCGAGGTTTAAATACATCCCTAAAAACGATTACGCAGCGACTAAGAGAAAGTAGTACCACTTCTAAGAGGTCTTTCTTGGCGAAAAACATATTCCAAAACGACTTCAGTGGGCTAAGGTGAATGCCCATCATGATTGGAGCAAAGAAATTTTCACAGGCTAGTCTTTTTTCTGGTAGTTCAATAAAAAGTGTTCGGCCAGAAAAACATGCGGAATTTCTTCAATATTCTACAAAAGTGCGCGCTTATAGGTGCTTCTCGATGCAAGGTTTTGAACTATTGATTTACTTTGCGGAAATTCAAACCAGTGCTGAAATTGTACAAATCTGGTTTATTGAAGTCCACATAAAAACTATGCGTCACAAACGATCAGAATTGGAAGCTCAAAGAAAATACTAATCCGATGCATCGCAGTAAGCTTTGTACTCAGGGGAAAGAAAGAAATGTGTGGGCTCTAGTAAGGCTTAAAATGTCCGGGAAATAATTAAGAACGACGGTGCAACTTATTGTTTTGCGTGGTTACGATATTAGTATCTGTGCCCGCAACTTTCTTTTTAGCGTTCTAAGCAATTAATTCGTTTTATCTAATCCCTAGATTAAAGTCAGTCTTCCCTCATGAATATGTTGGTGCAGAAAGGATATGAAACAAGTTCTGCTTTTGTAAAATAAATTTTTGATTTTGAAGGGTCTTACACGAGTACAGTTTGAAATTTTAAGCCCCCACGACACTGTCTTATCTGCTGCTTGTAACGTTTCTTATTTCTTCATTGATACTAGTACCTGTTATTAATTTTTCACCACCCTGTAATTCCAAGATGTTTCATGTTTCAATTCCGTATATTTTCGTGTAATACTCAGAAAAGTTTTTGTAAAGGCAATTTCACTGGGCGCCACACAGTTGCTGTGTCTCTGTCCTTTTATCTAAACGATTACTATCTTCAGATACATCCAGTGACGGGAAATTTTATGACACTTAAGTTCTTTGTGTTTATGAATGTTAATCATCTTAACATGTCGTTTCTGGTATTAATGTGCTCGTAAAATTGGTCCTGACTCCTATTACGATGCCATGTTCTCATGGTGCATTTTAAATTAAGGCAACTTTTTGGGAAGATGAGGTTCCTCTCGATTTATTTTTATGTCATAACTCATCATCATCAGCATCATCATCCAGATTGTGTTGGGAAAAAAATAAAATAAAAGATTGTGTTATAATTTTAGTCAAAGTTCTCATTATTTATTGCCATCGTATGCTAAATGCTTATGATAAGGTGCCAAATGGTTACATCTTGAGAGGTGAACTTGGTAATAGCTTGTGAATTTATTTCTACACACACTCTTGTGATTATGCATTTTAGTTTCTAATAATTCATAGCGCAGGTAATTTTATGGGGATTAGTCTAATAAATTAGAAAGGCTTACGAAGATGCTAAAGATGGTGTTTATTGGCTTTTAAAATTCCGGTTAGTCAATTGGGGTGATTTGAATTAAATTTGCATAAGGAATGGCATTCAATTCCGGATCTGATTGGGTTTTATAGCTTAATAACCTCTTTTGAGTTTTTTTTTTTTTTTTTTGCGTGTATAATACGGTACACGATTTTTACGCCCACAACCGTTTAGATATCTATTGTGTCCTTTTGAATATGCAGGGGAAAGGAACTTTTTAAGAATGGAATTCTTTTCGTGTACGAAAGATCACGTTTTGTAAATATATTTCAAGTTCGACAACTTGTAGCTGGAAATTTATGAAAGGGTGTGGTTGAGCCTATTAGGCATTTCATTAGCTATACGATCTTGTCAGCTTAATTTTATTGTTCCACGAAGATAATATTTTTAAATACTTGTTGGTTTGAGCGACCTTTTACGCAAAGTCGTTCACATTGAAGATGTTCGGATTGAATTTTATTTTAACTTGAGATACTATTCATATAAAATAGATGAAGGTTTGCTAAGTGGTTGGGTACATGTTCCAACTTAATATATTCGTTTTGTCTAACCCATTTAGACAATGACATGCGCTCGGTGCAAACAGCAATTTGTTGCTTAACGTTCAAAGTCTCCTACATCAAATCTGGTTTTACCACAATCTAGCTACGTTTTATATTCTTAAGGATGCAGTTTGAATATTTTTCTTTTCCGTACTTCTTAAATGTTAGTCAATGAAGAATGAATCAGTGAAGAATGCTTCTATCTGCTCACATTTGTCATAATTTTTGGATCAACGAATTTTGTACATAGTCGAAATTTTCGCACATCAAGTGACACCAATCCGAAGAAGACCTTTTAAACCCCATTATATCCAGAAATATGCATCATTTCGGTCGGTTTTCATGCAGTTGCATCATCGAGCCAAGAATGAGACCGGAGTTTGCGTTGCGGTCAAGGGGGATCGTTGCAGAACGAGGATCACTGATGATTGATGATACTTGGTTTCATCAGAACGGCGCTGGGCAGCTAATAACCATTGACTTATTCAAATTATAGTTAATTTCGAGAAATGGTTTAGGCTGACAAATCAGCAAAAATTGATACCTTGGGAACCAACATCGTTAGTATCATTCGTATTGTACGGACACAATTGCCTTAAATTGTGACCCAAAATTTGATGGGGAGCAAAAGGTTCTTCAATATCTACAGGGGTGACCATATGTCCAAAATCATTTTCAGATATTAAGCCCATCAACTGATCTTTCGAATAAAAAAATTGCTAAAGGGTAATTGAATTGTTGTTATCAATTATCTTGTTATCTTTGTTGGACACTTTATTTTTCACATTTTTTGATTTTCCGTTGCTTTTTTCAATCCATAGATTGAATCCATAGAGCCACCTCTCAGACGGTTCTATTTTTCAGTGTATATGGATTGCCACCTGGGGGGTTATTAATTTCAATTCTATTTTTATGCTCGACTTTAGTTGCCTTTCATGGGGCCTTAATGCCTTACTAGGCACATGCGCAGTACCTGCGACATTTCTGTATTAGAGTCCAAGACTAAATAAAACAAAATTTATCCGAAATCCAGTTAAAGTCTTGATCAAATTATTTTTGTTTTTTATACCAATCTAATCAGGCCAACATTGCTTTGCCGCGTTATTTGCGAAACTATTAAGTAATTTGCGAAACATTTCTTGTTATCCTTGTACTCGATATCACCACCAGTTATTTTAGTAAATGAAACTTAACTATAATATGTAATTAATTTCACTTGAAGATAAATGTCACCATTAAGCCGCCTCGCATAGAAACTATGCAAAGTTTTCATTAAAACAAAAAGATACACATTCATTGCAACATAGCATGGTGGTCCACCATTACTAACCACATATTAAAATTTACGAATTGATGGTTTTTAAATGAAAACTTGACACCTTACAATGTCGTCGTCTCACACCTTGTTTTCTCACTGCCCGCTTGTTCAAAATTAATTTTTCCGACCAGAGACCGTAGCAGTCGGTAATAACACGACCGCAACTAAATTTTTATTATCTGCAATTTATTTGGAAAATTCATTACTATCGTAAAATACTTGAACTTATATTCGTATTTACATTGAGGCGGATGTCCATTTTAGAAAACTGGTATCTGTAACCCTCATGAGAATGGAGTCCTTCTGCCGATAGCTGCTATTACTCTGGACCAGGGTGTGGTGTTTATGGTATTTGCTTTGGCGTTCGACTCGCGAACATGTGTTGATAGATTTTCACCCAGCGATATGCCTCCAAAATGAAGATATTCACTTCAAAAAGATACTACGCGGAGATATTATGATTTTATGGGAAGATTATCTACTGGTAAATATCAATCAATCATCAGCTACGCCCGAAAGAATCATCTCCTGGTAGTGTGGAGATGATCAAAGAAATCCATCTTGATGCGGATAAATTAATTTGTAATAAGAGGCGTGGCGTTAGTGCTTGTCCGTGTGCTCTATCTCTGTTTAGATATAGATACTTACAAGAAGTTTGTGTTTTTCAAAACGATGAATGATAAATTTGAGAATTTCCGTTTGGTCTCAGCGTGGCGGCGTTTCTGAGTGACCCGTTTTATTCAACAGGTTCTACTACGAAATGTTACGTATGTATGTGTAGGTAGTTGCCAGAATTGATTTGGAAACTCTTCAAATAAAAATGTTGTGTTCCTGAAGATGGCGAGTATATAAATTACAAGACTCGCCGACACGTCGATTTAATCTCGCGCAGGTTAGATTTGCATACTTCGTACGAAATAAAAAAAAAAAAAAGGAACCACATTCCTCAATGATTCGTGTGGTGGAACGCGGTGCGTTTGGTGGAAATTTATTTGCGCCGCATTTTCCTTATGTCAACTTTTCATTTCGCACTTTATCTGGTTGGTGGCCCGATGGTGGGATGGTAATTTCGCATTTCAATTTTCACATTTGAATTTATGGGAACACATAAATTTTCTCTTTTCTTCCCCGACGCGTCTGCATGCACGAATGTTAGGAAAATATTTGCATTGCCATAAGATTTGTTCATCTTTTCTTTGGCGATGTAATGGAAATTTTGTTGGTTTTTAGGTACTTTGGTGCGTGATAAATGATGGAAAGTGATTTCAGGATAATACTGAGATGCTTTTATGTGGTCGGGAGAAGTACAAGGTTGAAATTGTTGACTCTAATGCTTCCGAAGGCAATTTTCAACAGGAATTCAAGCATCAGGTGTCAACATTAAAATTGTGTTTCTACACTGAGTATGTGCTGAGATACAAAGTGATGATTTGAACGGTGTAAACTTCCGAGATTATTCCTTTCCTGTCGCAGTCTTGTTGATGTCTGCTGTTCGAGTTTTTGCTATTTTCTTACGCTATGGTATTGTATTGTGCGTTGCTACTTAAACTTGCTCGAAGCCTGGATGGAATTCTGAACACAAGAGGACACACTAACGATCAAGTGGTAGGTCGCACTGAGGGCATCGGCAATAATAAAATAAAACGAGATCGATAGATGAAACCTTTCTTCATATCTCATCGCTATTTGAATGCAGCTGATAGTTGGAGTAATTTTTTTTACCAAAAAATACTCGAGGTTCATTCAGAACTCCTATCGGATGTGCTCGTCCAAGGTCATGTAATTTTTTGGTAGGTTGTATTCATCAATTGACGGCATGCAATAAGAGACGAATTGAAAAAAGCTTTTAACAACCTCGACACGATCGCACGTAGACTCTCAAATCTTGGTGAAGAATCCTCGCTTACTATACTATACTATTACTGGGTTAAGTAAGGTTGAGGGGTTTCCCCGTTCAGGCAGAGACGCACTTAGACCAGAAAGAAGGTGATACCACAAAGAGAGAACCGGATTACCAGCTTCGGAAACTTACATGCATACGGGACAAAATGGCGGGGTTTTGGTATGAACGCCGTTAAGGCATTAAACCAATTTGAACCTGAAAGAAAAATTTGGATTTTTGATTTTGTTTTCAGTCGAATTTGATCGCTTTTGGCCAGATTTGTTGAGATGGGAGACATGTACTGATGTTATTCCAACTATTTTAACGATTTAATAGGAGTTAGCTCTCCCTCGTCAATATCAGGGAGGTCATGCTTTGCACTCTCCTTAACTAGCTCATCCGCCTTACAATTGCCCGGAAAGTCTCTGCGGCCTGGAACCCAGCACAGGGATACGTGGCAACTGTCAGCGGTTTCGTTAAGAGATCCGCGACATTGCATAACCATTGAATAGAATCCTGACTCAAATTAGAATTTGACAAAACATGAATCTGGGTTACGCCTTTGTGTAAAGTATTGCTAGTAGAGGCTCTCTTCTTTGGAATCTGATTTCATATGAGCTATTAGTTAGCCTAAAGAGTGATCGCTTCTGTAGATGACTTGTTTTATAGGCTGTTCTGAAAAGTACCTAATTAGCCTAATTAGGCGCATGTTGGAAAGGAACTCTATAGAGCTGAATTAATGAAACTATTTATTGGAAAGTGGCTGAAGTAGTAAGTGCGTTTGTTCGCTTAGCAACAAAAAAATAACACGCACAACCCGAATGGTCGCGAGAAGATAGACAGCATACGGTCCGTTGCGCCAAGTATTTGCATTTTTTTTTTGTGTTTATTAGAAGGTATATCATTTGACCCTACCTGGTTCTCCTGGATTAGGCAAAATACCTGGGTTTTATGTTATATCTCTCTTACCTACTTGGTGAATCACGTGAATCAAGAACTTAGTCAACATTTCTACTTAGCCACCTCGCCAAGTTTTTTTTTTTTTTTGGAAAAACGCCAAACCTCCGCCGACTAAACCCTTTTCAAGCACTACTCGATGTTGTTTCTTTGATTCCTTCAGAGGCTCTATGGGTCTTTAATCTTTTATAGCCGTTATTAGGTTTTGGCATGTGCTCTCTCCTTCTTCGATGTAGGAGTGTACTCGGATCCAGTTTCGTTGGCATTACCGTGACGATGTTGTCTGGAGTATTTTGCCTGCCTCCACTTCCCATAGTGCATTCAAAGATCATGTGATCTGCATCGGCTTGAGTCGAGCCCATTTTTTTTACATCTTGTGTAAGCTAGGTATTTGTTCCCCATACTTCTGTTCTGGCCGATCAGCGATGTTTTCTATCAGTCCTGTACTCAAGCGTTATGCCAGCGATGTATAGTGATTTCCTTGGCTTGTGTAATCGCCGTTTTCTTTCGAACTTTTGCTTTTGAACGGCTGGTTCTGAGACTATTCAATAGGAATTCGCGACCAAAAGAGCTGCTCTTCGTTGTGTCCCAACGCATCAGCCCAGATGTCACAATCATTCAAAAGGGTAGAGTTTGTGACTGCCATGAATAGTTAGGGCTTGCTTGCCATGGGACCTTCGAACTTTAGCATTAGTCTGCTCAACGCTGAAGTGTTCTTAAACATACTCTCTCAAGTGTTTTATTGCATGTTTGGTGATTATTGTCTATAACCTTATCTGAATCTCAAAAAAGTGGCAAAATACTTCCTAGATGGCAGACTTATGTATCTATCTCTTGCTAAGCTAGTCAATGGTCGTGCAACCAGGACTGGAAGTGTCTCATGACTTGATCTTAAGTGTCTCACGCCATAAGCACTAGTGCGAAGAGATAATATCGTCGTTACCAACCGGGTGGGTTTGTTGGGGCATCGTAGAAAATATTCCTCAACGCGCCTGCCTAATTTCCTTTCTATAAAACCCTTCTGTGGTTTTATATACTACATATCTATGTATATGTATTTCCGAGTTAGCCTTTGACTATTCGTAAACACGTTATGGTACGCGGAAGATAGTTTTTATGGCATTCAGTATATCACTCCAATTGACATAGTTAAAAACGTTTCTTACTTCGCATGACTTAAGTTGTAACTGCTTTCCTGGGCTTCTTGGAAGTTCCTAACTGCACCTTTATTGAGTCCATTTTGCTGAGGAGAGGAATCGCATGCTCTTTGAACTCCTGATAAAATTCGTGATTTTCGCATCATGTCTAAAGGTTTTCCTGCTTTGTCTAGCACACACAGAGGCCTGCACGCCAATGGGGTATCCAGCTCTAGTTTTCCTTACTCCTCACCTGAATCACTATAAATATGGCTAGTCCAATTTCGCTGCACCAGTTCGGAAGTTTTATTAATGTGGATGAGTGGCAATTCCCTCAGAGCAGTTTCCTGCTTTGTACACATTTATCCATCTTAAACCCTCTCATGTCTATCTCCATTTTAGAATCAGATATAACACTTTTGCACTCCTATTCTTTCCTAATGGGTATTCTAATGGAGTATCCAACTACAGTTGAAGTCATCGTAGGAAATTTTGTATTAAATCTATTCGTCACCATTATGCTTCAGAATGAAGTTTTGAGCTGTGGTCATTTGAGTTTGTGAGAACTTGATCTGAAAAAATATGTAGTGTGCCAGTTGTGTCAATGCACAATGCTCCGTTTGCTCTTTCTAAGAGCTAGCAGTTTCCGGATTTGCTCACATCAGTTCACAACAAAATGCATCCTCAGTGACTACTGATGATTTTGTATTTTTTATGCACTCTTTATTCGAAATTTAGCTTCCAATTCTGGCTTCCAATGTACATTCCAGAATCAGTTCAAAATACTTCGCAATTTTCGACAAGTTCATAACCAAACCTTCAAGTGTCGGTAATGCAAAGTTTGGAATTAAGACTTCATGAATTTGCTCATTTGTTGAGAATAATTAGGTCTGATTGAGGATTGTCTCTCTGGGTCGGTTAAAGATTACCAACAAAAGCTATTAAAAAGTTTCCTTCCATCACTGGGTTTTATAACTTTAAAGGACACAATCCTAAGTGGTAGAGTGCATTAAAAAAAACAGTCTACTTCATTATCCGCAGAAGCAGTGGGCCTTGCTTATGAACTTTCAAGTTTACCCAAGATCTTGTTCATGAAAAACGATAAATATATTCACAGGAATTAAATTTAATGGTGTTCCACAAAATGACTCAAAACTGATTTCTTTTCAGCGAAAATACCCACATGAGAGGCATCAGCATGTCCATGATAAAATTAGATATTTAATCCGCCACCCAAAACGAATGTTTGTTTCAAATAAAATTATTTAAATCTAAGCAAAACCATTATTTTATCATCGCATCGTTATATGTGAAAAACATTTCAAAACATCTTCAACATCACACGAAGCATCCCGCTGTGATCATTGCATCAGGGAAATCCACTAATTACTCCCGAGGAAATGTCCAAGTGAGCGCTCTTTGCCGTGCGCTTCAATTCCAATTCGATTGAGAAAATTTATCTGAAATCAAGTTTTCAATAAATCCAATTCTTTATTATCATCAAATCCAATTGCTGGCGGTATGCTCCACGTATGCTCCTGTGTGAGTGCGTGTTACAAACAAAAACAAATAAACCTGCGTTATTTTTACAATTTCCTTCGCCAACCAAATGATCTCATCTGAGCACTACGCTATCACCAAGCAACACGGCCAAGCAGAGGTACCTACTGACTACTGCTCCCGGTTTTTATCTTAACCTCAGCATGGAATCCACCGCACCATGATGATGATGAAATTTAAATGTTTTCCTCGATTCTTTTTTTTTTTCCTTTCACAATTTTCCAGTGTTTTTGTTTTATTTTCAAAAATAAGTTCTTTATGGGTAATTTCCATTCTACCCCAGCCCCGAACGCGCCTTGCATGCACTAGCGTATTACAATGATGCTCATAGACCGGCTCACATTCAATTGCACATTGGACTCGTACGTACTTAAAGCGGTGTAAAGTTTGTTTCTAAAATTGGATGCAACACATCAGATTCAGCGCCCAGATCCGATGTGATGGCGCTGTCAATTGTTTAAAAAATATTTCCATGTTTTCAGATGGATTCACTTGAAAAATGCAGATGCCTACCATTAGAGGCGATTAGTGGCGGCTGCCGAGAGGGCGAATACGTTTCCATTTGGAAAATTTAGTTTTTCACCATACGAGTAGCTTCGGTGCGCCACGGTTCGACAGCTCGAATGACAAATTTTTGAATAATTTCATTTGGCGTGCATGCATATTTATGAATGAATTGTGTGTCACAGTATTAACCAATTTAAATTTTGAATGCTAAATGACTAATGCGACGTGTTTTGGAAGCCGTGGTGTATGATAAATGGTCTGTTGTGGGTTACATGTGTCAAATGTTTTGTCGTAGATTTGCACGGCTGTCGAAAGTAATTCAAATCGAATCGGATATTGATGGTGATCGGTGCCAAACGAAGCAATAAATATGCAATTTGAAATGCAATTGCGAAATAATAATCATGTTGTGTGCCGTACCATTGTGGTGAGTGAGGTTGCATAATCTACTTTTCTGTCATATTGCATCATCGAATTGCAATTTTGTGCATGGGTTTGCTCAAAAAAAAGAAAATAATGTAATGTGGTTGATATGTAGTAACACATGCAGTTGTGGGGACAACCGCTCAGCAAACATTTCCCAGGACAAAATTATCAGTTAAATAGCTATATTG
Organism: Blera fallax; assembly: GCA_946965025.1. Lineage (NCBI taxonomy): Eukaryota > Metazoa > Arthropoda > Insecta > Diptera > Syrphidae > Blera > Blera fallax. The sequence goes on from OX337245.1 coordinate 24,905,380, forward strand.
ACTTCGAGTCTGGAATATACAAATGTTCATACATAAGCTCAGAAGATTGGTGAATTGCAAAAAATAATTAGTCAAGAACTATTATTGGCTCACCCTTCCATCATCAGTTCGTATTTCTCACTGCAAAGCGTAGGGCCTCAACAAAGGATCTCCATCTGACTCCGTTTGCTGGAAGTTTTATTTCGTTTCAGACATGAACATTGTGTAGCTCTTTTCTATTTTATTTTTAGCGACCTCTTTTTCGCCTTCTTTGCGGGTTCAATGCCATAGCATTGCGGCTTATGTCACCTAACCTTTTTCTGTTGGTATGACCATAATGTGTTCAGCTATTGGTTGAAGATCGCCTTTCTGGAAAAGTTCGATGATGGGTATCGTGTTGGATATTAATTGTTCCGTAGTTCGCCAGGTTTTACAACCGTACAGTAAGTCAGAGATAACGTAGGTTTAGAAATATGAATTTCCGTTTTCGTTGATATCAATGCGGATTTCCATATATTGGAAAGATTTGAGTAAGTGCTTCACTCATGTCCGTGTAATCCTCGAACGAGCGTTGAAGTCTCATTATACGATCCGTTTTTCCATTGGTCAAGTCGTTTATAATCTGGTCGATTACGCGATGAAAAACAGTATCGGCAAGGTGGCAGTGATTCACATCGCCACACTCAGGTGACTCATTGTCATACCCATAGGAGACATGTGTCTACCTTGTTTTGTATCTATGGTTCGACTACTTGCTTGCAATGAACCTGTTGATTTTATGTAGTCCAAGATGTCGTTCACTGGCCTACATTTCTTCTAGTTGCTGGAAGAAGGGTCGCCCAAGAAATTTATATCTAATGTGCATAACAAAAAAAAAAAACAAATACTTGGCGCAACAGACGTATGTGGTCCAGTGCCTAGCTTCTCGCGACCATTCGTGTTGTGCGTGTTATATTTTTCACACAAATGGAAGGGACCTACAGTTTAGAGCCATATCCGAAAGGCAAATTGAGAAGCTTTCTCTTGACAGTTATTACTCTCGGACGTTTGTCAGACATTCGCGAGAGGTGGGACCGTGAAAAACTTTTAGGTGTTCTCTGGGATTCGAACCTCGAACCTCCCGCTCAGCGATCCAACGCACTAACCACTTGAGCCACGGCGCCCACACCTGCATAACACCTAGGCCAAAATTCCGAACCTCTTCTAGTTAATTTGCAAGCCTTCACACTACTTGGTATGTCCAGTTCAGGAGGCGGATTGATTTGGTTATTCCCAGCGGTTCAGAGAAGATACCCAAGCCTACGCTTATGTGCATGAGCTATCTGTGTAGACAGAGATACAAACACAAATACTTAACGTAACAGATGGTTTGTGGTTCAGGCCCTAGTTTCTTGCGACCATTCGTGTTGTGCGTGTTATATTTTTTCACACAAATAGAGGAGACCTGCAATATAGAGACATATCTGAAAGGATTTTATTATAAGCTTTCTCATGACAATTATTACTCTCGGACGTTTGTCATAGATTCGAAAGAGGTGAGACAATGATCCGAACCTCGAACCTCCCGCTCAGTAATCCTGCACATTTATCACTGAGCCACTGCGTTCAAGTGCAGACAGAAATGGACTACATATTATTCAGCTATTCAGCCGACCGTTTTCCCATTATTGTCTGCTCGAGTAGAACCGTCGGTCTTGTAAAACCTAGGTACGGTCTTACTGTAGCCGTGTACACCCATAATAGGGATAACTTTCGGTTTTGGTTCCACGGTTTTTACCAAATATTGTACTGCATGCATATCAGGCAAAAGCAGCTTTTCATATTCTTGCATTTATTTTCAGCCTCCAATTCAGCACTTTATCAAGCACGACGGCTCTGGCGCTGTCCGATATTTTGAAGGGAGTGTACTCTATAGTAGATAGTGTAAACTCCATTAGGTTACTGCAAACAACATTTCGGATAAGCTTAAACGATTTCAGCAATTTTTTTTCTTTTCTTTGCTTGCTAAGGTTATTAACCCCCAAAAAGCAAACCATGTCATATTTAAATAAATTATCATTAATGTATTTCCTTCCGTTCCACTTGTTATTATACCTCTTGCTTATGTAGGTGTGTATTTGCAAACAGAAAGACTACCTTCCTGTGTATACTTTCCCAACCAAAAAAAAGTCCAACTTAATTAATTAACATTTTTCTTTCCTTGTTTCTTACAGATAATCAACAAGCACGTTCGGATAACATCTCATAAACCGGTGAGTGTGAAAATTAAGATTAATAAACAAAAGCAAAAAAAAAAAAAAAGAAAAAAATGAAAACAATTCCATTCACTGCACGCGCCAACACCTGCCAATGCAATTCGTATCTGCATTCCGGATGTGTTCTGCGGAATGGTTGCGCCGCGCTATTCATTTACGCTTATTGCAACCGCGCATACACACAGCCATATAAAAAAGGAGAAGAGGTATCTACTCGTATATGTGGGCTGTAATCTTGCAAAAATGAAGTGCAATCTGTTTGCTCATTAAAAGAATGAACGAAGTATCGAGCGAGCGGGTAAATATTTCGCGAGCCTCTGTATCTCTGTGTAGACGAACCCTTAAAAATTAAATCCTTGTGTATGCCGTTGTATACCTATGTTGACTTCGCAAGGGTTTCGTTGTTTATTCGTTATCCTTTTTGTGCATTTTCTGTTTTCTTTTCCACTAAGGTTATTTCTTGTTATTTTTTTTTCTTTTTTTTTCTTAACAAAAGTGGTTAACTTTCAGTTCTCCTCCATCTTCGTGTTGTGTTGTTCATAAAGCCGTGACACGATATGCTCGTTAAGAGTATGGGGCATGTACGGAGGTTGGTATGAGGACTCAACACAATACACACCAAACTGTACAGAGCGCAGTGTGTGCACTTAAAGTGCATCCATTTAATCTCAGACACCTTTTTCAATAAAAAACAGTAATTATTATGGCAGCACTGTAGCAGTAGGAACAACAAAGGAGGTGGTGATACAAGACCAGAAAACCCCAAAAGGGATTAGGCTGGTTTCCCCGAGATATGATACAATAAAATGAGAAATGAACGACGACTGAAAGGAGTGTAATATGAGTTGCAGCTGAACATAACATGGTGGCTTTTGTTCACGGATGCCTTTTCTAAAGTAGATGAAAATAAAAGTTTTAACTAAGATTACTAGATAAGTAAGATTGTTTTCTTAGAACTTCGGTCTTATTTAATCTGTTATACATTTCTTATAGCACATTATGTATATATGTACATACGTATACCACCTTGTTGAATCACTTTTGGTCTCTCTTTGGCATCTCATTTCAACCAGAGATACCCTCTTCACAACTCCTTCCACAATTTTCCGCAAGCTTCTGTTTGAAAATAATCCGGCTTATCGTATCTCGTAATTGTGAGAATTGGCTACAGGGCTACAGGGACTATTCTCACGTTTCCAGTGATCTGCAATGACCCATTTTTCCTCCAGACAATGCTGCACAAGTAAATTTGTGCCATCTAGAACAACAGCGATGACAGTATGCATCTCTGACGTACTCCACTTTAGATTTCCTCGTTTTCCTCTTCCCCTTTTGAAAAAAGAGTCGTAGGGTCGAAACCAAAAAAAAAAAACAGTCATTCCACAGCCAGGATTCAAGACCTATTAGTCTGTAGTCTGAAAGCTCTGAAACAGTTTGTTGACATTATAACTTATTTACATAAATCCCAACACTCGCATCTGAAAGGCTGGGCGATGGATTCAGTTTTACGCAATATAGGATCCATCGCAATGTTAAATTCAGTCAGTGCTTTTCCCGATATACATACATATGTAGATGGCGTCTTCAAAATATTAAGCATCGTGGTATCAGCATCTGCTAAAGAAAAGTAGTCCGCAGAATCTCTTGCAAATGGTATTTTTTTTTATCTAAAGGGTTCCTGATTTTCGACGGTAATTTTGAACGAGAATGGTTTCAAAGTTTGGGAACTAACCTCTAAATGACAGATTGTGTTATTCACCAGGAAAAGTTTTTTTTTTTTGGGCTTAAACCTTCAAATGTAAGAGCGATGTATCTAACAATTAAGGAGATAGCAAGGTGTCTGGCCTTCTCTCTATATTCCAAATTTAGTTGAAACGAGAACATCGATGATTGTGTGGAACAGACTTTATTTAACCGGCTCGTACCCCACAGCAGTTTAGAGTCTCTGCTGGTTGTTCGCCTGCTTTCGGTTATTAAGGAGCATGAAATTCTACCTGCGAATATGAATGTTTAATTGTTTTGTTTGCAGAGGTCGTCAACATTAAGAATGTCCTTGCCTGATACCAGTATCTTCGTTACCTGTAACTTTTTTTGTGAACGTGACCGGACAGTTACCTAGACGACAAAATCGCAAACTTTGAGGAACAGATTCTTGCTTCATCACCAGGAACAGAGGGGCTGGATATAAAGCTCCTGATAAACCTGGGCTTGAAATATATCTTAAGGTGGTCACTAAGTAGTCCGACCTAACTAGATACGCTTTTAATTCGAAATGTTAATTAAAGGAAGTGTGTCTTCCTCCCTTCTCATATGCTGCTTCTAAGATCTGTCAAAGTTGGAACACAATCTTTATTTAAGGTACTCGCGAGTCACCGCATAGAGGTAAGAGTGCGAGTTGGTAAATAAACGATAAATAAGAAAGAAGACCATTGAAATCGCAGGTCTCACCACATGGCCCCAACCGCAAATAAGACAACTCAGGATTAAAACAAAAAAAAATAAATATTTGGTGCAAAAGACTGTATGGGGTCCAAAACCTAGCTTCTTGCGACCATTCGTGTTGCGTGCGTTATATTTTTTCGCACAAATAGAAGGGCCCTATAGTTTAGAGCCATATCTGAAAGGCTTTAACTGAGGATAAAACGCTTCAATATCTCCATTATTGCACGGACTTTATGCGCTGTAATGGCGTCTTGCCAAACTCACATGCTCTTCAGTCACATGCTATTTTCCGTCTCTTTATAACTCTGGGTAGTGAAGACGAAGATATCATCTTTCCTGGGGTAGTTCCGCAATTAAATATCACTCATTGAGAATGCCAAAGCCTCTCTTGTGTCATGTGTGAAACCAAAAATTCGTACTTTTGTCGCTGTTGATTGTTGATTCTAAATACACTCAAAGCTGCAAAAGTACCGCACAATGCTGACAGGGTGAAAAAGTCACAGATCGGCGATAAGCAGTAAAACCACCTTAAATTAAATTTTCATAAAAGCCGTACGTTGTTGAAAAAAAAATTGGCACACTATTATTTTCCAACGATTTTTTTCACCATCTGTCAAAATGTATTTCACGTATAAAGTCATTTGCAAACGTTAAGGCCGAATCAGTTTAGGAATCCTATTTAGGCTCATCCTCTCTTTGTGTATTCGGTTTTACAGGTAATACACACATAGGTCCAATTTTTCTCCATTTCATAAACTATGATTAAAAAGAAACTAGAGACAAAATTATCCGATCCAAGCAGTTCATAAGCTAAGCAGCCTCAATATCTTAATGAAAAACAAGTCTTAAAACAAAGACATCACCTACCTTCCAAATCTCATCTCACTGATGAAAAACAATCTTTTAGATAAAAAATTTATAGAAATAATCTCAAATTGCCAGGAAATCTACGCAAACACACTGTTAGATCCTTTGGAAAACCCCTCTTGGCATCATAAAAGTATCCTCAGAAAGTACTTCTTTCCTATAAAATCACACCCAAGGTGTCAAGACATCATCTCAAACGGCAAAGTAACATCATCGCTATCGTCGGTCGTCTCATCCCTAACTATGTGCCAAAGAGGTTCATTGCATACATAAATGTTGCAATGAAAAATTCAACCAAACGAGCCACTTACTACATATTAATTCGCACCTGTTCTCTTCAACGTTCCTGCTGATGATGCTGGTGGTAGTGTGGTTGGTTGGTTGGTTGGGTCTGCCACAAGGAACTTGACTGTGTCGTTCTCTTCCCCTTAGTCGCACTTAAATTACTCCTTAACCCAGCAGCAGCAGCAGTCACAAGACGAAGATATGGGCACTTATAAGCTCCAACATCTACACACAAACAGAAAGTATCTACCGTCATCAGAATCACCATCACCATCATCACCGTCAGAGCCATGTTGTTATAGTGCCGCAGTCGACGGCATCATCTTCGTCGTCATCGTTACTTCATGCGGACCACATGGAAGGTGGAATTTACGAAAAAGTGCACAGAAGAAAAAAATCGATAATTCAAGTTTACCACGAGGATGATGCTGTATAGTACGCGGAGGTATAACTTACTTTTACGCGAAAAAAAAAATATCCATTGCTGGTTGCCATTTTTTTTTTTTTTTTTACTTTCCTTCCCTGGACTTATTCCTCAATTTAAAGCGGATATATCTGCTGTTTGCGGTTATTACGCTAAGAGTCAGTACACGGCGTGTATCTAGATAGCGAGAGATAATAATTCTTCATAAAATGTTGGCGAAATGAACACTCGACTTGAGCTGGCGTGCGAGGGTTGCGCTATAAATTACTAGATTGACTCTGGGATTCAATTGGAGGCATGGAGGCATACATATGTACAGTTTATGTTCGGTTCGCCCAGTTTATGAAGGAGGAATACGCGGTGTATGTTCATTGTCAGACCGAGGTGGTTTAAAAACATATTTAAATGTAAAAAAGGAAACTCAAGAGCGTAATGAAATTTTTTTTTACAGTTTTTAAGGATAAGGTACTCTAAATTATGGGGTAGTTAGTAGCGCAAAGCGTCTAATGTTTAATTACAAGTTTATGGGAATTTTAATGCTTTTTGAAGGACTCTCATTTAATTAGACCGCTTTTAATGACGTTTTTTAGTTGCCTTATCCACTAAATTCTATTTACTTAAAATGTGAAATATGTACTTCTACATGAAATTTTTGACAATTTCTTAAAAAAGGTTGTCTGTTGGAAAAGTTTAAAAGTGGAAAATTTTTTTTTTAAGAAATAAGATCCGACGGCTTTGTGAATACTTACTTTTTAATTGAACGAATGACTTAGAACATTAATTGGAAAATTTGCAACAAAGTAGACCTTCTGGTAGTTGTTCGACTGGATGTGTACTGTTAAGTGACCTACCACTATATATCTAGATCCGAATATCGATGAAGGGCTCACCAATATTAAAATCATTCCAATCCAAGGCCTGTTGTCGGAACTACAATTTTTTAACGTTGCCGAGCAGTTACCCGCAACGACAAGGCTAAAAAACGGCTCTTTGGTTGTCTGGCTGTTTTGAGAGGGTGGGGATATCCTCATCAAGTAGGCCACTGTTTTGGGCTGTTATGTTGCTCTCTATAGAATCTGTCTGATAGAGAAAGGAAAAAAGCTGGGGGATGTAAGTGAAGGGTGGTTTAATTTGGGGTTGGCGAGTTGGTGGGGTTCACTGCTCCGAGTAACGTCCTGTATTTCTAATTAGAGGATTTTTCTGGAACTGTACCATTTAAGATATGTAACCGGGAAGCACGTGTATTTCTAGGTGTTTGTGTCATAGCGCTCCAGTTACAGAGGAAGTGGTTCTAGCCTTTCTTCGTCTTTCTCGCATCCCGGACAAGTGCTAGATGTCACCAGGGCCAGTCTGTAGGCGTGTTTATTTAGGTTAATGTGGCCGGTGTCTTCTGCCTAGATTGAGCACCCCCTTTGCCCGACGGGAGCAGGCGCGCTCAGTAATGGCTTTGGCAGCTTTGCAGGTTTGCAGTCCTTTCCACAATTTTTCGTAATGTTTTGCAAACAAGCTGCTGTATGGGGTTTTAATAACATTTAAGGCTACTCCTATGGTTGTAGCAGTGGGCGTATTCATCTTTCCCGCCCGTTCCTCGCTAATTCATTGGCGGCTTTGTTCTCTGGTATATTGCAGTGAAGAGGTATCCAAAGCAGGTTTACCTGGAGGAGGCAAGATATTAACGAACCAATTTCGAGTTGGTTCTCGGGTTTGCTAGTGCCATTAGGGCAGGAGATGTAAATACTGATTTGGGTTCGAGTACTAAGCAGTACCTAATTCCGCGCCCTTAAGTATAGTATTACGTATTTTTGTCTAAAAAACAATCACGAACTACAGTAGATCCCTGCTCTCAGTTCTCCACTAATGTGTGATCCATCCGTATACACATCTATTCCATCCTCGTTTATAACGGTAGTACCCTACTGCCATTTCTCGCGTTTAGGGAGTCAAACTGTATAGCTTGTGTCGAAATAACGTTCCCTACATAAACGGTTGGATGCCTTACGAGTACGGAGGCCGCCTGTACTTCCTTGAGGAAGGTCTTGATTCTAAGAGCAGGCAGTCCGGCAGATCTTATCACCTCTAGTCCTATAGAGGATAAGTTCAAGATTGCAAGTTCAATTGGTTGCCGTGGGGGTACTAGGATCCTTGAACTAAAAACCCCTTAAAACTCTGGACGCCGTATATGCCAAAAGTGTTCAGTCAGGAGCTCGGACTAATTGGAACTGTAGCAGTACCGGCTTTGATTGTACGTGGAGAATTCTTCTGCCGCCGGCCGCCTGGATCCAAGAAAGGGTGCTTTAATGTGCACATCGCATCCCTCTCTCTTGTTTTCTGCAACCAGGTCATGGAAAAGGATAATAACTCAATTTCCAGTCAGGGTATGAGGCGCCCGGGGTTCACCTCGCAGAGTCGAGAGTTAAAGTTGGTAGGCAGAGGTGTAAGAAAGACTTCTAGTCTCTTTAATTGATCGTTTAGTCCTGAGCAAGGATTAACTACTGAGCCACGGCGCACACGGAAAATCAATATTCAGCCAAAAACAAAACTACTTAAAATCTATGACTTGTTTTTGTTACGTTGACCGCGAAGAAATTCGCTCCTGGTCGATCCCGACTACTTTTCCTGTAAGTTACTTGTCCAAGACTCCTCGCATTTAGACGTAACTGATTTATCTTTATAATGAGCTAAAGTGATACTTTGAACTCTTCGTCGCAATCCCTTAACGGTTTGTTTGTTTAACTGGATTTAATTTCGGATCACACTCATTTCATAGAATGCAAATAATTTCTGAAAACCTGTTTCAACTGACAATAAGTACGGCAACGTTAATCGGTTTCAGGACCAATAAATCATTGAGGAATTGTACATTTAACGTCCACCTATTAAACACCCGTTAAATGGAACTTGATATATCAGAGGGTGCCTGTGCAATTGAGGCAATCAAATTTGAGAAAAGTTAATGAACCTTTTGCTGACATTTTATGAGTTCAACAAGAAGATGCAAATAATTTACTTTGCAGATTCTAATCAAAATTCTGCAGAATCAAGCGTTTTACTTCAACAACAAACTAATGAAATCAAACGACAAGAATCAGAACAATTTCAATAAATAAACTCGTCACATACTGTATCTTTTGCACCATTAAATTAAACAGCGTGTGTATTAACAAAAATTTTGATACATGTCAACCATCTGAATTCGAAATTTCTCCCAACTTCTCATATTTGCAACTATTTCCAATAAAAAATCACCCCATTATGCAAATGAAAGCAATAAACCACACCTGAACGCCCAACTCTGCTGGACAAAACGAACAGTCAATCTCCCCTGGCAATGTCCAAAACAAAACATTTACCATTTACAAGTCAATCGTTTTCGACTCCAAAGTATGCGAGGAATAAAAATCCATGATCGTTATCCGCCAGCCACTTCGAATACGTAAATGAAAAAATAAAAAAATAAGCTTACTTGCTGGAAAAAAAAAAAACAAGAAACTTCACAACATCAAGTCACGTTTTGAATGGAAATTGCTTAGCGCGCAGAACTTACTGCTGCTGATAGAGCATAACAGATACATTTGTTGCGCCGCAACCCTGGGAGACCTAGGAGTACTCTGATTAATGGAGTCGACTTTTTCTCACATATTTTTCTCGGTATTTTTATAAATTACCGAATTGCTTTGATCTGCTGGCTGATTTATTTAAAGAAATTTATACAAACACACGCGCATCTGTGGGTGAAATTTGTGGGCTCTTTTGCTCGGCGCAAAAATATAAAAACAGAGAAAAAGTATCTGAAGGTGACTAACATTTGAATAATTTTTTTATTTGGATGTTTTTCTAATCGTTTGGACTTTTTTAATGAGTCTACTGAAAGAAGAGACACGCTTGGTTTTATATAAATATTATTATATTAGTCTAAGCTCTGTCGAAAATCATGGCCAAAAAAGTTGTTCATACAAATCGTTCGACATAAAACAACAGTCAACTCTTTTTTATTATCCACAAAAACGACGAAACAGAAGTTTTTAAAGATATCTGAAGACAGTCTAAGAAATAAGCCGGCGCCTCATATAAAATAAGAATAGCTTGTTGGCAAGTCATCAGTCTTTATTTCTATAACACCAACGTATGTAGGTAGTTATTTTAGATGAATCATTGTTCGGCTCACGGTTTTTTCTGCTTATTGAGAGAAGTTTTTTGCCCTTACTTGTCATTTATAAGTACAGCATTGCAATCGATATTAAGGACGCTGTGGGCTCTTCACTTTCACAAGTGAGGTTTTTTGCATCGCGCTTAGACATAGGCAGTGTTTTTATAAATTTATTAGAATTTAGGCGCTTCCAAAGCCTTAAAAGTTGATTAAGTATGGAATAATAGCGCTGTAAAAGTTTCCTGGCAGATTGCTGCTTTTTGATTATGTTAGAGCAGTTGATGTACACCTCTATACATCATGTCTAGAAATACTCCACAGGAGCAGAAATGACTGATCCATTGTACTGCCCGAATGTGAACTCCGATTTGTGAAATTTTCTCGTCTTGTGAGATACAAACACCTGATTTGACCAACATCAATCGCAAAGTAATTGTTACCCAATATCGTTATCCTCTCCACAGGCGTCGCAGATTTCGGTTTCACTTTTCCCTATTGTATTGAGATACTTGTAAAAAGTATAGTACTACTCCATAGGAATGTTGGAGAGCGGCAGGACCCAACGTAGATTCAGGTCCGTAGAAGTACTGCCCTTGAGATGTGTTTATAAAATTCAATGAAGATCTCATTCCATGCAATCCTAACCAAATCCATGTGAATTTTGTCTTGCGATCAGAGAGGTTTTGCGTTCGCGAACTATTTTGGAATTGATTAAAGTACTCAGGATGCCTTTACCCAGCACCTTGACTGTCATTACGGAAGTATGTACGTGTGTTACTTGACCTCATTTAGCAATCTTCAAAACATAGAATAGCTTCTGCCAACGCTTGGAAAACAGGTACATATTGGAAAGTAAATGTCCCGAAAGCATACACCCGTCCCAGAACTTTCACTGATTGATTTTGAAACCATCCATAAAAATTCGACCAAAACTTTTTCTTGGCTTCGACTCTCCTCATATGTACAGTAATGGGAGCTCGGGTATCATTGAGTTTGTGACATAATGGGTGTGTCACCTGTCCATCTAAGGTGTGTGTTAATTCCACGCTTGAAATATTAATTGAGGCGCACTGTGGTGGTGTCCGAAATATGACCAATACTCTTGGATCTTCTATATCTTAATATACACGTGAAAGATATGGCAACAAACAGTGCCAGACTCACAGAATCTGGTTACTGAGAAAATAAGCCGATCGGTAACAAAAATTTAGAAATCGTTACCACAAGGGATGGTAATAGTTGTTACAGATTAACCAACTCTCAATTTAAACTTTAATAAAGCGTTTGTTTCACTTAATCCTTTCGGAGTGGAGACATAATGAAAGACTCCGATTCGTGAGTATCTACCCACGACCCAAAGATGGGCTGCAGAATGGATGGAAGGTTTATCGGAAACTCTAAAGTAGTTCGACAATGTTTATAGGCCAACTTACAAACTCCCGAGCGCTTATTAGCGCCCAATGACTAAACACCACGCCGCAAAACTTATATTTAAAATTAGTGGAACGTTGTCTTAGAGTTACGCGTCTGGGAAATCAAATCTCTATAATTTTAGTCGAAGTCCCGAATATACTCGCATAAAAAGATACGAGAGGATCGATGTACTATTAACGCCGCTATCGGCTGTTGATAGCTCTTTTTCGGAAAGCTTCAGTCAAGCTAAAAATAGTCCGCTTTCATCAGAGTTTATATGTTTTGCCTATTGATCTAGACGACAATCTCTCCACAACTGTCTCCCTTGTCAGCTCTGGCAAGTTCATAGAAGGCGTCGTAACTTTAGAATTTATTATCGCTTCAAACCTACGCAGGTAGTGCCTTACCAAAAAGAACTTTTTTAAAGTACAGGTCACTGGGCTGAAGCTACAAATGCAACCAGACTCTGTATCCAATTTAATACTTACTGCCTTCGATCATTTTGTCTGTAGTTAAATCGTTCTTTTAATTTCTAAACGTACCTTTGGCGGAAAAAAAAATTAATATACTGCCCTTTCTGGAAGTCAAACGTTGGATGCAACGCTTCCGTGGGTTTGTGGGTACCGTGACTTAGTGATTAGTGCGTTGGGTTACTAAGCGGGAGATTCGAAGTTTGAGCCACAGAAAACACCAGAATTTTTCATGGTCCCATCTCTCGCGAATGTCTGACAATCGTCCAAGAGTAATAACTGTCATAAAAAAGCTTCTTAATTTGACTTTTGGATGTCAAATCTGTAGGTTCCTTCCATCTGTGTGGAAAATATTATACGCACAACATGAATGATCGCGAAAAGCTAGGCCCTGAACCGCATACCTACGGACTGTAGCGCCAAGTATATGTATTTAATGAAAGTCTGAAAGTCACACCCTTTCCAATGGCACTTATGTACATGTGCATCCATACAATAGGTCAGGAGAATGAAATGGTACTTTGGTCTCATTCACGTCAGCTTATAAACCTCCATTTCTACCTTCAAAACCCTAGATTTCTCAGACTTAATTTACATCCATTGTACAGGCAGTGACTCCTTTTTGGGTCATTTCCATTTTATGCTAAGTGATTGTAGTTTTTCCCAGCGAACCTGCCGTAATGCATGGAAAACACTATCTCCACACCATAGCCACCCTACGTTCCTTCCAGGTAGAATGACAAATCTTACAATGGTTGCAGTATACTTGAGTCCAATCAGGGACCTTCTCTAGACTCGCCTAATACCCGACGTGCCTTTCGGATCGCTCCATTATCCATTGACGGAGAATAGCTCTACCAAAACAAAGCAAAACATCCACTGCGGGCTTCCGGAACTGAACAAAATCCACTTCCTGGCACCGCATTCTCCAATTAAAGAATACCGAAGGAATATTTCCGCGTTATCTCCATGGAATGATTATGAATTGTTTATACACGAGTTTTCTGCACACTAAATGGATGCCAGCATAAATCACATCTCCACCGCTACTGCAAACAGAGAAGCGCAATCTCGCTCCTTATCTAATTAAACTTTAATTGCATACCGCACCGTTTTTGCCAGCGCTAACAACAGCAGCAAAAGTGCGAAATTATATCTTGTGCGAATGACTAAATTCCTGTTTCTAATTACCAGGGAGTAATTTGCGACTTGTACCCTCACTATAGGTATGTAATGTACAGTACACAAACATCTGCTCGAAGGCACCGTGTTTGTTCCGTTTTGTTCTTTGCACTGCATTCCACGCCAGAAGCAGAGGAGCAAACAAACGCCAAGTGTAATAGCATGCCAAATCCAGTGGCAAACAAACCACCTATAACAACAATTCACCCGAAATGTAAATTAATAAATTAAGCAAACATTAATCATCTTTCTGCCTACCCCCCAAGCACACACATGCAGGCCACGACGCCACGCCCATTCCCTCATCAAGTTAATTTCATGGGCAAAAATTTATGAGTTCGGATTTTGTTTGGGGAGCCCCAGCGGCCCCCCGTACGTTTACTTGTATCCATCATAACTCATGGGACCGTTTCTTTCATTCGAGCGGTTTTATATTATTTTTCCGGAATTTATGTTTCGTTTTTTTTTCGGGTTTTATTTCGTGTGCTTCGTTAAGTGACCTACCGCTCCCTATTCTCCTATACTCCCACCATCGCGCTACCATCATCATCATCATCACCGGCTACGAGTATTTTATAGAAGAAGACGTTTTGATACAAATTTGGAAGGATATGGGGCGCAAAGACCCACCAATTTCGGGGCAGGCGCCGCTCTTCAGATTTTATTGTGTTGTGCGTGTTTAGATTTTATTCTTCCCTGGTATTTATGTGTGTTTCTTTTATTCGCGTGGAGATAATGTTTGTTAAATACATTCTTTTGGCAAATCTAGCGAAAAAAAGAAAAAAATTAAAATACTTTTATTATTAGATCAATCAACGGTTTATGTGACATTTGACGTATGTACATGGGCGAGTGAGTAGATACGGGGATGGCTTCCTTTGATTTTCTAAAGGTTAATTGCGGTATTTTATGTCCACTTTGAACATTTAATATACTCTTCTGGTGAATAACATGTCAAAGCTGACAACCGCTGGAATATTTACATAAATTATATGACATGTGAAATTTTGAGCGAATTTTAGTGCTAAACGTATACTACGAGTATCCGCATATATGTATGTATGTATGTACTCATAGGTGATAAATACAGTAGGGTCTTAAAATTTCCTGAAATGGTCAGTACTTTGTAGTGTTGACCTCATTTTCTTATATGGCACTACAATCAGGGTTTACCTAGACTTCAACGAAAAGCTTCTGTAGCCCGGTCTTTGGTTGATTTGCCTTTCCACTGCACGTGCGCCACTCAAGATGAGGTTTTCCTCTACTACGCTGTCACTCCGGTGTATATTTGAAGTGGGTGTGTTAGTGTCCATTGTCCATTTCAGATATCTTAGTTGTTCAATTCAAACTCTTCTTAACAGGTCGGTGTCGCTGTATCTTTCTCTTCGCACATCCTGAATGTAGACGGGCTCGAAGATCACCTACTGGATTTCTCTCTCAAAGCAACTGACAGGCAATCCCATCCATTACGCCAATGATCACGATCACGCCAATGGCATTACACCGCGATGTTCTATTTCGATCAAAAAGAACGGAGTATGAAATTTTTTTTCACTAAAAAAGAGCAACCAAACCCCAAAAGCACTCAGACTCTATACGGACCATTGTACTTCTTGGTGTAGTAGTTAGAGAAGCTCAGATTTTATTCGTTTCTCTGATGTGTTTGGTGGCTGTGATTGCTGTCGGCCAGGCCACGAGCAAACACATTACATACTACACCGTGGCCACCTTCAAACATTATTGTAAGGATTTCTGGTGTTGGCATTTAGGTTCTCCACAATCCAGCATAAGAACGATGTGAAAGGAAATGCATGAGAGCGCATTACCTTCCTAAAACCTTCGAATATCTGGATATTGATGGAACAACTCGCATTCTCCTATCGTTATCCTGCACAACTGGACAAGTTTGGCAGGAATGTTGTCATACGCAGTTTTAAGATCGATGAATATGTGGCATGTATCGATTTAAAATTTGTGGGTTTCCTCCCAAATATGTTTTATTTCGTCGGTGAAGCCCATCTAGTCTGAAGACAGTCTTAGACTTACACGTACCTCTACAGTTGGTCCAGTTTAGTTCTGGCAAATATAGCTGAGGTTGCATTCATCGGCCACACTTTCGTTCGACCATAGTCTACAAATGATTAACTGCATGCTCCTTACCACGTCATCTGTTGCTGTAAATAGCTCGTCAGATCCTAAATATTACTATCCTAGCTTCGTCCAATTAGATCATCGGCCAAGTTGAATGGTCATTATGCGTGACAACGCCGCCCTTAAATAGTCTGCAGAAGAAGTAAAGATGTCTCTCCACATCTTTATTATCGACTACCATTATTTTTTTTTTCTTTATGATATGCTGGTGTTCTTTCCTTCCAGGTACACTTGGATGCCTCTTGTTTTGCTGTATGTGCTTATTGGCATTTTTAGGCGAACCAGGGATATCGTTGTGATCATCGAGAGAAATTTATCTCATCAGAGGCGGAATCGCTGCGGGTTTTTGGAACTTTTGACACTTGCTTTAAGTACTTGATGTTGACGACATTGGATCTCGTCAGATATTAAGGGACACTCAATTCGAAAAGTTTCTGGTAATCTCTTATGGTTGTAGCCGTCGGATGTCAAACTTCCTTACTTTATTCCCATGTATTGGGGAGATTGGGATATCCTCATCTTTACCTACTGTGCTGTAGCACGACAGCAGTCCGAGATGCATTAAGCGGCATATACACATGTCAAAAACTCATCCAGCATGTGAGAGTGTATTAGTGAAAATAAGAAACGTATACGTTGTGTTTGCTTGAAGCAAAATCAAAATGTTTGGATTTTTACTCAATCGGGTAGACAGCTTTGACATAGTGTATAACACACTCTCACATGCTGGATAAGTTTTTGACCTGTGTATATGCCGCTTTATGCTGGAAGAGTGCCTTTCGTCAATCACAACGTGATCCTTCTAGTTGTCTGCAGAGACCGCGTGCTTGCTAGAACAACGTTTCATACCGACGCAAAGTTATTAACCCGAAAATGGTGGTGTCGTGCATGCTATTCCTTCCGACAGTATTACCTTCCCAAAGATGTCCCATTTTTTCAAATCATCCAGAACAATTTGAACGTCATAGGGCACAGCTCATGTATGCGTTCGGTACAGGAGCCGGTAGAATATGTATTTGGTTTCATTATCTTTTTTCTCTGTGGAAGCATGTTGCCATATTAGGCTAAGGTTCGCGAATTTAGCGGGCAGTTTCGCCAACAGCAAATACTTCAACCACATTCTTGGTTAACTCTCTGTTGCAGGATGGCCGCATATTACACATATGTATCGCACATAAATCTGCTCTCCGATAGCCGATAAGATGTTCAAAAAGTACTTAGATCAACCTAACTTGAACTATAAACGCCGCCGTTGATTCCATCTGGAGAATTCTTCCACCGCCGCTTGGATCCGAGGAGTTGTATCTTAGTGTAAACACCGCTTCCCCTTCTTCCTCCTTTACCTATCTTCCACTCACAGCACATTTTGAATTCTACTCAAGTTAGTAGCCAAGGGACATTTGCACCGGCCATTGCACTCTTGGTTGCATGTTAAGAAGGTTGGCAAAAGTATTTCCGTTAGCTGGCTCTTTCCAGAAGGGCACTGCGGAACATATTGCCTGTGAATGCCCTACCATGGCTTGCTATAGACTTAAACCTTTTTGCCAAAGGACATCAATTAAATTACGGCCAATAGTATCTTAACGATCCTACCTGAATCTCCTGTAACGAGAAATCCACCCCTATTGTACTGAGGCGAAAATAAAAAAAAAACCTTTAAGGTGTCATACTTTTTATGACCAGTATCTTATGACCAGTGCTCCCGTTCCATTTCATATTAACCTCAGCAAAGCAGCATCACTTCTAGTTCCACAAACACCAATTAAAACTATCTGAATCCAAATGAATCACGATGCACTTGAGCGTACACTATCAACATTACACCCATTCAACCTGTTTTCAAACATTCCGATTGCCAACCGTGTTTATCTATTTATCTACAAATCAATCATACACCGTAATTAACACGTCATAAAGTGCACTTGCATACAATGTACCCCATCGGCGGTGTGTCGTGTTGGCTACATCTCTCTCGCGCACCGCGTTAACACAACAAACAATTTATGAGGTTAGGTCAACACGAAATTAATTTTCCGGTAAATTAAAAAACTTCAATCTGCCAGACAGACGCGCATTAACGTCTAAACAAATTAATCAATTTATCTGTACGCGCACACGATCACAAACCCTCAAACACACAAACACACACAGTGACTCCCCATTTTGGATTCTCTGAAATAAAGCAACAAAATTGTTGAATAAATAGTGTACAACGTTTATTAACTATGATTTTATGGGGCCCAAGACTGTCGCAATAAAATCTTCATGGAGTAGTCGTTCTGTACTCCAGACCCGTGGCACTGAACAGAACAGGAAATTGTGCTGCTCTGGGAGCTAGGGTTGATTTGGGTGCGTTCTATTTGGGATAATAAAAGTCCTCTGCATGAATAGAGGCGTCACTTGGCGGTCGGCCGGCCAGCCGGTTGTATATTATAGCTCGATGCATTTGTATCTATCACCGTTTTATGGATACGCAACCAGGGGGATAATAAAATTGCATTGATGACACTATAAATAGTTTTATGAAATGGGAATACTGACGCCATTAAATAATTATTACCGTAACGTATCGATAGGAAATGGATGAAAGAAAGGAATATGCTAATTTTACGATGGAGTTCTGTTATTCTCTTAGGGGGGTCCAGGAGAAATTTCAATTAATCTGGATATGGGAGAGAACCTACATATGTGAATGTGCATTCGTGGCCTTAACTTGTTGATTAAGTCTGGAATCTCAGTAGTTCTATCATGTGCACTACTCTTTAAAGTACCCTGGTCCAGTAAAATGAAGATCTTTGAATTGCTCTCTTTAAATAGTCTGATGACGAAGTCCTTTTATTTCTTATGTACATATGTATGTACTTTCGTCTCGGCATTATACATAGCTCGACTTTGAAAAACCATTCTCCTGCGTTTTCATTAGTACAGAAGAATGGGAAGCCAATAAAAGAAAGTCTATGTCCATCAACACAGATGTTTCAAAGATGGATATAAACATAGGTGCCGACATATTCTCTAAAGAACTAAACATACATAGCTCAATCAGATATGCTGACCACAGCAGTGTCTTCCAAGTAGAAAACCCTGCAGCCAATATAATATGGTGATGATATTACCAAATTTTTTGAAGACTAGTTCGACGCTGTCGCGAAGAACTGAAGGTTCTTGGCACGCAGCGCAGAATATTAATCTCTTTTGAGTCTCTGGTCATAAAGACATATCCAGCAATGAGATAGCTGACAAATTCACAAGAAATGGATGGGCTATTCACCACAATCAAGCTCTTCAATCGGTCAACCCTCCATTCTGCAACCTCAAAGAGCGAGTGAAGTATTAAATCCTAATGACAGGAAAAAGAAGGTGAAACTTTATTATCACATGTATACATGGATATGTCAAGGAAGCTCTGGCCAAGATACGACAAAGCCAGAGCCAATAAACTCTTACAAAACGACAGAAAGTCCATGTCATGGTCGGTAGGTGCACTCACTGGCCATAACCTTCTTAAAAACCACGGAATGAAACATAATTCAAACATAAATTCAACGTCTGTCACATGTTCTGCAATTTATTTGATACATGCTATTTAACAAGTCATCTATTGCTGCACTTTAAACAGCTCGGCTAGTAGGTCGTCAGCACTTAGATATTGCTTTCCTAACTTCGTCTAAGCCGAGAAGATGGAAATTCTGGCCATCATCGTTCAAATTAATTGATTCATTCAGCTTGACTTACTTCTGCGTTGTTTGTCGCTCCAAACTTCTGTTTGAGTTTTATAGCCTTAACATGTCCTTCTTACTACTCAGTAAATCTTACGGGTATCGCGGGTTTCTTATGTTCTTTTTTTCTGAAAGGCCTGTGTTCTGGTCTTCGCATCTACTCATAGAGCTCTTGTGCATCTCTGGTCTTATAACGCAGGGTTCTCCTCTTATTTTGCTGCATACGCGTTTTTCGTTGAGCCAGGAGTTTTATTTTTTTGCCCGAGAAAAAGTTATCTTCAGAATATGATGCTGGCGGCATAGGAGCTCGAAAGAGATTAAGGGATACTAGATGGAAAAGATTCTTACAATGTATTGTAATTGTCGCCGTCAGACGTAATTAGGACATCCTTAGCTACAGAACGTTAGTGGGTGGTCTGAGTCGAGGTTGAATCCCCGAAAATTTGGGACATCCATAATTCTGGAAGAGTATGAGCCTCGCGTGAATCGCAATGTGTTCAATCTAGTTGACGATTAATTCATCAGTAGTTCTCCAAGTCTACTTGTGAACATCGATCTGAAGGAACTGTGTTTTAGCTATGACAATTTCCCCCCCCACCGCAAAGTCGGTTAATCTGAGTACGTTATCGGAAACAGTAGGACATACCTGCCTACAGTATCCCCAAAGGTGCTAATTTTGGTGTATTCAGGCTTGATACAAATTGTCATCAGGCAGCTTTTCAAATGCCAAAGACTTACGACATCTTGCGTAAGTCGGTTTCCTATGACGAATCCGTATCCAAACGAGAGCCGTTGTTCTTGTTTCGTTAGCAAGATCGTTAATATGTAGTATGGTCATCCTTCTCTGAGGCTTGTGTTACATTTTTTAACTCAGCTAAGCAGTTACTCCCATATCACAACAGTGAACCAGCAGGGCCGGGCTCTCAATCTCTAGGACAGGGGGTCGAAAAAGCCGCTAACTTAAATCTGAAGAATTCTTCTGTCGTCGCCTTATTGTAAACATCCTACCACCAATACTTTCCAAAATCATTGGAACCCAATCTTTAACTAATGGACAAGCGATGAAAGTAGGAGTTGTTAGACGGAAAAGTGATCACAAAGAAGAGTGATATCTATGTATGTACCATTTGAACTCCCATTGCTTATGGTTAGAAGAGATGGAAGTATAACAACTTATAATTGACCGAATCACTCCATATACGAGTATTTTCAATAAACAATAATATTTCTTAGTGAGTAGGAGTATCATTTACACTTTTCCCACACGCATGATCTCTCAATCGCAATATTCACCGTAGCTCTAAAATACACCTGATGCTTAACCTCAATTAAAAACACGGTCTTATATCACGTCGTAATGACAAAAAGTAATTTTCTGTGGTTGTCTGAATTTTCACAGTCTGTGCTCATATCCCCCTGAGAAGTGGTTTTGTTTTACATTTTTGCTTTTAAACAATTTCAACTAAGATACAAAGTGGGAAAATCCATTCGCAATCTTTCTGTGCATAATTCAAGACAGCTACACTTACATACCTACATATCTCTGACAACCCGATAGATGCAGTCATTGAAATCGTTGACAGCTGACAAGTCCGAACGCTTATTAGTGGCTATCATATTTCAATTTGTATTTGAAGAGCTTTCAGGTAGCATGATAAATTTATCTATCTAATTACATAACTACGTGGGAATGGTTTAATAGACAGATCAAGGTATCAGTTAGCTTGATGTTGTCCATTTGTAATTATACAAAGTGATATCCGATAGGGTAAACAAATTCATGTACTTTCTGAGGCGAAGTTTGCTGGGATTTTTTTATTTGCTTCTCGAATTTGAAACCTCATGCTTCCAACTAAATTCTGCTTTAGTCTGAATGCATTAAATATCTACTGCACATTTGCAAGTCAAATTTGTTCATTCAAATCACTTTAGTAGCCACGATCCTTTTGAAAATACTTCCAGGAAACTCTCCTCCTCCACTAAATTCAAAAACAAATACACAAAACTATCCTCTTTATTATGTAGATACGCGTTCGAAAACATCCCAACTCACGAAATAGCCCTTTAAATCCAAACAAACTACAAACAGCACGAGCACATCCCAGACATATTGAGGCCTTCATGTTAATTATTGTTATTATGATTTTATTATCTATTTGTGTATTTATTATCCAAGTCGATATGATATCTAAACACAAGACAAGTTTAGTCATCATCGTACGGATGCGCCGGAGAAAACGAGAATTTCACGCCACCGTTTAAAACGCGGGGACAAATAAACAAATGTCATCGTAAATTTTTCAAGCTCCCTTTCAGGCGAATGGAGGCGGGGTGGAACTACCAAGCAAACGAGGGCCGTTGGCCCTATTAGCGTTCAATGTTTACCAAAGAAATTTAAAATGGTGCCGGGATACCTTCTTTTTCGGTAAACGCCAGTGCCAGACATTATAGGCAGACTCCTCTGCAACAATACACACGACGCGCATATGTTTGGAGTGGAAAACTGCGAGCAGTTACCGTCCTGCTATCTGGTGTTTGTTTCTTTTTTTTTAACGGAGGAACTGGTTTTCATTGCAAAGGGTTACATCGTCAATTCTCTTTTAAAGCAGCAGAAACAGACACACAAAAGAAAATCGTGAAACTACACCTCTGTAGGTGAATACATCGTTGAACTCTTCGTAGACTGCTGGAGGTCTTGTGGAGCACATCCTTGCTTTTGTAAACCAATGAAAAGTGATACATTTCTACTGTGAATAGGTTTATAAGTATTCTGCTGTACCCTATACCACATTATGTCGCCCTTTTTGTAATTTAAAAGCAACCTTTTCAATGCGTATTTGCAGTACTGAACGTATTGCTTTTCGAAAGATACATACGTCTCTTTAATAAATGCAGTGTCGGGAATTCACAGAGAATATGTGCGTTCAGAATCAACATTCCGCCTCTGGGCACAAATTTATTTTGCTGTTTCTAAGTTGGTATCTTACAGTGGCCTGCAAGAAAGCCCACAGCCTTCCAATACTCTCCTTATTTGAGTTAAGGATTTCTTTGCAGGAAAATGTGCACCGAGATATTGTGCCCACAGGGGGTACGACTCCTAGGTCACTTATAGCCTGCTTTGTAATAATGTTGGCATGACTTTCTTTATTTGTTTCCTTAGTTTAAGCCACGTCTGTATTATCCAAATGGCTTTGTTGCTCTTGCAAACTTTTGCTTTTCGCTGTCATCTGCGAATTCTTCCACTTTGTTTTTCTGAACTAGTGGAAGACGCAGGGTTGTACATTATGTTCCAAAGCACTATCCCCAAAACAGAGCATTGCGGTACTCCTCCTTCTTACACTGTGCTCGTTTTTGGCGTAATACTCGATCCTTGATTGACATGATATACGTTAATACGTCCATGTATCGATGCGACTTAACACAACTCGTCGAGTTAAAAGCATTCTGGAAATCGCGAAGTATTTTTCGCATCCACATTTCAATTTCGATTGCCTTTCGGGTCAAGTTTTCCACCAGGTTTGTTGCTTACAATGTGGATTGTTCTTTTCAAAAACCTTATTAGTATTCGGCCAGTACCTCTGCTTTTTCACCTCTGTTTTAACTGCAAGCAATAACTAGGTTCGCTAGGTTCGCCCCAATAACGGTGGGCGCCGTGGCTCAAGTGGTTAGTGCGTTGGATCGCTGAGCGGGAGGTTCGAGGTTCGAATCCCAGAGAACACCTAAAAGTTTTTCACGGTCCCACCTCTCGCGAATGTCTGACAAACGTCCGAGAGTAATAACTGTCAAGAGAAAGCTTCTCAATTTGCCTTTCGGATATGGCTCTAAACTGTAGGTCCCTTCCATTTGTGTGAAAAATATAACACGCACAACACGAATGGTCGCGAGAAGCTAGGCCCTGGACCACATACGTCTGTTGCGCCAAGTATTTGTATTTGTAATAACTAGGTTCTTCGAAAGCAAATCCTACATCAGATATTTGGATAGATACTACTCGAACTGGGGTGAAAATAGACCCCAGGTTTTTGGTTCCCTCTTTGTCTGTGAGCCCCTTTCAGGAAAATCATTACCAGCTTCGACATACTCAAAAAAAAAACGTTTGGCGGCATCTCCGAGACGTTCTATAAAGTTTGGTCAACATCGTTCGTAGACCTTTTGGACGAGTAGAGTAAAGAAATTCCCCATTTTGGAGTCTACGATTGACTCATTGGAGATCATCCACAAGCCTTTTCCCTTTTCCAAAACAGTAGATTTCAGATACCATCATTTTAGACTTGACCTTAAATCCTGTGGTGCCCTTTTTATTTGTCCGAGTTGTGAATTGCCAACTTAAGTTGACTTACCCTAGTCATCAAGCTTCGTTTTACATACTATCGTTCTCTCTGGTAGAGAGTCAGGAGTTTTATTCATTCTGGCTGCACGGAGAATCCGACGCTCGACTCTGTTAAAGAAACGATCAACCATCAGTACACCAACGACGATAATGATGAAGCTGCTTTGGTGCTTCTGCTTGCTGACGATGCCAACTCGATTTGAATGGATGCCCAAGGCGTGATATCCACAACCACAACTTACGTCAAATGCTATTTTCCGTGGGTTATAACCTCTTGCACATTCGCCTCTGATTTCTCAGATAATTGCTGGAATATGTACAAAAGAAGTATACACCTGTAGCAGGACTACGCAGACAGGACATAGGCACACGTAACCTTGTGGCATTCACAACTCCTCCTCCTGCTGTTGTTATTCTTGTTGAACTGACCATGTTCATTCGGTGGATTACGAAGATTGAGTGGGCATGCATAATCACTTATTAGCACACCGGATGATTATGGGTAGATTTAGATGCTTTTTTTTCTCATCTTCTTCAGTTAGTTTTGGAATTTTCCCATAAGAAAGTGAAAATTAGCATCTCCTTGTGGTTATCTACCATATGTGTTAGTCATTTTTCCAAGAGAGGAAGTGGCGCAACAGACGCCGCCAATGACGCCGCGCTGTATGTGTCGTGACTAGAAAAGTGAATTTCATGCGAGTGGGGTTTTTGTACACTAACGTGCGCGACGCGTGGTAATTATGAAAACCACTTAACTCATTTAAATGATGTTCGAGATTCTTTTTTTTTTCGTTCGAATTTGCATTCGGTGTGTGCAAGAATATCGAATTGAGGCACAACATCAATTAGCAGTGCATGGTGCGCGGCGGCGATTCTTTGATTGCGGCCGACCGACTGACCGCCTGCAGTTGCGAAAGTGAATATCCGCGGTGTGGATAGTTTAATGGAATTAATTAATTGAATATTAAAAACACTGTAATGAGTAATTTGAATAATTGGCGTTCATTGACAGCTTTGGCATGTGGAAATGAAAATGAAAAATGGTCATTTAAAGTTGGAATCGTATGGGACTTTATATTAGCTTCATATAAAAGATATTAATGCAATGACTATAAACGTTAATGGTTCAAAACAATTAGTCCCACACAAAATACGGGAAAATTTTAAACATAACCCTGTAGGTGTGCCACTTGTTGTTTTCTGTTTGAAATTGCAGTCAGTCGGCGACCTACATACAGCTGAACCATTTAAAATAGATGATGATAGCCAGAACTCTCGTCCACCTGACTAAAACGAAGTGCGGATAGCTTAAATCCAACAAGGCTGCTGAACCTCACAAGCTGTTTGAAGGCGCTGGAGACGACTTTGTATAGAGCACACACCAACTCAGTTGTAAGATTTGAAAAGTGTATGCTTTATGAATGGGATCTCAGCATCGTTCGCCTGATCCACACAAAACGAAACCACCTCCACTTCGTCAATTACAGAGGTATCAGTCTCCTCAACTTCGTCAACAACCTCATTGCGTCCTATCAGTGTGGTTTCATGCCAGAAAAGATCAAATTTTCACACTACGGCAAATCCTAAAGAAAACCTAAGCAGTCTAAACCGATACCCAACAACTTTTTATCGATTTTGAGGCCGCATATGACAGCGTTTACCGAGACGAGCTAAATATAGCCACGTCTACTTTTGGCATCCCTACCACACTTCTTTGTCTGTGCAGGATGACGATGTAGAACATTTTTTACTCCATTAAGGTAGGTAACGACCCAACCGAGACCTTCTATATCAAAAAAAAGGATTTGGACAAGGTGATTGTAATGTGAAAAAGGAACACACAACATCTACGAATAAGACAGAACGTCACAGTCGTTAGCTTTAACTTTGAGGTAGTGCGGGACTTTGTCTATCTTGGTTCTGCTTTAAAATCTGACAAAAACACCTCAGCAGAAATAAAACGAAGAATAACTCTTGCCAAAAGCTGTTTTTTTGGGCAAGGCAATTGAGTAGTAAGGTCCTATGCGAACAACTAAAGACTGCTTTATGGCACTGAAGCATGGCCCCTGTCGAATGCAGATGAATACATTCAGGGCCGTTTCGAGAGAAAACATTTTCGTAAGATATTCCCCTTTTCGACAAACTTTACGACCTGTACGGCGACATTGACCTAGTCAAAAAAAACTGCGCATCAGTTGCCTAAGATGACTAGGACATGTGGAGCGATTGGACATTAATGCCTTTGCCCGCCGAGTTATTGAATTTAACCCATATTGCGCGAATAAGTAAAAGGGTACCTTAACTAACATGATTTGCGCAACTGGAGGCAGTAAGCTAAGGACCGGGTTAACTGGAGAAGTTTGTTAGTTAGTACGAACGAATTAAAGTAAAGGAAAGCAAAAGTCCTGCAATGTCAAATCATAGCTGATAGTGAACACTTACACGGCACGTATCATGGCTACTAACACGGTAACCGAACTTATTTCCGAACAAATTTCACTTCTTACATAACCTTGAAGAAATATCCAGTATACCAGTAAACGACATCAAACGAACTGGATGTTTTACAAGTTCATTACAAGCCAGAAATTGAATCATAGATACAGGGAAAGGTTACCCAATGAGCAAGGGACATACACATTTCTCCTATGGGTATCTCGGGTCTGCATTGACCTGGCTATGGCGTGGATCACTTCCACCTTACCTTTCCACATACATATGTATGTACGTAACCTCACCTAAGCTTTCAATATCGCTTGCTGCAAATACGAATACATCATTTGGCTCCAATTAAGTAGTGGTCCGAGTCGATGTTGTCTGCTTGAAAGATTCGTACTTCCTGGGTACAGGAGGTGTATCTAGCTTCGATCGCAATATGAGCAATCTGGTTGCAGTACAGATACACATTCTGTTAGTTTCGCGTTGTGATTTCATAGTTAAAAATCTGTGAAAGTTCTTTGAATTGTAGACAAAACGAGTGCTTTCAAATAGCTTCGATATCAAAAGAGTCAAGTTATAAGTCTACTTGATCCTTAAGCCTGTAACTTTCCCCACTACCATTTTCGCGGTCCACGAAACAAGAGAAGTTTGCGCATAGTTGGGGATATTCATATACATATGTACATATGTAACTAAAATAATCAAGGTCGCGTTCTAGAACGTTGTGGATTTTTTTCTGCCATTGTAGAAAAGACATGCCTCTATACTCTTGCATAAACCAGTTCAAATTCTTAAATAAAAGAACGTCAAAGCATTGTCGATGAGTGCGTTTGGGCAGGTTATTCAGTTTTGCAAAGTCTGCAAGTATAAAGGGTGAGTCCTTTGGAGGTTTCTTTTGAAGGGTGTGTTTTCTACGATCCACAAGCGATTGATGCACTTACAGATGATCCAAGGAGCTATTCGCCAGTTAAGGACACAGATAATCGACAGGATAGGCTACTGCCAAACAAGTCGCGGCAGTCATTTCAATCTTTTTTCTATGAATAATCGGAAGGTGTACTCTCTTCAATTATGTTAAAATTATTGAAACATTTTAAACGGTGTAGTTTTGATTGCAAGATGCAAATTATCTCGTAGACCCGTAATTTGGTCAGCGAAAGCATCAAATTTTACTGTCAGGAACATCTGTATCCAGTTCTTTCGAGTTGGATTAAGGATATTTCAGTCTGTAGCGTTATTTGTGCAAGTGCTGGAACTACAGATGAAGGACAGAATAAAAACATCACATGACAATATGAGACAAGCGAGTGTAAGGCGGTACATACAGTGCGGTGCACTTGATTATACGCACCTAAATATTTTCTATAAATTTCCTCTTCTTTTTATCAGAGAAAAAAATACAACATTACAGGGAGAGTAGTCAGTACTCAATAAAATGCCCATGAATGCAAGCTTCTAAAGAGGATCATAACAGGACTTTTTTACTCCTTTTCGTAAATTACCTCAAAAGAACCACATTTTCGCGGTTCATTTGATTAGACGCACATCAAAAATTAATTAGTTTGCAAAGAGTTGACTTGCAGGTTCCTTCGGAATTCTAATAAATAGTGAAAAGGACTGTGTTTTTCGTGTTTTGGCCTAAAAATGGGAAAGAAAAATATTTTAACAGCGGGGGAAAGAGCAAAAGTTGATGTCTACCACTTGGAGGGCTTTACAAAACGCAAAATAGCCAGGAAAATTGATCCAAGTGATCATTGTGTCAGGAATTCTTTTAGAAAAATCCCGAATCCTATGGAAATAACTACAAGATAAACGGCATATCTGAGTTGACTTCTAATTCATTAACAAAATCATGGCACCAGCTGGGGTTAGTGCCAGTAAATCAACCGTGCATCGTGCAATTTCAAGTGCGCCAAATTTAAAGTCTAAGAAGCTTGAAAAAGCAGCCATTAAATTCTACCCGAAAGCAACAGCTACTAAAATTCGCAAGAGATCATATCACCTGGGATGTGCAAACTGGAAGTGTTGCCAATGTTTGGAGGAAAGTTGTCTTTTCGGATGAAAAGAAATTCAATTTGGATGGGCCAGACGGCTACAATTATTATTTTCATGATCTCCGAAAAGAAGAACGTTTTTGGACCCGTCATCATTCTAGGCAAGGAGGAGTTATGATGTGAGGCGCAATTTCATTCTACGGTGCTTTTGAATTGGTTTTCGCTTCCAACAAAATGACAGGAAATTCATAAAAGTAAAACTTTGCGCCAATCAGCTTTTCCTGAAATCCGTGGACTTTCTGGTCCGCTTCACTGGGTATTTCAGTCTGCTTTTGCGTTATTGAAAATATTACTTAATGCTTTCGAGTGTTATTGTAGCTACTGTTTTGATATCTCTGAAGACATTGGTTAGGCATATAATTCTATTTTCTTATTTCTATCCTTTCCGGAAGAGAATATGCTTAATTATTGATGAGAATGGGCTTCATCGACCTTATTCATCACAAAACACCAAAGCTGCATATCTAATGGATTGGTATTGTGTTCAAAATTTGCTTACATTGCCATTCCTACCACATAAAGGAGCTGCAACAATGAATAATGTCAGTGGTTTCCTTGCATCATGTTACGTAAACCAGTCTCATATCATCGTGTCCTTACTTCAACAACAGCATCAATCTATCTATCCACCGAAATCACTTCAACTTCTAACACCTTCCAAATGAGATCTTGTCCGAATGAAAAATTAATTTTTGATGCCATCCCAGTACCATAAGTGTCCTTGTTAAATATCTCTGCCTCCGACTCCACCAGCATTCGTAAACTATTCCAGAACTGATGGATGCAATGTGTACTTGTCACTCTGCAGGACGCCATACTCGAATCAAATAATTTATTTTCAATTTGCCACTCATCTGTGTGGATTCCCACAGACCTACCAAATCCAAATCCCTTGTCCCTTTTCTCTCCTGGAGTCGTGTTTCTGCCGTAAGATTGTGGTGGTAACAACAAATTTATGGCCCCTATTCCTGGCGAACACACACTGTGCCTGTGCAGACCGGTGTTGCGTTGCTGTGTATACCCTACATCTTGTGTGACTTGTTTATTACCATTGACACGGAATGGATGTGATGATTGAATTATTTGCACAGGAATCTCCCTTGCTCACTCGGAACATTCTCCAGATGTTGAGGGCTGAATTTTAAAAATACCTTTCATCTGCGAACTCCGAATTCATTTGGGGCAACTGTTGGAAAATCTCTGTTTAAATACAAATCTCCTCTTCAAACATCGAAAAATGTGTGTACACTGAAGAAGGCGGTGGTGGAGTGACATCCTAAAATGTATCGAAATTCATGTCACGTAACGTAAAGGACGCCCTCCAATGTCGTGTCCTCTTCAAAATTGAAATTGTTTCCTGTCTCAAACCGCGCGCACGCCTGTTATCGGTACAAGCCCAAAACGAACGAAACCTAGGCACAGGAAAAACAATTACCATTCCATGCGTGAAGTTGCGCAAATTTGAAATGTCTTTCGGTTTATCCTCCGCCCTTCTCAACAGCCCACTGTCAGTTGTCACCGCTGCCGCCACCGCCACCGTCAGCCATACCGTCAGGACTTTATCCTTTTTCGCTTTTTCCGGGATTTGTTTGTTTGTTGTCACTCTTGCTTGTTTATATTCGTATATGAGAGGTGGAGGCGTTCTATGTGTGTACACACACTTTTGCCAATAAAATTAATTTAAGTGAATTGTGCGGAGGTGTATATCCTTCCAATTTTGTGTTTTTCCCCTTGTTTTCCTTTTGGCACATCCTTTTTTTTTCTTTTTGCTCATACTTTCACGCCGCAGGGATACAAAACACAGAATGTATCTATCAATCGAATCCGCTTCGCAGTTGGAAGCCATCGGGAGTTGAAGAGCAGCAGTACCAACGACAACGTCGACGTCGACGATGAACAAATTTTAATCGACGTCAGGCAGACATCATATGACCGACTATGTACGGCTGTGTGTGAGCCTGTGTCAAAGGAGTGATATGGAAATCAGTTGCGTTGTCGTATTAAGCCCTGAGGCTAAGAGAAGTTGTGCTAAAGTCGGAGCGTTGACGACGACGATACCTCCGCCGATATTGATGCCAATGTCGATTGTTTGGCTGCATTTAAAGATGATTGATGTGAAACGATTTATCAGATTCCCCGGGTGATATTTGCAATTTGGATGTCTTTACGAGAAAGTTGAGATCTCTTTGAAGATTGCGGCGGTCCCATAAAAGCTCTGATGGGTATTGGCAATTGAGGCAGTTGTCAGATGGTTTGGAAATGGGGCTGGTAGCCGCCAAACTGTTTATTGAAATGGGGTTGAGGTTAAAGAAAAAAGTATAGATGTGTCAAAATCCTCGAACATCGTAATCCGTTTGAATCTCTGGAATAATTAACAAATTCTATTGTTACGGCGACATACTCTTCTTGTTGTCTCGGGTAATCACTCCCCTCTCTCCAAAGATATGCATATGTATCAATAGGTATCGGAAAGCATACATGACTCCAATAGTAGGAAATAGTTTTCTAAAATAATGTTTGACACGGAAAAATTCGGCAAAATTTGCCAATAAGCGAAGTCACAGCTTTTATGATGCCGTTGGATGCCGTAAATGGAAGGATTGAAGTAAGAATATCATGGCGCCCTTGACTTTATTTCATACTACGACCAAAGGGAGCCCATTGTGATCCACGTGACCTGGTGCTAATCTAATTACTTAGAGAAGCGGATGATGCTACTGATATCATTTGCACTTGGTTGCCGATTACTAAAGAGAAGGCCCCCATATCGAATAGTCTTATTTTTCGTAGGTACAGCTCCTGCAGAAATCATTAAACATAGAAGCCTCTCTCAATATAAAGACCTATTAAACAGTGCTTCGTAAGGATATACAAATATTTGACGCAACAGACCATATGTGGTTCTGGTTGTTGTTGGTGTCTTCTGAGATTCAGACAATGAACTTTTCGCACTAACCATCGAGCCAGGGTGCCACAGTCAAGCCGTTGGAGGGTTTATAATCCAGATTGACCTATACACATGTACCTACCATAACATATTTCTTAGGTGTGTTCCATCTCAGTGGAATTTTTAAAATACACTGGCAGACTTGTAAAGAGTGTTTAGATAGAACCTACGCTAAAAATAACTTTCAAACCGAGTCGGTATTCTGGTAGCTTTATTTACGTTCAGTTTAGTCTTGGAAATCATTATGAACAGACTCACGATTACACAACACTACCAAATTATTGAAACTTGCTTATAAACGAATTCGTGGTTCTTATGGCCTTCAGTACTGTCCATCTGAGCTAGCCATATGCTGAAAATTTTGGGCAAATAACTTGGTCTGCACCCATGTAAGATCCAGGTGGTGTAGGAAGTAAAGCCATAAGACCATCAGTTGCATCGTTCATTTAAGAGGAATGATTGGGCTTCAGAGCAGTTGCAAGCTGAAAATTGTGTCTGATTGATGTTTGATTTTCCTCTTGGACATCTACAGCCGCAGCAGCGACATTATCGACGGAACTACACCGGAACCGACCACGTCTACTATTGTCCCAACTTGAGCCAATCTCCTCGAGGCGAGCGAATAAAGGCCATCGTTTGCCCAATTGGTGCCACGTGACCAGGGAATCGGCAACGAAATTATTTGCAAAAAGATTGACATATGTGTAGGTATGTATATAATTAGTTCGCGTTCTTAAAGAGTACTCGTAGAGCAATCCATGGTTTGTCTACGTGGATTCTGCTTCTATTTACTTCACAAATGTCAAAGTCTCTTTGACATGACTCCATTTGCAAAAATGAGAGCTTCTTCCAATAAGATGATGGCTTTTGCGCCACCTTGTACATGGGTACCATATGTACATATATGTACATATGCAGCTTCTTTGAGCGTAGATATAAGATACACATTCGTACATATGTACGTACTTTTTTATGCAATTTGGGTGATGGCTGTGATTACAATTTATGAATTGTGACTGTCAAATGCGTTGACAATGTTTTTGTTTTTCCTTTTACTGCCTTACTTGATGAGCCATAGCTTAGTTCCACTCCGTTAAACTAAACTCTCCCTATAATTGAGTGTTCCAAGTTCATAAAAAAAAAACACTGCTTTCCTGTCCCAATATTTTCCCTAAGTAGCTACTACAAATTTTCGTGTTAAAACCTCTTTAAAGCCTACTGCAGGCCTTTTGCTACAAAAGAAAATCCTGTCCACTTGTCGCCTCCCTCAGGATTAAGTGGCTGCTATGTTTAACCCTCAGTATGACGGAGTTAAGTCCTCTATTACCAACCAAAAATACTCCGTTTCCCTATGTTGCTTCCGTTACTAGTCCTCTTTTGCGGAAATTATTCTCCTCCAATTCTCTGCCACCACCCACCAACCTCCCATCGCATTATATCAAAGTATATCGCAAAAGAGCTTTAGGAAAGGAAATGAAACGAAGCCTAGCATACGTTGCACTGGGTACACTCCCATCCGTTTCCATCTGCACGATGCCGTTAAAAGGCTGAATATTGCAGAATTGAATTTATGTGCTCTCATTAAAAATTTCCCTTGATTCTCGTCTCGTCTCTGATCCTATGCCATAGCGCACGACTGTTGTGTGTCCCAGAAGTGTCGGGGAGACCAGTCTGGCGGTTGTGACTTGCAAGCGAGGAAACGATATACAAAGCAATGTTGGCTGGCAGCTAGGTTAAGGGAAGAGAAAACTTTGTGGTGTTGCTGTCGTCTGTTGGGACAACCACGGAGCGAAAAGTGTTAACAGACGCTGGCGACAACGACAAGGACTATACCACTGCATCACCAATACTAACAAACGACACAAACGTCGCTTATTTACTCCACTCACAGATGGCAGAGCAATGACTGAACTTTTTACTCCCTTTAAAAGGCTTTGCAAAACGAATAAAATTGGTATTTGTGGATGTATGTATGTATCTGTGTGCTATACTATTGTATCTTTGTCGGCACACATCCTTTGGACATAAAAAAAAAATAAAAAAAATCTCAGATAATGAGATTGTGACTAAAAATACTGAAAGTAGATAAAGTCAGGTTGATTAATATAAACACAACTTTTACTCCATCAGGACTAAGGTTCACGAGGTACTTAATCAATGCTTAATTAAAATGAGTGCATTACCAAGGGAAATGTTATTTCACAGTGAACCAGAAGTAATCATTTGAATAAGGTAGTTGCTCATTTGGAGCTGATCAATGTTCGTCAAAGTGAATGACTTCCTTTGAATTAAAGAAGTTGAAGGATTCATTAGCTGTGCTACATTGAGACCTTTCGAAGTGTTTTTAGATACGCAGAGCAGAGCAGAGCAGTCTTTTCAGTGGACTCATGGGATTATTCCGAGTATATTGTCAGGGTTAAAGGAGTTGGCTGTGCTTTGGTGCAATCAAACAAAGAATCCACCCTCATATCGTTGTTAAGACTATGTATTTTATTAAGCACTATTTGACTTAAATAAGGATTATAGGTGCTTCATGTGCATCTGTGGTTATCTTTTCATAAATTGTTCTGGGTGCAGCTTGTTCATTCTTTGCCGTTCCATGCTCGTTTAGTCCTGCTGATCGACAATTATAAACGCAATGTTTGATGTTCATGGAGCCAAACTTGCAATAATATACCGAAGTTTATAGTCGAAAATCCCATAACAGAAAGTGCGTGGGAAGATCCGATTTGGGGTCTGTCTAAGAAGTTGTCTAGCCGTGCTTTTTACATCGCAAATATTTTCTATTCCCCGGATACAACATGGGGGAAGTCCAGATTAGATTGTAGGTTTTCCTCTTCTGGACGAGAGACTTTTGTCATTTATTTTTCATTCTTGCTGCGAAAACCAAGCCTAGTTGATTGTTGTTTACGTTCTCTAAAACGGTATGAGAGATTGTAGAGATTTCTCCGATCCTGAAAAACTCTTGGGTTGAATTCCTCTCCGCCATAAGGTGAAAGCAGTACTATGCAATGCCCTTAAAGCAGTAAATCTTTATGATCCTCAATTGTAGCAAATTTTCAATATCACATTGGATGTATTGGATTTATTTTGGAGAAGTACGCTTCTACCTTTGCAAAAGCTTTTCGAACGAACGTACTCCCTATACATACGCAATACTGTTAATAACTTCTTGTCAGAGTAACTCATTGATCAAAATAAGCCGCATCAGATGGATTAAAATTTAACCCCCTTCTAAGCCAATGCTGGCATACCTCAAGGCTCAGTTCTCTCACCAACCCTTTTTTCTAATTAATTTCAATTATGCCTTAACGACAAGAGTCGCAAGTTGGTCGCAGATTGTCTCATAATGCACTTTCTTTTTTTACTTGGTAGTATTTCTCATTTATCGAAAAATTTTTAATTTATATTTATAACAGTAGCGATATTTTGATAGTGCCTTGCATATTCTTATAGCCTCGTAACCATTCAGTTACAGACCTAAACCCACAGTAATCTTATATGTAATCCTCTAGTCTCTTTCTGCTACTTTGACGGGGTAGAGTAGGAAAGCACACGCACTGTGGTCATGATCCCAAGATATCGCTTTACGAATTCACTATTCTGGTGGGGTGAATTCTGGTCAGATCTGTGATTAGTACGCAGATGGTGTGACAGTAGTTTTTTATGAACCAATGTTATAAACTGACCGCCCTAAAGCTCGTGAAGCCATAGGCATTATCGATAAAGGGATTGGGTACCGTGTCGCAGTGTCGATTGCAAAACTGAACTCAGGAAGTCTCGTTTGGGTCATAAATCAAAAAGGAATTGCGGAAAATGTGATCTTTGATGAACTTGCTGGACAAAGTTTAGAGAGGTACTTCTTACGATCTGAATAACGTGAGGTATTCCTATGTGCTCGGTCAGAGCGTTCACTGAAATAATCGTGGAGTACATGTCTGACCGAAATTCATGCAGGATAAACGTATGCACCAGGCTGGGGGTGAAAATAAAACGTTTTGTTGCCCTCTCAGAAAGACTACAAACATAAATTGTCGGCGTCTCTCTGACCATACATTGCAATGAGACACTTCAGCATTAATTGCCCTGTACTTGCTTGTGTCGAGTGGAAAAATGCTGAGTCTGAAAGTTCCAGTGGAGTTTATCCTGCCCTGTATGTGCGCAATATCCACATTTCTATCCTAATGCTCGTGTGAAGCTGTAGAAGGACGACATGAGCATATAAAGCCCAGTATCAGCATTGTAATTGAGTCTTCTATCCAATGCAATACATTACTCTTCACTGCCTCGTAGTCGCACATACCAAACAAACATCAATTTTGCCAATAGCAGCCTCTTACGTTAAATTACCTGCATCTGGTCGTTTATTTTCACCTGCATATCCAAATTAACGTATCATCCTTCCCTTGCATAACTTTAATTCCACACTTAATCGCTTAATCTTATAAACCAAAAATTGCACACCTGGTAATAACATCTAATTTATTTTCAGCTCAACACCGGACTTTCATTCTAATCCTTCCCGAAAAAGGACAACACACACCTTAAGGTAGGTAAGATCCAACAAATTTTCCATCCAACACATAAAATCTTTCTGTGGACGACAATACATTTTTCATTTTTCATTTTTAATGCATTTTATTTTTTTTTTGGAATTCATTTTTACTTACGAGCTAGACAAAAACGCTTAAAACTAGCTTAACTAACTTAACTTAATCTTATTCTAACTTACTGACCCTATGCGGGTACTCTAAGCTAAACCTAATGCTTAAAACTATGTCTTTCGACGTAACCTAACTTAAAATTAATTATTTATCTAAATGACTTAACAACTAGGATAACTAAGAAAAATTTGGAAAAACTTAGTGAACGAACGTGTTTTTTTTTAAATAAAAGTCTTACATCTAAAACTTAAAAACTACCTTAAAAATAAATCTTAAAACTACCTTAAAAAATAAACCTTAGAACTACCTTAACAATAAACCTTAAAAAACTACCCTAAAACTACCTTATTCTAAATCATATATGTATATATACGCATATATATATTTATATATATATCGATATACACACATATAACTTTTTTTTTTTTTTTTTTTTTTTAATTTATAAATATCCTACACCTAAACCTTAAACCTATGTAAGTCGGCCAGGCCGACTTTGCGCCTTAGGAGGAGCTACCCTGAATCAAAAGGAAACGACGAGGGAGCTCCCTCTCCGTCCCCTAACCACCAGAATCTCTGATGCTGCCTAACAACGTCTCTCAAATCGCGACCTGCTATCGCTCTACTGAACCGAAGACGCTCCGTCATGCTGAGCGCGACGTCTCGGTCGTAGTTGAGTCGCCTATCCACAGCTGTCCGGGCAACATGGAAGATAAGCGGCACCGCTACTTTGTCCTGTATCAGACCTTCTCTATCTAAATAGAGGAACGCCTCTGGGGGAATGAAGCCGTTAAGGCGCACGCTCTCATGATACATATCATTGGGGTAGTAGGCCCCAGAGATCAGGTTATTCATCGAGTTCATTGCCCTTGCAATGTGCCTTCGAATCATCTTGATCAAGAAATTATCCACCCTGCTTATGTCCGCCTTGTTATAAAGGATCTCATTGGAGTAGAATTTTATGTACTGAGACTCTGGTGTTCTGTATAAGCGAAGGCAGGCCCTAAGGCAAGCCCTCTCAAACACCCGAATCCTTTCCAACGAGCTTGCTCCCACGTTGAACCACACGGGACAACCATATACGAGCATGGGCCGAATGAGGGCCATGTAGCAGATTACCTTCACCCTCGCATCGAGTTGGCTGCTATAAAACAGTCTCTTTGTGAGGGCGAAAGCCGCTTTGGCTCTGGCCAGAGCAGCATCTATATGTTTGTTAAAATATAGATACTGGTCTAGCCAGAACCCAAGGTATCTGACTACATTTCGAGACGCTAATGGTTGTCCGTGCTGTCCCACTATTGAGAACTTTCGCCAATTCTTTCTGGTATCCGCAGAGGCCCCAGATAACGACGTCCTAAACAGGATGGTTTCCGACTTCTGGAAGTTGATTTTCAACTTCCAGTCGTCGCAATATCGCTTGATCTTATCGAAGTCACGCTGCAAGAGTATTGCAATGACCTCGATCTTTGGTCCTGATCTGTACGCTATCAAGTCGTCGGCATACGCTATAGCATGGTGAAGAGATCCTACAAGATCACTTGTGTAAATGTTAAAGAGGATCGGCGAATTTACCGCACCCTGTTGCAGACCATTTTTAATATCAAACGTACCAGCAGAAGTCACATTGCCATTTTTCACAATGAACTGTCTACCGGTGAGCATGTTACAAAACATGTATAGCAGTGGTTTACTTATGCCCAGCCTACTCAACTTGTAGAAGAGTCCTTCTAGCCATACGGTATCGAAGGCCTTCTCCAAGTCAACCAGGCAGGCACCCGTGCATTGTTTCTTGCTTTTGTTCCATTGGATATCCGACACCAGTTTAGACGCGGCATGTATTGTATCATGCCCCGCCTTAAAACCGAATTGGTTATCCGGAACAATATTCATGTCCTCAACCCACTTAGACAGGGCTCTATTGACAACCTTCTCGAATACCTTGCTGATGTTTGGAAGGAGACTTATGGACCGGAGATTTGCCGGATTGGACGTATCTTTACCCCTTTTGGGAATAGGATGAACCACCGCTGTTTTCCAGTGCGCCGGATAATGTGCATTATTCAGCGCATTGTTAAACAGGATGGTGTAAATGTTCACCGCTTCTGGAGGGAGATGTCTTAGCACAATGTTAGACACTCCGTCGATACCCACGGATTTCTTCCTTCTCAATGATTCGAAGATCGCTTGGAGTTCTACCTTCGATATGAACGGGGGATGTACCTCCACATTGGCGATGACATTGTTTGCCATATTATCGTCATTGAACTCGGTGAAACCGTTGTTCTCTGATCGCCAGTGCTGTATATCATTTTGAAGGCACAAGTTGTGCACAAGGACTCGATTCTCCAGGTCGTGGTTCGGGCAAATACTATCATTCACCTTATACACTTCCTGGAAAGTCGCTCCTATAGCCTCTACCTTCTCCTGCGGATCCTCGATCACAAAGAAGTTGTCATCACCGACTGCGTTCCCTGGATCTATGCCTGCTGTTATTAGTATATGTTCGTTGTTCGTCGTTCGGGGGATCTTAAGACATGGCAGGTCGTTCTGATTATTCCTCCGAAAAATTTTATTTATTTGCGGGAACATACTCGGGTTGCTGGATTTTACAGCCCGAATTTTTTTGTTCCAGTGCAAATTTACAGAGAGTCTGTAATTTTCTTTTATTAACTGTTGGAGGTTTTTTATCAACGACTTAAGTGTCCTGATCTCCGAGTTTTGTCTGTCCGTAAACCGTCTGTACAAGGTTTTAAGTCTTGACAGAAGTCTACTTTTTTGTAGGTGAAGTGCGTCAATTGTTGCATTGCGGTATATGTCTACGTTGTCAGTATGTTGATACCGAGGTATCGTTCTGTCCATCGTTTGTTTAATTGTATCGTCCATTCGTTGTAGGTATCTGTCGATCTCCTCATTTGACAGGTTCCTATTGGACGGTGGGTAGAGCGAGTTCGAGGAGAGTGCCCTTGTCAATACTCTGGAGAAGCGTGTCCAACGCGTCCTACTGTAATTGTAGGCGTACGTTTGGACAAACTCCTCCAACTCCGCAATCTCGTTGGGAATTGTAATTTCGGCACTCAGTCCGCAATGGTCACTGTCATACACGAATGTATGTAGGCAGTTTCTCGTTTGTCGGTTCGTGTTGGTCAGTTGTAACCGTACGTCGAACAGCAGAAGATCCAGATAGGAGCCGGCGCTAGGATACGACGGACTATCGGTAGCTTTCAAATCGAGTCTATACTCGACATTGTGTAGACCCCACCAATTGAGTAGTAGGTTCCCCCTAGAATTTGGTATATTATTTCCCCAATCACTATGCTTGGCATTTAAATCTCCAGCCATAATAAAATAGTTCTCCTCCGACTCCAGCCTTAGACATCGAAAAAGTGTCTCGAGCTCTGTTATAAATGAAGTGGTTTGAGTAGCTCCGGAAGCGTAGACTGCGACCATGTACAACCTCTTTCCACTACGGAGAGGGATGCACACGATACAGGCCTCCAGCTCCTGAAACCTCCGCACTTCACCGCTGTACACAGCCTTATAACGCAAATCTTTCCTAATGAAGATCGCAACACCTCCCCCTTGAATGGAGTTGGGTCGGTCTCTTCTAATAATATTATATTTATTGTGCCATAATTTGTGCTTCTGGGATAGCTTAGTTTCGCTAACCAAAAGTACGTCAGGGCTTTGGTCTTCTAACAACTTAAAAAGTACGGTTCTTCGCTCGATCCTTATCAGTGAATTCACATTCACCGCAAGGATCTTTAATGATTTCTCCGCCAACGTATCCATTACGACTGGTGGTGCGCTAGGTCCGGCAGAAATGCGTAGATCTGGTCCACCCGTTTCGCCTGCTCTTGTAACTGACGCTGAAGCTGGCTCATTTGCCCTTGGATAGAGAGCAAAATAGCCAGCATGTCAGGCTGAGCCTCAGGTGCTTTAGGCACTGGGACCTGTGAAGCAACCTTCGGTTGTTGTTTTTGTACCGTGTTTCCCCGGCCTGACACCATTTCGGCGTAAGTCCATTGGGAAGTAACGGCTGGTGTTTGACTAGAAGCAGGTGGACGCTTGACTTCGACTTTCTGCTGACGAACCAGATTTATTTTCTTCATATATTGGAACTTAGG
Organism: Blera fallax; assembly: GCA_946965025.1. NCBI lineage: Eukaryota > Metazoa > Arthropoda > Insecta > Diptera > Syrphidae > Blera > Blera fallax. The sequence goes on from OX337245.1 coordinate 24,945,272, forward strand.
ACAACCCCGATAGTTTGCAGTGTGTCCCGAGTTTCCGCATAAAGCACATGAGAGTTGGGCCCTATCTGCTACCCCATCCTTACCCAGAGAACATTCCTCTGCTTTGTGGTTTTTACCGCACTTCACGCATCGAGGCTGCATTTCACAGTTCGACGCGGCGTGCCCAAACCTTTGGCAGCGAACGCATTGTAAAATGCTATCGCTCCTTTTTACTCTTTCCCATGACACAACCTGGTAGTCTAGGACATTAATACTCCTGAGACCATCCAGTTTGCTACTGGGCGAAAGCTGAACAAGGAAGAACGGTAGCTTTCGCTTCTCCCTTTTTGCCCTAGCTGTGGTGAAGGGCTTGACTCCCACGAACTCAAGCCCGTCGCACTCTTTATCCTTCAGCAATTGAAGGAGCTCCTTCGGATCGATAGACGAATCCATCCCCCTCAGCAGCATAGTTTGCAGCTTTTCCCCCTTCGGGGTGAAGGAGAAGAACTCCGTCGTCGAGTCCTTTAATAATTCTTTAATTTTTTTATAATGCTCCACTGTTTTGCAGTGGATAGCATGCCTATCCTCACTAAGACGCTTTATATAAAAATTATGACCTATGGCCGACTTACACAGGTCTATGGTGTCCTTTAGCTCCATCTTGTACGTATTTATAGGCGGTACCTTCGCCTTCGTACTTTTCTGCTCCTGCTGTTGTTGCTGCTGTTGTTGTTGCTGCTGCTGTTGTTGCTGTTGCTGCTGTTGTTGCTGCTGCTGTTGTTTTTGCTGCTGCTGCTGTTGTTGCTGTTGTTGTTTTTGCTGGTGTTGTTGTTGTTGCTGCTGCGTTTTTGGCTGCTGTTGTTGTTGCTGCTTCTTTGGCTGCTGTTGTTGCTGCAGCTGCCTTACTGGCAGTTGACTTGATTTTTGCGGCAGCTTTGTTGTTGCTACCGCTATCTTCACAGCTTTGTCAACTGCGCTTATTGTTGCTGCTTTATTTGCCGGCAGCTGGTGTTGTTGTTGTAGCTGGGAGCACTGGAGCTCAATGTGCTCCTTCTCCCTTCTGGCCGTCTGCTTGGCCTTTATGGCGAGCACCCTTTGTTGCAACTGTCTAATGCTGGTGTCAAGACACTCCAGCTCGTCTTCCTCATCTTCCGATTCGGAAGCCGCTAGCGAGGCGAAGCTGTTGCTTTCATCCATGTGTTGTACTTTATCATCGTCGGCCGATCGATGACGCTGCTGTTGTGTTGCTGCAAATTTTTTTGACGATGACGCCCCCATCCTCACTTCACCCCGCAGCTTTTTGGCTGAAGTGGACAGAGAGAGGCGCTTAACTAAAGTAGGAGTTGGCCTCAATTTTGCCTTCCTTTTAATAATAGTTTTGGTAGCCACTGCTGGTATGTGGCTACCCATTACTGCCTCATCGGCGATTGCGGAATTTTTTTCCACTGCTCCCGCTTTGGGGATAACGGATCCCTCACTCATATCCGTCACTTTTTATTTTTTTTATTTATTACTGTTATTTGTTGGTTTTTGCTTTTTTTTTTTTTTTTTTTGTGTCTCTATCACTTTGTGTCTCTATCACTCTTTTTTTTTTTTCTTTTTGTTTTCTGTTTGCTTTCTAAAAAGCACCACACACACAAACACTGGTGTTTTACCCCGGCGCGGCGCGACACCGAGACCGTTGGGTAACGGCTGCCAAACACCACCCCTGGGCTACGCAGTCGCCTAAACGTTTAATATACCTGTGTACAAATGTATGTAACCGCACTGATTGAAATTTCGCTTGGACGCCGAAACACGCGTGAACTCACCGGAGGTCTGTGAACGACCGTGGACGACAATACTCATTTAGGATCATGCACTTAATCCGTTTTTAATTGTTCCTCTTAGACATTGGAACAATTCACGTAAACCTCTAAATCACCACCAAGATTAACAATAAAACACCGAAAATTGTTAAAGCAAACCCGGAGCCCTTTGTCCTCGTAAATCACCCGGCCGTCGAATACGGAACGCTTTTCCATCTCTGAATGTCATTTCCACATTAAAAACGCATAAAAGTTTCATAAGTGTTACGGAATGTGGTCCAAAATGTTGAATCCCAAAATTATTGGAGGAGTGAAGCCTTCGTGCATTTTGTGTGTGCATCCAAATACTCGTATTTATCTACGAGAACATTTGTTTCAGGGAACGGGGGGAGAATAGGATCCGTACGTGCCACTTGATTATTTACGATATTTATAAGAGATACTCGCATGTGGGGATGTGTTGAATTTTGGATTTTCGAATGCATGGCAAGAAACTATTTGCTTACGTGTTCAAGTGACGCAAGGGATTCGGGTCGACACGGGGTGTGCTAAGGAAAAGGCTTAAAAGCGCTCTTCAGTGGAATTTCAAAAAGGAAAATTCAACTCTCTTCCACAGTGCGGTCGGTTTATAATTGTGCATCGATTTTTTCACTAACCCAGGATGAGTTGATTCTGAAAATTTTTGTATACACGAATACAACTTCGGTGTGCGCACGGATTTTTGACAATTTTTGTCACGTATTTAAAATAATTCTAAAATAATAATCCAGACATAATTCTGGTGAAAATCGAAAGCAAAACAAAGGAGAACTGGTGGGTGTTTGAAAATGGACGACGCAAGAGGAAATGTTTTAGGGCGAGAGTTTCGTTTAAAATGTTTTGTGGAAGCACTTGAGTGGAATTTTTGATATTGTTTTTCAATGTACAAAATACAATAATGGGCTGGACTGTTAAAGAGAATTTCATTTTCGTTTAGGTTTTATTAATTTATGAGTTAAATGGATTAGATGTGTATTTTTCAAAAATGTTATATGTAAAGACAAACGAGCGACACGTAAAAATAGTCCAGCGACAAGACAATTCCGAAAAAATACGTTCCTTTATTGGGAATTTTAAATTTTATTTTAAATTTAAAGACAGAGTATAAAAAACTAGTTTCTGTTCAAAACGCGTTTCTGATTCGAAAGACCAATTTATGGAATAAATACTAGAAACTGTTTCGGGAGATATGGCTACCGAGGATATTCTTCTAGATGCGCATATTGTACGTCCAATTTTGGATCAGGGGTCTTTTACGAGCAATGCTGATTTTGAAGGTGTAATGGATTATGAGAAATCTCTTCAGGATTTGGCCTCATCCGTTACGCCAAAAATGAGCCCACGCTGAATACACTTCTACTAGAAATTACCAAGTCATTTTGCGACTGCTCTAGAGGAAAATCAGCGAAAGAAGGATGTTCTTGTCCTCCACTAGCTGAATCTTATGCAGGTGTAGACTAAGATCTTTGAGCAAAATGCTTCATATGGTGAAGGGATAGAGCCCCAATTGCTACAAGAGTTTGACAGGTGGCTTGCTCAAATTAACGGATTCGTCTATAAGTCCCCTGAATCCAAGGTCGGTTGTCAAAGTAAATTTGAATAATTTAGCAGCACTGTTCAAACGATATGATGATGCTGAACATAAATGTCAAAAAGAGCGGACAGAATAACAACTTCCTTTGACAGTCACCGTAATTGACTGTATCGTAAGTTCTATCTAATCAAAAAAAAAAATAATAATGCACTTAATTCTTTTATGATGCACTTTGTAGATCTATTGTGCTTCCCCGATTTGGAGCTCTAGTCGATGAGATACTCGACTTAGAGCACCTCCTATGTATAGTTCCATTTCGTTGATATATCGGAATATCTGGAGTGGATTTAAATCTTCTGATAGTTGTTAGGCGTCTATGTGTTTTCATCTTTTATAGATGAGTGGCCCACATTCCTTTAGAAAGTGCCCTGCGGTTTGCTCAACATTTCCAATCTGCAGTCTCGACGTTTACTTGTAAGAATGTGCAGCCGATTTTTGTTAATGTTTGAACAGACCTTCCTTCTTTTCTGGTTATAATTCCCGAGAAGGTCTTTGGTCTGTCTTAGATAAAGGAGTTCCTCCCATAGTTTCGTTCTTTTACAGTTCCTTCCTTCCTTAGTTCTTTCCGTAGCGTATGCGGTATCACCTCGATGGTTATGGGCCGGTTTTCAAGCCTTTTCTTGCTAGTTCGTCAATTGCTTCATTTGTCTCTTCTCCCGACTTCATCGGTGTCTCTATTAGGCTTGCAATATTCTGTCGAGTAGCGAGCACTGAAAGATCACGTTCTTGGCGTATAAACCTTGCATCGCTGGCAGTAGTGACCCTTTTTTTTAATATTTCACTCCTGTTGAAGGGGTTATGATGTTGATTCACAACAGCGCAAGTGAAAGGATCAGTTAACTGTAAGTCGGAAGACGGGTCGAAATGTAAACTTACTGTCTCTGCCGCCTCCTACAAAAGGCAGTTGAAAAACAACCTAAATAATTAAGGTGTAGCCTACGCAGACTACCTACTACTACTTGGACCATAATTTCTGCTGCTTGCTTTTTTGCACGGGTATTCTTCTTTAAGTTACGCATTGAAATAGTCTTTCTACCTTTGAGAAATTTCTCTGACGTCTGTATGTAAGCATCCCTACCCATCTTCGACATATTTTAATGAATGAATTCTTTTCAAATTTTTTCCTCCGTTGGGGAGCAATTTTATAAATATCGGCTCAATTGCTTCTTTCTCGACGTTGAACATATTCCGATGGTTGCTTCCAAAACAAAAAAAAACCTCTACACCGACCGCTACCGTTTTCTTTGCTACGTTTTTCCATCGCTCGTTTTCCAGTTAAAGACGTGATTTTTCAATTTCCTTGGCCATGCTTCGAAAACCATCGTTTTATCGTCAACCACTTTTTTTATTTTGTTTTTCCACTACCAAGTTGCTTTATTATTATAGAACAGGCCTTTCGAAGTACCGAGCAAATTTGTTATCACTTGTATTTCTGTTCCAAGCGTTTAATTCTCTACGAGACAAAGAGGTTCCAGTTGGGTTGGTGCCTTCGCTGACATTGAGTTTCATGATGCAGACTGCGGGTAGTCGTAAATACATATGTACTTTGTAGTGGCTCAGGCTTATCGTTGGTATTCATACGCCTCACTTTGATTAAGCTCCCATTTGTTCGGTTTTTACGACAGTCAGGAAACAATCCATAAGTCTGGCATCTGTTGACCTTGAAATTACTACTTGGAGTACAGTGTTTCTTGAATGATTGTTGTTTTATTGAAGAGAGCGCATCTTCCAATCATTTATGGAAAAGAATTTTAATTGTTTGACAACTTCACTTTGGACACTTTGCACCGTCTTGATAGAACCAAAGCTCGTTTAGCTCCAAATCATATACAGTGTACTCCCTTATAAGCGGACACCGACGGTTCCGAAGAATTTGTGCGCTTATGAGAGGTGTTCGGTTATGAGAAACCAAAAAAAAAAAGAATCTTCTTTGAAATCTATCCGGTTATGAGGGGAATCCGTGAGAAGACAGTACACTGTAATTATGCCCCCAAAAAATTATCATCTTACTTTCGCTCTGCAGCGCACTCCGTTCATCATAACGTTGCTTTATTTTCAAAGAAATAAGGATTTATTATGCCTCTGTTTGAGGATATGTTCGCTTCTATACGACTATATAAGGATTTTGGAACCCCAAATTCTAGTTTTTTTTGTTGGCATGACCTCCGAGATAGAAATGAGCTTCGTCCGAAAAGATAATCTTACGACCAGAATCGACGTCAATTACCCACTTTCGTCCAAAAATTCTTCTCAAATTTTACACAGTTTCGCACAGCGCTGCCCTTTTAAATAATTTTTCCAAAATTCCCAGCATTGTTTGGAGGCAAAGCGAACCAGCGGAGGTTTGAGAAATTTGGACACTGAAGGACATCAATAGACACAAGTGTTGGAAATAATTCTAATTTTTGAGAATTCCCTCAATATGCATTATCAGGAATGAGTCTTCACAGACTTTTCAGTTAAAATCGCAGCTAGTACTCCCAGGTTTGCGCCGCTCAAAGTTTGATTACGATAACCAGGTCTGAAATCTCATAGCGAAAAGTACTTTTTCTTCTATACTTTCTATATCTTTTTTTATACAACTTCCTCTTACATCATTCTTTCTTAAGTTTTACAAATATTTCCCATAAATTCCTTAACTAACTAGTTTCTCTTATTTTCGTTCGTGAAAGTCTACATCGTGCATTTAATACTCTCTCATCGAGATGACCTCCGCCACAGATATCCATGCATACATACATATGTATCTGTCTACGTGTATCTTCATTTCCCAACCAATCAATTTTGTTTCCATTTTATCTACTTAATTCATTTTTCTCAATAAGACTACTCATCAATCTTATCCCCCAAATGACAGCAAGATGTGCACACACTCAGTGATACATGTCTATCCTAATATATCTTATTAATGAAAGGCACACATAAGATCTTGTCCCAGACACGTGACCATGACCTTCTCCCACCACTGTGAACCCCATTGGAATTGGCCAAAAAAAAAAAAAAATCGGATGCTTTCTTATGTTTTTCTTCTTTTTTTCTAGTCAGAATTTTTTGTAGATGCATATGTACAAGTTTATGGTAGCTTTTCTTGCGGATAGCTCGAAAAAGGTCATTCAGACTAACAAATCCAATTAAAATCATATGAGTCGGGAAAAATTAAAGGCAACCCAGTGTATAATGCAAAAAAGAAAAACAAACAGAACCTCTGCACTGTGATGATGATTCAGGAGGATGTGGCATCTACTGCTCGGATGAATGTATGTTGGACTTCAATGTAATTAATTACAAAAGTATAGAATAGTATGGGTATCTGCGCGTCTCTGGAGGGTAAAATAAGGCGAAACAATTAAAATTCCACATGATTCTCAGGCGCACGCGGAGAGACGATTGCTGCAAACAAGGATTCGTAATTCGCATGCGACATCCACCAATACACAGGAATCGAACAAATTACAGAATGTACACATGTCATACAGAATACCTCTTCTGCATACTTAAACTTTATTTTGCACGATGAAGGGTGCGGGCACCCTGTAAAGGGGTGTTAGACGGAAAGGAGAAGTCAATGCGTATAATTCTATGCAGGAGTGCATTCTGGAATGAAAATATTGCAAGATATCATGGAAAGTCGCGTAAGGAATGTTCCAAGGCGCATATGTAATTATTTGTTGTGCAATGCGTACCTATGGAGTATCCAACAACGCAGTCATTCAACAGAACGTCTACATATCTGTTGTTTTGTGTGGTACTTGGGCAATGTATCTGAGGAAACAGCACACAAACAACTTATGACTGAAGAGGTTGTACTTTTGCTTTGGGTGGTTTGTCAAAGGAAAAGTCAGTCAGTTTTTTTGTGCAGACAAACACGTTTCCAAGGAGTATCGAAATATGTATGTCTGGGATGGTTGTGATTTGATGGGTGGAATGTGTAGTATTGTGAGTACAAAAACGATGTTATGAGGTGAATGGATTCGAAATTATGTTAAGATCGATAAGAGTAGTATCCGGAAAGAAGTAGACGGCTTTCTGACTTGATTTAATTTCAAAAATCGAATCTCTCATAAGTCATACTTCTAGATATTTTCTGACATCCACCCTGAGTTGGCGTGATCTGGAATAAATCACTTTCATATTTTTTTTAGCTCACGTATGAGTTGAACCGTCATTGTTCACTTTTCCCTGGCTATCTTAAGTTTTATAAGAATCCACGCATTTTTTATTGGATTGTCATCCAGTGAGAAAGATGGCGATGATGCCATTGATGCAAAGTACTCTGCTATGCTTTGCACCGTTATCGTCCTGTAGCTTTGCATTCCGACTGACTGTCTCGTACGGTTTTCCTGAAGACTTCAGAAAACTAGATTTGTTCAATTTTCGACGTACGCTCTGCACTTAGCATTTCCATAAAACAGATCAAACTGCCAATTCCATGTTTACCAGGGTACCTATTGAAGAAGAAAAGCGCATGCTTTTTTGACCAACCAGATTTAATTGGACTAAACAACCAAAGAGAAGACTCGTCTGTGCAAATAATTTCGCTCCAATCAAGATCAACATCCACTGGAGTCTGAAACCCCCAAGAAAGGGCTACCTTGCAGTACCCTTAGGAAAGCAACTAGTTCTTCCTATAAAGTTGTTTGCAGTTACCAGGTACTTTGCTGCTTTTGTTGTACTCCATTTCGATGCCTTGGGAGAGAAGGCACGTATGTATGTATGTTAGAGAGAAAGCCTCGAATCGATTTTTTGTTCAACAGACTGTAGTTTTCTGGAAATATTGAACAAGACAACTCGTTTCACGTTTGTGTTGAATGCTTATTTGCCAAGTGCGAGTCGGGCGATAAGTGTTTGCGTATGATTCGCTTATTTACGTTTTAGTTTTGTTTTTTTTTATCAATAAATTAAAAAACAATTTATCGTTTTTAAAAATTTTATTCCATAGCAACACGTTTCAAGTTTCCCTCATGACTTGATAAAGTCAGTCTTGTGTGTTTGTTCTAATGTGGAGAAAGGTATGTATATATGTGCGAAACTTATCAAAATCAGATGGAGTGAGGGTAAGATGTGATATGGTTGGGTGCTCGAGAGAGGAGGACTGTCGTTGTCGTTGAATTGGTTACGACATGGAGTTCCAACCATATTCGAATCATTTTGCTCACAGGCCAGGTTTTTTCTCACCGCTACTGATAACGAATGCAGGACTCAGACCAAGGGTCTGCGCCTGGGTCCCCATGGAACCTTACGAACCTCAGGATATTCTGCTTCAGACACAGAATCCTGAAATTACAACAAGGAATTGGAAAGTAATCAAGTCGGAGGTAGTAAAGGACGCCGGTAGATCAACTACCATTCTAATGAACCAGGAGTTTCTTCCTCCTCTCAAATGTATAAGCTTAGATACTAATTGAAGGCTATTCGATTTAAAATCTATGGGCAAGATGAGAGAGAAGTACCTGATTTGGAGCCCGCTGTTTCTTCGTCATTCCTAAAGAGGCAAAATATCGACGATCCGACTTTTAACTCCGAGGGTACGGACACTAATGTGATAGAGTCGTCTGGCTTAAATGATGAAAATAATCCAGATTAACCTCTGTGACCGTAAGGTTACCTCGGCCAACTTTTTTGTCCACCTTAAAAAAAGTGGGGACGACAGCTATAAAGCACTCGAATCACCAATAATAAGATAGACAATGTCGCGCATCTCTAATGAGATAGCGAATAATTGGAATCTCACTCTGTGCTGGGTTCCTGGACACTCAGACGTCATACGTAATTACGAAGCAAACGAATTACCCACAAGTGAAACTAAAGAGCTCTCGACTGTTAGATGGTCTTCACTTACCAATCGAAACGGCAAGATTTAATATCCTTACATTCCATGGAACAGCTTGTTTGTTGTCTTCTAGGACGCCCCATTTATGCAACCGTCTCATGCAGTTCGGATTGAACATGTATATACATGCCTAACTGCCTTCATACTTGATGCCGCGCTACGACTCCATTTTCGGTTGAATTCGCGTAAATCTGCTCAACATCCGCACGATGTTGAGGGATGACTTCATAATTCATTTCCAGCTACTCTAGTCTACACCTTTCACAAAAATGTTGACAAATATGAGCATTTACAGAAATTAAGGTCGCATCAGAGACTTGGTTTAAGCCTGCACTTTAGAACTTTAAGCAACACTTTATAATGACAATATTGGCTATCTTATCTATCTTATCCACAAAGGGAGGACATGTTTTTCAAAGTTAAGTAATGTAAATGTGTTGGGGAGGTGATCAGATCAGTATAGACCCATTGCCATGCCCGTGGAGGGGAAAGTATCCCTTGATCGCGGAGTAATTGCATTTGCACTTTTAATTTGCCATCCGGTTCCAAAACACCTTGCTTTGTCACATAGTTCTTCGATATCCTAAAATGATAGACTTCCAAGCGATTTATGTCAGATGATAGAGATATGAAAAGTGGGTTGTGTCCTCATTGATTTTCTCGTCTCCACAGCTTCAGCAGGGAGCGCCATCTGCGCGACCGATTGATTTGGTACAAGAGTGTGTCACACTCACGACTTTTTTTAAGCTAATACATAATTGCTGCATTAAATTCCTCTGTCTCAAGGCGATAATGTACAGTTACTTAGTTTAGTTCCCTTAGAATCCTAATGACTTCATAAGAAAGGCTCTCACAAAATCCACATATTCGCAGAAAGTGTCCACCTTATTCCAGTTACTTCCGGAAAAGCAAAGTTGAAATCATCCTCTTAACATATATTTTGCAACTTGGCAAATGCTGATAACGTCGAATCCAGATAACGGGAGCTAATTCAATTGAAATATTTAAAAAAAAAAAAAAAATTCTCAAATTAAAAGATTAAGCGAAGCAAAGGCAAACTATTGTTTCTCACAAATGACTCACTCAGCCACAGGCGTAGTTACTGATTGCATCTCACTTCTGCGTTGCGCTTTCCTTCTCCACCGCCAACTACTTCCGATAGCGAAACAACGAAATGGCATTCATTTCCCTTCGTCACACTTGATTACCAACTTAATCAGGGCATTTTATTACCCGTTCTAATTAAAACGACACACGACATTGTAATGTCTTGAAAATTAATTAAAACCATGAAGCGTTTTTTTATTACTACCACTGTACCCTGAAAACGTTTTCTAGTGTGTGAATCTATAAAAAAAAAGGAAAAAAAAAACACTCCAACGATTCAATTTTTAGTCTCAGTAAACAGCGTCGGGCCGATAACCCAAGCGATAACCCGAAAATATAAAAATTTTAATTTATTGCCCGCGCGATTGAATTGTGATGGCAAAACTCTGCTCGAGAGTGGAGAGAACCTCGTCCTTATCGACTTAAGTAGAAAATAAGTAAAAAAAAAAAAAAGTATATTTTCCCATTTATTTCTATAGATTCTCTCTCCTTCGCATGCAAATCGCTTCGCGAGGGGTTAAATTCATCTTAAGGTAGAGAAGACTGGCAGCCACCAAGTTAAGCTTTAAAGGCGGTCAAGTGGAAAAACTTTTCAATTTCCCTCTTTGATCCCGGGGTGGTAGATCTACCGAAAACAGTTTAGGGACAAGTACTACAGCTACCACGCCCGATGAAGTAGGGTTTTTATGTCGTCCCGACAACTTCTCCATTGACTCCTCGTTTTACTGAAAAGGATCTCGGAGGAGACGAACCACAGTACCAATGCCTGGCTTAACGTTATTTTAAACTTTGTTGTTTCCTGCCAAATGCACCGGAAGCCGAAGTACTGCTCCAGAAACAATGGCACCGCTATCGTCGTCGGTAGCGGTTTATACGGAAAGATGAAACGAGAAGGGTAGTGCATAAAGGATATACATACATACGTATGTATGTACATATTTTTCTTGTTCCTTTTTTTAGTACAAAGTTTGAGGTTTTTATTTGTAGATCCTAAAGCAGTCAACTTTCTCTGATATGCTGAATGTTTCTTTCCTGCAAACCCAGAGAAAAGTGGCACTGGGATGGGAGCATCAGGCGAACTACCCCATTCTCATTAGGGATAGAAACTTTCAATCCACTTGAGTAAACTCAAATGCGTAACTTTCAATGGAAATGGCTAAGAGAGGTTTCTTTTTTTTTAAGAAAAGTTTTTCTTCTGTGGTACCTCTGGTCCAGAGATACTCCACTTTATAATTCAATTTGTTGAAGGATCTTATTCTTCTGTGGTGCGGTATAGTTATTATTCAGAGATTCTTTGGAGTGCGGTTGTGTATGGAATGTTTCTTTGTGATCAACATCAGTTCAGGATTTTTAACGGCTATTGGGAATTAACTCACGAGGTTGGTTTTGTTGAAAAACAAACACAATCGTTTGGTTATTTTTCACATCTTTTCGTTGATTTGTGTGAGTGAAAGAACAGCAGTGAAAGCGGAGACCTGTACTCCACGTATTGTTCTATGATAATCATCAAGCTGTTTCTGTGGTCGATGCAGGATGATCCACAGCGGAAATATGCCTGTAGGACTGTAGGGCACTGTAAGCAATTTATGCACAACGTTGCAATCGTCGGCAGTACAAAACCTTGGCTTTAGAGGTCAGTGAAGGACTAATGATATTTCTCACCAGGTTGGTCTGTGTCAGAAGTATACCACATTTTAGAACCGACGAAACTACTAAAGCAGTCAACCAGTGCAAGTTGTAAATCCAGATAGTGAACGCTAATCGAGGGGCTAAGAGTGGTTTTTCTTAGTTGTGAGAACAACTTTTTACTCACTCATTAGAATGTGTTCGATAACACAAGAAATTATCCGCTTAGTTTCAGTATTGATTGATTCAAAACTATTCACCATTCACTTTAACCTTGGTTATCAGAACGAAGAACATTTGTAGGAGATTAGCATGTTTTATCGCTAGGGGTAGGCGTACAGGCGAATGAGTGAGTTTGTGATTCATGTTCGGATCCTGTTATGGTGATGGATTTTCAATAGCTTGGCAGTATTTGCGCCAAGATCTTCTTTCAGTATTCCTAACATCCCCTATAAATATTGTATATGTACGTTCATATACACTATCACTATCCAAAGCTACTTAAGTTAAGGGCTATACATTTTGGTTGGTTTGATGGCGCTACGGTCCGGATTAGACCTCGGCTCATCCCACAAACGTGTCCAGTCAGCTCTGTTGGCACACAAAGTTTTTTGAACTCCCTTGTCACTTGTGCGAGTCACCTTAGGAGAGATCTTCCTCCTATGTCTTCCGTTTGGGATAGACTTCAAGATCATTCGGATGGGAGCACTGGTGTTTAGCCGCTCTACATGTTCCAGGAATCTGACCGGTTAAATCCGAACTTTTCTGGGCAGGTCAATGTCGTTGCACAACCCTCGCAGTTCGTAGTTGTACATTGTTCTCCAGCCTGCGTCTACATAGACGGGGCTGAAGATCATTCGACCTATCCAAGACAATACCATGCGCTGTTAACGTAGTCCATGCTTTGGCGCCGTATATGTGAACTAATGCGAGTATCGTGTTACACAAAGCCACTTTCGTTGTTCATAATACATAGATCCTTGCAAATCATTTTCTTTCTTAGCCCCAAGAAACAGCCGTTGGCAAATCTCGGCACTGGTATTGCTGTCTTAGTTAATACCGGAACCTATATAGACGAAGTCCTTAACTGCTTTATATGTACATACGTATATGTCGAGGGTGGCGTGATTATGCCTTTTGTTCTTTCAAGAACAATATTAAATAAATTGCAGTACACCGCATCACCTTAGAGATGGTCCTTTTTTTACATCGTATGCCTCTGTGAGGTCACTGCCAAGCTTGACGGAATCTGCACTAAAAACAATGAACGTAAAATTTTTGTGTTCTCTACTAGACCTCTACCGTAATATGAAAAGTAGATTTTCCTGGTCTGAAACCAGACTGATATAGACCAATTACGTTGTTTAAAAAGCTCTTCAGACACTCACAATACACCGGAATAGATATTGTACGCACTGTTGAAAATATTTATAACTTATGCCGCTTATATTGCTAACTGCGTTCAGGTCTGGTGGGCGAAAATGTTGGCTATCTGCGTCCAAGTTAAATGGTTCAATCTACCAGACAGAGTCGTCGTTACACAGTATGAAGAAGCCGTCTCTTCATGCCATGTTCGTTAGTTTCAAATTTACTACAGTCGAACCTGGTTAAGTGGAACCTGGATAAGTGGAATACCTCTTTTAGTGGACCAAATTGTACTGTTCCACCAGTTTTACTAAAAAAAATCTTTAAGTGAACCTCTAAGTGGGATGATGAGTATTAGAACATCTGTAAGTGAGTCAGATTGATGGTAAATTTTATTATTTTGTCTCCAAAAATATTTGCATTTGCTCTCCTTTACTCAAACTCGAGACCGAGATGCATGAAGTTTTTTTCCTCCACCTGAGCAAACACAATTATGTTCGCAAATTTTCGACTCCTGTCTTGGCTCCATGTACATATCTCAGGATATGCGCATATTTTATTGCTCAGTTCAATTCGTTTTGTCGTTATGTTAAGTTGTGCAAAATCTCGAAGCGTAAGTTGAACCGTTTATTAAACGAGTTTGATAATAGAAAATCAAGAGAAGAAGTTTATAAAGAGTTTCACGTGCCTAAATAAACTTTTTTTTTTAAATTTTAAAAGACATGGAGAAAATTGAGGCTGAATGTATTGAAGGTCATGGTAAATTGAAAAGAAATCGAGGTCCTGAACATCCTGAACTTGAAGCATGTGTTGTGTCATGGATTAAGTAATGCTTCGATAAAAACATACCAATAGGTGGGCCATTAATCAAAGAAAAAGCAAAATATTTTGCGACTTGGTTGAACATCACTCAATTTTCGGCAAATAACGGTTGGTTAGCAGGCTTCAAAAAAAGATGTGGTTTAGTTTTTTTAAAAAAATGTGGGGGGAAAGTAATGCTGTCGATCCAAATCTTTGCAACAGTTGGATGGAAAGTCTTCCATCTCTTTTAAACGCTTACACCGCTGAAAACATTTTTAACGCAGATAACATGGCTTTATTTTTCAAATGTCTTCCGAATAAAACTTTTATGTTTAAAAGCAACCCGTGTCATGGAGGAAAATTTAGCAGGAACGTGTTACAATACATTTGTGTGCCAATATTGAGCGATCAAATCAACCAAGATGTTTTGGATGTGTAAAAACACTTCCAAGGTATTATACACAATTTTAAAACATTTTATCGGAAAGAGGTCGTATTTCACTTCCTTAGTTTCTTGGAGCAGAACGTAAGCCCCGAAATAAATTTACTCCAGGCTATGAGATTTGCAAGGAAAGCTTGGCATTCCGTTAGCGAGACCACAATAAAAAATCTGGGCTTAGAAAAGAAATATCCGAAGAAACTCAAGAAAAGGAGGTGCAAGAAAATATGCAACCAGTAGTTACAGCTGAGGATTGGAGTAAATTTATTTGCAAAGATAAAAAAATTCGACCGAGTTTTGACGACTACGTCGCTGTGGATGATGCAGCTTTGATTTCCGGTGAGAAAACGGAAGATGATATTCTTGAAACTTGTGGGCGCTCTTCTTCCACACAAAATGAGGATGGACAACACTGCTGAACAACAGGAACATGTGTTTGTAACAAAGCGTAAAGCCAAAACTGCTTTACCTACATTACACAGATTTTTCGAATTATCCACTGTTTCCGATCAAAATGTGTTTGAAAAAATCTATGAACTTGAAAAGAATGTTTTGAACATAAACACTCAAAGGCAGAGTAAAATTAACGAGTTTTGTTTTAAATGAATATGTAGGCACGTAATTTTCCTATTTTTTTTTTTTTTTTGTTTATTACGAAGAATTTAAATTACATGAACAATTTCATTTGAATGTTTCCTTTTTCTTTTAGGTACTGCTTTCATACTGTCTGGATACTATGTATCTGCTTAAAGTGGATTAACCGTTTTTTTTTATTCTTTAAGTGAATTTGTAATTGCCTTGTACGAATTATCATTAATTTTTCTGCTACCCATATTATTTATTTTCTACATTCATATACATATGTATGTTCATATTATTGTTCAAATAAAACTCTTATTCTAACGTGCAATTACCATTTTTTAATCTGCGTGTTCAAACCGGTTTGACAAGGAAACTGGGTAACTGGAATACCTACCTCTATAAGTGGGACTAAAATAAATGGCCCAAGAAATTCTACTCAACCAGGTTCGATACTACTAGGTTTCTTTATACGTCCCTGCAGACTTCTTATCAGGCTTTATAGCGTTGGCCTGTTTTTTTTATTTTTTGGTAAAACTTCCAAACATCTTTCCTGCAATAGTTAGTTTAGTAACTCGACTTTTTATTTCATAAAAAAGAGTGTTCTTTACACTTTCAAATTCTTAGTCTACATGGTTTGGCTTAAGTCTACCTGTTTGACATAAAATAGATTTTCAGTTATTAACTACTATGTATGTACATATTTGTTTTCTGTACCATAGCGCGTTTATTACATATGTAGTTGTACTGTTGATCCCACTCTCGACTACCGTTTAAGATGTTCATTGTTTCTTCAGCCGTGAGTACCTGTGCTCCAAAAGAGTTGCAGCGAAATTCTTCGAAGATAGGGCATACAGCGATGAAGTGGAATAAGTCCTCTCGTTCTTTCAGGTTACACAGGTCGCACAAAAGCTTCAGTTCCGGGCGATGCGGTATAAAATTTAAACCTAACAGTTCACCTCTTATTTTAAATGTTGTACCTACCTACCATATCAGTTGTGTGACTCGACAGAAAAAAGTTTTATCACGCTAATTATAGTTCAATTTGGTATAATAAGCTCTGAATTGCGATGACTGGGCTTCATTTACAAATTGTTCATAGAACCTATGGCCTGTTTTCTCCCGTAACTTGTAGAACTTATATTTCAGGGGAATCAGCTGTTCATCAAGAGTAACAATGAGATTGAAGCCGCACTGCGATGCTAAGTTTTCTCAGTTTTGAACACATTTAACTCCATTACGCAACATTTCGGTAAGCACTATCTTGGGTATCCTGTCTGGTTTCATTTCCATAACTTTTACCACATAGTCGAGATGGAGCTTGAGTATATCCAGAAATAGGGGCGCTACACCAGTTTCCAGATGCAGTATGTAGTTAGGCCAACTGCTTGGTAATCTAAAAACTGTCTTGATAAAATAGCGAAGAAATTTGTCTGCGAGTTCAAATGCGCAATATCCCCATACTTGTGCAGCGTAAATCAAAATGGATGCTGCAGTAGCTCTGAATATTTTCTGCTTCGATTCGTGACTGACGTTCTTATTGTCGATGCAACAACTCCAAACAGAACAGATTGCCTCGCCTCGGCAAATTTACTTTGTAGGTGCTTGTTCATATTCAAACCGCGATATTTATGTATATCCTCGCACAATCTCTATATGCTCTCCTTAGGGCTTCCATCTTTCACTCCGAGAGTATCTGCCCCCACCGCCCCTGAATATCATAATCTTTGACTTCGATAGGTTTACCGACAGGTTCCAGGATTTACAATAGTCGTCCAGCCTATTTATCATTAGTTGCATTTTGTCCACCGAATAAGCGAGGAAGACGAATTCATCTGCGAACATGAGAGCTGGAATTAAGGTTTGGCTTATCTTGATTCCTCCTTTAACGTGATCTGTTATGTGTAAAGGAAAAATTATCGAATTTAGAAAACATTCAGGCACATCAGCAGCTTCAAAAATCCGATTGAACTCCCGTGTACTCAGGTGTACAATTTTTACAATACTTTCTCTCTATTTCTTCCACCACTCACTCAACGTGTTTCTTTTTTGCTGTTCAATAGGTCTGGTCTTTCTATGCAGAATCGCTCGGTATACCCGTACTCGGTATACAGAGATTTCATTGTGGTGATCAAGATCGGGTCAACCGGCATATCTTGGCAGTGTTTTTTGACAGTGTTGCCACTGGTTTTCAGCACTTGATTTTGAAGGTATAGAACTTTGTGAGAGATATAAGGACACTGATAAAAAATATTATGGCCGTTTCTCGTGATTGGACCCAAGGAAGGGTGCCTTAGTCTTAACACACTTTGCTGCCGCCGTTTGCTGCCGGCAAGACCTTTCAAAAGGTAGTAGTAGTTTCAACTATTGGTTCAACAATTTCATTAGTAGGAATTATTTTTTTTATAATTATTATTTGAAAAAGAATAATTAAGACATCTATGTCTTTTGAAATCAACGACATCTACATTTGAACATCAGTTATACCTTCTGACCATTTACTAAAATGCAAATTTGTTAGCTATCATCTCATCTAACCAGCCATACAACATCATTAAAGGGCAGCCATAACTATGTATATTTAACTCAATTCAAATCACTGCAATCGTGAGTGGCTTTTACAAATTTTCTCATGTGCCCTCGGACGGTAAATCAGACTTAGAACAAACACAGAATTTGTTCTTTTTCAGACCCCCTCAAAGGGTCAATAAAAGCAATCTATTCTATAAGTACACAAATGCTGGCCCGCTGAACTTCCACTTTCTACCGACATCCACAAACTGGTCAATCTTACATAAAGAATGAACTCTGGGATTCCCACATACTCGTATGTATGAACAAATATCCTCCCTTCCAGTGCGTCCTTAAGTGCATATTCAAGTCAAACAAATGATCAGAAATCACAAACGCATTTGTCAGTAGTTCTAGAGTATGCTTGTGTAACTGCTGCATTCGACTCCTGAGACATCGAGGTTAACTGGCAAAAGTGCCAACGTCATCATCGTAAACACCCGTCATTGGTGCAATTTTTCCCCCTTCTGGCTTGCTTTGGTGCAGACTCACCCCATCTACAGTGTGTTTGTTGAACTCTGAAGCAAGAGGAGCACGCGAGTAGTACGTCTGCCAGCAGAGGATACTTAAAATCAATCGAAGTTTATAACGACCAATGTATGTATGTGTATACTGTAGTGATGGAACCCTGGGGGCCGGTGGAACGGGAATGAAAAATTGTTAATTGAAAATAGTTTCCACGTCGTTTCCAAGAGAAATTATTATTAATCATCGTGTAGCGAAGAATTGTACTTGCTGCGCTCGAGATGGATGCAATTCTCTGGTAATTTATCTGGAAGCAAATGGTGGCATTATGCGGTTTCACTTTGCAGATACTCTCGCATGAGAGGCAAATGTTGATTTATTTTATTTCAAGTTGTTTATGGCACTCTTTCGATTGAACAAATTGCATATTGCATTGGAAATTAATGTAAATTGATTTATGACGGAATGATATCGAGCGGATAGTGTATGAGATAGATAATGACCCCGACGGCGGTGGTCTGACTTGAAGGACCATAGAATATTGAACTTAACAGGAAAGTGAATGTGTCTGATAAAGTGGTTTGGCAGTTTAGGTTGTATTTTGTCTGAAATTTACTTAATAATGCAATGAGATACAAAAATGTATGACCAATGCTTATGAGTTAGGCGAACGTCAGAATATTAAGAAAGTTGTCCGTTTGATTTACTTTTCGGTAATATTTCTGAACGTCATTTCCGAAAAAACCTTCTAGCGATTGTATCGTGACCTCTCTTCCTTAATCAGTAGGCCGTGTGTTTGCCTTAGAAGCTTGCGTCTTTCTTCGCAGCATTACCCTGTGCTACAGCATGTGCTCATCGGCACTCTTCATTAAACTCGAATTTCTATGTTGCCGCATAATGCGTCCTAGAGCATCGGAGAACATCACTTCTGAGAGCTTCTTGGCAACGGTTGCATTGGATTCGTAGTTACCTACTTGCGTAGTTACCTACATTCGACATTGAGCCTTCTTTCAGTATTTTTCTGATGTGCGTGTTATTCGGGGAATCCCCAAACCTACCAATGCTGCAACCAAGTGGTTGTTCTAAAATATTGAATCTCCTGTCTGAAACTAAGTTGATTCGTGAATGTCGACATGCCGGAATCGCGAAACAGTTGTAATGGTCTTTTGCCTAACCGCAAAGTGAATTAGTCTGTGTCCATTTCCAGATAAAAGTAGTGTCGTATAAGTTATACTATTCAATAGGCTTACCAAAAATGCTCTCCCTTTCAATCTTTCCGTTGAAGCCCAAAACTAGTCTTATGCCGTACTTAGAATAACGCAACCCGACTCTATATTTTCGCTTAACAAAGCCACCTAGGAGGCTATACCACAGCAGTGAGGATTCTGCACAGTTCTACAATGGTTTTTTCACTTGTTGTGGATTGCAAAATTGTGCACTCTTAATTTTACACGTCAAGATTCCCTTAGTCTATGAACGTTCTTGCTCGTATTTCATTAACCATTTTCCTGTAAAAGCAAAAGTCCTGTACACAATCTGATCATCTTGTTGTTGATCAAAGCTTGTCATTTGGTTGAGCGCACCATTATGACAATATATCCACCAAGCTGCATACGTACAGAAGTATGTACGTCTGTAGGTTTGTATGTATATCTAATACTTTTACTTTGTTTTCTTTAGGCAGCTGCTGGGAGTACACAGTGCCAATTGTTCTCATCAAAAGATATGTTCTGTCTCTGATTTAGACTTCCTACAATTCCTCAAAAAGAGAAACACCTTTTCTAAAAATACTTTCAGCAACTTTACCAGAGCAACAGTTTGTATACCTCCCATTATTTACATTATTGATGGACATTACTGGCGTCGTCGAACGCTCAATATTTCAATCTTTCTAACTGCGGAACAACCATAACATCTGCCTTTGCCTTTCTATCATCGCCCATCAAAATGTTTACTCAAACCCAATATGAAAAGGAAGAAAAAAAAAAACTACAAATAGATACACAGATACAGTGTATCTGCTGTTGAATTAATTCTTCTTATCTTGCATACCTGCTGCTGCTGCTGTTGTTGCTACCACCTATCTGCACGCACGCATATATGTACACACACAGTCACACTCATCATAATCCGTGTGATATAGATTAGAAAATCCTTTCTTTTTCTGATCCCTCCATAACCAATGTTTTGGTTTCTTGTAACCAAAACAAATAATTACAAGAGATCTCACACGATGTCTTCCTGCAGACACAATGGATTATGTATTTCCTTTCGATTCCTCGAAACCTGATATTGTGTTGTGCAAGTGACGTGGTAATTTGTTACCCAGACAAACGTTTTTTTTTTTTTTTGTAAGGATTTCTGTGTTTTTTTTTAATGTCCTCATATTAATTTCTGTTGGATAATGTCACCAATATACGAGCTAAGATGCAATATGAGATGCTGCTGCTGAAGATCTTTCAGTTGTGATAAAATTCTTGTCCCATTCCAGTCCCTGATCCCAGTCTCTCCGATTGCATCCTTTGGCTGGTCTTGGAATATTGTTTGTTCTTGCTACAGTTCGTGATAATCATAGTTATGAGAGTCAATGCATGGGACGAGGAATCGATTATCTCGGAAATACATCTCAGTGAAGCACTGTATTCCATTCAACCTCGTGTAAGAGTGAGATACTCAGACTCAGAATTAACTATAGCTAAGCATTTCTTGAGAAATGTTCGTGACAAATTTATAAATATTATTTTTCAACAACCCACGACGATAAGGAGAATTATGGACAGGGACTGGGCTCTGGCGATTGGGTTTTCGTTTTTTTTTTTTTTTCGAGTGCACTTTGATTTATTTATATGCGTATCTTTGAAGTTATTTTTTTCTGTTCCGTGGAGCCATGTAATTCATTTCAGTTAAGAGAGATCCAATTGCACGATATGCCTTTCCGTATCTACGAGTGTTATTTATGTTTGCTTATGTCGAACCGTGCATAAGTTGCAGGAGTTTTTTTTTTGTGGTGACCAACCAGATAGACTGTTTCCACGGTGGACAGTTGTGATTAGATTGATATTTTGAGATATCGGGGAAATTTAGAGTTTGATAAGCGAATACTTTTTTTACGAAGGGTATACATACATACATATGTTGAATTATGGCGTTAAGATTACGTTATGGTAAGTGGTGTCGTACATAAATTGTTTCATTGTTTCACGGTAAACATAGATTTTTCGACTGATGAAATTGCTGTTAGATTTTTGAAAGATATAACATTCACTGTCATTTGAAAATTTCAAGATTTACTACTATTTGCTTCAATCATATTTTTTATAACACAGTTTTCAAGAAGGTAAGGAGATACCGTATCTTCTAATCAATTTTTATTTGGTTGTGATAAGAAGCCATTTGTTAATAAATGTTTGTACTTATATCACTAAGGACATGCTGGTCTTGCAGTTATACGAAATTTGTCATTTCTAAAAATAGTAATAACCAACACATTTCAGAAGTCCAGTCTTTCCTTAACACACATCAGATTGGCAATGAATTGATAGCGGAAACATATTTTACTTGACAGAGTTTCTTCAGAATTTCTAAACAGAACTTACGATAGGGATACCTGTCACACTGAACCGTCATTCCGCCAGAATTTTTTGCCAGCGTAGTCTGGGAAATCATTAATACCCTCACGCTGGAAAAACGCTGCCTAAATTTACTTGGAAATTCAAAAGTTGATTCGCTAAAGTTATGGACCATTTCGAGATTTGTCATGGCGCATATAATCCACTATCTGAGCAAGCCGTACTCTCTAGGTTAGGTTAGGTATATGAGTGCCCCTGCTGACGCGTCAGCAGTTCACTAAGACCACGTAGGGTCCATTGTGCCACATGTTAAAGATAACCCTGGAAACCTAGAAATAAATCTGTAAAACTAATTGACCACTAACTAAACTACCTAGATAAACATATGTGTATATATGCATGTACATATATCTCAGGAGTTTGCTTAGGTCAATGTATTATAGCTCACCTTGCTCTAAAAAGAAATAACTGCAAGAGTTACATTTCTTTTCTGGGGTAGCGCAGGACAGTCATAAAGCAGGTGACGAATAAATTCTAATTCTCCTTCCTACTTCATAGGATAAGGTGAATCTCGGTATGCCTATCGCTACAGTTAAAACGCTACTCAAGCTTAACGCTACAAACAGTACCAATTGCAGATTGGCAAATGGAGCTACCTGTTCAATCACTAGACAGATTTGGCCTAATTTGTATGTTAAACGCTCCAACTGTCTTATAAGACATCATAGTAGGTGTCGTTACAGGGCATTGCATTATCGGTAGGCACACCACTCGGATGGGCATCTTCGCTAACGACTTCTGTAGAAGCCGCATGGATGAAGAGGAGGAAGAAACCATTCTACATCTTCTTTGTACATGTAAAACTCTCTCCACTCGTAGAAAACTGCATTTAGAGGCCTACTTCTCCAACAACCTTTGCGAACTGGCTAATGCTAGCATTAGCAGTCTCCAGCGCTTTATAACTAGCCTCATATCACAATGTGTAGCTGGCGGCAGCGCTCTTATGTAGGGAAGCTCCAGTTCCGCTGTCGTGCACACCTATGTACGCGGGCAGGTATCTGTACCTTTTGAATGATGGTTCAAGCATATACATATCTGTTGGGATTTTTCCCACCATATCAGTGAGGCATAAGTGATTATAGAACTGATGATGCTAACGTTGGTCCAAAGAATCATTTTGGGACTTATAACCCATTTTTAGCCAAAGAAGAGGCCCTACAGATCGCATTACATCAAAAAAAATGCACTGTTTAATGAGGTTTCTTGGTGATGCATCATCGGAACTTATTTCTTCAAAAATGAAGCCGGAATTCGCTTTACGGGCAGTGGCGAATTTCGAAAAGTGTACATGTCAATTAGCCCTCAACATCATGCGATTTGACACCTCGCGATTATTTCCTATGGTAGTCTCGGGGTACTATCGAAAGATATAATGTAGATACTTTGTACAGGACATAATCTTGGTGACAAATTTGCCACAATAACCGCAGAGAAATGCCAATTTGCATGGCGGGTCGTCTTGTTTCTTGGAAGTGCCTAATTGTTGTTCCAAACTTTTTCACAGCAGCCTGCAACGAATACTCATATATCTACCCATCTACGTTTATTTTAGGGTGTAAAAGGGTACCTATTCAGCAGAGTTCTTGGATTAGCCTACCTTATGAGGAGATCATAGTTCGGACTAAAAGTGTATATGACAGAGTTGCTCCATAAACACTTCTCGCATCGCACTGCAGCCTTGCGGCTCTCTTATTTTCATGTTTTCTTAAAATTTGGCATTTAAGGATATTCGCCTAGGCTATGTATTTTTTTTTATATCCTCTAAAGTCACGAGTTTCTGTTAACCGGCGAACACAAGAATTTTTTTAAATCAATTAGCAACGAAATAATTAAGTCTTTACGATTTGTGTGCGGACACAACTCGGATATCCTATACGCATCCTGTTTAGTAAATGTTTCTATGCGTATTCCTTACTAATGAGTACCACCCAAAGCGAAACTTTTTACGATCAGAGAAGGATACTCTACTCCTGGCTACGTTAAAACTAACTCCACCTCGTTTGTGTGTCACATACCAACCCGGCCTGTGAAAATAATTGCAACTTGGCACCGGAACACACATCTTGTCTCCCGGCCCCTTTTTTTACGAGTCAAAGTGCTCCTCATTAAGCATTTCATTTGTGAACATTTAAATTTAAATACACACTCAAAATACAGTCTAATGTTTCTGCAATAATTTTTCCCCTCATTTCATGTTCATTCAACGGAAAATGTATTTTTATACCTCCTTACCAGTCATTCAGTTGGGCGTTGTGTGTCATGAATAAGCAACTTCCTTGCAAAGGAAACCAAACACTCAGCTAGCATCTCCGTTTCATCTGGCAGAGAGTGCAAATATCACAAAAAGTCCAATGGGAAGGAAGAAAGAATGTCCGGTGCACCTCATTGCATGTGCCCATTTCTGTTTTCCTCGTCTTTCACAGAATCCGTAGGTAGTTGTTCAATTGACTACCTGCCAGTTGCCTCGCCTGGTTTGACTTCTACGGGCACTCAATCTTTTCAAAAAGCTGGCGTGAGACGAAACAAAAGGAAACACAATCACAACAAACTGGCCCATGAAGACCAGGCGAAGAGTCTTCCTCATCTCGAGTTTGCTTGCATTGTGCGATGTGAGGTGAGATATTGTTGCGATGGTGACCATTGGCAACAGTCTCTCATTCCTTTGGGAGGAAAGAGGAAACTCTAGAGGTAATGAATATTGAACGGACAAAATGAGCAAGGGAATAAAGATTGTCACTGCGTGGCAATAAATCAGAGGGCAGTTTCCGAGGCATTATGAATGTCTGGGACAGAGCACAGGGGGTATTGTATTGGGTTTCTTGAAATCACTGCATGGGGGAGTACGAAGGATGTGACTCTGGGTGTAGTTGGGTTTGGACATTTTATTGTAGAGGCAATAAACCAAAATGCCATGCTAAATGGGTGGTTGCGCACAGAGTGTGTTTTAATATTCGAGGACCTGATACCTGTGGTCGTTGAGTCAGATTGTTGCACAGTTGGGTATAGTGATGTGTCAATTTACTTCTCTATTTTTTTTGTTTTGCAGTTTGACGTCAGTCAGGTGACAATGAGCTATTGAACTGAGTCATTAGAGCATCGGCTTTAACGTAACCTAATGTTCAAGACGATGTTGCTTAATGTTGTATATTTATTAAAAAAAATTCGTTGTATGTAGATTGAGCTGAGTTTATGTGATACTGTGATGTCTCACTGGATCAGACTAGGTTGGAGGCTGTTCACGTTCAGAGTGCAACTACACTTAGACAAGGCATTATTCCTGACACCGTTAGTCAGTTGAAGCATGACATAGGCTGTTATGTATATATGGAATGTATGTCTGTATGTATGTGTATGTATGTATATCCTGTGTTTTCTGGGATTCGAACCTTGAACCTCCCGCTCAGTAATCCAACGCACTGACAGCTGAGCCACGGTGCCCACAGAGCTAGTAAGCAGTAGGAAGATGGAGACAGGGTACGCGATCATAATATAATATGAAAACCACCCATCAGATATGTGTTCTGACCGACACTGGACTC
The DNA here is from genome assembly GCA_946965025.1 of Blera fallax. NCBI lineage: Eukaryota > Metazoa > Arthropoda > Insecta > Diptera > Syrphidae > Blera > Blera fallax. Next base: position 24,970,643 of record OX337245.1, read on the forward strand.
ACTTACAAGGAACACTTTGAAAGAAAATGCGACAAAGCTGCATGGATAAGTGCGGTTTTATCCAAAATAATGATGAATGTTAGAGGACCCAGGTAACAAGGAGACTGGTCCTGCCAAGGATCGTGCAGTCCATCACAATATACATATGCTGCACCAATGAGGGCATAAGTAGTGATAATTAAAATTCACGCCAGAAGTATTAACTCCATGAACCGACTATGACGGTATAAGTTTCAGTGCGGGAAAGCTGCAGTAAATATCTTAGCTAGCGAAACTACAAAAGGCCTACGATGCCAAAAGTCAGAAACCCCAAGCTGTAGTCCAAAATATCATGCTGGAAGAAAGACATCAAAGCGTCAAAGAACAGCAGAAATAAAACTAGTCGTGGAAGATGGACCCATTGACTGATACTGGAAATTCAAAAACGAATGGACTGGCACCTCTGGGAAGTAGACAAGCTCCTAACCCGACATGGCTGCTATCGAGCGTATTTGAACAGGTTTGAGTTCAATAGATCTGCTTAAATTGCGGAGAGACTAGATAGGATACACAGCACATATTTTTTCCAGTTTCCACGTTTCCGTATAGAGAAGAAAGTAATACCTGACATTTGTATGTAAGTCCCGCTGGGAGAGTGATTGAATTGTGTAGCGTGTGGTTTAGTACGTATGCGCATATTTTTGGCATCGAGTATTCAGGTTTTCGAATCATACTTGCCAATAGACCGGGTTACTGTGTCCTTGGCGCAAAAAAAGAAATAGACATGTACTTGGACCTGGACATGGACACGGATATAACCATGGATGTGCACATAGGGTTGGATATATGTATACTTAGACGTGGACAAACAATGACATCGATATGGATGTGGAGTTGAAACTGGACGTAAACATAGACATGCATGTAGACATGGACATTGCCATTGACAATTACTTACATTGATTTGGACATAGTCATAGACAGAGACATAACATAAGAACATGCCATCGTCCCGACCCGTCTCAATAAAAGTCTCAGTACTCCACTGTAATATTACCTCTTCTCCCTCCATGCTACCCAACTTCTCCATATCTCGACCTCCCGCTCTGACTTCCTCATCGTTCTGCTTTAGGATGAAGTGAAGCCATTCATAGCTTCCATTGTTCGTTGATCCTTATCCTCTTGTTAATGTAGAGATAGGCTGCTAAATATTATATAACGGGGTATATAAGAGATGAGGGATTCCTTTTTTTCTATAAATGTTTAATAATTTCGTTTTCCTTTACTTTCAGGTAAGCGCCAATTCATTGAGACAACGTCTTTCCATGAGAAATTGGTTCGTATAATCCACCCGCCTTCAACCTATATGTTATTGCTTTAGCCAAAGTTAAGTCTTAAAATGCGCCACGGAAAAGAAACACATTTTCCAAAAACTTTGTGGAGTATTGACGACAACGTTTCTTAACAACATGGGAAATGAAGAAGAACGCCATATGTTTGCCTCCTGGAAAATTGCGCCACAAAAACAAAGCCAGTACTGGTTAAACTTTTCCGTCACTTTCTCCCGCCTTTCAGTCTATTCTTACGAGCAAGTCGGAGAGTGAACCGTAGGGATCCCCAAAGATGAGCACTGTGCCCGGACCCGTATCGTCGTCTGAGATGAAATCCAAACGCATGTTGGTTGGCGCCTCCAGAATCGTTGCACCGACCGCAGTCGACAAAGCCAATGTTAAATTTTGACTTTCGCAGTTATCACCTGCATTGTATAAATCCTTGGCTTTGGTCGGCATAATTCTTAAGGATTTGACAGATTTTACGTCGAATCAAGTCTTCAACTTTGAACTGGAAAGCCAGTATACTTGAACGCGTCAGTAAAGCCAATGTAGCTCTCTACTCTTGTAAAAAGGCTATAGGTAGGAGCTGGGATTTGAAACCTGAAATCAAGCACTGGCTGCAGGTGTCCGTTATCATTCCTATACTTCTTTATGGCGTGATCGTATGGTGGCCTGTTCTTGATAGAGTTGTCCACCTTGCTCAACTAGCTAAGGTACAAAGATCTGCATGCATTTGCATCAGTGGTGCACTGAGAACTATTCCCTCAGCAGCACAGGACATTTTGTTCAACCTGCTACCATAAGATATCTTCGATAAACAGATTGCTGCCTGTGCGGCCATTCGTCTGAAAGCCTCCTCTCAGTGGTCCGGCTATCAAACTGGCCACTCCTCGATATTTGATCTCCTCAACTTTAAACATGAAAATACGGACTACTGCCCCCCGAAAATGATTTTTGGCCGAAACTTCCGTACGAGCATCCCTGAACGGGATGTTTGGGACAATGCTTCCCATATCCATGGCAGCTCGGTTAACATTTTTACAGGCGGCTCTTAAACCGAAAGCGGGCTGGGTTGTGGTGTTTTCTCCGAAAAACTCAGCCTGAGAATATCGTTCCGCCTCCCTGATAATTGTAGCGTTTTTCAGGCGGAAATCATGGCGATTAAGGAAGCCCTGTCCTGGCTGTAGTGTAATGTACTATCTGTCAGGGATATTACCATTTTCACTGACAGCCAAGCGACAATCAAGTCCCAGGAATCGTGATCCCTTACCTCAAAGGCCGCTTTCAACTGCCGTCTATCTCTTATGGAGAAGACAGAGAAGTTCAACATTCACCTATGCTGGGTGCCAGGCCACAGAGACATTCCAGGTAATCATTGTAGTGTGTTCCAGGGAATTGTAAGGCCGATGAACTCGCCAAAGAAGAAACAAATTTACCCATCTTGCCGGACAATGGCACCTGAGGTATTCCAATCGCTACTCGCAAACTTAAACTTAAGCTGGATGCTGTCGAGAGTGCAGATCTTAGGTGGACAAGTGGATCAACATGTCTAGCGACAAAGCAGATTTGGCCAAAGCTGGATCTAAAACGCTCTAAGAATTTGATTTCTCTCAATATTGCATATCGGCACCACAATAGGTGTCATCACTGGACACTGCCTAATAGGCAAGCATGCTACAAGGCTAGGCCTCTTTGCGAACGATTTCTGTAGAAGCTGCAGGGATGAAGAAGAGAAGGAAACATTTTCCTCACCTTCTTTGTTTCTGCCCAGCTCTCTCCCGTAGAAGGAAGCTTCACTTAGGAGCCCCCTATTACAACGATACAGGCGACCCGATGAATATCCACATTAGGAGCCTCCTACGCTTCATAAGAAGCTAAAATTGGTTTTAACGAGTAGGTAGAGAGGAACTTTCTCCCAAGATCCACGTGGTATCACAATGGACCTTTCATTGCTCTTAGTGTGTTGGCGAATCCTAGCTGGCAGCCACTTCAACCTAACCTAACCTACTAATCGCAAAAGAATTGAATTGATGCTTTTGACGACCAAAATGCCCTTGATCCTTCTGTTTTTCTCTGGAGCTTAAAAGTTCGCTCTACTTTCGTCCGTATGGAAATGGGGCTAATAAACGCTTCTCAAAAAAATTTCGACAGAAATCCGGTTGGATTTATTTGACTTTACTGTGTTCGTGAACATATGTACATACCGCTTTAAGCTTCAAATATGTGCCATAAAGGTGACACATTTCTCTCATTAGTTGCTGATATGAATGGAAAGCAATCAACAGTGATATCCTTGTCCTAATCTACTTTAAGGCACAATTTCGTAACAATAAGACTAATTGCCAAACCAATTAGTAATTTATTTTGCGCAATGACACTCCATTAAGATCACAATTGTCTAGAGGATCAACAGTGCCTTAAATATGACCCACAATTTGCACGGCTCATTGCGATCGAAAAATCGCAATAATCGTCTTATCCAGTAACGCACCCAAACATCGTAATGTAATTTCGTAGTTTAACTTCCCAATTTTCGAAGGATATCCAACAGATCGAATAGAAAAAAGAAAACCAATTTCATAAAGGACATTTGTTACATTAGAAAGTCCTTAAGTCGTCCCGACCCTGTCCAATTGTTCTGTCACAACACAAAAGACATTTTTTTTTTCATGTGACCTTTTCGGCAAATCTTTCTTTTATGATGCGTTAGGACCTTGAAAATCACCATCTGTACCATCTGTGTATCCATTGTCAATGTATCGCATTTGATTTCTGCTCTCTAAATCCGTTTGAACGACATCACTATTCCAAACATGCAAATCATCAACAAACTGGTTGTCCGTTGTCTCTCCATCGCTCATCGCCTGTTTCGAATAAATCTCTGATGATCAGATGTATTGGCAGTGCATACACAATGTCAAGCCCTGTATGTGAAAATCCATCAAACAGTTGAAAATGTGCTAACTGAAAAGTTCACAGGAATTGTAGCTGGCAACCACTTGGGCAATGATGATGCGTTACGTGGTGGAATGCAAAATGCGTGTACGACAAGGAATCATATCCTCGCAGACGTGTGACACCAAAGTTATTATCCAATGAGCCTGGCAGTCACATGTACGAATATGTACGTATAACATGTTGTTGGAGGAGTATGGTGCATGGCGGGGTAATTCGTACGACATGACAGGCGTCGGAGATAAATGAACTCCACAGGATATTGGAGAAAAAGGGAAATTGCCAGCATCAGGCGCAATTTTCATGGAATTGATTTTTTTCATGTGAGGAATGTACATACATCAGAAAGAGAACGATGTGGTGCCTAAGGGAATATTTGTCTCTACATACGTTTAAGCTGAATTCTCATTAAATTTACAACAAGTGAGTGAAGATTGTTACACTGTTAGCTAAGAAATCCTTGGAACACTTCATATATTGGTTGCCACATGTTTGTCAAGAATTTCTTCACAGCGGGGTACATTTACATAATTTGTTCTAGACAGCGGTTAATGGGAGATGGTGCTCTATAAAAAAGGTTTCTTTTTAAAACTGCTTTTCAAACCACGTCGTTCAATATTTTTAAATGTTTGTCGCCTTATTAAAAAAGTACATTTTTCGATTATTTATGACAAATTATTGAATTTAAAATGCTGCTAGTAGCTCATCTAACTCGTATCTACTCAACTTCGCAGTATATTATCTGTTGCTTTATTTCACTAATAAGTATGTATGTAGCTCAGTGTTCCCCATGAAAAAGTCCTAATGGGCTTACTGAACTTTGTTAGCAAAAAAAAAACGGATTGTTTGACGGCTGGTGTGACACTTTACGCCATCCTGCTAAAACCACAGCCAACTCAAGTCCAAACCTTCCAATTTGCGTCCACCAAAAATCTGTTATCATGTCTCTGCAGCCCCCCCGCTCACCGTAACGTTGTCGCCAGCTTCATTTTCAAAGAAGTAGGGACCAACGATGCCAGAACTGTAAAACCCCCACACTTACAGTTACAGTTGAGGAAGTACAAATTAACTTCTCGACCATTTTGTGTGGCTTTTTAGAACCCCAAATCCCACGCACGCAAATAATCCATCCTGTTTACGTTCGCCCTGTTACACAGGACCTCAGGAATAGAATTTTTTGCACTAAGACTCTGGTGTTCTGTATAAGCGAAGACAAACCCTCTCAAACACCCGAATCTTTTCCATTAAGCGTGGTCCTACGTTGAACCACAAGGGACAACCATATGCGAGCATGGGCCGGATGAGGGCCATGTAGCAGATTACCTTCACCTTTGCATCGAGTTGGCTGCTATAAAACAGTCTATTTGTAAGGGCGAAAGCAGCTTTGGCTCCGGCCAGAGCAGAATCTATATGTTTGTCAAAATATAGATATTGGTCTAGCCAAAGCCCAAGGCATCTCACTACATTTCGACACGGTAATGGTTGCCCGTGTTGTCCAACAATTTGAACTTTCGCCATTATTTTTGATATCCGTTGAGGCTCCAGATAAGGGCGTCCTAAACAGGATGGTTTTGGAAGTTGATCTTCAGCTTCCAGTCATCGCAATACCGCTTGATCTTATCGAAGTCACGCTGCAAGAGTATTGCAAAGACCTCGATCTTTGGTCCTGATCTGTACGCTATCAGGTCGTCTGCGTACGCTATAGCATGGTGAAGAGATCCTACAAGATTGCTGGTGTAAATGTTAAAGAGGATCGGCGAATTAACAGCACCCTGTTGCAGACCAATGGATTTATAATTTTCATATAATTTTCTAATTTTATTGTGCCATAAATTGTGCTTCCGGAATAGCTTGGTTTCGCTAGCCAAAAGTACGTCAGAGCTTTGGTCTTCTAACGACTTAAAAAGTACTGTTCTTCGCTCGACCCTTATCATGGAATTCACATTCACCGCAAGGATCTTTAAAAGCGAAGAGAAACTGTAACAACTGTCATTTTGCTTCTACTTTTGAGTAAGCTAGACGTTGTAAACAAGTAATCCCATGTTTTTATACTCTCCTCAGAGAAATTCGACTGATATTCACTTGTTAAGCCCTAGGATGAGTTGAGGTTTCAATTTTCACGCACAATATGCGCAACAGCAATTCTTTCGTCAGATGAGCACGAGGATAGCTTTTGATCCCCAACCATGTATGTTTCGCGAACTATACGAATTTCCTTACACCAGCCAGTGAAAGGGTTTCATTTTTACCAAGATGCGATAAATCCCACTGGCACTTCCATTGTCATTGTACGGAAGAAATAAGACCCAACAGGATCTTAAGTCCTTAGAAATCATTCTCTGACCTTTGCCCAGCATTATGATCGAAGATCTTATTCCCAGAGATTACAGTGTGACCAAAAGTTCGGAGAAAGAATTCAAAGAGTACTTGTTTTCTTAAACTTTTTTTGGAAATACTGGTTAAAATGTAGCGAAAGGTCGTAAGAACAGGGTGATTTTCGCTATGGACGCAGACATTTATGTTTATTCCTTACAATATATTCCTTACAATACAGTCGGAGGATAAGACAAGAGCAATGTCATGAAACCGCCCCGTCTAAGGCAACAGATTGTTTTCATAGAAAGCCAAGGATATAAGCATCAAGAGGAGGTACTCTAGCAAAGCATGTGGAGCGAGCCAATTGTTAAAGTTAAATGCTGAGGGCAATCAAATACTCACGTGAAGGCCCCCGCCACCAAACAAACGACGCATGAGCTGGGAACGGTCTTATCACAGCCGTATATGTATGTACATATGCCCAAAGCACCTTCTTTGAAAATATGTACATATATATGTATGTACATACAAAGGTATGTCCCATGTTTTACTAGAAGCTCCCTTATTCTGCCACAAAACTGAGGGAGAAATTGTTTGTATTGTTATGCAGAAATACATGAAAACTAGAACCTCCGCTTTTTAGCTTTGTGATCGAACGATCACCGAACTAACATCATGCACACGTCTGATTGAAATAATTGAAATGCCTCACCAGGAACATTTTTAAAAATATGCTTATCGATGACGCACTAATGTCAGTTGTTCCCCACACGTCTCCTTATCATGTAACCCCTTTACTGGTAGCTATGTTCTCATTCTGGTTTTCATTTATATTTTTATAATAAATTCCTATATCTCCGGTTATCTTTATTTTCGTGTAAACTAATCCACGACACCGTGTAGCGACAGGGTACACATTTTAAGTGTCTTCCCAAATCCCTTATCCTTCCATGTCGACATTCAAGCCCATAACGAGGTAGGGTGCCCTGCTCGTGCAACATGTCAGAGTTTCCAGGGCCCTGGCATGTATTCGAATTCGAGGTACCCCGTTGCGTTTCGATTTTCGTTATTTCTCCCGGCAAAGGAAACATTTCCAACTCAAGTATGCAGCCAAAACAAACAAAGAAACACCACAAATATCTTACAACAACAACGAAAGGTAAACGTTCTCATTTTGAGTGGAGAGATAGAGACTGTTGGTTGTAGAGTATCTGAGAGAATAAAAGAGAGAGTCAAAAAGTCGGAATAGAATTCTGGTTTTCCATCGAACACCCAGCAGTGACGTACGTTACACCTTAAACGCCGCTGGGTGCACAAGTACCGCACGGTATAATGGTGCTGCTTCGAAACCATGCTGGTGGATGATGGTGGATGTGTTGTTGTTTTCTTTTCAGCTCTCGGTCAGCGTGCTTGTGCAGCATTGCCAAGTTTGATTTCTTATTCGAGTCAAGTCTGATCGCCAAAAGATGCATAGACAATAAATGTCGATTTGGTTGATAAATTGACTTAAGTCCTCTGATCAACCCTAATTACAAGGTTGCTATTTGTTGTATTTGTTTTTAATAAGTTTACCACTTGACATTATGACTCTTGTCCCTTTCAAACGATCGATAAAAATCTCAACAGTAGAGAAGTTTTCGAGCTGATCTACATCTGTACGCCATACACAGAAGGTAAGCAAGTAAACTGCGATCCAAATAAAGAACTGAACTGGATGCTGGACAGAGAACTGTTGAAGCACAGAAACTATCATAACGATTTATGTAATATCTACCTTTACCAAAGGCTGAAGAGTTGACAAGAATCACTCGATCCCAGTGCCCCAAATTCTTGCGTTATGTAAGGGGTGATGAAAGTTAATGAAAGTTAACTCTTAACATTTCTGTTCTGTTCTGCTAGTATACTAGCACATTTCTAGCACATCATCATAAATAGAGTCACTCTTGGACAGCGCTACTAGATTGGCCAAGTTTACTTTGAAAATCGACCGTGGTTTCGCGAAACTTTCAGACGCCTTCGTGATTCTTCTGTTGCATACATCATCGTGATCGTCCATCGAAGCAAACCCGCTATGCTGTTCACTTAAGAGTCGAAAATTATGGGCATTTTTCTTTATTCTAAGTCTAATATTTCGTAGGACGACTTTCTATATTCTCGAGTGTTGGCGTTTTTTTTTTCTTAAAATATCCTTAGTATTTCCTTTTATAGCTGAAATCGTATGCAATGAATCAACACTTGATTTACTTCTGGTGGGGACTTACTGTGGCTTATCCACACGTCATTATTGGGGATAAGTCCGTCAGCCTTTAGAGAAAGGCTCCAGACTTCTCACACTGTCTTAAGTTTGTAGTTCTTTCTGCTGAATTCTATACGGGTAGGCTACCCGTGCCTTGTATCTTCCTTTATGGTACCTCTCATGCATTTCTTTTCCCACCACTTCTATAGACTACCTTGTCCAAAGTTGTGCAGAATTAACAAGTCGATTGATTGACTTTGATTTGCACATATGTACATGACTTGATTTGCATAGCTCCGGCTCAAGATAATGATCCATAAATAATTACCAATGCAAAAAAATTTTACCAGTATTCAACCACATTTTAATGGAATCAATTTTCGAGCGCGACTTTGGGAATTCATATTTCTTTCAGTACCTACAACATACGCTGTAGACCTATTAATGTGCAGAATATTCCATATCATCGGGACCAAAAATGCATCCTGTGGGATCCCTTCCATAAAGGATGGATCACGGAAGCTTTAACTTTTCTAATTGTCCGTTTCGGGAACTACCCAATCCTTCCAAATCTGTTGTATGCTTCAAAGAACTCTTTAGTTGCAACTTTGTGTTTCTGCCCTTCTAGACGTGCTTCGTCTTCCAATAGAACTTGCTGTTGCTCCGAAAATTGGCTTTCGTTGAAGTAGGTTCAGGTAGGTTCCCTCTGAGCTTTAGTTTAATCCTATTCCACGATGACATTTCATATGTAGCAAAGTAATTTCATTGTTCTACCCGAAAGCTTATGAATATCGACTAACTAATCTCTTTATTATAGTGGCGTGACATGCTACTGCCTCTTAACATGGATGATCATTTGAGTAAACTTCTTGTTAGTTAACCCCGGTAGCGCAGCATCCGCGAACTCAAGCGGCTCTTTATCGAATACGGTTGATCTTCATGATTATTTTTTTGACTTTGATCCTATCCCGATATATCTACATGTGTATGTATGTATGTATAGCTGTGTAATTTAGTGGGTATCTAGGTTTTGGCATTCGTCCAGTGATGGTGGACAATGTAAAACGAAATGAGTCGCAACTGTGACAATAGAAAATTGTTAACCTATTGGTTCAGAAACCAGCAGCTTATTGAAACGATCGCAATTTTCTACCCACTACTCCAAAACTCCATCAATCTCTTCCTATCTATATATTTTTCGACTGACGCATGCAAAGTTCCTGGGCCATTAATCTAATTAAAAATAAATTACAGGAAATGACTGACTCGTTAGTCGAAAAAGTCAAAGAAAAAGCATCTAAAAATAAAAATCTGCAAAAAATTTCTCATCTTATTTTATCCTTATCTTGCACGAAGTGATAAGCTACTGGCAACACCGCACTTGCTATCGCTAATAGCCACCTACCTACACTATTTAGATATTTAGATACAATTGTATCTCAAGTACAACGAAAGTATGGAAAAGAGTGAGAGAGAATATTTTTTAATCACATTTTTCACCCTACGCTCTCGGTTGCTCTACGGTTCTCGCCGGTCTCTTCGTATCTCTCCGCTTCGAGTATCTGATTCAATATGTCCGTGAAACATACGTTAACTTCAGTTCAGCTGTAGTGATCGTGGTGTAAGGTCGTTCTGCGGATCTTGTTTTTTTTAAATTTCTATCTCTAAATCGAAAACTGGAAAACTTAATAGCAAGCAACACTCTATCGGCGGGCTTTTTATTTTTGAAGTACTTGTAGTTTTAGTTTTTGTTTATTTGTTCTTATTTTCCATGTGAAATTGATCGATTAAATTGAAAATCGAAAAAAGAATCCGAAAAATACTGAGAAATCAATTTTAAAAAATAAGCAAAACAAGTGAAATTATATCTGGCAAAGGAAAAAAAAAGAAAAATAATGTAAAAAATACGTATATCTACAGTGGAATTTGTGATTTATGTTCACGCATTGTGTCCGATCGGCAAATTTATTACTGCCTTGTGCCCCCTTAGGATATTTATTCATCGGCCTTCTTTGCGAAATCTTTAATTGCTGGATAACCTTCAAACACTCTAAAGCAGGAGCGCCAAACGAAAAGAAACGAAAGGAAACTAAAACGATGCAATATTTCATTTCACAAGGATATTATACAGAGGAGGAAAACAATTCACCATAAGGATATCAATTTTATTGTACACCATCCCTCCCGATTCTCTGGTATGTTGGAAAAAAAGGACAATTCATCCTTCAGTTTTCTTGAAAATCTAATATCGAAATAAAAACATTCTGAGCAGAAGTGGAGTGGAGTGGAGAAGATTGGATAAAAGTGGGGGAGTAGGAAACAAGAAAGAAAGACGGTAGCAAAGCAATTTGCTATTCTTCTCCTTTAAGTGCACAATTGAGAGTAATTTGTGAGCCCATCTATGGGATATCCATCCTTGTGTCCTTTTCTTGATAAATATTACGGAACAAAGTCAACCCACAAGAACCATTTCTCTTCAAATTTTTGTTGATTCTTTAGATTTCTATTTTCTTTTTTTTTTCAATTTCCCTATATAAACAGAAATTCGATATATTCTGTGGAAATTGTATCTTTTTGTATTTTCCTTCGAGAATATTTTCTTTTTCGCTTTTCATTCTATAACCAGACGTCGCACGCACTAGTCTGAGGTACCTGACATAAATTTCATAGACAGAAAAAAAATAGGTTGTCGTCTTTCTATCTCTAGCCCATATCTAACTCAGGGTATGGAATATCTATGATGTCAATCTAATAAGTTAGGAAGAAGCGCAACAACCATCATCAACATAGTCACACACAGGTAACCACCATCGGGTAAGAGATACTCGTACTTCGCCCTATGCTTGTTGTCCCTTTATCATTATTTTATCTGTATCTTTGGAATACCTGTATCGAAGCGAGAGATGTTTATCTTTCGTTCTCTGTCGTTCAGTCAGTGATTCGTTATTTTTTTTTTTTTTTTTTTCGTCTTCTATGGTGGATAACCATTGGTATAGACCATAATATAACGATCTAGGAAAATAATATATTTATGTGTATGCATGGGTATAGAGGTACATGGGTACCTCTTATAGGGAATAAATTATGCGTAACGTGACACCCTTTTTCGTGTTGTTCAGTTTTCCTGAATAGTTTTTTTTTAAACTTGTTTGCATCTTTTATCTGTAATACTTGTGACGACGGGTCTTAGAGTATAATTTGGTTACCAGAAACAGAGACCTTTGTTAAAGTTGGGATGTTAATGGATTTTCCAAAATAACCATTTCTGTGCGAAATTATTGTTTTGCAACTTGGGTTTGAATTTTTGTTTTAAAAAGTTTTAGTTTTGCAGGAAACTAATTTCTCGATTTTTTTGTACCTAAACGTCACCGCGGCTTAGGTTTTAGTTCGTTGAACTACTGCGTGGGAGGTTAGAAGTTCGAATCCCAGAAGACACCAAAAGGTTTTTCACGGTCCCACTGAGTAGCAATGATAATGTTTTTTACTTTGTCTTTCGAATATGGCTCATAACTGAAGATCCCTTCCATTTGTTGGAAAGAAAAGCCCAATCGAAAGAACACGATGTCAGTGCCGTCCTTGTGAGCATTGAGTGGGAAGAGAGAGGGGAAAAAATAGTACACTTGTCAACAAAAAAGGGTACCCACTACCAACGTTTTAGTCGGACCGTCCCCTTTGATACAACTTAAAGACTTACAGTACAATTTCAACCGCAACGTCCTTACCGCCGGGTACGGCTAATGTACTTAGCTTGCTAAGTCTATTTCGAGACAAGACTAGTGATACGAATATCTTATGCATATTTAAAATATTGGCCATCTGTTGGCGTTAAATATTTTTCTCTGATTGTTGTGTCATTTAAGACTATTTATTCAACCCAACCCGGCATTCTGTCAACCCAATTTTGTAGAGCCCTGTCAATTGTTTGTTGCTAAATGTTTTTCGCGAATAGGTCTATGTAAGTTTTCTTTAAATTCTTGGATCCATAGGGAAACAATGGTCCTTAACAGTTTGCAATAAAAAAAAGTCTAAGGAGTTTAAATGGCAGCTGTGCAGCACCTCTCCAAAGCGGCTGATTAAATGGTTAAGGAAATCAGTGCATGAAGGATGGGTTTTTTGACTCCTAAATTCAAACTGTGAAAGGGCTTCAGTACGACCATAAATTGTTTTACCATGTTTCTGCACTCGCTTTAGACATAATTTTTGAATATTTCCCATCATTGTACAAGCGAAATACGATTTATTTCCTCGAAAGCTTGACATTACATGTCGGTCAACCGCGTTAGCATTAAAATAACACGCTCCTTAGAAAAAAAAAAAAAAAAAAACTATTGATGGCCCGTCCTTTGTCTTGGTGCATAGAGCAGAGTGAACCTTAATAATGTCCCTCATCTCATTTTCTTACGGTTTTATTGAGATCAAAAATGAAAAATTGTTTTGACATGTCATTAGCACACGGGTCTCATGCATACATCAAAACTGGAGAATGATGTCTGCAACGGTCGTTCTTTTCGCTTTTTGGTGTACATTCCACCTTTAAAATACTCTCACACCAGCGCAGCGTCGTCGAATCGAGCGATCTTCGCATGCCATACCACATCGCCAAGCATTAGATAATATGACCCTTAAGCATTCGTTTCAAATTTTAGATTGTTTCCTGTTATTGTCGTACCATTTCAATCCTCCAGACTTCGAAACAGTGGCACTGGCAAGTAAATGTGAGGACATTGTTTTCGGTCTTCTGGAAAAAAGGACGCCTCTGTTAGACTTCCTGTTCAGTCATGTAAAAAACCTCTCCCGGTTACTAATCACGTGTGTTGTCTTAGTTCTCCATAAGCGGGTTTTGGACTCGTTTGCATATGCACAGAATATTCTTTGATGATCGTAACGAGTTTCTCGACAAAGCCTGTAATTTCTTCGTATATATTTATGATGACCTGGGCATACTGCTGTCGTTGTTGGTGGTCTTCTAGGTGTAGCTGATGAGTCACTTGTACTTCACATGCAAAATATTTAAGACTTGGTGAACATTTAGCCGCAGGGGCCACAAAAAAATGTCTGTTTGCTGAATATTCACATTCTTCACCGAACGGCCTGTTCGATGCTTGACATCGTCTAGAGCTTCATATTGCACTACATCAGCACAAAAGACGAATTAATTTGGTCATGACCGGATGCTTTTCATGTGTGTATCATTTCTGTTTTGAAAATTAAACTAACTCTCTACAACAGTTTATAATTTATTTGCAATGTTGGTTGCTTGTCACTTTGAGTGGATTACACTGCAGCTAGCTTCATATCTTTGGCAACCTTGCTGAAACGATATGAAGCTGCTTCTTATTAGTTGAAAGAAACAGCATTCGCTCTCCAAATTTTTCTCTAGTGCTATGAAGAATTGTGAGTATGTACATACATATGTATGTATCTACGCGACTAGCGCCTTCGAATCCAACATTAAATTCACTTTGCTTTTGGAGCTTGACAATCATTTTCTTCAAGAGGATGGATAAGTACTCTAAGTTTTTTCCATGAGTGTTTGGAGAAAGTCTACTGATCTGTTTGGCAGAGTTTTGTTCAGCTCGGTATGGATATATTCAGTCCGAGTGAGTAATAAATACAGCCATGATCACGTCATCCTTACTTTCCAGAATACATGTATTGTCAGCTCTTCATTTTCTAACCAGCATGTAGCTATTTGTATGTGCCTCTCACTTTTGTAACTATTGTGTCACTCCTTCTAATTTTCTCAACCCACAGATCTTCTTGTCTGCTGTACAACTTTTAATTAAAAATTATATCTCAAGTTCACGCTCTTAAATGTGCTGTCATCGTCACCAGCCCAATCACTAATATAGTCTTCCAGTATTCCAGACATCCACCCTACGGATTCCACACTATCACTTCCTAAATCAATCGAAAATTGAAATATTATATCTCACTCGACAAACAGAAAATGAAATCGTTAATCTTTTAATAAATGCTCTCGATTAGTTCGCTCATATTCAACATCAAATTTTCATGTTCTTACGCACACATGTTGTTGTCTTCTTCCTTGAGCTTACGCTTCTTCCTGCACCTCCTTAGCCATATACCGGTGCCCCCCGGCTGCCGTTGATGCAGCTCAACGCTGATGGTCATAAATCATCATCAGTTTATACGTGAATGGCGAACAGACAACCCAATGATGAAGAAAAAAAAAAAAAGAAGTAAAAGAAAAAAGTATCTATAACTGATAGTTGTTTGGTTTTATATTCGGTGGGAAATAACTAACAACATGGTTTGTGTTATTATTCTGTGTGTCTTCTTTTGATATACACTTTGGCCCGTTTTTTTTTTTTTTCATTCTTTTTTTTTCTCGTCTATTGATAATAGAAGAGTTGAAGTTCATAGGCATCGAACATATTTTTTTTGATGCCGATATCTGACGATTGATGGTTGTTTATTATGAACGCAATTAATCAGGTGAAGTAAAATTAGTCTTTGATAGAATGTAATAATGAGTAATGTTATGGAGGCGCTCAGTTGCCTTTACGGGCTGGAAGATTATAAATCATTTTGAAGAGCAAAATGCACGATTCAAAAAATAAATACATACCTAAATGAATCCATTGACATTTAGTGAAGCAAGATATGTTTTAGGAAAAGTTATTCAGTATTTTGGATATGAATACAATTTTAGAAAATTGTATTATAATGATTTTCTTTGCGTAGGAAGGTGAACATTTTTGAAAGATCTTCCTTAGTAGACAGAAGAGTGTTAGTCTTCCTACGATTTCTCCTAGTCGTTTGACTAACTAGCAATTTGTGTCTGTTACTTAGGTGAATACGTGCCCTTATTGACAGGATTATCAACGGCTCACTTAGACCACTAAGAGTCCATTGTGCCTAATATTTAAAAGCCCTGGGAATCTTAATATCAATCTTCGACCGCTAAGTTAAACCACCCAGATAAATGTATGAATCTCAGGAGTTTGCTGAGCTCAATGTTACCTTACTCGTCCAATTCTGAAAAGAAGTAACTGCCAAGAGCAAGTCTTCTTTTAGATGCCAGCGCTGGACAGTCACAAAGGAGTTGACGAACGGATTCTATTTCCTCTTCGTCCCTGCAGCTGCTACAGTAGTCGTTGTGTGGTAATCCTAGCCGTGCTGCGGCACGCGGCTATCCCACAGTGTCCTGTCACGACGCCAACAGCTATTCGGATATCCCTTTGACTTAGTTCCATAAGATTGATAGATCTCTTTTTGTCGTAGACTGGCCATAATGATTTGGCTGTTGCGCATGTATCTAATCGGTACCAGCGTTTATTGGCCTCCTCAATGGCCTCGATTTCTATCTCCCTTTGCAGTGTACTGCGGTATACTGGCCTCAGAGAGGGCCCTTGAGGAGTTCATAAGCTACCCTTCTGTGGCTAGTTCGTCCGCTTTTTCGTTACCGGAGGTATCCGTGTGACCAGGAGGTACCCACACAGGGTCACCTTATTGGCCGCTGAGGTGTCACCCAGTCGCTTTTTACAGATTTTTACGAGCTTGGACCTTATCGATGTGGACTACAAAGCCTTAATGGCTGATTGACTGTCGACATAGATGCTGATTATTTTTTCTGAAATATTTTCCTTAGTAATCATGTCTGCAGCTTGTTTTATTGCAGCAACTTCAGCTTGGAAAACACTGCACCTATCCTCAAGTGTAAATGAGCGAAATCTGTTTCAAGACTCACAGTATACACCGGCATCCGTACCGGTTTCATTTTTGATCCGTCGGTGAAGATGGCCAGTTTATTCTCGAAAGGGACTCTGCCTTTATTCCATTCCTCTCTATATCTGTTAGTTAATACTTTGATGTTAAGAATTCTCCTCTGCCGGATAACTTTTTGTTCTCTAAGTATCATCAGGTTTTTCTTGTGATACCGTTTTGCCCTTTTTTTAATTAAATACATATTTCACAGGCTTCCCCCTAATCTGATTAAATTGTTATTGCTTGGAAGGTGATCAATTTCTTCTAATTATGATAAATAAACATCAGTTTTTTATGCATCGGTTTCATATTTCGAACTGCACATGTGCATCTACTCAAAATAATTATAAAAACAGATGGACACAAATATATCCAGCCATCCGTTAGATAAATGCGCGATAAATAGTAAAATATGAAATTAAACTCAGAAATTTATTCACAAAACGAAATAAAGTAAGTATTGTAATTTGAAGGTTATGTTTTAAAAAAAATTAACATGACTGGCAATCATGCAATAACGAAATATATATTTTAATGAAACAGAGAGTGCAGTCACCACATACTTACTTGCTTACATACATAGGTGGTGTTACAGTTCAGGGTGAACCTAAGCCTCAACCAAAAAGTATTTCCAATTATCCCGGTGGTCTTTAGCTTCCAGTTGCACACTCCAAGTTAAATTAGGTCCCCTTGTCCTTGTGCGCGCAATCTCAGACGAGGTCGTCCTCTTTATCCCTCCGGGTAAGTTCGAAGCTTCTGCAATGGTATGGTCCTAGAGCTGCAGTCGACAGTGGACCTGGGAAACAAGCATCTCTACCCAACTCGCTTGCTTCCAGTTTAACATACCAATTTGTAGTCACTTTCCTCTTCTGCGAGCCGCATAAGGCGAGGTCTTCCTCTATTGCTGCGTCCCTCCGGGGTGGATTTAAAGACTTTACAGGTTTAAGCGCTCTACGGGTCTATCTCAGTCAGCTTAGTCGTTGAATTCGGACTCTTGTGTCAGTGTCGCTGCACAGTTCGTATATTTCATGGTTATATCTTCTGATCGCCTTCTATACGACGGAATCTAAGTTCATCTAAACAATTTTTCTCCCGTTGTTCCCGAGTGAATATTGAGATGCGATAACCACGCACTAGTGCTCTCTAAGACAATGTTTTCCCCTCAACCAGTGGTGTCCTGCCGTAGAACCTATCTTTGGCCTCGCCAATTTTCTCTTCTTTAGGAGCACGTTTTTAACTTGGCCAGGATGTTATTTTGTTGGGCAAATCTAAAGGGCTGGATTCTTGGTTAATCGGATATATGTATGTATCTTATAGACTTGGGCTTCGAAAATACCGAAGCAGCTCACATAAGCTCTTCACTAAATAGATCGATTTCATTGGAACTATAGACGTCGCTTTTGATTCCACCTGGATTCAAGCAACACATTGTCCTCAAAAATGTAAGTAATTTCAGAATATATTTAATGATCAGTTCGATGTGGTTAGGAAAAACGAAACATAATGAACCCCGTGCTAAGTCCTTAATGCAAGAGAAGAAATTTAAAATATTTGACAAGCTGTTTGTAGTGGTGCACATATTTACATACATATGTATTAACAGACAGTCTCTTCAACAATTTTCTAAAGATATCGCGCCAACGCAAGAGGAGCAACATAACTATTTGAGATTTAGCAAGTATAAGACGTTTGCCACAACATCACATCCCGTGCGTGGTTCTCCTAAATGCAGTGCATTTCGCAGCGTGATGTTCTTCATATGTTAACTAGATGCCGGGTTTGTTTTGCATTCACATCCTACTGTGAGGAGTTAGTTTCTACTGAATTAATAGACAATCTTAAGTCTAAAAATGCCTGAATGTATACAAAACCCTATGCCAACAACTTATTCGAGAACTATGCTTCCTTTCGAAAGAGAGATGCGACTTAAGAAAAGACTAGTTTAGAAATATCAAGGCTTTTGCAATCGTCTTCTTGAAGCACGAAAAATATTATGATATCACATAGAGCGCCCTGCCTTATGCCTTTTCTTGAAGCTGAGCCAGATCCTAACGACTCTCGGATTCTTCAGTAATTACTCCTTGATGTTTCTGGGACATTCGTCAGTGGTTGAACTTTGATAAAAAGCACTAAATCGAGCTTTCACTCTACCTTCTCATTGTGAATAGAGTTACGCTTGGATAATGTAGGCGACCTTGTGCTTTTCATGGCGCATATAATCATCCATCTGAGCAAGCCATCCGTCGAACTGTAGATAGATTTCATACCACGTACTCTCTAAATAATGCGATAGCACCAACACGTGAAAGGAAAGTGCATACCGTAGAAAATATCGCCGTTGTACACGAAAATATAAAGAAAGTTACAAATTTTTTGATAATATCGTCGGTCGCAGCAAAAAACGTAGAAAACTTTGTACTTGGCCTACACCCGCATAGGATTCAGCTGGACCATAATCTGCGTTGTTCTTTCGCTGATAGGGCTCTACAGCAGTTGCAAGCTCAGCCTTTGTTGTCGAGCAAAATTCAGTTTAGTAATGAAGCTAATTTTGGGTTAACGAGTAAGCCTATCCATAAGAAGCCCTACAGACCACATTGCAGATAAATGAGACGGTTCATATGGTTTCCACGCAGTGGCATCATCAGACCTTATTTCTTGTGTTAGTTTTTAAAATTTAAATTTCTGTCGGGCTTGAAAAACACCATGTACTCTCTATATTTTGTTGTTGAATAATAAGTTTGGAACAAAATGTCAGACAAATATGACCCACGGCTCTATTGGCAAATTATCGATGACATCTTAGCATGATTGTGGCTCAATAGTGGCAATAACACATTGGATCTGCCCCCTAACATTAGGCTTGTTTGTGGTTTATTGTCGTACCGTCCGATGGCGTCAAATCACTCGGTCTTGCTGGGCAATTCTTATCCGTATTGTTTGAGATTTCAGGAGCTGTGAATCAATTGTCTTCCTCACAGTGTGACGAATTGCGATATCTTTCTTGAATGACATGAATTTGAACAACTACAACGGGTTGAACTTTCGTGTAATGTTCTGTAATTACTAATCGGAATATTGATAGATATATGTACTTATATTAGTATGGCGCTTTTATGGGTCATGATTTTTATTATAATCAGCAGCCAAATATCGTCCTTGATTCCCGCATCAGAGCCACATGTTCTGTAATTACTAATCGGAATATTGATAGATATATGTACTTATATTAGTATGGCGCTTTTATGGGTCATGATTTTTATTATTATCAGCAGCCAAATATCGTCCTTGATTCCCGCATCAGAGCCACATACAAGCGCAAACTTTTCTTTTCCTAGATGTTCTTGGAGAAAACTTACTTAAAACTTCTTCTTGTGTATCTACTTGAAAAACTTATGCAGTTTACCTGTTTTTGCGTTGATTTCCGTGTATCTAGAAACTTATGTCACCTCACAATTCTTAGGGATCCCCCCACCTTGTGCTGAACATTCTTCTCTACCGGATATAACATATTATTTCCATTAATATTCAACTCTCTAAGTTATGGCGGTCATTTCCCGCATCTAAAACCCACCTCGGGCGTTTTCTTTTGTTAACCGCCGCACTCTCCCACATATTTTTTCCAAGCAAAATAAGACAACAAAACGAAATAGAAACATATTTTCCCTTTTACCAAGTAATTAATTATCCATTTACCAATTCATCATTCAAATCGATGTTAATACAAAATGGTTGGCGTTTGTATCGGATAGTTTTTTAAACAATATACACCGCTCCGTATATGTAAATTAAATTAATTGAATCACATTCGTTTGGATTTGCGAGAGGACTCATCATTTGATTACGTGTGGGCGCGCAGTTAACTTTGACAATATTTTCGGTCATAAATCGGTCGTAAATCTTACCGATGTGACCGATTCGCTTTTGACCATATCGTGAGAAGCAACAAGGACAGGTTGTTGTTTTCTTGATACCAGATTTCGATTTATTAGCCAGCGCAATATATCACCGTTCTGCGTCTGGTAATAAAACACACAAACATCGCCAAGCGTTTATTGATTTAGAGTCAGTCTAGTTGGTTATACGAGTACGAATCAAGCGCGCTGAGGAACCTGATACAGGTTAGCTTTTGGATTCCTCATTAGGGGTTCCTTTAGCTGGTTCTTGTTCATTTTTTATGGCATCGTTAGGGTTAGATTGTGTATTTATGTTTTTTTATTGTATTTACACTGAAATCGTTGGAAATGAAAAATGATCTGCAATTTTATGAAGCGCGCGGGGGGTGGTGGTTATGTTTAAGCACATAACCAACAAGTCAGCTTGACGAATAATTGATCACTTCACTGTGTATCTCCGGGTAGATAATTAAAGTCAAGTGAATTCAAAGAGGTGGTCTTGGTGTGGATCACCATCTCTCTTTCTTTGGGGGAAACATGTGCACGAGCCTGTTTAAATTACAGTGTGTAACCGACTATTTGCACACACCCACTATGCCCATATAGAAGGGAGAGATTTGAATCGGTGTCGGTTGCGTTTTATAGCTCATTGCAACACTAGACGCAATTTTATAACCTGGGTACTTTATTTTACGTGTCATTAGTGTGACCATACTTGGTCTCATAAATGAAAACAAACTCCACACCATACAGACACACGCATACATGCATATGTATGATGTAGACAAAACTGCGCATTAAAGGAAAGGAAAATTCTGTGGAAAACTTATTGGAAACGACAAGTCTCCCACGCCTGACGTTGGTTCCTCGAATTGAGGGGGTTGGGGGATGAGAGGCCGTCTCTAATGTCACAGAATCCTGTTTGAGTTAAAGTTCCTTATACGTATGAATTTATATGAGTCTATGTGCATAGTGCGTTTAGTTTAAGTTTGGTTAGTTTAAGTGAAGGAAACATTTTAATGGACTTTAGTGTGATGTGG
Organism: Blera fallax; assembly: GCA_946965025.1. NCBI lineage: Eukaryota > Metazoa > Arthropoda > Insecta > Diptera > Syrphidae > Blera > Blera fallax. The sequence continues at coordinate 24,992,127 of OX337245.1, forward strand.
AAATGGAACACCCACATTGAATGGATGGAATGGCAGACATGGTAGACAGCCAGAAAACTTTGGAAAGTGCCTGCTGGTGAACGATAGGAGAAGTATTAAATTTAAATTATTCGATGGCTTAAGTAGTTTTTAAGTATATTCACTTGGGGGAGTGAAGCTATGCGAACTTCGTTATTAAGTTCAAGGGAAAAATTGGAATTTAATGCGTGGAGTTGCTAAGGCAGCCGTAAGTTTAGATTTTTGAAAAATCATTGTAAAATGTGTGGAACATCGAGTTTACTGCCAAAATTGATAAGAGAAAGTCTCGTTATTTTCCCAGTGTCAAGTGTTATCCGAATTTTTGAAAATAAAACAGGGGGTAGCTATTCTTTTTTGGAAAAGATTTCCTCTAACTCACAATCTTATCGCTAATTGTTTTGATTTGTAAGCATTTTTACATCATGATTGTTCACATGTATGTAGGTACTATACTTCACAAAAACAATAAAAATTATGAAGAAAATTTTATCTATAGCTCATCGTTCATTGCCTGCCCTTGGTGACATGGCGTTTTCCAAGGCTATTAGAAACATTTAAACTGCACCTTGCAGTGTAAAACCTTTTTGGAATAGAAGATGCGTTTTCCTCGATCTCAGCGAAAATGAAAAACATCATGCAGTAGTATAGGGTGTTTTTTAAAGCCGAATAGAACTTTAAGTTAAAAAAAAATAACAGGTAACCAATTTTGATCAACATTTGGTTTTATTCGAAAGACGAATTCGTGACATTAATAGCTGAAATGATCTCAGCGAAAACTGCACCTCAAATTCTGGGACAATGGTGATGTATGTCACGAATAACACAAACAAAATTGGCTTCCACCGCCACCGCGTAAGATTTTGACGAAGCGCAATCAGTACGTCAAATTTTGGGAGCAATGGTAGTCGTATATCACGTATAACACGAGCAATGTTTGTTTCCAAGGCGTCAATTCTTGGTGGTTTATCGGCACAAGTCAGGGCCCTATACGTAGCCCCGTAGAAATAATTTAGAGGTGACATATCGCACGATCTGGAAGGGGAATTGACTGATTAATTTCTCGATTAGTCTCGGTTGCCATATAGCACGTAGGAGCATCCTGTTGGAACCACTTGTCTTCGAGACACATTTCATTCAGATTTGGATACACGTAATCAGTGTTCATAGCTCCGATCTAATTTGTTAGGGAATAAGGTCCGATAGCATAACCATCATATCAGCTGCATTTCCTGGATGCTATGATGTCTGTAGGGTCTCTTTTGGATTGGTCTCACTCCATATGAAACAATTTTCCCTGTAAGCAAATGTGTTAAGACAGAAATGATCATCAACGCTGCAAACAATTTTGTGATAATACAACGGCTCAACTTACTCGATCCCAATCGACGAAAGAACGCCGCATATGATTAACTCTTGTGTCAGATGCATCTTATACGACTAAGGGCCAAGTTCTTTACTAGAAATTGTCCAGTTAGGTTGTGGACAGAGTCTCAGTTGCTGCGGCTGTTTAGTTTACTAAACTTAGTACGCAAAAGATCATTTATTTCCCAGCGGATATGGCAAGTATATGCGACCACGTGTGGATTTTCCCAATCCCTAATCGCACAGTTTTACTTGTTGACGTAACCTCCGAGACGATAATGAGCTTCGTCATTTTCGAACTCATTCAAAGGTCACACAGATAACGAAATAGTTAGTCACTTTGTTTAAGCTCTTAACTGAGCTGGTCCACGTAAGTTATTGGTCTCCGGTCGACGAGTTGAAGTTCTTCGGTTTTCATATTTTATTGAGAAAATCAGGAATTCTTTTGTCTATGCACACGTACATATAGCTTTTGTTATGGATGTGCATACCAGTTTCTTGAGCTTTCTTTATAATTTCGACCAAAAATTATATCAAATTTGCAAATTTTCTGCAACACAGCTCTTATTTTCGGAATATTTTTTCAGAATTTGTTGAAACGTAGATTAGGTTAGGTAAATGGGTGCCCTACTTGACAGGAAGCTGTTCAAACGTAAAATTATGCATTTTTTATCACGGAGCCTTGACTCTACATATGTATGTGTCAGTATTTCAGTAGTGTTCCATCTTCAAAGTAATTAGTAGGCACTTTGTCGAGGAGAATCACAGGTTACGGCGCTAGGGCCTTGCTACTCCTAAACTTTCATTAAAGGATTTACAAAGTTTTTTCTTATCTTTTGGTAAAATGTTATCTAATGTTATCGCTTATAACTGTAATTTAGTGAAAACTGAACTTAAGTACCAGAATAAAGCCCCTTGGATTACTTGACCTTTTTTTAACTGCTGATCAAACACAATTACAAACGAAAGTGTGCCTCTTACATGATCATAGCAGTTGAAAACAAAAGGTCCCAGTTACCTTACTTGAAACATACTCTTTCATGTCACCTCATAGTTCCACTCTGGCAGTAAACATACGAAAGCTGTTAAAAGGAAAAGTAAGACTTTGTAATAACAGATATCAATATTTAAACAGCCTATTTGAACCTGCACACTGCCAACTCGTAAGTACACCTTAGGTACCCAACAAGAAAAGAAGCCTCCGAAAAATTACATAGAAGCGCTTGTAATTCTCCGCGATAACCAATTGTCTACCATGTTTGCTGAGCAATTAATCTCTAGAAAAGCAAACAATCGGCATCTTTTTATGCGATGCACTTCATACAAAGTTAGTGCTGGTAATTTAAACTTAATCTAGCGTTAATTTGTTTTTTGTTTTTTTTTTCTCAAACCAATATTTGACGTTCCAAATGTTGAGTGTAGCGTGCTCGTGCGTGTGGTTTCTACTGTTGTATCTCGTAGTATACGTTTTTTTTTTGTTAAACAAGCATCGCGGGCCATAAAAAAAGGATAAACGTATACATAATGAATAAAACAAGATCCCAAGATATCCTAAAATCCAAACTCTTCTCTTTCATTAAGCTTGAAATATATACATATTCGAGCAAAACAAAAACAGAATTTCAAAAAAAAAAAAAAAAAATCACCACAATCTGTCCATCTTTGGGGTGCATCTGCAGGCATTAATTTTAATTAATCACCCATCGTTTTTTCCTTCATCTGTCGTTCAGACGAACATAAAAAGAAAACTCGAACACAAGTACGGAAAAAAGTTCAAAAAATACCAAAAGATACAAAAATTTTCGAAACGCTATACGAAATCATTGTCTGCGATCTCTCTGGTTTTCGTGGATTCAGTTTTATATTTGTTCTCTACTTTTGTCTCTGTTCTTTTTAGATACCTACTCCTTGTGGCAGATAGTTTTTTTTATTTTTTATTTTATTCGTCTCCAACCATGAACAGATCGAAGCATAATTAATTTAAATCGTTTGTCGAATGGAAATGAAACCGAAAAAAAACCGAAGAAGTTTTTAACGTTTTCATGGGGATTTTTCATTGGAAACTGAGCAGGGAATATACAATGTGTCGTTGTGCGACAAGACAACCATCAAAGCATGCAGCTTTGTCATTTTCTTCAACAAGAAAAATACTCATTTCCACTTTTTATAGGCGAGATTGAGAAATGTATGCATTCATCCTATAGCTACGCTAAGGTTGTTCTTAAACATGTTGTTCTTTTTTTAAGGAATATGAATGTGTGATTAATTAAAATTTTAAATGAGACGAAGGAAATAAAACGTTTAACAAAAGTAGACGCAAAAAATTTGTGTATTTTTACTGGAATAATTTATTGAGTGTATCTACAATAATTTTTCTTGTTTGGAGATATTAAATGGCTGTAATAAAATTTTGTTGCCAAAATAACATATGAAAAAACGAGATTTTTGGTGTTGTTTTTTTCTTTTTTTTTGTTAAATAATTTTATTTGCAATTTTCTGAGAATTGACGGACGAGATATTTATGATGTTTTTTCTGTGAGGATCTTTTGTTGGTTATGAATAGTCATGATTGTTGGATTCGTGGAATGTGTGTCAGTTAACGATGTGTCACCATAAAATGCTAACAAAATCGATTGGAATTAAGGTGACGTGAGATCTAAAAATGCTTTAAAGCCTTTAGCTTCCGAACGATTTTATGGCAAAGACTTATTTTAGAGGGTAACTTGTAATGTGGTAATTATATCAATCCTGGAAAGAAACTTCGTGTGGTCTGCAACACATAAACCATGTTTTTTGGGGTCATTTGACTGTCACTGCAATCATAAAAATCAATTCTATCAAGGGTGAAGCTAAGTTAGTGGACTTAGCACCTGCCATAGTTTTTACAATCCGCTAGGTAGATAGATAGACGAGGCAGATCTGGCGGACTTTTCAAAAACAAGATTAGCGCTGATGCATCGCCTTGACGACCACAATTCGCGCGGCTCTGTTGTCAATTAACGTTTTTTTTTATCTAAAAAAATACATATGTACATATGTGACACATATGTACATATTTAAATCTGGTCAAATTTTCAGTTCCTTTCCTTTATATTTTTGCGAGATGATGATCATCGTTTCGATGATTAATGATGTGTAACTTGCAGGTCTATATGATCTGCACAATTCACTAGGCCTGTTGTCTAGCTTGGAGTTGAAAATTAAGTTTCCAGATGGATGTGTCCTTAGTTGAAGCTTGCTCGTAGCTCTTCGCGACAGTAACGCACAAGCTTTGATTCAATTTGTGTAGTAGAATTCGCTTTCATTGCTACCCGACCCGGCTGCTAAAGAAAAAGGTAATATCATCGCTTGGTATTGCCTTAATCGCAGGTTCTCGGGCAGCCAAGACTTCCGTTTGGAAAACACTGCTGTAGACTGAATGACGAATTGACTTGTTCAAATTAAGCCTTTCGGAAAATATCCCTCCACCTACTTCCACCATCTTGGATCCATTAGTATAGATGGAATTGTCTTCCAGTGGGATATCAGTTTCCCATTCGTCCTGACCAGAAATGGAACTGAAAAACGACTTATGGAAATCCAAATAGGGTGCTGTGTAAGTACATGCTAACATCTGCGTACATGCTAATTTGCGTTGAATATGCACATGCGCTGGCAAGTTTGATTACCAGCCCTCAGATTGGCTTTATCTTAGCGCACTTCTTGCTGCAGGTAGTAAATTAAGCATGGTTTCTAACCCTGCAGTTGGTGAGGATCGTGTTTCTCCGGTGACACGCCAGTTTTTGTATTTTAGTAAGTCTGTGATTGATGACATAGTTACATTAATTGACTGAATGGTTGTTGGTATGAACTTACGTCAGGTTACGTAAGTGGGTAGGCGAAATGGACGTCATCCACAACGCCACACTCAGTTCAATACAGATCCTTGATCTTAATCTTGAAATAAGCATGAAGTGCGTATATTCTTTGTAGTACTTTTTCTTGGAATTGATTCTTAATGGAAAGGACTAAGTGGCTAAAGTCTTCATAGATTGAACCTGTCAGCACAGTTGTAATTTTGTCTGCTCTGCCATATATTAATAGCATTATCATGGAACTTTGCGATGTTTTTCCAAGCCTCGATAAGATTAACATCTTCCTTTAGACGATAATGTTAATTTTATTTTTTGTTTAAATATAACATAGCTCATAAATTAATCTTTAATAGGTACCTACTCTTATGAATGATATTTTTTTCGAGAAATAGTAAGATAGTGATCTTAGTTGTTTTATCTAATCCAATAAATTTGCAGTCGTGTTGATAATGCTTTTGATCACGTGAGTTCTATTTTTAGCTAATTCTTTTTTTTTTTTTGTTATATAGACGAAAAAAAAATTTTTTTAGTTCGAATATTTTAATCTATTCACGCGGCGTTAGTACGTATTTAGCTTCCGAAATAGAAACACAATCGACAATAGCAGAGATCAAAGTGGATCTATCTGCCAACTTCTTAATCGTAAAATTTGTACCCTTGGAATTCGGAAGAGATTAATCCGATAGATACGACTGACTATTTCAATCTGATAACTTACCAGACCAGATGTAATCTGCAGCTTGTACAATAGGCTTATACAGATTGCTAAATTCAGTAAAAAAAACTATTTTAATCCTTATCGAAATAATTTCTTATTTTTAGATTAAAAAAAATAGAAAAATAAATATGTTTTCAACATAATTTTGTATCTTTTCCATTTCAGGTTGCCCCATTAGTGAAGAAAAGTGTCAGAAACCCTTCAATGTCATGTCAATCGTGTCAAACTTGAATTAACTACAAAAGAAATGGAAAATATGGTGAGTAAGAAAGTAAAAAATAGTTTTATTTACATAATAAAGTTCAAGTGACTAAGTAATGTTGGCTCTGCGTAGGGGATGTCTGAGTGAAATGTATAAAGAGCTCTAAAATTTTATAGAGGTTCGCATTTTAATGGAGCGGTTCCATTAAGAAGCTTTTGATTCATTCAATTTTACCGAAATATCTTGGCAACGAGCAAAACATAATTTTTACTTGACTAAGTGCCATATTCATGGCGCCATTCAAATTTCTCCCAAACTGCATCTGAAACTTTCTCTGGTTGCTAGAGAGTGATGGTTAGTTTGTGGGCTTAAGGGAGTGGAAGTACTCGCACCGAACTGCACAGTAAAGTTACGTATGTAAAAGGTGTTCTTTTCGTTTTTTCTTATATAGAATAGGTGTCAAACATAGCCATCATTTTGACATTTTTTGGCTAGCTGATCATCATGAATAGACTCCCGCTTGAACAACGCTACCAAATCATCCAAATTTACTTTGAAAGTCGGTGAATCTTATAGCGCTCATAATCGTCATCCATCGAACTGCGGCTAGAGTTCGTATCGAATACTCTCTAAATGAAGAGAATATTGATCGCTTGGCCGTCGATCGCGGTTATTGGGGCTCTATCTGTCCACTAAGTGGAATATTTTGCGTAAAGATCTTGGCCAATACACTTATGAGATCCAGCTGGCACATGAATTACAGCCTGACAACCATCATTTGCGTCATTCTTTCGTTGATTGAGCTCTAGAATAGTTGCAGGCTGACCTATTGTTGTATCGCAAAATTATGTTCAACAATGAGACCCTTTTCTCTGACTTCACGGGCCTGTGAATAAGGAAAATTGTCGTAAGACCAATCCAGAAGAGATCCTTCTGGTCACAGTACATCAGTAAAACTCCACTGTTTGCATTGTTTCTTTGCATGACTGCTCTATCTTCTTTAAAAAGGAATATCATACAGTCGGTGGCTTCTCGTTGATTGACTTCAGCATGCATTAACCAGCTTCATATGCACTTTCGGTGCGGTTGGTATTAGAGTGTCCTCCCAATGACTATGCGGTTCGGCAGATAGAAGCACCATTACCTGAAACCCAGTATTGCTTGTTGACATATGTATGTAGCTTCCAATAAAAAAATGATTTTCATACCAGATTCGACGTTATTTTCCGACCCATTACAAGCCGCCACAGAGAAGGTAAACACGGTTGATGATCATTTTTCATAAATTCTTGAGTGCAGTTAGACCTTGTAACCTCGTAACCCTTTGAAAATCATTTTTCAATATATGTATCCCTGCATTGCTTAGGCATAGAAGGGTATATTCCTTACCCCAGAGTCTTGACACCACAAATTTGTAAATATTTCAAGCACGTTGACATTGCCAGAGTTAAAATAACAAAGAAGACACCAGGGTATGGCCCTGGTTTCAAGTTGCGCTGGCCTATCTGCAAAGCTCTGGAGTATAATGACGCGCACTTCTCCATGCATATTACAATGGTACATCATTGGCAGATGGGTTTCTTTCTACAACCTGTTTTTAGTTGCACGTCAAAGTAACTGACGAGAGGTGTAAAGCAACCACAAGTGTGCAACAGGAGCGCGTAAAACATCGACAAACGTCTTTTTTATCAACACCCGGTATCGACTTATGTACATAAATGAAAGTCAGCTATGTCTTCCTGCTATTTTGAATCGTCTGCTTAAACAATCGCAATGTTCCTCAGATTTTTTCAAACCTGGCTCGGCTTCTTTCTTATTACAACTTTCTTAGCCTCTACTCCAATCGTTTCAGTACAGCATCTGTTCATTTTTATTGCAATAGAAACATGTTCAAATAAACACTAAAATTTGAATGAAAATTAATATCATTTCCATTGAAATGTCTGAAGTGAGTAAAATATGTTTATTGCCAAATAAATTTTGTCTCGCCTTCTTCAGTACTAAAATAAACATATTTTTTTCTATATTTATATTCATAGCATCTAAAAAAGGACATAAGACAAATTCATAAAATAATCTACACATTTATACAGCGTCACTATAAGAGCAAACAAATTACTAACAACTGTTAAGCATCATAAAATACGATTATGACTCCATTTTTCCGATTATAAATTCTCATCATGTATCCACTTCTTATTATCCTTGTCAAACAAAACAAAATAAAAAATAAACTCTCTTCCACCGGTTGCATCAAAGTGTTTGCATATTGATCATAAATTTGTTTACTATGTCTCTATATTATCTCAGTTCTCAGGTGATATGCGACCAAGGATACCCCTTAGATGGACAGAGAAGGAAAGAGCAAAAACACACCCAACTTATGTATGATACTAAAAATGCCATGAAAAATCAGAAAATTGTAATGTGCTTGGTTATTTGTTTAAACCATAACATAGTTATGCTCCGGACTACATAAGACCGCCTCTGGCGAGCTTGTTAAAAGCGAACACAAGTCGTTTAAAAAAAAACTTCATCAGAAAAGGGAAGAAGATGAAAACAAATAATTTAATTCCGACCTTCGGCGGCAACAACACAGCGAATATGCAAATAAATTTTCATACATACAATCCAAAGCAAAATATCTATAAGATACAAAACAAGCAGAGCAAAAAACCAAACAAGAATGCATAAAAGATGCGATGCGGTGCGGTGCGTTTCGATCTTGCAGGCAGAGTAAAGTTATGTTAATTTGTTTCGTTCTTTTTTGGTAAAATAAATGGTGAACAGAAAAAAGGATCCGATGAATTGAAATACTATGTAAATTCGGTACGAAACTCTCTTTGTGATTCCAATTGGAACATGTTTATTGATTAAATCACGCCTTTTGTGTCTGTGTGTTTCGAAATTGTAACGCAATTTAGAGCAAACACGACAACTTTCTTAATTGATTTGACGCTTTGAAGGTTGTTTTTTTTTTTATGAAAAGAAGGAAATCGTTTAACTGTGTGAATACTACGTAAAGACCTAGTCAATAATAAGAAGAAAATTTGAGCTTCAAATCCCAGAAAAACCGAATAAAAATAATCTATTTATTGTATCGATACTACAACATAAGAGGATGACTTGAGCTTGAAATTCTATGAATGCCGGTCACTCTCTACTATATTTAGAGCCCTTAATGCGCACTGTGGGCGCCGTGGCTCAAGTGGTTAGTGCGTTGGATCGCTAAGCGAGAGTTTCGACCAAAAAGTTTATTCACGGTCCTATCTCTCGCGAATGTCTGACAAACGTCCTAGAGTAATAACTGTCAAGAGAAAGCTTCTCAATTTGCCTTTCGGATATGGCTCTAATAATTTATTGTACGACCAATAATTTATTGTACTGGCCCATAAAAGGTAAGCGCAAGGTAGTCGCTGCTCTCGAAACCGTCTGGAAGTCGTAAATCCAGGCTTGCTCCTGAGTGTAAGATTCTGAGAAGATTGAGACGGTCCCAACCAAGCTAAGATTGACTCTCCGAAAAGATATAAAAGCGGGCTTCCTTAGTTGCTCTCTGCAGGCATTCTCGTGCACATTTGTAGTTTAATAGCACGAACTTCTGCTTAAAGTCGCGTTGGTGATTTTCCAAGAGCCGTCGCGTGTTGAATACTGGGAAAATATACCCTGGCACAGTGCAGCCATTGCAGTTGAGTCTTTGATTGAGGAGAATTTCTATATTTGCACGATCGTCTCTTACTAGGAAAGAGCATCAGATTAAGATTAAGTCAACAACTTATGACCCACTTGCTTACTTTTTTTAAGATCTCGTTCCTAATTTTACTGTCCATGGAGGGAAGTATCCTCCACACTAGGATAACTACACCATCCGTATGCGTGGAGCTTGATTACCTAAAATGTCAAAGTGGTGTGCTACAGGGTTACGCACTGCTGCCATCACTCTTATTTTTTGTGGTTATTAGTGATGTTTTATGCGCTGCCCTGATTGGAAACTCATGGCTAATTGTTCACCACTGTACCGGTGGAGCCTTACAAACTCCTAAAACGTTGAAAGCTCCTACAAACTCCTAAAAGAAAGAACGCGAAAGCTGTATTTGGTACGCTGACTAAGATCTGGAAGGGACAATGTTTTCAAAATCAAAACTGCGACTGTCATGCTAATGTCATTCGGAAGACTCTGTCATTGGGAAGCCACATATCTTGTCATCAGATCGCCCTCAAAATTTTCTGTCCGAACCGAATGTACATATACGAAAATGGGTCAGGAATTTATACTAGTACTCATAGATATGTAATTCACCAGCCTTTTGGTGATTTATGAGACCTGGTTTTAACAATTGTTGCTTTACAACTATCAGGTCTACGATTGCTGCTTCCAATCTTAACTTTCTCCATGGATGCACCACATTTTCATGACTTTCAGATCAAAGGCTTTAAGTGGATTTAATGAAATCCATTTCTCCCTATGACTTGTCGATCCTCTAGAAAAACAGCGAATTTGAAATTATTTACCAATATTTGATAGGAATGGGTGTCCTGTTAGACAAATCTTATTTGGGATTTATCGCTTTTTTATTCAAGGAAAGATATACGAAAGTGAAACATCTTATTATAATCAGTACTTCATTTTCTTATCCTGATTGACGTCGGCACCTCAAAATGTTCAAACATCAAGTACTTTTTCAAAGTAGTAGTAGTGTGTGGAAGAAAGGTGAATCAACAGCTTACAGTAGAAGCCTTATATAATTTTTTAATATTCATCCCTTCCTTCAACAAAAGCCTTCAATCAAAGTGTGACGATTTCTCTTCTCCCAAAAGACCCACTCGTTTATTCAAATCAACCGTCAACGGATTTTTAAAATGTCAATCTAACCCACAGTTGTCACACTGACAGGCACAAATTGTCTACAGATTTTCCGCATTCAATTTCCTACGCAAAATCTGGCTGTAAACCAGCCTTTAGGACTACGTCTTGGAATACAGAGTTCGTTTATTACTGCAACGTGTTATAGGTAGAAACATATCCGCAATTTAAATTTTAAATCCAAACAATGAAACGATAAAATGCAATATTTTGCATACGCCTTAAGTTATAGCTTCCCACCTACAGGCTATGAGAGTCTGTCGACTTTTATGATCCTTTTGGATTACTTTGTTACCAGTCAATTGTAGTCTTAGGTTGTGTCTCCTAAAGAAACAAAAAGAAATCAATTTATTTGTCACTTGGTTTTTTTTTTCCTCTCTTCACCCAGCGCTGACTTCTATTTATGGCCATCGGACAGGTAGGCAGAGAGACAGCTGACAGTTAATGTCGTCCTGTATTCTGTCGATACTTAAAAATAAAATTGACTCTTGATTGATAGCCATTTGGTGTGAGATGAATTCTTGATTATGATTAGCTAAAGGAGATACCTGCTGCGATTTCTCTTTGGTCTTTTTTTTTCTGCGCGCGTTTTATGGCAACTGACGTTGATGGATAAACAGAGAATTCCAAAGCTGGTTTAGTTCGTGGTTTTAATATCTAAAATCCTTCTTAAAAGTCCGCATACCATGAACGTTCGAATTTATCAATAATTAACATTAGTGTACGCCGACTATAAATAGTCATTTATGTAAGTAACTATTCAGGTTACACCTCCGTCTGACTTCAGTACCACCACCTGAAGACTCCTTAAATGCTGGGGTTTTCAAAAACCAAAACACTTTATTCGAAAAAGATATATTTTAGGTAATAAATCATATCTTAAAACCAAGAAGCTTTAATTCTTCAACAGATTACATCATACTGTGTATTGTGTACGTTGCTTACAATAGCCGGGGGTGTCGGCCTATTGCCTTTGTCAAAAGGGAGCTTAACGATATTTAAGGGTTCTTTCGTGTATGGTGACAAATGATTCGCACTGATATTGATATTGTGACAAAAAATACGTGTTTAATGGCGACACAACAAATTTATGGTAATTTTTAACTTAAAACTGAGCGACATTATAGCGTTTTATTAACACTCGGGTGTTATGGCACTTTAATTTGAAGACTTGAACAACTATAAAAAATGACGGATAGGTTGTGATTTTTTTTTTTTTCTTTTTTTAAATAGATACTCTAGGTCCACCTAATAGGCTAGACTTTTAAAATGTTGTAAAAATAGTTTATGGAGGTGTTTTTATCGGCATTTGATTTGATTTTCGTCGGTTTTTATGTGTCACTTTTGATCATTATCAATTGAGATACGTCATATGTGCAAATCTAAAGAAATAGATACTGATATCACATGAATAATTATCTTGTTCAACAAACAATTGAGATAATTACTTTTTAATTGCGTCATTAGAATTCAGGAAATGTGCTGTGGATACGTCATTAGTGTACGTACTACACACTGTAGCATTTGCATGAATAGATACTGCGATGGCGATTAGGTACTTTCAAGGAACTTAATGAAATGGAACTTAATGAAAAATAATGAAATCGATTTCTCCTTACTGATAGATATTTAAAAAAAAACAAGGAGTGCTCTAATAGAAGCGCACAATTTCAAATCCTATTTGTCCTCTCCTTTCGTTGCAGTTATTATTTAAGAAAGGCTTAACGGAGGAGAAGCAACGCCTAATTGTTGTAAAAACGCCTTACTCGAATGGTGAAAATCATACTAAAAATTGATTTAAAATTTTAAAGTAAATCGGTCAGTTATGGACCAACGAACTTAAGTCCTTCTCCGTCACGTGCAGCCAATGAAGAACTTTGCACAGCGAATGAAAGTGCCGCTGAGTATCTGAAAATTAGCCAAGTGAAGATCAGTTCTTCCCTTTCGGAAAAAGTCTCACCCCACTTGGTTTCCATCCTGATATGGCAGCCCTACGAGTATGATACAACTAGAAGATGCGAACCCCAATATAGATCCCGTGTGGATATAGATTGTTTGCTATATGCACTGGCCTATAGGGACATACACGGCTTATTTTGCTTAGGCGACACTGCTACAGCTATAAGAATTAAAATGAAAAAGTAACCTTTTCCACGACTGTGCGGCACAAGCCAGAGCTAGACATCGCACAAGGGGTAAAACTTGATCCAGCAGCCTTACAGAACTCTCTAAGTAGGAGACTGAAAATCTGATTAGAGTTCATCTGTCCAAAACGTGTTTTCTTTCCGATGTCAATTACATATGTACATACATCAACAAGAGGGTCACGTGAGTTGTGGTTAGGCTCAGATAGTAAGCCGAGACGGCCATTTCTGCCTACTTAACTACAGTTCTTCCATTTCGTTGAAATAATATAAGAGCTAGCCAAACTAGGCTCCGGATTACTTCTAACTGATAACAGAGACGTACCGGCACCCCCAATATAAACGATAAAACTTCGTATGTTTACCGAAGCAAAAGAAATCGTAAATAACAGGTGGAATACCTTAAGCACGTGCATATCGACCAGGAAGATCTGGCCCATACTAGACGTAAGGAAAACTAAAAAGCTCCTATCCTTAAATAGAAGGAATATGAGCCTCACAGTAGGAATAATTACAGGACACTGCCTGATAGGTAGACACGCCATTAGATAAGAACTGCTGTCAAACGATTTCTGCAGAAGTTGCAGAGATGAGGAAGAAGAGGAAAATAACATCCACCTCCTAGGAAAGGAACATGCCCAGCGTTGGCTAATATGAGAAAGCGAATACTAGGCAATTACTTCTTCGAAGATCTAAGTGATCTACAGAGATTTATCTCAAAATCTAACTGGTTTAGCTGACACTACATTATATACATATTTTACACCTTCTAGCATTGTAAAGTAACTCACAGTTATCTGCAACAATGCATTAGGTTAGAATGATTCAATCACCATCCCCATCCGTCATCGTATTGGTCACCATCAACCCATAAGAGGTTTGCACTGCAACAGTCACCTCCCAAGGGCGACAGGTGACCCTCTCACAGCTCACTAGACTAACACTAGTAAATACACATCATTCACAACTGCATATTAGTAACAGAGGTTGATTGAGTCAGTTACCTACACGGTTCACCTAGGTTCAAGTGTTCGATTGTATCAGTCACCCACGTATATAACACCAACTGCATAATAGTACCAAGAGTTCGATTGAATCAGTCACTCTAATACTCCTATGCACCTCACCACCTACACGGTACCCTCGGCACTAGATGTTAAACTGAATCAGTTACCCTATCTAGCCAATCACCAATTGCATAACAGTACATAGGGTTCGATTGAATCAGTCACCCCCAATACTCGTTTGCACCCCCTACCTTCACGGTCCACCTTAAAAATCAGGATTGATTGAGTCAGTCACCCTACCCTGGATGTCAATTGTCATGGTCAGGACATCCACCCTACCTAACCTTACCTAACCTAGGCATACACATAGGAAGTATGCTATGATCTCATCAACATAGTTGGCCACAGCTTCGTCATAGTTTAGTTGTATTCATAAGTGCATTACCACCAGCACGTTGTAGCCTGTGTGCAAAGTGATCTACTAAGCAAAGATGACCTATTATTGTGCATTGTCCAGAGTTCCCCCGAATTGCGGCATGAAAGAAGTGCATTCATTCCATCTTTCGTCCGCCAACTTCAAATATTCAAAGCTACATAAGTTGGATTTTAGAAATACCATACAAGTCCTACTTGGACTTTTTCTTTTTTACTACCAAGTGATGTTTCTTGCAGAGACCCCTCATTTTGTTAACGAAAGCCGTAGCTCGTTTGGCTCATTTCTCAGACCACCAATCGAGGATCTCTTTGCCTGCGGTTTACCCAGAATATTAAAATGTTTTCTAAGGTTTGTGCTGGTGGGGTCATCAACTCCAAGTCACTCTACACTATCGTATCTCTAGCTGATTGTTCATAAGCACCTCTTAGCATAAACGAAACTTCATTGTCCCCTACACCCGTATCATGGTTGAACTTCAAACTATTCCAAATGTGACCACCAACGCACCGTGCGTTCTTCTTTCACGCACCCGATAACACTCTTAATGTGGATTGATTTATTGCAGTGATTGCCCACTCTATGGTTCCCCTTACAAAAGAGACCGCAAGCTCCATTTCAATTCGATTTGACATTCTCGGACAGTATTATACGGATATTTGCTTTCAATATGCCTTCAGATAGGTCTTAATATCCACGAATATTTATGATACTCGTACCTATATGTTCTATATGGTTTCCCCCACTCATATGACACAGGAACAAAGATAAGACACAAAACAAACTTTGGTCAAATATTCCCCATAAATGACTAAACATTCGAGTGGACATAAATTCAATTTGGCTTGGTCTAGTTTTAAATCTTGAAAATGGGAATAACTTTCCGATACGATAACAACTATATGAATCACATGGTCTTCTCTCCGTAACGACGACTGCAATCGTGTAGAACACATTGACCTTTTTGGTATTTAAAATAAATTTAACAACTTGAAATGTTATGGCCTTCGATCGGAGGGAAGCTCATCCAAAAATCAACTGCAACTCGTGTGTAAAGATTCTTTTGCTCTCGTCTGTCTACCTACCGCCTCAGACAGAGTGTTATTCTGAGAGTAATTAACCTCATTTGTTGACATGATATGATTTCAAATTCCAGCCACATGGCCCGTACTGGATATACTCTCCGCTATGTAGTTTCACTTTTTCGCCGCTGGAAACAACATTAAATCGCTAGTTAAGTCTGTAGATAGTTCTTGTATGGCTGAAGAACACATTTTTCAGAGAAGCAATAAAAAAAAGTCTCAAAACAAAACAAAACTTCTAAAAAAAATGTTTAAAAAAACAAAACGAGGAAAAACGTGAGCTGTCGAACAAAACAAACAAAATAAATGTACTCCAGGAGCTAATGGTGAACTATGGTTCTTGTATTACCACCGCCATGTCTTAGAGTCTCTATCTCAAGTGCGTAGATACGTTTTGCCCGAGTCTGCTTTGTTTCATTCGATGATGTTGCTCTTTTGCTGCGCCAGGCGAAGGAGCAAGATATGATGGTTCTAGTGTAACCATCTGCATCAACAACATTCCCTTTAGATCCATTATCAAAACCTGGAGGAGCACCCACAGAGCAGAGCGCGCGCAAGAGGAGGAGGGCCTCCTAACAAAAAGATGGACTACCGCTGGTGTGCAATTATTTTTTGTTGTTTTTGTTTTGGGCCGTGGCGGTGGCGACGGCGGCGGCACGGTGATATTCTGGTACACAGCACACCACTATCCGGAGAGGTGAATGAATGTGAAATTCCGGTGCCAAAGATTATTTAACATGACAAGTTAACAGCTTTTATGGTCTCCGCTGAAGGCATACGGTGTTAACAGATTTACAGCGTCAATTATATGTTCTGTGTGGTGTATCTGGGAATATGATGTTTGTCTTAGGTGGAGCTGTCTATTTTCAGCAGACGTTTTTGTTGTGTCTGCTTTCTGGGGTGGTGATGGTGGAAGGTGTTGGTCTTTCTAGGGGCAAATTATTTTGTCGGGATAGAAAATGGTGATTGTTGGGTATTTTTTTTTTTTGTAAGGGACAGACGCTATAGCATCATCGGAAATGAGAAATATTCGAGTGATTTTAACACTTTGGTTAATTTATTAATTGGAAGCCATTAAAGATTTGGAAATATATCAAAGTGGTGATCAGTTTGCTTTTATTTAAGATCCGGCTGAGACAGAAAGTCTGGGGTGAAGCTAATGGGATTTCAATTTTAATTGCATTTTGATTGGACGCAAGCGAACAGAAAGATCTTATAAGCATGGGCGATGGGATTAATATTTTGAAGATCTGTAACGAATGGAAATCGTATTTTAGAAATTGGTTCCTAGTGTATACACATCATAGCATGTAAAGGGTTTTTTTCTGCATAGATATGGAGCTGTAATTTTGCACAGTGTTTTTGGCATTTATGTTCAGTAAAGTGCTGCGACGAGTTTCTGATGTTTAAAGTACAACACAATCGTCTATCCAATCAAGCCATCCTGTGAATATTTTTCATATCACATCGGGAAGAAGTTCTCCACGCCACACTCAGGTCAATGCTGACCCATTGTGTTGCCCGTTTGGGGTAAAATAAATCGTCCGTTACTATAACCCTACGTCTATACATTTATACAAAACTTAATTACAAAATTACCTGTTTTGTTGTCCTTCACATACAAACTATCTTGTCGATTTGATGACTTTCATTAGAGCTTCCATTGGCGTTCTGGGGAGTTCCTCTATGTGATTAAAAAAGTGTCTTCCCAGGAATTTGTATCTAGAATGTTGGAGGCCGGGGCAGTGGCATAGGAAGTGGGTTGTGTCCTCAATCGCTTCCTCATCGCCACAGCCTCTGCAAAGCTCCTCTTGTGTCAAGCGTAGTTTTTTCATATGATACCGTAGAATGTTGTGCCCTGTGATGGAAAGGTGGAAGTGGAAATGGATTTCCGGTCTTTCGGAACAAGTCTCTCTTTTCTAGCTTTGTCAAAAGTGGACCATAGTTTCCTTGTGATAACGCAGGTTTCTATGGAGTTCCACCTGTAGTTTGCCTCTCTCGTGGCTTTTTCCCCTGCTTCAAGTTGAAGTGTACAAAGCGGGATTCTCACGGATGGGTCTGTCAATTCGGTGGTAAATGCAGAGCCACTCCTTGCTAGCTCGTCAGCCTTCTCGTTGCCTGGTATTCCTTCGTGTCCAGGAACCCAGCAGAGTATGACTTTATGCTGCGTGCCAAGAGCCTTGAGTTCTTCGCGACAGCACATCATAAGCCTCGCTTTTATTTCAACGGCATTAATTGCTTTAATAACAGCCTGGCTGTCAATAAAAAAGGTAATACCCTCAGGAGGTATTGCCCTTACCGCAGACTCACGGACTGCTGCTGTCACTGCCAGGACCTCCGCTTGGAAAACGCTGCTATGGTTTAGGATTCGAATTGATCGTGCTATCCCCAGCGGTTCGGAGAAAATGCCAGAACCGACGCCAGTGTCCATTTTGGATCCGTCTGTGTACACAGATATGCATTCGGTAAGTGGTAATTTTCCCACTCTTCTCTGCTATGGTAGGCGCAAGAGAACGGTCTCGTGAAGTCTAATTTCATATCACATATGTACATGCAATAACATCAAAACGTTAAGGGAATGTGCGTGCTGACGATAATGTCACCGTTGTGTGCAAGGAGACCCATATTTATCGATTCGTTCCCGACCGCAGCAGTTGGAGCTCTGTGCGAGAAGATTTTGCTTGGAGATCATACACTGCACCCGTATTACATCCAGCTGGTGTGGTAATTAAAGTCACAAGACCATCATTTTCGCCATTTTTACTCCGAAAGGTGTTTAGTTTCAGGCGTCGAGTGCAGTATGAACTGATCTAAATGCAACAGAGAAATGATACTTCATAACTTATGGCAGAATCTCCCCTTCCATCGATAGATATATAGATAGATAGAGCTTTTCTTAAGCCAGACAGAGCAGTGATGGCTGTAAGGAATTCCCAGATGTTTTTTTCATAAATTCATACATATATCCATACATACATATGTATGTGCATACATACATATGTACATAAACACTTCAGTCGATAAGTAAAATTCCAAATAGTCCAATAGCTTGTCAGTCATATGCGAGGAAGTGTACAATAGATTCTGCCGTCTTTTTGTCTTTTGAGCTCCTAAAGAGTGGGTTCGAGTACCTGTGACAAACGTCCGAGAGTAATAACTGTCATGAGAAAGTTTCTCACTTTGCCTTTCAGATATGGCTCTAAACGGTAGGTCCTTTCCATTTGTTTGAAAAACTATAACACGCACAACACGAATGTTCGCGAACAGCTAGGCCTTGGACCATAACCGGTCCGTTGCGCCAAGTATTTGTATTAATATTTGTAATTAATCCCATGCACATAACGCTTAATTCATATAACACACTTAGCATCTAATGTTCCCCATTTCAAAGTCAAGTCTACATAAGACATCAATTAGTATTCCATCTGACAATACCCCATTTATCAATCTCAACATCGACAAATGGCGGCCTTATCATACAACCAAAAAAAACAAGGCGAAATCCTTTGTTGTCCTTCCGCTTCGAAGTTAATTAAGAACAAACTAATTCGATATCTTAAGTGCCACCTATTTATCAGCGGCACGAAAAAGTTAATACTAAACAAATATTTTCCCAACACAAATGTTTCCAGCCAGCCTTCTGAGCCCTATCCCTACATCTCTGCCTCCATTTCTCGCTTTAACCCTCATAAGGCTATTGAATTACATTTCTGTGCTATTTACACAATTGATCATTATGAACACGCTCTGTATTAATTAAAATGTCATTCCATTCATCCCAGCGTTACTATTGTCTACCAAGCAAAGTATTCCATCATCGTCCAGCAGCAGCTGTCAAAAACCAGGCCCATCACATCGGGACACAATTTGTTACTTACAATGATGGGGTGAATGGGAATTCACTCCCTTAGAGCGCGGCATGGAAAATGTCAACGAATAGAGTGTTTTCGGGACCACAGATGGCTGCATTCACGCGGATTACGGCGGCTCTCAATGACTGCCACTACTCAGAGCAACGATTTCTCATATCCTGCCACTGGGAAATCACATTTCAATCAATGCAATCAGTGCGGTGCATCCTTAAAATTTAATTCATCCCTAACACTCCGCCAACGACGATGACAAGAGTTTGATATTTGGATGATGTAGCTATTTCGGTCCTCATTGTGTCAACTGTCTCTTCTGAATCCAGGCACATGTGTTATGCTTTCACCCTACCTATGGGGTCATCATATTGTATGTACTCTATGAATGCCAGTGGAAGTGAAATTGTGTTTAAGGGTTGTTCACTAAATATCAAGAGTTGGCTGCAATATATCCTGAAAATTGTACACACGCATATATTTCATCCCCTCTGCAGCGCAGTCATTCTATCGTAATTATCCTGTTCGTACATACATACACATATACCACGTACTATAGCCATTAACGGGAAATTCAACAGAGCAGTGTGAGAACTTAATGGCAGGTTTATTGCTTACGATATATCCTTTGTGGTACTGGGTATATCCTTGTTTTAATTATGTCGTAAATTATAAATATTACCCGTTTGGTTAATTTTTATAGTCGTAAAGTTATTAAGGCTGTCACACACGTCTTCTTCTTGTTCTTCTCTTCTTCATCACAGGGTACTCCAGTAGTATCCGTCTTTTGTGTGACAAACTACATAGCAAGGGTGTGCTTGATATATGGCCTGTTCGTTTTATGGGTGTACTTGACGTTCCACAGGTCGTTTGGCAACCGTTTCCGTGGTCATTTTAATTCAGGATTTCCTTTTAATCCTAATCCATTTACGAGCACGACGGATTTTCAATTCTGATTGATTTTCAATTATTGTGCCTACACACTAGTTGAGAGGTACCACGAGTGTACACGTTGATTGCTGTTTTTGTGAAGTGAAACGTCGTGCAAAGTAGTCGTGTGTTTGGCTTATAATGACGGTTTCTCGGTGAGATTGTGTTGATGGTGCCACACCTAGCGACACTATTCTCGCGCACTAATGATCGCAATCACATCCGTACAATCGAATCAATACTCACCTACGTACGATTGCTACAAAAAATTGATTCCAAAGCGTTCTCACGTACAGATACATTGAGATGTGTGCGCACCTTGGGACGTTTCACTAGGCCTACTGGTTTCCCATTTTAATTTGTCAATCATGTCGGCGCCTCATAAATCTATCGATGGTAAGGCAATGTATATACATATACATACGTATCGAGCAGATATTGATTTCATCGAATACTTCCAATGACATTGAAAAATATTTACAAATGGTGTCAGTTTGGTAAATTTCAAGGTTACGTGTAACAGGGCCCGATTTTCAATCCGATTTGGTTGTACTATCTACCTACAGTTAGCAAACTGGAGCTGTTAACTTATGTATGTAGTTTTCCGAAAATGGATGGGTAAGTTATCATATGACTGGTATATGTACATACAGACGATATCTATGACAGTAATCATCAGAAATCATGAATAAACATGTATCATGGGCAGTGAGGCCCTGCCAATCCTACAAAACTGTTTTAGAGAACGCAATTCTATGGCGGCTATACTTCAACAGTTTCGCAAATTGCCTTCTAAAAATGTATGTTCTTAAACTGTAAGACCGATGGAAACCAAGTCACTCAACTGTCAAAGACTACAGGCCAGCTAATAAGTCTGTCTTATTAAAAGCGGAGAAAGACTCCAGGACGCCAAAGAAATTTTTTTTCCTCATTCTCAGTGCAGATACCATTTTGTTTTTTATTAGACGTTTGCATTTCATATGATTTTGCAAGATTATATGTATGTTCTCGTCCTTTTGCAGTCCGTTTTGTATCCCTAGAACGTGAGCTTTAGCTTTCCTTATGTCAGATTATTTTCTAGAGTTCCTTTGAAGGTATACCAGTTAGTTTCATCGGATTACTTAATATTTAATATTTAATGATCATCGGGTTTTGTCCCCGGCGCATACTACCGACCTCTAGTCAGACGTCCGAGTTCTCCAACTTAGCTTTGCATACCTTTACATGATTATGGTCGCCGTGGCTCAAGGGGTTAGTGCGTTGGATCGCTAAGCGGGAGGTTCAACGTTCCAATCCCATAAACACCAAAAAGTTTTTTCACGGTCCCACCTCTGACAAACGTCCAAGAGTAATAACTGTCAAGAGAAAACTTCTCAATTTGCCTTTCGGATATGGCTCTAAACTGTAGGTCCCTTCCATTTTTGTGAAAAATATAACACGCACAACACGAATAGGTGCGAGAAGCTAAGCCCTGGACCATTTACGTCTGTTGCGAGAAGTATTTGCATTTTGTAATTTCACTTATCCTTCAAAGAACCATTGCTTCTCGATGAGTACAAACTTCAAATTTTGTGCGTTAAGCATCCTAGCTGTGGATGTGAACCAATGATCATTCAGGCACCTTTTCTCCTCCTTACTAAGAACAAGAGGAGGCTGACTACTGTCTGCTCGGGTTACTAATTTGAAAGCGAGCCCTCCTTGATTTCCTCACGCCCTGCGTTAGGTCTGGTTGTGTACTCCGCGGCGTAGAACTCGCATCTTTCAGGTCCTCGGTAAACTCTGTCGACTTCTTAAGTTCATAAATCGTTATCTTGCTGAACCGATAGCTCCGAGTAAAATGTTGGGCCTTAATAGAATCAGAGAGTACTTGCATCTTATTTGTTATAGAAAGAGCATTCAATGTAAAAACAGGATCTGGAAAAAAAGCCCGGGAACACCTAAAACTTCCGAACCCTTAAAAACAATACTTTCGACTTGAAGTGAGCCCAATGAGGATTAGTTTTACCACTCCGCCTTAAAGAGTGCATCTACAATTGTTTCATAAGCGGCAACTGGTGTGGTTGCCGGAATATTTGGTGAACATTTTATAGAGCTATACGCCAGGGAATGCATTCGAAAATCTCCGAAGATCTCTCAAATACCTTCTTAAGCAAATGGACGTTAACCAATCTGACACGTACAGACTATGTTTTGA
The DNA here is from genome assembly GCA_946965025.1 of Blera fallax. Classification (NCBI taxonomy): domain Eukaryota; kingdom Metazoa; phylum Arthropoda; class Insecta; order Diptera; family Syrphidae; genus Blera; species Blera fallax. The sequence continues at coordinate 25,014,795 of OX337245.1, forward strand.
GGACACTGAAACTGCTGAGCACATTATGTGCGAATGTCCCGCCATGATACGTAGCAGAGAAAGGTAGTTTTACAAACTGTTCACCACCCCTTTTGATGTAATCTCCTCCTCAGCCCAAACAATCCTAATTTCCTTCGAAAACTTAATTTCACCTAGGACGCAACCCACACGAATGTCGCATAGAGAACAGTACAAAAAATCACTCTGAAAGTTGCAGTGCTTAGATGAGACTTGTAGCGTCCAAAATCTGGTTCTTGTCTTCATGTGTAAGAGTTTTCGCCTTACGGTCAAAAATGATTTTTTGGGATATTACCAACCTTTTCTGGTTTAAAATTGGATAAAAACCAAGACAATAAATGCATAACTAAGGCTATGGTAGCTGAGAAATGTTGCCTCATAACTTTTCATAAAATTGTAATTTCAATCCAATTTATGAGTTAAAGCTGTTTCAGTGACAACAAAAAGGAGCAAATAAACGTCTGTTTTGTAAGATCAAAATCACAAATATATGTATGTAGCTAGATAAAAATAAATCTGTAACAACAATACGCTTAGCTATCGGGTGTGTGATTGCCTGATTCGTTATTAATGAACTTAACGATCAAACTAAGTGGCAAATCGTAAAACACTGTAAAGCTACTTTTCATTTTGCAATAACCATAAACCATTTAGTAGCATAACTCATTTATAGCTCTTTAGAGTTCACGCCTTTGCATGCGACTTTTCATTTACATACAATCGTAAAAGAAAGCCATAAAGACACTTGTAAGAGGCTTTTAACGAAGTGAAGCAAAAAAAGTAATTAACCTACGAGTATCTTATTTTTCGTTAGTTTCGTCCTTAATAACGTGTCATGGGATTATCCACATCAGTCTCTTCATCTTGTGGTGAGCTTATGCTTGAGAATAAATTTAAAAAAATTTATTTAAGAATATCTTTCTCAGCCATTCGCATAGAGACTGTATTGCTTCGATGAGCATAAAAACGAAAGTAATTCTTTGAACTCTTACATATAAAGTCTCAAGCCCTTTCTTAGGAAACTTTATAGACACGAAAAACTCCTCAGCAACTGCCACTTAATGAATAAATAAACTCATCAATAGCATATATGTATCTCCTAATGATCATCATTCCAAGAAGGAATCTACACTTGAAAGATCAACAGACCAGATATATTGGTGCTGTGCAAATATAGTCCGGGTCAATATGGTCCAGTTGAATGTGGCAACAATTTTTTATTCCATATAAGAATCCACATCTCATCTTATCAGGTAAAGATACCCACGTTCATGCTAAAGTACTGCGCCATAACCATATTTCTCTGCACACTCCAAATACAGTGTTCTTTTTCTGGGGTCCACTGATCGTGATCGACGAGATCCTCAAACTTGTTCAAATAGAAGCAATATTGCTACTGGGGAAGTTAACCTTTTTCCAATGTGTTTACTTAATTATGAGTGGCCAGTGGTAAAGAGTGAAGAAGACGTGAGAAGACTCCTTCAAATCTTTAATTTACCATCGTTCTTGCAAAATGATCGTTGTGCCTGACTGAAGATCAACAACATCGTCTGGTTGTGGCTAAGTGAAATAAGGGGAATAATGGATGAGACTGAACGGACTTTTATGGAGAAAAAATTGTCAAGTGTGTAGGATATGGTGGTTTGCTAGAGAGAAGAAGATGATTTGACACATTTGTAATATATCTTCAAACCCTACGCTATGCTGTATTCCTAGACCATACTCTACAGATCAATTATTCTCCTTTCTAACTTCGTTTTGTTTCATGATTTGCTGAAAAGTAGCAGAAGCTGTGAAAAAGTTTAAACTTTGTTGAGATATAGGAACAGAGATTTCAATAACAGATCTGTCAAGTGTTAAAGATTTCAAAATCATGCCTGACGATGGGTATGTAGCTTACAGCTGATGAATATAAAAGCTGTCTAAGACTAAATCTGAAGAAGCGTAAGGGATCATCAAGCAAAGTTGGCACAGCTTGCACAGATTGTCCCTTGTTAAAAATGCACTAGCTTACAAAGATTGTGCCAGAAATGGATTGCAATGATCACTGATGAAAAAGTTCACTAACAAAAAAGATCGTGATGATATTGAAAATGTCAAAAAAAAAGTGAAAACTGGTAAGGTTTTAAACTAAGATAAATAAATAATAAGGATGAGATACGATGGCTTTCAAAAACTGGACCAGTTAAAGGACATGAATATGACTTATGAAGAGATCATAACGATCAGAAATTGCAAAAATTCTTAGCTTAAGGAGTTTTCAAGACAATTTACCGCGATCATATCTATCAAAGGCTGTGTTTGATAGTAGCAATTGTGCGTTTACTCGAAATGTTTGCTACTAAAGAAGTGGACAACATTTTCGATCAATCAAGAAATATACTAGATCAGTAGTACGAGCATATAGGGCAACACCACGTTACATATTTTTATGAGTGCAAGAATCATGAATATCATTTCTGATACTGATCATTACATACCACGATCAGAATTAACTTTTGAAGAAACAAAACTCTAATCGAAGCTGACACAGAAGATCACTATAAAGGAAGTCGAGAGTCGAGACTCATCCAATAGTTTTTTTTTTTTATTTATTTCCAGTTCCTTTCGATTAATTGTCTGTTCGACGGAGTATTTTCTGAACCTTAGCCGAGCTTTCTAAGATAATTCTCTTACGAAGATCTTTCTTTTGAAGATCGCAGTTGACTATGACAGATATTCTAGCTTTGGAAAAAGATCACTTGGAAAAATTACTACTTCACAAGGCCGCTTTGTTTAGTTGTTTGTTTAACGAATTGCTTTTCTTATTCTTCACCGAACTTGATCACTCTTTTGCGAGATAATTTCTAAGGAAGATCAAAGCTCAGTTTCTGTTCTCAACAGTTCGTTTATTTCGAGTTCCTTAAAAGTTCATATCTATCGAGCTCCATCGATTCGAATGAATGACACAGCTCTTAGGAATCTCTATTTGTTAAAAATCAAAAAAAATCAAACTAAAATCACAAAAATACATATCTGGAGAAAGTCATTTAAAAATATTGTCAAGATCATTGCTAACAAATGACACAGTCTGTGCAGTTCAACTCATAGTACAGCACTTATCGCGTTTTAGAGATAATTGCGACCTCTCTCTACTTTCAAGACATTGAACTTAAACCAGTTCTTTCCGATTAATTTTCTAAAAGCGTCAACAACTCAGATTATAAGATTATCAAATAAGTCTGAGGTCAATCCATTTTCAGTTTCATTTCAAATTTGTAAATGGATGTATGATAAGAATTTCAAAAACTATTCAATCTGGTTACGGTAATATTGCTAAACTTAAGTAAGAGGAATTAATCTTAACAATGATCATCATTTCCAGTCCATTAAGCAAAATCTCAACCGATAATGATTTTCACTTAAGTCTTCCCATGTTTACCTTAAGAGCTAGACCTTGATTAATTCAAAAAAGTTCAAAAAGCCTAAAGAAAATAGAAAACATTTCCCATCTTGATTGCATAAATTCAATTTTCTCTCCACACATGAATAACTTATAAAAAAAGAGCCGAAGAAGAAACCGACAAAAACAACACTTCACAGACGCCTCACTATCCTCAGTGATCGTCTTCCTCGAGATTTCCTCTTTTAACCGACGACGACTGCAAAAGCCACAACAGAAGTATGGGACAAAGCTCTCAAGTATATTTATGCATCTCATGAAAATTGAATAAAATATCAGCACCTTTCCATTAAAAAAAAATAAATAAAGTACACCACTTCCAATGCGCGCTTAGTAAGTCGAGAGATTCCAAAAAAGGTTCTCTACTGTGTTTGCATTGCTCTCGATCGTCGCCTCGTCGTCGTCGTCGATGTCGTTTTCTTCGTCATCAATAAGAAAACCCGCGCGACTTGATGAGATGACTCTTCCAATGAAATGAGAAAATTTTCTATGATTCCTCTGGATGCACCAAGAGGTAAGTCACGTTTCGACACAAGTCACCATCACCTCTTCACCCCCAACAGGCTCTTGATGTAAAGTGAAGGAGTAATCCAGCGCCCATTTCAGGTGCTTGAGGTACCATAACAAAAACAAAACGAACGATGAAGGCAAAGTGTATATATTACTAACGAGAAGGAGGCTGGAGGTGTGTACTATGATGTATGTATCTAGTTTATGAGTTATATTCCTTACGGCACACAGCATAGACAATCCTAGTGGTATACACTCGAAATGAATGAAGACTAAGAGAGAGTGAGATACAGAAGTGGAGGCGCGCAAAGGTACGCGCAGATAAACAAACAATGGACGAAAAGGTGAAATCTTGAGATCTTACGCTCCAGGTATACCAAGAGTATTACGGTGATGTGAGATATTGGACAGGGTTCACTGGAAGCCAGCCTACTGAAGTGGCAGATTGCCAACATCTTCGCTGTCACAATATCGATACGTAACGATATTGCCAAGCTACTTGAAAATAGTTACGATGGACGATGACGTGTCCTATTGTTTCACTGCACTGCCATCCAACAGTAGTAGGATACTATGATTTATGTATCTTTGAACAGACATTGGATCTTTAGAAGAGTTGGAATAAATCATAAAAAAGTGGAAGCAATTGTCTTGACCCCAGGTTTTTTTTTATCCAAAGTATCTAGGTACATATGTATATTCGTGTGACGGTAAGAAGTCTGTATCTGCACCTCCCCATCTGTTTTCAAAACTGTGTGTGGTCAATTGCTATGCCAGCTTATTCCAAGACTTGTGTATGTATCCAACGAATCATTTCTTGAATGGACTGTTGTTAGAGAAACCTGTATAAATTTATCAATCAAGTCAAATGCTTCGATCAAAACTCATCTATATTCAAAGGATATAGAATCATTCATCAATTTATACAAATGGTGTACGCCTAAGTACCACCAGAAACTTTATGACCCCGTGAGTAAGTTTCGTTTAAGTTGAAGGAAAGAGTCTTTGTGTCAAGGGTTTTCCCATGAGAAGTAGAAAACGTTCTAAAGGATATTCTCATCGTCAAAGGAGTTCCTTTTGATTTCGTGTTTTCTTTTTCCCTTCATCGGAACGGAGTGTATGGGTTGTGGGAGAGACGATAAAAGCAAGAAACTTTCTCTTCAAAGTTAAAAAAAAAAAGAACGGTGCAACTCCACATTTCGTTTTCTTTCATTTTATGCAAGTTTATTCAATTTTTATCCCATCCCACCCATTCATAATCCCTTGTCGTATCGTTTGAGATTGCACAAACCGCTGGAATATTATTTTATCGTGTGCGATCATAAATTTCATTTTAAGTTCAAATACTCGTCGTACAAAAGGATAAAAAAAAAATTAAAGGAAAATCCTTTTTTTCTCGCAAGCTTTACCTTCTTTTCATAGTAGAATTGACGTAGGGAGATGAACTTGGGGTTGTTTGACGTGTGATTTTATTTTTTTTTCCCCCTTTTTCATAGATGGACTATGGTGGGGTGCCCTTTGGGAGGTTTTCCGTCTTTCTTTTCGCGGTGCTTTTGTCGGGAATTTTACTACAGGGTATGGCAAATAGTGTTACAGTGAATTTGCAATTCGCCGTTGCGTCTTACTTTTGACAGCGCAAAGGATCAAAGCGAAAGGATTGCTGGAGAGTTTTAGTTGTCGTTTTTGTTAGAGCAAGTTTCTTGACCTTTGTGTGAATTTCGTTTGATCGTTTCAAATGCATTCATTAAATTTAGTTTTATGAGTACACGAAAGCTTGAAGTTACTTGTGAGATGGGATTTTTATGAGTAATTAGAGAAAAACTCGATTCCCCTAGAGGGTTTTTAAATAAAGTTTGATGGAGGAAACTTTGATGAGCAAAGGATAAATAAGTGAGTGACATCTGTTTAATTAAAAAGGAATCCGACGTTTGATGTTTATATAAAGTTTTTGTAAAAGTCAATGACATGAATCAGGAGATTATCTTTAAACATGACAGGATAACAGATTCTGTTGTATAGCCAATCTTTTTTGGCAATCCTTCTATGACGTAAGTATTTGGTTTTTTTAAAGATTTTTTGAGTGAGCTTGAAAAACTTAAAATGCTATATTGCTTTGCAACAGTTTTTTAACCATCTTCAATAAGGAAATCCTGTCATACAATTGTATCACAACAGGAACGATAATCAAGCAAACCGCTGAATAAAAAAAAACGTTGATGGTTCTTAAGGTCTTTTCTTGCTCAAGTTTGAGAGAATGGCATTCAGGAGTGACGAAACGTGATAGATCAGCATTGTACACCAGCTTCTCGAAAATGCCTCATTGAAAGAGCTCATTGTGAACAAGTTCTACAGTTTTGCTTGTGAACTTAGCCTTCAAGATGTAAATAAGCTTCACCCGAATAAATATTTTTGCAAGCAAAATCGACAACATTTCCCGAACCATTTAAAGCCCTCAGAAGCAAAAATGAACGGACAGTCTTGTTCGTTCAACTCATGAGTAAGTTGGACCTTGTAGGCAAATAAATCTGAGCTTTTCAGGGAATATTCTTATCCTTGAAGACTGATGTTAATTTGTTGAGCAGACGAACACGTCAATATTTTTTGTTATGCTTGAAATTTTGCACAATTTTGGCAACACTGACTTTTGAAATAATTTTCCATATTTTTCCACCATTGTTCAAGCGTGAAACGATTCTTTTCTTACCGTGAAGTCACACCACTACAAAATTTTAACTACTTTAGTGTGACTTGCGTTGAAATGACATGCATTTCAAAAAGAAACAAACAGATGGCCCATTCGTTGCGAAGTTAATGACCAGTTGCCTTAGTGCTTCGAATTATCATCTCCTTGCGACAGCTATGTACAAGCTTAACTGCCCGGTTGTCATTTAAAAAGCTGAAGCCACTACGCTGTATTGATCTATGCCAGAGGTCTGGAAGTCTGATTGCTTTGTTTTAGTCCAGGCTCCAGACTCTCCGAAAAGAAGCCTGGGTCCGATGTCCATTTTGGAGATCTACGTACAAGTGGTCATGGACCGAATTCTTAGAATGTGAGCTCTGGCGCTTTAAATGGCCTTTAGAAACTCGAATACGTCGTAGTGCAGTGCATATTTACTACGTTACCAAGTTATATAGAAATATAAAATCTTTGCATGCCATATAGTGATCGATTCATTTTTAAAAGGTCCAAAGCCTGTTTAGTTGTAACGTCGGTGGTTCCAAAGGTAGGATGTTTGTGTTAAAATCATGTTCACTTTCAGTGCGTTTCTCATTGCGGTATTTCTGTCAACGCGAGTAATTTTTTCATATAAACCTACTCTATATCTTCTCTGACTTTAGCTAAGCTTCGAGCATTCCCCATTATCATCCTGCCAAGGCAAACATCCCTATAATCAATGAACTGCTGTTTTCTACGTTTCTGTCATGATTTAGTGTCAAATAAATACTGAAGATGAAGAAGGAAAAAATATACTGTCACTCAGAGCAGATCATTGCTGCAATAAAAAATATTCAATCTTTTAACAGACCTCATTTTCCTTTTGCTCCTTTTGACGTGGTGTGATACCTTCTGTTGAACTCAGTTAAACAGGTCCTCCTAAAAATAATTTTTCAAAAAGTCACCTTAATCACACCATGAAATCCAACACCGAACACGTGTAGGTACTTCGGGAAAAAAGTCCACCAGTGTCAACTCCAAGGACAAACTACAATGTCGCAAATTCACAATATCTTTGTTAATCCCCAATCCCTTGCATCTAGAGAGATTTCCATAAAAACCACAGAATTGCTACTCCTTTTTCGATTTGTTTAAAAAAAAAATTTCGGTAGCCAACCACCAATCTGGCGATTCATCACCATTCGTGGTTATGCAGAGAGAGAAAAGAACACTAGATCTGCCTTGGACAGCTTTCAAATGAACTGGATATCAATTTTAAGTTTTAACCAAACCACACATAACCGACATACAGACAGGACAGCAGCGTCAAGAAGCCCACAACATTTAAAGAGGTCGCCTCAGAGAGCAATTAATATCGATTCCCCAGACTTGTGACCACTTGTCAAGAACTCCTGAAAAACGCTGAAAAATCCCAGCGCGACAGATTGGTGACACTCTCCAACGTCTGACACAACAACAAAAGCAACAACAAAAGATGAACAAAATCATTTACAATTTGAAATCTGTCAAATTCAATTAAACCTCAGAGACGACTCCCTTGTCTCCCTTGTTGTTGTATGGATTCTTCTTTAACTTTTGTTGTTCTTTTCCTTTTCTCATTCGTCTTTTGTGTTAAAAATAATATTTCATTATGATGATTGATTGATTTGTTAAAACAACAAAAATAATAATAAAAAAAAGAAATACTACTTTACTGGCTTAAATGGTGGTCCTAATGCGTATCTGTTTGTTATTTCATTTCAGATGTCAACATTTCGAGCGGTTTGACGCGACTCGGCGCGACTGGACGTTGTTGCATGTTGTCATTCTTTCCGTGTTCATCTTTAGTCATAGAACGAGAGAGGGAAAGAGCGAGCTAGTCATCCCAACTTGAAGGGGGTGAAAAACGAAGAGGAGGATCCTTTTAGGACTTAAGTTACAACGAACTAACGGAGAGTGCACAAAATCAGCTCGTCCTGATTTTAGTGTAGCCCCATCCCTGTGAACTGTAATCAAATGATCAATCAAACAGAAAATCTCGTCAGAATGTCTGCGAAACACAGTAGAAGAAGATCACCGCCACATTCGAGTTTAAGAATATTGTCCCACGTGCTTATCGTTTGTGTTCTTGTGACACAAATCACAGCCGATGGCATGCAACACATGACAGATAATGGTGGCGGCGGTGGTGGCGGTGGTATTGGCGGTATGGGCGGCGGCAGCATGTCCATGGAAGTTAGTCCCGCTCCTGCGTTTGGTCTGCCAGCGATGCCGAAGGACCCAAATTCGCGTTGCGAAGAAATTACCATTCCCATGTGCCGGGGTATCGGCTACAATATGACGTCATTCCCAAATGAAATGAACCACGAGACGCAGGATGAAGCGGGTCTGGAGGTCCATCAGTTTTGGCCACTGGTGGAGATCAAGTGCTCGCCAGATTTGAAATTTTTCCTATGCTCGATGTACACTCCGATCTGTCTGGAGGACTATCACAAGCCATTGCCAGTGTGTCGATCAGTTTGCGAACGCGCACGATCAGGCTGCGCCCCAATCATGCAGCAGTATAGCTTTGAATGGCCTGAACGGATGGCTTGTGAGCATCTGCCCTATCATGGGGATCCAGAGAATCTTTGCATGGAACAGCCAACATATACGGAGAACGAAGGAACTGGGCACTCTTCGGGTGGCTCAGGAGGCTCTGGAGGCTCGTCCAGAGGTGACTCGGGCGCTGGTGGCGCGGGTGGATCTGGCGGCAAGTCGAACCGCAACAAGTCGCAATCGGCCAAATGCAAAGGAAAGAATTCAAAAAACTGCCAAAATTCCCTAGGAGAAAGAACAAAGGAGTGCACATGCAGTTGCCGTCCACCACTGATACTCCTGGGGAAGGAAAACCACTGGTACAACACAACTGTCGGAAGGGTGGCCGGCGTGTCAAACTGCGGAATACCATGCAAGGGCCCGTTCTTCACAAACGACGAAAAGGAGTTCGCCGGAATATGGATCGCCCTGTGGTCGGGCCTGTGCTTCATCAGCACTCTAATGACACTCACAACGTTCATCATCGACACCGAAAGGTTCAAGTATCCTGAGAGGCCGATTGTCTTCCTGTCGGCTTGCTACTTTATGGTGGCTGTAGGCTATCTATCCAAGACTTTTATGAATAATGATGAAATCGCCTGTGATGGTAGGATTTTGCGTCAGTCCTCCACTGGACCACAGTCGTGTACATTGGTGTTCCTGTTGGTATATTTCTTTGGAATGGCTTCATCCATCTGGTGGGTGATTCTTTCGTTTACCTGGTTCCTAGCAGCGGGTTTGAAATGGGGCAATGAAGCTATCACCAAGCACTCACAGTATTTCCATCTGGCTGCCTGGTTGATTCCGACGATACAGAGTGTGGCGGTGTTACTGCTGTCAGCCGTAGATGGCGATCCGATTCTCGGGATCTGCTATGTGGGAAATCTCAACACTGATCATCTGAAAACATTTGTGTTAGCTCCGCTATTTGTATACCTTGTCATTGGAACGACCTTTTTAATGGCGGGTTTCGTTTCACTCTTCCGCATTCGATCAGTGATCAAGCAGCAGGGAGGCGTTGGAGCTGGCGTCAAGGCTGATAAACTAGAAAAGCTTATGATTCGTATTGGTATCTTCTCCGTCCTGTATACCGTCCCGGCGACAATTGTCATTGGATGCTACCTATACGAAGCAGCTTATTTCGAGGATTGGATCAAAGCACTGGCATGCCCGTGCGCTAATCTCAAGGGTCCCGCCAAAAAGCCCCTCTACTCCGTTCTCATGCTGAAATACTTTATGGCACTGGCTGTTGGTATAACATCCGGCGTTTGGATTTGGTCTGGTAAGACTCTCGAATCATGGCGACGCTTCTGGAGGCGGCTATTCGGCTCTCCAGATCATACAGGTGCAAATCAGGCCCTCATCAAACAACGTCCCCCCGTTCCTCATCCATACGCTGGATCTGGAATGGGTGTGCCCGGCTCGGCGGCCGGTTCACTATTGGCAACTCCTTATACTCAGGCAGGCGCCAGTGTTGCATCGACCAGCCATCACCATTTGCACCACCATGTCTTGAAACAACCACCGGCCAGTCATGTATGACCTGGCGAGTCAGGAGGTGCTTCAACCGCTGGCGGTATGCCAATGGGTGGAGGCGGCAGTACGATCGGCGGTAGTAGTGTACTTGGCAGCGGTCACGGTGGTGGTATGCCCATGAGCGCTGGCATCAGCAGTAGTACGGTTGGTGGTATGGTAGGTAGCGGCGGTATGGTAGGAGCTCCTCCTGGCATGATGACAAGCGGTGGTGGAATTGGTAGTGGTGTTGGTGGTGGAACACCTGGCAATAATGGTGGCGGCGGTGGTGGTGTTATGTTACCTGGCGGTGGTGTTGGCGGTGGTTGCTATGGCGGACAAAGTACGGCCCCCGGTTCCGTTGTAGACTCTCGTGCCGTATCAGTTGTGGTAACGTTGCCCGGCCCTCAGCATGGGCAAGCGTTGAGTGATTATGGTCCTATATAGTTAATGGCACGTCCATATACCGCCCATTGGGTATCGACCAGTAGCTTTAGCCAACTCTAAGCTCCTGTGTTGGGCGCCACTGTTAACACTTACCACCAAAAAAAAAAAAAAATACGACAAACACCCCATTTATCTAGTCCATTGAAGAGTTTTCATTGAAAACGTAAAACACATGCACAATTAAGTAAATTTTTTATTTCTTTTTTAATTATATTAACTATACAAGAAAAAAACAAAAAACAATAAAACAAAAACCCTCACCATTAAATGGTAAGGACAGTGTAATATTTTAATTTTATATTTTTTTTATATATACTATACATATATAAATAACAATGACTGAGTATAAGGAGGGACGCCATTTAGCAGGTTATAAAACACTGCCAAAAAAGAAATAAAAATAAAACATAAAACAATTAAGCAAATGATAAGCAAATATTTTGAATGTCGAATCGAATAAAAAATTTACAAACAAATCAAATGAATCCTTTTGAAGTAAATAAAAAGAAAAAAAACACAAAAAAGCAAATAACTTTATGGCAAAATTGTATATATTCGTTATAAATTATTTTTTAAATTAAAATACTACAAAGTAAAGAAAAAAACTAGAATCTAAGAAGAAAACCCCCATTTTTTCTGTGTAAAAAGTTAGACTAAGCAAGTGAAATAAAAGAAAAAAATCTAAATTTAGAATTAAATCTAAGATAAGATGAAAACAAAAAAAAGTCAACACAAAAATAAAAAACTATCAAGCAAAAACATTTTTTCGGTAGAATAATTGTTTTTTTTTTATATAAATATAAAAATAAAATAGGAATACAGGTAAAATTCATAAATTGTAAAAAAAAAATCGAAAACTAAATTTAAAAACATGTAAATCACTATTTTTCTGATAAACAAGCAAATAGTAGTGAAGTAGTCTAAATGATATTTATTTAAAAATAGTTTTTTTTTGTAAATCAATATTTTTTGTTTCTTTTTTTAAGTGTTAGAAATTATTTACTGTTTTTATTTTGGCCATATTAATTTGTAGTTATATTTTAATAAATGATTTTCATTTAGTTCGGGAGAATTTTTTTTGTTTTTTCATCAAAATATACATATATGCAAACATATTTTTTTTTTATATTTAACATATTGTTATATACATTAAACTTCATTATGCAAATTTGTTTTTTTGTTTAAGTAAACTAAATTATTATGTAAAGCGAAAATTGTAGAGCAAACAGAACGAAATCATTCATTAACTTAAAAACAAAATTTTATTTAAAAGGTGAAATATTGTGATTTTTAAGTTAAATAGAAAAACAACAAATAAATATTAAAAAATATTATTTTAATTTAATTTTTGAGTTTTTATTGAATTTTATTTTTTCTTAAATTTTTTTTTTTTGCTAGTTCTTACTTTTCAGACACTTTTGTTGGTTGCTATTATTTTCTTTTTTTTTGGTATTGTTTTATTTAACATACGTTCAACAAGAAATGATAAGCGGTTGTTAGTCAAAGAAAAAGGTTTATTTTAAAATTATTTCATTTATTAAATGATTAGCACAGCTCTGTTTGACGTACCATTTCAATCCGATTTCCCACACTGTTAATTACATATTTCCCGACATCCAGGCTGGTAGCTTTCGATTTATTTGCTGTCTTAGACTGGAGTAAATGATCTCCATATTTATTTTAGCACATATTTAACAGAAGTCCGTCAGATGTCCTGTTTCATTTTGGCCATAGTTGCCTAACAATAAGTGAAGTTAGCTACATACATACATACATAAATAGTTCTCTTAAAAGAGACACTACTTATTCCTAGTCACTGCCTAAAGGTAAATATTTATATATTTATTTTTTTTATCAGATTCAGAGTAGGATTCTTTTTGAATATTTTGACGATGATCTTATCTTGACGATTTGTGGTTCTCCGTTTTGATAATCTACCTAATTCATCATCGACCAGCGGCTACAACATCTTGCACTGAATTTGTTTGTAGTTCCCTTGTATATTGATACCTTTATTGTACTCCATTTCAATCCTTTGGGAGAGTGTGTTAGAAAGGAAACCTCGGATCATTTCTTGTATTCTGCACTCATCGCTAATATTTCCTGAGTCAGAATTGGGTTTCTATGGTCAAGGGACAACCTTTCCCCCCAAGGGGCATCACAATGGGTCAGTCTTGACCTGAGTGTGGCGGGGGTTCTCTCCTCGCCAGCCCACCTATCTAACCTAACCTATGTTTCGGAATGCTGGATACGTATAGAGTATTTATATGCGTGCTATCGTTGATTTTAAGTACTTGCTTATCTATTTTAAGCTGAAGCACTGTAAACGTATTATTTCTGAAAAGTGGATGATTGGGCTTTCTTTGCATTGAAGTCAAATAAGATTGCTAACCTCACTAAAAAAAGTTCTGCAGGGTTTCGTTTAATGGGTTTGAAGGTCGAGTCCCAGAGAACACTAACAAGTTTTTTCATAGCCCCATTTCTCGCGAATGTCTGACAAATGTCCGAAAGCAATAACTGTCATGAGAAAACTTCTCAAATCGGCTTTCAAAAATGGCTGTTAGTCCCTTATCATATTAGCTACATCCCACCTAAAGCCCTTTTTGGGCCTATGGTGCTCATTTCCGATTATCCTGTGAACGTGCAAAGATGCAAGAACGGATTCAGAATAAAGAAGACAGAGATAGAAATGCTAGGAAATCGTTTAGCCCAATTTTGAGAAAGTCCTCTAGATTCATAGAGAAATTACTGTCTAAAGCTGACAAAGGAGGAAGAATCATACAGTTGACAGACAGGCTAAATATTTTCTTTGTCCCGACAGATTTACACAAGTTGTAACCTTTTAGACGATAATGTCCCCGATGATTCTTAGGAGCGGCTGTAAACGATCGATTAACTCTTAGAATTTCACATGAAACCCCAGCTTCCCCCGGCGAATGGCAGTCACAGCCAGCGAATATAAAAGAAACACAATCTAAGCTTCCAACCATTCCACCAAAAAAGTACCCTAGTTTCTACGACACTCATTTTTGAGCCGACAGTGTAGAAAGCTAGTCAAGATGGAGCTGATGGCGCATCCCAGTTGTTGCAGAAAAGATCTAAATGTGTGGATCACGGAACCCTATTGTCCTTGCTTGAGGACAGTTGATCTGAAGCACCGCGTATTACTGAAACTCTTGGATATGTAGAAGGTGATCATCTAAGATTAGACACAAATATCGTCCCTGATTCAAAAGATCTAGTTTTACAGCATTCAGTTACGTAGGTGGCGTTACAACTCTGGGTGAACCTGGGCCTTGCTTGATTTATAGGATTTTCAGGATTTATCTTTCGTTAAAAAGACGTTCATGTCCTTGCACAATTGACTCCCAGACCTTGTAACTGACAACATCGTCAGCATTTTCAAAATTTTATCCAGTAAAAGGAGTCGTGTGAATGGCGATTGAATGAAGTCTCGTTACAATATACTGTTCTAGGGCTGAGTTTATCGTACATGATAAGGGCACAGTATTTGCTGAAGCTCTGTGCACAACTGTTTAACAACTTAAAATTAACTCTCGTAAACATACTTATATATAAATCTTCTACGAATTTAAGGACATGTCAGATGAAGAAATACTGTCAATTTTGTTGATTGTTGCCTGTGTTTAACTGTATTTGTGGACTGCAGGCTTCCAATACCTCAAAAACTACGAATTTGTATTTATACATATATTTATATACCAATAGCAAAATTTTTTGATTGAACGCGTGGTACTCGTATCTTTAGTAAAGAGCCACGACGTGTACGAAGTGTTTCTATGCAGTAGTACAGACCCAGTCCGGTATTTCTTTCTTTTCTACAGTTGGGTGGTTGACACTACAGAATCGGAGCAGCTGACGTAGGAAATTAAGAAACTCAAGCTGTCATGCAGTGGTAGCAAAAGTTAAGTGGATTTGAAAATTTTTGTTTCTATTTTTTTTTTTTTTTATAATTTTGCATGTAATCCCAGGAACATATCGCGCTTATTTTATCAAATTGTGTTAATAAATCTTTTTTTTTCTATGTGTATATTTGTGAAATGTAATAAAGAAACTTTAAAATATTATTTTCATAGCTTTCCTTGGAAAAAAAGGATCTGCTCAGATACGCGGTGGTGCAATGACTTTAAAAATTTGCAAACATTCAGAAAAGCATTCCAAATATGATATCTTGGAACCTAAATTGTGTAACCTATTATTTACATGAGTACTACGGTGCTAGTAAGTTTTAAGGTATTAGTCATTTATACTTCCTCCTTTTAAGGAGACAAGTGATTAAGGACCGTGACTACTCTGATCATGTGGTGGGACATTTTCATTTTGCTAAGCATTTTAGTGTGCTAGGTTTAGGAGACACCACTGTCAGCAACGCTTGTGGAGAGGGCGATGATAATTGTTAGCAGATGTAGTAAGTGTTGATGCGGTAAGCTCTGCACTACTGGAGTATTTTCTGAGCTTCGAAAGTCGAAAAAATTCCAGTGAAATGGGTCTTGCGTGATGTATTATAGAAGACTTCAACTAGAGAGCCATTTCACTAGTAGTCCTCCTCCGTCTCTCGTAGGAAAACTTTCCAATTTTCGCAAGAAATTCATAGTACCTCAACAGAACAAATACATCATCATGAAACTGTCAAGTTGTAGGTGCATAGGAATACTGAGCGGGAAGTTCGACGTTTGTATCCCAGATAACTCCATGTTTTTGTCCAAGAATACACCACTGTCCCATCTTTTCCGATTATCTGACAAACGTTTTTTATTATTAACTGCCTTGAGAGTTTTCTAGAGTAAGCCTTTCGAATATGACGTTAAAATATCGTTCCATTTGTCATAAAGTTAATATGCACAACATGAATGGCTAAAAGAACCTCTCCATAGGCATTATTGTGCAGTTAGAAGGTGTCCCAAATCTTTGACTAAAATATATGTGTATGACAGGTTCCATACGTTTTACACACACTGCATCACTGTATTTTATTTGACTGCACCAGAGGATGTGTAATTTTCTAAAGATAACGGTAGCCCGGTTTATTTTTCAGAGAAATTTTTCATTGAGCTCGAATGTTTTTAGACATACTGCCTTCAATACTTGCTCAAACGAAAATACTCAAATGTCATCCTTCCAAGAGATAACTGGAAATCGTGGTGCTCGTATACTCCACAAATTGTAACTCGATCTTATTCGGCTTACTGCTTCAATGGTTCACAGATTAGTGACGAACTTGGGTTTTTGAATTTTCGTTGAATAAATTTCGTAGGCTTAGGCTTCCTGGAGAACCATTGACCAGTCCGAAAATCGCATGATAAAGTCCAATACAGGTAGCGCTTTCTCTCGATGCGCTTGTATCAGCCAGAATGAAACCTTGGAAACCTATAACGAAGCAAATGGTCGTTTTGCTTAGGCTCTTATGTAAGCTAGACCTTGTTAGCAAAGAAACCCAGGTCTTGCGCAATATTTTCCAGAGAAGTGGGACTGATGTTCAGTTTTTTTTTTATAATTTGCACGCACTCAAGGGGTTGTGAATATACTTTTAATGTTTACACACAGTGCGGGCGTTGAAGGCAGATAGAGAGAGAGAGAAAGAGATTGGTGTAGTGGTTTGAAACTCAGATGTATTTGATTTCACATTTGCTCCAAAGCTGTTGAGCTTTGGGAAGAGTTGATGTCCTTGGGTTTTCACGCCCACTTTGGACAACAGGGAGAACGCGTTCATGCGCACCGGACGACCTCTTGGATAGCTTTTGTTATTCATAAGCATGCCAGTTTCATGAATTTTCTTACATCGGGATCTAGGTTCTTCGCAAGCACCGCAGAGGTAACAGGAGCTCACATTTTGGATCCACTTCGATCGCCTAAGGGTTTATAAGTCGGCCAATCACAGGATAGGTTGGCTTTCTTCTGCTTTCATTTTTTTTCACATATGTAAGGGAATTCACAAGGAGCATTAGGTCTTCGAAGAAACCTGATGGGTTTTTATTCATCACACACCCTTCCATAACCTACCCTAACCAAAACTAGTGGCGCAGTTGGCTTTATTTCGACCAATTCCTTTTTTTTATTTTCGAATACAATCTTCACTTTGGAAATATGTAATTGTTCAATATATCCCATAATTTTTGAAGCATAAAGTGATCCATGTCTTACAGCGAAAACCTGAGACTATAAATCTGTCGATATTTTAAGTGAGCTACTATTACCAGCGTCAAAATATCTGGCACTCCAAAAAGCAACTAGCAAATGGCCATCTTTGTGTTCGTTTTTATTGCCTCATTACTTCTTTTACAATGACCAAACCTTCGAAACATGTTTAAACCAAAATCATCAAGTAGCTGAACAGATCCTCTTTTAAAATTTA
This sequence comes from Blera fallax, assembly GCA_946965025.1. Taxonomy (NCBI): domain Eukaryota; kingdom Metazoa; phylum Arthropoda; class Insecta; order Diptera; family Syrphidae; genus Blera; species Blera fallax. Next base: position 25,032,330 of record OX337245.1, read on the forward strand.
AATTCGCTAAATGTTTGATGTTATTGCTTGTAGTATATGAAACTAAAAATATATTTTTAAATTGAACTTAAAAATATGAATAAATATATAAATAAATAAATGTATGTAATAAAAAATGTAAAAAAAACAACAAAAAAAGTAAAAAATAGTGTTATATATTCTCTAAATTATAACTGCAAAAATGTTGTGTTAAATGGTAAATATTAGAAAAATAAGTATTTTTTCTGCGCTTATTATCAAAAAAAAATCTTTTTATATTATTTACTTCAATCTTACATTAAATTTAATGCAATTGTAACGAATATACGTAAAAACAAGACGCTAAATACAAAATAAAATTCTAAGATGATATTTTTTATTATTATTAATATAATATTACTAGGTGATAAATTTAATTATAAGCATAACACAAAAATAAAAATCTATAAGAATACAAACAATAATTTTATAATTTTATATACATTAATAAAAAGTGAAATAAAATTACAATAAATAAAACCATAAATACAACACACAAACACAAAGAATGAGTACACAAAATAGATTGTAAATTAAAAAAAAAAATGACAAGGAAAGTGGAAATGAATAGAAAGAAAGAAGTATTTATTTATTTAGGGAGAAAAAGAAATTATTATTTAGAGAAAAAAAAAGGATAATTTTATTTTATCTGGTTTCACAGATTTAAATTGTATACGAATGATAAGCATAATGAGGATGAGATTTTCATTTTCTTTTCTTTAGCGGTAGGAAACAAAAAATAACAAAAAACATTGTATGTCAGTGAGAGAGTTAGGAAGAGAGCGAGTAAGTTAATAAATAAAAAAAGATTAAAAAACAAAAGTCGTTCATTCAGAATCAAGTTTAAATTATACAAATGCAAAATAGATATTTAGTAATCTATATACATACATATATGAACATATATTTATTTCTTAAAAAAATAATGTAATTGTTTAAAAGTAAACGAATTTTATTACAAAAGAAATTCTATTCAATAAAAATAACCATGAAAATGTAAAAAAAAAATCGATTATGTGTTTTGTGTTTAGTATGCATATACTTGCATAGGTAGGTATTTATGTACATGTCCATATAAAGGGTCATCCAACAAGAGGTGTCGTTTTAAATTTCGCGCCATTGTTGTCAACTGTCAACATTCAACTATCATTGCGATGATTTTGATAAGTAAAAACTATGTGGTTATTAAATATGGACCGATACACAGTAGCTGAAAATACTGAAAATTCACTACAAAAACTGTGAAAATATCGCGAAAACGTTTCGTAAAGTTCGTAAAGTTGCTGCGACTGTTTCAGTGAATGGATTGCATTACCGAACGATTTTGACTGGCTTTCTTTTACCTGAAATTTATACTATGGACGTGGATAACGTTTATTTTCAGCAAGATGGTGCCAGATACCGCACAGCTGGCGAAATACAGTCGCAGTTATGCAAAAAAAAAGATGAAAAATTTCGTCAAAAAAATTACTTTTTGAAATGAATGAAATTTTATATCTCATGGATATGCCATGTTGCTGAACAAATTTAGAGTCGACTTTCCCTGCGTGCAGGACTGGTTTCGTCCATAGTCTGAGCTTGGTTTCAGCGATCGATCAGCGACTCTTTTGACGATTGGATTACTCATGAGCATAATTGTGTGTGGCACGGCTCTTCAGGATGCAAGTGGACTAAACGGTTGCTACCGATCGTTTGTTAGACAGCATTTATGCTGTCTCTCAGCAGAAAAGACTAGGCAACTTATGCAAATACCTTGGGATCTACCTTATTTAAAACGTAAACATGGAAAGGCATTTGCAGAAATACTGCTGAAAATTCCATCTGGAAAAGATATTTCGCAAATAATTGCTTATCCCATAGCAGCAAATACAAGATTTTCAAAACTTTGCCGAAACGTCATTATGGCAGAAACAGGTCTGGCTCCTTTATTTATGAAGACGTTCTTATAGTTCTGAGAATACCGGAGAAAGGGCTGCCTAAAAAAGAAGTAGCTGGTATCAAGATTAGATGAACTTAGCTTAAGAATGTGGGATAGAATTGGATTTCCATGTAAATAATCAGAAGACTTGGAAGCCAGTACTATTTCATAAAATAACGAAAGTTGACTTAAAATAGCAACAAGCGTTTTGCAACAAGTATCAGGATCACTTCATAGAACTGTGTGAAGACGCTTCAGTCAAGATTTAGGACACCTTAACTATTTTCGTGACGAAAATAAAGTGGGGGCAATGTATACGTATGATTGTCGAATTGAAGGGGGAGTGAGGTTAGGCGTCTAACCTCTGCTCACGATATGATTCACTTGGACCAGGAGAGATTCATTGTGTTACTACATGAGCCAGTGACGTTACTATTGGAACCATTTTGATTTTTTGACTCGGTTCAAGAATTTACTGATACCCGAATCGGCAATATCTTTAAGTTCCTCCAAGAATTATTTACCCAAATTCTGCTTTTTGCTGAGAATAAACCAGGGCAGCTGCAGATAAAGTGAAATGGTTATTCTTCAAATGGGACATTTTCCAAAAGTAACATACAGCTACGACAGAAGTCATTGGCCGGAATTGCAAGGCTCAAGACGTGCGTTCTTACGCACTTGGACAGGAATTCGACTACAGTTCCTATGCGTGGTCTGCTTATGAATAGCAGACTTTCTGTCTTGTGTCTACTAAACTGTTGGCACATATGCGCAGCATGGTTGCAAGTATCATTATTCCGCCATCTTATACTTGCCTGATGCAGAGTTGGTGTAGAGACATTAAATCTTGCCGTTTTGGTGGGTAAGTGAAGTCGAAAACAGTCGAAAGCTCTTGTTAAGCACTTTTGCTTAATTCGTCTGCTTGGCAAACGGTTAGAATGTTTGAGTGTTCATGAACTCAGCACTTATTTTGACCTTATAATTGGTGATATCATTACTGTCGGTGTAAATGTCGAGGGACGCACCCGATACGGATCTCATCGGAAACCAATCAGCGGCTTCACGAATAGCCACGTCGTCCGCTTAGAATACTTATAGGGAAAAAATTGCGTGTTCACGTTAGAGGGAGCCCACTGTATTTATAATCGAGTTCTCCGCCCAATTCTGTCGGCTGGGAATGCGTATGTGGTCTAGGAAGTGATTATTCTATGATCCGTCATTAAAGGCTCATCAGGAATCCTCCAATCCGTTACCCAATTTCTCATGCTAGTGTAATGTCAAGAACCTCTTCTCTTACCTTAATTACAAAAATTCGTATATTACCCACATTGAAAATATGTATTCTTTATCCTAAATTCAAAAAAAAAGACCGTCATATACCGTAATTTCAGATTCTGGAAAATCATTTTAAACGCAAGCTTTGCGATAACAAGTTTGGGTTTGAAACGCTGTGGTTCCCACTGTGCTCTGACTTTTTAGAGGTCCTCGACTTTCCAGTGCATTATTACTTAGAGATTAATGCAAAAAAAACATTAAATAATCTTCAGAGGCAGTCCAGCTGATAACCTTAGCTTTAAAATTATTGGGTTTTTTCCGTCGAAGTAATGTAAGTCCCCATAACAATTTTTAGCAACTGATAAAGGAACGTTGCAGACGTAACCGATTAGGGAATCCCAAACGCCTATATTCGGGAATTGCTTAGAAGAACCTTGAGGGTGAGTTGTTAAAAACATTTACCTTGTTTTATTCGAAACCGATTGAAGATAGGAGAAAAGTAATAATAAACAAAGTTGTAGAGAATGAAAGGTGACGTTGTTTGGACTCTTGAGATAATTAGTCGAAAGTTCGGTTTTAATTGAGAGAGTTCACCTTCCGATAATTTACGGAAAATAATTTCATGCAAATAGCTTATGCGTCTGACTTGGCACTAGCCCATTTTCTCAGAAAAAAATTTCGGTACAAGGCTCTACTTTGCGATGGATGTTCTTCTTAAGTGCGTCAAATGTTTCTTGATCATAAGAGCAATGGTCGTTAACAACTCCTTTTAAGAATAAAGTCCCATCACCCCTTAAAATCGCTGCTGTGTGAACCCCGGCCGAGCAAGCAGATAGCTTTTGCTATTCAAAAGGAGGCCAGTTTCATAAATTTTCTTGATGAATTTCCTTATATCAGTCACTAAAGGCGCTTCATTTCGTCCAAAAAATTATTTTCAAATTTCGCACAGTTTCTGCATTACAACACTCCTCTTGGAAATAGTTTCTAAATATATCCCAGTGTTGTTTAAGCAGTAATCGATTCACAGGGGCCCAACAAATTTCATTCACAAAAAAAAAAAATGCAGATGACACACCCTTTGGAATCCAGAGCCACACAGTAAAAGTTGCTATTACTTTCCTTCGACAGAATACTAGGATGTATTCATATCGTAAATTCCCTCACGAACTGTTTCAATCCTTGGCCAGTTTACGAATAATTGTTCACCTTAAATTTTTGGACACCCCTCCGCCCTATACACTTTGAAAACTTTATTAACACACCCTTGTCAAATAACGCCGCACATGTTACCTACATAGACGCTTTCATATGCAAATAAGCACACAAGTACAACGTCCAATATACAACTCATCTTGTTCGGATTTCGATTGCAAAACCTCACCAAATGTTACATGGCAGCCAACTTTTCCTGAAATTAAAACCAAGAGTAAACCCTAGGTGTGTACCGCACACACAACCACCCCTGGAACCCGTATCCCAGTCACACATCCCAATCTACCCAACTCATTAAAATTCTAAAAAAATGTTTGTTTCAAACTCCTTCGTGTCGAGGATGAAATGCACGAAAAATATCCTCCACCTGATGATGCCACAAATCGATTACAGTTTGTAACGTGGTTTCCATTGGGGGACCTTTTGGCAGCATGCCTCTACCCGCAAAACCAACTAATTCACATGGTTAACAATGAGCAACCAAACCCGAAACCAAGAGTGTACTCCACATAGATAAAAGGTATCCCCTCTCCATCCAAACAGTTCGGAGAATGCCGCACCGAAACACGATGCCGGATTATCTGCTCGATTCATCTTAAGCATCCCAGCGAGTACCATTTCGAAGTCTCTTTGCATATCCCTGGCGAAAATCAATTAAACATTTTGGTGCTGCGACTTTAGCTGTAACTATGTACGAGTACGAATATAACTAGTTCAGGAGATGAGCAGACAAGGGACACCATCACGAATAAGATGATGGCGGCGGTATGGAAGTGGTTATTTCACTGATGGAATAGATGGCAACTGTTTGATAGCTGACACGAAGCATCTGAGAAGGAAAAGAATTCAAATCAAAGGGACACAGCTTGGAGAGGGAATTTGCTTTGGTCTGACTTAGAGTATGGCTCACAGGAATGGCTTTTTTTATATTTTTAAGAACTTGGAAGCTTAAAAAAGAGACACTAAGTGGATCCAATCACTTAACGTTGTCCGTATCGAATTCAGCCACTACGCAGAAGGATGAGGACGTCAAGAATTTTACCACCATTGAAGGTGGTACGAGTACAATAAGCGACCGTCATATGATGAAGGAGCTCTGAAGAAAAATAAGCTAGCTAGGGAGCCTCACAGGAAGAGTCAAATGTCCATTAATCCAAAATGTGTTGAATGAGATCCGTAAATATGAAAATATTCCAAGTCAACCTTAGCACTATGCTACTATCGATGTAGCGTGTCTTTTAGAAGAAAAGTCTAACACCCATAAATGGTTTCTAAGTTTAATGATAAAGAGGTCCGAAGAACTTCTGAACAGACGAGTAGCTGATGCCCCTGAATGGAACCACTGATCATTGAGGTAAAATTCAATGCAAACACAGTTGAATGGCAGTACAAATAGAAATCAAGATGAGGAAGAGCACTGCTAGAGGCTATTACTCCATTCGATATTGAACAGAGGGAACGCGAGCTCCAATATTAACACCATGGAACTCAACACCTTCAACACATAAGCAGCGATCATATGGCGATTGTATAATGTACATCCAGTGGCGCCGTGGCGCGATGGGAAATACGTTCGATTACTTAGTACAAGGTTCGTGATTCGAATCCCAGAAAAATCCAATAATCCCACATCTCCCGAATGTCTGACAAACGTCCGAGGCTACTTATGAGAAAGCTTCACCATTCGCCATTCCTACATGTCCTGTAGGTCACTTCCATTTTTAGGAAAAAATGTAACACGCACAACACGAATAATTTTGAGAAGTTGGATCCAGGATCACACACGGCCTGTTGCGCTAAATATTTATTTTTTTATTTCCAGAGAAAATGTGGGGAAAAGAAAACATAAGACCAGAGACCAGTGCTAGAGTGAAAAATAGAATCTTTTGATTAGTAATAGTTATACCCACTTAGAAGTAGCAATTAGATGCGATAGTAGGTCTGCCTCCAGCATCACGAATAAGCTAAAGGTGATTGGAACTCCAAACAACGCTATGGAAGGAGTCTAGACGATAACCTTCCGATTTCAAATTATGATTAGCTCAGGAGATGGAGAGAACATTTCGTTAGAGTGCTAAACGACTTAGTCAACAGCCAGCGTCATGTTTTCGAACTTAAATGAGCCTTCTGACCTAACAAATATCGGAATACGCACCGAACTTCCGAGCAACACAGAGATAAAAACTGCAATCAAACACGTCAAGAAAAAAAAAGCAGTAAGCTTTGATGGCCAAAGTAAGCTTTGCCCGCAGAAATAGAAAAGGAGGGATATAGAGCAAGGTTTCAGAAACGCATAAAATGTACGTGCTTGCGGTCGTAGCTAAGTCAATATATAGCTAGAATAGTTTTAAACGGGTTTAGAGAGCATTTAGACTCAACTCCCGGTGTCAAACGAGCAGGTTTTCTCTCTGGATATTCCCTGAATCGACCACATAAACATTTTGCATCAGAGCAGAGAGCAATGCATCGAAGACAAGTCTGCTGTTCATCTACTTTGAGAAGGCATTCGATAGATTCGATCAAGATGCTATCTGGTAAGGCTTGCACAGGAGAGGGCGTAAGTGATACATTTTGCACAATGGGTAGGTGTAAGAGGACTTTGAAGTCCAAAGTGGAGTAAGATATGCTTTTACTGGTATTATTCTTAGTGGTCATAAGCCATAAACCATGGAATTAAAAGGTCTAAAACATGTTATCTCAAATATACACACAATGCTGACTATATCTGCCTGCTCTTCACACAATCTGGAAACATAGACAAACGAGATTGGGCTAAAAATATTTGAAAAAAAAACGAAACTTCTATGCTCAATCCAACATTTCTGGATAACTGGTCCAGAAAGTAGCCAACTTCTTTATTTCGAAGTGGCGGCACCCAACTGGATGTTAGCAGCCAGATCGGAAAAGCAAAAGCTGCGTTCGGAATTCTGACTTAAGTCTGGAAAAGCAATGTTCACAGAACTAAGCTGCGACTGTATCCCTTCAACATGAGTTAGTACAGGTCTGCGGGTGCACTACTTGAAATATGGACACTAGTATGTAGTATCACTCGCAAGCCGGAAACAATCTTCAATCATCTTGATGAAAACTGTAGGCATTACTATACGGAGCAGAAAGTGGCCACACTTTAAGGTGCGAAGATATTTTAAAGGAAATTGGAGTGATATGTAATGAAGTTGATTCAGGAAGCGCTTCGACCCAAATAGATCTAAGTATGACCTGCTAGCCGAAATTAAGAAAATTAAGATGGTTTGAGCTGAAGAAGAGGTGACATCAGACGGAGATGGAAAACTTTTATCGAAGTGATAATCCGAGTTATGACGGGACATTCGCACAATATGTAGCGAGCTATTTCAGTCTCCTCAAAGCAAAGTCGGCACGTATCCCATTGTATTGGACACATTTTCGACGGCACGACAATATTTCCATTGCAAGATACGCCATGCATTGGAATTTTCTAAGCCAAGCAGGCGAACAACAACCGTTCGTCCCAGACAAAGGTGGCGCAGAACAATTGTAGAGGAATCGAGTTCCTTGAAAATGAGGAACAGAAAGCTATCCAGAAGAGAAGGTTAAGGAGAGGTTCTAACAAAATATTTTGCAGTAGTAATCCTTGACGTAAATACCGGATTGAACAGTGACAACTGCAATCTAACTCTCGATGCAATTAAAAATATGCAGATACTACCTTACCCTACTAAGATTGCATAACTTAGCATAGTGGCTCGCCCCCGTTGGTTAGACCAATCGAACGAAAAACGTCGCGATAGATACGAGACTGTCCTTTAAGGAGACTGTTCTGTAAGCCAGAAAAACGAACAGAGGCAAGATACATTCATACTATATACGAGTTTGGTTAACTGCGAATATTGCTGAATTAAAAAGGAGATATGTATACATATCTTAAGCGCAAAGCTCACTTATGTATGTACTAAGATGGCGTTAGAACAAGCCTCTCCAGTTAGACCGGACCTTTGCTGACTACCTCCAAGTTGAATTTTCTTCTTCTTTCGAAACTCCGCTTTCGACATAGTGCATGTTTCAACGCCTTAAAGTAGGACTGAGAGGCTAGGATCTTGTACAGGATCTCTTTAGTTGTTCGGAATGGGAACCTGCGACTGGCAAGAGTTATTCTTTATGCTGTTTCTCCGAGGAATTACAAAAAAAAAAAAATACAAATTCTTGGCGCAACGGACCTATGTGGTCCAGGGCCTAGCTTCTCGCAACCATTCGTGCTGTGCGTGTTATATTTTTTACACAAATGGAAGGGACCTACAGTTTAGAGCCATATCCGAAAGGCAAATTAAGAAGCTTTCTCTTGACAGATTACTCTCCGACGTTTGTCAGACATTCGCGAGAGGTGGGACCGTGAAAAAACTTTTTGGTGTTCTCTGGGATTCGAACCTCGAACCTCACGCTCAGCGATCCAACGCACGAACCACTTGAGCCACGGAGCCACGCGAGGAATTACTGTCGGAATTTACGGCAGAGTTAAGGTAGACAAAGTCCCTTACTACCTCAAAGTTATGGCCATCGACAGTAATGTTATGTCCAATTCGTGTGTGTGTCCCTTCTTGGTGACAGCACATACTCAGTTTTGCCCTCATTTACCCTTTCAATACTAGCGAACGTACCAGTGACATCCCGCTGTGTTCTGCCAACAATGTCAATGTCGTCGGGGTACGTTAATAGTTGCACAGACTTGGCGTGTGAGTTTCGCACGATACTGTCAAGTATGACGTTTAAGTCATTTATTAATATCAAAAGTCTCGGTAAGGTCAGCGCTGTCCTTGATGGAGCAGCGAGCCTCCTCTTTCGTCATCCTGAAAGGCGGACAAATTTGGCAGAAATGCCAAAACATGGCATTACTCTGTACAGCCTCGTCTCTAAAAATGCTGTCATATGCGGGATTAAAATCGATAAAAAGGAAGTGGGGTATCGATTTAGACTCCTGGATTTTCGTAGCGTGAAAATTTTATCGATAGTTGGCTTTCCTAACCTGAAACCACACTTATAGGGAACAATCAAGTTCTTGACGAAGGATTTCAGGGGTTCACACAATATGGCAGAAAGATCTTGTACGCGGTGTTGAGGAGACTGATACCTATGTTGCGTTGTTGAGGTGATCTCCTTTCTTTAAACAATGCTGCGATTCCATTCATTTTTTTTTATAATTTACCCGCACTCAAGGGGTTATGAAAACCCTTTTAATGTTTATACACAGTGCGGGCGTTGAAAGGAAGGTAGAGAGAGAGAGAAAGAGATTGGTGTAGTGGTTTGAAACTCAGGTGTATTAGGTTTCACACATTAGCTCCAGGGGTGGTGTCCAGATAACTGGGGAGATTGTTTGTTGTTATTTATTTGTGTTGCCTTCGCTTCTGATTCACAGTATTTTTTTCCGATCCACCTGATTTCATGAGCATTTCAATTATCAACAGAGCGATCAATTTCTCCAGCCATATGGCAAACCTACTGCCAGTGTTATGCCTTCGCAGTTGTGTTGTCACAAAATTTCGCAATTGATCGGACTGCCTCTTATCATATAATGCTTGCTGACTTCAGGGATTGAACTGTGAACCATCAGCTCGACAAACGATGACGCTACCACTACACCATTGCCACCCTTCATGAGGCATACACTTGTCTGACTAAATTTTAAAAATTAGTTGGTGTATGCTCCCTCCCAAAAAAACACCATACTGAGAATAATCAAGGAGGGCGTCGGGAAAGGAAAATGCATCGCTCATAAACAGCAAGAACTACTTTCCAAATCAGTCCCGCTTCTGGACTGGCCCAGAGATGATATGGTCAAGAGTTACTGCTTCGAAAGAAAATTCAACTGGAAGCTGAGCAGCAAGAGAGAATGGAATGGTGAAATCGAAATGTACCAACTAAAACAGAACACCATAAAGTGGTATACAGATGGATCCAAAGCATCCACAGGTACTGGGGCAGGTGTACACGGGCCCAGAACCAAGTACTCGGAAGCCATGGGAACAAACCCTTGTATATTCCAAGCAGAAGTCTACGCCATTGAAAGATGCGGCCAATTCAACCTCGATAAGATGTATCGGGGGCAAGACATCGCGATACTGTCGGATAGTCAGGCTGCCATCAAGGCATTAAGCTCTGATGAAATCAGGTTTACTACCTTTACCGCACACGATACGGAGGGAGCTAAAGAAGGAAGAGGATTGCAAAAGAAACACCAAAACTGAGAGAGGCCAAAGAACTTCTCGGAAATTATAACCGGAAAAGAAGTAGGGTCTGCATGAACATCAATAAGAATTGATTGCTCATAGGCTTCCTAACTGGTCACTGTAGACTTAAATATGGCCTCAGGAAACTAGGTATAGAGCAACGCGGAGAATATAGATTCTGCGGGGATGTTAAAGAAACCCCAGGGCACCTTCTTAAAGAATGTGGAGCATTGATCCACGAAAGAAGGAAACACCTGGATGCCTATCAACTATTTGAAGGAGATCTACTATCGCTACATCCACTCAAGAAACTCAGGTTCATCAAAGAAATTGGATTGGAGGAGGTGCTTTAAGTCGAGTATTTCATCGACGGGAGCTAAAGTAGGGGGGCACAATAGATCTATAAGGTCGCAGTGGGTTTACACCCATATTCTATCTATCTATACTCTCTCCTAAGTTAACTCCAGTGCTTTGAACACCTCGGTCGGCAGGCCATCAGGTCCAGCTTGATATTGCTATCCTTACTTCGTTTTAATCAGGTGGACGGACATTTTCTATATTAGAAGGGCTGGCCAATAAAAACTAGTCCAGTACCGCGTCGCTACAACGAGGTAATTTTCACCACACGTTCAGCAAAATCCTTCTGTACTTTGAGAAGTGTCATTTTTTTTACTAAAAATCAAGACGTGATTTTCAAGTGTTCTCTTCCTTTCAAGACAGAATACATAATTTCAATAAACGTGCCCCTTTATTCCTTTTGATCAGAGACAGAGAAAAAATTTCAACGAATACCATTTCCATTTGTACGGAATCTATTCCAACAAATTTAGATCGAAATTTCGTCGGTTCTGTGATATCACAGAATAATTGGACACACGAACGTCCTGTAGCATCTCAGGGAAACTCTGTTTAATGAAATTTCCTGCCAATTTATGCAATGAACAATGAATAAAGTGGTTTGCAAATATATACGAGTACATACCCATATATACTACGAGTATGTATCCTAATCAGTTATTCCGTTCACACCTGAACAGGATACAGCTTCCATTTTCATTTATTTATTTTTTTTTTAAGGAAAAACTTCCAAAACTTTGTTGTTTAGTTTAGATTTTTTTATTTTTCTCATGAGAGTATGCTGTGCATATCCTTTTCAACTGGCAGCAAATGGTACACTGCTCGGTTGAATAAATCAAATCCTCGTCATCTAAAATGTTAGATGAGCATAAAAAGAGGCTGAGCTTTTTTTTTGGGATGGGTTGTGAGTTTTTTTTGCCCGTATTTTGATACCAACATCACACATTTCCACATGTCCGTCCAGATTTTGTTTGAATGATTGATAGAGCTTCATTCGCATCTGGTGCGTGGTGTTTGGCTAGAATAATATTTATTTCCATAAAATAGTGAATGAAAGGAGTTTGTACTCCTGTTAATTTAATATTTTTGCCTGAAAAAAGTGCAGAAATGAATTTCAGTCCTTGTTATCTTGAGAAAATCTAAAGGATTTGAATTCATTACGAGTACTAAAATTCTTTTGTTGCTATGATGAATGGTCGAATCTGGATAGGATTTTGTAGACTGTGGTGAATTTTTGAAAGGAACTTTTCGGATAGCTCTGGGTTCCATTTTTTCAGTGCTCCTTAGAGTGTGGTTTCTGCCCATGAATTTTAGCTCTCTCTAACGTTTCTTCAGTCACGTGGGTCCTCCTCGACGCAATGCACTTCCTGGGCGGCCAGCGCTTCTGCCTTCCTTAGTGAACCGGAGTCACTACCCTTTGACTTTGCATCTACAGCCAATTCCTGATTCCTGCTACGCTCCTTGAGAGAAAATTTTGCCAGGCACCATTAGAAAGCTTTGTACACATGAATTTACCAGCGATTTCAGTCCGTCTATAAAGGTACGATTTCGACAACTTGCATATCACATTAGAGTGGAATTATGGAAATTTGGGGTTCAAGTTAATGGCTTCAGCACTACATAGACAGCAGTCGTTGGATTAGCGTGTGCCTATTCTGCTTTCCTTTCGAAGCGAAACTAGCCACCACGATTTGTAGTGTGAGTCTGAAATATGCGGGCATACTCTCAACTCATTCGAGATATTTATAATCATATCTTGTCATCTGCTCTGAAAACAGGGGTTGACGCACCAAGCTGGTGGGCAACGGCTAACCTCACAACACTGCCCCTTTGACTATAAGTGGGAACGTCAGGTGTAGGAGACTTGCCATGACCTTCTTGATAGGTAATGGAGGTGGTGTTTAAACTTTTGACCTGACTTGCTTTGAGGTTCTAGCTTAACGGGAGGGTAAATCTATTTTAAACCCTTAGAGTCGGCTTTTATCATAAGGTACATAAAAATTTGGCCATTTGCCGGCTCCCAGTGGAGGTGAAATTTCCTCCGCAAGGATTCGTCTAGAACTGATCCACGTCAGGTCAATTCGTTGGCTTATTCCATTAATGACCTGAAACGCAGAGAAGAATTATTGCGAGCCGACGCAGCGTTTCACAAGTTTTGTGGATATCATAGCCGACTTAAGTGTTTTGATAGTGGTGTGTCTATCAATTCGCACGGCAATATTTCGATTGGGTGTAGGATTGCACATAAGTGCCTGACATGGTCCTTGGAAGAGTCGAATATTTCCGGGGGTTTGCTCACTAGATTTTTCCACCCAATCTTCTTAGAGTTTCCAAAAGATTCAGGAGTTTCAGCCATGAGGGTCAGACTGAAAGATATCCACCAGGGGCGCCAGGAGTGTTTGAAAAAGTTCCTGTGCAACTGGAAATAGTGACGCCCTTAAGCACTGGCTGAGGCAAACCTCCTTCTAGTAAAAGGAACAACCTCAATTTTAAAGGGTTGACCGAAAGCTGATTCCTATTGCAATGGTACTACTTCCCCCCAGGAGATCTGTCGTCTTTACATACTGGACACAAAAATAGGCAAAATATTAGAGCGTATCGTCTGCAACAGGCTGGAGGCAGCTATGGAAAATAAGGGCTAACAGAACATCAATATGGCTTCCGGAAGGCCCGCTCAGTAGTCGACGTCGTAAAAATATTCATGGGAAACTCTGAGCATAAGGCTGGAGATGGAGAGGAGGTGCTAAACCGTACTGCTCCGTAATAAAACTTGATGTTAAGCACGCTTTCAATTCTGCACATTGGAAGCATATTCCGGGAGTACCTCGAAATATGAAGGACTATGTCATCAAAGAAGTTGCGAATTACTTCCGGCAGACGATCCACATATAACACTCTCCTATAGAACGTAATGTGTGATAACATTTTCGGACTAGAAATACCAGAGGGAGCTAAGGTGATAAAACCTTCATTGGTGAATAATGCGCTCACACGAATTATGCCAAATATCAGAGGACCAAGGAACAGTCGTATAGCACTACTGATTATTATTATTATTTTTTTTTTTTTTAAAAAAGTGCAAGTAAATCCCAGAAGCACTTAGACTCTATACGGTCCATTGTACTTCCAGGCAGTAACTACATTTCGGTGGAGTAGTTGGAGAAACTCAGATTTTATTCGTTTTCCTGATACGCTTGGTGGCGGGGCTTGAAATTACAGCGGCCAGGTCAGAAGCAAACACACTTCCTACTACCAACCAGACTACAACTACCAAAAAATGTTACGCACATAATACTGTATGCATCACCAGGAAGCCATGAATTCGAATAGGCTCCAAATTGGAACGATAAATCGGTTATGTGCATTGAGAGTGACCAGCGCTTTTCGCACAACTTTGGAAGATTGCAGGAACAACAACAGTAGGCCAAGGAACTTTAAACATAGTACAAGACCAACCGCCGCGAAGGTGAAGTGGTGTACAACGAGGAGACAGCGAGGACCTTGAGTGGATGGAAGCAGCGTTGGAGCCTGCCAACCAAGGGGGCGATGGACCTATTGTTTTATCCGTACCTTCGGAACTTGGATAAGATGCGAGCATGGAGAAGTAGACTTCTACGTAACACAGTTTTTAACAGGCTATGGCTGTTTCTAATCATCGGTTCAAGCACGACGACTCCTCAATCTGACCATTTCAGCCGGTAGAAATCCTGCATGCTGTTGAACCGATGACTTATACAGTACCCTTGCAAAACTGTCACCTTCCATAAAAAAAAACAACAGTAATGTCTTGCAAATGCAAACTCATGGCAATTCTCCAAGACTCATACCCACACCTTCAAAATTCCGTAAAGAACTAAAACTTTTGTTGCGTATTTACATATTTACAAAATATATTTAAAAATTCCAAGTCGCCAATTATATATCATAGGCTTGAGTGTGATGTACTGAGTGGTGGTTGATGAGCTTCGAGACTATGAATCGCCACCTTCATCGGTTTCTGGTTCATTTTTAATTTGTTTACATTTGCATTTACCATCTCGACCACAGCCCAGTGAAAATCTCCTCCCTCGCATTGTGTTCAAGCCCTCTGTTATCTTTGGAAAACCAGTCATTGTCTCCTTGACCGTTGTCATCAGAACAGGCAGATACATCATGAGTTCCTTCATGTGGCCCACAACCTGTTGGTAGTCGACATTCCCGAAAAATTCATTCCGTTCTTCCGTAGGTGCTGTCGTCGCCAGTTGAAAACCTGTGGACAGTGTGGAAATTTTAATTTGGACTAAAGATGGAATTAAATGTATGTTACCGGCGAGTGATAATATGAGATACACATGAATGTAATTCATCGTTACGTGGAGTTGAACTGTTTGTCCAGTACTGTGGTAGAAATAGATATTTATATGAATTTCGTTTTTCCTTCTTTATGGTGTGCTAGCGAAGGTCAGTTTGTGGCAGGTGTTCAGAAAAATTCGTGCTTTGCTCAGCAAAAATGACGAGCAGAATGAAAAAGGAAATGAAAACTTCAATTTTTCATAAAGTTGCTGTGCCATATGTGTGCAATTGAGATACTCCACCCCACACCACTGGCACTTATATAGGTCAATGTTTGCCGGTGTTAATTGGTCAGAACTTAAACCATGACACTTTGCGAAGACATTTTGTACGAGTTTATTACGGATACCGGAATCTGAGCAGAGAATATGATCGGAATGTTCCTTATAGTTTTATCAAATTGGCAACAGCATACACCAATTTCTTAGGAGTGAAGATTATTCGAATTGCCTAAGAACTTTTGCCAACCAGGACTCTTTGTGTCCCTAATGGAAACTGTCACGATGGTGCGAATAAGGGAATGAGTATCACTTAAAGCTCCAAAGCATGCCAGACAAGGAGTTATGAATCCAAGAAATCTTAGTCGATGATCTTATTTAACAAATCTGCCAATGCCAGCAGTTCTAAGAGAGCGGTGCTTTTTTTTCTAGGAGAGAACTAGTTCATTGTTCTATGAGAAATTAAACTGTTTTCCTACGTGACTAAAATATCATCTTCTTTCGTTCACCGAGTAACTGCTTCAGGAATGAGGATCTTACAATTTCAGTTATCACTCCATAGGCATGCCACCTGATATAAGCGAAGTTAGGACACTCGGAGAAGAAGTGTTCCGCTGTATCGCCGCTTATTCCACAAGAGTCATAGATTATAGTAACATGTTGAGATGCATATCAAAAACATAGGGCTCCAATAAGACGCATATACACACTTATGTTACCTGCACTCTATTGTGCTGAATGACGCATTTTTGAGCCTCCTTGCATCCTGGAGTGTCATGTCAAAATTATGATCGTAAGAAATCCAATAGGCAATGGAAGCCCTAACTATTGGAATACTTCCGTAAAAGGCAGATGGTCATACCGACTTATCTCACGAATTCTGACAGACATACTTAACACAGTTTCTGACGTGGCGAAGATGGGGACGAGGCCGTGGCCGATGGAAGTGGTCTCATAATTGTGGAACTGGTTTTTTATTATTTTTTAAAAAAAACCATGCATCCCGATAAAGAAAAAAAAGGAAAGAACACAATATGAATAGGACATTGCCATTAGGATCATATCATAGATAAATACTTGTCTCACGAGAAGTGCAGTTTAATGTGGTTAATCTGAAAACACTAGCTCTACTCGTCTACCTGATGATATCTTAATATGATATGATATCTTTATAGGTTCTAGAGTATGGGAGGTTTTAAACCCCTAGGGCATCACAATGGATCTACATTGATCTAAGTGTGACGGATGCAGAATTCTTTTGCGCCCGTCAACCCACTAACCTAACCTAACCTAACCTATATCTTAGGATTGTAGCCATCCGAAGTCAATGATCTTCACAGGGTGCCCTTGTCTTTACGGAGTTCGGGATATCCCCATCCTTACCTTAGGCTGCAACAATGTAGTAGTCCGAGTAAATGTTGGCTCTTCGGAGACCACGAACTTCGATCATACAAAAAAAACCTGCGTCAGTCTTGTTGACGGTTGATTGATCAGGAGGCATTTATCTCCTCCTGCGAATATAGCACACAGTGCTTACTACGACAACACTTCGCCACACCACAAAGTGGATGAGTCTCAATCTGTTATCTAAGCTGGCTAAGTGCATGCTGCTAATCAAGGACTCCCTCTTTTCTTAGTTTACAACTAAAATCTACAAAGTCAATTTTAACATCGTAAATAGGACATTCATCATAATTGGTCGAGAAGCTCGTTTGTACCGTCATATTTCTTCTCTATGGAGGCATGTGCGCAAATAGGCTAATTAAGCCAATTAACCCTTTATACGAATTGTCTCGAGGCGCTCGTTCACATGCCTAAACTTAAGACTTCATACCTTAGTCTGCTTAGGGAATCCATGGAGAATTCTTTCGCCACTCCCTGGTTCCGAGTGTTGCACTTAAAATAAACGCGGAAATCTTCCCTCAGTAAGAGAAGTATAATAGTAATGCTGTCGTTGTCATATGTGAGACTATTTAGGTTAGGTTAGGTAGATGGGTGCCTTGTGACATAGTCACTGCTCACTTAGACCAGGTCGGTCCATTGTGCCCAATCCAATCCTTTTAACCCTGGAAACATGAGAAAACCGCTGTTAGAACCACCCAGATAATGATATGAATCTCAGGAGGTCCGTCAGCTCTACATTTCCTAAGTCCTCCAGTTCCGAAAAGAAGTAACTCCCAAGAGTCCTCATTCTTATGACGGATAGGGCAGGACAATCACATAGCAGATGACGAACAGATTCAATTTCTTCTTCGTCCCTGCAACTTCTGCAAAAGTCGTTATGTAGCAAACCGAGTCGTTCTGCATGAACGCCGATAGTGTCCAGTGTCCAGTAATTATGCCAGAAACAACCCGTGCGTTATAACGACTAAGTTTTACCAGAGAGGTTGATCTCTTCTTGCTGAAGGCCGGCCATAGCGCCCTGGCCGTTGCGCATGTTTCCAGATGAACTCAGTGTCTGTTTGCTCGACCGATGGCTTCATCTTCTATCTTTTTCCGTAAGGTGCTGATTGGGGTTACTACAAAAGGGAGGGCCTGCGATAAGTGCAGCGCCGATCCTTTCCTAGCAAGCTCATCAGCCTTTTCATTTCCCTTGATATCCATGTGCCCTGGTACCCAGCAGAGGGTCACCGCATTGGCTCTGGATATCTCGTTTAGGAGTGACTTGCAGATTCTTACAAGCCTCGGCCTGATTACCGCGGAGTCCAGAACCATAACGGCTGCCTGGCTGTCTATATAGACAGTGATCGTTTTGCCAACGATATTACTCTCGCGAATAATTTCAGCAGCCTGTAAGATGGCTGTGACTTCGGCCTGAAAGACGCTGCAGTCGTCGTGAATTCTAAAGGAATGGTTTATTCCTAGGGCTTTACAATAAACTCCGGCTCCCGTGCCAATGTCCATCTTAGAACCAACGGTATAGAATGCCAGCTCCTTTTTCATGCTCTTACGGTTCTTCCAGTACATTCTGTCAGGAATTCTTTTGAATGACCTTCTTTTAATCTTACCGCGGTTTTGGCAGCCAGACTGCTACAGTATAGATCGAGCGGAATGAAACTAAGCATGGTTTCCATTGCCGCTGTCGGTGTCGTTCTCATTGATCCCATGACTCCGATACACGCTGCCCTCTGGATTTTGGTGAGGTTTGAGAGCTGGTATTGCTTCTCAAGTACCATCCACCATACTAATGAACCGTATGGTGAGACTACTTAGTTGCCAAAATCTATAGAATGCTTGCTGTTGTTATTTTTGACACCTAAGCCCTTTAGTATCCTGTCCTGGAGAGCATTTGTATTGTATTTTATTTGTAGGAGAATTAAATAGCAGCAGACAGTCCCTAAAAGGTTATACTTCCGGCCGAAGGCCTCTTAATGAGAAACAGTATCAATACCCCTTGTATGGTTTGTATTACCCGCACTCCAAACCTGTCACTACGCTTTGCAAAACGCAACAGATCAACAAGGTTGAACGTAGCCAGATTCTCATACTTGAGGATGAAATTGCCTGATTTGTGCAAAAGCAGGACAATCTTACAAGAAGTCTCACTAAGACCGCTGTCCTGAGTCCTATAGTTTACAGGTGTTTGTTAACGAAAGTAAAACCCGAGACGGGCCCTGTAATAATCCTAAGTCACTTTTGGGTAGGTTAAGTAGAAAACTGGCTCAGCCCGCACTGGCTGCATTGATCCCCAGTTTTGTCTCCAGTGTTGATGGTGTTTTAGTAGCAGGTCAGCCAATGCTTGCTTAAAAATACCAAGCTGCAGCTTATTTATGGCTAAGGATCCACGAAGGGGCTCGTTGATCAGTTCCTGGCGAGAGCATCTCCTCTTTCATTCATTATCCGGTATCCTGTAATATCCGGGACCCAGACTTGCGTCACCGAGTTACACCGCCCGAGCAAGGTCAACTTAACAATTACCTCCTTCATTGCTCGCAATCGGGTTAGCAGAACAAGCCTCAATCGTGGCCTGGTTATAGCCGCTTAGCTTCTTTTTTAGAGCTTCGTTAGGTGCACTGGCGATAGAATTGACTTCACGCTAAAAGACCGTAGTATATGTACCTAGTGGAATAGCCTCCCTCACACTCACTGGCTGTATAGAAGACAGTTCTAGCTGGTTCTCCATTCCAAACGGTCTAAAAAAGAGCATCGCAATCTGCGCTCTAAGATAAGTTCCGTTCACATGATATGCAACACCCCTTCCACAAAGCAGGGAATAGGGCTGAAAAGGTCATTAGCCTCACCTCCTCTTTGTCAAAGATTATTCGCCGCTAAAAAGGCATTCTAATGTGGAATAAGTTAAGTTAAGGTGTGCCCCAGGGCAGTTGCCAAAGTCCGTTGCTTTTCAATGCCGTGCAGAATTTTTCGCTGAAGGAGTGCATAGATGAAACGGGAACGACTTCTCTTGTTTTTGCAAACGATAGCGCTATCATAAGTAGCGACGTGAGAGCCCTTCAGAACACATTTAATAATTTGATTAAGGCGTTAGAAGATAATGGTTTAAGAATCAGCTAAACGAAGAAAAAACATTTACATTGCCTTTTTCGAAACCCGCAAACCCGACTCCGGATATTCTGTTGAACGGAGTAATCGTTCCGAAATGCGACAAATTTACATACTTGGGCTCAGTCGTAAATTATAAGGGAAATTGTGATGAGGATGTTGCACACCGAATGAGCGCGCCACTTAAACTTAAAGGTTTGCTTTATACGACAGTCGTGCGACCGGCCTTAATATACGCATCGCAGTGTTGGACGATGTATGAACATTATAAAGGAAAAATGACAGCCACGGAGATGAAAATGCTACGGATGTCAGCGGAGGTATCAAAACGCGACCTAATTAGAAGTACGCGTGTTCGCGGAAGCCTTCATGTGAAGAGACCCATTGTTGAAAAAGTCCAGGCTGAAGGCATCCGCTAATGTTGTCGCGTACAAAGTATATCGTCGGAAGACCCCGTCCGAAGAGCAATAGCGACCCAAGTTCCAGTCGAAGTTCGGAAAAGAGGCAGACGAAAAAACAATTGGATCACTCAAATGCAAAAACAACAGCAAATTCTCGGCCTCAGTGATGAGGTGATCCAAAACTTAGCCAATCCCAAAAGCGGCGCAGTAGCAAGTCCGATACGTGGAGAAATATGTAGTAAAGATCTACGTACGAGTACCTACCTACGCGTTTTATATTTCAACGGTTAATTAAAGAAATAGAAGTACTCGACGAATCGATGCAAGGAAAGAATGTTCAGAGGAGCTTCCATTGAGGCAGTCGGAGTACCTCTCATCGTGCTGCAGTTAACCGAGCTTGTTTTTTAAGAATTCCGCCTTAACCACAATGTGACCGCTCTATACACAAGATACGGTCTGACTATGCCAGTGTACATCCAGTTGAGCGTCTTAGGGCTTAAAAGTGATATCAAACCTGCGTGCAGGTTTACTCAACAGCACTGAAGTGACCTTAAAAGTTGTCCTTTCCATCTTCGATAGCTAATTCGGTTGGTTTTTTCTACCTTAATCTAAAACCCGGCTGTGAATATCCAGCTGCTAAAAGCTTTCTGAGATGTGAAGCTTCTGCTTGCCATTTTGTTGTGTGTTTTTTCAGCTGCATTTGCCACTGCCGAATAAGACTGAGTTTTTTGACGAGTAAAGTTTGAATAAACACATAAATAAATTCATAAGCACTCGTACATATGTACATATATTTGATAATTTGTATATCTCTTATAAACATTCGTTTTACATCCTATACCTAAGAGCAGCCTGCCCCCTGCTCTCGTTGTGCATAAAGTTCTTACCAATGCGATGGTTGAAATTCGGGCCTGTAAAAGGGAGTTTGTTCTGTCCTAGGCCTCCAACATTGTGCTGTGGTGAACGTGCGTTTCGGATCAAATTGTCTGCGTCATATATTGGATACGCCTCTTGCAGTAACTGAAAAATAGAGTACAACTTAAGAAATATGCACACGTAAACAAATAATGTACAACTCACAAGGTCATAGTGACTATCAGCGTTTTCCAGGGTATTTTCGGGAAGAGTAAAGCCCAAAGCGACGGAAAAGATTACAAAAAGGATGATAAGTTTGATTGCAGCCATTTGCGAAATTATATTGTAGGTACTCTGCGTTTAATGTTAAGAGAACTGATAGCTGGATCATCCTCTTCACTGGCTTTTATACGAAATTCAATTAAATGTAGAATCGCCAGAATGTTGTCGTTCCCCTGATAAGACTTTGCATACGTACACGTGTATCTACAATCGTTTTTTTTTTAATTGTTGTTCGTTTCTGTAACGACCGGTGGTTCCCAATTCAAGCAAACAAAAAGAGAAGTATTGATTGAGTTCATATTAGGTTAAGTATATGGGTGTCCCCGTTGACTATGCGTCAACGGCTTACTTAAATCACATAGAGTCCATTGTGGTCAATTATTAAGAAACACCCTCGGAACTTCGAAACAATAATTTTACATTAGTATCGACCGCTCATAAATTTCAGGACTTATTTTGGCTGAGTGCTTCGTAGGTCATCTAGCTCTGAGAAGAATTGACTGCCAAGAGTGACATGTCTTTTATGGCCAATGCAGGACAGCCATATAGTAGGTGATGAATAGATTCTATTTCTTTTTCGTCGCTGTAGCTTTTACAACAATCATTGTATGGTAGACCTAGCCGGGCTACATGGTTGCCTGTTACGCAGTGCGCGGTTAGGATGCCAATAGCAATGCGAATATTCTTCAGACCTGGCTTAATTAGATGGACAAACCTCAAATTGTCGTTGACTAGCCACATCAATCTATTTATAGCGCATGCATCTAATCGGCTGTACGTTGTAGAAATAAGGTAGAAAAACTTCGAATTCAAGCCTGATGGACGGTGAGTAGAGAAAAAACATGTGAGTAGAACGGGACCTCTACCAACTTGGCGTGTGAAACTGGAGATGGTTAGCCGAGACTGAACTGGCTTGAGACGCTTGTGGCTGAGGCCCAGGTCCAACCCGCACTGTAGCGCCCTCTTAAGTTGGTTTTAAGCATCTAATCAACACAATTTTTAGCTTTCTTGACAAACTGTGTGTCACTAGTTTAGAGCATGTGAAGGGTACATGTCCGACGTTTTCCTGTCTAGTTCATCAGCTTTTTCGTTTCCGGAGATGTCCACATGTCCCGGCACTCAGGAGAGTGCCTCTTATTGGCTCTTGATATTTCGTTCAGCCTTAGTTTGCATAGTTTTACCAATTTGGATCTTACATATGTTAATTGCAACGCCTTTATGGCTGTCAACATTGTTTGTGTTTAAATTGGTAATTTTTTTTTTAGGTAGCTAAGCAACTTTTGATATTGATGCTGAAACTTCGTTGCAGGGGCCTTAGTAAAGCCAGGTATGCCCATGAATGGATTTCAATATCAGAATCTCATAAAAAGCACTCTTGGGACAAGAGCTTTGACGGCAATTTACATTCTTACCGGAGAGTATTCTAATCTTAAAGGAAAAGACCCATCTAAGATTCCAGCATCAATATGTTTCCGAAATTCGAAAGCATTGCTATATTATTTCCCATGAGCATAGAGACAAGGACCACTACAAATCATTGGAATCATGCGAGGCTCAAAACCTGAGGCACCCGTGAGATGGTGATAGAGAACCACATGTTCTTTAGAGCGGTCGTTTCTCAGTCATTCTGATTCGTTGCTCCCCGTTATGTCACGAAGGAATGATTGCCTGAATTTTTATCTTCCCAAGTTTTCATCGGTATGTATCTTTTACCTCCATCAAGGAATTATCTTCGATATTGCTAAGTATTTCTTTAGTCCGCTATGGAGGTGAATTCTTAGAAAGACACGGACCGAGCTCAAAACCAGGACCGAGCTAAGCAAAATTTCTCAAAAGAAAAAAAAATCGATCACGAGAAGGGCGCGATCGAAGAAATGGAGAGAGGCTATTTCAGGAATGGTTTTCGGAACCTTTCCAAAGGGCAAAAAGAACATTAAGCCCGAACAGAAACCTGTCAGTCAATGCCGAGGATATAGAAAACACTTTCTGCAGACTGTATAATGGCAACACCGTCAGGTAAAATGACCCAGTTGACAAATTCAGTGGAAGAAGAAGAGTTCCTGCCGTCATAGTAGGCAACTTCAAAACATTGGCTGTAGACTGGTGTTCATCTACCACAAACGCTTGAGAAACATCGTCATCCAGCCGTTTGCATCGGATATCGTTCTCGCGAATCGTAAGTTAAGTTAAGGGTGGTTTAATTTAGATCTGAAAAACGTAGTTGCAACTCTGTTTCCGCAACAACAGGTATCACAGCAATCCGTTCCCCTTGTCACACCTAAGAGTTAGCGAGTAAGACGTGCATGATGTCGAGACTATCCCAAACACTAGTCCAAAAGCAGCAATCGAACAGTGGCTGGATATTTTTCCAGACACCTGCATCTCATGCCTACAGGAGGCTTTGCAAGTCGACAATTTTGATTAGAGAAGGCGCATTCCACGATCGACATCATCGAATATGCCATAAGTGAAGGTCGTGGCAGGCGCAGAAATAAGAGATAGGTTGTTGGTTAGTTGATGTGGCACCCTCGATAAGGTACACTTAGACCAAAATTGTGCTGTCACTAGATAGGAGCAGGTGGGTCACACTGCCCTTTCGTGGAATCAATTGATTTTTCTTATAAAAGCCGTAGATGCAGTATTAAGAACATAAAGACCATTGGAAAGGTAATGCCCTAATGTAGCCTTCCTAATGTAAGCAATTGCAGGACATGTGTACAGAAGGACTGTGAGGGAAATAAGAGATACTGCACCGTTATAACACTGTACTCTTAAAGCGCTTTGTTCACCCTTAAAAAAAGCTAAATTGTCTAAAAAAGATATTGACAGCCTATTTTGATTCTGCTGGACTAGACACCATTGCCTAGGTTCCGGATAGGCCAGTTACTGATGGTGTTCGTACACTGAGAGCCCTGAAGTAAAAGAAGCCTGAAGTTGGTGTGTTAATGCAACGTATGCTATATGCAACCGCGGCACTTCCAAGGATAATGTCGAATGTTGCCAAGCCAAGATATGTAGATATATGTAACGCAAAACTTCTAAGTCTTGTCGTTTGAAACCAGGTATCAAATATTGGCCAGCGCCAATGGAACGAAAAACTGTAAAGGAAGACAAAGACGACATAGCGAATCAGCGGCTTTTGAGTAAGTAGCGTATTTCGAGGAATGTCTTCCAACACAGCATATGCAAATGCATCCTGCCAATCGAGAGCAAAAAATTGCAAAAATGGAAACAGGTTAAAGGATCACTCGTACAAAGAAAGATGGATACGTGCAATTATCCCTAACGCATGCCGTGAGTGGTTTGCAAACGCGGGTTCGGATTAAACCAGAGATAGCTCATGCTCGCACGTGAAGGTTGGGCGCCTTTGTGAAAGAGCTGTGCCTACAGAAATGACAACTTAATGCTGTGAATGGGATCCAAATACAAATGCAAAAGGCTTAAGTTCTTGTCTCGATAAATTGTTTCTGGCATCCCCTCCAGGATAAAAGAGGAAGATGAGGGACTAAGGTTAGTTGGTAAAACTTTGGATACTTTAGCATCTTTCGAAAAATCCCTACTTCAAATGGGGGAGAAAAACACGATGCTCTGTAATGTGTCCCTGCCCGGAGCAGAATGCAGGCTTCTGCATATGGGTGTTGACCCGGTACTGGTTCGTCCGCTAAGGTTTGTTTTAGCTACGAAATTGCATTTCGATTTAAATTCTTATTTTTTTTCAGACTCTCACATGCAAGGGTCATCAATGGGTGCCAAGTCTGTTCACATCTTCTTAAATATCGTAACAAAGTTAGATATGGTCAACGTAACTTCTATCAAATCAAATCACTTGCTGACAAGGGGTGATTTCAAATAAACTGAAAATTAGTGCCACTTAAACGCATTGGCTGTGCCTTTATCAATCTAAGCCAGCCGTTCAAATTAAGTCAATTTGATGAATTGCCCAAGAAAGTTCAACCTTTCTTTTTTCAATTTGTTACTTCCTCTAAATGCCAATCAAGCGGAAGTAGCCTACACTTCCATGCTAAAGAAGTATACAACGACTACAGCTCTCTGACTAGCCTCTCCCAGATATGGAGTAAGTCAATTTTCTTATTTAACGCGCACTCACAAATAAATCATCACTTGTTGGCAATTACTCAAGGGGTGTTAACTACATACCTAGAGCTCACTATCCTCCTCCAACAGTCAACCGGAATCATCTCCGCCACCACCATTCAATGATTGGATTCCAACTGCTGCCGCTGTTGCTGGCCCAAGAGTTGAAATTTCCATCTTTCTGAATTCCATCCCCATAATGGATGGGAAAAATCTACAATCAATCACTGCCATTCCGCCCGCTTAAATATTAAAGTGACAGGGCGCGCTACTTCCTGCATCTCTCCTCCGCTAAACCATGTTGACGGCACAAATGCTGATGTGGCCAATCAATTCAACTTAAAGGGGTTTAATTTCTCGTACAAACAAAAAATAGCTTAATTCATTGACTGAACTAAATTTGAAGGGGGATGAGTCAGCCTTTTAATGTAATCTGTTTAAATTGACTTTAGAGCCGTTAAGAATTGACCCGCTGATTTTTTCAGAAATGTTAGAAATACATAATTAAACGCAAGAAGTGCTGTGCGATGCCATTGATATCAGACGATATAAGTGCTGTCGGATGACCACACTCATATACACGTATATTCCATATTCCATAGTCCAACTACCCCAACAGGCAAAATACAAAACTTGACAATTGTTCCTGTCCTTTGAAATTCTTAAAAGTCATATGCCTCAAATTACCTTAGTGTAATAACCACGATATGTGGCCAACGTATTAGTGATTGCGGTACAATTAATTGCGATCAGCTCCGTTTTCTCGTGCATAAGAAAGGGTATGTTTCCAGACCAGTGGAAAATCCAGAAACCTGGGCCGATCCCGAAAGGAAACAATCAGCCAGACGATCCGTCATCATACCGCCCCTATGCATGTATGACACAGCGACCAACAAACCAACAAAGTCACATCAGACGACATAGGCACGTTTGAAGAAATGTTGAATGCCGACTCTTTAGTCAATAACGGATCAGCGGAGACCCCATCGCACCAATCGACCCAAACAATCACCACAGCGTGAACCTTGCTATTAGTGGCAAAATGCTAGGGATAAAGCAAAGTTCCAGGACCGTTAAGGCACCTTCATATTGGCGAGACGTGATCTCGAAAATGCCATCAAAGAGACCAAGGCAAAATGCTTTAAGCAACTCTGTAACGAGATACCCCTGGGGGTGACATAAGGGATGGCGATGAAAAAGTTCCGTCCCCACAAATATCCTGCCCAACAATGCTGAGGACAATAGTAGAGCATCTATTCCTCCATAAACCATTTGTTCTGTGAAACATCGTGGAGGAGACTAGTACGGATCACATCCCACCAATCACGCCGGATGATCTGCACGAAGCATGCAGAAAGATAGGCGACAACAGAAAAAGGCGTCAACAGCATAGGGCAATACAACGGCTATCCAAAAGAGATCAGACCATTTTATAGCAACGATTCAAACGTTCTTTGAAAAGGGGATCTTCCTGAACCATGGAAACTCCAGCATCCCCAAAGGAAATAAGCCACCCGCAGAACCTTCGGCGTATCGGTTAGTACGACTGCTAGATACAATCGGAAAAATCCTAGAACGTTTCATATACGGCAGACTAATTGCTGTGGCCGTTAATAGCAGAGCTCTGTCTGACCATCAGTATAATTCGCGTTCGCGTTCTACCTTCGAAGAATATGTGGGGCGATCGTAGTATTTGCCCTGCTCCACCCTTTAACCCGTTCCAAAATATTCCAAGAATGCAAGAACTCTTTAAATTTTGTCGCAACTCTCTGACTCTTGTCTGGGTCCCAGGTCACACTAGGATTGCGAGAAAAGAGATCTCAGATGAGATTGCTAAGCAAGACTCAGAAAATGTTTTCCCATGACCTGAACCTGCATTTGATCTTATGGCGACTTCGGTCAGGGTCTCCTTTAACAATGGGGTTTCTCACAAACACACAACTCTCCAGGATGCAGCTGGACTAAACGATTGCTCCTGAACCTGTGAAAGAAAACAGAGGCCGTCCTTCTGTCTCTCAACAAAAAAGACTGTAGACAACTTGTTGGCGTTCTAACGGGACATTTTCCTCCTGCTAAGCATCTTAGTGTATTAGGCTTAAGATACACCACTATCTGCGACTCTTGTGGAGAGGGGGACGGACGATTTTCGGATCACTTCCTTTGTTATAGTCCTGCCTTTGCCCGGATCAGGTGGCAGATCTTCGGTGCTGATGTGGTAAGTGACGTTAAACTCTGCATAAATAAAGCTATCTTCAGAAGTCAAGAAAATTCAAGTAAATTGGGCAGCACTGGGTCTTGCTTCCTGATAGTACAATGGACCAGTTGCGTCTGAATGCTCCAGTGGAGTGCTTCCTAACCCGACAAAAAAGCGATAAGGGATCTATTTGACTGTACGTTTTGTACATCAATGTCAAATTTCAAGTGCGTTAGTGCTACCAACGTTAAAAGAATACTCACTTTAAAAATCAACCGCCCACCGTTTATTGTATTTTCTTTGTTTTGACTTGCAGGCAAATTCAAAAAACGAAAACAGGACAAGTCATTTCAATAAATTAATTTATTTACATAGTTACTATCTTATCTAAGTACATTTTTCAGATACTCTCTAAAACCGATATCTCAAGCCAACCATTCCACTGTTATCGTTGCGTCTAAAGTTTCGTCCTGCTTCGCCATAGGCTTCAAAGTTCTTACCAATTTGGTGGTTGTAGTTAAGATGAGCACTAGTACCGTACCGACCACTGTGTTCCACTCCTCCACCGATACGGCCCTGTGGTGAGCGTGGGTTTCTTACCAGTATTTCATTATCTCCTAACGGAAGCTGTTCTCCAAAAGCCTATAAAAAATAATTTTAAGTCAAAACAAATTAGAGATCTGCGAATAATCAACTTACAAATTCGTAGTAGTTGCTTGGGTTGTCCAGCTCATACTCCGGAAGGGTGAAACCCAATGCGATGGCGAAGAGCCCGAGAAGAATGATGAGTTTAACTGTTGCCATTTTAAATATTCAAGATTGACAGTTGACTGGAGAACGATTGATGTCTACATGTTTTTCTGTAGGGACTTATATACGAAAATTAAATTGAATGTAAATTCCCCCGACCGGATTACTGATAAGGTGATGCACGTTCCATGACAGCTGTTGACAATCTTTGTTTGTTTCTATGACGAAGAGTGATTCCCATGATGAACAAATTAAGAAAATTATTGTTTGCATTAAAATTGGTGCTTTTGTTAAATTTTAAGATTCGGTGAACTCTCACTGTTGACATTGAAAAATAAATGCTAATTTCGCCGACTTACTGCACATATACATATGTTTGTACGTGTGTACAGGTGGGTCCCTTTTTTTTTTGATTGCGTACATGGATGTGGTAATCTTTTATAGATACTAGTAGCCCGAGTAGTGGATTTTTGGACGCGTCAAGGCAAATTTATTTAATATTAGGCTAGGATGCACATTTTGCTAATTTATTTTCAGTTTTCGGTCTGGGAAGAACAACTCACCCCATTCGGGGGACTAGTTGTTCCGTCGTTGAGGCAACTTGCTTCGGTAACATATTTCATTACCTGTGAAAGAAACTACGTCTACTTTGTTTAGAGGAAAAGGCTACTTTTTGGCATGTGTGTTTATTTAAAGAAATTTTAAAACTAATTGATTCATTGCAGTGAATTTAGACAGCAGTTCGGTATTCAGTTAAGTTTTCATTTTACTTGTGAGCAGTAGTGAACGTAAGAATTCATGTAGAATAAAATATAGAATTATCAAGGTGAATACAGGCATATGTACATACTTATGTACAATATAAATATTTAAAGTTCTGATTACAGCCACTGTAACTATAAATAAACACTTTTGAAATCTGAAGAAGCAGCATCAATAAACATACGTCTATAACGCCTAGCGAAAAACAAAAAAAAATAATCCCAGCAACGTCAACATCTATCCTTCTGTATGTGACACAAAAGGAAAGTTTATTCGCTGTTGTATTAAAAAAGTCCTTAGAAGGTCAAGAAACTGTGTACAGGAGTGAGAAAACCTATTGGCTAGTCTAGAGTAGGCTGAATTTTAACCTAATGAAAAACGCTTCTACGTAGTGCCTCAATCGCCATTCTCTGCATACGATAAATACAATATTTAAACCTGGAGGAGAAGTCATAAATCTTTATTTTATTCCACACTGATCCGATCTTCCAATTTTATGTCATCTGCGCAACCTTAAAGAGAGGAGGATATACATACATATGCCATTTCATATATAATCGAGTACATATCTAACTGTGAGTTCATATAAGTGGCTATCCACCGACATGGTAGGGTACTTAGACCAACTTGGGTCCATTATGTATGTACATGAGCCGGGGAGTACCGTTACTAGTGAAAACATTTTGATTTCTGGATGAGTTTCCATATATTGTTAATATCTACATCGGCAATATCTTGAAGATTGTTTAAAAAAAGATTTCTTCCAGAATCTTTTTACCTAATTAGGAGAGGGCTGGGCATCTGTCAGTAGGTACCCTTATTAGGGTATCGACGTGTGTTCTGCCGATTTTAAGCAGGCTATTGGTTTTGCATGGACTTATCAAAGACCAATTTTCTTTTGCATGTTTGCACATATTAATGGTACATCATCAACCATTAGCCTGTTTCAGTGCAAGTATGGAGATTTTGTATATATTAGTGTATGAGGTCCTATTCTGCAGTTAGAAGACCTGGGGCCTGTAACACAACGTGACAAGTCGACAAGTCCTTACTCACTTATCAAACTATACTTGTCCGACAAGGACAAGTGTATTCTGTAACGTAACGCAAACTGTTGCACTTGTCAGAATAATAAATTTCCCTCGACTTGTCTACATTGTTTGACAAGTGATCAATGAGTTAAGATGGCAAAAATTTCTGAAGACAAAAAGATTCCTATTCTAACAAAAATTAGGGAAGAAAAATATATTCTTTTCGGTGGAAGCGAAGTCTTAACAAAAGAAGATAAATGTTGTAAATGGAGGGAAGTATTCTGTTTGGCTTAAGTAGTAAAATTGTAGGTCCGGCCCGCATACTGCCATACAATTTAATGAGTGTGTGCCATGACGATCAACACACGCTACTTCATTAGAAGGAGGTGCATCAATATTAATTAATATGCCATAAACTGCGCCACAAGCTTCCGGCATCCCACCATTTTCATAAAATCCCTGTATAACACTTTGCACATTTTCGGGCCAACATACTTGTTTGCTGAATTCTATTTCAATTACTGCCTGAGTAATCTCTCTAACGCAACGACAAACCGTCATTTTGCTAACACCGTGCATGTCACCTATGGTATGGTATTGTGCACCAGAACCAAACCAATGTAGAGCAATTAAAAGTTTTTGATAAACGGTCAGTGAGGTTTCTTTATTTGGATTGCACTGTAGTTTAGCACTAAGCCATTCAGTAAGATATTGTGCCGTTAATTTTGATATGCGAAAGTTTTCAATAAACAAATGATCATCAATTTCAAAACTAATTCTTTGCTTATAGACTTTTAATCTGTGCCGAGATTCATTATAATCTCTTTCATCATCACTGTCAAAATCGGAATCAAAAAAGTACATTTTTTATTAAATTGTTATATTTCCACTATAATTTAACTTAGATAAAGTACACTAACCACTTTACGAAAATATTAAAAACGCCTGTCCAAAAGCAGTAGTAGTTTGACTAGAGGGAAATTAAACAATTACCCACTTGTCATATTTCATTGTGACACTTGTCATAGTATTAACTACAAGTCTTGTTTGTGTTACAGAATTTTTTTTGAGTAGTCAGATTTTACTTGTCCTACAAGTACTTGTCACGTTGTGCTACAGGGCCCTGATTCAAAGAAGAGTTATACAAAGGATCACTTTTCTTCCACACACACTGACAAGCGCAATAAAACCAATTAAATTATCATATTGTTTTGCCATCTTCATGAAAATAACACTAAAATTCAAATATACTGTTCTGGCGAACCACCCTCAACAGCAGTCGGAAATGACAACTGAACTGAAACTTGTTTACAAATCAGTTTAACCGACAACTGAACTGAGAACTGATGAGTATTCCATAAGATTCAGTTTCAGTTAAGCGTTTTAGTTTTAGCATTTAAACATCAGTTTAACTGAAAGCTTAACTGAAAGCTCAACTGAAACTGAAACTGACTGAAATAATCATCTTACTGCGGCTTTAAGGAGAACAAGAAACTTTTTTTTCTGTTGTTAATTAAAAAAAAAAAAACTTCAAAAGAGAACAAAACAAATTTAACTCAATTTAGCATCATGGAATTGTTAATCATCAAGTGATTCTTCTTCGTCGGAATTGCAGTTGGGATAGACACCAGTTAGGACACCACATCATCCTTTTCCAAGCAGTTTAGATGTGCCCAATTTTTGCACATAGTGCATTCAATCCACTTTTCCCTTGGAATATGAATCACAATAAATAATGCACAAATATTCAAATATTCTCATTTTCACTTCCATTATCCTCTTGAAGGATTTTCCGCTTGACTTTGATTTTCCTTCTTTTTTGAATCTTATCTTTTCCCTTGTGCTTTCCTTTATTTTCATTACTTTGAGCGTCGTTCTTTTTCTTTCTCTTTTTAGATTGTTCTTCAGTCAGAGCTTTTTTTTCGGATGAATCTGTCGAAACTGTCGGTTTTCTTAAATGTCGCCTAGACGTTGTCGCTAATTTTGGTGGCGCTTTTGGAAAAGGTCTGACAACTTCAGCGGAAAATGTTGGGGTATCCGTTGAGATCCTATATTCATTGCTATTTTGCTGATATGTGACGGTCCTGGCAGAGAATCGCAGTCCTCAATACTGCGTTGTGTGTCCTGAATGTTAGGGGGCCCAGGGTGAAATAACATCATATGGCAAATTTCGACCTTCCTTGTAACTGTTTTTATTTTTCTTCCATTTTTAAGAACTGCATCAGCTGCTCTTTGTAACAGTTCTACGGGGGTTTTACTCTAGAGAGCAATATCCTTCTAGCATACCTGGATCCGCCAGTGTTAGGCAGTATATGCGAAAGTGATCCCTGTATTTCAGATGCTTTTTGGACTGAGTAATTGATGTGAGTTCTGAACTGCAGTTTGTTAGATAACAATTACTCCAAGGTATTGAACTGCCTCTTTGAGCCTTTAAGTCTGGTTACCAACGGTTTCACGACTATACCTACAAGTGCGTCCATAAGTATAAGTTTGTACATATGTACATCGTTGAACTCACGGGACTTTTTTTGTTTGTTTTGGATTCGGAACTTCAGCCACTTTTCAAATTTGCGGTACATACTGTAGCTCAAATGAATCATTGATTACGTTCGTTATTTTCAAGACAGCTCTTCGGGGTTAGTTCATCAATATTTGGCCAGTGGTTATCAACTTATGAGTGAGTTTGACTTTTTAGACAGATAATCTGAGTTCTTTAGACAATATTCTCCGCAGTGATGTGGGACTGTTGCTCAATAGTACACTTCTGCGGCGAGTTCGGGTTCTTGGGTTTTCAAAAACGATTTAGACAACCGCAGCAATTCCTTCATCTGAACGCTCGCGGATAGGCTTAGCTTTATGAATTTACTTACAGCATCGGCTGAATTTCGACTCAAACATTTTTTCAAGCTTCGTACAGTTTTTGCAGCACAGCATTCACTTCTAGAATAGTTTACCAATCCCAGCATTGTTCATACGCAAGACGATCAATTTCTTACCGCAAAGGATTGACACTTCATATCTGCTTAGGGGTTTTGTGTTGCTAGCATTAAAATAGCACGCACTGCACATCTTTAATTTAAATTAACGTAACAGCATTATTGCAATTCTTCATAAGGTACAAACGTGCTTCACTATTACCATCTGCTCTATTTAGCATCATCAGCGTACTTTTGTGAATACCCGTTCGACACGGAAGACTATAAAATATTAATGAAAAATAAACATTAGTGCTGTCGTGCATTTATGTACATATGTACAGTACATACTTCTATGGGATTCACCTCTCAGAATCCCACGAAAAAACAAGAGCAACGTTAAATTCACAGATAAAGCAAAATGTCGTCCTATTTGATAACACAAGTTGCATGACATTATCAGCGGTGGTTTTTCGTAGATCATTATTTTTAACAACTTTTGGTATAAAAACCGGTGAAGATCGTTAGACAGTCATCAGTCGAATATTATTCGCAATCTCAAAACAAATTACACAGTGAAAATCACTAAAATGGCAGCACTTAAGGTTGTTATCCTTTGCGGACTCTTGGCCGTGGCCTTGGGTTTCACTATCCCCGAGAGTGATCTCGTCAATCCTGGCAGCAACTATGTGGTAAGATTTAAAAATATCAGAAACGCATATTTCGAAAATAATTATTTGTGATGTCTCTAACAGGCTTTTGGAGAAGAGTCTCCCTTCGAAGATGGCGAAGTCCTTATTAGAAATGCTCGTTCACCCCAGAGGAAAGTAGAAGCAAACATGCAACACCATTCGCGACATGGAACAAGCGCAAATGTTGAATACACCCACCCACTTAGTAAGAATATGGATGCTTACGCGGGGGCCTCCAGAAATTTCAAGTACAATGACAACAGTGGACACGTTGGCTTAAGATACAAATTTTAAGGAGAGTGGAATGAGGGATAAACAGGCGTTTTTTTTTGCAAATGATAAAATGATTAAATAAAACAATTCATTGATACAAAAACTGTAATTAATTAAATATTCATCTAATTGGCATCAATTGGCTTAAGTCAGTTTAACCTACTAATCACGCTAGGATGCTATGATAATCGGAGTTCAAAAGGGTTTTAGTGTTCGCAGCAGGAAATGCAGGAAGCTTCGCTTGCGTTGATTTCAGAGATGATCAGAGAACGGTAACGGGTGCAATAATGCCGCACCTCCTGCCATCTAGTGGTTACGAGTATTCTTATGTTTATAAGCAGATCGTCATCCTATGTCTTTACAATCTAGTTCGAACGATCTTTAGGGGACATCGTTTCAGCTACAAAGAGGACGATTAGAACCGACGAGTTTCTCACGGAAGGCTTTATGAAGGGAATTGAAATTGAATAAAGCCCACAGCCACGAGTCACGAGATTGTTGTTTGTGGAAACTTAAGTTTCATAAAATTCCTCTAGTAGAGGAGTCATGCTCGAATAAAAACAAAGTGAAAAGGGGCCTAAAATATGAGAATTATACATACTTCCACAAGTCAAAAGATATATGTACATAAGCCCAATATGGAGCATACTGTTTATTAGAATACTTTTGCATGCTTTTAACCTTACTGTTACGATACTGTTGCAGAAAATAAAAAAAATAACAATTCCGGAATTTTTTTTTTAGTTGCAGACGTACGAGTGTACAAGAAGTCTTGAGAAGATCGCTACTTCAAGGCTAAGTACGCCAACAGAGGAGAGATGAAATCACTAAAGATTAGTTTTACGAACTTCTCGGAGATTAATTCAATAACATCATCACCACTATCTTCGCATAACACGCTTATGCTTGCCATCCTCCTGACCCTCCGCCAACAATTTCAGTAAAGCAAGAGGGATCTACACGACGCATACTGAAGACATGTAGTATTTGATGCATCAATTTCATTCTACGGTTACTTCCTGGCATTTCTAGGAGGCTAGTTTATTGACATAAGTTTGACACAGTCAAACTATCGAGACGTAGATCGTTTCATCTGGAGAAGTAGATGTTCAACATTGAATTCCGGTGTTTCTCACTCGATCCCTGCGAAACACTATGAAGGCATCTGCGATCCTAATTGACCATAGGGAAAAATAATAACCATCTTTCAGCTATCATATACCTAATCCTGCAGTTTAGCTCAGTGTTGGCTCTTTTAAAAGTTGTGGATAAGACCCCGAAATTCTTTAATTTTTCAATTTGATTTAATAGAGCTCCGCCAATCATCATCGCAGAAGGTATTGATTTAAAGTCTTTTTTATAAACAAAGCTCTGCAGTTTTCATATGAAGAACGAATGCTTCTTAACAGGGGAACACCAAACCGATATTCCTGCAGAACACTCGTGCAGAACACTGCCTCGAGGAACCCAATCATATGCCTTATTAGAAACCTAAATAACTTAGAAATGGGTGTATGTAGTAGCTATACTCCTAGGCCTGTCGAAGAACTTTTTCGAGAGTTAATAGTCTAGAGTTCGGACAAGTGGAATTAGAAGAGGAGTTTTCATTGATAATATGATTTTTGAGAGATGGAAATGGGCCCCAGTTTGTCCATTCACAGGTTTATCAGCAGCCTTGAAAATTATTCGCTCCATTTCCTTTAAAAATATGCAACATGCTTCTTCGGAGTCAGTGGAAAGTCTGAAAAAAAGTTATTGGAAAGCATCCACATGTGTACAAATGTGATGTGCAAATTGTATGCAATAAAAAATCCTTTCCACTTACGACAGCCGGCAAAAGCTTGGCCTTTAAGATTAGAGCTTAAGATTTTTTTAATTTATCCGATCCAATCATTTGTCAGCCAAACTGAGAATTGTGAGTCTGTGATTTCTCACAGAAAGAGATCTCGCACATTCAATTAGTCCACAGATCCAGAGGTTCTTTGCTTGCCGAGGAGATATCAACTTTGCCTGCCCGAATTTTATATCCTCTTTAACAACACCAAAGTTGAGTGAGAACACCCATGAGCCTACTCTAAATCGAAACCCTACCTGTAACGCGTTATCAACAGTAAAAAGTAGGTTTTCATTTGTTCATACGAGTACGTATGTACATGTATGTCTGCGTAGGTAATTTTTAAGTAGACTTCATTTAGCGTTGTATTAGGCAAATACTATGATGGGCTACTGAAGTTAAGGTTCCGAAAAATGTGCAAAAAGTCCGAAATTAATTGAAATCTCGGGATCGAAACTTAATGAAAACAGGCTTTTATTAAAGCCAGTGAAAGGAGAATGCAATAAATTATTTAATAAATTAATTTATTTAGTCGATTTCTTAAAGTTAAACATTCACAAAGGCCTTCTAAAACCGATATCTCAAGCCAACCATTCCACTGTTATCGTTGCGCCTAAAGTTTCGTCCTGCTTCGCCATAGGCTTCAAAATTTCTTCCAATTTGATGGTTGTAGTTAAGATGAGCACTAGTACCGTGCCGACCACTGTGTTCCACGCCTCCACCGATCCGGCCTTGTGGTGAACGTGCGTTCCTAATCAACAATTCGCCATCTTCTAAAGGAAGGTCTTCAGCAAAACCCTGTAAGAAATGTGAAAAGTTAGACATTTTTACAATAAGAATTCTGAAATATTAAGACTTACAAATTCGTAGTAATTGCTAGGATTTTCCAAGTTGTCCTCTGGTAGAGTGAAACCCAAAGCAACGGCGAAGAGTCCGCAGAGAATGATAAGTTTAGCTGACATTTTTGTAAGTGAAATTGTCTTGATATGGAGGCTTGTTTGGGGATTGATAGCACACGACTGATGACTTTCTGATCCTCTATGTGCGCTTATATACAAAATTTTAATGAATTTGCACCGATATCGATTCGTAAAAACTCCGTGCTGATAAGGTGCGTAGTGCTTCAACGATGTTTCTGAAAACGCCGGTCGGTGATTCCCAAGAATATTTTTTTTTATGGAAAATGTGTATTTTTTCATTTAATTTTGCTAGAAATTATCAGAAGAAGAACCTAAAAATATAAACAGTAGTATTCCAGGCAATCTCTTCGTGCAACTGGGTGAATTTAATTTCAGTGGGATTCCTATGCAAGTAAAGGATAGACCTATGGATGTGTGTATACTATGTATACTACAAAATGCCTTACTATAATAGATCAATGGTTCAAAAAGCAATGGCACCACTTGGAATATAATGCTTAAGGTCAGGACCAAAGGGTAAACAAATTTCAAAGCACATAGAAACCTGAATTTTCGAAAAAGGAGTATGGCGACCAACACGATTGCGTGAAACCTAATACAGGATGACAATAGTGAAAACAAAGTCTGAAGATATGGGCACCGTGGTTTAATGAATAGTACGGCAAACAGCTGAGTAGGAGGTTCAGGTTCCAATCGTAGAAAACACTAGCATCTCTCGAATGTCTGAGAGCAATACTAACTTTCGTCAGACGTTTCGTAATTCTGATTTTCGGATATAAAATTGACAAGGTTTCTTCGTTCGCGCGAAAATGTCACACGTACATATGTACATATGTATGTATAACACGGATGATTGCAAGAAGCTACATCAAACTATTACATATAACATCGCCTTTATATTTTGTGTGTCTAAATATAGCGATGTGCAGAAGGTGCTACAAACATATCCATAAGTACAAACAGGGGGTATTCGGAAAAGAGACCAAACTAACGTGTCTGCCACTGAGTGGGGTTCAATAAGCTCAAGCTTAGCTTAGCCCAAACTAAGCAAACTATTCAAATTTCCGAAAATTATTTAAGCTTTGTTGAGCAGAGGCAACTCTTCAGCTGTCTTTCATATCGACTACACTGGCACAGAGATCTAAGCCTTCTTAACATCGCAAGTTATATACTAGACTAGACGATGTAAATTTGAACGTGGCTTCTAACAGTGTGTCTGTAAATACCACCACCTGCTTATTGACTTCAAGATCACGTCTGACATATATACATAGGAACGACCTGCATTGCTAAATTAAACTTAGTCGTAATTTTGTTTTCACATTTACACTCGAATCATAAGTTAAAGGTTCTCTGTTGTCAAGATTTCGGGTTAAGCCATATGTGACGCACATCATTGAGAAGATCCGAAAAATCAAATCGGAATGAAAATTGAAATTGCTGATTAAAAAGTATCAGACTAACCAAAAAGAAAAAAATTCATTTATTTATTTAATCATGGGAATGGGATTCACCGATCGTCATTCTCAGAAATATAGCCAACCTTATCAGCAGGGAGTTCTCACGCATTTGTACCGGTGTTAATTGATTCAACTTTTGTATATAAGCGCACACAGAGGATCAGAAAGTCATCAGTCGTGTGCTATCAATCTCTAGACAAGCCTCCATATCAAGACAATTTCACTTACAAAAATGTCAGCTAAACTTATCATTCTCTGCGGACTCTTCGCCGTTGCTTTGGGTTTCACTCTACCAGAGCATAACTTGGAAAATCCTAGCAATTACTACGAATTTGTAAGTCCTAATATTTCAGAATTCTTATTGTAAAAATGTCTAACTTTTCACATTTCTTACAGGGTTTTGCTGAAGACCTTCCTTTAGAAGATGGCGAAGTGTTGATTAGGAACGCACGTTCACCACAAGGCCGGATCGGTGGAGGAGTGGAACACAGTGGTCGGCACGGTACTAGTGCTCATCTTAACTACAACCACCAAATTGGTAGAAATTTTGAAGCCTATGGCGAAGCAGCCCGAAACTTTAGGCACAACGATAACAGTGGAATGGTTGGCTTGAGATATCGGTTCTAGAAGCATTCTGGGAATGTTTAAATTTAAGAAATCGACTAAATAAATTAATTTATTAAATAATTTATTGCATTTCTTTACCCCGAGATTTTTTATTAGGTTGTATCAGAATATGGAATTAATTGCTGCTTAACATATATTGGCTAGTACACAACTTTAAGTTAGTAAAGACGAGGTGTACAGATTTTGACTCATTTATTTTAATTCGCCTTTTTTTGTCCAGCTTTTTATTCTTTTAATGGCTGTTTGCAGCATTTCTGTATTGCCACAGTTGCCATACCATCAGCAAAAGTTTTAATTCTGTTGTGTTGTATTGAAGTGAAATCACTAGTGGACAGGAGGTGGAGCACTGGCCCCATTACACTACCCTGTGGGACTCCCGCTTTATTCTCTCTTATGGTGGGATATTCATATTCCTATTTTATTCTGAAATAATTGTACATATGTATATGTATGATCCTCGATCCTCAAGAAAGGAGACCCTATAAACTGCGGCAACTACAGAGGCATCAGTCTTCTTAACATCGCATATAAGATCTTTTCTGCCGCATGATGTGAACGCGTGAAACCGTTCGTCAACAACCTGATCGGTTCATATCAGTGTGGTTTTAGGCCAGGAAAGTCCACCATCCACCAAATATTCACATTGCGGCAGATCTTGGAAAAAACCCAGGAACTTCAAATCGATACCACCACCTTTTCATCGATTTTAAGGCCGCGTATGACAGCATTTATAGAGACGAGCTATATAGAGCAATGTCTAGTTTTGGCATTCCTGCCAAACTCGTCCGTTTGTGCAGGATGACGATGGAGAATGCACGCTGCCCCATCAAGGTCGGTAAAGACTTTACCGAGACCTTCGATGTCAAAAAAGGATTTAGACAAGGCGACGCGCTGTCATGCGACTTCTTTAACATCGTTCTTGAAAGAATTGTGCAAAACTCACGCGCCAACACCAGAGGCACAATCTTTCAAAAATCCGTCCAATTACTCGCATACGCCGACGATATTGACATAATCGGAAGAACGCAGCGTGATGTCAGTGGAGCGTTCGTGAGTATTGAGGCGGAAGCGGCGAAGATGGGTTTAGCGGTTAATGAGGGCAAGACTAAGTATACGCTGTCAACAAGGAAGGACAATCAACATCGACATCTCGGACAGAACGTCGCTATAGACAGATATAACTTCGAGGTAGTTAGGGACTTTATCTACCTAGGCTCCGCTATGAGCTCAGAAAATGACATCAGCGCTGAGATCAAACGAAGAATAACTCTTGCCAATCGCTGCTTCTTTGGGCTAAGAAGGCAATTGAACAGCAAAGCCCTCTCTCGAGCAACTAAAGTGACCCTGTACAAGCCTCTAATCATCCCAGTCTTGCTCTATGGCGCAGAGGCATGGACCCTGTCAAAAGCCGATGAGGTCGCTCTTGGCTGCTTCGAGAGGAAAATTCTTCGGGTGATTTTTGGTCCCGTCTGCATAGGCGGTGAATGGAGGAGGAGATACAACAGCGAACTGTATGGGCTGTTCAGCTACATCGACTTGGCCAGAAGAGTGAAGGTCCCACGACTGAGGTGGCTGGGTCATGTAGGGCGCTGGACACAAATGCTCCGGCCCGGAAAATCTCCGAATCCAATCCCGAGGGACGGCGCAGTAAAGAAAGACCGCGACTCAGGTGGCGCACGCAGGTGGAAGGGGACTTCAACCAACTTAGCGTGCGAAACTGGAGGTAGCTGGCTAAAGATGTAGCTGGCTGGAGTCGCCTGTTGGTTTAGGCCCAGGTCCACCCTGGACTGTAGCGCCACCTTAAGTAAGTAAGTACATGTATAATCAGAATATTTGCGTGTGGCACAGGCAAAAACC
The DNA here is from genome assembly GCA_946965025.1 of Blera fallax. Classification (NCBI taxonomy): domain Eukaryota; kingdom Metazoa; phylum Arthropoda; class Insecta; order Diptera; family Syrphidae; genus Blera; species Blera fallax. The sequence continues at coordinate 25,073,308 of OX337245.1, forward strand.
CCCAAAGAATCAAGTGTAGAATCGAACGATCTTGCGAGCCAATGCAAATTGACAAAAAGATATAGGTAGAGCAGCCAGGAAGCCCTTGCTGTAGATTGTCCACTTTCGCTTGCGAAATTGGCATACGATTGGCAGCCTGCAGGCAATTGCCGATGCACTGTTTGCACCTTTCAGGAGGATTTCATCTTTTCCTGCCTCCTACAATAGGGACGAGATTTACCGGTACTCTCCTTCATACTTCCTAATGGTCTCACACTAGGCTATCTTATAGCTGGAAAGAAGTTAGGAGGACCTGTCACCTAAATCTTATCGCCCTATCAGCTTAAGTACCTTCCTGCTTTACACACGGGTCAAGTTGAAACCGTGCTGCCAACCCTCCGAGGTTTAGTGGTGCTGCCACACTGTCTAAATATTCTAAGTATATAACAGTTTGCTTATCAATCTAAAAGGTCTTCTTCACAGCTTAATATCACTAATCAATAAACCAACGATTGCGAAAGAAACCGCCGCGCCGTTAAGATTCAATTACCCTTAAATGCAATACGATAGTTTGCATGGAAATGTCTCCACATCTTCGAAAATCTTGCACGCAGGAACAAGGTTACTTTAGCTTGGAATCTAGGCCATGAAGACTTCGAGAGCAACGAGCGCGCGGACTATCTGGCGAAAAGAGGCGCTTGTCACCCAATCGATGGTCCTGAACCCTATTTTAGGGATTACCTAAGGGGCACTGTTGCTGATGCCTCAAAGACTTAAGACTTCTGTCTGAATATCAATGGGTAGGTAGGTAGGGTTACCTGTCTCCAAAGTATCTTTAACGTCCGTTATTGCAGTACAAAGCTTCTTTCCTCCAATGCGTACAAAATGTAGTAGCGAACTAGTTAAACCTGATCCCTATGCGTTTGCTATTACTAGGATACATTTTAAGAATCGTACTATTCATGAGGTGACCACACTTTTTCCCACTGACTTTAACAGAAATGATAGCTGTCTAACCGGTCAGAAGGCCTAAGCTTCAGTGTAGTCAGGTCAGAAGGCCTAAGATTCAGTGTAGTCCATTTTTTTTTGGCTAAGGTAGAAATAAGAGGTAAGTTTAAGTCCACGTAAAAAAGCCTTGCGCCATCGTACCGATTCAGAAGGGTCTTTGGATCTAACATGCAAATCAAATGGACGTACATATACTCTCTTTGCCAGTTATTACATTTTATTCGTATTTTTCATTTATTTCCACCCGCTTATAAAAAATTATTTTTAAAATCTGTACTTCAGGCCGACGTGTGCACTGTTGTCATTGTATTTGAAGTTTCGGGAACCACCTGCGTAGGCATCTAGATTTTTACTAAGCTGATGGTTATAGTCAACATTTGCGCTTGTTCCAAGTCGTGAATCGTGTTCCACTTTAGCTTCCACTCGTCCCTGTGGTGAACGAGCGTTTCTAATAAGGACTTCACCATCTTCGAAATGAGACTCCTCTCCAAAAGCCTGATGGAGAAATTAAAAGTAGTTATTTTCCAAATATGTGTTTCTGATCTTCTTAAATCTTACAGCATAGTTACTGCTAGGATTGTCGAGGTGACTCTCGGGGATAGTAAAACCCAAAGTTACGGCCAAGAGTCCGCAAAGGATAACAACCTTAACTGCTGCCATTTTAGTGATGTTCACTGTGATGTATCTTGCTATTGCGAAAAAAGTTCGACTGATGCCTTACTAACGTTCTTCACTGTCTTTTATAGAAAGGTGAAGAAATTATTGGTTTTGGAAAAGTCCCCGCTTGTAATTTTTGCTACAAATTCGCAGATGTTTTCTGGGAGGTGAATCCCAAAAAAGACAGATACACATCAGCATTGATTGGTTAGCACTTTTTTTGTGTCGCATTTTTTCGTATTCAATGGGTCTTCACAAGGTGTTCAAATATCAGTCAGTAATGATGTATGAATTGCATACTTATGAATTGCGCCTAGGCATGTACACACAATAAATAAATTCCAAAAATTACTTTTAAGGGGGTTTCAATTATCAACGCTTTGGCTATGATGGGTTTCACAATTCTCTTTGTTTGCCGGCACGTACACTCGATTGTAGCCCAAGAGACTGGATGGATTTTCTTCAAACTTGATATTTATCCTCATGGAAGGTGACCCGATCTCCACCTAAATAAGAAAATTGGTTCTATTGCTTATGATTATTTAGACTTTTGAATTTTGTCCATTAATTCGGTCAATTAGACAAGTGCCTTCGCCGGAGTTGATGCACATTTGTCTATCGGGGTCGAGTCACAAGGTCGTTCTACAGTATTTTCCATGTTTTATGCTTTATTGGTGCAGACCCGTGACTGCAAAAAACCCGAAAAAAGAACTCTGGAACAGTCAAAACTACTGACTAAGCGGTTACGAAGCAAGAAGTCGTTGATCGTGGTTCTGTGGCACTCACCAGTCACAAGGACAGTGTTGCTGACACCGTTCTCGAAAAAATTTGGGCCAATCACCTTGCCCCCGGAAACGGCGCACTAAGCAGTGACTCTGGGAGAATATAGTGACTCTTCGTGCATTGCACGTGGATTTTTAGTGGCCAGAAGCGATAGTGTTGCTTATTCATGTATTCGCATATGTGGAAATACACCTGATCATCCTTACCACGGTCGAGGTTTAGGAGGACTTGGCTGTAATCTACACGCGATTAACGGTCTGCAAGCAGTAGCTGATGCACTGTTTGCACCATGTTCGAATTTTTCACCAAAACTCGCTGTAAAGACCATCTCTCGATGCCCAATTACGTGGCCCGTCGTGTGGTTGATGTTTGAGGGTTTTTAATTTTTGCAGCCATAGTATTGATATTCTCAACCCAACGGCTAGTCTGGGGCCAGCCACAACTGCCACAATTCTGCGTTGAGCCACACATCTCGCTTCTTTGATGCAAACGACTAAACGCCGCAGTGTTTGCCCAGTTGGTGTCACACTACATAGAATTGACGACGAAATTCATATTGAGCCAAAACCATCGACCGAATATTTGTCGAAAACATTGACACAATTATTCTGCGTTCTTGAAGACTATAGTAACCCATGGCTTGCCTACGAATAATCTCCTTCTGTTTGCTTCGCAATTGTCAAAGTCGCAATGACATAGGACGCCATTCGAAAAAATGGAAGCATCTTCCGACAGCGACTTTTGTACCGTGTTCTGCAAAGCAGAGCACAGAGTAGAGGAAAATCTCTCCATATATCACGCATACAAGTGGAGAGAGAATTCACCCAACTTAGTGTGAGAACGTGGAATCAGCTTGCTTACAACCGAGCTAGCTGCAGGCCTATCCCGGGCTGTAGAGTCATCTAAATAAATGAGTATATTTGCTGAAAGCACAGCCCTCTTGTATTGTAGTTACCCTCCGCATCGCATCAGTGGCATATTACCCTTTAAGTATTTACCCATTGTGTCTAACTGGGACGGTATTACGAGGGTTCATCTTTTGGTTTCTTTCCTTTAGGCAGTTGCACCAGCTGTTGATCTGGAAAAACACCTTCTGTTAGTGACTTGCATTGTTAGACAGTTCCGTACGTAGTTCTGTTCTTATTTGGATGGCTAGCTTAAGGGTCTTATTTGGTTTGCCATCCAATCCAGGTGACTTACTACCATCAGATCCTTTTCATACATCCAGGACTTCCATATGTAAGAGGTGGGATCGCCAGTATTTCCTGGAGTGGTTCGATACATTCTGCTGGCATTTGCGGTTGAAATAATCCTGACACTATTTTTTCGTATAAGGGAAGGACGTGAGGGTGACGACTCTCTAGTACCTTTGAGTTTTATCATCACTGCCCTGTATACGGCACCCGAGGATTTGCATTTGCTTGCTTGCAGTGTTCCTTAAATCCGTTGCTCTTTCTTCCCCGGATGGATAGTTTCAGGTCGCTACACTTATTTATGTACTAGACCCGTAATTTCTGATGGAAGGGCAAACCTCTGGTTCGCTTGAGCGCCGTGGTTCAATGCGTAGTGCGTTGGATTACTGAGCGGGAGATTCGACGTTCGAGTCCCAGAAAACACCAAAAATACAAATATTTGTATTTTTCTATAGCACTTGCTCCATAGCTCTGCTTCTGGGATCCACCAGTGCACTGGTAACAGGCGATTTGTTCACGTTTTCCGGACCAATTATGCGTCGCAAGCCTTGGTTAAATTTTTAGTAACATTAGTGGCCATGGCATTTGCTGTTTCTGGCTTTCTTGTAGACTCTCCGAAAATCAGGGTAAAAATGTCTTCGTCCCTTGTGTTATTTTCCACCCCGTTCGGTGTAGCTTTCTTGGGGCATTCTTGGGTCGCTCTTCTTGATTTTACTCCAAACAGAATGAGCAGATGGTCGCTGTGAGCATATTGATAACTGACTCGCCACCTTGCGCCTACACCATTTCTGCTAAAAGTGTGATCGTTACCTGTATTTACCAATATTACCAGTGACGCTACGGCCACGGGCGCCGTGGCTCAAGTGGTTAGTGCGTTGGATCGCTGAGCGTAAGGTTCGAGGTTCGAATCCCAGAGAACACCAAAAAAGTTTTTCACGGTCCCACCTCTCGCGAATGTCTGACAAACGTCCGAGAGTAATAATTGTCAAGAGAAAGCTTCTCAATTTGCCTTTCGGATATGGCTCTAAACTGTAGGTCCCTTCCATTTGTGTGAAAAATATAACACGCACAATACGAATGGTCGCGAGAAGCTAGGCCCTGGTCCACATACGGTCCGTTGCGCCAAGAATTTGTTTTTTTTTTTTTTGCTACGGCTTCCAGCAGAAGCTCACCTCATCTATTGGTCCGTGTGCGGCACCAATCAGTTTCCTTGCGTTTAAGGATGGAGCTAGTTGGAAAGGCTTGCTGATCTTTATTTCTAGAAAGTAGATTTCTTTTTTTTTATCCATTTACGGTCTTCACACAGGCTGCAGATTGTGATATTAATCTCTACCTACGTCTAGGAAATTACTACCCCATTGCAGGCATTTATACACCAATCACCGTAACTGTCATACTAAGGACGAGCAAATCCAGTGAATCCTTTCTTTACTTCATTTCAACGGCTGAATAGAACGTCTGTCCACAACCCAATGTACACATATGTATCAACCCTGCAACTAATAACAAAAGAAAATTCAACCGTGGAAAAAGTATCTATATTCTGAACAACGCGAAAGTAATAACAAAAACGGGGGAAAAATCTATCTAATCCGTAAAATTGAATATTTTTCTAACCCCAACATTCATTGATTGAATGTCCTCCCATGATTATTGTGTTTTCTTAAGAGGGCTTGAGAGGGTTTTACCTCGTCCAGCCTTCTACAATAGTATATCATCCCCATGAAAATGAATCAGAATTCAATTGAACTGAATATCCTTATTCGTGTGTACTTTATCCTCCTTCGCACACATACAGTTACCACATATCGAAATCAATCTTTGTCATTATTTGATTAAGAAATGTCGACGTCCTTGCTACATACATATTGCTATAGACGAGTGAAGGACCCATCTTTGGCAGCATTATGTGTACAGTTAACAACCGTAGAGAAAAAGGATTCCCAGTGAATGCAGACATAAAGTAAGTAAAGAGAAATTATAATTAGATTTCTATGCTGCTCTGAGTTGAACGTACAACGGTTGTTGGTAATCAGTCATTTCAAAATTTATTTCATGAGGATTACGAAGTTACCACGAAAGGGACAGGCGAAGGATCAGACATCAATCATGGAGACTACATTTTTTATGCCTCACCGCAGATGTTAGGAAAAGGTATGTGGCGTAGTCATTGAACTTTCATCAAGTTGAAGAGCTTTATGGGTTTCCAACCTTCAGATACTACAACAGAAAGTGATGAGAAATGCAGAAGAATGGGAAACCTTAGAAAGTTAACACGGACAGTCAATGATATGTGAAGAGAGACAACTCCTGTAGTCCTGTTGACTGATAATCTATGTATGTATATTGATCCTTAGAAAATATGAAGATACATGCTGACGTCAGAATTTTTACAGAATTTTATTAACTACAAGAAAATCTGATAGAAATAGAGTGAGGTGATAGATGGCTCTGGAAGTCCAGTCCAAGTACTGCGACCCTCGGAGTGATCTATGGGACTGAGAATATGAAATACTCTTCGCAACATCAAATACACTCTGACAATCTTGAGTTGGGTCCTTACACAACGACGGTCAAATTCTAACTGAGCTTCTTGGCTACATCGCCTGTGCAGATATTTAGTGACTACCTCCACATAAATGTACCCCAAGAAAGACAAACAAAAGCTAGATTTGCATTAGCACGTCACCTTCCTTCATTGATAAGTACATGCCTTCGTAATCGACTTTCTGTCATGCCTGGAAAATGTAATTCTCATTCTAGTGTCAACATCCTTGTGCATTTGGAACACGCAAAGAGAACAAATTCGTTGCATCTCGCACTTGCCCCCATCGAGTAACCCGGTGCGAATGTTTGCTGTTCGTAAATATTTTTCCTTCGCCTATTTGTATACCAAATGCAAAACGCACTCAATGAAATTATCCCACAGATACAGCATCTCTCTTCCCAGCCGCATTCGTTCGTAACCCATCAAAGCAACTGATAACCACACCATTGATCTCTTGAATGCATAAATCTGCCACTGCACTCGCATTTCCATTCCGAGTCCATGATTTCCATGTTACTACGCATGGTTTCCTGCGGTCTGGAGCATTATTATGTTTAGTCCGCGACCATAATTCCACAGTACTCGTTTTTGGTACGTGTGTGAGCAAATAATCGCACCTCCCGCTGCATCCTCACCCAACCACATTTGTGGGATGGATGCGTGTGTAAAGCAATCAGGAATTGTGGCGCTGACTGCCCGATTCCAATCAACTGAGACTAATGAGGAATAGTAACACTCTGGCGACCGCAAGACTACTATGGAGTGCACGAATAAAAATCCAGCTCCTCCAGTAAATCAAATTTAAATGTTTGATTAAAACGTTGGCTAGAGCATAGATACCCGAATTTATGGGTCCTTCAACCCTCCTTCTATTGCTATGACACCGGAAGATAAACGCACGGCGTTCGGTGTGTGCAAAAAGTATTTCTTAGATACGAGCAAATGTGATGGACAATTTTTTTTTTTCTGGTGGAGGGAATTTATTTTTTTTTTCTCCGAAAAAATGGGAGCGGGACTGATTTATGGGCCAAGTTCGAATAAGCTCTCTGTCTGTTTGTCTTTGGGGCCAACGAAAGTGGCGTAATGGGAATGCATATAAATCATACGGCGGAGGTGGTGGCACTGGCAGAGATCTTTGTAAAAAAGTTATGACATTGGTAAGCCACTGGTTTTTTATGGCACTTGTTATCCAACACGATTCTATTCTTAGAAGAATCGGATAGTGCCCCAGCCTTTCGAAATCAGAGCTCATTTCATTATATTGCCTAAGTTTATTGGAGCAGAAATAACCCGTTGATACTCTAGCTCTTAAACTTCGGCTGATAAATATGTGAAATCCAACGTTTTCCTTATAATGGACCTGCAACAACTTTTGTGGTCAAAAGTAAACGAGAGATGATAGGCATTGCACTAACTTTTAATATCGAAAGTAAACGCAGGGAGAGTTGTAGACGAAGCGTCGCTGTAGGAACGTTGAGGATGAAGCTACTTCCTGTGAGATGGCCATCCTCATTGGGCACCCAGGTACAACTTCCGAAGAAAGTTGAGTACTTGGCAGTCACCTTCGACCTTTTGCTTGGTTTCAAAAACACCTAAAAACCTTAAGGTGGATCTTAAGAGCCACCAGCCGTAGAATATACAGTAGCCCCTGGAATTAAGCCCAAAGATGCTCAACTGGATATGTACTGGCATAGTCAGACTGTACCTTGTGTATGGTATAGTCTCGTAGTGGTCAAGAGCGGAATTCCTCAGACGAGAGCTCGGTAAATTGTAGCTCCTTGTTTGTGTCTGCATTACTGGTGCGATGAGAAGAACTCCGACTGCCACAATGGAAGCTCTTCTGAGTCTTCTTCCCGGGCATCTCTTCATGAAGTACGTGGCCAGGAAAGTAGTATTCTGTATTGAAACGCCTCTTGAGCGGGTAGTAATCTTTGACGATGGACGCAGAGAAGGCGAGCCTAATGACCTTCTCAGCCCTATTCCAGGCGTTCGGGTTCGATGTTCGATGTTCTACTATAGATGGGGTGATTTTTTACCAGCTAATAGTGTCTTTTATACAGACAGATTGATGGATCCTCGGGAACAGCCATCTATCCGGAGGAAGCGTGTGCGAACAAGGTTATTCCACTAGGTACATATACTATGATCTTTCAGGCCAATGTCCGTGCTATCGCAAGTGCAGTTCAAATAGCTCTAAAAAATAGGAGATGAATGGTCATTTACACCTGCTCCGGCCACCAGACTACGATTAAGGCTTGTTCTGCTAACGTGATTACCACCGAGATCGTAGAGAAGGCAAATATTAAGCTGAACCTAATAGTGTGTGAAATAAAAAACAGATGCAACCAAAACTGTCATGTTGATGATTTGCCAAGCATTTGGACCTTTTATAAAATGAAGAAGATCAGATACTGAGCTCCTGTTAGCTCTGCGGTGCTTACGAAAATCTTGCATCCTAAATTATGTAAGCGTCGTTTTTCCAGGAAGTATAGCTTAGTTAGTTAGTTAGTTTGATCTTTATTTAGCACTTACAGCTATTTTTACAATATTTACATTTATTCATTTATATTGGTATATTATGGACTTAAAATTTAATCCTTAAATTTACTTTATAATAAGGACTATAGCATAGCACATGTTGGCCTGACTTCAGTACTTTTCTTTTGCGGAGCATGACTCTGAATGCGCAATGTCCTGTGTCTACGCCAGTTCCGGTTATAACATTCGAGAGGTAAGACAGTTCTCTCTGGATATCCAGGACGAATTAGCCTCTTTCTCTATTACATAGTCTATTATACTACATCATTTGCCAATCGATGGATGTGTCCGCTTCACTGTCTACCCCGACCTTGCCAAGGCACACACCTTTTCGTTAACTTTTACATTGCTATGTCCGGGAATCCAGAAAAATGTTAGCCGAATGGTATCTGATGGTAATCAGTGCGTCACGGACACTTCTTAACCGCTTTTCATTTGATTGTATTTAGCCAGGACCAAAGGCTGGCTCTAGGGCTATATATAAAGAGGTTAGTAAATAGACTGCCAGACGAGCGTAAAAAAAATTGGTCTTGTATCTGCTATTAAGCAGAAAAAGCCGGCATTATCTAAAAAAATGTAAAAGCACGGTTGAAGTTCTGCAAAGACCACAAAAATTGGATGGTAAAAGACTGGAGGAGAGTCACCAGTCAGATGACAAAGAATACTTCTGGCATAGACCTATCAAAAGAGTCCTTACGCACCAAGTTAAAGAGATAGTGAAGCACAGTGGAGGTATCCTAATGGTTTGGGTGTGTTTTACTTGGTGGACACCTAGTAAAAATCGATGGTATAATGAGAAAAGAATATTGCCTTCAAATACTCCAGACAAATTTACCGGATTTTGTTGGGGAATGTGCTTACCTCATTGAAGAGACTATCATCCAATAGGGCGGTGACTTCAAACACACGCCAAAATTGTCTAAAACTGCCAAGTTGTCAAAGTTGCAATAGCCCACACAAAGTCCGGGTTTGAATCCGATGGACCACTGTTAAATGGCAATTTCTGCAATACGAAAATCTACCCACAAACCTAAACGAGCTAGGGTTTAGACGGGATGGAGGATGATTCCTCCCGAAACTGTTCAAAAATTGGTAGAATCCATGCTGCGAAGTGTAAAAAGTAATATAAAAAACAAAAAGGGGCTATGTACAAAGTACTAGGAGTTACTTTTAACATACAAGTATTAAAGCGTGCAAAATCAATACGTTTGACTATGAAAAACTTTTAATTTTTCATTTGATATGTTTATGCAATTAAAAATTTTTTTTTAACTTTAAAACATAGTTACTAAAGCGAGCTAAACAAATAAAATTAATTGAAGTAAAATACTGCAGTACTGACTTCTAATTTAGGTAATAACTTTGGCTTTACATTTTTGGTAGATCCACCAAGGTTAAAAGGACTTAAAATTGACATCAATTAGACGAATCCTATTGTAATAGCAAAAGATTAACTTTCTGCTCGCTAGACCAACTACTATATCATTCGTTTGAAAAGGATTCTGACAATTTTCTGCATGCGATCAATTTTAAAAACAGAAATTAAAATAGTTCAAGTAGTTGTATCAATAAATTATTTTATTTAATTATTTTCTTATTTTTAAAAACACTTGTCCAACACTCATTCACGATCCTTAAAATCTGTATCTTAAGCCAACGTGACCACTGTTCTCGTTGTGTCTAAAATTTCTGGAAACTCCTCCATAAGCTTCGAAGTTGTTTCGCAGAGGATGGTTGTAGTTGACATTTGCACTTGTTCCGAACCGGGAGCTGTGTTCCATGCCTGCATCGATTCTCCTTTGTGGTGAACGAGCGTTCCTTACAAGAATCACGCTGTCTTCTAATGGAACCTCATCTGCAAATGTCTGGAAGAACAAACTCAAATATTAGATCTTCCATTAAAAATAAATTGTTTAGTGAAACTTACAGGCTCGTAGTTACTGCTAAAATCATCGAATTGGTCTTGAGGAATGGTGAAACCCAAAGCGATGGCGAAGAGTCCGCAGAGAATGATGAGCTTTATGGCCATTTTTGTGTGGTAGTTTGACTTGTGATTGCAAATTCACGACTGATGTCTGTTTTTAATTTGTTTCATAGTCTTATATACGAAAAATCGAAAGAATGTGGATTTGTGAAAAAATCCCCGCTGATAAGGTGCCTGCCTATTGTTATCATCTTTCGCTTTTATATGTTTTTAATTGTTTGGATTAAGATGACGGGTGATTCCCATGTACGGATGCAAAGTATTCTTCATTGATGTGTAGGTATTTCTTTACCTACATATATATGTAGACCCTCCTAAAATTGCAATAAATAAATAGATCGTGTTCTTATTTAATTTTCGAATTAACATATTTCTAACTTCGCTTCGCTAGAGAATGTAGGTAAACCTTTCTATTGTAGCAGGGTAAGTGCAACGGTTTTTCCTTGATGATACATTGAAAGATTTTTTTAGTTGAATTGCTATGTATCATAGCCTAAGCGAAGCCTAATCTATGTACATATATACATATATAAAATTCAATCTATCTACAAACCACCGAACCGATTAAGCTCAAATTTTTAGGCTTCGGTATTATTCTGAGAGTGTTTCTGTAAATTTTGGTCAAAATTGGTCCAGTACTTTGCCCACAACTGCATTTTAACAACTGCGAGTACTAGGTAGTCCAATTAATAAAATTCAAATATTTTTAAAAATGCAAAAAAATCGTTTAAACGTTTTGTACCGGTTTTTAAATTCATTGTGTTTCTGAGATTTGAGGAAAGGTCATGCAGTTAAGACCATGTACATAGTTACGTTGTCTTCGGACATAGTTGTGTCTTATCGCCTTCTACAGATGGTCAATGGGTCCCCCTTTAAGCGGATATTGTCATTGAGCTATTAGTGGCTTAAAAGAGTTTTCTCCAGATGTGCAGGATGGATGCCTTTTGTTGAAGTTGTAGTTTTTGGATTTTGGTTATATGTACGTGTTTTTGAGGCAACAATTTTGACAGATGCTAGTGTGATCCTTTGTTTTGATAATTTAGCTCATCTAGCATTACTTGCGTAGTGTCCACGAATATAGTCGTGCGAAAGCAAACTGGATGCTGTTTTTGAAAACACTAATCGGCTCGGTAGTAAACAGGATGAATATTGGTCCCAGTTTCGCAGTTAATCGCTGTAATTTCCTTTGGTCTTCGCGTAATTTTTCAGTCAGCATTCTTTCCGTGGATGATCAGTTAAGCGCTTCTATCTATAGTTGAGGGTATGCCTTGCTGAAGGCCATAAATCAAACAAGGACATATTGCTTTTTGTTCAGAATTTTAGTGATAAAGATATATTCTGTTATACCTAAGTTTTTTTGTGCTTCTATTTTTTGGAAACCACGCTGAATAAGTAAGTGCCTCTTAACAAAGATTTGGAGCATTGTTTTTAATGTTGCGTGCTCTTATCCCATCCCATACGTTCAATCCTCCGCCATTGATTTCAAGAAGATGAAGCAAAAAAAATCCACAAGACGGGTGCTGGGGAGATGTAGCATTTGACGTAATTATTTCATTCTATGTTTACTACCTGGCATTCCTAGAAGGTCTAGTTTGTTGATATGAGCAGTACACCGTCAAACTTTCATCTGGAGAAGTACGAGTAAATGTTCAGCATTGAATCAAAGTGTTTCCCAGTCGACTCCTTTGAGGAATTCCCGAAACACTATGTAGTTCCTATTTTCATGTCCACCAAACGCTTTAGAACTCATCCCTTCTAGCGACATCTGGAGTTTAGCTCAGTATTGCTCCTTTTATAACTTGTGAATAAGACCCCGAAATTCTTAAATTTTTCAATCTGATTTAATGGAGCTCCAACTTATTTACCTTCACTCCACAATCAGTGAAGGTATTGTTTTAATATCTTTTACGCAAACACAGCTTCTGCAGTTTGCATTTGAAGAAGGAATACCTCTGGAGATGTCCCCAGTTTGTAAATTCCCACCTACATGTCCCTTAATGATATGCAACATGCGTAAAGTCTGCCAAAGCAATATGTAGTGTTTGCAGATCTATAATTGGATTCCGATTTCTCATGGATCTCCTTCTAAGGTCTTTGTTTGTTTTTTTGACAGCTAATTTTTAAGTTCTTCACTCTCCAGCGTAGAGCTTATGAGAGTAAGAATCCATCAAAGTGATTCCATGCTTTAAAGGTAGTTCTCCTTTCGTCACCCACCATCACTACACTGTCTCCCGCAAAAGCCATTTAATTTAATATTTGAAATACGTTTAGAGCTTCTAGATACATATGTAACTCCCAAATTATTTACCATTACATCATATCTACTGTAACCAAACTCACCATATGCGAGTGCTCATTCTTGGTTTAGGTACTGCTGGGGGTATAGCTCTATCTTTAAGAAACCGTTTCAGTTCACAAAAATCATAAACTATCCTTTCTACATACTAACGATGGCCGACGAAACCTTTAAGATTAAGGCTTCAGATCCTTTTAACTTATCCGTTACACTAATTTGTCAGCCAAACTGGGACTTGTGAGTCTGTGATTTCTCATAGAATGAGCTCTCGGATATTCAAAGAGTCCACAGATCCAGGGCTTCTTTGCTTGCCGAGGAGATATTAACTTTGCCTACCCGATATGTTATAGCCTCCTTAACAACTTCAAATTTATTTATCCTGAGCCTATCTCGTATCTAAATCGTATCTCTAAGTTAAAATTGTACCTGTACATTACAAGTTGGTTTTTATTGGTTCATACGAATGCGTATGCGTAGATATTTTTAAAGAAGACTTCGTCTAACTTCGTATCATACAAATACTACGACGGGCTGCTGAAGTTAAGTTCCCAAAAAAATGTGCAAAAAGTCCGAAATTAATTGAAATCTCGGGATCGAAACTTAATGAAAACAGGCTTTTATTGAAGCCAGTGAAAGGAGAATGCAATGAATTATTTAATAAATTAATTTATTTAGTCGATTTCTTAAAGTTAAACATTCACATAGTCCTTCTAAAACCGATATCTCAAGCCAACCATTCCACTGTTATCGTTGTGCCTAAAGTTTCGGGCTGCTTCGCCATAGGCTTCAAAAATTCTTCCAATTTGATGGTTGTAGTTAAGATGAGCACTAGTACCGTGCCGACCACTGTGTTCCACGCCTCCACCGATCCGGCCTTGTGGTGAACGTGCGTTCCTAATCAACAATTCGCCATCTTCTAAAGGAAGATGTAAGAAATGTGAAAAGTTAGACATTTTTACAATAAGAATTCTGAAATATTAAGACTTACAAATTCGTAGTAATTGCTAGGATTTTCCAAGTTATCCTCTGGAAGAGTGAAACCCAAAGCAACGGCGAAGAGTCCGCAGAGAATGATAAGTTTAGCTGACATTTTTTTAAGTGAAATTGTCTTGATATGGAGGCTTGTTTGGAGATTGATAGCACACGACTGATGACTTTCTGATCCTCTACTTGGGCTTATATACAAAACTTGAGTGAATTTGCACTGATACCGATGCGTGAGAACTCCCTGCTGATAAGGTGCGTAGTGCTTTGGGGATGTTTCTGAAAACGCCGGTCGGTGATTCCCAAGAATATTTTTTTTTATGGAAAATGTGTATTTTTTCATTTCATTTTGATAGAAATTATCAGGAGAAGAACCTAAAAATATAAACAAAAGTATTCCAGGCAATCTCTTCGTGCAACTGGGTGAATTTAATTTTCGTGGGATTCCTATGCAAATAAAGAATAGACCGATGTACATATGCATATGAAGCAGGACGAAACTTTAGGCGCAACGATAACAGTGGAATGGTTGGCTTGAGATATCGGTTTTAGAAGGCCTTTGTGAATGTTTAACTTTAAGAGATCGACTAAATAAATTAATTTATTAAATAATTTATTGCATTCTCCTTTCACTAGCTTCAATAAAAGCATGTTTTCAGTTTCGACACCGAGATTTTCATTAATTTCGATCTTTTGGCAAAATTTTTCGGAAACTTAACTTCAGTAGCATTTGCGTAATACAAAATTGAATGAAGTCTACTTTAAAGTTATTTGCAAGTGTGTACTCGTATGAAACATAAAAGTCGACTTTTACTGTTCAGAGTGTGTAGAAAGAGTATTTTAAATTTAAAAGTCCCCTTTACATTCAAAAGAGGTCGAACTGCATTTTAACTGTTTAAAGAAAGTTTTAGCGATTGTCTTCTGCAATTCTTTGAAAAAATGCAGCTGACTGCTGACTCGGACAAGGAAAGCTCAACATCTTTAAACAAATTTTTATTCAGATGAAACGACTAGTTTACAAAATGAGGAGTGACGACAACGGTTTCTGAATAGATCAATAAGGATGACAAACACTTTGATTATCAACTCACTAAACGTTAGCAAATCTGCTGAACAGAAATGGTCAAGGCTCTAGGAAACGAAGATAGTCGGGCGTTATTCAAGTTGTCTGAGCTTGCAGAAGAGCACCTGAGGATTGAGAAACACGGGGATTGATCCTTTTTTTCTCTTTTAGACAAAAGATATTCCACAAATCAGATTAGTACAGTTATTAAAATTAAAAATAGTGCTTGATAGGATTGGGAGAGTTCCATACTTATCTACATCTGTTCTGAAAATCTGAAGCCCTCTATTGCACTAAGTCGAAAAATTTGTGTATTTCGGGTTCTTATTCGCGTGTTCTAGAACTAACAATGCTGAGTTGTTCAGTTAAATCTATGAGATCTACATCTTCAGACGAAAGATATATGCATCGATGGTCTGTCTGACTGTGTAATGCTCACGTCAACAAACCAGTTTCCAACACGTATACAGAAGTAAACCTAGAATGAATTATTTGGATCAAATGCTACATTTCTCTAGTACCTGTGTTGGCGGACGATCAAAAGGATGACAAATTCACTTAAGCATTCTACCCCTGCGATACTTACAAAGCATAAGCGGGTCTTTGAAAGCGAAGATAGTAATAATGATGATGTTGTTGAATAATTTTCGAAGAAAATTTTCTTCTGTTGTGGAATTTGGCTTTGAAGGAGCATTAATCAGAAGACCTCTTGCAGCAGTATCGTAATAGTTAGCTTTCACATGGTTGAATGCAATCCTTGAAGCAATTTAACTAATTCCTGAATCCTCAGTTTCGTTGAGATATTTAATGTAATTGCAAGCCCTTGAAATTTTTGATTGCTCCTTGTACCACGAAATATTCATTGGCATATGCGTAATACCAAGGTGCCGTGGCTCAATGGTTAGTGCGTTGAACTACCGAGCGGAAGGTTCGAGGTTCTTTCTCGTCGGCCATATGAGTAGTTGCATCGACCAACGTTCCAGCTTTTCCCTGACTGGTGCCGTACTTGACCGTTTATTGTGCATACAAATTTTTTTGAATTGGATCCAAGGGAATGGTACCACTACTTTACGATTCATGTAAAATTTTCAAGCGAGATTGAGGGTAATCAAATGGCTTGTGGAGTTGAGTACATATGGATAAGCTTTGAGTTTGTCACAAATTATGCTAACAAAGGATATATGGCCTTTTCGAAAGAGTAGACATGAAATTGATTGCAAAATTTAATCCAGAGGTCCGAGGAAATAGATTCCAAGGAGGTAGAACGACGATCTTATTATTATAATACTCCTTGACACTAGATGTCAGCTACGTCATTGTTGAAATACATATGTATCATATTTGGTACCATACTGTGAAACAGCGAATTTTAAAACACTTTTGAGCCCCGAATATCTTGGCGTCCAAGCGTGATTAGCGACTTAGATCCACCAAGGTTAAAAGGACTTAAGATCGACATCAATTAGACGAATCCTAGTTTAGTAGCAAAAGATCAATTTTCCACACTCCAGGCAAACTACCTTATCATTCGATTGACCATCTACATGCGATTAATTTTAAAAATAGAAATGAAATCAATTAAAGTAGTTGTATCAATAAATTATTTTATTTAATTATTTTCTTATTTTTAAAAACACTTGTCCAACACTCATTCACGATCCTTAAAATCTGTATCTTAAGCCAACGTGACCACTGTTGTCGTTGTGTCTAAAATTTCTGGAAACTCCTCCATAAGCTTCGAAGTTGTTTCGCAGAGGATGGTTGTAGTTGACATTTGCACTTGTTCCGAACCGGGAGCTGTGTTCCATGCCTGCATCGATTCTCCTTTGTGGTGAACGAGCGTTCCTTACAAGAATCACGCTGTCTTCTAATGGAACCTCATCTGCAAATGTCTGGAAGAACAAACTCAAATATTAGATCTTCCATTAAAAATAAATTGTTTAGTGAAACTTACAGGCTCGTAGTTACTGCTAAAATCATCGAATTGGTCTTGAGGAATGGTGAAACCCAAAGCGATGGCGAAGAGTCCGCAGAGAATGATGAGCTTTATGGCCATTTTTGTGTGGTAGTTTGACTTGTGATTGCAAATTCACGACTGATGTCTGTTTTTAATTTGTTTCATAGTCTTATATACGAAAAATCGAAAGAATGTGGATTTGTGAAAAAATCCCCGCTGATAAGGTGCCTGCCTATTGTTATCATCTTTCGCTTTTATATGTTTTTAATTGTTTGGATTAAGATGACGGGTGATTCCCATGTACGGATGCAAAGTATTCTTCATTGATGTGTAGGTATTTCTTTACCTACATATATATGTAGACCCTCCTAAAATTGCAATAAATAAATAGATCGTGTTCTTACAGGCTCTTATTGGTATATAAGATTCAATATACCTATGTATCTATGTTTGTATGTATTCTATGGACTCCGCAACCATCGAACCGATTGAGCTCAAATTTTTAGGGAATTCCTAGGCTTCGGGATTATTCTGAGAGTGTTTTCCGGTGAAGCTTGGTCAAAATTGGTCCAGTAGTTTGCCCACAACTGCATTTTAACAACTGCGCAGCAACGGACGCCAGGTACCCGCTAGTCTAATTTAAAATGTAAATATTTTTAAAAACTTTTCACATTTCTTACAGGGTTTTGCTGACGACCTTCCTTTAGAAGATGGCGAAGTGCTGATAAGGAATGCACGTTCCCCACAAGGCCGGATCGGTGGAGGAGTGGAACACAGTGGTCGGCACGGTACTAGTGCTCATCTTAACTACAACCACCAAATTGGTAGAAATTTTGAAGCCTATGGCGAAGCAGGACGAAACTTTAGGCGCAACGATATCACTGGAATGGTTGGCTTGAGATATCGGTTTTAGAAGGACTCTATGAATGTTTAACTTTAAGAAATCAACTAAATAAATTAATTTATTAAATAATGTCTTGCTTTTCTTTCAATGTATCTAAAGACTGCTAAAAATGGTTGCAGTAAAAACTATTGCTTTGAAAACATAAAAACGCAAAATTAATCATCCAATTTTGTTTTTGAATTACTTTTTTGCTAAATAAAAATATACGATTTTGGGTGATGGAAATCTTTACTTGGACCTTTAAAATTTTTTCTGTTAAGTGGAAAAGATAATATCCGCCAAGTGGCTGCCGCGGCCGCCAGTGTTAATACACATTTGTTCCCGTTTTATCGCATTTTCCATGACTTTCCGCAAGATTTCCTGTGATAACTGTTCGCATTCCTGTCGAATATTCTCCTTAAGGGCTGCGATTGTCTGAGGCTTGTTGGCATAAACTCGCGACTTCAAGTAGCCCCAAAGAAAGAAGTCTGGGATGGTTAAATCGGGCGATCTTGCTGGCCATGACAAATCGCCAAAACGGGAGATTACGCGACCAGGAAACGCTTCCTTTACAATATCCATTGAGGCTCGTGCTGCGTGTGCGGTTGCACCGTCTTGTTGAAACCACATGTTCACCAAGCCCCGCTCATCCAATTCCGGCAGTAAGAAGTCGTTCATCATGGCCCTGTAGCGTTCGCCAGTAACAGTGACCGTATTGCCGATGACGTCCTAAAAAAAAATACGGCCCATTCACTCCTCCTGCGGGAACGCCGCAACACACAGTGGCTCTGGATATAATGGCTCTTCGTGCATCACACGCGGATTTTCAGTGCCCCGGAAACGAGGATTTTGCTTATTGACGTAACCACTTAAGTGGAAATGCGCCTCGTCGCTCATGATGATATTCGACACAAAATCTTCCTCTTCGTTGTTGGGATTGAGGATGGCTTGACAGTACTTCACACGCGACTGACGGTCAGGATTGCTCGTCTGTTGTATTCTGCAGCTGCCTAGTTCAGAAATGTCAAATATGATTGACGTACGACGCCATTTGCAAAAATTATAACATCTTCCGATAGGATTATTAATTTTGCGCCACCTTGTATATGTACAATATATGTATGTATATGCATGTATGTATATATGGGCTACCCCTGTGGCGATAAGCTGTGTATGTGTACTAATGCGACTATCAACCTTCTTTTCGTTTGAAGTGGAACGATGTGTGGCTTAGTAGTACAAGAAGTGTGTAAAGCACTCAGTCCAGATTTGTCAGTGAAAATTGTGTGCACCTACTTTCTCGATTGCAATTTGCTTATTCATGTTTCGTAGGAAAAAGGATTCTGCACACGCCCTCTTCTTTCAAAAAAAATAATACATTTGTCATTAATTTCGACCATTTCGGTCAATCTTCAACTGCTCCAGCGATTCTGTTAGAAATTTTATGTGTATAAGAGTTATATCGGACATATTCATATATACATATGAATGTGCTTATGGCATCTCATGGTATTACCCAAATTCGTATAACAGTACTATACAATGTGTCCGGTTTTTGAAAATACTTTTTCGAGCAATATTTGTTACATACAAGGACATGGCATGCCAAGTTTGAGAATTTTTTTTATTCATTTAACAATTTTGACTAAATTTTGTCTCCGCAGATTGATGCTGTTTATGCATTGCTTTTTAAAATTCGCAGAATCCGTGGTAAAATGAAGTATTAAATGATCTAAATGTAGCGTTGCGTGTACATTCCACTCTCAATTGTGTGTGGTACCTCCGTACAAAGAATTCCATCCCAGGGAAAAGATTGCCATTTCTGCTTCGGTTATTTCGGTTGTACTCTTTTCTTTTCTTCAATAGAAAATGCAGTTTATTCATAATGATCCTTGTGCTCCCTATTATTACCGCATTATATGCCTCTTCACTTTTAAGCATTTCACCAGGATCTGTTTGGATGTGGGTAAGTTGATACCACACTTCACCATGACGCCCAGCCATGGCTGTATTTACGGAAGAAGTCGATGGGTCCACCTTCGTTTGTTAGAGGCATTCCATCGCTTTTGCGACTTTGCCACGCTTCGCATTCTCTATGCTTCTGGTCGGTGTTCGCCACTATGTCTGTGCCATCTTGCTCATTGTCTTTCCTGAAGTATTTAGGTTGCCGTTCGTCTGCGAAGATTTCTATTAGAGGCATTCTTGTCATCACGCAGGCTGCTGTGCGGAATGGACTTTCGCTAAATGCAGTCTTTGACTATGCCTTGAGCCACCTACATTTGTTGGTGTACATTCTGTAGCTTACAGAATTCAATGCTTATCTGTCTCCTGCGGAATATTTCTCTCAAAGATAGCTCCTCGTTGTTCTTTGAATCCATGTTGTACAGTAAGGAATTTCCATTACTATAGACCTTCATTAGCTATCATCCGAGAAGAATAGGACGATTATTCAGTATGTAATTGTTATTCGCTACCATATGGCAGTGAAATAACGCAACTAAATCTTCGGATTATGTGAATACGTTCACCTTTTTCTTATTGTACATATCAAAACCGCAAGGAAAGATTAATTGAAGATTGTACTATGTATTTCTTAGTAGATTTGACGTTCATTTATATATACACAGACCTCCTTGTTTCCCTTAACAGGTGATGTTTTGTACAGACACAACTCAAAAAGAGGGATAATCTATCGTTCAGCTAAAGAATAAAGAGGATATCAGTAATTTGGCGATATTTTACTACAGTTTGTGAATTAATAAGTTATAGCCGGTCTTGGTAAGAAAGCCACTTATATCAGTGAGTCAGAGAACACATAGGTCAAAATGATTGAACTTACGCTATAAGGCTTCAATTCTAAGAAAATGGGTATCGCGATAGGGCGAATTAACTTGGCTATCGTAGTTTAGGAGAAGCGCGACAAACGTGACGTAAAGGAACTTAACTGCTGAACAGAACCAATTAGGTAATAAATTTTTGAGTTCATGACCCTTTTCAAAATTGAAATTTAACTAAGAAACGTTGTCAGTGATTCTTCAAGGAAAAACCGTTGCACCTACCCTGCTACAATAGAAAGGTTTCGTACCTACATTCTCTTTCAAGAAGGTCTACATATATAGGTAAAGAAATACCTACACATCAATGAAGAATACTTTGCATCCGTACATGGGAATCACCCGTCATCTTAATCCAAACAATTAAAAACATATAAAAGCGAAAGATGATAACAATAGGCAGGCACCTTATCAGCGGGGATTTTTTCACAAATCCACATTCTTTCGATTTTTCGTATATAAGACTATGAAACAAATTAAAAACAGACATCAGTCGTGAATTTGCAATCACAAGTCAAACTACCACACAAAAATGGCCATAAAGCTCATCATTCTCTGCGGACTCTTCGCCATCGCTTTGGGTTTCACCATTCCTCAAGACCAATTCGATGATTTTAGCAGTAACTACGAGCCTGTAAGTTTCACTAAACAATTTATTTTTAATGGAAGATCTAATATTTGAGTTTGTTCTTCCAGACATTTGCAGATGAGGTTCCATTAGAAGACAGCGTGATTCTTGTAAGGAACGCTCGTTCACCACAAAGGAGAATCGATGCAGGCATGGAACACAGCTCCCGGTTCGGAACAAGTGCAAATGTCAACTACAACCATCCTCTGCGAAACAACTTCGAAGCTTATGGAGGAGTTTCCAGAAATTTTAGACACAACGACAACAGTGGTCACGTTGGCTTAAGATACAGATTTTAAGGATCGTGAATGAGTGTTGGACAAGTGTTTTTAAAAATAAGAAAATAATTAAATAAAATAATTTATTGATACAAGTACTTGAACTATTTTAATTTCTGTTTTTAAAATTGATCGCATGCAGAAAATTGTCAGAATCCTTTTGAAACGAATGATATGGTAGTTGGTCTAGCGAGCAGAAAGTTAATCTTTTGCTACTACAATAAGATTCGTCTAATTGATGTCGATCTTAAGTCCTTTTAACCTTGGTGGATCTACCAAAATATAAAATAAAATTGATTACCTAAACTAGAAGACAGTACTGCAGTATTTTACTTCAATTAATTTTATTTGTTTAGCTCGCTTTAGTAACCATGTTTTAAAGTTAAAAAATATTTTTAATTGCATAAACATATCAAATAATAAATAAAAAATTGTTCATAGTCAAACGTATTGATTTTGCACGTTTTAATACTTGTATGTTAAAAGTAACTCCTAGTATTTTGTCCATAGCCCCTTGTGTTTTATATCACTTTTTACCCTTCGCAGCATAGATAAGAACGTGCAAAATTGAGTACATCAGAGTTCGCGACATATTCGCGTCATAATTTCTATAAAAATGCGTTAACTAAGGTTTTTTAATTTTTCGATGGAATACATCCTTCTTAAAAAAAGTATTAAGAAAAACACGATAACTCACTCCACTGAGACCGCTCTTCATGAGGTAGTATGTACAGTAGAAAAAACCATCCACTATAAACAATATACCTTAGCCACGTTCTTAGATATAGAAGAAGGAGCTTTCAATAACGTCCACTCCGACACAATTCGAGAATCCCTCACCGAGCTTGGTGTTGAAGGATACCTGGATGAATGGATAGTATCTATGTATGGTGGAAACAGCCACCAGTCCTAATTCGTGTGTAGAGGAACTCCCCAGGGGGTAATCTCTCTACTATTGTGGCTGATGATCATGAACAAAATACCCTTAAAGCTTGACAGAGATATGGTCAAGATGGTCGCGTACGCGAATGTCGGGAATGTTCCCTTCCGTGATTAGTGAGATTATGGAAAGAGCGCTGAAAATGGTTAGTACTTGGGCAACCCCAGTAAGACTGAACTGATGCTGTTCACAACAAGGACCAAAATACTTCACCGTACCTCGTCTAAATGGACAACAACTTTCTACCAGTGCCAAGGACTTAGGCATTATTCCTTACCCAAAGCTAAACTGGAAAGCAAACATAGAACAACGGGTAAAGAAAGCCTGCATAGCCTTCTATGCATGTAATCGAACATTCGGCAAGAAGTGGGGACTTCGACTGAAAATTACCCTTTACTTACTTATGGGTCACCAGTCTGGTGGCCCGCCTTAAGTTATGCTTATGACATCAGAACCTACACACTATGTGCACGGCAACGTGTAGCGCGGCAAGACTCAGAGAATCCGGATGTTGGACTGATCTGGGGTATGGACAGAGCAACATCCTGAATCTGCTACCGCGGGACATGTTACCATCAACAACAGATTACATTCCCCCTAAGCTGAAATTCTCAAAACTCGCATTCCAGAGTGGAATGGACTAATCAGGAAGAAACAAAAGATAACGGTACCCTTTAATTTACCGA
Organism: Blera fallax; assembly: GCA_946965025.1. Taxonomy (NCBI): domain Eukaryota; kingdom Metazoa; phylum Arthropoda; class Insecta; order Diptera; family Syrphidae; genus Blera; species Blera fallax. The sequence goes on from OX337245.1 coordinate 25,096,547, forward strand.
CGGCTCAAAATCAGAATCTGGAGTGGGCTCGGGAGTATTTTCGGAATCTCTGAAAATTTCAAAGTCTTTCAGACTGCCAAATTTCGCTAGCGTTTTCCAGGCGGAAATGCTAGCAATTCTTGAAGCCTGTCGCTCTCTTAAAAGTAATCCCACAACAATTAACAACGTGGCCATCTGTTCTGAAAGTCAGGCAGCGATTATGGCGCTCAAATCACCAATCAGAACAGTGTCGAAATGAACTGGCGTGTCTAGGAGATCGGCTGTCACTTGATTTAGTCTGGGTCCCAGGACATAAAGGGATTGCGGGCAATGAACGAGCAGATGAACTAGACAGGCGGGGGGCGGCTCTTAGCGTTAACGGTAGAGTCTTCTCACACTACCTATCAAAAGCTCAGATAAAGTGGAATGAACTAAAAATTTGTACCATATTGAGATAGATGTGGCTCACTTACAACATCGGAAGATCAAACGAACTCCTTAGTAGGAGTCGCACGGACATCGTCAGAACTGTGGCGGCCATCATGCGGCTAGACTCGGTATTCCTTTTAATACCCAGTGTCGCAGCTGCAAAGATGTAAACAAGGAAGAAACCCTTGACCACTTCCTTTGCGGGTGGCCTGCCTTAGCTAGGGCTAGGCATCGCGCTTTAGGCAAACCCTTTCTCAACAACATTGGTGCTAATCTTTTACTCTTCCTTAACACCACAGGCTGTATCTAGGCCCTAGAACGGACTAGCTCTCGCTAAACACCAAGTTACCAATAGGTCCCAAGAGCAGTGGTAACAAAATGGCACGCCATAGTGCTAATGGGGTCTGCCCCTGAAACCACCACTTCTACCTACCTACCCACCAGTTCAGCTTTTTTCTAGTTATGTATTTTTTTACAGTTTTTGAATTAGAAAAAATGGTAGAACGTTTCCGCATAATTTCGAGGTTTCTTGTCGTAAATAGCCTGTCGAAGCGAATACACCCATCATTGCACCCCATTGTATTGCATCTAATACAGTAACAAAAAATTCTTACTGTTCAACTTTGATTTCAAGGACAAAAGGTTCTTATACTGGGAAGAGCCATCTCTTAAAAATTGTCCAAGCTTGCAGGATCAGATTGTATATTCACAAATAAATAAAAGTTGCAGCTACAAACATATGTATCTATGTATGTATGTGTAGCTCACCGCCTCGATCAGCCCGCATGAGCAGCAGCCCACAAATGCTTCAAGTACAAAGTTAGGCATTAATTTTATTCACCACAAACTTTTTTGCATTCTTGAAGAAAATGCAATAAATTCTTTAATAAATTAATTTATTGAGCTGACTACTTAAAGTTAAACATTCACCTCCTTCTAAAACCGATATCTCAAACCAACCATTCCACTGTTATCGTTGCGCCTAAAGTTTCGTCCTGCTTCGCCATAGGCTTCAAAATTTCTTCCAATTTGATGGTTGTAGTTAAGATGAGCACTAGTACCGTGCCGACCACTGTGTTCCACGCCTCCACCGATCCGGCCTTGTGGTGAACGTGCGTTCCTTATCAACACTTCGCCATCTTCTAAAGGAAGGTCTTCAGCAAAGCCCTGTAAGAAATGTGAAAAGTTAGACATTTTTACAATAAGAATTCTGAAATATAAGGACTTACAAATTCGTAGTAATTGCTAGGATTTTCCAAGTTATCCTCTGGTAGAGTGAAACCCAAAGCAACGGCGAAGAGTCCGCAGAGAATGATAAGTTTAGCTGACATTTTTTCAAGTGAAATTGTCTTGATATGGAGGCTTGTCTGGAGATTTATAGCACACGACTGATAACTTCCTGATTCTCTGTGAGGTCTTATATACAAAACTTGAAATAATTTTGCTGCGTGAAAACACCTTGCTGATAACGTGCGCTGTACTTTGATGTGGTTTCCAAAAACGATGATCGGTGTGATTCCCAAAAATTTTATTTTTTTTTTTATTGAAAATGTGTATTTCTTTATTTTGGAAGTGATTATCAGGAAAACGGATTTGTTAATGTAAATTGTCCACTGCCATTGGCGTTTCTAATTCGATATTTTATGTTTTCCTATAAGGAGCATGTGAAAATATTAGGTGTCGAAATTTTGATCTAGGAGTGGTACATTAACTAGGTCAATGTTGTTGTACAGTTCGTAGACTTCGCTGTTGAAACTTCTCCTCCAAAAGCCCATCATTGGAAACGGAACTGAATATTTCAGCGCTATAAAGTGTTTCGTAATAGGACCTTACTTCTCAATTGCCTTCTCAGCCTAAAGAAATAGCGGTAGGCAAGAGGTATTCTTAGTTTTATTTCTGTTGAGACGTTGTTTTCAACGACTCCTATGATGTGAGATTGAAGTGCCGCAAGGGAGGATAGAGATTTATTTATCCTTACACTCAGAAAGTTAATTGTACTAAACCCCTAGAAAACACCTAAACCCAATTTACTCGCAAATGCTGCATTGTATCTTCGATTTCTAGACATGATGCACGCGTGGAATTTTCAATGATTCATGTATTATTTACTGTGATAAGTCCAATCCCTTTCTACCCCGAAATTTTCATGCATTTTTACGGAACAAGTCAAGCTGGACCAGGTTTCTTTATATTAAACGACCATGTGGGCTTCGTGACGCAGTGGTTAGTGTGTTGGACTACTGAACGAGAGGTTAGAATTGCATGAAAAATAAACGATTTATCATGGTCCCACCTCTCAATGTCCGGGAGTAGTAACTGTCATGAAAGCTTCTCAATTTGGCTTTCGAATATGGGTTTAAACTATATAACAGACACACCACAATGGTCACGAGCAGCTAGGACCTCGACCAAATGCACCAAATATTTATAATTGTTGTATGCAGAAGTCGATCCAAGAGAAAACCTTTGTCCAACTTACACAAATTATTGGCACCGGGCTTAAAGATGGTCTTAGTCTAGGTCTCCAAGACCTCTAGTGCGTTACCATCTCCCTATGGCTTAACCTAACTAAGGCAAACACGATTCCATTCAGAATTCCTATTCAATTTATTCCTATATTCTAGAACGCGCAAATGCTGAAGCTTTTACAATGCTTTTCTTACTTTTTTCATACTTTTCTTTTAAGTTTTCAGTACTACCTGAAACTTCTATTAAAAAGACAATAATTGACAATTTTCTCAAAGTGCAGGAGTATTTATGTAGTTTTCGTATTCAAATGCAAATTAACTCCAGATCCACTGGATGTTAAATCCGCCCATTTACAACGCATTCATTTGCATTTTCCCATTTGAAGTTAGCCGAGATGCAAACCTAGTGCATTTTGTCGATAATGGCGACAGGGCTCATGCTTTTGATCGGTATACATACATGTGATTCACAACATTAAGAAAATCCGAATAAATCAAAATGTCGCTAATTAAAAAATTACCAGACTTCCCAAAAAGAATAATTTCGTTCACTTATTTAATATGGGAATCACCGGTCATTCTCAGAAACATAGCCAACCTTATCAGCAGGGAGTTTTCACGCATCGGCATCAGCATCGGTGTAAAATGATTCAAGTTTTGTATATAAGACCTCACAGGGAATCAGGAAGTTATCAGTCGTGTGCTATCAATCTCCAGACAAGCCTCCCTATCAAGACAATTTCACTTGAAAAAATGTCAGCTAAACTTATTATTCTCTGCGGACTCTTCGCCGTTGCTTTGGGTTTCACTCTTCCAGAGGATAACTTGGAAAATCCTAGCAATTACTACGAATTTGTAAGTCTTAACATTTCTTCCTTATTGTAAAAATGTCTAACTTTTCACATTTCTTACAGGGTTTTGCTGAAGACCTTCCTTTAGAAGATGGCGAAGTATTGATTAGGAACGCACGTTCACCACAAGGCCGGATCGGTGGAGGCGTGGAACACAGTGGTCGACACGGTACTAGTGCTCATCTTAACTACAACCATCAAATTGGTAAAAATTTTGAAGCCTATGGCGAAGCAGGACGAAACTTTAGACGCAACGATAACAGTGGAATGGTTGGTTTGAGATATCGGTTCTAGAAGGACTCCGTGAATGTTTAACTTTAAGAAATCAACTAAATAAATTTATTTATTGAATAATTTATTGTTTTCGTATAAAGTTTCGACAGTGAAATTTTGAATTATTTGCGTTATTTATCACATTTTTTTAAAAATGAGATTCAGTAGGCTGTCTTGGCATTTCTCTAACTCAAAGTTAAATAAAGTCTACTTTAACATTTTTAAGGCACATGTATGAATAAGGATAACCCAACAAAAATACAACCTTCAAGTCAGCTTTTAAATACGAAAACGATAGTCTTTCGCTTGATCTATACAGCAGCAGTCTGGCGATCAAAACCGTTATGAGGCTGAGGGAAGGCAGACTATGGTTATCGAACATTCCACACTATCCCGATGGGAGAATATCAACGGATCGACGGAATTGGATTGGATAGCATTTGAAAGGAGATTCGCTATAATGATTCCTGAGAAAGTTTTCTGGCAAAACCAACCTGGATAAAAAAGGCGTATGGATATCGCAGAAATCGAAAAGGCTGATGAGCTTGCAAGAAAGGGGTCGCCACTATATATGTACATTGCATACGCTCTCTTTAGTACCGATCCCAATTGAGTCTTTAAGAAAAAAAAAAATAGAAGATGAAGTCACCGGTCGAACAAGCCAACCCTGGTTTCATACAGACACGTGTGCGACAGCCACGACGCTATTGCCGGCCTTTAGAAAGAAGATATCTCTTTCTCTGGTGAACCTTAGTCGTCACAACGCACAGGTAATTCCTGGCATACTTACTGGGCATTATACCATTGGTATTCATGCGTAACGCCCCGGTATGCAGCATTGAAACTGTTACAGTAATTGAATCTACTCGCCACCTGCTTTGTGATTATCCCGCCATATCCGTCAGAAGAATGAGAACTCTTGGTACTCACTTCTTTTCGGAACTGCAGGTCCTTGTAAGTGCGTAATCGGGAATTTTTAGCAACAAAAAACTCATTCGCGTCCACGACACTATCGTCTTAATAAGCGGTGAGCACGGAGTAGTAGGTAGTGTGCTTGATTGCCACCTGCCTGGTGCAAGGTAAAACTCCGCTAGGGGAACAGCAATTACAGTCACCAAGAACAACAGAGAAACGAATAAAATCTGAGTTTCTCCAACTACTACACCAAAAAAGGAGTTACCGCCTGGTAGTACAATGGGTCGTATAGTAAACAAACAAAATGGTTTTTATGGTTAAGTCCCGCAGCGAAATGTTCCTCCCATCTCCTGAGTTGATCCTCATCAGAAGTTAGCAGAATAGAGCTTCGACCACCCATAAGCTCCTTTGTAATTTTGTAGACAGTCCTACTATTGCATCTACCAGATATTTTCAGATAGTCACGTGCTGTGACTCCTCTGTCTTATACCGATAAAACGTTTTGCACCAGGCACAAAAACATGTTTCACTACTTTTCAATGCTCCTATAGTTTCACTGGCAATAAGATGCTGATTATTTTGACTAATTTGGTGAAGTGCTTCCTAAAATATTGGGGCAGCGTGGATTCCCGAAGATTATCAGTGCTATACCTTGGAATCCGAGGTATCCGACTGATCGCCAAGTGGCTAATCTTGTTGATGTAGAAATCTACAAAACGTTCGCCGTTGTCATTCCGATCTCTGAGGTAGAGTTCGCCCATCGCATATTTGAGCGCGGTCTTTTCGTTGCATAACTTGGCATTCAAGCTCCCAATTACTATGCCGATATTGCCGTCGCCTGTAGAAGTAATCGTTTTCTTCCTCCGTCGCAGGTTCTATCTGGAAATGACACTGTAAAATGGTGACCTTTCTTACTCTACTCTGCAATCTAGCCTTCAATATTAGAGCTTCCATGTGCTCCAATATATTGCTTACGTCACCCGATGAGAACTAAGAAATCTGCGAAAAAAAATAAGAAGAATCTACTTAGACAGTTCTACTACCATAACGCACTCCAAAAAAAAAACACCTTAGGGATTCTGGGGGCATTGTGATTCTACAAACAACAACAGCCTTGTGATCCCTTTGGCCGCCAAGTCTATCGAATTGAAAATCGCTGCTTTCTAATGAGACCAATTCCGGCTCGAAAACTTCTCTTTCACATTTTTCCCAACATCGCCCATAATTTGACCACACAGCTCTTGTGACTTGTTGGCTAATGTAACAAGGAGCTCGTCGTTGATGTCGCTATTAACGCGACGAGGATTCGGATTCTCCATCAGCCTTCAATTTCTTTGCATGGCTGAACATACATAGTTGCTGTGGAGACGTGCCCTTCCTTCCTTCCTTCCTTCCTTCCAGCAGCTTCGCCAAAAGCACTCTTGCCTTATCTCATTCAAGTAGATGTTGAGCCCCACATCGGCCAAGATCACTTGGCTTAGCTCAGCCCATGAGGATCCATTTATTTCCTTGTATTTTCGGGTTTTCCGTTTGCAGAGAAGCATTCATCTGCTCACATTAGGCTTGGGACTTTTTGTAGCTCTATGAAAAACTTGTAGATAGTACCGGCTAAACCTTACGACATGCGTTAGCATTTGTCAGGCTTCCTTTTGCCTCTATACTACAACTTACTTACATTTGTGGAGTGCCCTTGGCGTGTGTAAGGTGTGAGGTGTCTACCTCGAACCCTATCAGAGTCGTTGCTGGTTAGCTTAGAGATCAGCGACACATTATCTTCACTCAGCGCAAACAACGAAAAAATGGATGCTTCAAAATATTTTTTTTTAATATTTTGCATCGTCCAGCTAATCCAATTGCACTTCTTACAGTAATTCCTGGAAGACAAACATCCCTACATTCTATGTGCATATCTATCCGAAGGTCGCTTCTTAAGACTTTTGAAATATATGTATATCACCTGGTCAGGTCACCAGAAAATCTTCATTTTCAAACAAAGAAACAGCGTAAGATGTTCTTTAATAAGAACAATCCAAAGTTTACCGATAAAACAAAAAAAAAGATCACCTCGCACATGCAAACCACAGGAGAACAAACGTACAAGCCCGAGTGTATTTTGCAAGAGATTACCAGAAAAATGTACATACTTCCTCACGAAAATCCGTAATTCCAGAGAAATTGATAATAAAATTCAGTGCACAGTCTATGTAGTTCCAGATACATGTTTATAAATCAAAATTAGAGTCACCTTCAGACTCAAAAAAGGCACAAAAGAAGTGCTCCGAAAAGATAACGTCAAATTAAGACGCATCTTATCAATGAAAACGTGCCTAATTCGTTTACTGACGTTGAGGTTTCATATAAAAGCCGAACAAATGTCCAGTTGCGATCAATCGTGTATTCACAATCTCGAGATACAAACGAAAGGAGACAAAAGAATCATCCAAACATGTTAGTGAAAACGTTAATATTCTGTGGACTTCTGGCGGTGGCACTGGGATTTACTCTTCCTGAAGGACAATTTGAGATATTAGAATCTGACTTGGTAAGACGACTTATAATTTGTCCTTAAAGGTTTCACCTAAAACCGTGCATAAATGATTTCAGCGATATAGAGATACTCCCGGTGCTTTAGACGACGCTGTCGTCCTGATAAGGCACGTACGTTCACCACAAAGGAGGTTAGAAGGCAGAACAACACACAGTGATCGATTTGGAACTAGTTCAAGTGTTGATTATAACCATCCTATCAACAAAAATTGGGACGCTTACGCCGGAGCATCAAGGAACTTCAAATATAATGACAACAGTGGCCATGCAGGCTTAAGATTCAAGTTTTAAAAACGGATTTATTGAACTTAATATTTTTTTTTTAAGTTCAACCTAATATTCAAGAATTAAACAATATTTATTCACACACATGTGGTTTTACACACCCTTATTCCACTAACTTGTACTCCTAGCTCTAGCTGATGAGATCTAAGAACCTTTATTGTGATGGACACATCAGATCAAACCTACCCACCTCCTCTCTGAACATCAACAAGCACGCCTACACCAAGGGGAAGTTCGTGGAAACAAATCCCACCGACGTAGTTCATATCATACCATGGAAGACGCCCTCAAGTATAAAGAAGCAGCTCTCGGTGTCTTCCTATATATAGAGAAAGCCTTTAACAACATAAAGTTTAGGGGTATTATCGAAGCCGTTTCCAGGTACAGCAAGAAGAAATCAATAAATAACTTTATTGAACGCATGCTATTCAAGCGGGATCTAGGTAGTGAAAGCAGGAAAGGTAGAGTTCAGAACGGGACCTCTCAAAGGTGAATTACTGGTTGTGAATGAACTCCTGAAATCACTGGAAACCAATGGGTTCAAATGTATAGCTTATGCGTTGGCCTCGCAATCATACAGTCGGTACTGCGCATCACGAAAAGTTGGGCGGACCAATGAAACTTAGACGTCAACCCTGAAAAGACCGACATGGTACTCTTCACAAGAAGTTACAAGCTAGAGGACTTCCGGCCTTCAGTTTTTAGGACAACATAATTTTTTGCAAAAGAAATCTAGAAAACAGAATCACGAAAGCCGGAACGACGTACTGGATATGCCGTAGTGATTTTCGTATGACGTGGGGTTTGAAACTGAAACAAGTCTTTTTCATCGTCACGACCATCCTACTCTATGGAGTGTTTGTATGGTATAAATACGGCCTTTCCGTATGCCTTGCCTAGGAATTACCGGATCCCAATCCAGTACCCCTGCAGCAGCAATTGACAATATTGAACTTACTTCTACAGGAGAGGTAAAAAGATATGCAGGACTGGCTGATCCTACACTCAACGCCTTAGGATATTTCAACGAACGGACCGAAATGGGACAGAAGACTATCTGGAAGGAAAGCGACTTCTGGACTCGGAAAGTATCGGTCGTTTCAAGAGAAAATGTCGTCTTAATATATTCTATCTTATTTCCGTTTACGAGCTTTGGAGAAAGAGTATTCAACGACGAAATATGCGAGCTGTACAGCGACATCGACCTAGTCAAAAAAAAATTGGTTTTAGTCGCTTGAGATGGCTCGGACATGAAAAGTGAATGGACATCAATGCTCCGGCCCGCCAAGTCTTGAATCTTACCCTGAAAGGCAACGCAGTGGAGGACAACCTCACCAAAGGTAGGGCGCAAAAGTAGAGGAGGCAATTAACTAAAGACCGGGCTAATTGGAGAGGCTTGTTGGTTGAGGCCCAGGTTCACCCGAACTGTAGCGCCACCTAAGTAAATATTCATAATCCATATTTTCAGCAGATCTGAAGTAGTGAATTTATCTCTAGCTCTGAGGTCTGATTCCAGTTTTTTCAAACTCCGCGCACTGTAATTGGCATGAAGGAATCGCTAGTGTCGTAGATGATGTAATTTTTGGCTCAAAGTCTTTTCAGTTTAAAAACTGTTATTGTTTTCTTTTTTCACAAGTTTATGAACTTCTAGACAAACGTTACGTAATTTATTTTTTCTATGAAAGCTCCTAAAGCATTCAATCTTGATAATCAAATTATTTCTATAGCATACCTCTATATCTAGAGCTCGTATGTTCGTAAATAAAAATTGAAATCACCTTTGCACTTTAAAATGGTTCTCCGAAATGGTAATGCCAACGGAAAGGTGCACCTTATCAAGAGGAACTTGTCGATTGATTTTTTCGTTTTACAAAAAAATACAAATATTTGTTGCAACAGACCGTATGTGGTCCAGGGTCTAGCTTCTTGCGACCATTTGTGTTGTGCGTGTTATATTTCTTCATACAAATGGGAGGGATCTACAGTTTAGAGCCATATCCGAAAGGCAAATTGAGAAGCTTTCTCATGACAGTTATTACTCTCAGACGCTTGTCAGTCATTCGCGAGAGGTGGAGCCGTAAAAAACTTGTTTGTATTTACTGTGATTCGAACGTCGAACCACCCGCGCAGCGATCCAACGCACTAACCATTTGAGCCACGGCGCCCACTCGTTCCATCCTTAGGATCGTCTTATTTGGACAATTTTCAACCACTAGGCGCAAGAGGATTAATCGCAAGAGCATCTCCATGGCTGCAGTTTGGCACGTTCTCATTGCCGGTCTTTGCACTTTGTTGAGTGTCTCTCTCACTGTGATTAGACTGGCGCACTTTCCCATACAATTGCCTCATAGGTTATTGTAGGTCTTACTATATCCATCTCAAGATGCTCGGGTTACATCCCCAAGTTTTTTCCGTTAGGTTCCAGCATGTCATAAGAGCATTCGCTGCCTTTTCTGGTTATTTCCTCTGTGTGTTTCTTCCAGATGAGTTTACTATCTAGGTAATCCTAAATACTTTACTTTATTAACTGGTGTCAGTATCGTCCTCGAAAGCCGGATTGGTTTCAGTTCAAGTTTCCTTTCCTTCGTGAATGGAACTATTGTAGTTTCGCCTGGATTAAAGTTAAGCCCAGTCATGTGGCCGAATTTTGAGTTATGTTAGACTCTTTTTTATGATGTCACAAAGAGTTTTTTCAAACTTTCCTTTGGTAATCAGTACAATTTCGTCAGCATAAGCTTGACAGTCGATTCCGAGGTTGGTTATCACGTAGTTCATTCATGCATTGGGTATGTCCTCTCTTAATTTTCCACAGCTCCATCGCTTTAAGAAGAAACGATGTTAGACTGATTAGTGTATATAGACTTAGGTTGTTTGGGTCGTTTTTCCCCACTTTTTGAATAAACACCACCTTGGCCCGTTTCCACAAGTTCGGTATATAACCCAGAGCGAGACTTCGTTTTGTTATCTCAACCAGATGCGGTAATGTCTTTGTTAGTCCCTTCTTATATTTGAAATCTTGATATATCGGCAAGATGTTTTTTTGACCAGTAGAGAGAAGTAGCCTTCTCAGTATAGCATTAGTTTGATTTGTTAACAAATTTAAGGTCTTTAGGCAATATTCTTCTCAGAAGTAGAACTGATATTCAACGGTTGAGCTCTGTGACGAGTTGGAGTTCTCGAGTTTTTTAGGCAACAACAGCAATTCTTTCATCTGTGCGCACGTGTTACGTCCCGGACGCAACCCGACATACTTTAAGTATTGTCAATAATTCGCATTTTTCATATTTTCTTCATTTGCCCAAAGTACCTAATCATTTCCTTTTTTAAATTACTTTTCTGTCATGGCATTGACCTTGCTGACAAGACAAAATTGCACTCCGAAATATTTTCGATTTGTATTTCATTAATTAATAAGTATATAGTTGTATTTTGACTTTCAAGAAATAAAGCAAGAAATTACAGAAGCCGCCGAGTTTCGAACAAAAAATCTTTTCATATTTAGTACCTACCGTTTTTGCAATACAGGACTCACTTTTGAAATAATTTTTTCCAACCCCACCATTGTTCAAAGTTTTTGAGTTTTCAGGCACACTTTGAGCAACAGTGGAAATGGATGAATTTTGTTAACTACATAGTTAACAATCTGAGATTGTGGATTGGTTATAGGGTTGTAGGCAGACTGCGACCCTTATATGAAGATCTATTGTGCTATCCCGAATTGGAACTCTAGGCGATGAGATACTCGACTTAGAGCACTTCCTCCAGTCCGATTTTCTTGATGAATCGGTGTATATGGAGTGGATGGTAGATCTTCTTTTAATAGTTGGTACAAGCATGCATTTGAACCATAGATACAGAACAAGGTTAACCAATGAGTAATGTTAGTCTGCATTGTCCTGAGTTTGATGTTGTGGATCACTTCCACCTCGCCTATTCACATACTTAACCAACCTGTCTTCATTTCGTCAACTCAAGGCAGTATTGGCAACATTCATGCTTTGAAAACGTTTCAATTTAAGAACAGATTCCAGAAAAATTCGAACGCCGAGGATGGAGCAATCCCTATACGGTTGGGTTTCCCGACAGATTGTTATAAAAAACAAAGAATTTGCCTGCCCTACGGACAAAATTTCACTACCAACAGATACGAATATGAAGTCGAAATAATTGAGAAGCTCATTTATCTTCGACTAAACATAAACTTCACAAATTCGCCGTACCCGGGATCTCCCGAAAATTGCTGTTTCTTTGGCTTGAGCACAAAATTGGGTTCAAAATTCTTAACTCGGAGAATAAAATACATTCTCTACACATCGAGGATCATTCCCGCCACTGTATCAATAAACAAGAAAGCGGAACAGATATCAGGTTCGAGAGAAAAATCATTGCCTGATAATTGGTCCTCTTTGCGAGACGGTTCAATAGAGTTCTCCCAAGATGAAGATGCAGTCCAGAAAGCCGCTGTACTACGGCTTCATATTGAATGAATGGAATATGAACGATAGGGACTCCGCTACAATGCAACCAGTTTCGGGGTGCCATAGAATTGAGAGATTCACTCCGAACTGTCGCCCCATTATCAAACGTTCACTTTCACGCAGAGAATTTCCTTGGCTTCAAGAACAAGAAGTGATCACAGTACAGCACAGAGTAAGAAAAAGTGAGAGATAAAGGGGAGTAGTTTCAAAAGACACACATGCATATGTTCGAGCCAATAAATTACTATATTTATTGCCTCTTAACCTTGCCATCAGTTTACAAAAACTATTTTTAAAAGTTGTATCTTAAGCCCACGTGTCCACTGTTGTCATTGTACTTGAAATTTCTGGAAGCCCCCACGTAAGCATCCATATTTTCACTAAGTGGGTGCGTATATTCAATATTTGCGCTTGTTCCATGTTGCGGATGGTGTTCAACGTTTGCTTCTACTGTCCTCTGGGGTGAACGAGCATTTCTAATAAGAATTTCGCCATCTTCGAAGGGAGAATCTTCTCCAAAAGTCTGTTAGAGACATCACAAATAATTATTTTCGAAATATGCGTTTCTGATATTTTTAAAACTTACAACATAGTTGCTGCTAGGATTGTCGAGATGACTCTCGGGAATAGTGAAACCCAGGGCTACAGCCAAGAGTCCCCAAAGGATAACAACCTTAAGTGCTGCCATTTTAGTGATCTTCATTGTATAATTTGTTTTGAGATTGCGAATAATGATCGACTGATGACTGTCTAAAGATCTTCTGCGGTTTTTATACCAAAAGTTGTTGAAAATATTGATCTACGAAAAATCACCGTTGGTAATGTGATGCAATTTGTGTTATCAAATAGAACTGCATTTTGCTTTATCTGTGCATTTAATGTCTTTTTTTTTTGTGGGCCTCTGAAGGGTTAATCCCATAGAAGTAGATGCACAGCAGAACTAATGCTAATTTTTTTTAGTACTTGATAGTTTTCCTAATCGAAGGGGTATTCACAAAAGCTGACTGATGAGATGTTAGATAAAGCAGACGGTAATAATGGAGCACGTTTATACCTTATGATGAATTGAAGTAATGTCACGTTAAATTGATTTACAGGGCGCACACCTGTGAGTGTTATTTCGAAGCTGGCAACATAAAACCCGATCGCCTTGCGTTTGAACAATGGTGGGGTTGGAAAAAATTATTTCAAAAGTGAGTCCTGTATTGCAAAAATGGTAGGTACTAAATTTGAAAAGATTTTTTGTTCGAAACTCGGCGGCTTCTGTAATTTCTTGCTTTATTTCTTGAAAGTCAAAATACAACTATACTTATTAATTAATGAAATACAAATCGAAAATATTTCGGAGTGCAATTTTGTCTTGTCAGCAAGGTCAATGCCATGACAGAAAAGTAATTTAAAAAAGGAAATGATTAGGTACTTTGGGCAAATGAAGAAAATATGAAAAATGCGAATTATTGACAATACTTAAAGTATGTCGGGTTGCGTCCGGGACGTAACACGTGCGCACAGATGAAAGAATTGCTGTTGTTGCCTAAAAAACTCGAGAACTCCAACTCGTCACAGAGCTCAACCGTTGAATATCAGTTCTACTTCTGAGAAGAATATTGCCTAAAGACCTTAAATTTGTTAACAAATCAAACTAATGCTATACTGAGAAGGCTACTTCTCTCTACTGGTCAAAAAAACATCTTGCCGATATATCAAGATTTCAAATATAAGAAGGGACTAACAAAGACATTACCGCATCTGGTTGAGATAACAAAAGGTAGTCTCGCTCTGGGCTATATACCGAACTTGTGGAAACGGGCCAAGGTGGCGCTTATTCAAAAAGTGGGGAAAAACGACCCAAACAACCTAAGTCTATATACACTAATCAGTCTAACATCGTTTCTTCTTAAAGCGATGGAGCTGTGGAAAATTAAGAGAGGACATACCCAATGCATGAATGAACTACGTGATAACCAACCTCGGAATCGACTGTCAAGCTTATGCTGACGAAATTATACTGATTACCAGAGGAAGTTTGAAAAAACTCTTTGTGACATCATAAAAAAGGGTCTAACATAACTCAAAATTCGGCCACATGACTGGGCTTAACTTTAATCCAGGCGAAACTACAATAGTTCCATTCACGAAGGAAAGGAAACTTGAACTGAAACCAATCCGGCTTTCGAGGACGATACTGACACCAGTTAATAAAGTAAAGTATTTAGGATTACCTAGATAGTAAACTCATCTGGAAGAAACACACAGAGGAAATAACCAGAAAAGGCAGCGAATGCTCTTATGACATGCTGGAACCTAACGGAAAAAACTTGGGGATGTAACCCGAGCATCTTGAGATGGATATAGTAAGACCTACAATAACCTATGAGGCAATTGTATGGGAAAGTGCGCCAGTCTAATCACAGCGAGAGAGACACTCAACAAAGTGCAAAGACCGGCAATGAGAACGTGCCAAACTGCAGCCATGGAGATGCTCTTGCGATTAATCCTCTTGCGCCTAGTGGTTGAAAATTGTCCAAATAAGACGATCCTAAGGATGGAAAGAGTGGGCGCCGTGGCTCAAATTGTTAGTGCGTTGGATCGCTGCGCGGGTGGTTCGACGTTCGAATCACAGTAAATACAAACAAGTTTTTTACGGCTCCACCTCTCGCGAATGACTGACAAGCGTCTGAGAGTAATAACTGTCATGAGAAAGCTTCTCAATTTGCCTTTCGGATATGGCTCTAAACTGTAGATCCCTCCCATTTGTATGAAGAAATATAACACGCACAACACAAATGGTCGCAAGAAGCTAGACCCAGGACCACATACGGTCTGTTGCAACAAATATTTGTATTTTTTTGTAAACGAAAAAAATCAATCGACAAGTTCCTCTTGATAAGGTGCACCTTTCCGTTGGCATTACCATTTCGGAGAACCATTTTAAAGTGCAAAGGTGATTTCAATTTTTATTTACGAACATACGAGCTCTAGATATAGAGGTAGGCTTTAGATATAATTTGATCATCAACTTTGAATGCTTTAGGAGCTTTCATAGAAAAAATTCCTTCATGCCAATTACAGTGCGAGGAGTTTGAAAAAACTGGAATCAGACCTCAGAGCTAGAGATAAATTCACTACTTCAGCTCTGCTGAAAATATGGATTATGAATATTTACTTAGGTGGCGCTACAGTTCGGGTGAACCTGGGTCTCAACCAACAAGCCGCTCCGATTAGCCCAGGTCTGGCAATGAAAAATGTGTCCCAAATGTCTTACAATCGTGTGAACTGGCAATCGATCTGACAATAAATTGTCAGGTATCTACCAATCGTGTGAACACTCATTTTAAGCATTGTCAGACAATTGTCAGACGTTTAGGACATTTGCAGACTCATTGTAGTTTATAACATCTGGCAATTAATTCGTTGTAAGATATTTTTTGTTGCTTTTCAGTTATATTTTGTGGACGCGTAGAAAATACGCATTTTTGTTGTGTTTGATTTTGTGCTGTGAAAATAAATAATGACAAGGGTGTGCGTTAAGGATTTGATTATTTTTTTTCTTTTGTGTATTTGGAGTCAAGAAGATTGTGGAATTGTTTAGCAGCCATGCGATACAATTCCGCTCCCCACGTCGCGATTCGAAGAGCGATTTCGCGAGAAATCCCTTTTTCTGCCGACGGGCTAGCCAATAAGTACGCTGCCAAAATCGTCGAAAAAAGTTCCATTTTTTGTTCCATTTCAATTAAACTTTTTTCACTTTTTCAAACTTTTTAATTCAATATACCACAAAAGACAAATGTTATGTTAAATGCTATGAGTCTGACAACGTATGACAATAAATCTGCAAATATTTTGTGAACTTATCTGCCAACCGTGTGAACTGACAATTTTTGATCTGACAACGTTGTAAGAAAAAGTATTGTCAGACCCATTGTCAGACCAGCCATCTGACAATGAATTGCCAGAAATTGGGACAGAATCGAACAACTGTGTGAACTGACAATTTAACGTTGTAAGATAGTTTGCCATTGTCAGCTCATTGGCAGCAATTGTCAGCACATTGCCAGACCTGACAATATTGTCAGATATGGCAATCGTCTGAACATAGCTTTAGTTTTGCCGGTGCCAAAATATTCTTGCACTTCAAAAAGAAACCAACAGATAGTCCACCCTTTGCTATCTTATTAAACAAATGCTTTGTTCGTCATTTTCAAAATAAACTGTATAAGCTCTGAGGTTTCGCAAAACGTTGTAGTACGGTAAAATCGAATCGGTTTGTGTATTGTACACACGTCTGAAGTGCGAAATATCTCGAAATTGTAAAACTGTTTTTCCATTCAGTGTTTTTTCATTCGCATGTCAGGCATTTTTTTTTACAACGTCTTCTTACTACCTTAACTCTTGTAACAAACACAACTTTGATCCTACCGTTCCAGCTAAGCATGGCTTTCCAGGTAGGCAAAAGTCAAATACATCTTATCTCTGTAAAAACACGCATTAAAACTAGGTCACTCACCTTTTCCCTTCTTATGGCACTACATACATACTGGTATACATATCTTATCTTAAGACAGATGTAAC
The DNA here is from genome assembly GCA_946965025.1 of Blera fallax. Lineage (NCBI taxonomy): Eukaryota > Metazoa > Arthropoda > Insecta > Diptera > Syrphidae > Blera > Blera fallax. The sequence goes on from OX337245.1 coordinate 25,113,344, forward strand.
TGGAATAAATATCGTTTCCCTTTGAGTCGTAGGAGTTTCATAGAATTAGCGCCGATAAAGAGGCGAAGAACAATTCTTAAACCGGCAAATAAACTGAGATAATATAAGAGAACCGTCCTTCAATCAAAAAGCACTAGTTATTCATGTGCCGCTAAATAAATATTTTCTCTCTCGCTGCCGAAAAACAAAAAAAAAAGAAATAGACGCATTGTCTCTACTATTATTTACAGTCGTCATTTGGTTCACAAAATCAACATACAAACGGTATTTTTAAAACTTAATAGAAAACTTGATAACCTAAAAGAAATTTATATTTTGTGTCTAGTGCGGTTTAGCGTATGTTGGTACGGAGAGTTTTAAACCTTCTTTAGCTTCGAAGAATGTATAAGACAGCGTTATCGTGTCGATATTTTCCATCTTTGGATCCAAAACGAATTCTGGGTCAATATAAAAGAATACAGGCATGTCCACCTAAATAGTCGGATATAAAGTCATGTATCTACATTAAAAACAAAAAATACATACCTCCTCATGTGGATTTAATTGTTGTTCTTCAAAACAGAAACATTGGATTTTATTGAAATAAGCACCCGCTTCGAAGGGGATGACATTGTACGTGCTGATTCCAATCACTGGCACATCGGTTGGATTCTTAGCTGTGTAGAAGGCTAACGCTGTTTCACCAGGTGCAACTTTAATTTCATATTGTTGTGGTTTGAAATTCCATCGCATTGATGCACCAATGTCAGCATTGAAACGGACTTTTATTACACGGTCTGGGATTTTTTCCATTTTTTCAACTTTATCAGCATCATGACCTATCGCTGTTGTACCTCCATAACTGTAAGCCTAGAAGAAGGGAGCTATTTATGTAGCATATGTATTAGAGTAATTTGTTTAATATCATTAAAATTACTTATTAAAATTATACTGATTAAAACTAATTATCTCCTCCACCTCAATTTCGTGATTACGTTTTCGAGTTTGGCAATTTGACCGGCGTAACCAGCGACTAATATGGTGGGAATAAACGCATAGGCATGTGCTTGAAATACCATTCGAAAGTTACAGGGACTCGCATGTGTAAATATATGTATGTATGTGCACATGCCCTATAGCGACACTGGAAGTCTTTCTGGACCTCCCACATCACTACATAAGAGTAAGAAGGACTCTGATTTAACAGATCCCTAATAAAACTATACCTTCAAAATCATTATCTCTAATCGAACCCACTGGAAAATTCCCAGATCGTTCAGTTGGATTGGCAAATCAACTGGCACACTGATGGTTCAAAAATTGAATATTTGATCCCAACATTAAATCTGCTGTACCCCTAAGTCACTTCTAACTTCAAAACGGAGGTCTATGCTTACACATAAATATTTTATAAGACAGCCAAGCACAAATTACACAGCGAAGAACAATTGAGGAGAAATCAAGATTTTTGGGAATGAGTTGAAGGTATCTCAAACGCGTTGCAATACTCCGAACAAGATGGCGGACAGGCGATACCGCTCTCCCTCTCGTATTTTAATTGAATGTGAGGCGGACTTCTCGGGCAATATTCTGAGCATATAACAATACAAACTGATGCGGTCAGCTTCCAGCTTTTCAGCGAACGGTTTCTTCACATCAATACTTTTCCAGTCTGGATTTATTACGTCTTGTTACTCTGACGTATATCCGTAAAACGTTCATCTTTACTGCAGCAAATTATAATACTGTCCAACATTCAGAAACATATTCTACCACGGAACATTGGTGTCATCACAATATATCGCCGCTCGCTCGAGGGAATCAAAGAGAAAAAAAGTCAAAAAAGGTCAAATCCTCTCTACTTTTATCTCTTGTCCAGACGAACGCTGAACAAAGCCGATCCACCAAACCTCAGTCTGCCTCCTGTCAGTCTGCCGTGTCTCAGACACAGAGTTCGGGTCCAAGCACGAAGTTCATTGTTCCAATCGCAATTGAACGACGAACGTGGCAAGTACATATGGAAGCTAGAAGGTGACGCGAAAGATTCCCCCACATTTCAAGATCTGCAAATGAAGAATGCGATCATTAAGGTCCAATGTAGATATTCAAGGTTATAACAATTGCGGCATGCGAGAGCTATTTGTCGTCAAAAACTGCAATAGCTCTCGAACGCTGGTTAGGACAACCGTGCTTATTCTAGGCAAACTTAGAAAACGAATTTGTTGCTCGACTGAATGGCCACATCTGAGGATTGGATCCTACCTATTGGGGTGTCTATTCCTACACCATTCCAAAGAAAGATCCTGTAAAGAGTGACACATCATTCGTTGTGATAGAAAAAGGCCTCGCATCGGTTGAAATCCCTAATCCCTGAAATCCCTTTGCTGTCCCTTAAAAGGGTTCTGCTTCACGTAGGAAAAGAAGTTGAGGATGTAGAGGAAACATAATAGCAGGTCTTCTTCATACATTGACTGACGCCGTGAAAAACATTTCAGCGGTTTGAGCATGTTAAATGGGCACAGCTCTTTTACGGTAAAAGGACTCTCTTATTTCCAGTATAAATTTGCCAAACACGATCAAATTTGCCATATTGGCCATTAACAGTTGTAGTCGTTTTGCAGTTGTAACGACTTGGTCCTGATAGCAAATATCCTTTAATGCTAAAAAGTGATGGTACTAATCTTGCTAAGGCTCCGAAAAGAACCTTCAGGGGATGTGTAGCTCATGGGTATGTAGCATCTTTCTGATGTGATGTCAAAGTCGTCCTCATTCCTAAAAGTTTTAGACCTATCAGTCTTACTTCATTGAAAATATTGACAAGAAATCCTCTAAGTAGACACCAACATACTTATCAGAGATCCGAAATCCTGGAAGTCGGCCCTTCGTGGCCTTGTTTGCAAGATGGCGAATGAGCTGGATGAGGAAATTGAGGAAAGCTGCTCAGGGACCTAGAGGGTGCGCTTGAGAATGCTACCTTTGATTACATGTGCAACTTTTCCAGAAGGTACATGGAGTAGATGTTACCGTCGTCAAATGGATCTACTTTAAGTTGTCACGTTTGTTATTAACTGCTGAGAGCAGGTGAAGTGATAAAGTGACCAAAAAAGTTGAGAGGGGCTGCCCACAATGTGGAGTTTCTTCTCATTTACTGGAATACTTTGCTGTTGACTCACTACTCATAGGGCTAAACATTCAAGCATGTGCTGACGATGTTTGTATGCTAGTATCGTGAAAATCTTTGAGCACGGTTTGCAATCAGGTGTAAAACGCTTTGGATAAAATCTATGACTAGTCCACTATGCAGATTCGAAGAAAATAAATCTTGTGTTATTTATGTGTAAGAGAAAATCTGATGGGACTTCTGCTCCCCAAGTTGAAAAGTGTTATCCTTGAACTTGCCACTGTTTGCGCCCTCTGAATTTTCTGGCCGTGTCGAAGAGCTTTCGGCTCGATGTAAATCTGAGACCTATCTCGGCACAAAGCGATCATCAAAGGGAAGTCTGCTTGGAGTTACTGACGTCATCCGTACTACTCCCGGCGGCGGTCTGTTTAATTTGCTGGTACTGGGCCTAACTGTTCAGAAGGAGGGAAGAAACGCGATTTGTCGACTAAGGAACAACGGAGTTTGGCACGATGAGCACGACATTCGGCATAGCGCACTAGATATTTCGTAGGAACAATTTTCTTTCTTCATTATGCGTATAAACGTATGTGATGTCTTCATACTCGACAGAAAACGTGTACTGAATTTCCCTGAGGGTCATACATACATATGTATTCTATACTAAAGGTTCCAATTATACCAGTAAAACAAGAACTGAGTGGTTTTGGACGATTACATAAAATTCCCTTGCGCTTTGGGAATAATGCTGCCTATCTTCCAAACTGAGGCTTTTAGCATAAGCTACATAAGTAGTAAAGTAAGTCTGAATGTTTTGCCCTCCTTTTTAATTTAATTTCATTTTATTTCAACCGAGGCTCACTCGATGTGGAGTGTAAAAATCAGTTTTTTTGCTTAGTGAGTTCTTGCATTATGATACGTAGTATACTGTAGGACATTCTGGTTGAGAGCAGCGGTAAACATACATTTTCCTTTTTTAGTATTGATCCTAAGTCGGTAGTCGTATAACATTTATACGCTATAAATGTTCACACATGGGACCCAACGAATGTTTCTTCTGTATATGGTTCTAGTTTTTTACGTTCACAACCCTCATCCTGCTTCCTACGAAAGAGACTCTGATACACAGCGACCCCATATCATTTGAGATGTGTGTTAATAATCTAGTTTTAACGGAAAAATACCTCAAAAGTGGAATAGTACTGCGTTTATCAAATTACCATTAATTATAAGATTATCTAATCTTTTGTGCACTGGGGCACACCGGTGTTTTTCTCTTTGGAATCAAAAATAAACAAAAAATAAAATTGACATTAAAACAATCTTCCTTCAACAGGATGAATTTCTGCAGAAAGTTCCTTTGGGAGAAAGGAAGTAAATTACACCAAACCATGAATTTACCTGACAAAATATCCTGTACAACGGAACAGCAGCATAGCTAAATCCAACCACAAGCACTCCTCCGGCAGTGACATAATACAGAGTAGATTTTATATTTCTTTTCTGTGTTGGTCCGCCAGCTCCACCCGCTGATTTTGACCGAAACCACAAAAGATTCGTCCTCGTCGTTCGCAAATGTGCCCCTGAACTGCATATTTTTTCACGAAAACGCAAAGCAAACCTTAGCATATTCCTACTTTAAGTGATTGATTTAATCTAGCAACTTAGAAATCAGAAGAAATAAATAAATTTCTACAATCTTTTGAAAATCACAAAAAATTATTCTCCGATTGGGTTACCCCAAAACAGCTGACGGTTTCTGACATTTGACAGTTCTCCTTCCAGTGGAAGTGCTGTAAAATCGACTAGCGTTCAGGCGTCAATGAAGGAATAAAGTGAATACGTTGGGAACGTCGAAGTTCAGAGATAATTTGATTTCCTCAAATAAAAATCTATAATTACCAAATAGAGTAAAACTTTCGACTTTTACAAACCTAACCCTAATCGGAATAGAACTGCCAATGTCGTTGCTGTCCACCTGAACGAATATTTGAATTTTTTCCGATATTACGATATATCAAACACTGCCATAGCAACCGTCGTTGGTAAACATAAGAGAAACTAAACAAATTTCTACTTTTTCACTTTCTCGCGAAATAATTTATTATAAGAAATGAATTTTAACTTGGACGACCCATTGGGGGATTTATTAAGTGACAATAGTAACGACAACGACAGTTTCTTTGAAAGTCAACCAGGGCGGAAGAAAATTACGAATAAATCACCGGCAAGAAAACCTATAACAGGAAAGGGTAAAATGGAGGATTTATTTGGGATCAAAGAAGAATCTGAACCACAAATTATAGTTCCTCCGATAAGAGCCACATTTTCCGGTGGAGTTAAAGCACAAAAACCCGTAGCATCGAGTACTCCAAAGGACAAAGTAAAGACTCAGGATAATGATGACATTCTATCCGATTTGGGATTTGATCCCAAAAGGCCGAAGTCTACTGTGACCACAAAATCAAACCTTTTCGATGATATTCTGGGCTCTATAGAGAATAAAAAACCCAATACAGCTCCATCATCGAAAATGGATGAACTGAGTGTACGGAGAGATGAAGGAACTTCCACTAGAGGGACCATATCCCGGCAATCTACTGATACCACTGAAAATTCGGCAATTCTTGGACAAGCTCGACCAAAAACTTCAACTGGAAGGAGGTCATCCATAACATCACCAGTAAATAATAATCCTTTGGACTTGTTTTCTACACCAAAGGAAAAAGAAGTCACCCGAACGTCAACTCCTAAAGTTCGAAAAAGGGGAACAACAGCTGATTGGCTTGGATTGGGAGCAGATGCTGAGGAAGAGCCAGTAAAGACGGATGCTGTTAAGCCTCCAGAAACACCCCCGCAGAAAGTGGAAGTTTTGAAAATTCCAGAGCAAACTGAAAGCCAAGTGTTTACAATTCCTGCACACACTTCGGAGGTTGTGGCTGCTCCAATTTTAGTTTCTACCGCCGATTCTATCCCATTTCTGATATCATCTTCAAACCTCGGTGCCCAAAATGCTGTAAACATCATCAAACAACAGAAGTCTCAAATATCTCTTGTTTCTCAAATGAAAAATCAAGAATTAGCCCTCCTAGAAATGCAAAAGCGCCAGCAAGATTTATTGTCCCGACAAGAAACACAATTTAATGACTTATTGCAAAAGCAACTATCCAGACAGAATCAACTTGAACAAAGCATCAAAGCACAACAGGATCGCATAAATACCCACATACAACTACTGATGACTCAGCCTGTAAATATTGCATATCCAGCTAGAGAAGGCAGCCCAGATGATCAAAACCAACTAGGTTCAACAGAAAAAGCAACAGAACTTATTGAACTGCAAGCTGATGTTAAACGCTTACAGTTGGAAAAATTACGACTCGAGGACTTGGTGTCCAATATAAGAGCAAACTATGAAAACGAGATCGGAATGATAGAGAAATCTTTTAGGTAACATTAGTTCTATTCATTGACAATTTTAGTAAAATTCGTAAATTTCAGGAAACAAATTGAAGTTTTGGAAAGTCAACTGTCTTCAGTGGAGACTCGGCTGCAAGGAGAAATCGAAACCCTGCAGAAATTTTACACTGAAAAACTGAAGTCCGCAGAAGAAGATAAACAGGAGATAAAGACTCGCCTGGAAGGTAATTTAACAGCCCTGAAGGATACCCACGATGAAGAAATTCGAAGACTGAAAAAAACTCACGAAGACGACATAGACACAATACGAGATGATCACCGTAGAATGTTAGAAAATATAAGACAATCGAAACTTCTAGAATTTGCAGCTGTCCAGGAGAATGGTTCCTATTTGGAAACCCTTCGAATGGCATCGAGTAACTTGGAGTCAGTTTCGGGTGAGTTGCAAACTCTGCGAACTGAAATGGAACACAAGCTGGATATCCTCCATCATGAAAGAGAACAAAAACTGGAAACCCGTGAAAAGAAACTAGACGATTCAGAAAGGCGACTCAAAATGGTCGAAGAAGCGACTGAAGAAGAAAAACGCCGCCTAATGGACTTGGTAACTTCTTTAGAAAATCAACTTATGAAACTCTCGAAGGATGCTTCAGAGGAAAACTGGATTATGCGACAGAAAATGGCTTCTCTGGAAGCGGAGAAACTGAGCTTCGAAAAAGAAAAGTCATTAGCTAGGGAACAAATATCAAGAGATGAAAAACGAGTTGATGACCTCAAGGAGTATCAGTTAGCTGAAACCCAAAGACAAAAGCTACTTGTCGAAGAAGAACGCACTCAATTGTTTGTTGAGAAGGCCAAACTTGAGACTGCCAAGAAGCTTGAATCAAACACAGACCTTGAACGATCCCGTAGAGAAATAGAAGCTGCCTTGGAAATAGCTCACGAGGCCACCCGACAAGCTGAAGTCGAAAGAGACCGATTTATGAAACTTCAACGACAGCTAGAAGTACAGAAGCGGGAGCTAGTTGACAAAGAAAATATAATTCGTGCTAAAGAAGAAGAACTTGAACAGGATGTATCATTAGCACGTGCCAAAGAACGAAGAGCCCACGAAGCAGTTCAAAAAGCCCGCTCTGCTGAACAGAGTTTTAATGAAAAAATCATTTTTATCCAACAAAAGATGCGCGATCTTAGCGACAAAGAATCACGGCTATCACGAGAACGATTGAGCCTTTCCCAAGAACGCATAGAATTACAAAATCGAAAATCGAAGCTAGAGCAGAATAAATGTAGTCTATGTAAAATAGGTGAGCAAAACGGAGAATTATCACATGTATTGAAGCCAGTTGATGAGGCCAATGGAATACCGGTCATCGATGACTATAAATACACAATAATGCAAACTAGTAATGCTGTAGATCGATTTTTAGATGAAAATTTTGCAGACTCCCTGGAGAGAATAAAGAACATCCCAAATCGACTTTGGAATGAATTTGAGTCAGCAACTAATGATTCAGTGCGGCCAATGGAACGTGTTGACTCGGATTTTGATTTTACAAAATACGATCCGACCGGAGACTTTTTGAGAAATTTATAAGTACAAACGAACTTAAATAAAAAACTTTTCTACATAAATCAATTTATTATGCTTCATATGTTGTTAAACGAAACGTTCCTATCCAAATCACAGCATGCATACCTCAAAGAAAGATCTACATAGACAGCTCTTTACGAAGTAGTCTGAACAATAGAAAAATCAATCCACTACAGAGAATACACTTTAGCTACTTTTCTAGGTTTAGAGGGGGCTTTTAACAATGTACACGCTGAGGCAATTCTGAAGTCCCTCACGGAGCTGGAGATTGAAAACTACCTAGAGAGTCCATAACAGAAATACCCAACGGGCACAGCATTATTTTAGATTCTCTACCAAAGGAACTCACATTGCCCCCACAGAATACATTACCCCTACAATAAACTTCACAAAGCTTTTCAACCTACTATTACCCACAAGAACAGAACAGCAAGACGGACAGGTAAACAAGGATTTCGATATTACAATATGCACCGACGAATTCAAAGATGCACTTTGGTACTAGAAAAGAGTAAGCATCGCTACGTGGCCAATTCATGGTAACTCTGATCTGAGTTCCAGGGCATGAAACTCAGCTTGCTTGTTTTTAGCCCTTTTTGCTTTCAAAGTTTGCCATAATCTGCGAGATATGTTAGAGTCGCCTGTAGCTGCTGAGGAGATAATGATCTTTTCTCTTACTTTTAGTTCTATTTTTCTTTTTAATACTCCAATAAGGATAGCTACCGATATATGGGTGAATTCCTCATTTAATGCTGACCCTTTCCATACTAGACAATCAGCTGCTTCGCTCCCATCTTTTTTACTATGTCCGAGAACCCAAAAGAGAGTGACTTTATAAGTGATGTGTAACTTCTAATAGTTTGTAGGTATGCGGAGACTGTTTTGGATCTAATTACTGCTCTGTCTAGTGCAGGTCTTATTTCTTTGGGTGTTTAGTCTGTGCTACTCTTTCAATAGCGAAGACTTTAGCTTGAAGATACTACAGTCACCCGGGAATTTGTATGAATCGCACTCCAGGATAGTGACCGAAGAGACAATCAGGTTTTCTCATTCGTCCTTTGAATACTAAAAATTACCAGGTACTGATGGCATATATCCAGTACTGAAAATAATCTTCAGGGCGTATTTAGCTCATGGGTATGTGTTGTCAAAGGCAACTTCACTCCAAAACCAGGTAAAAAATCGATTGTAAGAACGTGAATTTGCTGTAGGAGGGAAGCTATACTCTGGGAATCTTAATATTTGAGGATAGTTAAATTTAGAATTCCTAAAATATATGTAGTATTTCTTGGCTTATTTTAGGTACGTACTTATTGACTTTCATCTTTGTGGATACCTCTTGAATTAATGATTGTTTTGTCAAATTGCTATGGTAAGGGTCCCTCTCAATGTAAATAACGTGACTTCCACAACGCGAATGGTCGCGAGAAGCTAGACCAAATACGGTCTATTACTCCAAATATGTTTAAATTCAATAATTAATCAGCGCAATTTAAAAACGAAGCCATTGCCTGAAATTATTGGGTTAGTACTAAATTCCAGCGATTTGACTGGCCAAAGAGTAATTTTATTTAAGGCACTCGTCCATCCGGACCCTACCACCATCTAAACAAGTAATTAAGAAATGCCTGTATGCTATGCAAAATTTACGAAAAACGTTTGGTTAAACTTTATTCTTATTATCCCAAATAAACCATTGCAAAGCGCATCTTTTTGAAAAGTTTTTCAAATCCAACTGCCAATAGCATATATCGTAAGTACTTTGGCACAGTTTGAAGCCCACTGTTTGACTTCCATTCCAGAAACCATCACATTTCCCATGATGTTCTATGTTCTATCTGCCGTCTCCTTCCTACTTTGTTTATGATAAGAAACGTCATTGTCGCCAAAATAAAAAGAAGATTGTCCCCATCTGCGTACTGCGTGTAACCATCATCAGTGAAAGAATCTCCTACGTGCCATTTTCATGAATTAAATTTAAAAAAAATTAAAGCTTTAAATCGCAATGCAACCGTTTGTTGTTATATTTTTAACGGTCTGTAGTTTTATTTTTGTACCTAGCGTTTATAGTAATGGGCCGGTTGAAACATACGAAAAACTACCCACAGTTCTGATTGCGACACTTATACGCAACAAAGAACATACTCTGCCTTATTTTCTGACCTACTTGCAGAATTTGAATTATCCCAAAGATCGGATTGCATTATGGTAAATGGGGATAGACGGGGTTGTTTTCGCTTTGGTTTACTTTTTAGACTACTGTTTTAGGTTCCGGTCTGATCACAATGAAGACAAAAGCATCGAAGTTGTACATGTGTGGTTGGAGAAGTTTCGAGACCAATATCATGATGTAGATTTTGTATACGAGAAGACCCCAACGCGTCATCAAAATGAGAGTTCACCGACCGATTGGCCTCTGGCAAGGTTTAATCACGTAATCGCTCTAAAAGAACAAGCTCTGCAGAAGGCGAAGGCGCTATGGGCGGACTATATATTTGTAAGTTGATCTTGTTGCATATCGGCATAAGTAAATTATCACATCCGTGTAGATCCTGGACGCAGATGCTCTAATAACACATCCGGACACACTTGCGCATTTAGTTTCGCTGCGTCTGCCAATTGTTGCACCCATGCTCAGTTCGGATGGTCTATACTCGAATTTCTGGTGCGGCATGACCAGTGATTACTATTATCAGCGAACCGATGAGTACAAGGACATATACAACAGTGAAAAGACAGGAAATTTCCCAGTTCCAATGGTACACAGTGCCGTGTTGGTTCACCTTAATTACCCAGCAACCGATTTTCTCACCTTCGATCGGACAAACTTAATTGTTAAGCAAGCAAATAATCTTTTAGATCCAACGTGCCGGTTATACAATGGACCACTGGATGATATAATTATCTTTGCTGTTGCGGCCAACTGCTCGGGAGTACCAATGTACATTAGCAACGATAAAACGTATGGGTACATTCTGGAACCACTGGACAGCACTGAAACAATCGCTCGAGATAAAATGCAGGTGGTAAACATTAAGACAACGATTGTTGTAGATCATCCCATTGGTGATGTACTGGTGGATAATGTTTTCAAGAAGTTTATCAGATACCCAGAGAAGTAATGAAAGCTTTTAAAATACTTCTTGTTTCTAGTTGCCTAATACTTTTGTTTTAGGCACAAACTGACGCTGGATCATATCTATATGATCAATTTAGAACGTCGTCCGGAACGAAGATTCAAAATGCAGAATAGTTTCCGTGAACTTGGATTGGATGTTGAATATTTTCCAGCCGTCGATGGCAAGTAAGTCATGTGTTGAAATTCACCAGATGCTCTAGAAATCATAAAGACCGGAAATGTTGAGAATGGCCTTAAAGTTATCCACCGACTTAGGCCTCAAATGTTTGTATGTTTGGCATTATTTAGGTAGTTTATGGTCGGACTAAACGTTTCGCTACAAACTGAAAATTTTCAACGTAGAATCCACAAAGTGAACCGTTCGCATGTCGACGATGCGAAAAACGATTACGAATTTGGTTGTTTGCGGTTATTTTATTGGAAAATCGATGGGTTTAAAGAAATAAATTTCAGAAACTATAGATTAAAAATTGTTTCTATAAAGTACAAGGTGCAAAGGCAATTGAAAAAAATCATAGCTGGTTCAAAAAATCCTTTGATTAAAATACAATTTGGCTCATTAATACATATACATATATATATATGTACATATGCATGTGCATAGATATGTATGTATGTATCTACCTCTGTAGCCAAACTACCTTCGACATCGATAACATCCTCAATTAGTTGCTGTGATGTCATCAGTTGCACCCTTTAGACCTTAGATGGTATTGTGAGAATGGCTGTTAGATTTATGTTCAACTGCTCCACACAAAGTAATCTAACGGAGTAATGTCTTGTCAGTCAGGTGGTTATGTGATCATCGAGGCATATGGTCTTCCTTCACATTATTCAACAACTGCCTAGAGCACATCGATGTACCCGATAGCATTCACTGAAAGGAGTTGTTATTGGTTTCTTCTATCTTTCTAGTTTCTTCCAACATCGGAAAAATGTAAACGTCTAAACGCGATCAACACTACCACTGACATATACTCAAGTATCAATTGTAATGTAACCTGTACAATGCAATGGTATTGCAAAATGAGACCGGGTAAAAATTGAGAACTTAAACCATTATTTACATCACTTTACATCATATTCATCAATTCACACTGTGGTACATAGATCGGTTTAGCTATCACAAGTTCCCTGAGCACAACGTTCACAGCTGCATTTCATACTTTTAACTATTTAAGCCGCTAAAACAATGCTTGAAATATTGCACTTATGCTAACTAATTTTGGTTTAATCAAAACTGTTTTATCACTGTTCAATCGTAAAAAAGGAAACTGAAGCAAACTGACGACATTCTTGATCTATTCGATTTCGATACTTCATACAAAACTATCTATCTACGAAGGAATGACAAAGAAATACAGTAACACGACGTAAGTAGATTTCAATTTATCAAGATGGCTCAAATATCACCGAGAAAATAAAATGTATATTAAATTGCCGATGTGGGCGTCGCGGCTCAGTGGTTAGTGCATTGGATCACTGAGCGGGAAGTTCGAGGTTTGAATCCAAGAAAACACCAAAAGTTTTTTGAACGTCTGACAAACGCCCGAAAATAATAAATGTCACTAGAAAGCCGCTAAAAAAAAGCCTCTCGGATATGGCTCTAAACTGTAAGTCCCTTCCCTGTGGAAAAATATAACACGCACAACATGAATGGTCGCGAGAAGCTGGGCATTGGACCACATACGGTCTGTTGCGCCAAGTATTTGTTTTTAAATTTCCGGACCGGATATGTGTTTATGTATTTTAATTAGAGTGTTATGCTCCCCCGGCTTGGAGCTCTAGTCGATGAGAAACCATCTGACTGAGACCACCTTCTCCAGTCCAATTTCCTTAATGCATCGGAGTACCCGGAGTGATCTTAGGTTTCCTAAACATCTCCGCAGACTCTGAAGTCTCGACGTTGCTTGTTGCTTTCCGTATCGTATGGGACCCCAGCCAACAAAATGGTTCCAGGCCGTTGGAGCCAGTTTCTAAGCCTTCTCTTACTAGTTCTTCAACTGCTTCGTTTCCCTCTACTCACACATGACCTGGTATTCAGTAGACGCTGACGGTGAATATTTGGTTCTGCGGTTCCTATTGATATTTTCGGTCCCATGTTATGGCGTTTTACTTGAATCGGTATATCTCAACTTCACTACTCCATTTTCTTTTGCTACTCAGATTCCAAATGAATCTCCTCAAGAGTTGCTGCCTCTTGACTATCTCTGGGTCAGTCCATAAGGGGGACTGATTTTTCTATTTTCCTTTCCCGATGCCCTCTTGGATTATTCTTAATGTGATTTCTTTGTCGATTCTTTCTAGCACTAAATATAGGGGGTAAGTCCCAATATCACTTCCAGTGCTGCTATGTGACAGGTTCTCATAGCCTGTGTTATGCAGAGGCAAGTTAGCATCTGTACTTTCCCAAGGATCTTTCGCTTGTACTCAGCCTTGTTTTTCTAGACCAAGCTTCCGCTCCGTACGTTAAAATGGCCTGACCATCATATTGTACAACAATCGCAATTCAGCTGGGTTATATCCCCAGCTTCTTTCTGTTTCTTCCAGGACAGTTTACTGTCTAATGTTATACCTAAATTATTGACCTGACGTTGTGGCACATGTATACAACGGGAATTGATCAATGAAGGGGTCATCAAAATAGAAGAATAATGTTGCCCCACCATAAGAAAGCACAGGATAATTAAAGTTCGCATAAGAATGAAACACTTAGGCAGTCACTTTTACAGTAGCCTAGAGGAGGCTTATGAACTTCTACAGGAAAATTAAATGTTTTCGGTATTAAAGAGTACTTTAATCAGTTGTTCCCCAACTTATTGGTCCTAATTGGTGATTAGTATTCTGTGTAAGCCCTACTTCACAGCCGTACATAACCTAACTATTCGATATGACGTACGGGTCTTTTAGCATTCTAGGGGAATTTTTCCTCGATTAACTCACCATTTTCCGCTCACAGCATACTCTTGCATTACTTCCTTTCTGCTTCATTTGATCAGGGAGCCTCATGCGATATTGACAATAGAGATCACTCTGTTGTCGAGGTGGCTGCAATGTGAGATTGAAACAATTTTTTTGTTTAAACCAACCTCATCAGGTAGTGTTGTTTAGTATAGATTTTATTTCATTTGCACACTGCAGAAGAATCTCATTAGCAAATAAGAATACGTCCAACATCCTTTTTATTAAAATTATCATGTTTATCTTTTTCAACATGCCTTTCAGAAAACTTGATCTGGATATCATAAAAGAAATGGGAATAGAATTTCTTGAAGGCTACGAAGACCCGTATCATCATCGTCAAATGACAATGGGCGAGATTGGCTGTTTCCTAAGCCATTATCGTATTTGGGAAAAAATGATAAGGAAAAATCAAAAAGAAGTCCTTATCTTGGAGGATGATATACGCTTTGAGGCATATTTTAGCGATCGGGCTGTATCGGTTATGGAACAAGCTCGCAGTACTGGAGAATTTGATCTCATGTAATTACGGAGAACATTATTTTTATTTTGTATTAATGGAAACTTTGTAAACTCTTTTACAGCTACTTTGGCCGCAAGCGCCTAAAAGATGAAGTTGAACCTCGAGTTGAAAAGACCGACAATCTAGTTCATGTTGGCTATTCATACTGGACATTGGGATATGTGATAACGTTGGAAGGTGCCAAAAAGTTAATAGCCTGTCAACCATTGAAAAAACTTATACCAGTCGATGAATTTCTTCCTGTTATGTTCAATCGTCATCCCAACGAAACATGGATGTCAGCATTCTCTCCAAGAAATTTGAAAGCTTACAGTGCCGCTCCATTGATTATGTATCCTACGCATTATACTGGCGATTCAGGGTATATTTCCGATACAGAAGATTCCGAAATAACTTCTCAAAAGTTGCTTACTAGCGGAAAAGATGTTCAATATAAAAGCGATCGAGAGGCGACTTTCGTTGACAACTCAAAGGCTATTCTTGAAGCGGAACTTAACCAAATTGCCAGCGATTTGGGCAATTCCATGACAAAACATGATACTGGTGAGCTGTAATTGGCTCATAACCTAACGCAAAATCTAAATTTATACTCACTAACGGTTGTTGAAACAACTGTCACTATTCTAATGTTAAGTAATTTCTTAAAAAACAAAAATGTTGCCATGACTAATGTGCCTTATGGAAGAGCGAGAAAGCTCTTTATTTTTTTAATTTGTTTGTTAAATCTGAAAGAAATCTCAACGTAAAAAGCAATATTGTTGCAATAGTCTATAGCTAGGTATTTTCCAAAAATAATTGTACAAAGTACATCTAACGTAATAAAGAAGACGATTTTATACAATTTTTATGTTTTTCTTTTGATATTCTATTCTACTCCTCAACTCGAAATTATAAAAAACAACTATGTCACTAGCACCGAGGAGGTCACACATGTGGATGTTGGGGACCAGATGTGAATAAAACAAATGAAATCTCTACTACTTCTTACTTAGGTGGGTCTATTCAATCAACAAGCCTCTCTAGTTAGCCGGGTCCTTAGATAACTGCCTTCCAGTTGGTTGAGGAATGCCATATCATCCGAGATAAAAAGAAGCATTCAACTACGAAGCTTTTGGTTTTATTTAAAGTAATGAGAGTCTAAGGCGATTTTTTTCCATTTGACTATCCCCACGGCCCGAACGTGCCTGATAACGCTGTGTAGACATCTCTTTCGTTAGTCGCCCTAAGTTCTGTAGCCTTCGTTTGTTTTCATTCATTAGACAACTTGATATCCGGTCTTCACTTATTTTGATCAGATGTTCTGGCCATCGCAGTCATAAAATCTTGATGAATGTGACAATATCTATATGTATATCAGTTATTACTCTCGAACATTTGCCAGATATTCGCGAGAGGAGGGTGTTTTCGAATCTCGAACCTCCCGTTCAGTAATCTAAGGCACTAACTACTAAGCCACGGCGCGTGTGTATAAAAGAAAAAAATTACTCAAACCGCTTACGCATTAGCGCCTCAAAGTGTATTGTGAACAATTTAAGCCTTTCATATTTCAACGATAAAATAAGCATAAGTTGTAGAATGTCACAAAAGTAGTGCGAGTACGGAAACCAACCTAAGGGCGTAGGACCAACAAACATAACAGCATGATAAGGTGGACCCCAAAACAAGCGAATTTTTTATTACTGGTTTATAGAGTCCTTAGGCATGTTGCCCTGCAAAAAGTAACTTCTCTCTTCTTGATCACTAAAAAACAAAAAAAAAAGAAGAAGAAGAGTTACTTTACCGATGAATTAAAGTTTAATTTAGTGTGACGAAAAATGCTTACTATTTTTGAATCTATGATTTATATTTTACAAACTGACAGTTTATCAGTGTTTTAATTAGGTTGGTAGGAACGCTGGTTTTATGGATTGGTAACTTTTTTTAAGAACCCATTGAAGAACTTTTGTGCATTTACTTGTACTTAGTACATACCTTTGTATATATGCGAAAAATAGGCTCGCTTATTTCAACAAGGGCGAGAGAGCTGTGAAGGTGGAAAGTTCGGCTTCGAAGCTTATGGCGACTGTTTTTTGGGACAGCGAAGGTGTTTTGCTGGTTGATTACCAGTAAAAGGGGACTACGATGAAAGGTCAATATTACGCAAATTTATTGAGTCAGGCACATGAAGCGATAGAACTCAGGCCCGGAGTGTTATTTTTGCAAGATAACGTTCCTCTTCATACGGCACGGGTTTCGAGACAGGCCTCAAAATACACCGGTTTTTTAACGATAGACCTCCCACCCTAGCGCCCAAACTCTGGCTCGAACGGTTTTTTCCTCTTCCATAATTTAAAAAAGAAGTTACGATTACGTCGTATATTTGCAGATGAGAACGTGATCAAGGCGGCCGTAGGAAGTCATGTTGAAGGCAAATAAAGAGAAATTTTTTCATAGTCCATAATATAGCAATATAAATGAATATAAAAAAATTAATAAATTTTTTTCGGTGGTATTAATACATAGTATGGCTATAATGTCGTTACCAGCTCAAATCAAGTCTTTTGGTTTGATGCAAAATGAAGTTTTGCGGTTCATTGTTGCAGTGATGCTACACTTATAATGAAGAAAAATACATATATTAAAATCAATTTTATTCATTTCTGTTAATGATTTCTCATTTATTTCTTTGATGTCTCCTTTTGAACGATTACACACTCTTTCAGATAAAACACTTCTCTTCTTCAATCATTCATGTACAAGAGATGAATATAATATATATGTATGTGTATAAAAATATTTTTATGATAATAACCAAAAAGTCTTCTTAAACAAAAAAAATAAAAAAGTACTAAATAAAACTATTATAACAGATCACACCTGGGGTGAGAATGAATATCTATAAAAGAATTAAACAAAATATATTTATACAACAACATAAATTATGGAAAAAGTATAAAAACGGAACCTAATTAGCTTAGCGATGAGAATCTTTTCTAAAAATGCAAATGCACTACCCTACTATTTTACTACCAGAATCCACGGCTCCTCTGCCCGCGCCTCCCTTTTCTGCTACAGACCCAGATGGCTTAGTATTGAAAAACGACGACCCCGGTTGGGACGACCGACACTGCTAGCACCGCTGCTGAGTCTTCGTCGTTTAAACCAATTTATAAATAATATAAAAACTAAAAATGTTAATACAACTAAGGCTAACAATGAGTAACTGAGTGTCTCTTCGTCTGAGGCAGAGTTTTTGTTGCTGATGATTCCCACGCCGCTACTTGCACCACCGCTGCCACCAACGCCGCCTCCGCCACCGCCGCCGCCTTGCCGCAAATGCATCACGTGGGGATCATTGTAATTGCTATTGGCATCATCTACGTACATTGCATTTTCGGATTTTTTTCCACGCCAACCTGTTCCAGCTCCGGCTGGTCCAAGGTCTAGGTCCTCTGGAGTTAGGATGGCTGCAAAATAGAAAAACCAAAATCATTACAAACGACCTTTAAACTGTTTTAGTAGTGGTTAAGTACGATAAGTACGAGAAGCCAAGAGAATAAAAGAAAAAGCATAGAAAAAGCATAGGAAATAAAAAACTTTTGAAGGAATACAAAAACCCTCAACCACTACGTACCTCACCTTTTTGGCTTTCAAGTTTTCGCAACAGATTGGCACTTATCTCACCATCTTCCTGGTGATTGGCACTTGCGCCCATTATACGCTCATTCTGTTGCTTTAGATCGTGCTGTGCCGTAAGATTCAGAAAAATTGGCTGTTCCCAATCCATGTGCACACAGTTAACAATTTCGCGCTTCTTTAAAGGATTATTCGGATCCAGCACTTTGGAATACTGATGAAGATTGCTGCCAGGCAGGCGAGATGGCAGCGCCTTCCCACTGTCTGGCATGGAAATTTGATTGATTCTATTTAAATCACGGAGTAAATTCGATATGTGAGAGTTCATAGTGAACTCTAGGAGGGCATCCAACAACCAATAACATGGTTTTTCCAGGTGTGTTGAGTCCAAGCAATTTGAATCACCAAATATAGCGATACGTCCTTCGGCACGTTTGATTTTTGGCTCTAATAAACGACTTGTAGGAGCTTTTACATCCGGAACATCATCTCGTGGCAACATTTGCTGATCGTTTTCGTTGCTTTCGTCCTCGGCTAGCCCGGTATCCAGATTATGAGCATTATCCAGATCGTTTGTAAGGTCATCGAACTTTTCTAGTTTTTTAATGATCTCATTGTTATCAAACTTAAGCATTCGCTGCTCATTGGTTTTGTTCTCCTTGTTGCTATCGGTGTCCTCAAGCAGAATTCTTTTGTTTAGAATTGGATTCTTGTCGATTTGTTGGTCTTCTAATTCGATTTCCGGCTGATCAATAGCGTTCTCTTCATAGCTGTTGTGAAGAAAATCATCGGTTGGTGCATAAAGCTTGTGAAGATCATGATTAAGTTGAATTAGACCGAGGATCGGAACAGATTTGCGGATTTTCAGATTGGGATCTTGGGTTTTGAGAATCTGAAAGAAAAAACAAAATTAATAAGTGTGAAAGGAACGTGGATTTAATAATCTGTTCCAGGGCGAACTTTTAAATGATTTTCTCACCGGCCAATACTAGCTCGACTGATACTTAAAAAATGGGGTAAAATTTCCACAGTCTTTGCTGGTAATATTTCCAAGATAAAAAAAATTACTATCAAGCGCATTTCGGAAAAATAATACTATGTACCTGCAAGGGTAATAAGCGGCGTAATAACCTTGCACAATGGAAACAAATCAAAGAATTTTAAAGTTTAAAGAGGAGTACGTTATCATACTTCAACTTGAAAAAAAACGACAGACTTATATCTCTTTGCCTTCCACACACGACAAACGCCGTTTGCGAATGACAAACATCGTATTGTAATAGTTTCTCATCATTGCGTCAACAAAAGCGATACGACAACCATCGAATACCTTTATGGGAGAACAGGTTAGGGGGCCTCAATGCAACCACAGATAAAAACATCGAGAAGATGCACAATATACCTAGTATTGAACGATGGGCGATTAAAGGTGTATAAAATAGATGTGTCCGTAAGTATGTCAGACGAAAGGGTACAGTACATTTCACATTAAGAATTCAATATGAGAAAACTTTGTGCAGGATGGACGCCGCATTTGTGATTTTGTGCGCGAATTTGCTACTACGCATGAGACGTCGGTCCACCACTGGATGCCAGAAACGAAAAAGCAAACAAAGCAATGGGTAGAGGCCGGCAGCTCTGCACCAAAACAGGAGGGGTTGACTTCATCAACCAGAAATGTCATGACCAGTAATTTCTCGGACGTAAAATTGATTATTTTTATTGATTACGTTCTTTGGGTTGACTGTAAGAAAAAAATCGTGAGAAAAAGTCATCAATGCACCTACGCACAAAGGTGTTGGCGCAACATATCGTACAGTAAACCAAAACTTGTACTTGTACTCATTTGAAAATATTTAGAGTTTCTGAAATTCTGAAAATATTTACACCAATAAAATAAAGTAAATTGCAAAATTTGTTATATGTATTTTTATAGTTTTCAAATATGTAATTTTTATTTGAAAGCTTTAAATAAACAATTTTTCTTGAAAAATAACAAGACGTTAAATTGTTTTTTCTAAAGTAAAAAAAAAATTGCTCCTATTGGTCTGCATCTTTCAGGAATTTTATTTTTTATGTTTTTTCACCTGTTTAGTTTCTTATTTGTTCTGTGAGTGATCGGAAGTCAAAATCGTGAAAGAATAACCAGAATGGAAGAAGGAATATAAAGAGGCTTCTTGGAGTATACATTTAAAAGCCACTAGAGTTTTGGACGAGTGGGGTTGAAAATATCTCAGAGAGTGGTAAAACTACGAAAAAGTAAACGAACGCGTTGAACAAGAAAAGTTGCCCACTTTTGAAATGTCAAGAACCCATGTTGTTTAAGAAAAAATTCAGTTGGATATTGTATTTTCTGCTTTGTTCACAGTTCTATATACATATGTTTTTTCTTCCAAAACAAAGCACTTTAAAAATGAATTAATTGAATAACGAAGATTACCTTCCATGTTTTTCTAAAATAAATAAGTTTTGCCAATGAAAAAAAACAATTAAGTTGACAGATCTCGGCAGTTTGACAGTTCTCAAAAATCTCTCAAAGAAATTGATTGGGCTAAAATTCGAAGCATGGGGAAATTGTTTACTCTCTCGTGCGCACTAGAGTTTCTATCATTTTCTGGCTTTTTTCAAGTAACGTGGTTCTCTTTAGCATAGCTTGGAACACTCACATTTCTATGAAGAAGTCTAGAATGCTCTCCCTTTCGGTGATCGAGATGCAGAATTATTTCCACGATGCTCTTTTCTTCGGAGCACTCATCCTACGTTATGTGATCTACTAATCCGCTGTTAATTTCGTCCTATTATACTATAATCTAACTACTCTTTGCATATTTCCCTGTTCCATCAATGAAGCTGAGCTCACTTGTGGGTTCTCTTAAAAGAGCAAATTCTGTACGTTGTTTATATCCATAAACTTTTTCGCCTTCGTACGTCCATATAAATCATCCCCTAGGAATCGGATTGTATCTGTTATATTCACGAACGGTTTAAGTTTGGCAGCAATAAAAGCACATTTACCTTGAAAATAGCTGACATCTGCGACACCGAATATTCACGTGACTAGATAGTCATGTCAACAATGATGACAGGAGATTAAACTGCATGTAAACGTACAAAGCTTGACTTTTAGCACTAGCACGTATTTGGAATTAATTTAAGTAATGTACCTACACTAGCTTTTAATGTTATCTTTTTAATCTAAAATATAACACAGCTTGTTGACATTATCTTTTCGCATTTTGAATCATATACTTTGTATTACCATTACTGACATGCGATAAACACACGTTACGACATAAAAGATAACAAACCTAAAACTGTTTACTGCATTCACATTTTTCATTGGTCACAGTATTTCTATGCTCACACGTTTCTTTATTGCAAAATGAACTTTAAAAAGGTTTTAAAAATATTCGAAGTATCGATTTATGAATCTATTGACGATAAATATAATGCAATCCATTCGAATTTAAAAACACAAACAATATATTTACAATCACTACATCCAGGCAAAGAATTTTCGTGGGACAGGCATATGCATATTTGCTTAAGTTGTGCTACTTCACAACAATACGACTACATTAAAAGGCTTTGGTGATAGGCATTGGTCAAAGCATTTACTTGTCATGTGTTGTTCTTGATATCGCATTTTTAGTTAAAGAATTGTTATTGAACCGGTTCGTGAAATAACATGAATTAGCATTACCAGTAAACTTTCTAGGACACTCTGCAGGGAGGGGTTAAAACAGTATTGAAAAGCAAATGATATAAGCGATTCCCTCTGGAGTATGCACCTCTGGTAGGACTAACCTTGGCATGTCATAACTAAAAAATGAACCAGAAGGTTAAGTCCGACACACCAGTTAGCGTCTGATCACAGATGGACGCTGCTACGATGCCCAAAGGAACAGTAGGACAGGAGTATTGGCAGGAGATAAACTACGAGTCACTTCATTTTCCAAGGTGAGGTTCCGGCAGTAGCAACAGCTGGTACCGTCACAAGCTGATATTACTGAAACTTAACGATCAAAGCTTTTTTCAAGCTGAGGTCCTGACAGTAACAACAACTGCTAAACAGGTTGCACTACCGCACTACTGCCACAAAGGTTTAGCGGGAAACGAAATAGATGATGTGGTAGTGCGAGAATGATCATCCCTCGAACTAGGTTAGGTTAGGTTAGTGGGTTGACGGGCGCAATAGAATTCTGCATCCGTCACACTTAGATCAATGTAGATCCATTGTGATGCCCTAGGGGTTTAAAAACCACCCATACTCTAGAACCTATAAACAAACTATGGATTTTGAACCCCTCGAACTGAACCAGACAGATACTACAGTAAAGATCCCACCCTGTAATTTTAGACAAACGATTGGTAACAAAATACTGTTAGCATCAAATGAGAGATGGAGTGTGCTCGATTCCTGTGTTATAACCAAGAAAATGTGACCACTCTTCAGCAACCATTTTTTTCAGCACTCAGAAAAACTTTCTGGCAAGTTTGCAAATGAATTCAGCATAAGTGGATGACAGTATGGTCTTACCTTGAAATAGCGAAGTTTCTTAAGCCCCTATAGACACATTTAAACTCCACCTGTACAACAAAGCAACACAATTTGTTAACGTAAGATAGAGTTATATGACCATATGTCTCCCTCATATGAGAATTTGGCCAAATCCAACCTTTGAGAAGGCTAATGGAATAATTTCGACTAATGAGATCTGTAATTGGCGACCCCACTTGGAGACACTGCTTGTTAGCAAGACATGCTTTAAGAATTGGGAGACTTTCCAGCAATATACATATATACAAACTGTAGAGCTGTACATAAACTCTACGACATGGTCAAGACGGGCGAAGAAAGAAGGATGTATCCTCATGAGCCATCACGCAATAAAAACAAATATAAAAGAAAACTATGATAAGTTTGTAGGGCAGGCTTCGCTCTGATTACTGCATGTTCTAGCTTAACAGTAAGTCGCTATGATTGATTCCAAAGACGGGAAAAATCTTCAAACGATAAAAACCGTTCGGATATCTCATTCAACTATTTACTAGGTTTACTTACTTAGGTGGGGCTACAGTTTGGGGTGAACCTGAGCCTACAAATACAAATACTTGGCGCAACGGACCGTTTGTGGTCCAGGGCCTAGCTGCTCGCGATCATTCGTGTTGTGTGTGATATATGTATTTTTTGCACACAAATGGAAGGAATTTACAGTGTAGAACCATATCCGAAAGGCTATTTTTTGTTTTTGAGAAACTTTCTCTTGACAGTTATTACTCTCGGACGTTTATCAGACATTCGCGTGAGGTGTTGCATAAGGAACCGTTCTTGTTCTTCATTTGTAATCAAGATATTCCACAAGAAGAAGGCACACCCCACGTTTACGGCTATATCGGTATTGGTTAATACAAACTGTAACTGTTAAACTGTAACTGGCTAAAAATAATGAGTAGAATAAGTACATTCTTAAATTACGTCCACCTACACGACCATAACAACGACGTCATTCTCCAAATTCTAGACACAAGCGTTGTTCACCGATTACAAAGTATAAACCCAATATCTACCGGTATCAGACTTTGATTTTACTGGGAAGTCATTTACCAAACGCATATACTTTAAGAGTATATATGTATACAAAGGTACAGTACAGTAGCGTAAGTAGTTCGCACAGAACACGTGTCTCCGAAAAAGTTACAGTACAGTTGTTATAAAAGCGACATAGAAATGTGTCATTCTTTTAACAATGAAATCGCACATCAAAAATGATAATGGCAGTCAGACTATTGTACCGAACCAAACCCCGCCATCATCCCAAATAGGGATGCAGTACTTGGAAGATGACAAGAACTGCCCCTCGTCAGTTGCAATCTTTTGGCAATAGACATCTATCTCCGTACCATATAGAAAGATTTTCTGGCCAAACCGTATCTCAAACGAACACCTCTTCTTATAAA
Source organism: Blera fallax (assembly GCA_946965025.1). Lineage (NCBI taxonomy): Eukaryota > Metazoa > Arthropoda > Insecta > Diptera > Syrphidae > Blera > Blera fallax. The sequence continues at coordinate 25,137,657 of OX337245.1, forward strand.
CGTATCAATAGAAAATAGACGTACCTTATAGTAACGCTATACAAAATTTACACAATCACAAAAATAGAAAACTCACCTCCAATCCCTGGTCATGAAGATCAACTTCAATCAGAATACTCCCATTTGTCTTTGGGAAACGAACAATTGTTGAACCACTGGCATAGTACATACTGTGATCTCCCATCGCATAATAACCCTCTGCGACAAAATCCCCCAACGCGATACCAAATTCTCGCAGTAATTCATTCAACGCTGGCACATTAGCACCACCTGTATCTGGAATCCACCATTGCCGAGTATTTTCATCGAAAAATTTTATTTTCTTCATCACAGTGGTGTTGTACCAGTCACCAAACACTATTACACTTAGTTCATGCATATAAATGTCATTCTTAAGTTTGGCGATTTCTTCATCGAAAAACTCTTCCTCCGGATCGACAATAAGCAAAGTTCCATAATCAGAGGCATTAAAGCATGTATACGGCGAGCCCAACACTTCAATGTAATAACCAGCGCTACGAAGGTGTGTATACATATCTTTGAAGTTAGTATGTATGTGATCAGCTCGCCAATCAAGTGGGTCGGATTTGATTTTCAAATTATCCCGCGGTAAGTAGCCTGGTGGATAACGTAAGCTATGGTATTGATCCCATAGAATACGCTTGTGACGTGGTGGCTTTGGAATTATTTTCACACGAATTGGGAAGCTTACAGTACTGTTGCGGGCCTCGGATTCTTCTGGACCAGCTAAGCTCTGCACTGTCAATGTTATATGTCCTTGGGCGAGTCCTTCAAAGGTGGCACCCTTTTCGTTAACCACTATATGATAAATAAAAAAAAAATTGGAAAACGTAATGACCTCAAGTCCTCTTAAAACTCACCAATATGCACAGCCATCCATCCCGACCATGGCCACAAAACTTCAGATACCGATATCGAGACATTGAGTAAATTACCATTTTGCTTTGTGTAGGGATGCCAAGTCGGCCGATTGATGACACGTCCAGTCACCCCCATTCCGTTCAAAATCGTCACATTTGCAATTACCGGAGAGCTGGTATAAAACAATGACTGCGTACTGTAAGGCCACATGTAGTCCTCAGTGAAATCCAGGTACGGTGGACTTAACGTTACCTTCGGCGTATACATCGAAAGTATTTTCATACTCTTCAGAATGTTCAACTTCCCATGTCCTTGCTCAAACATATTATTATCCGTAAGTCGAGTAGCGCCCTCCAATAGCGCTTGCTTCATAGAAGAGGGATTTATCACATCCATTTTGTGCAGAACCCCACTGGCAATCAGTGTTACAGCTCCTGCTACAACTGGAGATGCAACAGATGTTCCTGAAAGCGATCGGCAACCACCACGTACATTACTGCCCTTAACCTGACTGCCATAGGTAACAATATCAGGTTTTAAGCGGCCATATCCATTTGGCAATTCCCACGTAGTCATCCCTCGCGAGCTAAATTTGGCAATATTCTCTTCGAAGTTCATACCCCCAACACCAATGACATCACTTTGATCTCCTGGATTGTTCAAAGTTCCATAGAGTGGTCCATCGTTACCGATGGCCGAAATCATTATCACCTTATTGGCCGTCAACTCGAGTACCTTATCAACAAACGGATGATCCAGAAAGTCAGGACCACCGATGCTCAAATTGAGGACGTTAATTTTCTTCAAGATGGCATAGTTAAAAGCGTCTAGGAACCAAGATGTGTAGGACACCTAAAACGAACATAAACTATGAAATTTTTTCAAGTAATTGAGTATGCAAATACCCTTACCTGGTTATTCGTAAACACCCGATAAATGTGCAATTCAGCGTCAGGCGCAAATCCCAGACACTCCTTCGCCGATGCGATAACCCCAGCAACGAACGTTCCATGACTAACACCATCGTCCAGCGATTTTTCATTCGTCCAATTGGTGCGTTCTTTAATTCGCTTAAAGTGCGGATGGTTCTTCGATAGACCAGTATCGAAAACGGCAACTTTTACACCTTTTCCAGTGATGCCCATACCCCAGAGGATGTCTGCCCGCAGCATCGATGTAATTTGTCGAGGTATCGCTCGCAACAATCGGCGATTGGCGTGACGCTGCTGATTGATTGCATCTTTGGTTTGATTTACTGTTTGATTATGTTGTGCTACAGTCTCGGCGGGGATGTCTACCACTTGCTGTAGCCTTCTTTTAATATCTCCCGCAGGAAGACTATCAATTAATTCCTCTAAGAGATTAATATTTTCTTCATCATCATCTTCATCACTTAACTGCTGTGACCTTTCCCATTCAGCTATATTCTCTGCTTCCGATATTTGTACATACTTTAGTGTTCTGTGCACCATTCGTTGTGGTGTAACACTTTTTACTGCCGGATGTGCTTTTAGAGCCTCCAATCCGGATAAACTCAAGTCCTCTTCCAGTAAAATCACATCGAAGTCACTGGGATAATCACTGGCGGGATTAAGGCGGGGAATAATTTTCCAGTTATAGAGCTGAAAAGAAGAGCAAAATGGTTAATTAGTAAAACGCGGAGTAAAACGGATAATGGTTCATTTAAGAATATCGTAAGATTTTTACATATGTACATACATATATACATAGACAATGAGTGATAACAATTGGGGAAAAAGGTATCCCTCCCTTGATTGCAAAACCTTTTCTGCCGAGAAAAATATGTTGACTCCGAATTTGGCTCAGTTTTTAAACCATCCTAAGGCCTTGATATGTGGGCGCCGTGGCTCAGTTGGTTAGTGCGTTGGATCGCTGAGCGGGAGGTTCGACGTGCGAATCCCAGAAACACCACCAACTTTTTTCACGGTCCCACCTCTTGCGAGGTCCTGACAAGCGTCCGAGAGTAATAACTGTCAAGAGAAAGTTTCTCAATTTGCCTTCCGGATATAGCTCTAAACTGTAAGTCCCTTCCATTCGTGTGAAAAATATTTCACGCACAACACGAATGTGGTCCTGGACCACATACATCTGTTGCGCCAAGTACTTTTATTTTTTTGTAAGGCCTTCATGTGCCTGGTCATACGCCGATTAGTTTGAGAACAAAGAATTTGTTTCTTCGGTGACAGAGGTACGAACCATAGCAACAAAAATGAACGCCGTCTCCTTGTACTTCCTCATCATGTAGTCTTTACAGAAGTCTTTTTCAATCTGGCAACAATTTTTCATATCGTCCCGATTGGACCGCAGAGTATTATGACCTATCTACAAGATTAGATAGAGGTTTCCTGTCTGTCTTCATTGAATAGCTGTGGAGTGAAATTAAGACACATAGGATGATTTTTCAAAAATCTGAGCTTGTTGGCATGATGGCGGTTTTTCTTAAATCATTGCAAATTATCGAAAGTGGACGAATCTTAGAAACATTCGAAATTTTCGTCTATATACTCTCTTAATGATGCTATAACACCTCAGCTAAATGTGTGTTCTGAAGAGAGTATCTGCGTAGTAAACAAAAGTGTACATGTGTCGTTTTTTCACAGATTGGGCTCTAGACCAGCTCCAAGTTGATCCATTATTTTACCAAAAATTTCAGTTCAGCGATGGGGCTCATTGGGTCAGGTCACACTTAGATCAATATGGATCCATTGTGATACCCATGAAGTTTCTCCCCCACAGTCGTATTTTAAACCTAAGGTGGTAGACTCTTAGACAATGGCCGTATCTTATCTAAGGGGCCGTATCTTTTTGTACATCCTCCTCACAAAGCCGCTATATATCATCTTCGCTTCATTTTCGTTGTATGCTAACGCAACACTCCTCCTACTCCTCTGTTTAAATGTAGGATTTGCTTGGTAGAATTTTTATCTTAGAGCGTCCAAAGTTTTCTTCTAATCACACAAGATTCTAGTCAACTCCGTCTACTGTTTACTATAGTGATCGAAGCTTCTCGGGCAGCTATTGCCATCGCCAAGACTTCCGTTTGGAAAACACTGCTATAGTCTGAATATCGAATTGACTTGCTTAAATTGAGCCTTTCAGAAAATATCTCTGCACATAGTCCCATAGTCATCATGGATCCTTGAGGACGGTTTCAACTGAAAAACGCCCATATACAACCGTAGCACCTGCACATATCCTGTCAAGCCTAAACTCCAGCCCTCAGATTGGCTTACTCTTAGCGCACTTCTTGCTGCAGATTCCTGTACAAATAGGTCTAGAGATGGTAGATTAAGTATAATCTCTAACCCTGCAATGGTGAGGTTCTTATTGCTCCTGTATTGACGGGTCAATATCCTGAGGTTAATGACCTTACTTGCAGCTATCCACCTCACTAAACTGAGGTATGTATGTATGTCAATATGGGTTTCACAACTGATGTGTGGAGCAGAAAGTAAGATAAATGCACATAAGACCCTTCAAGCCTCATTTTATTCAGCAAAGTGCACCGCTTGAAGACATATGCAGGCATATGTAAGGTCGTGTTATGGTCAATGGAGATCGTTACATAACAATGATCCCTGATGATTTATAATCAAATCTGAATGCATTTAAATATCGAAGACACTTGTTTTCAGCAGGATGCCGCTACGTGCCATATGGCGACCGAAACCGTTGACTCATTGAAATCACAATTTGGCGATAAGTTGTTAATTGACCTCCTAGATCGTGTTATTTAACACTTTTCTATTATTTCATGTAGAGCTACGTGAAGTCACTGATTTATGCTGATAAACCGGTAACATTAGACGCCTTGGAAACCGACATTGTTTGTGTTATTCCTAACATACGACCAACATTGCTCGAAAAACACACCATAATTGGACGGACAGAATGCGTTTGGTCAAAAATAGCCGCGATGACCATATTCCCGAAAACAATTTCAAATGATCATTGCATGAATTGATCTATCGAATAAAAAAATGTGTTTAACAAAAAAATTTTATTTTGTGTTAATTTTTTAAATTTTAAGTTCTAGGAGGCTTTAAAATTAAATGAGAAAATTAAAAGGCTGCTTTTTTCAAATTTCATATAAAGGTGATCAGCTGAGTAAACTTGCTGCTAAGTTGTTAGAACGATTAAATAAAACGTGCGATATCTAAATATAGTTTAACAACCTTTTCGATTAGCAATAAAATAACATATAAAAACACAACAAATTTAGATTTTAGTCATGTTTGTTGACAAATATGGGTTTTGCAATCGACTGTTATTGATCCGGCGATCGTTTGGAAGTGCTCATTATCGTGTTTGTGAACATTTTCTCCAGTTTCAACGTTATAACTTTGAATCTGTTAAAAATTGCTCTAACTAGTAGTTTGTTTGCAAATTGAAATACTGTTTTTTTTTCAAAGGTTTTGCTAAGCAGTCATCTGTCTAACAACTCTAGATTCTCAAGGCATCCATTTCGAAAAAATTGGAACACGACCGGCTCAGTTGGTATTGCAATGTTCAAAGGAGGGATCCTACGAACCCTGTCAAAGGGGAAATGTCAATCAACGTTCCTAAGCGCGGAAGAGCGACAGGCCAAAAAACTCCTGGATCACACAAATACAAAAACAGCAGCATTTGATTGGCCTCATTGACGAAGTGATCCGAATCTGCAGATACTTTTTGAGGTCAAATCGGCAAACCCCACAGGGGGATCAGTAGGAATGCAGTAAAGTGGGAGGGTTATGATCCCGAGAAAAGGAAAGACGAAGTGCAAGGCAAGGTTGCCAAATCATTCTGGAAATAATCCAATTCGTCAGATTCGTCCCCCTAGATCCTGCTTTTAAAGTAAAGTGGAATAAAATTTTTCCGTTGACGAATTCTAATTGCAGATAAACTTCCTCCGTAAGAGAAGACTGGAGCCAAATAGCCGGGAACCCAGAGTATAGGGATCTTAAGCGACGACTAGCCCTTGCCAGCATCTCTTTCCAGTCCTAAACAAATTTGGACGTAGTCGTGGTTGAGTCGAGAGCCTTATTCGCGGCCCGACTGTCGATGAAGATAGCTATGTTTTGTGGGTGTCAAGTTTTTCATAAGTAACTTAAACGCTTCTCTAATTCCCAGTACTTCTGCCTGGAAGACGCTGGATGAATTGAGGAGGCGGAAGGACTTAGACTGTATTGAAAAGACGCTCGCTCCTACTCCACAGTCTAATTTAAAACCATCTGTGAATATGGATTCTTCGAACTCTTTCGTAATAGTGTCAGCTTCCCAATCCGATCTGCATGGGAATCCTACAGTAAAATATTTTTGGAAGTTAAGTTTGAGTGTTGCGTCGTAAGTGGAATTTGGTCCTGCACCAATTGGTAGTTAATATAGGATTTTGCTATGTCCGTACGATCTCGCCAGATTCTTTTAATATTACTGCACTACACGATACAAAGGCTTTAATATGCAGATCAAGTAGTAAAGTATTATGAATTAAATTGAGTGCTTCGGCCAAAAATTGTCATAAGGCTCCTGTGGTTCTTATTCCAGACGGTCCTTGATATCTGTTCAGTTTTGTAATGATGTAGGATTTGCTTAAAGGCAGACTTTGTACAGAGAACCGGTTTTTGTAACTGGGCATACTCCCAGATGGAAAGTTATAAGTGGACTGAGATTTAAAATTTGAATTCAGAGGTTTACTTTCCTACTCTGAGATCCCTCACGAAACTCACTTAGATTCTATCTTTTTTACACACATATCAATAACGTAACGTCATAAGATAACATTCTCTAATAGACGATTATCAACTGCATTTGACTATGCCTTTAGTTTAGTTTCAGTTTAGTTTTCTCATGAGAGTTATTACCCTCGGTCGTTTGTCAGGCATTCCCGAGAGATAAAACCGTGAAAAAAATTCGATTCGAACGACGAACCTCCCGCTCAGTAGTTCAACGCACTAAACACTGAGCCACGTCGCGTCGCCCTGCTTTTCGTCTAATCACCTTTTAGATTAGGTTCTATTTTTAAGTATGAGTTTTAATAAATAAACTATTGAAAATCCTAAATGATGAGGGATTACTTATGCAAAATGCTATAGAAGTTTTGCTAAAGCACCATTAATACCCCAAACGAACTCTGAAAAAATGCTTTCAATGAGCCAACTCGATGGGCTGTTCGGTGTTTGCGTATGAACCCTCCAAAAAATGAACTAACATATGGTATTTCGGATAGGAAACTAAGCTGGAAACCTAGCATTCAAGAACAAGTCCATAAAGCTACAGTAGCACTTTTCGCTTGCAAATAGATGTGATTCGTAACCTCGCATAACTCACTGGCTCTACATCTCCGTAATAAGACCGATACTCACGTACATGGTGATTGTCTGACTGGCAGCCTTAGATAAACGCGATTACCTGAAAAAAAAAGTCCAACAATAAGCTTTTTGTGCATAAGCGGAGCACTTCGTACAACTCGCACTCCGGCACTGAACATTCTGTTTCATTTTATACGTCTCGACATTTTCAAAAGGCAAATGGCAGCTAGTGCAGTCGTTGGCCTAGAAGTACAAGAAAAATGTACTTTAAAAGTATCAATTCATTTCTATACCGACGCGTCGCGACGGCTCGAAAAGCAAAAACGGGGTTGGTTAGGGCGTCTTTCTTCGAAAGAAAAATACTTCGGCAAATATTCGATCCCATATGCGAAGAGGACGAACTCTATGAGCTTTACCAAGATGTAGGTGTAGTCCGGAAACCTAAAACACGTCGACTACATTGCCGTAGTCACATCGAACAAATGGACTACAACGCACCAGCCAATCTTTGAATCCCATCATTTAGCTTTGAGACGACAAGGAAGATTGCACCTTGGCTATAAGGACTAAACAATTGCGAATGGGAGGCCGAAGTGTCTCAGGCAGAGACTCTTCATGAATCGGGAGCCCGATAAGTAAGTAAGTAAGGAATCTATTACTCATTGTCTTAATAGGGTACAAAAACTATGGAAAGCGCAGATGCAACAACTAATTGTCAAGTGACAAACGGAGAACATATCCGAGGGTTACTCAGATGGAACAGAGGTAGTGCTAAAAACCATAATTATATCAGGATCGTACCGTACCACCTCTTATCAAAATATTTACATCTTTGGGAAATTTTCTGACAATGTGTCATGCTTTATATTAAATTTAATGGTCCTCGTAAAAAATAATTCGTAGCAACAGTCAACAAGTTGATAACCCATTACCTTTGATTATCATTAACACTCCCAAGTTCATACGTGCTGTGATTAATGTTCTTACGATCTAATCTCACAGGCAAATAGGTATCTGGTATGACTGGAATATTTATTTATGCTACCTATGAAAATGTCATAGGCTAATAAAAAACTTTAAAACTGGTTCATGCTCGTAGATTAAATTCTGTTCTGTACCGTGGCATTTGCACTTGTGTTCTAATCACGGCGACCACAAGTGGATCCATTGTACCTTGCGAAAGAAACTAATTTCATCAGTACCTTGCGTGTCATCATAGAGCAATGTGTCGAGTACAGGTCTGCTTTTTACTTACTGTTTATCGACTTCCAGAAAGTCAGTTTCAGCAGAAACTGATAGCTAGTAGGTTAGCTACCAATGAGAGTGCTAAGTGTCACGTTTTACATAATGGTAAAGTGTCTGATGATTTGGAAGTCCAAATAGGAGTGCATCAGGGCTGCATACTTTCACGCCTGTTATTTCTCTCGGTCATAATGTTCTTCGTGCAGCTCTGACAGTAAATACACAGATGTATACAATGAACAATGACATCTTACCCTTAACACCTGCACTACATTGACCACGTCTACTTGCTTTTACACAAAATAATGGACCTTCATGTAGGTCCTGTGCTGTTCAGCCTAGAAGCAGAAGCAAAGAGGATTAATGCGACTAAGACAAAAGGCCTCAGTCTTGCCGTTCAATAAAACATTATTGGAAAGCAGGTCAAGAAACTTCATAACTTTCTTTACTTAGGAAGTGTTGTGAGAAACCTTCCGACATCACTCACCCAATTTGCCAGAAGAGTGAGTAGGCAAACGCGGCGATGAACCTAAAGGAGGAATCCAGAAAATTGGGAATGAATTGGATTGAATTGGATTAAATTAAAACGTGTAGAAAAACTCCGCACACAATAGCATAAGCTTTGTTGACACCCTTATCCCCCTGAAGGTTAACAGGGACTAAGTTTTCTGCTTATTTACCTTCTATTGAACTGATCGTCTCTGTGTGCTGTCAAGAAGGTGAAGAGAATGTTTTGAGGCCAAGCACTAAACGTCCAAACAGTACTCAATCCCCAGTCTACAGTATTTGTACAGGGAAGGAACTGCGCTACTGTGAAATATTTCACTGCTCAGCTTATCTCGGGGATATAATTAGAGCGCTATGTTAATAAAATTGTTCAAGATATCATTGTTTTCTGATATCAGTACTCAAGGTTTTTCAATCACTTTTGATAGCAAGCATTTATACAATAACAACACATTTCGTCTACAAGGGCTTGATGAAAAATTATCGGTCCAACACAAAGATGACATTGATTTCATAATAAAAAAATGTCAAGCTTCAATTTCATCTGTCAAGTAGTTTTCTAAAGTAGGCATGTTGTGCGTGCTTTGTTGAAATGCATAAACTGAAATATCGTGTCGTCATAAAATTCTTTATTTACGATGGTTTATTACCAACGGAATTTTAATAAAATTTTGCAAATGTTTGCTGCTTCATTTTAACCCTAGAAAGCTAACGTTCGTCAAAATGACGAGCATCCAACAAACATTCCTCTCTCTCAAAGAAACATGTGCCATTAAAAATGTGATTGAAGTATTTAAAAATGAAAGGAATATTTATTTTATGATATTTATCTTTAATTTATAAACTATGTTTCTTATTAATACTATAAATTTAAATAAACATTAATAATTTATAAAAAAAAAAAGTTTTTTAATGTTCGTCAAAAAGTCGAATGATTAGCTTTTCATGGTAGTTTTGGAACGTTAGATATCTAGGGTTAACAGTGAAGAAATGGGCGGATAAATTTAAACTTGGGCGTACATCTCCGACTTCAATCTTTCCCAAAACTACAGATATTTGTGGTTCAGACCTGAAGAAGTAATAGTAGCCGCAAATGGGTATTTTGCAGACTTTATAAAATCTCACCTCAGAGATGGAATTCATTAATTTGAGAAACGTTGACAAATTGCGTTAATGTCAAGACGAGAACTTTTCACTTTGCGCTCGTAAGAAGGATATGGAGACGTTGTCCGTAAAAGTTCCAACACTATCTAGCAGAAGGGGAGATACAGGGTGCGTTTAATGGTCCAGACCGATGTTTTTTTTTTTTTGAATAACTTAAATGAAAGACGATTTTACAATTTATATTTTATTGATTAATTGTAAGGTATTTAACATTATGTAGGAAAAATGATGTTTGGCCGCAAAGTAAATGTGAGCTCTTTCAATCCTATTTTTTATACACTCGCATATTTTTCGTGTTATTTCGATTATTTCTTTTCGAATGCTGTCCTTAATGTTCCCTTCATGTACCCCAAAAGGAAAAAATCGAGGGCGGTTAAAAAAAGCGATCGTGGGAACCAGTCGATATTACCACTTTTTGACATTATTCAACCGGGAAAAGTTTCTCGCAAAATTAACATCGTAACAAGAGCTGTGTTTGATGTGGCACCGTCCCGTTGCAAATCCTATTGGCCGAATTAGATGCTTCATAATAAATTTTTATTTACCAATCTTCACGACTGTCAAATATGACAAATGACAGTCAAAAAAAATGACAGCTAAACAAAATCGGCCTGAAACAAAAAGCGCACCCTGTATAACAGCCAGTTGAAAGAAGCCACTATTCGTGTTCCTCAGTTCATTTTCGAAATTGCAAAAATTTATGTAACTTTTATTAATTGCAATATGTTGGTAATCACAAGTAGAAAAATAATTATACTGGTTCTACTGAAAAACCGCACATAAACATAAATAAAAATACACTTAATCTTCTTTCTGTGAAATCTCGATTGCGAACTTCAAATCAGCAAACGTAAACAATTTCCTAACATCGATTTCGCAAGCACAATGCGAAAAATCATTAGGTAATGTTATTGAACTTGTGATAGATTTATTAAGCCTCGAGGCTGTTATAAGAGTAATATTGGTTATTAATCAACATGCTGGACGGAGAAGACAACCACAATATATATACGGTGTCTATTTACAAAACTATTTGATGTAGATGAACACAGTTGACCCAAGACGTCATACTGAGCTAGACATCTCTTATAATTTTGATGAAGAACCTAATTTAAAATATCTTTTATTCCTCTTAAGACAAACTATGTACGTAAGCATTTGTTTTGCGCACATTTCTTACGCGAAATAACCGCAACCGAAGGCATAAGCAAATAACATAGAAGGATGGGGGCAATTAGACAATTAAAGTGTTCATCGATCCCCACTTCAGTTAAACGCATCTGTGTAAATGTTAAAATGTTAAGGTTACAAAGCACAGGGTGAAGCGGAATTACTTTAGTTTTTGTGGTATACTACATGGTAGCAATGCTTCAGAGAAATGCATTTGAAAACGTGTATTTTTTTTTTGCTCACATATTACTTTTGATTATGATTCCATTTTAAGGAAACACTTCCAAATCCTTGATATTCTTGACTTACACTGTACGAAGTAATGAACCTTGGTAGGGAGGACTCTCGAAAGAAAGTTCAGAAACGATTTCCAAAACCAGTGAGGATACGGGGTCAGATATATAATTGATAGACATAAACCTACACGCAGTGTGTTCCAAGCAAGGTTCTAGTTGAACTTAAAGCTGCCGAATTACTAGAGATGGAATCAATATCCGATATCGACAGTCAGGCTACGCTAAAGGCGAGTCCTACGTCACAAAACCCAAAGTAGGGTTAGTCAGGAATTGCCGCACAATGCTCAGGACATGTGCTCAAAACCGTGTCGGATTATGTTAGGTAACTGGACACTGCGATATAGAGCGTAAAGAAAGTGCTGACGTACTGGAGAAAAGAGTCTGACCTTCCACAAAGGGACATAATTGGAAGCATAAAACTACAAATGTATGGTACTACGAGAGTTATTTTTGATAGAAACTACAACTTGACTGACCTAAGAGTGTCCAACTTAGTAGCCCATACTACATTATAAGACTAAGCAGATCACGGATAAGAACAACGATATGGAGACTCTCTGGTCATTGCCTTCTGAGGAACCACGCAATGAGATAAGTATAGAGTACGGATATATGCAAAGGCAAAGGCTTTGCCCATAGCAGATTAAAACACCTTGGAAGATACTTCGTTGATAAATTAGAAAAGGTTGAGATTTTGAGTCAAAATAATGACTTATTTAAATCCTGTAGGAAAAATAAGTACATGGGTGAAACCGTGGTTTTTTATGATGCCCTTATAACCTGACCTAACCTAGTACTTACTATGGAGATAACTGTCAAATCGAGCTGTGATTCTGTCCGCTCTTTTTAACATTTAGATTTAGTATAGTCTGATAAATCATTCTGAATAGCCTCACACTAGAACAATGTTCCCAAATAATCCTAATTAACGATAATCTTTCTTTCCGTCGATTCGCGAAACTTATGGACGACTTCGTGATATTTATGGAGCACATAATCATCCATATGAGCAGGCCATCCGTCAAGCTATGGATAGAATTCGTACCACATAGTCTCAAAGGAATATGCGTGCTGAAGGGAATATCATCGCTGTATACGAAAAATCTACAAAAAGATCCAAATTTATCAATTCTTCGTTGGTGATAGTAATTCTACCCATTCTGTCTACTATGTGCAAAATTTTACCCAAAAGAACATGGCATTCATGCTTACAGGATCCAGACCATCATTTGTGCCTTTTTTCGCCGATTTTTTTCAGGCACAGGCGTGAAGAGGAACAGAGCTGGTACCGGTGTACGTTGGCTTTGAATGTTTGAAGGTTGTAACGATGAGAAAATACAGAGCCTGGAAGATCATTCCACATTCGTGTCGTTCGGCTTATAAACAAATCCCTGTATTTGACAGTACATCCGAAGCTGAGCTTGAGGATGAACTGATCTGCATTCGAAGCGTGACGCGTATTGAGGATGCAATTTTGAAGGGGATGAATGCAAATGGCTGCTACGCTGGAGCATTTTTTGTGAAAGAAGCGATAAAATAGGGAAAGACACGAGACATTTCTACGATGTTCAAGGGAGACTATTGAGCTTACAACGTCTCTATCACCTATAAATTTTAAACCCTCTCTAGAATGTGCAAAACGGTCTTCGGTGCACCAGACCAGATGTGGGAGTTGTATTCCAACTTTTAGGGGGATGAATGCCTTATAGATTGAGACCAGATCAGACGGGGTAAAGTATTTCTTGCACCGCTTAAGGAATCCTAGACATTTTGCAGTATTTTTGGCGATCGTTTCATCGCAGATAGTTGTTAATACATACACATACGGAGAATGGCAAGTCTTTTGGTTTCTGGGATGCAAATACCATTCATGGATAATGAGATAGAAGACAGCAGTGCGTTTTGGATGCATTAAATTCCACTCATATGTATGTTGCCGTTCCTCTTCTACGGCCAAAGAGCAGGGACCTGAGTTAGGGAACAAATATGAAAAACTGAGGCTACTGTCATCAGCGAAGGGATGGATTGGATTAGAAATTTCAGACAAGAAATCATTTATAAAAATGGAAAAATGAGTCGGAGACAAAACTAAGCTCTGGAGGACACCAGCACTTATGTGGTAAATATCAGACTTGAAGCCGTCCAAGACAACTTGTATTAAACGCGCCGAAAAGTAATTTCTAATCCATTGGAGAGGAAACTCATCGATGCCATATGCACGTATTTTCGACAAAAGAGCCTGATGCCAAACTCTGTCAAATGTCTGATATGCCTTTGAAATACCAAGCCTTGCGCTCTTTGTTTCGCCGAAGTGATGAAGAAATTGGTTCCACTTCTCGGTGACACGGATATATCCAAGGGTAGCAAATGAAAGGACGCACCTTACCATGATGTGGATATGAAATAAAGATAAAGAATTTTTCTGTGTAATTAGAAAATATAATGGACGTATGCTACACACTTGTTAACACTAGGTCAAAATGAAATTTAAATAAAACCTCAAATCGTTTCCCATGAATTCCTACTATTAAAAGTTAAAAAGGGGTAAATCGGCAATAAGTCCGAGATTATTAGCACTCGACCAAATCTGAGTATGAACACTAAATTTAAGCTCGTTTAATTCTCCACAAAAGAGTAGCTATAAATTTTTTATTTTGGAATTTAAAGCGAAAATTATGGGCGTCGCGAATTTTAAGCACTACACAACTATTTAACAACAAAATGTGTTCATTAACTTTTATGAATTTTTTCAGCAATATATGGAGGTGTTAATAGATAAAATTAACTACGGTACTTTTAATATTGCATTTCTATAGAAGTACGCGATAGTCTAGCAATCAGCGAGAAGGCTGCTCACCCTTGTTGTGTTCTTTCGAATGAAAAATCATTCTTTAGATATTTGGTCCTGTGTACTGCTTTTAAAACAACTCCGTCCACATTTTATTCAATTATTGCTGCTTTTTTGAAAACAGTAGGAAGTGTCGGTTTCGGCAGGGGCAGGCTTGTCGTGAACGTAACTAACTCTAATACGTCGTTTTGATGACCAAAACTCACGTGACCTAATCATTGATCAGATCTACAGTTCTTTTCCTTGAAATATCTGCGAGGTCATCCAAAAAAGATATGCCTAATGTGTAGTGTATGATTCCTAGTTAGTGCCGGACATCCCCATCTCATCTTTTGCCACCTAAAAGATGAGTCCACAGGGCGATGTGGTTGAAATATATTCAGTGTCTCTAAAAAGATACCAGTTGCAACGATACATCCATCTCTGAAGAGTGTACACTCTCCGAATCTTTATGAATAATAATTTTATTTAAATGGCTGGCTTGGCTGACGCCCGTCTTATCATTCTTGAACCCAGTTTTGCAGTATATTCTCGACTGTTTATTTTCATTTAGACAAAGATGCTTTTGAATGGTGGATAAATGTGGGTTTTATGATACTGCTTTAGAAGCAGATTATTATTTGAGATTGAAGTAGAATTTGGAGCAGTAAAGAAGAACAAAAAAAGTCAATATGCCTTTCGGATATGGCTCTAAACTGTAGGTCCCTTGCATTTGTGTGAAAAATATAACACGCACAACTTGAATCGTCGCGAGAAGCTAGGCCCTGGAACACATACGTCCGTTGTGCTAAGTATTTGTTTTTGTTTTTTGAATAATCAAAACTGGTACGAATTACATACCTTTAAATCCAGAAAAATGTATTGTTTCCTGTAGATTTCGGCAAGGCGACGTCTTCGGGTCATATGTGTTAAGAGATGAGGGAGACGAGACGGAAAATGGCAACAGCGAAAGGTATAGATGTATGATACGATTATTATCATTTGTTTACTATACCACGCTTACTCACATTGGTGGCTCTACAGTTCGGGGTAATCATGGGCCTCAACCAGCAAGCCTCTCCAATTCGCCTTAACTAACTACACCCAGTTGCGCACTCTAAGTCGGTAGAGGTCCCCTTTTAGCTTTGCTCGTCGCTTAAAGCTAGGGCTGGAGCATCTTCTCCTCCAAAGCCTCTGTCAACGCAAAGGTAGGCGAATATTTAACGAAAAACTACCTATATTCCACGCAGGGAATGAAAAAAATGGCATTTTTGAGAGGAATGTTCCCAGAAGACGTTATTTCGAAAAGATTGATATCTACCGATCACCACGATCATGCAACTTAACGCCCTTAGACATTTTTTCATTATGGCTAGTGCCAGTATTAATCCACAATTACGTAACGATTTTTTGCCAGCACATTTGTCTGATATTTTGAACACCAGAAGGAGTTGTAATATATCCTCCAGGACGCAGTGCACTAGCCCCACCCGGCATGCATTCATATTCACTTCAAGTGAAACAGCTTTCTTTTCTCCAATGCAGGGTTGAGAGAGCAATTAAATTTGAAATTCTACAAACTGTATTCCTTGAAAGCATAAAATTGGGTCATAAAATCTAAACTTAAGTTTATAACAAGACCAAGTTGTTTTTCATGATCTGAAACGGATATTTAAAATGTACATTAGTACGTCGTAATACATTTAGGTCATATGGAAGCAATTTTTATAAGTAAACTGGTTTTAATCGTTGATTATTTGGCCGTAACTGTCGTAAAAGCTGTATACCTGGTTCTGTTTAAGAGTGGGAGATGCAAGAAAGAAAACAAAATTCCAAATTAAGAGCTCGAGCTAATTTACCAACTGTACAAACACACGAAAATGTGTGCAAACAATGAAACAATAGATGTTTGCCGCTTAAGCGATTGAGAAGATTGAAACACATAATGTAAGTACCTAATTTTCAAGATAAATTGCTATCAGAACCGATAGCATTTTTCCATTGTATGCGTGAAAGGGATTCTGAAAACAAAAGCTGAATCTAAAACAATCCAGTATCTAGCAGCTTAAGTCGTATAACACAAATCAGAAGGGCAAGCATAACCCATTCAACGCTATTAAGTGAATATCGTTTACAAATTAGGTTTTATCTTCCACTGCCAATGTAGCATGCAACGATTCAATTATTATTAAATATAATATCAACCAAAATTGGAACGGATATCTAAAATTACTAGAAAAACATGTTTACTCCTTATTGCCAAACGCTTCAGAGGTATTTTTAGAATCAGTACGCTGAGTTGTGAGCTAGATTCAATGTATTTGTTATGTGAATCTCATAATCTCGTACTCAAATTAAAAAATGTGCCTTTAAAGTTGAAATACGAGTACTTAATAGAAAACAAGTAAAACAAACGCGCAAGATAATGCCAAGATTTGTACTATGAGCGCACTTCACTGTTTCCTCCTGCTCTGTGGCTGAGATAAGAAAATTATTGCAGCAAAGCTAAAATTATCACTTCTATCGATTTGATAAGACCAAATATATGCGTTCTTCTCTTATCTGGCCATTGTTTAGGGAACTATTTTGCTATTTATCATTGTTGGTGTTCTGCCTTTCAATTACAACGTGTTTAATATGATTGATTTCTGCCCAACTGCGATGCGATTTATTATTTAAATGGTCAGCCATATTGTCGTGACAGGGTGCAAACAACTTTTGACTCACACTCTTGGTGAAATTATTTAGTTTCGTGTCCGAAATGGGAGGACAATATCGTGTACACTCAGCAAGCAATAGCCTCAAAGATAAAGTTATTTGCAGTACTGCATGTTTAAATTATGGAAACCATGGTTTGAGACTTTAACTGCGTTTCCTTGTCAATCATTAAATGTAAACCCTTAGGTGAATTTATGACAGACTATGCGGTTTGAGTGGGGTTTTTGTCTGCGTGCTTTTAAGAGTATTAAGGATTTTATGGCCATGTGTAATCATCATCGGGCCTGTTGTATTTGTTCCACGAAGCACATGGTAGTGACACATTTTCCTTTGTCCATTGTATGGAGAACTATCTCAATTGTGTGGAAATAATTAATGCGTTGTACTTTCAAATGGGGTTAGAGTCATGTTAAGTGTTGAAAGTACATACATACATATGTACATATGTACATGCTTCTTTCAATTCGACGTAGTAGGAGATAATTTGACATAAATATGTACACACGTACTACACACATACATATACATATATGTACATATTTATGCTCTTCGTCAAGTTAACGTTTGTAGAGATTTCTCATTTTTGACGGTGCCTGTTAAAGTTTCGTTTACGATAAAATTATTTGTGTTTTATTTTGAAGAAGATTTGGCATCATCATGAAAGGTCTGATAAGAAAAGAGAAACATCAATATTTGCATTAATTTGGTTCGAATTTCTATTACCCTTATAGTGAACCTATTGCTTAGAACAAAATGGCATTGTATACAGCTATAACTTCGAATTTAAAAGTAATTAAGGAGAATTAACACTTTCTTTACGATGGTAGATAAAAATCTTCAAAAGTAAGCACCGCTATTGAACAAAAAAATCGTACTCACTAAAAACACTTTCCTTCGACCGTATTAATCCTATAACAACGTAAAACTTATCTACTAGTTTAAATTGCGTTTTTATCACTTTTTACATTTAATAGACCGAATTGGTGATCCGGACTTAGGCGTCTTTGATCTATTATTAGACTGTAATCCTTTTAGAAACATTTTTTCGAAGGCCTTTGAAATTATCGGTAATAACTTCTGCAACTTTCAATTGCCTTGGTACTTATTGCGCCTTTTTAAAGGTAAAGAAGCTTAACTAATCCTTTCCTGATTTTAAGTCAGAGGAAGGAGCTTTGTTGGTTTTAAAATTTCCAATTTCTTGCTTAAGTTCTACCAGCATTGCGAATTTCAATCTTAAACTGTCACTTGCAATTAATGTAGAGCAGTTAATATCTGCGTTAAGACGATCGTCAAATGATTTGATTTGGCTCTTCTTAATGTGAGCGGATGCAGCGGATGCTACAAAAAGTTTCGAATGGTTCCTGGCCCTTTATCCTTAAGAGCTGTTCGTTCGAAATACAGTTTGGCTAGAATATCCTTAAAATGATGCTTAGACATTTATTTACAAAGGTTTGCAGCTTATGAATGACAATTGTAGTCACCGTCCACGTTCTGTACTCATAGAGGAGAGCAGACGCAGCTTTGTTCTTCATCTGATAACATTGCTCTTCCAGATTTTGGATGGCATACCAAACACATCTTTTGCTGTCCCAATTTTGCTGTCTACATTGATTTCGACCCCGCCTTCAACCGAGGCAATGCTTCCTAAATAAAGAAAGCTACTAACTTTCACAACATGCTGACCAGCAATGGTTTTGATGGACTAAGAAATTTAATTTTGATCGTATTAATTCTCATTGCTTCAGCTTTTAAACTATGGGCCATTTGATGCGAGTTCCTAATTCTATGGGAAAGCAACCACACGTCGTCAGGGTAATCTAGGCGTTTGAATTCTAATATCATTGATTATTCCACGGCATTCAATCGTCAGACGTAAAATTTGCTTTCTTTTAGGGGGTTTTTAACGACTTTCATGACTTTCTAGAGCGAAGCAAGGGCCTTAAGCAAAATATTTATTTATTTTTATTTTACAATAATCCTAGTTCCTGATGCATTATCCCTATAATCCCTTGATGCATTTTCCCTATATCATTCTGTTTAAGATTTATTACTTCCTCAAATATTTATGATTTCTAGAAGCATGAATACTCCATATACGAAAATGGATTAGAAAAACTCGTTCCTAAAGAAAAAACGAAATTTTTAAGTTTACTGAGTACTTTTATTTTGGAACATGATTTCCTGCTTAATGCACGTCTTCTAACTTCAGCTTCAACCATTTCAATCGCCCTCAGAAACTTTTCTTTTACATTGCGGAACATATGAAAGTTGCTGCGAGCCAAATTAGGAGGATAGGGGATTGTGGCAGTACTTCAAACCCACAGTGACGTATATACATACATACATATATGGGCACTTTCCTGGTGAAACATAACTTGTTTCTTCAACATTCCAAGACGCCTTTTTCAAATTTCCCCTCGTAACCGACACAAAATATGACGGTAGCAATCCGAGTCAACTATATGACCCTTGAATAGGTAATCAACAACGATGATTCCATTTAAGTGTCAAAAAACCGATGCCATTACTTTACAGCTTCGGAACCATCTTGCAGAAAGCTTGAAGAGCCCAAGAGTAAGGGACCGACGATCTCAGCTATGTATCTTTCTTTTCTTTTCAGATCACAATTTTCTTCGATGTTTTCCTCTGAAGTTCAGGTCGTTGGTTTTTTATAGCGGGGGCTATTTTCAACTATTTCTCGTTTGCGATGGGATAGATTTCCACCATATCTTCATAGATCTGCCTCGGAGTATATTTTACTTTACTTCTTCCTTACTTAAGCAATTGTATGAGCCGAACCAAATGGAACACAGAAATGAAAATTCATAGAGTCACTCTTAGAATTTGGGAAATAAAATGAGGAAGTACAAGCTATAATTAAAACTATTTCCATGGTTTTCTATCCCTCACATATAATTTGCTGTCTTAAGCAAGAAATTCAAAATCAGAGTAAATAAATGGTTCGTATGGAAGCGATATTCAATGTTACGCAAGTCTGCTACTACTTGTCCAATACTTGGCTATCAATGAGCGGATAGAGTAGTATTGAGGTAAAATAAAAATTTAACGAGTCAAATGCCAAAAACGAAAGCGAATAACAATCTGATTCAGTAAGACTCATTATAAATCTTCAAATCAGCACCACTAAATTTGTTAAAATCATTGAGATACATTTGGCTACAAGTATTTACCATTTTGTTGGTATTTGTAATTTGAAATCGTTATATCACTCACATTCCCCTGCAGTGGTATACAGGCATGGGGAGAAATGATCCGCATAACGTGGTTATTCATATTCCTTTCGCTCCGTAATAACAGGTTAAAAATATTTTCAATACTACAAACTGGGATCGCCCCGAAATATGATGGTACTGGAATCAATAATCATAACAGTAATGGGCTACTTTATCCAGATAATTTTATTTTATCTTCTAGAATTATCATGTACGACAGCATTCTACGACTCCACATACTAGTAGAAGCTCAGACGATAGGTTATGTCAACTGTCAGTTCGAAACTACTGAAAGAAATTGTCCAAATCAGTAAAGATACCAACCGCGAACGTCAATCTGTACTGACGCCACGAAATTGAATAACAAACTGGTTGAAGAACTTCACGTGAAAGTCTGAGAAACGTCCGAGATTATGATATGGCTTTAAACTGGAGATTCCTTAGATTTGTGCGAAAAAATATAACACGCACAACACAGGCCTAAGCTATACGGTCTGTTGCGCCATATATTTATTTTTAGCAGGGATGTAGTTTAAAATTAAGAGATTGGGTAGGAGGAGTATGGCAACAGCATTAGAGTTATCAACAAAAGATCGATGAACCTTTCGCCGTATCACCTCAATTGAGTTTTGACTTGAGCATGACGTAGACATGGAAATTTGAGTTTCGTCGTAACACAAACATGGAATGTAGTGGTAGTATGTTTTCTTCTGAACTGGCCCGAGTAGGTTCGAGCCCTGTCAGGGACCAGATACCACAGCCACCGAAAAAAATCTAAGTTACTCCAACCGCTCTACTAAAAATAAGTTACTGCTGATGATGCTGATGGGATTAATTTTACCTTCGTTAAAAAACGAAAACAAATTAACGGGAGATGCCTGGTCCGGTAATACATCTACCCATTCATGCACGTCTCCCCAATATTTGTCTGTACTGTACAGATAAATTGGAAGACATGGTTCACGTTCACGTTTCCAAGACCAACGGAAATCATAGAGAGGTAAAGGAACACCAATACAAGAAAATTAAGTTACCCATATGCTGGAATTAGAGGTAGACTTAGGACGCCGCGAACGCGAAAGAAGAAACGACATGATAAGCAAATAATGTAATTTTCCCTTCCCATGCAGTAATGCCATATGGCGGTACCGTGGGAAACAAGGAAAAGTTGTGAAAAAATGTTTTAGTAGATAAGAGTCGAACAGTATTTGTTGGAGCCATCTACAATAAGATCTTAATTTCGTCGTTTGAAAATACCTATGTATTTCCCAATTCAAAAAAAAAGACAAGTGAATATTTTCTCCTCGACAACCTGAAGGGCGGGTTCAAGGGCAAGTAATTGTTGTGTGCTGAAAAGGTAAATTCCGGTATTTTTGGCCTTTTTCATGGAAAGATTCAAAGCAGTTTTCCAAAAGAGTCGAAATACTGATTAAAAAACAAAAAATTTAATCAATCTGCTGTGGCGAAAACTTTTATACTTCCCAACTTAATATTTTGCTTTGCTTTCCACACACAAACATACACTATGATATGACACGCTTTATAACCGCTTTATGTAAACAAGTAGCCAAATTAATCATTCCACGACACTAAAAGAGTGACTTTCACAGAACTCACAGAAAAATACGATCAAAAGAAATCCCCAAAAAATATGTTTTTTTTTGTGTTTTTTTTAATAATACTTTTTAGCGCGTCTGACCGTGAACCTGATCTCATCCGTCCACTCACCCTCATCCCCCCACTAGCGATGTATTGTTAGCGCGGCAAACAAAGAGCCTTTCTCTCTCTTGAGTACCCTCAAAACGCTACACGCTTCTGAAAAATTCAATATTCGAGCAAAAAAAAAATCAAAAGCCACTTACGTTTGAATAATTTAAAGCCGCCTTCAGGTAATTCTCGCGGGCAGTTGATTTATAGTAGTTATTAAAAGCCACAATATATTCATTTTGTACAACTTTAGTACTGAATTTTATCTCGAAACGATGACCCGATTTGCTCGTTGTATCGTTGCAACAATTTACTGCCGCCTGGGCAGCAGCTGTTGCAGCGATTTTCTCATTTAACTCCTCCGCATTGTCGGCAGCAGCTAGCTGATACTGCTGATTCTGATGATTGTGCTGATTCTGTCTCTGACTGGCAGCAGCTGCATGAAGATGATTCTCATTGGACGTACTAACGACGGCAGATACGATTAACAAAACAAACAATGCCGCTAATGAATGATGCTGGTGCTGCTGGTAATGACGGTATTGATGGTGCTGCTGCTGGTGGCATTTGGAAAAAACCGAGACCATAGTCGATGTTGCTTTTCTAGGGATAGGAGCAGCTCGCGAGTGATACACGACTCCTCCTTCTCGTTGTCTTATCGGTGAAATTGTTTCACAATGGCAATGGTGAGAGTTTCCGCAGTAGATTGTTTTTCCCGAAATTTATTCATGTCGTAAACACAATTAGCACATAGTTTTTTGTATTGCACAATTAACTAACAGAGGATATGGAATATTATGTCCGTATTCACTTATTTTCTTGGAACTTTTGTTATAAGGTCGATGACACTTTTCACAAAGAATTTTCGCACAGAGCCATCACAGAATTAACGCGCATTTCAATTTAATTAGATGGCCACTATGCGAAGTTTATTTGTTGATTGTTTTTCTTTTCTTTTTTTTGTAAAGTTTCACTTTGTTTATCAATTTATTTGTGTTTTTCTTTCCAATAAAAAAATAAAGTCTTGGCAAAGTCACACCGAGTGTCAATCCTAATTCAGCCCAGTTGAGTGACGGCGAACGACTTAATTGTCCTACAATTGAAGAGAGACAGATAGGTGCCTTTAAAAATATGACTTCAGAAATCGCATTGGTATAAATGAGGGCGGGTGTACAGTAATGATAAACGCTTTGTATAAATTATTATTGTGTTAAAATTATTTTAGCAAGCAATAAATTATTTGAGGTATTCATTGCACCTCATCCAACTAAAGAGGAAAGCATAATACTTGGAGACCTCAATGTAAGAGTGGATAAAGGTAGAGTTGAAGACTTAGTGGGTGATCATAAACTCTGACTAAAAAACTGAGATCTATCTTTGAGCCAACGTCAACGCAGACCACAACCCAATTGTTTCTACTAAGCATCAGACCCAAATCCATGTTCCGATTAATAAATGCGATTATTTTGCATTAGTCGGGAAGGCGTTGAATTTCTGCATAAATTGCGCTACAGTAGAATGACTGAATATTCATTACATGATTTTGCTGCAAGTTCTTGGCATTTTTTGCGTACTAAATAGTAAAAAAAAAGCAAGTAAGGCTAGTATGCTATTCGAAAAAAAATTGGAATCTTACCTGCTAAATTCATTTGTGAATAATTCTGAGTGGGCTAGTAGGTAGTAGTTGCGGATCCAATGGGCTTGCCAAGCCCAATTAGGGCTGGTGTACCGTTTTGATGGTCACGACTCTCGTTCCCGGTTGTCGATGAAAGTTTCTTGTATGAAATGCATTTAATGCATTTAAGCAGATCTTCAGTTCTTTTCCTTAACATTTCTGCAAGGTCGTCGAGGAAGGATGTCGCTAGTACAGGTGTCAGACTCTAGCTTGTACCGGACATCCGCAGAGTAAATATAAAAAAATATTGCTTTCTCGTTTTCAATCTTACAGCTCAATCTGTGTATAAAACAGAATACCATATTCTAGTCCATACACGAAGTTTTTGACAGAAGTACAAAAAAAATTTGCTCTGAAGCTAAGTCGACTCCTTTTATTATGACTTGAAACCCATTCTTATCACAAGTCAAAAGCTTAGCTGGACATGTCCTTTTTTGCACTGTTTTACTAGTTCTGAGGATGTCATAGACGACTTACATCCTTTGATAGTGGTCCGGTTTTCAATAAAGAAAAGTAATAAATGAGCAATCTCCCGCTCCAACTCCACAATATATCATTGAGCCGCCGGTAAAAATCTATTCTTCTACATTTTTTTTCTTATATCATCTTTTTACCTTTCCTTCCTAGTCAGAAAGCAAACACCGAAGTAGGCCCCTTAGTAAATAATTGCTATGTCCATATGGCTTTACAAACCAGCATCCAGAATCTTTGATTCCAATCGTACTACATGATACGATGAATTTAATGTTGTGGTGATTGTGAAATTGCGAATAACTGAGATTTTGGCAAATGCTGGGTAAATGTTTATGAAGACTTTAACTACGATACAAATTGTGCGTTGATGTACGTTGTCAATGTCATTCAAACTATACGATGTTTTGCCAGTCAATCATACACCAACACTATATTACAATGGCAAAATAGCAAACTACTTCTAAAAACATTTAATGGATCAATGTTGTCAAAGTACATGGTGTTGTCACGAAAAATGAGGAGAAAACCAAACAGCCAAAAATTTTGTCTACGACATTTTTCATAGATCAGGCGCCAAACCGAGCCCTCCGTGAATGAATGAGCATTGGTACGAAATTACGTCATACATCTCACTTACGAACGGATTGGAAATTATGGCTTATTATTAGTTCACGGAACCTAGGTTTTTAATTTGGAGTGAGCAAATATAAAATGTGTCATTTGTAATGCAATGGATGTGTGTGGTAATTGCGATCTACTTTCATTGAGTGGCAAAAAACTATTATTTATCTAATTTCTTTGAATAACCTCAATTGTGCATTTTCATATTTGGCGACCATTTATTAATTAATTAAAACTTCGGTTACTATAAAGTGTTAAATAAATTTGTAGACTAAAGTATGAATTCGGCGTTCTAGAATATTGCTAAATATGTACCCAAAAACATCCATACGGATTTATATACGTTCAAAAATTAAGTAAAACTCTCTTTTGAATGAGACATAGCAATAAAAGTACGCATTTAATACATTTTTACATACCGAATAATTTGGAAACCGTTTACGGAAAAAGAGAATTTGGTCCCGGGTTGCCATCCGCACAATCGTTCGTTGAAAATTTATTATTCAATGTGAACAATCAGGTCTACAACTTTATTGAACAGTTTTATGTAAAAATCTTCCTACATTAAAGAATTTTAGACAACTATGTATTTCAGCTCACCCTCTAAATATTCAACAAATGTCAACTTTTTGACACTTGCGAATGTAAACAAAACCTTTTCCGGGCGGCTACAAACAAACCAAAAACTGTTCAATAATTGCTGATTTTTCTTTATCTCTAAAATGTCGATCAATTAACTATTACTTGTGCAACGATAAGCTTATTCAAAGAAAAGGCATCATGAGTGACCAAGATGAAAACGCCCCTCATCCACCAGTAACCCCGCGAAGCTCCTTGGGCTCGGGAGCACTGTCCTATAGTAGCGGTTCTTCAATTTCGCCGTCAACTAGCTCCAGTAGTGCGTCAAGCTCAGCGAAAACTGCCGTTAGCGAATGTCTAGGAGCGTGGCTAAACTACTTGCAAGTAAAGCAACTAAAAATCAGTTATATCTTCGGTTTCTTATTAGGCATTTGCTATTTGTTGTAGGTATTGAACAATCTCTGTGCATCGGGCTATCGTTTGGCGCAAACTCTTTCGGCTCTTGAACAGTGGGGTCACCAGAGTATCGAACAACAACAGCAAACAACTGCTCCGTCACTTCCACAAGTCACAGGAACTGCAAGTGCGAGTGCATCTACACATTTTACAAGCGCCTGGGACGATTTAGCACGAGCAACTGCTGTTGCAACATCCACAGTTAAATCGCATATAGTTTCTGTACTACAAGACTTCATTACATCGCCAATGGCTACCTCCAGCACTGGTGAAGCGCAGTCGTCGTCGGGAATGCAACCACCATTACCACCACTGCAGGTGCAGCAGCAGGAAACTCAAGATCAGCAAAGAACACGGGATCATAATCAGCAAATCATATTGGAGAATGCTCAGACAATGATTAATATTCAGCATCAGTTTTGTGCCGCGAGTTACGACGCATTCTCCTCTTTGATGTGCTGCTTTGTGTGTCAGGCTCCGGTGGGATTCTCTCATGATCAGGAATGTGCCATGATACAGCAAAAACCAAAGTGAGTAGGAAGCGTTTTATAATGGCGTTAAATTTATTAAGATTTATTAATTTTGATTGTAATAGCATTTCTGTGATTTAATTTGAACGATATTTCAACAGTAGTGTTTTACTGTACTTTAACCACACCACCTCCAATAGTGTATTAAAATGTATTTTACGTGAATTTAATTTAGTCTTCCGATCGCGGGCTACGAGGTCCATTAACAAAGATTTATTACTACTGGCAGAAGAGGGTTCACACTCTTCTCCAGTCCTTTTAACAGAACATGTATGTTTTCGGTCGACCTGCACATGTGTATTTCCTTTAAATAGGTTTGATAGGAACATTCACCTTAGTTCTCCTCATAGTACAGGTCTGCAGATGCCCATCACGATCTGGTACAGTGTTTGTTTGTGTACCTACCGTTGTCTTTTCAATACTCGCTGCGAACAGCAACCAAGCATTAAAGAACGACGAACAGAATGTAACACTGTACTAAAAAAGAAGATTCCTGTTTGCTAGTCAAATGCGCCCGCATCGAAAATGATTGCTCTAGAATTTGGTTTCCCTTTAATTATTAAAAAACCGGTTTCTAAACGGGTGAATGGGATCCCCCTTAGTCTGGTTAAAACCATTTCCACAACTCTAGAGCTCCCAGTATACTGATTCTTACTTCTATAAGAGGCAAAGGTGACCATTGCATTTCTTGCAACTTCTATCGTTTCCACCTTTGACATACATATTTTCTTTTCTGAGCTTTTTATCGACCTCTTTTCGATCCTGTCACGAACAAGTTTAACTTAAGAAACTGTATATTCTTCTCTCAATAATAAAAGCGAGCTGTTTGCAACCTGAATTATCTATTGTGCTCCCAACTTGTTAAAGTCGACGTAAAACATTCATTTAGAGAAGAATATGCAGATTCTTAGCTTGGACTCGCTCGTAACAGGGCGGAACAGAGGCCGTTAAACAGGTTGAAAAAGAGGATAATGCATGGGGTCACCTCTTTAAACATCGCTTTTACCAGCAACTCATGAGCCTCTGTAGGGTCTAAAAATGGGAACTTTTTTCTGGAACTAGTGGACTCTTATACAGGTTACTCTATTATGAGTTAATGTCCACAGTTCCTTAGAATGTCGTTTGCCATCTCCTTTCTGCTCTGCTTTCTACAAATTGCTTAGTTATCGGCCTTTTCGTTTCTTTCCACCCAATATAGCGTGACTGCGTTTGATGTCGTTGAGTTCCTTTAGCCATATGCTCTGATGGCAGCTTGACTTTCTGACACAAGCAAAATGTATTTCTGCTTGGAAGATGCTGAAGAATTTAACCATTGCTTTCGTCTGCCCCATCCAATTCGTCTGTATACTATTTTTTGCTGTAGTTCCCTTTGAAATACATTACGGCATCGTTGGTACATTTTCTTTTTTTGTTTCGTTTTTCGGTCATATCATTTCTTGGGATTTGCAGTAGAGATGGTACATGGAGAGAGGAGTTCTGGCCCCTGAGCCAGATCCATTTTTCTTTCCCTGCTCCTTTTGCAAATGAAATGATTGCATTTTCTATTCTGAGGTATAGAGGTGAACGATCAAAGATCACCTCCAACACCGTTGTGTGGCACGATCTGCAATGTAAAGTCGATTTAAGCTCAGACCTTTTTGCTCAAGTCAACTTGCCATATGTAATAATTGATCTCACCATCATCATGAGCATTCAGCGCAGTATACTGCGACCTGTCACCACTATACGGAGAATAACAGCGTTTTGTTATTTGGATTTCAACTTCCCCTGCAACCTTAAGTTGTATTTGTAAAACCTCAGCCTCAAAAGTATTTCTACTTTTTGAAGAAGAATGGAAGATAAACCCTCAAGACCCAGGAAAACGGATTCTACTTAAATTTTAGAAAAATTCTAACTTTGATTTTAATTTTTCAGCCTTCCTACTGATCCGAGATCGCAGACTCCTTCTCCGCATTTCGGACCAATGATACCGCCAAAACCTGAGATGTTCCGTGGGCCCACCAGTACCGATATACGTGGCACTATGTTTGGCTCTGGGTCAACGCACGCATCTTCTGAACACGTCTACGGTAAACCATATTCGGTCAGATAAAGTGCTGCTATTGAATTAATTTTCTTTTACAGTTGGCATGGATCAAACCCGAGGTCCATCACCACACCAGGAAATTCGTGGCCCTAGTCCAATTCAAGGCTTTCTTGACAATGTTCGTGGCCCATTACCAAATCCGGGCCATCTTCTCGGAATGAAAATGCCATTCTATCGGGGTTCCAAATCCCCACTCAATTTTCCACTTTTCCCACTCAACGGACAACGCCGCTGGTCTGAAGCGGCTGCCGGAGAAGTACGTTGCGTTGAATCTGTTATCGATGTAGAGAGTCAAATGCGTCGTTGGTCCATGCCATGGGAAGCTTCAAAGACTGATAAAAATACTGTTACATGGCATCAGACACGCATCATGCCTATTTCAAAGTTGGCTGTACCGCCATCCAAAGCTAGTTCGGAGAGAAGTCCAAGCACCACTCCAGGTTAGACAAATGAGCTCTTAAAAGTGTAACAAAAACACAGACTGCTTCTTTTAGACTCAATGTGGCAATCGTCAGTAACTAGTCAAGATGGATTAGCTGAGGCCATTCAACTCTTATCATGCCGTCCTACCCGGGGGTATACTCTACAACAACAACAATCGTTGCCAACTCAACAATTGCCACCAATGGGGCCACCATTCATTGAAGAGCCGGTAAGTAGAATTAATTACTTATGATTGATTCAAGCTGAAGTAATTCAATAATTTAACACAGGCTGCTTATGAAATGTGGCCAACCGAAGGAAATGAAGATCGGTTGCCAAGTATTAAGTTTCCAACACGCGAAAAGGAACGCGATGATTCTAATCCATAAATTTTTGGACCAATTTGATATATCTTTTCTCTGACAATTTACGTTAGTCTCGACGTAACGTTTAATTTGTGTTATTTTTAAGATATAACTCAATTTTTTCATCATTATTTGTGTACAATTTTTGAGTGATGATAATTTTTTACACTTTGTCTTGTAATGTGCATCGAATTATTTGTCACTTTTTTATATTTTGTATGTTTCTGTCTTTTTTTAAATAATGATGTCTGTGCATTCATTTAAATAGTTTCAATTTGTAGATTTGTAGATAATTAAATCCTAAATGCTCTCTTATTGTAGGTTTTGTGCAATCATTATCAGATATTGATTTGCTTCGAATACGAGTAAGTTGATTCGTTTTTTTTTTTCTTCCTTTTCCACTTATTTCGTGCGTTGTTGTATGTGAACTTAAAAATGAATGATGATGAGGAAAAATCGATCATCGAATTTGAACTGCACTACTTTATTTAATCCTTAAACTCGTAGTTCGTCCTCATGCGGCCGCTTTGTTTAAAAGAAAAAATAATAGTTTCCTAGCACTTTCATGCAACGATATTTACAAACTGTGTACTGTTTTACTAAAATTACCGTACCGGAGGCTATTTAGGTACGAATTTGGAAAAAAAACAGATTCCCATAACTTATGCAACAAAAAATTATTTATTAGAAAATAATGTGGCACATAAATACATATATGTACGTCTGTAGCCCATATTTATTCAATAAAACCACCTTCAGCATCAATAACAGTGTCATTTCGTGACCAGAAAAGTGAGCATGCCTAAATTAAGGATCGTTTTTGATGTTTCATTATCACTTAGACAGAGGATCCATAAGAATTTGAATAATATTGTGGGAATGTTTGTTGTGGTTTGTGTTCTTTTGGATTAATGTCTGATGAGTTAGAAGGCCATTACTTTGGTGTTGTGTGTTCATAAAAATTTATCGTCATCCATTCCTGAGTCATTCTGGTTTTCTGCGCTGGCGCAGAATCTTGTTGGAACAACTATAGTCTTCTTTCCTTAACACTTTCTATTAAGAGCTTAACACCTGCCTCTAGCACCTCGATGTACAAAAGGACCATCATATTGGCAGGTAACTTGGTATGCATCGCACGGGCTACTGTCCATCCGTATATGTACATATGTACCAATTGGTCCTGGTCGAACTTTTTTTATCGGAAAAAAAACCAAGGAAGGCCTGGATATGCCGAATAATTCAACTAGTTGAGGAATCACCTTCCTTGGAGGATGTGTTTACGTTTTCTCCGATATGAACTGACCACTTCTCATGGCATTCGACTTATATTGGAGGTCTTCCTGAACCATATCGCAAATTAATCGCTCAGACACTTTAAGGCTCCTTACAATCGACCTCATCGAAATTCCAGGGTCCTTGTGGATAAGATCTTGCATTTGTTGAACTAGACTCGAGCTTGCTATCCGAACGTCTTGAATGGTTTTTAAGTTGCGAAACAGGCGGAACATTGTGGCCTGAAGTCACCAATTTAGCGCAGTCTGGCGACTTTCAAAAAGATCGATATTTCCAGATCACCGTGATCTGAACATATGATAAGAATCACGGCGTGTCTTTTTATTTGCTGTGTTAGGTTATCGAACACTGGTCCTGGGAAAAACTTAGAAATATGCTATGAAGGAATAAAGACATGTGGCATCAAAAATGGCGTTACCAGTGATATATTTTTGAACTATTTTTGAAAATAGGATTGAAACATAATAGGTTTGCTCTGTATAAACCTCAAGAAACTGTTTTTTTCGTTCCGATATACATACCTACATACATGCATCTACATAAGTATGTTACTCGTCTTAAGTTCCCGTATACATTATTAAAAACGCTAGGTAGGCTAGAAGTCAGCACAGATTAATTGAAATTAGAGGCTCTGAAGAGCGTAGCAAAAAATAGAGAAAGTAGTTTGCTTCAAACTCAATTTCATACAAAATCCCCTTTTTCTGAAAGTGCTCCTTAAGAGGTTAGTTATCATCATGCTTCTGGTTTCCTGGGAAGCGAGACTTTTGAATAGTTCCTTTGTGGTTATTTGTATCATTCCCTCAAATTTTACATCTACATTAATCGCTGTGTACCAGGTCGTCTCGTTCTCCCAATTCTCCTTTGAAGGATAATTTAAAGAAACTGGTACATTTCGTTTCTCATAATATACCCCGGATGATTCAATTTTCGGTTTTTATTTTGTTCAGCAGATCTACATTGGAGACTCTGCCTGACGTTTGAATTTTTAGTGTCCTCCGAAACAGTCACTTTTTAAAGGCTTCCAATCTTTCTGGTGACGCTGCAGCGTCCAAATTTATGCTCTATACAGTAATGCTAACCAAACATAATATTTTAATAACCTAATTTTCAAAGGTAACTGGGGGTCGCTGCCCATAAAATCTTTGAAAACTTTGTGAAAGCTTGCTCGATTCTTCATTTTATTTCGAGAGAAAAGTTTGCTTTGTGATCGAATTGTTTACTAAAATATTGCATTTTATAAGGTCGATGTTGATATTGCTAATTTTCAGGCCCGCACCTGTTCTACGATGTTTAGAAACGACCATAAATTTAATTTCAGAGGTGTTGAACTTTAGTTGTTCATATGGTGTTCTTACCCGGTCTATTCGGCTTATCATGATGTTAAAAACCTTATTTTTGCCAATAATTACCGAATCGTCCGCGTACCTTTTTGTTGTTGATCTTGGTTCCGTTTACAATGATACCACCTTCCTCATAACTAATTCTATGAAGAATTGTTCAGCATAGATTTTGAAGCAGAGTCGATAAGATATGCACATATGTACATCCTTGTCGCACTCCTCTAAAAATTTATGTTTCCTCTGATTCTACTCCATCCATTTTTATTCATGCATTTTGGCCCTGATAATAGAGCGATATAATAATTTTGTGGTTGTGATTCCCACATTTCTCAGAATTTCTAACAAGTTCTAACTTTGAATGCATCCAATATATGCCTTTTGAAATGTATACTGCTTTACAGAGAAGCGTCTTTGAGCTAAGGTGATAAGAGAGAAAAGTGGAAAAGTTCTATGTTCTTCTATGTTTACCTATTTTTTTTTTTTGTATTTCAAATGAATAACCTGTATCACACACCTCTTATTATAGAATACCTGAACCTATTGCATCTATTGGTGGACGTTTGTATAGTTTCGCTCTTCCTCTTAATTATTTCTATTTCCTTATTAATTTTTTGGTTGTCTGTATTTCTTGTCGTTTTAGCAGTTCCAAATCTCTCTTCTTCATATGGTGTCCTTTCACAAATTTTTTTAGCTTAATTTTTACATTCGCTACCACAGGTATGGATCAATCAGTTGGCCAACAAAAGCCAAATAAAATCGTACATGAAGGTTAATGTTGCTCTAATTGCACAGTTTACAGGGTCGCCTTTTCATTAATTAGGCATACTTCCATCCGACTACATTTTACAAAAGGGGTGTATTCATCCTTACAAGTCATCACAAACTGCATGAGATAGCTTTCTACTTCAGCAGATTTGCTTAACTTTAATTTAGATACCGCTATCTTCTCCTCGCCGTGGCCGGGTAGACGAAAGCATTCTTTCTATCATCGTCCAATTTGGTATTCAATGCCAATGCCAGTTCAACTCAGTTTTCTTTCTTACAGGCCTTTGTTCTAGCTTTTAGGGAAATATTTTCTTACGTGATTCCAGGAATTTTGAAATTAAAAACTAAATAAGACAAATCTAATGAATTTATATAAAGGCTTCGCTTAGCATTTCAAGTTTTCGATTATAAACACCATTTACCATGCCACACAACTCCGATGAAATTAAAACAACGGTCTCATAAGGTATGTAATGCACAATAACTCAGCCTGGAGTACCAAAGGGACGCAAGCGGAAATATCGGACTAGAGATAGGTTTTTGATTGTGGCTTTCAATTTATAGAAATATTACCAAACCCAATTAAATAGTTTTTCTAGCAATTTAAGTAGAAATCAATTTTAGAGAGAAGCCTACTACATACACTTATAATAATGAATCAATTGTTTGCTGAAATTACGGTTTTCTGCCGAAATAAATTAGAAAACCTTTAACTTGTACTTGTTGACTGAATATTTATTCAATAATTGTAATGTAATCGCTCTAGGTGTAATTCTAAAATAATTAAATTAAAAATTGCAAACATTCAGATTTTATAACCTGCTGATGTGTGTAGCTAATTTACAATCACTTTCTTTTATACATGATAGGAAATCGAAGGTTTTGTACGACGATTTAATGTCTGTATTTTGTAACGCATTAAATAAAATTGATAAAAAAAATTAAAACTTCGTTTGATTTCATCTCTTTGTAACTTTAAAGAGTATAAGATGCTTGCATCTTTCGTACTTAAAGTATTGTGGGAAATCAGTCGGAATGTATTCGACACGCCATGGTTTCGGATCGATCATTTTAAGAAAATGTTCAAAACAAGGCGCCACTGTCTCTAGCTCATCCAATGTAAAGACATAACGTTTTTCCAAGGCAATATAAATTGTTTTCTTTTTGTTTGCATCAGTAGCGAGAATACGATCGATTACATGGATAAAACATTCAGTTAAATCATTATCGTAGATAACTGCAAAAAGGAATTGAAAATTTGATTTGTAATGTAAGTATGAATTTACAAACCGTCTGCAGCTATGATAACATCACTTTTTTCGATAGCACTTGCTAACTGAGGTGAATATTCGGTTGCTTTGAAGTCAAATTCCATGACATCAATACCGTTTTGAAGCAATTTTCGATTACGTCGGACGTTTTCGCGAATTAAATCTAAAATACCACCAATGTCGACATCTGTGCAAATGACATTTTTGCAATAAATCGCTGCTGCAATACTTGTCAAACCTACACCAGCCCCAAGCTCAAGAATCCGCTTATCAACAAACTGACGGCGATTATGGAAGAAGTAATCGGCTAAAAGTAAGGCTCCTCGCCAAACCTGAAGGCCAACCAACCTCAAAACTGTAGAACCAGAATGCTCTGTGGAAATAAAGAAAATATTTTTATAACTGGGCTGTCAGGTGTGGATGGGGTTAAAGTTAATTAGTTTACTTAAGAGGAACCATTATTAGAACTAACTATTGGGGTCTAAAGTTTGATCGGAAGTTCAAGGCAAAAGAAAATATTGCTAAAGATGCTAAAAAATCTCTAGTTGTGCAACAGGGGTCTAAACTCAAACATCATGCCCTAGTTTTACACTCCGGGGGTTAAGACAGTTCTTCTGTACACGCCGGGTGCTGATGGTAGAGGAGATATTGTGTACTTTCTTCGTTGGATTTTTATCGTGCATACGAAGAGGGCCAATAGAGGAAGAACTCAACCGTGAGCTGTACCAAGATGTCGATTAAGTTCAAAAGGCGCAGATACATCGACTACTACATTTTGTCGGCCTCATAGAGCGCAACGAAAAAAACAGTCCTCGAATCCCAGCCCCCAGATTCGAGATGGCCAGAAAGATCGAACTTTCAAACTTTAAACGCCAAGACATCGAGGATGCCAAAACTCTTGGTCAAGTAAGCAAAGCAAAGACGCAAATAGTGTTATGTGTCAGAATTACCGGGGAACTGAGGCAAACTTCGCATTTGCAGGGGTCTAAACCATGCTGTACCTTCATCTACTCGGCAGACATCGTCGGCAGATTACTGGCTACCTGCTCAACATTAGAGCTAATAGACAGCAGTGGAGAGAACAACGTACTGGACATGCTAATATTTTATCATCTTTCAATCGTTACCGACTGGGCTGTCGGGCACACTAGGCTGTACTTTACACCGAAGCGTTCGTTCATTACGAATGCATCCATAACCAAGGACGGGTTCCGTGCTCGAACTTAGTCTAAAAACCTGGATGTACACCTCTTCTTTAGCAACCCCAACTGTTGCAGAGTTTTATAGGTCGAAGTAGCCGCCATTCGTCATCCCTATAGTACTGTAGTTCTATATCAGACTGATGTCGTTATACTCGTATCAGACAGAGAAAGACTCGCGATAGTTTTACGCAAAATAACAGTAAAACCTAACAATCTCAGTTCACTCTGGCATTCTGAGGAAATTTCTCTTACGAGCTGCCATCATGCACAAGAGAGGAACAATCTCATAACATAACCGGGTACTGTACTATACGTATATATATATACTCCAATAATAACTTCTGCAAAAGCTGGAGAGAATTCTACTTCATGTATACGACCCCTACACTCGAAAATATTAGACAGGGTATATTAGCTGACTAATTCTTCAACAACTT
This sequence comes from Blera fallax, assembly GCA_946965025.1. NCBI lineage: Eukaryota > Metazoa > Arthropoda > Insecta > Diptera > Syrphidae > Blera > Blera fallax. Next base: position 25,173,231 of record OX337245.1, read on the forward strand.
TAATAATCTCAATGGGGTCCGCATAGCTGATATTAAATAATCCTTTCAACGATGATGTAGTTAGGATGAGAATTCCAAGTTCATTCAAAATGCTTTAGTTCATTCCTGAAGAAGTTGCAACTCACTGGTACGAAGCTATTTTGTTCGATCGAGACTGTCTGAGATGTAAGGGTGTACAGCTAACAGAGGCACCAGGGGCAGCAGTCACCAAGTCATGTAAACTACTATGTTAACCAAGCCGGAAATAAAATAACTTGCATGACCAACATTCAAGCAACATCTCCAGTATGAAGTCGATATACAGGAGATGGGGGCGTCTTATTGGGTCATTGCTTTTAGAGCAAAAATAAAAAGGGCGGTATATGCTAGAGGAGAAACTGGGTGAAAGAAAGTTGAGACGCATTTCATGATTTTGCAACCATCATGAGAAAGCAGTGTTGACAAGAACGAAAACGATACAGTGCAGGCGTATGATAATACGAACAAGCCAAATATTTAACGCTGGAACTCTCCTCGCGATGAAATGCTAAAAGAGGAAAAAAAAAGAAAGAAAGGAAGTTCGAGGTGGTTTTAGTTAATAAAATAAAATCATTTGATGATTTTCACCTACCAACCAAAAAAACGTTCCTTTCTCGCTTAACGACCATAAAAATTACAGGTTCGGGTGTCACGTTCCTCTGTGACGGCCGATCTGAAGGACCGAGAGCTTGTTTGATTGCACCCAACTTCCTTTCAGAAACCTAGAAGTTTTGTGACTGGGATTTGGTTGCTGTAAACTTTCGTCTCTACTTTCCGTAATATGCCCTACTTTTCCTAAGCTTCAACTCGCAACCGATGGAATATAGCCTTTCTATACTATCCATTACAGTTTGCTTCGATTCGGTTGCTGCAGCTATGAGCTACTGAACGAACTTTTCTGAAAATGCCTTGTTAGATAGCTTCAGCTCGCTGTCAATAGAATATATCCGTGGGTAATAAACCAGTTCCTGCTAACTCTTAAGACAATCTTCATTGCAGGATTGATACGTCAAGTGTCATGATAATGATGACAACGTACTCCCCAATAGTCTCAGACCTATGAGTCTGTTTCCATTCCTGCTGAAAATAATAAAACGGTTGGTTGAGATCCGTACGCCAAGTTGCTCTGAGGATGTGCCCTCTGATGAAAATAGAACACATTGTTGCGAGATCGCGCTTCAAAACTTAATTGTTAGAATTCAATGCGCGTTTGATGGGAAAGAATATGGTATGTGCATATATATATCGACATAGAGGATGACTTCGACAACGTGGGCTTTATAGTTAGTTAGTTTGATCTTTATTAAGCATTGATATCCATTTTTACAATACCATATCTGCATTTTTACATTTGTTTTGTTTATCACCGAAAAGGCTTCTTTGGATCCAAAGGCTGGGATTCGAACGTCGAACCGCTCGCTCAGCGATCCAACGCACTAACGAGCCACTTAACCACGGCGCCCACTCGCAATTGGAGCATTCTTGAAATATTCGAACCTTAAACAGGCCTCGTGCAGCCGAACTATATAGCTTAAGCAGAAATCCTTAATATTCCGATATATGAGCGAACGTCTAATGCCAACAGCTATGTACCCTTCTTCTTCTACGAAGGAAAAGGATAACAACACAAAAGAGATGTAGAAGAGAAAGAATATAGAAAAAACTACTTCTGCGGGTTGTATAACGGCGACGACGACCAACATTTAGCTTTCAAGCTGAATGAATCATTTAACCTAGACGATGATAGACAAAATTTCTCTCCACCTGACAAAACCATGTGAGAATAACAATATCCAAGCTGAAATAAACAAGACTTCTGACTTCTGTACCTGATAAGCAACAAGCCGAGCGATTCATGGCAGCAGGAGATGATTTCGTAGAGAGAGTAGGTACTCATTTCTAAAATTTGGTCAGAAAAGTGTACATCTGATGAATGGAATCCCAGCATCGTTTGCCTGCTCCATAAAAACGAAGATCCTCCATTTAAACCAATCACAGAGGCAAAATACTTTAAGCATCGCATACAAGATTTTTTCTGCATATTGAGCGAACGTTTGAAACCTTTCGTTAAAAACCTGATTAATCCTTATAAGTGCGTTTTCAAAACAGTAAAGTCCACAATTCACCGAGTTTTATATTCCCGAAACAATATTTCGTCAGAAATCAAACAGTAACTCTTCTTTACCGTTGTTTCTTACGACTGAGAAGGCAATTGAGTAGAAAGGCTCTACCCCAAAAAAATTAGGAGAGTTCTACATAGGACCTTAATAATCCCAGTCTTACTCTATGGCGCTAAAGCATAGACTACATACATATATCGAAAGTGGATGAGATTTCTTTGGTCATTTCGAGAGAAAAATTCTTTGCAAGATTGGTATACGGTCTAATATACATTCGCGGGCTTTGGATGATGACATTCAACGAATTATACGAGTTGAACAGAGACATCGCCCTAAGCAAAAACTACGATTTGGTGTTTTGCGATGACTACGATGTTATAGCGCGCATAATACAAGAGGGCGCCAACCAACATACAGTGTGCAACTAGAGGCAACTAAGGACTGTGTTAAATGGAGAGGCTTGTTAGTTGACTAGCAGCGAAACAACACATGGAACACTAAATAAAATAAGTAAGTGCACTGCTTTCTGCAGCATAGTTTTTCAATTTTAAACCGAACTAGTGCACTTCACAAACGGGAGATCAATCTTTGATTCATTGTTTAAAGACAAATCAGAAATATAATCACATAGTCTCATGTTATGCACTCTTACCAATTTCAATCGCTCCTGTTTTCCTTCTTGCAACATCCAAGTCGCCATCCATATCCACAGTAGAATTCGTTTCATCGGTAGGATAAATAAATTGAAATTTCGACACAACTCCTACGACAAAAAGCATGAAAAAACAGTTATATAAGAAGTAAGCAAAAATTGTATGTACCCACTTCCGTTCTCACATTTAGTCGGTTGAAAATCAGTTTCGTTGTAAATTTCCGATGATACTTCGTACATTTTCTTCAAGTAATTAAACTATTAGCAAAAGTTTGAAGTTATTTAAATGAATTTTATCCACGAGCCGCAGTACAACGATGCTAAATCCCAATTAGTCGTGGTATTCTTATTTGGTACATGATTTTCATCGTCATGGCTAATGAACTTGGTAAATCGCCAGAAATTATGTGTTTCTGTCGAATTTGAGAAAAAAATATTATTAGTTTTGGTTTTTTTCAGTTGAGAATAGTTTTTTATTCGTGTGGTATTAAACTTTATTTATAGGTCGGAAGGGGACGCTCACATACGCCGGTGGTTGTCAAAATTTCAAGGCGAGTCAGCTGTTTACGGTAAACAAACCGAACATGTGCTGTGGTGAATTTGGTGCGGTTGAACAGGTTGCTATGACGGGGTTAAGGTTGACTGTGCACTGAGGAGATTTGTTTGCGTTAACTTTCACGTCGAACTAAATGTAAAAAATGCAACTAAATTCCAAAAATTTGAAAGGTTTCGTATGAATTTCATTGAAATAAATACAAAAGCCGAACATATTTTTGAAAAGGCCCAATATCATATCTTGTTTTGTTTTATGTGTAGACTTCCAACGTTTCAAGGGTGACCAAGAACAAAATTTAATAGACCGTATATATGGTCCAAGGCATAGCTTCTCGCGACCATTCGTCTTGTGCGCGTAAGCAAAAGTAGCAAACATCCTGTCAATAGATTTGCTATACCCAAAGTTGCATGTTAGCTGATATTATAAGTACGTCTTTTTGAGATGTTTACCATCTTTACTACCTAGCGAACCTTAATTCGACGTTCAACGAACACGATATTAATTACTTTATTGATCGCATAGCTTCTCTCAGTTTTTTTTCGGTTTAGGGAGGCTTGGCCAATCAGTTACAGCCCTATTTGAACTAAGAATCAGACAAGAGATAGAGGAGGCTGCTTAAAATCTGAATGGCGCCCATACTTGCAAGCCATTTTCCCGGGCTTCAGTTCTTTTGTTAACAGAATATTACACGGGTGTAAGTGCAAGTCCTGTGTTAAAATGCGTCAAAAGGAAAAAGACAAACCTAAAAGCTGAAAACATCGACGAAATGACAATTCTGGGTCATCGGCCACACTTTCACTTACCACAGCAATCTTTTTGGCTGAACGGACGTCGTCATGTTGCACAAGCCTTACCCTATCTGCGAAGCTTCCAGTCTCTTCACTACTTCGTGAATTGCTCAGTCAATAGGACGATTTAATTGACCAAAATTTTCCGATACATAGTTCATACAGAATTGTTATTTCTGTGGAACAATTCTAATGCGTTGAGCGGTGGGTAAACGATCCATTTCATAAAGGTGGTGATTATTGACAGCTGCTTGATTAACAGTACTGCCAACATAGGAAGCTCGAAGCGGATCACCCTTTACGTTTAAAATTGAAAAGGATTTGAATTTTGCCCAGTTCATCGACTTTTTCCTACGAACGTTCTTCTTCTTAGTGGCCAACAGTAGTGGAAAACGTAGTAGAGGGGCTAAGCACCATAGATTAACCTTGTGGAAGTCGGAATAGGAACTATGTACGAGGGTGGGTCAATAAGTCCCTGAAAATTGAAATAAAGAACACTACAACGTTTTATTTTTCAACATACATCGTTATTCCGTGTGGCGTTTTTCTAAAACGCCATTTGTCGTTTTTTGAGGCGTTTCATTTTTCAAGTGTTATTCCAAAAACTGATCGCCAAAAAACGCCTCCTTCGGTAAGTAGATTTACATTCCACATGCGATCCACTGTCATTGCAACAGCTAACTACGTCTGTAGTAGATAAATTTCAAATTATTCAAAACAAAGTCGTGAAAATATAAGTTGGAAAACAAAATGAATAGTATTGCAATGTTTTAGAGTAGCGACGAAGAAGAAAATATGCAAAAAAAGGATTTCATTCACATACATACGAAGAAACATAAAAACAAAATCTAATCCGTTGGATTTGCCGGATGCGGAGTAAATAGCAAGATATATCTCACTTAAAAATTAATACATACATACAGATATCGAGGCTTTTCAGATTTAAGATGTTTTTTCGAATGTCTAAGGAAGCATTCGATATTTGCTGGACGAAACAAAAAATCATATCCATGAAACTACAAGTTCGGCACCGGTACCGATGGTATTGAAGCTTGCTGCCATTCTTCTGAATCCTTTACCCAAATGTATATTTGCTTCCGACTGAAGTCGTTAACTACTTCTCATTCATTACTCTTACCCCATAAATCAAAATAAATTAATTTCTTTAGTCAAATAAATTAAAAATTCATAAAACTTTCATTTTGAACTGATTTTTCCTCTTAGGCGTTCAGTATTTTCTGAACGACAAAAATCGTCGTTTTTTATGGCGTTTTTTGGCGTTTAACGCCTCGCGGAATAAGAGTGAAAGAGAAAAAACGACATTTGTCGTCAAACAATGAGTTCCACAAGGCATTTAACGCCAAAAGGCGTTTAATGAACGTCAAATGGCGTTTACCGACACAAAAACGCCACACGTAATTCGAATATGGCGTTTTTCTGACGAAACGCCTATAAAACGCCATTTAAACGCCATTTAATCTCCTTTAGCTCGATACACTTCGTTTCTCTAATTTGTTGATGCCCTCCAAATAATCCGATTTCTCGAGGCCCCAAAATAGGTATTTGTTTCATTGATGACCTTTTCATTCGACTCAAATCTCTTACTGCCGAGCCATTTTTTCATGTTTGGAAACAGGAAACAGTCGCAGGTGGCTAAATCTGGAGAATATGCTAGATGTAATTCATGCAATTTTGCCATTGCGACTGCGGACTTGTGCGTCAGTGAGTTGTCCTGGTGGAAGAGAACTTTTTTCCATTTTTATGAGAATTCTCGTAGGCGTCTGCTTCAAGTGGCTGTCGCAACAAACCTGTCTGAAAATTTGGGTGCGTTCTTTTGAAAGATGCTTCTTGACAAGCAAAATGTTGGATTTGAGGTGGCAACCCCCGTATACAAAAATATGTACACATGTTTAAAAATCAAATGACGAAATAAAAAAACATTTAACATTAAGAATTCATTCTTCTGATTTTCTTTATTGCCGCCAAAACTTTAAATATTACAATAATTGTCGTGTTTCGAAAACTGGATTAGCTTTCCGTTTATTTCACTTTATCTTCTTTTATCTCTTTCTCTTCTTTACAATTTCAAAAAATAACCAATTGAATTATAAAAAAAAAACTCATTAAGTGTCAGCCTGGGATAATTAGAAAACTAAGAAATTCTCATGAAGAACGTGTTGTTAATGGATTTTAATTGATAACCAAATTTCTAAATCGACTACAATCAGAACATTCAACATTTTCTCTCTCGTTCAGACAAAAAAAAGGTTAATAAATATTTTTTCATTATCATTTTCTTTTTTAAAATCCTCAAGCAATTGTTAAGTAAACTGTGAAAGGTGAGCAATGAGTTGACTGCTGATGTACTCTTCTTATGGTTGGTTGTGGTGTACTTGTGAATTATAATAGGAATACAAGTTAATTCTGTGTTAGGTTAGATTAATCGTTTTCTTTAACTTCCTTTACTTTATTATATCTTCTGCACATTTTAATGTTTCTTAAATATTTCTTTATTGTATTGTGTAAAAACTTAAACCGCCTTTTCTTATGCAATATATTTTTGTTTATTTTCAAAAATTCGCAGCGCATTGTTATCAGTTTTTTTTGTTGCTTGTCGAATAGAACCGAAATGTTTTTTTATGGTAAGAAAGAACCATAATATATATATGTATATTTATATTTAAATTATAATTATAATAGAGAATTTAATTTAGTTAAAGGTTTCTTTCAAGTTGGAACAAAGAAAAAAATAAAGAAAAGAAATAAATTGTCTACTCAACATCCATCGTCGAGTCCTCTGGAATATTACTATTTGTTTTAGCGTCCTCTTTTTTCTCTTGGTTGGTCTCACCGTTATATTGTTGCGGTTGTTCGCTTGTCTTGGCCGTTGGGGTTGGTGGTTTAGGCTTTGGGCGGTTAGTTACAGAGTTCACGCATGCGCTTAGCGTGTGCGATTCGTGGCGGATCTCGCTAACTTTCACAGGACTGTCGGAAGTGCGCGGAGTTTGGGTAAACTTGCCTAAAGCATTTTGAAGCCACTTTTCCGCCTTTTCGGCTGCCTCAGAGATATTAATGAATTCAGTTTCGGTTAGATGATCGTACTTGGGTGATCCAGAACGAAATTCATTAACAGCGGCACGAGCATAATCGATGGTTTTCCTGAGTTCATCGAATGCTAGGGGAGCATTCTCGTAGTTTTGACTGCGTTCTTTGATAGGATCGGTCTGACTATGTAAAGCGCTCAATTTAGCAACATACGTCTCACGTTCACAATTCTCGCCGTCTTCGTATAGCCAGTTCTCTAGGTCGTTCAACTGGCGGCAGATGGCTTCACGCTCAGTTTCAGCAACATAGCGTTCAAGTGGTCCTCCCTGTTGAGAAAAAGTTTTTTATTCATTTAAAAAATCCTTCTACAAATCAGATTGCAAAAAAAAAAAAAAAATTTCAGATGTCAACTGATTTTATTAATTGTTAAAAATAATAAAATAGTGAATATGGGTGGTGCATTGGTGCATAGAACAGAACTGCATAGCAGAATCTGAATACACCATGTGAAAAGTGTGGCAACATCGCATCAACACTGCCCATTCTGCTTACGCATACTCGATAACTATTTGATAGTAAACTAACGACGGGTATATGCTTAGTCTGACAACTCGTGTGTGACTCAATACTCGGGGTACGCCGACACATCCGAATGAACTTCAGCACACGTGTATCCCACCGGGCGAGACTTCTGTTGTTGACACTAAGACACTCCAGTTAGGTGGAACTATTCAGTAAATACCTTATGTAAACTTTTTCGGCATGTAATAAAATGCAGATTACGAAGTTTTAACAAGCCTGGGATAAGGATGACGACCCTTGTAAAGGAAACAAGGACAATGATGTTCAGATCTGCGCGTGGAATTTTAGGTCCCTTAATAGACCTCGTGCTGCTGAACAACTAGTGGAAGCCCTACACTGCTACAAAACAAACACCACAGTCATCCAAGTAGTTCGATGGAACAGGTCGGGAAAAAGAGGACTGCGACATTTACTACAGCGATTGTTACCGAGCATGAAACGGATCTGTCGTTGGAGACAAGACAAGAAGTCTTGATTTTTCCGGCATGCGAACGAAAGCCTCACGACATTGTTACCGAGCATAAAACGGATCTGTCGTTGGAGACAAGACAAGAAGTCTTGATTTTTCCGGCATGCGAACGAAAACCTCACGACAATCTATATCAAGGTTAAATTCGGAAACACTAGCTTAATATTCGGATCATAAACAGCAGATGACTTGCAAGGGGCATACACCAAATCATTTGCAGAATATACATTTTTTAAATTGCACGAACTCAAGGGGTTATGAATACCCTTTTACATGTTTTTTACACGGTGCGGGCGTTGGAAAGTTAGATAGGAAAGAAAGAGATTGGTGTAGTGATTTGAAACTCAGATGTATTAGGTTTCACATTAGCTCCAGGGGTGGTGTCCAGATAACTGGGGAGATTTGTTGTCATTATTTTTTTGCCTTCGCTTCTGGTTCACAGAATTTTTTTCCCAGTCCACCTAATGTCATAAGCATATCAATCGTCAACAGAGCGAATAATTTTTCCAGCCATATGACAAACCTACTGCCAGTTTTATGCCTTTGTAGTAGTGTTGTCATAAGCTTTCACAATTGATCGGACTGTCTCTTATCATATAATGTTTGCTAAAATCAGGGTCTCAACTGTAACCCATCAACTTTACAAACGATGGTGTTTCAAAAGTGTCCCCATTGACTATGAGAAATGATTAGTTTTTGAGCATGGGTGAACGTTGAAAGTTTTGAGATGGTTCCTTGTGTATCAGAAATCCGCTATATCTTGTCTGATTTAGAACTGGCCACAATAGCTTAACGATTCACTTACCGCTTCTGCATGAATGAAATAATTAGCAAACGGCGGTAGCCCCGATATCAGTTAAGAGTCTTATTTGTAATGAAAGGGCCTACTCGTGCCAGTGAAACAGCGACGCAATTTTGCGGGATGATTACGTTACGCTGCATCTGAGGCATTTGATGTAGGCTGTCGATGTGCACATGTTCTATGAGATCTCTTCAAAATATTTGGAGCTCATGTTAGTAAAGATTTTCGGGACTGAGTTAGGATTTTCAAAAGTAGATGGCGACACATTAATCGTAAATAGGTCAACTTCAGCGATTGGGTTAATCGCATCGAATAACCCGGATCTTAATCCAAGGAATATAAATAATCTTATTGTTCATGGCCAAAAATGTTTACACTTGCACCGTTTTTCGTTCCTAAAAGCTTATGTCCCGAATTTCTTTTTTTGTTCCAAAAAATTATGACCGGGATAAACGAATGAGCGAACAGATAGATGGATGGACATGGCTTATTCAACTCGGTTGTTAATACCCTGTGGAAAGTATTCGGGAATCTGGAGAATGAATGAGTCTACGATAGAGGTGTTCACAGATGGATCCAAAACAGCGCAGCGGTTGGTACAAGACACCATTGCTGGGCTACTGTAGTGTATTTTTGGCCGAAAGCAGTACGAGAATCTGCGGCAGTACAAACTATGCTATAGTTCTTTTTATAGGCAGTCAAGCAGTGATAAAAGCCTTGGAATCGCCAATAAATCGTATAATGTTGGTTAAGCAATGCCGCGGATTTCTAACGAGATCGCTGTCAGATACGACGTATTCATGTGCTGTGTTCCAGACCATAGGGACGTTTCGGGAAATCGGAAAGCGGACGAGAAAGCTAATGAGGATGCAGAGCGTAATCTCCTTGATAATGGGGAGGAACAAATAGGCCCTCTTAAATCGATGAAGTTTCACTTATGTAGATACTGCAGCCATCCATTTAGAATAACATCAGTACGAGTCTCTTATGTAAACAAATCTGGCCGAATCTGCATTGTAAGATTAGGAAACTTATCTCTGTTAGTAGGAACAATTTAAGAAGGTCTAGGTATAGGTCCTCACCAGGATTTGTCTTACAGGCATATGTACATGCCAGGAGGCTGGGTGCTCCTTTAAACGAAGCTGTATGGTAGCGGCCACGGAGTAGTAGATTAAGTTTGCTTGTGACCGGTGTAAGTTCAGGCCCTGCCAGGGAACAGCAATCACAGCCCCCAAGCTCACCAGAGAAACAAATAAAATCTGAGCTTCTCTAACTACTACATCAAAAAGAAACCGACGTTCGGCAACCAAGCCAATCATATGAAATCCGCAATGCGATGCGGATGATCACATTACCGACAAAAATACCGAAATATTTTTTTCAGTGAATAATTCCCCCCCGGCGGATTCCATGATAAGGATGAATATCGTCTTAAGGAGAAGGTCTCAGAATTTAAACAGATCGTGTCATAACAACCCTATTAACCTATAGATAACTTTTACCTTAGATCCAATAATTTTACTAAATGTAGACAAAATAATATTTTAAAAGGACAAATCATCTCCTTTTCAGATGAACTTTACACAAATGTATCTCACCTGTAATTTATTCCTCATATCATAAACATACTCCTCAAGTGCATTACGCGCATCAACACGTTCCGTTTCCTTTGCATCGTTGGCAATCATTCTTGTCTCTTGCTGAATATAATTAGTCAAATCAGCTGGCGAATAACCATGAGTCTTCACATCCATTGAGAGTTCAATTAACTTGCTCGTTTTCTTTTTCTTATCGTTGCCCTAAAAGAATTAAATTATGTTTTTTTGTTAAGTAAAATTTTAAATTTAATTTAATAACTTATTTATCTAGGAAATGGTGATGAAACGTATTGCACAGATGTAAATTAATGAACGAGGTATATGTTGGTACTAATACATAACACGTTAGTAATTTAAAAGAAAAAAAAAGAAAAAAACAACTATGCTGCTTCTTTATTTAATAATTTTATTTCATAACAGAATTATAATACAAGAAATCAAAAAAAATATTCAAATCCGATGATGAGATCAAACTGGTCAACGGTGGTGGACTTGAGTTGGTGATTTTTATTTCATACATGCTTTCATTAAATTGCTGACAATTCGTATTCTTGACTGAGATAAGCTACTCGTAAGGGTTGTCTTTAAGCAAGATTATGATTATTTAAAAGCCCTATTTCTACTCTTGCTGAATTGAAAATCACGCAAAGAATACTAGTAGAGGAAAGACTCAGTAAGGCGTAAGCAGTCTGTTCTAAGCAGAACTTCTAGCTGCCCGACTTGACAATAATATCGCCATCTACACCGATAGTTGTACTTGCGATAAAGGCTCTAGAGTCCTACGTCATAAAGTACGAAGTAACCAGGAATTGCCGCACAATATTTGTTTATTTATTTATTTCATCAACAAGCTTAGCTTACAGATTACGAATATATAATAATAAATACAAAAACAAAAATAAAAGAATATAATAAAAGAATAAGTACAAAAATCAGTTTGCAAGCAGTGTAATTAAAATGTATTTAAAACGCTCTCTCGAAATATGAAAATCTACATGTCTACTGATTTCGTTAAATGATTTCAGAGATCTGGAAATTCAGAACATTATGAACGAAGGGCCGCGTAATATTGTGTTGGTTGCCAGGACACTGATATAGAGGCTAACGAAAGCGCCAACGTACGCCAACGAATAGAACAACCAATGTGTGTTAAGAGAGTTATCCTAGATAGAATCTTTAATTTGGCTGACCTAAGGCGGCCTGGGGAAATTATAAAACTAAGCAGATCACGGATAAGAACAGCGATAGAGATACTCTCTGTCCATTGACTTCTGATGAAGAACGCAATAGATTAGGTTTGCCGAATATGAATGTATGCAATGACCTACACGCCTCATACAACATAACACATGTACTCTGTGAATGTCAAGGCATTGCCCGAAGGAGAATAAAACACTATGGAAGATACTTTTTGATATGATTAGAAGAAGTTGAAACAATGATTTCTTTATATTCTGTAGAGAATTTAAGTGCATGCGTGAAATGGTCTAGATTTCTTACCGTGGAGGTTGCTAAGGGATGTTAGTTAATTGAGATGTTGGGATTTAGATAGTGATACTTCGAGTGTGCAACGGATATGGATATCTAGAAGGAGTTATAGAATTATATGGTATGGTGAATTAAGAACAAAAAAAATTAAGCTAGTAGGTATAAAACTGTTGGGGAATACAAATACTCGGACGCGTCTTAAGGTGCGTGGGAAGTGGTTTAGTACCATATAGAAGTAAAAGAAACCATTCCTTGGGACTACCAATAACTTTATTGGTATTTATTATCTTCTGTGAAGAAACTTCAAACGTTGATTATGATATGTAGTGAATGAAAACAGACAACCACAAAAACATCGAAATGTTCAAGCAGAATTCCATACTAAACCTGAGGCAAGCCAGAAAAAAAGCTCTTTCTTGATGAAAAATACGTTCAAAAACGATTTCAGTGGGCTTAGGTGAATGTCGATCGTGATTGGAGCGAATGTTGGGTCAGAAACTTCTTCAACGACTGTTCAACTGACATGTGAGTTAAAAAAAAGATCATTTATCCCAGACTACACCACCAAATTAGCCAAATGTTGCCAGCGTAGAAATAATTACCACTATGGGAGACTGGACTAATTATTGAATGCTGTGAGAAGGAAGTTCGTTAGAAGCTTTGAGTTACATATATTTTATTTAAGTAAATATTCTTCGAGGTCCCAAGAGGTGAACTCCAGCCTAAGGCTGGATGGGGTTCAAGTCCAGTGAAAGGGGTTCAGAAAATTGTGGATATGTTTTCATGACACGATTCAAGAAGATCGTAGGATAAAAGTGCGTAGAAGTGAGGAATCTCATAGTAGTTCATAGGTTGGACAATGAATCGCATTTTAAAACAAACTTTGCAAGATGACTGCTGCATTTGATTAATCCGGGGTAAAGACGCATTTGAGACCGAATTTCAGCTGATTGTTTGAACGTGTTTTAGGGTCGATAGAAGATAGAGAAGGGAATGATATTGTTCATCTAGAAAAAAGATATACTGCTACTGGTCAATTTTGAAAACCACACTTTTTGTGAAAGCAAAAAGCAGAAGTTTAGAGAAAATGTCAATGAATGGTCAAGAAAAGTGTTTTTATACCACGGCAATACACCCGGCTCGCTCATTCAAGTGCAATCACACAGCTAATAGCAGTATTCGTTTGATTTGGTTCCTTAGACTTCCACATGTTCCCGAAACTCAAAATAATACACCCATGGATAGAAAAATATTTCCGGGAGGAAATCAAGAAGCTGGGGAAATTAATAATTGTTGCTGTTGCCCAAAGTGTGTGTGAAAACAAAAGAGCCTCAATTCATCTCAGAGTTCAACAATTGAACATCAGTCGCGCTTTCAGCGGAGAATATTACATAAAAACTTTACACTATTTGTTAACAAGGTCCGATTCATTCAAGCTTGAAGCAAAACAACCATCCGCTTCGTTATCGCCTCGCTGCGAGGGCTTGAAATGAGTTCTCTCCGCAAGTAGTAGTACAGAAGCCTATGCATCCTCAAGGAGTGACTGTTTATTGTGGGTTTTAAAGTACTGGCATCATTAGTGCCCTACATCAATCATTGAAAATGAAGCTGGCAACGTTAAATTGAAAGAAGTGCGCTACAGTGACATAAATGCTTTTTGTGACCTCAATAGGACGTTTTCGACTTGACCAGGCTTTGATTCAAGTAGGATAGCACAACGTACTGCAGCAGCCGTCAAGCAATCGATCTTTTCACTAAGTTCGGTGAGCGTGTTTCATGCCTTTGTCACCATGCAGATGCGATTTAACGCCGTTGGACTGGTAAAGACTGTTGTTAGTTGTCACTCCAATGATCTACAAACAATTGACGTACTTGAGGAAATCATTCATCGAACTATTCGCGAAATGAAGCCCCAAACGATTCAAAAGCAATGTATTGCAAAATCGGGTTGACAGGATGGTCTACTACGAAGCTGGCCACGGCAAATATTTCAATGAAATTGTTTTTCATAAAAAATGCGGAAATCGTACTCTATTTAATAAAGTAACAGTGTAGCAATTTAATAGCAATTTCGAAAAGAAACTAAAAGATGTCAATTTAGAATAATAATTGCTCGATACTTAATAAGTTAATCAAAAGACTAGGAATTACAGAAAAAAGAAAAGCGCCTAACTTTTGTGACCTATGACGAATTGATATCCCTTTGGTTTAAGTAACGTAGCAAAAGGCTAATAATAGGACGCATAGCTGACTTTGTGTTCACAATCGAACCAGTTGCTTTAAATTGTTATAATTAATCCTAGAATTGATGAGTCATTTGGAGAGTTATTTTGACCGAAAATTCCACGAAGCTTGCGAACTGTTTTAGTAAAACGTTTCCCATTTAAATCAATCTTGACCATAACAACACGTTGTTCTTTCGTTTCATTTTACGATAACACCAGTGTTGCACCGTCATTGAATCGATCTTTCTGATTAGTTCAAGACAAATACGATGCATTACAGTGGTCTTTTATAATTTCGTGGCATTGTTATTTATGAAGGAGTTAAAAAAATGAATTATTATTATTTATTACAAAATAAATAAATTTACATTGTAAGATAAACGGTATTAACAGCACTAGCTACCAGTGGCTTTCGGCTGCGATTTATGAAAAAGTAGTTGGTGTATAGATACTGATTTAAATATAATAATATGTATGAGGCTTTCGGAGGCCGGAAGTCCTACGACTAGAATAGGACAGAGGAATTCTAGCCTTCGACAGCCTCACACATGGCATAATGTATTACAAAGGTTTAAAATGAAGTGGGACGTCATGAACGATGAAATGCGAGTAAGATTATACCAATTGGATCAATAGCTCCGTCATCCACTTGAACGATTGATTCAAAAGATTACAAACTAATACAACATGAGTGGTTAAATTCTTTGAAATAAACGATTTACCCAAATGTCTTAATATGAGAATAGACAGACTATCCTAAATAAATGTCCACTATTATCTAAAGAAGCAACATAGTATTGATTAGGAATAAATTTAAATTAAAAGAATCCAGCTCCGAAATACCCACCCCGAATGGATCCACTTCTTAAAAAAAAAGATTCCTTAAAAGTTAATTATTACATTTACTTGAAATGCCAATCAGCCCTTCACCAATTTCTTGTTTCCACAAAAATCATAATATAAAACACACCAGTTTATAACAAATAACAGCAATTAACAAACGAATTAAATAGATACGCTAAAAAATGTGTTATTCTTTTTTTACATGTAAATAAATTGCCTCCCAACAAAGCTTTAATATTTTTTTTGTTTATCTTTGTTTTAATTAAATTTGAAGCCAACAGGTGAAAAGAACATAGAAAAAAACAGAGAGAAACGCAAATTTCATGTTAAATTATACAAAAGGCAGTTGTATACAAGAGAGACAGAGAGAGAAAGAGAAAAAAAATATTTGGCATTTGTAATGTAAGCAAGAATTATTATGAATATTAAGATAAATTGTTTCTTTTGTGGAGCACACAGGGTAGGCACATGAGCGGTCTTCTTTTTTCTGTGTTTAATGTCACTTAAAATTCATCAAAAAAACAATCCAATATCGATTTACTATAACAAAAAAAAAAAAAAGACAATGAATATAAAAACAAGATAACTCTATATAGTTTCTTTGTCCGAAAATTTACACAGGGAAATAAAGAAAGAAAACACAAAAAATATTATTTCAGAAAAACACAAGAGGAGAAATCGACTTTGTTTGCTCTCTTATTTCTTTTTTTTTTTTTGTTATTCGTTTATACTCGATTAAGAAACTTAGAAGTAAAAAGAAATATTTCACACGGGACTTTACTCATAAGATGGCAAAAAGTGTTATATTTCATTCACTTGCTTTTTTCTGTTTCAGATTTTTTTCTGTTTTGTTTTATCTATGCACACGTACCGAAGTAAACCATCCCTTGACCCGCTGGGCCCACCCTTGTCCTCCTGGTGATGAGGCTGTTGGCGAATCTCTACTACCATCATCATTATCATTACATTCCTACACAACAATGACAATAACACACAATAGAATACATAATTTGTTGTTCTCATTTGTTTGCCTTTTTTTAAATCAGTTATTTTACTAAAATAAGTTTTTTTTTTTTCTTTAAGAGAGACGAACTCTAGAAGCTCTATTGAGTATTAAGCAATCGAAATAATAAGAATATAATATACTGGAACAATAGTAAACTGAAACACTTACCTCCTGGGACACTTCCATTGGCTCACCAGACGCAGCTGCGGGTGGCTGTGTTTGATCTCCGGGTTGTTGTTGATCATCAAGAGCAGCTTCATCAAGTTCTTTTTTATCAACTAAGGATGCGCTTGAGATCAATACGATGCCATGATGATTGATACGAACTTTAACTTTAACTTCTTGTAATTCTCCCTTCTCGTTCGGCTTGACATCTTTGATTAACCATTTGCCAATAATTGAGTCTGGATATGGCACCGGTTGGGCATATTGAACCGTCATGTTAAATGGTTCCTTGCGATTAAGGGTCAGCATTCGACTAAACGGAGCAGCATGAAAAGCGGGAAATACTTCGATTTCTCCACCGGTTAACGAGCCTTCTGGTTCCCAAATAACTTTAACTGCATAGTTTTGGATGTCGGTAACACCAAATTCACGAACACGCACAGCCGGAGACATGATGGCGCATTGTAAAGCAGCACCGCGTGAGACAGATTCATCTTGATTCAAAGTTGTGCTAGCCGTCTTGCCAAAGGTCTGCAAAAAAAAAAAAATATTATTTGAAAAAATAGTTCTGCGAACGATTTCAATATTTATACAAGGTGACGCAAAATTAATCATCCAATTTTGTTTTAGAATTACTTTTTTACTAAATAAAAAAAAATGATTTTGAGTGATGGAAATCTTTATTTGGACCTTAAAATTTTTTCTGTTAAGTGGAAATGATGATATCCGCCAAGTGGCTACCGCCAGTGTTGATACACATTTGTGCCCGTTTTATTGCATTTTCCATAACTTTTCGCAAGATTTCCGATGATAACTGTTCGCATTGCTGTCGAATATTTTCCTTAAGGGCTGCGATTGTCTGATGCTTGTTTGGCATAAACCCGCGACTTCAAGTAGCCCCAAAGAAACAAGTCTGGGATGGTTAAATCGGGCGATCTTGCTGATCATGCCAAATCGCCAAAACGGGAGTTTACGCGACCAGGAAACGCTTCCTTCACAATATACATTGTGGCTCGTGCTGTGTGTGCAGTTGCACCGTCTTGTTGAAACCACATGTTCACCAAGCCCCGCTCATCCAATTCCGTCAGTAAGAAGTCGTTTATCATGGCCCTGTAGCGTTTGCCAGTAACAGTAACCGTATTGCCGATGGCGTCCTCAAAAAAAAAAATACGGCCCAATCACTTCTTCCGCGTGAACGCCGCACCACACAGTGGCTTTGAGTGGATGTAATGGCTCTTCGTGCATCACACGCGGATTTTCAGTTGGGAGCTGAAGTGGTGTTTCCGGAGTTAAATAGCTTAGTTTGAATTTGTATTTAAAGTATCTAAATATAAGAATTGTAACTTTTTACAGCCAACGCTGCAAGGCGGCCGGCAATGTTTAGGTGTAAACGTAACTTAAGATTTAGTTGCTGCGTTCTAGCAGTTATTTTAATCGTCACTAGCTAGAGGTCTCTTGCGTAGCTATTTTCTTTAAGGCGGAACCCACTCAGCCATTTTTTGTTCGACTCTAACAAATTGTATCCTTCTTCTTTGACCAACCTCCATCGAGGTAAGAGGTGAATTAAAGGCCTTCATCCACTAAAACGTTCTTTTTTTTTCGAGGAAACGAAGATTTTGCTTATTGACGTAACCGCTTAAGTGGAAATGCGCCTCGTCGCTCATGATGATTTTCGACACAAAATCGCCACCATGTATTTGTAATGTCAATTTCAAACTCCCCATTTTTTTTTTTTTTTTTGGTTAGTTGTCATTCTTTTTGCTCTTTTTAACATTTTTGTTCAGCTTAGCCTGACAAATTATATTGCAATTGAAAAACGCTATCAAATCTTCCAAATTTTAAAATTCAGACATTGACACGCGAAACTTAATGACGATTTTGTGATTTTATAATCGTCTATCTGAGCAGCTATCCGTAATCCTTATATGCAATAATACCAACATGTCAAAGGAATGTGTGAACTAAAGAGAATGTCGCCGACGTGAACGAAAGTGTGATTCATCAGACTAATTTCTGGTGCAGAAATTAAAGCAAGACTATCACTTGCATCGCTGGTTGAGCTCTGGAACTCTTGACCATTTTTGTTTGTTAACAAACAATATTTGTCGCATATGACACAATTCTTATACAACAACTGAAACCATTCGACTTACTGAAATCACAATTTGGCGGTAAGTTGATTTAGAGAAAAGACACTGTCAATTATACTCAAAGACCCTAAGGTTTGACACCTCTCGATTACTTTCTGTAGACATACGCAACATCACTAGTTTATACTGACAAACCAGGCGTCAATTGGTTTGGAAGTAAACATTCTTCCTATTATTCATGGCATACGGCCACTATTGCCTAAAAAAGTAAAACACAGTTGGATTGAGAGAATGCGTTTTGTCAAAAATAGCTACGGATGCCTAATGCCTGAAATAATATTCAAATGCTAATGCCATGAATTGAATTAAAAAATTAAAATAAAAAAATATAAATTATTTCTGTAATGTTAACCATCCTGCCAAAAGTTTAGTGGAATTCAACCTCCTGAGTCCTGACAACTGAACCAATGGGTCCGTTCGCGTTCTTTTCAAAAAAATTCATAGATTGTCAGATTTCAAAGAGTGGGGGTGAAATTCTCTCAGAGAGTGGTAAAATCACGAAAAAGTAAACGAACAAGAAATTTTCCCACTTTTTAAACGTCAAACGTAAAAAGTTTACGCGAACGAAGTTTGTGGCTTGTTTTTGGAGTCTTATTTTATTTTGGGTTTGCTCCATCTTCTTAATTTTTTCCCCGATCTTAGCACACGAAACAAAATAACCAAACACAAGCCAACAAAAAAATGTGGTAGAGCAATTTGACGGAGTTCATAAATTTCCCAAAGAAATTTCTTGGGCTAAAACTAACAGCATGGGGAATTTTTTTACTCTTTAGTATGCACTCTCTTCTGCGAAAAACTACGAAATTTTTGCGTACTCGAACAGTGTTTCCTAAAAATTCGTAAAAATTCGTTGTTTCCTTTAGAAGAACAGACCTAATATGGCCCTCATTTCCAAGTTTAATTCTGACAACATACAGTGACATTTGACTCAGAGATCATCTAGTTGAAGGAGCTGGAATGATCATCACAGAACGATAGCAAATAGACGCGAAATTGTTCGTTTTCCAGATAATGAAGGAACTAGTGCAACCAATTATAAGGAGCCTTTCCAGGGAATATAAAATAAACCATGGATAAAAACAAGCTGGAAACTTGCGCACTACAAAACCGAAGTTTTTCTCATAAGCAGCCTTTTTACGGTTAATACGCTTAGTGGAATACCTAACCATACACGTCGGCGAGCACATCATTGAGTCCAAGTTGTACTCAAGTACGTAGGAGTGTTGCTGGATCACGGACTCAAGTACATAATATACGCAGGCGAGAATATCTCTCGAGTAGTAGAGGAGCTTTTAAGGTTTGGAGAACCAAACAGCTAATTAGAAACGGCAAGTAGTCGTAGATTAGAAGGATAAACTCGGCACACATATTTACAAAGTTAAGAGCATACTATACCTTTAGAACTGTGTTACTGGATGCGATAAACGTTATTTCAGACCGAATGCTCGTCGATCTTGGCACGAAGAATTTTCAGGATTACGCGAAAACACCGCGATGACAAAGAACAACCATGAAAGCTATAAAAGCATAAACACAACGGTGGAACACCACAATCAAAGGGCGATGGAAAAACATGGGGTTGTAAACGGAATTTCTACCGGGGCATGGGTGCTTCCGAGAGTACTTATAAAATTGAAACCATGCGGATAGCCCGGTCTGCCAACAATGTGAAGGGAAAACTCACAATACCGAGCGTGTTCTGACGAATGACAAAATTACAGAAGTGCTAGAAACATTTTGGAAAGATAAATTTTCGGCACTTTACCCCAAGAAGCCTGATCACATTAATGGTGTCGACGAGCGAAGGCTGGGACACTGCAAGTGAAGCATAGCATAAAGCATTATAAGCATAATACAACAGCAGAGTATAGAAGTATGAGCAGCGAGAAACGCGAGAAACGAAGAATCTCCTCTGGCAGCTGAGAAAGAATTGACGAAATGTTAAACCTGCCAGGGGACAGACAGGACAGAGCAATAGAAAGGTTTTATTTTTGCACGTAGACATATACAATATACATACATATGTAAGTACATGGAGTCGTAGCACGGATTACAGAGCATACTGTTTACCCTTTTATGCTTTAAAAAACGGTGTTTATCACCCGACCTGCGAGCCATTATTAACTGCACATTTAATGCGACAGCAAAATGTTGTCAAAACATATAATTAATGTTATCGAGAACGCGTACAAAAGTACTATCGCATTCGTAGTGGAAATGAAAAATATATTCGACCCACATCCAACAGCGTTCATTTATTATTTGCAGCTTCCCCGAGCTATAAATACTCTCAAACATCTTATAATCTATTTAATTGAGAGGACTCATCATGGCACTCGGCCAGCGTTTGACGATCTAAATAAAAACAACGTATGTATGTACTATATTTCCATTCTTACCTGCTCAATAAGTGCTTTAATGGATGGAATACGTGAGCTTCCGCCAACAATCTCCACCGAATGAATCTCATCGAGTGACAATTTCGATTCTTGTAAACATTTCCTCAGAGTAACATCGACACGTTCAAACAAATGGGCACAAAGCTCTTCCATTGTCGAACGTTGCATGCTCGAATGTACATCAACATCATTCATGAAACATTCGATGTTCAGTGGCAGTTTTGTACTGTTTGCGGACATTTGCTTTTTGATCTTCTCGATTTCTGTTACTAGCCGCAAGTATGCCCTGGCATTCGTTTTCGCATTGAGTTTGTATTTCTCCTGGAATTCCTCTGCAAAATAGTCGGCAAGGACATAGTCGAAATCTCGTCCACCAATTTGTTCCCATGTACTGGCGAGCATCTTCAATTTTCCCTTAGTAAATGCACAAACACTGACCTGCAGTGCTGAATGACCACAGTCGACAAATACAACGTTGCGTGGCTTTTCATCGGGGAGATCTTGTTTATAAAAACCGTACGACAAGGCCGTAGCTGTAGTTTCGTTCATCAAACGAAGCACGTTGAGACCGGCAATGCTGGCGGCATCTAGCAAAGCCTTACGCTCGGCGTTTGTATAATAGGTGGGACATGCTATTACACAATCGTTTACCTGTAAAAATGGTAAATATCCAGTTAAAAATATTCGATAAGTTTTGGCGTATTGAAATTTACCTGAGCCTGCAAAGCATTGGTGGACGTCTCCTTGAGTTTTGTAAAGAGCATTGCAGTTAACTGCTCAGGGGAGAAAAGTTGATCCTGATCAAGATAATTGACACGTATGCCAATGCCGCCATCCGGTCGTTGTTCTACTTTATATGGAATGGAAGTGAGTTCACGTTGTACGTGTGGATCGTTAAATTTACGCCCCAATAAACGCTTGAATCCACCGACTGTATTTTTCATGTTTGTGACCTGTTGATTTTTGGCCGCAACACCAATGATACGTTTCTTTCCATCGAAGGCTACACATGATCTGCAAATTAAATAAGGAGAGGTCGGTATTATTGAGAGCTTCTTCACATTCAAATATTAAAATCTGTGATAATAACGCAACAATGGAATCAAACATTGTTTCTAAACACGCCATGCACACTGCCATATGGCTTAATTGTAGCCTACATTTCGCTCTATTCATTACCGTAGATAGGCATCAATTGATTAAGTGGTTTTCATATGTTCGTTCAACCGACAGGTGATAGTGTTGGGGCCGGCAAAGATATACATATATAGAATTACGTCATTACTACTATTCAGAAGTGAACACATAGAAACAAAAAAAAAGAGTAACAGACAACTTCGATTAATGCCTGCAATACAAATAAATACAAAGCTACGTTGAGTTGGAGATGAAGTAATCGAAGAAGAAATACAAAGAGTGAAAACATAACGCTGTTTAATAGGTGATTCATTTTTTTGTTGTGTGTTGTAAGCACTTTCTATGCTCGAGTAACATGTATGTATATTCGTCAAGGTGTTTCAATTTTTTGAATCTTGTTTAGAGGAAGCTAAATAAGGAAGCTTTATAATTTAGAATTTTAAATGTTTCCTGAAATTCTAAGATACAAAATTATATTGCAGCGTGCGTATTCGAGGGCATATCTTTGTTCAGTCGTAGTGCTGGTCCTGTTGATTCAGGCATTTAAGTTATTTCCGGGTACAAAGTGCTGTCACTGCAAACCACAGTGATCTCGAAATATGGAACTCTGTTTAAGCCGACCGATCGTTCGTTCACAAGCTTCACATCGAGATAGATGCTTCTGGTGGCGATGTTTTGTCTGTTTTGATAATTCAAGAAAAGCCCGGAACTTATTCAAAAGGGCAACATCGAATTGACTAGGAGCCTGGAAAGTAATTTGAGGTCGATTGCACGAAACTTTCATGTGACTGAGCGACTAACACATGAAAACCTGCAATATAAGTCTTATGACATTAAAATTAAGCAGTTTATGCCGAACGCAAAGAAAAGGCAGCGGGTGCTTGGACAAGATCGGGTCCTCAACAAGTTAAATATGTCCCCCGTGTGTTTCACACTAGGTTTCCTGCCAGTGTGATGGGCCTTGAAGTAGTGAGCAGAGAAGGTCATGTTATGCCTCCCAACTTGTTCCACTCAATGCTGCCAAATACAATAAAGTGCTACAAGTAGTTGTTCCCAACTGGAACTAGCCCAGAACAATACGCTAAGAATCATCACCGGAGCAGTCAATGGCGTATACATACATACATATGTATATACGAAAAACTTCGCTTCATCCTGACAAATTTCCATGGATTTACAGCCGTCCTACCGTCTCATGTAGATGTAGAAGACGCAAAGAAGAAACTCGAGGAATAGGGCGAAGATCCAATCCGAAACGCCCCCGATCGATCCGCTAGATTACAATGCCAGTTCACAAAGAGCTCACAATCTCAATAAAATACTGAATTTTATATTTTTTCATATTATGTCGAAAAAAAATTGGTTGAATTTCGTATTCCAACTGAAAAATAATACAAAAAAAATCCTTGTCTACGAGTTTTACTTTGATGTACTGTACGTCCATATGTAGGTCTTTCAGCGACGACAAAGTGCAACAACAAAAATTTTCCAAGCCAATCATTCTAAATCATTTGTGTATCTATACTAGTATACATATACATACATATGTATGCCAAGTAAATGTTTGCTCTTTCACAAATATTCGCCGATTTAGAGTTTTCTGCTAACAAATTAATAGAATTCGTTTACATTTCAATTTGAAATTTTTTCAATGTAAACAAATTTCGGACAAATTTTTCGTTTCACAAAAAAACATCATCGTTGTTCTTCAACACCTCTAATTAGACAAAGAATAAACAGCTAGAGTGAAATGACATCTATATAATAAAACACTCGTAAAGTTTCGAAATTATGAATCTTATGGAAAAGTAATCACAAAATATAAATAGACTCTGTATGTGGTTTTAAATCATCGTCGATATTTCTCGCATTTAATGCGCCCACATTTGCACTTTCTCTGTCACATATACTTGAGTGGAATTTTTCGTGACGGTATATGCAAACTTTTATTTTTCGATTTTTGGAAGTGATCACAGGTCGTCGACTAATTTTTTTCTGAGTCATACAATACACAGCACTAATTTATTATCGCAGGCGGTATAATTATTTGCTCATACTTTGAGACAAAAATATAGTTCACCTCTGATTTTGCCATTAGAATTCGTAAATAAGTCTCGTCTGGTCGAAGATATTTGAAGGAGAACCATATACGATTAACTTTATTTGGCCGGACTCCTGAATCATACAGATTTACAGGAGTTTGTATGGGTTTTTCTTTATTGTATTGAAAGCAATCTATTTTAAGATCCTTAAAGAATTCTTTTTTACAGACAAAAAGATGTATTTAATTTTTTTACGATAAACAAGCAGGTTCCCCCCAACATTTCACAATGTGATACCACCATACGTAATCCTGTTGTTTATCAACTTCGAAAATGCGTTCGACAGCGGGATTATGTTTGAACTGCTTTATTCAGGTAGGTTATCGTCCGAGGAAAGGCTACCAACAGAATGCGATATCAGTCAGGTTCTTAGTGCGACTAAGGCTATAGAATGCATAATAATTAGTATCTAAAACCTAAAACATCTAGAATGGATTGTTGCAAAAGTGTGCGACCGAAAGTCCATAATTCACCAATAAGGATGAAAGCATTGCTGCGAGTTAAGCACTTAGTAGACCAAACAAAACGACAGGAATTGAAGGTCTTCCCGCTCTATAGGCTTCACCCGCAGTAACTGCAGACCTACTACTATTATTAGACAAGATTAAGAACAGAGAAACCTTCCCGAAAGAACTCAGGAAAACACAACTTGTCAATCTTCTAAAAAAGCCAATTTATGTAACGTGTGTATTTGCAATTGCTACTTGCCTGATGCAGGAAACGCATTCCGAATAAATTGGTGGCTATTTTAAAAGCAAGCTATGAAGGCGCGAACTGCCACGTGCTGCATAGCGTTAGGTTATCGGAAGAATTTGAGACCCGAAGCAGCGTTCGGCAAGGTTGTATACCACTACTCTTCTTGGTGTTGATTAGTGATGTGTTGCAGATTACTCTTCACTTTACTCCAAGGGCGTCAAAAAATCGCAGTTTCGCGGTGACTCAGTCATGTCGGTGCAATGGCTAATAACACGGTAACCGAATTTAGATTGAAAAATGTCCAAGTGTTTGCCAGCTCCATTATTAAAGGAGAGACCAATGCTGTCATCACTTCAAGCCACACACCAAACCATCACTCTTTGAAAATGTGTTGCCTCCTATAAGACTACGTGTATATTTTCTGAACTCCAAATCCTACATACTTGAATGTTGAAACAACCTCCTGATGAAGCAGTTGCATTCAATCACTTAGGTTGCAGAGTATAAGGAACAGAGTTACGCATTACAACCGCATTGACACGAATTTTTGAGTCAACGGGTTGACTATTTTCGTTGACCTTGTAATAACCTTGATTTTTTTCGAAATGCTCGTCAACTCGTTGATTGAGACAGATTGCACGTTAATACATGTGTCAACATTGACACTTTGACGTCATTTGTGTGATTGTCAACGTTTCATGCGTTGACATGTTGACTATTAACGGTGCATTTGCATATTAACGGTGAATTTACCGTCGAACTGGGGATAGATTTAGTTCTACCACCACCACCTGGAAATTACCGGTATAAAACCATAAAATGCGTCGTTCTTTCGCTAATTGGGCTCCAGACCAGTTGCAAGTCCAAGCCCTGTTGTTTTATCTCAAGATTGTGTTCAGCGATAAGGCTCATTTTTGGCTTAACCGGTTCGTAACATATGAATTGAGATCAATCCAGAAGAGACTCTACGAACCCTATTACGTCCAATAAAATGCACCGTTTGGTGCAGTTTCCACGCAAGTGGCATCATTTGGCTTTATTCCATCAAAAATGAGGAGCTCGCGTTGCGGTCAAACGTACTTTAATAGTCAAAACAAAGTCAAAACGTTGGTCCTCTTAAGAAAAGAAAATCGAGCAATAAAATGAACTATAAAACTGTGATCATCAAGGATCTTAACTTGGAAAATAAAATTGTCAGAATTTATTAAACGATTCATACGGAATGTTAAAAAAAAAACTGGCTTTAAAAAATAGTTCACCGCTAAATGTCGTATACATACACATATCCAAGGTAGACTTCTGGAAAAACTAGAACGAATAATATTGACAATCCCACCTACTGAGACTACACTAATCTGTGACTATAAGAATGGGCACATCAGAACATCATTCCATCAGTGTACACACTTTGGCATAAAAAGAATAGCTTCATAGATACCAACCCAGAATGCGGAGGTATTCTGGAGCTCGATACACCACACAACTAAGCGATTGTCAACAAATTCTTTTCAAAGAAAACGGAGCATCTTATAACATACCTATATTTAAATGTGATACGAGCCAGTCACAAATATATTTGACAATGCTTCACAGACACAAGCTAAACTACATATGTATGTCAAGGATGCCAAGGTTATACCAAGAGACACACTTATCAATCAACACAGCCAACTAGCAGCTGACATGAGAATAAAAAATCCAATCAGATAAGATCGACAGATGCCAAGACACGAAAAGATAAAATGTTTCGAATTCAAAGTCGCACCAGGAAGAAAATGGTCACCGACATAACACAATATCTCGGAAACGACATTAACACCGATAAGACTCGAAATCAAATACGGCAGGAGCTCCAAAAATTCCATGACTAGCCCGCCAAACAACAACTAGAAGTCTCGAAAGATAAACGAAACCTAATGGTGAAACACAACAGTTCAGGTAAAGACAGCTGCAAAGAAAGAACTTTTTCAAAGATTGGAAAAATTAAAATCAGATGAGGACTGCAGAGTAAGCGGAAACCTGAGCGGAGAACAAGGAAAAGATGCAATATATACGGTAGCAAAACAAAGACTTAACAAATACAACAATACAAAAACTTGGCGCAACAGACCGTATGCGGTCCAGGGCCCAGCTTCTCGCGACCATTCGTGTTGTGCGTATTATATTTTTCCACACAAATGGAAGGGGCCTACAATTTAGAACCATATCCAAAATTTAAATTGAGAAGCTTCCTCTTGACAGTTATTACTCTCGGACGTTTGTCAGATTTTCGCGAGTGGTGGGACCGTGAAAAAACTTTTTGGTATTTTCTGGGATTCGATCGTCGAGTCTCACGCTCAGCGATTCAAAGCACTAACCACTTGTGCCACGGCGCCCACAAATACATCTGTAGGCCATATTTAGTCATACAAACAATATTCAGGGTCGATAAAGTCGATTCGCGAACGAAAATCGCATTCCTGAATTAAATGATTCTTGTTGATATTAGCCATCACTTGAACAACAGCATATTTTAGAGCTTGGATGCTATTGTGGGGATATTTTTTTTGGTACTATCTCCAACCACCCTCTTAAACAAAAGTAATTCCACGTCGTAAGGCCTATGGAGTTTAGTACGGTGATATGTGATCATGGAATTTCATCACCATCTATAGCTAAGTTGGAGCACGCAAGATTTTTCTTCATACACAATGTCTTCCCGGGGCTTAACAACTGCCTCTAGCACCTCGATGTATCTGAGAGCATTCATTTAAGTACCTTGTGGGGAAAAGTACAGAGACATGGGCTTCACTGCTTACTACTCCAAGGACCATCCCACTCACAACAAACTTGGTGAGCAGGTATCGGAAGGCTCTGCACACAGCCGTCTGCAGTTCTTTTTATTTACCTTCTGGTCCTGGTCGAAGTTTTTCATCGGAAAAAAAAGGCCTGAATATTTCGGATGCTTTAACTTGTTCAGGATCCATCTTCCTCGGGCACGCACGCTGTTTTTTTCTTCCTTTCCTCCAACATAGACTGGCCACTTCTCATAGCATATGAACTATATCGGAATTTTCCATGACCCACAATGCGAATTAGTCACTCTGACACTTGAAGGTTCCTTTGCAATCGACAATCAATCTTCCAGAGTCCTGGTGAATATGATATTGCACTTTCTCAACAAGTTCCGGCCTTTCATTTCTGTCTGAACGTGTTGAATACTTTTTACGTTTCAAACGCGTTCAACTCGCCACGATGTGAACGAAACATCGGGCAACTTCACATATGTATGTATGTATGTATGCCAACAATCACAATGTGTTTTGGCATTCCTTGTGTTCGGTATGTCTCTAACACTGACCCCGTGAAAGACTTACAACGTTTGCTATCAACGCGACTGATTAAAGTCATGTCTTTCTATAACCTTGGCGCCCTGTAGTATTCTACTAAAATAATAAGAACATATTTTAATGGAATTTTTTTTTAGAACAACATATGAGAACAAGCAAACACGAAACAAAACGAGGTGGTTATGATTTAACCCTTGGAAACCGTTGAAATCTTTT
Organism: Blera fallax; assembly: GCA_946965025.1. Lineage (NCBI taxonomy): Eukaryota > Metazoa > Arthropoda > Insecta > Diptera > Syrphidae > Blera > Blera fallax. The sequence goes on from OX337245.1 coordinate 25,201,617, forward strand.
TAAGAGTCTCCGGTTATATGAAATAGAAAAATTGGAAGAAATTCTGCGGAATGTTAATGGCGCGAAGACCGATTCGTACTAAGCAAAACAGGGTTTAAAGCCCTAAAGGAGGCAAACAACAGATGGTCCTCCCCTAACAATTGTGCAACCACAAGAAGCTTTTGGCCTTACTTCGACAGGGACCGACAGGCTTATGCAAAAAGCTAGGAAATTTATTTTTACATAATTCGTACTCTGTGGTACCACATGAAAAAATTATGATTAACCGAAGAAAATTTATGTCGAGGATGTGGAGATGAGCAAGTCAGGCATTTTCTCTGTCACCTTGGATATTTTTTTACATTAAATGCAAATTTCTTCCAAGAACTTGAAAACATTTCCCAATGACCATTGAACGATGTCCTGAACTACATCAAGTCAACCGGATGGTTTGCAAATTCAAGCTCTTACTTCACCCATAGCTACAGAACTAGGTTAACCAAAGAGCAAGGGACAAATCTAAATGGGTTTGCATCCAGGTCAGGTTTGCGTTGTGGAACACTTATACCTTGCCTACCCAAATATGTAAGTACCTAACCTAACCAAACATTTGCTTTCTCTCTCTCTCTCTCTCTCTCTCTCTCACTTATCTTTCAATGTTCGAAGGTGTTCGGTTGGCCAAGCTTATTAATGAGGGATAAATCCACACATACGAGTTTAACCCTTTTGATGCTTGTTACATAAACCAAGGTCATTAGGAGACGAAGGGAAGGTGATAATACTTTATCGTGGCATTATACACACATACATATGTAGGTATATGTACAAACATAAACACATATGAATGTAAATACATATTTCATTGCTAGCGAAATTAAAAACAAATTAGCCCTAATTAAAGTGCTCTTTCAGTATGACTCACATCCCCTCCATAGTTCGACGAAACACCCTGATTCTCACTTCAAATATTGAGTGACAAACATTTAGTTAACCTTTCTTCGTTTGAGGGAGGATACGCACCTACGAGTATAGGCATCTAAATATGTGCGCAAAGAAGAATAAGTTCTTTTTGAATGAAAATTTCAACGATAAGCAGCAGCAGCACTTCGATGCGATGGATCAATATCCCCTTGGGGTTCCCAATTCTTTTTTTTGCAGGCTTCAACAATCCATATTTGTACAAATTCAACATTCGCTTTGCATTACAAATTTCCGTAAAACAGATCATCCTTGAAAATCTTTGTGCCGAGATAAACGTATGTATACCTTGGCAGGATGTTTAACAGCGCGTTAAAGAAATTTCACATCCTTTTCTATCAAACACGTTGTACTGGACTAAACAACGGACATTTTCGAGTCTTTTTACAAAAAAAAAAAAAAAAAAAATCTCCTTCTTTACAGTTCTCTTAAAAAAAGAGACACTACTTCTCCTAGTGGCTGCCTAACCAGATTGTGGAGACACATTAATACCCCGAACCGAATTTTTTCTGATTTGTCCCAGCTACAGAATTGGATTCTGCTTTAACATTTTTTTTCGCCGATTATCTTGTCTAGCCGTGTTGTTGACCCTCTACCTAATTTATTATCCACGTTTCCAGTTGAGATTTTTTGACTTTTCTTAGCATTCGCCCATACATTTTCCGATGAATTTACATAAGTCTGGTGATAGAGGCAGCTATTTCATCAGATTAATCCGAATTTCTTCAAACCAATGTAGACTGTAAGTTTAGTGAGTTTACACTGTATTGGCTTTATTTCAACAAGAAATTCAAGAAAACATTCTCCGCAGTTTCTTTGAAATTCAACCCTAACATGGGGTAAAACCTATGAATTTAAAAAATTATGTATCCACACATATTCATTCATAGATACATTCGTATACATATACATGCACCTGTACATACATATGTACCTACATCAATTTCTATGACTGCATTAAAAAAAAATCAATAAACATTAAATCCAAACACTTGTCCACCAATTCGTCAACTCCTTCAATGCAGTTAGACATACATACATATGTATGTATGTATGTATGTACACACGTACTATGTAGCTATATAAAGAAAAAAAAAAAAACATCAGCGTAACAATTTTTCACCCTGTGACACTGATTACTTTCCACTCAACCTTCGACAGGCACAGAAAAACCCTAGTAGTCATGGAAATTAATCAGGTAGGATGTTTCTGGAACTGTCCAGAATAAACCTAACAATGCACTCCAAGCAATAAAAGCCGGCAAATATAACTTACACCAACCCCCACACCCCCAATGTACGAGAAAAACTAAACCACAGTGGGAAAAACGTTTTACATACCTACATAAGTTTTAAGAAAAAAAAATAACAAAAAAAATCCAGCTCAACAAACATGACAACGACGAAATCGAAACATCTAGAAACTTCTTTCACCCAAGATCACACTGCGAGAGAGTGAGAAGGCTCTTCTCATACGTAACATATGTTTGCCGCACGAAAAAAGCAGAACAGAAAATCAATAAGCAAAGCACCTGCACCTGGAATTAAGTTAGGAAAAATCTTTCATAAAATTTCCACCAAAGGTGTCAGTGCGTCCAAGATCACGAATGACTAAACGATTAAAATCACTCTAAGCATACCTTCCTTTTTTTTACCAGCAAGCTTTACTAGCCACGGCCTTTTTTTAGGTTAGACACGAAGAAAGCCTTCAAATCTCGTTGTATGGTTGGACGAACACGACTTGCGGTTGCAATGTAAATTCATGTGGACAAGGAAAAGGGCGCACCATTACCCACAATGTGGAGGTTATGAAAGTGCGATAAGCACAGGTCCACTCACGTACTACACGAGGTTGTCTCCAACCTCCTCTGATAGACGAAATGGGAATTAGAAATTATTTCAGATATGTACTTACGGAGTTGCTCGCAGACTGTAGTCATTGGCCAAAGTTTCTATTCCGCCAGCCTTGGCAGCCGCGACATAACACGACTCATTACCAAAATCGATTCCAATCACAGACATTTTATTTGATAAATTGTTTTACACTTTCGGTATTTTTTTTTTCTCTACTTTTGAGTGAAAAATTTTTCCGTTGTTGCTAGTCTGTTCAGTTTTTCGTCTTAGCCTGAGGGGAAAAAAACGAAAAATTCGTTATAGAAAAACGCACTTTTCACTGTACTTTGCCGCACAATTGAAACGAAAACTGGAAAAATCTTTACGCGTATATTTCCCCCCAATTAAATAATTCACCGCAAACGTCAAATTACAAGAAATTAATGGAAGTTTCCTGGATGGAAAATTAGGGGGAGGTAGGAAAATATATGCGAATGACTGTTCGATTCGTTTCAACTGTACGTTTTACTGGTTTTTCCGGCCGAAGAAAACCTTTTTTGCAATCCGCGAAACAACTGGGAGACCTTAATTCTTTGCGTTATTAGTAATTCAAAGGTTTTATGATTTATTTGCTTGTTAAACTGAAGAATTATTATAAATCTGACTTCGACGTACTTGATGTGGGAAAATATCTTTTCTTCAGCGCGTTTCAATTTCAACTGAACGAAGGAGGTGACAAGATTTTTGCAAAACCGCCTTGCTTGCTTGAGTGGGACGGGGACAACACCACCAGCATATTTTTCTAGAACTGTAGGTGGCGCTGTCACCAATAGGAAGGAGGCAGTATATTACCCCGTACACATGCAGGATCGAACCTAGGTTGAAACCGGATCGAAATTCATGTGTATGCGGGTCGAGTCGAAACCGAGTTGGCTCGACTCGACTCCACTATTTGAGCTGAGTTGAGTCGAAAATATGCCAAAGTACCTGGGTCGAGGAGTCGAACTGACAGATGGTCGTAGTTTGGGTTTTTTTTCTTTTTATGAACGGAAAAACCCGTTCGTTTTATGTGCTTCCGTTTGGCGGGCATGGTAATTAATTATTAAGTTTGCATCCGTTTTTGCATTTCCTGAAAAGATGAGACGAAAATTTGCGTAAGTAAATATATATATGAATGGATGTTGGTCGAGGATATTTTGTTTGCCAACGAGCTTAGTGGGCGGAAAAGTGCGCAGATTTTGTTTTTTAAAATTCTTAAGTTTTTTGTTATACGTAATCTTAAAATTATTAATATGGCAAAAAGAAATATGTGGGAGCACGAAGAGACGCGAGTGCTATTAAGTATAATGGAAGAAGTAAATGCCATGAAGCATTTTGATGGCAGAATCTTTCGGAATGGAGAAATATATAAGAAATTGCAATTAGAAATGAATAAGCGCGGATTTTCATCGAAAGATGATAAGCAAATTGAAACCCGCTTTAAAAATCTAAAAAAAATTATTTAAAAGTGAAAAAACAGAATAATAAAAGCAGGAATAAGAGGGAAGTGGGCATAAAATAATTTTTTCGCGGTTATTCGACATTTTCAAACAATTCAAGAGACACGAAATATTGAAATACACTCTAACAGAGCTAAGAAATAAATGAATGGCGGCTATGCTCATCTGTCAGTTCAACTCACTTTCAATCCAATTTCGACTCAATCTTTCGATTCGGTGAGTGCAAGTACCCAGGTCGAAATCTCAACTCCGTTTCGACTCGACCTTTCAATCCTGCATGTGTACGGGGTATATAACGAACGTTATGATGGGATTCCAGGGATTCCACTCTGCCAAAATAAATCAATTCTAGTACTATTGGTTGAGGGTTTTTATGCATTTCTTGATGATTTTCAGTATCAATTGGCAGCTTGAGGAATTAAGCAGTATCAACGGGGGGAAGTTATCAAAACATTTCGTTAAAATAATTGTTCAATTATGGATACGCGAAGAAAATTGCTTGATTTTTTGGTGTTAACCACGTGCCTAGCAAATTGACCATTCAGCGTGTACTAGGGATGATCGATGTTCATCGATGTTCACAAAACATCGATGTTGAGAGAGTAAACATCGATATTTCAACATCGATGTTTAAGTACGTAAAATATCGGACAATCGATGTTAAGAACAAAACATCGGTCTTCGATGTTGGCAAAAGATAACCGATTCTTAATTGTAGATTTTGAATATTTTTTTTTCATTGAAGACAGCATGCTTTGCCTTATAAATACATATGAATAATTAAAAACTTCCTATATATTTATATGAGAATAGGCGTATACTCTCTCTCAACAAAGGAATAGATTGAAGGGAAAGCTCCTTTCCAAAATATTATTTCTTCAATCCATAAATAAAAAATTTTGGAATATGTGATGTAAGTATTTAAACATTTCCTGTATGTACACACATATATCTTTAAACTTACACTTACGTTTTTTTTAACTTCCTTATGATTAATAAATGCGATACTTAATACATGAGTTTTGGTTTTTTACGCCATTCGTCGGCATTCTATAAATTCATTCTAAAACATCGATGTTAAGGAACATGTTAAGGAACATCGATGTTTTGAGTTCGATTATTATCGATCATCGATGTTTAGTCATCGATGTTGACATCGATGTCAACATCGATGTTTTGCCAACATCGCTCATCCCTAGCGTGTACTAAATAATTTTAAAAAAAATACAAAGCCTGGGGCCAAATCGTCTTATCCGTGAACGTATGATACGTCACGTAAAAGGGTGTATTTAGTATTATGACATACGTGATCATATAGACGTTAACGTAATTCAGTATTATGTCTTCCGTGATCGAGTGTTTTTGTTTCCGTGAACGCATACATTCTTTCGAAAAGTCATTCGATTGGTAAATAGCAGACGTAAGTAGCAGGGAAAATGAAACAATATTTAAATTATTTGATCAAAATTAGTATTTAAATAACAATAATGAATATAATAATATTGAAAAATTCTTTTATAGAACAAACTGCAATAAAATAAATTCGACCCAAAAAATTATTAGTAAAAGTTAAAGCGTTGATACTAGTTGTAGGACAAATGTTAGTGGAAGCTTAAAATCGACAAGATGCGATAAATACGTCCTTATTTATTTGAAATGTTTTTATAAATCTGCAAATAAACAAATTATTCTTCACATTTCAGGGGTTTGTCTGTTTCATTACGCCTTTTCAGACAATGACGGAGGATTTTTTCCATCCCTTAGGAATCGCCGTGTAAATTTTTCGTCATTATCACTTTCGTTGGAACTTGATAAACAAAACAATAATGCCGTAGCAATGATTTTTGTTTCATACAAATTAATTATAGTCTTCTATATACCAAATGACGCCTATATTTGAAGTTTTAATGACATTTCATATTACATTTTCAGGACTAAATCTATTACAATTTCGTTTCGAATGTTTCCATTTCCGTTCCGTGAGCATCGTATGCCGCGATCCCAATTTTCTTATTGGAATGACGTATAACGTTATTTTTTTTTCGTACGAATGATCATCCGTTCACGGAAGAGATGATTTGCGCCTGGGCGACAATGTAATCAATGTACACCAGAAAATAAGGCATGGACACCTCTCACCCATGAAGTGCATAGGAATTAAGAATGTCTCCATTAAATTTGTAAAAAATCCTAAAAAAAAACATTCGCGAGAGTAGGCGAGTTGACCGACTCTGTATCTTGGCATAATTTTATGTGCTAGAATTCGAAGAAGAAAAGAGAATAGTTAAGAATTGAATACTGATATATATATAGAACCTATGGAATCCAAATTTCGGGTTAAAACAAAGGAGATATAGAAATATAGATATAATCCAAAGATTCCAAAATAAAGTCCTGAAGATAGTGAAGTACATTGTTGACTAATCCTGATACATCAGAAATGTAAACCTACATCGAGAATATATCATTGATCTTATTGCAAATGAAGCTCAAAAGATTGCACAAAGAGAAGAAGAAAGACTGCAGTAAGATCTTATCGCCGAGGCAGTACAACTCTTGTGTTGAATAAATGCTTTAATAACAAAAAAATCGTCATCATCATGAGATTCTTATCCTACGTGAGATGAATTATTATTGGTGCTGCGAAAAATTCTTGATATAGGTTCGTGGAGTCCGTAATTAGCGAGGTGAGTTCCTAGACGAAGAAGGATACTAAACCTAAATAATGATAATAGGTATAAAGGGATATGGGATGAGTTAATAATTTTAAAATTACCGCAGCTTTGTAGAGTTTGCTTTTATAAATGTAAAAATACTGCATTACCATTGCAGCTCTTTCGGTATCATTTGCTTCCATAAACATCGAATAAAACTGCCTTTGACATCAGAAGAATAGCTGAAAACTAGATCCATATAGCCCAAAACAGAAACCAATAGAAACTTTTAGAAGAGGTCTTCGTTCAACTTTAGACACAACAGGCTATTTGATAATAATGAATAGTGTCTAAAGAGTCACTTGTGGATTGTTCTTATTCCAAATATGGAAATTTCGCTTCAATTTTTACACCAATTCAATTTCATAAGGGATTAGACCAAACATCCTTTCGAAAAATATTACAATCTTTACACGGACAAAGACCAAGCTCCTGCCATATTGTGTAAACGCCTGAAGCATTTCGTCAAGAGTCTGATACGTCTCTATCAGGATTTTGGCCGGGAAAGTTCACAATCGACCAAATTCAAATCGATACCTACTATGTTTTTAATGATTTCAAAGCAGCCTATGAGAGAATTTATAGAGACGAGCTATACAGAGCCATATCTAGTTTTGGCATTGGACTCTGCAGAATAACAATGGAGAACGCTCGCTGCTCCATCAATGTCGGCAGCTCTCTCACCGAGACCTTTGATGTCAAAAAAGGATTTAGACAAGGTTAAGCGCTGTTATGAAACTTCTGTAACATCAACTTTGAAAAGATTTTTTGAAACTCACAACTCAAAACCAGAGGCACAATCTACCAAAAATCTTGACCAATACTTGTATGCATACGCGATGTTTGTGCTTAAAATGGGTCTTGCGGTAAACGAGGGCAACACAAAGTACATACATACTTATATATGCTGCTGTCAACATGAATGGACACTTAATATGAACGAATAGGATGGGGCGATGCAGTGGACAGCTCTAAGTTCTAGTTAGGAAGGGATTTTGTCTACCTTGGCTACCCCAATCTACTCGCAATGACACCAGCGCAGATCTCAAACGAAGAATAACTCTTCTTAATAACACGGCTGTTTCTTCGGGCTCAAAAGGCAATTGCGTAGTAAGGCCCTGTTCTGAACAAATAAGGAGTCCTAGTCCTACTTTACGGCGCAGAAACGGAAACTTTTTCGGAGGTACATCAAGATATCTTCGTGATTTTGAACAAAAAATTCTTTGTAAGATATTCGATCCTGTTTGCGTTGACGGGCTTTGGAGGAGAAGATTCAACGACGAACTATATGAGCTGTACAGCGACATTGACCTAGCCAAAAGAAAAGAAAACTGGGCATTGGGGGTTTGATTTGGCTAGTATTTGTAGACCAAATGGACACTAAAGCTCCAGCTCATTGAGTCTTCGAATCTAACCCTAGAGGAACGCCTTGCTTCGGCCAGGGATCTAAGGACCGGGGTAATTTAAGAGAGTTGTTGGTCTTACTCTGAATTTCAGTGCGACCTTTGTATGTAAGCTCTTACTGCGGCACCTTTTACATTCATTTACAAAAGTAAAGGGTAATTTATGTGGAAACTTTCGTCCGATTAATTTCATTCCGGTATACGAAAAAATAAAATATAAAAAGTAGTACAGATCCAATTAGAAGAGCACTTTGAAATAAACAACCTATTCCTGGAAAGTCAATCTGGGTTAAGAAAAAGACATTCTTGTGAATCAGCTTTAAACAGTGTCATAATCAGCTGGAAGGAGGAAATTGCCAAAAAAAAATTACGTCATCGCTGTTTTTCTCGATTTTAGAAGAGCATTTGAGACCATCGACGGGGGAATTCTTCTGAGTAAACTTAGTGCATATGGCATACGAAATACTAAGCTGATGTGGTTTAAGTCCTTTCTGAGCAAGAGAACACAGCGAACGGTGGTAAATGGTGTATCGTCCGCCAGCATCCAGACAAATTTAGGCGTTCCTCAAGGATCTATACTTGGAGTGTTACTCTTTATCATCTATATCAACGATATAAAGAATGTGCTGAAATTCTCGCAGATCGCACTATTTGCAGACGACTCCCTAATATTCATATCAGGAAAAAACATCATTGAGTGCGAACAAAAACTTCAAGACGATCTATATGGACTGAAAATGTGGATCAAATCGAACAAACTTAAATTAAATGTATCTAAGTCTAAATGTATGGCCTTTAAATATAATTACCGATTAAACTTTAGAGTTGACGTCGAAGTTATTGAGCAGATTGAGGAAATTAAATATTTAGGTGTAATAATTGACTCGAAATTAACATTTATACTACATATAGATTACGTAAATTAAAAAGTGTCTAAAAAAGTATATTTTTTGAGTAGAATAAGAAATAAGATTTCAACAATCAGTGCAATAAACATTTTTAATGTAATGGTTAAACCTCACTTTGAATACTGCACGTCAATCTTATTTTTGTGTAGTGATTATGTATTATTAAATTTACAACGCATCCAAAATAGAGCAATGCGAATAATTTTAAAATATAATAGATATACCTCAACTGTTTTTATGATGAATATGTTACAGTGGTTAAGTGTCAAGCAAAGAATCCTCGTTAATGTTTGTTTTGAGTTTTGTCTTCAAAATTAAAAATGACTTGTACCCAGTTATTTAAAAATATATATAAGATATGAGGTCTGTTCCTTTACCTGAAAATGTGTACGAATTCGTACGCATTTGTACGCATTTTAGCTCAACCCCGTTCCCTAACACAAAAAAATAGTAAAAGAGAGAGGCAACGAGAGTAAAAATTTCCCCTCAGTGAAAAATCTTACGCATTCTTACTCAACAAATTTTTGCCGGTGAGAAGTGTATTTTCTGTCAAAGTCAGCTGTTACTTTGAATATTTTAATTTTTAACTTGCTGCAAATCAGAAATGGAAAAAAAGGAGCGCAAATGAAAGTTCAATGTTCTCCTAGGACATTCCAACGAATTCAAACAGGTAAGTGTATATTTGAATTCAATAACAAGAAGGAAAATGCTCGGAAAACACCACTCTGTTTCCTTTTGCTTCACATATGTTTATGACATTTCGTTTGTTGCAACTTTTGTGGTTTAACGCGTTCCTTTACTTTTTCGTAATTTTGCCTCTTCTGAGAGAATTTTATCCCCACTCCTTGAAATTTATTTTCTTACTATTTTTAGAGCACAAAGTAAAGGAACAGACCTATGTTGGTGAAGCCAAACCTTACCAATTAAGAAATGGGGAAGACTTTAGATTACCCCCTTACTTATCAACCGCATCACAAAACAGTATTGTATACAAAGGTTTTCAATTATTTAATTCAATGCCTCAAGAAATCAAAATGGAAAGAAATCTTGGGATATTTAAAAGAAAAACCATTAGCTTTGTAAGATGTAACTATCCCTCATATGTAATTGGTTTTGTAAAATGAATATAAATAGTGGATTTACAGCTAAATAAATGAATAAAAAATGAAATAAAAAAGTACATATGTACATATCATTGAAAATCCCTTACATCCCCCTATTCATATAATTAGAAACTTGCTAAGAATTTTTATTTTGACATGCGTGTAATCTGAAAAATGCCAGGTTCTTATGAAATGTAGGTCAATAAACTTTGTTCCACATCTGCATATTGCACATAGAAGTGCTGAAACGTAGTCTCTTTATGAACACGTAAAATGTCATTTATGACATTTGCTATATTACTGGGTTTACACTAAAAAACAAAAAAACATTTTGCTTCGCATTTTTGCGAGTGTGAAACAGTGAAAGTAAATATCAAAATATTTCTTTCAATTTTCTCAAACAAAAGAAACTGTAGTAAATAAGTAATAAAATGCCAAAACTATCGGCTTCGCAGTTACCTCCGCTCACGTACAAAGTCATTGCTAAATGTTCGACTACGAAGGCACGAGTTGGTATAATGAGCCTACGGCACAGTGATGTGAATACTCCAGTGTTTATGCCGGTGGGGACGCAAGGAACTCTCAAAGGCATACACCCGGAGCAGTTAATGGCCCTGGATTGCCAAATCCTTTTGGCTAACACATATCACCTTGGAATTCGTCCTGGCATCGAAACACTGAAAAAAGCCGGCGGTCTGCATCAATACATGGGTTGGCCACGTGCTATTCTGACAGATTCTGGTGGATTTCAAATGGTATCTCTGCTGCAATTAGCTGAGATCGATGAAACGGGTGTGAATTTCAAGTCGCCGTACGACGGTTCAAATTGTATGCTAACTCCCGAGCATTCTGTAACAATTCAAAATGCAATTGGAGCGGACATTATGATGCAGTTGGACGACGTAGTAAAAACAACCACTACCGGTCCCCGAGTAGAAGAGGCTATGCATCGAACAATTCGATGGGTAGATCGTTGTATCGAAGCCAACAAGCGAGACAATGATCAGAGTTTATTTCCTATAGTGCAGGGTGGTCTAGATCAAGAGCTGAGAAAAGAGTGCGTTGCCAAGCTGACTGAGCGCCCGGTCCGAGGGTTTGCCATCGGAGGTCTTAGTGGTGGTGAGAGTAAGCATGAATTTTGGCGGACGGTACATACGTGCACAGATTTGTTGCCTAGCGATAAGCCACGGTACTTGATGGGCGTTGGTTTTGCTGCTGATTTAGTTGTTTGTGTTGCACTAGGAGTGGATATGTTTGACTGTGTGTTTCCAACACGAACAGCACGCTTTGGCTGTGCACTTGTTAACAGTGGTCAACTAAATTTAAAGCAGCAGAAATACGCACTGGATGTTCGCCCAATTGACGAGAACTGCATTTGCAGTACGTGCAAAACGTATACACGTTCGTACCTTCATCATATTGCTACCGTAGAACCGGTAGCGTGCAGCTTACTTAGTGTTCATAATGTGGCGTATCAGCTTAGGCTCATGAAAGAGATGCGGGAAGCTATAAAGCAGGACATATTCCCAAAATTCGTAAAAGATTTTATGAAGAGTCATTACGGGGAAGATCCTGTTCCGGATTGGATTCGGGATGCCTTAAAAGCTGTTAAAATTGATTTAGCGAATAACGAGAGCTAAAATAGAATCAGAATGAGTGTGTTACTGGAGTATTTATTAAATTTGTTCCACAAGTTCAAGTATCACATAAGATGTTCATATTGTATAAACCCCAAGAGCAGTTCTAAATAAACCCATATGGAGTACAATGGTAAAAGTTGTTCCAAGTTTTTTCTTAGTTGTAGGGACTATTGACAAATTGTTTCACTAGGACAGCAACAAATTCCTAGGTGGAACTCCAAAGAGGGAACCTCTTCTGCCTGTGCTCGATGTTCGGCTGTCACATTCGATGTTATCGCTCCACCTCGCTCTTACACGTCCTCTAGTAGTGCTGCTGATTTGTACGATTTTCACTCACCCAAGCGACATAACCGGGCTGGTTAAAATCTTAGCCATTTTTACAAACCGGATGATGTCGTCTCCTTTGTTTAAATAGTTAAGTTCACTGTTGTTTCTTTGCTCATGTTCGCCGTTTTCTAGTCATTTTGGGCATCAAATTCTTCGTATTTTGTTTGCCTTGTAAGAAGTTTGGACTGCAAAAGATTTTTCTTTGGAAAGTAGCATGTTTCCTGCTTGCCCCATTCTTTTCTCAATCGAAATTTCACTTCATTCATTAGGTCTACCGCCGTTTTTTTTTCTAGATGTTTCCTTCCTGACTCTATTATAATATCTTTGATCTCTATCCATTTGCTGTCTATGTTATCGTCATTAATTAGATCCATACTCATTCGCGTCAACCTTTCGTTTATCTCTGTTTTCAGTTGTACTCGCACTTGTTCGTTTTTTAATAGGTCGAATTTTAAATTTCTGCCTCTTGATCCCTTCTGAATTTTCTTCAGCCGTATTCTTATTCTAGCTTTCTTACCGTTGTATCTTTTGTATGTCTGGGGAACGTTTACGTGTACAGCCTTCTTGGAGGGAGTTTGAACCACGTATTCGTGATTGTAAGTTCGTTCAGTTGGCAAAATTCAACTAGTTTTTGGCCTCTTTCATTTTTATAACCGAGACCATGGTCGCCTACAACTTCTCCAATTCTCCCTTTTTCTACCTTTGCATTGAAGTCCCCCATTATTATTGTGACATCCTTCTTTTTTGTTAATTTGATTGCTTGTTCAAGTTCCTGGTAGAACTCTTCGACAATCGGTTCCTCGCAGTCAGCTGTCGGAGCATGTACTTGAATTATGTTCATTAGAGTCTTCTCAGTTTTCAGTTGCATTAGTATCACTGTTTTTGAGAGGTATACCACTCCTATATTATACCACTCCTCATGATCATAGGCAGCTTTGATTATTTTGTGTGGTACATCTTGTTTAAATTTGTGTTGCTATTGACAACTTCGAAAGCCTGTTTGTAGTGTATAAGAATTATGTATCGGTCGATTTTGTTCTCATATCATTTCTCCATTAGATGATAAAGTGCAGATTTATTGTGGATCTTCCTTCTATAGATCCACATTGGTGAATTTCTTACTTGTTCACAAATCGTACATATGATATTATTAAGTTCTTTATCTAACAAAATGGACCTATTTCGACTATGCGTAGGCTACTATGACTAATCATTAACCAACACTTATCTCCAACACCAATGGGACGATAGTGTTGGTAGAAGTTGAGATGGACTGCCCGCAAAGTGAATATGGGACTTCACATCCCATCATATGCTAACGATGTTTGTGTACTAAGATCAGGAAAATCTTTAAGTACGGTTCGCAGTTCAGATGTAGAAAATGTCAAATAAAATAAATGTTGCACTAGGCAAGGAGACTTGCGTTATTTAGTCGCTTCAATTATCCGCCCGTAATCTGCTAGACTACAGAGATGTCTGGCACGCTGCGTACTATTCTGGCTATGCTCTTATAGCTTGAGCGTTTGCAAGCGCTCATTAGTTTGTTACCACAGGACACAAGCAGATGTATAGTGTATTTCTCAAGGATTTTACGGTGCTTTGTGCAAAACACCCACTCTCTTCCAGAGTGAGTATTTGCCATACTCGAATTAGCATCTGTAATAACAGTCAGGCTGCAGTTAAGGCAGTTGAGACTCCCAAAAATTTTAAAAAAATATTAGAGTAGACTAAACAAACTGCAAATGCTCACGACCTGTCTTAAGGGTACCGGGTCTGTCTAGCGGCATCCTAGAAAATGATATCTCCGATGCACTTGCAAGGGAAGGCACAAAGACTACTCCCATGAGTAAGGAACCGGTAATTGGTGTTACTTTAGCAGAAGTTCTCTATTGGATTGACTCTTATATGATTTTTAAATACAATCATCGACCCTGCACACACGTAAAACCACCAAGTTCTTCGTGAAAGAGGCTGATAAAAGCCCAAACTAATTCACTTAATATTGTCGGCGGCGACTTAATCGCGTACAGGTCAGGACCAAAGATCGAGGTCATTGCAGTACTCTTATAACCTGATTTCGATAAGATCAAGCGATTTTGCTCGACTGGAAGTTTAAGATCAACTTCCTTATCTGCTACAAAGCCTTCATCCGGCCCATGCTCGCATATGGTTGGCCCATACCATAGTCTCAGTACAAACAATTTTATTCCACTGAGGCCCTGTGGGCGTCGTGGCTCAGTGGTTATTTCGTCGGACTACTGAGCGGGAGGTTTGAGGGCCGAATCCCAGAATACACAAAAAAAAAGTTTTTTCACGAGTCCACCTTTTGCGAATGTCGGACAAACGTCCGAGAGTAATAGGAATCATCTCAGACACAATGGATGGGTATTATCTCCAATTCCAGAATATCAAAGAACACTTCTTCTCCCAGTGCCTAGCTTTGCTAGGAGTATTTGGGACCTCCCTGTGTCTGAGTGCTTGGGATAATAACATATCTTTGTCCTCCGCTTTTCAGTTTTATTTTCCCCGTGATCCTCGTATTAATGTCGATGACTTTAAATACAGATGTCGAGGTAGGCAAATAATCTCAGTCTCACTTTCATCCGTTAAGATAGCATTAACAATTAATTTGTCTAAACTATGGGTAGATAATCAAAACGGGGTTTCACCCACAAAACCGACGTTGGTGACATCATGAAAAAACACCAATGTAGGTAGGTAGGTACTCGTATGTAAAGCCAGCTTAGTTCTGCAGACAATGAAGGAATCGCAGTATGATTTTTGTTACAAATTATTTTATTCAAATTCTTCTAAAACTTTCAATTTTGTTGTTAACTGATTAGCAAATGATTCCACATAATTAGGACTAACTTTATTCAGCAGAGCATAAGGGGTTTCGAAAAATTCCTCTTCTTCTTCTTCCTCATCGTTACTTATTTCCCTTTTGGTGACTTTATCAAACTCATTTGCAACAATCCGAAATCCTTTTTCTGTACAATGAATGCAGAAATCATAATTTTCTAATGTCTTTATGTTCAGAAATATTCCTTGAGAATTCTTTAGTTTTTCGGACACAGCAATATAGCTCACGTGGTCTCCAACATCATGTATAATGGCTTCTGCTTCAGCTTCCCAATTCAAAGTTTCTTCAGATGGAATTTTTCTTGGCATTTTGTTATAATCAACCGGTTTCTTAGGGAAATGAAATATTTAATATTAAAAAAAAAAAAATGTAAATCCAAACAAAACAAATACGACAAGTGTCATAAATGTCACATGTCAACTGAAGAGTTTGAGATTTGAGTACCTCCAGTGAAACGGGTGCAGTTCAGTGGAATTATTCTACATGTGTCAAGCTTATAGGACTATTACTGCGCCTAATTTATAGTAGAAACAGCACAACAGCACAGAGCGAAAATTGACATCTTAAAACTTACTTGTGTATTTGAAAAGCAAAAAGTGAAATAAAAAAATTAATATGATTGTGCCTTACGACTTTATGCAAAAATTTTGCTTAAAAGCGTTGCATTTATGTCCTACTCTCGAGTAGTTTACATAATCATTGTTTTACATAATCATTCGTTGCACTTCCTTGAAACAAATAACAAAACAAATTCTTTTGTTTACATTTGAGGTGGCAGACATAAAATATTTTCATGTTGGGAGGTCTGAAAAATGGCGTCGCAAGGTTGGTTGCATTTGAACAGCAACTGCGAACTTAGAACTTAGGTCTAAAGTTGAAGTTGCTGTTGCTGTTACTGTGCTAATGTGTTATGTTCCATTGAAAAGCATTGGTTCTAAAATTTCGCTGTCGCTGTCAAAGTTGCTGTTGCTGTTGCCGTGTCAATGTGTTTCTAATATTATGTAAAATGGCAGTAATGCTGCGAAACTAGAAGCGGTACTGCCAGTGTGACCATTAGCTTCTCCCAAAAATATTCTACTCGACCCGAAAGGTAGAATATTTATTTTCCACTTCAATATTCTTATATTCCTCTTTTATATTCCAGTTGGTAATACACCTTAACAGAAAACAAATTAAAAAAACACAAATAAAAGCTTACCTCGTACAAAACGTAAAACATACCAAAACCAAAAATAGGTGTTACTCCAATAAAAAAAACAAAAACACTTAAAAACTATAATTGCAACTACAAAAAAAACAGTTCTCTATTTTCAACTTCAAGAGTTTTGAAGATCAAAATCTAGTTGTTTATCTTCTTCGGCTATTTTATATATTCAAATAAGTATTTACATAAATATTACGTGATTAATTCATTAGGAATAGTATATGTATTTATCACATCATGTTTCCATTACTTTCATCCATGTCTTTACTAGAGACAATTAAACATTTTTGTTTACATTCGATTTCATATTTTTGATTTAGCTGAATACTCTCTCAACTTCGGCATAACTGAATCGTAATGATAAAAAGCAAAATACGAAATAGATCAAATTTTTAAATGGTGGAAAATTTCACCAATTTTTATAAGAGGAAATTTCAGTCCAAAATTGTACGAATTTATTAGTAATCAATAGAACTGGAGGGAAGAATATTTTTCTAATTTACGAAGAATATAATTATCCAAATATTTTTTTCGAGAAAAAATATTCCACTTTTGTATGCGATTATTTTTCGAAAAAATATATTCTTTGCAGCTCTAATATATTGCACTATGGAATATTATATTCCACTATGGTCACACTGGGTACTGCTTGTCGCGTCGGTAGATTAGAATATGTACATATATAATGTGATGATCATTTGCATAATATTTTAAATATTTAATAAAATTACGGAAATATTTTGCATATAACATATTCAGCGCTAAAAGGATTATTTTAGATTTTTGATTTTTAGAGTTTAGTAGCCCTCCGTTAATTGACATTTCTTGTGCATCGTTGAAAGAAAATGGACGGGTAGGAAGAAAGAAACATATAATTATTAAGATAAATATTTTATGTTTGTTTATAAAATACAAATTTCGTATTCAGGGTGAAGAAAAATTCAAAATTTTTGTACAGGGTGAATATTTTGAAAACTAATGTCAGGCTAATAGAGAGCAGGTGCACCAATCTTCAAATATTAAAAAAACTACTTAACCAGATTGACTGAGGATCGTTTTAGAGAGAAGCTTTTACACATATATACATAGGTATAAAAAACTCAATGTACCTACATATGTTTGAATGTACGGACTCCGAAACCACCTAACCGATTGGGCCAGCGCACACTGGATCAATTCCTCCGGGGTAAAACTCAGTTTATAGAAAATGGAGGGCAAGTGTGCAGTATGACAAGTGTATGGCAAGTGTGCATGAAGTAAAGTGCGATACCCGGGGGAATTGATCCAGTGTGCGCTAGCCCATTGAGCTCAAATTTTCAGGTGTTGACCCGAGAGTATTTCTGTGAAGTTTGGTCAAAATCGGTCCAGCAATTTGCACACAATTGCATTTTGACATTCGATAGTAGCTGCACGTTTATCAGCATAAGGAAGGGACTTTGGTTAGGCTCACATGGGGATAATCGGGAGATGTCAAATCACACGATCTTGGAAGTCAACTTATCGCCTAGTTTTGATTTCAATAAGTTTATGGTTTTACTGCAACAAGCATTTTACAATCGAGTAGTTTTATATGCATTAAGGAGTATGATTTTGTTATTTGTAGTCGACGAAAATACTATGTTTTATCATCTAGAACATAAAGTAGCCCGCGCAATTTTTTTATTTTATCTTCAACGATAGTCAGTCAGCCATAAAAGCAATCGTACCACCAATGATAAAATCTATATTGGTTATGTACTGTCGGGCATCTCTGCATGAAATATCGAACAGTTGCACCGTCAATCTATGCTGAGTTCCAGGTCATAGAGATTTTGAGGGAAATTATAAGGTAGACGGACTAGCTAAAAAGGTACCAAAGAGGGGCTCCCAACTGCAGAAGGGGCCCGTCATATACCAATAGAAATGACAAGATAGAACCATGTGGGGCAAACCTGGCTTTGCTTTCTCGACGCTGAACCATTAGTCTGCTAAAAATCAGAAGAGCACACATTGGTACCCTAATAGGGATACTCACAGGTCATTGTGCAATAGTAAGGCATGCTGCGAGGCTATGTACTCCGTCCAATGATTTCTGCCGCAGTTGCATTGAAGAATAAGAGGAGAAAACACCCTTCCATCTGCTCTTTAAGAGAATCGATTTTGGCAGAATACTTTTTAAAAGACCTTCAAGATATTGCCAATGCGGAACGGAACAAGATATAGAAATTCATCCAAAAGTTAAAATGGTTTCACAGTAGAGGTACTCACCGGCTCATGTGGTAAAACATATTTAAGTATATCTTACCGTTTCGGTGGATAACTACCTAATCTAACCTAACTTAAGAGGTTAGATGGCTAACTTTCATAGCCATGGTATTTGAACAGTCTTTCTTAGTTTTTTGATTCACCGTACAGAATGACTGGTGAGCGATCAGAAGAGAGATCGAAACTTTCTCGCTCACCAATAGTCTTTCAGGCACCCCTTTTGCGATAACAAAATAGGGTGTTTTTGCCTAATCGGGTGCCAAGATGCCAATATGTATAGGAAAAGATAATTTGCGTGATAAGAGCTGTATCCTCTTATTTTGCACTTCGTTTACCTACATTTCTTTGTCAGATGGGTATCAGTGCGGAATAAGTCGAATTTACCAGTTTTTTGCAGAAGGCCGGTTAACATTTTATATTTAATCATGAGATTTGTAATTTATAATGAAATAAAAGCATGTATTTCCAGAACTAAATCCGAGACTCATTGGAACATAAATCGATGTGCAGTTCTCTTTTCCTCTTCTCAGCATCTCATCAATTCTGTGTGTATGTTTTTATGCGTACGCATGAGAGAGTGAGTAGAAAAGGTCAACATCATTTAAAGCGAATTCTAATTTGAAAACAAAAAAAAATCCAAGTATTGTCAAACCATGGGATAATTTAAATTTAATGTCCAAACATACATTGAACCTTGGCTACAGGAAAATTTTAGTCATGAATAGACACAGCTGAGCACTACAGATTGGTTCACAAAGTGCCTTAATTCCTCCATATGAGATGTCGAGATGGCAACTCTGATGGAATTGTATATCTCAGAAAGTTCGCCGATGACTTGTCGAGGAGGCGTAAGTACGGATTTTATTTACGCTGCACATTTGCATTTGCAACATTTTAATATTTCACTATTTTGGAAAGTATTGTAACTATTGTAACGTAAAGTTTAAAACACTTTTGTGTGCGCTGTTGGGAAGACAAGTGATCTACAGCAATGTCTGACCTAAAAGACAAAACGATTTTGGTTACTGGTGCTGGACAAGGTACTTATAAGTACAATAATTGGTTGCTTTAAAATATCGTTAATTGTTCCAGGTATTGGAAACGCATTATGTAAGCACTTGGCCCAATTAGGAGCAAAGGTTATAGCAGTATCCCGCAATTTGCAGCGTTTAGAGGAACTGAAAGTTGAGTGCCAATCAATTGAGATCATACAAGTTGATCTAAACAATTGGAAAAAAACGAAAGATGCACTTGCAGCTGTCCCCCCATTACATGGATTAGTGAATAACGCAGGAGTTGCATACATTAAACCTTTTGCTGAATTGACTGAGGATGACTTTGATTCGTGCGTATAAACACAGATCTTCATCAGTGAGAAAATAACCATGTCTTTGCAGGACATTCAATGTTAATATTAAAGCTGTTTTCTGCGTGACGCAAGCAGTTGCCGATAAGCTTGAGTATGAAGCAAGCATCGTAAATGTCTCATCTTTAGCGTCTACAAGAGCATTTGAAGGTCATACGGCATATGGTGCATCAAAGGCAGCAGTCGATTCGCTAACAAGGGCATTGGCATATGAATTTGGGCCTCGAAAGATTCGAGTTAATTCTGTGAATCCAACAGTTATATTAACTCAAATGGGAATAGAAAATTGGTCTGATCCAAGAAAGGCGGAACCATTAATGAGACGCATTCCACTAGTTCGTTTCGGGGAGGTTGATGACGCTCTTAAAGCTATAACATACTTACTTAGCTCGCAATCTAGCTTTGTGAATGGACATCATCTTTTGCTTGAAGGGGGATTTTCTGTCACATAATGAAAAATAATCAAAACAATTTTCAGCTTCAATTATTTGCATTTTTTATATCAAAAAGAATAAAACGATTCATTGCGTGCAGTGTTTTTCAGAAACACGCAATAAAAACCATGACTTATGACAAAGCAGAACACATACAGTCCCAAATCACACAACATCTTATTTAGTAGCCCAAATATTTTAATAAATACCCCGGCCTTGCCTACATTTATTCCACTCAACATTAGTACCATGTTTACAATCGGACTGAGGGGCCTGTCTCTTCTGAAAACTAGTAGCTCCACACATTCTAGCGCCAAAAATAGTACGAACAGGCTCTCGGAAATGATTACGTTGATACCAAAAGCAAGCAGTACATATGTGAATGCACTTGCCACAATTATATGGACTCGGGTGGATAGAAATTTCTCGAATTTGGTTGGTGGTATTGCAGTGGGAGTATTGAGTAGAGGTGAAGAATCCCAGTCGACATGATTCGGTGTTGTTGCTGCTGTTGACGTGTACGTGGGGTTGTAGTTGTTCATATATTCTGGACATTCGATTTCTGGATCCGAATACGTCTCTGGTGAATGATTTCTGCATTCTGGAAGAAAGTGATTAGTTAAAATTTCTCCTTAACGATAATTTTTAGATCACACACTGTTGGTTGGAGATGCCTCTCTGTCTGCGCCACTCAATTTGTCGAGTCTGCTTTTTGCATTCTCTAGAATCCTTCGCCTACGGGCTTCTCTCCTGGCTTGTATGTCATTCTGTTTTTTTTCGTTGGGTTTGTCGATTTCTGGCTGAGACTCATCTACTAATTCAGACATCTTGCTACCATTTAATTTTAATTATTTTCCTTTTGACAATTTTGCTGTCACTCTTCTGTAGAGTTTCCATACCATCTAAAAAAGGAAGACATTGGCCATGATGTCATCATTTGCGCAGCAGCTTGGGTTTACATAGAAGCTAAGGCCATCCTTACACTATCAGACATTTGGTTACCATATGAAGTGCAATCTAAACGATTTTTAACAAAATACTTTACCAAGTAGGAATGCAAAGCATTGGCAGTACTTTTGACACACTTTCATGAGCTCATTGGTTTTTCACCCTCAATTTGCAAAGCGGCTTCTAGCAGGTACAGCTTCATACAGAGGATAGAAAAAAAAAAATGCTTTTGATGAGACATGAAATGTGGCAATCTACAGATTCCCTAACACTCCAATGATTATTGAATGTTTAATTAACATATTTTGAATGATTTGACCTGGAAAACGTACTTGGTGCACTTAAGTGGTGAAGACGTTGTCGAGCATTTTTTTTTTGCGAAACATCGAGGAATATGTTTGAAGACTTCCGAAGTGTTTGTCTAAAGTTCAATTGAAGGCCATATATTTTTTCAGGCTAAAAGCAGGTAATTGGTGATTCACTACCACGGGAATAACGTGAAGATTAGGCAGCAAATGCAAATTTTTCGTACGCCATTGGGTATAAGAAGAAAGTTGCCATTCATTCCAAAATCGTACAGAAACAATTTAATACAAACTCGCCAGAATTCCCAAATTATAAATTGATTTTTGTTAGGAAGTAGAAAAGATAATGGTAGTAATGGGTATAAAAACAACAAACAAACTCAACCGATGACACAGTATCAGCATTCATAATACACAGTCAGGCTACTCAAGACGCCTCAGACTTCCACCAATTAATAAAAAATTGTTGTAAAAAGTAAGCAGCTTAATAGGATGAAATCGGGTTTGCACTTTTTGGGTTCGAGTTCAGGGGGGAATTGAAGGCGATGAAATTGGTGACGCGTTATTTTTTTCGAAAACTAAATTGTGTGCTCTAGGCTTCTATATAATTGCAATTGTCTCAGTCTAATATCTATCGTCGACGAAAATTTAACATTTCCTCAAGATTCCGTCATATTTTGACTATGATTTTAGTAAAATGTGCCATTTTCATGGCTGATTGCTTGGATAAATTAATCTTCATCCTTCCCACCTCAAATCAATAAATCAATCAAAGAGCACGGTAAATTTCATATAGTTTAAAAGTTAATCATTTACATCGGTTCAATTTTAGATACAAAAAAATGGCTTAGAAAATTATACACATTTAAATATTGCTTTAATTTCACTGAACTATACCAATGATGAAACTTTCAATCATTGAACGCATACATTTTCATTTTTTGACATTTTCTAGCTGAGAAGTCTTTTTCTTAACTGGCTGGTTGGAACTATATTGTATCTTGAGTGTATTTCGCCAATAAATTTCGAATATTCATTAAATTTATTATGTGGTCTGATACTCTTTTGATTGTCTTTATTTCTATATGCACAGCATTCTTGGGTGAAGGTGTGTTAAGTTTACTTTTCATTCAGGAATAACCCTAACAGTTTTTTTCTTTTAAAACTCTCATAGGTCTCACATGGGTACTAGTCTATCGGACCGAAAAGTACATTAAGCTGAAGGGCGAAGTTGAGAAACAGAGTAAAAAATGTAAGTCTGTTTTATAAGACCTAAGTTTGTAATTTTGAAACTATTTAAAATGTATACCTTTGCAGTGGAAAGACGGAAGGAGATACACGGCGATTCTTTAGACAAGTCCCACAAAAAGAAAATCGAGCGTGATGAGGAGAAACTGAAAAACAACAACAGAGACTTGTCTCTAGTCAAAATGAAGTCAATGTTTGCAACCGGCTTTGCATTTACAGCCTTATTAAGCATGTTCAATAGCATGTATGGCAGTTAATTGTTAATTATTAGTAGGCAAAAACTCAAACATCTTTTCAGATTTGATGGCCGGGTTGTAGCACGTCTGCCTTTTATCCCAATTTCATGGATCCAAGGGCTAAGTCATAGAAATTTGTCAGGAGACGATTATACTGAATGCTCATTCATTTTTCTCTACATTCTGTGCACGATGTCAATTCGCCAAAATATTCAAAAATTGTTGGGCTTCGCACCATCGCGAGCTGCAAGTAAGCAAGGTGGTAGTCTGTTTGGTCCAACTCCAGGCCAATTTAAGTAAAATGTTAGTCGAAATTTGTTTAAATTCTTTCAACTTGAGATGTTAAATAGAAAAATAAATTTTTTGTGAATTTTTTTTGTAAAACAGTTTTATTGTATAAGCATAGGTTGGTAGAACAATATGACCAGTTAGTTACAGCACATTCTAGAAATATGTATATTCTAATTTTTATTTTATTTTTCAAAAGTTTAACTTGAAAGTTAAATGATAAGCGCTAACTACCAGGGCTTTCGGCTCTGTTTAGACATGATTTCAATTTCCTTAGCTTATCTTAAATTCAGAGCTACAAAATGTGAGAAAGCATGGAGATGGTAACAATTCAACGCGTTATATGAAAAAAAAAACGGGAAGGACCACCTCAAAGCTAGACGAGCGAAAGAACGAAAGAACGAATTGGTCTTGAATGAGGACAAAAGGAAGTATATGTTATTAACAAACAAAACATTATCTGTCCAAGACCTTGGACAGAATGTCACCTTTGACAGGCGTGTTTTGGCGAGAATTGTGCAAAGCAATGTAAAAGCTTCTCACCAAAACGATCCTCAGTTAATCTGTTTTAGTAGCTTTTTTATTATTTGAAGATAAGTGAACCTGCTCGTTCTCAGCCTGACATTGGTTGTCAAAATATTGGCGCTGTACAGAAAATTTCAATTTTTCTTCACCCCAAAGACGAAATATGTATTTAAAAAACAAACAAAAAATATTTATCCAATTAATTATATATTTTTCTTTTTCCTCCCCGTCCATTTTCTATCAACGAAACACAAGTCTATTTACGGAGGGCTACCAAACTCTAAAAATAAAAAATCAAAAAAAAATCCCTTTAGTGCCATCTGAAATTGAGTGTTACAAGCTATTTTTCTCAACTCACTTTTTACTGAAGATAAAAGTTGAAGTAGTTGCCAGTCATTTTTTGTTGTTGTTGCTCATCTTACCAGTTCTGCTACATGGCGCCGAGTGCTGGGCGATAAGTAAGAAAGCAGAGCAAATATTGGGCACCTTTGAGCGAAAAATACTTTGTCGGATATGCGAAAAGAACGAATGGAGGAGAAGATACAACCGCGAACTCTATGAGTTGTACCAGGACGTAGTCCAAAAAGCCAAGATACGTCGACTACATTAGCTCGGCCACATCGAGCGAATGGACAACAACGCTCCAGCACCCCCAAGGTTCGAGACGGCGAAGAAGACCGAACCTCCGATACAAAGACCAAGTTTTCGCGGAAACAGAAAACTTGGTCTTCACAACTGGAAGTAACGTACCCGGGACCGTAGAGGATGGAAGGCAACCGTGCCTCAGGCAGATACTCTCCAAGGATCAGGAACCCTTTAAGCAAGTAAGCAATCTGCCTTGCTACTGCGCCGCTTGTGGAGTTGGCTATATCTACCGGATATATTTAGGAATAAAATTTTTTTAACGAATGTAACCAAGACACTTTATCTTCAAATAAAACATTTATGTTAAATACAATTTATAGCTTAATGAATTCTCAATTGTTGTAGAGCAAAGATAATCTTAAATGAATTAGTTATTGTAATGTGTTTTCGAAAACTATATGCATTCTTAAATACTGGTAATATAATTGAAATAGACGCAAAACCGGAATATCTGCGTTGTGGGGCACTCTATTCAATTGCTCGTATCGTGAATGAATCAGATCTACTTCTTCTTACTCTTGCCCAGAGTCAGTGTATGAGAAGCAACCATTTGTGCCTTTCGTCTATTAAATTCGACAAATTCTTCTTCGAGTTTTTTCCTTGACTCTTCAAGCTTCCGTTTCTCATCGGCATGATCTTTTTTCAATTTATCGAACTTTGCATGAAGCTGTAATTGAGAGAATAGATCCGTTAGAAAAATAGAATAATTTTAATATATGTACTTAAATATTATTTTACCTCTTTTTCGCTTTCTTTTAACTCAGCTTCCTTTTCCTTTACACGCTGAACAAACATTTGTCGGACTTCTTCTTCTTTAGCTTGAAGTTCAGCTAAATGCTGTGACCGTTTGGTCTCGAAAGTTTGTTGGAATGATACCTGTAAGTAAAAAAATTATTTATTAGAGGAACTTCAATGGAGTACAAAATGAAACATAATTGTTTTAAGATCAATGAACGAAATCGAAATGACTATTCTTTACCCCGTTTTCTAAAAAAATCATTTCATAACGGTGGTTTGTGGAAAAAATTCTGCCACGAAACGTTGGGTTTGCCAACTCGTTTTCAAGTGAAAAATGGAAGAAACACATCTCTTACCGCCATTTTATCAGCCCAAGTAATATAGAGCATATAAACATCAAAACTAATGTAAAGAGAGTTTTCAACTATTTCCCATAAGGACGATTAAACAATACATTAAACAGTACACTGTTGCAAAAAACACGTCGAATGTTTCCATGCAAAAATGATTCACTTTTGAAAAATATGTATGTGTGCACTTACCGGTTTATTATCACTATCCACATCGGTAAAACCCATCTGCTCTAGGCGTTTCTGCCGGTAGAGTTCGTAGTGGCGTGTATGAGTTTTCTCACGCATATCTTCCATATTCGTTCGGATTAGCATTTCGCGCAACTTGACGAAATCGCAGTGCGTTTCGTTCTCTACCTGAACTGTGCCCCATGGATATTGGCGAGCACGAATCATTTTATTAGCCACTCGCACAAATTCGGTGCTGCCCACTACTGCAAACGGAACATGGGCATTCATTGCGGTATTTGTTTCGGCCACAGTCTCATCGTCTGTAGGAAACTGGTAAATTTGAACACCGTTATTGTTTAGCTCCTGAATAATTTTTGCCTTAAAACGCTGCAATTCAGCTTTAGAGATTGTATCCGCCTTGGCGATAATCGGAATGATGTTCACTTTGGTGTCAAGTTTTTTCATGCAGACCAAATCAAGAGACTTCAATCCATGACCAGTTGGGCAAATAAAATACAAACACACATGAATGCGACTATCATGACATGTGGAGAGCGAACGCTTTATTTTCAACTCTTCCTGCAGATAAGCTTCAAATTGCGCATCAATGTAGTCAACTACTGCTTTAAAAGAGTCGTCCTTGTTAATTTGATCTCCATAGCCAACTGTGTCGCATATGGTTAACTTCAAGCGGACATTGCTCTCCTGCAGCTCGTAAGTGTGAGCCTTTAGTTTTACATTTGGCAAGGTATGGGGACTGGGTGTAGACTCGAAACTTGTATTGAACAAGGTATCCATTAGAGTGGATTTACCCAGACCAGTCTCACCTACATAGTAGAAAAAAAAAATTATTAGTATATTTGCAGGTATGTTTGTACATGCTTTTAAAGAAATCCTTACCAATGCACATGATATTAAAAACAAATCCATTTTGAACGCTTTTATTGACTAGCTGATCGGGTAGGCTGTCGAATCCAACATGTCCTGATTGCTTCAGATTTCGGAGGTGTTGCTCGTACTGTAAACAAAGACAATTAATTTTAAAAATTTTTAAATTTTCTATTAAGTACAAGATAATAAATTCTTCTCGCCATGCAACCAGCTTATTCAAGAAATTATTTCAAACTAAATCAATGTTCGATGCATTGAAGGAAGACGTTCTCCATTGAAAAACTCCTTAACCTACTTTAATCGTCGCAACACTTTACATCAAGGGCGAATATTCCTATAATTTAAGTGATAGAATGGTTGTGTTTTTGAATTTAATTCATTTAATCAATTCTGACGTCGCGTCGCGTTGTTTGTTCACGTGAAATACGTTATTTACATCAAATACAAAAAACAATATCATACCCAAACCAGCAATAAAAAGTACGTCGATAAATTGAGGAAAATTGCAGCTTTGGTCATTTGGCTTCTAACCTGCACTAACCTCACTTCCGGAAAAACATTCTTTCCGGTTGAGTGAAAAATTGAAGAACCGAAAGATTCAGGTCTTTTTGTTTTTTTTTCCAATGAAAAATATTCCGATCAGGAGCAGAAGGTCAATAGATTGAAGGGAAGATGGCCTTCGGATGTCTTCCTGTGATGCATACCAAGTTTCGCGAATGTCTGACAAACGTCCGAGAGTAATAACTGTCATGAGAAAGCTTCTCAGTTCAACTTATAGATATGGGTATTAACACGTTGGCTGTCTTTGAAATTCACTGGAAAAGTGAAGTCTGACGACAAGTATTTACATTTGAATAAATGTGAGTGAACCTAAAACAATGGTTTAAGTTATAAGTGTCATGTGACTTGTACCATTCTTCTATCGGGCATCCTTAAACTTATATCATTTTTTATTGCCAATCAAGCGTCCATCGAACGCGCATACGTTTAATGACATTTCCGAAAAATGCAATTGAGACATTTATTACTCTCAAATGGAGCTCAACTCCAAATTTCTGACAAGGCGAAATATTTAGGGCGCATATTAGACCGAAAACTGAACTGGAAAGACAATATTCTTGAGCGTACAAAGAAAGCTTCGATAGCTTTCTACACCTGCAGCAGAATCTTCGGGAAAAAATGGGGTCCTAAACCAGCTACCATCCATTGGATGTACACAGCCATCGTCAGACCCATCCTCACGTACGGCTGTCTGGTCTGGTGGCCTGCAGCCGCTAAAGCCACAAACCTGAACACCCTCACCAGAATACGTCTAGCCTGCATAGGCACGACTAGTGCTATTAGGACAACACCCAACGCCGCCCTCGAAACCATGCTCGGGCTATGCCCACTTGACCTCTTCACGAAAGAGATAGCGGCTAAAAGTGCCCTACGACTCAGAGAAACCCGGACTTGGAAAAACAGCCAAATCGGTCACAGCACCATTACCAAGTGGATAAACGCCAACGAGCCTTCGGACTACATGGCCACCCACTTGGATTTCAATCTCAACATCGACTCCAAATTCCCCTCCAGGGAAAGCTGGACAAATGGTGAGATCATAGACCCCACCTCTATATCTATCTTCACGGATGGATCAAAAATGGACGTAGGTACGGGATCGGGCATTTTCTCAGTGGAACCCTCAATTGCCCGGTCCATGAAACTTCCAAACCACGCAAATGTGTTCCAAGCGGAAATTCACGGTATCACCGAGGCCTGCCGACACCTCTCCACACTGAACAACAACAGACAGGTTGATTTTTACATAGACCTTCCAAGCAGCCATCAAAGCCATAACCTCCATCACCACCAAATCTAAATTGGTCCAAAGATGCAAAGAGGAACTCAAATCCCTCAGCACGAGACATAAAATCTCGGTCTGCTGGATCCCGGGCATATGGGTATCCACGGGAATGAGATGGCCGACGAACTGGCCAGGAAAGGCTCAGAATCAGATGATCTACACGCAGAGAACTCTGTATTATTGCCCATCAGTCTCCTCATGTCCAAAATCTCTACAGACTTCTTAAATAAGGCCAACGCAAGGTGGAACACCATCAACGCATGCCGAGTCTCTAGAAAACTTTGGACCCAATTTGACAAAAAGAGGACCAAAGAACTCCTATCATTAAACAGACCACAGCTGTCACTCCTCATTGGAATCCTTACTGGCCACAATTCAATGGCGGCCCATCTCAGGAAAATGAGAATCAGCACCACCGACCTATGCAGATGCTGTGGCGACACAGCGGTAGAGGAAAACTCAACACACTTCCTCTGCGAATGCACAAGCCTCTTCAGAACCAGACTCTGAACCCTCGGAAAACCACAGTTCAAAGACCTTAGTGAACTACCAAACACGCCACCTAAAACCACCCTAAAATTCATCATGAAACACGGACTCAAAAAAGAAACCAACAAATAAACCACCTTTTATGTATTCAGTAACAAATATAAGCGATGAATTTCTCAATGTAATTTGTCACAAATTAATTCAAGAACTTAAAATTCCTCTAAAAATACAAGTTCAGCATGTAAACAACTTTCAACACCACCAGCTAAGCCGCCCCGACTTTTGCTTGCACTACCTATTAACACCACAAACACTCTAGTATTGCTATTCCTCCCACAAAAAACCAATGAGAACCTGTAAAACTTAAACTTTTTTAGCAACAAATTTTGTGAAAAACTTCTTGCAAACGTATCACACTAAAAGAACAAACAACATTTTAGAAGTTTATATAAGAAAATATTTGTTTGTGGAAAACTAACGCAATAATAAGAGTGAGCCATTTTTCCTTCCAATTCTAAAATTTTCTCAGCTCCCCAGACCTCTTTAACTTCTCACTGTTCTTCTTTAACTGATAGCAGCTAGATCAACAAAAAATTTGTGCAGGGAATTAGTAGTTTGCTTTCTCGCTAGACCGGTTGAGTCTACGTTATGATTTAAAATAAATATTTTTGCAAAAATGCGGGGGAGTCCTCATTTAAAATTCACTAATTATGTCGAGACGAACTAATTCTTTTGTCTTTTAGTAGCGGTTAAGGTCAGTAAGAATAAGATATTGTATCTGAGACTTTGAAGAAAATTATTCACAATACTTTGATCAAGTTTGAGCAGTCTAGTAAGTTAACCACGTTAATGAATGCAGTTCATTCATGGCCCATCTGATGGTGGCAACAATATCCGAACAATATCGGGCGAAGTAGCTTTTGTCGTAGCCGAAATGATCTCTATCGACATTTTCGCGGGTGAGATGATCCATTAAGATGAACATCGGGACATCAAGAAGTAGATATTATTAAGAGAATAAATGAAGAGCAGAAGGCAACGTCAATATGTATGTGGTAAAACAGGTGGAATAACACTACAAAAGGCAGATGAACCTACAGCTGATCCCCATCATAGACCAAACGAGTGCATGAGAACCGCAACTATTACTTTACGTAGTTCCTATCAGGTTAAAGCGGGTATTGTTTAACCTGTCAATATTTATATTGACTTGAACACGACCCGACCTTTTTGCTCAGATTGGCACAGAGGTCGCAATACCACTGCCATTGCTTTGCAACAATTTGGAGCACTGTTTCCTTGTACCTTGTACCACATGTTGCGATCAGAGGAGAATTGGGTTGAAATTTGCACTTTCGTAACGAACATCAAAAAAGATCTTCGAATAATCGAGACAGTAAGGAGAGCAGAAGCTGCAACACAAGAAGCATAGCATGAATTGCAAACCAGCCTTTCGAAATAATACCAAACGGCTGTCTCGTGGGGAGAGTGGTAAATCGTATACCAGGAATCTAGTACTCGGGTTTGCGAATCATGCATGCCCTTAGCTCGGGTTACTATAAATACAAAATAGAAAAACTTTGCACAGGAGACCGTATGTGGTCCATGGCCTACCTTCTAGCGACCATTTGTGTTATACTTTTTCTCACAAATAGAAGGACCCTACAGTTTAGAGCCATATAACCGCTTTTTTCGACAAGAAAGAAACAAATGGATCACCCTTTATTAATACAAGTAGCCCTAATTATAAATAAATAAAATAAATTGTATGTACTGAGGAAATTTAGGTAAAGATGCTTTGCAATGACCTTCTACGGTTTTATTTTATTGTCTTTCTCTTCCGCATTTTGCTAGAATAATTGATCCAACAAAATTATCTCTTGCTTTACACAAGATTCGTGTGCGCACCTTCCTACTTGATAATTCTCAGCACCCACTCTGTCGGAATAAAGTAAAACAATGATTATTAGAGCATTCCATGTATTACTCATGCAATACAAATATATTGTGATATTCCCCCCGTGTGCTCTGCGAATTAATGAAGGAAGCAACAAATTGACATTCATCCAGAACGTTTATCCATTACAAGCAACATACAAGTACATATGTATATACCACAAAATGGTGTGCTGTAATTCGAAAGCTGAGCGGCCTCAATAACGTAGACAACCCAGAAAGCCAAATGAAGAGGAACACAAACTGTGCCTTTACTCCAAGCGCACTTGCACTAAATACATATTGATAAGCCACATTTAGCCATTTCCCTTATTATTAAATCAATTTAAATTTTATATTTAGCAACAGCTTCAACACTCATGCTTTAATGTGGAAACAATTAGTCAGCACGGTGTACTAAACGAGTGCAAAGGATGCAACGCCCTTTTTAGAAAATAAACAGAAACTCCTTGGTCTTTTACACATACATAAATTTAATAGCGCTTGCTACATAATTAACAAATTAAATACCTTAGATAGTTCTACTTCGACGGCTGCCATCGCGAGTTATTTTTTCGTATAGATTAAATAAATGAACAATAAAAACAAGATTTCTTCACTGACTACACAGAATAAAGAAAAATGCACCTCTCTCCGTAGCAAAAGTTTTAACTGTCAGGGAATAAAATTTATATAGAAGTTGCACTTTGTATTCACGTCGTTCCACACTTTTTGAAATTGAATGAAGAAGACTAGAAATGAAACTTACTTCTGAGTATATACCTTCCTTGCTTCTATTTAGGGTGTTTAACGTAAACAACACGCTGTATCTCTCTCTAATAAAAATTCAAATAGTCCACTCAGAGCAGACCTGTTCGATTAAATTAAAGAGCTATTCACAGCTCAGCGACTTGCGAATACGAACAAGGGAGTATTCGCATATTTTGACTTTTATTCACAGCAACTTTTTTTTTAGTTGCAGCAATCTGCGAATTTCTCTTGTCAATCGTTGCATATTAAAAGAATTGTGAAGTTAAACTCTCGCGAATATTTTGGTCGTGCGAATGTGGATTGCGTTCCTCAGCTTTGGACTGCGAATAAAATTTGACAGTTCGCAAGAAGTATGCGCCTATTCGCCGAAAAATCAGCGAATTTCTATTAATTGATAGATAAATAAAGCTCTGCTCTTTTGGAATAGTAAAATTGTCAATTGTGTGCCTCCAAATGTACTAAAAATGGTTTGTTCACCTGTCGCTGAGCTGAGAAAGGACCTTTAGACTTAGGACCATAAGTTCACAACAATTTTTGGTACGCGGAGGACTTTCATGAAATTTCAAGGGCTTAAAAAAGGAACTTTTGCTTTATATCAATTCTTGGCTAAATTATCACGTTTCTTTCTGATGCGTGTTTTGGTGAGAACTATGCAATGTAAAGTAAAAGCTTCTCACCAAAACTATCCTCAGTCAATCTGATTTAGTAGCTTTTTTAATATTTGAAGATTGGTGCACCATTGATCTGGTCGTTGGGCGGCCTGACATTGGTTGTCAAAATATTCGCGCTGTTGCTTCATCCCAAAGACGAAATATGTATTTTATCAACAAACAAAAAATATTTATCGTATTAATTATATTTTTCTTTTTTCCTCGCCATCCATATTCTTTCAACGAAACACAAGAAATGTCCAATTACGGAGGGCTAAATCAAAAATTTAAAAAAATAGTCCAACGCAATACACACTGCTCCACGGCACTCACTTTTCGTAATTTTGAAAGAAAATTTGTTCGTACATAATTCATGCACATGCCTGGATAAGTCTTTACACTAGATAGTGATAGGAATCTTACTTCACTAATACATTATTTCCAAAATGTGGTCAACTAAGGAATTAATGGGTTGTCCAAAGAAAAAAAAAAAAATAGAACGGACGTCTTTTTTCTTTAACAAGATGAAATAAAAAAAAAAATCTGGGCGCATACGAACTACTTTCTTTTTTTGTCATTAACAAGTGGCACATATATTTTAATTTCGCCTAGTGCATTCCTCACTTTCAATCCAAGAGTTGCGATTCGTTAGTAATCATAAGTGTAACGTATCACTTGATTTTTATTCCTATGAAAGCTCATCCGCTCACGGAAAGGATAATTTGGCATAGGAGCAATATGTCCCTTATATCGTAAAAATGGTAGCATACGATCATACGCATATGTACATATATGGCAATGCTGTGTAAATGTGACCTCACACTCAAGTTCCGAAAGGACTTCGAAAAAAACATAACCTTCTAAATTTTGACATTTTCGTGTAGAAAAACGTACACAAAGTATAATATTCAAATTAATTTTTGTTGGTTTTACTGTTAATCTCATTATTCTCTAAATACAAAAAAAAAAAAATAATCATAAAAATAAATATATAAATCACTTGCATGTGCACCAGTTCTGCAGCTATGGATGACGACTTTACCACAACAGATTTCCAAAAGAAATTAAAAAGATCCTCCAGTGAAGAGTTTGTCGATTTAAACTTCTTTGGCTCCGATAATGATAATACAATGCCTGAAATGTATTCCCTGAAAAGATCTTTATCAAATAATACAGACGCTGACCGAACAAGTGATGATAACAAAAAGAATGCAAAAACAAAAAAAGAGCTCGAAGAAGAGGAGCGAGAAAAAATGCAAGTTCTAGTATCCAATTTCACAGAAGATCAACTAGACAGATATGAAATGTATCGCCGATCGGCGTTTCCTAAAGCAGCCGTAAAGCGCCTAATGCAGACTATTACTGGATGTTCAGTGTCACAGAATGTGGTGATAGCGATGGCTGGGATAGCCAAAGTCTTTGTTGGAGAGATTGTCGAAGAGGCTTTAGATGTCATGGAAACTGCCGGTGATTCAGGAGCACTGCAGCCAAAATATCTACGAGAAGCTGTACGGAGGCTACGAGCAAAGGGTAGAATGCCGATTGGCAAGACTTCGAAGCAATTCTTTAGACTCAATTAGTAAAAAGTTTCACTTAAGCGTTTCGTGAATATATCTTATTTTTTAGTAACTATATTTTGAGGTGTTTGATTTGAGATTATAAGAGTCTTTCTAATGGCAATATACTCGTTTAATAATTCAACGTAATCTATAACGTGTAAACGTAGTGCCCAGAAGCTAGGGTACTGAGGAGGTGATACACACCTTGAATGACTTTTTTGTTCTGGAATGGTTTTGCTCTTAAATAATTCGAGTTACAATGTCCGGTAATAAGGTAGTAGGAGGATTTCCCATGATATGGCTACCTCTTGGAGACCAAATAATTGGTTAATAACCCCATTAGTTTGGATTCAATTCACATTTTGGCCGTCAGGGATTTTACCCATCCTCTACCATGGGGAGGTGTGCGCGAATAAGGATTTTGATTTCATCGATACTAATACTCAAATGGCATTTCATAGAGATTTAGGAAGACAAACTCCTAATCCCCCACCTTGTTAATTAGTGTAGGCAATTTTCAGCTAATTTATATTTTTTTAAATAATTTTTCCGTTACTATCCTAAGTTTCATTAGTGCTCACACATTTTCTATTGGATTGGCATTCGGTGACGGCCAGTCTATGGTTATGATGCTATTTTACTCTTTGCAATGGGTACAAAATCTACAGCGATGATTTGTATCATTATCCTATTGGAGCAACAAAATTGCGATTTTTCCTGTTGTAGAGTTTTAAGATTTTTACAATTTCAACATTCGCTCTGCACTTAACATTTTCGTAAAACAGAAAATTCAGAAAAGCAGCTACAGCTGTGTTCAAAATAATAGGAGCGATATCTCGATTTTTGTTGAATTTTTAACTATATTTTTTTAATTTTCTATTTTTTTTTTTGAAAACAGAATTCATGTTATTTATCAATTTGTTTTAAAAACTTTACGTAGAGTAAAAAATATATTAATAAAAAATCATTGTATTCCAGGTCCTTAGTTTACCTGTTCAAAATAATAGGAGTGCCGATAAAAAACAAAAAAAAAAATACAGAATAAGATTAAGTATTTGAAAATATATTTAGGGTTAAGTTTAGGAAGCTTAATACTTTCTTGAAAAAACCTTTATTGTTTAATACCGCCTTACGACGACGTGGCATAGAGTTCACAAGATGCCGACATCGAATGGGTGTTATTCTACGCCAGGCTTCACGACAACCCTCCAAAGCTGTTGGTTGTTTGCTTGTTTGGCATCTGCAATATATGTTTTATGGTGTGGTATACCACAAGTTTTCTATCGGATTCAGGTCGACGGACTCTGGTGTCCACTCCACAACCTGAATACCTTTGACCCGAAATCAATCTTTTGCTTTTCACTGGTGTGCTTTGGATCGTTATCTTGCTGGAACAGCCATTTCAACGGCATTTCATGATTCCATTTATTAGATGTATAGGTTCCACTCCGTAATAAGAAAAACATGCCCATACCATGACCTTCGCACTACTATGTTATGGGTTTTACTGTGTACTGAGGCAAATATTCTGTATTGGACGGACGACGGCTGTATTGTCAGGAACCAGTTCCACCAAATAGAACAATTTTACTTTCGTCCGTCCAAAGTATATTGTGCCAATCGGGATGATTTTTAGCAAATTTGATGCGAGCTTGCAGATGTTTTTTTGGAGTGGGACCTTGCGTGGGCTTCTGGCGTAAAGTTTATGTTCTAGAAGCCTTCTGCAAATCCTGACATCACTAACAGGAAGTTGAAACTTATCCAGTATAACCTTGGAAGATGCCGCTGGGTTGTTTTTGCTATATCGCACTGTCATTCTGTTAAGAACGTTTAAGGTTTTCCATTTCCGTCCCCGCATTTCTGGCTTTTCTGTATAATTAAATGTATGAGCTATTGCTGAAATACTACATCCAAGAGTTTTTGAATGTTCTTGTACGATTTCCCCATTTGGCGTGGTTAACAAATGAGTCTTCGTTTTTCCTGGTTTATATGCTTTCCTCGCCCAACTACGATTATTTTCGTAGTATAGACCTTTGCCAAGCTAACACGTCATTAATAAAAAAATATAACAAGCACATCACGAATAGTCTTGAGCAGTTAGGTCCTGGAGGACATACGGTCTGTTGCGGCAAGTATTTGTATTTTTTTTTGTATTTAAGCAAATGAAAGGACTTAAACAGGGGGAGAACTTTAACCCCATTTTATTCATCATATTTTTGGGCGAGATCGTAAACACTGGAAGGGCCAAACAGTGGTCTGAATGAGAAGACTGAACCTCATCTATCTACAGTATCTTCGTTACGCAGAAAATTAATCATTGTGGCGAAGTAGTAGTAGTCCAGAAGGGATGACTCGCACAGAAATGAAAAGAACAAGCATAAACAGGCGAAGCAGAAGAATTGCTAAGTCCCAAGTGTTGTAGAACACTTTTTTTTTAAACAAAAGGCTAAAAAAACTTTTTATTCTTCTTTAAAACGTTAAACAGTCCAATTTGCTGTCTCTAAAAGTTTATTCCTCTGTATCTCTTTACATCTCTTGGACGAAAGTAGCCGGGAAAGCGGAGCAAATACGAATATGACGGAGCTGAGAAGTGCTGGAAAGTAATACGGCATTGTAGTAGTAAGATTGATACTTTTCCCTCGATTTAAATAGTGTCTGAACAAATTTTAACCGAAGGCAATCGTTTTTCTTTTAAACAAAGTCCCATAAATTTTCTCACAATTACCGTTTATTTACTTAAATTAGAAATTAAAAATTTAAATCCACCAATCAATGGCATTGTGAGAATCTCTTGCTATGCAGTACGAATTTTATCTAACAGAAACGGAGCTGAAAAAAAGATTTAACATCCAGAATGTTTTAGCAACTGAAAGAGGGACTAACCTAGTCGAATCAGGGTGCAAAGAGCGCCGAAAATTATAAAATTCGAGCGGACATTATCGCGGACACGTTTTTGCTCTTCAGCTGGGTCAACTTGTGGTGGCATACGGAACATTTTTAGGAATTTTCGGGAAGTCTTCTTTTGATAAATTTATTAATATTCAGAATAAATATGTAGACTATTATTGATTTCGTTATAAGAAAACTCGTGCGAGCAAGTGCAAAACTCGGAGTAGTTGTCGATATGACATTTGTTATCAAATCCAGGGAGGCGTTCTCAATTCAGGCAAAGCAACAGTACTTTGTTTAGGGATTTAGTCTTAAGGTGCGCAACTGAGAACGAACACCCTTATAAAATTTTAATTTTAAATGTGAACGTTGCGATTGGTAAATATGAATAGCTAAACAAATAAAACTATATTATTCTAAAATTCATTATAAAAATGGGAAAGGCTTTGCTGAAACGGTTTGCAAACATTTTAATTTTTAATCGAAATAAAACTTTAAGTCACCAATTAATTCGTATGTACAATATATCAATTAAAAAAATTGAGAAACCTGGTTCATTTTTGAAGAATAAGTCATGCATGAGTCCTTGTAATGGACTCGAAAACATAGCCGCAGTGAAAGTGTTACACTGAAACCCCAAGAACATCAATTTGTCATGATTACAAAAATTAAAGTCGAAATTCATAACGCAAGTTGATATATTGAGTAGAAACAATGTGCTTTAATAGGGCAATTTGAAATGCTACTTCAGGCTTTGTGGTCGCGTTAGATCTTAGGTATCGTAAACGCCACCACGTAGAGCTACTTTCGTGCGGTTAACAGCTGTCAGCTAACAGCTGTTTTCTCATTTCTTATTTTTTTTTTTCGCCCTCGATCGTTTTTCTTATAAATATTTTATTTGAACAATAAAATTATGAGTTCTTTTTTAGAAAAAAAACTCATTAATGTCGTCCGAGAGAACGATTTGTTTTTCGGTACGAAGTAATTAAACGAGACCAAATATAGGCAAAATTTGCAAAGCTTGATAAACCAAGTAAGTAGTTGCCATTTAATTAACGGGCTCCCAACCTGTGTAGGGTCCCTGCCTGAGACGCGACATCATTGCATCCTCTTCGATCCTGGTCATACTGCTTCCAGTTTTCCAGACCAGTCGCTCTGGCATCCGCATTAGTTTAGTTCTTAAAACGGTGGTTCGTTTTTCCTTGTCGTCTCGACCTGGGGGCTGGGATTCAAAGATCCTCTTAGATGGAGCATTATTGTCTATTCGTTCGATGTGGCCGAACCAGTGTAGTCGAAGTGTTTTGGCTTTCGGACTACATCCATATCTTTATACAGCTCAGAGTTCGCGGTTGTATTTTCTCCATTCGCCTTCCTCGCATATGGGGTGCATTCGATGAAGAATTTTTCTCTTGAGTATTCAACATCTGCTCTGGTTTCCTGATTATCGTGCAGCACTCGGCTCCATAAAGCAGAACTGGCAGGATAAGTGTGTTGTAAGGAGTTTTGAACCCAATTGTTTCGCCAAAACGAAGTAGAAGCAGTTTCCTTGGCTAAGTCTTCGTTGACTTGATAATTACTCCGAGTCGTTCGTGGGGTTCATGTTTACTCCGAGGAAGGTAAACTCCTTAACAACTTTTCGTTCTAGGCGGTGGATATATGCTGCTTAGTTTTACTGACAACATGTACTTAGTTTTGTCCTTGTTTACTTCAAGTCAGTTTCGCCTGCTCTTCGATGTCCGTAAAAGCTTCAATGACGGCACGTTGGGAGCGACCCATTATGTTGATGTCGTCTGCTCCCCCAATAGTTACTATTTGTTCCAGCACTAGGTTGAAGAAATCATATGATAGCGTGTCTCCTTGCCGAAATCAGGGTACATGTTTGAAACAGTTCAGAAGTACAATACTGTTTCCGAACTGCACATAGCACATAGCGTGTGTATCAGCGTAAGATTAAACAACTAAAATATTGAAGGATGTGAATGACCAAATTTTCTCGTTTATGAAACAAATTTCTCCCCAGGAAGACGTTCCGCTTCATATCGCCTTAACCTCGGTGAAAAATTTTATCATTAGCATTGTAAGTGTCAACATATTATTCTGATGAAGAATTTGCCGATACTTCATAGATAAAAGTTTTTTTCATTTTAGATAAAATGAGAAAATATCTACTTTCTGATTGAAAAGAGCGCTCAATGTAGCTATTTTAAAAGAATGTGCACCAACTGCTGCAGGGATAAACTGTGCTTAGTAGCCCAATTGTTTTGAAACTCTTGCCTTGTCTTATTTTAAAAAGGATCCTCAATACAGTAGGCCAAAGCAACAATTTAGTCCGAGTCAATGTTGGTCCCTCGGAACGTCCGGACATCTATAAAACTGGAGGAGTGCTTGCGTCGATCGTGATGTGATGAATTAGCTTGAATGATCAGGAGATCTCTATGTTCCCTTGTAAATATCGAGAAGCGGGAACCGCGTACTAGCTACAACAGCAGCTCGCTCAAAGTAAAGTTGATAAACCAAATTCCCTTATCGGGGATAGTGTCGTGTGAGGCTGGATCTTCCTAGCTTTCGCCCAGGGAAAATTTTAATGTCATAGCTAGGGACTGCCCGTATGTCTTGTCCCAGAACATGTCTTTCTGCTCTGTAGGAGCATGCGCTCATATTAGACTAATGATGGCGAATTTAGCCTTAATGCGAATGTTGTTGTAAGGCGCTCGTCCACATATCTGAGATTTAAAACCTTTTTCCTAAGTCTGCCTACAACAAAAAATCCACATCCAAATATGTAGGTGCTGCTTTTTTCCGGAGATTTTCATTCTCTTCTTGCTTGGCCCATCCCATTGCACTTCTCGGATGGCGGTGATATCTCTTTTGGGGCAATTTAGGGCCGCCGCTAATTGTTCGGCCACGGCCTATTAAGCGACATTCCATGTACAGATCCGAAGATTAAATCGCAGACATGTTGTGACCAAGGTACGCCTCCAAAACGACTGATAACACGGTTACTTAACTTAGTACGCAATATATCGATGCTTTGAAAGCTAATGGAGCATATGGCCCCATTAATTTGAGACTAAAGTCTACACAATTCGAAATCATGCACAAAAAGACTTTTATCATGCCTTTGTAGTGTATTCCGTTGAAAATGATGTTGTCAACTTCATTTTCAAAAAAGTATGGTCCAATGATGGCACCACTCCAAAATCCACACCAAACAATCATTCTTTATAGATGTATGGCCATGGACAGTGGATTTTCGTAATCCTACATTTTTGCTTGCTGGCATTGTCTCAAAGGTGAAAAGAGTTTTTTCACGAAAAGATGATGTTGCGACCAAAACCGACTTCATTTTCCAACTCATTTGATGTAATATTCTTCTCCGAGAAGTGCGATTGACGTTCAGTTGTTGAGCTCTGCAGTGAGTTGAGGTTCTTGAGTTTTCACACACACTTTGGGTAACACCAGCAATTCTTTCGTCCGTGCGCACGCGCACGTGGATAACTTTTGTTATCCAGAAGAACAACAGTTCTGAAAACTTTTTTTTATCAATTTCCTCACACCAGCCGCTGAGGGATCTTGATTTGGAGCAAGAATTATTTTCAAATTTTGCATAATTTCACATTCACATAACATTTTTTTTGAGAAATCATTTTTCAATATTTTGCAGCATTGTTCAAGCGTAAAATGATCCATTTCTTTCCGCGGTGGCCGAACACTACGTATTTTTCAGTTCATTGAGCGCATTAATGTTTCCGGCGTCGAAATAACATGCTTTTCGAAACGAAACGAACAGATACAGATACGTTACAAGAAAGTATGCAAATATCTTAAGGTACGGGGGACTGGGGATAGCTTCTCGCAACCATTCAGGTTGCGCGTGTAGTGTTTTTTGCCCGAATAGAACGGACATACATTCTAATGCCATATCCGAAAACAATTTTTTGATAACGTGGTAATTTGCTGACTAACCTCGTTCGGCAATCGTGAGTTTCTGCAATACTGTACGATAAATCAATTATGTTAATCTTATTAGTTTTCTTCTTTTAACCGGAAATTGGGTATCATAAATAAAAGGGACCGCAGGATATATTATTAGATCTGATGACAATCCATCCAACCTAGCCTAGCTTAGTTAGTACTACATTCTATATTTGCGATACTTAAGCTCCAAGCTTCTCCTGTTATAAATCAATCAAATCACATACATACAATATTTTTATAGAGAAGAAAATGAATTTTAATACGTTTGGATATTCCAAAGAGCGCCGCAATTTCGGACGGCAATGCCTTTTTTCTGATCGCAATGAGCTCCTCCTTAGTATACCACAACGTGCCGACTTACGCTTGCACTATATTCTTCGAAATCCAGTCGATCGTGGAACCCAATTAAGTGTTCAAAAAGGCCAAAGCACAGTTTTAACTGAAAACGTCACACTTCAACATCACGGTATTTTGCATATGGAAGGTGGATGGCCTAAGGATGTAAACATACTCGATGAAGAACAGACAATGCGTCATAGAAAGAAAGTTGAAAGAGATGACGCTTGGGGAATACAAGTTGTCGACTTGAGTAAGGTACTTTTCATACTTAATTTTATTAAGAAAAGTTTTTTTACGCCACCAATTTAACAATAGATTGCTACAGAGTGCATTCTACAGAACAGTGCAGTTAATATTTATGAAGATTATTTTTCCGAGGTAGAAAAGATAGAGATAAGATCAAGCTTTACTTCAAAGCCAATCAATATTTATCACGATCCAGTAATACCGTTTCGAACTACTGTACAACTTGATTGGTGTCCGGGTAACATCAAACATATTCTCTCCTTGCACTCCAATCTTGATTACTATCCGACAACCGATGAGCCTAATGATTTCTTCATTTGGGATATAGAGAATCCTCTTAAAACAGTTTTAACTTTAAATGGGTCTACCTGGACAAGAAAGGCTTGCTATTGTCCCCGAGATGAAACACTCATTGCGGGTGGATTTACCGACGGAAAAGTGGGTATATGGGATGCACGACTCGGTGGCAAACCTGTTGAAAAGTGTCCACTCGAGGCAGCACATCGTGAATCCGTTTCTGCTCTTTGTTGGGTGCATTCAAAGTCTAATACGGAATTTTATTCTGGATCGTTGGATGGGTCGGTACTCTACTGGGATGGCAGAAATCTTAAGAAATCGTATATGCAATTCTTACTCGATCCGGAAAAAACGGATGAACAATTACGATCGCGAGCACATGGTTGTACGGTTCTTGAATTTGAGTATACCATTCCGATTAGGTATGTAGCTGGTGATGACATGGGTCATATTTTCCTTGGAAA
Organism: Blera fallax; assembly: GCA_946965025.1. Lineage (NCBI taxonomy): Eukaryota > Metazoa > Arthropoda > Insecta > Diptera > Syrphidae > Blera > Blera fallax. The sequence goes on from OX337245.1 coordinate 25,243,919, forward strand.
TCGAAAAGGAATGACACCAATGGAAACTCTTATCCTAAACTATAAACTATTCTCTGGTCCAATTAGAACTATAGAAAGAAATCCATTTTTTGTGAAGAATTTTTTAATTATCGGAGATTGGTTGGCAAAAGTGTGGTCGGAAGAATGCAAAGATTTTCCGACAACATTGTATTTTCAGAAAGGTGTCCAGTTTATGTGTGGTACCTGGAGTACATCTCGGTGTTCAGTATTCCTGACGGGGGATATTAACGGTGTGGTTGATTTCTGGGATCTCCTTCTGAATCAAACCGTACCTATCTTTAGCTTAGATCTTAAGCATACGGTTACATCAATTCGATTTAGAAGAGATGGATCATTGGTAGCTGTGGCCCTAAAAAATGGCGACATGTACTTGCTTAAATTGGATAATGCTCTTCGTCATAGCGGACCTAAAGAAAAGGCACTTTTAGCTTCGGTAAGAGATATAAAGCAATGTGATGTACAGAAAATGATTTTTTTTTTTTTACCTCCTTTTAGCTGTTCGAAAGAGAAACATATCGTAGCAAGCTCCTTCAAGATCGAGTTGAAGAAATCAAGTTAAAAGCTTCACTGGCTGTAAAGAAAGTGCATGTTGACGACGATGAATTCTTCGATGAAGGCGAAGGTGAGGAAGTTAAAAAGGTCGAAGAAGAAGGAGAAGAAGAAGGAGTGGATAAGGATCAAGATCCGGAATATACGGAGGTCAGAAATCAATTCTTGCAAATTGTCGAACAAATAATGGAAAAATGGAAGGAGAGAGAGTTTATTTCCGAGGCTAGTCCATTTGAGGGTGAAGTTTTTGATATTAAATCGTACTCAGTTGTGGAAGAACCAAAAGAGGAAGATGACTGATTTCGATTTTATTTACTTTAATAAACTGTAATTCTTTCGCAAAATTCATTTAAACTCAGTTTCTTTATGTCCACGACTTGAACAATCAAATTCAATCGAACTGCTGTTGTTTTTTTAACGAGCATTTTTACTTCAAGTCTTTCCAGTAAAAATTGCCATTTAAGGATCTCTTTCTGCTTATCACTGCTGCGGATGAAGTCTTCTGTGGTGAGTTTTAGAATCTGCTCGGCTACGGGCCCACTGAGGCGGCTTTCAATGAGAGTTCCAGTGTGATCACTAAAATGAATATTTATGTCAATGAAGTGATCGAATCTATCACCGCTGTAGTTAAATGAGAAATTCATCTGGCATTGATCGTTGTCACAGAGATCTTGCTCGCGAATCATTCGATGACCGCAGGATTTGCTGAAAATATAAGTGTTCACATGATGTATGGGATGGAAAAATACTTACCACTTTCTCGCGATGACGGAAGTGTGTCCATCCAGCTCAAACTTGGTGACAGTAGCTAGAAGAACAGCGGTAAAGTCTAGCGAATCATCCTTAATTACACCATTTGCTTTATCATAAATTTGTTTAACAGTCATAAGAGTCGTTATTGAATTAGCTGAAACAATTAAGCGGTAGAATATTAATATGTCAAAGTTTCAAGGACAGCTTAAAGTATAAAAACATTCGGGGAGTAAACATTTAGTGCCCAATTATTTTCTAAAAAATATACGCCTATTGGCGTTCTAAATAACATGAGTTTAAAAATTCAAATATGTACATACTTATGTATGTATGTAAATACAATTTGACACTTCCCTTCTTTCGTACTTGTCAACGTTTACACTAAGGAACCGTGCCTTAGATCCAGGTGGCAGCGGAGGAATTCTCCGGATGTAATTAACGGCGGTGTCTATAGTTCCAGCCAGGAACTACTTAATGAACACCTTATATGACCTACTTCGGAGTCCAGGTCTATGAGGATCCAGCCCCATGTTGAGGGCTGAACGCAGATTCGTCACTGAAGGCAGATAAGTCTAACAATTAGTCTAACACGCCAATATTGTCCTAATAAGCCCACATGCCCCCAAAAATTAGAACAATGATGATACCAAGGATAGATTCCACGAGGGCCAAATGAATGAGAATCCTTTGGTAATACTTTAGTAAAGTAAAGCCTATACCAATAATAGGCTCAGACTAATCGACTAAACAAGAGGCATACTGAGCGGCGTGTTATGAGGGTTCATAGCTGTTCACAAACTGTACTAGTATAAGAATAGGGTCAAATACTGGCTTCTTAGAAGGAATAAAACTTCCCGTAAACAGCTACTGGTCAAGAAAATAGGAGCTATTGCAGGAATGATGGTCGGAAGTATTACCAAAGACCAAAAAGACCGGACAGAAGCTTGCAGGGTCGAACAAGTAAACTTAGTAACAGAACAGAACAGTCGACGCTGAGGATATGGAGAGAACACTTTTGCAGACTGCATAGCGGAGTGCTATCAAGATACTCAACTAACAAGAAGTCAAGTTAATTAGTACATTACTAAGATTTAAGACTGGGTTAACAGAATAAAGTCATCTTTTACTGGGCGCTAGAATACGCAGGAGTAGAGGGAAATGCATCATCCAAATCCAACGTGAAATTTCAAAAAACATGTCCATTATACTAGGATCGCCGCAAGGTGCACAATGGTTCCATTGAGCCCTGCACTGCACTTACATCCCATCTTTATCTATATTGGTTTTTAAAACAGATCCACAGATAATCTCATATTTTGAGGACTTTGTACTCAAAACATCGTACCGATCGTTAAGGCCCCTTAATCCAATAAACTAAACCTTAAGAATATATCCGCATTTCATTAAAATCTAAATAAATATCTAAGTCCATGCGAACACGTCCTTACGCGAACGCAAACTTTAAAATGATGTAAAATGTTCATATTTTTATGGTTCTAAGACTGTAAGTTTTAGTTGATAAAAAAGAACCTACGATCTGGTAAGGCATCACGGGCACCTCTTGAAAATATGTCCCATTGGATAACCGGTGCAGTTGCCGCATATTCTGCAACTTTTACCATCTCTTTTCCAATGGGATTCTCAAACATCAAACTTCTGGAGCTCAATCCTAATGTTGTTGTCTTATAAAAGTCTGAGTATCCCACTTTTACATCAATTAAATGCAAAACTGTTTGCAATGGCTTCCAGTATTGCTGTGACCGTTCAATCCATCCACTGTTCCATATGGTCAACCCCATTCCACTGGGGAGACTCTTGTCAATCACTACCAACTCTAAACATTTTAAAGGAAATCCAGATTTGGCTCGCACGTCTTTAACTGGTTTCATTACAGCTATTGCCACAAGCAGATCCACATAATGACCCTTAAAGTTCACATTTGTCGAGTTGATGTCAGATAAATTTAAAACGCTGCTTAGCGACCTGATTGAAAATTTGCAAAGCGTTGGCAATTCTTTAATCTCTCCAACGTGTTTTTCTATGAATCCAATGCCTTCGTTTAACACCAATTGGAATGGCAGCGTGACGATCGGCTGAAACTGTTGTTCTTGTTGATTATCTCGGATGGGAACAACCCTTGGGCAGATTATATCGATAATGTCGTAAATTTTGAACTTTCTATGATAATCCTCAATTTTATCCTTGGATCCCCAGCATTTACAGTTGGTAATACAATACTTGCTATCGCGAATGGTAAATAGAGCTACGCTACGATGCTCAGTTGATTCTTTTGGTTGGAACACATTTGGATCGGTTTTCGAAAGAATAACTGCGGTGATAACAATGTCGGTGGAGTCGATTGAGACTTCGTTAAGAGTTTTTCGACATACGTTCGCCATTTGCGTCGAGTTTTTTTTTTATCAAGTTATGGAGAAAGAGGGTTTAAAAAATATATTATATATCAAAGCGGATATGAAAAACGGCAGTAATGGCGTTGTACATATATCGTGTGAAGTTGGTGACGGTTAGAATGGCAGCATTTTTCGTTACGGGTATATTTAAAAATTGCTTTGAAATACATATTAACTTTTTAGATGCTAACTAAAGGTAAGATAACAAAATGTATATTTTAAGACATGGGCTTTTTTCCTTAGCCGTGTGCTTTACCTGCTGCGCCACTTGCCTTTTCCCTCGAAGTAGAAGGCTATGCAAGGAAGCGCTCGCAAAGAACTAACTTGAGTTGAACAAATGTCGCATGCCGGTTCCAATTATACGAAAAGGAAACTATTGGAGAGATGAATAATTTAACACATTTAAACTAACAGATTGACGTCCTCAACAGACGTAAAAAGCACAACGATTTACTGATTCGTACCCTGAATTGGTCACGTGTAGCAATTTCACATATACGACGTTTAAATGTCCGTTACAAGATTTCAAAGTCAAAATCACTGTAAGCTTTGTTCAATGAGGCTGCCCAGCTCAGTCCAAAGCATGTAAATTACAGGTTTTCGTGTTCAATGAGAAAAATTTCTGTCCAGCTCATGTTTGCTTTTTGTTCAATGACTCTGCCTGGACTCTGCTCTGAGCAGAATTTCTGCACTTACTTTTGAGGTAGAACAGATTTGTGAGAAACGTCAAAATCAGCTGTGATTGCAAATCGTCGCTGGATTCCAAACTATCACTTAAAAAACTATTGTTACTTTCTGAATCCATCGCCTCTAATACCATTTGCTCCAACAAATTAAGTTCCATTATTTTATTGTTTTTATTTTACGATTTATACTAAACTTGTAAACTGAAATAATTATCCAACAGTCGAAAATGAAGTTGTCATTTTTGACAACTAACATATGGCTGTATTTTTCTGTTCTACCTTTGATCTGACATTTTTCATAAATTTGTGCTGCTCTGCCTTGCATTTTTTCTCATTGAACAAAGGTAATACCACCGTGAAGCACAGCCTGTTCGACATCGCTCTAGAGGCAACATGGGCTATTGGCTGATTAAGAGAACCCTTACCAAATTGATAATTTTTAGTTGATGGAGATCCTTCCTCCATTGTGAAGGATGCATGAGCCAATATCGATTTGGTTAGGATGGTAAATATGCAAAGACATACCGACCAGAAGCTTCATTCAGAAGAAATTTAACATTAAAAGATTGAAATTGCAAATCTCCTTATGCTATGACGATACCCTTTACTGGTTTTGGAGCTATGTGTGAAAAAACGACTACAGATTCGAACTGGAGCTAGTTCTGAACACAAGGAAAGTCAACCTAAAAATTGCGCAGCGACCGAAGTTCTGAAGTCATTGCGTCAGTCGGCATATATGTATTCAATTCGCAAGTTCATTAAGACTCCAATGTGTGTTATACCAAAAGCCACTTCACCTTTATTGCTTATGATATCACTGCCAAGAGGAAGTAGGTTTCAACAGTGCAAGTACAGCTGAGACAGTCTTACTTACTATTAAATGTAAAAAAAATATAATAAATATAAATATGCTGACCTTAAAAGTATTGTACACTTTAATCGCCTTTTTAAACGCTGGCTTTTCATATAATAAGTGTGTTCCATTTAAAGATGCTTCAGGGATTCTCCATAGATTCCTCAGTTTCTGAAGTTGTTTATTATATTTTATTTATTAAATTAGGATTGTATGGAATTCTGCGATGATTTTTACGCTGTTATTTAGTTTAAAAAAAAAAACGCAAAACAAAATGGTTCTCATGTCAATTCCAGATATGATTCATCGCACAAAGAATTGTTGAACAGAAAATATTTCTGAGGAACACGTCTAATTGTATTCACGTATTATACTAAAGATCAGTTCATCCCTGGTTTAAATTCGTGCAAATGACAAAGACTTGGCATCACTAACATAAATCAGAACTTTAATTTTGACATTTGCAATATACCATCGCCGGTGAAAATTTCACTCGCTGGTTAATTCATGTAAAACACAACAAATTTTTTACTTCAGCAAATAATTCTTGCAAAAAATTAACACCGTTTGTCAAAAAATTGTATAGAAATTGATTGCTTTGAGTCAATTCCCTCAATTGACGATAGAATGCCGCTAATGCCGCTTCCTCCAATGATGCAGGTGAGCGAACAAAGAAAACAATTTCCTTTCAAAACAAAAAATTAAATTCTCAACTCGCACGAACAGAATGCAATCGAACCCATGCAAGTGGATGCGCAGCCAGAAGACAACGAGAATAATGAAGATAACAATTTGATTGTCGAGAATCCAACGCTTGATCTCGAGGTGTATGCCAATTCTTATGCAGGCCTCGCCAAACTCTCACGACTAATTTTCGTCGCCAATGTATGTCCATCTTTGCGTCTTGATGCATTGAAAATGGCTATTAACTATGTCTCAACAACGTATAATGTCCCTCTGTATCAAGTGTTACACAAAAAGTTGGCTGATATGAATGTTGGGGCGATGTTGCCGGATGTGGCTGCACAGTCTACACCGCAGGACGTGCCAACATTCGACCCTGTTTGGGTTGAGACGAAGACTAAAAAGGCAGCCCTAAAGTTAGAAAAACTTGATAGCGATTTGAAAAATTACAAATCGAACTCAATCAAGGAGAGTATCCGTCGAGGACACGATGACCTCGGTGATCATTACCTTAATTGTGGTGACCTTTCTAATGCACTCAAGTGCTATTCTAGAGCTCGCGATTACTGCACCAGTGGCAAACATGTTGTCAACATGTGTTTGAATGTAATTAAGGTATCGCTTTACCTCCAGAACTGGTCTCACGTTCTTAGTTATGTTTCCAAAGCTGAGAGTACACCAGATTTTGCTGAGGGCAGTAAAGAGGCAAATCAAACAGTTCTGACTCGCCTTAAATGTGCAGCAGGACTTGCCGAGTTACAAACAAAGAAGTATAAATCAGCTGCAAAGCATTTTCTCTTGGCGAATTTCGATCACTGTGATTTCCCCGAAATGATATCGCCAAACAATGTTGCTATGTACGGTGGCCTGTGCGCCCTGGCCACATTTGACCGCCAGGAACTTCAAAAGAATGTAATTTCGAGCAGTTCATTCAAACTATTTCTAGAACTGGAACCACAACTGAGGGACATCATATTTAAGTTCTACGAATCGAAGTACGCTTCATGTCTGAAGTTACTCGATGAGATTCGCGATAATCTCTTGCTTGACATGTATATCGCCCCTCATGTCAATGCTCTCTATACAAAGATTCGCAATAGGGCACTTATTCAGTACTTTAGCCCATATTTATCGGCAGATATGCGCAAGATGGCTACCGCATTCAATCGTAGTGTCGGCGCTCTGGAGAACGAGGTCATGCAATTAATTTTGGACGGGCAGATACAAGCTCGCATTGATTCACATAATAAGATTCTTTATGCCAAGGATGCTGACCAGCGCAGTAGTACTTTTGAGAGAGCTATAAACATAGGGAAGGAATATCAACGGCGGACAAGAATGCTGATCCTACGTGCTGCAATGCTCAAGTCGCACATACATATTAAGGTCAGTTTCATGTCCGTTTTAAACAGGAAATGATTAACTTACTTTTCAGAATGTTCCACGAGATGGTGGTAACCATGGAAGTGATTTGTGTGTAGCCGCTGGTTCAAGCACCACAGCAGGGCTTAGGAATTAAGCATAAGTTCACTCTTTATGTTAATATACACCTTATTTGTCCATATAACTAAAACAATTGAGAATTTAAAGAACTTGTAACATTGGATGTTGAACTGCGATATAAATAAAAAAAATATTTTTCTGATTTTAGACGTGGGGAGTCATTAAACGTGAACCTGACTAGTTTTTTCTGTTCATTCTCTGATTATCAAGAACTTCGAAGTCCTTAATCTGTTGATTATTTTGGATATTTCATTATCGCAGCCGGAATCAGCTCAAAGCTTTGTTCTATTAACTTTTGTTAACTGACCTTCCAGGTTGGGTTTTGTGGGAGGGTATAAGAGAGTCATCGACCTCGGATACTAATGGACTTGGCTACGATTTAAGAGCACTACACACTTGAAAAATACGTACACTGACACTTCGAGTACTGCTTAAAAATCGGAGACTGTCCTTCAGCAGTATAAATCGGATATAACAGCGATACGCTGGATATGAAAATGACGGTTGAAAAACAAAGAAAAAAAATTGGCGCATTTTTAACAGTTGCCACAAAAGACGACACATTTTGGTATGAAATGACTGCGGTTAACGGTTTTTGATTTTAGCCGATGAGCTTTAGCTGGACTGTGGTCGCATCAAAGTCATATTCTTTACCATCAGCCTAGTATGTGTATACGCTGCTACAGATGAAGTAAAAGATCTTATCGATGAAGAGTGTTACGACCTCATGGACGAAGTTTGTCCAGATTTTGATCTTAACATCAATATCGGCAGTGAATATATCTTGGGTGGGTTTGTAAGAAAGCACAGCCTCTATGACGCGAGAATAGACGATGGCGTTCGACTAATCCATTTGGTAGCTGCGTGTAATGTGGTGATAGGTAGCACTTAGTTGCTTCACCTTATACTTCACATCGCAACCTCTCAAGAATCCAAGGTGGACGTTAACTTCTGTTTGCTTATAGCCAAATTCAGAGCTAAACTGTCCAAAGAGAAGAATCTGCGAATTGGAAATAAGGAAAACGTCAACCTTGGACCACTTAGAATACCTGGAATAGCCATCCTTAAAGACTCTCCAACTTGTCTCCACCATCTATAGGCGTCACAAATACGATAGTCTAAGCTACAATAAGCTACCAAACAGCAAAACAAAAAAAAAAAAAAACTGATATCTACTATAAAGCGCGCGGCGAAAGTACACAAGACTACAGCAAATCTAGTTGACAAAGGGTGTCAAATCACATGACCGCGGCGGCAATTTTAATTTTTAACAAAGCCATTCCCAAAATGCGCCTCGTATAAAAAGATGTTGTGAAGGGCCCATTTTCCATCTGGATTTGCCTATTGTTAGGACGTGCAAGAAGCCCAGTGGAGGTGACTTCCACCCGTAAGGGCACGCTTGGTTAATTTTTCGGCCCGCTCCACCTCGCAAAGACATGGAACTCAGGAAAGAGTTCCTTTGTATGTGAAGTTGTCCCATGACCGCAACCTAGATTCTTCATAGATACATAGATTCTTTGACGTTGTATCACTTGCTCAGGAAAGTCATTGAACATAGGAGAGTATAGGATAGTGCACATCTATCGAATCATCTATGCCCCCACTACTTGCCGAAGGTTTTACTACAGGCGCAGTAAGCAATACTAGATTTCTTCATTCGATGTTCAATATTAAGATATATGGTTACGTTAAATCATTTTTAACCAATAGAAAATTTTGCATCAAAACAAATAACGTATTCTCTTCCAACCATCCATTGCATAACGGAATCCCACAGGGATCACCTCTTTCAGTAGTCTTATTTGCAATTGCATTTGACGACATAAACAGAATTTTATTACAGCATCAACTTCTAGATCACTGCCTGTATGCTGATGATATATATATCCTATGTAAAACTAACGATACCAATAGAAGTAAATTCTTGTTTAAACTCGCTATTGAAGAAATTCTAGAGTGGTCCCAAATGTCAGGTGCCAAACTGTCAGTCCAAAAATGTAAACTGCTTCATATTTGTCGAAAACAAAACTGTCCACAACTTAACATCCATGTAAATAATGTCCTAATCGAAAATGTTAGTAATTTAAGAATATTAGGATTAGTATTTAATAACAAATACTCTTGGAAACAACACTGTTTAGAACTGAAGAAATCCCTAGCTGCAAGAACTAATATTGTAAGATATTTAGCTTGTAAGAGAAGCAGTGTTCATATAAACACTCTTTCAATAATCACCAAAATGTTAGTTTAAGCAAAATCGACTATGGGTTGTATATATATGGGCACTGTCCTCCATCAATTTTAAAAATATTAAAACCCGTGTATCACCAAGCAGCTAGAAGGAGCATAAATGCTTTTCCTACCACTCCTATAAAAAATATTTTAGCAGAAGCAGGACTACCGAGCATTGAGGAACGAAGAGACGCCATCACTCTAAAGTTATCCGCGAAACTTGCTTTCTCCAAAAATTCAATAATTGACTACGACGTAAAGAAAGCAATGGATAATAAAATCTCTAGGAAGATACCATCCGCCATTGCTACTATCCTCAAAAAAGCACCGCTTATAGACTTCCCAACAAAACGGAAACACATCACTGCTCCACGCTACCCCCCATGGCTAATTAACTCTGAGTCTTTAATAATGACTCTAGCCAATTATAAAAAAACATATACCAGCAATACAGCTTACCGACAACTTTTCGCAAGCATCTCATCAGATTTTAAATCGAATGGATGGAATTTGATCTTCACTGATGGATCAAAGACTAAGGACAATACATCATTTGCTGTTTCACTTGAAAATGGAGCCATTGTCAGCATTGGCAACTTGCCTGAATTCGCCTCAATATTTACAGCAGAAGCTTTCGCCATCCTTCAAGCTACAAAGGCAGTAATGAATCGTCAAGGAAAATATATAATTTGTTCCGACAGCATATCTGTACTTAACGCTATTAAAAACCCTAACAACAACACTGAGCTTATATCAGAAATCAGATACCAACTCATCAAATCGCCAAATAACATAAAGTTGATGTGGACTCCTGGGCATGTTGGGATCCAAGGAAATGAAAACGCCGACATTGCAGCCAACTCGGTCAAAAACGCCCCAGTATATAAATTTAACATCTACACCAAACTAGATTTGATAAAATTCATCCAAGAAGCCATAAAAACTCTTACTAAAAACGACTGGAGCCTATACCACCATCATTACAAGAAAGTAAATCCTGAGAGACTCAACCCTGTATATCCCTCAAACATTCCTAAGCAAAAAATATCTAACTTTGTACGACTTCGACTTGGACATACCTCAGCTTCTCATCAGCACCTTCTTACTAAAAAAAGACCTCCAGTTTGTGCCTCCTGCAGCACTACTTTAGATTTAGAACATATTTTAGAAAACTGCTCTTTTTTAAAGCCTATTATCAAAAATGTTTTTAAAAATAACTCAATTTATGAAGTATTAAAAAACCCTAATCCTACAAATATCGAAAAAATTTCTGATTTCCTAACAAAAGCAAACATTACCATCTAACACTAATCTATTATAGAGCCAAAAGTCTTTGCAGCTAGGCTCGTTAACTTTATATTACCATGTAATTTTAATTACCTGTTAATAAATAATAAATAAATAAATAAAAATTAAGTTTTAACGATAACACAATACGGTACACTTCTACAGCAGCTGTATAGACGAGGACATTGTATACTTGCTCTGCGCTTGCCTTTCACTTGCGTACGCTGTGTGAATGCCTTTCAAGGATCTAAACAGCGTCAGTATAGCTAGAACCATACGAAAGCCTAAATAGTTCTAGGAGATAGCTTTGCCAATAGACCTATGTTGCCCTAAGTACATCTCATTGCGGGCCATTTGGAAACAATTGAAATATAAATATGTATGTGTATGTGGCATGATGCCCAAATGCAAAGTATTTTATTGCACGGTATGAAAAAAAAGTGTAAGATACCGAAAAGGAAGAAAGTACAACCGAGAGCAGTGCGAATAGTTATCTTAAGTCGAAATTATGTACAGTAAATTGTTTATTAGTTAAAAATTCTTCATCTCCTACCGCGGCGCCTATCTGCTGATTTGACTCTTCCATTTCCATTCCGTTCACGCGATATTGATCTCCTACCACGCGATCTGGAGCGATCCTCACGCACTTTTGATATGCGTTCGCGTTCTTTTTTTATAAGTCGGCCAGTGTTTCGTTCTTTTCGATTGTCTTCCTCGGATGATGAGCTGCTGCCAGAGTCCGAACTATCCGACTCTGCCTTTTTGCTTGATTTATGCTTGGATTTTTTAGATAGTTTCGATTTCCTTCTTTTTTTCTTATGATCAACGTCATCATCACACGATGATGACTGTGAACGCTTATTCTTTTTCTTCTTTCTCTTGATCTTTTCGATTTTCTCTAGTTTCTTGAGAAGTTTCTTCTTTTGCTCCTTGCTCAGTGATTTTAAGAAAGTCATTTCAGGATTTTTCATTTCATTTTCGTCGTCACTTGGAATAAGTCTGTGTCTAGAATCAGATGGAATATTTTGTAATTCCATTGCGCTCTTCTTCATCGCCAGACCATCTTCCTTCATCTGTTCCTCGAGTACATTTTTGGACATCAGTTCATTAGCTTCGGCTTCAGAATGAATTTTACGAGCCTCACTCATAGAAATGCTGTACATTGTACATTCTTTGTCTGTATTTATGTGCCCCCATTTGTGGCATTTTATGCAGCGCACATTTCGAACCTGAATACCGAATGGCTGATCTCGGATTTCAGTATCACCCTTGCAATAACTTTCGCGTGGTGCATTATATTTGCGCTGCCATTCAAATTTGTACTCAGGCTCATTATCATCTTTTTCGCGTTCCTTGCGTACACCTGGCGGTGGTTCGTACATGAAGTTCACACTAAGCTTGTCCTTACTTTCTTTGCTGAGCATCGCTTTGTTTTCATGCAGATTTTGTTCTTTTTCATATTGTGTGCGTAGCTCTTCTTGTTTTTTCTTATATGCATCGGCTTGCTGCTCTGCCATCCATACCTGGGAATATAATAAAACAATTAAAATACATAACTTTTAGTTCAGTCTACTAAGATAAGTTACCCTTTTAAGATTATCTCTCGACGCGGGGTGGAAGAATTTTTTGCACATATAGTTGTTAAAACCTTTACCCATTTTGGCAGTGGTTTATTTCCAGAAATGAAATAACTTTGTTTTGGATCTGTACCTTTAAATAGACAATAAATAAAAGAAGATATCGTAAAACCACAAACACGGTTTATTTGACAACAAACTAAACGTATGAAAGCGAATGAGTGCCTTCAGTCAATTTATATTCTGCTGCAGCCAACTTCACAGCGACACATGGCAATGTGACACCTGGCGCATTTATTTCGAAGCTGAATTGTAATGTAAAATGTTGAAACAAAAAACGCCTGAGGTTTCCAATATAGGAAATCGACTTTGCACTTAAAATTATTCTTTTTACTTATAATGGTTTATTCTAAGATATCCTGTGTAAAAATTTTGGAGAGGAAATTCGTTGCTGTATTTTTGAAGTTTTTTTAAAGTTTTCGGTTTTGACTAGTAAAATGCATCCTTTCTTCCTTATAAGCAGTGGTATCATTGAAACCAATAATATGGTAAGATTTATTTGTGATGACTGTATAATGTATATCCAGAATATAGACCTTGTTGTGAAGGATGTACAGGATAGTGTCAATAAAAATTCGACCCATTTAAAATATTATAAAGAAGAGTTTGAAGAATCACTCAGGAAAAATGAAAGTGAAATAAAAGCACTATTGGAGGCAATAGAACTACGATATACCGAAAGAATTCTCGAGATGAAAAAAGTGCAAGATAATGGGCAAAACACAATGTGGCGTTCGCGCGGTCGTGCGTTTGACAGGCATTGTACCGACTTACGATAGTATTTGTCAAAACGCGCGACCTCGAAATTTACAACACAAAATGTGGCTTCACGACGGTCGTGCGTTGAGAGGTTAGTAATATGGCAGAATTATGTTCTGTTCCCTCAAATTTCCCACACACTATTTCGCAGCAGAAAAAGGAGTAGAAATGTACTCTTTTTATTTTCATGGTTTGATTAGGAAACACAAATATAAGAAATATCTTCGAAAACGAATGTGTATGAATACGAAAATAAAAAAATAAAAACCTCTGCATACTCTAACATAATTAATTTGTGTTCAAAAAACATCAATTAGCAATTAAAAATATTTACATATTAAATGCTAACAATTCGGAGTACATATACGACACAATGGTTTGCCTTCTTGCTAAAATCGAACAAGCCAAAGAATAATGTCAATCCAAAACAGCTGTGAGCTGTCAAAACGCGCGACCATAGTAGAAAATAGTAGAGTACTAGAGTAGCTCTACTTCGACGTTGAGGTCGCGCTTACGATATGAAAAAAGTGTTGAAGACTTGAAAAAAATTACGGAAAATTTTAACGAAGAAAACAAAAAACCCGCAATGAACTGAAAAATAATACGGTCGCACGTATTGAAATGAAAAAAACAGTTGTAAACAAACAAATAAACAAGTGGTGGACGATTGTCATTCTCTGATATTTTCAAAAACATGAGTGACAAGGGACAAGTGATGCCAATTCCGGAAATTCGCAAGGAGTTACCACTTATTGTTAAACCTATGGAAAAGCAAAAAAGTATCAAAACACGTGAAGATCTAAATAAAAAAATTGATCCTAAAAAATTTGAAAATATCAAACATTGAGAGCACACGTGGAGGGACTTTAATTATAGAGAGTGAAAATACCGAAGAAAGAGAAAAAATAAAAAAAGCAATAGAAGAAAATATGAGTGAAAATTATGAAATTAAAGTTCCACATAAAATAAATACACGAATCTTAGTGGCAAACATGAAATTTAAACACAGTGACATAGAACTTATAGAGAAACTAAAAAACCAAAATAACATGATAGCAAATAGTGACATAAAATTGATCAGGCAATACCAAATTAGAAGAAACAACAAAGATTACTCAAGTGCAATTCTGGAAATAGACGCTGAGTCTTTTCCAAAGGTGTTGAAAGCCGACAAACTCAATGCCGGTTGGGAACGATGCAAGGTTTTCGACGGTAAGGAAGTTTCTAGGTGTTTAAAATGTAAGGGATTCAATCATAAAGCAAATGATTGCAAGAATGAAGAAATATGTTTAAAATGTCATAAGAAACATTAAACTAGAATGCAGCAACGAAGAAATAAATAAGTGTATAAACTGTGTGCGTATTAATGAAAAACTTAGGGTTAGCACTTGATGAGAATCACTCGACACTAAGTAAGTGGTGCCCGGTATACCTGAATAAGCTCGAAACCAAAAAAAAAAAAAAAAGAATTGGATATTAGCAATCAAACACAATAAAAGGAATTTATGCTAATATTCAAGGTCTTACAAATAATTTTGAAGAATTGGAAATACTAGCAGACACCCATGAATATGATTTTATATTTCTGTCAGAAACGCATCTTTCAGATGAAACTGACGAAAATGAAATTAGAATTAATGGATTTAACAACATATCATGTTTATCTAATTCAACTAGAACAGGTGGCACAACAATATATATTCGAAAAAGTTGGAATATCAATAAAATAACGAGAAAATGGATTGATTGGAAATGTGGTTATTAGCATGCAACGTTAAATGCAAAGATTTAGAAATAGTAATTGTTGTGAAAGAAGTTTCTGTGAATTCTTTGAAGAAAACCTTGACATTATAACTGAGTCAACAAACAATATATTAATAACAGGAGATTTTAACATTGACTGGTGCAAAAACGATACATACAAACGGGAGATAGAAAGAATATTGAATGATAACGGTTTAACTCAAAAAATGAAGGAATATTCAAGAATAACACGCACATCGAATACTATAGTTGATTACGTTGTAACGAATATGCAGAACACTACTGTAAGAGCAAAACCAAACGAAAAAAATAACAGATCATGAGAGTATCGAAATAGTAATAAGCACGAAAACTAATATGAAGATGGATGAGAACAACTACGAATCTTACAAATATTACAAGGATCTATTTACAAGAGAACTGAACACGAAAATGCGGAAAAAATTAACAGAATTCTAAAAAACACTGCCTCGAAATTTATCAGTAGAAAAAAGATTAATTTACACAATAAAACAAATCGATGGTTTAACTATGAACTTAGAATGCTTAAAAGTAATAAGATCAAAAAGTATCAAATAGCAAGAATGGTCAACAATAACCGAAGCTGGGAGGAATACAAAGCTTTAAGAAACCATTATAAAGTGAAAATTAATGACTCTAAAAACCAATATATAAATAATAAAATTAGTTAAGCGGTTGGACAAAAACAAACGTGGAAAGAAATTAAAAATTTAGTCCTCAGAGAAGCAGTATTAAAAGTATTGTCTTCAACGGGAAAGAGTACAAAGATGAGCTAAAAATTGCAAAGAAATTTAACGAATATTTTATTGAAAGTGTTAAAGAAATAAGACAATCGATAGAAGATCTAGAGTATGTGAATTACGTTATTCCTAAAGCATCCAAATTTAAATTTCGTCAAATAACAATAGATGAATTGAAAGAAATATGCAAATCACTAAAAAATAAAACAGATTTCGATAGAATAAGTCCTAGAACAATACTGGATAACTGGAGTCAGTTGGGGAAAACTCTTCTAGAGTTGGTAAACAGATCGATCTCAACGGGAGAATTCCCAAACTCTAAGAAAGATTCAATGATAACACCAGTAGAGAAAGTCCCAAATACCAAAAGGAATGAAGAATTTCGACCCATAAATACACTGCGCACTGTCGAAAAAATTATCGAAACCGTAATAAAACAGCAACTAATGAACTATATGGAAAAAAACAATATTTCCTCGGAGTATCAATCGGGCTTTAGAAAAAATTACTCATGTGAGACAGCAGTAAACCACGTAATTAATGAATATAAAGATGGAGGCAAACGAAGAAAGTAATAGCACTTTTCCTTGATTTCAAAAGCATTTGAAACAATAGACCGTGAAATACTTCTTAAAAAAATGTATAACTACGGCACTCAAGATAAGGAATTGAAATGGTTTAGGACATTCCTAGCCAACAGAGGACAACGTACTAAGGTAAATAACAGTGTGTCAGATTTTGCCGAGGTGGAACTGGGTGTACCGCAAGGGTCGATATTAGGTGCATTGTTATTCATTATATATATAAATGATATGCCAAATGTAGTGAGAAATTGTAAAATTGTCTTATACGCGGATGACACACTGATATACGTTGAAGGAAAAGACGCAGATGAATGTAAATACAAATTAACATGCGACATTGAACACATAACTGTATGGCTAAAGATGAACAAATTAAAATTGAACGAACAAAAAACAAAGTTAATGAATTTGAATTTAAATAGCGAAACTTGCATTGAGATAAATGGTAGAATAATCGAAAACGTAGGAAGCATTAAATATTTAGGAATGATTATCGATAATCGGACGGGTTAGCTGTGGTTTCAGCCACAAATGAGTTAATTCAAATAAAGGAACATAAAGGAACTTGAAACGATTCTTAATTTATTCTTTTCAGGGCGTTAAAATTAGAAAATCATTAGTTTTAACGGTTTTTATTTAAGAAATGGAAATCTTTCCCGATTTCGATGAAATTTTAATTTGTGATAGCAGGCATTCTTCTGAGAGTTTTGATTTTTGACTGTTCTCTAATAAACTTAGCCTCAGGCATCTGCCTGACAGTTAGTTGTTGGCATACCCTTAGTGGAGCGACCAAGTCGCGTGAGCGTCTAAACAACTCCGGAAAGCGGAATTTAAATAAATAAATCGCTAATACACAATTTTGAGAGTTGCATAGTTAATTTAATCACTTTAAATTAACTTAAGTTAAACTAATTTATAATCTAATGTTAAGGTTAGTGATCAAGCTCTGGACAGTCTAAAAGGTTTTTAAATTTTTTTTTTGGATTTCGTAAATGTTTTGGTTATCTCAAGATAAAAAGAAATTTATATGGGCAAGAAGATAGTCAATATTCAGTGTCATTGGAGCAAATTGAAGGATTTTCCTTTTCCAAAAGGTTTAAATGGGCTCAAGAAATGTGGTCTAACCGAAGACGGACAAAGTTAGCAGTAGTCTCTTTTGAAGTTGATGTTGGATAGATCGGATGTACTTTGTTAATATTAATTTTTGAGTAGTGGTGTGTGAAGTTAGACGTTGAATGCCCGTATGGTTTTGATTCTCGTTTTAATGGCTCTCATAACATCCACCTCACTGTGTGTATTGAACAAGAGTGTAGGCGCTCTGCAAGAAAAAATTGCATAACACATAATTTTTGTTTTCCTTGGTGTTTCGATAATAATGTCTCTAAAAATAATCACTGCTGGAGAGTTGTTGTTTTCGTTAAGGATTGCAAGGATGACCGAAATGCTGTTTGTGCATATCACCCAATGACCTTTTATGTTACATGCATATTTCAGAAATTCGTAGGTTGCAAGTGTTTCTGCAAAAAGACTGAAGCATGCTCGGGCAGGACACCTTGCTTCACCAACGCACCATTATTTGCGAAACCTGTAGACATCTTTGATTGCATTTTGGTATGGTCTTCAGAATTTGATTCTGGGAGCAAAGCATCGTGAGAGAATAAGGGCCATCTTTTGCGATTGTAACAATCTGAAGTCAAGCAATATATTACTTTGGCTACAACAATGTAGTAGTTTAAGTCAATGAGTTCAGACATCCAGTACTCTTCATAGAATGAGTGTCTTGCATTTATCGTAATGTGAGTTGATGGAGAACTACATGTGTCGTGGATATTGGGAATATGCATTGCATTATTTTTATACTCTCCCCCTGTGTTGGATTTACCTGAATAAATGCGTAACGGCTAGAATCTTATAGCCGATATGTGAGAAGACAGCCTTTTTCTGATTAAGTCTAGTCGCAGTGACACACGGTTTGTCTTTGGCATTATTACCGATCTGATACCGTGCGACTGATATTCATGCGGTGGAACGTGCATCTGTCCGTCACTTGTTGGATAGGTTCCCACGGTAATCAAAAATGAGCACAGTGAACGTAAATGATGGTCTACAATTAACGGAGATCTACCTACCTGCGTTGGCTTGCTTCTCAAGAGTTTAGAGAAAAACGGAGATGTGACGTGCTTACAATTTTCAAAATGAAGACATCTTCAGGGCTTAGTTTGGTATTAGATACACTGGCTTCTTTCTCATAGTTATTTTAGACATATGCTTGAGTAACCTTCACACCGAATAGATTATAAAATGAGAGCCCATCGTGAGAGCCCAAATGTAGTGCCAAGTGTTCTTAAAAAAGGAAAACAAAATTAAGCATCTTTCAAATTTAATTACGAGTGACGCACTGCATATAATAAATGTACATATCTACATTTCAAGCCCTAATACTACAAACAGTTTGAATGCGCGCTTAAGATTCTCCAGTTCGCCGGTGTCTAAAATTCTAGGGGTTGGATTGTAAACATATTTATGTACATAAGTATTACAGCCAATTACATTCACTGATTAAATCGTCAAAATATGGTGCCATGCCAATGTGTTTTCTTTACGAGTATTTCTGGAACAACAAAAAAATGCGTATTAGTCCTTAGTATCTCTGGATCGTCCAACTTAATTTTTTACCATTTTTAAAATTCAATTAATTGCTGTGATAATTCCCACATTTCTATTCTTAAAACACGTGTAAGAAGATCAATACGTTTATTAATATAGGAGCCTGTCATCCAGAAGGGCAGCCAAAATTTAGTTCTCTTCCAGAAAGACGTAAAGGCAATAAATTTTAAGGCCTTATAGATACAAACAGCAATAATTATTAATGCAAGTCCATGTTCTTTTATGTCTGTAATACTTAGCTTTGTGTCCAAGAATTCACGCACTTTTTTTAAATGGAAGAAAAAAAAGAATTTGTCTTACTAAATAATGATCGCAAGGGCTTTGTTGCATTTCCTTTTAAGCAGCCTGATTCGACTGAAGATTTATCTGGTAAATATGTCACTCTTTAAGAGATAAATAACCTTTAGACGGATGTATGTAGCTGGAAGGATATGAACAACTCTGAGTTAACTAAGTTAATCGAATGAAAATTATTTTCGGGAAGTTTTCATGAGGAACTTGTTGTTTGTAGGAGTATTATAGTCAGCATCAGTGCTATAATATAACCTTATTTGACTAAGCTATCCTAGCCTAAGCCTATCTAAGCAAGATGACTGCAGGTGTACACTTAAACTTTGCTTAAGTTTTTTTTTCTATCAAGCGCTTTTCCTTGTATGGAATCTTACCGCCAGAAATTAACTGGAAGGTCAATGTCAATGAGAGGGTAAGAAAGGCTGTGACTATTTTCTGTAGATGTAACCATGTGTCATCGAGCCAAAAACTACAATTATTTATTTTGTCGCTTTAGGATTCTTTTTTTATTATTTGGTATCACTTTTTTGTCGGATGGAGTTTTTTTCTTTTTATTAAATAACTCTTTCGGTGGAACCTTTTGTTTTTAAGGAGGCAATATTTATTTCCGAAATTTAATACGTCGCAGCAACATAATTTTATTTTATCCTGACTTGGATCTGCAACATCGAATTTGTTTTAATTCAACGGGTATTTGTTTATTTCTACGGGTAAGAGTGATTTCATTGGCTTATTATGAAGAATTCGGGGCACAGCTGCAGTTCTCCGGATTGCAGTAAAGCGGATGACGACTTCATGGTGTCTTGTGACAAGTGCAAGCGCTGGTGGCACTTTTCCTGCCATGATTTCAATCCGGACCAATACGATACTCTCACACCATGGTTTTGTGAAGAGAAGGACTGCAAACTGATCGAAGATAAAGACGCAGAGTCTGAGCATGCGGAAGAGAGTGCTTATATTCCGGCAGGCTCCGGTCGAATTGAGGTTAGCGAGCAAGTGGACATGTTAATAGAAGCAGCCGCAGTAGCACAGGCCACAGTTGCACAGCGCGATAGGGAGCTTTTAGAATTGCGAGCTGAATTTGAGCAGGTTAAGCTTAGGTTGCCGAATGTGCCGAGAGAACCACCAGTTGCTGTTGCTGTTCCCAATAAGACGGTTTTTTCGAAATCTGATGAAAGGTTGGAAATAATAAGAAAAATCCAAACTAATCATCAGTCGCTATTAAGCAATCCTGCTCCGCCTTGTCAATCCACGCCTAAGGACGAGATATTCGATCCTAGTAATAACAGTCGCGATTCTTCGATTCGAGCAATAGACATGGCTAATTTACTCACAATCTTAAACCGAAGCAATGTTCAAGAGTTGCCGATTTTCTCTGGTGAGAACAAGCGAGAATGGCCTCATTTCGAAGAAGTCTACAGGTCCACCACCATCGAGGGAAGGTACAACGACAAGGAGAATGTTGCTGGTTTGCGAAAGGCCTTAAAAGGGGAAGCATATCAATTGGTGAGCGATCGTTTGAAGTATTCTTCGGACGCGGATGCGATTATGGACTTACTGCGTGTCATGTTTGGTAAATACGACGTTCTCGTTCATGATTTGACCACAGATCTGCTTAATTTACCTAGGTTAATGTCTAAAAGTGATCCAAAGCTTCGTCTGTGGGCAGTTAAATTAAATGGTTTTGTGGCCGACTTAAAATCTATGAAAAGAGACGAGGATCTCACAAATGGCTACGTGATGACTAATCTTTCTTCCAAGTTAGGCGCTGGATTATATCAAGAGTGGCAGAATAAGAAAGCTGGTATTCCAAGTGCCAATTTTAAGCATTTTGCTGAGTTCCTTATGGAGAAAGTGATTGATTTGCCACCTGAGCTGATGAAGCCGGTAGGGCTTGCTGACAACAAGAAAGCACAAGGTTTTCCTAAGTCGTCTCGCGTGCTAATTCATCAACCATCCTTGTCAGCTGTGTCTGCGGTTTCGTGTGAGAAGTGTAACGGCAAACAACACCCACTAAGTCAATGTGCTAAGTTCAAAACATTAACAGCCGAACAAAGACTCGCGTATGCGAAGGAAAAGTCAGTGTGCTTCAGTTGCTTAGATCCTTCGAATCACGATTGGCGAGCATGCTCCAAGAAAAGAGCATGCGGGACTAATGGATGTACTGGTCGTCATCATCCGTTGCTACATCAGAGGTCTACCAGCAGCAGCCCTGTGTTGAACTCGACAGCAGCTGAGTTTGTCCCTCAAACGCATGTGCTTTCTTCGCATGTTGGTTCTAATTTCGCCGTCATGTTCAAGATTGTTCCAATTCGGATTCACGGAAGTGAGAGGAAATTTGTGGATACATTTGCCTTTTTGGATGATGGTTCGTCGCTGACGATGCTCGAGGAGGATCTATTCAACGATCTTGGGTTAGAAGGGGAGCCAGAAGATCTCACACTTCAGTGGACAAAAGGAGTTTTTCGGCAAGAAGATTCTACCCGTACAACAGTGACTGTATCTGGTGTTAACAATCGTAAACAATATGTCTTGAAAGATGTCTACACTGTGAAGGATTTGGGGCTAGCCAGCCAGTCCGTTGATGTTGGTAAACTGAAATCTTTATACCCCCACCTTCGAGGACTCCCACTTAAAAATCTTGTGAAAGCTAAGCCTAAGATCTTGATTGGCTTAGATCAAGCGAAGTTCCTGTTGGGTCACGGGCAGCGTCATGGCAAAGATGAAGAGCCATATGCTTTAAAAACGCTGCTTGGATGGACCGTGTACGGTAAATCAGCTCCAACATTAAACGTATCTTGCATCCATCAGAAAGAAGAATATGAAAGAAGACCAATTACATGAACTAGTAAAGCGTCACTTTACCACGGAGGAGTTTGGTGTCATGCCTCCTAAGGGTGATTTAGTTGGTAAAGAAGTCAGTAGAGCTATGGACATCATGGAACGCTCTTTAAAGTTGGTTGGTAATGAGTATGAGATTGGTCTTCTTTGGCGCACCGAGGATGTTAAGCTTCCTGATAGCTTCCCGATGGCTGAACAACGCCTTATTGGATTGGAGAAATCGTTGAAAAGAAAACCCCATCTGCTGGAGTGGTTGAATAATCATATGCGGGAGTTATTATCTAAGGGTTATGCAAGGATCGCTTCGCAAGAGGAGTTGCAAAGAAAGTGGCCACGAGTTTGGTATACCCCTATCTTCATCGTCGAAAATCCTAACAAGATCCCACCGAAACCCAGGTGTGTCGCTGATGTGGCTGCGAAAGTCAACGGTGTTTCGCTAAACACTCACTTGCTGAAAGGTCCGGATAATCTCGTTCCACTTCATGCTGGTCTGTTCAAATTTCGAGAACGCGAGGTAGGTGTGAATGCTGATGTGAAGGAGATGTTCCATCGAATACGTATCAAAGAGGAAGACCAACAGTGCCAACGCTTTTTATGGAGGGATGGGGACGGCTCCCGGAAACCCACAGTCTACATTATGGAGGTCATGATGTTCGGTCCCAGGTGTTCTCCTACTTGCTCTCAGTTCGTAAAAAATCACCATGCAAATTTGTTCCAAATCAACTGCCCAGAAGCGGTCGATGGCTTAACCAGGCGAACATACGTTGACGATTACTTTAATAGTCACGATACGGTCGAAGCTGCTGTCTCTGTGACTCGGGATGCTATTCGCATTTGCCATTCTATGAATTTCGACCTCGTTGGCGTTCAATCAAATAGCCGCGATCTTCTAACTCAGATGCCAGAGAGTCATGTCAACACCAAGTTGGTCAGCATAGATCCCAACGAATGCGATAGTTTTGTGACCAAAGTCTTAGGCATGTATTGGCATCCGTCCTCGGATCACTTCTTTTACAAACTTTCTGACGATGAGGCTATAGAAGCTATGTTAACTGCGGATGCTGTTATAACCAAACGTCGGATGCTAAGGACTATCATGAGGATTTTCGATCCCCTCGGTATTATTTCTCTTTACATCATACGAGGGCGGATCGTCCTTCAGGAAGTGTGGCGTGAGGGCTTTGACTGGGACGAGCCGGTGTCTTCCGAGTTGCGGATTCCGTGGTTGGACTTCATAAAGGAACTGAAGAATATTGAGAAGCTTAGAATTCCACGCCGATACGTCTCGTGGAACCCCGACGATTCGGAGGTAAGCCTGATTGTTTTTGTTGACGCTTCGGAGAAAGCATTTGCCGCTGTGGCTTATTTACGCTTTGAGCGAAACAGTACGGTTGAAGTCGCGCAAGTCATGGCAAAGGCAAAGGTAGCTCCCGTAAAACAGTTATCAGTGCCCCGTTTAGAGTTACAGGCTGCAATTCTAGGAGTGCGTTTGGCGTCAACGATCAAAGGATCTCACACCATTCGGTTTGACGAAGTACGTTTCCTATGTGATTCGAAAACCGTACTTTCCTGGATCAATTCAACTAAGTACAAGTTCCCTTCTTTCGTCGCTACTCGAGTTGGAGAAATCTCGGATTCAACCTCTCCGCGTGAATGGTTTTACATCGGTTCCAAGGATAACGTCGCTGATGACAGTACCAAGTGGTTCGATGCATCAATGGGATATCAGGAGACAAGGTGGTTTAGAGGTCCGGAATTCCTCCTGCGCCCGTTTAGTGAGTGGCCGGTCAAGCCAAGTAGGACTCTCGTTGATTCGGGGAATGATAATAATTTGGAGACAACACATTTATTTCATGTCAAGCAAATCAACATTTCTTATGGGATTTACGATAACTTATCCGCTAGGTTTCGAGCGAAATGGTCTTCATCGGTAAGAGTTATTGCCTTTTTGCTGCGCTTCAAAGACATTCTTCGTAAAAGACCCTCTGACAAAGAAGTTTTCATCACGCCAAACGAGTTCAATCGTGCTGAAAATTGGTTGTTCCGGAAAATTCAAATAGACGCTTTTCCAGTTGAGTTCACATCTTTACGAGCGAATGGTAGGGTGAAACCTTCGAGCCCTATTCTCAGCTTGTCACCATTTGTTGACGAAGAGGGAACTGTTCGGATGAGCTCAAGAGCTCAAAAGGCTAAAATTTCTTATGCGTCGCGCAATCCAGCAATCCTGCCTAAAAAACATCCATTGGTTGATCTACTTATCCAGCATCATCATGAGAGGAATTTTCATAGGGGAACATCTTCGACAATCTCGGAAGTACGTGAACGTGCGTGGATAATTTGCATACGAGGTGCAGTAGAGAGAGTGAGGTTCAACTGCAACATGTGCAAGCGACTCAAAGCCAGACCCGCTATGCCATTGATGGGCCAACTTCCTGAAGCCCGCTTGGCCTTCGACTGCAGACCCTTTACCCATGTCGGAGTCGATTATTTTGGACCCTTGTTGGTAAAGTTTGGACGCGGAACGGTGAAACGATACGGCATGATTTTCACTTGTCTCACCTTCCGAGCGGTGCAGATTGAATTACTCAACGATCTCAGTTTGGACCAATGTACCATGGCTGTTCGACGTTTCGTGATCAACCGGGTGGTCACTCGTTTCATGTACAGTGACAATGGCCTTAACTTCATTGGCACAAAGAACCTGCTAGACAAGGATGTCAAAGAGATGGAGATCTCCCTCAGTGAATATTGTGCGAAGTACGAGGGTATTGTTTGGCGATTCATTCCAGCTTATTCGCCGTGGATGGGAGGAGCTTGGGAGCGACTTATTCAGTCCATTAAAAACAGTGTCAACTTCGTTCTTAGAGGCCTGATTCCCCGAGAAGATGTTCTACGAAATGCACTTATGGAGGCTCAAGGGCAAATAAATCGTCGCCCACTCACTCATGTTCCAGTTGATCCTGAAGACCCCAAGCCACTAACTCCAAATTCAATTCTATTTGGTGAAGATGATAGAGATGTCACGGCCCCCGGAATCTTCTCTGAGAGAGATTCTTACAGCAAACTTTATTGTCGCAGGTCTCAACATTTGATGGCTCAACTTACAAAGCGCTGGTACAACGAGTATCTACCGGATATCACAAGACGTTCAAAATGGTACAAGAATACAAAGCAATTAGAGGTAGACAATGTGGTTCTGGTTATCGAGCCCAATGAGGTACGTTCAGCATGGCAATTGGGTCGTATCACACAAGTTTACCCAGGCCCAGATGGAGTTGTGAGAATGGCAGATGTTAAATTAGCTAATGGTTCAATTAAGTTAAAGAGATCAGTGGGAAGGCTCGCTGTTCTGGATCTAAAGTCTTCACAGTAGAAGTTCAGACGGCCCCCGGAGTGTCATCGAGCCAAAAACTACAATTATTTATTTTGTCGCTTTAGGATTCTTTTTTTATTATTTGGTATCACTTTTTTGTCGGATGGCACTTTTTATTGTTGTGCTTACATCCCAGCTTACATCCTTTGTTCTTTGTTAATTTGCTGAAGAACGTATTTCATCACGGATGTAAGTTGGGAAATAATTTTAATGTTTTATTATTTTATTCTTATTTTATTCTCTTTTTTATAGAAAATAAAATTGCCAATTGCTACCATCCGAATCTGGTTCGAGTTTTTTTCTTTTTATTAAATAACTCTTTCGGTGGAACCTTTTGTTTTTAAGGAGGCAATATTTATTTCCGAAATTTAATACGTCGCAGCAACACCATGTCGTCGGTAGAAGGTGAGGACCATAATACTGTGGATGTATACGGCAATTGTAAGACATATATGTACTCATTTATGGTGAAGTTGGTGGCAAACCTACCAATCTTAAGGCCAGAGATTAACATGCATAGGTACAACCAGTGCAATGAGAACAACATCAACGGCTGGGTTGGAAAAAATTCCCAACATGCTACACCCATAGACCTTTATTTGCAGGATCAGCTAGTCAAATGGTTGAAACTCAAATCACGAAGGACATGTGCGAATTCAAAAGAAACTTGTCGGTGAACATGTAAGCGTGGACTACATGCCACCATATCTTGACTTTAAAAAACCATTCTCCTGTTCCTAAGTAGAGAAGAATGGGAAGCCAATGATCCAACAAAAGACCAGTGTATACATATCTACATTTACTCTGATGGGTCAAAGATGGATATAGGCACTGGGGCCGGTATATCCTCCGGAAAATTAAACGTACTCGTACACAACTCAATCAGACTACCTGACAGAGGCAGCAAGTACGCTATCAATGATGGCAATAACAATGAGATGGTATCACCATTTTCATTAACAGTCAAAGCAATTTTTGCTACTGAAATCAAATCCAAGCTAGTTTGACGCTGTCGCGAAGTACTTAAAGTTCTTGACTCGCTCCACAATATCGCTCTTTGCTGGGTCCCTTGTCACACGGACTTCCTTGCCGGAATTGAGATAGCTAGCAAATTAGCAAGAAAAGGATCTGCCTTCATTCTGTAACCTTTGACAGCGAGTTGAGTACAAGATCATAACGAGAGTAAACTCGCTGTTAGTGGAACTCGCTTACCACCTGTGATATATAAAGGAAGCTTGAACCAAAATACGAAAAAAACTAGAATCAATTCACTTTTAAAAAATGACAGAAAATCGCTGCGGTCACTGGCCACAACCTTCTAACAAACCACCCGCTGTCGTTGCTAAGGATATGGAGAGCACACTTCCGCAGACTGTACCTATATAATAGTGCGGCTGTGAGACAGAATCAACCATTCAACCTAAGCGATGATAATCAACATTTTCGTCTACCAAATTACCAAATTAGCAGTACCAAAACCTAAGTTTTGACAAAGTGTCTTAAAGCTGTAGCAGAGGACATGTTCCAACTCATTTGTTGAATATGGTCGGACGAAAGCATGCTTAATGAATCCTCGATTTCCTAAAATTTGCCGACAATATTGACATAATTCGAAGAATGCGGCGTCATTTCAATGGCGCCTTCGAGGCGAAAGCGGCGACGATGAGGGACAGCGCAGTAGGGGACAACCCCGCCTAAGGTGACACGGAACTATAAGTAGCAACTATAAGTAGCTAAATATCAGGCTAACTGGATAGGATAACCAACAGTTCAGTCCGAACTTTAGCGCCATCTATATAACTAATCTCCGATTTCCTCGATGCGACTATCCACCTTGCCGTGGTGTCGGGGCTTAAGTAGGTTATGCTAGGTAACTACATTGAGCGTGCGAAATCATGAGGATTCAAGCCTAAAGTGGTATACTGGCTATATACAGCTGTAGTAACCCATCTTATCTTACGGTTCGGTAGTCTGGTGGAAAAAGCTCGAGAAGAAATACCAACTTGAAAGCGTTACAAAGATTCAACGGGCAAGCTGTCTGGGGGTGACGGGATCAACACCAACAGCAGCTCTGGAAACAATACTGAATCTGCTTCCAATAGGCATATACTGTGCAAATTCGGCAGCTAAAACTGCACTAAGACTAAGGGAACCTGTCTATGGATAGCTAAACCTTTTGGTCATGCCTCAAATCTAAATCGATGGAATGCATCGAGAATCCGGACGGAAACGGACTACATCATCCCACTACCAAAATGCAACCGGAGATTCTCTATTGGAATTCCTAGCAGAGAGGAATGGAATGAAGGCAGAGTTCCTTTCGAGAATGAACTGGCCATCTTTACCGACGGATCAAAAATGATCGCTGATACGGGTGCCGGTGTATAGTGTGAGTCTCGAAACACATTTCGCTCATTTAGACTTGAGGACAGGTGCAGTGTTTTCCAAGCTGAAGTTGCTGCAATAAAACAAGCTGCAGACATGATTATTGAGGAAAATATTTCAGAAAAAATAATCAGCATCTATGTCGTGTCGACAGTTAAGCAGCCATTAAGGCTTTGCAGTCCACATGGATAAGGTCCAAGCTAGTAAAAATCTGTAAAAGCGACTGGGTGACATCTCAGCGGCCAATAAGGTTATCCTGTGTTGGGTACCTGGCCACACAGATATCTCCGACTCTTAGTGGTCTAAGTGTCAACATTTACCTAACCTAACCTAATCTCCATTTACTCGTATTACTGGGTCAACAATAACAAATAAAATATATGTAAATAACTAGTTCTCCATGAAAACTTACAGAAATATATGTCATTGAATTTATTAAAATATTGAAGCTTGTCGAGTTCTTTTTCTTTTAAACACCTATGAGCCCTGCTAATGGTTAATAAAAGAAATGTTCAATCTCTGGGATAAATCATCAGTTAATTCATGGTGCTTAAAAGGCAAGACAAAAAATTCGTTCATTAATTTACCAAAATTTAAATTTTTTCGTTTTTTTTTACTTCATTCATTTAGAAAAGGCAAAAATGTTTTGGGATAGACAAATAAAAGGAATAGATATAAAAGAACATGGATTCACATTGCTCATAGTTGCCTTGTGTTTATATAATCTTCCAAAATTGATTTCTCTTAGGAACACCAAAGCTTGGTTGCCTCGTTGGTTGACTGGCTTTGACGTTGATAGGCGTATTGGTTCACTTACATCTGAGCTAAGAATGGAAATGCGTGAGTTGTCCGAGCAAATAATTGAGTTTCAAAAATGGTCGAAAATTAAATTAGAAGATCCAAAACCAGTTAAAAATAACAAGAATGAAAGCATTTTTATGAAATCTAAGGAGAGAAAAAAAGAACCTTTTAGAGATCCACCACCTTTGGAAAAGAATCTATATATGCCACTTTATATTGACAATGAAATCTGTGAGTGCAATTGGCTACAGTACTTACATAGATATGTTTACAATCCAAAACCTAGAATTGTAGATACCAGTGAGCTAGAGAATATGAAACGGGCGTATCCAAATTGGTATCAATACTAAGATTTTGGAAGTGTATACATAAGTATCTGTGCTTATTTGTAGTGAGAATTAATAAAATTTCAACACTTCCTTATTGTGTTTTTAATTCATGACAATTGTCGGGGTCTTTGTTTAAGGTTTGAAGGTGGGAAAGGCACTTCTGGCCGGAATTTTTTAGCCCGCACCAATAAAATTAAAAAGAAAAAAACAAACTGAAACAGCCTGGAAAACAAAATTCATGATATTAAAACCCGGAAGCTAATAAAAACTAATAGAAGGTAATTAATGCTAAAATGCTAAATTAAAGGTATTAAGGACATTGAAATTGGTAAAATATTGCAGAAAGTGAAGGATTTCCTTAGAAGGATTTTTTGCACCTAAAGCACTTACATATGTTTCTTACACTTAAATCAGGGGTGGAATCGGTTAAGTTGATAGTTGACAGTCGTTTTGATTATATAGGTATTATATAGGTGATTCTTTAGAATTGGCAACACAACTTAATTTGAATGACATTTTGTTGTCAAGGCTGAGAAACTGTCACAAAAAATTCGTTATTTATTTATCGTATAGTGTTTGTGAGTAATTTTTGAAAAATAAACAAAATGTAAGTTAATAAAATTGATGATATTAGATTGTTTATGAATTGAAATTTCATTTATTTGTTCTTTTTGAGGGACTCAAGCCAATAAATTTGTACTTCTCAAAGAAAATTCTTTGGTGACTCTTCGAGACAAACTTGTGAGATATACCTAGAGCCGAAACTTAAAAGGTGTGAAAGGACTTCTTCGGTTCCCATTATTATAAAACTATTGAGATTCTGTATTGGGAATGATTACAATCTTTCTCTTGAGCAGTCAGTTGAAGAATATATTTGTCCTAAGTGGATCAAGTTTCACTACATGCGAGAAGAAGAGGTGGCCAAATTGCTCTTTTACGAGAAGACTGGACTTCCGGGTATTCAAAGACAAATAAATGCCTTTTGCTACAAGCGGATTTTTTCAGATAGACCAATTTCTCCATTTGTCGTCTTTTCGTAAATTTTCTCCTTATTTTTGTAAAAATTGGATCAATGTACTTAAAAAACGTTTAAGCTTAAATATGATTCAAAATATACTTACTTATTTTTGTATTTGTTTAGAGTCCTTTCAAACAAAAGCCAACTAGAAATTTCCGATAGAATTAAAAATTCTATTAAATAGAAAATATCAATACTAATAAAAACTCGCAATACCGATAGATTAGGTTAGGTTAGGTTGAAGTGGCTGCCAGCTAGGAGTCGCCAGCACACTAAGACCAATGGTAGGTGCACTGTGATATCACGTGGATCATGGGGGAAAGTTTCTCTCTACCTACTCGTTAAAACCAATTTGAGCTTCTTATGAAGCGTAGGAGGCTCTTAATGTCAATATTCATCAGGTCGCCTATACCGTTGTAATAGAGAGCTCCTAAGTGAAGCTTCCTTCTACGGGAGAGAGTTGGGCAGAAACAAAGAAGGTAACGAATAGTTTCCTCCTTTTCTTCATCCATGCAGCTTCTACAAAAGTCGTTCCAAAAGAGGCCTAGCCTTGTAGCATGCTTGCCTATTAGACAGTGTCCAGTGATGACACCTATAGTGGTGCCGATATGCAATCTATTGAGAGAAATCAAATTCTTAGAGCGTTAAAGATCCAGCTTTGGCCATATCTGTTTTGTCGCTAGACATGTTGATCCACTTGTTCACCTAAGATTTGTACTCTCGACAGCATGCAGCTTAAGTTTAAGTTTGCAAGTAGCGATTGGACTAAGGTGCCCTTGTCCGGCAAGATGGGTATAGTTGTTCCTAGTCTGGCGAGTTGATCGGCCTTACAATTTCCTTGGAATGTCTCTATACCCCGGCACCCAACACAGGTGAATATTGAACTGCTCAACCATCTCCACAAGAGACGAACGGCAGTCCAGAGCTACTAAAGAATTTATAAAGATCGATTCCAAGGATTTGATTGCTGCTTGGCTGTCTGAAAAGATGTGGGTATCTCTAACAGATATCACTTTTTTCTTAAGCCAAGATAGGGCTCCTTTGATCGCCATTATTTCCACCTGGAATACGCTACAGTGATTTGGAAGACGGAAAGAGAGCTTAAGATTAAGCCTATCAGAGAAAACACCTGCATCAACTCCGTCTTTTGTTTTTGACCCATCAATACCGGTAATTGACTTTAATTCTATTGCACATAGACTCTCGCAATAAGGCCCTTAATATGGTAGCCAGTAGGAAAATTGATGGGATGTGAATAGACTACACGTCATCTGAGCAGCTGAATAATTTTAGTGATGTAAATATATTTTTCACACCTAATTCACCCAACTTTGCTGTAAGAACCCAAAAAACAGACAAAATAGTAAATGAAAACCACTGAAATATTTGAAAACGACACCTAAATATCTATAAAACATTTGATTTTGGTTGTCAACAGTCAACTATCACCTCAGCCGATTCTATCCCTGATGTATAATCAAAAATGTTATTGCTTTGCGCGGTTAGAAGCCTTTTTTGCTCCAAAAACTGAAACCACTTAGGGAATGACCTGAAAAAAATAGGAGACATTGAAATCTGGTATAATATCTCAAAATATGTATAAACACTTTCGCTCTAAAAAGAACCACGTGTACGACGTGTACTTGATGAGAATCAGAAAGTATTAACAACATTTAAGTATTGAAATTCATGAGAATCAGAAAGCATGAAAAAAACTAGTTTTATATTGCATTACACTTTTTGCCATCCACCACTAAGTATTATGCGGTCGACTGATGTTAGCTTAACTTGAGTAGGGTTATGAGATTATCCTAAAAACCGCAATTTTTCGGGAACCCTCACGGTAACAAACCTAAACAATTCCCCCCCTGCACTAAATTTAACTACAAAATTTAAATAAATCATTATTTTAGATCTCCGAAAACGGTTCTATGTATCTATACATCTATGAAAAGAAATTTTTTTAGCTAATGCGTCGATTGTTTGGTGGAAGGGTCTCTCGTGTAAGTTTGTGACTGCCTTCTGCATTAAACTATAAAGAACAATCTGTCTCAGCTGCATGGGAGCTTTTCCGAGTACGCCTGGCTCTGCTCTACATGCTCTGTTTCATTTGCCTCCCCTTGATACGCATATCATGGTTTGTACTGTCAAAGCAATCTAACGTCTCAGACGAGGTGGCTTTTAATATCATCCGTTGACCTTGCGCGACACTTATCTTACGACCCTGGTTCCATAGATATGCCGTCTCATGAAATGACACGGGAACTTTGGCTGCTGTGCAAATTTTGAGTAGACTTCGTTTGCGTTTAGGACTAGCTTAGACCACACACATTGGTGGGTTCATCTCTCCAGTTACGTCGCCTTGTGGGAGCTTAACTCATTTTTGGCCAGAACATCGATATTTTCTCACTATATCTCACTATATCGCAGTGTCCAGGAACTCAATACAATCTGACCCGGTTCTGGATACATAGTGCCCTCAGTCTTGTGCGGAAATTCCTGACTACTTCAGATTTTATGACGTAGGACACTAGCGCTTTTAACGAAGCTATCTGCGACTATCGATATAGAGGCGATATTTTTGTTGCACATTGATTCTATCTCTACTTATTTCTACTGGCTTTAAGCACAGCCAGCACATCTGCTGGGGACACACTGCATGCGTCCGGATGTCTCAGGGGCACCTCTAGGTTTATATCTCTCGAGTATATAGCGGGCCCCTAAGGATAGAGCTACGCTCAATATCACTAGAATTAAAGATTCTTGAATTAGTAAGTCGAAGCGCACTATTGGTCTATTGGTAAAAGATATAGGAAGGCCTCTGATGCAGCCGTGGGCGTAGTGCTGAGGATCCCTGTAATTGTTAATGCTCACATAAGCTGACCACCTGCCGAACACAGAGCAAATAAAGCTCTAAAACGGCCAATACTATTGGACATTTGCTGCAACGAAAAACAGTGGCCTCTATTTAATAAAGGAAGAACAGGAGCTGGTAGACTTATACAAAAAGATAGGAAATTTCTATCTACCCTAATAGGAGTAATCACGGGACATAACACTCTGCGATATCGATTAACCAATTAAGAGGCTGCGGTGATGAGGATGTCCATGACAATAACATCGAGAAACTGTCCCACAACCCGGTGAGCAACATCTGTAGATACATTAAACTGGCAGTGTGGTCTTTATTGCAGTCACAGTAAGTACAATCCTTTTTCTTTTATTAAGGAGAGGGGTGTTATAGGGTCATAGTAGACCAAATTAGTACTGCGATCGTAAAAGATCTTTTGTGTTGTCCCCTATGCAAAGATAGCTAAGCGTAAAAAAGTTTCCTAGCGGAAATCTAGTTCTCATTAGAGACTAAGGACTGTTTGGGCTGAAAGGGAGATTATATCAGAAGGGGAGGTGATACCCTTATTAATGTGCTTTAGTCTGCTGCGAGCGATGGGTGGGCATTCGCACATAATGTGCTCGGCAGTTTCGGTGTCCTCAAGACATAATCTGCAAGTATCATCTTGGCTATTGCCCATTTTTTTAAGGTGGTATTGAAGAGAACAGTGACCAGTGAGGAAGTCTGTCAAAAATTTCACAATAGGTTTGTTTGCAAAGACTATGCTGCACGAGCTAAGGGATACACCTTTCCCCCAATGGATCTATAATGACATGAGTGCAGCATAGAGGAGCCACTCCCCTCTTAGGCAATCCATCTACCCATCCTAACCTAACGTCTATAACCCTGTTGTTTTGTAGTACTACTTGAAGTTCACCGGTAGTCTCTGAATGAAGATTCATCACCTTTTTTTGCGAACTTTATAACTTTATCAACAGCGTTGTGTTTTCGAACTAAATAAAGCGAAAATAAGTATCTCTCTTCACTTGAGGTAAATTCATGGAATAGTTGGGGAAGTAAACAACCCACTTAAGATTATTGTTTGCCTTCAAGAGATAAACAATTGAAAAGTTAATCGCGTTTCTGATCAAAGTGGATATTAAGGCCCGGAAGTACTTCTGATAAGACATTTTCTTGGAATATATCTCATGCTTCAAGTATGTGCCTTTCGTTTCCCCTTTGACTTTTCTGCGCCATGCTTGCAACCCTTTGATCAAGCTGTCTTGCTTAGTGACGGAGGGTAAATAAATGGCTTACGCTAGTGAGGAATATAAGCAGAAGCCATGTTCGAGAAACTGCAACATATTTGAAGCTCAGGTCAGCAAAGAACTTTCAACACTGAAACAGAGTCTCGAATAAGATACGGTAGCGGAGGAGTTAACTAACACGTAAAAAATCGATAGTTACGACGCCACCAAAGACTGTTTGTGCGAGCTCCTCGACAAAACTTATAAGCAATGTCTTTAATATGATGTTAAAATCATGTTAGGTGATTTATCTGACTACATAACTACACGTCAATGCCCGTGCTGTCCCACGATTGACGACGTTCGCCAATTTTTTCTGGTGTCCGTTGAGGCCCCAGATAACGACGTCCTAAACAGGGTGGTTTCCGACTTGGAACTTCCAGTCGTCACAATATCGCTCGATCTTATCGAAGTCACACTGCGAGACTATTGGAAATACCTCGATCTTTGGTCCTGGTCTGTGCGCGATCAAGTCAAACGTCCCAGCAGAAGTCGCATCGCCATTTTTTACAATGAACTGTTGTCTACTGGTGAGTATACATATTATAGAGTACAGCATTGGTTTGCTTATGCCCAGCTTACTCAACTTGTATAAGGATTCTTTTAGCCATTTGGTATTGAAGGCTACTCCAAGTAAACCAAGCAGGCACCCGTGCATTGTTTCTTGCTTTTGTTTAATTGGATGTACAGTATCATGCCCCGCCCGAAACCGAATTGTTCATCCGAAAACTGATTTGAACGTAGTCAAACGCACTAATTACCGAATTCAGCGAAAATATAAATTATCTTGTATAGCTAGCGACCAGCAACTGATTATCGCAGTACTTAAGCTCACGCTCACGTTTGCTTTCTTGGTCAGCTTACAAGTTTTTCAATCCACATGCTGATATTAGTTCTGCGAATAAATAGGAACTTGACCTAGGTTAATACAAAATTGTAAAGCCAAATATTTGGTTCAGCAGACCATATGCGTTCCCAGTGCCTAACTTCTCGCTACCATTCCTGTTGTGCGTTTTGTATTTTTCACATAAGTGTAAGGGTTCTTGCTTTCTCATGACAGTTATTTACTCCTAGACGATTGTCAGACATTCGCGAGATGTGAAACCATGAAAATCTTTTTTGGTGTTTTCTAGGACTCTGTAGTTCAACGCATTAACCGCTAGGTAAGTTTAAGTATTCTCGCTTGAGTTAGACAATATCGGTTCGCTCTGACTTCTACAGCATCACGTGTCAAATCCACTCCTGGTCAGCATTGACTTTTCGGTCCAATTGGGCAAATAGTGGTTCAATTTAGAAAAAGGAATAAATCTGGTCCAATTGGGGTTCATTCACATTCATTTCAGTAAATTTTCAACGCCAAAATATGTATGTATTAAGTTTAAAATTTTTTTAAACATTTATGCTGAACTATCTCAACAAATCTTATCTAGATTCGAATTTAGTCATTCGAAACCGAAACTTTTGTCATATATTAATCCTAGAACCGTCCTAAAACCCAAAACCCCAACTTTACCTCTAATGAAAAGTCTTTTTATGCTTTTAAATGACGATATTTTGCTAAAAGATTTCCAAATGATGTTTCTCATTCTCATTATTATGCTCTAGACGAATTTTGGTGTAGGGTCAGATCAGATCAATAACGGTATGGGCGCATGCTTACAAGTATATCATGAGCTCTTCGAGTTTGCTTTTCACCTGATAAGGCCCGGTGCACACATGCGTTCTTTTAACGCGCGGTGTCGCTGCGGTGCCGCAATAGTTCAATGCACACATGCGGGTTTTTCTCGCAGAACTCAATCTGCTGTTCGCGTTTGGCTTGCAGCAATGGAGGTTTATAAAAAGAAACGAGTAATTTTCACGTACCTTGTGCATAAAAACTATGTTCTTAAAAAGAAACGGCGTTATTGGGTACATCCTTTTGTTGAACATCGGCTAACAAAAGGAATATTTTATACCTCATTTGCAAATATGGTATGGTATGGTATCATGGTATGCCTCGGAGGCAACCAGTGGAAACTTTTCTGGAAACTTTTTTATCTTATTGATAAATAATTCTATATCAAATTCTTCCATGTTTGACATTTTTCTCAGGAATTTAATCAGCGGCAAAATCACGCATGTGTGCACTGCTCAATAACAAACAATGTACTGAAAGACCCAAATGCGTGTGCGCTGACGCAGCGGCCTAGCAGAAACCTGCGAGTCTTTTTACCCGCAAGAATGACGCGCGATGCCGCAGCGACATCGCACGTGTATGTGCACCACTCAATTTATTTGTGAGTACTGTAAGACGCAAAGGCGGTGCCGCTGCGGCACCGCGCGTTAAAACAACGCATGTGTGCACCGGGCCTAAGTCTGCCACAAAACGAAAATCGTCTGACTAGAAATAAATTGACAATAGAAACTGTACTTGATGTCTGTGAAAGAAATTAATAATTTTATGGCTTTCACTGAAATTGCCTTTATTTCTTCATATATACATATGTATGTACATATGTATGTACGTATGTACGTGAATGTACATACATACCCATATTTTTTTGGTGTTAATCATGTGACAAGTAAATCAACTACTCAGCGTACAATAAATATAAATACAATAAATAAATACAAATAAATACAACTTAGCCAACGTACGCTAGAAAATATTGATCCCGATGCTTAAGGACAACATTCCAAAAGAAATTGCCGAAATAACACCAAAAACATGCGAAAAATATGAAAATAATGCACGTTGAGCTTACCCGTGAGCAATTAGTAGTTTTTTGCTATATTTGAAAGAGTGACCCATTTTCTTAAAAATTTGGTTCATTCTCAGATTTTTGAACGGCAACTCTGCTCCTGATGCCAAATACAGAGCAAATGATTTAATTGCTAAATGAGTCACTCATTTTTAAGTGTACTAACGAAATATTCGCCTGGATTCTCCGATTTTATGTTAATGGGTTATTAACCTTCACAAGTTCGAAATCCCCCTCGCTATAAATACGACAGTGTGAAGTACCTACAACCTACCAGCATTTCCGCCGTACGATAGAAAGTGTATCATAACCTTACGAGTAGCTACCGTGTTTGTCGTAGAAGATTTCATTACTAAATCGATTTCACTGAATCCGATTCATTTATGGACATCTTTCGCAAAAAAAAGAAAACAAAATAAATTCATTTCGTCTTAAAACCCGGTCACTATCAGTAGGAAAGTATTACCAAACGAGTAGGACATAAACATTTGCATTATATTTCTGAAAAAACCGGCAATACCAACTGTGCTTCATCAGGCCGTGTAAAGTCCCATCGTTATCACCACTCTGCGACCCAGAACTTGTGTCAATTTGTACTGAATGGTGTTTTTCAGGTGTATGCACAGAATGCTTTGTTTTCTCTGATCAGTATGCGAGTGAATCCCCGTAAATACTCTTCCTCTGAAGAGTCATCAATTACGCGTATGTTTCTGTATCTCTTTCGTAGCAAGTGTTTTGCTTAACTTCTCTTTTTTTTTTGTAAGAAGCTGTATAAAAAGCAGTTGTAATATCGAATCCAAATTAGTTACTTCTGCAGAGCCAAGTGAAAGACTTCAAAATGAAAACCCAATTTGTTGTTATCGTTGCATTTTTAGGTGAGTTTAATAATATAATAATAATCCATTTGAATAGTTCAGATACGAATTCTATCTTTTTTTAGCCATTTTGAGTTGCTTTGGAGCTCTTGGTGCTATCGGAGGTTACGATTATTGTGGTAAACCATGTAATGACCCAAGTGGAATAGTTTGTGCCTATAATCAGCGTTGCTTTACCTACTTCACCAGCCGGTGCGAGATGAAGAAGAAGAACTGTGATGACAGTGACCGTAAGTGATTGCATCTTTGTGTATTTTTAAAATCTTTAATGATTTGTTTTACTCTAGGTTTCGCGCAAGCAAACTTATCAAGCTGCTTCTTCGGCACAAAATGTCGCAATTAAAATTAAATGTTTGACTGAGAATGTATTTGCTTAGAATAATAAACGCTATTTATAAAAATCGTTTCAAATTTTCTTTTATAAGCAAACTTCCTTAAAGCGCGCGTTACAGTCCGGGGTAGACCTGGGCTGCAACCAGCAAGTGCCTCCAACTTTGATGTTCCCCTCCACTTGCGTGCTCCACCTGAGTTGCGATCTTCCACTATTGCGCCGTCCTCTGACTTTCCGGGCTTGAGCATTGGTGTCTATGAGCTCTAAATGACCCAGCCACCTCAATCGTTGCACCTTAACTCTACCGGCAAAGTCGATGTCGCTGTACAGTCCGAACAGCTCGTCGTTGCCAGGGTCACTTAAGGTCTTTGCTTCTCAATTGTCTTCTTAGCTTAAAGAAACATTGGTCGGCAATATTTATTCTTCATTTGATCTCACCGCTGGTGTCGTTGTCTGTATTAATAGCGCAGCCTAGGTAGGCAAAAACTCAAAATATCTCAAAGTTATATCTGTCTAGGTTGGCGTTCTTTTCGAGACATCAGTGTTGGTTGTCCTTTCTTGTTGACAGCATAAACTTGGTTTTAATGTCATTGACTGTTGACCATCTTCACTGCTTCCGATTCAATATTCACGAAAGCGCGATTCACATCACATTGCGTTCTTCCGATCATGTCGATATGGTCAGCGTATGCGGCAATAAAGATCTCGGTGAGTTGTTTACTGAATTTGATGAAGCAGTGCGCATTCTTTATCGCCATCCTGCATAAATGGACGAGTAGCTCCGTATAGTCCGTCTCTATAAATGCTGTCATATGTGGCCTTAAAATCGATAAAAAGATGGTGGGTATTGATTTGGACTTCTTGGCATTTTTCCAGTATCTGCCGAAGTGTGAAAATTTCATCTTCTGTGGACTCTCTTGGTTTAAAACCACACTGATAGGGGCCAATCAGGTTATTGACGAGGAGTTTCGTGCATTCACACAATTTGACAGATAGAATTTTCTACGCGAAATTTGTAATTTGCCAAGTTTTCTGGATTGGGCAAAGGATGCTGAGATTCCATCCATAAGGTTTTGTCCATGTCTACAACTTCATTTTCGCGTGAGCTTTTCGTATTGCGCCTAATATAGGACAACCCTATATTCTCTCACCTGTGGGTTACACAAAGTTCACTCATCATTTTGTTGAAATCTGTGTGGCACATAGTTGAGAAACAAAAGTTCACCTCTGGGCTTGAATAGGTATGGAAATAGTTATTTTCTCCGAGATCATGTTGAGGAATTCTATAGGTGCATCTGGATTCGCTTCGTTGTGCCTTTCTGTGAATCTTGAAAATATGGATGCCTTGGTCTTGACCAACAAGATCTGCTTAGATTTTTTCCAATTTGCCGTGTTCACATCCGATATATGTACATATATGTATGTATCGACTATGACTTGGCAGTATCATCACTTTCCCCATATAGCCGAAATGCAGTTTTTATGTAAAAATATATAGCGGTTTCCAATTGGATCATGTAGGTCGTCGTATTGTCAGGTAGTTTAAATATCTCTCTGATGATATATTTTAGCAGCTTATCTACTTCTTCTTACTGAAGCACTCCCCCATACTCGTTGCAGTCTGTAAATCATAATTTGCATCATGATTGGAGACTCTGCTAGTTTAAAAATGTCGTCAGCGTACATACATATGTAAGCAGCTTGATCCCGACTCCATTGAACCTAATACCTCCAGGTAGTGAGGCTGAGAGGTCATCCAAGAAGAGTGAGAAGAGAATGAACGTAGGAGGCAACCTTGCTTTACTCCCTCGCTTTACTGCTTCGATTCGAACCAAGCCGATACGTTACTTTCCATCCGGTTTTCTTCATAAAGACTTCGGATGACATTAAGCATTTTTAACGGCAGCCTTAGATTGCTTAGCTTGTAGAAAAGCGCATTCCTATCAATAGAATCGGAAGCTGCTTTAAAATCGTATAATTTTCTCCCATTTTCTAGATACGCCCGAGCGATGTATATATATTATCAGCTGTCGAGTATTCTTTCTTAAAACTTGCCGGAATTCGCTGAGTAAGTCGCCCTGCTGAATTCATTCGTTCAAACGATCTAGCATTATCTCTGAAAATATTTTTATCGCATCATGTTCAGTTGCGTATTTAAAAAATTCATACGAAACTCGATCATCGCCAGAGGCTTTGTTCAAGGTAGATTGGTTGCGGGAGCATAAAACATCAACAAGAGAGGTGAGTCTTTACTTTACTGAATGCTGAAATCCTAAATAAAGGCTGTCAACCGACTTTTGTTAACTCTATCAGACAAGAGGTACTAGATCTCACCATAGCTAGCTCATCTTTGTCTGATCAAATTACAAACTGGCATGTGTCGAAAGAGCTCTCGATGTCTGACCATATGCACATCAGATTTGACCTCGAGAGCTCTTCCTACCCAAACACTCTTAACAGGATCCCTAAACGCACCAACTGGAGTCTTTACTTAGAGACCCTCAGGTGTGAATTCAACCCATCCTGTTCAAATATAGACTCTTCTCATCAACTTGAAGAAGAAGCCTCAAACCTAAGCTCTCAAATCACAGTCGCATATGAATCCAGTTGCATAGCCAGACCTAAGGCTAACTCTCGGGATGTGCCCTGGTGGCCCATTGAGCTTGAAATCCAAAAAAGAAAGGTTAGGAAGCTTTACAATAAAGCCAAACGAACTAACTCATGGAGCGAATACAAAATAGCTCTCACATCTTATAATTGTGCAATTAGGAAATCAAAAAGACATACTTGGAGGACTTTTTGCGAAAGCATTAACGATCTTCCGACAGCTGTTAGGGCTCAAAAAACCCTTTCTAAGAACCACAGCAACGGAATTGGTCTCCTACAAAAAAGTGACGGCAGTTTCACAACTGATAACAAGGAAACTCTGAGTCTACTTCTACAAACTCACTTTCCTGACTCTGTTATCACTGACCCTCACACACGTCTTCTACATGAAATTATGCAACACCCTCCAAACAGGCGCACTAGGAACTCTGCTAGGAATATCTTCTCCTCTGATTCTATCAGATGGGCCATCTCCACGCAAATCTTTCCTGCCCTTCTTCATCACGGCATCGATATTCTCCTAGAATCCCTAGTGTCCATCTTCAGATCCAGCTATGAGCTTAGCTACATACCGACTACATGGAGAAAG
This sequence comes from Blera fallax, assembly GCA_946965025.1. Lineage (NCBI taxonomy): Eukaryota > Metazoa > Arthropoda > Insecta > Diptera > Syrphidae > Blera > Blera fallax. The sequence goes on from OX337245.1 coordinate 25,285,388, forward strand.
GTAAATGTAGTGTTCATACCAAAAGCTGGCTGCAGATCACAATCAGACCCTAAGGCCTTTAGACCTATTAGTCTCACCTCGGTGTTCCTTAAGGTAATGGAAAAAATTATCGACTTCCATATTCGTAATTCTGCCTTATTAGAACTCCTTTTAAATAAACTCCAATTCGCATATCAACCTGGTAAATCTACGGTCTCAGCACTACATCATCTAGTCAGCACGATTGAAGAAACTCTGTTAGAGAAGGATATCGCCCTCTGCTCTTTTCTAGACATCTCGGGTGCCTTCGATAACACGACGTTTCAATCCATCAAAGATGCTGCTGATGTTAAAGGCATTGACCCCCAAACCACCAGCTGGATATGCTCCATGCTCAGTAGCAGGATTATTTCTGCCAAACTTGGACAATTCTCGTTTCCGCAAAAACCACTAAAGGTTGTCCCCAAGGAGGAGGAGGCCGAGTCGGCCTTATTACGCTTTGAATTTATTCATAGTTATAGTTTTGAACATTCTTTATAGTAAAATTTTCGGCCGTTCCATTTAGAATTTTATAATATATATTCGGTGCCGTGACATAAGGCCAAATCTCGTATGACACTTTGATAAAGCGACATTAGGCCAAGTTGGCTTTATGTCACTTATGTGCATAAACAGTGAAAACCCCTGCTTGGGGTCACTGTTGGATTTGGGGTAGGTGCGAGGTTGGGTATATGCAAAGTTTCTTTAAAAAAATAATTAAATGCACAAAGTTTCTTTAAATCTTTGAAAGAAAAATCTCGCACCTACCCCAAATCTAACAGTGACCCCAAGCACGGGGGTTGCGGGGGGCAGCATGCCCCCCCATACATATTTCACAGTTTATTTTGAGTCTAAGCTGGTTTGGAACTGTCTACAAATACTCCTGCAGCTTGCTGCACACAATAAAATTAATCTTGTGTGGGTCCCTGGACATAGGGGCATCCCTGGCAACGAATCTGCTGATAAACTTGCCAGATTAGGTGCTCAATCTCCGTTTACCGGACCTGAACCTTTTTGTGGTTTACCAACTAACCAGTAGTGGTGTAAAAAATGTATTCATTCGGTACAATGTATTCGTTACTACCATGTACTCATTCATATTCGTTACTACCATGTACTCATTCGTACTCGTTACCTGCAAAGTACTCAGATACGTATTTGCTTACTCATTCTGTTTGCACTACCCAACACATTTCAGGGGATTCTTATTCGCCACAGATATGTATTCGAATACCCGTTCTCTCTTGCACTACCAACAAGAATTATTTTAAAAGATTTTCTTACTCGCCCTACATCAATACTATAATCGTATAAAATTGTCCTTTGTAAAATATGTCAACCTCACAAGGATGCAGAGAAATTATACACACGGACACGCAATATGTTTTGTTTACTTTCAAGCAAACACACGGCTTGGCAAAAGTGAAAAAGAAATCTGTTTCTAATGAATTATATTTGTTACAGCAGGATACAATATTGAGGGAAACAAGGCAAGAGGTACTCGCGAGTATTAAGTACTCGTTACTTTTATCCGAGTACTTATAAAAAACTAACGAATGAGTACGAGTAGTCAATTGTATTTAAATTTTACATCACTACTAACCAGATAAAGATAGAGCTTAATGGCTTACGACACGCCCAGAAATTTATAAATTTCAAAAAAAAAAGAACCAGAGACATTCTTTCAATGAGCAAATGCAAGGCTAAGATCATAACTGACTTCCTTACTGGACATTGCTCTCTCAATTACCATCTCAAGAAAATGGGCCGTGTCCAATCGGACATGTGCCGTCGCTGCCTTGAAGACACCGAAACAGCCCAACATATACTGTGTGAATGCCCGGCCAAAGCTCGGCTTAGGCTCAAACACTTTAACAAAGGCTTCACATCACCATCTGATGTCACATCTTCTTCAGCTCAAACTATCTATAGTTTGATTAATGAACTAGATCTCAGCTAAAAGACAAATATAATATAGCAACTCCCAGGGGATAGCACAAAAGATCTCTTCTGGTCGCCGTGCTTATTAGGCTGTACTCGAGCCTTAATTACCCCATCGACTCTAAAAAAAAAAAAGGTAAAAGGTAGAGGTCCCTGAAGTTCGTGTTCGCTAACACATCTGCTTCGATTTTAATAGACCGTGCGAATAAGTATTCGTTTATAGTTCTGGCCAGCTTGTAGAAGGAATGACTATGATGATGGCTCTCGGACTTTCTCTAACTCTCGCACCATACATACTCTTTGCTCATTGCTCTTCCCTACATACATACATATGTTTTTATATACACTGCTGGCCTCCAGATATAAATTTTTGGTGAGATTTGTACCTGTAGGCGAATGATTTTTTTCTGGCTGTTGCACATTCCGAGTCGTATCATGGTTGTTTTTTCCTTCGTCTTCCCGTAGATTGAAAAGGCTTTGCCGCATCCGTGATACATAAGATTAGCGTGTCTGTACCTCTTAGAGAGTGAATTTGAATGTGCTGACTACCAGGTCCAAGCTAGATTTGTACCTCTGCAAGTACCTCTCTTTCCATTGAAGTTTGGGAAGCAACTAGTCCTGAGGCGTCAAGTGCATCAATCTTGGGTTGCCGTTTCGTCGATTATTGTGGCTTTCATTTGCCTGTTGATTGTTCTCGTTGGGACTTCGATGCTAAGAGCCTTATGCTCATCGTCTCTCCTTATTACATGGCCATACCATCTGAGCCTTTTTTCTGTAAGCTTCTTTCGTATGTCGGCTACTTTTAGAGTGCCTCTGACATGTTGGTTTCAGATTTTGCGAATTATTGTCAGTCCCGACGACCAACGCAACATCCTCATTTCGGAAACATGGAATTTTGTTCATGCATTTTATTTGAAACCAAAAATTCTGTGTATTACAAGAGTACAGGCCTCACCGAGGACTTATAAATTTTGTCCTTAGGATTTGGTGGGAATTTTTTGCCATATGGGATCCCAGTTACGGATCGGTTTTGCACGTCCTCATCAATTTTCCCGTTAGATGAAATCACGAAGCCGAGGTATTTAAAGGCGCTAGTGGTATCGGGGTCCCTTTGATCGTTATGGTGTTTATAGGACAGTTCGCGGACAGATTCGAATATACTCTGTTTTACTTCTACTTGTACGAAGTGCCTTATTTTCCAGTTTGTCAGCCCATCTGTCTATTTTCGATTGGAGAGATTCCAACAATTCAGCTACCAGCACAATATCATCTGCATACATGATTGTCCATGGTGCTTCATCCTGCACATCTGCCGTCAACTAGTCAAACGTTGTGAAAAATAGCAATGGACTTAAGGCTGATCCTTGGTGCACTCCGACTTTTTGCTGAAATTTTTCAGAGATACCACAGGTGCTTCCGACTTGGGTGGTAGTATCTACATACATACATATCCTTGATGAGTTCAATAGGCTGCTCTGAAACTTTATGTGCCTAAGAGCTTGCCAAATGATGTTCCTCGGCAGTCTATCAAAAGATTTTCAAGGTCCAAGAAAAAGACGTGTAGGTAATTTTTACTCTATTTTGGCTTTCTAAAACGATTCTTAAGCTTTGTGTAGCATCCGTTGTTGATTTCTTCTTGACAAATCCACATTGGTTTCTTGATATGCCTATTATGCTGCGTAGTTTGCTTTCAATGACTCGCTCGTATACCTTCATTGTGTGCGACATCAACTTTATCCCTTTATAGTTATCGCATTGTTGGACGTTGCTTTTATTTTTATATAGGGGTATAAGGTGACTATTTCTCCAGGCATCCGGTAGGTTATGTCTGTGGTCACAAGCCATAACCGCTAAAGTCGAAAATTGAATTTTGACAGAAGAAAAATTTTCAAATTTAATTTTCAGTTTGAAAAAAAAACTTACTCATTTAAGTAACAGACCAATACTGATTATCAAAGTGCAAATAACGGTTAATTGTACCAACATTTTGTTATTTCTTTAATTAGTCTTATTTACAATGAAAATTATAGAAACATTTGGTTTTCGTCTTAAGTCGACTTTAGCGGTTATGGCTTGTGGCCACAGATGTTCTTCTATCAGGGCTTAGAGATATTTTCCTTCCGTGTTGTCTGGTCCTACCGATTTTTGGTTTTTCATTCCCCTGAGTACTTCATGGATTTCGTTAATGATTTCTGGTCGAGTCTCCAGATGGTGGATTACCGCAGAACGAATTTCCGAATACGAAATATTTATAGCTGACGTGTACCCTGCGTGCGTTGTTGCGGTTTTCAAAATCCAGTTGTGGACAAATTGCTAGACCGATTTTGACGAATTCTAACAGAAACACTCTCGAGTCAATTCTGAAGATTGCCAGAAAATTTGAGCTCAATCGGTTTGGTCCATAGCATACATACATAAAAATATGTATACATAAGTTCATAGGTACATTGAGTTTTATATAGTATGTATGCTCGTGTAGATAATCGTATCCAGTATAGTCAAACGAATGGTTTCTTTTTTTTTTAAATAATTTTTTATTACATAGTAAAAGGCATTTGTGGTTAGTTATTTCGTTTTTCTTTTTCATTTGATCATTTTTATAATGTATAAACAGAAAAATAAAAATAATAAAACAAAAAGCAAATTAAAATAATAAAATTAAATTAATATTTTTTTATATTACATATTTACTCGTTTATTACTGTATATATTTTTTTACATTTTTTTTCATTTACTTGTTATCTTCACCGCAAAAAATTATTACTATTTCTTTCTTACTTTTCTCAACTCACAAAATGTACTATTAAATCTCTGTATCACAATTATATTGTTTAAAATAATTATAAAAATATATAAGAATATTTATAATAATTGACTAAATATATTAATTTAAAAATAAAATAAAAAAACACGTCTTTATTTTAATTTACTGTGTAGTAGTTGACCCAAAAATTAAAAGAATAAAAAATAAAAAAAAACAACAAATTCAAACACTACTACAATGATTTAAGAATTTCAACTCACAAATTGTATAGAATAGGAAAATATTTAATTTTTACTATTCTTATATTGGCCTTCAAAGACCAATAATATATTTTTGCACTCTTAACAATTCATTTTTATTTATTTCAATTAATTAATTAACAATACAAAGTAATTGTATTTTACACCTTTTATTGACTAATTAAACAACAACAAATAAGATACTTATTAATTATAACCTAATATAGCAAACAATATAAATAATTTACTGCGCCTAACTTGTAAACTTTTGAACTTAAATTAAAAGAAAAAAAAGAAGGGGAAAAATTAAATAATGATAATGAAGATGCGCAGTAACATTATAGCAATAAAATAGAAAAAAAAACATTTTGTTTCTTAATAAATATTTAAACAAAATTAATTTCAATTTTAATTGCAAGTAATGTAACATTTTTGTTTTTTAATTATGTTATAAACATTTATTATGGCAGATTTACATGAAACATAATTAATATTTATTATTTTTTAATGACTTAACCTTTTGTTTTTATTTAACTTAAATACCTATAAAACGGATACAGTGCTGTACGGTGACTCACAATTCAGATTAAAGTTAAACTGTCGCATTTTAATTAAGGATGCCGATGTAGTGTGTTTTTATTTGCTTTTTAATGAGCTTTATCAAACTGGTTGTTTACGAGATGATTTTTACAGAAACTCAGTTCTTTTAAGGAAAAAAAAAAAAAAAATCAAAAACGCATGCATCACTTGTGGTGAAACAAAAAATGTCAGACGTACTCCTTTTTTTGCGATAAGAAAAATAATTATAATTTATCAAAAAACTCCTAAGAACCTAAAAAAATTAACATTAGTTAGGGATATAAATCCCTAAATTTTTTTTTGTAGCTCATCTAGCTCTTTCTATTACAACGATATAGGCGATCTGCTAATTACAGATATTAGGAGTCTCTTACGCTTCATCTGAAGCTCAAATTGGTTCAACAGGAAGGCAGACAAAATTTTTCCATAATCCATGTGCAATCGCAATGAACCTATCTTTGGTCTAAGCTCCAAGCTAAACTAACCTATCTCTGAAAAAAGTGACTGCCAAGAGTCAAATTTTTTAATGGGCCAATACCTGACATTCGTATAGCCTGCAGCTTGGTTGCCTATTAGGTTAGGATACCAAAAATACTCAGTTTAGGTTAAAAGAGAGACAGTACTTGTAAATTGTGGCAAGTATTGTAGAAGTAGAGATAGAAGTCAAAGCTTAGCCTTAACGAATTTGTTAGTTTCACCTAAAAAGAAAGAAAGAAAATTATTTGGTGAAACAGACTGTGTGTGACCAATCTTCTCAAGACCATTCGTGTAAAAGGTGTTATATGAAAAGAAAAGTCACATCGGAAAGGTCGGATGTTTGTCAGACATTCGCGAGAGGTGGGACCATGAAAAGTCGTTTTAAGTGTTTTCTGGGATTCGTATTTTGATCCTTTTGCTCAGTTTAAAGTACTAACCACTGGACTACGACACTTTTGAAAATGAACTTTACTAACAAGCTTTCGATTGATTGGCATCACAAAATTCTAGGCCCATAATACATTTGGTAGCCATTCGTGTTCTTTTTTCGTACAAATCAATTGGGCTTACAGTTTATTATCCTAACGGAAGGGAAGACTTAAAAAGTTACTTTCAAGTTACTTTCGGAGATGTGTCAAAAACTCCCAAGTTGTGATTCCGTGAAAAAAGCTGTTTTGGGATTCTGAATCCTGCATCTACCGCTCTTAACAAGATTTAAAACAACAAAATTTCCCAAAATGTGAGTCTAGTATTTTTTTCGAAATTCATTTTTTGAATCAATATTAAGGAAACATGCTCTTTTGAAGGTACTATGTACGTACATAGCTTTGTTGTGAATGTTAAGGTATCAACCTACCAATGCCGCGAACCCATACTTGGTCTATACTGAGTAGACCATAAAAACATCTTATTATACCGATGAGATCTAAAAAAACTACTGGAAATGGTTTGTGACTGATACAAGCAGCGGAAACAATTTTTTTTTCTATTCAGACAATATCTCCATTATAAGCAGCGATGTGATAGCCCTTTGAAATGCTTTTACCAATTGGACTAAAACGTTAGAAGGATTGAGCATTTGCCATGCATCTCTTCTGAACTAAAAAACCCGACTTAGGATATTCTGGTAGCCGAAGTAGTGGTTCTAAAATATCAATTCTCAATCTCAATCGTTCATGAGCAGGGAAGTTGTTATGATGATTCTGAAAATCATTGTGGTATGGTTAAAATGGTGTCCAAACTGAACAGCCTTTTGTGACCGCAAAATACTATTCAAACTGAAATGTTTGCTTTATTTGACAATCGTGCGACGGGCTTTAGCGATGTTGGATAATGTATAAAAAGAAAAGGAAAGTGTTAAAGATGTCTAGTGTAAGGAAATGGAATTAGCTGGTATTGTCACGAAAAGCAATTTCGACTCAAGTTCCAGTCAAAGTTCGAAAAGAAGGCAGAAGAAAAATAATTGAATCACTCAATTCCAAAAACAAATCAGACAATTCTTAGCTTCAGTGATTAAATGTGGATGGTATTGTGATCCACAAACTTAACCAATCCCACAAGCGGCACAGCAGAAAGGCAGTTTATGTGTGAGAAACATTGAACACATGTACGTGTACGTATGTATTATGTATTTGAATAGAAAAGGAAGAAGAAGGTGCAGGGTGATATAATATTCAGAGTAAAGCAATGACCAACATTCATGTTGTTCTGGTCTCAATTGCTCCGTGTGGTCCCTCAATGTCACATAAGTTTGGAGGCGCTTAAGGGACTCTTGCAGAAGAAGTCTGATAAGATCGCCGTTGAAGATCTGCGTGCCTTTACCTACAGTTATCTCAGATTTGCATTAACGTCAGATGAGACCATCATACATTTTCTTCTTAAATTATGAAGTATAGAAAAAAGTTCAAGAGTTTGTGCAAAAGGGTTTAAGTTGTGATCATTAAACGTTGTCCGGAATTTACTGCCTCAAGCTGTTATTTTAATTCTGATGAAAATCTCAATCTAAATCCAAGTATAAAATGTAAAATTGAAAAGAAAGGCGTAGCTATTGCAACCGAAAATGTTAACGTAATTACTGAAGACTCATCGGCTTACCTTGGTATGGATGCTATACCTAAAAATGATTGGTGTAGAATTGCATTTTTTATTTGAAACATAATTGAAAATATTCTTCTGGCCTATTTATAAAAAAAGAGAAGAGAAAGATTTCGATTAGCGAGAAAAGGAACACATTCTTTGAAAAAATTGTTTTCTGATCCCGAAAACACTGCATTTTGTATTCTCTTGTAAATGGAGTTTATAACGCTAATATGTCAAAGCGCCATCACCATCTGCTACAGACTTCAATTGCCGACCCTTCTGACAACCCTCTGATAACCATTTCAATGTACTGGTCAACTAATTATGATGGATCTAAGCACTTCGAATATTATGAACTTTATAGAAAACTAGAGTGCTCATTAGGTTTCGCTTTTCAAGTTTTTCATGCATCAATGAAAATTTCTTTCAACCTTGTCGCAAGTGTATTCGATCACACTCATTCCAGTGCTTCTCTACTTGTAGGTGGCCCAAAAATCAACACCCTATCAAATAGACCTTTTTCACATACAGGAAAGTGGAAATTATACCGAAGGTAAGACTGCCTGCAGAGCTTTTTGTGAAAATTGGTAAAAATAGTTTTGTCCGTTTCTTGCTTGACTTCAAATTCTAAAATTTTAAATACAACGTCTCCCAACTCGGAAACGAATGAGATTCAAAATTAAAGTAAAATATATGTAAAAGCGATTGTATAAAGTAGGAAAACAAAATGATTGCAGAACTTTAAACTAAAATTGTTTAAAGAAAATATTTTACGAAAATATATCCTGAAAGGAAAAAACAAGTAGAAAAAATGAAACAGCAGCCAAACTCGGACTTCCGCAACAATCTTGCCTGCACAATTTTCCCTCCATTGTGGACATCGAAAGTCCCAAAAGTAAACCAATTGACAACCAATGGAAAAACGACTTAAAAAGGGTTCTTTTGGATGAGTAAAAGAATATTAAACCAGGTTTATGCATAAGGGTCATCTAAAAAAATAAAAGACTCCACACGAAGTATTGGTATTAAAAGCTATAAAATTTGAATTTAGTTCCAGCTGTCTGAGTTGTGCTTCCGTTTTATTAGTTTTCATTTTGTTACGTTTCAGGTTATACGATTGTATAACCTATGTATTCGTAAAGTGAATTAATTTCTCTGCAGAATTTTAGTTTAAATTTCTGTAAGTTTTCTCTACTTCGTACTCTTTGAATTTCTTTGCCCTAGAGACACTATATAAGAATTCAAAACTAAACGACAAAGGTTGCTTTCCAGCGCAATTGCGGAAAACCTATTTTGCCCTAGACACACAAAGGAACATAAGACTGGTTAAGAAAAGTGACAGTTGTTAGCGACATTATAATTACTTGAGATTTTTTTTTTATAAAAGCCTTTGATAAAGTAAGAAACTTGCGACTATTTTGAAGTTTTTCCAAAATTTGTAACTCTAGGACTGCATATTCTAATTATTGATGGGAGGAAAAGGTTATTAAAAAAAATAGTTAAATCAGTTGAAGAATATTTTGCTAAAAATCTGGATGGAATATATATGGAGACAATTTATAAGTCTGCCCATGCGCTTGTCACACACTTACAATTTTGAGCAATTTAACCTTCAGGAATCAAAAATTGCCACATATATAGCACAGACCATAGATCAGAAAAAAAATTAGGATTTACTTTTTGCGGAAGAGTTTTTAGGGCTATTTAAGGTCTTCATCATGTAACATATTATATGAAAGCTAGATACTTCAAGAATTTAAGTTTCAGGAAAACTTTTGGTGATATAAAAACTTGTAAAATGGCACATACATATAGTTTACGTAAAGCGGGGTGTATTATTTAACGCCACCATATTTTTTTTTTTTGTATTTCAAATGAACTCAGAACACAAATTTTATGAAAATCGGTTAAGTGATTTACCAACTCCAGCTGCTTTTCAGGGCTCTTAGCCGGGATTAGTAACATAAGAACTTAAACTTTAAATTTGTTCCTAAGATTTCTGGGTTTTAAACGACGTCCAATATCTTACCCACGCTCCATTCGATTTCCATACCAAATTGATGTAAAAATTTAAAAAATTTGAGCTTTCATCGGTTCATATCCTTGGAAATTCAAAAATGTCTACGCTTTCTTACGAAAACGCGGGCAAAAATTGAAAAGGTTGAGAAGATAATACGGAACCTTACAAGGTCGGAGGCCGACCCGTACCTGATGATTAAATTCCTTAGTCTATTTGGCATCGTTATGAGCGAGTTCTACTATACATACAATATATGAAATGGTATAGATATGGGCATAGATTATTGCAATGAAACAAAGCTTGATGCTAATAAGCCTGGCAAGCTTTTAGTTTTATTAGTAGATAGAAATGACGCCATCCAATTGGTAGAGGTTTATTTTTGCACTTACAAGTCTATTTTATGCATTTGGAAAAAAGGTAAAGCATTGAAAATTCTAATCACTATTATAGACGTTTTTCTTTTTAGTTCAAAGCACAGCTTGAGTTGTCAAAAAAAAGTTCGTGCCTCTTTTTTTAGCTCAGACATACATATCAGAGCTTCGAATTTGTGTTTTTTATTTCGTTCAGATCAGAGAATAAATTGACTGAGCTGTTTGCTGATTTGACAGCAGGGAAAATAAAGCAAAACAAAAACCAGAAAAATCAAAATGGCGGTGAAAGCTTGTTGTTTACGCATATTAATTAAAATTAGTTTTTTTTTTAAGATTTATGGTGTACAAATGTGTTTCATAAACAATTCAGAGCAAACAGATAGGATGTGGCCACAGTCATTATAAATAAATAACTTTTTGTTATGTGGAACTGGGAGACACGAATAAGAAAATACGGGTGATGAATTCTATTGGGCGCTAGAAAGTCATTTAGCAGCCGACGTTTGGGAATGTCCTGTAACCAGCAGGGCACTCTATGTAAAGGATGAACAATTTACGATTCTAAAGCTCAGTACGCTACCAGAAAGTCATTTAGCAGCTGACGTTTCGGAATGTCCTATAACCAGCAGGGCACTCTATGTAAAGGATGAACAATTTACGATTTTAAAGCTCTGTATGCTACCATTAAACTCCTGACCAGAAATTAAGGGCTTTTTAAATTCATATAATAATCAACGATTGAGATAGTCCTATTACCGGGACGGAACATAGCAGGCCAATATAAAAAGCTCTGGATAAAAAATGCTCGATCTTGAAGTTCAGTTAATTAATTAATTAATTTAAGGGCTTTTAAATTAAGTAGATAAATATTTCGCAAGGAAAAGTTTAGAATTATGTTCTGAAGTTATTTCAGTAACAAGATCAAAGTCTTACCAAATATTGTTGGCTCTAGTTTGTTTCTAATGAAGCATCTATCACCACTTTGTACAAATTTGACCAAATAAAACATTCTGTCCGTATTATAGTTGACATCACTTAAACCGGTTGTATTTCAAATCCATTGTGTCACTGTACAAATTTCTTATTAAAATTTACTGATGGCATTTTATAATTAAAAAAGTTTTCTTTTAGGAAAATGTATGTTAGAAAAAGAATATGATTTTGATTTTTTATAATTATTACCTATTATGATCTTGATTTAACATTAATCGATATGATTCGTGATTTTTATTTTGGTGGTGAAGTCTTATAATTTCGATTTGATAATTCTTTGATTACATTGTGTAGAAGTTATTTCTGTCTTTGATTCGTTGTATTTTAAGAAGATTAACTCATATTTTGACAAATACTAGTCTGCGATCTGTGACTAGACTTAAAAGAAAATTGTTTAACCGTTTCGTTAGGCATTCACTTCACCTTCAAGAACCGATTTATTTTTTTAGATATTTTTTTTTTATTTAGGTTTTCTTAAATTAGAACAAAACACAAATTAAATTAAACAATACTTTCCCGATCTGGAGGTGAAGGAATTTCGCCAAAGCCGGGGACACCTCTCACCGCTGTCTGGACTATGCCAACTCTGCGCAGGGATGCATCACTGGATCGGATGCCATTGCCTTGTAAGAAATTCCTAAACCACGAGGCAATTGACCCTCGATTCACGGATTTCTTATTATTTTGACTAAATGCAGCATTACCGATGCTGCTACTAGTGTTTTCGATAGCTTCTAGGGAGCGCCACCGTTTGGAACGAAGAAAAATTTCATCGGGCGGGCAAGTTAGAGACGCCTGACGCTGCAACAGAGGACAATGAGCGTCGTCCACAATGCTCACAGAGCCATTGCAGTTGTTATTTAAGTGTTTATATGGCAATATTCTGGATCCACCGATAATTAAGTGGCCATTATCGGCATCCAAGAGTTCTAGTTCATCATCGGCTGCACCGCCATTAGGATTTCCGCTGATCAGTGAGACACCAGTGTCCAGGGAACGTGAGTTGTTTTTTGACAACTTACACGGATGCATCGGATCAAGAGATCGAGACTCTCGCAACAAGCTATCGACCCTGTCGATGGGAAATATATCCTGAGTAGAGGCCGACGCTGTTGAATTGATTATGCATTGCGGTTTCACCATGGCAAGTGGTTTTTTAATGTTGTTGACGGTACTATCACAGATTGTTTCGATTTTGGAATGGTCCAGTGTACTGTGCGATGGCGTCTCTACGCGGAACCCAGAGTTACTTCCACCTCGGCTGTCGCAGTTACTACCGTATACGCCGCCATTTCCACTGCCATTGTAGTTAACGGTTGAGGATCTTTCGAGTCGTTTGATAGGCAAACGGGGTGAGTCCCGCATATGGTACGTTGAACCCTGCAGGCTGTACATGCTCTCCACATCCGCTCGGGGCGCACTTGACTGTCGCCGACTGCCGGCGCCATAATAATGCATTCCCAGTATGCTCGGCTGACGTGAATCGCTATTTAGTTTCGGGCTCTTTCTTGGACGGCGGAAAAGTGGCGGCGGAAGATCAGTCATATCGACGGGTTTCTTTTGTATGGCATTCTCATTTGCTCCAGTCAACCAGTAAGTGATTACCTCGCCTTTGCCCTTCATAGAGACAAGTCCACGTTTCTCGGTAATGTAACCGCCAAGCTTGTCTAGAGCTTCCTTACATTTGGCTGATATGTGTATTTTAAGGGCCTCTCCATTTGATTCCATGCGTGATGCGGTATTAACCGTATCACCGAATAGGCAATATCTCGGCATTGTGAGTCCAACAACACCAGCAACTACTGGACCGGTATGCATTCCTATTCGCAACTTAAGCGTTTCATTCGGTCGATGAGCAATTCGATGTTGTTTCACTGCCTGCAGCAACTCTAAGGACATTGAAGCAATTTCTCCAACATGACGATCGCCATTTTTAATGGGAAGTCCAGAAACCTGTAAAGATAAAGAAAGTTACTTTTAATTAATTATTTATTATCTCCAGATATGATTTATATAGTTTACTTCTGTGTTTTGGACTAGATATCAACCAAGAAATTTGGATAACGTCTGTGTTAGATGCCAAAGATCATACCGTGGTAGGAGTTCTTCCCGGCGGATGATTTGTAATTTTTTACAATACAAAATCACTATGGAGATATGGTCTCATATTCTACTGAATTCCGGAATACGTTCTTGAACTCTTAGTAAAGCAAGTCTCCCAAGAAGAAAGATAGCGTTAGGCACTCTCTTGGTCTTATTAAAGCGACGTCAAACATTCAAGTAAGAAGTAAGTTTCCTGAGTCCATTTTGTAGACCGCATAAATACCTTGAACATCAATAAAAGGGGGTACTGAAGACCATTAGGAAGACTGCCAAAAAGTCATCACAGATGTTACTTCTGATGTACACGGTTTCTTTCGGCCACAACGAAGAAAATCCTGCTTCGATGAAGAATGCCGGCAAGCATACGCAGCAAAACAAGGGCCCTACCAAGCGACACTCCATAGAAGGAACACAGCTGCTCGTTAGTAGAAGAAAAGGACCAAAACCAGCTTCTCAGAAGGAAAAGGAAGGAAAATAAGAAGCGAGCGATCAAAAAACTCGACAGTATGAAAAGCAGTTTTCGATATTGCACGCAAAGCCACATCTGGGACCAAATGGAAAGGATGGAAAAACTGTTCCGCCTTTTTATCACCCTCGACATCAAAAAATGTCTTCAACTCGGCCTTCAACTTCAACTTCTTCAACTGGACAGCGGCGGTGGTGGTAGATCTAGAAAAGTTGCCCCAATACTGCAACAATACAAAGACGTAAGTATATGACGTTTTTCATTAGGTCTGGAGTTACCGGATCACAACGGAGTCTGTTCTCAATATAAAATAAAAAAAAAATACTTGGCGCATCGGACCGTATGTGGTCCAGGGCCTAGCTTCTCGCCACCATTCGTGTTGTGCGTGTTATATTTTTTCACACAAATGGAAGGCACCTACAGTTTAGAGCCATATGCGAAAGGCAAATTGAGAAGCTTTCTCTTGACAGTTATTACTCTAGGATGTTTGTCAGACTTTCGCAAGAGGTAGGACCGTGAAAAAACTTTTTGGTGTTTTTGGAATTCGAGCCTCTTGCTCAACGATCCAACGCACTAACCACTTCAGCCACGGCGCCCACGGCTGTTCTCAATAGCAATTGGAAAAAAGATTTCGAATTAAAGCCTTACATAAAGTACTTAGGGGTACATTACAGTGAGTAAGTCAATCCACATGTAAGCAGCACAGACAAGCATCGTACATGAGAAGGATGTGAACAGAAGAGCATACAGAACCATATCGGGAAATTCACAACGTGTAATAGCGACGCGAATGCCTATCGAGCTGGAGGTCGAAGTAGAAACATTAATATACCCAGAGAGAAGAGTTATCAGAGCATCTGCCAAAATAGTATGGTAAATGGACATGTAATCTGCTGCCGAACATAGAAGAGTATACAAGAAGAAAACAAGGTGTAGTATAATTTGTATGAGCTACGTAAACAAGCAGGAGTATGAAGTCGGACATAACTCGAAGGACGGGCTACCGAAAAACAGTCTATTTATCGATTTTAGAGCTGGGTTTGACAGAGATGAACTATATAGAGCATTGCCTAGTCTCGATGTCCTTGCCGAACTCGTGTGGTCGTACAGGATAAGGATGGATAATGCATGCTGCTACATCAATGAGCTTAAAATGATCTAAACAAGGTGATGCGGCTGTTTTGCTCTTTAAAGAATTGGAAACACCAAGACCAGGCGCGCAAAAGTCGGTGCAACTACTCGCATACACCTGCGATATTGGCATAAGAGTATGAACGCGAAGTGATGTCAGTGGCGCCTTGGTAAGTATTGCCAGGACAAATCCAAACGTAACAGAAAATACAAAACATCTCTTTAGATTGCAGAGACCCTACAGAATGGTTTTTCTTGACCTATCACGAAAACCCTTTTAATAAAAACATCAGAATGCGGATAATAATCTTAAATGTACTTACCACCATGTAGGCATCGCCTATCGTCTCTACTTTGTACACATCATAACCTTTTATAATTCGATCGAATACGGTGTACAAATCATTGAGAAAATTCACCACCTGCAGAGGAGTACTTTCGGCGGACATCGCTGTAAAGCCAACAATATCGCTGAAGTAGATGGTAACCTAAGGGAAGTAGTTATTCAAAATAAATTCATAAATTTGTTAATCACATTTACACACCAGATCATATGACACCGGCTCAACACCCAGTCCCATTGTTAGCTTCTCCGCTACTGATTGCGGCAACATTCGATGCAGGAGATCTTCAGTTTTTTTCTTCTCCTCACATAAGAGACGTGTGCGTTCCGTCACAATTTCTTCCAAATTGTTAGCATATTTCTCCATCATCTCCATCATTTGATCCATAATGTTCCTATGTCTACCGCCACGCATTTTTTTCAGGCGCGTTCTGCAACAAACAACAATTTTGTATAATAAACGTTATGATAAATGAAAAATTTTGAATTTCATGCGATCAATTTACCTTATCGTTGGAAAATCCGGCCGAACCTCAGGATCCTCATTCCAACAATCCTTAATACAACTTAAAACATAATCCGGACATAGTTCGGCTTCTTTAATACATTCTAATTCCGGGCGGAATGGTTCGGTTCCATCGACCGGTTTCTTTTTGACTAAATCGACAATTTCCTTTGGTTCATACGTCGTCTGTCCGAATGGGCCCTTACGACTAACAATTTCATACATAATAATTGCAAATGCATAAACATCTCCCTTTGGTGTTCCATAGACATTTGGATATCGCAGTAGTTCTGGCGCCTTCCAAAATTGATCTGTGGACATAAATGTGTTTTTATTAAAGTTGTTAATTCAAATTCGGCGGAGGCTTAATTGCTGAGACTTACTTCTGTAGTGCTGATGTTCACCAATGGACTCACTCTCTGCACAATGTCGTAAATCGTGCAAACCAAAATCGGTTACCTGGAGCATCCATCGTGATGTGACCACACAATTTGATGACTTTAGATTTCCGTGAAATCCCAGCGAGGAATCATGAATATAAATCATTCCCTGTGAAATAGAATTCAAATTGTTTTATTGGAGGATGATAACAAAAGTTGTTCAGAGGATTATGTATGAGTAGATGATTTCATTGAAGTAAGGATATGCATGGGGGTTATTTTCCTTTCGAGAGATTTGATTTGATTGGCACATAATAAATGTGATCTCATATTACGTAAATTGAGAAACATGAAAGCCGTGCATATCATTTGAATATTTATGAAATTTGATTCAGACAATTTATCTAAAGTTGGGGATTGAAACGAAATAAAGTAGTCATTACGAATCCTTAAAAAGAGAAAACTTCAAGGGTTATAACAAACCCTTATATTTACATGCGTAGGTATAACATAAAAAGGGTACACCAACCGTAAAGGACATAAGGTAGAGTTGCTTGTAAAATGTATAATAGCAGCCGGTTTTAAAGGCTTAAGTGCTTTTCAGAAGAGTTAAGTTTTCTTTGAATTCTTTCGGTGACAAACTTTTTTTTAACCACTTAGAGAAGGATAGAGGATGAGGTGATGAACCGCGTTAATTTTCAATACATGGAGGGGGTAGTGATCCACAACGCCACACTCAGGTCAATGCAGAACCATTGCAAAACCAATAGGGGAGATGTGTCCGTTCCTTGCTCATTAGTTAACCTTGTTCTATCTATGGTTCAACTTCTTGCTTGTAATAAACCTGTGAACTTGTCGCTCGGGAAATTTGTGTTTGAAAGAAATTTGTAGTCTAAGGATGAGCCCTGGACAGTGACAGAGAAAGTGGGTTGTGTATTCTTTGTAGTGCTCATCTCCACATCCTCGATGTAGATCTTCTTTTGTTAGTCGTAGTTTTTCTTGTGGTACCGCAGAGTATTAAGCGACCTATCAGAGTAGAAAATGATTCGCTATCCTTTCCTGCGGTCATCGTTTTGACAAAGTAAGGTTTAACTAGTTTTGTGGTTGCAATAGTGTTTAGGGAAGACCATCTGTTGTTTGCGGCCCTTCTGGCCTTGAATCCTGCTTCGAGCTTTAGTATGCAATGCAGGATGTAAAACGACGAGTTTATTTGGTCTGGTCCAGATCTTCGCCATGGCTCAAGTGGTTTGTGGGATCGCTGAGCGGGAGGTTCGACGTTCGAATCCCAGAGAACACCAAACATTTTTTCACAGTTCCACCTCTCGCGAATGTCTGACAAACGTCCGTGAGTAATAACTGTCATAAGAAAGTCTCTCAATTTGTCTGTCGGATATGGCTCTAAACTGCAGGTCTCTTCCATTTGTGCGAAAAATATAGCACGCACAACAAAAATGGTCATGAGAAGCTACGCCCTGGACCCCATACGTCCGTTGCGCTAAGCATTTGTATTTTTTTGGTCTAGATCCTCAGCGCTAGAGCAAGACAAGACTAACTCTTGCCAACCACTGTTTCCTTAAGGTTAAGAAAACAATTGAGCAGCACAGCTCTTCCTCGAACAACTAAAGTGAATCTGTAGTAGCCCTTGATCATCGTAGTCCTTTATATGTTGTAGAGGCATAAATTATGTTAAGAATGGATGAGAGCAAAATCCTTCACATCATTTTCGGTCTCCTCTGCATAGACGGAAAGCGAAGAGGAGGATACAGCCACAAAAAGTCCGAATTCAACTAAGATGTCTTTGGCATGCATATTGGATAGACACCAGCGCTCCGGCATAAAAAGGCCTTGAATTCACCACAGAGGGACGGGGTAGTAGAGGAGACTTCGTCTTAGGTGCACTTAGGTGGCATGTAGAAATGGACCCTAACTCCATTTCGAATTGTAGCGCCATCTTACTATGTAAGTAGTAAGTGTATTTTGTTAGAAAAAGGCTGACGGCACCTACGTTTTGGACCGTATACTTAAAATCTTGCTTCAGGTTCACTTCCCAGGTTTTTCTACTCGCGCACTTCACAGCGCTGTCTGTATTTCTAGGACAGTAAATAGCTTTTATCACGAAATTGACTGTAAGCTCTGTAAGCGGAATCCTCTTTCCCTCTATGGTTACCATCGACGATATTGTAGTTGATTCACAGAGGTTAGGCTACATCGCTATAAGTTACGCAGGACGGCTATTACTCGTCACATCACATCACCACATCATACACACAGCTTTACTACATGTTTTAGAAACGTGTAGCAAAAATGGACTCCCTATCAATTCTTGCAAGATAATTCTAGTGCACTTTAGAAAATTGAGACGGGTTAACCTCGAACATTAGTATATTCGAGTGAGGTAAAATATCTCGGCGTCGTCCAAGACTTTACGACTTTACTTACGGTAGACGCTTTGGAAAATATTTGCATTCTACTCAAAGAAGTTCTTTCAACGATGTACCGATGCGCAAGTAAAAAAAAATCATGACTGTGGGTTTAAGGTGTTAGAAGATGGTAACAAGCAGAAGGACGAACGCACGAACGAGTGGCACACTTTTGTTGCCCTCAAATGAACACTAGTATAAATACGTCTCATCAAAAATGACTTTCTATTTTAAATCTTCTAAGCGGCCATTAACAAAATAATACCAGTATTATCATGTAAGAAGCAGTGTTCCGAAAGGTCTGGCAGCACCGTTGCTAGCTACCAACGATTTAACCGACATTTTCTACAGAACTTTGGCCGCTTTTACTACAAGCATAGGGAAAGAATTCTTAACTCAGAGTTTCTATATTTAATTTAATGACATACATATGTACAGTTTTTTAATGTTGGATATAAAATTTTGAGGACACATACCTTAATTAAATCATGTATTAATGATGCAATAAATAAATCATCTAACTTAATGTCTTCGTTTTCGATTATATCATATAAACTGCCCTTGGCACAGTAATCAGTGACTAGTAAAATTCTCATTGGCTCAACACAAGCTCCAATAAAGCTATTTATATTATCATGGCGTAATTCTCGCAACAGACGCATCTCCTTCATAATCTCACGTGAGATGTCCTTCTTTTTGGGGAATTTTAGCTCCTTAATGCGAACGACAACACCACGAAATCGTGCTGTTGCGGTAAATACTTGATTTGAGCAACGTGATCCGTACGATGCTGCACTCACTAAACTCAACTGTGAATGAAATAAGAAATAAGAAAAAAAATATTAATTATAGATGAATGCGAAAAAATCATCCATTTATGAAGGATTAATTAAAATAATATAAAAAACCGGCGACATAATCAAACACCGCATTCAGTTTTAACACGCAGAAAATTCTCTCCTGCTGTGCCGTTTTATAATTTTATCCTTTCAACACTTTTAATTAATGTGCGGCCACAATATAAAGGTATACTTGCCTTGCTTGGCGAGGATACTATATCATTTCCAAAATATCCTTTTATCTCGCTTGAGTCAATTTTCCACAGCAGTCCTTCGATTTCTAGTTCGATTTTCCACTTGCGGTATATACTCATGGTAATGACACCAACACAGAAAAGGAACAGCGCTAGGACACCTGCAACAACCACCGATGTTATATGGCGATCATCTTTTTCACACAACTCATTCAAGAAACCGCACATGGGCTCATCAAATGGTCGGTCACCTCCTGTGGCCCAATCAACTCGAACAGATCCATTGATTAGCTTGTATTCCTGTTAAATTACAAAAAAAAAAACACATTTTGTTGGTAAATATACTTTGCGCCGCTCAAAGGCATTGGAAACTTAAAAGCTTATTAACAAAAGGATTAAACAAAATGAAAAAAAAAGAAAAATGACGACTCACTCACTGGAAAATCTTCTCCTTGCTGGAAGTATGCGACAGGTACCATGTGATAAGTACAGGTGAGATTATCGCGAAAGCTATAGTTAAACGGCTTGTATGCGAGTACGGAGAAGTTACCCTCGGAATCTCCATTATGGTCGATTTTAATTGTTGCACCTGTAACACCTGTAGGGAGAGAATGAAAGAGTAAAAATGGTGGTTACATAATTTTTTAATCAAAGCAGATTCAGTACCGCGTATTGCATTTAACGCTCTATACAGAAAGGCGAAAGTATAACAGCAGCATTAACTACTTTGTGCCACTTTAGCTAAGCTTTCAGGATTTATTTATCGAAAAGCGAAGATCGAAAATAGTTAGAATGATTTGTGAAACTTATAGCGAACCGTTTAAAACTATTCTTGAGGTTTGAGAAGAATCAAGTCGTGTAAGAGTGCGACATCTGTTGGTTTCTTTTTGAAGTGTGTATTATTTTGTGGCAATATTAGCGTGCTTGAAATATTTGCAGGCAGGTAGTATTAAGCTTCCGTGGTAAGAAATGAATCGGTTTACGTCTGAACAATGCTGTGAAATTTTAAAAAAAATTATCGCTTCAACCCGTCGCAGAGCTCAACCGCTTAAAATCTGTCCCACTTATCTGTGCGAAATTTGCATAAAGACCTTGGATTATTTTCTTATAACATTTTACTCCATTTATTGGCTTAATTGAACTCTTTCTCATATGCGTGACCCTGGAAACTAAAAAAAATATTTTATCAAAAGGGCGGAAATAAACCAATGGACGCGCAGGCATACGTTGATGATGTTGCCATACTTTCATGCCTATAATCGATGAATGGTTCACTTGAAGTAGTCTTTCGATCAACCCGAGACCGGCCTAACTCAGCAAGTTCAAAAGAGCGTCACTATTCAGATCTCCGATGACGCTAAAAATCTAAAATTAATTTTCTGGTGTGCAAAGTTGCGAAAAAGATTCACTGGATCTATACGGTTAATAAAATACTTTCCTAGCTTATGTGTCAGTTGACTGGTGGAGAGGGCTTTCGCGTAAGTATGTGATCGCCTTCTGCACTAAACTTCAGAAGGAAGCCTTGCTGGGTCTGCTCTAGACGCTGAGTTTGCTCCTCCTCCTGATACGTATATCATGGGTTATACTACCCTTATACTACAATCTACCGTCTCAACCGAGATGGCTTTTGGCATCATTCACACTGGACACTTATCATACGACCCTGATTTCATGGCTATGCCGTCTGATGCAATGATACCAGAACTTCGGCTGCTGTGCAAATTTAAAGACTACTTTCTTTACTTTTAGACTGGTATCGTTGCCCTCTCCACAAGCGTCACAGACACAGAAGTGCCTCTTAATCCTAGTACACTGAGATGCTTAGCAAAAGGAAACCGCAATAAGCTGACTACAGTCTTTTCTACTGAGAGACGGCAAGAATGCCGCTGATTTCTTACAAACGTTCGAAAGCATTTGTTTAGTCCCCCTGCATCCTGTAGAGCCGTGACAAACAATTGTGTTCATGAGAAAACCAATCGTCAATGGAGACCCTGACCAAGGACGTGGAATACCCTAACGAAAGTTCCGGTCATCGGAGAGCTTATTTCTCTCAATCCCAGTGTGGCCTGGGACCCAACCAAGAGTCAAAGAGTTCAGTCTTGCGACCAAATTCAAAGAGTTCTTGCATTCTCAAACTATTTTAGAACGATTTAAAGGGTCGAAAAAGGTGTTAAGCGTAGCCTAGCTCTCATTACACACGCAGATACTCTGACCCCTCCACCTATTCTTAACAATATAGTCGGTAGCCATTAGGATAGCATAGACCTCTGCTTGAAATACAGTGGCAAAGCTTCGAAATATATACCAGTGCCAGACACGCAGTGAAGATTCTCCTCAGAGTTGGTAGTAATTGGTTCGCACCCTGTTGCAGCAAGGCTAGGTACCCTCCATCGGTACCAGGCGATTTGATGCTGTCAAAGAATGCTGTGGCATATTTGATAGCATTAGCTGCTTATATTCTATTTGTTTGGATCGAAAAAGGTTCCAGTTTTCATCCAAATTTAAGGACTGATTTAGGAGTTTTGTGGCTTCCTTTCTCTGCAGCTCCGGGTTCAACCAGGAAACTGTTGATCTGGAGGAGGTTTTCATAACCGGACAAGTCAGTTTGACACTTTTGTGAGGATAATAGTCAGATCTTGAGCAGAATCCTCAGCCTTTCTTCTTGTTCTGAGTTTTAGCAGATTTATTAAGCTCTTCTGTAAAGCTAATCCAATTAGCCTTTCGCAGATATATCGTCTTCTGCACAGTAATAGCTTCGCGTTTAATCTGGAAAGCGATGTACCTATGATCTGACAAGCACACTTCCGGCAGAACTCCCTAGTTAGTAATTGACTTAAGGCGCCGATTAGACAATCATCCCAATCACGTTTGTCGGGAGTCGTGTCGGGTCGATGAAAAATCTACATAGATTCCATAGTTTGTTCTTCCGACAAGGCGTTTGTTTCGACAGCCGGCAGACATGTTTTTGTTATTGACAGCGTTCTTCGTTTCGTAGCTTATTACTGCAGCAACCAAACCCTGGCAGCAAAATTGCTCCTGTCAATCTATCCACCAACGTCATGAGTAGATTAAATCCCGCTTAAGTTCTGTCATCATCATCTGTCTAGAGACCTCGATAAGCGAAACTTAAAAACCCTACAGATTATATAAGAATTATGCTGATTAGTCGAAGTGACTAGATCGTAAATAAGTGGGAGGTGGTTTTAGGCAGTTTCAAAAAACAAAATGTGAATAAATCGTTGCACTAAAATAATTTTGCATTTTCACTCAATAATCACCTGTGGTAGGTAGGTAAAGTGGTGGTTCAAAGAGACCCCAATTAGCGCTGAAGTGCGCCGTTTCGGACCACGTCTTTCTCGATATGACACAAATAGTCCACTGGTTGTGGCCCATGATGATATCGTATCCAGAGCACTCTCCACGATCTGACTTATAGTGGAGAAGAACTTTTCTGACGGTAATATAACCACGTCATCCGCATACGCGACCCCTTGGGGTAACTCGCCACACCATGTTACCTTTGCAAGGTGTCACAATTGTGTCAGCAAAGAAAGGTTAAATGAAACACTCAAAATGCATACATTTACGAAATATTATCCTTTTCGTTTCCAATTTGTTTATGTTTTTTATTTTTAAAATCCAGCAATAAAAGACTAAATCGTTAATTTTTGACCGCCTTCCATCAATCGAGGTGGAATCCATTTCAAATAAATCCATCCAACCGAACGAGTTTCACCTGTCAATATAATAAAAAGCAATATTCAATGAACTCGTCTATCCGACATGAGTTTCATTGATTGATATTGTCCCCATCGAGTTCTTTATTAAAACAGTCTTTTTTTTTTGTGAAATAGGGAAGGAGAACTATCTCCTTCAATGTACGGATATGTAGCGCAACAAAATTTGAGGTAACGTGGGGGGATAATTTTCGAAAGTATGCCTTGTTTAGAAATGGAGTTCAATTCCTTTGCAATGTATCCGTAGAATGGAACTTCATTTCTTTCAAATACAAATACTTTAAAGAGAATATCGTTATAGAGTGTACGTATGTCTGCATGTACCTATGAACGTTTCAAATGTAATTGCTTGCAAATACTTCTATTATCCTGCAGATGTGGGTGGTTGGCAACATGAGGAACAGCTTAAGAGGCACTGAGTTACGGAATTAGATATTTATTGTTATGCCAACCTTGGCTATTGTACGTTGCTAAATTTCAGAAATTCATGTTCATCCTTATACGCACGTTATTTAGGAAGAAAAAGGAAAACTAACAAAAGAAAAAATACTTTCGGATATGTACTAGTATTAAAGGAAATGTTGGATACTAAAATAGCTTTCTAGGATCATTGGAAATAATTGAACTACTAACACTACATAATAAACAGAGATCTTCACAATATCAGAGGGAGTGAGGTTTTGTACCATAAACCACATGCAAGTACCTCCCTTGCAGCTTGACTTCCAGAAAACACCCCAAAAAAATAAATAAATTTTCAGGGTCTGATAAGTGTTTAATACTCGCAGAATTAATTGGTATTAGAGTATTAAGCCCGCCTAGCTTCTCGTCACCATTCGTGTTGTGCGTGTTACTTTTTTCACATAAATGGAAGGGACCTAAACTTTAGAGCCATATCCGAAAGGCAAATTGAGAAGCTTTCTCTTGACATTTA
This sequence comes from Blera fallax, assembly GCA_946965025.1. NCBI lineage: Eukaryota > Metazoa > Arthropoda > Insecta > Diptera > Syrphidae > Blera > Blera fallax. The sequence goes on from OX337245.1 coordinate 25,309,921, forward strand.
TTATTCTCGGGAGTTTGTCAGACATTAGCGAGGGGTGGGGCCGTGAAGAAACTTTTTGGTGTTCCTAGGATTCGAACGTCGAACCTCCCGTTCAGCGATCCAACGCCCTAACCACGTGAGCCACGACGCCCACAAAAGATCTTGGAATACATCCTTACAAAGTTCAGCTGCCTCAGGAATTGAAGCCGGCGGAGTATGGACAACGCTGTGAATTCGCTAATTGGGTATTAGAAATGATGGCAGGTGATGCCCCTTTTTTAAAAGAAACTCATCATGAGCGACGAGAGCCATTTCTGTCTGCAAGGCTTCACTAAGGAAAAATGTCGTATCTAGCGCATCGAATTATAGTAGAACTGGTGTGTTTTTTGGGCTCGCAGAAACTTTTTGGGCCTAATTTGTTCGAAACTAAAGTCTACTAATTTAAAAGAAGAGTCCCCAATGGAGGACTATTTACTCCGAGCACGCGCTGACGGTCCTCATAATGTCTTCTTAAATATTTTTACCTTCCCTCGAAAATAAATAAATATCTACATACATATGTATGCACATGGGTATTGTATTAATTTATACTTACTTTTATAAGTACGATTTTTTATAATGGTTTCTATTATCCTAGTTCCATTACTAGCTACATCATATATCACGTCATCCGTTAAAGGTCTCTGCTCCTGACGCAAAAGCTTATCCAATGCCCAGGCGTAGAGTTTTACGGAATCATAGAGGTAGGCGGCATATATTGATACAAACTGAAAGGACACAAAGATACGCATATAAATTCCAACCAAAATAAATACTCGTACAAAATACAGCTCAGTTGAAAAGGGATAAAATAAGTTTAGAAATGAATAGATAACAAAAAAATGTGTCCCTGTTCACCGTCCCATAGTGTCCTCAAACCTATCCATGCAAACGGCACACCACCGAAAGGCTATGGAAAAGTATGAATTTACAATAATTGTATTTGTTTTCATTGAGTCTCTCCTTGCAAGGTAAATAAACAGCAGCTCACCAATAACAATCAAAGGAATCGAAGGAAAGCAAAGTGTAGATACTATTACAGCTGTTAGCTTACGATGAGGAACGATACACCCGTGTAAGAGTATCAAGCTCACTTGACTCACCTTAAAGAAATTATTATTGTGAAACAATATGGGTAAGGAGAAGTTAAACGGTTCCTTCGTATTATATTCGCGAACTTTAGCGGTAAAGTCTTCATAGTTTTCCGTGGGTGGAGTCGAAACAACGATTAGGAGGCTACGAGCACGCTTCATGAAACTATCGGTTTCATCACATGATGTCATTTTCTCAACCAGGTCAGGTTTTCGTAGATACTTTTCAGCTTCCCTAAAAGACAAGAGACATTGCTACAATTATGTTCCATAGTATGTTTGATAATAAAAACAATTTACTTTGGCGAATATGTCATCATGTCAACGAAGATAACCATGTATTCCCCCTTCGAAAAGAGCTGTACAGTTTCCATGGATGCCATCATATCGACCAGAGCATATGCTGTCCCCAAGAATACGTAGATCCGTGTGCGATTCATTGTGTTCTGTATTACCTGTCATGGGGGAAAAATGAAGAGTGAGTAAATGTCCTGAGGAGCTTATAGTGGATTTTCTGATGGACATGACGTCAATGAATTCCATTTATTTTAATGCTTACCTGATACCAATAACCACTCCGACAACATGCCAAAAAGTTCTCACAGCATTTGTGGTTATCAATAACCTTTTCATTGTGGTTAATGGTCATGTTCTTACGAAGGGCCTGTTCTTTCAGGGAGTCCGCTACGGCGGTCCATCGTTCGTCGTGTATGATAGAGAATTTCTTCCACCCATAATAGCGCAACAATGATATCACAGATTTTGTAACCTAGAATAGAAATAAAAAATGCAAGTCAATCCACAGTTGGCAAATCTATTTAAAGGACATTTCAGTGCTGGGTAACGAAGTGTATCTCCAATATTTGGAACAAAAAAATCAGCAATGGTTTGTTCTGTTCCTTTCTTTCTTTGGGAATTTTGACGCTGCATTTTCTGCCATTCACAAGGTTCAGGGAGAACGGAATAAAGGTTGCACACAAAATTAGGACAATCAATTTTTTCAACGTTTCAATTTTTCAGCTTTGAAGTTTAAATTCTTTAAATTGTTTCCTCTATTCCATCCTCTGGTAACTTCATATATAAATTCTTATAAAAAGTGTTTTATGTTTTTTTTTGCTGAACGGTACAAGAAAAGTAGGGATAACTGTTAAACCGAGCTGACATTCTGCCCGCTCTTTGCGAAACGTCAAGAGTAAACTCACACTTGAACAACGCCAGCAAATTATTAAAATTTACTTTAAAAATCGGTCGTAGACTTGCGAGATGTATAGACGAGTTCGTGATTTTTTGGCACCCATAATAGGGGGGTTAACAGTGCCCAACATATGAATCTGACAGATAGGTCTGAACGAGTTAAAGCTGATAGTGCGGCCGCAAGGATCGATGGTCTGTCAGGCATGTTGGATGGTTTACAAAATTTTTTAATATTTTGGTGGTGGGACAGTCATATTTGATAGTGTGAATGCGTGGCTGTCCGACTTGGAGGAAATTTCATTTTCGAAAAGTTATTCAAGCCGTGTGGTTGTTCGCCATTTCTTTTTCTTCTGACATTTTATCTATCACAAGTGTTGCTACGAGTACATCCACCATCTTTGAAGTTCATTTAAAAAGTGAAGTCCGACATCATGCTTGATAACATGAACGCTGACGACATCGGTCCGTTCAACATTCATCCGACCTAGTCTGTTAACTGGCGATGTTTTCAATCAGATCCGTTGACAGGATAATAGCAACTTCGTTTTTATTCAGTTTATAAGCCCTTGTTTTTAAAGTACGGTTACAAGTCATGTTTCTGACGTTTTACCACTTGGTTTCCTGAACGCACAATATGTTTATTCACCGTCGCCGTAAAACCTTTTTTAGTTCGAAGCTTCTACCAGCCATAGTTTCGACCTTCGAGCTTGCGGTAAGTAGCCGTTTACTTGAAAACACCATATTAGTCGCTCTCGGAAATCATCGAAGCTTGACGCAAACATTTCTGTTCACCCTGGGATCACTTCTTCACATTTTAAAAGCGTGGTTTTGTTTTCGTTGATATTGACTTCTATGATGCAAGTATCATTCTTTCCATGTGTGGCGCAGAGGCTTGTGAGTTAAATTGTGCCCAACGGTAGTCTTCAGATTTCTACAAGAAAGCCAAGCAAGCTGCAGGCTGCAAACCCAGAACACAGGCTCCTAGTCACCGACGCACAGTATTAGATTTAGATTTATTAAAGAACTACTTCCAGTAGTTACTGAATGTAAATCACACAGAGAGAGTGGCACCGCAAGAAAAAATCTCACAGCCAGTCGATGAAGTAGTTCTCCCTACCAGCTTTGAGGGACGGAAATCATCGCATTCAACCTGGGCGAAATTTTTATCTCAAGCGTAATTACCTATTTTGAACGTGGCATCTTATTAAATATTTCTTTACCTACCCACCTTTATTAAAATACTCATTTCGGTGGCCAATCAATATTTTTTTGTTGGCCTAATGGAGCGCTACACGTATTCATTTCACAAACAAACACTTCTTACTGTTTATTCGAACAACTTAATTATAATGAAAGCAAAATCAACCCGAACGGATGTCTCTGGCTTACCTGTGTATCTGGGGGTTCTGTTCTGGCGAATGTTGGTATTGAGGATGCTTTGTTTTCCGAACATTTCTGAAAAATAAACAAAATATATTTTAATATTTTCGAATATGAAGTACGTACTCGTATGTAGTTAAAAACTTAAAAAAACAACGACAACTTAAAGAGGTACATAAATAGCACAGCATTAAAATGGTAGACCGCGAAAAAAAATATCCGTAGGCATCGGCATCATAACTTTTTTGCTTAAAGATAGTGTCTTAAGCTTAAAATGAATGTCAGGTGTACAGAATGCATTAAAATGATGCGAAAATTTGTAGACCACAAGAGGATATTAAAAATATTACTGCCATGCTCATACGTAAAGGGTTGTGGACCATCTGTTGGTTTCTTCTTGAAATTGCTATAAGAACTACACCGTTCAATATTTTTTAAGTAGGAATAATGTTTGACGTTGAGTTCTGCGACAAATTGACAAATTGACAGTATTTTTCTGCCATAACACTTGAAATCACAGCAGCTAGAGCTGTGTAGAAAGCGCTAAGCGACCTGCATCTACATCGGAGATAGCCCTCTCTACTATGTCATGGAATAGGAGCTGCAGAAATACAATAGATCACGGGAGTTCCACACCCTTTGTACCAATTCTATGGAATATAAAGTATGACGACACACTAAGAATGCAGAAGCCGTGTGGAGTAGATATCATTGATTATGCTGACGATATTGTAGTAATAATGGTGGCCGGGACATTAGAAGAAGCTATAGCTACAAGCATCAGGTTTGAAACGATCAGACTACAAAGCGAATCTGTTCTCATAAGCAGGCGTAAAAAGTTGAACACCTAATCTACAGATCGATGAGCACATCATCGAGTCGAAACAGAACCTGGGAGTTTGCTGGACCAGAGACTAAGCTTCAAGGATCACCTAACGTACGCAGTAGAGAAGAGCTCTGGCTAGCAGTGATACTGTGAAGATTAATCCCAAATATTGAAAGACCAAAGCTGCTAATTAGAAATCTTTTAACGACCGTGACCTAGCCAATATCTATGAATGTGGTCCCAATGTGGAAGTTAGTGACAAATCGTTAGTCGTAAATTAAATTTTAGGTCGAATTCCAATTGGTCCGGACGCGAAGAAGTCAGCAGCATTATACTAAAATGAGCATAATGGCAGAAAAATAACTATACAAATACAAATACTTGGCGCAACAGACGTATGTGGTCCAGCTTTTCGCAACCATTCGTCTTGTGCGTGTTATATTTTTCGCACAAATGCAAGGCACCTACAGTTTAGAGCCATATCCGAAAAGCAAATTGAGATGCTTTCTCTTGACAGTTATTACTCTCGGACGTTTGTCAGACATTCGCGAGAGGTGAGACCGTGAAGAAACTTTTAGGTATTTCTGGGATTCGAACGTCGAACCTCCCGCTTAGCGATCCAACGCACTAACCACTTGAGCCACAGCGCCCACTATGGAAGATCTAAAAGAAGAACATCACAACCAAAGGGCGATGTATGTATATACATTTAATGACTCCCGTCATTGATAAATGGATTAGCAGGAAGCGCGTCATACAACTTCTATTAGGGTATGGATGCCTCCGGGAGTATTCCATAAGTACAAGCATACAGGAGACTTATTCTGTCAGCACTGTGAAGGAAAAAGTAAAATCGCAAAGTATGTGCTGTTGGAATGCCAAAATTACATAGTGCTGGAAAATGAGCATAAGAATCCTGATCACATTTATGATGCAAGCTGGCAGGCTTACAGTTAAGTTTTCACAATCATAATGCAACAACATCGTATAGAGAAACGGGCAATGAGCATCGCGAGAAACGAAGAATCTGATAGCTCTGTCAACTGAGGATAAGGTGAAGAAATGTCAAACCTGCCTCCACCTAAGAATGCTTCAACTGGCTATGCCGCAGGGGACAAGAAAGACAAAATAGTAGGATACTTTGTTTTAGTGCGTAAAGGATTTATTACCCCCAATAAAAGAGTATAAAAAGAGCACTGAATGAAGCCCGTGCCAATATCAGATAAAATCAAATAAAACCAATCTGAACTACCCTCAAATAAGTTTAAATATTCTTAAGCCTCGAGGCGTAGTAGATTTTCATCCGGGTGATTCTAAAGTGCTAGCATTTTCACAAGTTTTCTGGATGCAATAGGTAGTACGCGTAAAATGGTTCTTATCTTTGGTGTATGTAAAGCGATTACCATAAGGCACCCCTAAATACAGGGTGGCAGATTAAATGCGCTGCAGGCAATTCTCGTGAATTCTTCGAATTGCGGAAGGATTCGACAACTAAATAAAAAATCGATTTACTATACGTATGTGGTACAGTTTCGTCGGACCTTACTTTTTCGAAAAAAAAACAGTCGCCCTGTAACGGTCAATGGAGAACTTTAATTAAAGATTCTGAAAGATTTCTTTGCCGAAAAAGAATGCCTTTTAACTCTGTGTGGTTTCAGCAAGATGGTGCAACTTCTCGCTCAATCAACGAATGTACAGCGTTTAGAGATGTTTATGCAAAATGCGATGGAGACTGGTTTGGGCCGTCTTTTGATGGACTAACCTGGGTTTTCGGCGCCATTTTCAGTCACAGCTGTTTGTACAACCCTTTTGAAATTTCTATGAGTTGCTCACATGTATATCATTCCATTTTCTTGAACCGTATAACTTTTACTTGACACCTGTCAAGGAGTGACAGCTTCATTTTTGAAAAGTCACAAATTCGGCAACAGTTATTTGATTTTCTTAATGCAGCAACATTTATCAGTCACCCTGTGTGTATATGTATATCCAGTACTTGCAATTTACGGGTGCTCTGTAAAATCTTTGCTAATTTATAGATGAGCATAAATCAGACGAAAGTATTCAAATGGTAATTTCAAAGAACTCCAAACACTGTCGGTGGTTAAGTGCCGGCCCCAAGTTGTAGGTTTGAGAGTTTACCAGGAAAGGGTGGGTGGTTTAATATTACAGTTAAACACTAATATTTTGACTCGTTTATGTTTTTGGTACAAAATGAACGTAAACTTCTTAATACTGAAAGCGGAAATGAAAAATTTTCCTCCAACATAAAATCGGAGATGTTTTGCTTAAGAATACGAATCATTGGTTAACTAAAAGCAGCAGCAGTAGGGAGCCACTAATCTATTAAACATTTCTTCGTAGAAATTCTTACAAATTAACGTTTATGAAACATGTCTTGAATACACTCAGGATTATTGTGGAACGCGACTTGCGTTCACCACAGCTGAACAACTTATAAACGCAAATCATCTCAGCCTTTCCAGTTTATTAACTACGACTTGACATTACACAAAATAAATGGTCACTACTGTACTGTACATACATAAGTGTACCCATTAGCAAGAAAAATAGATGAGTTGAAAAATAAGAGAGTGCACTGTGATCAGCATAATTGTCGAGAAATACTTGCTGGAATGGCAGCCGCCACCCATGAAGTCGATCGGGCTTGAGCTTGGTAATTTCCCTTTCATACTTTGAAACTAACTAGGAAAAGCGCTGGTACCTTTAGCTTTTCCCGACAGCAATTCACAAGCTTGTATTACATTTCAATAGCAGAAATCGATTGGCTGTTGAAGAACAATGATGTGGTTCGGGAGGCGAACTAATTTGGTTATGTCCAGTGATTTGAAGGAGCCTACGCCTATGTTCATCTTTGATCCGTTTATGTAGACAGAGATGGATTACGAGCTAGGTAACTGACCGCCTTCCATTCTTCTCAACTAGGGTATTTCCTTGAGAAACATCTAGTGAAATCTAGAAACAGTGTCATGTAGTCCGTGTTAGGTACATTGCCTAGATATTTCTTCAGGATCATGCAATGACTTAATGAATCAGTCTCTAGTGCAAATTATTGAAAATAAAACAGACTCACTATGGCGTATACGCAACTTGAATAATAAAAAAGTGAGTGGAACTTAGAAATAAAAAAAAATACAAATCTAATTATATACAATAACAAGTATCTTACATAGGAAATCATTGGAATATTTCGACTTTGCGAAACTATCGCCTCCACATGACACGGGCCCTCTGGTCCAAAAAAAGTCGCGATGCCATCGCAAATCATTTCAGTTATAGCTCTAGTAGCAAGCACAGTATCGCCCCGAGTGTCATTCCAGCGCAGGTTAAGTGTAACATTTGGCAGAAGATGCTCATCGTTGTTAACCTATAATTTTACGAAAAAAAGAAAACAAAAATAAATTATTTTTTAAGAAAACAAAAAAAAAAAATAAAAATATTTTTATTTACCTCATCAAGAGCCATTGTTAGTGCGCCCGATATTGCCAACCCTTGTTTGTCTTTGAGTTCACCTGTGATTGCGGTCAGATAGCCAACATTGAGCACAGTACGTTTGAGATGACCTGGCACTGTTATGACACCCGGGACAAAAACTGTTGCCACCGAGAGCAATAGGAGCAGATTAAAGGGCCAACGCGTCATGGCCCCTTAGGCCGGGGCCGATCAGCGCGACACCTATTGGTTGGAATTTTTTCCTCTGAAAAAGAAAAATGAAAATAAAAATTCAAAAATTTGTTTCAATGCCAAAATAAAAATTAATTTTACTTTTTTATCGAAAACAGTGTCCGCATGCCAACAAACTAAAGGGTGTTAATTTAAGAAGCACCGGGTTTCCGTTAGCGATAACTGCCAAATCAGCTGTCATTTTTTTAAGTGTCAATGTTTTTTAGTTTTAGTAAAGTCAAGGATAGCTTAAAACTGCAATAATGTTACCAAATCGTGAAATATTATTTCTGAAATCAGTGTTCAGTTACACTTCGTCAGTTTTATGAACCGACGAACCGCCCATCTGAACACGCTATTCATCGTATTGTGGGTGGATTTTGCACAATTTAGCAACAACAAGAATGAGACCAGTGCAGTCTGAAGAAAAAATCGCCGCAGTTGAGGCCAGTGTTATTCAAGTCCCGAATTTGTCAGTTCGCAGGTATGAAGAAGAGCTTAGGTTCTATCAGTCCACAATTTAAAACGTTTTGCGAAAGTGTCTTCGGTGACAGGAAGTCACGGGATAATGGCAAGCGTTAGACTTTTGCTAAATGGTTTTCGCAAGATGATCCGGAATTTTATGGCAAAATTGTGATCGGCAATCCACAAAAAAATACTTTATGGTGTGGTATGTACGCTGGCGGTAACGTCGGGTCTTATTGGTGTAGGTGCTTGTGTTACAGTCAATAGTGACCGATACAGAAAGATGATCAACCAATTTACGTGCCAATCGATGTGGTTCCCACAGGATAGGGCTAGGTGCTATACAGCGACCAATACCATCGATTCATTGAAATCAAAGTTTGGTAAGATTGTGATTTCAAGATTACTTACTTATGTAGGTAGCGCTACAGTTCGGGATGGGCGTCAACCAGTAGGCCATAAGTTGCAGCGTCTCTGATAGGAGTCATTGAGAGATTTCGGGATACGCGTTCGGCGAAGATTCTGGCGGTCTCTTGCGATTGCAGCTTTTCGACGTTAAATCTTCTCTCACTAATTTTTCTTTATGGTGGCACTTGGGATATCCACACTCGTTCCTTGGCTGCAACAAGGTAGTAGTCTGAGTCGATGTTGGCTGCTCAGAAGCTTCGGACATGCAGAATACTGAAGGCATGCCTTTATCACGCAATGTGATTAATTTCGTTGATCTTTTCATGATCCAGAGACCATTTCCCCTTTTGAATATTAATATGAAGAAAACGTGTGCTTGCTTTAGTGACGTTTCGACCCGCAGCAAAGTCAATAAGCCTAAGCCCGTTGGCAGACTTTGGGAGCTTTGGAGACAATGTACGGCCGATAAACGGCACCAGATGCCCGAAAAAGTAATCAAAAATTAGACCGGCAGAATACGCTTTGAAATTACCAGTGTGCTGATATGCCCAAAATCGTGTTTAAAAGTTTAAGGATACGGAATTATCTTTAAAAAAAAAAGCATTTTTTTGTCAAAACCCAAAGTCGTGTATTTTTATTTAAATTTAGTTTCCAGGCCCTCTCAAAAAACACCCTTTACGTGTATGAGCCGAACAAAATGCAACGCAAGAGCGAAACTCCATAGAGTTACTCTTAGAATATTGGGAGGCAAAAGGGGGCACCTATGTAAGCCTATGTTACTATGCGATCCATCGTCTTATGTTACTGCTTTTGGCTAAATTTAAATGCAAACCAAATTATTTAGTCAACAAGTCTTTTTTTTCTTAGACTTTTGACTACAATCGGTGATTCAAGGTCGAGTATAATACATCAAACACATTACTTTCATTTCACCAAGTGTCCGAATAATTTGCCAGAATTATGAAACCAGAATAAAGTGCTTGAACTTACGTAACACACAAGTTAACAACCCCACTCCGACTACACAAGATGACATACTATTTGCCATCCCCCATGCTTTTTATTTGCAGGCATCTGCAATTAGCTGATGCTGCCTAATTAGAAACAAAAATAAGATAATGCCATCACTAAATGATAAGCGTTTAACGCTGAACGGCTAATCAGGTAACTTCAGTTCAGATATTCAGATACGAGTACTTGTAGACAAATTCGAACTTGGAATCGCATTAGCGTCAAAAATTGTCTGGCGGTTCTGCTTGTTTGATAGTGCTTGGCATGAACAGGCACCAAATATTGGGTGTACACTCTGTGGAACACCGAACTCGAATACCGAGTTTTACCAGGATAGTAGAAGCTTCTATGTTTGTTTAATGCATAGATGCCCACATAAAATTGCATCAAAGTAGATACCTTGTGATAACGTCATAATCCATAAAGGCTCTGCGTTCATAATGGAAACATTTGTGTTTATAGAAAATTCTGGTATCCTGACTGGGGATTTCATGTGCGGTTTGTAATGTAAAGCAGTTGCATTAGGCTGTAATCTAATCACATAACAACCAGAGCACACAGGTGGGCAGGAAACACATAGCTGATTATTCACTTAGAAAGGATTAAAAGCATAACAAGTTTCTCAAACGTTAGCACGTAAGAATGATCCTTAGTTGTATGAGTTGAGGTTTAATTAATTTTCTTGCTTAAATTTCACTGCGCGTTGTTGTTTTTTTAATGTTCTGCAGCACTTAGGATTACGTCCTTTGAATAATAAACACCAGCGATAGAGTGAGACGAAGAGGTAAGTAATTAAGTAAGGAGTACCGAGAACTGAAGTGATTTTTAAGATTTTATTTTCGAGAAAGTGATTTTGGGAGATAATTCTAGAGCAAGTAAAATAGTTTCTAAGTAATTGCTATCTGCCATTTATGGGTTTTATGGACGATATTACGGATCACATGCTCATTCTACTGAATGCATCCTCAAACCGAGAATTGGCTGCTGCCGAGCAAGAAGTTTACGATAAGCAATTAGCAGGTGTAGATGACGATAAAATACCTGTTTGCCATATTGTTGTACGTCGGCGTTGAAAAAGCCTACGGAGTAGGACCAGAAGATGCGAATGCCAAGGCAAGATATCCACTTCAAGGAGATATCTATGTTGCATAACAGGAGGAGAGAGATCAGCACCTCAAGCAGGATTAAATATAATTCTTAACCTTTCTCCCCTGATCAATCAAGCACTTAGAAGCAAAGCTATGAACTTTATTACTTACTCAAGGTGGCACTACAGTCTGCCGTGTACCTGGGCCTCAACCAACAAGCGTCTCTAGTGAGCTCGATCTTTAGCTAGCTGATACCAGTTTCGCACGCCAAGTTGATTGAGGTCCCCTTCCACTTACGTGAACCACCAGAGTCGCGGTATTCCTCTATTGCGCCGTTTCTGGGGGGTGGATTCGACGATTTTCTCGGCCAGAACATTGGTTTCCATATGCTCCATATGCCCTAAATTGCTGTCTGCCCCTTAACGCGATTCGGCACCAGACCGCAATGACATTCCTCGGGATTGTATGGCTGACGAAGCGATTCTCGGTATGCATATCGCTTGAGTTCAAGTGCTACTCAAGCTAAACAAATTGCAGATGGGCAGATGGCACTACGTGCCTCATCACTAGGCAGATCTGGCATAAGCTGGATCAGAAACGCTCTAACTGTGGTAGTAGACGGAATAGGTTTCTCATTTCAAACTTAGTAGGTGTTGTTACCAAGCACTGCATTATCTACAGGCAGTCCACTATTCTGGGCCTTCTCGCGAAAGGCTTCCGCAGAAGCTGCATGGATGAAGAAGAGAAAGAAACCATACTACATCTTCATTGCACATTCGAATCTCTTTCCGGTCGTAGGAAACTGCGTTTAGGAACCTATTTCTTCAACAACCTCGGCGAACTGACTATTGCAAATATAAGTAGCCTCCAGTGCTCTATTAGTAGCTCCTCCTGGCTCACTGGGTAGCTCTTTGGAGATGTTGATCCTGTGGTAACATAGTGGAACTGACTGGTCTAACTGAGGTTGCATCAAGTGCGGCCTGCCACTATAGCTAAATATAACCTATGTATGTACATCTCCTTTCATGGTGTTCCTTTAACTGGACGGCCTTTATACTTTCTGATTTTCTATCTTTCAATTGGTGGGTGCTTGGGCTCAGTGGTTAGTGCATTGGCTACTGAACGAGAGGTTCTCGAAGTTCAAAACACCAACGAGTTTTTTCTCGGTCACACCTCTCGCGAATGTCCTACAAACATCCTAAAGTAGTATCTCTCACTGGTGTCAAAGGAGTAGTAGATAGTGACTTTTCTGGTAACCTGAGCGGTATAAGAGCAAACTCCAACAAGAACAGGAGATGGTCGAATAAAATCTGAGTTTCTCCGACTACTACATCAAAAAAGAAGTTGCTGCCTGGTAGTACAATGGAACATACAGAGTCTGAGTGCTTCTGGAATTTAGTTGCTCTCTTATAAAAAAGAAGAAGCAGTAAAAAGGTATCTGCCATGAGAGAGCTTCTCAATTTCTTTTTTGGATATGCTTGGAACTGTATGTCACTTCCATTTTTGGGAAGAAATATAACACGCACAGCAGAAGCCAGGCCCTGGACCAGATACTGTCTGTTGCACCAACATTTTTGTTTGGTTAATAGTCAATTTATTGTTTCAACGAAAGCAAAGTCCTTTTTGTACTAATAAAGAAAAGTTAATAATATTCCCCTTTTCCCTACTTAAAGTCGACTCTAAGCTGCTTCTATGCCGATGTTTATGTAAATAAACTCACATATGTTGCAATTGCATTCCATTAGAAGATATTTTCTTACATAATTCGCTATTCATTAATTATTTGGTTAAACCCGAACGTGCGTTCTTATTATTTTTTTTTTTTAAAAAACATAGTAACAAGCTTTTAAAATTCTGAAAACAGGAAATCCCGTAAATTTTATTGATTACGAAATTGTTATTGACACAGTCCTCCTTCGCCGCGTCTCGCCAATAATACGAGTACTCGTACAGCATCTAAAAATAAATCCAAACAAATAACAAAGCGATCTCGAACAATACTTATACAATTCAAAGCAATTGCCCGCAGCAACTTCAATAAGAGCCTCCGAATAATTTTGAATCTGTTGTTTTTTATTTTTTGGTTTGTTTACAGTTTTCGAAAACGAATTCTTTCCTGAGTAGGGTAACACTTTTACTGGCCCATTTGATAGTTGCGAGGAAATGGCTGCAATAAAAAGATACTCCAACACCGGAAGAATGAGGACACACAATAAATAATGTGATATAAACCTATTTATTGATTGAGGACTTGTCCTCGAATCGGCAAATATTAACGAGTCCGGTTCGCAGCTGCACTACATTAGCGCGTTCGTTTCTATGGCTTGTAGTAATATCTTTATTTAATTTTGTTTAACATCCATTTGTCATGAATACGAAAATATATTTATTTATTCACTGTGCTGGTAAAGGTGTTGGGTGAATAACAAGTAAGTAAGATGAAGAAAACAGAAAATGTGCAAAATACTGGCAACGCATTTCTGTTGTCAACTGCTTGCTTTTTATCTATCGAAATGGAGCCATTTGGACCGCAAAGGCAAAGAATATTCACAGAGATACTTTACAGCATCTGTATCGGCGCATGTGGTAGTATGGGAGTACTTGTAGTTTGTGGATCATTTTCACAGAAGAGATGTATCGCTACACATCTGCTATCTGTGGCAAGTGTTATCGGGGCCTCAGCAATTTGCCATGTCGTCCGCTATGGGTAGGGTGCTAGGATCAAAGTTGATCTGACGATGTGATCACTCTATTGGCTGCGAACAGAAGTAGCTTTCTTGTGATCTTTATGTCTTAATGACATACGGATACCTACGAGCACTTCTACTATTCGTATCCACTGCACGGTGCGTGTAGATGTAGTAAGACGATTGATGCAGATAGCATTGCAATGAATATACAATTCGATGGAGTGGTGGAAGCACATTGAAAGTCCCCCAACTGGAATGTTTAAGTTTCGCTGCCAAAAACTGGATTTCTAAAAATAGATACCGGGGAAAACGGCGACAGCTGGCGGGGGGTGGTGGTGGTTTTTTTTTTAGTTCGCAACAGATGTGAACACCATCGTATCCAACCAACCAACACACAAATGAGTCGAACTTAGGCTTAGATTTGAGTTAAACCGCATTTAATGATGCATCTCTGTGGATGCAGACATTTGTCTTACATGATTGGTCACAGATGTTATGTGGTATGGCTGTAACTGGATTCGGACAGACAGACAGTAAGGCAGCAGATAATTGTGGTTTAAGCGGCGAATAAAAGTTCAAATGGAGTTCATGTTCGGTATTTTATTAGCTATTATGACGCTGCTGTCACAAAAGAGTTGTTTTCTCAATTAAAACACGAATGTTGTGTGTTACTCAGACACGTTAATAGCGTGAGGTGTCTCGCTTGAGTTGATTCTGTTTACTCCTTACCTCATGCATTACAATGTATGGAAATAATTTAATCAGAATAACAAATAGTTAAAGCCACTATCGGGACCATAATTAATGAGTGTATGCTCCAAACAATATACCTGAAGTGAGAAACATACTGCCTGCGATACTGATATGCCACATGTTGTTCCATGCCTCAAGTGAGGACGCCTTTTTTAGGGGTTCGACATATCGGCCAATATGTGTGCTAGATGCAACCAGAAAGATCCTAGAACGTATCATATACGGAAGACTATTCGCTGTGGTAGAGGATAGAGGAGCTTTTTCTGAAGATCAGTCGATGCCATAAAAGAGACAGTACATACAGCAGCTGAAGCTTTATCAAGGAAAAGATTCCGAAGGGGCACAGTAGCAATGGCCGACGTGAAAAATGCCCGTAATTCGGCAAACTGGTCTTGCTTAACGAGATCTCTGACCAGAATGGATACATCAGATTTCAGACGGACGATGGCGTTAAATACTATAATGTGTCCGCGGGAGTCCCCTAGGGGTCAGTCCTTGTACCCATTTTGTGGTACATAATGTACGACGGAGTTCTGCTATTAACGCTACGAGAACAAGTTAAGGTGATTGGCTTTACTGAGGATATCGCTGTGGTTACCGTGGCCAAACACATCTAAGTGTTAGAGTCCACCACGGATGAAGCGGTCGCCGAGGGTGTTTTTCAATAACCAGCCGAAAATCTTTGCAGCCGGGTTGGGAGCCGTCAAAATATTTGGGTGTAATGCTCGACAAAAGACTGAGCTTTAAAACTCACGTCGTTTACTGCATTAAAAAGGGAGCACAGTTGCATGCAGCGCTTTGCCGGATGCTTCCAAACATTGGTGGACCTGGATACGACAGGAGAATTCTGCTATCCAAAGTGGTAAGCTTAATCCTTTTATACGATGTCCTGGTTTGGGTGCGAGCACTTCCAACGAAGGAGACGAAAACAACAATATGTGGTTTTAGAATAATTTCGGACGAATCAGTCTGTGTTATAGCAGGTATGGTCCCCATCGATATTCTCCCCTACGAGGTGCGAAGGGTTTACGCGAAGGGTTTACGCGAAGGGTTTAAGCGAACCGCGAACCGCGAACCGACAAGAGTTCAACGTTACCAGGAGGATAAAAGCCGAAGAAAAGGTAAAATAGGTACACTCCCGGCTTCGATAATTCGGATTTATGGATCGTGTATGCTGATAACCCATGTTATTAGTATCGTTTGAAGATTACCACATCCATTGGCACATCCATAAAAAAAGTTCCGCTACTTTACTGAGTCAATAGGAACATTTGATTCTGCCTCATTTCAATGGTCTTAAAGAAGGAATGGTGTTTAACTACCATGACAACCATACCAACTTAATTTTTTATAATACGATATAAAAGTCAACGAAATATGTTCCGCTTCGTACGAACACGAAAAGAGGGATAGCGCATCATCCAATCTATCCAAAATGGGTTAAAAGGTTTCTGTATCTTTTATTCATAATACTAGTTATTATGGTAAGTAGATATAGAATGAAAAGAATAAAAGCCATCTGGAACCCGTAAAGATCACCACAGCTAAATGATTAACCTATGGCTTGACCTTAAGTCGGTTAGGATGCTTACCGAACCCACTAAACACCTGACCAATATTTTAAGCAAAAGTTAAACCATAAATCACTTTCAATTTCCATTTAGCATCTCTAAGGCATTGAAGTTTAGATTACATAATTAATTTATGAGTCACCCTGCAAACGTGAGGAAGGATTGACGATCGACGTTTGATGACTAAATGGTTGTTTATCTGTGATGGGAAGTAGCCACTGTAATTTAGAAATTTTTTGCAGCTGCGTCTTAGATTAAAGCTGTTGCGTCTTAGATTGGAACTACTGCGTATTAGTGGGATGGCAAGTACCTCATCTTGGTTCCTGTTTTGGAACAAAATCCAGTTTTATTAACATTTAAGCTAAGGAGTGCTTTCGAGAAGATTTTGGATTTTGATTGATACTCGTAGTATCGCTGTGATGAGGAATAGTTCTCCACATGGTTCTCAGCCGTTTAGGTTGCATTCGAAGGTACTCAAAGAATTTTTTTTTTGAAGCAACCAAGAGCAACCTCATCCACTTTTGAAAAAAGTCCATGCCTCTGCGCCACAAAGCAGGGTTCAGTAGTTTGAGACAGGGCTTAGCTACTCAATTGCCTTCTTAGTCCAAAAAAACAGAGATTGGCAAGGGTTATCCTTCGTTTGATCTCAGCGCTGGTGTTATAGTCTGCAAACTCTAGACAGAAGAAGTCCCTAATTACCTCAAAGTTTGTCTGAGACGTCGGTGTTGGTTGCTCTTTCTTGTCGACACCATATACTTGGCCTTGCCCTCATTGACCGTTAAGCCCATCTTCGACGCTTCGGCTCAATACTCACGAAAGCGCCACTGACATTACGCTGTCAATATCGTCGGCGTATGCGAGTAATTGGACGGATTTTTGAACGATTGTGTCTCTGTTTTTGACGCGTGAGTTTTTCACTATTCTTTCAAGAACGATGTTAAAGAAGTAGCATGACAGCGCGTCACCTTTTTTGAATGCTTTTTTGACATCAATGGTTTTAATGGTCTTTACCGACCTTAATGGAGCACCGTGCATTCTCCATCGTCATTTTGCATAAACGGACGAGTTTGGAATGGATATCAAAACTAGACATTGCTTTGTATAGCTCGTCTCTCCAAATGCTGTCATACGCGGCCTTGAAAGTGATGAGAAGGTATTGGGTATTGGGTTGAAGCTACTGTTGAAGCTACTGCCGCTGTGTGAATAATTGTTCGACGGTGGACTATCCTGGCCTAAAACTACATTGATATGGGTCGATCAGGTTGTTGGCAAACGGTCTTAGACATTAAAACAACACGGCAGATAAGGCGATGTTAAAAAGACTGATGCCTCTGTAGTTGGCTCAGTTGAGAGGGTCTCCTTATTTGAGGATCGGGGAAATAATGTTTCATCGGACCATATTTTACAGATAAGTTGGTGCATCCTCCTTACCCAGTCGTCATCTACCGCTTTGAACAGCGAGGCAGCTAGACCGTTAACTCCAGCAGCTTTGCTGGACTTAAGTTTAGATACTTCGTCCAGGTCGGGTGGACGGAATAAATGGAGACTGTATAGCTTTAAACCAAATATCAAATATGTGTGCGCGGTTTTACTCACAGTATCTGTAGTATCTTCTCTTCATTCTAACAAGAATTTCATCCTTAGAGTCTCACAACAAATCACTTAAGAGAGACATGAAGGCATTTATATTCGTAGACCTATGCGACGTGTCGAGCTTCTCTGATTTGGTTTACGTAGCAGTATTTATGACAAGAATTATATAAACATTCATTTGTATATTTTAGCACATATCTCCTAAGAATATTCCACAAACAAATTCCTCCGTTTGTGTGTGCGAATATTTTAATATCACAAGTGTGCTTGAATTTTCAAATAGACCTCCTCTTCGAAACAATCCATTCAATCAAGATAAACGTAAAAACTCTTCAAATTAATCGGTACTCATTAATCGGTAAAAAAAATCGCAAAGAATAGCATTCACTCATTTGTTTATCTACTGTAATGGTTCGAGTAGGTACTACTCGTAGGTATGTAGGTCTGATTAAAGTCTGCCACCGGTCAACGCGAGTAGATCAAAAGATACTTCAACCAGTCACTTTGATTATTCGTAAATTGTTTAAACAAAAGCTACTTTATTTTTGTCCTACATTTGTTTAATTTTTTTTATGTGTTTTTTTTCGAACTGACTTCATTAATATTAATTTTTGAAATCACTTTAAGCGCGTGAGTTCACCTATTTCTGAAACTGTTTTTTGTTGAAACTTCTTAAGCGCATGTGATACAAATCGATATTTTGGGAAGCAAATGTTTTCAAGACCCCGTCGAAAATAATAGATTATGCGAAGCAGCATGGTAGGCGGGTAATTTACATTTTGATTTGGCAATAAATGGGCAACGTAAGATCGCTAAATTAGCATAATAACAAATTATAATAAACTCTGAAGAGTGCTATTAAAAAATTCCGAATAAAATACTAAAAATTAAACTATTTTTAGCTTTATTCGAGATGATTTTTAATATCAAGGAAACTTGGCATATTTATAAACAAAAGCTTGAAAAAAAGCAATCGTTTTAGAAGAAAGGTTATAGCTAATTTAATTCGGAGAGTTTGCTGCATTTTAGATAAGCTTCAGATGATAGGTTGTAGGTATATTTATGGAGTGATTTAGCTTGGTAGTGGTGCACTAAGTTTTATGATTTCAAGGTCCCGGTATGAAAATTCAGGTTTCTGTTTGAATGGGTATAATGGACAAATCCTGTCGGGCGAAAGATATCGCAGCATCGATTATTATAATTTTTTGTATCTAAAGGTCAAAATGCGGACAAAATCGAATTAATTATTTAAAAGAAAGAAAAAGTGCGTATACTCGTACATACATATTTTTTAAGTTAAAGAAAAGTTACGGAAACAATAGCACCCATCACAGGTACAGAAGTCCTGGAATTAGGAGGCACAATAAAAGGAAGAAGGCTCCCTGAATGGATGGTATTCCGAATTTCGTCCTAAAGCAAGCCATTATGTCACAAGCAGAAGCATTTTCCGAACTTCTACGCGTGACAGAATGAAAATCCCGTCTGCAATGGAAGCGGTAGAGGCTGGTATTAATTCCAAAAGGCGATAAGCCCCAGAGCAACTGTCGTCATATACATAGACTGCTGTGCAGGCAAGACACATTAGGCAAAGTGTTGGAAAGAATTATTCGCGATAGAGTTTACCAGTACACGGTTTTTAAACCGGACAATACGCTTGTAGGAAAAAGTAGTAGTCACCCTAGTTGTCAAAAATGCATTCAACTCGGCAAACTGGAGACAACTTTATTATAAAAACGGTTTAGTAAGGTCTTAAGCGTAGCCTGAGTGTCACTACCGAGGCAAATACCTTTCCACATATTCTTTACTGTGTAGTCAGTAGCGATAAGGAGAGCAATTATCAAGATTCAACTACAGCGCAGTCCATGCTCAGACTCTGGCCGAAGCCAGACCTGAACGCAAGGAAAGTCGATTCTAAAGCAGCCGAAGTTGTAGTTTTATCATCATTATCGAATCATAGGAAAAATAAGTTGACGCAGCGACGAAAGTTTTCTATTCTCCGTTCGTTTGAGAGAGAGTTTGGTAGAATGAGACAAGCTCTCGGTCTTTGGATAACATTCGGAACACCTTTAATCCACAAAAGCGCTTATTCTACACCCACGGTTCTTGTATTGGCTTTTAATTATGAGGAATTGTAGTGTGACGTGGGAATTGTGCATTGAGAAGGGATGTAGGTATTGGGATGTCTATGATCGAGAAGTCGTCTTGTTCGTCTGGCAAACTCCAATATGTCACCGATTCCTTTCTTATTGGATTCGGTATCGTTGAAGATCGTAGTATCTTCAGTCTTGACGTCGCTGTTGCAGGGCAGTGGCCGTTGTGTTCCTCGTTTTCAACAGGTTGTTGCTTCAGGTAATCCGATTCTGAACGAATGTTCATTTTGCTGTGTTATTATTCGATTCATTTACTACAAATCTAGTCACTTTGCGCGTATCTAGTTTCGTCGAGTAGTTATTGAACTCTTGTTATACCTGCGCCTTTATTACCATTTCATTGTCTTTTCGGGATTCAGTTTTCTGTCACTTCTCGCTCTTTTCTTGCCATTTTATCAGCTTTTTCGTTACCAGGTACACCTTCATGCTCCGGTACCCATCTAAGGCGGACTACATACATATATTGCAGTTCAATATAATTTTGTATTCTCTAACTAGTCGTGATTTCGATATGGGGTTTGATCGCGCTAATTGCTGTCCGCCATCGTTTGTGTGATTGTGTCGCCCTACCCATCAAAAGAATGAGGAACCCTGATAGTTACTTCTTCTCGGAACTGGAGCACTTAAGTAATGTTGAGCTGAGGGACTTCCCGAGGTTAATATCTCGGTGGTTCTACCACCGCGGAAATATTTTTAATAACATCTCCCGATAACATTGGACACAATGGACCCAAGCTGTTGGTCTAAGTGGGCAGTGACTCCGTAAGTCAGAACTTATCTCGTGAAAGACTTCTCAATTCTAAGGCATTTTAATTTCAACTCTTTCCAAGGACTACAGTTACCACCAGACCAAGTGCAGAATTTAGTACGGACCGTACTGTATTCCTACGGTGCCGTATTTTTTAAGACTTCAAACAATTTTATGTTTTGAAAAGAATTTTTGCTTGTCTTTTTTTTTAGAAAAGTAAAACTAAAAATAGACGAAATGACCGTGGGAACATTGAATAAACTACGATTTTCTTTCAAATCTAGTTAAATATAAATTAATGTTAAATTAATTTTATTGACATCGTAAAGTTTGTAAATAAAATTAGATTTTAAATTCAAAAAGGCACATCGATTTGGTATCACATCATCAATATTACTTTATTGCTGTTGCTTTATATTTTATTGAAATAGAATGCGGGTATCTTAAAACAGCGATTTTATAGATATTTTTCCAAGTTTGTAAGCTTTTATAGAGAACCGGGTGTATTAGTTTTGCGTCATCACTCCAATTTCGTTTTAGGTCAACAACCTTGTTTTGATAGACGATTTTTAGATATTGCCTCAGATACTATGATAAGTAATTTATGGTAAAAATAACGTTGACTATATTTAATGCCATTAAATGCTGACTCACGTATTGTATATAAAATATTGGCAAGTTTTATGTGGACGCCGTCCGATGTGAGAGCTTCTGCTACCTCTCCGCATTGTACTTCGAGCCTAGTTAGCTTTGAAGATGCTGCAGATACATAGGTTATGTTAGGTTAGGATGAGTGGGGTTATAAAGTTATTATAAGAGATCAGGTACCACAGTGGGTACATCGAGATTCCCTGGGTACCTTCACTGTAAGAAACTTAAACCATTTTCCTTCTTTTTTTCAAAAATCTCTGTTCGGAAAACACTGCGCCTGGAAGTCTCAGGGCCACTTTAAGGTTTACATCCTTCGTACCTGACACCGTACTTTCACGTGTTTTCGAACCATCCGTGTAAGCTACAATTTTATTTTGGAAAGGAACTACCTTCCTTTGCTTGTCCTTCCTATCCATTACTTTGAATGGTGTATGTACATATTGAGACCAACCTTGATTGCCGAGCAGGAAGAATGGGAAAGTGCGAGGGATTTATTAAATGCTGGCCATTTCGTCTTAAAAACTGTACAAAGCATCCGATAAGAGCTGCGGCAGAAAGCTGATATCACAAACTTGTTGGTGCTTTCTGGGATTTGAACCTCGAACCTCTCACCCGGTAGTCCAACGCACTAACAACTGAGTCACGGCGCCCAAATTCACCAGAGGATTTTGGTGAGTTTAATCGTCCAACTGTGTGAAGAATTCGGGACGTAGGGAAAAGTTTGGCGTTTGTTCAGCCAAAAAGTTTACTATTGTCAGTGAAAGTTTTGCCGAAGACCTGAATTGTCAATTTGACGGTGTTCGCAGCTTTTGGGCCTTGCCTTTGACTTCAAACTTGCACCTACACATGTATAAAGTTCTGTTAACAAAAGAACTAAAGCCCACACCATGGACAAATTATATCCGAGATACCGCCCGAATTTTACAAAAAAGTCATCTCACCTCATATTGACCGACTCCTGAACGACATAAACAACTACGGTCACATGACCCAAGGCTATGTAATTGACCTAGTCAATATAATTAGCGGCACACATGTAGCTACATCACTGACCTCATGCAAAACGCCCTAAATATATTATGGGAATGATATTGACTTGAGGGACTCACGTTAACCCTAACAAAGCGGTCATCGTCCTCCTCATAAGAAAGAGATCAATTAATTTCCAAGATCGAATGTTCAGATCTCTTTGTCAAAGGAAGTTAAATTCTTGGGAACCACAATTAACCAGTCGACCACAAATTAAGTTGGAACAAGCACCTTGGCTCCACTGTCAAGAAAGCAACTTTCATATTATAGGCGTGCTTGAAACTCTTTAGTAGGAAATGGGGACTAAGGCCAAAAAATGGTTCACTGGACCTACCGTACCACAATAACGCCCAGAATGCTTTACAAAAATCTAAAAATTAAGCTGCATCAGTAGAATAGACGCGATGTGCTTCTGCCCTACACCGCATTAGAAGCTCTCCTACAGCTTCCCCTACTTCATATCAGACTTAAGAAAGCTGCAGCGATATACGCTACATAACTGCACCTCTCATCAAATGTTTAATTGGGCAATTCCAAGGCGCATCTAAAAATCTTAAATAAAATCTATCCACTTTCTACATCAGGATTTATAATAGAATGCGGAGTAGATGTGGGAGATTTCGGCCCCAACTTTCAATTGACAGTCCCTTGGGAATTTCAACAACGATTTTCCAGGCGGAAATCTACGCCATTTAATTATGCGCTAGAGAATTTATTAGGCGTAACCTCTGAACATCGAACATAAATATCCTGCCCGACAGTCAAGTGGCTATAAAAATCCTCTACCCCTTCTCTTTTGGATTTAAACTTAAGCTGGCTGGTCACAACAGCATCAAAATCATTTGGATTCTTGGTCACAAGGGTATTGATGGTAATGAACGCGCGGATGAACTACCAAGACCCGGTTCTACACTACCATTCACAGGTCCATATTTCTGTGGCTTACTCATGAGCCCCTTGAAATTGGAAATAAACTCTTGGGAAAGACTATTCTTTATCTAAATGGAATTCAACACAGGGCTTTCGTCAAGCCTAAAAAATTGATTGATTTCTAAAAACTGAGCTGATGAATTTAGGCTTTTCGGATAAAAGATGCGAACATTTGAACAGACTTTCTCACGGGTGACTGTTCGCTCAACTATCATCAGATCTCTACCGCCTGTGATTGAAAGATCAAGAGTCGTCTATTCACATTCTATGCGAGTGCTCAGCCGTGGCTTACAGCAGACACAGACTGCTCGGTTAGGGATTCTTATCGCCGTACCTGGAAAAAGCACACTCAGATTCTTTCAGGAACTGAACTTGCATAAGCAAGTTCAAAGAGTACCATGGGAATTAACACAAAAGATCTATTCTGATCACAGCGTTAGGAAGCACTTCTTAGCCTCCATACCCTCTCAATTTTATGCACGATAACAAGATTTTTAGCTGCAGCTCGGCAGCATCATACCATCCACTGAGTAGCGCAAATGCCTTATCATTTGAGCCCATATTAGTTCACGAGTGTTCTTAAATTGTTACTATTTAAAATCTGACCCTAATTTGTTATTCGATCTTTTTCTCTGTGAAATGTCAGTGTGGTCTTTCAACTACAATCATGCAATTCCCACACCACAAATGGATTCATCTGCATTCCACAAATAAACAACGAAACAACGTCGAGCACAACCTTTTCAAATCAAGAATGTGGTTTCCTTTCACAGACCGATTACAATTGTTTCTCTCACAAGAGGAATAGATCAAAGGTGTGGTAGCTGTGACTTAATTAGCTACATAACAAGATACAATTCTTTGTTGAATCTCTTTATGCTATCGAATGACTTCAGATCAATAACTTTTGCTTGCAATCGCCCAGTTAGCTTAGAGTGTGTACAGAACCATAATATATACATTTTGTCATTTCAATCAGTCATTTCTGATTGGAAGTAACTCAATCAAGATTTGACTGCAGACGTCAGATAAGAAATAAATAATCTAAGTTTTTAATTAGCGATTTGACGTTTAATAATCGCTCTGAACGGTTTTCTTGATTGAGCTTTTAATACTGTTATGAATGAATGATTTGGCAGTTGAAGTGAGGATAAGAAAACAATGAATTTTGTATTAACGAACGAGGATGGTTTAAAAAGTTCGCGGCCTGGCAAGAAAACGAATTCGAAAGTTTAGAAATAACTTTTATTTTTCAAAGTAATTTCCTTTGTGCTAAATACACTTCTCCCATTTGGTCTCTAAACTCATTATAGCAGTTTTAAAAAAATATTTCCTCTAGGCTTTCAAAAACTACGTTACAACGGCTTCGACCTCTTCATGTGGCAAAATCTCTGTCGTCTCAAATGTTGTTTTGGCTTGGCGAACTGATGACAGCCGCACAGAGCTAGATCAAGATCCAAGAATAGGCAGGATGCGGCACTAGTTTCAACTATTTTTATCAGCCATTGTTTAATGTGTGGTGAAAAAAAACTGAGATGTTGATGGCCAACTATCTCCCTAATATTTGATCTGCTGTCTCACAAATGTTTTCGGTATTTTTCTGATTACGTGGGTTGTTTTCAACCCTCTCTCGTCCACGTTTGACTTCGAATGCCGCCTTTCTAGGTGTAGTCATGAAGTAGATTCCGCTTAAGTATTCACTATGACTTAATGGATCTACTTCGAGGTTACATTTTTTATAACCGGTATTTTATAACCAACAACGTGATTATGGGAAATCATCCTCATCGCAGTCGAGGTTTAGGAGGGCTTGACTCTAATTTGCACGCGATTGGAAGTCTGCAGGCAATAGCTGATGCACTTTCTACCCTTTGTACGGGTACATCTTGCTATGAAGACAGTATATTGCATCCAATCACGTGAGCAGTCGTCTGGTTATTGTTTAACGGTCCTCTTGGAAATTTGTAACCACAGCAGCGATATTCTCGACCAAGCGGCTGTTTTGGGGCCAGTCATGTCTGCAGTGTTTGCCCAGTTGGTGCCACATAACCAGGGAATCGACGAAAAAAATCAGGTTGAGCCAAAACCATGGATCGATTAGTTGTCAAACACATTGACACAATTATTCCGTGTTCTACGTGTATTTTCCTTCAGTTTACTTCACAAATGTCAAGTCGCGATGGTATAAGACGCCATTTGCAAAAATGGAGCATCTTTCAATAGGGTGGTGACTTTCGCGCCACCTAGGGTCACAAGTAGAGGGAAATTTAAATTTTCATTCCAACCCCAGAATTAATAACGCATTATTGCCCCGATGTTGGGAAAATTCATTCATTTGTACGTGGATGTTCATGTTTTTTTTTTACACATCAATGTGTTGTTTTAACCACCTACACTAAAAGTACTCCAGGCAAACTTGGGAACATCTGTAAACTTTTCCCTTTTGTAGGATACTTCTACGTTTACATTTTCCAGAAATTTCATATTGTATGCTAGGGCATTTATGCATGATTGTATTTTACATTTACGCCACAAATTTTAATTTTCTGAAAAATTATCATAAAAACCTCAGAATAATTTTTAAGGTATTACCAACTGACAGATTCCCATCATAATGTAAAAGGAGTAATGTTCAAAATATTTTATTTAAGGAACCCTTAAGCAATTTTCTATCAAATTTACTTCAAGAAAAAAAATCTCATGAACCCCCGCTGACATATACTGCTGTTTATTTTCGACCGAAGATTGTTTTCTACTTAAAGATGCGTATTATCCAAAATAATACATATTTGTACAATGTACGTAAATATTCTTTGAAAACCTCTTTATAGATACATATGTATCTCTGCAAATTCCGCCCCTAATCTTCGGATACAAAGTTTGTTTTTAACCAGTAAAACCTCTGGCTTGGACCGGAGTTTATTCGCCATGGTACTGCCTTATGACATTTCATCTTAGGAAGGGAACCAGCCTCTTTACATATATGTATGTACATCCTTCCTTGAAGTAGCATTCTTCGTACAGTATTCTTTGATTTTATCGTGTTTCTACCAGTTTTTTCTATTGACGCTGGAAACGCGGGCAATGAAAATAAGAACATGCTCCGCACCTTGCATTGTTTAAGTGTATGATGAAGTGTGCTCGGAAACATTCCAGTTCTGTTATAGTTTATGTCAATACAAGTTCACTCCTTCATGCTGCCGTTTAGTAATGGGAAAGAGACGAAAAGTTCTCATACGCTTGTTAATCAGACTTATGATGACGGATTCCAGCGTAGTTGCCAGTCGCAAATGCTTTCCACACCATCTGGTGCTTTGCATCACTGTTGGCTAATTTCCGCATTTCGTCTGCTCTGGATGGCAATAAGCTTCTTCTTTCCGTACAAATCTATAGATTCTACCTTACATTTCAGATATTAGGCATTCATTTCGTCCAAAACGTAGAAGAACTAACAAGCAAAAACCAAATGTGTGTAAGCTTCGGATTGGTATAAGAACCCATAGGGTTCACGAGTATGGGAGATACACTTCATGAACATCACAATGGATCTATAATCATCTAAGTGCGGCCTTATACTCTACGTTAACCCACAAACTTAACTTTACCTAACAGAATGGCTCTATTTGTCAATCGCAATATGGCGAAAAGATTATTTTGAGAAATGAACCTGTCAAGATCACGCGATTTAACATCTCTCAATTTCTTCTTGTTGGGCTACGTTAAGTTACTCCTTTACGCTGAAAAACCAGCAGGAATTGGCTGCCTTGAAAGCCAGCTTTATTTGTCTTTCGTGACATTCGTCATATGTCCGAAATCATTTGTAAATATTTATGCCATGAATTCACAATTCACGACTATTTTCTTAAGATGACGGTCTCCACCACCCAGGTTTTTGAACAATTCGGGTTACAAAATTTAAAAAAAAAACATACTTATATTACTGCTAACAAAAGAGGCAACCATAATGAACTTCAGTTGGATTAACCTTATGTCAAAAGCGGAAAACTCGCTCAATTTGTCAAACGCTCTAGTTACCCATTCTGAACTTAAGTAAACTTCACGATTTGTGAAATTATTCACATTTTGTTTGGTTTCAGTGTTGGAAAAACACACTAATAAAATGAAAAAAAAATTTAAATTTTTACATCTTTTCATAGATACATTTATTCTGTTGCACGATTGGAATAAGATAAAATCGTATTTAAAACTAAAACTATACCATAGCCATCTTTTCTTTTTATTCTTCTTTTTGTATCAACTATCCAAATTTCCGTATATGAATGTCTCAATTTATGTACACTTTCCGTATATAATTCTGGTCATGCAATACTATTTGTTTGTAATGGAACTTTCCATTAAGCTGGCATAAGATCATCGAAGTCTCTTATGGTTGGACCTTAAGTCAGATCTCGATATCTCAAACAGTTTTCCAGATATCACAATTTTTATAGTCATAACAGAGAGTATTTAAAAAAATCCCTTTTGCATAAGGTATGTATGTTCTCAAAAAGCGGCTGCCAAAAATTTTAAATTCTGACGACTACTTAATCTCTTGCTCTATATACAATAAAAACATGTCACGAAAATCGGTTCAATAATTCAAAATTTGTGTAGAAAAGAACGCTGTCATTACAAATTATAATTTGAACCCACAATGAACTTGGGCCTTCAATAGAATCGTAGATTTTATTGCTCTAATATCTACGTACTCCATGTCTAGCTGTATATAAGTATTCAATTACAAGTTGACATAAAAAACAATTAAGAAAATGAAGCTCACTCTTACCTAGTAAATGAAGTGCCTTATTTGCATCATTGTAGCGCAGTGCGTTAAGCGAATAACTTTTAAGCGTCTGCCTCTGCACTAAATGCTGTCAAACTACACAAACACGTCATAAAAATAAATTAATTATGAAATATGACAACCAATTCAAAACTACTGAATTTATTAGTTTCGCCTAGTTTTGTTTATCGTGAACATTGATAAAAAGTTACAAAAAAACGAGTCTTTGGTTATGTTTTGAAACTAAAAGTTCAATAAACTCAGGCCCTCAAAAGAGAATGAAACAAAATAACACACTGCGTCAATATTTGAATGTAAATACCTTCAACTTTGACATTGAAAGTTGATTTCAAACGGTTTCTGAATGTGACTAATGGTTGAAAATAGTTTTTTTTTGCTACCGAATAGTTTTTACAATTCGACAAGCAAGTGTTTGTGTTTTATTTTCAGTCATTTCAATAAAAAAAAAATAAACGCACACTTTCGTACAGCAAAGAATGCAATTAAGAGGGAGGCGCGTCAACCAATTTGACAGACAAAACTACTTTGATGCAACATCAAAACGAACGTCATTAACAGAACAGTAAGAGAGCAACAATTTCGATGGTTTATTGCACATACAATAAAAGCGACGCTATATTACACCGACGACGACGCGACAACCAAACAAACGTCAAAAACCAGAGTATTCGACGGCGCTACGTAGCTTTACTTACAGCAACAAAAATAACAACAACAAGAGCAACAACAACAAACGACGTGGATAAAACAATCAAAACGGCGACATAGCGATCGGAATGCTTACTGCGCAAGGCCCAAAAACGGATCGCACCTCAGCGCCGACGCCGGTTCTGTTATTGGAACGCGCAGAAGGTGGGCAACTCGTTGACAGTGTGTTACAGTTCCGCGATCGATGTGTTTCTGTCTGTGTGTGTGTTTGTGTTTGAGAGTTCTATTGGTTTGGCTTAGTGGTATCTTGACTCTCGTTTCCGCCGAGATTTCACAGCCCTGTTCTGCTGTGGTGGCTGAGTTCAGCAAATTAAAAAATAAAATAAAAATAAAAAAATAAATAAATATTAATACATACTCGTAGAAAAGATATAGGAGGAAAGGTTTAAAAAACTGAGCACGTTCACTAGTTTTTGTGTGGCTGTGCCCGCTGCTATTGTGAATGTATGCGAGGCGGCAGTGGCAGAGTAAAGCATTCCCGCGCTCGCTCGCACTGTTACGCCGTATTGTTTGCATATGGCGCGGCGATCTATTTTTAGATCGAGGTATTTTTAAATGGCCTTGAAGTAATTGTGCGCCTCTGGTGGGTGATTTCAGAATATAAATTTGTAAGCTATACAGCGGAGCGGCGCGCGGCAACAACTTGTGGCGCGGTGCTGTAGCTGTGGATGGGGGTTTTTCTCCTCTCGCTGGATGGCTTTATTGTGTGCGCCAAAGAGAATGACACTGCAGCATCTGTCTAATGAGCGAACGCTACTCTTGTCTTTATGCGTAGTTCAGTAGCGGCGAAGATATCTGGTGGATGGACTTCAAATCAAATCGTCTGCGATTATCGTTGGTATCATGTATGAAAAAAAAAAAAAAATACCGAAAGATCACGAGTTTTTTTTGGTCGTTTTTTTTTTTGTTTAGTTCTTATGGTTCTGACGAATGTTTCTGTTTCCGTTTCGTTCGAGTATCTTCTTTGTGATGAAGTGTACGTGCTCGTGCTGGCTGACTGTCTAATTACATATCAAAGTGTAAATTGTACGAAACTTGTTATTTGTTTTCAAGGCAGAGTGTTGAAAACGAAGTATCTTAAAGAAATAATGACGGCCTGTCATTTCGACTGTTGCTCTTAGCCAACATGAGATTAGAATTTGCTGGTGGTTTGAATAATAATTCAGAAATATTGCAACAAGTGCCGTAGTGTGGTTGGAAGTTCTTAATCTTTGCTGCCTGAAAATAACGAGTACCATTCTGTTCCGCCAATTGGGGGTGTACTTCGGTCGGAAGCCATCGGCGTTGTACACATAGAGGCATAGATACAGATAAAAATTACCCAGAGTCAATTTGATATTAATAATGAACTTCAATTGCAATCTGAATGATCGTTTGCTATAATTGCTGCACTTACGATCAAGTAGTGATCATTAGTTTGGGTATTTAAGCCTTTAGATGTAAGCTTTCAAGAAGTCAAATGACGTCAGCACCAGTGGCACTGCGGCTAACACTCCTTCAAGTTGTAACTAATGTGCTGGGTTTAACTGGAAACTGCTCATTTCGAGCAAGTAATGTCAGCAGGAACACAAGAGGCCTGTTTGCGATCTCTACGAGTAGCAGTGGTGGGAGGAACCTCGTCAATGCTACCAGGCAACGCTGCTGAAACAAGCAGCAACTAACATGCTGGGAAAAACCTCGTCTGCAGACTGTATAGCCGTGACAAACACCAATATACTGCTATTAGGTAGAATGCACCATTCAACATAGACGATGATAGCCAAAGCTTTCGTTCAGCTAACCAAAACGAAGTGAAAATACCGATATTCAAGCTTAAATCCAACAAAGCTGCTGGACCTAATGGCCGAAGACCGTTGTTCTTGTTTCTTTTGCCAAAGTCGTCAATAGCAGAACCAGCCATATCCGAGACTCTCTGGATGGCCATGTCTTTATATAGAACCCCTAGGACGGGTGGTCGGTAAACCGATTCCATCGAGTAATCCACTTCGGAGAGGCGAGCGCTGCCGTTGGGTCATTAAATATTAAATATGTCGGAGTAGCTCACGTAAGGCTTCCGCTAGTCTGGCTGTGGACGTCACCGTTGACTATATCGATGGAATTGCTCCGCTTCACGTCCACTTTCTGAGATCCTTTCTTGTTAGACATCTGAGCCGTAAGATTGCAGGTCATGTTTAAGATGCCGTTTTTTTCCACGCGGATGTAGTATTAACCGTGTACCGCCTTGTGTGGAATAGACTGTGATTCTTATTTATAATTTTTTAATTTCAGTTACATCTGATTGGGTGACAGAAGCTTAACATCTAAGTAAAGATACTAAAGTCCTGGTGCAGTGTTAAGGATCAGAATACTGTCTTTATAAGAAATTATAGGTTCCTCCACTTGCCAAATTGTTCACTAGTTACTGAATAATTATTCTGAAATCAGAAACTAGTCAGCTACTGATTTTCAATGAAACAGGATACAACAATAGAAATCATGTTCTCAAAAAACTTAAGTCCTTTAACTTAGTTGCTCTTATTCTTCATAATAAATATTTGGAGTACGCTAACACTCGTTAGTTGCTGTGGTTTCTCGAGATACGTACATATGTTAAGGGGTTATACTTCCAATTATTGTCAGCTGCGGGTAATCTCTGAAATGCAACACAAATCCAAATTTAATGAAAGCAAACGCAACTATCAAGGTGACATTGTGTAAATATTTACCTAAAGGCTTGGAAATTATTATTTTGACAACACCCTCTTCCGCTTTGAGTTTGCATTGTATGAAAACTAATTAAACGACTTCTTTAGCATGACATTCTGTACTCTATGGAATTAATTTTGTGAAATTTGTGTTTCTTGAGTTGTATTCTTTGGGGGTAAGAGTGTAAGGAGTGCATAGTGAAAAGCGAATTTTGTAACGAAGCCACAAACCTGCAGAACAATAACTGTCATAAGGAAGCTTCTCAATTTGCCTTTCGGATGCATGTGGCTCCAAACTGGAGGTAAAAAAATATAACACGTATAACACGAATGGTCGCGAGAAGCTAGGTCCTGGACCACATAGAGTCCGTTGCGCCAAGTATTTGTATTTTGAATGGTGTGTTGCAGGAACTTCGAAATTTTATACTAGCTTTTGGTCGACATAAAGTCGCTTTAGTGGTTGTTGTAAGGGAGTTCATTAAAAAAGTTGGTGAAACTGGATTAAGAATACCAAAAACATCAACGTTCTCATTTGATGCACACAGACGAAAGAATTTCTACGCAAAATGTGCGGGAAAACTTCAGAAACTCAACTTGTTACTGATCATTAGTTGTCAGACTTCCTTAATGAGAACATTGCCTAAAGATCTTGAATAAGGTGCTTACAAGGTCCAACTCACCTAAGAGTTGAAGCAAAATGACCATCCGCTTCGTTGTCGCTTCTCTGTATGGGCGTTCGTTTTTTTTTTTTCGAGCGAATGAGCTTCGTATTTCATCTTGAAGGCTAAGGTAACAAGGAAAACTATAGAGGTTCCGAAAATCTACAAGTAGTCATATACATAGGTCGTGCTTGGGTTTGGTTTGGGTGTTGGAGTGTAAGCCACGATGAACGGAGTGCACTGCAGAGACATGACAATCTAAACTTAGATTCTAAAAAGACGTGCCACACAAGTGGTCAAATAGTCGTTCTTTTACGTAATACGTTCGGTAACTGTGTTATCAGCCATTTAGAGACGTCCCTTGACTATCTTGCGGCTCGAAACTTGCGTCCTCTGCTGTTGTTAATTAGTGTCAGGGGGAGATTAAGACAACCGCAACAAAACGTTGACCCTAACATGAAAGCTCTAGTGCCGCCTATCTGTCCAAGAGGAAGCCCAAGGGGCACTTTCGTTAACATATGTATTTCGATAGCGTAGACTGCGACTTCGAAAGTAGATGATGTTCTTCTTAGTTCCTTTGGAACGTTGACCCAAAGAGACTAGCGTCAATGCTGCCTTTTTCAATATTACGGTCTGTGTACCATACCTGTGAACCAGTTTATTCCTCAAGGTTCCATTTTAACATTTTCTGAAAAACTGTGCCTGGGATTTAAAAATAAACTTATTTTAAAGATTCGCAGTTGATGAAGTAACACGCACATAATTTTTTGGGGGGTTTTCGAAGTATCAATAAGCCGCAAACAACTCCTGAGTTTTAGGCGTTAACGCGTTATTGCTACTATCGATCCACGATCATTGAAAATTTCTTTAAAAGAGCTAGAGCTTGTCAGCAGAGCACTGAGGCACATTTTTCTAATATTTTGTCTCATACCTAATTGCGTAGTGCTTGCCTGATGAATGGAATCTCAGCATCGTTTTTCTGACTCACAAGATGGGAGACTACCCCAATTGCGCAAGTTACAGAAATATCAGTTTTCTCAATATCGCGTGCAAAATCTAACACCTGAAATCTCACGTCAACAACTTCTACGGCCCCTATCAGTATGGTTTCAGGCCAGGAAAATCTACAGTCGATTAAATTTTCATATCTTGGATACCCTGGGGAAAGCCCAAATCGATACCCGCCATCTTTTCATCTATTTTAAGGCCGCATTTGACAGCATTTACAGGGCCACATCTAGTTTTGGCACACCTGCCAAAATTGTCCGCTCGTGCAGAATCAGGTAGGTTGGCTGCTCCATCAAGGTCAGTAACAACCTCAATAAGACTTTCGATGGCAAAAAGGATTTAGATAAGGTGATGCGAAGTCATGTGACTTCATCAACATCATCCTGCAAAACGTTGTTCGAATCTCACAAACTAACACCGGAGGCGTAAAGTTTGTGCAACTATTAGCCGACGTTTCCACATAATTGGTGGAGGACAACGGGCTGTCACTGTCGAGTTTACTAGTATTGGAAGGGAAGCTGCCAAGATGGGTTAAGCGGTAAATGGGGGCAAAATCAAGTTTATCCTCTCAGTAAGAAGGGACACACAACATCGGTGAATTAAATAGAACGTCATAGCCGACAGCTATAACTTTGAGGTAGCAAGGGATTTTGTCTAGCTTGGCCCTGCTATGAACTCTGACAACAGCATCTCAGCATAAATCAAACGAAGAATAACTCCTGCAAATCGCTGTTTCTTTGGGCTGAGAAGGCAATTGAGTAGTAAGGCCCTATCCTGAACAATTGCGGAGACTCTTGAGAAGACCCTCTTCATATCAGCCCTGATATTTATGATATTTATTCCCGTTTGCGTTGACGGGATTCGGAGGAGAAGATTCAACGAAGGACTTTATGAGCAGTAAAGCGACATGGACCTAGTCAAGAAAACAGTGCAGCAGTCGCTTAAGATGGCTAGGACATGTGGATCGTATGGACATCAATGCTCCGGGCCATAGAGTCTTCGAATCTATCCCGAGAGGACAACACAGAGGAGGACGACCTCACTTAAAGTGGCACGCACAACCGGGGGACCTCAACCGATTCCTGAAAATACCTAAGTCAATTCATAGAAGAGATATACTCGTTTTCTGCACTATCCCCAACCTGATAGTCAGGGAATACTGTTTATCTGAGGTAGAATTATTGGACAATGCCAAGTTGTCCCATAGTGTTCCGGTACTAGATCCTAGTAGTCTGGGTTGAATCTGGGGTTGAAGCTGGCGCTATAACGCTGATTAATGACTTGGGACATGTCTCGGACTCCAAACGGTTAATCAAGCCTTATTCCTAAGGAAATTCTTAATTTAGATAAAGAAAATATTAAAAAGCTGGTAAGTTTGCTCACAGGCCACTGTGGCTTGAAGTGCTGCCTTAATATAATAAGTTTGTGTCCAGAGATAGAATTTGAATTCTGTTTAATCAACCGAACACATTCTCTCTGAATGCCCGGAACTATGTACATTGGTTAGCAGACGAGTGAGTCTTTCACAAAGAAATACGTTCGTCAGTGGAGTTGAAAAACTCTGTTGGGAAGTACTTACTTTTATGAGGGAGGTGGTATGTTTTTTAGGTTAATTCTACAAAATACAAAAGGCTTCAAAAAATTGAAATTTATAAGCTCATTTATCGCTTTTTTTTGTTTTCGAAAATCCTTTGACTACGTATGACATTAGTTTTCGAAAAAAAGTCACAGTAGCAGTTGTTCTTTTACATTGAACAAACTAAAGAGCAAAGTTAAGTCAGTTTTTATCGAAATGAAGATGACTAACAATGAAAATCACGAAGTCTAAAAATATACCCACACTTTTTTAAAATTCTAAATGATCTCATTTGGAACGATTTATCACAGAATTCCTTTTGTATTATTTGCTTCCAGATAAAATTACTTTTTTTCCTGTGGTGCAAACTATAATGGTCTCCATTATTTTTATATGCGATGTTAGTCATTTCTATTTTGGAACTTCTTGGTTCTTGATAAGTTTAAAAAACATTCCTTAGCAATGATTTTGTTTCCGAGCTTAGCAGATAATTTGGAAGGAATTTTAGGATAATTAATCAGTAGAAGGAATCAGGTTTCTTGTTTCTAATTGTATACAAAAATAAATTTATTTTCAACTATCCCTATCGCTTATGCAGATGACGTTACTATAGCAGTCTCGGGAAAGCACCTGAACACGTTAAAAGAACTATTATATTGGCGGTGATTTGGGTGTAAATCCCCCAAAAAAACTGATTTGGGACTTTTTACAAGTCGTCCCTCTTACGCTCAATGGTACAAGTTTAACTTTCTCTGACAAAGCAAAATATTTGGGTCTTATCTGGGATAGGAAATTAAGGTTGAAACCTAGTATTCAAGAAAGTGTCGAAAAAGTACTTTTCTCTTGAAAAAAGTGCTATCGGAAATAGATACGGTTTGCAACCTCGCATGACATACCAGCCTTAGATAAAGCGATAAACCTTGAATATCTAAGTAAAGTTCAACGTGAAGCTTGTTCGTGCACATGGGGAGCACTCCGTGCAAATCCCTCTGCAGCACTGGACATTCACCCTTTACCACTCGACATCTGTAGGAGACAAAAAATAATTAGTGCAGTCCACGCATCCATTCTGAAACAATTCGAACTCTCTCCTGAAACCACGGACTATACCACTCCCCGTCTAAATTTTCATAAAAACTTTCAAGTCAGCATCCCTTCCAGAACATTCTGGGAAGAAGATGTATCTTGATGTACCTTTAGAGTAAGAATGAATTGATTTCCACACTGGCGGCTCAAAAGAAACTACAAGGTCGGTGAAGGTGTTTTCGCTCAAGGGCTTAATCTTAACCTCTCTTTTAGTCTCCCAAATCATTGTAGCGTGTTCCAGGCGGAAATAATGACGATTAGGGTAGTCTTAACTTCGTTAAAGGAAAACGTCATATCTGCTGGGGATATCCACATCATTTTGGACAGCTAAGCCGCTATCAGTCTTGGAATCGGTCTCCCTAAATTCAGTAACAGCTCTAGACTGCTGATCGTATCTCATAGACATGGCGGAGCAGGATAGTATTCACATTTGCAGGGTGCCAGGGAACACATATATTCTGGAGAATTGTAAGGCTGACGAACTCGACAGATATGGAACAACTATACCCATCCTTCCAGAAAAAGGCACTTTAGGTATTCCAACCTCTACTTGCAAACTCAAATTTAGGTAGGATTCTATTCAGGGAACGAATCTAAGGTGGACAAGTGGTACAAGATGTCTAGCGACAAAACAGATCTGACCAAAATTGGGTGTCATCAATGGACGCTGTCTAATAGGCAAGTATGCAACAAGGGTTGGCGTGCATTCGAACGACTGTTGCAGAACCATTCATCACCTATCCAACACTCTCAAAGCTTTGCATTTTAACGATCCAGGCTATCTGATAAAAACAGATATTAGAAGCCTCTTACGTTTCATAAGAAGCTACATAAGGCGAAAGAACATTTAAAATTCGCTCAGTTTGAAAAGAACCGATAAAAGTCTCAACAATCACAGGACTTCATGAAATTGGCTTATACGGAAAAACGGCGGAAAGGAATGTTAACAATCTGATACATGGAAAAACGGGGTTGTATTGGGTTAAGTGCATAGGCTGATCAATTGTCAAACCAAATCAAAATGGATCCGAGTATGATATTTTTAAAAATTTAAATGTCTTTCACATTTTATAATGCCAAAGGGACATTCATGACATTTTCACCAGCACAAACCTTTCTGACACATGACACTTCATTCATGACATTCTCACAAGCACAAGCACAATTCCCTTTGACACATGACACTTCATCCATGACATTCTCTCAAGTAAAAACCCCTTTGACATATGAAACTTACTGGTAGCTCATATTAATCATTGCCATCATCTTTAAATAAATCACTAATTTCACTGTCAGGAAATGCACACAAACTTTGTATCTTATTACTCTGCACAGTTCTCCGAAAAGGCTTCTCCTATTTCTATCAGCCGCTCCACTATCAGATACATTATCTCTTCATAGACTTCTGCTACCACATTTTACAGTTCCGACACACAGGCACACAAATTCACATATCCTGTCTACCAAAATACCCACCTCCTTCATGTAGGTTACGATATCCTACCACCGCGTACAAGTTTATGAAGAGAAAATAAACTTTGGAGCGTCAGGGTTTTCTTTTCAATTTGCGAGGTGTAAACGAAGTTGGAGGAAAAACTTAAACTATAGTTACAAAAATATTCATTTATTCGTAAGGACAACGATGCAAGGAAGTGAGCACTTGACTTTACTTAAACTTGCAGTAAATAGCTGCAAATGTATTTAGTTCCGATGACATGTCCTTTGCCATGTCTCCTGTCTCTCTATTACAAATATTGACCCACATTTATAGGCGCCCTATCCCTAGGAGGTAGAAAGTGATTTTGCCAAAGGGAATTTTCAGTTTAGGCTCTGTCCCTAACAATTTTATCATCTGTCAATTACAAAAACGTGCGTAAAGTGTGCTCTGAATGAATTGCTGTCAAACAATTCTGTACGACTTTATTCTTAAGAGAAATCTGTTCCGTTTGGCTTTTGCTATTTCCTAAATGTCAGCAGCAAATACGAGTAACTAATTCCAAGTTTCGAAGGACGAGGCTTGAAGCGGATAAAGGAATTTACTACTGAACGATTTTTTTCCTTTTCAGTGCGGAGTATATTGAAACCTTTCATCACCAAGCAAGACATTTTGATGCTTCCTTTTAGTGTGCTTAAAAATTCCGCACTAAAGACGTGTCTAAAGCCACAATAGTTCGCAATAATGTCCATGATCTTGCTTTCTGGTTTGTGCACATTTGGTCGGTTAATTCCCATTGGTGTGAGGTGAAGCGCCCTTCCCTTAGGTCATAGGTCTGCCTTAATTTTTTACTGAAAGCAATGGAATTAATAGTAGACACATGTGTACGTGGGGATAGTTACTTTTTAAAGTCACATAATTTTTTTTTTTTTATAATTTGCACGCACTCAAGGGGTTATTAATACCCTTTTACATGTTTTCACATGGTGCGGGCGTTAGAAAGATAGATAGAGAGAGAGAGAGAGAAAGAGATCGGTGTAGTGGTTTGAAACTCAGCTGTATTAGGTTTCGCATTAGCTCCAGGGGTGGTGTCAGGAATAACTGAGGAGATTTGATTGCTGTCATCTATTTTTTGCCTTCGCTTCTAATTCACAGTATTTTTTTCCTAGTCCACCTGGTGTCATAAGCATATCAATCATTAACAGAGCGAACAATTTTTCCAGCCATGACAAACGTACTACCAGTGTTATGCCTTCGCAGTAGTGTTGTCATAAGCTTTCGCAATTGATCGGACTGCTTCTTATCATATAATGCTTGCTGACACCAGGGTTTGAACTGTGAACCATCAGCTTGACAAACGATGACGCTACCACTACACCATTGCCACCCCAATAATGCGTGCATGAAAGGACAAATTGGTGGGGAAGGTTTTTCGGTAGGAGTGTGCCTGACATTTAAAGAGAAAAACATATAACTAGCACGGCTATGGAATGAATGTCACTACGACTGTGCGCCTTTCAGCGCTGAACTTCGGATGACTAGGCATCTCCGATGTTACTTAAAGCCCCCAACCTTGGGAAGCGAGGCTATGCCACCAATGCTTCCACAGCTTCTCGCGCGCACGAAATTCATCTGAAAAACCGTAAAGCTGAAAAGAGTAAAGGTCTCTTGGAAAACGATCCTTCCATTCCCATTATGGGTAAGGATGAAACATTCATTGGTTAGTTACAAAAATCGGCGCAAACACAAATACTTGGCGCAACAAAGCGCCATTCGTGTTGCGCGTGCTATATTTTGTTACGAAAAAACTCATACAGATTCCGTCCCTCCTTCACTGAGGAAGGTATTAGTGGAACCCCTAACAAAAGATTTCAATAGCTATGGGTTGAAGCTACTTTAATGCACAAAAACTACCTACACTACTTCGAGGTCAAGTTACGCGGTCACACGTCGGAAGCGCTCTCTTCCAGGCTACCTTCGTTCATTTTCAATGAGGCTTTTGAAAATCTTAAGGTCAC
This sequence comes from Blera fallax, assembly GCA_946965025.1. Taxonomy (NCBI): domain Eukaryota; kingdom Metazoa; phylum Arthropoda; class Insecta; order Diptera; family Syrphidae; genus Blera; species Blera fallax. The sequence continues at coordinate 25,349,179 of OX337245.1, forward strand.
ACATCACAAGAACCCACAAATATCTGCAACTCTGGACGCCATTCTCTCAAAAAATTATCTGACTAACGGAAAGCAGTATCAAAGCTGTTGTAAATTGCGTGGGTCAACCATTAGACCTGTCTCATCGTGAATTGCAATAACAAATTCAGTGCACACTGGTGGAAAAGGACCATTAACAGAATCTCAACCTGGAAGGGCACTACTTTGAAGGTTGTCGATGAAGAAAATATTCCACGCGATCAAATTCTGACATAACACTTTCCTGTCCATGCATAATTGGAAAATTATGAAGGCTATTGTTTGCCAAAACGCTATAAGTTTATCCTTTGAGTTGCAGCTGATCAAGCCTGAAATTAAGGGTACCTTTGTCCTACTTACAGTATCCTTCGACAGTGATCATTGGATTGATTAAAGAGGCAACAGTACAAAGATTGGAGATGTAATTCTCATTCGACATAAAATTAAAAAACAATATCTTCCAAAAGATTGCTCGAGATCTTGGGAATCGCTTTCCAAATGTTGCGCCCAATAGAAGTTTCGTGGAGCTACTGTTTTTCAATCGGAGGTCTATGCTCCCCTAATGGCTACCGACTAAATTGTAAATAATAAGTGGAGGGATCGAAGTATACAGAAGTATCGTCTGTAGTGACAGTCATACTAGGTTTAAGGACTTCCTCAACCCTTTAAACTGTTCCAAAATAGTTCGAGAATGAGAGAACTCTTTGAATTTGGTTGCAAGACTTCCTCCCCTTCCTTTCAAATGGGCATCCCATTGGGTATTGACTGGAGCGTGACACGAGGAAGAATGTATTTATTTTCATGTTCAAGGAATTGTCTCTTCGATAATACATATTTCTGTTTTCGACTTATTTTCTAAAACTGAACTTACCTTGAAAATCAGCGTGAAGAAAACTTCAATTTAGATGCAGGAACTTGCGCCAGATTGTGTCTTACATTTATCCATATCTGTAAGGAAATAAACAAATGCCACGAATAAGAAAATCATTTTATCTTGTATTCGAAATACTTTGCTTAAAGTATGTAAACCTCAAACATGATTTAAAGTATTTTATAGCAGAAGAAGCCAGAGGCTGAATTTTATACGAGTACAACCGATAAAAGCAGGCGTTCCAGCAATAATTTCAAAACCATTTCGAACAAAATTGTACTTTGTGGCATCATTAAATGAAATTTAGTTTAATGGAGCGATTGTCTGTGATATGTAACCAATCTCTGACACTGAATCCTAGTCGACATCATCTTTGGTGCCAGATTATTGCAAAGCATGGGTGAATAAGACTTAAGAGACGCCAAAAAGATATTTGTTTCCCTACCACTACGAGTGCAAAGGAATATTCTCATTCCGAACTTCAGAAATTTTCATCTTCAAATAGTTCAAGGGCAATAAAGGAGTTGAGGACATTCCAAATAGTTGAACAATTTATTAGTAAACTTAAAGATATGAGTTAAATTAAAGATTCAAGTGAGAAGTTTATTTGAAAGGATGGACATTGGAGTATCCTTTGGCGTGGAAATGGGGTTTTGAATTCGGGTTAATTTGTTTTATTTTCTGTGAACTTCACGCTCGAAAGTATTAGTCATCTTGTAAATGTGCAACCGTGTGTTCTGCCGACTTGGAGCTCTAGTCAACGAAATACTCGACTTAGAGCACCTCCTCCAGTTTAATTTCCTTGATGAACCGGAGTATCCAATGAGTGGATCCAATGGTGGTAGATCTTCTTCTGATAGTTGATAGGCATGGAAGTCAGCCGGTGATGCATATACAAAAGGGGCACCCATATACCTGACGTAACCTACAAAGAAGTGAAGTACAATAAAAACAGAAGTCGTGCTAGCCCCTCCCATCCTCTCCGAAGTGAATGTATTAACACTTTTAAAATTCATTAAAGTCCTGTCCTAAAAAAAACATGCAACAAGGAAAATATTTACAAAACTAATACTACTCGCGAAAATTTTTCACTTGAGTATTTCGATGAATTTTGGTACTAAAATAAGAGAGCAAACGTGACGGTAATTTAAGATTGCAATGCAAGACTAAGTGATACGTAGCTACTGGAAGTGGAACCGGATTTCTTACCGAAGTTTGCAAATTAAGTTGGATGAGCGATAGATAAAACAATTAATGGGAACAGTTGGAAGCTTATGCAAATGTGTGAATGAAGTGGTCTCACAGTGTTACAGTCTGTTCAACAAAAAAGCATTGGCGCTTAAAAAAATCGGAATCCCTTATGCATATGTAAATGTGTTCTTTTCGGATCCCGAGAGCTATGTTCAATTGTAGTTTTGTTTACGCCATTAGAGCCCTGCGCAAGTTGCAGAGGTATTGGTCTCCTGAACATCGCGTACAAGACCTTCCCTGCCACATTGTGTGAATGTCTGAAATTCTTCGTCAACAACGATGAAATTTTCAGACTTTGACAGATCGTGGAGAAAATCTAGGAAAATCGATACCCACCATTCTTTTTATCAATTTTAAGGCATATGACATCATTTATAGAGACGAGCTGTACAGGGCCATGTCTAGATTTGGCATCTCTACCAAACTCGTCTTTCTGTGCAGGACGACGATAGAGAACGGTCGCTGCTATATCAAGGTTGGAAATGACCTAACCGAAACCTTTGATGTCAAAAAAAGAGAAGGTATAGTGCTGTCTGTGCAACTACTAGCTTAAGCCGACGACATCGACATAATTGGCAGAACAGAACAGGCTGTCAGTGGTGCGTTCGCTTATATTAAAATGAAACTTGTTAAAATGTGTTTAGCGGCAAATGAGGACACATAATCGGAGGAGTAGATTCAAAGAGGAACTTTAAGAACATGTAGAGCGAACTAAGAACAATGCTCCGGCCTGCAAATTTTTCCTATCCGGAGGGACAATGCAGTAGAAGATGATTTCGCCTAGGGCGGCGCGCACAAGTAGCGCCTCAACCAACTTGGAGTGTGCAACTTTAGGCAGGTAGCTAAGGACCGGACTAACTGGAAAAGCTTGTTGGTTGATTCCCAGATTCATTCTGAGCTGTAGCGCCACCTAAGTAAGTACTCGTAAGTAATGTCAACAGAAATGGACAGAATGACAGCTCGGTTTGACGTATGTAGGTTCCATTTAAGTAAAAAAAAATGTTGCATGTTTTTTCTGAACACTGCCGATGAGTTGATAAGTTTGCAACAAAAAACATTTCGTTGCCTTTCTTTCTGCCTTCTCGAGAGCAATTCCTTACACCCTGAAATTCCGATCCACCCATAACCAAAATATCGTCGAAACTCTCCAAGCGGATAGAATTACTTGGTTTGACTAGGAGTAAAGGATCGGATACATAGCAACTGCAGCTAATATTTATAATTTAATTCAAAAACTTTCCTGCCATCAATGACCTCAAACATTTTTTCCCATTATTTCGCGTTCGTTCCCTGCCAATCAGACAAAAGATTACCCGTACCTATTCAAAATATGCAAATAGAAACAAACTGACGCACCAGTACGTATTAATAGCTATAAAATACCTAATTAAATGAATTATACGAAAATCTATAATTAACCCCACCGTTCATATTCATCATATCACATAAGTCCGATCGATCAATCGACTGTACATCCTTTAAAACCGCAAGGTATCAAAAACCCAATTAAGTGTCAGAACACACAATAGCAGCGACTATTATTAGATTAATCCATCAGTTTTATCTTTTTTTTCTGTTTCTGTTTTGTTTTGTTTTTATTTAGCAATAAAAGGCACATACTAGATGGGTCTTAACGCTCTTACTGCCTGAAAACAAATTGATTAATTCATTACTGGCACGAAGTTAGAGATAAACTTGTTGAAGTAACTGTGCCAACATGTGCTTAGTAATATTATTAAATATTTTCATTTCCATAAAACCCATACAACATGAAAATAAATAAAAACAAATTTAATTCAGTTCAACACGAGCGAGTAATAAAGAAATTATATTTAGAAAATAATATGTAGACGCATATATGAATAAATTATTATTATTATTTTTTTTTTTGTTCACAAATTGTAGTCGATTTTATTTTATTTATAGTAATTCAGAGGCAAATATTTTCTTAGAGAATTCATAACTTCCTATTATCTGAGATATTTTTGGCAAAAATCATTTTATTTTATTTTCTCGATAACCTTTAATATTTTAGAAAAAAAAAAAAATACTTGCTGCCGACGAAGAAGAATTTTGTTGTATTGTTGGTTTGTGTATTTTTTTATTTAGATAATGATTGCTAATAAGAAAATACCGTGTGATCATTTAGCGGGGTGTTAATTGAAAATCCCTGCGAATATACCAACTGGTTGACAATGTTTCGTAGATCAAATGAAATCTTTTTCGGATTTAAGAGACGAACAAGAAATCGTTGTCGTTTGGTTTTGAATCAATATTCATGATCACATGATCAGTTTTTTTTTTCATACATGAGTCCTGCTGGTGGTTGCATAACATTGATTTTTATAGCAGATTAAAAAGACGAGAGGGAAAGACAAGATCAACCCGCTTCCATTTTCGCAATTCATCCAAAGAAAGACCTGGCAATTGGCGAAGTTTGTAAGTTACTTAAGCAATCAACCAGGCGTTGATGGCATTTATGCCAGCTGAATTCCAATTCTGGAAAAGATAACAAAAAATAGTCTTCTCGGACTATATGCGGAACCAGTGAAGACGGGCCAAGGTCCAACCGAAGTCATATAGATCAAATAGTCCAACATCGATTCTTCTTAAAACGAAGGAAGAAGGCGTGGGCAATTACCTAAGAGAGGACATACTCACAGTACCCCGCCATAAAATTATGAATACGGCAGGGTAAAAAAAGCAGTATGGAAATATCATCACTACAACTGTATCATCATTAGTGTGCACAGCTTCACTTTTAGTGCTGAAAATCTAGTGAAACACCATAGTGGAGATTCTCCTGAGAGGTAAGAACAGAACAAATATCACACAATACAAAGAATAGACGATATATATCAACCGGACAACAAGTACCATATTTTGCAAAAAAGATTAAAACCATGGAAGTGTTCATAATTTTTTGGCGGGGTACTGTAATGCATCTCCTCTTCACCACCATCAACATGCTTATAGAGCGGACCGGTCTACAGAAACTGCTCTGTATCACTTGACAAAGGTCATTAGAGACCTTTCTCGAAACGAAAGAGATAATAATCTGTGCCCTCCTGGGCATAGAAGAGGTATTTGATAACACTTTACATAAAGCTATCAGGAGCTATCTCTAAGTGGATGCACAAACTGCTGAGCATAAGATCAGCTAAAATTCAAGCATTGGAACGAGACATCAATGTCAACACAACAAGAGGATGCCCACAAGGAGGAGTGTTATCTCCTCTAATATGGAGTCTAGTTGTGGATGAGCTACTTGATAAACTAACCAACCTAGAAATCGACTCTCAAACTTATGCTGACGACACAGTACTATTTGCCAAAGTTTGAAGAAACCCTCTGTGACATCATACAAAAGGTCTAACTAAAAAGGTAACTCGGAAATGGTGCCACGCTGCTGGACTAAACTTAAATCCACCCAAAACAAATATAGTCCCATTCACGAGGAAAACAAAACTTGAAATAAAGCCAACCCGGCTGTCGGCACGATATTGATACCAGTTAAAGAAGTGAGTAATCTAGGATTACACCAAGGCAGTAAACTCACCGAGGAAGTAACCAGAAAGACAACGTGTGCTCTTATGATATGCAGGAGCCTCGCGGCTTCCTTTGATGGGTTTACACTGCCATAGTAAGACCTACGACAACCAATGGAGCAATAGCTTATCACAACGAGGCAGATACTCAACAAAGTGCAAAGACTGGCATGCCTCTGTATCGGCGCCATGAGAACGGGCCCAAAAGTAGCCGTGGGAGTTTGACGAATTGAGCATAGCATACCTGTCATCTCAACTTAATATTTATCACACAACTAGGTTATATGAGTAGTAGTATCAGATTGGCATGCTCTGTTGGGGCCGGGTACACTTGGCAGTAGCAGGGAATGAAACAGCAGGCAGGCTGACCAGGGACTGCTCGAACATGGTAGACAGGCAGATTTTACCGGTCTTCAATGCAGCTAAGAATTTTATATATGTATGTATTTCGGTAGATACAGCACAGTAAATATGACTGTGGAATAATAGCAGCACATTCCTGGATGCTTAGCTGGTGTTCCATACTTCCCTTTTAACTTGGCTACTTTAAGATGTGCTAAATTCTCTTGTAAATTTGGACTTTTTGATGACAATGGGCTTAAATGAAGAATACTGGTACCGAATGCGCTCGTGCATCTATTGTATGGAGTGCTGAAGAGCAAGAAGAGAGAACATGCCATAACCCTGTTTCGCCCGTAAAAGATTGGAGCCCTTAGAGGAACCAGGAAAGTAGTAACGCATCTTAAGGTAATGCTAGTAATCGGCTAGGGTCGAATTGCGTGAAGCTTGAGAGGATCTGTCTAGTAGACACACACCAGTAGGCCAGGGCCATCTCTGATGATGAATAACTTCAAGGTAGTCCGCGTCAATGCTGGATCATAAGAGAGTTCGGAAATTTTTCATTCTGGAAGAGTGTCTTGTATCAAGCGCAACATAACCAATCAGGAGACCTCCATGTCCGCTTGTGAATATCGAGATGCGGAAACTGTGTGCTAGCTACGACAACATTTCGTTCCGAGATAAGGTCGTTTAACCAGGATTCGTGAATGGGGGTGGTGTCGTGCTTGATATTCTTTTCGAGAGTGTTACCAAAGAGTCATCGCCTCCTTATTTGGCGTCAAAATCGCAATTTTACTGTTATAACTAGGTCATTGTTCATACATTTAGTCTAGGAGCTCGCAGAATCTTTTGTATCTAAGCTTGTTAATGCTTCTTAATTGGCATGTACTTCATGGCATGGCTTCAAATACGACGAAGAAGGTGTTCACTAAGCACTCGTAGTTGATTCAACAGGAATTTCAGAGGCTGCAGTTGATTCCACCTGGTGAATTTTTATGCGGCCGCCTGGTGCTGTAGTATAAGCATTCATCCTCCCACCTCCTCCTTCCCACTGCAAATTGTTTTTTTTTTTTGTACTGAGGCAATGACTATAACGTGCAATGGCACACGTTTGATGAAAACAGACCGTAGCTTGAAGGTAACTGGAGAGTCAAAGGATACTTTGGTTGCTATTTTCTCATTGTATTCTGTATTCTGCCACTGATTCTTGGATTGCCAGTATACAATCTGTTGCTCTGATTGCTCAATCAATTGCCTTGAGCCCGTAGGGCGCTACATACAAAGAAACATGATTTTCAAAGTCTAACTTCTCCGAGCTCACGTTGCACAGGTTTGCATAGTGATTCCATAAATTTTTGTTATCTTGGGGACTGGTTAAAATAGTAGCTGTATATCTGTATCTTAGTTTTTAGTAAATTACATTAAAATTCAAAATTGCAATTCCTCTTCTACTTCAGTAATTTTCAATAACTTATAAATAGGTGCTCACAAAATGTCACATTTTCTCCAGCATTTTGATGTAAAGTATGGCCGACTGTTAGTTTCTTTTTAAAATCGCATTAAAAACAACACCGTTTAACATCTTTCAGTAATTTTCACTTTTTTGAAGAGAGTACACTCTCCGGTTACTTATGGTAAATAACTTAGTTCAATTGGCTACGGCGCCTAGCTTCACAGTAACGAATCCTGGCAACCCAATTTTACATTTTGAATTATTTGAGGCTCTATTTCGCGAATAGTTCAATAGATGTTTTTTCAAAGTGCATTTATTGTTTGCGTACAGGTCATCAGTAGCTCTTCACAAAAATATCCAATGGCGTCAATCGCAGCTGTGCATTAACCAAGGTATGTAAGTACGTCTCTAATGACGCTGAGATATCAGTTACCGAACTAAGTGCGCATAAGACCGATTGTTCGACGGCTGGTGTCCCATGTTGCGCTATTTTGCCGGAGCCAAAGAGTCCAGGTCCGAATTGGCTACAAAAATCAGTTTGCGAACTTTGTTTACGGTAACGTTGATTCTAACTTCGATTTCAAAGAAGTAGAGACCAATAATGCCACCAATTGAAAACACACACCAAACAGTTATTCTTTGAAGATTGCTTCTTGAAGCTTCTTTCGGCTCTTTACTACTCTGTGTGAATGTTTGGAGCTTGTTGCCATAGCCTTTGAGATGAATTTAGGCTTCGTCCGAAATGATGCATTTACGAATCAGAATCACTTGAAGTAAGTATTCTCCTCAAAGGAGTGCGGCTGATGTTCAGCTGTTGAGCTTTGCGACGAGTTAAGACTCTTCGGTTTTCACGCAGTCTTTTGGCTACAGCAGCATTTCTTTAGTACCGGACGAGCAGACCGACAGCTTTTTTTTACGAAAATTCTTTATAAATTTCCTTATACTAGCCGTAGAGAGGGCTCACATTGGAATTTTTTCCATTTAATCCCTGCATTGTTCAAATGTAAAGTCATATATTTTTTAATGCGGAGGCTTGACGCTATATACCTGTTGATATTTCAGGTGTGTTAGTCTTGACAGTGGCGAAATAACACCCAATTTAAAAACAAACCAAACGATGGCCAGCCCTTAAGAACGGTAGTGGCATATACGAGTATCTTGGTGGGAACCCATAGTCAGGAAAATATTTTAAATTTTTTTATACGTGAAGAAGAGTCAAAAATGTGTTGAATTTGAAAACCTGATATACACTAGTATTGCAACCTTGCATTCTACTGAGACATGCCACCAGCACAACACATAACAAATTATCGTACTTATTTCAAAGCCCCAAACAAGTGGCGCCAATTTTACATGTGCAACTACAAATGTAATGAAAACAAACACATTGTTCTGACACATTCAATCTACCACCGCAATCCTGTTTCTAGCACATTTTCGTATTTCTAAATCAGAAAAAACTTGTACCAAATTAAATCGCTAAACAAATAAAAAAGCAATCTTATGCGGCACAAAACTCGATTAGCGACTCTATTTTTAGCTCCGCACTAAGATTCACTATAAACTATGCAAATAATAAGCACTTACCGCTAATTTTGATTAAAAATAGCATTTTCTCTAAAAAAAAAAAAACAAATTGCGATTTCAAGTATAAACGCTGATCAGCAGCTACTGTGAAAGAAAAAAGACAACCGAAGAAACTAGTCTCGGTATTTCCATTCGAACACCAAAATAGCTAAGCCGCCAATGAAAGTTCAAGTTTAAGATGTTTCGAAATAACCAGTGGGGGTGGGTAGCAGTTTATCCCATCCATCGGTTCAAAGAAATTACGAGTTCATTCGAGTGAATACGTGATTTAGGATGAATTGCTTTGACTTGATGTCCATGTGGAGGCGAATGTGCTTTTCCGTTTGCATTTTATGGTGCAGGCATATGGTTATCGATTGGATTTAGAAGATAAGAACACGCTTTGCCTAAAAAAGATTTTTTTGTCTGTAATCTCTGGCAAACAGGGCGAATATGACGTCAATTGAAGTCTGTTATCGGGGCGCAGAATGATAAAATTCATAAATTATTTTATTATTTGGATTGGTCTCACATCTGTTCATATATATCTGGAAGATTTCCTAAAATAAATACGAGAACTACGTGTATGCGAGAGAAAAAAAAATACACACACGCACATACATTTTCTAATGCAAATAAGTGGGGAACACAAATGTACATAATCTATCCGCTTTGCGACCTCGAATACATTTTATAACAAAAAAAAGAATATAATTCCATGAAATCAAACCATATTTTGGAACGAGTTGCTAAATGCGCCACAGATAGACTTACAAAATAGCTTCTCTGTGATACCAGAGAATTTTTGTGTTTTTCAGTCCCATCTTAGGACCGAATGGATCTGTGAAAGTTATTGAAGCTTCTGTTCCAAAGTATATGTAATCTCCTCGTAACTGGACGATTCAACACATAGATGAAGAAGAGTTGTATGTTCTTGGTCCGTGCAGATATTACAGAAGTCCTTCGCAAAGAAAAGAAATTGAGTTTGCCCTATATTGTTGCGGCCATGATTTCACCAAAAGTTAGAGGTTTGATCCCCGCCGAATAGCAACAAAGGATCTGCTGGAATCTGAATGCTTTGGGATTTGGTTGCCCTAAAGAAAAATGAGATGAGAGGAATAATCGAACAAGCTTGCGAAAGCATTTGACAAAGCTTGGTACCAAACTCTTTTGCATGCATTAGGGATCGACTTCTAGTCTGGATCTTACCAAATAATAACTGGTGTCCCCCAAGGTTCTGTTTTGTTTCTGCGACTTCTAATCCAATATATTCCTTCGCTGATAACTGTAACTTCAGTTTTTCATATTCGTTTCCAAATTCACGATACGGTCTTAGATGAGGAGCGACAACGAATGTCAAACACATTCAGTTCCAACCTTGATAATACTTCTAAATGGGGCTTAACCAATATGGTGGAATTTAAAATCAAAACTCAATGCTGTCTTCTGTCATTGAAGCGTGACCCTAATCATCAGTCACTATCCGTGAACGGCACTTGTATGGATGAGATCGAAAAACTTCCATGCTCGGTATGTGTGTCAACAACAAACTTCGTTGTAAGGACCGCGAAAGGCTTAGGTCATCTTCGACATCCGGCAAGACGACGCCGGTAGTCGAGATACTGTTTTAATAGCAGCTCGGCAATTGCTTGTTTAAAGAATCCCAAGCTGCAGCCTACTGATGGCTGAGGACCCACAAAGGGGCTCACTGACCAAGAGCATCTGCTTTTTCGATACCCGGTATTCCGGAATGTCCCGAAATCTAGACGGAATAAAATCTGAATTTCTCCAACTAGTACACCAAAGAGTTGCCGCCTGGTAATACAATAGACTATTTAAAGAACAAATGCTTCTGGCATTTGGGTGCTTTTCTTAAAAAAAGAAAACAGTACTAACTGGTTCAAACCCAGCCAAACTGCCGTCTCTCTATACCGAACACTCCGTAAAAGACCTTCGGAATCTGCGTTTAATGATAAGTTCCGTTCGCATGATATCCAACGCCTCATCCCGAACGCGTGGAATAAGGCTAATAAGCTCTCCAGCTTCACCTCCCGCGTCTACGCCCTTCGGCAAAGATTATCGCCCGCTGAAGCCGCATTTCAATGCGGAATACTGCCTTCCCGGGCACATACTCGATGAATAGGTGCAAGGCAGCAAGGCTTAGAAGAGCTTCCATACGTGAGATACGGTCTGACTATGCTAGTGTATATTCGGTGGAACATGTTAGGGCTTGAGTCCCAGGCCCTACTGAATTACCTTTAAACTTTGGTCTCATGGTGTTCGTTGAAAGCAAGCTTAGGTTAGAGGTGTGACTCCCGTGTACTTAATTTTGTTAGAGGCGGTTTTTTTTTAATATAGGGACACTTAGACAGATGATAGTTAATCTGACAGATGACATAATATTTTCATTCAGAATTATTTGGCAACTTTTACAAATTTTGGAAATTTACTGTTCAGTAAAAAAAATTTTCGACCAAGCGAGTTGCTTATTCCCAACACGATTGAAGAAGTTCGCCCTACATTTACTCTTTTGGATTCAACCCACTGACAAGAGTGGGCCGAGTACACAGTTTTGAGAAAGATCCGATTCATAATCGTGCGCAGGAACTTGGCCTGTGTCCGTCGTTACACGCTTTAAAGATTCAATTGCTGTAATAATTTAAGTCAGGCGTTCAGTTGAACAGTTGGAAGTCGGTCTACTTTTTTACCGTCAAATTTTGTTCAGTGATAAGGCTCACTTCTGTCTCAGTGGCTTTACTAATAAGCAAAATTCTCAAATTTGGAGTACGGAAAATCCAAAGGTACTCCAATCAGCACTCTTTGGTGTGGTTTATGGGCCGACGGCATAATCGAAATGTCACCGTAAATGGCGCCCGGTACAAAGCCATGATGACTATTTTCGGTAGGAGTATCTCCAGTCGTTGGTCTATGCGGGCAAGCCAAAAACGATTCCACCCTTGCAAGCCAACATCAAGCGCGCCATTCGTGAGATACGGAATCAAATGTTTGAAATAGTGGTCGAAAATTAGAGCTCCAGGATGCAGTTCCTAAGACGCTTCCGTGGTGGCTATAAACCCTAAATCAGATCTCATCATTAATACCATGAAATTTGCTTAACATTGTGTGTATGGTATTTCAATTTCAAATCCTTACAGCTCTTAAAAAACACCCTTTCCTCAGTTAATTGATTTTCTTTTTTTTTTAAAAAAAAGTACATTTTCTTCCTCTTAAGTATCCAAATCCCATTTTTGACGTCTCAAATCCACCCAAAGCATTCCAATTATGTCTGCTCTCTATTACTAGGCAAACATTTTTCCGTTTTCATTTCAAAAGGCTCAAGAAATAGATTCAATACTGTTGATAAGATTTTATCTCGAGTTAAAAATAGAACAGCAAAAGCAACACAAAAAAAAAGAAAAAATAGAAAAAAATCTGCAAACAGATTGTGAACGCAAAAATACCAAAAACAAAAAGAAAAAAAAAGAAGATAAAGAGACAAGAGATGGAAAAAAAATACTCCCCACCGCGCGCGTCAGGCTAAAGTGAGCTTGTGATGCTATCATCGCACTTTTTCGCTCAGTTTATAACTCGGCGAATTATCATTACCATAAACTCAATAATACATGTGCGTACAGCTTTAATTTTTTGCTGGAATTAATGGCACATGTTCAAAATTAAAGACTACTAGTATTTCAAATTTGCATCTATGCTGAACCCGAATAGTGTGGGAGAGTTTTTCAGCGTTGTCTCTCGGTTTAATCCGGTAATATCCGGCGGCAGTCACATGGCAGATGAAATTTGAAGTTGATTGCTAAGACCAAGGGAATGTACATGCTGAACTGGCTTCCCTTAATCTTTTGCATCTGACTAGCTAGCAATTAACAAATAAATGTCCTTGAAGAGAAAAAAAAACACAGAAATACATAAATAATCGAACAAATTTTGGCGGCATTTGTTCTGTAGCAATAAATTTGTAGATACAAAAACGAGCGTATCCTAAATGCCTGTCTTGTATAGGTGTATTGTGTTATATACGTGGAATGTTAGAACGGCAGATTATGTCCTCATTAATACTTGCCATTGTGTTTGACGACACTATACCTTGAGGTTCTCCCCAGACTAGAGTATGTCGACCAAGCCCATCTTTCTATTGTTTTAACATTCGATTAAGTTGAATGAATTATTTGCATTACTTTGCAAATAAAAAAAAAACCGCTTCAATAAAATTCCCTTCTAGCGGTTTGTGCTAGTATATTCTCAGAGGGATGAGTCTGCAGGAATAATGCGAGGCAACTCGAAGTAGTGCCATAGAGCAACAAATACAAATACGTAGCGCAACAGACGTATGTGGTCCAGGGCCTAGCTTCTCGCGACCATTCGTGTTGTGCGTGTTATATTTTTTACACAAATCGAAGGGACCTACAGTTTAGAGCCATATCCGAAAGGCAAATTTAAAGCTTTCTCTTGGCAGTTATTACTCTCCGACGTTTCTCAAACATTCGCGAGAAGTCGAACCTCCCGCTCAGCGAACCAACGCACTAAACACTTGAGCCACGGCGCCCACAACATCTGGTTGAAAATAAGGGAATCACTTTCCAGGATTCTATGGCAGTTAGCTACAATCAATAAATTCAATATTAAAGAATAAGTTGCAGTTGGTGCACTTTGACTCCATGTACACAAATTGCAACTAAAGGAAGGAACCAGAAAATCCGGCAGGATTTTTATTTTAATGTTCAAAATTCATTTTACCTCTTCTGTTTGTGATAGCAACCATTTTTGCTGCCAGAGGCAAAGTATGTTTTCATGAGTTATTCTCTCTGCAAATCAAATCGGTCAGAGTTGGATGTGCAAAGGACATGCAGAAAAAAAAGTACAAAAAATATATTTAAGTAAATTTAGGGGAGCAAACGAGAACCTCTTTTCGTTGTAGCATAGGTTTTGGTTAGAGTGGCTGTGTGTACGATACAGACACACTTACACCAGAGATGTGCTTTGTGATACCATGAATCTTTCCATTTGAACAAGCTGACTAATAAAACTGAACCTTTTTCGTGAGTCTAAAGATGCCAATTCGCAGAGGTCATTGAAGCAAAAAGCTCCTAAATGCAGTGGTCTCTTTGGAACAGGGCTTGACAAGTGCACAGGAGATGAAGTACGGTTTCCTAGTCCTCCTTGTCCCTGCAACTTCTGTAGAAGTCATTTGAAAAGGAGATCAAGCTTTTAGCATGCTGGTCTATCAAACAGTGTGCCGTGAGATAGCTGATCTCTGATCGCTTTGGCGTAATTAACCCGACACTACGTTTCTGATCGATCCAGATTGGGCTAGATCTGTTTCGATGTGTGACTCGTCGAACCATTTTCCATCTGTGGTTGGTCCTGGTGAAAGAGTCCAGTTTAAGTAGATGTTTATAATAGTCGTACTCTTTCTGGCAAACTCGTCAGCTTGCAAGTTTTCCAAAATATCTCTATGGTCAGACATCCTGCAGAATTGTTACAACTCAGCTGTATGTAAAACTGTTTTATCATATCCTAGACAGACGAACGGCAGTTTAATGTGTTCTTTGAAGGCAAAGATCACAATTGCAGGGACTCGATTGCCGCTTAACTGTCAGTTAAATCTTTGACAGATATTGCTTTTCATTTCAACCAGCACATGCCTTCCATGATTTTCGATTGAAAAATGCTACAGAAATCTAGGTGGTGGGAGTAGATGCTTAGATTAAGCGTATCAGGGAAGACACCTTGGAGCCGTCTGTGTTGAAATGAACTGAAGTACTATCTAATGTGGCATCGTTATCCCATTCAGTGCTGGCAGGGATGCTTGTTCGAAAGTCTATGTTTTCATGGGTAAAGTCTAATAAATCAAGGAATGATGAGTTGCCAGCGTTGTAGTTGGATCGCTACACAGATGGCTCAAAGATGTACTGCGGCGTCGATGCAGGTGTGTTTTCTAAATCCTTGAACACCTCAAACTCACATAGTCTTTCCAACGTTGTTAGTATCTTCCAGTAGAAATTACTCGCTATCCGCGAAGCCTGTCGCCAGATTAAACTATGTAACGCCAATGCAGAAAATCGCCATATTCTTTAATAGCCAAACTGCTTTCAAAGCCATTATAACGGAGGGGTTATAAATCGTCCAAGAATGTCCAAATAAGCTAGTTTCGCTAGATTATAAGTTCAAAGTAACTCTGATTGGGTTCTAGTGGGAGAGTTACGTTCGTGAAAACCAACAAACTGACGAACTGGCCAGATAAGTTACAACCCTACACTGTTTACTTGCAGAATTAGTTCACTTCCTCTGGGAGCAGAAAAGGCAAAATTCTCCTCAAACTTTCTTAAAAAAAGTCTATAACAGATGGACTAGGTTGACAAACTGTGTTATATCTAGAGAGATGTGGCCGAAGGCAAAAACAAACAACTTCCACAACGTGTGAGGACATCGCCAGAAGAACAGCGATCACCACGGGTCACTGACGGATAGGAGGTCATGCAGCTAGACTAGGGATCCTATATAACGCACATTGTCGCAGATAAAATGCATTACTATTTGTGCGCCAACCCGGCACTAGCTAAGGCTACGGCTAGTGAGCCTTAAGTAAACCCTTGCTCAACTCATTTGAAGTCTAAGAGAAAAAGATTAACGAACCAACACATTTTCTAAGTGCCATAGGGTGGCTTTAGAGCCTTCTCACTAACACACCTAAACAGCATTAAACATGAGTTCTGGTATCAAAATGACACCTTCTGCTAATTGGGTTCTCTTTTACCGAACCGCCACTTCTAACTACATACCCTTCTCATAGTCTCTGCCTAGTCATATTTATGTTTATGTTTATTGTTATATTTATGGATACCTGACGTCCGGAGTTTCCTTTTGTGGTCTGCCTCGGCTTCAGTGTGGTATCCTGCTTGAAGATTTCAATGATCATTTTGTCTTGCCGTTTTTTTATTGTCCTTTTTGACACCTTAATAAATCAGGCAAATTATCAACGTTTCCAGTTGCAACGGCATCTTGCAACAAACTCGTTTGTAGTTCTTAGGAAGTACTTTGTTGGTCTTGTTGGCACTCATCCCTTTTGTGCTTAACTGACTGGAAATGAATGTATGTACATACTTACAGCCTTGGACAAATGTATTAAGCTCTCTTTTAAGCAGCAATTACGTCCAGAGGTGGTCAAGCAAAAAAATTAATAAAGACTTGAACTGCGTACTGCTTTTTGAACATATCTCAATTTTCGAAGGATGGCTTATACTCTTGACCAAGGCCTGTATGTATAAGAGACACCGTTTTTTTTTAACATATGGATGTAGTAGCAGTTCTTGTTGAACAGACTGTAAGTTAAGGAAGTTAATTTAAAGTTGCTCAATTCAATTTCTAAGGAATTAAGCTTTTAAATAAAGTATTTTTTTGTAATGACTTATAACAGTTGCTTACCATCAGAGTGGAAAAAAAATTATAGCAACACACAAATTGGAATGAATCTTCTATAAGAGCAAGTTGCCGATATACATATGTATGTAGCATAAAGTCCTTCTAATAAAGCAAAATGAAATTAAAACGGCTATGACCAGGGAATACAGTTTTTAATGAACTTTAGCACTTGGAACAGAATGAAATTTAAAATACTGCACGCTGTAATACTGTGCCAGTAGAATGGTAAGGAAGATTAGTAGGTGAAGGAGAAAGTGTGAGGAAGTGTTAATTAAAGGAATGGTCCTTTGGTACGATTAAAACAGTTTTTTAAAGAGCTATGAATTCAAAAGGGTAACATTCCGTTTGCTATGCATGGATAAGCTCTACAAACCAGAATGAGCAATCAATCTGACAGAATTATGGTGCAGAGCAATTTTAAACTTCACTCTCATAAGCTACATTAGCTACCGACACGTCAAAGGATATTGGTAATTTTTAAACCTCATAGAAGTTCAGGTGAGAAAATAGTGCACACAATTAAATTCGCGCAAATGGCCACCGGGGTCTTGATAATTTTTGAAGAAGAAGGCTGATTACTACCAGCCAGCACATGCAGCTACACAAGAAGCATACAAGAACTAGAGCTGCCACGAGTTCTGCGCGTTGAAAAGACGACACGAACATCAGCTTCTCAGGAGGTAAAAGAAGGAGCATGAGTAGGGCGCCATCGAGGAATTAGAGAGATGCTACTGCAGAAATGAGGTTCGTAAGTTTTAGCAAAGGGTAACAAAATCTTGTCAAGGCTATAAAGCCCCAGCCGAAGCCTTCAGGTTCGATCAATGGAACATCGTAGTAGAGATGCAGCCGATGCTAAGGATATGGAAGAACCATTTCTGTACACTGTTTAACAGCGACAACGAACCAAATCCCGCTGTCAGGCAGAATGAACTATTCAAACTGGACGAAGTAGACCAACAATTCTGTCCACTTGATCTGTGTATGAATGAATGGAAACTTAACCTTGTTTTCCCGCTTCTTAAACCCGGAGAACGTCTGAACTGCACCAACTAGAGAGGCATCAGTCTTCTTAACATCGCATATAAGATTTTATCTACCGTGTTATGTGAACGTCTATAGCCGTTCGTCGACAACCTGATCGGTCCATACCTGTGTAGCTTTGGGCCAATCAATACCCACCACCTTTAAATTGATGTCAATGCCGCGCATGACAGCATTTGGAGAGACGAGCTACACAAAGCAATGTCTAGTTGTAACATCCATGCCAAACTCATCCGCTTGTGCAGGATGACGATGGAGAATGTACGCTGCTCCATCAAGGTCGGTAAAGAACTCACTGATAGTTTTGATGTCAAAAAAGTTTCAGACAAGGCGATGTGGTGTCATGCGACTTCGTTAACATCGTCCTTGAGAGAAATAGTGCAAAACACACCTTGCCAACACCAGAGGCACAGTCTTTCAAAGTCCAACATTGACGTTTCGACCTTAATAGGACCTTAATCATCTCAGTCCTATTCTATGGCGCAGAGGTATGGACTTTGTCAAAAGTGGCTATTTCGAGAGCAAAATTCTTATAACGATGAACTGTATGGGTTGTCTAAGGGCTGAGGTCTAAGGACTGAGGTTGAGGGATCATGAAGGGCGTATGAATACTAATCCTTCCGAAAATCTTTGAATCCACCTCCGATAGACGGCACAGTAGAGAAAGACCACGACTCAGGTGGTGTACGCAAGTGAGAGATGAACTCAAAATGCTTGGCGTGCGAAACTCTAGGCAGCTAGCTAAAGATCAAGCTGACTGGGGATACTTGTTAGTTAAGGCCTAGGTCCACCCAGAACTGTATCGCCACCTTAAGTAAGTAAGTTCCTGATGGGATACTGTTGTTACCGCTCGTACCTACAAAATCGAAACACGACTATTGCCCTTACTGCTCTCGGTGGGTTGACTGCTTCGAAAATATAGAGCAGTATTCCTCAATTAATGCTCTATAGAACGCTCATCTTAAAAAGTCTGTTACATGGTGCCGAGTGCTGGACGATAAGGAAGAAAGTAGAGCAAATATTTCGGCGGATATTAGGTCCCATATGCGAGGAGGACGAATGGAGGAGAAAATACAACCGCGAACTCTATGAGCTGTACCAGGAAGTGGTGTAGTCCAAGAAGCTAAGATACGTCGACTACATTAACTCGACCACATCGAGCGAATGGACAACAACGCTCCAGTCAAGAGAATCTTCGAATCACAGCCCCCAGGTTCGAGACGGCGAAGAAGACCGAACCTCCGGTACAAAGACCAAGCTGTCGCGGATGCCAGAAAACTTGGTCTTCACAACTGGAAGCAAAGTGCCCGGGTGGAAGGCAGCCGTGTCTCAGGCAGAGACTCTCCAAGGGTCGGGAACCCTTTAAGTAAGCAAGTAAGTAAGTATTCCTCAATAAAAGAACAATGCAAAGAACAAACTTCGGAACGGAACCAAAGCCGGGAAGCAAAATTAAAGAACTGCCGAAGGGCGAAAGCAGATGGAATGCGATAACAGAATATTCAATTGAAGAAAACTATGTTAGCAGTGTCTTTTGGAAATTTTCACCACCATAGCGCAAAAAAAGACTCGGTTTTAGCTTGCCAATATCAAATTCATGAGGCGGGTTCATTCCTGTTAAGGCAAAGCACTCGAACTACATTTCTAGGACAGGTGCGTACTGCGGTTAATGTACAGCGCGATTGAATTACAATCCACTTACACCCTTGCCCACCCACATTCCTTTTCCACCGCAGTTTTCATGTTTATTGGAAATTTCCACGGCAATTTGCAAATTGTTTCTTAAGTGACGCTAACGAGTTCACTGACAGTTCCCGCACTGCGTACGTGCTCGTGTTGCAGCATACGCACATCTATGCCGCACCAAAAGTACACATCAGCCAAAATGACCAAAATGCATAACAACAACAAATCAGCAACAGTTTGTCGTGTTTTATTTTTGTTCCAATTTTCCTGGCAAAGAAACGATCAATTTTACACGTTTCCACCAGCCACAGCTAGCCTAGCCCTGCTGCTAGTATTCTAAAAGTGTTTTGTTTTTATCCAGATTTTATTATAAAACAAATCTCGAGTAGTTTT
Organism: Blera fallax; assembly: GCA_946965025.1. NCBI lineage: Eukaryota > Metazoa > Arthropoda > Insecta > Diptera > Syrphidae > Blera > Blera fallax. Next base: position 25,368,779 of record OX337245.1, read on the forward strand.
ATGTTCTTGTTATTACGGGTTAAGCGGAAAATTAGGTGGAAAAATTAGCACTTTTGGTGTTGAAAAAATTCGAAAAGGTGCAAAGTCTGGTGTGAAAAAAAAAATATAAATTTATTTTTAGACTTGTTTACGTTTAGAATTTGTTTGCCTGGCTTTAATTCAGCAGAAATTAATTTCATTGTCAATGAAAACGAAAAATAATTTCTTGCAAGTTTTGTATAATTTTTTGAATCAAAAATGCCTGAAGTAGATGTACAAAGTTGTTCCAAAGTTACAATAACTGGACGCACATATGAGTCTTAATTTATTGGGTGCTTAATTTATTTTTACTCAATCGTATTGTAGGCAATGTTTAGTGTTTATTTTGCTTAAACTAATTGAAATTTAGTGAATTGTTTAGCTGGCGCAGAGTATTATTTGGCGGAGAGCCACGCTATTTTTATTTGATTGGTAATGAATTTTAATGTCTTGTGGACTACTTGCTGGATAAGTATTTTTTTGTTGTGCATTGTTGTCTTTGGATTGATACATTTTGCATTAATGCATTTCCAGTTGCGCACATTTTTATTTGTTAGTGTAAGGTGCAAACGTTTCGTTTAAATAAGGCGCCCACATGCGATTCTTTGTCGCTGCGACTTACAAATTACTGTCGCAACAAACAGTGTGTGTAGATAATCGCAGCGTTTGTTCACTTAACTGGTTCATATGAATAAATAAGAACAAACCCTCCCGAACTTGCGATTAGTTTGCGACTTGTGAACAACAACATATACATGCAACACTTTTCTGAAAAATTATTTTTTTTTTATCTGTATATTGGCAAGACTTCCATTTATAGTTGCAAGTGAGTGAAGATTCATGCTAACCCACATGACCCATTTCAATTACTTACTTACTTACTTACATAGGTGGCGCTAGAGTTCGGGGTAGATCTGGGCGTCAAACAATAAGCCTCTGCAGTCAGCCCGGTCCTTAGCTAACTGCCTCCAGTCACGTACTGCAAATTGACTAAGGTTCTCATCTACTTGTGCGCATCACCTTAAGCGAGGTCGTCCTCTACTGAGTTACCCCTCCGGGTTGGATTCGAAGACTCTGCGGCCGGAGCATTGGTATTCATTCGCTCTACAAGTCCTAGCCATCTTACGTGACTGATGCAATCTTCTCCTCCAAGGCCCAGCACCGCAAACGGGACCGATTATCTTACAAACAATTTTTCTCTCAAAACGACTTAGGATAACTTTATCCGCTTTCGACAGTATCCATGCACTATAAAATAGCACTGTGATGATTAAGGTCTTGGATGGAGTCTTCTTAATTGTTCGTGATAGGTCCTTACTACTCAATTGCCCTCTCAGGCCGAAGAAACAGCGATTGGCAAGAGTTATTCTTCGTGTAATTTCTGCTGAGATGCTGTTGTCAGAGTTCATAGCAGAGCTAAGGTAGACAATGTCCTTTTCTACCTCAAAGTTATAGCTTTCGACCGTGATGTTCTGTCCAAGTCGCCGATATTGTGTGCCCCTTCTTCAAGCCATCGAGGTTATTATCGGGCTCACCCCTGCATATATGTGTCAAAAAAGTGGCGATTTGCAGCAGGGCAGATCCCCGAAAGTCGGATGAAAATATTCCATGTGATCAGATGGGTCTCATGAAACTGACTTTTCCGAACTAGAAATGCTTAACATGGTTTCCGATTTTATGCCCAAATCACTTTTCTTTAGAAGGAGGTTCGAGATCGAGGTATCTAGTCGGGACTCATGGACTACTGTACATGTAATATACTGATGGACCAAAAATGGATTTTGGTGTTGCTTCTGTATACGGAAAATCTCGAAACCTCTGGGGTGTCAGTATTTCCTTGGCTCACGCTTTAGAAATATGCGCCGGTATCAACCTGAACTCGGGCATTAAAGGTGCCCCCATCCTTATGCCCACGGACAGTGCTAAAAGCTCCCACTTAATTAACTCCAAATCAATACTATGCTGCTTTGTAAATCTGCAAAGATTGGCCATATGCAACAAATGCTCTGGTGGGTATCGGGTCATATATGTACGTAGTTGTTGAAGGCAACGAATCTGAAGATCTGCTAGCCATGCAAGAGTCCTCTTATGTATTATTGGACCTGAACCAATCTCTGATCTCTGATTTGGCTTTCAAACAAACTGTGCCTACCCCACTGGAACAACTTTCAAGGACTTAGAGAGGATAAAGAGCCGTCAGACCCTCTCATAAAAAAAAGACAAGAGTTTGCAAATCTTGCAGAGACGACATAAGAAAGCTTGTGAGCTTTGTTTTTGGCTACTGTCAGCTCAAGTACCACCTCTATAAAATGAGCATTACTCAGGGTACCATCTAGAAGAGTGTGTCGCTCTCTGCAATACTAGGAGAATCATTTTTCACAGAGAAATCATCTCTCAAATTGATCTGAGGAACTTCTTCGCAGTAGCATTTCTCGCCTTTATTAGAAAAGTAGAATTACTGTTGAGATATTATTGGCATATGGTACAATAGATCTTCTTTGATCGCAGTGCCTTTACGCTCACGGACGTATTATTTGAAACAAAAAAAAAAATGCGATAAACAAATTATAGTGCACAGGGGTGGTAAAACTTTGAGTGTCATGTATCTTATTGTTTGATGGGAGGACTTCAATTAAGTTATATGAACCCTTCTAGGTGTACAATTATCAGACAATAAATTCGTTCCAAAATTGAGCCCTTCACTACCAATCCTTTCGATAGTTAAACATCAATCCATTAAGCCTCACCGTTGTCGTTTCCCTCTTGCAAGTCCAAAGTAATTCCATCGTTATTTTAAAATTAATAGTCAATAGCCTGGGCATCTCTTTTTCTGTTAATTGTAACACAAAGCACGTCAGTAATTGGTCAGAGGATAAAGGGCATCCACCTTCCCTTGTTCCACGTGGACAGATGTTTTTTTTGTGTGGGTCGTACATTTTGTTATACGAGTATTTCCCGCCGCATGTGTGTATTACGTTGCTCAATGAATATTATTTTAATCTATAATCACACAGATACATTTTATTCTCAATTTTTTTGATTCCATTCACGCCGAACTGTGATTAAATTCTGTATGTCTCTCGGCAGATACTCTCAAAGTGGGTGTCCTGTGACAACCCCATTTGTTTACTGATGACGAACTCAAAATAATTTATTTGAATTAAAATAGTCGTACATATCCGTACGTTCGCTTAGCTGTTTTTTTACTGTCTTGTAGGTAATAAATTTTCGTGCATGTATTGTTTGTCAATTTATTTTTAAACTACTCAGTGAAGATGAATAATGGACAAACTATTTTGCAAGTCATTAATTTAATTGCCTTCATCTGAGTGAAGATATAAATTTCGATAAACAGTAAAAGAGATATAAATTCACCGCAATTAAATTTTAAATTTATACATTAATTGGATGAGCACCGTGAATCAGTTCCACTTGACACTAGATTACTGATTGAGGGAGCTTCGGCTTCAATTCGTCAAAAACACAAAAAAGTGTTTGTGAATTTATGTATGACATACCACAACGCTTCGAAATCATTACAATTTATCATAAAAAAGAATTGCTGTCACCGCGTTTCATATAAGGAGTAGCTTATGGTCGAAATATACGGTGAACCGAAGTCAAAATTTCCCAAATTATTACACAGTTTCAAACATTCGGTTCTGTTGCGGTTCAGCCACTCACCGTCGTAGCCAGCCGAACGAAAATATTACCACTAATCGTGGTAGTGAATGCGAGAGACTCTATAGGCAGATTCACACTATCCGACATATCTGACAGATAGATGTTTAAATTTATGAATGGATAGTTTAAATTTCAGGAGAAGAAATCGCGAACAACCACACGGCTGGAATATTTTTCAGAAATGAAATTTCCTCCAGGTCAGACAGACCCGCGTTCACACTATCAGATATAACTGTCCAACCACAAAAACATAAACAATTTTGGTCAACCATCCATCGTTTCTGACAGATCCTAGTTTCTTGAGAATCAAGCACCTATCCGTGCGCTTATAAAACTTGTCTTCGCAAAAAATCGGAGATTCAACTAAACACGGAATAAGGACATCAGTTTTTGCGACACATAATATAATAAAACTCTCATGTACGCCATTGTGTTAGTGCATTGTTCAATGCATTGAAAAAATCAACTCCAATGCTAATGCAATTGAACTTTCAATAGCATTGAAATTTTTATGAGAGCTTATGAGAGTTTATTTTCATAAACATTGAATTTTCGAATGCTGGTGCAAAATCAATGCTATTGCTTAAGTTCCTCGGTGGTTGTGTTATCAGTAAAATTTAAATTATATTTCTGTATGAAAAAACGACAACCTAATGATGTCACTCGACCATATTGCTCATGTAGTATGACAAAGTGGGCACCATGGTTCAGTGCTTAGTGCGTTGGATTACTGAGCGGAAGGTTCGAGGTTCGAGTTCCAAAAAAATGAAAAGTTTTTCACTGTCCCACCTTTCGGGAATGTCTGACAAGCGTCCGAAAATAATAACTGCCATGAGAAAGTTCTCAATTAAAAAAAAATCTTTCGGATATAGCTCTGTGAAAAAATTTATCACACACAACACGAATGGCCAGGAGAAGCTATACCCTGGACCACATACGGCCTGTTGCGCTAAGTATTTGTATTTATTTGTAGTCCTCATAAGGAGTCAGTATCAATAGCCAGGTTGATGTAATCATGCCTTGCCGTCTATCCGCTTATTACCACTTTTTGGGCCTCGAATTTTCAGCTAAGAGAAACAGTATTTGCATTGAAATATTTTGAATTTCGACCTGATACGCCCGCTTTTCAAAAAATATAGCTGTTCAATATCTTACTAGAAACTGATAAAAGTTGTCCCAAGAGATTTAGATATGGTTTTCGTGTACAAAATCTTCTATGCATTGTATAGGATCAAGCCTAAACTTTGGGAGAAGCTATTTTCGACGAGTTTGAGCATTGAATTAAATTTTTTGTTAAAAAATCTGAGAATAGTGTAGTTTTACCCGCTTTTCTTTTAAGAAAAGGTCTTCAAAATAGCTTTTCCAAGGAAATCTTCTAACAATAGAGGATATGACCTTCAAAAAGTAAGATACATATGTATCATTAGATTTTAGCAAAAGACTAAACAGTTCCACACCTACCGTTTTAGGGCGGAGTTAAAAAAAAGAGAAACAGTATATTGTACAATTTGTTCGGATGGATTGTAAATGTTCTGTCAAGAGGTGGCTTTTGTTCGATATTCGATCGAATATGCTTTGCAATACCATATCCCAGAGCAGACAGTAAGGCCCCGTAAAAAAATCACAAACTTCCATACTGTGAGCACAGAGCAATTGAAATTATAATTATGTCAGAATGTAGACAAGAAATTATGTTAAAAATTATGTACATAAAGAATTTATAATTCGTTTAGAGCAGGATACGGAATAGCAACTCTTCCAACGCCATCTCTAACAAACTACGTGTTTTGTGGATTGTTGATTTTTTTTTCATTCAGTCTGCCTGAATTCTACTGTAAATTTTCCAGACGACACCAACTTAGAAATCAATCAATTACTCTTGCCAATCGCTCATAAACCCACATTGCTCGAAAAATTAAAGCGATGATTGAATTATTTAAATACTGGACAACCACTGGCGCAAAAGTGTTCATGCTTCAGCGCCAAAAAGCAGGATTGGGTTGATTGAAGTCTTGTATGTAATCTCTTTAGTTGTACAGGATTCCATTCAACAGGATTTACTATTCAATTCTTTTTTCGACCGAATAAACAGCCATTGGCAAGAGTTATTCTACGTTTGATTTCTGCTGTAATGTTGTTTGCAGTAGAGCCAAGTTAGAAAAAGTCCCTACTACGGCATATCCTTAGTTTTGCCCTCTTTCATTTCAATATTAACGAACGCAATGATAGCCCGCTGCGTTCTGCCAATTATGTCAATTTCGTCGGCGCACGCTAGTAGTTGCACAGACTTTTGAAAGATTGTACCTAGTGGCTTGTGAGTTTTCCGGGTTTCTTTCAAGAACGATATTAAAAAAATCACGTGACAGCGCATCACCTTCTAAAAATCCTTTTTTGACCTCAAAGGTCGGCTCGTTACCGACCATGATGGAACAGTGATCGTTTTTCACCTTGCACAAATCGACGAGTTTGGCATTTAAGTTGAGTGTTTGAGTTGAGTATCTTTCAACAAGCTACCATTTGCAACCAAATATATGTATGGGTTACAGCATCACCGGAATGTTGAATGCTTAGCGCTCGTAATTCTAGTACAATTGTTCAGATTACATCTATAATTGTGCCTCGCTTGTTTGATGGATAAATCGCAACATACGAGCGAGATTTTGTGCATATCCTTCCGCCCTAAAGTTTGCTTTGAAGTTTTGAAATCCTTTGTAACCACTCCATATGAACATAGAATTCCTTTTTTCTCTCAGTACTTGCAGAAACCTATAATCTCCAATGATTCAACGTTAATCATCGTCACAAAACATTTTTCCTTTTCTATATGGATAAATGGGTAGCTCTTCTTTATATCATTTACTTTCACTACATTACTGGTCTTAATATTATTTAAGGACACTCTCCTTTCTTTGTCCCTACTTTGAGAATGAAGCTAACAAACGAAGTTACGGTGAATGAAGTGCGATGCGATGAGTGCGATGAGTCATGAAAACTGATTTTTTGTAGCCGTGAATGGACGATTTAGCTTGGACGCGCATAGGTTTTAGCCAGATGGCACAAAGTAACTATCAGTGCTATCAGATGTTACTTAACGTTGGTGTCTGAGTTTTTGTTCTGGGGAACTGTTAAGGACCATTGTTACTCCAATGATCTATAAATAATGGACCCATTTAAGAAAAAAATTCTATCGTGAAATAATGTAGCAAACAATCGACAAAATTGGGTTGACAGAATTGGTTCACTCTCTAGCTAGCCTTTGCATCCATTTGAATATTTTTCATATTTTTTCAAAAATAATCGGAAAGTCTGCTCTTTTTAATGAGCCAACAATCGATGGAAACTATTTAACAGAATAGTAACAACACTAATTTAGATAAGAAACCAACAGATGGATGCATTCAGTTCATCCCATACTATTTTCGTTGTTAATTGTAGCTCTCCAGGTCAAACTTTAAAAAGTCACAAGCCCGTAACATACACAGAGACATATGGAGAAACACTTCTTCAACAGTTCTGCATTTAACCGTTTCGGTGCAGGAGAATAAAAAACACACATTTCACCTTAAGTAGACCATTCGAAAAATGCCGTAAAGCCAGTACCTTTACAGGAGCAAGTAGAAATTACGTTATTACGACTAAACGTAAAGTTACCGAATGGAATTATGCTTGGCATCTTAAAGTCTGTCTGTGAGGAGACACTGCCGTTTCAGGAGAGTTTTAACCTTTCTTATTTCCATAAAAAATCCTTTTTTATTTGGGTGGTGTAAGAATACGAGTTATTTCACTCATCGTATCAGCATAGTATGTATCTACAGTTATATAGAAGACTGCTAACAGACACTGACAACAGTTGGCTAATCCTGATGTGATTACGTTCATCCTAATGTGGCGGGTTTACTTGGAAATCCGAACGTTGATTGAATTACTTCTGCGGCATTGACATGTTCCTTAAGGTATATTTTACAGGATATTGTGGTGGAAACCCAAGTGCCTCAACTTAGAGGAACCCGCACATTTTCTTGTTAATAAGATAAAAATCTGCAACAGCATCAGAAGAGTTTTTGCTGATTTGTAGGTTAACTTATGTTTCTTTTCAATTTCGCTCTCAGAAGTGCTTACGAAACTTTTCATTCGTAGTAGGAACCTACAAACGTTGTGTAGGACTTGCAGAAATTAAATTTGCATGAAAGGTTCATTACGTTTACCGTGTTAAGATTCTCCTTTAATTAAATTTGGAAAATACATTTCAATGTAGCAGACTACTTTACCGAAAGTGTACTTAAAGATACTTTCATATACGTTTTGGGATATGCTGAATAGGCATCCATAGAGTCGTTACCGTTTACTTTAGTTTAAAAACAAATCCAAAACTAGAAGCAGGAAAGAAATGCACTTGCATTCAAACTTCAACGACTGTAGGGAAAGTTTTATAAAGTTTTTGTTTAACTCTAATTACCCTTCTCTCAGTTTTTATTTTTAAAAAGAAGGCGAAACCAAATGGCACTCTTTGCGAATAGAGAGAGTTCCGGAAGACAGAGCAGCTAATTTGCATTAGAAAAAAGGACAACCGTCTTCTGTCGGTCATTTTCTTATTAACGAATATATTCAAAATCAATGAACCGATATACATGGATATAATTTTTCTCTTGTAAATAAATGGTCGTTCCTTCAAATTTTACAAGGCAGATGACGAAGATACGAAACACATAAGCCATGGAAAAATGGAAACGCAGTCAAGTCAGCTGTATCTGGAAGTTTCGGTGAAGAGAGCAATATAGGGCGACTATTTGAGGACATGTCCTTATTCATTTATGTAAGGTCACGCAGACGATGTAGTTATAACTGTTATGGGAAAATTCGATGACACCATATCAGAAGGGATAAAAAGTGCTTTTCATCAAGGTGTTGCAGGACTAAGGGACTGACCGGTCCCAGGCAAGTGTCACATATCTATTGATGCCCAGAGAAGCGAAGTACCTATTAGTAATCCTTGACAAAACGTTTACCTAAAGCCCGCATCCAAAAATCGATCTATGGCAAATACGCTATAATGAAACGCGTCATTAGTATGGTGGCCAAAAACGCTACTACTTAAATTAGCCTGCGTGTGCATTACGGAGACAGTGAAAACGTGCCCAGCGGTAGCTTTAGGGGCAATGCTTAGTCTCATGCCGCTACATATAGCGGGGCAAAAAGAAGCTAAGTGCTAAGTTCTCTCAGTCTGCCTCACATACTTTACAGGTCATCTGAGTTAAATGAATTACACTCGTCATGACCCTATTCCCAAGATACCAGATACCATGTTCAATCTTTATGAGTGTCGAAGTTGTTATAAGTGACCGACAAAATTGGAAAAATGAAGGTCTCCAAAGGTTTAGAAACTGAAGGACAGTATTTCAAGTAGAAGCCCATGCTAGAAACTATATACAGAGAATGTCTGCGGAGATGAAATCATGGTCCCCGCATCTAAGTATATCTTTGCAGATAGTCAAGAAGGTCTAAACTTGCCTGGGTTTGTCTCAATGTCTCCTAAGCCCGGATTCCTGATTATGTAGGTTTCGAACCTAAAGCCTATTTTGGGCAACCGACCAAAAGTGCTTACTCCATGATAACACAACGAAAGAACGACGGATACGCTGATCACTGGGCTAGCGTCCAGGGCCTAAGGCAAGTAAAAAAGTTCGAAAGTTGCTGAGCAGTGAAGGCGAAATGTACCAACTCGAACAAAATATCACAAAGTGGTATACAGTCTGATCCAAATGGAATTACCTTGCAATTATAAACCACCTGAGTGAGAACAACACAGTCACCAGAGTGCTTTTACCAATCTGGAACCATGCCGCGGCCCGCTTACGATACGGAAGGAACTAAGGAAAGAGAAAGACTGTGAAAGAATAAAAGAGGCACTCGCTTAGATAAAATGGACCAAAATTCTAAAAGATCTGTATAGGCATTTACAAAAACTGGTTGCACATTCTTACAGGCTTTTTAGCGAGTAACTTTAGACTTAAGGAACACCTCAGAAAACTGGGTATAGAGCAACGCGGGGACTGCAAATTTTGCGAAGATGTTGACGCAACGTCATGGCACCTTCTTGGGGAATGTGGAGCACTAATCCACAAAAGGTGGGAGCACATGGATACCTATAAAATATGAGAAGAAAATCTACCATCGTTGGATCCACTTTAGATACTTCGGCTCATCAATGAAATCGGACTGGAGGAGGTGCTCTAAGTCAAGTATCTCATCGTCTAGGGCTTTAAGTCGAGGAAAAATAGCAGATCCACAAGGTTGCAGTGCGCTTACACCTCCAAATTCAATCTGCCATCTACAATACATAAAATAAAGCCCAAGGAATAAGCAAAAGTTCATATGCATATGTATATCCTCACGGGATGCCCTGTAAAATGTTTTCAGCTGCTAAAAGCGGATACCCTATATATATTCTTCTCCTTGACAAACCATACCGAGGTTAAACCACCGTAACTGAAACACAGCCACGTATTTACAACATAGAGTTGCAGACAGAGAATTCTAATGCCCAGTACTTTAGCGACTTGGCAATCCCATAAAGCGAATTCAAAATACCACCCAACCTCACATATGAAATCCGTATATCCTTGTGTCGACTACAAATGACAAATAATTCACAAAGGGAATGTTCCAAATCCTGTTTGGCTCCTCATTCACTCCCATGCACCATCACAGCACAGAATGGTAATGTAATAAAAAATTCCTAAGAAATTAGGTTCTGGGCAGCTTCATGTCAGAAGCAGAAGCAAGTTAGGAAGTTGTCAACACTTGCTCTGGTGGATAAGCTTAAAAAACAAGCACACGCTGCAATGTCACAATCTCCTGTCATCGGCAGTGAGTGAAGTGGAACACAGAATATTTACACGTGAACACCGCGGTTTATCTAACTAAAACAAAACCAAATTCGAACATCCGAGTGCTAATTTTAGCTCTCAAAGTGCTGCGTAATGTTATGGTTGACTTTGCTTTATCAAGTTCAGCGATTTATTTTGCGATAAGTAAACCTCATCCAGGATATATTAAAATAGAACTTTCTCCACTCATATCTCGAGCAGGGTGTCATATTTTATTTTAGTTCTGCAATTAGAACCACACCAAGGCCACTAAGTGATTACAAGTTTTTTTCTTGCTCGTGCTTAAAAAGTCTCGTAAATATGCAATCATTTTGAGATCCTAACATTCAAATCCATAAGAAAACAAAAATATACCTTGTTCAACTACAGATATGTACTTCGTCTCAAAATCTTTCAGATACTTTTCATCGTTAACAAATTCGTTGGCTATGATGCCAAATACAGTGTATCTGAAGGCACTTCAATAGCAAAAATTTTATATTTAAGTCGATATTTATTGATTTAGTGGCATATGCAAGCAAACATAATCATCGATGCATGGATAGCGCTACCAAACGGTTATTTGCTTATGGCAACTAAACTAGACGAGCAAATATTTTTGTTTACCTGCCCGGATCATCTTTCTAAAAGAGAAATATTTGCAGTCCATGACGATTGATGAATGCTGGCTGAATCACTCAGGGTTTACAATTGCCAATGTATTTTTTTTCATTTTCGCATCTATAGAAATTCATGAAATCTCATCATGTTGGATTTTGATTTTGTATAAATGAATAAAATTGATTTACTCGTATGGTTTAAGCGGTTAGTTGCTCAAGAGTGAATAATTCCGGACAAGCAGGGATCCATCTCGATCAGTTACAAGATTGCATAAGCAGCTGTTGCACCGTTTCAATAAAGCAAAGCCATCAAGAGATCCAGAAGACAGGACCGAGAGCAAGGTAACTCTGATGAGGTGTTTCTGTATCTTTTACGAGAGGACCTGGAAATTAAAATACGAGCAGGCAGTAAAGTGCTCCGGCTCACTAATGCAGGGCCCAGTAATATAAGGCATAGCTCCATTCTTAAGGAATAATTCTCCAGAATCTCTGACATATCGTATGAAACCCTAAGCATCCTTGACTTCGATAATCCATACAAAGTAATGTACCCTGATAGGGAGGACTGGCAAAGGGGGGTAGTTTCTTTCCAAATGATATTGCCGTTTACACAGATAGTTCCAAAACCATTGCGGTAATGGGGTCAGGTATGTATCAGGTTTCAAGCAGAGCTATACTAGTTGAACTTGAAACTACGAAATTACTAGAGATGGGGTTAATATCCGATAAGAATATCACCATCAACATCGACACTCAGGCTGCACTTAAGGCCCTAGAGTCCTGCGTCACAAAATCTGAAGTACTCAGAAATTGCCGCACAGTGCTCAGGACATTAGGTAAATTATGTTGAGTTCCTGGAAACTGCTATATAAAAGGGCCGACGTACTAGCCAAAAACCGAGAAGAGCTCTCACAAAGTGACACAATTTAAGGCATAAAGCTACCAATATGCGTTAATAAGAGAGTTAGATTAGGTGAAGGTATAGTGGCAGGCTGCACTGGATACAACCTCATTTAGATCAGTAAGGCACATTTTTTACCACAGGGTCGAAATCTCCAGAGAACTACCCACTGTTGAGGGTTACTTATGTATGTATTAGCCAGTTCGCCGAGATCGTTGAAGTTAAGCAACCGACAAGCAGTACTGAGTAACAAAACGCGGGTATAGATACTTAAGAATTTTCACTAAATTTAAGAAATTAAAATTACCAGATCGTAAAAAGAATATTTTAAGCACTTTACATCTGTACAAGTGACGAAGTGGAGGAATTTTTAAATCTTTGAACAATGGAACACAAGAATATAAACGAAATTCCGGCATATTTTCTTTAAAATCTGTTTTCGAAGGAAAAAAAGAGGCTAACCTTTATTAGCTACTCCCCTGCAGGTAATCTAGAATGAAAAATTCCATGAAAGATATTTGGCCACACTAAATATTGTGCCGATAATATAAGTTTCTAATAGTACCACGAAAACAATTTCTCAAACTTTCAGTCTAAGAAGCCCGAAATATTTGAAATCATTAAAAATTTTAGTCTGAAAATATTTATTACTGCAGCTATGACAACTAAAAAAAGTGCATGAGGACAGACTTGCATCGCAAATGCAGTAACATACTTATAGTTTATATCTGAGGTAGTCAGCTGCATGAAAGTAGACCTCAGCCCCAAAACAATTGTCTTAGTTTCTGAGCTAATAACCAATTTATGTACCATAAACCATAGTTTAAAAACTGAAAATCTCACTTTATATCTGAAATATGATTCAAAAGACTGTCCGAGCGTCAAGTAAAGCTCATATTATCCAGAAAAGTTATAATCCTGCAAAGGACAATCTGAGCAAGGAATCAATATACATAGGCACAAAAATCAAAAATAGTATTGCTCCTAGAAGAGAACCCTGAGGCACTCTTAGACTCGCAAACTTTACTTCACTTCTTGCATCACCAATCTTTACTTTTTGTAAACTATAACTTAGATAAGATCTTAACCATAAAAAGCCCCGAAAATTGGCATTTTGAATTAAATCATGGTCGACTATACCAGAAGCTCTCGTTATATCCGCAAACAATTCAGCTGTACACTTTTTCTCATCCAGGTTGAAAAATATCTGAGAACAAAAATGTAAAAGAGCTTCTTTTGATCTACCTTTCTGAAATCCAAATTAAACAGAACTGAAGAACTCAGTCATGTTCAAAAAACCCATCAGTAAACTTTTTATAACTTTTTCGAAAATCTTGCTTATGAGAACCCAAATACAAATATTTGGTGCAACAGACCGTAGGTGGTTCAGATCCCAGCTTCTCGCGACTATTCGTGTTGTGGGCGTTCATTTTTTCACACAAATGGAAGGTATCAACAGTTTGGAGCTATATCTGAACGGCTTTTTTTAATTTCGGACACATCTCAGACATTCGCAAAAGGTGGGACGGTAGTTTTTGGTGTTTTCTGTTACTCTAACTTCTAACCTCTCGCTCAGTAGTCCAACCCACTAACCACTTAGCCACGGCGGCTACAGGGCATAAAAGTGAGAAGGGCGTATGTTAAGTGGAGATTTTTATATGGGAGATGACACATTTTTGAACAGGATAATAATTATTCAGGATCGTTAAATCCTTTTAACAAGACCAAATGTTTCCGTTCATTTTTCTTAATTGTTTCGATATTTTCTCATACACATAAATGTAGAAAACAATGTTAATACTTACGAACATGTTTGACACAAAATAGGCAGACTTACCTGAAAGAGAAATTAAAAAATTAAAATTAGATTAATTTTACGAATAAGTATGTGTCGAGTACAGCTGTGTGCAAAAAAATAGCAGCACCCATAACCGATTCAATAATCTTTGAATATCTTTCTTTGCGTTTTGTATAAAAATATTTCAGTTATTATACTAAATAAGGAAAATCCATTTTTAATAGATTACACAATTTGTTCTTTGTTTTTCAAGAAAGCAAAGAAAATATTATTGAAAAACTAAATTGTTAGCTGTGCAAAAAAATAGCAGCGGTTGGCATTTTTACACGAAAAGTTATAAAAACGTGTGAAAAAAAGCCAATATGTGTTTTTTTTGGGTAAAATCTTTTTTATTTATTAATATTTTGTAGAAAATCCTTTATTGGCTACAACTGCTCTGCATCGGCGTGGCATAGAGTCAACTAAAGTTTGACACTTTTCAATAGGTATTGAATCCCATGCATTTTTCACCACACGCCAAAGTTCGTCTTCATTTTTGGGCTTTTGATTGAACACCGCCTCCTTCACATCTCCCCATAAGTTTTCGATTGGGTTGAGGTCCGGACTTTGAGCTGGCCAGTGCATTACATCGACGTTGTTCAAACCAAACCAGTTTTTTGCGCACCTGCTGGTGTGTTTGGGATCATTATCTTGCATGAATACCCATTTCAGTGGCATGTCTTCATCAGCATAAGGCAACATAACCGTGTCTAAGATTTGAACATAGGCATTTGCATCCATTTTTCCGTTTATGCGATATATTGGGCAGGGACCATAAAAAGAAAAGCAGCCCCAAATCATAATTTTGCCTCCTCCATGCTTAACTGTTTTAAGTGTGAACTTTGGGTCATAAGCTGTATTTGGGGGCCTTCTTACATATTGTCGGCGACCACTACATCCGAATAGCACTATCTTTGACTCATCTGACCATAAAATATTATGCCACTTACTGGTTGGCCAATCCAAGTGATCCATTGCAAATTTAAGTCGGCTTTCAATATGTCTTGGTTGCAATAGTGGCTTTCTTCTTGGGCTTTTTCCTGTCAAACCAACATCCTTAAGACATCTTCTAATGGTGGAGGTGTTAACATCAAGTTGAAGATCTTGTTTGATTTTACTTGATGTTATAAAAGGATTTTGGTCAGTGATCCGTCTAATCTTTCGCACAGTTCTGGTGTCCAACTTACGCTTTCGGCCTCTTGATTCCGGTTTATTTTGCCACTTCTTTGCATTAGCGATCATTTTGCTTGAACAATCAAGCAGTTGTTGTATCTGTCTATAAGATTTGCCTTCTGACAAAAGTTTTAAAATGAGAGCTCGTTGCTCCG
Source organism: Blera fallax (assembly GCA_946965025.1). NCBI lineage: Eukaryota > Metazoa > Arthropoda > Insecta > Diptera > Syrphidae > Blera > Blera fallax. The sequence continues at coordinate 25,384,033 of OX337245.1, forward strand.
GGCCACAATGTTTTCCTCTGCCCATTTTAGCTGTATTTGAAACAAAACTAATGTTTAATGACGATTTGGGAAATTTAACTTTCCTATTTTACCTCAATTATGCAAAAAAAAATCTTTCAAAATTAGAACTCAGTACAAAATAGCGAAATTTCCGAAGCGCTGCTATTATTTTGCACACTTTAAAAGTGACTTTTTAGAATACCGTTACCATTATTTTCTGTTCACTGCACACATGAAGGTTATAAATGAGTGGATTCAGTGCCTAAAATAGCTGTGCATGTTGACATATAGATGGCGGTTTCGTACTATATTAAAAACTAAATATATTTAAGAATTTCGATTATTGATAGATGTGCTGCTATTATTTTGCAGCATTGTATATGCATTCGAATAAATACAAAAGTTCACGTAAATAAATTTAATTACAAAATTCATAATGGGTGAAGGAGAATATGAAAAAGGATATGAGCTGTGATCGCTTAGGCATATATGTACATATGTATGTACATTTTTCAGAGGCTATTTGAGAAAATGAGATGAAAAAAAAAAAACAAAAATGTTCATTCCTTGTACAAAAAAAGGTTAGTAGAACAATAAATAGATGTATGTACATTCGTAGCAGAAACGCGAGAATAACTGAATCAAATGGTCCTAGTGCTCAATACTGCTGGAGCACGTATGGTCTTCCATCACACGTTTGCTTTGGATTAAGCAGTGGCCTGCCATGGTCCATGGGTCCTGGTTAAGAATATCAATCTCGAACCTCCTGCCAAAACGATGTCGGAAATCGCGCGGAGCATTTTTTGCTCGGAGAAGTCGGATAGTTGTTCCAGGAGATTCACCTGATCATGAGATGTATTTTTTGGAAACTGACCGCACTGCGAATTGCCACTTTTTTTGACAAATATATGCAGCAGGATGTGCCCGGTTATAGCCTCTACAGCTACCACAGGGCACGCGATACCAAGGTATTTAAGTCTTCGAAACTGTTTAAGTTTATTGGTGTTTGTAGCTCCTTGACTTTCTTCCCACAGGCAATGAATGCGAAAGTAAGTATTTAGGTGGCGCTAGTGTTCACTTCGTCAGAAAAACCAAAAGTTGTCACATTTAGAACAATCGAACCAATTTCCTTTTACTTGTGAATAGTAAAACCACTGCCTTGCTAAGATTGATTAATAGACCTTCTCCACCCACTCTCTTACAAACGTCAAAGAGCGCTTCATACGTATGTAGGTTGACCCACATCTTCTTCACGGTTGGCCTTGATTATGATCACTAGACCATCTGCATAGCTTATGGCAAGAAAACCTATTTATTCTTTCGACTAGGTCGTCCACGACTAAGGCCATATTAGAGGTAAGAAGACGCCGCCTTGGGTATAGCCCCTCGTTGCAGAGGTCACTTCTGTAATAATGCGACTATCGAGCAACGTCCTATCCTGTCTCACTTACTTACTTAGGTGGCGCTTGTGTTCCTAGACTCATTGTGATGCCCTTTGGGGGAAAAGGTGCATCCTCGTAGCTCACAGAGCATAACATATCCAATAGCAAACCAGTCACTGTGTCTGAAATACAAACAATCCTGTCGATTTAATATATCTTCACATGTCGATCATCAGTTTGTCATATTTCCTTGATCTTCTGTAAGAAATTTCTTCAAAGGACTGTGTTTCTTTGGTAGCAGGGGCTTGACCAATAGCACAAAAAGTGACTAGTTTGTGCATGGACCTCCTCATCATCGCAGTCTCTAGACGTGGCTTCGTTGGTTGATTGTAATTCCTTCATATGATAACCTAGAGTTTTATGTCCCGTGATAGCTCCTGTAAATGTTGATAGGGACTTCCTGCCTTTTTTATAAGTCTGTCCGTCGGTTCCTCGATTATTAAATAGAGACCACAGTTTTCGTGCTATATAACATGTGCTCATTATTTCCCGTTTCATGCCTAAGTGGACCTGGTAGGATGTTCCCCGTGTGGAGCCAGTTCATCAGGGTCCTCATTCCGTAATGTACCATCATGACCAGAGATTCAACCGACACTTACCTAAGTCTGCGTTCTAATAACCTTGAGCTCTTCTCGACAGCACTTCACAAGCTTCCATATCATTTCTGTAGCAGATATCGCTTTTATCGCTGCATGCTTTACTTACATGGCTGACCACTGGTGTGGTCACCTTAAGTGAATGACATTTAAAGAAAAATTAATCATCTGAGTTAATTTTATATAGCCACAAAAAATATCAAATCGATGGCGTATACTTGCTATTTTGATGGTGAAATGCACTTGCCATGTACAGACATTGTATCCTTGTAATTCATTTTAAATCCTGGTTGTACTTTGAAAAATTTCTATCAAATGAAGGCGCCTTCGTTCATCCTAAAAGTTTATTGCTGTGTTATTTTACTGTAATTTGCCCAAGAGTGCTCGAGAGAATTTATGCGCTCAAACATTTTATTTCATTTCTGTTTGGAGATACTTAAATGGGCTTGAAAAACAGCACCAAAAATGTAATTTCATTAACGTTCCGTATGCAGACATTTAAAGGAGATAATATACCATCTTGTCCATTATTTTAATTTTATTCGTGGCAAATGATCTTTATAATAAGACGTGCGTTGGGTTTGATATGGGTGTTTCTTCAAGCCCGATCGATTTTCATTCCAAGTAGTATATCCTTATTGGAACTGAAGACGTCACCGTTGGTTCCGTCACAAAAATTTTTCCACTGGCGCCTCATTTGTTGAAAATGGCTTAATGGGAACACTCTCTTTGTAGGGTAATAAGGTGCAAAAGCCTATTCCACTTCGACCTTTCAACTATGGAAGGTAGATTTCGAGGCCCACTTGAATATGATTTCGGGCATGGGTAGGTAGGTAAGAGTGACGGGTTCCGTACGGGGAAAACTAAATTAGTACTAGGATTAGTGATACCACACATCGTGTAAACTAAGCTGTACTTTCAACTTTGGCAAGTTGTGCCGTCCTGTAGGAACCACATGTCTTCCACATCTATATCTTCAATTACGTGCCAAAAAAGAAAGGTCCAATGACCCCGCCTGACTACAATGCGCACAAAATAGGCAATTTTTGGCCCGTAATGGCCTTTTTGGGAGGTTCGAATCCCAGAAAACACCAAAAAGTGTTTAATCAACGTTTCACTTTCGCGAATGTCTGACATAAGTCCAAGAGTAATTGCCATGAGAAAGCTTCTAAAAAACAAAGCTGGAAATGTGCCATATCATACGAGAAGATTTTTAGCATCAACTTACTGTTGCTCTAGCACCTTAGCTATATACTTACTTACTTAGGTGGCGCTACAGTTCAGGGTGAACCTGAGTCCCAACCAACAAGCCAATCCAGTTAGCCGGGTCCTTAGCTTACTGCTTCCAGTTGCGCACTCCAAGTTGGTTGAGGTCCCCTTCTTCCCCTTGTGTGCACCACCTTAGGCGAGGTCTTCCTCTACTGCGTTGTCCCTCTGGGTTCGATTCGAAGACTCTGCGGGCCGGAACATTGGTGTCCTTTGGCTCTACATGTCCTAGTCCTTTCAAGCGATTGATGCGCAGTTTTTCGACTAGGTTCGTAAACTTCGTCGTTGAAACTTCTCCTCCAAAGAAATAATTTTTCTCCTGAAACGACCAAGGATATCTTAATCCGCTTTCGACAGAGTTCATGCTTCAGCGCCATACAGCAGGACTGGGATGGTAAGGGTTTTGTATAGAGTCTCTTTATTGTTTCGGGATAGGCCCTTACTACTCAATTGCCGTCTCAGCCCTAAGAAACCACAAAAGTGATTCTTCGTTTGATTTCTGATGTGGTGTTATTTTCAGAGTTAATAGCAGAGCCAAGGTAGGCAAAGTCCCTTACTACCTCAAAGTTATGGCTGTCGACTATGACGTTCTGTCCAATTCGTCGGTGTTGTATGTCCCTTCTTGTTGACAGCATATACATCAAATGTTTTCAAAACGTCGCGAATTGCACGCTCTGTAGGACGACTAATTTGACCCAACTCTTCCCATAAATTTTGATACACAGTTCGGGCATAATTTTTATTTTTTTAACGATTTTCACGCTTTAAGCAGTCGTTAGACGACCCATTTCGTAAGTGTGTTGTTACATTTGACACTTTGAAAACAGCTGTCCATTGACGGCTGCTTGATTTACAATGCTGCCAACGTAGAAAGATCGAATTGGGTCACCCTTTAGTTGGTGCTATTTTTTTAACCACTGCTGTATGTGGAATGCTCTTCCAAACTCTGTCTTTGCTATCCATTGCAACCTACAGACTTTTAAGACGAATGTCCACCGATACTTTCTTTCACTTTAACCCTTATTCCAGTAATGGTCACGCAATGAATCGAAATAATACATAAAAAAGGGTAGTCGGCCTCATGCCTAGCACGAGTTTATTATAAAAAAAAATTGTAAACAAAATCCCCGATATTTATGATGTTTAAATTTTTTTCTAGATATCAAAGATAAAATCCTTGTGAAATTCTATCAGCCATGAATCTATTTTAAGCAATTCGGGAAAAGAAGAATAATAGAAGAAGAAAATAACAAAATAACAGATTATCGTGAATTTCAGTATTAAAATTATAAACCGCACTCAGCCGTGAGATCTGTGAGATGGAAATTTTCCACTCTGTGGATTTGCAAAGCAACATCAAAAAAAAAAAACCGCTGTTTTCATTTAGCAGATGAGTTCTAATTAAATGAAGCCTTCGAGTCCATATCACCATTTTAGCAATGAATGTAGGTGAGTGTAAACCAAATTATAATTCAGAAGAACTTTTTATGCAAACGGATCGATCTATTGAAGTGCAATTACTTGCCGGAGATAATAACGTTTCGACACTTAGTTTATCATTCTCATAAATTTAATTTCACAGACGGGTTTTTAATAAACTTAGTTTTTATGTAACTTAAATATTAATTTTCGGATAATAAAATGCTTACTGCTGCGGACTTTAAAAAACATTTATCTATCGGAATACCAATTAGTATGCACTGTCAACAAATGACACGCTTTTTACTCACATTCAATCTGAAATAATTTAGTTTAGTTTAAACAGTGGTTTTGTTTAATGAAAAACCCGCAATGGAATGCTGAAGTAATAAACATAAATTAGGCACTAACAACCACAGTATATGGCTATTGGGTTGGGAATTTATAAACATTTTTTGTTTATTTAATTTCGATTTAAATATATAAAAAATTCTGCACATGCTTCGATAGACTTGAGTTTACTTAACTTTATTTCATTTTCATCTGATTCTAAAAGTGGATTTGGAATCGAATACCGCGAAGGATCTATGTTGCAGGGGCTTCCGGCTAATGTGGGCTGAATGATTGTATATACGCAGTTGTGTAGGTTTTAAAATATTTCATTGATTAGAGTTTCTTGAGGTACACCTTGAGGCATTTGAAATTTAAATAAAATGTCAGAGTAAACAGTTGTCCTCACGTCAAAATTTTTGTTGCCATTCTGTCTGTTCAACCACATCGAAGTTAATCGCCACCGTACTACTTTCGAAAGATGATATCAAGCTAATTCGATGACAGCAAGCTGAGGTATCAAACTGACAAAGGAGTAAAATGCCACAATTTCTCTTCTGGAGTCCCACAAGGGTCTGCATTGGACCCCCTCTTATGAATCATAATGCCAGGAAGAGTTAAAATAGTTGGGTCTGCTGACGACATCGTCTTTGTTACATATACAAATATTTGATGCAACCGACCGTATGTACATATGAAGTCCAGGGCCTAACTTTTCGAGGACATTCTTGCTATGCGTGTTATATTTTTTCGTATAAATGGAAGGGAACCATTTTTTTTTATCTTGGACATTTGTCAGACATTTTCGAAAAGTTGAACTGTGAAAAAACTCAGTAGACGAACGCGATAACCGCATTGAGTTACGGCGCCCATCCATCAAGCAGTCGTCCCTATCAAAGACTGGCTACTATCCGCCGGTGTAGTACTAGCTGATGACAAAACGAAGGCTGTCTTAATAACCAGTCGGTGAACTAGTAGAAGAAGTAGTAGAATACTTGTCAATAAGCTACGTTTTTGTAGGACGACAAATAAGGGATCTAGTACGGATGAGGCACAAGCCAACAAGAGACAAAAGTTAGCAAAAGGATTAAGGAAAAGGAAAATTCAGCTTCATTGGTTGTGTGGCAAGTCTGGTCAGACAGTACTACAATAGGCAAATGAACCTACAAGGTGGAGAAACCGAGTACAAACGAACTGCAACTACGACAGTACACAGTTCCTGTCTACCCGCGGTGGCTATGCAAATATCTACACCGATTTAGACATAATAACTCACCTTTCTGCCTAGATCAGGAACAAGATGCGAATGATGCAGTATTTAATTGAAGGAATGGGGAACTAACCAGCTTTGTGCACAGTTCGGAGCGTACATCATTTTTACCGACCGTGATGAATGGTGGGTATTCCGAAATATCCCAGAAACTCTGAATACATAAAAATACCCCGTAGATTATCTAAATTCGTCCCCGTTTTCCAGGCGGAACAGCTAGTATTGTCACAATATAAATTGACCTTGAGGCAACTAACTTTTTTATGGGAAAAGTTTATACTCTCGCTCGTCGACCGAGCAGTTAAGGAAAGAATATTCAAAGGGCAAACCACACCATGTTCACCTATTAACCACACAAACATTTATTTCGCTGCAAAACAAAGAAACTCTGGAAATGGCTTCCAAGAACTTATTTCTGCCTGCAGAAATTCAGGAGCAGAATGAACAGGTTTCCCGATAAAAGAAATTAGGAAAAAGGCGACTCATATTCAATCAAACCCGAAAAAGAGATATTTTCAAAATATCTCCAAGTATTCTCGGATCAATTGGAAGCGACTGGGAACTTATGTGCTGCACAAATAGAGTTCATTAATCTGACCCCTAGTATTGCTTCTTGAAGCTCTTACCATGGTAATGGCAAAGGGCGACTAGGAGCCACCTTAATCTTCGCACTAACTATCTTTGTGTCTACCAATGAATATGAAACAACGAAACATAGGCGTAGGCGTTTTCACAAGCCTCAATGAAAGCATGCATTTGTACAGATGCCTCTGGTGCGGTCAGAAATTGAGAGTAACAGCGAAGTATTCTCACTTCAGTCACTCTAGGCAGAAGCTTCATCCATTGTATCATATGAATACGAAGGACCACACATTTGTTTCACCATTTTCGTATAGCAATATTCCAAAAGTCCTTCACCGAAGCATAAAGACTGTCAGTACTAAACCACAAAACTATCCTTTTATCTACGTAATCAATGCCTTTTACGATCTGAATGAACTGCGAAAGTGTTTAGAGAGAAAATCATGAAATAGATTTTTACGATTTCTAGATACTGTGGCATCCAATTTCACTTAGAACACAATGCGAGTAATTTTTATTGTCTGCAGTTTGAATGCCACCAGCATAAAACTTTATTTTCAGATTTTTTTTTCCGTATTTTACCGAATATAAAACAGAAATGCATACTGAAGAAGTCTATAAAACAGTCAACAGTTGCATTTGCTATTAAGCAAATGTGTGACCAGGATATCGTGAAAGAATTGAACCAGCAATGAGAATTCTTTTGTTGTTCTTGGGTGTTTTTGATGACTCAAATAATAGAAATTGATATTCAGACTGGAAAATAAAATAAAGTGAAGATAGCTATTTCTAAGCTTAAATCCCAAAAAGCTGCGGGATCTAACTCGCTCAGTAGAGCGTTTGCAGGTATTAAAACAGAGGAACAGAAGATGGGTTCAGCTGTGAATGAGCGCTAGACGAAATTTGTATATGTTGTCCACAGAAAAGGATTCTCAATATGGACACATTGGTCAGGATGTAGTCATCAACAAATATAGTTTTAATGGAGTCAGTGCCTTTGTCTACCTACTTACATATGTATGCTTCAAGGTAAACAACGTCAGCGACGATATCAGACCAATCACTGTTTCTATGGGGTGATGAGTAATAAAGCCCTCTCTCGAAAAACTAAGCCAACATAATTATCATCCCAGTTCTACTGTACGCCCGGCGCAGAGGCATGGATATCGTTGCCTTTGGATGAACCTGCCCATGGTTACTTTGAGAGAAAAATACTTCGTGTGGAGCTCCCACAAACGTGCATCTTGTTAACATGTTTATCAGTGTGAAGCCTTTCAGATAAAGCTTTGAACTGTAAGTGCGAAAAATATAAAAGACGCAATACAAATGGTCGTAAGAGGCTTCCTTCCAAAGGAGGGATCCTACGAACTCTGTCAAAAAGAGAATGTCAATCAACGTTCCTAGACAAACGCGGAAGAGGAGATTCATCATCTACGTTTCCAGTTAACTCGCAGAGGCTACACTGCGTATGCTGGAATCCATTTCTCTCCTTTGCGATGTTGCACAAGCTTCACGTCGTCTCTTCAAGACCGCGTTTTTAACGCCGGAGATTATTTTACGCGGCGGCAGGATTTTTTTGACGCGGCGTTCTAACCGCCGCGTTAGAGAACGTTACACAGATAGCATCAACATTGTTTTTAAATATTAAAGTCTTAATTTTCATTTTCACACTAAATGTCCAAAATAAATAAAATAACAAAAATCCTAAAAAAAATTGATCTAGATCTAAACAAATACAAAGCAAAATTAATTTCAACGCGCGACGTCAAATTGATTGAAAAAATAAGGAAAACTACGTTTTTGTTTATTATTGTCCTGCCTTTGGTCGGATCAGCTGTCAGATCTTCGATCCTGATATAGTGAGTGTTGATACTTTAAGCTTTGCATCACTTCAGTGGCTTCTCAGCTTTCTTTGAAATTCTAAAAATCCCAGTAGAATGGGAAAAACTGGGTTCTGCTTCCTGGTGAAATGACCCTTTTGCATCTTAGTGCTGCAGTGGAGTGTTTCCCAACCCGACAAAAAAATTGATGCTTAGAACCTCCATCTATCCATCCATCAAATGAAAAAGCAATTTGCCGCTTGTACTTTACTCAAAGACACGCAATTAATTATTAAAAAACGAAACCAATTTGTTTCAAAAGATAAAAGTGAAAATAAATTAAGCAAAGTTATAAATTTGTTATTTGCTCATGTCTTTAATGTTAGTCATGTGATTGCAGTTATTAACCTTAATAAGAACTCAAATAGAAAAGTTTGTGTAACCAATTATTTCTTTACGCTTCGTACAGTCTTCTTGCGCGTTATTGCCAAAAAACCAAAAACCAATACCATCACCTGCACAGGCGACAAGAAAGGTGTGTTTCATTCCAATTCTATTAAATACTTATTTACACAAGATTTCAAAATCGAATTCTCTTTTATCTGCGAAAAAAAAAAATACGCATTTTCGAGGGGTGTTGGATTGGATTGTTCTGCTCCAACGATTGTTCTGTATTTGCTCGATGCGAAAACACCCCACTGAATGAGAATATAAGTATAATCGTGTGGGCCATCTAAATTAACCTATTGAACAAAGTGAGGCGGTTAATTTGTTTCTCTCAGTAGGTTCAGCACGAATTAATTACTCAATGAAAAGAAGAAACTAGTTTGTGTGTGGTTTTTGTATTTTTTTTGCTAAGGAGAGCTTTACTTATTGGAAGAAATTCAGACATGGGTAAGCCTACATTCTGATTGATCTTGCATAGGTGAGGAGAATAATAAACAATCGAGGAACACCTGAAATAACATATTAGGGGCACTGTTTTGGGGAAAAATGTTAAGCAATTGTTTCCGAATAAGAGATTGGAATCGCAACGTGAAACCATACACACAAATTGGTAGGTGTGAATATATTGAATTTCGTAGAAAACAAAGAGGAACCGGTTATAGCCATAGAATCACCATTTCAGTTCACCATTTATTAATTTATAATACGTGGGATGAGTCAGATAGAAAAAACGGTATTTTGAGGGCGAAAGTTACGTTTTTTTGTTGAAGTTCTCGCTGTAGGATTCCCTTCGCAATCGATTTAAAGACCGGCAACCTTAGATGAATGACAACACGTTGCATGCCATTCTTGAGCAATCAGACGAGTTCATCCCGCCACAAGATTCTAGTGCACTCGATCTTTTGTGTCTAAGTTCTAGTTTTAGGTTACAAGGCGCTATCTTAATTGGCAAGTCAGCTCGTTCACGTTCTAGTGGCGATCCTTTAGTCACCAGCTCGTCAGCCCACTTATTTCCTGAAACGCCATTACGTCCGAGTACCTAGCAGAATAGAATACATATGTACATAGATCTTTGCGACAGTAACACACAACCTTGATTTTATTTGTATGACAGAAATTGCTTTTTTTGCCGCCATTTTGTTATGCATTTTTATTTGGGAATTCATTATATCTTACGTGCGAGACAAAAAATGCTTAAAACTAGCTTAACTAACTTAACTATGTTATATACTAAATTACTGGCGCTATACGGGCGCTCTAAGCTAAACTTAAGGCTTATCTAATGTCTTTCGACGTAACCTAGCTTAAATTGATTTATTTAAATTACTTTACAAACTATTTAACTAAGGAAAATAATTAACAAAAACTTAGCAAAAAAACTTTTTTTTTTTACATTAAAATAGTCTTAAGTCTAAAACATACAATTAAAAACCTTAAAATAAAAAAAAACGACCTTATTCGAATTACGTACCTTTTTTTTCTACGCAAAGTGCTGTGCTTTTTTTTCTAAACTACCTTACCTACTTAGCCTATGTAAGCCGGCCATAAGTAAGAACGAAAAAGGCCAACTTTGCCCCTTGAGAGGCTACCCCGTATCTATTGGAAACGACGAATGAGTTCCCTCTCCGTCGTCCGCTAACCACCAAAATTTCTGCTGCTGCTTAACAACGTCTCGCAAATCGCGACCTGATACCGCTCTACTAAACCGGAGACGGTCCGTAGTGCTGTGTGCGACGTGTCGGTCGTAGTTGAGTCGCCTATCCACAGCTGTCCGAGCAACATGGAAGATTAGCGGCACCGCTACTTTGTCCTATATCAGACCTTCTCTATCTAGATAGAGGAAGGCCTCTGGGGGAATGAAGCCGTTAAGGCGCAAGCTCTCGTGATTCATATCATTGGGATAGTAAGCCCCGGAGATCAGATTATTTACTGAGTTCATTGCTCCTGCAATGTGGCCTCGAATCAACTTGATCAGGAAATTATCCACTCTGTTTATGTTCGCCCTGTTATACAGGACCTCATTGGAATAGAATTTTTTGTACTGAGACTCTGGTGTTCTGTATAAACGAAAGCAAGCCCTTTCAAACACCCGAATCCTTTCCATCAAGCTTGGTCCCATGTTGAACCACACGGGACAACCATATGCGCGCATGGGCCGGATGAGGGCCATGTCGCAGATTACCTTCACCCTTGCATCGAGTTGGCTGCTATAAAAGAGTCTCCTTGTAAGGGCAAAAGCCACTTTGGCTCTGGTCAGAGCAGCTGCCTGGTTAGCTTAGATGGCTGTTCAAGCTACTCACTAAGGCCAAAGCAGTAAGTTCACTGTGAGGCAATAAATAAAGAAACCCGAATCATTGGCATTCACAACCATTTAACAAGTATTTCCCTTGAATAAAATTTGCCAGGGTGCTTAGCATTCTCTGAGATAAGACGAATAGGATTAGGTAACTTCTGCTTTTAGTCCCTATATCAGTGACTATTAATTTTGAGAGCCAGTTTGGATAAAAAAAAGGACAAATCTCCAGATTTACATGCACTAACGACTTGGCAGATATGTACTTAAGGTTGTTACAGAAGCTTAAGCTTCTCACTTAGGCCTGAATTGGGCCCATTGTGCTCCCCTCGCCTATCAAAATGTAAAATGTAAAAGTTGCGTTATGTTGATATAACAGGTATTGGAATCATATGGAATATAAAAGGGCACTATATCGTGTAGGAGTCGGCAAGACGTCTTGTATGTCTTCCAATACATATGCCACCGATTCCTTTCTTTCTGAGGTGTATGAGATTCGGTATCATTCAGGACTCTACCACCTCCACCTACAAAGTTACCACCTCTACCTACAAAGCATGAAAGAATTTCACAAGAGGAAATAATGCTATTCGTACAAAATTCATTTTCTGGTGCAAATTCACTCCTTCCGTAGTTACAATCCACGACATTGTCAGCAAGTTTTTTTTTTTCTAGGAAAAGCATTGAAATTAAGGGAGAATGAGCGCCGGCTGCAAAAGGTCGCGTTAAATGATTTTTTTTTCAGTTTTAATGAAGTTTCCATCATCACATCCATGCACACTCGATGTGCACCTTTACTCTTTAAACATCGACAAAAAAAACTAATGAATATCGGGATTAATTTCCAATTCAAGGATACTTCAGTATCCATCCAAACCATTTAACCTGAGGGTAGATAAACTCGGCAAAGCTCTGCGAAATCTGTTCTGTATTATATGGAGCGCCTACTGAGTAAAATTTCAAATGACTTTCAAGGAAAAATTTAGTAGAATGAAATATTTTTTTGACTGAAAATGGTTCTCGTACATATAAAAAAATATATTTAAAATACGAGATCAAGAGATTGTATGAACGATTGGAAAACCATTTCACCATAAACAGCGTACTCTAGCTTTCAATTCAAACATACTCCTAGATAGTACTCTCAATGAAATCCATTGTGAGATAACTGGTGACAAAGGATACAGCACTACTCATAACGAATAGCATTAGAGAGGGTTGCGATGCTTTGATGTCAAGAAGATAAGGATAAACCGAAGATACCCCATGTTTTGGTGGAACAAAAATATTGCAGATCTTCGAGCCAAATATTACTCATGCTCATATACCCATAGGTCCTTTAGAAGGTCAGAATTTGAGGAAAAAGGACAAGAGTACATACAAACGCATGACAAAACTACTGCGGGACGAAATTCAGAGAATAGCAAAAAAGACAGATTTGCTCATAGGTTGTTATGCGAGCAGAAAGACGAGCACCATTGGGCTTGGCATATAGGGTGGTAATAACTAAAATCAAAAGGAACAGGAGAAATGTGCAGAAGAAAATTATTACAGCACTGTTCCCGCAACACATAATACGTCAAGAACACAGTAGTAACCAAGTATCAGTGATATTAGAAGTCACTATCGACGAAATACTGTACACCGGCAAAAAAATAGGTGACAAGGAACTCCAAGGTACAGATGAACTGCCAAATAAAGCTCTCAAAGCAGCAATAACATTCTCCCCCACAATATTTACCAAAACAATACAGCTACTCCTCGAACACGTTACCTTCGCATCAGAGATTAGTTTTAGTGCCTAGACAGGAACAAATCCTGGTGAACCTTCGTCATATCACCGAATCCTTAATGAAAAAGATACTTGAACGCACAATGTTCTGTAGACTGCTTCCGTTTACTGAATCAGAAGGACGACCAGGAATATGAATTCGTAAAGTTTGATGCACTATCGATGCTATTGGTAGCGCAACGCCAGGTAATCAATACAAAGGCTCAGTTGTAGAATGGAATGAAAGAAATATTGCGTTGTATGTCAAGAACGCATTCAATACAGCAAATTGGAGCAACATATTGGAAGCTCTATTGCACTACCCCTGTATACATGAGGATAATTGATACTTACCGGCCCCAAAGAGTGCTACTGATGAAGGGACGTAAGAGCACGCTATTACCGTTGGCGTTCCACAGGGCTCTTTTATCGGACCTTATCCTTTAGAATATCATGTACGATGGTTTTTTGAAACTGCAAATGAAATTAAACATACACGTGTTTCGGAGAAGGAATCTAAGGCATTTTTAGCGCTTTCGAGAATGTTGTCAATATTGGAGGCCAAGAAGTACCAGAAGACTAATGTTAGTTGGAGTTGTTATCATAACAATGCTCTATAAATCCTCAATAAGGCAAGATCCTCATAGAAGACATACATATTAGCTGACGAAGCGAAAAGGATTCAAAATGGAGAGCACAGAATATCGCAGCAGAAGAAAAGATAAGGCTTGAAATGGCTTTATCACTCAAAAAGTAGTAACAGCGATAGGGCGTCACAGGAAAAGGTAGATGGACTTATTAAGTCAAGGCGGTTATCTCTGATACCTTTTAATATCATGCATGGCCCAGATGCGACGAAGACCCGGAACTTGTCGTGTTTAACTGCCCAAGGTTAGAAGATTAGATAATGAATTAAATACTGCATTTCCCTTGAATAGTAGAAAGCTTAAATCTGAGAGCAGATGAAACGCAGTAAGCTCATTATTAATTTGCATTCAAATTGAGGTTAAAGGACAGCCAAATAAGACCAGAATAGACGTAGACAAGAAAAGACGTGTATAAGCGGAAAATCCGCCCAAAGAAGTGATACCTGATATTAGTTCTGCACGGTTACCTGATATTAGTTCTGACACGGTTCTGCACGGTGCCTATGGAATAAGGTCTCCCCTCTGTGTACCAAAAAAAAAAGAAATGCAATCCATACACCTTAAGTGTAGATGGTCTGACTCCATCATAAAGGTGATAACCATAGCACAAGCAAATAATGTGCAGCTAACCCTAAATGTAAAGAATGCGTTTACTTCCGCGAACAAGGGAATGCCACAAGTGTCGGTACTAGATCCGCTCCTAGAAAGTATATATATAGACAACGCACAACGTTACGGTGAAAGAAGCGAGTTACAAGGACTTGTAAAATTTTTTGTGGCCGCAATCAGACGATTCGGACTTGGACGGTTTTAAGTTTCGGCGACCGCGGCAGAAATTTAATATTTTTCGTTGATATTCGGAACGAGTACTCTCTTCCATAGAACAACAATCATTGAAAATATTGGAACTGAGTAGCTTCAATAGAAATTGGCGGCCCTCCCCCTACACAAACTCATAAATTCCCAACTGAAACACTGATTCTGAGATAATTAACGCCCAACCCTCTAGACTTTAAATGCAACGCCAGCACAATTTCATAACAGAATAAAATTCACTAAAATTATGCGGCTTAGCCGTACAAAAAAACAGGTAATCTGCTTGTCACATATACATACGCAGATTTCATTAATTAATTTAAATTTCCGCATTTTGCAACCTTCAACTGGTGGTTAATACACATAATCTGTAATCAAAACACTGCTTTAGCACATCCGCACCACCCACGACAGTCGAATTTGCAAGAAAATACAAATATTTTATTACCCACCCACGCTGCAGCTAGTGTCGCAGTTACATAATACATGAGGGTAGGAAATTTTGAATATTATCTAGGAGCGGTTGCAGAGTAAAAATCATAAAATTCCAATGGCGGCAATATATGGAGGATATCCTTTTGAAATTTTCCGAAAGGATTTCACACGTAGCTTGGTTAGGAAGCACTGAATGAAATGTCATGAAATTTTGTCTATCATCTGGTTCGATGATCTTTCGTAAAATTCGGTTGATTGAGCGTAAATTGTGGGTTAGCGTAGAAAACTTTTTGGTTTACAGGCACTTTATAGAACCAACTTCAACAACATGGAGATGTAATCGATTTAAGGCCATACAAGTTTGTACAGTCTGATCAATGGGAAATAAAAGCTAATCCATGGACCACATACGATCTGTTAAGCCAAATATTTGAATCTGTAAAGACTCTAAAGATTGTTGACTTCAAACCGATAAGCGCTCGCCAGCTGTGATCCGCATCAGAGACTACGAATCCACACAGCAACTTGGCACGCTACTAAATCCTGAAAGTACAAATATTCGGAGGGCCAAGGGCCTACTCGGACCATTTTCATGTAGCAGTAAAATTCAAATGTCCAACAAGAAAAAGCTGCGAACTGCCTAGAACAAAAAATTTAATGTTGAGCGCCTTAGCACGCATGGAGAAACCAGAGACTACAGAGAGTGCTTGAACGAGAGACTCTCCACGCACAACCGGCTACAATCTGTGGAACCAAAATACAAGGTGGAGCAAAAATAATGTCATAATGTGAATTGGCTGCCATTTTGTTAGAAATGTTTATTTGCAAATGAAAAATTGATGACATTAAGTTGAACAAATGATATCGTTTAAATGACCACATCTTGAAGAGATGCACATTTGTGCTCGTTTTTAGCGGCATTTTGAATGTTGCTCGCAAAATATCTGGCTCCAAATTGGTGATTTCTTTTTCAATGTTGGCTTTCAAGACTTGCAAGGTTTGTGGTTTGTTCTGGTAAACGCGAGATTTTAAAAACTCCAAAGGAAGAAGTATGGCGCTGTCATATCTGACGATCTAGCCGGCCAGTTAAAATCGTCAAAACGAGAGATCACACGGCCCGGAAATTGGTGATTCAAAATCTTCGTCCTTGCCCGAGTTGTGTGAGCGGTTGTTCTATCTTCCAACATCTGTCTGTAGCGCTCACCAGTTACGGTTATGGTAGTGCCGTCGACGTCCTCAAAAAAATAATAAAAAATAGGGCCAATCACTTTTTCACTGCCAATGCCGCAACAATCACTTTGAGGGAATGCAATAGCTCTTCGTGCATTCCATGTGGATTCAACGTGCCCCAGAAATACAAATTTCAACATTTAAGTGGAAATGGGCTTTGTCGTTCATTACGATTTTGGATATGAAATCATCCTCTTCTTGCACCAGGTCTAACAGAGCATTGGAGTAAGTTAACGTCACTTGACGGACAGTAGGCAGCAGGTCTTCAGGTCTATCACCAAAATTCGACACAACGAACGTCTGTTGATGCCAAATCGTTGTCTCGTCGATGTTTGTGGACTCTCTCGGACGTCGTCGGCCACAGCAGTGATATTCTCGGCCGATTGAGCAATGCAAGGCCGGCCACTTCTTGCAACGTCTCTAGTGGACCCAGTTTGCACAGATCAGGCAAACTCCTTCTCGTGACCTTTCATGTTGTGCATGTTATATCTTTTCGCACAAATGGAAGGGATCCACAGTAGAGCCATATCCGAAAGGTAGTTTTGAGAAGCTTTCTCATGACAGTTATTACTCTGGGACTTTTGTCAGACAATCACCAGAGGTGGAACCATAAAAAACTTTTTGGCGTTTTCTGGCATTCGAACTTCGAAACTCCTGCTCAGTGATCCAACGTACTAACCACTGAGCTACGGCGCTCAGTATCGCGAAATCATTAAAGAGGTAGCCGAGACCATCGCTGGGTATCAGCCACCGCCCAAAAGAACTCGTAGTATGATAAAGAGATCGAAACATTACCCTAGAAATGAACAAAATTCTTGGCACCTTAAGAAAATGAGCATTAGCCAATCTCACGCTTGCAGACTATGTCACTATGTCATGAGGACATCTTAAACGGCCGAGCACATTATGTGCGGATGTTCAGCCAGGGCTCCTGGTAGACTGAATGTAGATATAATCTCCCCCTCAGCCCAAATAATACTAAACTTCCTTCGAATACTTAATTTCAGCTAGGAGACAACTCACTATAATTTCTCCCATAGAGGATAGTACCAAAAATTATTCGGAAGGTCGCAGTACTTCGGTGGGGCTCTTAAAGTTCTCTGTCACTTACAAAAAAAAAAAGATTGGGTATGTGCATGAGAGCACCCCTGGAAAGTCTGTGAATCCACCCAGGAGGTTGTTGAGAAAAACCTTGCCTTATGTGGCGCCCAAAAGTTTAATGGGACAGGAGAGTCTTCAAATCCAAGCCGGACAGATGAGACAGCAGGAAAAAACCTTACCTTTAATGGTGCGGACAAGTAAAAAGGGACTTCAACCAACTCGGTATATAAAACTGGAGGCAGTAAGCTAACAATCCAGCAGACTGGTGAAGCTTTTGGCTGGGGCCCAAATCTATCCCGAACAGGAGCGTCATCTACGCACCAAATTATTGTTAAAAATTAAGACGTTCTGTTGACTGTATTAGTACGTCATAAAGGGTTTTAGTCACCCCACCAACCAGCTGTAACCAGCTTTATTTTAGACGCTCATGGTGCACGATATCATGCGCACAAATATTTTCAGCATAAACGTGTCTTTTGGCAACGAATGATGTCTGCATATGTTTGAGGACAGTTTCAATAAATTGTTTTTTTCTTTTTTTTTAATTCAGGGGTAAATGAACTGAGCAAAAAAAGATTCTGTCAAATATTTTTCACGCCGCTTTTAATTGTTACCAGCGTTTCTAAAATTGTTTTTTTTTTTAATTATTTTCACTCATAAAAATAAAATTTTTGGAAATTATTAAGGAGTGCTCTGTCAGATGTATAAAAATTGATTTATGGTATCTACTTTCACACGAATTGTTATTAACATTTTCTGTTTAAAGGAAAACAACTAATGGATTTATAGATATTTTTTATTTGACAGAATAGCAGACAAGCGCGGTTTTTCTGAAGTTTTATGAGGACATTTAAAAAAAACAAAAGCACCTAGAACAGTATTATTTTAATTTATTATTCATAAGCATATACACACTTAAATTTATTATTAAATATGAGAAAGAAACAATTTAAATGCGATTCTTGTGATTGATATATGCGGCGGCATTTACAGTTTAGTTAACAAAAAGTAATAAAATTTTTACGATAACATCGACAGCTAAGGTATTTAAAATTTATTTTTCGCTACAAGAATCCAATCAACCACACCTCGATGACGTAGATTTACCCCTTAAACCTACACATGCATCTGTACATGACCGCTACTGGACAATATAGAAGTTATGTTGAGTAATTAATACTGACATAACGAGGTGTCAGTGTACAGGATCATTAATAGCGAGTGACTTATTATTTTTGTAGGATATTTCATTGCAAGATTATTTGTAGTCTTTAGTAGAGTACTTCATCAAAAGTCACAAAAACCCGGGCCTTTTCAGAAGGTGAAAGCATTGCATTGTAACATGGTGCTGCCAAAAGCCCGCTTTTATGTAAACCCCAAGGACTCCAGAGTGAAAACTATGGAGAAACTAACAGATGCCCACACTCGCTGCAGCACCAATCGAAGCTTGCTGTCTCCCAGATAAGGTAAATCGGTGGGAATGGCCCTCCACTCGCTGGTGCGCATCATTTAGAAATCAGATTGCAAAGAATGCACTCTGGTGGCATTTCTCAATATCCAGGGACCTGTTAACAACTATGAACCTGGGCCAATTATACGTACAATCATGAACCTTGGAATTGCCGCCAAATTGTGCCTTGATTAACCGGTTGTTTACCTACAGGGTTATGAACTTTAAGCCGGGCGACGCCTTAGTTCGGAGGTTCGTAAGCAGAGGTACTCCGCAAGATGGGGTGCTCGCTCCCCTTCTAATGGTGAACGAACTGCTTTTAATTCTGGAAAGGCAAGGCTCTTAGTTAATTGCCAACGCAGATGACGTTGCTAAAGCTGTATTACAATACGCTCAGAGATCTTTTGAAAAATGCTCTCTCTAAGCTCTCTAAGTAAAAAACCAAAACTAGCCAGGTATAAAAATTGCGAGGGAAAACCACAATAAAGCCGAATGAACAATAGCGGTAGGTAAAGGACAAATTAAGATACGCACTTGTTACTCGTATTAAAAAAAAATTAGGCAAATTACCTATACGGATACATAAGCTAGAAGCTAGAAGTTCAATATCATTTGCGTAACTCAGCAGTTGTACTTACTAATTTAAAAAAAAATAGTTGACGTGGAAATTTTGAAGCTAAATGACAGGCAGCTGACGGTTTCGGTGGTGTTTTTTTTTCAACTTTGATGGCGCAGCAATCGATTCCCATTGTTAACCTACATAAGTGAATGAGTTTTGCAGGAATATCAAAACTAGACATTTCCTTCTCACACTATCATACGCAGAATATGACCTTACTATGACTGCTACTTACGGTTCGAGGGTTGCACTGATCAGTTGTGCTCTTGATTAAGACTATCTAGCTGCCTGACAACAGTATTTTGGGTTTCATCGAACATAAGCAATCCACTGAAGTAGTTGTAGAAACAATTATGTAGTAGAAACAATTATGCTTCATTGTTCCTGTTTCTGTCCTTGGAGGCCCACTATATACCCATATAGAAATTCTTGCCTTAACATCTCTTCATTTCCTCGACCTAAGGCTTCCCATGCTCCTTTCAGTGTGCATTAAACTGGGAATTTCTAACAAGCGGTAGAGTGCAACCTAGGATATCAGTTTCGGCATTTCTAATATCGTGCTTGCAGTGTTCTCATTAGTTTTCTGCGCTTGCGATTGATGCTGAAGAAATTCTGGAGACTTGTAGGGGCACCCAAAAAGTGGAACCAATCTGCCCACCACTTCGGTGAAACAAAGATAGTTGCACTTGATATTTCAAAGGCATTTGACAGAGTTTGGCATCAGGCTCTTTTCTCGAAATGCGTGCATATGGCATCGATGAGTCGATGAGTCTCTTCTTTAATGGATTAGAAATTATCTTTCGGGGCGTTCAATACAAGTTGTCTTGGACGGCTTCAAGTCTGATATTCACCATATAAATGCTGGTGTCCCCCAGGGCTCAGTTTTGTCTCCGACTCTCTTTCTCATTTTCATAAATGATCTCTTGTCTGCAACCTCTAATCCAATCCATTCCTTCGCTGATGACAGTACCCTCAGTTTTTCATATTCGTTCCCCAACTCACGTCCCTGCTCTTTGGCCGTAGAAGAGGAACAGTAGTATGTCAAACTTATTAAATTCCGACCTTGACAGCATAATCAAATGGGGCTCAACTAACAGAGTGGAATGCATCCAAAACTCAATGCTGCCTTCTGTCTCTCAAGCGAAACCTTGACCCTCAACCATTATCCATGAATGGTACTTGTATTGCAGAAAGCGAAGGACTTGCCAATCGCAGTATGTGTATTAATAACCATCTTCGTTAGAACGATCACATATTCGAGGTCGCCCAAATCTGCAAAATATCTAGGATTGCTTATGCGATGCAAGAAATACTTTACCCCAACTGATCTGGCCACAATTTACCCGCCCAAAGCTGGAATACAACGCCCATATCTGGTCTGGTGCACCCAAGACCGTCTTGCACATTCTAGATAGGGTCCAGAACCGCGCGATAAAACTAATAGGTGATAGAAATATTGTGAGCTCTATAGACTCACTTGAACATCGTAGAAATGTCTCGTGTCTTTCCCTATTTTATCGCTTCTTTTACAAAAATGCTCAAGGGAAATAGGGACTTGCATTCCTCCCCTTCAAAATTTCACCCGCAATACGCGTCACGCTTCAAATGCACATTAGTTCACCTCAAGCCCAACTTCGGACGTACTGTCAAATACAGGGATTCGTTCATAAGCCGAACGACACGTATGTGGAATGATCTTCCAGGCTCTGTGTTTCGTCATCATTGTAACTTTCAAGCATTTGAGGCCAACGTGCAACGGTATCTTCTCTGTTCCTCTTTCCCCTTCTTTCAGACGCCCGTGCCCTGAGCATTAGGGTATTTATACCCCCTTTGGCCCGCGCGAATTATAAAAAACAAAATAGCTTTGCAGCGTTAAACATCCTCAAAGTGTTGTATGTAATACTCCGAGACAATGTTGACAAACTTAAAGTTCATAAAAGTCGCCTTATGTGGGAGACAGACTGCTGGTATTGATACCATGGTATAGCAATACTACGTTCTACACCACATATCTGTCACTGCAATACCACTTTAAAACCTAGTATACCATGAATAGAACCTAGTATTGAGATTCGCAAATTTTTGGTGATATACCATCATCTTATTGCTTGCAGCGCCACTTTCTTTCTGTTGGTGGTTCTTCATACCTTCTTTTACAATTCAAAAGCAAGCAATCACAGCGAAAAATGTTTTGAAAATGGATTAAGGAGGACAATTTTATCTGCATTGGAAACAATGAAGTAAGAGAAGTTTAGAGGAATTATATCGACGAGCTACGAGGAGCAAGACGCAATATTGAAGTGTTGCAAGAAATGCGTAAGGAGCTGGAGGAGGCGCAACACAAATGCCAAAGTATACCACGTAGCGCAAAAGTCAACGTATACTACGAAGTGCAGTCTGTCAGGGGTTATAGTATTCACTATACCATGGTATGTATACCATGGTATCAATACCAGCAGTCAGTGTCCCACATTAGTAGCATCAGTTTTTAAGATTTAAAGGGTGTAATTCATTTATTTATTTAACGCAGAATTGTTTTCAGTTGAATTTAAGGATCTGCTTTAACGAAGTATTACACATATACATATGTGCACCTTATTCTCCAAAATTAACTTCCACTTTGGCATTTAAACTTTCCGGTCAAGATTGGCTTTTGATCATATAATTTGGGACTTCCAAAAAGAGTTTAATTTCGGCTCTTTCTATTTAATCGACTTTTTTGCTACTAAGTTTCTTAGCCAGATGAGAATGAAGGACAATTCTGTGATGCAGAGTTTATGAAAGTTTTCCTTGTTTTTTGATAGAAAATACCTCTATTTTCCCTCTTAAGCTGCATTGAAATTTTTCCTTTTAGAGAAAGCTTCCACTTTCTACAATAATTATACGGAAAATACAGTCTATATCGTTGGGTAAAGGTTTTTGTTTGATTTTGCCTTGGAACTACTTGCCAAACGTCAACAACAGAAGACCGTTACTGAATATGTAAATTAATTTCATGTGCAGGTAATGTTTATTTTCTGATGCATCTTTTTCCGATATTTACAGTTTTTTCAAGGACATGAGGGTGGTTAAAAGCACATAACAGCGATCTATAAGAGTAGGTAAAAACAAACTCCAGACCAAAACCACTGGAATAAATCTCAATGGGAATCACAATGGGTCTACATAGACCTGAGTGTGATGTGGAAGAAGTATCATCTTCATCAGCCCACTTACCTACCTCAATCTAGTGTTTATTTTCCCTCACTAAAGCGTAAAAAACATTTTCCTTTGAAGGGACCGGACAACCAATGGTATAAGCGTTGGCTCTGAATCTACGAGTATTACCAGGAGCATTGGTAGTGCAGATGACGACATCCTTGTCAATATAAAGTTTATGGCTGCTTAATTTTGTCTCGCTAATCATGACCTAGTACCACGCGCGACATACATATGTAAATATATATGCGTCAGATTAGTTTGGTATGAGTTTTCTATTGACGTCCTAAGGTGCGGGAAACGGATAATTTTACTTAAATACAGATAATCGCAAGAAAATAGTTTTGCAGTTCATAAAAATATACAAAGGCTTTCTTTCTTTATGGACAATGTAAGCAACAATAATTTAGCATGCAATGAACTCGTCAATGAATTTTGAATCCTTTTGGACACAAATTGTCTAAATTTTCTGAAATTTAAAAAAAATATATTTGGACTCTATTCAAACAACTCTTTTCAATGATATACCGCATGCCTATGTAAAGCAAACAAAAAATTCACTGCCGCCTTTGCCTGAACAAGAGCTGCCTTCGAAAATACGGTCTTTTGAAAAATCGCACCGGCATTGTATTTGGGTTATGACTTAACGTATACCTTTGTATATAAAAATCAGGCATGTAGTTTTTATAGTTTAGAAACTAGAAGTTGGTGACAGCCCGACGGACGGACGGACGCACGAGCGGAAGCAATAGAGTTCCATAATCTTTACTCCAAACCCTGAATAAGGGTTTCTCAGTAAGGGTGCAACCAATCACCTCCAAAAAGGAGTCCATGGAATGATAATGTTTTGCAAATACCGAAAAAAGGTGAAAAAGGTGGTTACAGCGTGAAACAAGGGCAACGGGGAAGAATACCGAACGAGGAGAAAGGAGGAGAAGAAAATCCTGGGAAGGAAGGAGAGGGCATATGCAGTCTTCCATTCATTTTTTCACTCTGTTCCTGGAGTAAATAGTGCATAGGGCTCCAGGGCAGATGGCGAAAAATTCTTCATTGAATTTCTTGTCCTGTGCACAAGGAAAACGAATGGTGGAGAATGTAAAACGGAGAACTTTATAGCCTAAGATTTGGCTTAACTACATCGACCAAGACAAGGAAGGTCAAACCTCCGCTTTAAGGACCAAGCAATCGCAGATGCCAGAGCAATTGAATATTTGTACTAAAAACCTAGGTTGGCAGCACTGTCAATAAGCACCTGTTTACAAAGTGTCAATTGCTAGTTTCCACCAACACATTTACGAAATGGATCGTTCAATCGTCACTCAACGCGTTTAAATTGATCAATTGATCTACGAAAATAACAATTTTGTACGAATTGTGTATCGAAATTTACGGGAGATTTTGGTCAACTTAATCGTGCAATTGAGTGTGCAATTCGCAACGCAGTGAAAAAAGTTGAGGAGACTGGAAGCATTGCAGGTAGGATAGGTTTGGGCATCATCGTGGCGTCCGATCAACTGAAAATATTGCTGCTGTAAGTAAGATTGCTGCCGAAGACTCGGACGTCTTCGCGTTCGCTATTGGTTTTGTCTTTTATAGCTCCCTTCGGCGCATTTTGACTCTAGACTGTAACCTACACCCGTGTAAAATTCTATCAACCATGGACACAGGAAAATTTGCGCAGTTTGGAAGCTGATTTTTCAAAGAAAATCTTCTTCTCTGATGAGGCACATTTCCACCTCTCTGGGTATGTCAATAGGCGAAATTGCAAATCGGGTGGGAAAAATTCTCATGTGATTCACTATTACAAAAAAAAAAAAAGTCGTTTTGTGCGGGTTATATTTTTTCACACAAATGGAAGGGACTCACAGTTTAGAGCCATATACGAAAGGCATTTTTGATAGCCTTTCTCATGACAGTTATTACTCTCGGACGTAAGTCAGACAGAGATGGGACCGTGAAAAACTTTTTGGTGTTTTCTGAGATTCGAACTTCGAACCTGCCGCGACACTATACATGTCGAAAAAGTTCGGTGCGCATTGGGCCTTTCTATTAAATGATAATCGAATATTTCTGGCACGAAATCGAATATATTAATGTGGAAGACAGGTGGTTCCAAAACGACAGCACAATTTTCAACACATCACGTGCTACGTTAGATGTTTTGCCGGAAAAGTCACAAGATCGCAGTATTTCACGTTCTGGTGAAATCAACTGATCGCCAAGTTGATGCGAATTAACGCAGATTGAGTTCGTTTCACCTCAATGCCAGCAAACCCGATACATTGTAGCAACTAAAAACCAACATTCGTCAAGTTGTAGCCAAAATACTGCTCGATGAAAACTCATCGAGAATTACTTCGAATGATCGACTACTGTACAAGGTCCAAAGGCGCCCACTTAATGTACATGATTTTTCATAAATAATAAAATGCGTAATCTTTTTGATTAATAAACGAAAATCAAAGAAATTTGTTAAAAAAAGTTTGTAAGCTCAAATTGGATCACCCTTTATGTTGTTTCAAAAAGTCAAAAACTAACTCGAAAGATACGTAGAACAAGGTTAGTCAGATCTTGCCTAAAAAGGGCTACAATGACACACTACATGCACCTGTATAAGTCTGATCTCCACACTGATCTATTCTATGATCACGTGGCATAATTTCAGCTCAAAAAAATTTAAGTTTTCTAAAAAAAGTAGAACTCCGTCGTATTGCAATCCCAAAAATAAATTTATTTGTATATTTAATTATCAAGAAAATTTATATGTTTGTATACTTGTACTTACATTTGCGCAAATATAACAACAAAGAAACTTTTGTGTGTTGTCTTCCAAAGTATATTTTATTTTCTAGGTCTGGTTCGCTGTGTATCCAACAAAAAAACAAATTTGTATCTCAATCGAACTTCTCGTTGTCGGATTATTACTTATTTATATGTACGGTATTAATAATTTTATTAGTATAATGCTATTGTATTCATTTATCAGCACAAAACGCACATAAAACACAAAGATTTATCGACGAAAAATAATGCAACAGTGGCGGCAACGATTGTGACTTTATCAATAATCACTCACTAACAAAAGATTAAAAAGTCATACACGACAATTTTACACTGCAATATATTATTATTTATTCTCTTTTGTGATTTTTTTTTAACTTTTTAACTTTTTTATTTTTTTCTTTCTATTTGTTTTCTAATTGCCGTTAAGATTAAAAATTTTCACAAAAATGCACCACACACAATACAAAGAACTAAAACAAGAAAAAAAAAAATATTTATTTTAATAAAACTTTATTTCGGATGGTTTATGAAAACAAAAAAAAAGAAACAAAAAAAACAATTTTAAACGAATAAAAATTATTCATAAATAAATGAATTATCTGTCTTTTAATACGTGATCGTGTTACTCTTGCTCTTTGCCATCAGCATTTAACCTCTCATCGGTAAGTGAAGAGGAAAAGAATCAATAAAATCTCATGAAGAAAAATCTGACAGATAAAAATACATACTTATTGTATGGAAAAAAAAAACGCGAAAAATACTAATTCGAGATCGACACTACTGATCCAAGAGAACCGTGTTCGTACAGATAATAGGTCTGGGACTGCGCCTGAGTAGAGTGTCCGCCATACTAGAGAGAAATCGCGAGCTGGACGGAAGAGAGGATTCCAATCAAGTTATTTATAAAACAAATAATGTCGAGCAATACATGTGTATGATAACCTACTACTACAAAAGAAAAAAAAAAGAAAAAATAACGCAGCCATTCACTCACACAAATACAGCATGGACCCCACACAGATACACTACCACACCCACACAACCTAATAATGTGTTGTATTGTTATTGTTACCTTTTCTTTGTGTTCCCTTCCTCCCAGAGAGAAAGAGAGACAAATTATTTATGTGAAAGAGGGGTAAATCCAAAGAACCACAAGATGCATGCATACATTTGACCAAAATAACTGATAAGAATATTATAGCGAAAGAAAGAAGCGTATACAGAGGAGAAAAAAAAGGAAAAGAAAAATCAAAACAACACCACACTCAGAATCGGAATCAGAGAATCCAAATCGTATAAAATGAAAAACAGAAAACAGAGTGGAGGAGAGAGGCAAATTAACAACTTCACCTACAGAATTGCCGACTGTGTCGAAGAGGAATATCTGCGCGTAAAGTGCGATAACCTTAATGTTAGAAGCGGAGATCCGCGCGGCCAGCCAATAGCACTGACTTTACGGACAAACAGAGTGGAGACAACGCGTGATAAGTGATCACTAGTGTTTGGATAAATACGCGATACGCGTTCTGTTCCATTGACATTATAATCCGACGCTGATTTAATTAAAAAAAAAAATAAAAAATTACCAGCATCACAAGTAAATTATAAACTTCTGACACAATTGCATAAATTGTTTGTGTCCCGTGCACATGTAGTTATCTAATTGCATTCAGAATTCACTTTCCAGTTGTAAATGAACGAGTATCTACAACCTGTCCGAAGTGGAGAGAACCAATTCATTAATTGTCAGTCGCATGCATAGATACAAACATGTATGTAGATACGTGTCAATTACTTAACAGATTCACATGTAATTCGTATGAATGGGAGACGAGGGTAATTTAACGACTGTAGCTCTGGAAAACAGCATTCCAGGCGGGGGAGTCTCAATTTTATTGTTATTTGTTACTGTTAATTCTAAAAACAATGGATCAAACGAGATGCATTAGAACTCTTTTTCACTTCACCTACCCAGAGCAAACGATGATAATGAATCCCCAAAAATCAAGTCAGGATGACAAAAAGTCCACCCAAATACAATTGATTCAAACTTTGGCTTTGGACAACGGGCAATAAAGACTCTCAACGACTCCGAAAAGAAGGCACCACGCATCTCCAGATTCAAGGCAGTGAAAAACTTCCGCGTATCTCATAACGAAATACCTGAACAGCACAACTTCAGCTTTTTCTAGGTACTAGGCTACTGTGACGTCCCGGATAACTGCCTGGCTAACAAATTAGCTAAGGGGCTCTTCCGGTACTCATAGCATAATCATAGACAACATTGGTGCGTCAATGTCTTATACTAAGTATCTTATCCAAGCTGATGCGCTAAATAAACTGGGGAAGCAATGACATATCGCTAGACATCTATTGCGCCAAAACTAGACCAAAGTCGATCTATTGGACTTTTAAAGTATAAGAGAGAAACTCTCACTACACTAACTAACTAACTAATAACCGCTATCGAGCATGTGATGGGATACCAGGGCCTTTGAGAGCGCAATGGTAAAGGTGAACGTTTTGTGGACTTCAAAAATTTTAATCAATTGGAAGCACCTTGCTTCAGCTCGGTTCCAACTGTTAATCAGCGCACATTCAAGCAGATTGACTAGCTGGTAACCAGCCGGTGCCTTAGAAATTGTCTCTTAGATGTTCGAAATAAGCGTGGAACCAATATGGGAATAGTACGTGCTCACCATCTCTTGTTCGCTTACATTCCCATTCGTAGCGCAGTGAATCCGTCGGAAACAATAACACCGATGTATTTCGCTTAGCTAGGTACAGGCTAAGTGATCCTGCAGTGCGCCAACAATAAAGCAAAAGCAGAACGGTTTGTTCTGCACGGTGGGTGCCGTGGTTAGTGCGTTGGATCGCTCGAGGTTCGAATCCCAGAGAACACCTAAAAGTTTTTCACTGTCCCACCGCTTGCGAATGTCTGAAAAACGTCTGAGAGTAATAACTGTCATGATAAAGCTTCTCAATATTCCTTTCGGATATGGCTCTAAACTTTAGATCCCTTCCATTTGTGTGAAAAATATAACACGCACAACACGAATGGTGGCGCGAAGCTAGGCCCTGGACTACATACGTCTGTTGCGCCAAGCATTTGTATTTTTTGTATTTAGAATGTTTTGTCGGTAGAAGACAAAAATACCGCAGAATATAGCTATCTGCGAAAACCCGGAAACGGGTTGCAGAACGCATTTCTCTCTAGCTCAAATCGCAGCTACGTGGGCAGCTACTGGTGATCCGAGAGGCTTGTCGGCCACTTAAATAGGTGCTATCCTCACTTAAACCGGTAAATCGTCCTAAGAACTGATAAAACAGTGCAAACATCTAAGTCGTCGACTTGTAATAAGTCTGCTCTCAGTAGAGGATCAGCTTTAGATCAATGCCGGAAAAGTGGAAAAGGGGAGTGATCATCAAAGCTATGTATGGAATGCACTCCAAGGAGGAAATAAAATAAGTGAGCAATAAATTTGCTAGCGCAAGTGCTGCCATCACGTGCAACAACTAAGACACAGTCGAGGATTTCCACTGGCGAGGGTAGTTGCATCAATAATTCTCTATGCTGCACCAATCTAAGCCGGTCCATGAAAATTTGAGTCGCACAAATTAAAAATTACTGCACTGAAACACAGAGAAACCTTGAAAAATTCAGTTTTTGAGCACTCGCTACGTGGAATAGACTCCGTATTTTAGAAAATGGTTGAACGCTTAGAGCAAAATAGCGCGGAGAACAGAGGGGCTTGAAATTAAAATTTAAATAAGAGGGCAAAGCAAAAGTAACCAAGTAGACGCAGCAAGATATATTCTACATCAGGGAGGTGGGTTTAGTAGGTAAGAATCTTACACCGTCGCTGAGCATTGTTTTTGCATATTTTGTATATTGGCAGTAGTTTTCCGCGTTATTTTGTGATGAGGGAACTACATGTGTTGTTTGCTTCCACGAGACACTATTTTTTGTTTCGTGCTTAAAGGTCCAGAGCAGATCCTTTTATCATCGATTATGTGTAACAAGAAAGAAACTTCATTGTACAGAATTGAAGGCGACATTGTGGCCAAAATATTAGTCAGAAGGAAATGAAATTCCAAGAATCGACAACGATGAAACCGTGGAACTGTTAAAGGGATCGCAGTCGGGCTCAAACTACCCGTATACCTGTGAGAAGCGAAACCCTAGGCCGTATATGACCGTTTCCGTGACATAATCATATTTTGTCTGTTGTTCTTTGTAGCTTTCGTTTGTTGATTTTATTGCTTTATGGATATTAAAAGGACACAAAGCCTTTAGAGAACTTCAATTAATATAAAATTTTGAATTGCAATGTTAATTAGAGCCGAGTTTATTGAATACGGCTGAGTTGAATAGTTCATGTAAATATCGTAAGTCATTCTTCAAAAGTGAATAATGACAGAGAGTCCTTTCCGACAGGAGAAAATGCAGTTTGATTTTGGTCGATTGAAGTTATTTTTCGTACGAAAGACTTTGCGACTTAACCTTCAAGCCTTCATAACTTATACTATAAGCTTAGTAGTCAAAAAAAGTATTTAATACCATCCTTCTGAGCACGA
The DNA here is from genome assembly GCA_946965025.1 of Blera fallax. NCBI lineage: Eukaryota > Metazoa > Arthropoda > Insecta > Diptera > Syrphidae > Blera > Blera fallax. The sequence goes on from OX337245.1 coordinate 25,414,127, forward strand.
GCCAACTTTTATTTTGACTTCCTTCTAATTTATGTCATCAAGTAAAGTAAAACAGATTTCTCACTTTCGGTGCAGTAGAAATTAAGGCCGGCTCTCAAGTCGCCCATCGTATCATTACACTTCGTAAAACTACTTAACAAAATTGTTGGCAATTATGTGCTGTAACTATCTGTGGAAGATAAATGACGACATATAAAGGATAACAGAAGCGTCACCAAACTGAAAATATGCAAGTTTTATTGCCTATGGTGCTGAGAATGTAAAGGTTTATTGCTTTTGTGTAACAGATGTGTTTATCTCTATCCATTCGTTTTCGGAAATTCCACTTTATTCCGTGCGTGTACCATAAAGTCCTTGTAACTATGTGATACTAATGATGTCAAGTTAATAAACGATTCTTGGAAAACATTTTTTTTTTCTTTAAAAGTCAAGGACCAATTGAAAAATACAACCGAAAACTACAGGTTGATGATAGTTTCGTAAAATTCCTTTTTTTCACTGTGTCATAAGCAGTTATATTCGATTATATCGACCTTAGGAATTTTCCAAGTTTTTGTTCAGAGCAACTCCGGAGCTGTCAAAAATAAGTTTGTGTTTCTTTTTTAGCTCAGACACATCAGGGCTCGTATTTGTGTTTCTTTTGTCGTTCAGAGTGCACTTTATTAGCTCAAAATATATTGGAAGTGTAGTCTGAGTACAAAGCTGAGTACAGTCAACGTCACATTTGACAGTAGGGAAAATAAAGGAAAAAAAGATACCAAAACAATTAAACTGGAAAAAAAGGTTTGTTGTTCTGGCTCGAAAGTTAATACGTAAATATTAATTAAAATATCAACTTTCATATTTTGACAGCTAAGTGGTCAAGTGTGTTTCATAAATAAATTAGAGCGCGTATTCAGTATATGTATGCACGTTCAGTTTAGAGCATGTTTGACGTGCTCTGGTCGGAAGAAAATCGCATATTTTTTTTTTTTTTTTTATAATTTGCGCGCGCCAAAGGGGGTATGATTACCCTTATTCTGAATATTCAGGGCACGGGCGTTTGGAAAGAGGGGAAAGAGGAACAGGGGAGATACCGGTGCACGTTGGCTTTAAATGTTTGGATGTTGTACCTATGAGGAAATACAGCTCCTGGAAGATCGTTCCACATACGTGTCGTTCGGCTTATAAACGAATCCCTATATTTGACAGTACGTCCGAAATTGGGCTTGAGGGTGAACTGATGTGCATTCGAAGCGTGACGCGTATTGCGGGTGAAATTTTGAAGGGGAGGAATGCAAGTGGCTATTTCGTTGGAACATTTTTTGTGGAATAAGCGATAAAACAGGGAAAGACAAGAGACATTTCTACGATGTTCAAGTGAGTCTATAGAGCTCACAATATCTCTATCACCTATTAGTTTTATCGCGCGGTTCTGGACCCTATCTAGAATGTGCAAGACGGTCTTGGGTGCACCAGACCAGATATGGGCGTTGTATTCCATCTTTGGGCGGATGAATGCCTTATATATTGAGGCCAAATCAGACGGGGTGAAAAATTTCTTGCATCGCTTAAGGAATCCTAGACATTTTGCAGCATTTTTGGCGACCTCGAATATGTGATCGTTCCAACGAAGATGGTTGTTAATACACATACCGAGAATGGCAAGTCTTTCGGTTTCGGCGATCCAAGTACCATTCATGGATAATGGTTGAGGGTCTTGGTTTCGCTTGAGAGACAGAAGACAGCATTGAGTTTTGGATGCATTACATTCCACTCTGTTAGTTGAGCCCCATTTGATTTTGCTGTCGAGGTCGGAATTTAATGAGTTTAACATACGTTGCCGTTCCTCTTCTACGGCCGAAGAGCAGGGACGTGAGTTGGGGAACGAATATGAAAAACTGAGGGTACTGTCATCAGCGAAGGAATGGATTGGATTAGAGGTTGTAGACAAGAGATCATTTATGAAAATGAAAAAGAGAGTCGGAGACAAAACTGAGCCCTGGGGGCACCAGCATTTATATGGTGAATATCAGACTTGAAGCCGTATAAGACAACTTGTATTGAACGCCCCGAAAGGTAATTTCTAATCCATTGAAGAAGAGACACATCGATGCCATATGCACGCATTTTCGACAAAAGAGCCTGATGCCAAACTCTGTCAAATGCCTTTGAAATATCAAGTGCAACTATCTTTGTTTCGCCGAAGTGATGAAGAGATTGGTTCCACTTCTCGGTGAGATATGCCATCAAATCACCAGTGGACCTGTTGCTACGAAAACCATACTGCCGGTCATTGAGAAGATTTCGTGAATCAAGATATTTCATAAGCTGACGATTTATCAGCGTTTCCATGACCTTGGAAAGAAGGGACGTAAGTGCAATGGGTCGGTAATTGGTCGGAGAGGAAGATTCGCCTTTTTTAGGGACAGGCTGGACAAATGCTGTTTTCCATCTTCTCGGAAAGAGTCCAGAAGAGTAGGACAGACAGAAAAGCTTACGCAGAGGTTTTGCCAGCGAAGAAGAACACCTCTTCAGAACTATTGGGGGGATACCATCTGGACCAGCGGATTTGTGTATGTTGAGACCTTTGAGAACTCCTGCAACTGTGCGAGTGCGAAAATGGACTTGTCCCATAGAGAAATCGACGCTCTCAAGCACAGGGACAGACAAAGCACTATCTTGCAGTGTTGAGTTGGCTGCAAATTGTGCAGCGAGTAGATTGGCCTTGTCTAAGGAGCTGACAGCTGGAATGTCATTGTAAATGAGCGTTGGGATGGCGGATGAGGCAGAATTTTTAATGTTTTTGACGAATGACCAAACATTTTTACTACCTTTGGGACACTGTAGTATTTTTTGCGTCAGTTTTTGGTCATGTAGAAATTTGACACGTCGAATATGGGCGTTGTAGTCATTTCTTGCTTGTTTGAACTTCTTTCGGTTTTCCTCAGATTTGTTGGCTTTATAAGACCGAAAACTTACTTCTTTCAACCTGATAGCCTCTTTACAGCTCTGGTCGAACCATGAGTTTGTCTTAGGTTTAATGCTCTTTATTCTGTTAGGAATAAAGTCATTCATACCTAAGAGAATCGTGTCGGTGATCATATCAGCATTTTGTAATATCTAGTGTAGAAACTGTAGCAAACGGCACTCCATTTATTGCCAAATTGTTATTTCAAAGAATCGATGGTTACGGCAGAACCGTAAAAAAAAGTTGGTGTTTCTGGAATCTAAACCTCGTTCAGAAGTCCAGCGTACTAACAACTGACTCACGGCACGTAAGATTTTTTGCATTGCTATCGACAACGATTCGATAAATTTGAATCTTCTTGCACACAATGTCGTTTACAGCAGCGATATTCTCTTCAATACGCTCATTTCTTTGACACATTGGTGTAATTGCAGTATTTGAAGCATAAATGGTACAAAATTTATCCACAGTTCGACGGATGGCTTACTCAGATGGACGCCTATGTGTGCCAGAAAAATCACGAAGGATGATTTGGTAGCGTTTTTTTAACCATAACGCAATTTCTGACGATTTGCCAGACTATCCTACATACATAGATATCAAAAAGAGGGAAACAATTGACAGATCGGTTTGACGGTTATCTCTATCGTAAATTCTTTCTTATGGGACATATGTATGTATGTACGTCGATAAGGAAAACTGTTACCACAGGTACACTGCCGGAAGAGATCCATTATTTGCTGCTATGGGAAACGTCGATTAAGAAAATGATTAAGAAGCATAGGCAGATGACGTGGTAATAGTGGTCCAGGGTAAAATCCTCACTCCCATTAGTCAAATGATGGAAACATCATTGAGGAAAGCCAAAACAAGAAAAACAGACCATATGCAGCCCAGGGCGTGCTGTTCGTGTTATACAGGAAGGAACCTACAGTTTTTAGCCATATCCAAAGGGGAAATTAAGAAGCTTTCTCATGAGTTCTTATGTATATCAGACATTTGCGATAGTAGGGTTCATGAAAAATATTTTTGGTGCTTTCTGGATTCAAACTTTGAACCTCCCGCTCAGTAGTCCAACACACTAACCAGTGAGTCACGGCACCCTCAGTAAATGAGTAGAAAACTTCGGGATTAGTGTCAATTCAACGAAACTGAATCTAGTTTTTTCATCACCTTATGAATTACCGAATTAAATGGTGTAGAGTTGGCAGTTATATAGGTACGGGAGTTTAGGGTAAAAAAGGCATAAAATATTGCTTTGATCTGTAAAAAAGTTGATATGCAAAAGCTAGGAGCGTAGACCAGCAATTATGCACTAGCTATACACCATGATCGTCAAATCTATTCTAGTATACGAAGCTTCGGTCTTGTGGAAAACAATGAGTAAAAATCTCTCACTAGGGATATGAAATACGATACAAATATCGACCAATGTAGCTATCATATGTGCCATGCGCACAATCCCAAGGACTGCAAGGATACTTTTCTCCGATTTTGCGCTGAATAAACAAGTTGATCACCTTTCAGGAAATGGTGTGCTTGGGCTTATTAATTCTGGCTTCTTCGAAACTAGGAAAATACACTTCAAATTACCCTATACGTGCACTATATTCAAGCGGTTCTGCCCATACTCAATGTCTCAAAAGTGCTGGAAATAAGATCGACATCTACATACTCGGGTTTGGGTATTCCCATTGATTACCAAACCGCGCTTAACGCACTAGAATCGAGTACTATCAAATCTTAAACAGCCGCAGAATGCCTAGATGATTATTTGTTCAGAATCGCGTACGATTATCCTGGGTGCCTGGTTTCATAAGAAACTTGTGCAAGAAACATAATTTAGTGAAAAGGTCACCATAATGCAGAAACAACGCTGGCCTACCATAAGAGCCCTGCAGCTTAACAACCATTCGGGAAAGAGATAGCTGGCGAATTCAAGAAAAGGTTGACACCATCGAGGACTTCAATTGATCAACCCTCCACTCTGCTACCTTAAAGAGCGAGTGAAGCAAAAGATCCTAATGACAGGCAACAGCAAGTGGAACTCGCTTACTAGAGGACATTTTAACTCTGAGCTGAGCGGCAAAAGGTAATAAACTCAAGCAAAATACCATAATGTGATACAAGGACGGATCATCCATAGAAACCGTAACAGGTGTATACGAGCGCAGATCTAAGTACTCGAAAGCCATGGAAACATACCCAGTATTTTCCAAGCAGATGTCCACGCGATCGGAAAATGCGCCAAATGTAACCTCGGTAGGAAGTATCGCAGATAAAACATCGTTATACTTTCGGACATCCAGGCCGCCATCAAGACGTTAAGCTTTCATGAAATCAGGTCTACACAGGTGTGTATATTGCCAAAATAAACCCAAACCGACTGAGTGAGAATAATTCACCCTCACGTGGGATTAAAGTGAAATGAAGCAGCCGACGAAGTGGCAAGAAAAGGCGCAGAGACCGCTCTACAATACGGAACGAGCTTAAAGAGGAGGAAAACTGGAGAAGACCGAAACTTTGGGAGAAATAACCTAAGCTAAGACAGTCCAAAGAGGTTCTTGGGAATAACCGAAGAAGAAATAAGATCTGCATAAACATAAACAAAAACAGGCTGCGCACTCTAACAGTTTTCCTAACAGGTTACTGAAGACTTAAGGAACGCCTTAGAAAACAACGCAAAAACTGCTCTCTTGCGCAGACCTTGAGTCAACCCTAGGCCATATTCTTAAGGATCGTGTCGCACTAATCCACAAAAGAAGAAACCACTTGGACGCCTGCCAAACATCAGAAGCAAAGCGATCATCTATGGATTCACTGCAGATACTCCGTTTCAGGTTTCAAGTTGGGAGAGCATAAGAGTCACAGTGCGCTTAGATCCCTAAAATCAATATACAATCTGCTGCCTGTGATATATCAAGACAATTACGACAAAGTTAGAATCAAAAAGTCTAACAAATCGACAGAATGTCCCTGTCAATGTTGGCAGTTACACTCACTGGCCACGACCTTCTAAGAAACAATACAATGAAACTTAAATTCAACGTCGACAGGCAGAGGCAAGCAGAGGTTTCGGCGATGAAGAGGTCCTCGAGGATACAACTCACTTTCTCTGCTATTGCCAAGCGATCTGTCATTTAAGAAACAGAATGATGTTCCACTTAGCAATCTTTCCAGGTTTCTGAGGACGTCACGTTGGCTGGATGCTCTTATCACGAATGACCACAGCAAGGAAGGAAATCAGTACATAAACTGGACAAACCACCCCAAATGGGGCATCACAAGTGTGATAAGGTCGAATTTTTCTTCGTCCTCATCAACCCAATAACCTAACCCAATCAACCAGGCAAATTTCGTTCTCAGAATAACTCATTGCGATGGTTAATCTTTTGAGGTAAATTTTAAAATGTTGAATGGCATAGCTTCTTTTATGCAACGGCACAGGCACATTTATTTGGCCTTAAACCGAGTTAAGTGTATAAATTGAAAGCAGCTTTTAGCGATATCTCTAGATACTCCTCGGTAGCAGCTTTCAAAATTATAACTGATTGTACAAGTCTCCTTCGAAAATTTGACTGAAATGCTACCAGCAATATTCTATGAAGCGACTCGTATCTACTGAACATTCAGCTTACTCCCCTAGCAATTATTAATCCGATTTCGCTTCAATAAGATTTAAAAATGAAATTTTGCATCAATCTTTTGCGCTGTCAACTCAACTCACCAAAAAGATACAATTCCCATAAGACCAGTTGGGCGGGATGTATTTCAATTAAGTTAAAAAAAATATCTAAAGAAAAACACTGCTGGCACGTTTGTTTTCATGTGTATCCGATGTGTATGGGATTAACTGTTTCTAATACATTTCAATTGCCCAATAACGGCTGACAACTCTAATTACTGAACAGCACCTCATTGGGGATACAATTTACATATGTACATATGTACATGTGCGAGTAAATGTACTTTACACAAATAGAAAAAAAAAACAACCAATGTTTCCAGTAAAATGCAGAATCGAAAGCAAAACCAAAGTTCCACTTAGAAATCTCTTTTTCTCTCTCTCATCCAGATAAACGACTTTCTTCGGCGCGGGAGGCCTAGCACTTTAGCAGCCGCAGCGGGGCCCCTAACACCCCAGAAAACAGTGTGTACACACACTCACACTTTGCACATACGTTCGCTCGACACACAGATATATTTCGCACACACACTTCCGCACGATAGGAGTATAGATTCCATTCACATCACATCGGGGATCGGACATCGCGCTTCACAGATTCTTTTTTTTTTCTTTCTTTCTTTTCATACGACTTGTTGATTCTCTTTCTTTCCACAAACACTAACGAATTGTTTATCAGCAACAGCACCGAGCACCGACGTGATCAAGCAAAAATATATTTTTCTTCCTACGATCGTCGATCAAAAAAAAAAAAATTAACACACACAGCCGCACAAGCACACTTCGCTCTACGATACATGCATGTACACAGATAAAAATCAAATTTTTGATGAAAAATCAAAAGAAAAACTCACAAAACCACCAGAAATACAAGAGATATTCTGTAAAATTAATCACACTTGAGATGCACTTGAAAACTCCAAAAATGCAATCTAAATCGCTTGCATCGCGATCGGATCGCGATCGGATGGATAATAGATAGTTCTTGCACTTCCTCTGCATGCAAATCACTGCATCGAGGAGATAACTTTCACGCGGAGCAATGAATCCGTTCACTACGCGCGAATGGTGATTTTTGTTCTGTTTTAAATTTTTTATTTATTTTTTTTAAGGATAAAAACAAAGCGATTCGAAGGATACAAGTACAAGTGTATATGGGAAGTGTTATCAAAAGTGAAAATCGCGCACGGAGGCGTTGAACTAAACTAGCGCGAACGAGACACAAAATACTACTGAAGACGACAACGGAAAGTGTTTCATGAGCAGAGTACTACTGGCTACTCTGAGTCGGGATGAATTGCTGTGTGTGGTATTTGCCGGGTACAAGTGGTAGTGGAGCCCTGCTGTTGTGTGATTTTAATTGCAACAAGTGTTTCTGGTTTGATTGGAACATGTTTGAAGGTTGCTCTTAAAAAGTATTTTGTATTCGTGCTATTTTTCTACTCATTCTCTTATTTTTACAGTAGGGTTGAAAAATAAATAGTTCAGTTGCAAGTTTTCGGTACAAGGGTACTGAATTCGGTATAATTTAGTGCGGCAGAGTACTTATCCTCAAGGGAATTGTGTCCAAATAAGGCGTGTGTTTTTTTTTTTCAATATGACAATACTCAGACAGTGGATAGTAGTTAATCGTACAGCTGACGCCATCCTTTTATTCAGTATCATTTGGAAAATCATCATGCAGACTTACGCCCGAGCAACAAAGTATTTATAAATTATGGAAATTTGTTTCCAAAATTAGTGTTCAGTAAAAAATGTTTCTAAAGCGCTACGCTGGACTTTGGTCTGTGGGGGTATTTGAAGTCCTTGATCTATTCGGATAAGCCAACAACGCTTCCAGCCTTGGAAGCCAACATTGAGTACAACATTCGTGAGACACGGCCTCAAATACTGAAAACAGTGGTTGGAAATTGGAGCTCCAGGATGCAGTACCTGAAACGTTTCCGCGATGGTTATATACCCGAAATCATTTTTTTTTCATTAATACCATAAGATTATCTATCGAATAAAAAAAAACCTTGGTTCGTTTGCAACCATATCCCAAGAGCACACCGACTCTATACGATCAATTGTTCTACCAGGCAACAACTCCTTTTTTGGTGTAGTCGTTGGAAAAACTCAAATTTTATTCTTTTCTCTGTTGTGTTTGCTGGATGTGTTACTGTTCCCCTAGTGGGGCTTAAACTTACACCGGCCAGGTCACAAGCAATCCCGCTACCTATTACTCCATGGCTACCACAGAGTCGTCGGGGTAACTTTCTTACTACGCAAAAAAAAGTTAGCTACGAAGTAAGCAACAGCCTCAGATATGAATGACTCTACTGTCGAGGACGATACACAACAAAACAAGTACAACAACCTTCGGTTGTGCACGTGGAATATTCGAACAAGCAGCGTGCAGTCGAATAATTATCTTAGGCCACAGACAGCTACAAAGCAGACATTACAGCCATCTAGGAAGTACGATTGGATGGGCCGGGCAAAAGGGCATCTACTGTGGTGGTTGCTATAGAGACCAGAAGCAGTGCGTGTGGATTTATTATAAGGGGCAGTCTAAGGCAATCAGTCTTGAGCTTTCGACACGTATTATGACAACTCGCATCAGGGATAAATTTGCTGACATATGCATAAGTAAAACAAATTTCTAGTGCCACCTTTCCGTGTGCTGAGGCTACCTTCAAAATAACGGTTTTTTTTACCAAATATCATAAAAACTTGCATTCAACTTTCACAGCTAAGGAGCTAGAAGGTGGTGATAGTCAGATAGATGGCCGGACGCATGATCGAGAGCAATAGGGTTTCGTGATATATATTGAAGCCCTGATAAAGCTCACAGTAAAGTTATGGTGAACGGAGTACGCTGTATAGATTCGATTTTTTGTGGGCGCAATGGAACAATTTGAGTACTCACCCTTATCTCGGTCCATTGTACTACCAGGCGTTTTTTTTCATAGTAGGTTGTGCCTGCTGCTCCCCGGTGGGGCTCGAATCTCCACCAGTTACGTCGCAAGCAAACCTATAAGACTGGGTGCGGAGGCTCTATGAGGACTAATCGTTGCTCAGTCACAGTGTTAACTGCATTTCCAGTGCCAGTGACGTATAACTTTTTTCCGGTTGTATACCATGACAGCGTTTCCGGTTGAGAGAAAAAATCTCCGTGAAATATTCAGTCCTGTTTGTGCTGACGGACTTTGAAGGAGAAGATTTAACGGCGGAATACACGAGCTGTACATTCAACCTGCTCAAAAAACTGTCTATTAGTCGCCCACGATGGCTAGGACAAGTAGAGCGAATGGACATCATCGCTCCGGCCCGCAGAGTCTTCAAAACCAACCCGGAGGGACAACGCAGTAGAGGACGACCTCGCCTAAGGTGGGGTGCACCAGTTGAAGGGGACCTTAACCGACTTCAAGTGCGCAACTAGAGGCAGTTAGCTAAGGAATGGGGTAACCTCCTCGGTTTTTTTTTGATGAATCGCATCCTGTCGGTCCAATTTTGGGCCACTCTTCGATCATTTGAGACTCTATCCCACCAATAACGCTATAAATATTGACTCCCAAGGCCTGAATAATTTGCGGTTTATCAGCATTCAGCAAAGACTTTACATAGCCCTACAAAAAGTAATCGGGCGGCGTCAAGTCGCACAATCTTAAATTCATGGACAGTATGGCTCTCTGGAAGCACAAATCGTCCGGGTCAATGTCGTGAATATTTTTGAAGAAGTAATCACTAATCATTCTCCGGTACCATTTGCTATTGGCTGTAACGCGAGCTCCGGCCTAATTTTTGAAAATGTAAGGACCGATGATGCCACCAGCGTGAAGACCACACCACACAGTGCACTTTTATGGATGAAAGTGAGCAGCGTCATGGGTCTCCTTTGGATTCAGAAACAGCAATTTTTTTTGTACACTAACCTATTGAGACGAAAGTGGGCCTGATCACTAAACAAGCTTTTTTAGTAAAAATAAGAGTTAACTTCAAGCTGCTCAGGAGCCAAATCAGCGAACTGCCTGCACGCACCAGCTGGATACGCCCAGATCATTTTGCAAAATTTTTAGACGGACAAAAGCCAAACTGTTGCGATCCACGTCGAAGTAACAATTCTCTTTAGTTTTTTTCTGCACAAAATATTGTTAAGAATCCTTGTTATGACTCCGGCAAAGAAAAATCATTTTTTGCGCGTCAGCCATAAATCTAATTAGTCAAACGCATTCTCTGTTAATTTTTTTTATTTTATTCGTGAACTATATACATAAATTGCAGAACGAGACTTTTTCAATTATTCTGTTCTTCATTCATTCGACGACTTTTTTTAACAGGCCCTTGTTCACACTGTTTTTAATTTTCTCTTGAAAACGTTTGCGACCTTTTCTCTTAAAAAGTTGTCCATTCGTAGCCAATTAACATTTAATTTATAAGTTGTAACGAAGTAGGACACTGTTCGACAAGGACATAAAAAGAATCAACAGGTTAAACCCACAATGACGAGGAAACAGCTAGTTTATATCCTAAAGTATTCCATTAAAAAAGAGTCCTATGCCATTTTGCATAATTTACAATGTTAATCAAAAATTTCGAAAAGTGGAGGGTGCCAGTGGGAGGCGCCTGTAAAAAGGGACCTATTTCAATTATTTTCAAATAATATGTTTGTATAATTTTTGTTTTTGGGAATTAATTAGAATTAATAGAACTTCCCCATGTAGGCTGTGAAGGCAAGGCAAAAGCAGACACGTACTTTTATTTGGTTATGTTTTGGCTTTACTCAATTAAAAATAAATTGCTTTTTTGTCAGAGGGTAGAGTTTTCTAAATCCCTAATCAAAAGAGCCAACTCTTCGCCTTGGTGAACCAGGGTACCGCCTCTATTTTTATTTTGATATTTTCTATTACCATTATATTAAAATATTTTATTAAACAAACGAGCCTAATGGGTGCTCATGCCCCCACAGAAGTAAAGGAAGTTAAGATAGCGGAGGAGGACATCTTTGGTAGAACAGCTGATAATAGACTACAGGACAGCACGTCTGGCAAAGAACTTAGGCTTTTTGACTTTGCTACGGGGCGAACCGTCACTATAGCAAACAAATTGTTTCCTCACCCCGATATTCACAAGGGGACTTCGCGGTCTCTTCGCCGAACCGGTATCCCAAAATCTCTCCATGACTTCTATGCCTCTAGCATTATGTGTGGAAAACCAGTGGCAACGCTACCAACTTATCATTAAATATGCCGCAACTGATGTGTTGCGTTTCACCTGACCATCAACAAGAAATCCCTGGTTTGACGAACAATCCCAGCCATGCAGCTAAAACAATTTCGAAAGGACGCTTTACAATCAACCCTATTTGTGAAACTGTCAGGAGTGTGAAAAGCCTTTCAAGGAGCACGATGGAAGAGCGGTTGTATGAAGTACTACGCTATCATTATGCTAGACGTTAAGAATGCGTTCAACACCTTCGACTGGTGTTTCTTGCAGTCACTCAAGGCAAAAAGAGTGCCTAAATACCTTCAAAAGATATTGATTAAGTTCGCAACGGAGGACTATTCTATAAATCTCGACATACTGACAGGGGGCGCGAAGTCCCACAAAATGGTGAACCCTATAGAAAGTTTTCTGGGACCCGTCGATTCCTAGTATACGCTCAAGACACACATACAAGACACAGGTACATATGTACCTCAAGAAGAAGTACGGCTGTAGCCACGAAAAGGATCTATACGGCTATACAGTCAAATCAGCAGCTGTAAAGCTCCGACGAACTTTGAGAAATCGCCTGAATCAACTCATGCTACCCGTTTTCATTAACTCGGTGCAAATACCGTATGTAAATAAATCGTTAAAGTTTTTTCACGGCCCACCTCTCGCGAATGTCTGACAAACGTCCGAAAGTAATAACTGTCATGAGGAAGCTTCTCAATTTGCCTTTCGGATATAGCTCTAAACTGTAGGTCCCTTCCATTTGTGTGAAAAAATATAACACGCACAGCACGAATGGTTGCGAGAAACTAGGCCCTGGACCAATTCGGTCTGTTGCGCTAAATTTTTTTTTTTGATTTTTTGTATTTAGTCAAAATATGAACCGTTAGCATCTATAACTTTGTTTTTAACGGGATTCAAGGTCCATTATTCCTTTTTCATAGAAGGCTTGATTTTTTGACGCTATACAGTTTTCAAAGGCTTTTATGACACCTGCTCGGTTTCGGAATACCTTCTGCCGACAAAACGACTCCAGACTACGGAAAAGGCGGTGTTGGAGAAACATCAGGCAGAGTAAGGTGGACGCGGAAGAATTTCAAATCCCAACTCTAGCAGTTTTTGCACCGTTGGCTGTGATGTATGGCGTCTAGCATTGTCATCCAATAGGATCGGACCATGCCTATTCGCCAACGCAGCTTGCTTTTCAGCCAATTTTGCATGCACTATGTCGATTGCCTCACAATATTTGGCTGCATTTATTGTTTCCCCTGAAAAGTGCATTGGTCCTTTCGATGTCCACCAGACTGTCACCATAACCTTTTTTGGATGAAGACCTAGTAAGGGATGTGTTTTGGTTTTTCTTCTGCATCCAACCACTGCCCAGATATTTTACGGTAGTCATACAAAATCCACTTTTCATCACACGTGATTTAGTGCCTTAAGCTCAGCGATGCACAGATTTCTAAGCGGCGTAGTTTTTGTGCCTCGTTTAGTTTATGGCACAAGTTTTTTTCATTTTTCTTATTAGAGATACATAAGTGTCGACTTATTGTCATGGCAGATACTCCCATGTTCTGGGCAATGCCCCGTACCATTCGTGTTGGGTCTGATTCTACCGTTGCTTTCAAAACATTGCCGTTTCTGTTTTTTCACGTGGTTGGTTTCAAGGTTAAGATCTTCCGAACGGAACTTAGCAAACCAATGTCGAATGTTGCGTTCATTTACCGCTATATCCTTAAATGCGTCATTAATGTTTTTCGCTGCCACCCACGCATTATGTCCCAGACTAAATTCGTAAAGGAGTAGAGTTCGAATATGAACCGTCGACAGCATGATAAAATAACTGTAGTTGCAACGAACCGTAAAAGTCTTACACGTCGAACACACATACCACTTTATCTTATAAAAAAAAAATCCGCTTTCTGCTAAAGATGTTTACTCGAGAGCTTCTTATCGCGAACTGAGTGAAAATCGGACTTTTCATATGGTACAACCTAATACTTCTATTTATGGAGAGTGCATCAGGCGAAAAGTCTAAAGATCACACATAAACATCCTATTAAATAGCCAAGTAGACCTAAAAACTCCCATATCATTCAACTTTGAGTCTAAACTGGCTTGGAATATTGCTTTCAAACTCTCCTACATCTATCTGTACACTTTACAGCTATTTGTAAAATTACACTAACTTGGATCCGAGGACACAAAGACATCTCTGGTCAAGAAGCTGCTGATAAACTTCCCAGATTCGGTGTCCAATCACCTCCTCCTAGTCAGCTTAAGCGGCTTATGTGCATTTTTTTGACTTGGACGATGTCGCTGTACGGCTTGTCGTTGAATCTTCTCCCCCAAAGCCCGTCAACGCAAACGGAACCGAATATCTTACGAAGAATTTTTCTCTCTAAATCACCGAGGATATCTTCATTTACTTTCGACAATGACCATACTTCAGCGCCATCAAGTAGGACTGGAGTAATTAATCCTCGGTTCTCCAGGATAGGCCCTTACTACTCAATTGCCTTTTCAGCTACCAAGAGTTATTCTTCGTTTGATTCCTGCTAAGGTGTTGTCGGAGTTCATAGCAGAGGCAAGGTAGACAATGTCCCTTACTACCTCAAACTTATAGCTTTCCTAATTACGTCAACGTTGTTAGCGAACGCTAGTAGACTTGTGAGTTTTGAAGATTGTTCCTTTGTTGCTGCCCTGTGAGTTTCGCACCATTCTTTCAAGTATATGATGTTAAGGAAGTCAAATAACAGCGCATCACCTTGTCTTAATCCTTTCTTGACATCAAAGGTCTCGGTAAGTTCGGCACCGACCTTGATGAAGCAGTGTGAATGAGCGTTCTCCATCGTCATGGATGACAAAACAAAAAGTACTCTCGGATGAGTACATTCATAATAGGGCTGAATGTGGCAGGTAAGATCTTGTTGACGATGTTGAGGGGACTGATACCTCGTAATTGGCGCAGTTGAGGGGGTCTTCTTTCTTGGTGATTGGGCAAATGATGGTCATATTCCATTCATCAGGCATACACTCGTCTGACCAAATCTCGGAAATGAAATGGTGTATATAAGTACTCTCTACCAAGTCATCTGCAGCTGCTTTGAACAGCTCGACTAGTAGGTCTAAGCTTGTATATTGCTCTCTTCACTTCGTTTTTGTCAGGTGATTCGGGTCTTGTTGACACGTTTTTTTTCACCTTTTTAGTAAAACTTCCGCCCATTGTTCCTCGGCGAAGTCGATGACCTCTTCGTCTTATTTGCTTGTAGAGCTCACGAGCTACTCTCTTCTTTCTTTGCAGCGCCGCTTTGTTTGCTTCTTGTTCATCTGCATGTGCCTACCGGTATTCTTCGTCAAACCAGTGGTCACTTGATGCTGGCGGCATAGGCGTCGTGGAGAGACGTAAAGAGAACACGCGAAGATTCTGGTCGTCTCTTGCGATTGTAATCTTCTCACATTAATTCTTCTTTGCTGTAGCGCTTGGGATATCTGAAACTGCCAAAACATATCTTAGTTGAATGCCCGCTATTGCAGATTCTAAAAAAAAGAGTAAGAATCTCACACTACTATGAGCACACGCCTGCGGTCCTCAGAGTGTCTATGGAAGATTTTCACCTACTTTCATAAAAAAGAAATCTACGAATCGTTTTGTTTAGTCCATATTTTATTTAATTTATGCTAAACGTACGGTTTATTTTAAGACAACGTTTATAGTATAATATCAAACTGTATGCACTTTCGCATTAGACTTTTGTTAGTTTTGTTCAATTTTTTTGTTAATACAATTTTTAAATTCTATAAAAAAAAATATCTATTTAAATTTATCGCTTTTGTACAATCACAATTGTTTTTTATTTAAACTATTTATAAGATCATACCAATATATGTATATGTAAATCAAATATAAATATACGCGGGCAAAATTGTAACAATTTTTTTTCGAAATATATTTAACAAAAAAGTTAATTAAACTAAATTAAAACAATATTTGGAAATAGTTTGCAATTCAACGGGAAAGAGACCACACCAAGTACAAAATTAGTAACTGTTTTAATCAGTGCAATGTATAATTATCTGACTTAAATGCATAAATATAAAACGTAGAATAATCTAATGCAGTATTGAAAACTTTATAATAAATTATGCAAATTGAAACGACCACTTAACAGATGTTAAATGGATAAATATACACGTATTTACTTAATTATTCTCTAAGCTATTATATCGAACGTTTTATTGAAGCTTTTACGTTAAGCGTCCATTAGCTGGTGTCATAATGCGTTAGCCGGTATATTTGAAAAAATATATATATGAATGTAAAAAATCCTTTAAGCTGTCTAATTTCAACTCTAACTTTGTTTAAAATGTATATTCTTTCACTTACAGTAGAAAATAAAATAAAATATTATAAATGCCTTTAGAACTGAGTATGTGTAGGTGTGTAGGTATAATAGACATTCTGAAATCATTTCTATGGAAGACACTAAAAACTCACCGAAATATATCACTTCTTCGATAAAGTGTGGCAAAATTTAATATGCGTGACATAGGCGACTCGAGCTATCTACTTTTAATTGTGTTTCTTTTGTGACAACAATTAATGCATTTTATTATTACGCATGGCACTATATTAAAATATTGTCTTCTTTCCTATTTTAATTAGCTTATCAACAAACTTTTCAAATACTTTCACTATTTACATAAAATAAATAAAATAATATTTGGAATAGCGGGTACATTTAAACCGACAAAAAATTCTATACTTTTACTTCACTATGGTATGTAAAGAAGTATATCCTGTTGGTCCCGTGGGTTGTTCATTTTGTGGGCAACAACAGCAAGCTCGTTTTAGAACATCTATTAAATTTGTGTTTCCAAAATCATCGAAATCATTGAGAAACACTCCTGAAGTTATGTCTTCTTCGGTTCTTGTACCTACGAATTCACGCAGGTCCGAAAGAGGGAATCCATCGCGATAGTATCGCTTAATAGTATCATATGCGTCCATGATTACAGCTATGAATAAAGAAAGCACGACGTAGATATACAAAGAAATGAACGAGTATAGATAGACTTGACAGAAGAGCCACAGTAAATTCGACTTGCTGGAAAGTGTGGCAAAAGTGGCAAACATATCGTCACCATTTATCAGCGAAAAAAGACATTCAGAGGTCGTGGCTAAAGAACGGAATTTCATGTGATATGGTCCCAATACTAGCCAGCCGCAGAATGTAAAGCCCGCGTAAATGAGAAGGGCACAGAAAAGGAAACGCGCGATTTTCGGTGCTGCTCTTTGAAGTGTTAGTATAACAACGTTGTAGGTCTTGAAAAATCCAAGATATCGAAGGACTCCAATCCAAACTAGTAAATTCCCAATGCCAAGGAATACTGAGCAAATATCCCAACCATCAATAACTAGGAATTTACGTTCAATTTGTTCTTTTAATGCTGAGCCAATGATCAGCAGTAGGTCATTGAAGAGAATCATGATGTACCTGAAAATAAAAAAAAATATCAGCATTAGATCTATGCACATAGAGAGGTAGAATATAAAAAATATGCAGCGCATACAATCTGCTTAAGAAGAACCGGTAAACTATTACCATGTCCTCACTTTAAAAAAAAAAACTGCATAGAATTAGGTTCACACTGCCAGTCACGCAGGTCATAACAGCGATGGGTACTATGTGTAAGAAGCCATCTTCGAGCGTTTCTTTCTAGCACACCATCCCAAGAGACCAAAACGAAGTACAATAAACGGCATATACATAGCATAGGAACAAGAGTGGCAAAAAGAAGTTTCCTTGGATGAACAAAAATTTACCCTCGATCGTCCGGACGGGTTTAACTACTATTTTTATAATATGCGAAAGGAAAAGAGATTTTTGACGAGGTATCATAGCAGGGAAGTTGGCGTTATGGTTTGGGAAGCTGTCGCCTTCTATGGTACACTGAACTTTCAAAGTACAAAAACGACAGCAAAATCGTACCAAACAGTATTGCAACCAGCTATTCAGCAATGGCAGGACATCTTTGGTCCTCTAAGATCGAAATACCAAAGGGCAATGCTCCCAGCCATAGAGCCCGATTTATATAAAATGAGCCAATCTCAAAATGTGGATTTGATTACATGGTCCCCACACTCCCCAGACCTAAACATTACAAATGTTTGTGGGATGACTAATGCGAAGGTGTAAAAAGACAGCAGTTCGGGAAAAAATCAGCTGATTGAGCTTATGATGTGCAATGGAGGCAGAGAGAATAATAAGCGTTACTGAGTTCATTCAACTATTACAATCAATTTTCATGGCTGGGCTAGGTTTTCGAAAACCAAATGGTGACGGACGACTACTAGATGGGTCAATGGCAGCTTTTACATCCATGAAGCGAAATACTGGCTTTGGTTTTATTCGGCCCCCTGTGTTAACCATTAGGGTTATTGTTGACGGAGTTGGCCTTCCAGGTTGGAAGTTTAGCCGCCTTGGTAACTTACTACGCAAGCCAACTTGACTTGAATAATGACTTTTAAAATATGATTAAAGAGAGCGATACATCGACTGTATTATCAGAATTAGTGAAAAGTAATGAGCGGCGAACACTTTAGTGTTCATGCCATTAAAATCACTTTACAATCACAAACAGAAAGAAAATGGCACGCTATTCTTTCCAAATGCGCAACCACTTGCTACTAGAAAAAAAAAAAAAACTGTCAAATTAACTTATTAAAGCCATAAATTAATATGCAGGATATTAACAATATCAGATTTCCATAGAATAGTAAAAATAGAATAGAAAATGAGCAGAATGCAATAAGCAAGTGGCAATAGATAATTTTATTAACGGATCTAATGCAAATGAATTTGAGCCCGTAGTCACAAAACAAAGCAACATAATATCGCTAGTTCAGAGAAGTTGCCTTTTTAATTTTTCAGCAAAATACATATGTAGGTTGCCCGTGATAAAACAAACATATGTATATATGTATGTAAGTCAGGTTCGAGTGGCTCCTTGTAAATAGAACGCAGACACTCTTTCAAACTTGAAAATATTCATTGTTACACAGTAGTATTTCTGATGCCAGTCATGTCAAAATCACCGATGGGTTTGCAGTAATTTTTAGGTCGAAAGTGTCGGAATCCTAACTTTAATTATACGGATGATGATCGCTCTTAGAGCTTTGTACTCCCACAAGTGTTTGGCGACTAGAGCAAATATGGTTGCATTGGCAACATTGAGTCAGCAGTCAAGTCAAAAGAGTACTGAATTTCTGACTACCTTGTTAATATTGTGGACGTTACGGCAATGTACTACTAACCGAGTGGTTAAGATTTGAATTTAAGAAAACGCCAAAACTGTTTTCACTTTTTTATCTTTCGCAAATGTCCGATAAACATTCAAGAGTAATAACTGTCATGACTTCTTGATTTCATCTTTCGTATACGATATTAAACTGAAAGTCCTTTCCATTCGTGCGAAAAAATATAGCACGTACAGAATTGTTGTAAAAAGTTAGGCTTTAGGTCCTGTTTTTGCGAATTATTTCTATTTACTTTTTGGTTGACAAGGAACTCAATTGAAAATTGTTAAATTCAGAAAGTAAAAACTGCGTTCGGTGTTTGTTTAGGTATTGAAAAATGTGGAATATTAATGCGTTTATAGAGGTATAAACAAAAAGTGGTAAAATGACTACATTCTGCGAAAGAGCATTTACCTTGCTATGAAAACTAATGATCCAAGGCAAAAGAAGAGTGATTGTTCTGAAAAAGTTTGCGTGGAACAGAGAGGAATCTCGGCATTGAAAGAGGAGGTGAAGGAAGCTAATGAGAATTTAGTTTAGACAGCAGCTATCCAACTAAGCTGTTTTATTTTTATATTATACTTAATGACTTGCGCAGACATTAAAAGTTTTTCTCCAATAACACCTCCCTTAGCTCGGACTACTAGCTTCAAATGCTTTTAAAATAGCTACATGTGACGCATACAACATCTGAAGGCATACGTCCACATTTTTGAATTCATTTAAATTGCGCCATTTGTAATTTTTAAGACTCATTGTCTTGTTAGACCATATAAAATAGTGACGGTAACTATTCATGCTTTAATAAGAATTCAGTTCAATTATACTGCCATTAAGTCTTTACTAATCTTTCTAAAACGGCGGCCAACTTACTTGAATCGACGATTTGTTTTGCAATTTGGAAACATAGTTCCGGGGAGCAGTAACATCAGTGAGCGTATAACTCTCTATACGCGAGATCATTCTGGTGATCGAAACTCTCTTGGAGTATGCCTCTGGAGAATATCTTGAGCTTGTTTGTAGCGTTTATCCTTTGAAGTAGTTGTTTGTGCATGAATTTTAAACGAAGGGACCGTCTGTTTATATTAAGCTGTTTTGTAAGCTTTCACCAGGATTGAGTACAATTTTGCTTGATTGGCTCTTGACACATTTCGTTTAATGCTGGATATTATATGCTACGTAAGATTGCAATACAATGAATGTTTTTTTTTTATAGTTCTGAAAAAATAAATCAGGCAACGTGTAATGTATTAGTGTATGCGGTGTATCAAGTGTACTGTTTGGTGCGCTGTATCGTGCACGAGGATCATTGAAAATATTTTTTTGCAAATGAAACTTGTGCCGCAGTTACCATCAACGATGCTTAATATCGGACGATGTTGGTAAATTTCTTGAGGCCATTAGCATCCACAAAACCAGTATGGAGCTGCAGCTCATACTGCAAGCAACATAACAACTCTACTGGGGAACATCTTCGACGAGCGCATTATTCTGCGCAGGATTAATTTTAAATGGGCGCGTCCGTCGCGTTTAACTATTCCCGACTGTTTTCTTTGGGCATATTTGAAAAATAATTTGGACGTCAATAAGTCACCGAGCATCACCTGGCTATAAACCGATATTTTCAATAAAATTTGTGTCACAACAACTCAAATTTCGCGAAAGCTGATTAGAAAAAGGGCGAATGTGCAAAGCAGAAAATAAACACCATGTGCCAGACGTAATCTTTAACGTTTAGGTCAATAAAATTCCGAATTTGTATAAAAAAAAAGTTGTATACTGCACTTAAAAAAACAAATTAATATCTACTCGGCATGCACTCTGTATAACCGACATATGGACAAAGTCTCTTGTCAAGTCTCTTGTACGTGACTCACGCTATTGCAGTGAAAAAAGGCAAATTAGAGGGGAAACTGTGTTAAAGATTACAATATCTCCAGGCGTTGAGATTATATCTCAAAATTCACAATGGTCATCACCGAACAATGCGTCCTCGGTAGATATTCTCACAGATTGAGATTGAGATTCCGGGCAATAATTTAAGTGCACATCAACGAGGATTACCTTCTATCTACTTTTGACTTTGCATCTAACTACTTTTGAACTTAAAACAGGTAACAATAAAATAACCACAGCATTATGGCTTTCTGTTAAATTCTAAAAGTCAATGGCTCTTTTTTTTTTTATTAAAGTCGAGTACAAAGCACAAGAAAAGAGAACAAAAGAGACAGGAGGAAAACGGAAAATAAGGAAGTAAGTATGCGAAAGGAGTATATTCGACAGCGGATTAGTTGATATTTGTCCTGCTAAATGCGTTCTGTTAGTTGCGATTTGTCACCGCATCGATGCAAGACATGCAAGATAAAAGCTTTTGACTTAAAGGTTAAAAGCGTTGAGGGAAAGTAAATGGTTGCGTTGAACTATAAATTATCTGTAGGGTTTTCAAGAATATCAATATAAATATGGTCTTCGGGGACATCTACAATAATCATCGGGAAGTCAGAGATTCATTTATTACTGTGGTGACTTATTACAAAGGTAACTTCAAGAATAATGTAACTGCTTTAAAAATACATAAAATACGACCGGTGCACTCACCACATGTTAACGAATTCCATTTTTCCGTCAAAGCTCAATTCCTTTTTATAAGTCACTCTAAAGAAATTCATTGTCTGAATTCGCAATAAATTGGCTCGGTATATTGCTCGGGCACAGAGTGCAAATGATACCATGCACACCAATATGACAAACGTATTTAGAATACTTCTCAGGACCGCATCAAATTCTGTATCTGTAATATATTCTATATCTCCTTTACAATGTAATCTCGTTGCGTCGGCGTCTAAAGATAACAACATTTGTCCATCATGATCACGGTTGTCAAAAAATATTTTCACATCGAATTTAAAGCAATCTGGCGCAGAAAGTGGTCCATAAGCTTTAAAGTTGATCGTTTTTATTCCGAACACCAAGCTAGCCTCTACCAGCGCTGAGAAACTAACAATCACTCCACGTTCTTCTAAAAACTTCTCAACACCAACTACTGTGACATTTTTCGTCAGCAATTCACAATGAATCTCAATCTCTGGATTAAAGATGTAGCTTTCGTTGAATCCAAATATTATACCCTGCCGGTAACTATGAAGACAAAGTTTCATTGGAGCCATTTGGTTATCCTTCGTAGGATAGTCGTAAGGCCCAATCGATCGACTTACATTTGCATAACCTTTGATAGCATAGTCAATGGTAGCAAAGAATTCTGCCTTTTCATAAATTGCCAGCGGACCATTTGATGGTGGATATGATTCAGTTTCTCTTGAAGCTTCCCATCCACGAAGGAATAAATGTGAGAAAGAAATGCGATTATCCCATGTGTAGTTAATGTGATTGTAACGTGAGTGGGCAAACAAACAAAGTTGCATTGTAACAAGGACGATTTTCACGACCTGAAAAAAAAAAAATAAAGAAGTACTCGTAAATAAATAATTAAATAAATATTTGCTTCAAAAAGATTTGGAAGGCTAGCACCCACATACGAGTACATGTGTTAGATAAGAAAAAGCAGCGCAAGTTATCTTATACATATTATTTACTAGCTCCAGAGCAAAGTCAATTCATTACCAGAAAAGTGGTATTATTTATAAGGTTTACTTTATATTTACGTAAGCACATTGAATGGGTGAATTTTTTAGTATTCAACATTTCGTAACGCTACATGCGTTATTCTATTAATAAATAATTGTTTTCTTTATTTTTGGAACCGCTTTGAATTATTTTCGACCACTTTATGAAATTTCTCAAAAAAAACCACATCTCATGTTTTGTTGATGAACGTTCGGGTTTTCCAAAGTCAACGAGTTTGTGGTTCATGTAGGTTCAGAGATGACTTTGGTAAAATATGTACATATATATAATTTTGTGCGTATACTGAGGTTGAGTCAAGGAACAGAAAGGCACAATGTACTACGGTCTCGAATCGACTCGCCAAATCAGCTAATGCGCATGAATGTTCGTTTTTTTTTTTTCTAAAACAGTTTGGTAGCTTCTAACGCAATATAAATGCGTAATTTTATACAAAAACGTTACGAACAACTTGTTCATAAGTATGTCCCTAAGTTTCAGCTTCGATCTTTATTTACTTTCAATGTCTACCACTATTTGGGTTTTGGGACTACCCTCTGATCCCTCATACCACATCTTCATCTGATTGGTACACTGACGGTTCAAAAATGTCAAATGGGGCTGGAGCTGGTGTTTTTGGTCCTAACTACAAACTATCCGCTTCACTCGGACAACACACCACTATCTTTCAAGCAGAGGTCTATGCAATCGAGCTATGTGCCAGAGAATGCATCAGACGAAACCTCCGTAGATCACAAATAAATATAATGTCAGACAGCCAAGCTGCTCTTAAAGCTCTAACATCCTTCAACTTTGAGTCTAAGCTGGTTTGGAACTGTCTACAAGTACTCCTGCAGCTTGCTGCACACAAAAACGCCAAGAAATTTATAAATTTCTCAAAAAAAAGATCCAGAGACATTCTTTCAATGAGCAAACGTAAGGCTAAGATCTTAACTGACTTCCTTACTGGACATTGCTCTCTCAATTACCATCTCATATCTCGGATATGTGCCGTCTCTGCCTTGAAGACACCGAAACAGCCCAACATATACTGTGTGAATGCCCGGCCATAGCTCGGCTTAGGCTTAAACACTTTAACAAAGGCTTCACATCACCATCTGATGTCACATCTTCTTCAGCTGAAACCATCTATAGTTTCATTAATGAACTAGATCTCAGCTAAAAGACAAATACAATACAGCAAATCTCAGGGGATTGCACAAAAGATCTCTTCTGGTCGCCGTGCTTGTTAGGCTGTACTCGAGCCTTATTTACCCCATCGACTCTATAAAAAAAAAAAAAATGTCTACCACTGGGTAGAGTGGAGGAAAACAAAAAGGCCTTTTAAGACCAGAGAAAGTAAATTAAGAGGATTCTTGATGACAAAACAGAAACTCATGTATCTATGGAAACGAATTAGTTTTCTTTTCTTTTCATTTAACATTATTCAGCAGGTATTCGTCACATATCTGTTCAATGTTCGATAGTTCATCCTTTGAGACACAGCTTTGCTTGTCTTGCCTTAAAATGACGGATACCAAGGGCACGCGGAATTACACTAATTGTATTTCTTTACTTCTTGGGTAGCCCAAAACCAGTGTCCATTAAAAAAAATGCATTTCCCTTACCACACGAGTAGGGAACAGCACAAACTTATAGAGCTCAGAAAGTATAGAAACAGATCAGTAAATATCTTATTCGGACGTTCTTCCTACTAGCCAGGCAAAGTGTTTTGCTGAATTTTATTTTTGTTTCGGCCTTTGGGAAACCGGCCAACGGGGAAAAGGAATTTAAGTCGTGGGCCTAGAGAACGTAAATGCTTGTAAATTCTTTGGAGGATGTTTTGTTTTAAATTAGAGATTAGGTAAAGGGGAGCAGATAGAGAGTGCGAACGATAGAGACAGATTGAGAGCAGAGTGATGATGCTTGAGCTCGATCTTTTACATATTATACATTTAATGAGAAAGGCAAGTTATTTCACATCCATGTTGTGGTTCAATAATTACCTTTTGTGTTTCACAGTGCATCCCCTCACACCGCAGATGTATGGCAAATTAATAAACGGGTAGGTAGGACACGAGTACACATAAAATTCGTTCGAGCAATTGTAATGGAAGTATTTGTACATGAGCGCTAAACATCAAATATTTCGGGAATGTTCAAGCGGAGTTATTTGATTGCAAATATCCTGCTTACCGATCAGACTACATGCTTGTGGTTGAATATCATCAAGTAAACTAACAAATTTTGTAGTAGGCCCTGCCCAAAACATGCGGGTTATATTCAAACTTAGTTTAGTTTATTGGTGTATAAGCAATCGCTGTATATGCAAGAGTAAAACACTTATAAGTAGTACAGGTACAAAGTAATAAATAATTAAAAACAAGGATTTTAAAATAATAAAAAGCTTCGAACCGAATACACATAAGCTTTTTACATTGCAGATAAGCCTGAAGAAGAGAAAAAAGCGTTTACATCTTTTGTGAGGAATGGCTTCACTTTTGGGAGCATCTGTAGCCTGTTGTTACCAGCGAAGACCTGGATTTCTGTAGTGCACGCCCAGCAATGTCGTCCGACATGGATTGGATTACGAATGGGAGAAATAAGTAATAGCCAGAGAGAAGAATGAGGTCAGGTATATCGATCAATCGATCCTGATTGATAGATTACTTAAGAAGTTCAAGTCCACCTTGAGAAAAAATTACCAACAGGCTTGAAGTTTTTTGGCGAAACCGCTATTGCACAATTTATCGAAAGCCGGTTCGAAGAGAGTCCGGCAAGTGAATAATAATTTTACATTTCAAAAAGTTTTGGAAAGTAGGTATGAAGAGGATGACATGATCAAAAACTGTAATACAAACCCTCGTGACGTGCTGGTTTGATCAGATGTGTGTGAAGAGTTAAAGGTAACCCGTGGATTTTACGAGAGGAGTTTATCAGAATATTTTTTCTTTAAATGTTCAGTTAACTTGTCGAAGCAGCCGTTCTGCATGCCAATGAATTGTACATTTTGTCACAACTTCCTTGAATGATAATTTTTTTCATATTGATTGTACTTAGCCCACATCAGCAAAGCTTAAGGACCCTGGCTAAAACCACCTCTCAGACATCCATGTCCGCAATTTGGTGTACTCGGCCTACTCTCAAATTCCCTGAAAACGTTTTTGCAGACACAAACTAGGAAGGGGTGACAGAAGTTGTTACTTATCACTTTCGTCATTGTACAGAAAAGATGTGAGCCCCTGGGACACTAAAGAAGCTTGCCTTGTCTTAGGGATCCCAATAGTTGGATTGGCCTACAACACAACGTTTACTCAGCTGACTTGTCTGCCTTTGATATGAAGATCAACCTTTTCAGGTTGACACTTCCATTAGGCATGCGGTGTGAAGGCCTCTGGTCTACTTTTGATCGATTATTTAAAGCGAAGTTCGGGATCCCATTAATTCCCGTGGTCTTATTGCTTTCGATACGTGCCGTAGTTTCTACGGATCCCTCAGTTGAGACTGGTGGTATTATCCCTTTTTCATCTGCTGTTTCCCGTGGTAATGTGAATCCATCTTTCATTGCAAGTAGGCTGCGCACAATTGACTATTTTGTATGAACTTCCCCATGGGTTGTGTCGCAATTGCTCCCCGAGCGCCAGAAAAGATTATTTTTTCGCTTTTAATCAACTTGCGGAGCTGCACCCGTTTCCTCTGCAATTCTCTTCATAGTTCATAATTCTCTGACTCTCCTAAGTTGATCGATTTCCAGCATTGATTTTGTAGTTTTGGAAAAAGGTTGAAGTACTGGCATCGTAATAATGAACACAGTTTACGTTATTATTTGTCGCGCAGTAGATGAGAAAGTATGTAAGTAAGAGTATTAGTAGAATCTTGTTTGTTACAATGTTCTGAAGCACCGAAAGGCATACAAGTTTTTTCTCCATAATTTTATACCAAAGAGTGACATCATCGACTGGCTTCACAGGTTTATCTACCAATGTCCGAATTGCAATCACTATAGATGTGGTGATATCTAACCGGGTAACAATACAAGCCGTGCGTAGACGACTACGTCTTCAGTACCCAATAAAACCCCAAAACTTAGAAAAGAATTATAGCCCGCTTACGAATTCAACGAAATATACGCGAAATGGGAATCACAAACCAGTCTTTAATATTTTTATTTAACTACATTACTCAGTTGCAGTACCAGATTATTACCCTTAGAAGTGATCAATCAATTAAATCCATTAATGCCCCTTCCGATTGTAAAAGTACCTAACTTTCCGGCGCATCGTCATGTTCGTGTGAAGTGAATTTAAATCTTTTTTTCGTTTTCGTAACTTTATCAGCAAACAAATGAACGAACAATGAACGAAGCACAATCCCAAACACAAGTGTTAAAAATTTTTAAATTCTTTATCAAAAAAAAACAAAAAACTTTTCGGGATTTCATGAGGGAGGACGAGAGGTGGACGGCATACAATTCCAAAGAAGAAATGTATTTGCGGAGTAATTGAAGTTGAAACGATAACGAGTACTGAAGAGTACACTCCCCTGCCTACCCGTCCCAATGAGATAAGACTTCATAATAAAATACTATTGTTCGCAGGTTCTCACCCGCTTCTAAGATAGATAGTAAATAAGAGGATGATTGTGACGATGCACAGTAGAGTCGTATGACCGATGCATGTTGTTGTTAAAAAATAAACAGGCACGAATGCAATTTAACTCCCAAGTGAATTTTTTGTCAAGCTGCACGCTTGATTGCTATGATTTCAAAAACTTAATCAAAAACTTGATCAAATTCTGTTTAAGAGTTATCGCTTGGAATGTAAAGTGCATTCGTTCTGAGAAAGAAAAACTGGCATAAACTAGACTTACTTGGACGACAAATTTGTATGGAAAACGACGCCTGGCTTGCCACTTCTCAATCGGGTTCATGAAGAAAAACTGCAGTTTCCTACGCATCCGCTCCTCATTGAATAGAGCCATCGGTGACATTCCTTCGATGCAAGTCGAGGACGCTGGCATTTCGACGTAACCATCATCGGTGGATTGCTGTCGGACATCCTCAGATCGAATCGTTGATTGTCCTGGTGATTTGATGCGTCCACCAGCAGTTGAAGACGGAGTGGAGGAGTCTCTATTTGCCGCGTTTTGAGCGCTTATTCTAGCAGCTTGATGGCGCTGATGGTTAGTGTAATCCTCGTCACTTTCACAGCAGGAATTTTCAGCTTCACCGTCTGGGCTCATTTTGTTAGGAGTACCATTAGCCCCGAGTTGACTCATCTCGATTGCAATGCCTTTTAAACCAATTTTTCGGATCACAAGTGGCCTTAAGACGATGCAATTTACTTCCTTTTGTTTGTTTCGTTATTTTTATTGTATTATTGACCTCGGGATTTTCTTTTTATTTTCGTTATGAGACGTCACTCTGGTTACGGACGGGACGACAAATTAGTAGTTGGTTGATATCTGCGAAACTGGGGAAAGTGTTTTGCGTTTTCATTTCTTTGTTTTTTCCATTTATCAGCTGATATTGACAGTGCTGCTGTGCAGCTAGTGGCCGATAGATGGAAGCCATGAAATCTGTATTACCTACAGCTGGAAATGCAGTGTGAAGAGTCTTCAACGGAAAAGATTTATAAAATTTTAAAAAATTTTACAAAAAAATATTTGCAATAAGAATTTAGATTTTTCTTAACAAAACATAAAAATTATGTCGGATGTGATATTCTCGCTGCACGATACGAGGACAAGGTGCAAATTAATCGGTCTAGCAATGAAATACCGGTCTGATACTAAAAGATCTGCAAAACACCCATCCACAGCTGCCGTCAGCCTTTTATTTAAAACGAAACGTATTGTATCCACAAATTGCTTAAGATTTGCAAAATGTGATAGTCAGAAAGAGCCTTGGTGGTTACGGTGATTGTTCCTACAATTCGTACTTCAAATCCGTCAGTTTTCCCAATGCCAATACCTTTGTAAGCAGTGTATTGTCCTGAAGAAATATGATTTTTTTTTCTTTCAATCCAAGACTCTTTCTCATAAATTTTTTCATTCGGTTGGTCCAGAAGACGAGTCAAATATAATTCATTCCTTTTAAGACCTTAATGGATCCTATTAACCTTTGAGTTTCCGCGGATTTCGTGATCAACGCCTTGTACATCCACTTTGATTGTTTTATGTGAGGTATTATCAAATTCCTCTTCTATGTCTTGGAATGCACAGAGCACTATATCCTTCTCTCGACAACGCCTTGCATGATTCCCGCGATTTAATATAGAGTAGTCTCCGTAGATATGCACTCTCTGCATACATATTGACAATGATAGTCGATGAGGTTTTTTAAGTTGTCAGTATTTGCTTACTTATTTACTGAGGTGACGCTGCAGTTTCGGGACAACCCTAGGCTTTAATCAATAATCTCTTCATTTAGTCAGTCTTTAGCTAACTTCATCCAGGCGCACCGTTTGATGCGAGTCCTTTCGCTTCTGCGTTGTTCATCCGGGTGGAATCTAAAACTCTGCGGGCTGGAGCATTGGGGTTGATTCGATCAAATGCGATATTTTTTACTAAGTCGATGTACATAGCTGTAAAGGTCACATAATTCGTTATTGAATTCTCTCCTCCAAAAACTTCTTCTTAGTTGTGCAGGATAGGCTCTTACTAATCAACTGACTTCTTTCTGATCTCTGCGTTGTTTTGTTGTGAGATATAAAAGCGGTGCTTTACTAGGCAAAGTCGTTTAATCACTCTGAGTTATTGGTGCCTATTGTGATATTCTCTTCAATTCCTAGATGTTTTGTGTCCCTTATCGTTGACAGAATGTATATGTGTACTCAGTATTGCTTTCGTTTACCGCTAAATCTCTTTTAGCTCTATACTCACAGCAATATCGTCGAGGCGAAAGCAAATAATTGCACAGACTTATGTAGGGTTTGGTGTTGGCTTGCGAGTTTCGAAAAATTATTTCTATGTACGTGAAAACGTCTCACAAAGCTCTCCATAATCGACGATCTCCATCATAAATCGAACTTGATCATCTCGAGTTATTTCAAGATTCACAGGAGTGTAAAAGTTAGATAGTGGGCGATTAAGTTGTTTAAGAAAGGATAAAACGTTCTACGGAATGCTGAGCCCACAGATGCCACTGCAATTGGCAGGGTTCCCTTTTCTTGTGTATTAAAGGATGCTGAGATTCCATTCATCAGGCATTCGCTTATTTGACGAGATTAGTGAAATTTGTTGGTTTATGTTCTTTACCATTTCCAGTTGCTTTAAATAGCTCGGTGTATTTTGGCTTGCAATTGTTTGGATATTGCTATCCTTATTTCACTTTATTCAGGTGGATGCAAATTGGCTATCGTCGTCTTGGATGAAGAGCTCATTCTGCTGACAGTGGTCTTCAACAGTCTGGAGAAGTAGTTTTGCTCTATTCCTAGCACCAACTGCACGCAGCCTATCGCAGGATGGTGAATATATCTGCTTTATTTATATCTTCGGGATAGTTCTTTGGCTGAAAGCATTCGTTGAACTTTAATATATAAGTCCTTTGCACACCAGAAGGAGCCGCGTAACCTAATCCTGATTCAGGAGGTAGTATCAGAGTTTTTTAACTCCACTGACAAGCGTACATATTTCTTCGAGGAAGAAAAGACTTCTTACCCAATGTAGTGCTGAACATTCACAGAGAATGTGTTAAAATGATTCATCCGCTTCCAAAGAGAATCGGCATTCTGTCTCAGGCACCAATGGCCTGTGAGACAAATTACCCAGTTTTTAATACCTTTCTTCTATAAGTTAAGGATTCTCTTATAGGAATATGGCTTGATTAATTGTTTGTAATGTTTAAGCTCGGAACATATTCCCAGTAGGCTAGATGAAGAAGACACTAAGCCCGTGCTCAAAAACAGTGTGATATCCACCCACCAAACTCACCTCCTCTCCTACACCCGGTTCTAAGACTTAGCTGTTTGGCTCACTCAGCTTGGAAGCCTGCTGCACTGCGTTTCCTTATCGCTCCTGTCTTCTCTCTTATGTTACCAGCCGATGCCGCTTTTCATAATATCGCTTTAACAATATGAAGGTGCTCTACATCCTCGACTGCTCCTATGCAGTCTGGGCAATAGGGATTGTCCGTCTGCTTTTATACGAATTCGTCTTCAAGCGACCAGCCCACATTTAGGAGTCGTTGAGTATTATCGATTCTAACACTCTTCTTCTGTTTTTGTTTCACTCTATTGCGTCCGAATAGAGAATGTAATACATCGTTGTAATACTGAGTTGAACGATTGTTCTTCAAGCGCTGCCCGACTATCTGAGAAGATATGTATTCTGGCGCCCTTAATACATTTACGAAGGCAAATCTGAATGGCATAGACCTCGGCCTGGAATTCAATAGGATATATTCCCAAAGGTATCGAGACTTTGGCGTTGGATCCAAAGGCGCTAGTTCTAACTCCAGATTTCGTCTTTGATCCGTCGGAGAAGTGAGGTTTCTGAAAAGCCAACTATAGAATATTGAAATTGTTCTTGTAGTCGATCCAATTTAATAATAGAAATAAGCCTTATAAAGCTCGAAGTTATCTGATCTAAAGCTCACACCAACAAAACAACACGAAACCTCTCAAATTAAATATTCTATGAGCTAGTAAGTGGGCTTAATCTCTGAATAAATGAATATGTAAGTATTACATGAATTTTAAACGTTGCAAATTGGCTAAAGCCTATACGGTGTCGAATTTATTAATACTTCACAAAATTAGTAATAAATTAGTCTACACACACATATTATTATTTCTCAAAGTTGCGGTTCATTGATCAGATGAGTTTTTTTTTTTTTTGTTATGCTTATAAGGTTTACAATAAACAAATAAACATGGCACACTAAAGCCAAATTTGGCGACGATTTCACGACTACCGCAAAAATTGGGACTTTCTCAGACGCCA
The DNA here is from genome assembly GCA_946965025.1 of Blera fallax. Taxonomy (NCBI): domain Eukaryota; kingdom Metazoa; phylum Arthropoda; class Insecta; order Diptera; family Syrphidae; genus Blera; species Blera fallax. Next base: position 25,445,825 of record OX337245.1, read on the forward strand.
ATTTGGACAATTTTTGCGTTAGGATTTGGGCCTACATCCCTTCAAAGTCGTATTAGCTCAAGAGCTGAAGTCAAGCGATCACAGATTGCGTCGAGAGTTTGCTGATTGGACACTTGAGCACTTGGAAAATCATCCTAATTTCGCTCGAAAAATCATTTTGTAAAACCAGGCGCATTTTTGGATTAATGGCTTTGTTAACAAACAAAATCGCCATTATTGGTGCGAGAAAAACCCACAAGTGTTACATGAAAAGCCGTTGCACCCCGAAAAATTTGGCGATTGGATCATCTCACGACGAGAATTTAGGAGAATTGGTCGCCGCGGTCATGTGATTTGACACCCTCAGACAATTTTCTTTAGGGCTACGTCAAAGCACATTCCGATAATCCAAAGACAAAGACACACAAATGAAAGGGATCTACAAATCCGAAAGGCAAATTGAGAAGCTTTCTCATGACAGTTATTACTCGCGGACGTTTGTCAGACATTCGCGAAAAGTGGGACCGTGAAAAAACTTTTTGGTGTTTCTGAGATTTGAACGACGAACCTCCAGCTCAACGATCTAACGCACTAACCACTTGAGCCACGGTGCCCACTTCTATTGCGGTCATATAGCCGAAAATTTTGGACAGCATGGTCGAAAATTGGTGCGATCGGGTGCATCGCTTTAAATAAATGGTCGACACTTGAGCGATACCTTGTTCCGAACATAGCTGCATTGTCCAAGCTTCAATTAATGCCAAACCATTGTTGTTTTATTAAAAATTGAAATCCTATCACTCTTAAGACTCTATAGAATGCCTAGGTTGAAGTAAAAATAACTGTCAAGTATGTCAAAAATTATTTTATAGCGTGTTTGAAATGAGAAGTGTATTTTCCTGAAAAATCAATTGCGAAATTCCAAATGAACGGATGCAAAGGCGTAGGCGTAAAGTCAAATAAACCACACATCAACCGCTTAAGATGGCTAGGACATATAGCACCAATCCTTCGACCCGCAGAGTCGTCGAATCGAGCCCGGAAACGTAGTGGATGGAGACCTCGTGCATGAACAGAAGAGGACCTCAACCGACTTGGAGTGGGCAACTGGACGCAGTTAGCTAGGGATCACGCTAACTGGAGAGGCTTGTTGTTTGAGTCCCAAGTTTACGCTGAACTGTACCGGCATCTAGCAAGTATGCAAGTAATCCTGAATGGTTCTTTCGTGGCGCTGAAGCAAGGCAGAAACTTGAGAGAAATATTTTATAAAAGATGTACATACGAGTACGCATCATGTATTTAAAAAATATTTTGAACGTTGCAAATTATTTGAAGTTCATGTGATGCCGACTTCTGTTGGTGATCCCATTCGAGTTTCCTATGTTGGTAGCACTGTAAACTAAGCAGCTGTCAATAAGCACCTTTTTCAAAGTGTAACTCTGGTAACGCCAATTGGCCACCAAGATAATGCGATTTAGGGCTGTCGTCTGCAAAAAAGAAGTAGGTTGTTCCGCGTTCTTCCGCGTGTTGTCTCAAAAGTTTGTCTTAAACGGTGTTAAATAGTAAGGAACTTTCGTAGCTTTTGCCAACCTTCACTGAAAATTCTTCCTATATTCCTGATCACAAGGAATATAGACGCCCGATTGCGGCAAACATAACGGCTTTCTTCAAAGTATGAGGATCATAATGAAAAAAACATCATGATTCCTTAAAGGATTTGCATCCGGTATTGGTTGATTTTGAAAAGCATTTGACAGACAACAAAGAGTTCTGATATCGGTGGCGCTAAGACATCGAGGAGTTCCAGAACCCTACGTACAGGTGATCATGGACATGTATGTATGACGGAGAAAAGACAGGAGTAAGATGCCCCGCCAGAGTCATCGAAGAGTTCCCAATTAAAGTCGGTGTACCAGGGAAACGTCTGAAGTCATTTGCTATTTATTTCAGTCCTAGATTATTTGCTTAAAAGAAAAGTGACGGACTCCAAAGTTCATTAGTTATTCTTTTCTGACGATGCAGCCATCATAAGTGAGGATCAAACGTCCCTGCAAGGAGCACTTGGTGTATGGGTAGATGTTTTGTAAGGAAATGGGTATAGAATTAGTCAAAAAAAGACAGAGTACCTGTACTGCCTATTCTCTGATCCATTCCGACCTAGTCCAGACATTTATTTAAATGGAAAAGTGATTCCCGAGTGCGAAAAGTTGAAGTATCTGGGACCTATAATCAATAGCGGAGCAACCACTGATAACGACATCAATTATCGTGTAAGCGTAGGATTGATGAAGTGGCAGGAAAACTCTGCTATCTTCTGTAACCGGAAAATGTTCCCTAAGCTGAAAGGAAGGAAGGCTTTACACCCCAGAGTAACAATTAGATGTTCAAAGATCCAAGGAAGCCTTAACGTCAAAGAACCCATCTCTAAAAAATTGGAGCACGATCGGCTCAGTTGGTATTTTCATGTTCAAAAGAGGGATCCTACGAACCCTATCAAAACGGCAATATCAATCAACGTTCCTATTCAAGGGCGGAAGAGAGGCAGGCCAAAAAACTTCTGAATCACACCAATGCAAAAACAGTAGCATTTGATTGGCCTCAGTGAGAAAGTGATCCGAAACCGGGAGGCCTGCAGACACAGAGGTCAAATCGGCCCCACAGGCGGACCAGTAGGGATGCAGTTAAGTTGGTGGGTTATGATCTCTATAATATTGATCATAACCTCGCCGAACAAAGGAAACGAAGAAGAAGAAGACTCCCGAATACGGAGAAGATTGATTTCCATAAATCTACGTGTTTTTCTTTATAAAAAGTTCGGAAGCTCATGGTCTACCAAATTAGTATTAGATCAGCTTACACATGGTACTCGTCAACGATCACAAGACTTTTATTACTATCGTGCACTCTATACTCATAAAACGAAAACACATTAATTTTCACTTTAAACATACACAATCTATTTTCTTTTAGTTCAAATTTATGTACATACCTATTCTCAAATGTGTCAAGAACGCACGACGAGATACAAGATTTTCAAGCTTAACAAATAATTCAAACAGCCTGCAAGGTTCCAGTAGCTGATTGGCATTGTTTCTCTTGACTAAAATGATGATGGACTACATAAATGCATCCCAAAAGACAACATATCAAGTTCTCGTACTATGACCCTAATTTCTATATTTGTATACGACTTAAACGGTAAAAGCAGCATGTCTCCTAAATAAAACCGGCTTCTAGCCACACCACCTATGTAATTTGGTCACCTAATCAGATTCTTTTTTTGTAAATAAATCTCGTTTCGTTTGCAGATGAATTTCCATACACCAAGTAGGATAGGCCTTATATTGGGCTCGGAACCAGCTAAGATATACGGATACTCACGCATTCGACATTAAACTGGACAGACAATACCTACAACTTTACTCATTCTGTAGATCATTATGTAGATTTTAAAATGGACAACAAACTGTCAATGTGTCCGCGAGAAACGCCCAGGTTAATCCGATACAAAGCGCATGAGTGTGATTGGCGTTTTTAGCGCGCTTGTAATTTTTTTTTTTTGTTTATAAAGCATCTATTGAAATTATTTTGACACAATCATTAATTTTTTTCGATAAAAATTTCCTCATAAGCGTGAAATTTTATCTGAAATCCCTGACAAGTGAAAATATTTACATTTCGTTGGATAAAATTTACGGTGGTGCGTGGTGAGTAACGTTTCACTTAATGTATCCGTATCTCTGGCACGACAACAATTTCTGTGGACCAAGTCAGTTTGGAGTGATAGCAATTAAGCTTGAATTTATTAACCCGGTACTAAGTGATGACTATTATTGTGGCAGTGATGGAGTGTGAATGCTTGAGAATTCGATGAATAACAAATGATGGTAATAAATCAAAACCAAATCAATTGTGTATTGGAAGAGTCTTCCATGAATCGATAAGAATTTGATGTTCATCAGCGTGTTGAAATCGAAATTCTTGAGGAGCCAAGAAAAAAAAATGTGAATTTCAAAAGGTATCGTATGTCCAATAAATATCGAGGAGCTTACAATGATTTCAGATATTGCATCACGCATTTTCAGGCTACTTAGAAAAACGAGGTTGTCCTCTGCAGCAGTAGAATCGGACTATAAATTTTGTTTACTAAGACAGTGCTACTGTTGGTTGGATGCGTTCGAACTTCTCGAGACATGATGCTGTTGAGGGATTCTTTCCCAAGTCACATATTTGGAGAGTCCACAGAGACTTGAGTTTTTTGCTTACTATCGCGTATAAGGTGCACTCTTTCACTTTCTTCTAGCCATCGACAATGCCTACATGAACAACCTTCTCAAGCTCAAGGGATTGTACCGTAAATAACTATTGTAGCATTTTGGCCACGTTGATCTATTTATTAAGAAAATTGGCAAGACTCTTACCCCTGAGTACGATAACTCTAGTAAAACAGAGCCTTTCCTATCCGAACTGCGTCTGATAGGCAGGACAACTTATTCTTTGGTAGAAATAAATAAAAGGAACTGTGTACAAATGTATATACATATGTATGTGTATATTTGGTAGATATGTGACTCCCCTCGCAATACTTAGCAAGGGTATCAGATATGGCATCACAGTTGATAGGAACGACACGGGTGATAGACACGACCATCGAGGCAGTACAACGGGACAGAAATGAGGATATTGGCCTGGGAAATGCACAGCTGCGGGAAATGTCGTTCTGCGGAGCACGAGAAAAATTAAGAAGAATCCATCTCATCTTATTCCATTTCGTTTTATTTTATGGAAATTTCATCTCATTATTCGACGTGCATGGAGAGGGAGGACTTGCCTCCGACATATGTATGTATAGGTGAAGCGTCGAATAGAACTATCTGCATACTTACTTACTTATTGGGATCCCGACCCGTGAAGAGTCTCTGCCTAAGACACTGCGACCTTCATTCCTCCGGTTCCGGGCACACTGGTGCCAGTTCGTCAAGCCAAGCTTTCTGACATCCATGACTGCCTGATTCTTATAACGAGAACTTCGCTTTTCTTTGTCGTTGCGAATCGTGAGGGCTAAGATTCGAAGGCTCTTTTAACTGGAGCTTTAGCGTCCATTTGCTCGATGTGACCGAGTCAGTGTAGTCAACCTGTTTTGGTCTTTCGGTCTTCATCCACATCTTGGTACAGCTTTTAGAGTTCGCTTTTAAATCTGCTCCTCTATTCGTCATCCTGGCATATGGGACCGACTATTTCGAAAGTATTTTTCGAAGGAGCTCAAGATATGCTCCACTAATACGCTCAGTACCCGTCGCCTTTCTTCTTCTTTTCTTCGTGTTAGGAGATTTGAACCCAGTTGTTTTGCAAAATCGTAGTAAGAGCAGACTGCTGGGGTGATTACCGCCGTATTTCTACATAGGTGTTAGGTGTCGTTATTGGAGCTAACACTTAATTCGAAGTAGGGGATCCCCTTAACTACCTTGAAGTTGCAGTTGTCGATTGTCACGCTTGGTCCTAGTCGGTGGACAGAGGTTGGTTTGTTTGTCGACAGAAAATATTTATTCTTTATACTTGTTGAGCTTTATACCAGTAGCTCTAGCCTTTGTTTCAATTGCCGTGAAAATCTCTGCAATGGCTTGCTAAGAAAGCCCGATAAAGTCGATATCTTTTGCATATTCGGCAGCAGATAGTACCTTCCAGCTCTTCGTACTATCTCCTCTAGCACTAAATTGAACAAATCACATGACAGCATATTTTCCTGCCGGATTTTGGCACATGTCTTGAAAAGTTCCGAGGTGGAGCTTTCAAAATTTGTATAGTGCGTGTTTTCAGCGTAATACAGCAAAGTTTTCTCAGGGTCCCGGATTCACCTATCACCTTTAAGCAGTGCATGTTGTCATACGCAGCCTTAAAGTCGATATACGGATGGTGTGTTTGGACTTAAAATTCGTTGGTCTTTTCAAGGATTTGTCGTAGCATAAAGATTCAGTCTATAAGGCACAAAAATGTGGTGCAGAAAGACTGAAGTTATTCACGCAGTGCGCTGGAGAGGATCCTGTATGCGATATTTGGCAGGGATATGCCTGGTGCAAGACACAGGATCGCCTTTTTTGTAGAGGGGTCAGTAGAGCTGACATTATAGTCATCGGGCATGCTTTCGCTTTCCCATACTTTACTAACGTTGTAATGCATGATCCTAATCAGAACATCGCCTCCATATTTGAAAAGCACCGACAGTAAGCCTTTGGGGCCGACAGCTTTATTGTTCTTTGTTGTTCATAATGTGCTACGCCAACCTCCTCCAAACTGGGAGAGAGACCTACTTTATCATCTGGCTGCCAGATATCTTCTTGCGGTGTCACTCTCTGATGTCCATTAGTAGCTGGTGGAAGTGTTCCTTAAGTTAGTTCATCTACAAGTCCCTGCGCGTCGGTGACTACGTTTCACCCACTATTTCGAAGACCTTGTGTTCCGCATACGATACAGAAAGATCTAAGGTAGGAAGAAGATTGCAAAAGAGCGAAACTTTGGGAGGAGGAGGCAAAGATAGGCCAAAGAACTTCTCGGGAACTAAAACCGGAAATGAGGTAAGGTCTGTAAAAACATCAAGAAGTACCGGTTGCGCATTCTTTTAACGGGTCATTGTAAACTTAAGAAGAAATGGGTGTGATGCAACATGGAACTGCAGATTCTGCGGAGATGCTGAGGAAACTCCAGGGCGCTTTTAAAAAGAATGTGGAACACTGATCCACAAAAGAAGGAAACACCTGGATGCCTACCAACTATCAGAAGATCCACTCTAGGTGATCCGTCTCCAGGGGCGTCTCTCTCATGACTATGGTTTTTATACGTACAAGGATATTTATCTCGGCGCACAACCTCTAACTAGAAGGCCGGTTCCTTTTAGAGATCCCTTGGAAAGAAGGGGCCGGCTTAGCCGCTCCTTATGGATCTCTTCTTCGAACCTCTTACAAGATGTTCATCAAGTAGTTTGACCTGACTGGAACTGTGGACGCCGCCGTTGACTCAATCGTGGAAGGGCCCTCGCCACCATCCGGAAACAGGATAGAGTGCTTTAGTAAGAACATTCCTTGCCCGTTCTCCTAAGGCATTAGAAGCCAATCTGTAGTTAAGGTACTAGGCACTCAAGCTTCAGCGTGTGGACGTGAGAATAGAAGTTGATAGACAAAGGCGAGTATGTCGACACTTGTGTCATCATAGAATACGCTTGTCAGTGCGTCCTGTGAATTTTGGACAGTGTCAGATGATGCTATAAATGTGTCATCGCGGGTAGTGAATTACAGACGATCTACGATGCCTAAACTCCAGAACTATTGGCCTCAGTCAAAGATATCAACCTAGAAGAAAGACAGCGAAGCTTGGTAGAATGATATGGAACGTATCTTTGTAAAAAAAAAGATGGGGCTATCGACTCGTACCATAAATTTGAGAAATATCAATATTTTAAATCATGTGATAGCATAGAGCAAAACTAGTCATGAAGAAACTCCGACGATGTGTATTAGTGTGGTGTTAATTATTACCTAGGCATTCCTGACAGCGATTATCCAGGTTGTCCGGGCTACCAGAATCTTTAGAAGATTACCACATCCCTTGGCGCAACAACAAAACAAAATGCTTTTGTCTACCATTCGAAAACTCAAAGGGGGTGCATAATATTTTGTACTCATCTGGAAGCCCGAGTCATCTTTTCAAGAAGTCTTACAACCAGACGGGTAGCTACCGAAAATTCATTCATTCATTTCCAACAATCTTTTCAAAGATTGAAAATGATAAGTCGGCAACTGCTTTGAATATTAAAAATTCGTTTTCTCCTAATAAATTACACGTATTCCGCGCACTCACTGAATCACAGATCAGCCACATTATTTACTGCTTTCGATACCTTTTATGTGTTCTATACCTACGAACAGTTAAAATCAAATTCTTTTTCAAACCACAAAAAAAGAAATGTGTAAACTTTATTTATTTTGACATCACATTTTCAAAGAACATTAACAGCATACAGTCCCCCCTGGTCATTATGTAAATTTTGAAAAATGATCTAATCACTTGTTTTTATAAAAGTCATCCATAATACCTGACCACGCCGCCCTATGGTTGATTCTTAAAATTTTGTGGTTCTCTTTGGTTTTCTTTTTTGGATGATCATTGATAAGCGCTGGTTTTTTTTTTGCTAAAAAGTTAGATTTGTCATGATTCTTGTCATTGGTCTAGCTAGCAATTTTACCACCGAATACAAATGAACCTTCGATAATAATTAATGAATGGGTACAATGAACAGAGAAATAAAACGCGTACAACTTCAAATGCTCAGATATCAACAGGTTCGTTCAGTAAACGGCTGAAAAAAAAAATTAAGAAAACTAATTTGAGAGACAAAAAAAAGGGACAGAACAAGCACTTTTTTTCGGTGTTTACCTGCATAATTAACTTTTCAAACAGGTAACAAAAAATCAAAAAAAGAAACAAAAAATTCAATCAATATTACGGGAGGAACAACAACAGCAGCAACAACAACAAAAAAAAAAAAAAAAAAAAACTACCACAACATCAGAAGCAACAAGACAAAATCGCTGAGGAATGCAACAGCAACGAATTACGGGCCGTTCCCCTTTTGTTGTGTTATATAATGTTTCCTTGCGCCCGACCGACCCGTCAAAATCTTTTATATTCCATCCAACTATACAACACACTACTGTTCAACCGTTGCTGTTATGTTTTCTGCATATAGACGACGGCTTTTATTATTTGTGGTCGCCTCAGAGATAAAGACCCTCATTAAGCAGGCCTTATCACTGTTATAGATGTGCACAAGCGATCAAGGCTGTTATCCCTTTATACCTGTTTCAAACTGCACTTACCTGGCTATTGTACGACATTGTTTAGTTTTTTCTTTAGTCCTAGCGTCCTTTATTTTTATTTTTTTTGTTCCTGTAAACTGGATGCCTTTGTCAAAGTTTTGATGACACAATACAATGTACATACACCTGGGTACCTCTCGTACATGTAGTGGTTACCTCGGTAGACCCACACTGTGCGATAGTCAAAACATTGAAACAACTTTCTGTCTTACTCCCCACATCGACCAGCTACTGTACGATAAACTTTCCTTCGCGGGCGCGCGCTCGATCCTTTTAAATAAAACGAAAAACCAACTTAAAGTGTGCACGGGCACGACCATCGTTTGCCCTGCAAAAGATGCATTCATAAATTCTGTTAAGTTTATGTAAGGAAACACGCACAATACAAGGTACAATATCAACATCGGAATCGGGCGTATCCCAGGACGGATGTTGTTGTGCACCAACCATTTAGAGACGGGAGGGAGGCAAGAGATGCTGCTGGCCGATGCAGGGCTAAAATTGTATCGGATTCGTGTAAAATTCGTATAATGGAAGACCAAATAGCCGGACCATTCGACCGGTCGACTCTTCCGATCGACGTCGATTAGAGTGCAATGGAATTCCTCATGCAGTTCGGTCTTGGGTTCACAAACTTGACTGACTGCATTTTCTAAATGTAATCGCCTATTCGATGGGATGCATGACGACGACAACGGCGAAAACGAATACGACAACAACAACAGCAGCGACGACGACAACAACTTCGACTACGACAACGACGTCGAAGACGATGACGATGACGATGATGCTGATGATGTGTATAGAGATGGTGGCTGTATCAATCTATCTGTGATCGTGCATTCCCCACGTTTTGGGGATTAAATACTTTTTTTCTTGAATATTTTTGCACAACTAGTGCTAAGCCTTTCGGATTGTTCGATACCTTATCAATGACAATCCCCAGTCCTTGGTTTATGCGAGTATCTTTGGTACCAAGAGCCCACATCAATACTCGTATAAGAAGATTTTCCTGCATGGATGGATGCATTTTTTTCCACCCTATGATGCATTATACTCGTAGTATAAATACACCTACCTCTGGTGGAATACAAGTTGCTGAGCTATTTTTAGCACATGGATCTATGATTCATTGGGATTCTTAAGAGCTCGTCAAATTTTCTGTCAAACTGGCTTTGAGATTGAAATGAAAATCAATATGCGAGTATGTATGTAGGTATGTACTGCGTTGTAAGTTGTTGAACAGAATTTCAAGTTCTTAGAAAACACATCAGAAAAAATGTTTAAGCGATGCTAGGTGTTCCGTAATTTGTGGCTACGCGTGTGGTTGCCGAGTTTTTGCTTTTTGGTCGACTTTGGATCAGCGTTGCTGCGTCAAAAAAAGTGTTTGTGTTACTTTACGCAAAAGCGGTAGTATGCCAAAAATAGCTTGTAACGACCACAGAATTAGGCAACGATAAGTACTTGGAATTACCATCACGGACGACTGTCTACCTAATTTTAACATCAGTCAAAACTTCAACACTTGATTTCCTCAGTACAAAGGCTCTTCAGATGATAATTGAACAATCAATTCGGCGGCGTAAAAATCATTTGTCAGCCCTACTCAGGTCAGTATTTCCATCCCTCGAGTCATTCGGCTCGCAGAGGATGGATTAATCTGCCGCCCTTCTAGGAATGTAATAAATAATTGGCACATTCGTGGAGTCTGATAAGAAGCCGCATGCAGGAATTCCTCAGATGGTATAAATCCACTCACCAGATTGTTTCGGAAATGCCCAGGCATGTCACAATATACGATGTATCTGGTTAACGTCGGGTGTTTTTTAAGGTGCAAACGGGTTGATTGCCCATAAAATTGTTTGATCGTCGATTATTTTGTCGATTGTTTTCAATGCCTTCTGATAGAGTTATGGTCGCCAGACTTGATGTCCCTGTTCTTCACAGCCAGGAAAATTACAATTCAGGAAGTTGTTCAGCGCGTTCGCGTCAGAGTCTTTCCAGCTGCTATTTCTTAATAGAAAACATCTGGAGGTGAGCCTTGGAAAAGGTGTTTCTCAGAGGAGCCGCTTCTGTAGTGGATTCTATAGCGTCACAAAAGTTTGTATACAAGTTCTTCTTGGCAGACCTAAGTTCTTTCTTGAGCAGCTTAACTTTCTCTCTATATGTTGACCATTTGATAGCTTCCTCTTTAGCGAGGTACCAGCTATAGCTTCAGGTATGCAAGCGTTTTGCTATTATCTCATTCCATTCCGGCGGATGATTCCTTTCGCTGGTGCGTCTAACAGGGCAGGCCTTTCCAAAAGAGCGGACTACCGTTGGTTGCTTTTTAAATCACTTCGAGTGATTTTAGATCCCGTCTGCATAGATGGTGAGTGGAGAAAAATATTCAACGATGAGCTACATGGTTAGGTTAAGCAAATGGGTGCTCTAAATATAAATCTCAGGAGTTTATTCAGCTCAGTGTTTATTGGATCATCCAGCTCCGCAGGGAAGTAGCTCCCAAGTTTGTTTCCTCTTCGTCCCTGCAATTCCTGTGGGGTAGTCCTAGCCGTGCTGCATGATTGTCTATCACAGAGAGTTCCGTCACGACGCTGACAGCTATACGAATATCCCTGCGACTGAGTTTCTTGTCATAGACTGGCCATATTGATTTGGCTATGCCTATTTACTTTAATGCTTTAATGGCTGCTACTCAAATCTCGATATATTCCACTGGTTCAGAATTGCGGCATGACAATAGCGTTTAGCCAACCATAGTTTCCCGATTTACAAAAAAATACAAAATTGAAATACTTGGCGCAACGGACGTACATACATATATGGTCCAGGGCCTAGCTTCTCGCGACCATTCGTGTTTTGCGTGTTATATTTTTCACACAAATGGAAGGGACCTATCATGTCCGAAAGGCAAATTGAGAAGCTTTCTCTTGACAGTTATTACTCTCGGACGTTTGTCAGATATTTGCGAGAGGTGGAACCGTGAAAAAACTTTTTGGTGTTTCTGGGATTCGAACGTCGAACCTCCCGCTCAGCGATCCAACGCACTAACCACTTGAGCCACGGCGTCCACTGATTTGCCGCAGTAAATATCAAGTGGAAGAAGATTCAGTATTGTTTCCAAGGCTGCTGTAGGTGTTGATCTCGTCACTGGTACCCCCAGGCAGCCTGCCCTTTGAATCTTTGTCACGCTTTTAAGATGATATTGCTTCTCCAGCGCCTTCCACCGAACAATTGAACCGTAGGTTAAAATTGGTCTTACTACCGCAGTGTATAGCCAGTACATCCTAACCTTACGTTTAAATTGACGAGCTACGCATGTACATCACCCAATCGGAAGATTCTCTCGAACCGGAAAATATTTAAATCCATCCCCGAGGAACAACGCAGTAGAGAAAGAGCGCGACTCAGGTTGCGCACTGAGTAGAGACGCTTGTTGGTTGAGGCCCAGGTTGAGATGGAAAGAACATGTGGAGTAATATTGCAGCCAGAAGAGTCCTTAAATTCACCACAGAGAAACGGAACACTAAAGAAATACAAGAAATAAATTGCAATGGGCAGTTCGAAAGGAAGCTAGGGGTAATGGGCTGGATTAAGCTATTGGGTTGATGAGAAGAAGAAAAGATTCGACCTCCTTGTGGACCAATTGTGATGGCTTATCGGGGTTGTTAGTCCAGTTTATGTAGTGGTAGTGTAGTGTAGGCCTGGGCAATGGCAGAAGAAGTGAGGTGTGTTCTCGAAGGCCTCTTCATCACCGCAGCCTTTGCATTGTTCATTGTGTGGTTTCTTAGAAGGTTATGGCCAGTGACTGCACTTAAAATAGTGCGTCAGCTATCTCCTTCCTGGATATGCCGCTGTGACCAGGGACTTCACTACTGTAGCCAGGAAGTCTCATTGAGCTGTAACGTTAATTCTGTGGAGAATATGCCTAAGACTGGGTACTTTGTCCGTGGCTTGCCAAACTACGTTACCATATGTGAGACCTATAGCCTCACAATTGCCGTATAGACCCACAGTGCTATCTTAGGATTTGGTAGTTACCTTCTGCCGAAGATATGGTTACATGTTTGTGTAGAAAACTGTCGTTGCGCATTGCCATTGAGCTTCCAGCTAAGTTTCCTGTGGAGTATGATTCGCAAGTAAAGGGTCTTCTATTAAGAGCCTTCGTTTTAAATTTCGCGATGTTTTTTTAGCTTTCAAACATTCGTTGGCAGCTGTCAAGCTAAATCTATAAGCTTCAAGAAAATGGGACGATATAGATATGCATATATGTATGTTTCATTTTTAGCGCATATAAGCTGTGAAAACAAGCTATTTCGCAAAGAAAGTTCGTATTTCTTTCTGTTGCTATGAAGTACCATCTCGGCCAGCTATTGTGAATCAGATCTTTAAATTTGAGTCAACCGGACACGTAAGTGATTATGAAGATTTCAACTTGTGCTCATAAAGCCAAGTTAGTTGAAAAAATTGCTACTATGATTGAAAGTGTCGCTCAAAATTCAAACCAGCTTACCAGATCTTGGAATGCATGCTTCAAAAGTTCAGTTGATTCATGAATTGAAGCCAACGGACCATGGATAACGTCGTGCATTCGCTGATTGGATTGGATATTAGAAATGCAGGCAGATGATGCTGATTTTTTCGAGAAGAGGCCCACTTCCATCTGCCAGGTGTCGATAATAAGTAGAATTGTTGTATCTGGGACATCAAAAATTTGAGAGTAATTGTCGATTCCCATTCGCGATGAGGGACAGTTTGGTATGATTCTTGGGTTCGCGGCATCATAGGGCCATATTTCTTCGAAAATGAGCCGTCACAATCAATATATAGCACTACCGAACATTGCAAGCCTATTTTTTTCGGCCTCGAATTGGAGAATTGAATGATGTGTAGGAATGGGCTACGAGCTACACAAGCCCTCTGGCTTACATAGGTTTATGGCAGGATAAAGTAGATTTAAAACAAAACACACGGTACTTCAAAAAAGCAATTATAAAATATTAAAATCGCAGTACTTTGTAAAAACAATTAAATAAAAAAACTTATTTAATTACGTATTTTAGAATAAGGTAGTTGTAACGTTTATTTAAAGGTAGCTTCTAAGCTTTACTATAAGTTTATATTTTTGTACAAAAAAAATTTACATTCACTAAGTTTTTTAAAACAAATTGTCGTAATTTTTAATTACATAGTAGTAGAGTAAGTAAGTAAATAAATTTAGTTTTTTGTAACTCTAGCTCTAACTTGAACTAAAAATGAAGTGTCGGAACGATTGAAAAAACCCGACTGTACGACCCGAAGATTGGTTGAAGAGAGAGATTTATTAATTTTCCTATTTGGCAATTCCGTTCTTCTTTCTTTTTTAAATATAGAAATATTAAAAATATTGCCGACGGGCGCCAAATTCAAATTTTAGACCAATTATAAAATTATTTATAGTTCACAATGTTTATTTCCAATTTCGTGATTTTACATATTTACAATTCAAATAAATTCTATTTTTAAATTGGCAGTTTGACGATACAGTAATGTTACGTCGAAAGACATAGTTTATGCATTAGGTATAGGCCAGTAAGTTAGTAAGCGACCAAGAAATCATATTCCTTTAATAAGATGCAGTAATGGGTAATGGCAATGGGTAATGGGCTAAAAGCAATGAGGAAAAAGCTACTACTTTTGCAGGCCATCTAGCAAATACCTTTAAGCCTAATGATGCTACCTGTGATGAGCTTTTAAATCCCAATGAAAATACCAGTTCTATGATTACCCCGATTAAAATGCATGAGTTAAAATATGAGATAGGGCGATTAAAAGACAAAAAAGCTCCAGGTTTTGACCTGATCACTGCAGAAGTCCTGAAGCAACTGCCAAACAAAGGGTTAGTCGAACTCTTACAGTTAATGAATAAAACAATTAGCCTTGGATTGTACCAAGCGTCTGGAAAGTAGCTAACGTGATAATGATCCCTAAACCAGGTAAGGACCCTTTCGAGGTATCCTCATACACATAAACCAATATCTCTACTTCCCTTAACATGAAAGTTGTTTGAAAATTGATTTTTAAGCGTCTCAAACCAATCGTAGAGTCAAGAAACCTAATCCCAAATCATTTGATTGGTTTTGCGAAGCAAACACTCCACAATAGAATAAGTTCACAGAGTAACAACTGAAATCGAAAGAATGAAGGTCTACTCAATAAACTAAAAGTGTACCTGCCAGAACAGTACTTTCACCTAATGGAGTCTTATTTGACATCGCGTTACTTCAGTATAAAACAAGAAAACTACTACTGGAAAGAGCATATTCAAATCAAAAGACTGGAATTAGACAATAAATGGCGAAAATTAGAATGGCTTTTAGGCAGGAAGTCAGGATAGTCAATTAATACAAAATTTGTATAAACAGATCCTAAAACCAGTGTGGAACTATGGCGCTCAACTCTGGGGATGTGCGAGCCAGAATATCATCAGAAACAACGACCTCCATCGGTATCTAGGGATTCCTACTGTGCTTGAAGAGATCAATACTAGGGCCAAGGCACACGACAAGAGACTCCAGGAGTACATTAATGAGGAAGCAACAATTCTTCTAGATGTACATGAGACGATTGCAACGTATAAGAACGTCAGATCTGCATGATCATGCAAGGCGACCGCAAACTATAGGACTCGCCACGTACTCTACTAGATAGTAACAGAGCGACAACAACGAGCGAAAAGAAGCGCTCGGAGTGAACCTTACCTCCAACGCTTTGGATGGATTAAATCCCATCTATGCTCCTGTTACTGTCATTAAAATAGAACATACAACAAATTTCAATTATAATGCACTAAAAAAATAGTAAACTGTTAGCCATTTACTTTACTGAAAGCAAATTGCTCGTTGGTTTCAAAACTAGTCGCAGTGTAAACAAACATTTGTAATCCTTGTGGTTTATTATGTTTGAAATAAAAAAAAAAAAAAAGAGTGTGAAAATGTCATGAAAGAAATTCTATTCTTCAAAAGGATGATCATTTGCAAAATAAGCCGAGGTGGACATTTATCAGATATCGTATTCAACATCTATTAATAGAGAAAACTCTTTTGACTAAAGTTCAAAGTGCTTGCACAGGAATGTTGCCAAAAGTTCTGCTTCATTCCTGGCTGTTTTTGCCAGGTAATTGTGTGCAGGTTAGGCCCGATGTGAAACATCAACAAAAGTTAGGTGCTTACAACTAACTGCTAACTAAGTAGGTTAGGTTATAGAAGGGAGTGTAATTTTTAAGGCCTAATGACATTCACTCGGAGACCCAATGGGCCATCGTGAATCCCTTTTTTATGTGGAAAAAAGAATAAAGATATAGGGAACCAAACTTATCTTATTAATTACCAATTTGTACTTTTTATGAATCGAAGCAGGTCCAATATTTGAGCTGCTGCTACCTCTGCGGTACTTGCGAAGAACCTGGATCCTAAGTTACGTAAACGTCATTCTGCGGGGTGGGGCAGTGGCATTGCAGTTGTTGGATTGTCGAGCAGCAAAAGAGAGTGGATGAGTGAAGCCGGGATTTATCAGCCCAAATAAAATATCATAAAGTAGTTCACGGAGCAATTCAAAACACAAGCTATTGGAACATGCCCCAGTATGCCCCAGAGGTCTGCGTAATCCAAACCAAAGATGCGCCCAATTTAACAAGGCATACGGTCCGATAGCTAGGCCGTTATCAAGGTATTAAGCTCTCACCGTCTACAAGATCTACACTGGTATGGGATTGCCTTGTCTAGATAAACCGTCTGAGTGAGAATAACTGAGTCACCCTTAAGGAATGTGGTACACTAGGAAGGAAACAACTATTAGAAAAGGATCTGCCATCATTAGATTCACTCCAGATACTTCATCAAGGAATTGGACTGGAGGAGGTGTGCTCAAAGGCGCAAAGCGCTTAGATCTCTAAAATCAATCTATCTAATGCCAAAAGGATCTTTGTTTTCGTTTTACTTAGTTTCAGCCATAACGAACAAGAGGTGGCACTGCCCAGCCTGTATATCCAGGATTTTTCGGCCTCTTTCTCTACTATGCCGTCTAGTACATGGTACTATACATTCTGCCAATCGGTGGTAGTATGGATGTGTTCGTTGATATCCATTGCGGACCTCATACTTGCCAAAGCATCCGCTTTTGTTCCCTTCTATATTGCTATGTCCGGGAAACCAGTAAAGCTTTACCGAGTGGTGTCTGTCAAGTGTGGCAGTGATCACTGTCTCGCGACATTTCATAATCAACTGTCAAGTGTGTCATTCACTGAAGTAGTGATGCACGTCCATAGTGATAAAGTGCAGTACGGGTGTTTTGTTGTCAAAAATATCAAATTTGTTGTTGAAGTATAAAAAAGTAGTGCAGCGTGTTCAAAGTAGAAGTTGTACTAAAGCTACATTTGATTGTGTTCGAGCAGTAAAGATTCAAATAAATTCAGAATAGCGCTCCTCACTTTGACTAAATAGCTTCAAGAACTTAGACATACTTTCGAAATTTAAATCTAAAACATCTCAAGTCCTATCTACAGCCGAGGTTTATTGTAAGATAAAATGCCAAATAAAAACCAAGAAAACATCTTTAAGAAATGCTAATAATTCTACGTTTACATTAGTTTATTCGACTCAAGTTTAAAATCCATAAACCACTCGATAAACACCACGTCAGAAGTATACTTTGAATCAGAACGATTGACAAAGATTTTTTGTTTAACCTCGCCTCTGTGACTTTTAGAAGAATTTACATGTCAAGCCGGAATTCAACTTTATGGCCTATAAAGCGTAAGGCGTAAAAAACAGCAATACAAGCAAATAATGTACGAATGTAAATTAAAAGAAGCGATAAATCACTGACACCTAAATTACATGATGGGTGGAAAAAAAGCGTGGCTTTCTCATAAGTCTTATACATATATACATATATATTCTTGGCGCAACAGACCGTATGTGGTCCAGGGCCTAGCTTCTCGCGACCATTCGTGTTGTGCGTGTTATATTTTTCACACAAATGGAAGGGACCTACAGTTTAGAGCCATATCCGAAAGGCAAATTGAGAAGCTTTCTCTTGACAGTTATTACTCTCGGACGTTTGTCAGACATTCGCGAGAGGTGGGACCGTGAAAAACTTTTTGGTGTTCTCTGGGATTCGAACCTCGAACCTCACGCTCAGCGATCCAACGCACTAACCACTTGAGCCACGGCGCCCACATAAGTCTTACGAAACAGAAAAATCTCCCGCAAATAAACCACCCGGGGTCAATATATCCTCTACTAATGATTTCGCTACTTACCCATTAAGCATTACTATAGAAAACGTTTGTTAATTATTCTATTTTAATGCCTAAGCCAATCGTGCGTTCGTGCGTTCTCTGAAATCTAGTTCTGCTTTGTATACCCGTATGTTGTTCTAGATACGGTTCAGAAAATAACTAACACCTACGTATCCGTGCGATGAATCCAGTTCGGAAACGCACACAACAATAATTTGTAAGTTCTCAATGTTGCAAAATAACGTTGCATCTGTAATATAAACCAGAAATGATAAGCACGAGGAAAATAATTTAATTTTTGTATTTTTTTTTTCCGTTTTCTGACTCATTGCAGATGCAGTTTCACTCGTGTACTGGTAGTTGGCCACATCACAGTTCGTTAGAGGGAAATTGCTTCTAGATATTCTTTTATTGATGCAACTTTATAGTTTGCGTTAGCCTTCCCAGTCGGAATGGGTATTCAGGAGAAAGCCTCAGGATAATGGCATTTTGTAAATTCAAATTCACATAATTTTCTTTACTTATGTAAATGATCATAGAAATTTAAATGAAACATTAAAATTTTAGTACACAGTAAGTAGGTACTCGTATAGACATGAATTTCTTGTCTGCAGGGGTTAGATCTGATGGTGGAAGATGGAGAATTTTACTTACAACAAATTGTAAATAAACCAATTTGTTGGTCAATATTTATAATTAAGTAAATACAAGGTAGGGCAAAAGTCATCAGCCTTTTGGAAGATGCTCTCTTATGTCATCGCGACTTTGACATTTGTGAAATAGAATTTACGTCCTATGGATTACTACACTCTTCAACAACACAGTGTTTAGGGGTAATATGGAAGCCCTCTCCAGGTACTGCAAGGAAAGAAAGACATCTGAATACGCTGGGTGAGCTCATACAGTCGGCACATAACGAGAAGTTTGGCTAACCGCTGTGGCTGGACTCTTAAAAAACAGACGTGGTACCCTTCATAAGAGCATACAAGTTAGAGGACTTCCGGGCGTCATTTTTGGGAATCGGAAAATTGGATCTAAGACCGAGGTAAAGTATTTTGGGATCATCTTGGACAATAAGTTAGCTTGGGAAGAAATATAGAAAACAGGATCATGAGAGCTAAAAACGCATACTGGAGATGCCGTGGGACTTTTGGTCGAAGACGTGGGGTTTAAAAACGAGGAAAGTCTACTGGATATGTCTTGCATAGTCAGACCCATCCTTCTATGAATTGTTTGTATGGTGGTCGATAAAAAAGGGGAAATACGCTCCTTTCACTACCATCGAATAACCCACGTATGGCTTGCCTAGGAATTACCGAATCCCAATCCAGTATCCCTCACTAGCTATGGAGACACTCTTGAATTTACTCTTAATGGGACTAGAGGTGATAAGATCTAGCTAGCCCAACTGGTTGCTCTTAGACTCACGACCTAAGGACAATTTAACGAACGGACCTCAATGGGACCCAGAGCTATCTAGAAGGAAGTACAGTCAAATGCTCCAAAGCAGGATAATAAACTCAGAATTCGACTCCTATAAATCGAAAATGTGCAATGTGGCACACCGGGGCTTCTAGGCCACCTCTCAATAACGCAGTCCATGTAAAACACTATGAAAACATGTGGAAAGGACTGCAAACTTGTAAAGCTGCCAAAGTCATGACTCAGCGTCCCTGCTTCCGGCAGGCAAAGAAAAGTGAGTCGCACCAGGACTCTCCATTACCAAATTGAATCACCCTTCTCCTAAATCCCTTGAGGATATCCTCACCCTACCAAACCAACCAAGAATACTCTTCAAGAGCCCGGGATAATTGTGTCAGCGTCGGTGATTTGGGCTCAACTTGAAATTCATTTCGATTCCTTGTTTGTGTGGAAACTACTGGGCAGACACTGCGGCGTCAAACCGCTCATCTGGGAAAGGTTGGTTCAAAATGAGACAGCAGTAGATGTGGCCGCCTTCGGAGCAGCTATTCGGTATAGAATATCGCTGCTGTGGCTATAGATATCCAAAAGCACATATAAACCAGATGGCAGGCTTTGCAATTGGACCTCATAATGGTCTTTACAGTAAATTTTAGTGAAAGACTTAAAGATCTATCCTTGAAAATCTTCATGAGATAAAAGGTGCATGGAGGCTGTAATAGTGGCACTTGACAGTTTAAAGATCAACGGTACAATAGGACACTGAATCAGTCAAATGCTCTAAAGCAGGACGGTAAACTCAGAACTTGGCATAGAATGTGCAACATTGCACACCACAATGAAGGGTACTATCTTCTCAGTTCTGGATCCTAAAGGTGAACGAAATACTCCCCAGGGTATAAGGCTACAGTTATTGCATTCAGTGGAAGATATCTTCCACCGATAAGGGATCTGATGGAAGCAGCTCCAAATTAGTCAAGTGGTCAGACAATGTCACCTTGTGCATCTGCCCGTAGAAAACAGAGCTAGTGTTCTTCTCGAGAAAGCACAAGATTCCACAGATCAACTCCCCCAAAATTAATATTTAATCAGTTTCTTTGATTACGCCAAGTACCTGGGCTTGGTACTGGATAGGAAGCTTAATTGGAAAAACTATATTCCGGGAAAAAGCATGGGGTCAGAAATTGGAAATTTGTCCTCATATAATGCATTTTCTGTATACTGCGGTATCAAGACCAATAACAAAAGACAGAGTTAGCTATGCCAATCTACTAAATAAAGTCAAAAGGGTGGCATGTGTCTGCGTGCCCGAAGTTATGCGAACCACTCCCGCCGCGGCACTGGAAACTATGCTGTATATTCTATCTTTAGATATTTGTGAAAATGATAAAGTTGTCAGCGTTGCGACAGAAAAAGTCATCACAATGGATAAGTTATGACTCTGGGCACACCAAAAAAGAGTCACGGACTGCTACACTACTAGACCTTCAACTAAATTCAAGATTTGCATTCCCAGCATTAGGATTCACGTGGTGTAGCGGCTGGTGTCTTCTCGATTGCCCTGTACTTAAGCCAGTCGCTTAAACTACTGGATCACTTCAGTGTGTTCCAAGCAGACATTTTTGAGTGACTATAGATGAGGTTGGTGTTAAGCCCTGCCATCGTCATTTACACCGATAGCTAGGTAGTTACATATAAAGGCAGTCAACAATAATAAGATCAAAATTGGTAAGACAATGTAGCGTATCTCTGAATTAGATATCGCTATTTCAATTCAAGAAGAGTAAGAATCATCATTTCATCGACTCTGCAGCTGCCCTGCGTTATCCTGAGTAAGAAAGCAGATTCTGGGTGAATACTTCTTTGAGGAACTTGAAGATATTGCCGAATCGGATATTAATAGAATCTGGAAGCTAGTCCCAAATTCAAAATAGTTCCGAGAGAAACGGATGTGAATGGATTTCTCATGGTCCAAGTGTATCCAATCGTGAGCAGAGGATAGCCACCACCTTTTACTGACCTACCCAAGTGCCGTTCACATCCAACCTTCCCATCCATTTAAAATTCCAACGTTCGTTTAATCCCCTATTTCGTGCTCCTTACGGTCATATGTAGCTCAATTTCGAGCCAAATCGTTTCGAAAACTATGTAAAGCTAATATGCTTTAAACGAATTCTGTTTTCTTTTACTTATGAGCACTAACTGCGTTCTCTCCTGTTAATATTAAAATTAAATGCGAAATAAAATTGTTTGCAATACATAATTTCCTTCAACATATGTATGGGCTCGTAACTTGGAATGTAAACCCTCCGAAATAATTAAACCTTTGCCAGTTCAACCTATATATCAAGATATCCGATAGATTTCCAGAAAGCCTATAACCACGAACGTGTGTGTCTATTCGTTAGAAGTTCATTTCATCTATGCATGGTACTTGTACTGATGCTGCGTCAACAGCCTATGCCTGGCGTTGTTGTTGGGGCTATCTACTGACGTCTCATAGTAAAGTCCATACCAAGAGTTAACCAAATACCTGTTTTCTTAGCACATACATACGAGTATACTCGCACAAAAAAAAAGATAAAAATATTTTTCATAGGGAGCTCATACCGCTTTGAGCGTTTTCAGTGTTTTTGTTGCCCCTTATTTATTTTTTTATTTTTTTTATTTTTGATATTTCTTTTTGTTCTCGTCACCACTCTGTGAAAAGGAGAGAAAAAAAACCAAAAAACGAGCCCACTTCCAGGCCAGTGAGTACCTTACATTCCAAACAATTCGAATATCTGTTGAAGCTGAAGGCACAAGGCACAAGATACAAGACACAAGACAGAGAGTGTGCGCTCGCGCACACACGTAATACTAAACCAAAAGACTCTGAGTACTCTGGAGTCTTGCTCAATAATATCTGTGGCATGGGCATCCAACAGCAGCAACAGCACCATCAGCAACCACCAACAGCAGCCCAGCATTAACCTACACAATACATACTATACCAATCCAGTCGACTGAGTGAATAAGTAGTACGTCAGATTCGATTCGAGTCTACTACGACGTCGAAAGACCCGCACCATGGATGGAATGAAGAGAAAAACCAGGTTCCTGAATTTTCAATTCACCACTTAATTGGTAGTCGAGATTTGGACCTTAAAACCGAAAGAACGTTCTCTGCACAATGTGAAAGCGGTGTGTAGGCATCTTGTAGTTACATTTATACATATTCTTGTAAATTTACCTTTTTTTGTGTAGTTTTTGAGTGGAATGTGAAAATTTGCATAAAGTTCAACAAAGTGGTTCCTTTAAAAAATAAAATAAAAAATTACTTTTAGGCTTAGGAATAGTCAAAAATATCTTATAGACCATCACACTCAGTTCTCCTTTTTTTTTTTGTTTCTACGAGTATCTAAGCAAAGTTCGGTTTGTGCTAATTTACAAATGGAATGTAATTGTTAAGGCATTTCAAAGTCAAATGTACCCCAGTGTTTCTTGTTGTTATTGAGAAAAATATAAAAAAAGAGAATACGAAGAAGAAGAAGAAGAAGGAGGAGGAAAAAAAAGAAAAAAGTATCTCGTTGTTCATACAAGGCCCAATTGGAAATAATTGAAATAAGTGCACCTAGAAATATTTCAAAAGAGAAAGTGTATTTGTATTTGTGATGCTGTTGGACCATTGCGAATTTTTCGAATGTATCTTGTGGCATTCGTTTCCGCCAGGGGAATACAATTTAAATAAAAAAAATTTTTTTTTTTACTCGCAGCAGTTCATGGTAGATTGTTGAATTAAAAGATACATGCATGGTCAATTGGATACACTGTTCAAAACGAAAAGTCTGTTGTTTGCTTAGTGTCAAATACGTGATTCTTTTGTTTGGATTTTTAATGGATATTTGGTCAACTTGACTTATTGCGGACTTACTACGAGTGGTAAGTGTTTTTTGTGCACTTAATTTATGAACTATTAGTGTGTAGCTTTTGTGAATTTAATTAAAATATTTTACGTTTAAATCAAGACGAATAGATGTGTAAGAAATCCCGGGTCCCCCAGTAAACACAAAATTAAAAGAAGTAAAAATATCTGCGAGGTTTTGTGAAATAAGTATCTAAATCCACAAACCAAAATTATGCTCAATTCGCCCACGAATATGACTATTAAAAAGCAACGGTGAGCCCTCTGTGAATTACGGATAATTTCGACGCTGGCAACACTCACGCGCTTGAAGTATTGACACATTTTTTTTACACCCTTGTTCATATGGCTGACACTGTGACACAGACCTTTTAGCCTGTTGTGTCAAAAGGGAAGAATTAATGTACCACGTCTCTTATGAAGGTTAGCACGTCCGTAGTAGCGAGTTGTTCAACTCAACTGGTGTTTTTTCTTTACGGAAAACACGTCGACTTAACCAATTTAGTACCGGGTATTCACAGAGAATATGTTTGGATAACGAAACTTATTCAAGACAGAATCGATATTCCATCTCTGGGCACAGAGCTAAGTTGGTAGCTCAGAATAAACTGATGTGAGAATGCTCACTACCTTTCTAATGCTTTCCTTATCTAAGTTAAGGATTTCTTTGTAGGAAAATGAAATATTGACACATACATATGTAATGACAAGAATGTAAGGACAAGCATTTGCGGTAAGAAATGGATCGGTTTACGGCTGAACTTACTTTCTTAGTTATTTTGCGCTCCGGTTTGGGGTGAACTTGAGTCTTAACCAATAAGCTTCTCCAGTTAGCCCGGTCCTTAGTTAACTGCCTTCAGTTGCGCACTCTAAGTCAGTAAAGATCTCTTCTACTTGTGCGCCCCACATTAGGCCAGGTCGTCCTCTACTGCGTTGTTCCTCCGGGTTAGATTCGAAGACTCTGCGGGCCGGAGCATTGATATCCTTTCGTCCTACATGTCCTAGACAGCTGGTTTACTTCGTTACTCAATCATCTCTTCCATCAGCACCATGAAGCAGGACTGGGATGATAAAGGTCTTGTAAAGAATCTCCATAGTGAGTTGGGATACTACTCGATTGCCTTCTCAGCCGAAAGAAACAGCGATTGCCAAGAGTTATTCTTCGTTTGACTTCCGCTAAGATGCTGTTGTCGAAGTTCATAGCAGAGTCACGGTTGGCAAAGTCCCTTACCACCTTGAAGTTATAGCTGTCGACTGTGATGTTCTGTTCAATTCGCCGAAGTTGCTTTCTTGTTCACAGCATATACTTGGTTTTGCCGTTATTTACAGTTAAACCCATTCTGGCAGCTTCCGTTTCAATACTGACGAACTCGCGAGTGACGCTGCTAATTTTGTCAATGTCGTCAACGTACGGGAGTAGTTGCGCAGACTATTATGCTTCCGGTGTTGATTTGTGAGTTTCGCACAATTCTTTCGAGAACGATGCTAAAGAATTCACATGACTGCGCATTACCTTGTCTAAATCCTGTTTTGGCATCACTAGTCTCGGTGAGGTAATTACCGACATTGATGAACAGCGAGCGAAGGGGGTTTCCTTCCTTGTGGATTGATTGCTTACGGCTGAACAAGGCTGTGAAATATTGAAAAAATATTTCTAAACCTCACTTCGTCTCAAAAACTGAACATCATCCGACTTTTTCTGAGGGGAATATTGCAAAAAAACCTCGGATTAGTTGCCAATAAGCTCCAACTGTTAAGAGTTGAAGCAAAATTACTATTCGCTAGTAATTCCTTCTCTGTGTGAGCTTTTCATTTTGGTTGCAAGATCATACTGTCGAGCGAAACTCATTTTTATCTCAGCGGCTATGTCAACAAGTAAAACTGTGGAAGAATTCACACATAGTCGTAGAGATCCCAAAATATTATCTAGAAGTGACTATTTAGTCTGAGTTTTGGAATGATGGGATCATTGGTATCAACATCCTTGAAAATGAAGCTGACAACAAAATAAGATGCAGACGCAGTTACGAAAGAGTTCGAAGAATCTGTGTAAATATTTTCGCATATATTTCTAAAATAGACTATCGAGTAGGATAGGGTGTTTGCTCAATAGAACTAAGCTTATCCAAATCTTTCACCTCCCCAATTCATCCAACGTCTTTAAGGCAGAAGTCTTTACAATTAGAGAAGTGTGTAAGTTACTCATGAAAAACCGCGATTAAGGTTCTCGACTTAACCGTGACTAAATGATGTGGGCGCCTTGGTTCACTAGTTAGGGCGTTGGGCTATTTAACATTTACACGAGTGATCTCGTAGGATCTCCCCACCAAGCCATAGCGTAGGCAGATGACTTGATCGCGTACAGGTCTGGACCAAAGATAGAAGACATTGCAATACTCTTGCAACGTGACTTCTATAAGATCATTTGTGTTGAGGATTCGTTTCTCCTTCGTTTTCCTAAGATCCAGCAGAAGGACCTTGGAGGTCACAACACCAGCTTCTGCCAGATCTTGTGTGCAGATAATTCCATCAACAAGACGGCTTTCAGCAGAGACCCAGAACGATTTTTTTTTTTGCGATCTGAATAAGAAGCATCGTTGGGTCCTAGACAGTGGTCGGTTCCAGTTAGATTAACTTCGCCACTAAAAGAGTAATGCGTTCAGAGCTTGCGCCTTCAGCTGGTTGAATATCTTTTCGCCACACGATCGCTGCGGTCTTTGTTTTTTTTCTTGGGCATTTAGTCAGGACTCCATCAGGGTGCTATACTACTTACGCTTATTCAACTGTTGTCTTCTGAGTCATACCCTTACAGGTAGCACTTTAACCAGCTGCTCTTCAAAACATAAAGCATATACGGTAAAACTTTTTCGCCTCTTTACCAGTTCATCCTTACGAATGTGTCAGAGAACGACCCGCAAGAGTCCTTAGAAACGAGCTTAGCCCAACAGCTCAGCAGTAGTCAGAGAGACCTTGGCCCTTGGGTTGATTTTCGTTTTCGCCAGTTCCACCTGAAGTAATAAAATCCTTAGATTTTTCAAACATTCTTTTTAATTGTTTCGCAGTCAAGAAGTCATCGACCTTCAATTCAATGTCTCACTTGGGACATTTGCAAAACTTTAGGATCGCTGACTTTCAAGCATTCTCGCTCCGACAATGCTAGTCGAGCTTTGGAAGTCGAAAGTCTTCCTAAAATCGTTGGGAACGACATGGTTTTTGGGGCTTTAAAAATCATCTAAGAAATTCAAGACGTCTGAAGGAGTGCCACAAAGAAGTATACTAAGTCCCCTCTTATTTACGCTGCCACTAGACAATGTTTATTAAGGATGGAAAGCTTAAGAATCGGTATAGGTATTTATAACCTATCTGTCACCAAGCCTGTGCATTCGCGGACGATATATAGCTGAAGATAGTATGTTAAAAGTGTGAAAAGATACATAAGCAACGCAGAAATTAGAGATCAATATCGAAAGGACTAAGCACCATAAAGTGGGGGTGATCGCCAACGAAGCAGTGCCAACAAGACTAAGGATGGTTGAATAAGTCTTTGAGCAGGTGCAAAAATATAAGTACCTAGCTAGTATCATAAACAGCAGAGTTAATTCGAAGGAGGGCATGATCGCGAGGATAAAATTGGCCAATATGTAGACTGTATGCGGCATTGAGAAGAAAGTTATCTCAGAAGAGTTCTAGGAGCCAAGAAATCGACAAGAAAAGGAACGAAGATGTTAGAAAAGAACTTCATGTCAAATCGGCTAAACTGATACACGGGGATAAAAAACTGAGTTGGTTTGGACACATACATAGTTTTGGGTAGCAATTTGGGAAGCAGGGCCAGAAGGCAAAACCAAAAGAGGAAGACCCAAGACCATGTGGAACACTACCATCAAAATTTCTAAAAGAAGCTGTATGAACCTGGCAGTATAGGACCAAGAGAAGAAATCTTACGAGGAAAACAAAAGAAGGAAACCACAAAGTTCACCCCGATACATTAGTCTAAAAGAGGATCGGATTTCGAAGAGCTTGAATAGACAAAAGACATCGGCAAGTTTTAACTAGCCAATATGTTCAACAACATTCTCGTAATAAATATTTTCAAAGATTGTGCTATGCTATGTCGAATTTTGCCTTGCGAAGGTGTGAATAGTTTATTGCCACTACGCCATCCTGAAAACCATTGTTTTACAAACATTTTACAAGATACGGGAGCTTTGCTTTCCGAAATATTTCACCTCATTAAAAATTTAAATTAAGAACATATTTTAAATTTATTTGAAACTAATTTATAAGCACTCGAATAGCCACTGACACTTATTATGAATCCCAATAAGCCTGAATGGGATAAAGATAGATGAGCTAATTATGGTTTATTAAAACCACGTTTATTCAAAGCAGTGTGTCAATACATATTCACAGCTAATTTATAGCCAAAGGGGCAAGTCGTGAATTAAAATAAAATTACAAATTCCATTGCCCACTCGCTACTCGTAGCTTAAAACACTATTTATGGTGTGAATATAATGGGATTTGGGATTTACATAAACTTACTTTTCATAATTCTATAAAAATAATGATTAACGACGTGGAATAGAAGCTTAGCACACTTATGAATAACTCGATGGTTGGCACAACCCTAGAATATCTGTGTAATTGTGCAGCTGTCTATACTCGTAATGAACAGTTAAAGCTTATAAAGTTTAATTGCACTTCATTCATTTCCTTTTAAGTTACTTTGTTAACTTTTTTTTCTCGGGAAAGGGGAAAAGTTCTCCGCCTTTTTTTCTGGTTGCTCTGAAACTTCCACAAATTTTAAAAGCCGGTGCTATTCATAAACCTGACATAGAGGTGTCAGCTGACATCCGCCTACGTACCAAGCCTCACCCCCGCACATAAGCTTCCACTATTCCCCCGCGAGACTAACGTTAGGTTTTACAGAAGCAAAAAAGTAACACTTTACTGGATACCGGGTCATGTTAGAATAGAGGGCAACGACGATTCAGACTCTCTAATAAAACAAGGGGCAGCAGAACCCTTTATAGGACTTGAGGCTTTCTATGGAGTAAGGAACCACATCCTCAAGGAAGAATACAGGAGGTTAGAAAGATTAATGAGAGGAGGGCCGTGCCTCAAGCCCTGAGGCAAGCTAAGGAGCTATAACTGAAAAAGATTCGCAGCATGGATCAACATAACCAAGAATAAACTACGCATCCTAACAGAATTCCATACGAGGCTCTACAAACTCATGGAATACCTAACGAAACCATGTACAGAAAAAGAAGGTCTTTGCAGAATGCAGGGCATAGTAATATAGAGGGGAATGAACGGGCTTATGAGCTGGCGAGGCGCGGTTCAGCCCTCGATAGGTCCCTCGCAAAGTGTGTTCACATCTCGTTGGAGGTAGTCAAAGAAAAAAATCCTCTCGCACTTTCTATCAGAGACCAACACCCGGTGGCACGGGTTGCAGAATTGTGTCATATCAAGACAGATGTGACCCAACTAAAAATGGTCCAGAACACAAGATCTACAAAACAGGACCCGCACAGACATAGAATGGATCATAGCGATTAGAACGGTCCATAGGAACATACTCGAAAGCTGTTGATTGTCCCGGACACGCAGATTCTGTATGTTGACGATAGTTTCCTTTTGGCCCCCTTCATTCTTAGTAACAGCGCCCAGACTGAAGCGGTATTTAACAGAATTGAGGTGATAACTCTGAAGAGTAGAATTCTTCTGTACAGCCGATGTAAGGGCGTATGAGCGAGAGAGTTTCCTGCATTTACAATGCTTTTTTATTTAAAGCTTCAATTTGCAAGTGAACTGAAGTTTCTTGTCCAGCAAGGACAATACTCCAAGGTATTGTAACATTCTTTGGACTTTATCGTCAAGTTGAGGGTTTCTGGAGACGATGTTTTATTTATCTCGAATAGCATTCAACATGTTTGGGCAGCAAAAAAATTCTAGAGCTTGTGCAACAAGCCCAACATTATAATTACCAGGATCATAGAACGCTTATGAAGTAAAGTGCAAGGAATCTTCAAGTGACTGAGCTTGAAAAATGATGCTGACTGGTTGATGCGCAGTGCCTCTAAGAAAACTCCTGCCCCCGTTCCTTTCTAGATGGTTTTACTGACAGTTTTAGATTTGTTCCAGTCCTTCATGTCGGAAGCTCTTATTGAAGTCATACCGTAATCTGTGTAGGGCTAAGTTCTGCTTGATAGATGACCAGTATTCACTCGTGTCCGATTGGATGAGCATTACAAATTTTGTTCTCTCCCAGTCTAAGAGCCCCTTTGGCCTTAACGTTGTTTGTATAAAACTCAAGTGGTTAGCGGTTCAGTAGCGCGATAATGCTTAGAAAGTGACCAAAAATATTTCAAGCAGAAGTCCGTGCTATTGAACTACATATGTGCACGAGAATATCTGCGGAGAAGAATTAACGGTGCTCGCATATATGTACATCTTTTTAGGCAGTCAACCAACAGTATTAGGCCTCAAATCCTACATGATAGGGTCAAAAACTATCTGAGACTGTCTCAATCTCTTCGAAAATTTTGCATCCAGCAACAGGGTTACTGTAGCCTGGATTCCTGGTCAAGAATATTTTAAGGGTAACGAACGAGGGGCCTGTTGCCCACTCGTTATACCTAAAAGTGCACACTTCCAGATAACACACGCTGGAGAACAACAGACACGCTGACTACTGGGCCAACCTTCAGGGTCTAAGGCAAGCGAAAAAGTTCATCAATCCCAACCTCTATAAGGCGAGATCTCGATAAAGAGGATTTGAGAACCTGAACAATGTACCTGACGGGACACGGTCCACTTAGACATCATTTATACAAAAAAATGGCTGAATATGTATATTGTTTTGTGTGTGTGTCCAGGAGCCACAAGGATAAGATTACTCTTGCGCGGAACTCTGATAGTCCAGCGGATATTAAGTACCTGAAACCTACCCTCGAAATTTAGAGGTCTAGAGGTCTATTAAAAGCCTCCATACAGCTTCTGGTTAAACTAAATGGGCTAGCAAAAAAGATCTTATAGGTCGCAGTGCACAATAAGTCCGGGTACAAAAGGCAAAGGTCGGATAATTCCTTATCCAAGGCATAATTAAAATTTTTTTTTCAATTTAAAGTTCTATCGGACTTTAAAAAAATACCTTTTATAAAGCTTTTCTTTAACTTTTGATGCGTACATGCATGAATGAAAGGATTATGCCATTCAATGCCTTCAGCAACAAGCAAATCTAATCGGTTAACGCGAGGCAATACCACGTAACATCGATGCCTATTCATTGCGCACTCAACTCTATTGTGTTCGCAAACAAAAAGAATGCCAATGCTATTGAATTTAACGCCACATAGATATTGTATCTTAATTCCTTACAACAATTATTCATTTCTCATGGCATGGAGCACTATGGAGAACGCATATTGATGAATGGAATGTGGCTTATAAATTTGAAAAGAGTGATTGGCCGTTGCAGTGCATTCAAGCGTTTCATCGAAATTTGCATGCTAAAAATTTGGCTTTAAATCATTAAAGTACACACTTCAAGAATAATAGTGCGCACCTTTGGAAAATGAATAGCGAACTACTTCTATGGTTGGATCACTCAACGGTATTACGAAATGACAGGCATTTTTATAATTAAAAGAAACAAGTTTCTTTGTACGGATTGCTGTTTTAAAATTAAATAATTTTCGTTAAATGATTGAAGCAATTTATGCAAGACCGAGTTCTCAAAAATGAATGACTGTACTTGGTATTTGAAGGCTTTGCTTTTTTTATTTTATTTTGATCTAACAAATATGAAAACCTGTTGCCCAACAAGACTGTCAGTCTTATTACGGATTTGACATTCCACTATTTGTAAAATGTTCAACTGAATGTACACCAGGCTTAAAAAAAGGGTACGACAAAATCGTGACCGCATTCATTGGTGGCTTTTTAACAAGCTGCGGTGGCTTACTGTTTGTGCGAAGGCTTACTGCTGCACTGCAAAAGATCTGCACGTGAGGTGTTCGATCATTCTCAAACCAATTACAGGTCAAATTTATAACTTTATGCAGGCACAACAAATAGCAAAAATAGAAACAGATACGAATAATTAACTTACGGATATTTCATTTTGAGCAAGTATTTTTCAGTTTTCAAGATTGCGTAACTACCTACTTTTGTTGGTTGGTATCTGCATCCACAATTATGCGCACCAACATTTTATAGTAAGACATGCGTTAAATTGCACAGTTTCAGTAAAGGATCGTCCCTGTTTTTAAGTCTTGTACGTTAGCAAATTGTCGTCCATTTGCATAAACTTTTCCCGCGAGAATACCCCAAAGATTTTCTATGGGATTACAGTCAGGGCTGCAAGCTGGCCAGTCAAGTAAGCGTATATTATTAAAAACACTTAATTTCTTTACAAAACAAAATTTACTATACACAATTCGATTTCGCGTTCTAAGCACAACTTTTGTTGTTGTTTCGCAGCCTGAAATGAGTAACTTCACACATTGCGCATTCGAATTCAGTACCGTTACTTACTTAATACTTCTCTCATAACAAATACTCATACAAAAAAGTTTCAAAAACAAAAAAAAAAAATTTTACTTTTGGAAGTTCTTTCGAGGGGAATGAAATGCTTAAAACTCTTAAGGTGCGCGCATATGAATGTCTACCACTGTATAAGTCTGCCGGTTCATATTTAAATAGAGCCCACAGTTTTCTTGTTGCTTAACGTGTGCTCAGAGAACTCTATCTAATATTTGCCTTTCTTTGTCGGGTTGGAAACACTTCTCTGTAGCACTCAGATGCAACTGCTCCATTGTACTATCAACAAGCAAAGCCCAGTATTATCCATTTTACAGGAATCATTTTCGACTTTCGGAGAAAGCTGAGAAGGCACTTCGATGATGCAGAGCTTACTGTATCAGCATTCACCACATTAGCATCGAAGATCTGCCCCCAGATCCAGACAAAGGTAGGACAATAACAAAGGAAGTTATCCGCTCCACAGGTCTCACAAACAGTGGTGTCTCCTTAACCCAGCACACTAAGATGCTTAATCAGACGAGACAGATCGTTCTTTGAAGTTTAGTGCAGAAAGCAATCACGTACCTATGCAAAGCCCCCTCCACCAAACAACCGACATATAAACTGGAAATGTCTTATCATAGCCACTTAGATCCTTTTTCCGTCAGTCTGCACCTTAGGCTCTTGCGACTTCCACAATTCACTTAAAAATTACACAAGAATGTAGGAATAGACAGCGCCAGCTTTCCAAATGGAATAAGGTTTGTTTTATACAAGTACATAGGCTTCGTTGGAAATGAGATTTCCGATGCACTTTTAAAAGGGGGATCAGAGACTACTTTCATAAATCTAGAACCGATAATTGGTGTCAGTTTAACAAGTGTCTGAAGGCGCCTGACAAGAGTACTACAAAATTTACTCAATTGGAGCAGGAAGGAATGGTCTGGTCAATCCCAGTTCACAATACTTGTGGT
This sequence comes from Blera fallax, assembly GCA_946965025.1. Lineage (NCBI taxonomy): Eukaryota > Metazoa > Arthropoda > Insecta > Diptera > Syrphidae > Blera > Blera fallax. The sequence continues at coordinate 25,478,786 of OX337245.1, forward strand.
CATCATATAACTAACATCAGAACCATCACGGACCCTACGATTAAGTCTTGTCTCGAAGGTGAGGATACGATGGAGTACTTCCTCTACCAGTTTTTAGCTTTTTCTCTACAGAGAAAGCGCACCTTGGCCATGATATTATGCCCAGAATAGTCTACAATAATATGACTATTGCGAGGCCCATACTTATCTTTGGCAACCTTCTGCTGGCAAACTGCCATCAGGACCACCACCTTCAAAGCCATCAAGAAAAGATAGTGTGCATTGGAGCTTACAGTGCAATGAAAATAACACCAACAGCAGGACTCGAAGTCATTCCCAACGTATTTCCGGTGAATTTTTTTATACACGAATCGGCGGCTATACGCGTCCTAAGAACCAATCAGACCTCTAGAGGCCAAACACATCAGACCATACTATGGTTTTAGAGAAATATTTAGTCTATGCAGCAACAACCGACTACTTAACGCCATGTCTGGACAAGATCTTTTACAAGCCTTTATGCGAGAAGATAAGAATTAAAAACAAAGAAATACCGAGCGTGCAAGTTTTAGAAATTTACACGGATGAGTTCATGAAAGGCATGGGTTAAGGCGCAGATTCGCTGGGCATGCCAAAATCAGTCAGACTCGTAGACTACTGTAGCTTTTTCCAACCGAAGGTCCTAGCAGTGACAATACCCGCCCATCTGGCATCGATGGAGGCAATATCAGCTTTTTCATTGACAGCCAGTCCTTGTTGTTATTTAGCTTCATAATAGCTATGCCAACCTCCTCCAAATTTCAGTAGCTTCTGGAAGTGCTCCTTAAATACATATGCAATTTCATGCGCATCGGTTATGAGGTTTGCTCCACTATTTCAAAGAGGATCAGGTTTCGATCACAAGACTCAAAGAGCTCGTGTTTCGAATTTGAAGCCTGCAGCCTTTTTGTAAAAATTCCCGATCAGGTTTCTGTCACGAGACTCCTCTATACCCTTGAGCTGTGTGTCTACGTAGGCCTTCTTCTTTCTACGCAGGGCTTTCTTTTCCTTCAGTCTTTTGGCTCTGTACTCTTCCTGCGCTGCTCTTGTTTTCTGTGAATATATGTACATATGTATGTACAATAAAATACTGCTGATCTATGGTTTGAAAATCTCGTCTTTTTATAAAGGAATGTTGTAGCATAATTACTTGATCAATAAATCGGCTATCAAGTCGTTGATACAAATATAAAACGCAACTAAAATTGGATTCGTGTTTTAGTTCTCAAACGACTATTCACCTATAAAAAAAAAACAACAACAATTCGTTCTGTATCTATGCGATTTATTCAGATCTTTTGTATGAATTTCTCTCTGCATTACCTTAAGTTTAGACGAAAAATAAACCAGTTCCACCAGTATGCAGCCAGTATTTGCTCCCCAACCACGGAGAATTATTTTGAGCGCTATTTTCTCGCTTATACAATTCTCTCCAAATATGAAAAGAAAACTAAATTCACCACACCACACCATAGAACTTGTGCAAAAAAAAAGATACAAAAAGCTACACATAATTCCATTCCAACGGACAACTGGTTTCGGAACAAGGACCTGAATTTTTGAGCACTCACTACGAATTTTAAATAGAAAAAATTCCAGTCTAGGATTATGTTTGTGTACGCATACACAGTCGATAAAGCGCGCGCGCGTAGCCAAGTCAAGATACTCTGCATCTTCCATACCATACCATACCATGCCATACCATCAGGTTTCCTTTCAATGTAGTCATTCTGGCGTGGATCAGATCTAAAAGAGTAGAAATAGCTCAGAAGAGAGATGTCCGAGTGATAACAACAAAATATTTATGTTTCTGTGTGCACATTATTATAAAATTCTGAGTATGGCCTGGTCAAGACGCACACGCACACGTCTTCCATCGATTATACTGAAAAAATAAAAAAAATAAAAAAATAAATCATAGCGAGAGTAGGAAATTCCTGAAGTTACTTTGATAATATGTCAGACAGGAATTCTCTCTGGCTAATCGTATTTTTTTTTTTTTGATTTTGATTTTCTCAATTTCGCCGCTTCGTTTTTGTATAGTTATGGACGGTAAGACGGAGGGAAACCCATTCGAAGCCACAGTTAAAACTTGTTTAATTTTACCTTAGTCGTATCTAATTGATTGTGGCTGGCTGGGTGTCATGCATGCCATAAATGAATACGTACCTTCGGTCGAACTAGATATTTAAGGAAATAAAAAAGAATCTCATAAATTTCAAATGTGGGCTATTGAAAAATGTTCAACAGACTGGCCTCTCAAGCAACACGCAATGAATTATCCGATTGGTGGCTTGATTTATAAAGGTGTAAGGAAACCTTTATACTTTGCTGCAATTTTACACATGCTGACAGTGGTAGGCTACAAATATCTTTCTTAGATCTGATGGCCCTACTTGGGAGGATACAATCACTCCGTACATTAGTATGTTATGAGGAAGGTGCACCTTATATGGTCCCTGGACGAGAACCTTATGGTCCATTGTGATGCATATGAATTGTTGCATTTCAGTTGGTCCTAGATCAAACCAACATGTACTCTTAACGAGACACATCATGTTCCAGGATGAAACTTTCCCCAGATCTTCAAGCTTTTGAAAAAGTCGGTTTCCCATGAAGCGGAAGCGACGAATTTGTAGATAGGGACAATCACACAGCAAGTGTTTGGTAGTTTCTATTTCTACTGTGTCATGACAGCTGCTGTGGTTAGTATCCCCGTCTGTTACTCCGTACATAACGAAAGTAAGATATATTTTTTTAGGCCCAATAGAAGTTTAAATATAGAGACAAAGTTACAGAAAAAAGTTAACTCTTACCTTGGGCTCCCAAGCCGTCGGTGGTTTCTGTTTTATTAGCCTAAATTAGTGACTCAATGCAGCCCCAGGAAACAATCCAATCCAACCTATTACTCACCTACTTAAGGTGGCGTTAGAGTACGGGATGGAGCTGGGTCTGGTGTTGTTGTCTGAATAAATAGCGGAGCATAGGAAGACAAAGTCTCTAATGACAGCGCGTTGTCTGAATCCGTTTTTGAAATTAAAAGTCTGGTTGAGTTCTTTACCGACCTTGATGGAGCAGCGTGCATTCTCCAGCCTTATCCTTCACAAATAGACGACTTTGGCAGGGATGACATTTTTCTGTACAGCTTATGTCTATGAATACTATCATACGCCGCCTTAAAATGTATGAAAAGGTGGTGCTCCTGTGTTTTTTTCAAGAACAGCCGTAGTGTGAATATTAAATCGATGGTGGGCTTTTCTGGCATAGAGCCACACTGAAATGGACCGACCGATGTTCCTTACCATGTCGTCGCTTGCGACTTTGAATAGCTCAGCAGCTAGGCAGTCAGCAGCAGCAGCTTTGTTGGATTTAAGCTTAGATATGGCAATCTTCGGTTCATCCAGGTCGGTTGAATTTTTTTTTTCTTCAAAAATAAGAGAAATCAAAGCCCAGGACCACTCAGACTCTATACGGTCCGTTATACTTCCAGGCAGAAACCCTTTTTTTGATGTAGTAGTTGGAGAAACTTAGATTTTATTCGTTTCTCTGATGTGATTGCTCGCAGACTTCGGTTTGGGCATCGTAGCTTCGACAAGATCTTTTTACCTTTTGGTAACGCGCTTCTCATACTTCTCCTTTTTTCTCCAGAGAAGCCGTTGTTCGTCTTTCCTCTTTTGCTCGTAGAGCTCGTGAACAGCCCTAGTCCTTCTATGCAGCACCGATTTGTATTCCAAAAATACTTATTCTGTTCCAAAAGTACAAGACAAATATTTGACGCAAGAGACAGTATATGGTCCAGGGCCTAGCTTCTCACGACTATTCGAGTTGTGCGTGTTATAGGCACCTACAGTGTAAAGCCGATTTCAAAAGAGAAATTTAGAAACTAAAGACTAACGAGAGGTGTGAATGCGAGATTTTTTTTTGGAATTCGAACTGCGAACCGTCCGCTCAGTAGTTCAAAATATTAGCCACTGAGCCACGGCGCGCTAAGTCTATACCAGTAACGTAAAATACTTCGGCGAATTAACTAGAATCCACACATCAAGTCCGCCATGGAGTGTGCCACTAGAGCCTTGTGGGCCATAATGATGGTGAGTCCTATTATCACATACGCTACCATCGTCTGATGCAGGACATGTTTTGCACTATCCGAGACATTGTGGTTAGGAAGTTCTGTTTGGGGCGGTTACTTGAAATAGTAATATTGGACTGGTCTAATGGTGTTCCTCTACTAGACCCTAGAAGTTTGGTCTGGTTTACCGACGGATCGAAGATGGAATTTGGAATTGAAGCTGACGTCCTTGGATTCAAAACCAAAGTCTTGATACCTAGGTGAGTGTGTCCCACTATATTCTAGGTTGAAGTTCATGCCATTGAGATTTGCGCCAGGCTAAATCTTGGAAAACATATCTTTTGACAGTCAGGCAATGTTTAAAACATTCTTGTCCAACGCTGTTAGTTAAATTCTACTTCGATACAGCAATCTCTGCTAGACATAATGGAGTAAAACTTGGTTAGGTCTCTAGTCATCAGGGAATTGCATGCAACAAATCTGCAGATGAAGTAGCTAGGGCTGGCTAAGAATCTACCTTTATAGAACCAGAGCCTTACTATGGCGACAATTTGGTTTCCGCTAAGCTTTAAATTTAAGCTTTATTTGCACAAGAAAAGCCTCAACTTAAATAAGGAAAGCATAGAAAACTGGTGAGTTTTTTCACAGGACACTCTGGCTAGTAGTACTCCCTTAAATTAAATCTGTGCTCAGACACGTAATATTGATTCTCTTTGGAAGAAGCTGGATCATCCTCAACTGAACTCAATCTCTGTGAATACCCGTAAGGAGACGTGTCTGTCTCAAAGATATATGTTTGTTATTGGAGTTGGTATCGTCCATTAGGTTAGTTCCACCCTTTTGACTCAATAGATCTTTTAGGCTGCTTCATTACCACTGAGAGTGCATTGGTAAGTATTTGAGCAACTAGAGCTTAACTTCTAACTTAAATGCTTTTGCAGAATTTCCCTCAGGTTGCATTTCCCAAATTGCGAAATCTCCCTCTTTCCGCGATGCTTAGCTTTGAACTGAATAACGCAAGCAGTGGGCGGATAATGACCCTCTCCAGCTAAAACACGTTGAAGAATCTGTGATATAAATAAGTTGGGTCACTGCGTCTATTGTCCTCGTTAATAATAAGATTAGAGTACAAAATCAAACAAAGCCTTTTCTGCTAAGTCAGTTTAGAGCTACCATATAGAGTGCTACGGACATTAAAATCATAGAAAAGGAAACTTACCTTTATTAATCACTGATGCTAGGCTTGTAAAAAAAAAAAAATTCAAGGAGACTCGTGATACACAAATGAAATTGATTGCCGATGAAAATTGATTCCACCGTTTGGGTGACTGGCTATTTCGGGAACCGGATACCCTTCCGTAAGCACAGCAGGATGTATGCAAATCCTTAAGAACACATACGTTAAGCTAGTGCTTACATTAATTTTCATAAACCTTTTAGAACCTTTTAAAGATAATTGCGCTTTGCGAATATATAGAAGCTGCTCAGGAATTGCCTAAACTGATTCGCTGAGCAAACAATTTGCTTAGTTTTTCAAACGGTTGCAAGGAGATATGAAAGGCTATTAACTTACACGCATCCATAAAAAACAGTAAAATAGAGTAGAATCCATAAAATTCAGATACCTTAAGTAGGTATTAAAAGCGTAACTCCAGAGCCTGTGACTTTTAATATAGCCAATGGAAGAAGGGGTTAGAATCGTTACATTTTAAATCGCTCCCAGTCAAGGTGTTTCTGATTCATTCAAATCATAATCCTTAAAGTGAGATCATCATTTTCCACAAAATTTATTTGGAATTAAAAAATAACGCTGTGGAAAGGATGGTTTTCCGGGTTATCTTAATGCTCTCCTTTTTTGTGTCAGATACCAGGTACTCTAAATGAGGCACCCGAAGGAACGTGGGGTGGTACTCGTATATGGAAGATTAAAACTGAAGTTTATCCTTAGTTACTTATCGCAGCTACATATGTGGTCAAATGGTGGGATCTATTCAAAGCCGGTCTTGCTCACGGCTTTTCATTGCTTTTAGTGTTTTAGTTGTGTTCGAAGGAGAGGGCGAGGATTGGATTATGTTTTTGTTCTTATCATGATACTAAACACTACCAGGAAGCAAAACTCTGCTTTATCAGTTTTACTGGAATTTTTCATCTTTCGTAGAAAGCTGAGCAGTCACCCTATTGGCATCAGAGATTTGTCACATGATACGAGCGAAGGCAGGTCAATCGCAGATAAAAATGCTTCGTGGTATCGTCGCTCTATTCACAAGCGAAGCAAACTTAAGCGTCGCCTTTAGGGCCGCTAAGGTCTATGGCTTGTTCGTATAGATCGGTGACTTCAAAAACCCCAAGGAAATGAATCTGGAACGGTGAAACCCTGCAATCTTGCCTGCTAGTGCAAATCGGCAAAACGAAAGGCTATAGGTGGCCTCGAAAAGCTTGCCGCAGAATGGTCTGTCGTCCTGCTAGAACCACATATTCTCCAAATCTAATTTATAGTAAATTAGCGGCAGCAAGAAGGCGTTGACCATGGCTTTTTAGTCACAATACTTATGCCGATATGACTTATTGAGGTTATAACGGCTCTTCATGTATTACACGCCGATTTTCTGTGCCGCAGAAGCGATCATTTTGCTTTTGCACGTATTCGCATGAATGGAAATGCATCTCGTCGCTCATGAGGACTTTGGCTCGAATTTCAGAAGGACTAGGCTGTAATATTTAAACGATTTGCGGCCTGCAGGCAATGGGTGATGCACAGTTCCACTTTGTTTGGATCCTCTTTGAGATCTGCATCCACAGCAGCGATATTCTCGACCGAACGGATACTCCTAGGTCGGACACGTCTGCTCCTGTCCCGTGTTGTGCCAATCTCCTCAAGGCCCAGTTGGTGCCACACGACCTAGCAATTGAGAACGAAATTCACGTTGAGTAGAAAACATCGACCGATGTTTTGTCAAAAATTTTGACCAAATTATTCCGCGTTTTATTCTGCTTCTGTTTACATCACAAATGTCAAAGACGCGATGACATAAGACGTCAATTGCAAAAATGAGTGCATTTTCTGATAATGTGATGCATTTTGCACTAAACTGTACAAGCGAAGTAACACAAATAATCGGCAATGTTTTGCAAAATTGGGTTGACAGGATGGGTTATTTCTAAGCCTATCGCAGCAGGCATTCTAATTAAAATATTTTTCATAAATAATTGGAATGTATATCCTCTTCAAAAAAGCATTAATCATTGAATCAAATATTGAACATCACAGTTTTAGTAGCAATTTCAATAGAAAACCAACAGATGGCCCACTTTTTAGATGCAAAGTTCTGTTAGATACCTACATAGGCTTTACAATCTTTACAACCACTCGTAAAAATGTTCATTATCTTGCTATTTGGACGGGTCTTAATTAATTGAACTCGTATATCCAAACTATAAAAAGAAAAGTCATTCAGATCCAACACATTTCATCTGTTAGTAGGCCAAGTCACAGTTTACATACTCCTCCCTACTCGAAAACCATAAATAACTTCAAAATAAAACCAATTAGTTCACGCACTAAAACATACGAAAGGAGGAGTGAACAAAAGAAAAAAGGAGAGAAAAAAACTCAAGAAACCCACAAACAACGAATTCAGGACTCTCCGTAAGGATGAAAAGGAAAAATTCAATTAATCACAAGATCGCTACATTCCATTCGCCAACTGATAACTGTATAAGTTATCCGCACATACTTTGCATTCCACGTTAATTTCGTTTGTAAAAGAAGGAAAAGAAAACAAATGGACAGAACGTTCAACCGAGACTTAAAAAAACCAACTCTTCCACATTCCACCATTCCTCTGTCGAATTTACTGGTTTTTCGTATTTCCGCGGTCCTCATATTCGTGGCCGTAGTGCCTGCAGCAACGTCGATTGGAAATTGCATTGTGGTAGCCAGTTTGACAGATTTTTTTTTTGATTTTTTGGAGAATGAATTTTATTAAAAAAAAATGTTTTATCGTGACAGTACAAGTGCGACTGGGTCAGAACATTTATTGATTCAGCATAATTCGGTGATATCGATGAAGTTGAGTATTGAGTGCGTAGTTCTACTTAGTAAGTAAGTAAAGCGACTCTATTTTTGTACGGTACTCGGAAGATGAGTTCCTGGATTGGGCTGGGTTGGATAGAGGCGCACTTAGACCAAAAAGAAGGTCCATTGTGACGCCACATAGAGAGAGCCGGATTACCAGCGCCTAATATGTATGCACATGCAAATTCCCATACGGGACAAAAAGCAGGGTGACCGGTTCCGGTATGAACCCATGCCGTAAGTTAATTCGCCGTTCAAGCCGTACATCAACTTGACCCGGAGACAATATTTTTGATTTTGTTTAAGTCGAGTCCAACTACGTGTAGCTTACTAGGATCTTCGAAAAAGGGGTCACCAAGGGTTTTACTTCTCAGAGTCGATGGGGCAGGACAAGTGTCTAGGATGTGGGCCATAGTTTCTTCTTATTCCTCGTCTCTACAGCTTCTACAGAAATCGTTGAAAGGAGCACCTAGGAGCACTAGATCTACATATTACTTGAAAGCAGACCATTTTGAAGTATTGTACTAGATTTAATGCAAAATTATCAATTCGTTTGGTCATTCAAACATGTCACTTTCTTCGTTGACAGAGTCAAGCACCCTTGTAATCGACAAAATCCAATCAAAGGCGGTTAAGAAATATCGTGACGCACTGATTGCCATAAGACAGCACTAAAATATTGTTGGGTTCCCGAATAAAGCAATATAAAAGGGAATGACAATGCGGATGCGTAGGCATCTATACTGCAACCAACTTGGCATCTATACTGTGTACAATATAATCATAGTAAAAAAAAAGAGGCCGACTAAGATGGGCTGCGCACCCCTCCTTGATGAACCGGAGTATTCAGACTCGACCCAATGATGGTAGATCCGTATCGTATGCATTCCTAGCCCACAAAATGGTTTTGCGCCAGTAAAATCTCTCCCGGAGCCTTTTTTGCTAATTCTTCAGCTGCTTAATTTCCCTTTACTGTCACATGGCATAGTACCCAGTTGAAGGTGACTCAGATGGTTAATCCTGACAAGGTACTGCCACACCAGTGTAGACCGGATTTCATGAGTGCTTAACACCTAGATGGCGGCCTAGCTACCCAACAATATCCTAATGTAGGGGCGCGTCTTTCGACCGCGTATACATCTGTTATGTAAATAATGGAGGTATGTTCTTATGGCTTTCGAGGACTTGGTACTGGGTTCATATATTCTACCTGTGACTCCCAGTGCCCTCTGTATTATCTCACAGAGCGTCTCCTCAAATTTGCCTCTCGAAATACTGACTAGACTAAGTCATCGGCATATAGTTGACAGTTTGTGCTGATATTTCTTAGAATTTGCTAGAGTTCCACATTGATGGTGAGAGAACCCTTCTTTGTGGCCAACCTCTAGTTGTGGTTATTGTGATGATTTCTTCGTCCACTGTAGTTTGATCAGTCCTTGCCCTTAACGTCTCACACACATTTACAGTTAAATGTTGTTGAGAGCTTAATCAAACCTCATAAGATGAATTGTCAAATGCTCCTGCAGTGTTCAGAAAGGGGCAGATGACCATTTACCCTAAACTTTTTCTGATTACAATATATCGAGGAGGTTCGTCATGATTACTTCCTGTCCTTTTTGTAGTAGGGGTAGCAGAATGCCGTCTACGCTCAAGGCCTTGAACACCTTCGGGCACTAGATCGATCCTCTATCCACATCTTAACTTAAGTAATCACAGGACACTGCGGAAAGTAGAGATCAACGATTTATGTAGAAACTGCGGAAAAGAAGTCGAGTCAACCCAACATCTGCTATGCCACTACCCCATCCTACAAGAACGACTCCTATATAACTTATGATCCAGCTTCTTCGCAAGTTTTACTCAGATAACGGATCTACTTCACTTCATATAGAGTACCAAATGGATTGTAAGATGGCCATTAACAAGATGAGTTTGATTTCCTCTGGGATTTACAATGAACAATTAGGTCTCCGAGTGAAGGTGATGAGTCCTTATTAATCACACACCCTTCCAAAACTCAGACTAACCTTATTCTGCAAAATTGAATTCTCTAATTTTCCCTTGTTTGTAACCCAAATAGGTACCAGTTTCCAGTACTCCACGTTGACTCCAAATACCAATGTATGTAGCCTTGATGATCACAGTAAGTTAGTTTTTTAGGTCGTGCACTTCAAAAACCGCTTTACTCAGTAATGTGAGATTTGGTAAGGTTCGAAGCTAATGTATCCTATAAATCATAAAGCATCGTCAATACAATTATATCAGTTCCAGATACATTTCCATCGACATCCCACAATAAACACAATAAACATTTACAAACGTTCAAATATTGCGGAACCAAGTTAAAATGCCCTACGGTACAAAAAGTATAATAAAAACGCATTAAGGAAACCTTTTCATACCTTTGGAATGCAGTCACACAATAACAGATAAAATAAAAGAAATTTATCACTGTCGTCTTGGCGGAAGACAGTCGAGGAGTCATTCAGTATTTCAGAAGAAAAAGTCTCACTTTCACGCTGGCTTTGCCTTGTGTAAAGGCAATTATTTGTATCTGTACCCTACAGACTGTGGATATCCCGATGTGAAATCATCCATCCGCTAAATATTCATTGCTGTGTGTTTTCCTGCAAATGCATTGGGATTGGATACACTTTATAATTTTGTTTTGCTTGTTGGCTATGGAGTGCTCAGTTTTCGTTTTGTAGAAGGGTACTAGCGGAGCGACAATAGTTGTTGCCGAAGGACTTTGTTGGTTCTATTCCAAGTAAGTGGCTAGAAGAGAATAGATTTAATACAGTTTTCAATTGAGTTAAATACTGGAACTTGTTAGGTTGGTTAAACGAGTGCCTACTAAGTGCGAAGCCATGTGCATGCATAGAGTCAAAGTCAAAAGATGGTGCAAGGATTTTAGTTTGGTTATAGGGGTGTAAGTTCACTGCGACCCTTGTAGATCTACTGTGTTCCCTCGTCTTGAACCTCTAGTCGATGAGATACTCGACTTAGAGCATCTCCTACAGTCCAATTTCCTTGATGAATCGGACTTACTGGAGTGGGCCCAACTCTCTATTGAAAGATGCCATCCTTTTTGGAAATGGCGGCTTGATGCCATCACTAAATTGACATTTGTGAAGTAAACAGGAGCGGAACACCCGGATTGTTATACTCTTCGGGAGCACAGAATAATTGTGTCAATGTTCTTTATAAATAATCGATCTATGGGTTTTGGCTCAACGTGAGGGCCGCAAAAATGAACCATACGACGGGTAACTGGGCATGAACAGAGCGAATATATGTTGCCTGCAGGCTGACAATCGAGTGTAAATTACAGTCAAGCCCCCTAAGTCTCTACTGCTATTATGCACTGAAAGTCAGCGTGTAATATACGAAGATACATTACATTCTTCAACTGATTTCTTCAGGACTAACGGTAGAAAGGTGATTACTTACTTACTAAGGTTGCGCTACAGTTCGGGGTAAACCTGGGCTTCATTCGACAAGTCTTTCCAATTAGCCCGGTCCTTACCTAACTGCCTCCAGTTGCGCACTTCAAGTAGGTTGAGGTCCTCTTCTACTTGTGCGGGCCACCGTTCTCTACTGCGAGGTGGTTCTCTACTACGTTGTTCTTCCGGGATAGATTCGAAGACTCTGCGGGCCGGAGCATTGATGTCCATACGACGGTGGCGCAGTTTTTGATGTCACTGTATGAAGGAAGTCAGATGACAGCTTTCTCATTCCTTTTTTGTCATCAAAGGTCTCGGTGAGGTTATTACTGAGTTTTATGGAACAGCGAGCGTTCTCCATCTTCATCCTGCACAGACGGACGAGTTCGGCAGAGATACATGGCTCTGTCTACCTCGTCTCTGTAAACGCTGTTCAGGAGACTGATGCCTCTATAATTGGCTCAGTTCAGGAGGTCTCTTTTCCTATAGATCGGGCAAACGATGCTGAGATTCCATTCATCATCCATACACTCTTTCGACCAAATCTTGGAAATGACTTGGAGTATTCTCTCTACTAAGTTATCTCCTTTGTTTGAACAGCTTGGGCGGTAGACCATCAGGTTCAGCAGTCGATTGTTGGATTGAAGTTTAGATATTGCTATCTTCAATTCGTTTTGGTCAGGTGGACAATTATTTTGACTATTATCGCCTATATTGAACGGATCATTCCGCCTGACGACGGTATGTTGATCTTCTTCTCCGTTATACAGTCTGCAGAAGAAGTTTTTCCATATTTTTAGCACCGACAGTGACTCTACTACAAGGTTTCCTTCTTCATCTCTACAGGTTTCTGTACAGGTCTTATTGGCTAGTATATTTTTCAAGTATGGCATCGGCAACTCTGATACTGTGACTGGTGAGCGCTACACAGTTCCTATATCCACTTTAGACACACCAGTGTAGAGTTAAAAATCCTGTGCACTGGTTAATGCCCTGAATTCCCACTCCTCCTCGCATCTTCTGGGGAAAAGAATAGAGTATATCTTGTAAAAGATTACATAAGGTACGTCATAGTTTGTTGTTCTACTGAGTTCAATTGATTTACATATATAATTGAAAATCCTTGTCCATAAGAGCTTTGCTTTCATGTACTTCATTGTTTTTTACGAATCTGCTTTTGGTGGCTTTGCTTCGCATGAACTCATCCTTGATCCGGTTTGATCCCAGTTCAATCCCGGTTTGTAGCGTAGTAAGGAAGAATTCGGGTAAACGGAGGACCAGCTACCACGAGTGTAGGGAGCATAAAAGTTTTTTGTTGTCTCTTGTGTGAGGGTGTGGCTGACAAAGGTCATATCTATAATGTAGCGTATGCCCATTATCGTAGTTAAGCGCTACATATGTATGTCTCTTGAGTTATTAGACCCTTTTCTAATTTGTTTTTGAACACTCCATTGCAGAGCTAATACCGCCAACTGTGACAAGAATATTTTGAACTCTGGCTTCTCTGGCATCCTGGCTTCATTAGCGTAGGTGTATTTTTGCATGAAAAACTAAGGGAAGACGCCTGGCTATAAAATCGCAATTAATTCCCAATAAAACGACGGTAAAGTGTCGTAACAAAAATCTACGATATGCTTCGCAGTCGACTCTGAGAATGCGCCAGCCGTAATTCGAAATTGCCGAAGAGGTATCCAAGGGAGAGCTAATAAATGTGAATGCAAGCAGTCTGCCCGGGGCGAATCATACCTGCCTTACAGTACACACAAGGCAGACAAGCCTCTCTATAAATTCTTTTCTTCAAAATAAGTTCAGAGCAGTTTAATAAATGACCGCATACCTACTTTTCCTTTTACCCAACGGAAGAGGCTTTTCTAAATCATCGTAATAAAATGTAATTACACCCGTGTCGCCATACAAATAATGGTGATGTGCTGCAAGTTCTTCGTGTTCCATGTGAAACCGATAGCAAAGCGGTAGTCTGGACTCCTCTGGCGGTGCAAGGTAATCAGAATTCTTTTCTGGATGAAATAGAAATCGTGGTGCTTTAACTGCCATTATGATCGTTGAGCGCCAGTCTAATGTGGAAAGTGTACCCGTAGAATTTGAAGTCGTGTACTGATGCAGAAGTTGATCCTATTGCGTGGCTCCAGCACCAATTGGCAGGAAAGTGCTGATAATTGATAGAAGTTTGGAGCCATACCGCAATGGAATGCGATTAGTTTTGCCGCTGTTGATGGTACGTGCTGTGCTTGGTAGTTATCGTTGCTGTAATGGTTGTGTCATTGTAAACAGTGATTGATGAGTGACATGAAATCATATAGGGGGTATTGGGATTCCAGCAGGTGTTATTGATGCAATGCCTTACAGATGCAATTAAAATGTGAGCATTAGCTCGGAGTGCTACTTAAGCTGGTATGTTCTTTGCACTTAAGAACCCTTTGTATCAAATTGTTGGTAAGTAATAATATTAACTTCGTTGAATCAACCGCTGGATGAGCTTCATTTCGACCAAATGGGAATATTTTTTCAATGTTTTCCAGCATTTTTCAAGCATACAGTGATACATTACTTACTGATTGCCAATGTCCTTCTAATTCCAAATTTCCAACAAACGTCAGATATCATTCTGCTTGGCTAGAGATTATCTTGAAGCGTTGACTAGATTCAGTCTCTCGCTGTAGTATGGAAATGTGGTCAAAGTGGCTGTGGCAGAATTGCAACAAAACTCCTGGTACATCCCAGAATCCTTTCTTTCTTTTTTTTTGAGCTGACCTCGGAGTCAACCACTAGACGATTTTCTTACTTGCGTGGATACACTACTTTGTAATTTTTGCCACAATTCACGGAAAGACGAGAAGGCGCTTCAGCAGTGATGGGCAGCAGTCATCACGTTGGCCCCAAGGATCTGCCATCTGGTGCGATTAAAGGCCGCACAACAAAAAAAAACAAAAACTTCCGCAGTATCATTGTCTTTTTAAAGGCACATATGTATTAGAGAGTTATTCTCGGGGGGGAATATTCAAATTGACTGACCAAAAATGTTGTCTAAGACCTTCTGGCCTGTGGTAAATTGGGAAAAAATCTGGGAAAATACTGGCGCTGGTACTGCAGTGACCTACACGTCTCAGAGGATACAACAAATCTGCCCTGTGAATGCGAAGGCACTGCCCGGAACCGACTGAAACACTCGGAAGTTACTTCTTTGATAATTTAGAAGAGTTTGGGTCTCAAAATATTGACTTATTCAGATACGGTGCATGGGTGAAATGTTTAAAGTTCCTTACCGTGAAGGTTCCCAACGAATCGCGATGAGGGAACTATAGTTCTTAATGTTTTTATGATGCCAGCATAACCTAACTTAACGTAGCATCGTCCGTAAGTTTATCGGAGATCCGTTTCCTTTATTATTTCCAGGCAAGATGCAATGAATTTAGTCTTCAGACCAGATTCATAGAAATTTTGAGTTCATGTACTATTTCGGAAGTGATAAAACGTAGTCGAGATAAGCCATTCTTTGTAGTTTAGCAAAAGAAGGAGTGACGTATTTACAAGAAATCTCATTCCACCAAACAACCGAAACGTATCTGAGGATTAATTTTACCGTTGCCGTACGGATCCAAGGTGTATGCTATGGTAGCTCTCCTTGATATCGAGGACACTTCAACAGTATTTAACACAAGCTATCTGAAAGTGAAAGCCGTCTCACAGTGTTCTGGTATCAAAACTGGCTAGATCTAGATCTAGATCTAGAGAAATGAATTTTTTTTTATATTGTTTCAGGTTGCTCCAAAAGGGTAAATATTTTATGAGCTTTACTTAGTCGAAAGACCCAATTCATGGTCTTAACACCTAATTTCGGACGGCTGTTTTTGACAAAACGCATTCTTTACGTCCAATTTGGGGTCACTTTTTCGAGCAGTAATTGTCATATGTCACGAATATCACGAACAAGGTTGACCTCCAAGCTGTCAATTAATGGTGTTTTATCAACACAAACTAGCGACTTCACTTAGCCCCACATTAGCCCCAACACGATCTTGGAGGATAATTCACAAGTCCATTTCTCAAAATTAACTTATCGCCAAATTGCAATTTCAATAATTTGATGGTTTCCGTATGGAACGTATTGGTTGTAACTCAATCCTGTTGGAACTATGTGCCTTCGAGATCTATTGCATTCAAATCTAGAAATAATTCGAAATCATCGTTCAATAACGATCTCTATTGACTATAGCGAGAGTTCCAGCTCCAGCTTCCAGAAATAGGTTCCTATGATGCCAACAGTGTGGAACCCGCACCAGACGATTAATTCTTTGTGGATGTAATGGGATCTGTGGGGTGTCCTCTGGATTGGTCTCACACCATAACGATTTTGCTTATTAACAAACCTGCTAAGCCAAAATTAACCTCATTTCTGTACACAATTTCGTGAGAAAACAATAAGTTAGCTTGCAAATGATGGTCTTATGTCCTTAATTCCATTACCATTTGGATGAGCGTCAGTCAAGAAATTGTCTACGCAGTGAATGGATGATCGGAAAGCTTGTTTCCCATGTGAAGTTATTGCCCGTGAAGTTATTTCCCTGTACCGTTTTAGAAACGTACAGAAAAACAAACATTTTCTGGTCTTTTTTCCAAAAATTATTTGCAAATCAGACCAGAATTAATTTTCTGGTCTAATTTCTATTTTTTACTTTCTGGATCTTTTTCCACACTTTCTGGATCTTTTTCCTAATTTCCAAAGTTTCTGGCGTATTTTCCAAACAATTTTCTGCTGTTTTTCCCAATTTTGACTAAATAAACATTTTCTGGCTTTTTTTAAAAAAAAAAATTTGGCGTAATTTCCTGGAGCCTCGGTATACCCCCGTAACTCTTAGCGGTAGAATAGGTATTGGTTCCATTTCTTGCAAACTCATTGGCCTAACATATGTATGCTGGAATTACCATATGAATGTCGGCACCCAACAGAGGTGAATTTTGAACTGCTCCACTATCTTTATAAACGACAATCGGCAGTTTAGAGTAAAAAATAAAGTCTGCCTTATCAAGGCAAACATTAGGCGAAACTCTTCTCATCTTAATATATATGGTACCGTAACCCTAGCTTGCATCGAACTACTGCCCTGCAAACTCTAAGGAGTTTCCGCCGTTCCAGGCAACCACATACTTCTCGTCTCGTTCTGAAAATTGTTATAACTTACTAGAGTACTACGGAAAATTTATAAATTATACAGAACCATAATGGGGTCAAAAGTCCCCCTGCAAGGTGCACTTGCCTCTTACCATACCATACTATACTTTACTAGACCTCACACTGAATATAAAAAAATAAAATTAAAACTAATTTAAAATTTTAATTAATTTCATTGCAGGCTTGGAAAAAAAGGAGATAACTTTGAGCATTAAGCACGATACTGGATATTGGAAATGGAGACATGTAAATAAGAATGATCGACGGCTATGAATCAATCCATGGTTGCAACCAGTGGCAATCAACAAAGTCCAGTGGCATCCACTGGACAACACTTGGCCATAGTTCAAAGCACATCATCGCCGCCATCACAGCAACAGAAGTCGCTGATAGCAACAAACTCGAATCAGCTTCCACAGCAACAAATATCAACCAAAGTCCCCGCATCAGCAAAATTAACCCATGGAACGTCATCACTAGCAGGAGTCTCATTAAATTCTTCAACCTCCTCATCCCTGTCATACAATCAATCGACACCAACACATTCTTCATGCAGTTCGAACGCAAGTCAATCAAATTGGTCGAAAAATAGTCCAATCGGCACGTCTGTAAACTTCAGGATCGCCTGCTCTCGGACCACGACCACCAGTGCAATTACCAACGGAAAAGTTCCCACCGTAGCCACATTTAGTTCTAATAGTAATAGTACCAGTAGCAGTAGTAGCAATAGTAGCCATATTAATAGTAACAATAGTGCCAATAGCTTAGCCGTGGCTAACAACAATAGCAATAGCGGGAGTAGCAATACCAGCAGCAGCAATATGCCCGGTCGACACAGCTGGGATCCTGGACGAATCGGTGTCGAACATCTGGCAGGAGCCCTGAGTCCGTTCTGCATAACCGATGCAAACCACGAGATCGTTCGACCAAAGCCAAGGAGGTAAGCATTTTGTATATTACTCGTATTTCGAAATACCTACGCGTACTAGTCAGTCAGTCAGTCAGTTATTTAATTGACTGAATCTCGGATCCCACGCTTTCGAATTGAGCTGCTGCTCACCTGGTCCAGAGCATTGGCCTTTTGCCAGTAGTTGTCGCCGTCTTCGTCGTCGTCGTAGTGGAGTGATGTAGTCTTCCCATTATTTGTTGTGGGGTTTTCACTTTCGTCGGTCCAATGTGAAGTAATTGTTATCAGTGCAGGGGAAATCCAGTGTGAAGATTCACTTCCATTATTTCATTGAAGGTAATTAATTGTCTTTTCATTTAGTTCAGCAGCGCAGCATAGCGCGTGGGCGTGTGTACGTATTTTGCAGAAATATTTCGTCATATTTGTGTGATTTGTTGTTAAGACGAAAGACAAAGGGACAAAGTGAAGCTCATTTGTTTCTCGAACTTGGAAAGTAAAAGTGAAAATTTTTAATGTTATGCAAAATATGTTATTTCTCGTGCATTGGGCTTTCCTTGACATCGTGAAAGTCATTTACATGCTGACGTAAGAATTTATGTATGTGCGGCGTAGGACAGCATTAAATTTACACTTTAAGGATGTGCATACTGAAATTTCGAAATGACATTCAAAAGGGAGGAGGGGGTGCGCTCTTACATCGAATCGGATGCAGATGATGACTGATAAACCAGGCAAGGACTCCGTTAATCCATCAGGCTTTCTCCTTCGTGTTACGTAGGTGGGTTGGTTAAGTAAGAGGGCAGAGAGCTATTCTATGCCGCACTTAGGTCAATATTAATCCATTGTGAAGCCGACAAATACAAATACTTAGCGCACCAGACCGTACATTGTCCAGGGCCTGGCTTTTCTTGACCACTTCGCACAATCCAAAGGATCCATATCCGATAGGCTTCACAGTGGCTAAATGTGCTACCATTCAAATCTTAACTCCGATGAAGTTAAATATATGGCAATCGTCCTGGATAGCAAACTTCCCAATAAAGCGATGTCGATGTTCTGGCAGTACAAAGGTGCCTTTCGCATGATATAAGGTTTATCACTGAAAAAGGTCTGTCGGATCTATATACATGACAAGAATAAGACCAATCCTTTCTTCGTCCTTAATTCGATATACCTTCTGCTGGGTGGAGACAGACCAAGTGCATACGGTCGGATATCCCTTAGGAGAATTGACTGCAAATGGCTTGTAGGCATCCTTATAGGCCAATTAGGAGACCAATTAACGAGTTGGGTTTAATCGGGTTATTGTCCGGCCTTTGCTGGCATCAGGTGGATTCAAATGTTTGAGCCCGACGTGGTGAGTGCTAACCACTTTAACCTCTTTTCGTCGATCTCCACTAATCGCGAAAATAAAAAAAATGTTAAACTCCTAATGTTTAGTACAGTCAGTGGTTTCAAACAAAAAAAAAAAGAGGTTGTGGCACCAAATCTATCCACAGTTTGACTCCGATTAGTTTGTCCTCTATTAGTATTAACTCACTGTTTTCAATCCTAGCAGGTGCGCTGTGGTTTTAAGTACGCTAAAACCTTGTACTCGAGCTTGGGGCGAATGTACTCAGTCAGATCAGAGAAGGTGCAATATTTTTTGCACAGTTCAAAGGATCCTAGACATTTCGAAGCCTTAGCGACGTCGAATATGTGGTCATTCAAACGTAGGTAGTCATAAATACACGTAACGAAATGAAATGTTATTTGCGTCATATAAATCATATAGTCGTCTAAAGTCATAAGTTTCGCGAATCGACGGCTGACCTTTAACTTAAATTCAGATGTTCAACCTTTAGTCCTTTTTTTATGGATGCGCCAATGGATGTGGTAATCTTCAAAAGATACTTATGGACCGATGCCGGTGGGCATAACTTTGCGGGGCTTAGCCAATCTGGTATTTCGTAAGCGAGAATATCGATGGGGAGCATACTCGTTGCTGCTTCGTCAGAAATTTTCGGAAAACGCATATTGTACTTATTGTGCAAAGCTTGAATGGAGACGAAAGCTTTTTTATCTCCTTCGTTGAAAGCTTACCAGTCTAAGTAGCAGAGTCTTCCAGAAGTATCCAGTTCCAGCGATGTTTGACAACATCGGGGAAAGCGCTGCCTGCATTTGTGACACCTTTTTACTGCAGTACTCGACGTGGGTTTTAAACCTTGTCGAGTATTTAACTCCTCCTTAGATCTGATTGTTTGGCTCCCAACTCGGAAGTTTGCGTATTCCACACTCTTTCGACTAGCGGTCTTGTGGTTATTTAGCTTTAGACTGGCACACTCCAGTCTATTTTTTATCCTGGCGACTGTTTTATCCGTGGTGGACTGTTCCTCGTGGATGCATTTAGCCACAGTAACCACAGCGATATCGTCAGCAAAGCCGATACCTTAACTTATTATGGTAGCGTTAATTGCAAAACTTCGTCATACATTCTGTTCCACAGAAAAGTCCAAGGACTGACCCCTGGAGGACTCCCGCAGACACGTTATTGTATTTCATGCTTCAGGATTCAAGGCACCTTTGCATTGCTGCGACAAAAAGATCTGGACTCTCTTGGATGGCCGCATTAATCCTCATATTTGAGATGCCATCGGTGTGAGGCGCTTTGTTCTTCCTTCATCCATCGCACAGATCATCCGGCATTAGGGGAATGCTGTCATCCATCAGAGGGAGATGGTCTATGGAGAAATAGATGCTCTAATATTGTCTTCGGCATTTTTGAGCAGGATGCTTGGGGGAACCTACTGCCCCTTAGATCCTTCACCACCATCCCATATGTCATCTCCACAGGGGTCTAGGTCTGCCGTTATAGAGTTGTTTAAATGATCATGTCTTGCACTTCGCTTCTGAATTTCTCTTTTTGACTGCAATTTAGTATTGACTTACCAAGCAGTTTTACGGACGGTATCATTCCGTTAAAAGTTTCTGTAAGTTACGCAATTTAAGTGCGGTTGTGATTTATCGAGTTCTGTCGAAAGGTTTCGTTCGCGTAGACGACGCAATAAATTTCGCTCATCTAGGTTTTGTAGAACTTCATTGTTCTTTCTTTTTGATTGGTGTCTTTTTGGTCGGTTTTTGTGTTTTGGTTAAAGCCTTGGATTTCGCCTTCCACAGTGACAATTCCGAGATATCAATGAACATCGTTGTTCCTCATGTACGAGTACCACGGCGCATTGACAATACTTTCAAACATTTTGTTTCCAAAGGTTTTTCTGGTACAAACCCGAAGTTGTATACCATATGATATCGGCTTAAAGGTTTGGTTGTGTAAGAGCGGACCTAGAACACTTTCTTACAGTACCCCAACCCATTCCTTTTATAACAAAGAAATCAATCAGGTCGGGTGTTTTGCTAGTATAAGTCGGCCAGTACCACCAAGGTCCTCTCTTTATGTGACCCAAATTAATGCTCCAAAAAATGCAGTTTGGGCTAAGATGACTTCTGTCTTGTTTTGTATCAATCCTTAACTGTAGAGGTTCTATGCTCCTCTTCATTGACTCACAAGCCCAGGCCTATATTTTCAAATAACATAATCGTTTTTCATTTTACGCTCTACTAACAATAGCCATGCAATCATTCCTTTTCTACAGATACAAATTTTCCCATATTATTGTCAAGAGGCAATTAAATATCATCAATTCATGCCTTGATCGTGAGCTGCCCAATCTTCTACAATCCATCGCATTTATGGACCCAACCAAAGCAGAATAGGAAATGCCTTGATGAGGGTACCTTTTTAAATAGGAAGAGATAGCCACTATATTTTCTTGGTGGCCTACTTTTAAAATGTTCATAAGTTATATAAACAGACTTTTATTTTGAACTTTAGTCGGTCTTGACGCTACACTTCCTCATAATAGTTTGACCTCATTAAGGGGCAAAGAAAACAAACAGAAACGACGTGAGACAATACAAAACCACAACACAAAAAAATTTTTATTAATTATGAGAAGCTTTGTTTTATGGCCATAAAGAGTTTAATTTTGGTGATAAATCATCAAGTACGAGTACGTACAACTGAGAAAAGGTTGATTAACAATGACAGTGTTATAAAAATGGAACATTAAGCTTGCAAAATGAATTTAGTGGCCGGTTTAGTATCGTTAGGATCAAACAAATCGCTCTCTAGCGCACCAGTGAACGTGTTACACACTACGCTCTTAAAGTGCCTTGCGTCCTTGCTTGGTTGAGTCAAAAAGGCAGTGGCTTTCAAGGAAATTACGTCTACTTTACGTAAAGCTTATGTTTATTGCTAATAACGAAAACTAAAACCAAAAACCAAACCATTATTGCGAACATCGAAAAACACTTTAAGCCGAGCTCGCAATTTTGGTTACCACCTTCGTGCGGTTCAGTATAAGCCCAATAAACGTGACCAAAAGAAATTAGAAATTGTATAACGAACACAATTTTTTGTTTTATTCGGAGAATTACCTTCAATGGACTGAATAAGTACCAAATTGTTTTCACGCAAATACTTCATTACCTTGCGCGGCTTAGGTAGCTACCTAGGTTGATGTGTAAGTTGGGCAATAAGCCTATTTACGGAGAATATGTGATTAAAAACGAAAGTAGCGATATTTTGTTATTTAATTGTTGAATGCGTGATAGCAGGTAATTTATGATGCAGTTAATTGGAGGAAAGGTCGGAAATGATTTAACACCTCACAGTTATCATTAAGACGATATGGAATTCATTGTAAATTAGCACCTTTTGTGTGTTTGTTATATAAATATTTGCTTAAAAAATTCCACTCATCCTTGTAGGTGATAAGTCTTTAAGTACACAGGACTGGTTCTAAATTATTTTTTTTTTTCAATATTCTGTAGAAAGAACAAGAGGAATTCAGACAAAACGAGTTAAAACAAGTGTATTCCATCGAAGTATATCCATAGAAGTCTGATAAAGAACAGTCGAGTCTTGGATTTATAGGAAACAATGGCTACCTTAATAAATTGCTAAATTTAGCAGAAGGTCTCCTTGTATAGTAGCAGCATCATCACAACACGCTTTCAAATACAGTCTGTTCAATAAAAAACGTTGAGCGGTTGCAAGTCCAAGAAAATATGTTGTTCAAAAAAGGTTTGGTTGGTTGCACTCGATGAAGTACACTTAGACCAAGATAGGTCCATTGTGCTGCCACTAGGTAGGGACAGGTGGATAACACTGTCCGCTTCTGGATCCAATTGCTTTTTCTTATGAAGAGCCGACTCTGTGCTGGGTTTTGGACCCATGCGTACAGATTGACAGCGAACCGTTTTAAAGGACATCGCGTTCCGTACACTCTGATTTTTCCGGTATCGACAGTTTGATCGGTGTCTTGCTTTTTCCTTAGTCAAGAGTTTCTCAGTCGATAAGCCGAGCCAGTAACCCTTTGTTTACCGACTATGTCTATCGCGAGAATGTGAAGCAGGGTCTGAAGCACCGCTGTTGGGAAGGGTCTCAGCGTACCCGTGATGCTTGGGCATGCCGCTCGTTGAGCCTTTTCCATCAAAAATATTTTTATTTTAAATTAATACATAGTAAGGGAGGGCATCTTTGGTAGCACAGTCGGAAAGAACAGCACACATGGCACAACCTCCGATAACGGTTTCATGCTGATCGACTCCGCTGCTGCGCGAAATGTTGTAGTACGCGATTCCCGCTTCTCGATATTCACAAAGGAACATGGGAATCACCGTCAACCAGATTGACAACGTAGTGATCAAAACAAGTTACATCTCCAGTATTATGGATGTCCAAACATACCGAGGGATCAACATTGACTCGGATCACTACCTCGTTGTAGCCAAGGTAAGTTTGCGAATATCCTAAACACCGACAAGATGAGGAAATACTGTGAAGAAGTTTGACGTCGGGCGGTTATAATCGCAAGAGATCACCAAATCCCTTTCCGATCAAATCTCCTTTGTCAGGCAGAATGCACCATTCATCCTGGACGATCAACAATTCGCCGAGGGACGGCGCAGTAAAAGAAGACCGTGACTCAAGTGCGCACGCAAATGGAAGTGCACCTCAACCAACTGCCTGGAGACGCTTGTTGTTTAAGGCCCATGTCCACACCGGACTGTAGCGCCCGTTAAGTAAGTAAGTATGCATAGTACTCGTATACCTACATATTTGTGCCTTAGCATTTACTACTTAGTCCAATCTTAGTTATTTTCTGACACCTACGCTAGTAACTTTTGTTTTTTTTAACTCGTGCAGGAGTTGAACCGTCGTTGATATTTTTTCCAATTTTGAGCTTCATAAGATTCCACACAAATTTTTTCCGGGGACTTCAACAAACGACATTTGTACAATTTTAACATTCGCTCTGCATTTAGAATATCTGTAAAGCAGATCGAACATCAAAATCCTTGTGGCCAGAAGCACACATAAACGTGCGCCTTCCTAAGATGTTTAACAGTACGTTAATCAAATTTCACACCCTTTTCTGACCACACATGTTCAATTGGACTAAACAAACAAAAACGGAATCTGTTTTTGAAGATAATTTTGTTCCAATCATGATCATTCTTCTGAGCCCGTAAAATCGTTTTGAATGTGTTTTCCACCGAGGAAGGGCTTCTTTCACAGTATTCTCAAAAACGCCACCACTTTCTAACAGGCGCGGCATAATTGTATAAAGCGATACATTGAAACCGCGCGACGAGAGTTTTTTTCTGACTTGCCAAGCTTCAATGTGGAATTCTGGCTGAACATTTTGAGGATCCTCTTGCCTTATCATTCGGTGATTCTTCATTTTGATTGCCCAGTTCTGCATCGACATTTCCAGTTTCTTCGCAACGTAACGTCTAGACTATCTAGTTATGAAGTTTTTTGTGTTTCAAACAAACTTTATGTGTGAACATCAAACAAACTTGGTGTGTGGGCATCGTCGCTCAGTGGTTAGTGCGTTGGCCTACTGAAGGGTAGATTTGAGGTTCGAATACCAGAAAACAGCACCTGGCGAGGTGGTTTTATTTCATAACTATGAATGTAAGCGGTGTTTTTTGCGGATGGGGTAGCGCTCAAAACGATCTGTCATTCTTACCGCTCTTTTTGACATTGATACTCAGTATAGGCTGACATTTTTTTAATGGTCTCTAAATGATGCCAAACACGAAGAAGAATTTGCGTACTGAAGAGAATATCGCCGCTGTAAACGAAAGGGTGCAAGAAGATTTATTGATTTGCCATCGGTCGCATCAGATGAGACTGTCAGCCACTATAAGGAAAAGTTTGCATACAGATCTTGGCCTACACTGAACGACTTAATTTTTCCTTAGTCTTCTCTCTAAATTGCAAGTATTTAATAGTTGCACCGCTTCATCGCTATCTGGTTTTAAAGCCTAGCTTTGTGTTTCCTTGCGTTCAAAATTGTTTCTGAATTTTGAACATATGGTTCTGGTATGTAATGTATGTATCTGTAATCCATTGGTCCACATAGGATTTAGTATTTGCTCATTGAGAAGTATTTTATTCTGATCAGATATGTAGATAAGAAAATTTGGCAATTAGCCAATACATTTTCTGCTACGTTTCGTTTTGACATGTATCTTCTACCGAAGTTTAGCGTCTAATATCTTGTCCAAGTATTTAGCCGTATTGGAATACAGAATAATGTTGTTATTTATATTATATATGTACATAAATGCTGGGTCATTAGCTTGATATATCTTTGTGAAATTAATGGCTTAAGTTCAGTTTCCATTTTTTGGTCCAGGCGTGCTATGGTCCAGGCATTGCTTTGAAGGCTTTCTCTCGGTTTTTATATAGTGTTTCCCACTGCCAATTGTTATTTCACTCTTTTATGTCGTTTGTGAATAACAAATAAAAGTTAGGTTCCAGCACACTACCCTGTAGCAACGTGCTTTGCTTTCTTTTACTTTTTAAAATTCATTCTATTGCTTAATCCTAAAAAACCGGTTAGCTATACAGGATTCTAGAATGGTACAGAACTGTCTAGGTAGACAATTCTTTAATTCAGCTATAAGACCTTCTTGTCTCACTTTATCAAGGCCTTGAGGTACATATATGCAGGAATATTAAAAAGTAAAATTTTTTTTCCAAAGCTTTTTTTTGTCTGTTATATTGAGAATTTGTTTTATGTTATGTTGTGTTATGTTATTTATGGATCCAAATTGAGGCGATAGTTTTTCAAATAGTTTTGAGATCATTGATAGCAAGTTATCGGTTGATGCGATCTTACTTCGTTAGTTGATTTATCCGGCTCCGGTATCATAATTACCTCATCTATTTTCCACATTTGAGCTACGTGTTTTAGGCGAAACTCAACGTAGATAGTCTGTGCTGTTTCGCTAGTCTTACAAAAAAATAATTGTTGATATAAGTAATTTTGTTCCAAAATTCCAACAGGCTTGAAAAAAAACACTTTTTACATGTTAACTATTCCAGAACCTAGGTTGAGTTATTCGGTGCCTTGGGACTAGTAAAATCACTGCTCGGAGTCCGGACTGCACTGTGAAGAAAAAAATATAACTGGTGTATTGTAACCACCCAAATAGTGATATGAATCGCAAGAGGTCCTCCAGCTCAACATTACTTAAGTTCTCCAGTTCGGAGAAGAAGTAACTACATAGAGTCCTCATTCCTCTGACGGATAGTGCGGGTCAGTCACACAGCAGATTCGATTGTTTCCTCGTCCCTGGGGTTCGGGTCCTGAGAATTTTTTCGCATAACTGGAAGAGACATACGCTTTGATGAACATACATATGTAAATGAAAAAACTCCCGGTGACCAACATTTGACAAATTATTGTTCCTCCTTGTATAAAATGGGCAACTTTTTCTATCTAATGAGACAGTTGAGGCGTTTCTAATCTAGCTTAGACCAGTGGCATCTGACCATCTGCGGTTAAGTTCATAGTTTTGAGCATGAGTGGAAGCTAAATTGAAGCGATAGCCATACCGAGATTCACCTTGTCCAGCAAAATACATTAAGTTGTACCGAGTCTGGCGAGCTCGTCGGTCATACAATTCCCTGGAGCATCTCTGTGACCCGGCACCCAAACGAGGTGGATATTGAATGGTTTAGCTATCTCGTTGAGAGACAGACGTGCTATTTTTAGGGCAGTTCTCGAGTTAAAGATGACGGATTCCACAGATTTGATCGCGCCTTGGCTGTCAGCAAAAATGATAATATCCTTCTGAGATATCATGTTGTAAATCTCTTAACTTCCGACATACATACTTCAATGAGATGTCATAATAATCGCCGTCAATATTTCGTTGACATTTATTTGTTGTTTGTCGTCGCCAGTCACAACCCTAGGGACCAATTCGACCAAAAGTTACCAAGACTAGTTTTCTTACACTAAACCGCGTCTTCTCAGCTGAACCCAAGTCTTCAAAATTACCCAGCAGTTGTGCATCTACCCAGAAAATAAGAAAACTATCAACTCTAATCCGAATGAATAATCCTCCCACTTAGGGCACACGATGTATTGTACATGAACTCTTCTTCCATGTCGCCCGACTGTTGCTACCATTCAAGGTTTATTCAATCAACATTTCAACAGAATAAATTAAAAAAGAAAAATCAAAGAAACAAGAAAAAAAAGTATCTACACAGTGCAATGAACACACTAATTTCTCCCTCATTTAACTGCACCAACTTAAAGTCCGTAGCAAATGAAAATAATTATTAAAAAAAAAGAAAAAACCTTTTTTAACGACCACGACGAGACTCAAACTCAACAAAGGTTCATAGTCGGATTTAAGACACAAAACAAAACTACGACGGCTCCACATGTAGGAGAAATGTGAGAATATTTTCCTCCATTGTTTAGACGTTTTACGCATTACACTTTGGGGCTCTTACCGGGCGAACAATGAGGTCTGGCCCCTTCGTTAAAAATAACCTAAACTTCCCAGTTACTGAGTAAACGCGATCACTCCACCAACTCCAACAACGACCTCCAATCTGAAGTTTTAGTTTCATTCAGAACTCGATCGCGACAAGACACATTCAAGTGCATTCATAATAATTTCCAAAAAGGATTCCTTCGCTATTTATGTAACACTACCAGATGCAGATGGCTATCCATTCTAGTGCTTATGTTACCCAGTTTTAAGTGGCCGCTTTTAAATTTTCCACTTTTCCCTCGGTCTATCGGTCTGCCTCGATTGGATACGCGTCGGTGAATCTCTAAATCAAAATACAGTCAGTCATGGACGAGTTTGGGTTTCACGAAAGTTTCGAAATGAAAATTAATTGATCGTATCCATCGACACCGGAAGGAGTTAATTGTGTGCTTTTATTATGTAACCTCATTCAGGTGCCGGGAGTGATCGCTAAATGTGAATCTAGTGTGGCATAGTTAACAATATTCGCACGATGTATTGCTCTAAGGATTGCGATTGCAGTTTGTGTCGTGAGCTAAGAGGATATCGGCCTCAGTTATCGGATAAAAAGCTAAAGAAAACGGATAGTTTCATCGGGAATGAAAATTTCATTTTGAAACGTTGTGACATAGGTGCCCGTATATTGCAACAAAATTTGTCTAAACCCGAAGAAATTTCTTCTGAAAAGCAGGAGGCATCCGTACATGAAGTTGGTCCGAAACACAAAGTGATTATATACTTCGGTGATTCCATAAATAATCGACAGAACAAAAATCGTTATACTGATGGCCAAGATAGTGATTTAAAAGACCTAGTGCACGCGAGCCGGTTGTGCGATGAAATAGTCTTGAAGAAATGTGATTCGGATGTAACGACTCCGCCGTCTTCGAGCTCGGAACTGCCATCGTTTATTGAAAGTATACACAATGGAGTTATAAATATACGTATCCATGGTAATTACAAGAGAGCAAGTGATCTGGTTGCAACACTGTCCACACACAAACGTAGGAACTCGACGTCTACAAATAGTTGGGATATCCGATCACAGAGTGAAGATTCTTTTGACTGGAGTTTCGTTCAAGACTGGAGATCACGGTATGGGTGTTTTTGTTGACGTTTCCGTTTTAATTTGCTTAATTGTGTAGCTAATAGGTTTTGCTATGGTTAAATAAGCTTTTAAGGCATATAGACGTGCAGTAATTATTAACAATTGCCCGTTGTACCGGTTATTGAACACCTTCTTGATAATTACAGATGGTATGCAAATGGTATAAAGATTTTCATGGAAATGTTGAGATATTAATTGCCTAGTTCCTTCGGGTTGTCCCTTACAGTTATTGTAGCATTTGGCATTTTGAACAGATCCCTTCCGATGGGATCATATCCTAGCTGCCTCCCTCATTCAAAGGATACACTTGACCATGGGATACAAATGAAGAAATATTTGCGCAACAGACCTTGTGTAGTCCAGGGCCTAGCTTCTCGCGACCATTCGTGCTGTGCGTGTTATTTTTCTCTGAAAAAATGGAAAGGAGCTATGCTTTTGCTTTTTTTAGAAGCTTTCTCATGACAGTTATTACTCTCGGACGTTTGTCAGATATTAGCCAGATGTAGAATCGTGAAAAAACGTTTTGTTGTTTTCTGGGATTCAAACAGTTCAGTAGTCCAACGCACTAACTACTGAGCCACGACGCCCACCATGAGATAGTTCTTTTTTTTAATCAAGTGCTTGCCCATATGGCGGCATTGTGATTTAATAGATTTATTGTATACATAAGTGGAATTAACTTAAATGCGTAACCTCCCAACTCCACTGACGAACGTATTTCTTTGTGAAAGACAAGTCCCCTTAACCAATGTAGCGACGGACATTCACAGAGCATGTGCTCGGATGATTCATCCTCCAAAATGAATCCGCATTCCGTCTCTGAGTAGAGATTTAATTTATTGAGGTAGTACCTCAGGCCACAGTGGCCTATGACAGAGCTCATCAGCCTTCTAATACTTCCCTTATCTTAGTTAAGTATTTCGCTGTGGGAGAAGTCTTGATTAACAGTTTGAATTGTCTAGCACTAGGCCTTTTCCCAGTAAGCTTAACGAGGTTTATATTCCCAGTCATTAATCAGCGCTATGGCGGCTGCACAGGTCTGGTCCTATGAACGCAGATGCTAAGCCAGACCTAGCTAGTTCATCTGTAGATTTGTTGTTTCCAATTCCTTGGTGACCAAGAACCTGTTATGTCTGACCACAAATTGCGGTATCAAAGCAGGCAGCATTGGTCAAGTTAGACGATTGTGCTTTAAGCGCTACCTGACTATCCAAGAATATACATATGTATTCTGACGTCATTAATATGTATTCGAAGTTTAACCTAGCGCAGATCTCAATGTTATTGATTTCAGCCTGGAACAGAGTAAGATACATTCCCAAACATATGTATCGAGACTTTGGTGTTGGGTCCAAGGACGTCAACTCCAACTTCAGATTTCATCTTCGATCCGTCTGTCAAGCAAACTTGACATCTATGATCTAGTACCGGAGCACCATTCTAGAACAGTTTGCACGATCCAATAATTCTACCTGAAGTAATATTCGGAAATAGTATTCCGATGATCATGATGTGATAGCTTTTATAATGATAGGTTCAAAGTTTAACTGTCTCCTTTTTATAAAAGGCACTGCAACGGTCTAGCAAGAAACGATAGAGGGTCCTTCTTTGTTGCACCATCTTGAAATTTGCAGTGAAGTTCCCTTTACGACACTAGTAATGGTCGTGCTGTGCTTACCACTGATAAAGATCACCACCGCGTTAGATTCGAAGACTCTACGGACCGGAGCATTGATGTCCATTCGCTCTACATGTCCTAACCATCTTAAGCGACGAATGCAATGCAATGCAATGTTAACGGAACTTCAGCTTCTGTTTCTATATTTCTTTTTTTCATGACTGGCTTCGGCAAGGGTCTGAATCAGAAATGAGCTGTAGTCGAATTTTCGCTTTTGGACTTTCTCAGCCCTTTAACCAAAATACTTCGAGAATTCAAGAACTCCTCCCACTCGATCGGAGGGTTGAAATCTGTGACTCTTATTGAGGTTTCCAGAGAATGAGATCTCCGTTGAGATTGCTATGTAAGAAGTTGTTCTTATAATTTACCGTATCCCTGATACTTCACTTTTGCTAAGAATCTCAATATACCAGCCCAAATGACACGATGCTGCGATGCTTGTGGAGATGGTGACGATATTTCGGATTATTTCCTGTGCGATTGTCGAGACTTTTCTCGTATCAGGTGGCAGATCCTCGGTGAGGATGTGGTGAGTACTGAGGCTAAAAGCTCTTCATCCCTGAAGTGCGTATGCGTCTTTTTACCAAATTCAAGTAATGGGTAAAAATGGGTTTGACTTCCTGGTAATATATTAGACCAGTGGCTTCTGAGTGCTCTCGGGTGGTGTGTCCTATTCCCATAAAGAAAAGGGCACAAATATATTTACAAGAGGTATACATATATCAACAAGAGGGTGATTTGGAAGTCTAATTGCATCAATTAAGTTGGAACTTAAAACCCAGTTACACGGAACTTTGTGACCAATGTTTATGGATCGTACCGGGTTCACTGCAAACGCAGAAGGCAAGACAAGTTAGTATATTGCTTTGTGAAAAAAAGTAGTGAGTCGGTCGGTCGGTCCATTACACTTAATTTTGGTCAAAGGAATGCCTTAATATCTTTGTATTGTATATTTGGAATGGAATGTGGTCAGGATTCACCACATTAACACACATTATTTCAATTAAGTCCTCATCCTACAACTATTAAAACTAAAACGAAAAAAAATTGTTTTCTCATTTCAGACCATCTGGAAATACGAGAGTGGATATACTGCCATTCAACTCGCAATCGAATTCCCAACTGGCTGTAAATATCGCGTCTGGCAATTTGAATTCATGCAGTGTAACGTCGCCCACCAACCAACAACCGCCGGACTTAACCGCCTCAGCAAATTGCAGTGTGGCACTTCCATCGGGTCGCATTCAAAGTCCGGCTGTGGCAACACCTGCACCAAGAATCTCAAAGGAAGTCGCGCAACGGTTGGCTGCTGCTGGAAATCAATCAGCCACACACCATGAATCCATCGATGGATATTCGCCAAATAAATCTGCCAGCGGGAACAGTATTGCGTGTGTAGCCGAACGTGACCATCTCAACAAAGTGGGAAGCGGTAGTGGTTATCATTTGGGACAGTCGAAGCCTGTACCACAACGTTCAGTAGCTGGTCCTGCACGTCTGACGGCACAGAGTACTCCAGTTAAGTCACAACCGCCCATGATAAGCGGAAGCTTATCGAGTCAAAATAAAACCGCTTCAGATAAAGTCGTCGATAACCTTCATACATCGCAAAAACCAAATCTGGGAACACGAACGCATCATCATGAGTTCAGAGGTCTGCAGCGGGTGCAGGAGTGTCACAGTTCTTCGGATGAAAACAGGTCATCGGGACATGCTAGTATGTCGGACACTGGTGGCCATGGGAGCAGCTCTCCTGGGGGTGCTCTTGGCCCACTTCCTGAAGACAGGTTAGCAGCGGGTGTTACGAATCGTAGTACAAGATCGAGAGCAAGTACAAATCACTCACGTTCGAGACATCGTGCAACACCGGCTAAAGTACCCTGGGGTGGTAGTGGATTGGAGGATATTAAGCTTGCCATTCAACAGCTTACGATGCGTTCGCAAACAAGTACCAGTACTTATAGTAGCTTGAGTGCTGGATCGGAGAGCTCAGAGCCTGCCAGAAGATTGGGACGCTATTCTTCCCTGGAAACAGTTAACACAAACGTCACCAGTGCCGACGAATTTGTGTGGGTCGATTCACACAACCGTTTAGTAGAGCTCCAGCATCCACCTTGGAGTCAGCATTGTATATTGAGGGTCATTCGAAACGGACGTTGTAAAGATAATTCTGAAAGGGTGTCGATAGAAGCCGTTCCAAGGCTGGGCTACTTACTGCAACGCGCTCTGGTGAGAATAGCAAGGGAAGTTCAAAGGTTGTCATCGAACTTGGGACTATGTTCGAAGCAGGAGGTGGCAGGTGCTTTTAAAGTCGTTCTATGTCCAGGATTAGCTGACTCTTGTATAAAAGCTTGCCTTCGAGCTGCGGCAATGTTTGCAGTTCCTGGTGAAAGCGCTCTGAAGCAAAGTAAATCTTCGCGGGCAGGACTGCAATTGCCAGTTGGACGGTTTCACAGATGGATGGCGGATGCCCGACTTGGGAAATTTATTCATGAATACGCAGCCGTGTACCTCTGTGCTGGATTGGAGAACCTGCTGGAAGAGATCCTTTTACAATGTTTCTCTTCGGATACATCAACAGCGTTGACTGCTACTGGACTTGAGCACGCCATAGCTAGTTCCGGAGACTTGTGGGGGTTACTTCAACCATATGCTCACTTGAATGCAGGTCGGATTGCTTCCGGAGCACTTACGATGCCGCGATGGGCGAGTCAAACTTCAATAGGACCTGGCTCGCATCAGAATACGAGTGTCAGTTCCAACCTAGAGCCATGTCTTCTGACCACTTGCGTGGGGAGTATTACCGAGCTGAAAGACCTAGTTTCTCGAGCTCAGCAAAAGTTTCAGCACACCGCGTTCTCGAATTCGGCCATAACTGCACTGTTCTACTTTATGCGGTGCTCGCAACTAGAACACAGCGAGGTGGGGAGTTCTACTAATTCAGCGGGAAATATGCAGGAACTCTGTTATGAAAGAGCTTATGTCGTCCTTCCGCCATTAGTTGAGTGGTTGAGGGTGTCCTCAGCACATGCGGAGTACCGAAATGCTATAATGATTGACAAGGATGACATTATGCAAGCGGCAAGGCTGCTTTTGCCTGGAGTCGATTGCCCCACACGAGCTGTTGGTCGAGACGAGGAGCTGCCTTCAAAAAAGACACTTTTTGGTCACAGTACGACTGCACTTAGTACCAGCACTAGTGAGGACACTACTGACTTGGGACGTAGGGCAACCCTGGCATTAGCATTTAAGCTGATGCTCACAGGAAGGGCGGACTTATTAGCTCAAGCTTCAACTTTGTTGCCACCTACAACGAGGTATGACACCTTAAATCATGTTGGCATGTCAGCGCTTATGATAGCCAGTATACGTAACGATGACATCGCTATTCAGGCTCTTCTTGATGCAGGCTGCGATCCAAATATCGAAGTACCTGCGGTTGGTTCTTCGGGCTGCCCAGCCATTCATCCGGATACCCAGCACTGGACTGCTGTGACCTTCGCCGCTTGTAAATCAAATTTTCAGGCCTTGCGTATGCTACTTGATCGCGGTGGTAAAGTGGAGGGAGGAGCACGCCTTAGTGAAGATAAATCTACATTAACACCACTTCAAGTGGCCTGCGGATCCGGCAGTACAGAAGTCGTATCGCTTTTATTAGCTCATGGGGCTCATGCGTTTTTATCAACTCAACAGAAGGACTCAATGTGTTTTGCAAATTCCGCGCAAAGGGGTTGTTACTGTGCAATATCTGTAGCTGCCGCACATGGTCAGAGGGCTTGCTTGAGGAAATTACTTTCACATCCTTTGGCGCCTGGAAGTCGAGAAGTGCTGTCACTAGAAGAAATGCTGGCTGAAGGTGACAGTAGCGCTAGACCAGGAGCTGAACGTCAGCAAGATGTGCCGCCAAGTTTGAATAAGACACAGATCAAAAGCCTTCAGGAGGCCATGTATCACAGTGCGGAGAATAACCATCTAGGTGAGCTTAATTATACTTATGGCGCGTAATTTTTCACTTCTTTGTAACATACTTCGATAAGTAATGATCGTCTGCGGTAGTTATTTCGGTCTAGTCATGTCCATCCGTCTATCCTTTAGTCTTCTGTTTTTAGTCCTTGATCAAACCCTTGACATTTTAAACTCCATTTGGCCAATTGGCAAGTCAGATTCTTTAGAGTCATTAACCACTTCAAACTTACGTAATCTATGATAATAGAGAAAGGAAATCCTTCCACATAGGTCCTGAACTTCTTCACAGAGAGAACAGTGAAGCAACCATTCTTGTGGGCTGACATACATAGATAAAAAATTGTGAATAAAACCAACCCGTCATCCTTAGGAACAGACGAAATTGATTGGATGTCTTCGGCAAAGAAAAGTTCTCGATTACCGATATCTTGTCCTTGCCTGTCCGTACGCATCCATCGTTGCACCGACGATGCATCCGAGGTAAATAATATCCTTGTTGTAGAACTCTTTTCCACATTCATTTTCAAACCCGCTTCCCTCAAACACTTTCCCATCGCTTCCAACAACCTGGAATATCATTCGAAGTCCGGTTGGGTGGGTAGGGGGCATAATTTTGTCAATCAGCCTACACTTTCTCAGAGCAGCGTTGCACAACCTGAATTGCATAACCGTGAACTAATACACCAATCACCCATGGATTATAAAGTCAGTTTTCTTACTTGTTTAGTCGTCAAAAAATATGGCAGAAAGCCCCCTTCAGATCTATATCTGAAATAGACCGCGTATCTTGCAATCGTTTACACAGACCTTCAATGTTATTGTGTTAATTTTTCGCAAGTTTTGGCACGGTGCTCCGCTATCTAGAAGGTTCAGAACTTAGCTTTACTTTCGCGTAAGGCTTATTATCGTCAGAAGTACATGTCATTGACAATTTTCTTCTCTTCTTTCGTCTTCTAAGCATTGCGCACTCTTCCCTAAACCTAAGAATTTACTGCTCCTTCTTGAAGCTTGAAGTAACTGTTCTCCTAAAATTCGTCGCTTAGCTTCTTTGTACCCTTGTCGTCTTTCCCAGTCGTCTTTGTATAATTTTTTGAGTGGACGTCATTCTTCGAAGGAATATCGTCACCTTTTGGTGACTTCTCTGTATAGCACTGCAGGCGCCATCGACGAGTGACTCCCGGATGCACCGCGCCGGTTTCAAGTTTCCCTGACAGTTTAACAGTTGAAGAAAAAGTTACCTTGACCATAACTACAAAAAGTTAGCGTGTGAAAGGAGGAAGAATATGCTGACTGAGTAGGACCTACATGGTACAGTTCGCTGTTTTTATGACGCGTTTTGTTATTTCACTGCTATCATTTCGCATTTCCACAACTCGCATTTTCTTTTCTCGCAGTTCTTATTTGGCAAATAGCTTTGCTTATTATCCCTTTGTTTGGTCGTACTTTTTTCTTAGCGAGCGTAGCGAGACCATCCAACCTAACTTAGTATTGAAGTGACTAGCGGGCAAATGCCTGAAAGTCGGGGTGGGTGATCTCGCTACTCTTGATTTAAAAAAAAAACCATGGGCATTTCCTTGACTCATACTTTGGACGGCCTTCGGCCTTACATGCAGGTGCTCAGGGCGACGCTACGCGAAGTATGGTCTTATGTCACGGCACCCAACCGGCTAAGTAACAAAGCGCGAATTGACGGTTGCCAGATAAGCCGTGGAAAAAAAAAACGAAAGCCGCTGAATCCATGTCTGTTCTGCACGAGTACTTAATTGTTTGCCCTGAAGCGCTGCCACTTTAAGATCGTTGTCCCCAACATCATCTGACTTTCACGGTTCTCTCGTAACTACATCTCATCCTAAAATCTTTCTCCGCTTTGAGTTTTTTGACACTAATCCTTGAGTTCCTGGTATACTCCTAATGGTGCTCTCGAATAAAGTGTAGCCACTCTGGCCTTAAAGTTCTGTCTTAGAATGGCCAAATGGTTTGATTGTCCAATTTATGCGTTTTAGCTCCGTAAGATCGACAATAAAATATGTATGACGTGCTCTGCATCTTCGATGGTTTCTACGCAGCTTGGGTAATGGGGATTAATGGCTTGCCCAAACCTGTTTAAATATTCCGCCCTGAACCTGGGTTATGAAGAATTTCAATTCTCAATGCCTCACATTTTTCCAAATCTCGATGTTGGGTTTGTGGCTCCATCTGTCTCTGTCAGAAGAATCTTATTATTTTTGGCCCCTCAATTAGACTGATCACTCTGGCCTTCTCCTGGACTTTATTTGCTAAGAAGTCAATCGCCACCAAATACAAATACAATGGCGGTTAAAACACATCTCTTGTCGTATGACGTTGTTCGAAAGACGTCAATTGCTCTTAGTGCGTTGATCCTGTATAAGGCCTTCGTCCTTTTGTAGGTTTTAACTCTCATTGCATCCGCCCAGATGTGGGATCCATTGAGACTGCCACTTTTGTGAACGTGTTGAACATTATGCTTCGATTCAGATGTTGACCTTGCCACCTTTTTAACTGCATATTGTAGATGTTGGCCAAAATTTAGCCTTGTATCTCTGATAACGCCAACGTATTTAGTCTCTGGTTTGAAGGCTTCAGCATGGTTGCCGATTGTTACCGTTATGGTAACCGTTATCATTACACTCCTACTACCTATGAGTACCATCTCAGTTCTTTTCTCTCGATTTCTGTTCCGAGATTATCGCTTATAATGCGCTCCAGAATATTCCATGGTGCCCAGCATACAAAGCGGTCTATGCTTTGTGGGATCTTGAGGTATCTTCTATTCTGTTGGAAGAAGAGCCAGTCTTTGCAGCATCCATTGATTCGGGAATAAGCATTTGCTCAGATACGTATCATGTGTGTTCCTGGGACAACGTATGATCTAGACCAGCCGCCTTTTGGTCTTCGATATTTTTGAACAATTGGAGATTTATTCTGATGTGACGGATAGGATTGGTTGTGTTCTTCCTGCCGCTCTTTCGTTTGGTGTTATTACGTTCTTTATGAACATTGCAGACCTATGCGGGTTACGTAGTCAGTCACCCTTTAGTCTCTTCATAGCAACTTGGTTCGCTTTATTCAACAGATTGTAGGTCCAAGTCAATGTGCCGCATTTGATGATTGATCTCACTATCATGATAAACACTCAGCCAAGAATACTGAAGCTACATATATACTCAGGATCAACCTCCTAATCTTCTGTAGGCAATTAGTACTTGCGTGGCCTTTCTGGTAGCTTCCTTCTCTTGCCTTCTTCTACTACAAAGCTCGACTTTAAGAACGACAATGCCCCACCTTGCAGATAGCCACATAATGTGCCAATCCAACAGATCTCATGCTTGGCTATCACGCATCTTAGCCTATCACAAATTCACCTCTCTTTGTTCTATGACTGTAACTTCTTCTTCTTTGACTTTGAATTTGACTTTTTGATACTGATTTCTTCTATAATTTTTTCTGCAAGTGAATGCACATTCAAATTTATTTAATAATTACACACAATTTAATTTTTTAGACATTACCGTGGAGTTACGTGCACTTGGTGTTCCTTGGACCTTACATTGCTGGATGCATGCTCTGGCTGCAGCGCATGAACTTCGCTTAGATGCTGTTATTGATCAGTTGCTGCAGGATTTCCTCCAAGTCTGCCCAGATGATTACAGTCCTCAATTTGTATCTGAATGCCTTCCACTATTATTCAACATATTCCGATATAGTAAGAACGAAGGGACCACCTTACTACTTGCGGATATATTTGCAACATGCTTCGGCTGGGAAGCCATTAAATCGATTAAGGAGCCTGTTCTACAACCAATAAACAGCTCAAGAATCGATCCAAAATTTGTAAATAATCCTGAACTGAGCGATGTAACTTTCAGGTGAGAAAACCACTCAATCGAAATTACCTATACTAACGATCTGTAGATAATTAGCATTAAAGAAAGGCACCGAGTTAAATTTAATTATAAATGTTTCATTGTACTTACTTTCAGAGTTGAAGGCAAAATCTTCTACGGCCATAAAATAGTGTTAGTGACGGCCTCACCACGTTTCCAAAACATGCTCAGTTCCAAATTGAGTGATGGTAATGCACCGACCGTCCAAATCAATGATATTCGCTATCACATCTTTCAACTGGTTATGCAATATCTATACAGCGGCGGTTGTAATAACCTGGAAGTATCACACAATGATGTCTTGGAACTGATGGCAGCTGCTAGTTTCTTTCAATTGGAAGGACTGCTGCGATATACCGAGGCAAGGTGCTCAGAAATGATTGATATTGACAACGTTGTTGCCATGTACATACATGCGAAGGTAAAACCGATGCTTTTTTAAATTTATTAATGTTTCTTAAATGTCATTTGCCTTAGGTATACAATGCCAGCAAGCTTATGGAGTACTGTCAGGGATTCCTACTGCAAAATATGGTAGCCCTTCTGACATACGATGATTCTGTGAAAAGATTACTATTTGCGAAGAAAATTCCAAATCACGACGTCCTTTCAGGACTACTCATGACACTGCAAGCTAGAATAAAGAACCGTAAGCCTGGTGCCTCGAATTTCTCTCGACCACAGATAAGTTCTCCTCCAGCAGCGTTGAAAGTCTCCCAAAGCGGAGTAAAGAAATAAATATTTAAGTATTGTTTTTGTTTTTTTTTAGAACCTTAAAGTCAAACTGAATACCATATTCTGTCAACAGCCAGCACAGATGTTTTGTATTGTTAGGCATAAGAAAAAGTACCTATTACTCTATTTTTGTCCTAGTTTCATTTCATATACTTTAGGCCTAGATTTTTTTTATTATTTTATTGTATATTTAAAAAAAATATTTACTTAATATATTTAATAGTCGAAATCAATAAAAAAAAAAGTGTTTTGTTTATGAACTTGGTGTCGTTTGGTACCTATGTATGTAGTCTAGTCATAATAACTGGTATACGACGAAGAGCAATCATTGAGGTTGAAGTACTGAACGCATCCATTTCCTATTGCTATGTGACATGTGACATTTATGCAACACTGCCGCTTGAAAATTTGTTGTCTACTTACAGTGAGTAGGGACACTCTCCACGTGTTTCTTATCAGTTCACACAGTTCAGTTCACAGCAGTATAAATGCTGTAGTGAAAGAGGGATGGAAAAGAAGAGAAACTAATTTGAAATGTGGCACAGAGTGACACAAAAAAAAAATCAAAAATAAATTTCTCATCATTCTTTATTACACATTTTATAATTATATAGTTCACATGTGTGTTACACTTAAATATTTATGTTTGTTGTTAGTTTTTTTGTTATCTTTATTAAATTGCTTCAGAATATGGTAAACTCGTACTCGGACATAAAATTTGATAAGAAATTCCTTATTTTGGTTTTCGCAACAATTGTATTGAAATTCATTTTTCAAAATATTAAAAATATTCATCTCAAAATTATTGCGGAAATACATGTTTGGATGGTAGATTTAAATTGCGTTCTAAAAAGTAATATGAATTTGGCGCTATAAAATATATGCTTAAACAAAATTTTTTAAATTCATTAGAGTACCTCCATCCTCTTCGCTTTTTTTCAAAATTTTGGATTTAATGTTCAACAATGGTTGCTAATTCTTTAGGTAACATCATTTTTGTTTTTTCTAAATATACAGCTTCCGAATACTTTTCCTTTTTTAGAGTTTCAATTTTTTTTTTTAATTTTCCCACTCCTTTCTCAAATAAAATGCCTCTTCCCCTTCCGTGAAAGACGTCTGCGTCGATTTATGACCTTTTGGTAATCTTTCCACGGGATCGTCAAAAACTTCAATGACTGCAATACCTTCACTAAGTGGCTCATCTAATTCCGGTGCTTCCACTGGAGCATTGACAGATTCATTATTTTGAATATCGCCTGTTTCCGCTTCTTTCGCCACAAAGCTCTCCATCATTTGGATATCTTCATTACCTTTGTTTATATGGGTAATACTTTTCAATATATCCAAATTAGGTGTTGCCGACCATTTCAAACGCAGCTTTGACTTGCCATAACAGTCATTCGAGAAAAGTCTTTCGCAGATTCTAAAGTCCTTCTAAATTTTTTCATTTAATAAATGTTGTTTGTTAACGGAAGCAAACCACTTTGCTTTTCTAAAAAAAAAGAAGAAATACAACATAGTTTTTTATTTTTTGTTGCCTGAATTATAACTCGACTGAAAAGGTAAAACATCTTAAGTCCATTTTCAACAAGGTACACAAAAAAAACTACTTTTACCTTTCACTTTGCTGAAATAAATGTTTCAATATGCTTACCTCTCACTATTTTCCGGTATTCTAAAATACTTGACACCAACGTTTTCTTTCTCCTCTCGCCCGCACGCCAAACACTTAAAATAATGTTTTCCCATTATTATATTTAACGTTGCACTTCACTTGTTTATAATAATATTTAATGTTCTTTAAGTCTTTCAGTTGGACTGTTACACACGCGACACCCGTTTTTCTTCCAATGCAAGTTATCGAACAACTGATAACAATCCAACTCCAGCCCGCCTTTAAAAAGACGTGCGAAAAAAATGTAAACAAACCGCGCTCCAGTCTGACTACCTAATTAGTGTGACCATCTGCCATAAAATTTAGCATATAAAAAGGGTTGACAATAAAACTTAAAATCGTCAAATATGATATTTAACGACGTCATAGAAAAGCAAAAAGGTTCAATTGCATTTCCTAGAATGAAATATTTATTTTGAAAATCCATAACTAAGCCCATAAAATCAATAATCACTGACAAAAAACCCAAACAATACCTCCTATACGAAAGCAAAGCTGGTCAACCCGTATATTTCAATTCATACCAGCATGGAGAGGAAAAATACTACTACACTGACAGTCACTCCAGCCCGCCTTTAAAAAAACATTATGGGAAAACCACATTTATATATCTTACGCATAGAGCCGTATGTGATCGTGCTGGCAAATTGTGTTGTGTGCTCTTTTTATTATAAGAGATCGCACATAAGGGTTAAAATCAATACTTTTTACCTCTTTTCGCTTATTGTACGTTTTTTTTTTAGGTTTTTCTTGTGTTAGTAGCATTTGCATATGTGTAGAGAGTGTCCCTACTCACTGTAAGTAGATATACTCTGGCTTGGATTCACTCGTTATTTGGTGCATCGTACAGTGAAGCTGTTCGAGGATACAGGAGGAGTTCGAGTTCGTCACAGATCCGGACAACTCTGCATACAAATTCGAATCAGACAAAAACCAAAAATAATGTGGAGATAAAGATTTCGCAAAAATTCGTGTCTCACATTTTTAAACAAATTCAGCACTCTGTGCATACATAAGACCAGCAGGACACTCGTATGTATGTTTTGCTCACATAAGTGACTTCTAAAAAGTTACTACGCTGAAAGCTACTCACTAAATTTTCCATCTTAAGCCGTAAGTTGGAAGAAATTTAAAACTGTTTTCATACCCTTACAGAATTCTTAAGCTACGATTACACAGTCGACGAAAATCGTCTACGCGTTGACTCCCTGACGTCACGAGACAATTCGTCAATGCATTTTCAACGGTCAACGTGTCAACGCATGAAACGTTGACGGCAGTATCGGCTAATAACTCACAATTTTATTTCACTTTGATATCCACAAACAACCAAACACACTACCTGAATGTTGTGCTGTTAGTCGGCAAGAGAGTGAACGCAGTTTGTTGTTTAAAAACACCACGGCGAAAAGAGTTCGACACTAACCACGTTGACGTAGCATAAAGTCCTGCAGTATCAACGCTGGGACATGATCAACTAAATGGCTCCTGGAACTTGGAGTCTCTATATAGTGGCTACAAAGGCAAACCAAAGCCTACAACATTTCAAAACTGAGCAGAGTTTAAGAACAACTGGTATAGAACCACAGGAGCTCTAAGGTTGCTTCCGACCGAAGCAACCTATGCGATTCTTGACGTTCTAGCTCTTAATCTGCATATTAAAGCCATTGAATCGTGTAGTGAAGTGAGATTAATAGATGTTGGTCCGCAAGACTACGAAAAAAGCAAAATCCTATATTTACTATCTAGTAGACCAAATTCCACTACGCCCAAACCTAACTTCCAAGAGGGTTTTTTTTCTGTAGGATCCCCATCCAGATCGGAATAGAACGCAGACACTCCTACGAAAGAGTTCGAAGCATATATATTCAGAGATAGTTTCAGAATGGACTGTGGGGTAAGAGCGGGTGTCTTCTTAATAGATAGATAGATAGACATAGTTAAATCATTCATCCTTCTCAATTGATACAGCGTTCTCCAGGCAGAAGCTTGGCAATTAGGAAAGCGTGTTTAAAGTTATTTATGACCAAATCGACAAATCTCAACACAACTACGACTACGTCCAAGCTTGTAGAGGAGTGCAAAAAGACACTGGTCTGGGCTAGCCGTCGTTTCAAGTTCACTCTGGTTCCTGGCCATAGGAACAAAAAAGGGAATAAAAGAGCCGAGGAAATGGTCGGACATATAACTCTCTTCGGCTAGAAACTGATATTACCGCCTTTGAATTCTCGAGTTACTTTCAAAGCATATTTGCACAATTCGCTGACATCAATAGCAAAACTCTTTTCTTCAAACTCACACTACTAGGAATTTCCTCAGCCATCATTTCTATTTCAGTGGCGGCTGTGTCACATCTCGCAGCTTATGGCCAACTCTGAACGAAAGAAGGACTAAAACCATTTTGTCAGTGAATGAAAAAGAATCCAACATCATGGTAGGTGTACTAACTAGGCATTGTCCGATAGGCACAATGGCCACCAGACTAGGCAACGACTCACCTGATTACTGCAGGAGCGGTCATGATACAGAAGAAATCGATAATACCGAACACTTGTTGTGTGATTTTCCCAACCTTCAAATTTGGCGTTTCCACTCCATGTGAAACACACACTTTGAAGAGCTGGAGGGCCTGGCGCAAGTTCCATTCTGAAGGATATATTTCATGAAGAGCACAGTTTGGTTTGGTCTAAGTCCAATCAATAGGCAACAAAATTAAGGACGGTACCACATTATATAAGGAATCAAAATGAACCATGAGGCCCAAAAGCACACTTATCTTATACCATACCATAAAATAACATAGATAGGTCACCACTGTCTACATAGGGAATAAAAATGAACCAAACGGCTACTGCAGAACAGCTCTCGAAGATGCACTTTCCTCATACCATACTATACTATAAATAAGTTGCTATGTATAACTGACTTTTAAGCTTTCAATTCTTACTTGGCATCGTACATTGCCAAGATAAATAGGAGTGGCCTGCCCTTACGATATTCAAGGTTTATTTGTAGATAAAAGATGAGCTTTTGATGGATTCTCCATGTCAATAAAGCAGGTAAAGGCTTTTTTATTTTTAACAAATTTTTTTCCCAAAACTTGTTGTGCGTTGAAAATGTGGTATTGGATGCTACATATGGTGTGACTGGTATCCGCTTTGTACGAGTATATGTACACATCTTACGCTATTCCCCTCTTTCGCTGAGTCTGCACTCTAGGATAGTCCCGTGCTCTTTGAGAGCTATCGGAAGGACAATTATTGCATTTCTTGTGTCAACCTTTTTATAAATAGGTACGAT
Source organism: Blera fallax (assembly GCA_946965025.1). NCBI lineage: Eukaryota > Metazoa > Arthropoda > Insecta > Diptera > Syrphidae > Blera > Blera fallax. The sequence goes on from OX337245.1 coordinate 25,522,750, forward strand.
GGCTCCAACCCACCTTACAAGAGTAAGATCCCCCGCCGGAGTCACCGAAAAGTTCCACATTAAAGTCGATGTGGACCAGCGAAGCGTTTTAAATTCTTTGCTATTTCTTGCAGTTCTAGGAAAAGTGACGGACCGCATCAGTTATTCTTTGCTGACTATGGAGCCGTCATAAGCGAGGATCTAACGTCCCTGCAACGAGCAGGGTGGATGTTTTGGAGGGAAATGGGTATCGCATTTGTCCAAAAAAGACAGAGTAGCTGTACTGCCCATTCTCTGATCCACTTCGACCTATTCCAGAGATTTATTTGTATGGAAATGTGATTCCCAAGTGCAAAAATTTCAAGTATGTATCTGGGACCTATGAACAATAGCGAAGCTATCATTGATGAAAACATCAATTATCGTGTAAGTGTAGGATTGATGAAGTAGCAGGAAAACTCTGCTATCTTCTTTAACCGGAAAATATTGCCTAAGCTGAAAGGAAGGCTTTACACTGCAGTTGCTCGTCCGTAATGCTCGACAGTGTACAAGAAGTATACGATCGGGTCAGTTGGTAGTGTCATGTTCAAAAGAGGGATCCTACGAACCCTGTGAAAAAGGCAATGTCAAGCGCGGAAGAAAGCCAGGTCAAAAAAACTCACTTAACTCAACTGAATCACACAAATTCAAAAACAGCAGCGTTTGACGAAGTGATCTGAAACCGGGAGGCCTGCAGATACTTTTTGATGTCAAATCGGCGAACCCCACGAGCCGACTAGTATAGATGCAATAAAGTGGGAGGGTTATGATCCCTACAATCCTGATCGTAACCTCACCGAACAAAAGTAAAAGAAGGAGAAGAATAACTCCATGCTTCCATTCCTCTGGAATAATTCCACTTGTCCAGAGAATATTTTTAAAAATTAGTCTCTTCCCTTTTATCCAAGATATTTGATGTATTTCGTTGCCGTCTCATGGTTACACCAAAATGATAAATTAACAATTTTGCTCTAATTAGCTGTCAATAGTAAATCTTTTATGCTTCACTTGATAAATTGATGCACAAACGTTCTTTTCATCGAACCATTTCCGCACACAAATTTTTTTTAAAAAATACGTAGCTATGGGTACTTCTAAACAAGTTAAGTCTCCTACCGCGTTAATGCTCTTGCGGAGATATTTGAATAAATATTTGAAAATTTATGGATTGAAATGAAATACGAAGTGATTTCAAATTCCTCCTGGCAATATCCAAGCGAATTTATAACTCTTTTTAAATTTAGCATTATTTTATTGGTTGGCTACAGGCCAACGCAAAATAAACATATTATATTAATTGAAAGACAACATCAAAAAACAAAACATTGCATATCCATGCCGAGTATCTGTATCTGTGTGTAGGAGAAATTTTCTTCTTTCAATCCACTCAAAATCAATTTCTTGTTTTGGAGTGAATCGGATAAATTATTTGAAATCGAAATACCTCACGGGCTCGCATTCTTTGTATCGTTTTTATGGTTTCATATACTTTTTTTTTCTTAATTTAAATCAAAATAAACTAGAACTAACATCTGGAATGTTTATGTGTACGAGTATATCTGTTAGTACTTCTTTTACAGATTCGAGTGTATGTAAAAAAAAAGAAAAATTTCAAGTGTAGGTAGCATGTTTTTGCTTTTGAAGAAAATTTCGGTAATTTACAAGCATAAACAAACAATTAGTTGTTTCTCCCCAGCAAAACGGAAATTGTGTATACCTATACATATGTATGTATATTCGTATCTTCGTATAACAAATGCAATAATTAAGAGGTATACACAATTTCGCCAACAGTTGCTATGTAGAATTCTTCACGACCTCATGGGGATGCTGTTGGAATGGAAATAGCAAATCACTAAATCACCATCTTTGCTGAAAATAAAAAAATATTTTTTTTTTCCTTCTTTCCACTCGTTTTTAAGTTGCACATTTTTTCAATTGTTTTTCTGAAACTGTAATAATAAATTTGACTCACATGATTGTAGGAAATAATACGAACAACTGACTTTTTGCACTAAACTAAACGGTTTTAATGCTCAAATCGTAAATATAAAAAAATAATTAAATATAGAATAAACAAAATAAATAAAGAAATAATACCGCTGACATAAAATATGTTTACGGATGTGAAACTAGAGCATATACGAAGAACTTCAAGGCCCACACACAGACCTACATTCACTGATTGCGACTATTTTTGAAAATATTTAAAAAGTGGGTGTGGCTGAGACTTTGCTTCAAACGAAATCTACAAAATTTTATTTTCACAGGGCGAACCACATTTGCTCTCAATTAAAAAAAAAAAAAACACCAAACGTGTCTTATTCTTGGTCGATCTAGTTAAGACATGTGCTGTTGCAAGGAAGTTTGATAAATAACTCAATTGACAAACAGTGAACACTCGTAGAATAGATTTTTGATTGAGTGCTTCTTTTCCGGAGAATACTTTTTTTTTTTCAAACAGTAGATCCTCAATGGTGTTCGAAAAAGAACACTGAAACACCCATCTGTTAGCTAATAGGTTTGGCCAGACCATTTTCATTTTCAAAACCATTTTTCCTGATTAATTGTGTAGCTATCTTTATCAAATTTCCTGACTTTATCAGCGTATGCTGATTGAATGCTCTAGTGTGGATCAAAAAATTAAAAAATAAGTGCTTCTATTTTATTAGGATATTTTCCCAAAAAGGGTTTTGATGGGCAAAATATTAATACTGAACTAGCGATGACCGTATGCTGAGACATACTCTCGGACCAGTGCAAGCTTATCCGGGCTAACTTTAGACCGTATGTGCCAGGCGAAGCATTTCTTGCTGATCAGACCCGCAATCTTGTGGCTAAGATATCTAACAGGAGGACCTCAAAAGGAATACGTGCAGCGGAAGAACTCCATCGCTGGAATCAACGGTGACGTTCATAGCCATAGTTGCGGAAGCGTTACTTGAGCTACTCCGACGCATTTGGAGCTCAGGCCAGTAAGATACTTTTAAGACTGTGGCAGGGTTTTAGCAAAGAGATAGTGGCGGAGGGGTTGTATGTATATAAGGATCTGGCCCTACAGGCTGGGGATTGTTCCCTGGGCAAGAGGCACTCAAAGCGCGGCGGTGCAATAAACGACAAGGGCTGCTCGTAAACTATACGAGCAAAAGAGACGACTTCTCCTGAAGAGGAAAAAAGAGATCACGAGAAGCGCGCGATCGAAGATATTGAGAGATTATACTTCAGGAATAATATACGGAAGTTTTACCAAAACGTAAAAAAAAAAAGCGTTACGCCAACAAGATTCGTACAGGAACCTGTATAGTTACAGTCGGTGCTGAGAATATGGAAAAACTTCTTTTGCAGACTATATAACGGCGACAAAGACGAGCATACCGCTGTGAGACAGAACGATCCATTCAACGTAGAAGATGGTAGCCCAAACTTCCTTCCACCTGACCAAAACGAAATGAAGATAGCAATATCCAAGCTTAAATCCAGCAATGCTAATGGATCCGATGTCCCACCTACCGAGATGTTTAAATGAAGATGACTTCGTAGAGGGCATACACCAACTCATTTAAAAGATTTGGTTAGACAAGTGTATGCCTGATGAATGGAGACATCCTAAACCGCGCCACTTACAGAGGTATCAGTCTCCTCAACATCGCGTACAAGATCTTACACGAAGAATAGGCTGGTTTACTCGAAAATGTGATCGAAAATTGGACTGACGGGATGACCTTCGTGAAATCGTAAAACATAATCGAGACGGTCATAGACCTGAAATTGCATTCCAACATTAAATTCCATCACTTTTTTAATCGAAAAGAATGGGCTTTAAATACTTTTTGTGTATTTCATTTCAAGTTAAAGTCTAAAGTCAGACTACTGATTGGGAGGTTCCAGGTTGGAATCCCGAAAACATCAAACAATTTTTTCACGGTCCCACATTTCGCGAATTTCCAAGAAACGCCCGAGAGTAATAACTGTCATGAGAAAGCTTCTCAATTTGAAAAAAAAAATCGGATATGGCTCTAAACAGTAGGTCCCTTCCATTTGTACGAAAAAATAGTGAGGCCCTGGACCACATACGGTCTTTTGCGCCAAACATCACTGTTGGATCCACTTAAATGGTTAAATGTCAAACAGAGGTAAGAGTGAACGTGCTATTAGCAGTCTTTAAAGTGATTTATGGTAAAGCGCCAAACTATCTGCCAAGTGGAGTCAGATTTCAGATATGTTGAAGAAGTAAAGCCATTAGGCCAGTTGTGCAATGCGAATGATATGTGAGTGCGAGGTCAAAATTCATCAGGTTTTCAAAATGTGCTGCAGTATAAAGGTATTTGTCTATTTAATTCAATGATGTCAAAAGTGAATTGGGTTAGGTTAGGTAGGTGAGCTGGCAGGGAGAGAATTGCTCTCCGCCACACTCAGTTCAATACTGACCCATTGTGATGCCCCTTGGGGGAAAGGATGTCCCTTGCCCATTGAAACCCATTTCCGATACTAATTTGCTCCGATAATTATTGTTGCGAGTCTTTGCATACAAACCATCCTGAGGACTTGATGAATTTCATTATCCTGTCTGATGGCGAGTTCATCTATGTAGGTCTTGGAAAAGTAACTCCCTAGGAATTTGTTCCTGCTGTGTTGGAGACCAGGGCAGTGGCATAGGAAGTGGGTTGTGTCCTCAAAAGCTCCCTCGTCACCGCAGCTTCTGCAGAGTTCTTCTTCTGTCAGACTAGATTTTTCAAATGATACCGTAGAGAGTTGTGCCCCGTGATAACCCCAACGAGGATGGAAAGGGATTTCTTGTCTTCCGGTATGAGTCTCGCGGTTCTGCCTTTATCGAAGGACGGCCATAGTTTCGTCGTGATTACACAGGTATCCAAGGATGTCTATCTGGTGTTCGCCTCTTGTATGGCTATTTGCCCTGCTTCGAGCTTAAGTGCGGGATATTCCCAAGTGATTCTGTTTGTCTTGATATGGCTGCAGAGCTCTCTCTTACTAATTCGTCAGCTTTCTCGTTGCTTGGTATACCCTCATGTCCAGGGACCTAGCACAGAAGGTGATACCCTTTTGTGGTATTGCCCTTACTGCAGACTCACGGGCGGCTGTTGTCACTGCCAAGACCTCCGCTTGGAAGACGCTGCTGTGGTCTGGGAGGAGTATTGATTTCGATTAGTAGAATATGCTTGACCCTAACGCCAGTGTCCATTTTAGAGCCGTCTGTATATATGGCAATGGATTGCACATTTGGTATCTGACCTCTTAACCACTCCTTTTGCATTTGACTTCCATGTTTCTGACTGACTGATTCTAATGGCGCTTATGGCTGCAGATGCTTTAATGAAGATATCTACCGGAAGCACTGTGAGAATAGCCTTGAGTCCAGCGGTTGAAGTTGTCCTCATCGCGCTGGTGGTTCCGATGCACGCTGGTCTTTGAACCTTCGTGACGGCCATTAGATTAGTGGTCTTATTAACGGCCGGCCTCCATGCAAGACTGCAGTATGTCAGGCTATTATTATAGCCTTATACATCCAGAGAATTATTTTAGGAGAGGGACCCCAGGTTTTCCCAAAGATTCTGCTGCATGAATTAATTCCTAGGTTCTGTCAACTACCTTGTGTGTTAGGTGACTTCAGTATGAAGGATGTCACTTGAATGAATGTGGAGGGTGATGAAAATCGAATACCATTCAATATAAAACTTGAATGTGAAAAGTAGTCATGAATGGTCATTAAATTATATCTAATCATGGTCATATCTATAGTAGCACATTGGTGTTTGGAACATGCCTTGTTCTCGCCTTCTTGTATTGTGGTGATGGCCTATAGGCTTCTTAAAGCGGATGTCGTTATAGTATTGTAAAGGCTAAAGTCACCTTGAACATTTTTTGAACTTCTAGTGCCTTTAAACAGTTTTTTTCTGGATGTTTTGAATGGATTTCTTCTGTTGATTATTGTGTTTCCGGTTTTTGGATATTGTTTATGTTTATCTAATTTCAGGTTATAATCGACACAGGCATAATAGACTAGTTTTTGAATCTGAACCGGTGAGTAACTACTAAGATAGAACATCGTGAACAAAGCCTTCTTAAGATCGGTGAGAAGCTTAGCAATGTGTTTGTCCCACATAAAGTAATCGATGATAACTCTCATGTACTTGTAGCTTTCAACAACCTCCATGACTTCATCTGGAAATGTATTTTGGCAGATACTGCTACGGAATTTAATACTTTCGTCGCGCAGCTTTGAGATCTGCCGACCCCGGACATGCCTCATCTTAGTTTTGGATGCTGGTTTTAAAGACATGAAGATCGAAAAAAAATAAACAAAATTGGTCCAAGTCTCAATTCCTGTGGTACTTTAAGATAAACCGTCGTTGAAGGCATCGCTGATCTTAACTTGAAACGATCTTCTACTCAAGTAATTCTCTAACCAGTTTGTGAGTCTTCCTCGAATTCCCAATCGGTTTAACGCTTCCAACAGTTTTTCGTGGTTAAGCGTAACGAATGCTTTGCTGAAGTTGATAAATAGCACCAGAATATGGTAATATTTGTTCAGGCTTTCGTACCTGGTATTTGTGAATTCTCCAAGGAGTTTTCCCATACTTCTGAAATTCATAATGTTCTTCGTGAAGAATTGTGTGCTCGGTGCTATTAATTTTATTTGGTAATGATATCCATGCAATTTTCCAATGTTTTAACATTTGCCGATGATCTAAAATTCTTTTCCAGAATACATAAATAATATATGTAGCTGACTGCATTCGATTTTAATCAAATATTAATAAACTGTTGGGATGGTGTAGTCATAATGCTCAGGAGCACAATATTTCAAAGTGTAGATGTTTACAGCATATCTCATTTCAATGTCGCTGTTTAATGATTATTTTACAAACAAGCTTGGACTTCATCGTTACGTTGGACTGGAAGATCTGTGGGTCGTATTTGACACTAAATTGAATTTTTCATGGCATAATGACTAGGTTATTTCCAAGTCTAACGCTATGTTAGGCTTTCCTAAACGTAATAGCAAAGAGTTTTAAGATGTGTATAGCCTTAAAGCTATTTACTGCTCGTAAGTGAGACTATATTTAGAATTTACATCTATGATTTGGGATTCACCAATTAATATTCACCAGCTTGGTTTGAAAAGAGTTTAGAAAACTCCCTAACTATGACGGGAGGTGCAAAATTATTTGCTTGCAAACCTTAAGTTTCAGGCGTAAGGCAACTTATGTCATGTTTATTCGCGATATAATAATTTATCATATAAATTCGAGTTTCTCTTACAATTAAACATATGTACTTACATTCGGGTTAGTAATTTTATTTCCGCGATAAGGGTAAGTACCAATTATGGTAGAAATGAGCCAATTACATACAAGGTACACGTTTAATCAGCTTCGCTACAACATTGATTTTTGCTTACCTCGGACAGAATTTAAAAATTGCGTTTATTCACTCATTTTCTTGAAGTGTTCTACAAGACTGAAAGTCGGTAGATGATTCCTGAGTCGCGCAACTAAAAACGATTGTGTAAAGCGATACTGAGAGAGTAGTATTCTGTATGCTCTGTGATGGAAAAACAATTTGGACCACCAATTAAGTGGGATTGATCTTAAGACATGTAGAAAATATTTTTCACACAGGTTCAGAGGTTTAAAATTTGTACCAGATATTTGTTTACAGTGGTTCCAACGGATAACCAAATATTTTTAATTTACTTTCGTCGACGAAAATTACTTAGTTCTAAAACTCATCGGACTTTTTAACACACTGTTTGACTTATTCAAGCGCTTGAATACATTTCTCTTCGATATTAAAAGTTTTTTTGCGAGATACCAGATCTTTGTAACCGTTAGTATGTAACAAATTCCAACGTATACAACAAAAGATCACAAAATGCCACTATTTACTAGTAAATATCTCAATATCTAAATTGTATTTAGGCCAAGAAATAGTGAAAATTATCACCGCTATTCCAGGACATTGCGAAAGAAAGAGAGTGTATGTGCAATTAAGTAATTCAGTCGAATTTTAGGGTGTTATTATTTTTGAATGTTTTTGTGAAATGAATGCATTCCAAAATTTTTTTCTTCGCATTAACCTTGATGTAATAATAAAAACGAAACAATATTTAAGTTAACACAGTGCACCCGTTCCACGCGCCAAGGTCATGACAGACAGCCAATCCAAATTCATGGAGTCAGCACATTCAGGTGCGAGTGCGATCCCACGGTCCCAGTGCATTGGGATCCTGTTACATACAGATAGTCGCCACCGGATACGCGTGCAATGACCGGATTGGCTGTGTCAGCACAGTCCCGGTGCATTAGGATCCCGTTACGCACATGCCATTGCCAACGGATGCGCGTGCAATGGCATAACTGCCGAATCAGCGATTCGCATCTTGGAGCTGGAGGTTTCCTAACGGAAAACATTTATTTGAGCGGCAGTTCTTATTGGACCTTCGGAGCGCGGACACCGGTTATTATATTCCGCTATAATAAATAAATATATAAATTGTTAAGAATAAAGTCGAGCGTTTTTTATTACTGTAAGTCGAACAGTGGGTGCGCCTTCGGGCGCACGTTCGCGTTTTTTTTTACTCACTGTGACGTGGGAGTTTTAACTGGCGCCCGAGCAGGGACAGCTCTGTAGACGACATCCTTTTTTTTCCCGTGATTGCTTTTGTCCCTTAACCAGGACACGAGATCGATACGCTCTGTCAAGCGCAAACCACTGTCCCCATGAGAACACAGTGCTTATACATCGATCCTCGAAAGCTTCCATCGTCCCCATGAGAACACGACTGGAGATCACAAGGGAATCAAAAGGATTCGTGTGAAGTCAATCGTGCCTTAGTAGGGTGCTCACAATTATAAACGTTTGCGCCTAAAACGGATAACACGATCCTTCCGAAAGAACTGTACCCAGAAGTCAACCGTAACGAAATTGTCTTTTTTTTTTTTTAGTTTTTTTCTGAAAATACTACCCCGGAAAGATTCCCGAATTAACTGTAATAAAATAAAAAATGCGGATTTGCTGTATGTGAGTGCCGTGAATTGTTTTTATCCTATCGGGAGCAAAGAGGAAGTTGTTGAAATCTGAAATAAAGTTTAGCTGATGAAGGCACATATGTATATGTAAAAAAGAAAAAAAAGAAAAAAGTGTCTTGTGCAAATACATATAATACGCAAAATTAATGTAGATTAATTGAAAATTAATGTTCAAGGGAAGTTGAAGGAAAAAGTTTTTGTGCAAACGCAAAGTTAATTAAAATTAATTAATAGTTAACGCTCGAAAGAAATTGAAGCAAAAGAGATAAGAGTGAAGTCCTTTGTGCAAATGCATATTCGCATATAAAGCAAAATTTTTTTTTTCCCTTTCCTCTCCCATTTAAAAAAAAGAAAAAAAAAAAAAATTTTTTTTTTTTTTGAAATAGAAAGAAAAAAGATAAGATAAATATAATTATATATATAAAAGATAATATATGAATATATAAAAGAAAAAAAGAGAAATATATATAAAAAGAGAAGTAAATCTGAAAGTTGAGTGTCAAATATTAAAATTAAAAGTGTAAAGAAAAATATATATATATCAAAAAATCTGAAATAGAAAATTTTTTGGGCTTAAGCCGGTGCCAATAAATAAAAAAGAGAAAAATCCCGTAATTGTGCTGGTGTTTTGTGAATTCGTGTTGTGCATTGGTCTCCTAATTCTGCTGGTGATTCGCATATCTGTACCCGAACGAACAGGTAATTTATTAGATTCCCTTTAAATTCCTTTCTTAACCAATCCATTAATAAAGTGGTATAAGATAAAAAAAAAAAAAAAAAAAAAAAAGCACAGAGGCACCAATAGCACTATTCACTTAAATAGAAATTAAATAGCACAATATGTATGTATGTATTTTAGAAACTAGAATTATCCACGTGCTAGATGTACGTTACATGCGAAATAAAATTAAAATTACGTAGGGTTACGAATATATTTGTATTAGAATTAAGAGGGCCTCAGTTGCCCAGTTTTTCAACTTTATACTTAACTCTTTAAACGAATAAGAAAATAACTAAAAATACTACTTATGTATACGAGTACACAATAATCTATACAACTATATAACTATGTATGTAAAATAAAAACTCTTTAAATGAAGGTCCACAAGCACATCACAACACTTGTTTGACTCAAAGCATTTGCAGGAAGAAGTTCCCAATTTAATTCTCTTTTACAGAATCCTTTGCATAATCGCTGTTCATGGCTACCAGATTTTTGACTACCAGGCACCAATTGTCACGATAAAGGAAGGCAAAGGATGGATCATAGACGGTCACTTCAAGCTAGTGCACGTAATTGACCTGGCGCAATTTGAAAACTTGATAGACAAGGTCAACTCATCGATGAACGCGGCCACATCAGCCACACCAGAGAAAAAGGCCACAATTGAATTTTACTTAGAGAGGATTAGAGAGAGGCTCGGTCAGCTTAAAGGAAAAACAGGCCGAAGTGTAAGGTCCATTGACTGGATAGGGTCAGCCTGGAAGTGGGTTGCGGGAAACCCCGACGCTATGGATTGGAACAAAGTCCTCTCAAATGAACAAGAAATAATCAGCAATAATAACCAGCAATACAAGATCAACGACAAACTCTTTAGCACCATGAAGGAAACAACGAAGAAGGTTAACCGGATGATAGACCTGTACAAGAATGAAATCCAGACATCCACTGCTGTAAGGAACGCACAAAATATCCTGAATGAAATCTTGGTAGTGAAAGACGAAATAGGCGAGATAATACGCGCATGTCAAATGGCCAAAAGTGGCTCGGTAAACACAAACCTCTTGGATAAAGAAGAAATAAACAGGATCATAGGGGAAATCGATACGCTACCGTACGCTAACGAAATCGAAGCCGTGGAATATGGGTCCCCGTCGGTTTATACAAATGGCTCACTGTTACTCTACGTTCTTTCAATGCCAAAGGTAAAGAATGAGGAGTTCAACCTACTCTTAACAAGGCCGTCAATTGTTAACGGGTTGCAAGTCGACATGGAATTCGACAGGGTACTAATCAACCACAAGGAAACGTTCGGGATCATAGGAAGATGCCTTTCCATAAACAGCCTGGTAATATGCGACGAAAAATCCTTAGAGAAACTTGAGGAAGACAGCTGCGTGGCCAGACTCTTGAAAGGAGGGCATACAACCTGCACTTTCCGAACGAATACCAGGGAGGTTATTGAGCTCATAAAGGAGGACACGGTATTCGTGACAAATTTTAACGGCCTTCTAATCTCGGCAGATGCCTCAAGGGCCCTTAATGGCACGTATGTGATTCAGCTGAACAACGAGACGGTCCAGCTGAAAAATAAAACCTTCTCGAGTTTCACGCACTCCAGCGTTCAGGTGCTCCCACCCGTCCTAACAAACATCACCAATCGGACGCAAAAAATTGACCTGGAACACGTACATAGCATGAGCATCAGTAACATAGAACGGCTGAAAGATCTCACGGAGCAATTTAAGATCTCTTCCTTCATGGATGTCTCAATTGTCGCGTTGGTGCTGGTCATAGCCTGGATGCTATGGCGTAAGGCTAAGTTGGACTTCAAGTTCCCATCCGTAAACCTACCTGATAACGAAACCGATCCTGTGACTCACGAAGGACAGCCTGGGGTCCACGAATCCCCAATGGCACAAGCATGGTCATCGACCTCTGACGTTACGTTTGATCTACGGGACGTAGATCTTTGAGGGGGGAGGAGTTAACACAGTGCACCCGTTCCACGCGCCAAGGTCATGACAGACAGCCAATCCAAATTCATGGAGTCAGCACATTCAGGTGCGAGTGCGATCCCACGGTCCCAGTGCATTGGGATCCTGTTACATACAGATAGTCGCCACCGGATACGCGTGCAATGACCGGATTGGCTGTGTCAGCACAGTCCCGGTGCATTAGGATCCCGTTACGCACATGCCATTGCCAACGGATGCGCGTGCAATGGCATAACTGCCGAATCAGCGATTCGCATCTTGGAGCTGGAGGTTTCCTAACGGAAAACATTTATTTGTGCGGCAGTTCTTATTGGACCTTCGGAGCGCGGACACCGGTTATTATATTCCGCTATAATAAATAAATATATAAATTGTTAAGAATAAAGTCGAGCGTTTTTTATTACTGTAAGTCGAACAGTGGGTGCGCCTTCGGGCGCACGTTCGCGTTTTTTTTTACTCACTGTGACGTGGGAGTTTTAACTTTTAGAAAAGACTTTTGTGTTTACTAAATATTTTGGAAGATATGACGGTTCATTTCTAAAATTGTTTGGTGTACGTGCAATTTTTTGATGCAGTGTAGTTTTTATTGAATTTTTGAGAGAAGTGGAAACAGACGATGATGCGGTCCGACTTTCTTCAGGTCCTGATTCTGATATTTCTTTGGTGACTTCATTTGGGTCAATTTTGGAGAACAATATTCTTCTTTCCTCTTCGAAAATCCAACAAAAAATTCCAAGAATTGATCCTCCGAAAGCTACTCGTATCTGGATTTAAGTCATTCAGAATAGTCAGCAGCAAATTTTACCGGATTTCACACATAATTATGGAGCTGCTAATTTCGTCAAAGGTATTGAAAATCCAACACCCAGAGATCTTATCCAGATATTACTTGACAACCAACTTTTTGAGCATTTGATTTTTCAAACAAACTTTTACGCGGAGCAAAAGCACTTAAAAACAGGAACGTCATTTGAAAAAAGATGAAGTATAAACGAAATGAAAACATTCATTGGTTTGAAGTAGCAAGTACATGATAAATTTCAAGGGTCAAATCTATATGAAACAGTTTATGCGAAAGAAACCGACAGAAAGAGGTTCAAGATTCGGATGCAGATGGAGGAGCTATAGTTGGAATATCGGATCCTAAGCATAAAGATCATGTGGTGTTTTTGAACAACTATTTCACTGTTGTTGAGCTAATGAAGGACTTGAGGAATGGAGGAATACATGCCTCGTGAAAATATCTGCCACGGTTCCCACCAGATAATCGAATGAAGTGGGAGTTTTTCTTCAGTAAAACAAATTTGCCTGATATGAAATGGAAAAATACGTGGTCTGCAGATATTTCTCCAATTTTCATTCCCAAAACAAATTCAGCGAGGTTTCGCATAACAACCATCTCAAAAGTATTGTGTCCAACTGCAATTTTTGACTACAATAAACACATGAACTACGTAGACAAGTTCGACCAGAATTTTTCAGTTTATAGATTAGACAGAAAAAGCGTGAATTGACGTCATCAGATATGTTTCTGTTTCCTGGATTGCTTGTAGAAAATGCTCAACCTCCCGCAAATGGACATAAAGACATTCAGCCTCTCAGTTAAAAACTGAGGTTTATTCTAAAAAATTTAGTAGAAAAAAAACGCCCGTTGGAAAGAATCCTTTAACGCCAAAAAAGCTCGTGAGCCTTTCGTTTCCTTGGAAATACTCACTAGCCAAAACGTAGTACCCGTCGAAGATGTTCCATCTGCTGCACGGTAAAAATGAAGTAAGGAAAATTGGATTTGTTCCATTTGTAAAGCTCCTCAGAGTTTCGGGTAAAATAAAACACGTTTTAAGGACTACCATAAGCTGACGTTTGCGGTTGGCCATGTGCCAAGTTTATACCAGTAGTAATTCCACCTTCCTAATAACGGCGATTATTATTGGCTGAGGAGTTCCGCAAATCATTTTGAGAGATAATTTCTATCGAAACAGTTTCCCCTAATATTACACATAAAGAGTATATGCTCTGAGCAGAGGCAACATAAGGTATCCTCAGTGATGCACACTTTGTAGAGGTGGTACTTTAGCCAGCAGTGGCCAGAAAGAAAGCTCACAAGCCTTCTTATATCGTTTCTGTTAAAATTGAGGACATCTCTTGCTTTTTTTATGCAAGGGTCGGATAGCTCTTTTAGCCTGCCCGAGCCCTTGAATGTTGCTCTACCCAACGCGTAAAACAGAATCAGTGATTCCACAAATGGCCTAGTACGCACGAAAGCTTTATTTTGATGCGTAGTGCCAATATCGCACTGGAAAATACTAAGATTTTTGCTAAGTAGCTTCGAGACTCCAGGTTTAAATACACCATAAACAACAGCAAAATGCATTTTTGATCCATGTGAATACCACACGCTTCCTTTTGAATCTAGCAACGATCCGCAATGAATGTCGGATAGGGATCAATCTCGAACCTCTTGCCAAAGCAAAGTGATTTGGGTATAAAGTCGGAAGCCGTACTGAGGATTTTCTAGGGGAAGTCGGATAGCAGTTCCATAAGAGCTACCTGATCACAAGAAATGTTTTCACTTCTTCGAATCCCTTCTTATCGTGAAAGGTACAAAGACTGCCTTGCTATGGTTGATCGATAAATTCTCTTTGAAACGCACTAGCCAATGACTTCAAGAAGCGCAGTGTCACCATGCTTGCTCTTATGAATTATGATAACTAGGTCATCTGTATAGCCTGTAGCACTAAAGCATACAATATCTAGAGACCATAGTAGAGACGAATCAAAAGCTGTCTTGATGTTGATGTGATTATGCGGCTATCGAGCATCATCCTAACCCGTTTGGTTATTGGATAACCGATTCCTCTTGCAACTTCCTATTCCTGCTCAATAGTCCAAGGACGAACCACTGAGCCACGACGTACATTTAAAAAAACCATGTTTATCTCCCGAAAAGTTTGTGGAATGTATCACAGGTTGAAGCTTGTCTTAAGTAAGGTTGCCAAAGCGGAGACGATGTAAACGACGCGTTTATGAATAAGATCTGAAAAAACACAATCCCTTCCTGGTACCTTAAAATCTTAAATGACTTGTGTTGTTTATCTTGGGTCAGCTTTCCAGACAAACTGTTAATTCTTTCGATGTTACCTTACGTTAAGTAAAGTCTCCCGGTTTTCTTTCCACTGGGAGTATATGTAAATATATACCTTCAGCTATAATGAGCAACCTCACTCCATTAGTTGATGTTCCTCAACTGCTCTCAAACATACACTGGTCGCGTCACAAGCAAGCAGACTATCACTATACGACGTCTAAATGTGCCTTAATTAATGTGCAATGTGAGGCTTCGAGTCTAGGATGGAGGGCCATGGACTAATCTTAGCCAATGAAAAGATGGAGATAGATCTGCTGACTTCCTCTAACTTACGGAAGCGGGTATGCTTTGGAGATATTAACCACCAAAGATGCAGTAAAATACTTAGGAAAGAGGCTGGATATAAAGCTCACACATTGAAAGAATATTAAGCACGTAGCCATAAGGGCGAAGCATACTAATAGTGTACTCGGGGCTCCCACGGCAAGCCCGTGCCAACTACTCATGGCAAGTACTCCTACTTTATATATGCTTGTGCGATCTAGTCTGATCCGCTTCTTCTTCTCCTTTTGGTCGGCGAGGTTATGATCAGAACTATAGGAATCATAACCCTCCCAGTTTACTGCATCCCTACAGGTCCGTCTGAAGGGTTCGCTGATTTGACTTCAAAAAGTACCTGTAGGCCTCCGGGTTTCGGATCACATCGTCAATGGAGCCAATCAAATGCTGCTGTTTTAGCATTTGTGTGATCCAGAAGTCCAGCGTTGGGAATCATATGTGAGCGCTGGACGAACAACTGCGGAGTAAAGCCTTCCTTTCAACATAGGAGGCATTTTCCGGTCACAACGCGATTATTGAAGTCGTCATCAATAGTTGCTTGACTATTGATTATAGATCCCAGATACTTGAACTTTTTGCACTTGCGAATCACCTTTCCATTCAAATAAATGACTGGAATAGGTCGGAGTGGATCAGAGAATGTGCAGTACAAGTACTCTGTCTTTTTGGACTAGTACAATTCCCATTTCCCTCCAAAACATCCACCCTCACATCAAAAGCTAGTTGCACCGACGTTTGATCCTCGCTTATTATTACTCCATAGTCAGCAAGGAATAACTGATGCTCTTTGGAGTCCGGCACTGTCCCTTCAAGCAGATAGGAGTGAAATAAATAGTAAAGGACTTAAGATGCTTCCCTGGTGCACACCGACCTTAATCTTAGTTTTGTCTTTGCTCCGTCATACATGTCGATAATCATCTGCGCGTAGGGTTCTGGAACTCTTCGATATCTTAGCGCCACCCATCTAAGATTTCAGAGCTCTTGGTTGTATATCGAATGTTTTTTTCAAAATTAAGCAACACCATATACAAATCCTTTAAGGAAACACATTGTTTTTCCATTGAGCATACACTTTTAATAAATAAAAAGAAAAAAAAAACAAGGCATATGGCAATGACGTGTATTACTGCTTTTGTGAAAATTATGTCCCTTTTTTTTATAAATTGAATAAATATTAAATCCAGCGCTTATAGGGTCACCTTTGATGTGCATGCGTACGTAGAACCATTTATTCCTATCAGATATTTTCAAACCATACAAACCATACAGCTCACATGTAAAAAAAGGAACCAAAAATAAAAACTGTAATAAATTATTCGCTTATTATTTTGATGTCGCCTTTTATAGCCAATGCGCCTTTTTCCCTTTGCTGTCGACTCAATTAAAGCGCCAGTAAGCGGAAAAAGACAAATCAACTAGAAAATTGAAAAGCCAAATGAAAAAAAAAAATTCTCATTTAACCCAAGAATAAAAATTCAAAATCTTTCGACAGGTGTTCCTAATTTTCATAAGCCTCACTAAGTAACGTACTAAATTATATGTTTTTATTACAAAATTTGATTAAATAAGCGAATAGGATTAACCAAAATATATATAAACTAAATAATATTAAAAGTGGTACTAAACCGGCACACATTTTCGATCAAAATGTGTACGGATACTAATATATTAATATTCCAAATAAAATTGTGCGAATGACGCAGTTCGATGGTTTTCTAAAACAGAAAAAAAAATTAAAATAGTCCATTTCAAATGTATACAGCTGTTATATGGAAACACAGAAAGATACAGAACCGACAGCAGAAGTAATAGACCAAAAAACATAAACATATTTCAAATGAAAATGAAAAATCTGTATTCGAGTGAGTATATGTATATTTTAAGTACCTAAAGATAACTTTGTTTCATCTCTCAACCTAATAATAATAAAAAAAATTATATTTTTAGAGTCTTATAACTAAAAGTAGAAATCATTCAAAACTCAAATGCTCTCCTCGCCTAATCACGATGTTTTAAAACATTTATTACCATTTGGACAGGTTTGCCTTCCGGTAGACATAATTCTTATTTTCAAAAAACTAAGGAATTATAGATCTTATAACGTATTACTGTGAATTTCTTTAGAGTACTTTGCGTTCATAATTGCCTAAACCCTTTTAAAATAGCAAACAAACAAAATAATTAATTGTCCCCATTAGAGCACCGCATGCTCATTGATAAAAGATGCTATTAATTGTTTCGAAAGTGCAGAGTAATTTGAAACTATTAATTCTTGAATTAACGCATAAGATACTCTGCATGTAGACGGAATAAATTACTTTTTTGAAAAGAATCGGAGGATTTCTTCAGTAAACCTCCTTATATCATGTGCGGCAGAAAGTGGTTTTTGGATTTGATCCAAACAATTTCGCTTTTTTTTGTTTAATTTGTACACTTGTTGGGTAAGTGTTCTTTTGCTCTGTACAACTGCATTAATAGGTTTGGTGTTCATTTAAGGGCAAACAAATTAGTCCACAAATGAAGTATCTTTTCTATTGCAAAAGAAAATTTGAAAGTGAATTTCGTATGAGCCTATGTATGTATGTAATTTGCGTGTCATAATTTATTGGATGAACATGTGTTTGCAATTTGTTAAATTATTTACAAATTGGAAGTAATTTATTAAGAAACTTAAGGTGGCGCTACAGTCCGGAGTGGACCTGCGCCTTAACCAACAAGCGTCTCCAGAGCAGGATTGGGATGATTACGTTCTTATAAAGGATCACAATAGGGCTTTGCCCGAGACGTCGGTGTTGGCTGACCTTTCTTGTTGGCAGCTTATTACTCTTAAGCGTGCATTCACGCTTCTACAGAATTGTATTCTGGGACTTTAATAAAATAAAATTTTAATTAAAATCGGTAAGGAAAAAAGCTTCGATGGATTAATTGGAAAGCACACGACACGACTACTGAAAACGGCTTCCGAATAAAAGCCCTTGCAACAGCTCGTAATACGGCGATAAGTAGCATTATGTTCCCAACAATACGAATCCACACAGCAACGTGGCTGTCACCAGATGGTGGAGCCATTTAAATCGACGATCGTCAATTTCCATCCCCCAGTAGCATACCTTCATCGGAGAGGATCGTAAGCTATCCTGTCTTAGATGGAGACTCTTAAACTTCCGACCCGTCCGTTAAGTAAGTTAGTTAGTACACAGACATGCCCGGAAGCATGCTTCGCCATTCCTGTTTAGCGATAAATAATTGACCATGTACCTAACATTACAATTCCCTATCAATGACCACAAGAGTATGTATGTCTGTTTAAGGATATGAATGTTTCCACAATTTATTTCCAATTCCACAAAAAATGATTGCCAAGAGTCCTCTTTCTTCTATTGGCAAGGCCACGACATTCAGAAGGTGACGAACAGACTGTGATTTGGAGACTTTTCTGTCGTTGATACTTCTCCATAGAGAGCCGTGTCTACAGATCTGCCCTTCATATACGCATGTTGCGATTGAGATAGGTAATTATCGACGATCACATGTCAAATGAATACATCGATCAATCGTTCCAAAATTTTGTGCAGAAATAACGACAGACTGTAATCCTTTCATATTGGGATAGTGTGTGACTAGCTTTCCCTGTTTTGGGTATAAAAATGACACATATGTACCAATTTACATTCCTCTCCTCGCCATGTTTTTGGAAAATAGGGTATATATAGGGTTTAAGGCAGCTTTTGAAGATCCATTTGAGTCACATGATAAACGTACCCTCGAACTCTTGCAGCATCACTGGTCGAATGTTATCCATTTATGGTGCCTTACAGTATGTATGTATATGCAAAGGCGGCAATGAATTTCGTTGAAAAGAACTCTTTAAGTACAGTCCAAAAAATAAAATTTTAAGGCACAATGACACAATTCATTAATATTTTCCACAATTGTTTATCTCAGATCGTAAGCGTAGTCACACTTTTTGTAAAATGACGTGACAAGTACCACCAGAAACGATTTTTTTACGATTTTCTCAGAGAGCAAATCGTAAGGGTCGCGAATCATTTCCAAAAACCCCTATTTGGTTATTTTAAATGTTTAAGTTTTGTTTTTTAAATAATTGTGGCTACGCCAATGGACGTAAAGGCACTGCGACCGCCATGTACTTTGTGCCAACTTTATACCAGCAGTAATCCCACTTTCCTAACTGGCTGCGGAGGAGTTCCTCAGATCATTTTCAAAGATAATCTAGCATTACACAGAGCCATTTTTTGACAAATATATCTAAAGGTAGGCGCCATGACTCAGTAGTTAGTGCGTTGGACTACTGAGCGGGAGATTCGATTTTTCGAATCCCAGAAAACGCCAAAAAATTTTTTCAAAGTCCCACTTCTCGCGAAAGTCTGACAAACGTCCGAGAGTAATACTCCTAACTGTAATGAGACCAAACAAACTGGATATGTCTTGAAACTGTAGGTTCCCCCTTTTTCCTTTGGCTTTGGACCACATACAGTTTGTCTGTAAGTAGATATGAGCCTCATAATAGTCCCTGTGGACGCTGTAGAGCAGGTATACATTGCGACTGTGATACTAAGGCATGCTAGTCTTTAAGGTCGTTTAAGATTACTGATGGTTGTAACTTCCTTGGTTTCCTTCCAATTACTTGTCTTTATGTAGACCAAAACTCAAGTCAACATGCGATTTTACATACCTTTACCTTTGTAATGTGTTTTTATAAGGATTCTTACTATTCGCCATTCGTATGCGGTTATGTGTGTTCCTTCTTTTATGAACTTCATTCCGACCTAATCAGCTTACTCATGATATCCTAATTTTAAATTGCAAATGCGATTTTCATCCCTATCCCACCTATGGCTGTAAATTGAAAGGCCCAAAGACTCGTATTCCGGGAAATTTGTATACATTATGCAAATGTATTTTCTTGCAATGGCGTAAGTGTTGCAGATTATTTTAATAGCTTTGGCATAAAATTTAATTTCAAGCGATTCCCTCAAGTATTCCGAACAGCAAACCACGTATGTATACGTATGTATATCCAGGAAGTGGGCAGCGCTCTAGTTGAATGATACGCGTATAGAAGAAAAACACCACAAACTAATAATAAACATTTCCATCTTTTCATTTATTGTTTATAGGAATTCATGCCCAGCTACTGCAGAAATCTCTCTTGAACAGTAATAATAATTATTATTATGATTCACATGTGTTGTTGCAATGGTATAGTGGTACAGTCGTATACGTACACGTACAGTGGTGTGCAACCAAAGTGCACGAATAGTTTTGTTTATATCCAGAAAGGCGTTCGAAGGCGCGTGATCATCAAATTTCTGAAAATAGATCATATCCCGAGAGAGGGAGGATATTGGAAAAGTGTAGGAAGTGTTAGGAATTTCAATCCGACAGTGTTTCTATCTTGTGTTGGAGTTTATACAATAAGACACATATACTCGTACAAGTGCATATCTATGAAAGAACACACTCATATAGATACATGGTGGGTACTTGTTTCTTTTTTAATCTGATTTCGATGGAAACTGATGAATGCTTTACGATACGAGTATTACCCTTTGATATCTGTTCGAGAAGAATTCAACTGAATCCAATCGAAACAGGGATCTTGTTAAGTTGCACAATTTGTAGCACCCAGTAAGAAAACTAATGTTTTTGTAATCGTTTTTGTATGAATGTGGCACGTGTTGAAGTTCAATGCATCTTAAAATAAACACACACTTCTTCTGGAGAAGGAGAAGAAGAATGTGGAATGCGTTAGCAATATGCTTCCGAAAATTATACTATGCACACACAAACTGCTTTATATGGCGCGTAGTCATTCCAATTACATCAGCTCCCTAATATAGTTTTTGTATTCTATTTACAATAATTCGACAGCCACCAGCCAAACGAATCTGTGAGGAAATCGGTGAAAGTTATAAATAACAATCATTTGGAAATAATCTAATTAAGTTTTGGTGTTGAATTTAGGAAATATGGTGTACCCATAGCTTGAGATTGTGACCGAAAAAATTTGGGCCGTAATTCAAATGAAGTCCACAACTTTTTTTACACCTGTTTTATAGTCCCACAGATATGGACATAATAATCGAACCATTGAACATCTTTTTAAATTTCATTGAAAAATCAGAAGAACAAAATAATAGGATGGTTGGCACCAAAACATCCAGCGATTTGGCATCACTATGCGAGAGTAAAAAGAACAAAAAAATGTCGATATGATTTTAACTTTACGGCAATAACGTTATTTTTGCCTTTGCTATTTGCTTACTGTATCAGTGAAACTTTGGAACACGCAAATTTTAAGGATCTCAAACAAAATCTTAAAAGTTTTCATGAACTCTTTTGGGAAGGACCCGACCTGTATACGTATATTCTGCACCACAATTCTTCTTTATTTTTCGGTTTTTTGACTAAAATAGACTTTTTTACGATGTCTCACAAGTTTTCTGAATATTGGGCGAGCTAGTGCACGAATGGATATTATGCTCTTCCTACGTTCATACTTGGTCCGCCGTATGCTTTTTTGTCCTACTTAAAATGTTATTACAATGGAATTTCCCACTCAGCAGACACAAGCATGACTCTGTCTAATATTTTGGCTTGCAGATGCTGATCTATGGTCTGCTTTACCCAAAATATTGAACCTACAGTCTACCTCGAAAAATACCCCCAAACCATGATACTTCTGTCTCCATACTAAATGCTGCTGTTGGTGTATTGAAGGTGGTGTGCTGCATCTTCATTTTACGCCTGAGACATCTCCTGGCCTCCGATCACAACAAAATTTATCTTTGTTTCATCGGACCAAACAATATTTCACACTTTTTTTCAGGGCCTATCCTGAAGATAGTTTTTCCAGTGATGAATGGTAAGGAGTCGCACGTCTTTGAGACTTCTTCCGAAAATAGATTATTCTTTGAGTCATCTTCGTACTGTTTGAAAGCAGACTGACAAGTCCAGTTTAAGCTTTCTGTCTGCAACTGGACATAACTTTGATTTTGGCATTATCTTTCAAATATTTTTTTCGTGGTCGACCTGTTGGCATGTGGGATTTATAAAAGTAGCTGTAAGGAATGCTTTCTACATTCCAATAAATCTGGACAGCTACCTCTGTGAATTTTCTATCAGCAAAAGTTTTCGGATCAAATCCCTTAAGTTTTTGGAACAATGCACGGTGAGACCCATTTTGCCTCTATTCATAAATAATTTTTTGCATCTAATGCATAAATATATTAATATATGTTTTCGTATGTTTAGTATTATAAGAGTATGCAATTTTCTTGACGCTCCAGAGAAATGATCAATTCTGTCTGAAGGTTTCTTTAAACACATTCTTAACTATTTACTCTATATGCCAGTATTATAATTTTGAATATATTTAATGCCTTTCAAAATGTCCTTGCGTGTTAAGCAAGACGGCTTGATTTATAGGATTGCCTACAGATGTAGCAATCCTATCAAAAAATGATCTGACCGGAGATTAAAAATTAAAAGATCGTTAAAGTCGTTAGCATTTCGTATAGACGGATCCTTGAAAACGAACTTGAATTCTCTAAACAGCTTTCATTTGAACAAAAACGGAAACGACTGACGATATATCGCTAGTTTTTTATGTTACTAATGGCTTCCCACAGAGCATAGCCGCTATATCGCTCTTATTTACATGTACGTTTCTAAAATTCTGAGCAACTTCTGTATGCTGGATAGCGATAATGCTTCCAATAGATATTCTGGCCGTAGATCAGCAACGTCAGTACTGTGCAAGAAGAGAAAGAAATGAGACCAGCGAGGAGCAACTACCCAGAACAGATAGCCTAAGAAAGTGGCAAGAACAGGTGGATTCATAGGCTAATATACCAAATCCAACCATGGATTGATAGGCGCCGTAGAGAATTCGATTTTTACTTAACGCAGTTCACAGCGGGCTATGAATGTTTCGTTCGTACTTATGTAAATATAAACACGACATTATCCCTAACTGTCAGCGTTGCACTCACTGCATAGAAAACGCTGAAAACGCATTTTTTCAATCTCCAAGATCCCTCGACGAAAAGAATGCACCAAGGAGTGAGGGTAGGTAGAGGTGGCTGTTTCTTTAGATAGAAACACAATTAGCGCTAGAATGCGTCGTTTTGATACCACAAAAAGAGGTTGCTTACGGTTGAGGCAAGATATAATCTACACCCATCCTGTCGAGTTCAGGTAGAGGATGAGGGCTCCAATCCTTCTGTCAGATATCTCTTTCAGGTCGTCGAAGAAAGGTTTACCTAGAGTACGTTGTCGGGTTCTCGCCAGGGCCGGACACCTGCAAAGAAAGTGAAGAAGAGATTCTTTTTCATGAGCATCTCTGCAGCTGCGGCAGAAGGTGTTGTGGGGGGATGCCAAGCTTGGCTGCATGATCTCCTATCGGCCAGTGGCCCGTGCTAACGGCTACATTTCTGGCACTATCTGGTCTTGATCTGCGTAGTAGCTCATTTGTTTTAGGATTGCAATAGCTGGGCCATGTCTTTATTGATATAGCGCAGCTAGAAAGCGTGTTCCAACCTAGGTTGACCAGCTTTAGGAAGTGATTGTGAATGTTACCTTTAACGACTCCTAGCGGAACATTGACTCTTTCTGCTAGCGAACCGCTAAGAGCTGACCCTTGTCTGGCCAGAACGTCTGCCCGCTCATTTCCCTCATAGTTGCTGTGTCCTGACAGCTGACCCAAATGAGTTACCCAGGAGTGAAAATTGCTGGTGCAATGCTAAGAACCCAGGAGGCTTGGAAAGCAGCCGTTATGAGTACAGTGCAAAGTACAAAAAATGGGATCATTTTTAACTGGGCTATATACCAGTGTTGCTCAGTTTTTCGTGTCGTCCTTTGTTTACTACACTACTTTCTTTTTAGTGCCTTGCACTACAATTGCAAGTAATATCATTCCATTTTCACGCATGTTTAAGATTGTTTTCCTTTCTACAATGGTCGCCTCCTTCAACTTATACCCCATTATTGCACCGATTTTCAAAAAAAAAAATGTCACACAGGTAAATAGCTGTCAAACGATTATGTATACACATATATTTTCTGTATATATTTTCATTTGCAAATTGATTGAAATAGAGAACAAGTACATGAATTAGGAAATCCTAACGGGTTGCCCCATGAGTTGCCAATGTCAAATGTACAAATACTTTTGCGTTGTGGCAAAGTGATGAATTTCGTTAATTTTTGCTCTATTTTTAGTCAGAAAAACAATAAATTTTAATTTTTTTTTTGTGAAATGTTAAGTATTAATAGCTGATAAGATAACATTGAAGTATGTATGTATGTATGTATATGTATTAAAGAAAGAAACTGTTTTATATCACCTGAAAAAAAAAACAAATTACGAATACTTTTGCGGTGTACTGTACATATAATATGTAAAGGGCCATTCACAGTTCAGCGAACTGCGAATGCGAACGAGCGAATATTCGCAAATTTTGACATTTCATTCACAGCCCCTTTTTTTAGTCGCAGCAATCTGCGAATTTCTCTTGTCATTAATTGTATGTGCAAAGGAATTGTGAGGTTAAACTCTCGCGAATATTTTGGTCGCGCGAATGTGGATTGCGTTCTATATCTGTGGAATGTGAATAAAATTTGACAGTTCGCAAGAAGTATTCGCCTATTCGCGGAGAAATCCGCGAATTGTTAATTTCTTCGCAGAAACTAGTTACAATTTAACTTTTTTTATAGTAATTGATAGATAAATTAAGCTCTGTTCTTTTGGAATAGTAAAGTTGTCAATAGCGCGCCTTTAACTGTACTAAAAATGGTTTGTTCGCAGTTCACGCATTCGCTGGTCGCTGAGCTGTGAAAGGGCTTTAACTAATGTAAACAGGTTATATGGCGAGAGATATCGGTGACTAGACTGGGTTGCAGCCAATGCTTAGGTTTAGAATGACTGGGCCCTGACGTGTGGTATGGGCCCGAAATAATAAAAATATGAAGTTGCTTCAGTCCGATCAAGTCGATTTTTAGGTCAGGCTTGTGACGGCAGAGTTGACCTCAGTTCACGATTATACTCAAAAAGATCATTCAGTTCATTTATCGGTGGATAAAGTAATGATGGTATGGTAATGGTTATTGGGAACGCAAATGCGTATGCTGAGTCTGACTGTACATTTCAGACTAGCGCAAACTTAGACGGCTAACTTCAGCACGCATGTACCAGGCAATGCATCTCTTTCTGACCTCACCTGTATTTTGCGACTCAGATGTCTAACAAGAGGTCCTCAAAAGGAAAACGTGCAGAGGAGGAATTCCATCCATGTAATCAACGGTGACTGGCATCGGTTTAACCTCTCGTCCTAGGGGTTTACGTATAAGGATGTACTCCTTCAGGTTGGGAGTCGTGCGCAGGGCATGCTCTTAAGCTCTAATTTTTTTTATAGTTGGCCAACTTCAGATCGATCAGGCTTACTAAATGCGATATATCAAGAAATATCTGGCCCAGCAAACCTAAAAGAAACGTGCTATTAAGCAGATCAAAACTAAGCCATTGGCCAATAGGAGACCATGCGGCCAAGTACCTTTCAATACGGTCTGTCGTAGCTGCAGAGATAATTACAAAAAGGAATTTCTAATTCACTTTCAAGGACCAGACAATGTGCACTAGGTAAACCCCTATTTGATGTTCTTAAAAAGTTATTTGGAAATAGGACTAGAGAATTCATCCCTTTTCTGAACTCCACTGATTGGTTCTAATATCCCAATTAGTTTTCACGATTTGTGGTAGCAAAACGGCGCATCATAGTGCTATTTGGGTTTCCCAGTACGGAAAACACCACTCATACCGAACATTGCAACATAGTAGTGCAAGCGGAAGTGAATTCGAAAATTTGCAAAGAATGTATGCAGCCATTAAACGTGTCAATGTAGATGATGATTGTCAACAGTTTAATACTTGGCGCAACATACCATTTGTGGTCCGCGGCCTAGGTACTCCCGACCATTCGTGTTGTACGTTTTATATATTTTCACACAAATTGAAGGGACCTACTCTTTAGAGTCATATCCGAAAGGCTTTTTAGAAGCTTTCTCATGACAGTATTACTCTCGGATGTTTGTCAGACATTTGCGAGAAAGTGGGACTGTGAAAAAACTTGACGGTGTTTTCTGGGATTCGAATCTCGAATACACTGTGCCACGGCGCCCACTAGATTAATTTTGCTAAAATAGAAGGAGACATAAACCAGATCATCTATAAGACACGGTATAAAATAATAAAGAACTTGTTGACTCATGGGCGTGGTCACATCTAAAATGTTTGCCTTTAATATGTACATATACAATAATTAAGCTCCCAAGTCATTTATAAAATGATTGAAATCTCCAAAGACTCGTCTGACAGTAAATTTAAATGCACCGGGTCGTTCATTACTGAAAATGTTCGTTGTACGTTCAGTGCTACTATGTTGTGTATCCATAATGCTATTTAACTTCAAAGAACAAGGCATATGGATGCGCCAATTAATTGCGTATTCGCCCTACATTTGCAGTTTTCGCTAAATATTGAACTGTAGATTCGAAAATTTGCGTACTTATAAAGTTTCAATGTAGTGCCCAGGACTCACTCCAGTTAAAGTTAATTAATTAAAAAAATGGTCTAAAAAAATTAAGATCCTGTCAGCTTCCATCAAAGTTTCCTTCTTTTTTTTGTAAAAAATACTAAATTGAAAAGATCGATGTGAAAAATATAAAATTATAAAAAAAACTTTCGATGTGACTCACCACAGTTATTATTATTATTTTTTTAAGGAAGCCCACCTATTTATAGTTTGGTGACCGCAATTATTAAAAAAAGAAAATTTATATCCACAACCGAAAGAATTTTTTTTATTAAATGTCTCAAATTTTTTTTTTTTTCTTAATTAAATCGTTTGTTGTTATAATTTCATTTTTATTTTTTTAACAAAATCACTTGTTGTACATACATCGTATATGTAATTTTTTTTGGAAAAATTTGAAATTTTCTTAAATGTATCATGCGAAAGCAATTGCTCCTTGATGTGATCACTTAAACGCGCCGCGACGCACTGCACCCACACTCCATGATTTTGAATTTTTCATCGTATTCTTAGGATCCAAAGTCGTCATTTTGGCATCCACCCATCGCCATCATAATCTTAACGCTGAAGACGCTCAAAAACTCAAAAACTTGCCTGTGTATAAACGAAATGTGAATGAGACGAAAATAGAATTTTCAAATTTATTTATTCAGTTTCAATTTGAAAAATTCGCTGTGCGAGAACGTATGGCTCTCTCCCTTTCTGGTTTATAAGGATGTGTACTTTTTTTTTTGGTTAAACAAAAAAAATCTGCTTTTCCTCAAGACGTTGTTTTTTTTTGTTTTTTGTGCTTTGTTAATGATAAATGAAAAAAAAGAAAGAAAAAAAAAACATTTTGTGGTTTTTGGGTGTGAGCATCCTATTTTCTTTTTTTTTTTTTTTTTGAAAGAGAAGTTTCCAATGAGCACTTATTCCATTTTTCTATTAAGGTGAGCTCTCATCCACATCTATGTCTAAGTCTAACTATAAATATATCTCAACACATACGGATGTAGGATGCAGGTAATTATAAACATTTTAAGATATATATTCACAGATACTGTGTGTACTATTATTAATGTGTTTCTGTTTTATTTCTACAGTTTGGAACGTTTATCGGATCGAAAGGCGTAATGCGGGAGTGAGATTGAACAATTTTCTCTTTGGAAAGAGGAAACTATCCGCCCGCTAGCTGGCTAGCTTGCCATGACAGTGGTGTGCATATGTAGTGTGAAAAACATGTTCGTATAAATATCAAAACATGTGAATTGTAAACAATGGAAAATCTGTCTTTAACTGTAAGGTGTTTTAAGCACCCGTGAATCTTTATAGTTTTTCATTTGTTTATGTTGGATCCCTTTTGGGTTTTTCACCTATGATTACTTCTTAGTATGTGTATAAAAGAAAATCTAAATTTCGATGTGAGATAAAATTTGTATTATTAACCCAAAAATTTAATTTTCTTAAATCGTCTACCTACACGCATGACTAAATTATTTTTGTTTATATTGTCCAAACAATTTTTTTCCTGAATCTAATAAGGGGAATGTACCGATTTTTAATTTTATTGAATTGTGTAAATTATTTTTAGGTTTTTCTATGAATAAAGTTAAATCTATAAATTTCTAAAAGTACAGTCATACAACGGATATAATGTCGATTGTTTGGCGCTAATTCAATTTCGAGCTGCTATAACTTTTTGCATGAATATAGGGGGTGTCACTACGAGAGCGTTTTACTTTATTTTCTGTAAGATTGGCAACGCCAAAAATTTCACACATGACATCTGTCAATGTTGCTATTAGTAAAGCTTCCTAAGAAACCAAACCATTATTGCCGTTAAAATATATTCGAAAAATTTAGCTGAAACAATTCGCAAGCTTCGTGAAATTATTGCTCCACATGAGTCACCAACTCAAAGATTAATTACTCATAAAGAATGTGAGGAAACAGTTTTGATGTCGACAGTAAGTAACCCAAGTGTCCTCGTAGGGGACGTTCAATACAAAATATAGCTGTATTGAGAGAAAGTGTTATTGAAACCACAGAAGCATCAATTCATCGTCGTTCATAACTAGATGATCCAAGAAGCGCCTTAAAGCGAATTCTCATAAAAGATTATTATCTTCATGGGTACAAGATCCTACTGAACCAAGAAGTGAAGATTGGTTAATTGGTTACTAGAACATCAGCTATTGAACGTGAATTTTGCTAAGAAAGTCGTCTTTAGCGGTGAGGCACATTTTCAACTCAATGATTACGTATGCGAGAAAATGCTGGAAAATGCGACCAAACATAATCTACTAAATTTACACAGTGCTCATTAGACCCACACTTACTAAATAACGTAGTTCCTTGCGACGAATCGTGTTGCGCATGCTACATTTTTTTACACAAATCGAAGGGACCTACAGTTGTGAACCATATCCGAAAGGTTTATTTTTATAAACTAAAAAGCTTTTCCATGACAGTTACTACTCTCGGACTTTTGTCAGGCATTCCCGAGAGGTGGGACCATGTAAAACTTTTTGGTTTTTTTTTTGGGATTCGAACCTGGAACCTCCCGCTAAGTAATCCAACGCACTAACAACTGAGCCACGGCTATCATAACCATCATAGTGTCCTCGCCCATATTCAATCCAATATGTTGTTGCAACATTTAAAGACTCCGAAGTGTGGTGCGTTTTCACAAGCTAGAATACCATACCTCCACACCTCGCACTTTGAATAATCATATTCCTATATTTTTCCAATTAGAGGAGAATGAGAAAACAAAGAACCAACAAAAGACTAACCCATATCTAAATTAACGGTTGAGTCAAAGATGGCTATAGGAACGGGCGCCTTTATGTTCTCCGAAAAACTAATAATACACAGCACAATTAGACTTTCTGATTACAGCTGTGCATTCCAAGGGGAGGTCCTGGCAGTGGCAGAGGCAGCTAATACGGTATCAATGATGGCAATACCACCCTCAAGCAGCCATCAAAAAAAAAGGTTTGCTGCCTTTTCAAGTTCAAGACATGCAAAAACTATCTGACATTTCACCAAGCATTCTGACCATGTTTCTGAGGACGTCACTATGGATGAAGACCCTAATTACCAGTGAGGGGTAAGATGGGAACCCAGTACGGGAACATATATCATGTGCTCTGTTTAAGGACGGTAAGTAATAATTTACCTAAATTATGAAAATGTGGGGACTCAGCTTTAATCCTTGTGGGACTCCGTTAAGTCACCAAGTTGCCTATTTGTTTTTTTTTGGAGACCATATTGGCTGCTTTCCAAAATTTTGTACTTTTCAACATAGTCCTCTAGCTACTACTTCTTCTAACATTTTGTACTCAGTAGACAGTATAGAAATGGGCCTGTAGTTGTCTATCCCGTTTTCCTTTACATGCTTGTATGTATATAGAGCGTACAATTGAAGTTTTTAGCAGATTTGGACCTGAAGATTGCTTTAGACTCATATTGATCAATTTAGCTATAACATGTGATCTTTTGGTCTGATGGCATCTATTCTATCTGATTTGTTGTACTTGAGTGCGCTGAAAATGTTCTCTTTTCTCTCCAACATAGATAGCTGTATGCTATTAGTTGGACTTATGAAAGTCCATCGTCTATATTGACTGACTTTCTACCTAGAATTGTGTTAACGATCTTTCTTTTTTCACAGGATTTCCGTTGATCATTTTCTTATGGTCGTTCCAAATTTGATTCAATTCTTTTTCATAGCCTTCATTCCTTCTATTATCTTTTAACATTCTGTAAGGTCTATCTCTTTTCCTGTGTTTCCAAGTTCATTGGTTATCCAATTAAGTGCATCTGCTTTAGCCTTTTTATCTCTTGAAACTGTTGATGCTACCATTAAATTGGTTGGAATATCCTTGAAATGCTCATAGAAATCCATTACTTTAGTAAATTCGTTTAATTGTTCCCAATTAGATATATGTTTCAATATGTGGTGATAGACGTTGGGATGCTAAGTTCATTTTCATCTTTTTGGGTCTCTGAAAAACCACTTGGAGCCATAGAGAATCCAATAAATTGTTAATTTTTTATGACCGCAATGAAACGACTTGAACATAGACAGGCTTTTACTTTCAGGGTTGGAGTATAGAAAGTCCGCGAAATATATAATGATAAACGACTAGATACCAAAAAGAAAAAATTAAAACACTTCGTTTCGATC
The DNA here is from genome assembly GCA_946965025.1 of Blera fallax. Lineage (NCBI taxonomy): Eukaryota > Metazoa > Arthropoda > Insecta > Diptera > Syrphidae > Blera > Blera fallax. The sequence continues at coordinate 25,553,746 of OX337245.1, forward strand.
GTACGAAAGCAATTCCTTTTAATTTTCATTATTTTTCATGCTTATATGTACCTACATAATTGTTTACTAAGCAAAAACGAATAACAAACAGTACAAATTCATTACTTAGCATTGACCCAGTTAATATTCTTGCTGCCAAGATTCATATTTCAAGCAATGAAGATCTGCTGTCGTTTACAATAATTATTTTTAAGTCGATGACTTGGGTTTCGTATAGTTATGTATGTAACTACTCCTCTCTTATTTGTAAGATTCTCCAGAATCTTAGAAGGTTCTAGTGCTTCTAAACCTATCTCAACTTTTGGACCAGGTTTACTAATACTGTTAACTTTTATATTTAATTTCTTATTCGCTCTTGATATAAATGTTATTATAATAATAATTATGACTACGATAATTATTATAGTAATTCTTCAATATGTTCAAGGTTTTCAATTTGTTGAGTTTTTGACATTTTTTCGAAATTTAATTTGCTTATTATCTCTCCGTTATCATAATGGTATTTTTCTATGAATTGAGTATGTATAATAAAATTTCCAGAGAGATTTATTTTTCTATCGTCACAATTGTTAATATCAATTTCTTTTTTCAAATTCTTACAAACTATAATACATATTATCGTCAATTTGTAGTATTTACTTATTTTTTTGTGTTGCTATGGAAAGTACAACGAGTTTTGCATAAAACAAGTTTTGCTTGCATTAATATATTTTATGTAAATATTATTGACATTATATTCATACTGAATGTAATCTATTTCTATAAACTTAATATTTCCTATAGGTACTATCATTTTAATGTAAATTTGGTCGTTTAAAGAGCTGATAGTCTTCTGCTGCTAGTGCTCTTAATCTTTACTATAAATAATAGATTTTAATGTAATATTGATAAGAAAAAACAAATAAATAAATAAATTATTTGGTCGTTTAATATTAGTTTCACATGTATATTTCTTAGATTATGCTTTCTGTAGTATGTTTCGTTTTTATGCCTAAGATGTTTATGGTTTCTTATGTAACCTAGAAGTATTTCTTTTATCTAGTATATCCTTTTTGTTTTCTGTTCTCTTTTTCAAATCATCCATATTAGTTTTTTCTGCCTGATTGGGACTCATTCCTAAAGTCGTAATGTACCTATAGTTATAATATAGAACAGCTTTATATATTTTCCTATTGGTTGAGATATCTTTATCTGTCATTGCTAATACAATTTCAAGTAAACTGGAATAAAATCTTTTTATGTCTGAATTGCCTGTATGGGAGTTTGCTTTGGTCAAACGCATTTCTACTCCTTTTATATTTTCAGAGTTAGATTCGTTGTCACATATAATTTTTTTAGGTTTCCCGAATTCACCAAACTGTTCCTCTATGCATTCTAACTTGCTCGTCCAATATGTCAAACTATATGCATATGCTTTTTAGTGAGCTTGTCAACGAATGTCATATAAAACAGTTTGTTAAAGTGATAAATATCCATATGTAAAATTTCATTTACAATTGTTTGGAGCTTCTGTTATATTAAATTTAGGCCTGATTGGTTTCCTATCATATATACCCTCCTGACAAGTCTGACAATTTCCTATTTATTTTGAAATGTCCTTCATTAGTTTTGGTAAATAATTTTTGTCTTTTAATATACGTTATGTCTCTATTATACCGGAGTGATTACTTTCTTTAACGTGATAATAGAATATCTGTTTACGACATTCTGAGATTGATTTTGAATCTCGTGCTCTTTTTGTAAAACGTTATTTTCTTATCGTGTCCGAACATTCCTATAAAAATATGTTGTATTTTATTTTATTGTCTACATCTCTTACCTCGGAGTATATCCCTATTATCCCCTGTTGAATTGTTCGCTGAAATAGAACCCTCCAATAATTCTTGACTTTCGTCATATCGACTTGTACAAACAATTAATTTATTATTTAGTTTTTCTAATTCTGTTCCTACTGAATTCGTTAGTATTAGTTGAGTTTTATATATGTTAACTATTCCACCTTTGATTGGAATGTGGTCTAATAATTGCTCTTCCGTTGAGTGAGTGGTCTCTTCTTTAGGCGCTTCGTTTATTTCACCTGGAATTCTACTCTAGAAATCGGCAATTTTGTTCTCTTTTCCTTTCATATATTCTATGTCAAACTCAAACTCTTGGAGTTTTAGGATCTATCTTTTATTTCGCTGGCTGAATTCCTTTCCGTTATATTTTTTAGTTAAGTATTTTATTGGCATATGATCAGTAATTATCTTAAATTTTTGTCCCCACAGATAAGGCCTAAAAAAGGTGGTAGCCCAAACTACAGCTAAAAATTCCTTGTCTGTCATGGAGTAATTCCTTTCGTGATCATTTAGTGTTCGGGAAGCAAAGCACACTGACTGTCCTTCTTGTGTAAGTACGGCCCCTAAAGCAAAATTGTTGGCATCGCTGTACAAACAAAACGGTTTATTTAAGTCAGGAAATTCAAGTATGGGAGGTTTGGCAAGATTTTCCTTTAATTATTCATAGCCTGGATCTTTGGAGTTAATCTTACCATTTTTTTTAAATACTTAACCTTTGGGAATACTTGTTTGAGTAGTATTTTATGAACTTTCTATAAAATCCTGTACTACCAAAAAATCCCTTCAGTTGTTTTTCCATTAAGGGTAATGGAAATTTCCAACGAAGTGAAATTTCCATGTATTCTCATAAGAAGTTAAGACGTATATTGTTCATAAGACGTTGGAACGTAGCTGGAGTATTTTTTAAGCCAAATGGCATTCTAACATACTCATGTAGACCGTTTGGTGAAACAAATGCAGTCTTATAAATATGAACAGGATGCACTTTTATTTGATGATAATCCTTGGCTAAATCAAGGGTGGAAAAATATTGTGTTCTCCTTAATTTACCAAGTATCCCTTCGGTACTAGGTAAGGAATATCTGTCATCTATTGTGATTTCATTGAGTGCACGATAATCTACGCATAACCGGAACTTAACTTCCCCATTCCTATCTGATTTCTTAGCAACAACCACGATTGAAGAAGCATAGCGGCTATTCGATTTACGAATAATACCCTGCTCTTTCATACCCTGGATTTGTTTCTTGACCTCTCCCTTATGTTTAGAAGGAAGACGGTACAGTTTAGCGTTTATCTGTTGGTCGGTGGTTAACTTTATTCATGAACTACACTGTCACAATTTGTAAGCTGGTCTCCTTCTCTATATAATAGCATTTTATATTTTTTCAATAACTCTTGATTTTTTTTCTCCATTGTATTCAAATGGTTTAATTGTACCTCATCATTTCCTTCTAGTTCGAAACATTGAAAGTTTCCTTCTTTATTATATTTCTACTCTCTATTAAATTACTTATGACGCCCATCCCCAGTAAGAGACTAAACGATTCATCTCCCACAGATTTTTCATATGCTTGAATAAAAACGTTGAATTTAGAACCAAATTTTACCGGTACCGGTAGATTTTCATATTTTCGGTAGTTGTATTATTAACTGTTGTAAGATTGATTCCTACCTCCCCAATGATCTCATATTGATTATGATTACAATCTAATTTGCTAGTGTTAAAAATTGTCATTGTTGATCCCGTATCTATAAGAGAGAATGCTACTTGTATTTTCATTCCAGTGAGGCTAGATTCAGAAAATCGGGGGTTCGATGGAGTGAATTTCTTCATTGACAAGAGGTCTTCGAACGTTTTGGTTGCTTTCTATTATTGTTATTGGACTGGACTGCCGTTGTTGATTATCTTGAATATATTGTCTACCCATATATTCACCTAGAATTTTGGTACACCCTGCTATTTCTATCTATTAATAAATTTCAATCTTCAAAGCCAATACATTAATATAAAATTTATTTAACATCGTATACATTGTATTAATCTCTGATTTCTCTAGGTAGCTTTCCAATGGTTGGTTCCCTTATTTTGTTAACTATTAAACTGTAATATAATGACTTAAGACTGTTTGATTCATTTTACAATTGTGAAAATGTCTGCCATAATATATTCTATCTTATTGGTTAAGTCAAGTATAGAATTCACCCTTAAATTATTGATTTTTTTAGTAATCTCCTTTTGATAGAGGACAGATTTGTAATGCCTCTTAAACAGTTCTTTTGCAGTTTCCCATGTTATTATGCCGTTTATCAGAAGTAGCTCCTTCGCCTTTCCGATGACTTTGCTTTGACAAATGGCTGTCCATGTAGGTAGTCGCTGGTTTTCTGTTGTCAGCTGAATGTGATCGTCCACCATAGTCACAAATTGTGTCAGTTCTAGTTCCTAGTTTTACTAGGATTGAAAATCCCACAAGGCCGCTTGGTTGATTAGACTTGCCGCGGTTCAGGCTGCGGCATTTGCACCGATGCATTGCGGGGCCGACCAACAACCGATCAAACGCATTCTCATCGAAGGGCCACGATGATCATGTCCTGCAAACCCTCCGATTTCATGGAAGCACCTCCCAGCTTTGTGGGCGCCGTGGCTCAAGTGGTTAGTGCGTTGGATCACTGAGCAGGAGGTTCGGCGTTCGAATCCCAAAAACACCGAAAAGTTTTTTACGCGAATATCTGACAAACGTCCGAGAGTAATAACTGTCAAGAGAAAGCTTCTCAATTGCCTTTCGGATATGGCTTTGAACTGTAGGTCACTTCCATTTGTGTGAAAAAATATAACACGCATAACACGAATGGTCGCGAGAAGCTAGGCCTTGGACCACATACGGTGCGCCAAGAATTTGTATTTGTATTTGTACCTCCCAGCTTCACTGAATGATGTAAAGAACTTCACATAAATTTGCATGGACTTTATTACTCGATGTATGTACATATATTGATGTGAGTTAATTAATATATTTAGTTTTTGTATAAACTCTGTACGATAAATAAAATAGTTACTTAAGTTCGGCAATATTTTCTACTAGTGTAAGATTTCTTAAGAATTCATTGGTCAAGAAAAAAGCCCTGTTGTCTTTGGATAATAGACATGAGTAATTTACCGTGATTAGTTATGGCATACATTTTTTGGGGCAACATTCATAATATTAATTCTTTTCTGATAAATATGCAATATGCAATAAATACGCAATTTAATTCAACGAAAATATATTTTTCAATGCCTTTTGAATACTGTTCTCCTATTTCGCACATGTAGAGCATACGTTATAGTAATTTTGAGTTCAGTGGAATTATGCATCATTTTGACATTTAACTATTGTGAATAGGTGCAGACTTTCAAGCGGTTGTCAAAGTCATATAAACTTAAAACAATTTTGATTTAAAGCGTGTTTTCTGTCGAGAAACTGATTTTCTCGTATTTTACGCATTGACAAAGAATTTATTATACAGTAAGTTATATCCAATTTACCTTAAACCCTCCTGATATCAATTTCTTGTGTTCAAGCAGATAACTTACTACAATGGCTGGAGTTCTGTTTGAGGATATCTTCAACGTCAAAGATATGGATCCGGAGGGCAAAAAATTTGATCGTGTTAGTAGACTGCACTGCGAGTCTGAATCCTTCAAAATGGACCTTATTCTAGACATAAACTCTTGGTTGTATCCCATGGAACTTGGGGATAAGTTTCGCTTGGTTTTGGCCACAACTTTGCGCGAAGATGGTTGCCCAGACAGCGGTGAATTCAATCCACTGGAACAGGAGGGAACCCGCGCTGACAGTTTCGAATATGTGATGTTTGGTAAAATCTATAGAATAGAAGGTGATGAAGCGCACAATGAAGCCTCAAGTCGACTGTCAGCTTATGTTTCGTTTGGTGGACTACTCATGAGACTCCAGGGAGATGCTAATAACTTGCACGGATTCGAGGTCGATCAACATATGTATTTATTGATGAAGAAGTTGGCGTTTTAAATTAAAGTGTTTTTATAGTTTTTATGAAATTTTTTTTATTTCTTTTATACGATCAGTTCTAGGAATAAGTCCAGTATTTAAATTTACCATCTGTGCCAAGTTTTGGTGAGAGTATCAATGGCAAACAAACGCTTGGTGGGGTTAGAATATGGGTGCACAATAGAGATTCGGAGGTTACTAGTGTCAATAACAGAAGAGAATGTTTTTAATCTGTTTTGCTTCTCGTCCCAACGGAAAATAATCATTAACTGAAAATAGGAAGCAGTGCAAGCCGCTTGAACGTTGCAATGCCTCGCACCTTGCAAGTAAAATTTAAGCCTACTTTCAACGTCTTTTTATTAGTTTTTATGTTCATACTCTTGTCAGAAGGAAAAAGTATAACTTCGCAATTAATAAAATTTGATAATGTTATGGTAATACAGCCTACCATGACCTCATTGGGACCTAGTATTAGTCTGTGTTCCATATGCGACTATAATAAATAAGCAATATTAAGCTCAATAGGTCTGTTCCTTTATTGTGTGGACTACAACAGTCCTCGTTATGCCCTGCAGATGTGGTGACGGAAATTCCGAACTGAGAATGAAAAGGAAAAGTTATATCTTTGGGTTGCTTTTCGTTTGTTCATTTCGCATACATACACTCTGATAAATGAAAACTGTTAGCGGTTTTAAGTCAAGGAAAATGTTTTCTTCAAAAATATTTTATAACAATGCCTAGTCTATCTGTTATCAAGGAAGCCTTGTCCTGGCTGAAATGTAATGTAATATCTGTCAACGATATACGCATCTTCACTGACAGTCAGACGGCAACCAAGATCCTGAAATCGTGCTCCTTCACGTCAAAGGCAGCTTTAAGTTGCCTTCTCTCCCGGAGATGACAGTTCACTCACTCACTCACACTTACATACCTCTGCTGGATGCTTGATCTAGAGACAACTGCAAGGCCGACGAGCTTGCCAGGAAGGGTCTTATATCTGGACAGATTTGGCATAAATTGGATCAGAAATGATTTAGAACATTTAAACATGCTAAAATTTGGGTCTCCTTTCAAATGACTTCGTCAGGCGTCGTAGGGGTGAAGGGGAAGATGAAACCATACTTCACCTCCTTTGTACCTATCTGGCCCTGTTCCAAAGAAGACTGCTACATTTAGGGGCTCCTTTTTTCAATGACCACAGCAAATTTTTTGCCGAGACCCGTTTGCAGGTCTGTTCCCATTCCTGTCCAAAACAGCGAATATCTAATAAATCTTACAAAAACTACGAAATCCTGTTCCCGTACAGCAGAATTTTGTAGTTTTTCGCAGAAGAGAGAGCTCACGAGAGAGTAAGAAATTTCCCTATGCTTCGAATTATAGCCCAAGAAATTTATATGAGCAGATTTATGAGATCTGTCAAACCACCGAGATCTGTCAATTTAATTGTTGTTGTTTTTTTTTTCATTTGCAAAAATTAATTTATTTTAGAGAAGTATTTAAGATTATTATTCCTTGGAACATTTACTTGCATAGTTTCTGACTTACGCGTATGAAAAAAAAAAAATAGATCTTTAGTGTCGTATGCGTATGATTACTAGAAGATTAAACGAAATAGAAGCCTCTTTATGAAAACAAAATTGGATTTCTTAATAATTGAGTGGAGACCGATCTTGTCGACAAAACATTTTTTTGTAAACATAAATTTTAAAAAATGAAAATAGACCATATGCACATCCAGAATTGAATTATTTTACCCAATGTGCTTCTCCCCTTATGGTGAAATGGAAATGTCAATCCACTGAGCCGACAACTTACCCCATTCACAATGGTTTGGTTATGCATTTTCACCATCACGCATCTTAAGCAACTGCTGACCAAAGCTAATAAGAATAAATAAACAATTAATTAAATTAGATTAGAATATAGTGTATAAGTAATAACTTCTTACATTGCTGGGGATTAAGGTAAAAACGTTTTTTTTACATACAATGTTACCAAATAGTCAGTTCTAAATAAGTAAATGCATTTGTAACGAGATCAGTAAGTAATCCGCGGATACATACAATTATTGGACAATTGGTCGTCACACCCTAATGCAGGAAGATGGTAAGAAGACTTTTAATTGCATGCAAGAAAAGGAGAACAAATCATGTCTGCTACACCAAACCACATGAACTGACCAAGTTGAAATTTTATATCATTTTCTCCTCCAAGCCACTAGTACAATGTCGAAGGTTTGTAGTTCCTACATGAAAGAAGATAAGATATGGCCTGAGTTTGCTTAATGATAAGCACTCTTACTCCATATCGTTATCGCACATAATTTCCAAGTCCAATAGTTCAACAAAGTTAAAGAAAGGAACAACTTTTTCACTCAAAGTGAAAAATAAAATAAAAAAACGAAAGACTTGAACAAGAGAACTTTTTTTATTTAAATTTTTACCAAATTGAATACCAAATGAAAAGCGCTGACCGTCGCTTGAAAATATAAAAAAAACATCAGAATGTGTAATGTAATCACCAGCAAAGTTCATTTGCAGCCCAGTGGCTCTGCTTCTGTTTTGGCTCCGAATTTACATTGCGCGCTTTGCTCCAAATTAGTATACTGACGGCGGGAGTTCTTTTTGTTCTGTTTTTCTTTTCACGGTCGATTTCAGCAGAAAACCTATTCGTTTCGCCCAACTTGGGGACGAATTCATTCAGAGTCAGCATTTTGTGGTGACTTTGGGTGAGGACTCATCCAACCGTGATTTTCTATTATTATTTTTTTATTAAGAATTGATTAGTACTTCGGCTACAACAAGGAGTGAGCGAGTCTACCAGAGGAGGTAAGTAAATGGGCAAAGTCATAAATAGTCAATTGCTTTTCATCAAACTCTCACCCGAACCCTCGTTCCCTTGACTTTACACTGCTGTGTACAATATGTTTCTTTTTCTGTTCCTGTCTCCGCCATGTGGGACAAATGTGCCTCATATTTAAGTGGATGAATAGCATATGTAGGTATGTGCATGGTTTCGTATAAACAATTTGGGAAACAGTCATTTATAGTTGAACGTTAAACGAGAGCGGTGGTGTATTATTGAAATTTTTAGTAAAACCAATCGATTTTACCGAGTTATTATTAATTATTAAAATCAAGGTAAAATACTGTATACCTAGTTATTGCAATTGGTGTAGTGTACTAACATAAAAGAAAGTAATTTGCAAACTAACGTAATTCTAGCTTTTTAAGTTTTCTATTAGAATTTGTAAATATCCTGCGTACTGCTTGATTTCCAGACAACACGTGTAAGAATGATTCCTCTCTCTGGCTTATAAAAAGGAAAATATTTTCGAATATTTTGATGTCATATTATTTTAAAATATGCAATTTTATGATAATGAGCAAGTTTTTGTTAAGTTCTACTATGGTTGCACTTTTGAATTTTGTAATTGCACGCCATCATTACAAATTTCTATTCCATAAATTTTGTTCCTTACCATTATTATTATTTTTATTAAAGTTAATGATAATATTTGGGGTCAAAAAGGTGGCGACAGAATCTGCTCGAATTGGTTCCCTATCACCATACATATGTACATACAATAGGTCCTTTCGAAGAAGAAGAAAAAGGAAAGATGCAAAGCTTCTAAAGAATTGTCTCAACGGACTCTGTTGAAATCTACCCTAGAGTTCTTCGGACTTTGTTTGAAACATCATGTATAATTTTTGCGAATGTCCCTAAGAAGCATGCAGATTCCTTAGCATTGCATGATCAAGTGCTTTACTGCAAGGTATGGAAATTAACAATTTCGTCTAATGGTATTGTTAAGATGCTCTATGCGTCTATCTCAACAACCCCAATAAGAGTAATCACAGGGCTATTTGTTTCCATAAGAATGTGGGTTACTGCACTACGCAGGCAAGAAAAAGAATAATATTTCTTACTGTTAACAACATACATATTTCTCTGTGTTAGGAATTTACCTCAATCAAGCATTCATACTGTTGAGCAACTTTAGCTTTTAAAAGAATGCTAAATTTAAAGATAATCCAGTTTAGAATGGAAGCTCTAATTTTTTAATTAAAAGGGAACACCAAGGGAAACAAACGAATGAGTTCGCGCTCGTTCTGGTACAGTCTCATTTGTCCAGTCAGTTGTTCGTTGTGAATGAGTTGAAATGTATGCATTCTTGAAAACCTTCTTTTTGCTTTTCTTGTTGTTTTCTCAGTAGTGATTTCACATCGCACATTCTCCTTGTTAAGGAATTTATGGTCCTGATATCGATTTTCTCATAAATGATGGTCAAGCGTCTTTCCTCTGTCCACTTCATTCTATTTCAACAATAACAATAAATTAGTAAACAAAATAAAATTATGACGGTGTCCGACTCGACGCAGAGTTTAATAGCCATCCTTTTCTTCCCATTTCCTGAAAGCTTTTACACTCGATATATTTTGTTGCTGCTACAACACACTATCAGGAACGCCATTACGCCATTAGTATTATTGTGAAAGGGTATTTGGTATTGCGGCCTTGTTATCTATTGTGCCCTCCACTACCCTTGTTTCCGAATTCCCCTCCCATCATACTTGTTGTTAGAATTGTGTATAAGAGTCACTCATTTCAGCGCTCTCGAGAACAACTAAAGTGACCCTTTATAAGACCTTATTCATCCCAGTCTTCTATTGTGCAGAGGCATGGACTTTGTGAAAAGTGGATAAAGTTGCTCTTGGTTGCTTCGAAAGAAAAATTCTTCGAGTGATTTTTCGTCCCGTCTGCATAGATGGTGAGTGGAGGAAGAGATACAACGTCGAATTATGTCGTACGGGCTGTACAGCGACGTCGAGTTAGCCAGAAGAGTGGAGGTCCAGGGACTGAAGTGGTTGGGTTACCAATACTCCGGCCTGGAGAATCTTCGAATCAGCCCCGAAGGACGGCGCAGTAGAGGAAGACCGTGACTCAGGTGCGTACGCAAGTGGAAGAGCTGCCTCCACCTAAAGATCGAGCTGGCTGGAGACGGTTGTTGGTTGAGGCACAGTTCCTCCGCGGACTGTAGCACCACCTTAAGTAAGTAAGTCATGTACTCTGGCTTAGTCTTGACAAGAATAATCCGCCCTAGAGTACTCGCTCGAAAACGGTTTCTCTAAGCAATCTAAAAATGATATTTGGTAATTGCCCAATTTTTTTCTTTTGTGGACCAGTGCCTTACATGACTCCACAATATGTACTGAGATCTTGCTGGGCTCGTCGGGGAATCTGCAAAAGCCTTCCTCTGTCAAACCTAGTTGCTTTAGGTGTTTCTTTTATTTACAGTGCTTCTTTAGGATACTTGTTAGACAATGTTTGGTGTTTTTGTATGTCTACAACCCACACCGCTTTATTTGTTTTTGATTGCATTTATTTAATTTTTTTGAAGCTCGTTTAGGACCTTAGCGAAATACTTTTTTTTGAAACGAATATTTGCCGTTTCTCTTGCTAGTTTATAATTTTGTAGTGGTAAATTTCCATATAAAATGTGAAAACTGATTACGTGACATAACAATAGGTAATCTACATATATTATCTATAGTTCTGTATATCTTGCTTCTAGGCAACTACATAAGTACGCAAACGAAAGAGTTTACTAACGAACTTTTTGGCAGATGTTTTTCTAATGAGTTTTTGCCGACAGAGGGCTACTTAAACTTAAGCTTAATAAAAGCTTTGGCATAGGTTTTGGAATTTGACTACTAACTTTAAGAATCTTTTGATTTTTACATATTTTTTTTAGATTAGCACCATTAATAAAGGACAACTTTGACCTTGAATTTGTATAATATGAAATAGTAGATTGGTTTTACAAATTAGATAATTGGAAATTGACTTTTAGTAGGTCCTGGGTTATAGGATGGCTGCTTCACCAATTGTAAGTTTCACATCTTCATGTGTAACCTACGAATGTATTTATGTATTTATTTTCAATTATCTAAACAGATGGTAATTCCATCACAATATTAACTGTTTTTCAGATGTCATCTATTTCTGAGCGTTGCAACTGTTCTCTTTGTCAATTTGTTTGATAATAAAGTTTATTCTTAAGAAGATGTGCTGTTTGCTAACATCTAGTTTACTTTGGGGTTTTGCATTTTTACAAGATGTCTAGTCTGTTGTCTACCTGACTAGTGCCCTTCGCACTAAGAACTGTGCATTTCTTTTGTGGTGTATGACCTTTGGCCACTTAATCACACACATTTGTTCTCGTATATCAGAGTGGAGATTCTCCACAATTTTTGTCTTTTATTATTCTATTTTTGTTTCCAAATAGCATTCTCAAGAGAATGTTAGGTGAGCACATGGCATCCATGTTTAAAGTTGGTTACCATGTGCTGAGTATATTTTTGTTCCTTTCACCATTAAGTTAAGTTTAGTCAGTTGTGCCCTTGGTTTTAAGATTTGGAAATACTCTTCGTCGCCTGAGAAGTTCCTGTTTGTGTAGAGAACGTATGTCAGATATTCTTTACGTATAGGTGTCATTATTGATTTCATTCTTTGGAGCCGCCTGCATAAAAAAAATATCTTAACTGAAACAACCCTTTTCCCCCTTTCACAAGCTATGAGTTGCTCTACCAACGTGTTTCAAAAGGTTGATATTCGATACAAAAGAGTTCAACAGATATACATACATAGATCGGAGTAAGTATCATGAAGTAAAGAAAACACACAAGACTTCACGTAACGCATTAGAGTGTTTAACATTTCAATACCTTAAATTTATGAGCTCAAACTTTTGTTGTTTTATAGCAAATATGATATGATTGCTTAAAACATGATAATTATGTATGTAGAACGCTTTCAACAGGGAAAATAAATATTAACATCCATGTTCCGTTTGTTTTAAACGTGAAGTATTTAAAATAATTTTTCCCAAAAAGTCTTACGCTCGAATTGTTTTAATATTTTTTTATTTATGTTCGACTATGTGCATTATTGTACATTAAAGTATTTAATAATTTGTTATTACGCATGCTGAATTTTGTTAACTCACCTTGCGCTTATGTACGAATTTTCAAAGTACATACAAAGGTTGTTTACTTACTCAATTGTATTGTAGAAAATCCAATTGCTATATTGTTTGAACAGTTGGTTATTTTGGATACTGGGCTAAATATCACTTTTTTTATCTTTTTCCAGCTTCTTCACCTTTCTCCTTCCATAAATAAACACAATACAAAATAAATTCCTATTCTCAGCTAACAAAGCAAAATGAATATGTGTTAAATAAACAGTATTAACTAAGTCATATTTGGTGCGGGTGTCAAACAATTCAATTGTATTATTAACCCAAGCGGTTCAAAGCGAAATATGGTTTAAATAATATAATCAAAAGACAAATTACTTTTTAAAATTTAAGCTTACATATTTAGTGTAATTTGGTGACGGTGGCAATATAAACTGAAGCTGTGCTTCAGGTTATCTTATTTTATTTAAGTAGTATATTTTTTTTCTTGTTTACTTCGTAATTATCAAATAAAATGAGTAAAAGGGATTTGAAAAGATCTGATTCAAAAGATGACGCAAGTAGTTCCTTACGGGACAGTGGCATATCAATATCGGATGAATTGTCCTCTGAAGGTGAAGGGAGTAGCAGCAAGAGTATCGAAAAAAAGAAAAAGAAGTATCGCACAAAAGGCCCCAAAGGCTTTGAGTGTGCCATCTGTGAAAAGAAATTTGGAGGTTCTAATGATTTACGTCGTCACCTTCTCATTCACTCTGATGAGAAACCTTTCGTATGCGATATTTGTCAGAAAGCCTATAGGCAAAAAAATAATATGCAAAATCATATAAAAGTAGCACATAGCAAATTGAAAGAGTTCATCTGTCAGTTTTGCAACAAGCCGTTCCCATTCAAAGAGCGATTAAGAATTCATTTGCGATTGCACACTGAAGAGAAACCTTATTCTTGTCCACAGTGTCCAAAGACTTTTGCCCAAGAAGAACAAGTAAGTACTGTGAAGTCCTTCTAATTTAGAACTATGTTGTATGTCTGCCGTTTTTTAGCTTAAAGAGCATTTAGCTACACATGATGAACGCGAAAACAGGTCTTGCGAAATCTGTTCTTCTACATTTTCTAATGATAGAAGTCTAAAGCTGCATATGGAACGCCATGAGGAGGAAAGAATTCATATTTGCAAAATTTGTAAGCAAGAATTTTCGACTGCTAAAACTTTGCAAGCACACATTAGATCTGTTCACCCAAAAGAAAGGGAACTCGAATGCCCGATATGTGAGAAAACTATTAAAGAGGACCTGGAGGCTCATATGAAAACTCATTCTAAAGTTAAGTCCCACAAGTGTGAAATATGTAAATCTGTATTCGCTCAGAAAACTCAGTATCAAATTCATAAGAGGACACACACTGGAGAACGGCCATATCAGTGTAGGGTAAGTAAACTTTTTTATATGTTCGTACAACATTATTAATTTCATAATTTTTTTACTTTTTTTTAATTTGCGTTCTAGTTGGGGGGATACCCATTGTCATTGAATAGATATGATTTAAGTTGCTGTATAAGAATGTTTGTTGAACATCTAAACATTGAATAACTTCATTTGCAAAATGTCTAAGTTTCCTAAAACGATGCAAAAATATTCTTCTAATCCAGTAATAAATTAAAATCATTCATTCGCCCCAAATTTGGGAGCAGTGTGGTGGTTTATTGAAGTTGTAGTAGTGCTGTGGTTGCTCAGTGGTGGCTCAAATGTAAAGACGTAGGACTACGGTGCGGTGGGCTTAGGTTTGAATCCCAGAAATTCTAATATTTCTCATTTCACGAAAGTTTGACAAACTTTTGAGATTAATTATTGTCATAATGAAGCTTTTCTATTCCGCCCTTTGGATACACTGCTAAAATAACCGCATGTCCCTTCCATTCGTGCAAATAACATTTTCGAAACGAATGGTTATGAGAAATTGTTCTTGGATTATTTTTGGATGTAAAACATCCCGATGCTATAACTATACGACGGTGGATTTAAAAATTCGCGACCTTTTTTTTGACCAAGAAAATTAAATCCGACCCTTACAAATTATTCTTATTTTTTAACGTGATGTTTTTCAAGCTGAATACATCTCTATCATCTGCTTTCGTTAAAAAACTCGGAACACCCAAAACTTTTATTAAGGGTTGAGAAACAGATGAAAGTTATCCACCTTTAATTAAACTTAAGCTTTCTTCAGGGTTGGTTATCCAAATCTTTTTCATACTAGGTCTGTTCGCGTACCCTCCCAAAACAACGAATTTTTACGAATTTTTGAGAAATTCTGTTCGAGTACGCAAAAATTTCGTAAGAGCAGTCAAATTGCTCTACGTCCTTTTTTTGTTGGCTTGTTTGCTTACTTTGTTTTGGGTGCTACGATCAGGAAAAAATTGAAGAAGATGCAGCGAACACAAAATAAAATAAAACTCTCTAAAAACAAGCCACAAACTTCTTTCGCGTACACTTTTTTTAAGTTTTACGTTTGACGTTAAAAATGTCAGCAAATTTCTTGTTCAACGCGTTGGTTTACTTTTCGTAATTTTACCACTCTCTGAGAGAATTTCGGCCGCACTTTTTGGGCCTTATTGTGAGAGTCTATTCAAAAGAAGTCTATTCGACTTTTGTCAAAATGCAGTGGAATTGCTGAAATAGAATCAAATTTCCGAAATAGAAAACAGAGTAGAGCTTTCAGCTCAAATGTCAAATATCCGTCCGTTTTGTTGGTGTTTACAAATACATAAATAGTTGGTTTTACGCAAAATATTATTTTTTTGGCTTAGATTGATTAGAGAATGTATGATGAGTTAAAATGTTGTTGACAACACTTCGACACAGAAGAAATTTAAGAGTGAAGATTAAAATGCATTTGTAATAATTGTTGTTTTTAGGTTTAAAAGAATTTTGGGTTAACAAAACAAGTTTTTTCAACTCTTTTAATAAATAGAGTCGAAACTTAGAAGGTGTGAAAGGACTTCTTCGGTTCCCATTATTATAAAACTATTGAGATTCTGTGTTGGGAATGATTACATCCTTTCTCTTGGGTAGTCAACAGTATCTATTGTCTTAAGCGAGCTCATCGATATAGTTAAAGAATATATTTGTCCTAAGTGGATCAAGTTTCACTACACGCGAGAAGAAGTGGAGGCCATATTGTTCTTTTATGAGAAGACTGGACTCTGGGTATGCAAAGGCAAATGCCGTTTGTTACAAACGGATTTTTTTTTCATCAGACAAACCAATTCCTCCATTTGCCGTCTATTTGTAAATTGTCTCCTTATTTTTGTAAACATTTTATCAATCTACATAAAAAACATTCAAACCCGAATATAATTCAAAATATACTTACTTATTTTAGTGTCCTTTCAAACAAAAGTCGACCAGAAATTTCCGATAGAATTGAAAATTCTATTACAAAGAAAAATCTGTGGCCGCAAGTCATAACCGCTTAAGTCGAAAATGGGATTTTCAGAAGAAGAATTTTCAAATTTAATTTTCAGTTTGAAAAAAAAACTTACGCATTTAAGTAACAAACCAATACTGACTATCAAAGTGCAAATTACGGTTAATTGTACCAACATTTTGTTATTTCTTTAATTATGCTTATTTCCAATGAAAATTATAGAAACATTTGGTTTTCGTCTTAAGTCGACTTTAGCGGTTATGGCTTGTGGCCACAGAAATATCGATACCAATAGACACTCGCAATACCGATAATCAACTTTAATTCAACTTTTGGCAATTCAATCAATAGAAAAGCTTCGATGCCAATAGAAACGCGCAATCGACTTTAATTCTTTTCTTCTTTATTTCTATTGCAAATACTCGTAGACTCCCTGCAATTAGGCCCTTTGAAATTTCAAAATCTACGAATTTTAGTGCAAAAAGTACTCGGAGCTACTATTTGGTTCCAGGGGTATGGTGATGAAACCACTCATCTGTCTCATCTGCGTTCACAAATCTGGTAAAAAAATTCTCTTGATGCAGTGCAGCTCCAAATACTACCGAGTTTTTTTTTATTACGTTTATTTGGCCAAAAAATTGCCATTTATAAAATTACATTACAAATCTCATATTTTACACATTTTACATTAAATAAATCTAGTTTAACGATAACGAACCAAATGTTTTTTAAATTTTAGTAAATTTTGTTAGTTTTTAAAATTATGGGGTAAATTATTATATATATCTAAACCTCTATGAAGAACCATATTCATTCTCCTTAAATTTCTATACATGCCTAGGTAACCTAAAGTCTCCTGCATTACGCAAAGCAAAAGGTTGTCTGATTATTGCACATAAATAAAATACTTGAGCAATACTCAAAATGAAGTTTTATCATAGTTTATACACTTCTATTGACGTATTATTTGTATCTTTTTTCCTTATTCTACTTAGGAAGTGAATTTTATGTCTTTATCTTTCTATTGGTATAATTAACATAAGCATCCGGACTTAACTTATCGTCAATTAAAACACCTAGATATTTGAATTCATTAATTATTTCTATATTCTGATTGTTGATGCTGATGGTTCTATTTGTACTACCATTTAATAACATTGCTTTAGTTTTATTTACATTCAATTTTAACATGTTTCTCTCAAACCATTCTTGTAAATTATCTAAATCTGAATTAATTTTATTTATGCACTCATCGACATTACTACCAGAGATAAATAACAACGCATCGTCGGTAAACAACACAATCTTTGAAAAACGAACAGCATTCTCCATATCGTTGATATACACCAAAAAATGCAGTACTCCAAGCAAGGATCCTTGAGGGACACCATGAAGTACAGGAACAGAGTTCGACACAATATGGTTAATTTTGGTTAATATCGACAATATCGTTTTTCGTTTGCGTTTTTGTCCAACTGAAAGCAGTTTCCGATCAAATCTTCTTAATAACGTCTAGGGTCTGTTTATATGTTTGTTTGTATGAAATGTCGACGCTCTCAGCTACTTTCCTTTTCTTTTTTAATTTCCGATTAGATTATGATCAAATCAGTTGAGGTTAATGGTCTTCCACATTATGAATCGTCTTTAAAACTCCCTCTTTTATGTTTAACTTCAGCTACCCACTTTTTAGCCGTTGTTTTCGATGGGTCGGATTCCCCTTTAATTGTTACCATATCTTCATGGATCTACTTCGAAATATTTTTTTAAATAGACTTTATAAGAACTCTAGAACAGTCGAGTGATAGAGTATTTGTAGAGTGGGTTCCATATTTCTAATGGTAGACAGATGGAAGGGAAGGAGAATATGCGTACGCTTTATTTGTACCATTTCTAACATAGAACCACAATTTTGGGAAATGAAATATCCGCTAAAGATAGAAGGTTTCTCAGGACCTTTGTCGTTGTTGGCTTTGCTTTATTTGCTTTCATCATGGTATAACTGCTGGATGTAGACAGAGCGACATCTGAAGAAAATCCTTACCTTGTGTACTATCCCTTAGAAAAATTAAGAGCAAGAAGAGAATTGAAGGCGAAATAATGTTTAAAACTTTTTTATTGTTTGCATTCATTTGCATTATTTGAGTCAGCACCGTATTAAGAAGTTCCAAGCAATATGTTTTACTTTGACCACTTAAAAATACTTCGGTCTTTTAAAATTTAAAAAGTAAATCTTATCATTTAATAATTTCAGGTTTGCTGGCAAAGATTTGCACATTCCAACGTCCTTAAGTTGCATATCAGGAAGCACACCGGAGAGAAGCCGTTCAAATGCTTGCTATGCAAAGATTCCCACATCGCTTTCTCTCAACTGGCTCACTTAAAAACTCACATGAGAACAATTCATCAGAAAGATAAAGCCTACGTTTGCGAAGGATGTAAAGAGTGTTTTAAAGTCAAGTTCCATCTAGATAATCACATGCAATCATGTGAACAAACATTGACAGGAATTAAGACCGAAGTATTCGCGGAAGCTAATAAAGATTCTGAAAAAGATGCTGAATTACTCGCGCGTTTAAGATATCTTATGGCAGTTCTTTTGAAAAAAATATCAACACCGGAAAAGCTCAATAAATTGGGCTTCGAGAAAAGACTTATAGACAATGTACTCATTGCATCGCTCAAGCTGGCTAATCGCAAGTGCCATGATAATAAGAAAATGAACGAACTCGACCAAATGAAATTAAATATTAAAGAATTTTTAGAATGGATTGTTCCAGCTGAGGTAATGGAAGCATTTAAAAAAGAATGCCCATCCATTGAGAGTATCTTGGATAAGATAGTAACAATGTATTTGAAAAAAGTTGAATAAGCAAATAGTGCAGCTATGTAATAAGTACGAGTATACCAAAAAAACCGCAATGAATATTGTGCCATAAAAATACTAATAACAATTAATTTACTAACTTTTTTGTATGTATAACTAATGGTGATGGTCTTTCTTGCCATTGTAGTGTTAAGCCAACAATTTTAGATGTAAGTTTTGTAGATGCCGTACTTTGGAAACATACAATGAATTATGTAAACTTTCCATTGTCTAGTCAGTGAATTATACCAAAAATATTCAAAAAATATAATATCTTGCCATTTTAAATGCGGGGTACACAAAAATATGCATTAAAAAATGTCCCACCACTGCAGTGAAAGAATAAAATGAATTTTATGGAATAAAAATGTGGTTATTGTTTTATTACTGAATATTGCGTTTGATGGAATCATCAATCAGAATTATGTGCGCCTGATGGATATTGGGAGGACAATAAATGCAGTTTGGGAACACGGTTTCATTGCGAACCTATTTATAAAAAATTTATGACCTTTTATCCTAAAAGCGGTGAACAAAAGAGCTCTTATATTGCCTTTAGAGTTTACTGGAGAAATTTCTGTGGAACCGGAGATGAATAGTAGCGTTTACTGACGATAAGACACTCTATTCTCATGCATCAAGGTGATCTCGAGCAGATTTCGTTTTGATTTTTCGGGGAGCTACTAGCTACATAGAGACCAAGTTCTTACCCTA
This sequence comes from Blera fallax, assembly GCA_946965025.1. Lineage (NCBI taxonomy): Eukaryota > Metazoa > Arthropoda > Insecta > Diptera > Syrphidae > Blera > Blera fallax. The sequence goes on from OX337245.1 coordinate 25,573,573, forward strand.
GTTCTCTTTTATTTCCCAGTCGTGGTTCCCGGTGAATACTTATGTAAATCTATATAGGCCCTTATTGCGAGTGTCGATCAGCCTTCGATTCGATAAAAGTCGATCGCATCGACAAATTCCCTTTTTGGTATTGCGTATTTCAATGGACAAAGATATCTGTTACTGTGAATGACGAATGTGATCGTTGTGAATACAGCTTATATTTTTGACATTTGTGTTATGTTTATTCATAACATTGCACTTCTTGCACACAGTCGATCTGGAAAATGTAAACGAAAAAGATCGAAAAATTTCGTTCAAAATAGAGATTCACAATACCAAAATTCCCTTTCGACGATCAACTATCGACAAAAGTCGTTTATCGATCAACAAACTACACTAGCAATAAGGGCCATATATGTACTTAAATACAGGATGAGCTCCTCCATCGAGATTCCCTCCACTTGAGGCAACAGATTTCCATTTCCTTCAGTCTGGTGCAGGGGCCAAATCGTCTCTTCCGTGAACGGATGATCATTCGTACGAAAATAAATTACGTTATACGTCATTCGAATAAGAAAATTGGGATCGCGGCATACGATTGCTCACGGAACGGAATTGGAAACATTCGAAACGAAATTGTAATAGATTTAGTCCTAAAAATGTAATATGAAATGAAAATTAAAACTTCAAATAGACGTCATTTGGTATATAGAAGACTACAATTAATTTGTTTAAAACAAAAATCATTGCTACGGCATTATTGTTTTGTTTATCAAGTTCTAACGAGAGTGATAATGCGAAAAATTTACGCGGCGATACCTAAGGGATGGAAAAAAATCCTCCGTCATTGTCTAAAAAGGCGTAAGAATGAAACAGACAAACCCCTGAAATGTGAAGTATTAGTTGTTTATTTGCAGATTTATAAAAAGATTTCAAATAAATATGGATGTATGAACCGCATCTTGTCGATTTTAAGCTTCCACTACCATTTGTCTACTGCATTTCCACCCGTCCTACAACTAGCATCAACGTTTTAACTTTTACCAATCATTTTTTGGGTCAAATTTATTTTATTGCAGTTTGTCCTATAAAAGAATTTTTCAATATTATTATTATTATTCATTATTGCTATTTAAATACTAATTTTGATCAAATACCTTAAATTTTGTTTGATTTTCCCCCTACTTAAACTAATTACGTCTGCTATTTACCAATCGAATGACCTTTCGAAAGAATGTATGCGTTCACGGAAACAAAAACACTCGATCACGGAAGACAAAATACTGAATTACGTAAACATCTATACGATCACGTATGTCATAATACTAAATACACCCTTGTACGTGACGTATCATACGTTCACGGATGAGACGATTTGGCCCCAGATTGTCTTCAGTTTTCTAAAACAATCGGATGCTGGAAACCCATATCGCTTGATCTTTCTTGGCTGGAGTATTGCCAGTTCGCACGATGTGATCGGGCAAATATAGTTCGGGGCCTTGGTATTTTTCCATAAATCAATTTTTTTTGAATTACTAGTGAAGTTCGACCTTGAATTTTCTGTGGCATTCACCTACCTCACAAACAGCGACAAACAATTTTTCTTTTGAGAGTAGCACGGTCAAAATATAAAGTACATACATATATGTATGAATGTATAAATTTGGGTTTATCCTTATTCAGTTCAAGGCCATCTCTTTTTTCCTGTTCCGCAATTGTCGCAAAGCTTGTCCTAAGCGATTTTTGACTTGAAATTGGTCATTGGTTTTTGAAAATTTTAAATATTGCCTGCCGGGTTGGAAGCTGCGCTGATTTAAGCTGGTCAGTGTGCGCACTAAGGCTCTGACTTTGCACCGAGTAACAGCGGCAATATTTTCTAGATGGAAGCAATTATCAGGAAAGGCACCTTACAAACGTTCTCGTTATACATAGGAGCTACTTCGTAATATTCGAATACTTGAGTTTTGGAACGAATTAGCCGACATTAGTCTAATATTAGCTTATGCGTCCAATAAGGAGGGAGTGACTGTCATAGAAAAATAATTTCTATCAGCTCTTGGACACATTTTTCCAGCAATGTCCTGGACAGTCTACACGATAAGAATAAACAACAAACGACTACGTGGCAGATTGAAACAATTTGGTAGTTATCACATGGTTTGCACATCTTGACATTCATAAAGTGACATGGTGTTACCCGACCAAGCAACTTTATTATATTGAATGCCCCAACATTACCAACATTACCGACCACTACCTCGGTATGTATACTGTTATCCAGAACAGTGCGAAACCAACGAAATATTATGAGGAAGTTTAGGGACGAGCGGCTGAAATAGAAATATGCCATCAGAACCTTTGCAATCGAAAATTACTTAGTCTCTACATCATTGACATTAATCTTAGCAAAAAGCTAACAAAGATGTTGTGCAGTGTTTTTCTTGGACACCAAAAGGAAACTCTTAGTTTAGTAAAGAATGCAGGTACATGCAACAAAACAGAATGATAGATATACATACATACAGGGTGTCCCAGTTAAGAGGTATAATCCTTTAACTGGAGATTCCTGAAGTTCCGGCGAACCAAAAATCGTACAAAAAAGCCGCAAAAAAGTTATGGCTCCTTAAAGTCAAAATTATGAAAATTTCTTACTCAAATTTTTTACTTAAAATGCATTTTTCTCAAAATTTTTACAAAGCAAACAACTTTTTTTTTATAAGACTTTTATTTTTGACTAATTTTCTAAAAATTGAATTGTCTTTTCAAAATGTATAAAATTGTTTTTGTAGCTACAAAAACTTAGAAGTTATTTCATTTTAAGTGATTGTACCTCCAAATCGGAGGTGTCCCACTTTGACGGGCTATAACTCTAACTGGGGTGAAAATAGACCCCCCTGCCACACGATTTTTGTTCGCCGGAGCTTCAGGAATCTACCCTTAAAAGATTGTACCTCTTAACTGGGACACCCTGTATATGTATGTATATGCACATAATATATGTATGTGTGTGTCATAGAAATGCCACAACTGCTTGAGTAGTAGAATCGTAGTTGGTACAGCGGTCGGGATAGATATGCTTCATGCTTCGTCTGGGAAAAAGCTTCCGAGATTCATTGCACTTTATTTGAGGTACACCACCGCCCCGAGGTGGGGTCAACAGAGGCATTATCAATCAAAGGACCAAGGAATATTTAAGGAAAACGCAGGAAAGAGAATATTTAAATTGCATAAATGATAAAAGTACAACAACGTATGTATTGGTCTGAGCTAGGACCGAATGCAAGTCTATCTGAACCCTTTTACAATTTACTCGTTTGTTAAGAATGTGTCAGAGAGCAAAACTATAAAATTTCAGATTCGAAATCAATGACTAAACGAGGTATCATTATTGATGTCAATCAATTTCTATTTCCAGCGTTCCTATGCAGTTGATTGGATTTCACTCGCTAATGAATGCAAATTATTAAAAGCAAACAAGAGTAAAATTAAAATCAACACTCACTTCGAGATACACTGCCACAGAATGCATCTGCGAATAGTAGTATATCTGTTTATCGATAATAGTTTTCAATCGAAATCTACTTTAACTACATACTGAGATAAGAACTCGTAGAGTCACGCATCCAAAAACCAAAGACACCATACACCCGGTCCTCTTTAAATTCTGCCAATAAAGCGGCCATTTTTATAGTTGCCGACTGAAGCCGCTCGTAAACTTTCCATTAATAATAGATAAATGTTGAAAACCCGACTAAGAGCAAAGTTCTTTGGATCTGAGGTTCTCCCTCAGAGTATAGGGTTTGGTGAGGTATAGATCCTTGCCCATGGAATATTTACAACACAATAAAACTTCCTCTTACCACTTGACGTTTATAGCCGGTAATTCCGTATTTAATTCGCAATTCTATACGAAGATAAGTTGTTCTCCTATTCACTGGCCGCTCCTGCCAGTCGAGCGTCGCTTGTGACGTTCTGTAGAATTTGCTTGTTTCTCATCGTTCTACCACCTCCTTAAAAAGAGGAAGAAGCTCGTGAACGTTTTAACATAAAATTACGAATCTCTAATATTGACATTGTATACTGAGACGGTGGATGGTGGACGGTTAAAAGACGACCAAGTTTCAGCTGCGTTTGCTGTCCGGGTATGTCTGCCTTTGGCTTGTTTGAAAGTCAGGAGAGTTTTAGCGTAAATCATAGCTGGATTAAGTTATTACCGTGTGTATAATAAATTTGCTATATAGCTTGTACTTTGCTGTTTACATGTAGATACGATACTTTTGAGGTAAGGACCGCATTTGTTACTCCTCCCCAATTTTATGAGTATCATTCGTTGACAATACTGTAATTGGAATGCACTTATTGAATGCATATTGAGGAAGGCTTTGCAGAGTACCGTAGTCAATAAATTTAGCTTGTCAGACTTTAATCATTTTATAGCTTGCAATTCGTTTGATAATCATATTTATCTTGGATGCTGCACCTTTAATCTGATCGATGTAGATGTATCTACATATTCGTTGTAAGTGGGATGACCGCATTGAGTTAAGTTCGTATGTATGCCGGTCGCAGAGTACTAGGCTATTTAAATAATGTTGTCATCAACGTTAAGGGCAAATTCGATGATACCATGTCAGAAATGGTGCAAAGTTCCCTTAACTTGGCTTGGAGATGGTTCAGGAGTAAGAGTCTGACCATAAATCCTGGAAAGCTTTTCTTGTACACTTTTCCAGAAAAGGAAAATTGATTTCAGGCAAGTGTCATTGACGTGTCAACAACGGCGAAGTCCCGGGGTATATAATCCCAGTTTCTAAAGCAAAAGTCCAAGATGCTGAACTATGTGCACGAGAATGCATGCCGAGAACAATTAATTGTGCCTGCATTAATATCCCTTAAATCCTGTACGGGACTGTCTGAACCTCCTCGAAACCTTGTTTTCAAGAACAATGTTGCTATAACTTTGATTTAAGGTTGTGAAAGCTTCGAGGGCAATGAACTGGCGGAAATTTGCTTGTCTCCCACTCATAGATCCAACTCAAAGTGTTCACTAAAAGATAACAAAATGGGAAATCGACGCGCTGACTACTGGGCTAACCTTCAGGCTTAACTTGACCTTAACAGAAGGCTTTAGAATCTTAACGAGTCACCTAATGCGACATTGTTTTCAGTTTTGTATTAACAAAATTCTATATGGGTGGCGGAAGTCAATGTCAAGAGACAACGCCAAAAGCTGTGAATGTTGACAAAACGCCAATTCCGGGTCTTCGGCCTCACTTTCACTTACAGAAGCAGTATTTTCGGCTGAATGCACACCACGATGATACACAGGCCTTATTCTATATGCAATGCTTCTAGTCTCTTCAATTTTTTTTACTAATTCGCGAATTACTCGCTCAATATATGTATATTGAATTGACCAAAATCTTCCCGTAAATTTCGAGACATACATATGTACGTATGTATGTACACAGTTCGCACAGAATTGTTATGTCTGTAGAAGCATTGAACGATTTCGAGGTGTTGAGCGATGGTTAAGCGATCCATTTCGTAAATGTTTTATTGCAAACTAACAGTTGACTTTGAAAACAGGTGCTTATTGATTTACAGTGCTGCCAATATAAAAAAAAACGGATTAGATCACACTAAGCGAACTTAAAATCTGGCGGTCTTATTGAGGCACCGTTTAAATGTATTCAATAAAAAGAAGTTAAATTTGCAAGTGTACACTTAGCGGGTCCTTAAAACGATCAAAAGAATTCCCATTAAAAATGCAAATCGCAACCAAAAATCGCATTCTTTGGAAAACCAGTTTATCGCCGAAAACTTGCGGTTGGCTTGATGTGCGAAATGCTCTGGCTCCCAGATATTATTTCCAGGTCCACACTGACCTGCGGTATGAACAAATTGGAGCTCAAATATCATCAGTATGCTGATATAATTCTTTACGGCGAATTTGAGCCAAATAAGTCTTTAACCAATTTCAAACGGTCAAGGAATTGCAATATTTTGCGGATGGGACAATAATTTATGAGGGATCCCCTGGATCGAGTTTATATTTTGTTTTTATTTTTTTTTCTTACAGCATTTTGCAAGTCATTTTATTTGCAGGTAGCAGAAACCCTTGACTGCAGGTAGTCTGAGTTTGCTCCTTGAAAGAGATTAATAACGGAACGATATAAAAGGGTATTTATGTATTTTCTTGGTGTGCATATGTACAGACTGTTGTGGTTTGGGTTGTTCAGATAAAACGAAATGATTACACGTTTTGCGTGATAATTTTTGAATACATTTAATTTGGACATAAAACCAGATACAGTTTCTACGAATGATTGTTATAAAATCTACAAGTTACTAGTGGACAACGTAGTAGTTGGACTTTGAGTATTTCTTTGAGAACTTTCGATGCTGCAGAATAAATACTTTTTAGGCAAAAATACGATGACGCTGAATGCCTTTTTTTAATATTCGACAAATTCGAGCAGCTTTCTAATTCTTTTGAAATATTCAATGATAAGTCAGAAAATTTCGATCGAAGAACTAAAATAAGTTCAAGAAAAGCTGAAACCCAAGCTCACACAATACTTAAGTGTTACACTAGATTCTAAACTTACTTATTTACTTAATCCTTAATCCGTACCACTTTTACCGTTTGGGTGTCGAAGTTGCAACTTTTCCTCTGGAAGATCCTCCAAGTGCTTCTGTTTCTGGCTAATTGCTTAGCCGCGAACCAATTTTCTCCTGTTTTTCTTAATATTTTTGACGGTATTGCTCCAGGTCGTTTTGAGCATTCGTCTTTGGCATTTTCCTTTTGCTTTCCAAGTTTTCTCTATCTACCGATTATCATCCATACGGACTAATTGGCCAAACCACTAAAAATTTCTTACCTTCCGAAATTTTCTTTGTCGATTCCAAATTTAGTATTTTTCTTACATCTTCACTCCCTATGGTGCCGATTATCCTTTCTTCAAACACTCTCCTGAGGTACTTAATCTCCATGGCTTGGATCTGACTTTCCTGCTTTTTAGTGCGGGTCCAGTTCTCTTCTGCAATAAGCAGTATTAGGTAACTTTTGTTCAAAATGAACTTTATTTGCAGGGCTGCGTACGAATTATTAGCCGACTTGATACTTGCATTCAGATCATCTCCTGAGTTATATTTGCTGTTCATTATGCTTCCAAGATACTTGTATTTGACAAATTGCTCAACAACTTTACCATCCACCGCTAATCTTATTACTTTCGGTTCGATTACAACGAAAAGCAAGCAACTTTTGGTGAAAAGTGGGAAATTCATCATCGTCATCATGATGACACGGCCGTAGTACTTTCTATCCTCACGTGTGGGTCCCTAATAAGGTGGTCTGCTGGAAAAGGCACCACGGTAGCCCTACGGTCATGTACAATCGAATGTGATTCTAAGCATTGTACCCTTTGATGCATATTGAAGCTATTGTACAGTGAAGCCAAATCCTATATTCACTCTCCACTTCGTACACCTTCACCTTCACTTCGACAACCATGGTATATCGATGCCAAACCTGATATCACCTTTACATAGTAAGTAATTAGGACTACACTACATCAAAGTCGTGGACCTGGGTATACCGTGGTCAAGCTGAATAAAGCGCAGCTCGTGACAGAGAAATTTGACCGATTTCAAAAACAGCGGGGTCGCCGAAACAACAGTGGAAAACTAATATCTCAAGTATATGCTACTTCTATGCCTTGCGGGAGCAATAGAAAAGAACGGAAATTCCTGTACACAACTACCAAAGACAGAACAGTAGCTACAGAAGCTGTGCTAACTGAATTTAGAGAAGAAAAGAGAAAGCTAAAAAAGCAATTAATATGCCAAAAAGCAGTGATCCCTGGAGACTTGTTAACTTTTAACTTCGAATGACCCAAAGACATTTGTTTTACTATCTAACGTCCGAAGTTTAGATAGGAATAGGAAGATGCTCTAATTTTTGTAAATGGCATCTTATGTCGTCACGCCTTTGACATTTGTAAAAATTACACAGACGAAAAATGGGTTGCTATACTCTCCAAGAACGCAAAATAATTTAGCCAATGCTTTTGGCAATTAATCAGTCGGTGGCTTTGGCTTAATGTAAATTTCGTCACCAATTCCTTGGTCGTGTCCAAGATGTCTATCAGGGGCCATCATTCTGTACATCATACAGCAAACGTTTCCCAGTCGATTAATATGTCGTTTTGGAGATTTGCACTGGCGTGCTAGATTGCTCGACTTGACCGTTACACACTTCTCTCTATACAAATAAGCCGCAAACCTTGGCAGCTGTAAAGGAGAACCTCCGACAAGAAGTGGAGAATGTATCGCCATAATTTTAATAAAAAGTCATTGAAAATGCTGTGAAATGAGCCCGAATGTGGAGCAACTCTGGCGACGGCCATTTGATTATCGGATAATATTCCTCGCGACTTAACAGAAGTTAAACGTCTCGATAAACATAATCAAGAAACAGGACCAATTCCATTTATTTACAAACAAAATTACTGTCTTAGAAAATCGACTGAGAACTTTAGCGCCACCTTGTACATTAAGGCGTAAGGTTACTATTCTTGCATAGGTCAGAACCTAGTGAACTAAGGTATATAGAAAGATTTCCAATGCTTAAAGTAGCTATCGCATTTCTTTGATATATATTGGGGATAAAAGCAATGAAATTGGCACTTGTAATACCACTTCTACTTGTTTGCTTTATGACACCTTATTTAAATCAAAGTAACAACTTTATTAAACTCTTACATAATACACGTGTCTACCCTAGGAAATTTGTTCAAGTTTTCTACAAATCGCATGTTCTTGTCAAATTTCAGGAAAACGAAATATTTCTGTCACACGTACTTGTGGCCGAGTACTTGTGGCCGAATTCCAAACGCTAAGAAAACTATTCCAATTCAACGTTGCAATCCCTCAGACAATTGCCGCAGACACATATTTCACTTGACATATCGTAGATGTCACCATAAAACATCATACCACCCGAACTAGTTACGTGCGTGTCGCACTCACGGTGGTGCACACTTCTTGCTGTGGTAACACAAAATTGTCCTCTTATTTCATCGACCAATAGTCATTTGTTGTATATCTTTTCACACCTACCTACGGATAAATTCGATTGAATTTACCTTGGAACTTATAGAAATTCCCTTTTGCGTACATTATTTACGAGTATCTGCAAGAAAACTAGATACGAACAATAAAATACGATCAGTGTTTGTATGAAAAATTGCTGTTACGCAACCTTTAACAGAGGAATTGCAATAAGGAAATCGTTGATGTCCTCTGCTTTAGTGTGTTTCAATAGATTTATGTGGATCTATGGACATTTTCTTTAATTTAATCCCAATGAAGTGGTTTATTAAAGAATATTTTAAAAATGAAAAGCGACCTTGTAAGGTCTACAGTTGAGAAAAGTTTTCTGTTTAACTCTTTTGTTTCGCAGCTTCTAAAATTAAAAGGGTTCGCCAAATTATTTAGTTTTTCTGGAAGATAAAAAAATTGATTTGAAATTGGGTTCTCTTTTGAACCGCCACCTGTACCTACCTGAAGGACAAACAAAAATGTCCTTCCCTGCGGGTTCTTGAACCAGAAATGGTCACTGAAATTGTCTTGCGTGATGTCAAGATGGTGATTGGCAAAGGTGGTATTCCATGGTTTCCAATAGTATATTATTCAGTTCAAGGATTGAGGTATCTAACATCAGTTGAGGTGTAAACATAAGAATTCACTTTTAAGCATGAAAGGCTACAAGTTAAATCAGTCGCTACCTGTCTTTTCGAATTTATTTGCAGGGTCTATCGTACATCTTAGCCCTTTTCGTGAATGTCAGACCTGCTTCTGTCAGACCATCTCCTAGTAATGTAGCAAAATTTAGAAGTAAATTTTTGCAACTCTTCTCTGTGTTGACATCGATGATCACGGCACAAACGAACGGGCCTGGCAGGAATAGCAAATCAGACATTGCTCCATGCAACTCCTCTCACTAGATGGTGTAATACGAGGTTTTAAGTTCTATGAATGCTTTTAGATGGTGTGCATCGATTTCAAACTCCTGAGGTTTCTCCAAGATCTGCCGTACTGTGAATATTTAGTCGGCGGTGAACTTTCTTTCTTTCAAGTTGAGTCGGAGTGCTCTGAGATGCAGTTTCCATTTTTTAAGCTTTAGACTTCTTCTAGTTCTTCGGCTGCACGCGATCTATTGACTTATAGATCCGTTCGAGGCGTTTCTGTACGTGGCCAGGCAGTTACAAAGTTGAAGGTATAAAGCAATTTCTGGGCATACTTTGCAAATCGAATATTATGTACGTAGGAACATAGAGGTGTCGGATCAAAAGCGAACCCATTTAATACTGATTTTGATGTAACCTGGTTTCGGATAAGATGAGAGATATACTAAATTCCAGTCGAGTTTAGGTAGAAGATGAGAGTTCGAATCCTTTTATCATATATCTCCCACAGGTCGTCGAAGAAGTGTTTACCCAGAGCACGTTGTCTGATTCCCTCCAAGTCTGGATATCTGCAAAAAAAAGTGAAGAAGATTCGCGTTAGTATCCCTCTCCTGCATGGTCTCTTATTAGGCCTATACTTATGGCTACAAGTCTGGCAATATCTGGTCTTGATCTGCTTTGCAGCTCATTTAATTTAAATTTGCTATAGCTGGGACATATCTTTCTTGTTATATTGCCTACTACCCTTATCGTATAATTATATTTAATTTTTTTTTATATGGAAAATAAATCTATCTATCTATCTATCTATCTATCTATCTATCTATCTACCCTTATCGACTTCTATTGGACCATTGAATGTCCCTGCTAAAGAACTTTATTCTTTTTTGATAATAGCTTGCCTATCAGTGAGGATAGAAAAACACTGGCGAAATTCGGTTAATGGAGAGATTTCGAAATCTTCAGCTTGTCCGAGAAAATAACTGCGTCGGCATCGCGGTCCATTTTCTTTTATTCTGCCGCTCTTCCATTCTTTTCTGGTAGGAAAGTTACTGAGAAAAGTTTCTTGAAGTTCGGGCCTTGTAATCAATTGAAGACGCAACCAGATCGTTTGGTACCTTCTCTAGACCTTAAATATGGCCGTAAGGCAAAGCGGATTGCACAGATCGTAGCCTCTGCTTTGCATTCTTGGCATGCTTTCTGATCCCATAAACACTGGAATCAATTTGACAACCATTCAGCTTGTATCCTACTAATGCTGCTATCGCAGCTTAGGATTATTAAGTCGAATATTACATCTACGTTAATGAGCAGGTAGAGAAGGTGCATAGGTAGGCACTTACATTGACATCATTGGTAAAAGCTCGGTCAAAATGAAGCTGATCAGTGCTACTGACCTTACTATCTAACTGAAGTCATCACCTTTGGATCTCGGTCATTTATCTTTAGTACGCAAAACTAGAAGATGCAAAACCTTACGAACCTCACATTATTTTCGTCCTTATCCTTTGGTTGGGTAACAACCTTTAATATCACATACGGCTGCTTGTAAATTTTTTTATCGGATTGTATTTTTAGGCAAGCAGCCAACAAGTACCTATGTATTCACAAGTTTCTTGCTTGTGGATATGCATATGTATATGTATATGAGTACGTACATGCGGATTAAAAAACATGACAATCCTTGTCTTTTATGCCCATGACGACGAGCTTCACTACCACCATGTCTAATTGCAAACTCCATCGGCAATCTAATCTGTATGTAGGTACCGGTTGTGACACGCATTGCTAACTTTGTAATGTTGCGTATCGGCAAGTGGACCGATAAATATGGCAGCAGATGAATTGCACTTCATCGTCGCATCGTCCTGGCGGCCGTGTGAAATGTTCATCACATGCACACACATACGAGATGGTATTATAAATGTCGCTCCTAGAGGATGGGTGTTTCGTTTTTATACCTTCTTTTAGGTGCTTGTGTACTATACTGATGAAGTTTATATGAATTTCAATAGATGGATGGATGAAGTACTGCGATCTATTTATGGGAGTCACGGCACCTTACTCTGACACTGAAGCACAGTGTGGATGTACACATTGGAGGTGGACACGACAACAACGTCGATTCGACGACGACTAGAGTCGGATAGAAACCTTGAAATCCTGCCATTCAACCCGCGCCAACGATTACTGAATGACATTTGGTCAAGCTTGAAGCATGACCACCACGTTAAACAAGTGCGGCGCTTTTTAGATTTTTATGTGACGTGATGTCGCGCGGTAACCATTTGAGGAATCATTATACAGATACAAGTACGTAGAGCCTAAGCATGTCAAATATAATATTCGCTTTTTTTCCGTCTCGCTGATTGCAAAACTGAGACCCAAAGGACTCCACAACATCCATAAATATGAGAGAAGCGAAAGCAAAAACAACAAAACGGGTTATGCCTCTTGATGATAATTCCCGGACGGCACAGTTTAAAAGTAAAGGAATTAACACATAAAAAGGGAGAGTTATTGATGATGTATGAGATGAAGGGGACAAGCCTCAATGGCCACATGTCATGACTTTTATATCCTTAGTGAGATACTGCGAATAGCTTTGGAGTTTTATTTCTTGTTTTATTTGCTTGCAAATTTTTCTAATTGAATTTCCTGTCAAGCTGTGCGCTGGATCACTGACTCTAAAGAATGCGGTGTCATGTTGTGAAAGAATATCAATAAATTCAAAAGAGCTACAAAGTATACAAAGGAGGAGTCCCTATAAGGGCTCGCACTTCGTACATTTAAATGCGTGCTACGATCCGAAAAAAGGGAAGATTAATGGATATTTTAGCGCGAAATTTTCAATTCGATCAAACGTTTCCTTCTGCACTTAATTCAATTAGCAAATGACGTCCTACGACTCCTTCATGAAACAGAGCAACTATCAATAGCTTGTCATCTTAGCGAATTTAACGACAGATATCAATGAACGAAATGTGGATTTTTGTTTTGAATTTTGCAAGCAGCAGTTGCTGGACTTGATGGAATACTAGCCGAACTGCTCAAAACAGAAAAGCAGCTATTACATAGAATTCAGTCTCCCTAATATCGCGTACAAGATTCTGTCTGTTATTTTGTGAGAAAGCCTGAAACATTTCGTCAACAATGTGATTTTCAGAGCGGCTTCAGGCCAGGAAAATCCACTATCGATTAAATTTCTACGCAGATCCTGGAGAAAGCCCAAGAAGTCGATGCCCACTTCCGTCTCAATACTCACGGAAGGGCCAGTAAGTGAGATCAAGCTCTGGGACTTTCAATATCGTCGGCGAATGCGAGTAATTGGACCGACTTTTGAAAGATTTTGCCTCTAAAAGTGAGTCCCGCATTTTTCATTCAAGAACTGTGTTAATAGATCCGCATTACAGCACTTCACTTTCTCTGAATCCTTTTTAGACATCAAAATCTAAATGAGTTCTTTACCAATCATGATGGGGCAGCATGCATTCTCCAAACATACGAGTTTGTCAGGGATGTCAAAACGAGACATTGCTCGGCAAAAAGGTAGTAGGTATCGATTTGAAGCTCCTGGGTTTTTTCAAGATCAGCCGTAGTGATTTAATCGACGGTGTACTTTTCTGGCCCAAAACCACAGTGATATGGACCGATCAGGTTATTGACGAACGGATTTAGCCATTCACACAACACGGCATATAAGATCTTATATGCGATGTTAAAAAGATTGATGCCACTGTCTTGATCCGGATAGTCGTGAGGATCTTTCACGTACATACATACATAATTGAAACTTAAGGCTTTTTTCCCTAAGTCTGCCTCCAACAACGAATCCATGTCCAAATAGGCACTGCTTTTGTTGCCGGTAGCAATCGATACCGCAATCACCGCAGTGATATCTGTCTTACAGAAGACTAAAGCCCCGATAATTGTTCGGCTGCGCGTGGTCTATTGAGCAACCTAACATTTCATGCACAGACCCGAAGTTCGTTGTCCTTATTTCATTTGCATGGGTCATCATCGGTAAATCCGTTCGTATCCAAGGCTTGTTGTTGCTTCGAATCTGGTTTACATCTGGATTTTCATAAACCTCTGAAAATCTGTCAACTGACAAGAGTATTTTCTGTTTTCCTCAAGCAATTTTAATCGAGTTGAAAATTTAAACCGTGGACCGAGATACATTTAGCTTAGAACACTACTACCGACTGCAATATCTGAATTGATTCTGAAAGCCACTCTTATGGCCATTTTGCTTGTAGCCAAGACTCCTGAAGCCATAAAGAGCTCTGGAATTATCTTTCGCAAGCGGTTTTAGCTATCATAAGGTGAGTGCATGAAATCTAAATTCTTTAAGATAAAAAATAAGGAATATAAGCGCATTGGATAGACTAAGGAACTTATTTTACCACGGATATGCACACATGAAGTCATGAAATTTACATGTGCGCTCTTTTGAAAACGTAAGTCGATTAAATCAGTGAACATTCCGAACGGATTACAATACAACATTGCTGGGGAACTCTCCTCCCAAGAACGCATTTTAATCACCACACAACCATGTTACAATTTGCATAGCGTGAACATCGTTCATTGATCCTATCTCTAGCTTGAATGCGTACATTCCTTCAACCAGGCCCGCGCAGCTATTGCGTAATAGACTTTCCAACGTGCGTTCCAAAGTATTCTTCCTCACTCAGATACAAACATCCCGGATAGCAATGAATTGTACAAACACTAACTAAGTACATATGCAAAGAGTCTGTAATTTTAAAGTACATCGTGCTCAAGATACTTGAAATTTAATACCCAAGGGCTGCGCCTCTATATAAGTAAGTACCTCTTCGTTGTAAAAACAAATGTAGACATTAGAACGCAACACAACATATGTACATATTCAGGTACATACGCATGCGTGCGCAAAGATTAAAATTTGTCGAACATAAACTACGATAGGGCATTGCGAATACCTCCAGCATTCTCGGATGGCGGTGGTGATGGTTGCGTGCATTCTACAAATTGGAAAATGTACTTTGACATTAACATAATGGATGTGATTGACATTTCGTAATGGCTGTTTTAAAGTTGTTATTAAGTTTTTTTTTCCACAGTAGATACATTTGCATGCCAGTCAAGGATTTCCTTTGACATGACGTTTACGACTCTTGCATAGGGTTTCCCGTTCAACTGAGCCATTCTTTAAGTTTAACTCACCATAAATCTTTATGGCACTTACCCAAATAGTTCATAGTCTTCTTGTTTCTCAGTATTGACTGTGGTGTCTAGAACAAACTTTTATACAATATATCAATGTGTAGATGCTGCAAGCGCATCTACGGCCATAAAACCATAAAAATTAGACTCGAGAAAAAATTGTAGCTGAAAAAAAGGTAAAAACAAATCCGTTGTAGTTCCTTAGTCCTTGCATATAGGTACATATGTATATGCGATATCAATGATCTCAAAATCATCATTCGCCTGGGTAGATGCTTGGTTTTTATGTTGATATCTTAAGTACAAGTGTAATCAGCTCACCACGTAGCCATAAGTCATCTTCAACTTTGTTGCACTCTCCTGTGTATATACAGCACGTTTGTGCAGAAAAAAGGATAGGTGTTGATGTACTGAATTTTACGAAAAGGAAAAAGGTATTCTTATGCAAAACCCAGAGTAAAGAGAAAAAAGAATGGAAAGTGTTTGTACCTACATATCTCAGAATGTACAGAATATCAAAATAAAACAACACACTTTTTATTTTCCTACATTTGAGGCTACTCTATATTCCCTGCGTTCACCACGTATGAGGAGGAAGACACATTATTCTTTAGTTTCCGTACATCATTCCTGCAGACATGGCCGGAGTACGAGTATCTGCGCATGCGTCCCAAATCAAAAACTTTCAGGCGCCCCTACAGACTCTCTATCTAAATTTTGCAAATACTGCGTTTAATAAAGGGCTTGGTAGTTAATTTCGGAATTTCTTCCTTTCGGTTACAGAAAAAATTTTCACCCCAGTTCAAGTTATAGCCCGTCAAAGTGGGACACCTCTAATTTGGAGGTACAATCACTTCAAATGGAATAACTTCTGAATTTTTGTAGCTACAAAAACAATTTTATACATTTTAAGAAGACAAGTTAGTGACGCATAAAACATTGAAAACTTTTTGTAATTTCATGCAGCCACAAAGTTATAGCTCCTTAAAGTCAAAATTATAAATATTTCTTCTTCACTATTTTTACTTAAAATGCATTTTTCTCAAAACTTTTACTAAGCAAACAACTTTTTTTTTATAAAACTTTTATCTTTGATAAATTTTCTAAAAATTATGTTAAGTAACCTTTCACCTACGATTAGCGGAAGTTGTAGTAAAAGCCATTTTTATCCGACAAAAATGGTCAAAAAACTAAAAATTAAATTTGTCAAAGATAGAAGTTTTATAAAAAAAAAGTTGTTTGCTTAGTAAAAGTTTTGAGAAAAATGCGTTTTAAGTAAAAAATTTGAGTAAGAAATTTTCATAATTTTGACTTTAAGGAGCCATTACTTTTTTGTGGCTGCATGCAATTACAAAAAGTTTTCACAGTTGTATTTGCCACTAAATTGTCTCTTCAAAATGTATAAAACTGTTTTTGTAGCTACCAATACGGAGTATCTCAAAAATACGGCAAGGTAATGGAAAACTTGTACAACAACACAAAATCAGCGGTGTGGAACGGAGACAGTTTGTCCGATTGGTTCAGTACAGAAGCAGGAGTTAGACAAGGTTGCAACGCAAGCCCGACTCTATTTGCTCTTTATATTGAAGATATCACTGATTACCTCCCAGGGGGGATTTCATATGCGGGTACCCATATTAAGGCTCTTCTATATGCTGATGACGTGGTCCTATTATCAAGTTCACCAGATACCTTGCAACTCATGATAAATCGACTTTACGATTACAGTGTGCTGTGAAGTCTACAAATAAATTTGAACAAATCAAAAGCGGTGATTTTCAGAAGAGGTGGGGGTAGACAGGCAAGGGCGGAAAGGTGGACATTTAACGGCGAGGCTATTGAAATCGTTAAGCAATACAAATATCTTGGAGCTATAATCACCAGTAATTTGAGTATGGAACCACATTTGGCTGAAAAGTCAATTCTTTTTTACGGAGCACAAGCATGGGGTCATATGTGGTATGATACAGTAGAAAAGCTCCAGAGATTTTATCTACGAAGGTCATTTCGATTGCCTACAGCTGCACCTAACTACGTGCTCATGATAGAAACAGGACTTGCCCCACTGTTCTTACAAACACTCAAATTGAGCATTGATTATATTCTCAGCACATTCAGGATGGGAGAAGAACGATTACCTAGGATCGTTACCAAGTATGCAATAAGTACGAGAAGTCTGTGGTATAAAAAGATACTAAATTTGGCGGAAACTTATGAATACAATTTGGAATGAGACTGGAATACGCGAGATAGTTGGAAGGATAGATTATATGACTTTCTGTCGCATTTAGATTCATGTACTCGACAAAAATATATTGAGCAAGCGAGTGAGCCAACCCATAGGGAGATCTATAAGACACTACAGTTCAACCTTGGCTCGCTGAACTACTTTAAAGATTCGAATAAAATAGGATTCATCTCTACAATTTTTCGGGCAAGGGGAGAGCTACTACCATTAAACCTCGTACCACATAGAGAAGACCTCCAAAGGGAAAATATCACGCATTTCATAGGGGTTTGTCCGATTTTCCGGGATATTAGGAGGTCCTGTTTTAAGAAAGTCATCTTGTCAACGGAAGAAATCCAGGAACTATTAAACGGGTCCAATTGGAAAGCTCTTACATCATATTGTGAAACAACCTTAGCTTATAGAAGAAGAATTATGGAGGAAGATTTTTAAATGAAATATAAAATACGTTGATAGTCTTTGGCAGACGGCTTTTAGCCATGTCATTTAAGATAGGTTCAAAATCTCTTTTTTTGTAATATACTTAAATGAAATGGAATGAGTCTAATCTAATCTAATCTAAATCTGTTTTTGTAGCTGTAATAATTCAAAAGTTATACTATTTAAAGTGATTGTACCTCTAAATCGGAGGTGTCTCACTTTGACGGGCTATAACTCGAACTGGGGTGAAAATAGACCCCCTCCCCCCGCGGTACGATTTTTTGTTCGCCGGAACTTCAGGAATCACCAGTTAAAGGATTATACTTCTTAACTGGGACACCCTGTATACGCTATGAACCTACTCTCAAAATTTCAGATACAACGCTCAAGAGATTTATATGCTCCAGGAGTTTCGAAGATATTATAATTGACCGCCGGGATTGGAAAATGAGGGTCTTGTAGCACTGCGATAGTTCAGAACTTAAAATTAGTAGCACTGATACCGAGTTATATGATCACTAAACACTTGTCCGGGTTCCACTGGTTACAGTGGGATCCTTGGGAATGAGGTCTTCGATTAGATTGCTGAACAAGACTGAGGGGATGACTTAACACGACCTGAAACTTTGTTGGGTCTTACTACGTCTTTAGTCAGATCCTCCATTTTCCATTCTCTAGGATGCGGCAGACTAAACGAATGCATTTACAGTATGTGGCCATTGAATTATGACCGATGAGAAATATATGGGATTTTTCGCTTTGACCGCAAATAAAAACAAATTAATAGGATTATTTAAAATCTTTTTGCACATATTTTAGCATAGCTGGACTATTTTAGCATAGCTAGACTTCTTCTCAATCAACAAAGCAGCAACTTCTGATTTTTTTTTCGACAGAAATGTCGGCTTTTTTACCCATATTGGCAAAAATCAATTAAAATAAGGTTTCCGCCTTTCTATGAGTTATATACATTAATTTTCAAACAAATATTTAATGCTACTAACTGCAACTTACTTAATTTAAGTCATAAATTACTTTTCCACTTCTTAAAATACATTTTTAAAACCGCACTATTGCCAACTGCGAGCTAAAGAGAATGATAAGAAAAGCACGTTCAAACCTATTTATGTGTTGATGCACATTTATCGTACGCACTTAGGTAAGTCCTTCGGTGCCTGCTATTGAAATTAAAGAGAGTATAGAGAAAACCCGTAACTAACTGTATTCTTAAAAACAAATTAAAAAAAAACGCATTTCACAGAACACACACTTCAAAAAAAGTAGCAAAATTCGTTAAAAACTCTATCGGTCATAATTCATTGGCCACATACTGTATTATCTTATAAGTTTTGGTGCGGTTACTGATGTGCTACTGGCTGGATTCATCCTCTGTTCGCTCCCGAACACATCCCAAGGGACCGTGCTGAAATTCCATCTTGACTGTGTTATACATAGATTAAGTAATAACCACCGGTCTACGTGGGAAATTCCTTTGATCGTTACTGATGCTGTTGAATGTAAAATCGGGGTTGAACGCAATCTCCCATTTTCTGAAATGGAAAGTGGATGCATCTTTTCGTCGACCATAAAATGCAGGTAAGTTAAGGCGGCTCCGATAGACCAATTAGATTTGCTGTTGCATGCCTTCAGGTGTGATGACTATGGAAATCTCTACTGTACAGCCTTGGTGCTTAAATATAGGTGAGGCCAGAGCTTGTTTGGTTTTTTATTTCAGCGACATAAAGACCAGCTACAGCAATAGTAATGAAAAAAAATATTTTTCGTGGAGTTTTTTAAATTATCTTTACTTGTCCATGCCATTTTCAGAGATGCAGTCAACGGTCGCATGTCAAAAGCGCCATCTATGTCGATGAAGGTGCCGCCCATAACGTATTCTATCCTGTCAAGCGCACAAAAAGAAGTACGAACTTGACGAAATGTCTCCGTGAATTTTTCACCATTTTTGTAATGAATTTTTACAATTTCTATGCATTGCTCACATGCATATCGTTCCATTTTTTTAAGCCGTACAGGCTTTACTTGACAGCTGTCAAATAATGAAAGCCTTATGTATGAAGAGTCAAAAATACCACGAAATTTAAAATGAAAGCTCTTAACGAAATATCCTTTAAATTACTTTTCTAAAGTCAGCAGATCCAGTGTGAGTTCCCTGAATAAAGTCAACGTTAATGGCATTATCCTTTAAAATCCGTAATAAATAATCGCTTTTGAATTGATAAAGGTTGGAGATTGTGAACTGATGGTCCAATTCTCTTTGTCTAGAGGCTCTTAGAAGAGCTATTTAGTATGGTTGGTTGTGCAGACTGTACTTAGAAAGATGGTAGAAATTTTTGTGATAGATCATTTATCGGGGTATACCACTTGGTGGCGATCTATCCTTCCACCCGGCGCCATACAACGAGAACATCTTAATCGAAACAGTTCAAGAGGTACGATATTGTCTGCATCTATATGTGTAACCAATGCATTTTCCATAAGTCTCTCTAGACATTGAGTCAGAAAACTTAGCTGACTTAATTAATCCATTCACGATACATTTCCAAAACATAAGAAACAAATGCAATTAATTCTGCCAAACGATGCCAAGTTAGATTTTGTAGACAAACTATTTTAAATAATTACCACCGTAACAACCATTTGCAGTAACCTGCAGCCCAACAGTAGCATTAAACACTGGTTAGCAACTACTTCGACGACAAGAAGTCATCGGATGGCCTCAAAGAACGAAGATTAACAGATTTTCTTTGCGACTTCACCGCTTAAGCACGAATACTGTATAATTTTCCAGTACATCGTTCATGTTGCAACAGTAAGACATATCTAAGAGATACTTCTGCTTTTCTCACTGTTTTTCTAAATAACCTCAGCGCTTCGCTTTCAGGAGACATTCAGTGCGCTTAGAGAACGTTTACATTGCATTCGATATTTTTATAAATGTAGTAGCTACATGGCGAGCCAGGTCATTGCAATTCATCACATTTAAGTCTCTTAAAATGTACACCACCGTAAAGATCCTACAGTGCCAGGTAATCCGCATGGACGATGAAAAAAAAAGAAAAAAAAAAAAAGCAAAATGATTGCGCTCACGGTCGAAATTTAGATTTCCATCTTGTCACGTACGCGACTCTCTTGCAGAGAGCCCGCGATTGTGGCTTTTTTTTCCTTATACCCATGAAGGAGTATAGAATGAGGAACACTAAGTAAACAGAAGATTTTCCCGATGGATAGATTCTAACACAAAAGGATTGGCAACCAGGAAATGTTGTACCGTAAATTCTGTCGCCGGCGGTTTGGTAAATTTGTTCTTTAAATTTTTTCTTTCTTTTCTTATTTTTGATTTTTTTTTTGATTTAACTCCCTCCACTTTGGTTTTACCTTCGTCGGAGTACAAATTTATTAACAGTGAAGATCTCTTATTTTCGCGACAACTACGACGTCACTAATGCATTCTTCCTATAACCTCTCTTTCAGCCAAGGTACTTGAGATGTTAATTTGCGGCCCGGAAGGCATACTAACTGTAGAGTCGTTGCAAAGCAATACAAAAAAAAAATCTGAGATGCATAAATTGTACACGTATTGTTTGCTACGAATACCATATAATGTATCGTAAACATGCGTGTGCATCACAGAGTCTGCACGCCCCGCCAGCCCGTCCGCCAGAAAAATGATCTCGCGGAATGAATTTTTGATGTCGTCGTATCGGTTGAATTTTGAAATTTTTATCACGTTCAAGAGGAAAAGATTTTTATGAGAATTAGGGACTTGATAAAGTGTTTTTGATCGTGCCAATAACCTTTTGCTTATGCGTGCAAGGGTATTGCATCAGACTTGACGAACAAAAATGCATGGGAAGTCAAGTTATGTAATCGTTCGAGGAAAAGTCATAAAGATATTTTATAAAGATTTTTTTTTCAAACTTAAAAGAATGCATTTTGTATAAGATACTATTTTTTTATAATTTATTCTTAATCTTTTTCTTGGACTTGATGTGAATGTGAATTTAAACGTTCGATTTCCTAGACATACGCAACAGGTGTTATTTACAAATTTAAGGAGCATCTCTAGGGAGGATTCGGAAAATTTCCCAGATACAATAACTTGCGACTCTTCAAACGACGCAAATAAGTTACAACTATAACAATGCAGATGATGTTTAAAATAGGGTAGAAAGTGGTTGTAACTGCAATGAATGAGCGTACGCTTAGCGATAAGCGGATGATGTTCCCATACTTTCTGCCGGCAATGCCTAGAGATTGTCTGTGCTAACGCGGAGACAGCTCTAGATGAATGGTGTACTAGGAGTGGGATTTTGGCCAATCCTCTAAAAATTAAGGCTCTTTACGAAAGGGAGAAATGTGGCCGGTCTGACACAGCCAGTGCTAAAGGGCGACACTATCCAGATCTCTAATAAGGGCACATATCTAGAAGTGATCCTAGATAGGAAACTTCTTTGGGCAAAGCATGCCAAGTCGAAGACATCCCAGGAGTTTTCAGTCTTCTGGCTGTATAAAGGTGGATTTGGCACGACTTGGGGAACTGAAAAAAGTTCTCTTTATATGGTAAGCCCTTATAGCTTATGCACAAACAATTGGTGTTTGGTGGAGGGAGGGCTCCCGCGTAGCTATTTGATTGCCTTTTGCACTAAACCTTAAAGAACGGTCTGTTCCGACTGCACAGGAGCTTTTCCGAATAACACTTGGCTCTCTTCTAGGCGTTCTGCTTGATTAACCTCCCCTTGATACGTCTATCATGGGTTGTACTATTAAAGTAATCTACACTCTTAGACGAGGTAGTTTTTTGTATCATCTGCACTGGAGTTGCGACGACCTTTCGCGACACCTATCCTACCCTGATTCAACGACATCGGGACTTAGGCTGCAGTGCAAATTTAGAGTCGACTTTTCTTGCATTCAGGACTGGCTTCGGCCATAGTCTGAGCCTAGATTAGGCCGTAGTTCAATCTTCACTGGTCAAGGGTCTGACGCATGTGTTTTCGTGGAGACCGACAACACTAGTCTTAATTACTCCTTATGTAGGCACGCCAATGTTTTTCAAGCAGATGTCTAAGCTATACTCATGGCTACAAACTATATTGTAAAGAATAGGATAAGTAGGTGTATGCCAGTAGGGAGTGTGTTTGCTCGTGACCTAACCGGTGTAATTTCAAAACCCTTCAGAGGAACAGAGTTCATAGTCACCGAGCATATAAGAGAAACGAATTAAATCTGATCTCCAACTACTGATGAAATTGCTGCTTGGAAGTACAATGGATCGTAGAGACTCTGAGTGCTTCTGGAATTTGATTGCCTTATCTGACTTATCTCAAATACTGCCTCCAGAAAATAGGCAAAAGTTTAAGATCGACTATACGCAGGCTACGTCTCCAGGACACGAAAATGGCCGACCAGATCCTGTGCGAGTACTCCGCCATTGGCCGAGCCAGAAAAAAAAATACTTTCAGAATGGGTTTACTACTCCATCTGACGTCATCTGCTAACACGAAATTCTAAGTTTCTCTCGGCAACTTGACTTAAGCTAGGCTGCAAACATTAGGCACAAGGCCAGGAAAAAAAGATCTCCTTACAGGTCACAGTTCATGGTAAGGCTTTTGCTCTTGTCCATCGTCCCTCCTACATTAAAAAAAAACATTCTGTATCGTGGATATTTCTTCTATATCCTGGAAGAAATGTCGCCAGATCTAAGGTGGGTGAGACCGGGACAGTGACAGGGAAATTGGGTTTTGTTCTTGATGACTTCGTCATGTCCTGATCCTCAACACAGATCTTGCCCCGTGATAAGAGCGTAACGTTGTGCTGCGTTCCAACAATCCTTAGGTCTTCTCAAGCTGGGACTTAATTTCAATAGCAGAAATTGCGTCTATTGCCGCCTGGCTGTCGATGAAATAGGTGATACCTTCTGTGGTGTTATTTATCCGTACGCTTTTCCATTCTTCCCTGCCTGGGTAGGTGATTGAGAAATGTCTAGTGAAATCTAGGTACGATGTCATGTATGTACATTGCCTAGATATTTCTTTACGATCATAGAAGAGTCCTTGAATTTGGTCTTCAGCTGTCTGATTGACTTATTTTCAGGGCACTGATTGCTTATACATCGACATCCAGTCGAAGCACGTTGAGGATGGCCTCCAGTTCCGCTGTGGATGCAGTTCTCATTGCAGTAGTAATGCGAATGCATGCCAGTCTCTGTACATTCATGATAGCTGTTGAACTGTTCAGGTTTTGCTAGCCACCAAAGAAGCCTAGGCTAGTTGTTTTGCTGCGCGCGGTATGCTAAGGGAACTAACATTCCAGGTGCAGTTTCGAATATAGCTGTCCTAGTTTCATTTGCAGCGTTCGCCGACAGTAAGATAACCCTAAGCCGATGCTAGTTGTTGTTTCGGGACCGATATTTATTGACGTTGCATTGCAGTCACCTCGATGGCATAATCCTCGACCTAGAGTGCGTATCAATACAGTCGAAAATAAGCAAACAAAAATAATTAACTCTTTGCGTTCACTTTCTAATTTAGTTCAAATTTTACTTTTCGTCAAGACAAGAAGTCAACTAGCTTGTGGTCTTCTTTCTGCAGGAATGAATTTAGCTCGAAGACATTTAACGTACATTTTTATTCCACAGCCCTCAATCATCATCAACCAGGCTTCTTTGGCACATTTTTTTTTAACTCTTTATTGTTCTTCGTGTCATTAATAATTCAAAAACGTTTAATTGATTCCAATCTGTGACTGAAAAGTGAGAAGAAGTTCATTTTTCAAAACACCCCATAGGTTACGTTGATTCAATCTTTATCAGATTTTTTTTTTGTTTTTTTTTTTTAATTATTCCACGACTATTTAATTTTAAGATTTGAATCGTTATCATTAATCAATTTGAATAGTATTGCTTTCAAATTAATGATTAAAAAAAATATTAAAGGCGTTTCTTCATTATTTTGTAACTGTTTTCATGTATTGAAGGAGAAAGTAAAAAACTAAACACTTAATCAAAAAATACAAAAAACAAAAGTAGAAATGTAAATTTTTCGTAGACAATTTCTATGTCAGATGCTAACCATCGCTGGACCATATAGAATTGTATCCTTTCAGCTTCACTTGCACGGTGCAGCACCTACTTGACGGTGTTTGCCGAAATGAATATTGTGCACCATACGTTCGCAAAAGATACTGTCTAGCCGGTCGTATATCGCAGAGAGTCAGTAATAAAAATTCTGATGGGTAAAATTAATCTTAACGTCTAGAATTTTATGAGACAGGCAAAAGTGGTCTTAACGATGATGATGATCGACTCTTGGCAAACATTAAGTTTTTTGTTTTGGTCTCTGGTTTTTTGTTATCTTTTCTTTGGTGTGCAGGGATTTCACGCAGCGGGACTGATTCTGTAGGTTTTATTTATTTCGTGAATAGTTACCACTCCTCCCTTCACATGTTCTGGGTTTATTTGCTTTGGTGAAGTGCTGGCTGCACTTTTATATCCAATTACAGATATTTTTTGCTATTTGCAGTTTTGCTAAAGCCCTAAAGACACTCTACACGAATGGATACGGCAAAAGACGGATACACATTCAGTTGTAATAGCAATCCGTGCTGTTCGTCCTTCAGTGTTGCTTTTCTTTTTTACATTTATTTTTGTCCGTATGATGGAATGATGATGATAATGATGATGATGGTGGCAAATGCCGGGGAAAGACACAGTCCAATCGTTTCCCTTTGCCGAATACATACTAATGATTGGCATAGGACAAGTAGATGAGCACGCACTATACAACTAACGAATACCAAGTACGCGTATGAGTACGAGTACAAGTATGTATCTCGATGAGATAGCTTGTGATCATCATCAATGTGCGTGATGATGACCATCGGTCGTCTTCGTCTTTAGCCAGTTGTGGTACAGAAGTTTTTGAGATGGTGCCGCAGATAATGAGCTGGTGCAAGATGAGATTTTTATTGCAATGGCATTTTAAAGTGTTGTACTGTTTATGATCAGCCCATCGCACCGAATACCTGGCAATAAAAATTATTCAATTAATTCTATGGAAAACCACATCTTTACTTGGGAGGTGATTGAATAGATTTAAAACCCGTTATCTTTGGCCACAAATTACAAGTAATTATGAGTACAAAAGCTTAAGTAACCGGTCGGTGATGAGGATCAATCTGAAGAGAGAGAGAGAGAGACCTACGAGAGTATTGTTAAGTGTGACAGTCTTCGGCGAATGAAGTGGATTTGTTCATTCATCGCCGCAATACTGCAATTGATGATTATATCTAGATTTTGGATAGGGCATCCGAATAAATACTTCGTAATCGTAATGTAGTTTGACTGGTTAACTTTATTGTTACATGGCCTTAACATAGCGTCTTTGAATGGACGTAAATGGATATTTTTCTTCTTTCTTTCTTTTTTTTTTTTTTTTCTTTTTTTCATTTAAGTGTGAAGATGAGTTTTTTTTCAATATGAAAGGTGCTACCATTAATCAACATGAGAAGTGAGATTTTCTTTACAATGAATTGCTGTAATGATGCTTAAGTGAGTGGATTTTTAATTCTGTGAAAATGACTTCTCTTACTTGGTTTTCTTCGTACTTTTAATTTGATTTCAAGAGTTTTTTTTTATGAAGTCACAGTTAAAGATGAAATGCATTGGCTAAATCCCCAAAACCTATTGACTTTGTTGTAATTATCTTTATGGATAGATTGTGAAATAAATTTTAATGAAGATGGTTTGGATTGTGGTTACGCTAGATTATATTTGAGTTGGGAAAATTTATACTCAGTTGGATACGTAGCAGTCAATTTATTTCTTTAAGTTTAAATGATCTAGGCTGTCTGTCTGTATCAGGATACGGATTCCACTTTCGCCACCCAGGGAGGCCAGTTCGCTGAGGTTATTGATGAAAAGAGCCCCTAAATAGAGGAATATGCCGTAGGACAGAGCCGAACAGGTGCATAGAATATGAGAGATATTTTCTCCCTCGCCTTTGTCCTTGCAGCTTCTGCAGCAGTCATTTGAAAAGAGGCCTAGTTTTTAAGCATATTGGCCAATCAGATAATGTCCCGTGAGGACACTAATTACGTAGCTGATCTGTGATGGCACAACCGCCCTACGTTTCTGATCCAGCATTAAGCTCGGCGTATCTAGAATATTGCAACCGGCACAGCCACTGCCTTTGACGAGAAATACTGTGTCTCTTTATTACAGGTGTTACAGTGATAGATCTCATAGCTTTCGTTAGGTATTTGCCTAGTCTAATCAATCTTAGTAGTTTGGTAGCATTTGGCCTGTTAAAAGTCCTATAATTCCATATGCGGGTCCCAAGGTCGTTGTGTTTACTGCGCTTGCGACATTCGTCAACAGAAGGTTTATAATTATCCGAAGCTTATTGTTGCTTCCCAGTGTTCCTGACTTACGTCTCGACGGAGCAACCCCGAATTGGAGCTACAAATTCATTAGTAAACGGCGCTGCTATAGCATTTCTCTGTAGAGTTGTGCACCATTTAATGATGATTATGTCTCTCTGACTGATATTGTTGATGTTCTAAAAACTTTGAAGCTGAGAAAGTCAGGGCTCTTGATTGTGCTAGAAATTTGTGCCTTAAGCAGTTGCTCAAAGTAGGGGTATGTTTTCTAGAATTTTTAGTAAATACATGCTTGAAGCTGCAGTATTTTCCGAATGCTTGGAAAAAGGCGAAGGCAGTTGAAGGAATGGCAGCCAATTGACAACTTTTATAGTTATCGACCCATAAGTTTGCTTAATTGTATGAGTAAAAATTGTGAAAAAGTCATAAAAGAGAAACTTATGAGAGTGTTGATGACGCACATGTATTTCCTGACCAACAATTTGGATTCGGAAGCCATCACAGCACGTTTCATCGAGTCCTCAGAATCTGTAAATATGTCAAAATGACAAATAAATCGGTTTAGTGCTATTAAACAAAGGGAAGGACATAGGGATTCTAAGTGGCACAACGGTATTGTGAACAGAAGGAATAGAATTTGTTTTTCTTCGTACTTAGAAAAATTGTTCAAAAGTTTTCAGTCAAATTGTTTTTTTTTTAAACTTTATGTTAATGGCTCTGTCCGTCCCAGAATATTTTAACGTAGGTGTTCCACAGGGTTCAGATATTGGTCCAGTACTTTATACTGTTCACTTGGTCTTAGTAACCGAATCAGCGTTGCCACTTTAGGACTATTTTTTCGCAGTAGATTCTCTAGAAAAATGTAGTAGATTTGCATTTTTTCGCAGTAGATTTTTATTTTCAAACAAAAACCAGGTACAGTGGACGTCCAATATAACGAATGATATAATGTTTGAAGTCGTTCGCTTATTATAGATTTTTCGTACTTTTCTTATAGTATTAATTGAAAAATTCGTGTGTATTTTACAGCCCCCTTAAAGCGAAAATGTCAGACATATTAACATCAACATCAAAACATAGTTGATTAGCTCTGAAAAACACGGACTCAATGTACGCTGCATTGCCAATATTTCCTTACTTTGTCGCAATACTGACAGTGGAATTTCGAATCGAAATTTCAAGAGTGTCTCAGCAAGAGTCAAGAGAAAAAACCAAGCATGAAATATCTAGGCATTCATCTTGATTAAAGATTAACTTTTAAAAAAATGCCTTTAAAGTAATTGAAAATGTTAACATTCTCAATTAAATAATGTGAATATGATTATAATCCACAAATTAGTATTTCAATCACTACTGCTTTACGGGTGTCATGTATGGGGAAGCTAGGCAATATGCCACTTAAAGAGCCTGTGTCGCAAAACAAATTGTTTAAAATAATGCTTGACCTATCTAGATATCACTCTACTACAGATCTTCAATTATTTATGACATATTCATATCTATTACATATACATGTCTTATAAGTCGTTTGTATGCTTATTTAATTATCCTTATGTAACTTGATTATTATTTATTTAATCGTCTTCTTTATAAGACTTTGTTTTTGTCTTCTTTATAATTAGTCTTTCCATATTTAAACCGGGAAAATCCAGCAGTATGCCGTGTAATAGGCCTATTAGTTTACTTAGTTCACTGAGTAAATGCTTTGAAAAAATTGTAAAGGAAGAGATAGTACTACACAGTGCAGTAAGATATGTTTTTTCTTAGCAACAATTTGGATTCCGGCCCTACCATAACACTAGTAACTAAATCCACTGCATTACAAAACATGTTAAAAACAACTTCAACATGGGTAAGGATAAGACAATTTTCGATACTTTGTGGTACGATGAACTGTTGCACAAATTCTTAATTCCAAAGTTCCCATCTTCTTCTTCTTCTTTTTCTTTTATTAACCGTTGAAATATATAACGCGTACAAACACGTTCATCTTATGCTATATATTTTTCCAACGTATCTGCCTTGCTACTGCCCCGCTTTGGGGTTGGCTAAGTTTGCGGACCTCAATATCCTTCTACAAACCGCTCTATTTTGGATAACCTCCTCGCTGAGGCCGAGAATTTGCTGTGGTTTTTGCATTTGAGTAACCCGATTGTTTTTCTGTCTGCCTCTCTTCCGAACTTCGGCTGGAACTTGTGTCGCTATTGCTCTTTGGACAGGATTTTCCGACGATCTTCTTTGTACGTGACAGTACCAGCTGATGCGCTCAGCCTGGACTTTTCAACAAATGGTTTCTTTATATGAAGGCTTCCGCTAACAAGCTTACTTCTAATTAGGTCGCGTTTTGATACTCCCGCTGACATCCGTAGCATTTTCATTTGCGTAATTTTTCCTTTATAATGTTCATACATCGTTCAACACTGCGATGCGTATGTTAAAACCGGAAGCACGACCTTTAAGTTTAAGTCGCAAAAAGACTGCGGAATTTTCACGCCATTTTAACCATTTTAACCACCGCACGCTCAATCGGTGTGCAACATCATCATCACAATTTCCCTGATAATTTACGACCGCGCCTAAGTAGGTAAATTTGTCGCATTTCGGAACGATTACTTCGTCCAAAAGAATATCCGGAGTCGGATTTGCGGGTTCGGAAAAACGGCAGTGTAAATGTTCTGTCTTCGTTCGACTGATTTTTAAACCATTATCTTCTAACGCCTTGATCCAATTATTAAATGTGTTCTGGAGGGCTGTCACGTCGCTACTTATGATAGCGCTATCGTCGACAAAAAGAAGAGAAGTCGTTCCCGTTTCATCTACATAGGTACCCCTTCAACAAAAAATCTTGCACGTCCGTTGCTACGTTGGCAACTGCCTTGATGCACTCCTACTTTAACCTCGAATTCAGCCGTTATTCCCGCTGTGCACTTCACTTTAGTTTTTACGCCATCGAACTTATCTTGTGTCATTCTAACATACGTGTCTGGTATTTTTTGAAATCTCAGCGCCGTCCATATGAGATCTCTCGGAACTCTATAGAAAGCTTTTTCCAGGTCGATGAAGATGATCTGCAGGTCTTTCTACGCGTCGCGATGTTTTTCCATTATTATTCTTAAGCTTTGAATCGCGTCATAAGTAGATTTTCCTTTGACAAAGCCGCATTGAATATCATGAAGTTCAATAATGTTTCGCTGCAAAATGTTTAAAACTCGCTTGTAAGTTTTCATTGCATGCAACATTAGCTTCACCGATCGATAGCTGTTGCAATTTCTCGTGTCTCCTTTGCCTTTATACAATGGAACAAGAAAGCTTTCCCTCTATTGATTAAGCATCCGATCTCCTCTCATCATTTCATGGAACAGAATCGCGAGCCATTTAAACCCTGCATTGCCGATTTCCAACTATACCTCCGAGGGTATACAATCCGGTCCGACTGCTCTTCCCCGATTCATCCTTTTGACCGCTTCTCTCACCTCGTCGACTGTAAATTCCGGGGTTTCTTCTTCACGCGCAATGACAGAAGGAACGTTTCTCCGCGGATGTTCTTCGTTTAGTAACTCTTTCCACCTTACCTAATTAAAATACTAGCAAAGTCGTTTATATCGCAACAAACCTTTAACGTGTCTAATAATAGCTAATACACATCTGATGATTTACACATTTGTCTTCACGCAGATTATGTGGAGATGTTAATGAAACCCAAGGGCACCTTCTTAGGGAATTTGGAGCACTAATCCATAAAAGATGGAAACAACTGGACGCCTATCAACTATCAGAAGAATATCTACTATCATTAGATCATCATTAGTTGATGAAGAAATTTCGAGGTGCTATAGTCGGGGAAACGTAATAGATCTACAAGATCACAGTGTGTTTACACCCCTAATTCAATCTACAATCTACAACGAGGGCGGGGCAGTATTGGTGGGTGATGTCACTATAGATACGACAGATTCGTGAGTACCGGAGTACCGCTATTGTTAAAAGATCGATAGTAGTATTGTCCTCGTCCACGCTGTGAGTGGACGGAAGGCCTCCTAAGAGACCTATGTATATCCATGGAGGTATATGCATGTTGGGGAGCATCACTCTTTTCAGAATTGTTATTCATGGAAAACCTCCGCATCCCAACGCAGGCGACTTATTATCGATAATTAAGTGCCCGGGTATCCGAAGTCGCGGTTTCTATACAGTTTCTAGAATTAAACGTTTTTCTAGGTTGTACTCTTTAGATCCACCATACTTTATATGCAACACTGCATTTTGGACACGGCATTTAAGTATATGGCTTATCATTTCGCATAGATAGGCTTTAGAAGGCGTGCGTCGTAAAATACAACTCCACGTTCCTGATATCGTAACCGGAAGATCTTACCTCCAAAATACATAACTTAACTCTTAAAATGCAAATATCCTGACACTTTATACTCGTTATCAACTAATATTAAAACAGTAATAAAGAACGGAAGACTGGAATGCATATGACGATCATTGCACCCAACACTTAACACTGTGTACCCACCGAGTCAACGTTCATTTTCCATTAGTTTTGCTTAATGCCCAGACCGCATTATAGCCTTACCTGGAAACATAATCCATAATCGCTGACAATTTACTTAGAAACTTTGTATTTTGCCGTAATAGCTGCACCTCATCTTCTTCTTGCTCCACAGGCTGCAATAATCTCCAAAATATAGCGTAGGAGGAATGAGGTGTCACTCAGTCAAGACGTGCCATTATTGCTTCATTAGTGTACACCCACGCCAACATGTCCGCCGCAGCCATCGGCTGGCTTGTGTCGTTTCCTCTGTCACCGAAGTTGTTGTTATGTAGTCTGAGTGACACCTTCTCGCGGAGGGTCCTCCAAACGTGGCCGTAATAGAATTTAATGCTCACATTTGGGGGCATAAAATTACTTCATAACGTTCGTAGGTATGCAAGTATAGCTGTACATAGGTAAAAGTTTAAGTTCCAGCAAAAGTAATACTGCCTTGTGGGCTGCAATAATTACTTTTGGAATTGAAAGTCAATCGGTTTGATCCATATGTCGCTGGAAGTGGTAGATACTTTCTACTCATGAGATACACATTATTACGTATCGCGTCGTACATACATAACTCTAACCTCAAACAAGAACTATTTAATAATCTTTCTTTCATGCTTAGAAAAAAATATTCATAAGGTCAAACGGCCGGCGGGCTTTTCCATAGATACCGTGACTAGAATAGCCGTAGACAAAGTCAATTTGCAAATTTCATTGAAACGAACTGATGAAGTTAGAGGGACACGGTTGAAACGCATTTAACCTCCTGGAAACAAGTAATCAAAGAGTAATGTGTTCTGAGTGAATCCCACACCGAAAAGGCAGACGATGTCAACCTTTGGCTATGTTCGATGCAGCAATTAACTACAGAACGTGATCGTGCGGTCAAGAGAGATCATACCGCGAAATGCCTGAATGCATATCCTGCAACAACGTTTTCTTGCCTCAGTGATGATGGTGTTATCTTGACGCTGCACAAGAAATAGTAGGAAAAAAAAGAACAGGTACCGGTACTGCTGTGCCTAAATATTATATTCTTGAATTCTGTCTCACTGTTGTAGTTGTTGTCAGTTGATTTAATTCTCTCAGGATGTACAATGGCCGGTACGTGATGCTGCAATTTTCCAAGCGAAATTAGATTTGGTATTTTGTGAAGGCAAGACGAATTTTTAATTCCTGTGCGTGGTTGTTTCGATATTACGCTATGTATGTATCCGTAAGGTGCAGGAAATTTCGTAACTGAATAACGGTAAACAATTACATGACACTTAATGAATTTAGATTTTTAATAAGAAATTGAATGAGCCTATGAGTAGGTAATATTCTAGATTCATTTACTAATGTTAGATTAGATTAGGTTAGCTGATGGCTCTTATATGCCTATGCGGGTCCTAAGTACTTGCTTTTACTTCTGACGTCGCTTGCAGTTCAGGATGGACCATGGGCCCAATCGCGGTCTCTCGGTCTCTCGCTAGCTGCTTCCTGTTTCCCTCACCGATTATCCTCCAACTGTACACGCCACCTAACGTAGGGTCTTTCTCTGCCGCGTTGTCCCTCTGAGGTGGATTAAAAGACTCGACGGGTAGGTGCGCTGATGCACTCTATGTACCCCACCAATCTAAGCCGCTATACTTGCGTTATTGCTGTTGTTTTGCTTTTCTTGCACTTCGGCATATATGGAAACCACGGCCTGGGCTATTTTCGAAAGAGCCATGACTTTCTTGCTGCTATTTAGTTCTATTTTCGCTTTGTTTCTTTGCTGTCCGTGTCTTTGTACACTGCTCGTAAAATAGCCCGTGAGTATCTTCTGCAGGCATCCGGGCATAATTTTAGCGGTGGGTTCCCATAGAATGTTTCTTTAGTTCCTGGTAATAAACACGAATTTTAGATCAACTGTGATGGTACTCGTAGTAGGTAAAATCATAGCGTCATCTTCCATCGCTGCTTACTGCATATCTAAGGGATGGGCCCTCTGCACCGTTTCATATTTTTTAATGGTTGCTATTTTTCTTAAGTGCCTTGATTGTTTGTGGATAGTGGGAGTAACAATGCATCTTATTGCGCGGTAACCAAGAATAAGTCTCTTGTAACCGAACTTACTGAGCAAAAGATCGATTGACTGGTAACGTTCGTTGTGCGATTTTTCTAATTCAATTGTTATTATATCTACGTAGCACACTCTGTCGTCGTAATGTATTCGTCAACTTTATTTCTAACGAAATAGGGAGTAATGATACCTAACCCGCACTAAATAGCCACCTTTTTGACGACTGCATATTGGCTTCTCTATTAATATGTGTTGATTTTTCAGAATCAAAAATCTTAAAGGACAAAGCCTCCGAGATAAAAATGTGACTTCGTCTGAAAGGATGATTTGGCGACAAAAAGTGGCGTTATTTTCCAATTCATTTGAAGCCCACATAGAGATGCAATAAGTAACTGGACGGTCATTTTGCTTCACCTCTTGAATGACTTGGATCTTGGGTTCTGCGTCGAATCTAGATTCCTGCACGCTTTGGGCAAGAGCAATAATCCCTTTGTCCAACTGGCGAGTACGCGGATAAGCCGCTTAAGGAGCTTCATTTATACGGAAAATTCTTTTCGAATTTTACAGTTTCTGCAAAGAAATGCTCGTTTTGGAAATGATTTTTCAATATTTGCCATCATTGTTGAAGGGTAAGTCGTTCCATTTCTTACTGCGAAGAGTCGAAGCTAAATATCTGGTAATAGTTCAAGCATCTTAGTGTAGTTGGCATCGAAAGAACATGCACTAAAGAAGAAAACCAACTGATGGCCTACCCTTTAGTATTATTGTACTAGTCAAAGCAGTGACTTTTAATTTGTGGTCCGGGTATCAACACGAAAATGTGAAGGAGGCTCAGGGTTACGAACATAGCTAGGGTGCTACTAGCACAAACTATAACTCGCTACCAAGTTCTTGTTGTGTTGGATGTCATAGTTGCCATTTTTTTATACTTACGTGACTACCGAAAAATAGTTCCAGAAACCTTCTCTTTAAGCTCCTTTTTGCATTACGTACATACATATATACGCAAATGCTAAAATACTCAAGAGATCCAGGTGTATTTTCACCCTAACCACTGGAATTGCTCTTGAAAGAAATTAAACATGAAGAGCCAAACCATAGATAACACTTTTATATTAGTTCACAGAGCATCGTCTTCATGGTATTCCGCTTCGAAGGCATGTGTGCCAGCATTAAATAAAATATTTTTAATTTTTATTTTAAAATGGCAAAAATCTTAGCACATACAATATACGAGAAAAAACTGTTGTACACCTTAAGTACATTAATCGGAGTAGAGTAGGACTTTAAAGTGCGCTTGACTTCTCGGGGTGTAGTGATTCTGTAACTCGCCGTGTATCTGTTGGGTTGTTGTTAAAAACTCGAAATCTTTTAGGATGAGTTTGTGCTGTTTGGCTTGCTGTTCTGAGCCGCAATGATATATTTTCTTTTTTTTTTTTTTTTACTTTGATTGACAGTTCCTGGCCCTTGGGATATCACATTTAGACGAATGATCATCACCAAAGGATCGCAAAGTATCTTACGTTCCTTTAATTACACTCGGATGGGCTCTGAGAAGACAAATACGACTGTCCATCGTTCGTAGTAAATAAGTTTGTGTTTGCTTGCACACGTTCAACTAGATGACCACGCACAGTGGGACGAGAGCTGTAGATACTATTTCGGTTGGTTCGCCACTCTGGCTGTTCATATTGCCGTAAGTGACTAGGTCCAATATGTGCGCTTCGTAGAGCGTATGTTTGATGAAGCGAATGTTTCTGAGGCAACCAAGCACTTTTGACGTCCGTTTTTATTTTCATTTTTTTATTTTCGTAAAGATGGACAAGCACAAGCGCTTCGTAGATGTGTCATTTATCCGCAGAGGGGTACACTGACTTATGCTTCAAGGTTAACGAGTTTAATTTTTGCAATTTGATTTTTGATTAACAGCGTTTAAAATTTTATATTTATTCTCTGAACTCTCAATCCTTGTGCTGGCATGAACTAAATAATTTATTTCTTTAAGTAATGAAGAGATTCTCTCAGCTACACGTTTGACCATTGAGACCAATTTCTGAAAGATAAAGTCATCCTTTAAATGACGAGACTCCTTATTATATGCATCTGAAAGGAGCGCTATTAACCATTTCAAATACACGTATAGAATATATGTATAGAACATGCCTTCACTTATTCTTATGCTAACGAATTCCTCCCACGAATGTATCTATCTGATTTGCTGCTCAGGATGAATCTGAACCCTAACTAACAAGCTCCTCCAGTAAGCCTGGTCCTTGTCTAACTGCCTCCAGCTGCGCACTACAAATTGGTGGATGCTCGATTTTTCATGTTGGCGCCATCTTAGGCGAAGTCGTCCTCTACTACGTTGTTCCTCCGATTTAGATACGAAGACTCTGCGGGCTAGGGCATTCATGTTCATTCGCTCTACATGTCCTAGCCATTTGAAGTGATTGATGAGCAATTTTTCGACTAGGTCGTTGAATCATCCCTTCCAAAGCCCGTCAACGCAAACGGGATTGAATGAATATTCTACGAAGAATTCTTTTCTCGGAACGATCGCGGACATCTTTATCCGCTTTCAAGAGTGTCCATTCTTCAGCACCATAAAACAGAACTGGGATGATTAAGGTCTTGTAAAGAGTCTCCTTAGTTGTTGGGGATGGGGGTACTACTCAAATGCTTTCTCGACCCATTGGCCGGGAGGACATCATCATCATTTTGGTCAGGTGAACGGAAGTTTTAGCTACATATCATCGTCTATGTTGAATGGTTCACTCTGCCTGACTGCGGTATATTGGTCTTCATCGCCGTTGTACAGTCTGCAGAAAAAGTTTGTTCATATTATCAGCACCGACTGTGATTCCCCTATACTGTTACCTTCTTCATCTCTACAGGCTTCTGTACGGGTCCTGTTGTCTTGAAACGTTCTTTTTACCTTTTGTAAGACTTCCATACATTGTTCCTGGAGCAGAGGCTCTCAATGTCTGTGATTGGGCACCCCTCAAGCTAGTTTTTCTTCTTTTGGAGAAGCCGATATTCTTCCTGTCTCTTTTTCTCGTAGAGCTCATGAGCAGCCCTCGTCCGAAAGTACCGCTTTCTATGCGTCTTGCAAGTGCTTGTTGGCATTCTTCGTCAAACCAAGGGTTCTTTGGTAGTGGTATGGTGAAACTCAGCACATCGGTTGGGGGCATGTGAGTCATGGAGAGATTTCGGAGTACGCATTGGTTAAACGTTTTGGCGATCTTTTGCGATAGTATTAAAGCATATTAGGCTAACGTTGGTGAATTTAGCCTTGGTGCGAATTATCTTAAGTCGCTCACTCACTCACTGTTAACTCTGGAATCCTTATGAACATAACGCACTTCTAAACATGTCTATCTACTTTCAAGTACTGCCACCTTCTCGCCTATTTTTATATATGTATCTGCCTTTGTGGTCATCTACAGCGACGGATCCAAAAAGGAAATACAAACCGATCATTCAGACTTGAGGACGATTGCAGTGTTTTTCAAGCCGAAGTTACTGGCATAAAACAAACTGCGGGCATGATAAGCGAGGGTAACATGTCTTGAACAACAACCAGTACCTATGTTGACAGTCAAGAAGCCATTTAAGCGTCACATTCAACGTCGGTGAAGTCCAAGCTCGTAAAAATGTGCATAAGAACACTGGGCGATATCTCAGTTTCCACATGAATATACCAGGTAACGTAAAAGAGGATAAACTAGCCATGACAGGGTCACATCAAAGCGCCTCACAGGCTCTTCCCGAGAATAAAACACCGCTTAGCACTTTGAACATTAAGATAGACATTGAGTCCAACGTGAAAGCCTACAGTATATGAAAAAAGACATAAGCAGATCTCATGAAACTCAGTCGCAGGGATATTTAGATAGCTGTCGGTGTCGTGACAGGATACTGTGTGATAGGCAATCATGCACGGTATGGCTAGGACTACCCCTGTAGGAACTGCAGTGACCAAGAGGAAATAGAATCCATTCGCCACTTGCTATGCTATTGTCCAGCACTAGTCACCAAAAGGAAAGACACTCTGTGGAGCTACTTTCCTGCGATGATCTAAAAAACAAAGTCCTGAGAACATATATCTGGGTGGTTTAATTCAGACGTCGATAATGAACTTTAGGTTCTCAACGGTTAGTCTAAGTGAGCCGTTGACAGCTTCATTAATTTCGTTAAAAAATGTCCTCTTTTATATGATGTACTAGTAAAGCTATGAATAGAGAAAAAAATAAATTAAATGAAGTGAAGAAATGTATCTGCCAATATTTGAATCGTAGTGCTGTTGGTTGAAATAAGACGGACTTCAAAAGGAAACCAACCAACCAACCAATACTTTATAAGAATTTGTATTAGTAGCTCCCAAGAACCAACAGGAGGAAGAAAAATAAGCACTTGGCTACGGACTTAGTGAGTGCAGTACTAGGTCATACAATGTTGTGATCACTCTTACTAACAATTAGGTGAAAGCGGTGGGATAGTCAAACCTTTCACATTTGCTGGGATTGAGCATTCTTATCAACGAACTACTCATCAACCCGTCAATTTATTTACCAGAATGTGGACATCTCTAAATTTTTCAAATAAACTATTCCCTGTGGCCTTGATAACCTAATCCCCCGTTCGTAACAAATAAAAAATTCCGATTCCAGTACAGTCCATTAGAGAAATTCGAATGATCTATCCAGGTCGCATTGCTAAAAGATACTTCGGAGTCTTACGCCCCATCATACTAAGGTAAAACTAAAATCCATGGCGTTAGTTTCAGTAAATTAGTGACTATTAAATCCAAGGTTACTGACCAAACATCTTCATCTTTATCTGCGAAAGTGGTGGTTCTTTGAATATCTTTGAACTTTAACTCAGCCACCATTTAAGCACAATAAACAAGAACACTCCTTTTTTTGCCTAGTCCAGCTGACAGCAATTTGCAATGAGTGCGTGTGGTACTGTCTGTCGGCGGCATTGAATTCAGCTTAATTGCTTTCAATCACTTCGTGTTGCTATTTTACATCATGTTACCGCTATAATGAGTTGCAGAGATAATCATCGACATGCGCGACTGACACATCTCGGAGTAAGCTTCCATTTGCGGTTTATCCATTTACGAGTCCATTGGCATTGGATGAGGTCGCCAGGTTGAGAAATTGCTGATTGATTATACGTATACGTAGAGTAAAGGTTCCTCGAAAGATACCCGTACAGTATATCACATCTACGAATGTTCTGAATCATAGCCAAACTCGTTTGGTTGCGGGAAGATACCGAAAACCTCATATTTGCCTCCACCCCTCCCACTAAAGCGAAAAGTAGATACCGAAAGAAAAAGATACAGAAGAATGGGATAATGATGGATCTAACACACATCCACACCGACGAGCATAACTTTTCTCGCCGATAATCTGCAACCTATAGCCAAGTTCGGAAGTGCAAAATGCAAGCGACTGGGAGCAACATGATCGCGCGGCCCATTGATTCTATTCTCCGTGAATTATTTCTCAGAAGGCACAGACAATTCATACGAAGAAGAACGCCCTTTCAAGCATAGAAAGCTACACGGTTATGTGGGTTTAGTCTTTGTTCGTTGGAGAAAAAGTTACACGAGCTGCAGTGAGCAACTGTGAAATTGTTTATTTTAGATACAAATTTGGAAGTTTTCCTTAAAATGGAAGAACTGATGGTACATCCGCACCTTCACTATTCATCTAGTTACCCATAAAGTGTGTCGTCTTTGGCTTCTATTGACTGAGCACCTAGGAGCTACATACGTTCCATTTACATTCATACCTTTTATGGTGGTGTGCTCCTTTCAGTCGTGGTCTCTCATATCCCTCTAGGAGTGATGATCGTTTGGGTTCCCTTTATACTACTTTTTTTTCCTTTTTTTTTTGGTTTCCATTGTATTATTTCACTTACCAGAGAAGGCAGCTGCTTCAGTAGAAAACTAGGAGAGTGAGGTTCATTCGGAAGAACTGTTACCTAAAAGAACCACTTTTGTGCAACACAGGAGTCGTCGTTTTGGAATTCGAATTCCTATTGAGGAGATGGAATTTATGTTCGCTGAAAACAACTAAAGCTGTGAAATTTATGTTCAACACGAAGACATAATTTTTCGATGGTGGTAAGGCGCAGGGTGCATGAAACCTTGAGGTAACAAATTCAAACTTGAGCATGTTCCGACTTCTGGAATTGAATGTTTATGTATGTACGTATACCACATGTCAAGTACGCGGGGTGAGAAGTATACATGGGCAGAGAAATAAATGAAGCCTTGGGCGTAGAATCACGATTCGGCTTAAAACTTGCACCATTTGAAAGCGTAAATAATGCATAGATACTCGCATGATATGTTTATGCCTTTTTGGGTTATTTTCAGACGGAGCTTCATCAGGAAACCCATTTTTCAGTTGATTTTTCAGCTTTGGCGGCTAAAGCTGCAACTATCGTAGGCCCACACCTTGTTTGCTGGAGCTACCTTATCAGAGCGTTGAAGAAAATACGAGTGCCAAAGTCCCTGTTGCGAATAATTATAAGTTATTTTGAAGATAGAAATCTTTTCGGCGATAGGAACGAAGGGCGAAAACATGAGGATCAATCCTGGCTCCAGCCCTATGGAAATTATGTGCAAAAGAGTACTACATACATATGTTTGTATATGAAATGCAAAAGGAGGAGGAGGATAGGCCGATGATACAGCGGTTGTGATTGTGGCTAAAGGACTGGAGGAGGTGATTCAAAGACGGGGAGACATGGCTTCGTCCATCTGGTCTGCAAGAAAGCTTAGCGTTTGGACGTACAGAATACACTATTGAGTTAGAGGCTTACACAAAGTACCAAGGGGCACTGCTCGACCATAGGCTGAAGTTTAGATAGCATCTTATCCAGACAAGCGTTGGCGCAGTACTTAGGCTAATGCCAAATAAGATGGCTACTTGCGATAGTGATCAAGTCTATTCTCATATGCGTATCTCTTATATGAGCACTGCTGCCCAGAATGCTGAGAAAAAATAAAAAAGTCAGTAGAAATGCTCTGGAACGAGAGATAGCCATAGTGTCCATCAAGGATTTCACCCCCCGAACGGTTAAAAAATTACCCTGCCTCTGGATAATACATATGTTTTCTTTTTTGCGGATCACTCATTTACGAATGACGTACTTAAAGATTCTTTTTCAGCAGGACAACAAAGTCAATTGAAACTATTCTAAACTTGGGCTTTTTGAGGGAGGCCCCATGTACTGTAATATTGGTGCAGAATATTTAACTACAAGCAAGAAAGAAGAACAGGTTGTGAGTTTATTCATTGATTCTTGTGAGTCAAGGCCGAATGGAGTTAGAGCGTTGAGATATAGCCGTGAACTCTAGGAGCTGTATCAAGATGAACGTGGCTACTTCTTTGGCTCAGCAATGGACAACAATGCTCCAGCCAAGGGGCTCTGCGAACAGACACTCTGGAAATATTCAAGAAGATCTTATCTCCATCTTTCAGATCACGCATTTGCACACATAGCGAACTGATAAGCATCTTTCTCTGGAGGGTGTAAAATGGGTAGGAGGCCCATTTAAAAAAAAACTTGGTGTATGTGATCCAGAGCATAGCTTTGCGTGCCCATTTGTGTTGCGCGTGATATATTTTTTCACCCAAATGGAAGAGACGTACAGTTTAGACCCATATCCGAAACGTTTTTTGTTGGTTTTTGAGAAGCTTTCTCGAGACAGTTATTATTCTCAGACGTTTGTCAGACATTCGCGAGAGCTGGGACCGTGAAAACACTTTTTGATTTTTTCTGGGATTCGAACGTCGAACCTAACTAACCATGGACCGCGGAGGTCCATTTAAGTGTTTTAATTACAGTCAAAAATCTCTTGAGCGGACAGCGACCGTCGGACAATTTGTGTCCCCTTAAGAGGAGTGTCCGCCTAAAGTGGCCCGATTTAGGTATAATTTTGTTTTTTTAATTTGAAATTGATGAATAGTCAAATAAGGGAGATCCACTTTGTAAATGAATAACACCTTAACACATGTTTTTCATACGCGTTAATAACCTCCATTTTTTTTAAACTAAGTGACATTTTATGACATTTTTTTTTTTTTTTAATTTACCCGCACTCAAGAGGTTATGAATACCCTTTTAATGTTTATACACAGTGCGGGCGTTGAAAGGAAGATAGAGAGAGGGAGAAAGAGATTGGTGTAGTGGTTTGAAACTCAGGTGTATTAGGTTTCACACATTAGCTCCAGGGGTGGTGTCCAGATAACTGGGGAGATTGTTTGTTGTCATTTATTTGTTTTGCCTTCGCTTCTGGTTCACAGTATTTTTCCCGCAGTAGTTATGCCTTCGCAGTAGTGTTGTCATAAATATTCGCAATTAATCGGACTGCCTCTTATCATATAATGCTTGCTGACATCAGGGATTGAACTGTGAACCATCAGTTCGGCAAACGATGACGCTAGCACTGCACCATTGCCACCCATATTTGA
Source organism: Blera fallax (assembly GCA_946965025.1). NCBI lineage: Eukaryota > Metazoa > Arthropoda > Insecta > Diptera > Syrphidae > Blera > Blera fallax. Next base: position 25,615,892 of record OX337245.1, read on the forward strand.
GTGCCTCGCGTCCGTTACTAAAGTGTTAGCGCCCGGCTAAGAGAGGCGTTTTTCACAATTCATAAAAATATAGTGTCCGCGTCCGGTCAAAAGGGGGTCCGACCAAAAGAGGTAAAATTGTTTCGAAAAATATTTAAAAAAAATGGTTTAGCCATGTCCGTGCAAGAGGGGTGTCCGCTTAATAGGAATGTCCGTTAGGAGAGTTTTCACTGTATATGCAAGATGAATATCATGAGGCTCCCTCTTTGTCCAAAAAGACTCTGACAACCAATTGCTTATACTTTAGGGCATTTTCGATATGTGAACTGCATCGTGAGTGACTGATTCTACAGATTTCCGCAGAAGGGAGAAATTTAAAAAAAGTTTTTCTGTTCAAAATAAGTTGGCAAATCTATTGGAATCCTTCTTCTCCTTTTCTTTTGTTCGACGGGGCTATGATCAGAATTATAGGGATCATAACCCTCCCACTTTACTGTACCCCTACTGGTCCGCCTGTGAGGTTCGCCGATTCGCCCTCAAAAATTCTGAGCCCACAAGCGATAACCGCAGTACCAATACTAACTGGGTCGGTCGTGCTCCAATGAATGGGTTCTTTGAATTGAAAGCTTCCTCGGATCCTTCAACTTCTAATTCGATCAAGACTTGTTGCTCCTGCTGTCATGCAAAGCATGCAAAGCGTCTTCATTTCAGTTGCCGTTAATTTGCCCTCATACTTTTTATACATTGTCCAGTACGAACAGAACCGTATGTGACCGCCGGGCGAACAACTGCGGTTTAAAGCCTTCCTTTCAGCTTAGGGGCCATTTTTCGGTCACAGAGTATTCCTGCCACTTCATCTACCCTACGCTTACGCGATGATTAATGTCGTCATCATCGTCGTTTGCTATTGATCATAGATCCCAGATACTTGAATTTTTCACATTTGTGAATCACTTTTCCATTCAAATAAATGTATGGAATAGGGCAGAGTGGATCAAAGTATGGGGTGTTCAGGTACTCTGTACTCTGTCACTTTTGGACATAAATCTATTGGAATCCATTGGCATAATCCCATGAACCGAGATGGCATAATTGAATAGATGTGCTAAAAATAAACAGACAAAAAGTCTCATTATACATAAATGAAGAAAGAAAAAAAATAAAAAATATTTAGGGCACATGTCAAGCCAACAAGTTTTGCGATCAATCAATTTTCAATATTACTCGTAATTTTCACGGCCATGGGATTAAAATTTGTTTTCTCCCATCGAAAGATCGCAACGCAAATGGTAAAAACAATTCGAGAATCGTGACTACAGTATCGGCAACAGGCACAGCCAAAGAATTAAACCATAGAAGAATTGTTGACCTCCACAACCTTATTTAGAAGAAGGTATTGAATATTTCAAGGAACAAATTGTACAGGCTACAAAGCAGGGAATACAAAAAAACAGAAAAAAAAAAAATATCTTAGAGAAGAATGAAATCTGTTTACGAGGTTCATTAAATTGTCACGATCGACGTTGATTGACGCACCTAAGCGAAAATTCTGAAGCATTTTCTTCGCCATCTCCTTTACCCATCAATGGCTCAAGAACAAATTGTCGAACGACCAGTATGAGTACGAGCACTGACATCAAGTCTTCGGCTCACGGTGGTCAATGATGGAATTGATTTCGACGAGGAAACAAATAACATCCATTCGTTGAAATACAGAAACGATCTGTATACCCGTCAAATGTGTATTTTTAGAACAACGTATACTCAAGGTAACTGCGTAGCAACATTAGGATAGGAAATTGACCACTTTAGAGGGCTTTTGTTGTGTTCTTTTGTACTACTTACAAAATGCTTATGTAGCTGGGATTATCTTTTTCTTATTTAATTTGTTGGCACTTCTGTCTGTGGAGGTTTGTTTATCATTTGTTTGTAATGAAATCGTTTCAATCTTTTTATTACTTTGCATGCATCTGCTGAAATTGTGTTGTATTAAGTTGCTTCAAGTATCCGCTTTTTATATTTTGCCTTAAAACTCAATGTTTACGAGTATTTGACAGGATGTAAAACTAATTCAGGGGATATCTTAATTGGAAGGAGGATGAGCCGGTGTACCTACAAATAAATTTTTCTTCTTATTGCTTGGTAATTAAAATTTATCTTTCTGGCACTCTTTCAGACATGTTCTACAGGTATTCCCTGAGTTGTGATATTTTTTCATTTTATTTAATCAGAATGAAACCTGTGCATATTTACAAAACAACTAATGAGGAGCATTCTCTCGTAGCATCTGTACATTGAATCTTGATTCGGTATTAAAAAAATCCTTAATACCTAGAAGTCAAGGTCCATGAAATTCCATGACTATTGAACTAGGTTTTTTTGTCAGCGGCTTTATAGATACTCTGTATCCCGTATGTGCATATCTTCAAGGTTAACAAAAACCCTCCTATTACTCTGTCCTGTTTTTCCTCTGTGGCACCGCCAGTCAAGGCATTGCTTCGCCGGGAAAGGTGTGATGATTCATCACTTCCTTCTTAGGTGACAGAAATAGAAGTTTTTTCGTTTTCCTATTTTTCGCGAGGATGCCGGCGTATGACGGTGTCGAGGGATCTTCGTTATTTGGCGATCTAGTCCGCTTTTGTTTGGACTCTGGTAGGTGTTTTGCGGAGGAGTAATCAACTCGCTCATTGATGTTAGGTGGCTGGTTTGAGTGACCCTAGACCATCGGATATTTTCCGTTCTATCCTTTTCTAAATCCACTACACAATTGTAGTGCTATGTATTAACCTAGTGAGCTTCCTAGATTCATAAAGGACGTTGCTCTTTCCATCAGCACAGTGAAGTTTTTTCCTAGGGATTTCGTATCTTCACAATTCTCTCTCTACTTTTCATCGGTTGCCTTGATGCGAATTTCACTGGGCTCATGTGGTTTTTCCGTCACACTCTCCGTTTTTGCCGCTCTTGGTCGGGGACTGCTTATTGATTATTCGCAGCTAACCTACATATCTTTATGCCATTCAGCTATCTCAGCTGACCCTCCTGGTAGACTAAGCTCGGCTTCAAGTCGATGGTATGCTCCGATTTCTATTGCGAGGCGTTCAATTTTTCAATTCAATTTACGGCTGCTTATAAGGACCCCTTCAGTTTTTTGATCCGCTAGTTCTAGGCCTGATGTCTCTAGTCATATCTTTACTTTCCTGATCAGCCGGTTGCTTCGTCTAGTATTTGAGCCGGTACTACCATCGTCAGAATAACCGAGAGTATGTTATACACTTGTACTCTGCGTTCTTAGTACGATGTCATACTAAGGGATCCTCGACCTATTAGTCTGGTTCTCGTTTTGACGCAACGGATCGTATGTGGTCCAGCGCCTAGCTTCTCGCGACTATTCGTGTTGAAGGGACTTACAGTTTAGAACCATATCCGAAAGGCAAACTGAGAAGTTTTCTTATTACATTTATTACTCTCGCGCGTGTGTCAGATTTTCGCGAGAGGTGGAACCGAGAAAAAACTTTTTAGAATTTTCTGGGATTTGAACATCGAACCTGCCACTCAGCGATCCAACGCACTAACCAGTTTACCTAACGAGCAATGAAGTTCAGTGTTGTCGGTCTTCACGAAGACAACCGCGCCAAATGCTTGATCAGTTTGGGAGCCATTCGTGAAGATTCAGGCTCAGTCCAGTCCAGGCTCAGAAATTAATCCTCAGCGCAAGAAAATTCGACTTTAAATTTGCTCAGAAGCCGAAGTTCGAGTGCCATTGCATCAGAAGGCATCAATAGAACCATGGTTGTGGAATAAGAGTCGCAGAAAGTCATCGAAACTCCAGTGTGAATGATACCAAAAGCCACCTCGTCTGAGACGGTAGATTGCTTTTACAACCCATAATATACGTATCAAGAGGAGGTTTATCAAGCAGAGTGTCTGGAACAGAGCCAGGCGTACTCGGAGAAGCTTCTGTGCAGACGAGATAGACCGTCCTTTTAAGTTTAACGAAACGGGCGAAACATTTTTGCCAGAAACCTGCAACTTGACGCGAAGCTTGTAAACGAACGATCTGGCGACAAAGAGCGCGGTATTTACAGATAGCTTTTAACTGTACACAGGCGTGTCTTTGTGGCTTGTGTTACGTTTTTATTTGACATTATTCCCCGGAAAAACTGTAACGACAACTGACTAAAGACATGTCAAATATGACCTGCATCATATATGTATGTATATACAACTAGATATAGACTATGTCATCCTTCTCAATCATGGACAACAATTATTTTTGCGCTGAATTTTAGCCAAACCGCGACCTGGAATCTTTCTCTCTGAAAGCACATTTTGCCCATTCAAGGCTCTAGTAGTCTCCATTCATTCTGCACCATTTGTAATGTAAAAAAAATCGATCGGGTGCATCAGCTCTTGCATGCTATTTAGCCAACGTCTACAAATTAATACAATGGCCTCGCAGGAGTACCTTCTGTTGGTATAGTTTCTCATCCAATCATGAACATCCAACAACATGTGCAAAATTAATTTTACACCGCTATAGAAATCAAAACGCTGATGCTATACATTTGGTCTCATAAATAAACTTGCAGTCTCTGTAATTTTCGCATCAACCATATTAGTTGGAGTGAGCTAATTTCCCCAATCGCTTCCTCTATCATTAAAATCAATATTAAATAATAACCACTCAGCTAACTTCTCAATTATATTCCTCCAAGGAAGTCTGGCCTAATGGGAGTCTGTCGCCTCATTGCAGCTAGACATTTCACCCGAGCGGAACTTAAATACCTGTTCAGGTCCATCCGCTGAGTAAAGTAGATTAACTACCTCGATGCGGACATTTACATAATATATAAATCGACACATCCGACAGTGGCTATTTTTAGACGAAAACCCTTCTGTTGAGGCTGCCGTAAATTCCAAAATAAGCAGGCAACGAGTAAGCCCAGTGTACGTGCATACACATACATAGTGCTTAGTCCGAACCTTATACGAAGCTAGACATACATTCGTACGAGTAATAAACAAAACAACTAGTCTTGATGCTGGCTATTGAGATCATTAGATTAAGTGAACATTAAACGTGGTGGAATCTCACAAGAGATCCTAATTAGACGTATTCATTGCCTAGACCCAGAGTAACCACACCGACATGAGTGTACGTCAGTGTATGAAGGCAAGGAAATCATCCTCTCGACGACAAGGTGCAATTTGCAATCTGATCGCCCAGAGTACAAAAAGATCAACGTGGGACTGCATTATGCGCCGATATTGCGATATTGCCCTCAACGTGCGAATAGTGTGTTTGAAAAGGCGACCCATCTTCACGCCTGGCCCAAGGATAGCCGCCGTCATCGGGATCATAGTAATGGTCATCAATTCTACGTTAGCCTTACATAAGGCAAACGTACGAGATGTTCGATAAAAAGCAATATTGCAGACCATTAGAAGGTAATTGCTATATGCGTCAGTATCAGATGCGTACAGTGAATTCCTTTTCTTTTTCGAGGGCATTCTAAGAAGATCCCTCCGAATCGATAGAACCCTTAGAAGAATGTGATGCCGCAGTCTGTATCCGATCGATAAAATAGCCAGCGGCCCATTGCAAACATCTGGTGCCGATTCCTAGTAATCTTTGTTTTTCGCGCACTCTTTCCAGGATACCCTCTGCTAATTAAGTTGTACTGACTTATGCTACCATGCCAATTCTCGGTATTGGCATGCGTGTACGCATGCGCCACGTGCTATAACAGGCCTGAGATACTCATAAGCCTGCATGGTTTTCTATTCACGTCTGTGGAAGGTGCAAGAAGAAGTTATGACTGGTTTTTTTACAATTAGCATGGTGGGGGGCTAGGATTCACTCAGTTATTTAATATTTTTCGCAAATCCTCCGTTTGATTTACTGTTTTGTAGATCGGTTTATACCGGTGGCCCATCGGACGGCGCGGCGCGGCGCAGTTACTGATTGGAAAGAAAATTTCAAACAGTGACATTAACGACTTTTTTATGAATGAATCTCATTTACATTTGCGCATAAATAAATTTGCATTTTATGCCGCAGAGCTGACCATTCCGGATTATTTTTGCCAAGAATACCTTCCTGGGTTGGGTGCGTCTGTTGAACGATTTACAGGAACCAGGAACTCGGACGAGTTAAATTAAAAAAAATAAAATAAGATCCCTGCTTGGATGTTTTTTTTCTATTTCTTTTTTATCGAGAACAAGTTTTACTGCATATTACTCAGAAGGGCATATTCTAACGGCAACTTACGCATTAATGGGCAGCGCTATAGATGTTTGGAATGAAACCTAGCCAGTGGGATGATAAAGAGCACCGAACGCCTTGCATGCGTGTACGAAACTTAATTGCAAGTTGAGATACTGCGATCGCCAGCGGTAATTGATCGCACCACGATGCTCACCTAAAACCGGCGAGAAGTGTAAGCCGGTCTTGATGTTCTTCGGACGCTTTCTGAATAACATCATCACGCATTTCATTAATTGAAACTATTTAACTGCTTTTGATTTAGACGATCGGTTCTGGTTGTGCAGATTTCCGGATTGGTGGTGTTTCAGGGTATATTTAGTTTTTTTTTTTTCTTTTATGTGTCCATCGAGTTGCGCCGTTAGGTACTTGGCTCTTCCTTGTTCCTTCGTTAGAAAAATGTTGCCTTTGGTTCAATTTCTAGGTATGGATGAATGCAAATTGATTTGTTTTTATTGGGGACGTCTGAGATTGTGTCTTGTTATAGAGATACTCAAGACCGCTTGTCGTCAGTGATGGAACAAGGAAAGGAAGTCGAAGTCAAGAAATTATACGACAGAGCGAAACTAATAGAGGATGATAAACTTGGTACGAGTGTATACAGTTCAAATATCCAATGAAGTAGTTTGTAGTAATATTGTGGACTCTTTTTTGCAGAACTCTTTGAATTTTCGTAAGATTCCATCTAAAGAAGTGATCCTCTGAGAAATGTTGTCTTGCAGCTACGAGTACTTTGCGAAATTAAAAAAAAAAACTGGTCGAACGACATGAAGCACCTTTAGCGTCCGTTGTAAGGGCAAGATAGGTTGTGAAATTGGCATGCTTATTGATAACTGTGCACATAGTTGAAAAATGTGTCGCTGTCATCCAAAGTGGCGCCATGGTTCGGTGGTTAGTGCGTTGGACTACTGATCTCGAGGTTCGAATCCCAAACAGGTTTTGCACTATGCTACCTCTCTGGAACGTTTGACAAACCTTCGAGATTAATAACTGTCCTGAGAAATCTTCTCAATTCGCTTTTCACATATGGCTGTAAACTGTAAGTCTTCAGTCGGTGGAGCTCCAAAACGAAGCAAGGAGAGCTAAACGTCACTTGTGGCAACACTTCTGTGATCAAGTCATGGTACCAAAAAATCATGGCCTCCCACAGTAATTGGACTGAGTCTTGTGCAGAATCGTTAAAACCATTATTGTACACACACATTCTGGGGTGCACTACCCAAAGAACAAAGACTGTAAAAAAGAAGAGTAGTATGGAAACGTAGGTAGTAAGCAGCAGCCCATGTATACATTCGCCGGAAATTACGACTAGGAGACCTTTCTCCGTCCTTAACTATCCTTAACTATCGTCAACCTATACCAGACCCTCATCAATTGGATTGTGAGTACGCCGGAAAAAATACATCAAATCTGAAATACTAGGAAAACATCTAGAAGTTTTTGCCAAAAGCTACAGACCTCTAGCCAGAGTTATCTCCCCACTGTTATGGATCTTTGCACTAAATAAAGTGCCCCAAAACCTGAGAAATAGCGGATTTAAAACTGCTTATGCGCATGATGTAGCTCTGAAATCGACACAGAAATTCAACTCTCAGAAAATGGAAGGGACCTTTAAGATATTGGACTATTGAAACAAGAAATCTGGGCAAGCAGTCAACCCCCAGAACTACAACTCAGTAGGAGGTGCTCTCTTAGAATTTTTAACAGTACCAAATACTTAGATCTACTGCTCGTTAAAGGCTAGACATTAAAGAAAGTCACCATTGCCTTATACTCCTGCAGCAGAATATTTGCTAAACCTTGGACTAGCCCTTAAAATAATTGCGTATACATATGTACATGGCTATCGTTAGTCCTACACTTACTTTTCGTGACCTAGTAGAGACGCAGGCCACCAGCAAAATCACTAACTTAAGAGCCATCACAAAAGTTCAAAGGCTAGCATGCATTGGAAATACCAGTACCATAAGAACAACACAACAACCTCCGCAAGACCTTTTTGTACAAAAATCGGCGGATATCATCCGTGTAGGGAAGAAAAAGTAACCGAAGAAGTATCAGGCATGCAAAACGATATCTACTACAAAAATAAATTCGAAGCTTGAGAAGTGTTGTCGAGACCGAGTTTAAGGTTCTTGGAACGTAGCATAAGGTATGACTCTGATGCGTCCCTGGATTTCATATATGGAATATCAGATTATGAGAAGGTCAATGAACTTGCAAGAAAAGGCTCGGTACTAAGCTTGGAACAAGCTGACCACTCAGTCAATATCACGCCTTTCTCAGGTTTTGATGATAGTAGTGGGAAGATAACTATGCCCTGCAGGTGTACCGGAGGTGTACCTTTATTGGCAAACATTTCTAGATATATTAATCCTATTTCAATTTTGACGTGTCTTTTCTCTAGCTAACTGGAGAGACTTGTTGGTCAAGGCCCAGATTCACCCCGAACTGTAATGCCACCTAATTATCTAGCGTACTTACAATCTAATTGATGAGGGTGTGGTCTGGATTCACGTTCGTTAAAAACTCCTAAATGTCTAGGAAAGCAGGAAGCGTATGTATTTTATTTTTTAATGTTCTCTTAATTGTGCCGACGCTTTTAATTTTCTAATGGGCAAAAAAATTGATGGGATTGTCCTTGCACTAAGGAAGCGAAATGACAACGTCTCGAAGCAGTTCCTCAAATAGAATATTCAGAATGGAGATCAACCGCTAAAATACATACATATGTATATAGCGGCAGACCGGGAAGGATGGTCCCGATCCCGGTATCCCCACCCGGGGTTACACAACTTAATGATGATGAAATATTTTTATGCTGTGGCCGAAGGGATAACCTACCTAAGCAAACGTTCATCGAAATCTACTTAAAGAGTTTAAAAACGGCTTCACACAAACAAATTTGCATTCTTGACAAAAAGAGGTAGGGAGGAGGTACAGGAGCGAAGTTTCCTTACGATGTGCGATAATTAGTATCGAATTCATAATGGGGATACATTCATATTTCGCTACATAACTAGAGGTTAAATCCAAAGTACGACTTGATGACAGAGCACATCCTTACTAATTAGTGGCATTTCTGCTCCCGTTTATTCTGCAAATTCTTCAGCCATTTATTATCCATTTTGTCGCTGCCTTGAGCAAACAAACTTTCCGGTCTTAATTGTTCCAATTGGCATGTAGTAAACGACTTTTCGAAGTAATAACGTTTCAATTGATGGCTGGCGTACGATTTTTGTACTTAATTATATGAACTGCATTAACTAACCTCCCAGATTTTAAATTATCCACCTTTAACAAGTAGTCCTGGTTTTAGTATCCCCATCTGTAGAGCATGATCAAAACCATGTTTAAGAACTACTTCATAAATACTTTTATATCACTCTCACATGATGACGCAAATGGTTGCCTAACACTGGAGAGATATCCAATATGGGCGTCGTCTGGATTACCGGCTACTTCATAGCTATGAACCTAGATATGTACAAAAAACTAAATAAATATTACAAAAACAATTTATTAATCATAACACTGGTACACATTTATTAAGAATAAAAGTACCAGTAGCCGGAGCAGAGTGGTTTTTCCACAGTTGGATTATAAAGCCACACAGAAAAGTGAAGTTAGATATTGGTGCAGGAGGTATGTAAGTATCTAAGCGGGGCGAAGGAAAATTGCGCAAAATCGAAAGCACCTGGAAATACGGGTTCCACTGGCAGAAGGGCAAGAAACCACGATTCTACACTTGGGTGCACTTCGCTGCAATGCATTCTCGTATAAATAACTTCCACTTCGGCAAAGCATATCACATCCTATTACGGCATTGTCTAAGAAATTCCGCAATTTGTCAGACGGCGATAATAATTACTGCATTGGTCAGTTAAGTGAGGTAATTGGTGCGGATTGTCGTGTTCGATAGATATCCGTAGTGTGCAAGAACAGATTCAGTAGCAAAGCGAAACAATCTTTTTTTTTGTTCTAATCCAGCCAGTTTGTGTGGTGTTGCTTGAAGTCCTTCATATGCAGTTGCAGTGCGATATGGTGTGGCTAATTGTAGATACTTCTAGTCAATATAAATGTGGGACACTGGAGCTGGAAAAACATGAAACCAGAACTAGTTTCAGATTTAAGAGAGTAATAACTCGTAGTTATTACATATGACTGCGACTAGACGTATTGAAATTTTCTGCAGGCCAGAGCTCGTTAGTCAGAGCATCTTCTGCTTGTTTAAGATAGAAGTTAACTTTTTGACAGACAGATACATTAATCATTAGTCCTTCTTTTCACCTTCAGTTTCCATCCAGAAACATCGGACTCTAGCTATGTACATCTGAAGAGGGGTGTTTCTAACTAATAGGAATGTACATAGCTAGAGTCCGATGTTTCTGGATGGAAACTAGCCTTGATGTAGTTTATGGGGAGGTGAAGGCTAGATTCGACTCGATTTAATTGTTAAAGAGGTAAAGTGTGCCATATAATTGCGGGCCCCTTGAGGGCCTATTATGGCTTAAAACTCACCCATGCTGCCAGAGTTGCTACTGAATCTGGGTATTTCAGTTACAACCTCACTTAGATCAGTAATATCCATTGTGCTACCACAGGATCAACATCTCTAAATAGCTGCCCGCTGGACCAGGAGGAGCTAGTATTTAGCTCCGGAGGCTACGAATGTTTGCATTAGCCAGCTCGTCAAGGTTGTTGAAAAACAAGGCTCGTAAATGCAGTTTTCTACGAGCGGAGAGAGCTTCGCATATGTAAAGAAGATGTATGTAGAATGGTTTCTTCCTCTTCTTTATCCATGCAGCAAGTCGTTTGCGAGGAGGCCTAGTCTGGTGACGTGCTTAGATATCACATTGTTCTTTATCCACGACAAGGCTTCCTTTATCGCCACAATCGCAGTCTGGATTAGGGAGCAGGCATGAGATTTTTAAGTTATATTAAAAGAATCTGTCTTAGATTCATCTATACATGTAGAATTACAGGGATTCCATTTGTAGCCCAAGATCCACTTGTCAGTCCAGTCTGGACGGTATTTGGTTTGACGGCTTTTGTCAAAAAGTTGTTATGGAAGATTGTAACCAGTGCTGCGGAAGGAATTCAAGATCGTTTAGAATGGAGGAGCTCAAAATGCCAGGCACTAGAAACATCAATTCCACTCTCGAATGCAGTTCAATTAAGAAATCCGTTACCAGAGGAGCTCCCCGGTGTGGCGGGGTATCTTTGTGCTAGACGAGGATATAAATTAGATACTCAGCAATCGGGAAAGAGTTCGAAAGTCGTACAATGCTCTATTCATTAGAGAATAGTGGGAAAAAATGTTGTCTGAGACCGGCAATGATACATTATGTTCGCAGACCATTGTCCAACCTTGATGGAGCAGCGTGCAGTCTACATCGTCATCCTGCACAAATTGGGCACGGAATACAAAAATAGTCATTGCTTCTGAATTTTTTCCACACCTTACCGTAGTGCGCATCCACGACGGTGGAGGGTCCCGGACTAAAGCCACACTGATGTGAACCAATCCTGTTTTTGACGCACATTCAAATAACACGTCAGAAAAGATTTTATATGCTATGTTAAGAAAACTGATGTATCGGTAGTTGGCGCAACTCAGACGATCTCCTTTTTTGAGGATTGGGCAAACAATGTAGAGCTTCCATTCATCGGTCATACTGTCTTCCGACCATATTTAACATACATATGAGTTAGTGCTTGCTCTATGCCAATTCATTGCCTGTCGGTAAAGACAATCCTGAGAGAAGATACAAAACAAATTAGGCCGAACCAACTGTAAGATCATTCTGTGAATTTTAGCTACCATAAAGTTTCAGAATTCCTAATGTAAAATTTTCTAATTTAGTACCTCCCCAGAAAGCTTATCCTTGCATTTTTTTAAACCCATTATAGAACCTGTGCTACAATTAAATTTATGTCTAAATCATCTTCTTAAAAATAGCTGTCTACAATCATCTTCAATTGATTCAGAAAGACATAAATTACGAATCGCGGTCGCCGAGTCTTAATCGTACGATGTAATGTTTGCAATTTCTACTAGATACAGATACACTATCGCGAATTCCTCAGTTCGAAAGTGAACGCTATTCTTCCATTATAATGCACTCATATGTAAGCCAAAGCAGAACCAATCAACCAATAAAAAGCGACTAACGACAAGCGACAAAGTGGCGCAGAAATAATGGAAGTACGAGCATAGATGGATTTACACAAACGACAAGAACAAAGCAGATGTGGGGAAAAAAGTAAGTAAATATTGCATAGCAGTAGTTTGTCAACTTGTAGTGTGAAGGACGTCATTGATTGCCCAGGGGGAGGATGGTGGGCACGACAGGGTTCTGTCGCAAAAAAAATGAGTTTGCATGACGGTATGGTCTGAAGACTTCCTCTCCTATTGTTAGTCCAAAGAACACATGCAGTTTTAACGTGTTTGGAATAATGACAGTTAATTATGTATTTTCTTTAACGAGTCTCCTCGGACAAAACCAATACAAACGCAGTACCGGCAAAGTGCTTACGTGATCCTTATTTGCAGTGCCTTTCCGTCGATCGATAGACCACAACACTGCAGGCACGTTTGCTGCAACCTAACCGCACACTCGCCGTAATAGGAATACCGATGCAATGAGAGTTTTACAGGCGCTTGTAAATTCTTTGGAAATTCCAGCAGCAGCAGCAGCAGCCTTACGCTATATAATGGCAATATGTCGTCTACACTATACCTACTCTGGTGAATGTTGCTGAGGACCATTATGCGACAAGACGGTGACCATGTTGAAGGTGTTTTGGTACTCGTGAATTTGCAGAGAGAGAAATTTAACGCACTAAGTGATTGAGAAAAATACCTGCCATTGCAATGTGCAGAAAGTGTGAAGTAAAATTCTCGCTTAATTCAATTGGAACGTGCTTGAAACGATACATTATGGTATTTAAAAGGATGTCGGTATTAGAGATGCTTCATTTGAAGGAGCCAGTTCTTACTTTACAGATGCGCCGAACGATACACTTTTTTTTTAGTTCTCCCCTAAGAAAGGAAAGCAGTCAATCCCCAACAAGCACCGTAGGTACTTCCATTTACTTCTATGTATGGTATTTCGATACGAGCACACTTATGACACCATCTCAGGGGACACATTGGAACTTTGTCGACTAGGCTGATGTACATAGCTATGCAGCCGTTACAGTGGGTGAATCTTTACCTTCATTACCTCCCCATCGATATAAACCGGCCCAAAAATCAGCGACGTAAACCGAGAAGCGCTTTTTATAAAGTAACCAAAAAGACTTTTATCCTCGTTCTAAAAAGTTGAGCCTGTTGTGAGATTTTCTGTTATTAAAGCTCACTTGTGATGCCCGAGTTGATGATGCAGCCAACTATGTTCTGAAGTGAGCTAGCATATGTGTCTTCTACTTCAAGATATAATTCCCAGTGCCATAAGATACATATGTCCTGCCTATTCTTCATCTTCGTTACACATTCTGCATGTGTTATCTTGTGCTGTCCGCATAGCTATGAGATGTTTTTTGTGACCCATAGCAGTAGCATGTTCGGAACCCTGTGGCTATACGTTTGTAACTACTAGTTAGCTTTAGGAGTTAGTAGGAGTTGTTGGAGGTATTTGGCAGAAAGATTTTGGCTTGTTTGTGTCCTTCAGTTTCCATCCGGTAATGGTGCGCTTTTCTTCTGGCCTTTTTTTTTATTGCTTTTTTGCCGTACTGACTGGTAATCCACAGAGAGGTTTTGGCATATTAAAACTTGATGCCACTCTTGTTCTAGGCAGCAGATCATCATCTTAATTTCCTTCATGTCCGCTGTGCCCTTGAACTCAAATGAGGTGGTCTCTCTCTGAGTCTCTGAGTAGTTACAGGCAGTCCCATATTAGTTATATATAGGATATATGTATATATATAAATGTTTTTGTTGGTTATAGATCTGTTTATATTTTCTCTGATGCATATCTGTAAAGCAACAACTTCAGCTTGGAATGCCGAGTTACATCTTCCCATGTGAGTGGATGAATATATTTGAAGTAGCACCATATACCCCAGCCCCAACTCCTTCATCTGTTTGCGTGCGAGGAATACATGAGGATCGTTAGCAAATGCAGGTTTGTTCTGTTCCCAGTTTTTGCGATTTGGGAATGTAATCTTGAAGTTGTGGTTGAAGTTAAGTCTTGACAAACATTTGTCCGTGATTATTATACAGTAAGAGTTCCTTACCTTTGAGTTCCTGTGCAAGGTATAGGGGTGGTAGATTTAGAATAACCTCCAGCGCTGCAGTAGGGATGGTTTTCATTGCACCTGTAGTGCAGACACAAGCTAGTCTTGAAGTTGAAGTTTATTTAGCCTGTCTTGTGAAGATTTTGTTTAATTTTTTGCCACCATACTAGTGCTGCATATGTGACAATTGGTCTTACCATGGTTATATAGAGCCATAGTATCATTATAGGCACAATGAGATCCTGGCACGATCTATAGGTTTTGCGAGGTGAGAATTTCAAGTAAGTTTTTCATCATGTGTTACCATCTTTAGAGAATTCTATTGTTTCGCCAAAGAATATGGGTGATGTAAACCTTTCTAGATTTCTTCTTTTGGTGAATATAACTTTGGTGCTGTTAAAGTTTACTTTTTGACACCAGTCAGCAACTAGATTCAGTGCCCTCTGTAGGAGATCCAAGGTTGTTTCTTCGAATTCGCCTCTGATTAGTATATCATCTGCGTAGCGTTAGACATAAGAATCTTCGTTGCTGAGTCACAAACTCCTTTGATCTCAAGGAAGCAGCCAACCTCAAAGTCTTTGCCTCTGAAGGATTTATCAATCCTTAATGTGAGTTCCTGAAGAACATGGATCGTTGATTTTCGTGGTTAATAGGTATACTGGTTTTTATGTAGAGGATTTCTATATCTATTAATTATTTTCTCCGTGGTTCTAAAAAGAGAGAAGTGAAGAAGCGTGCTCTTTGTATACCCCAGAAAGAGGTTGGATGTTAACCATTGGCATAACTTCACTTTCGATGGGAAATTCAGTATCGGAATTTCTGACAAAATCGAGTGGAATAACCATCAAGTCACAACGAAAGAGATACTAGCTTTCTACACAGACGGTTCCAAAATGGACATGGGTACAGGAGGTGGGGTGTACTATGAAGCTCTTACTGTGAAGTCCGACAATATCATCATTTGTGCGGATACATATAACACGCACTAGTGTCTGCCTTTTAATAAAGCTGTAAGCTTCAACCTCCAATGAAAAGTACAAGCATCTGAATTAATGGTGTGCTTAGAATAACCTCCTTCGCAGCAATTGACATAATGCTCCAAAATGCTGCAAAAATTTTACTGTTAGTGTGGGTGCTTCCTCCCAGAGGTCTAGCCACTAAGCTGTCTACTCTGGATCCTAGATTTACTGAGTTCTGAAAACAAACACCTTACTCAACTGCAACTACTCATATCCCCATCCAAAATAGGTGGCAAAACGTTGGCGGAATAGAAAAAGGTTCGATTCATTTCCATGTGTGGGGTGGGTGGTGTTGTCTACTCTGAAAAGTTCAACCTCAGCATCTTATTCCGTCTACAAGATCGCTGTCGCGCTTTTAATTCTGGCGGTTAAGGAAGCCCTATTATAGCTGAAATGTAATGTAATATCTGTTAAGCATAATAGCATTTTCACTGATAGTCAAGTGACAAGTCCCTGGCTCGTTCCCTTTGACTTAAAAGATTGCTCTAGACTGCCGGTCGTCTCTAATAGAGATTGTAGAACAGTTCAACATCCTATGCTGGGTGTCAAGCTACAAGGACATTCCAGGCAACTACAAGACTGAAGAGTTCGCCAATTTACACTTCGTGTAACCTTTTACTCAAGCTGGAAGTCATCAGTAAGAAAAATCGTGGATGGCAGAATGGCAATAGGTGTCAAATATCCAGACAAATCTAGCCTAAGCTGGATCAGAAACGTTCGAATGGTTTGATCTTGTCAAAGCGATCAGATATCAGCTCCTATCGGTGTCCTCACAGGACTCTGTCCAATAAGCTTATAAGTTTGCTCTACCTTGGAGCCTTTCTCTTTGATAACCTTGAAGATATGACCAACGCAAACGTCGAAAGGACATTTTGCTTTAAAAAAGCTCCGGTTGGTTATCTTAAGTAGTCCTTTGGTAGCTAATTTTGTGGTAGATCTGTGTCTTGGTGTAGATATAGCCACAATAACTAAACTGACCTCAGGGTTAATGACCAGCGAATTCCTGTGCTCATTGAAATAGATATTATTTCTATGGTAGGGCGAGTCAAACTATGGTACTATATACTTTCTTATTCTATTACAAGTAACGTGTGAATGTGTTTTCTACATAGAATGCTTGGATACATTCATTTCTTATTCATTTTCATTTGAATTTTATTCCTAAAATCTTACAACACTCAATTTACCTATTATTTTCAGTAAAATCCTTAAAAATATTTTACTACCTTAAAGCCTTCACAATTATGATTGCATTATTTGAAACGAATAAAGGAATACTCCTACATGCGGATATTATCCATTTCATTTTGATTGTTGCTATCAGTTAATAATCTTCGTAACAAATTCTCCTTCCCACACTAAATAGTTTTATACTTACTATCTTACTTCTTTTAGTCAACTATTACCTGCGCATGCACTGAAGTTGTTGTCTCTTAAATGTTTATTCAAAATGACTTGTAGAAAAAGAAAACCTCCAGCATGACGAAGATATTCCTTCTGCGCAGCATGTGTGTAATTGCTTCCTACATTAGTGGAATTGGGGATTAGTGGAATTTGAGAAGAACTTCCTTGTCACCATCCCTTCCAGATCATGCTGGGAGGAAGATGCATTTTTAGAAGATGATTCTATTCACTTCTACACTGACGGGTCAAAAACCATAGACGGAGTCGGTGCAGGTGTTTTCTCCGATAAGCTTAATCTTAAGCTCTCTTTCCGTCTTCCTAATCACTGTAGCGTGTTCCAGGCGGAAATAATGGCGATAAAAGAAGCCCTATCTTGGCTTAAGAAAAACGTGATATCTGCTAGAGATATCCGCATCTTTTCTGATAGCCAGGCAGCAATCAAATCCCTGGAATCGACCTCTATAAACTCTTTAGTAGCTCTAGACTGCCGTTCGTCTCTTGTGGAGATGGCTGAGCAGTTCAATATTCACCTGTGTTGGGTGCCGGGGCATAGAGACATTCCAGGGAATTGTAAGGCCGATGAACTCGCCAAAGAAGGAACAAATTTACCCATCTTGCCGGATAACGGCACCTTAGGTATTCCAATCGCTACTCGCAAACTTAAACTCAAGCTGGATGCTATCGAGAGTGCAAATCTTAGGTGGACAAGTGGTTCAACATGTCTAGCGACAAAACAGATTTGGCCAAAGCTGGATCTAAAACGCTCTAAGAATTTGATTTCTCTGAACAGATTGCATATCGGCACCACTGTAGGTGTCATCACTGGACACTGTCTAATAGGCAAGCATGCTACAAGGCTGGGCCTCTTCGCGAACGATTTCTGTAGAAGCTGCATGGATGAAGAAGAGGAGGAAACTATTCCTCACCTTCTTTGTCTCTGCCCAGCTCTCTCCCGTAGAAGGAAACTCCACTTAGGAGCTCCCTATTATAATGATACAAGCGACCTGATGAATATCGACATCAAAAGCCTCCTACGCTTCATAAGAAGCTCTAATTGGTTTTAAGACGAGTAGGTGGAGGGAGGCTTCTCCCATGATCCACGTGGTATCACAACGGACCTCTTTGGTCTAAGTGTGCTGGCGAATCTTAGCTGGCAGCCACTTCAACCTAACCTAACCTAGTGGAATTGGGAGTTCTGTGCATGTCCCTATAGTCTGCTTTTACATAATCTTAGGGTACTTAGAGTTTAGCGCAATTCTATTTAAATTTCGATTAACATTCATTGGAGCTTACAGATAACCACGGATGGTCGTAATATCAGAAGACTAGATTTCTGCATTGAGAACTGAAATTTAGCATCTATATCACCGCACATTTGTTTATTTGCCGTCTTATACAGCATTAAACTACGTTTCATTACGTTTCTTTAAATATAACGAAAATATTTCCAAAAGGCCCTTCTGGCTCTGAGTACTTGTTCTATGATTGCATTATTGCTTAAGCCTACACAAGAAGGCGGAGACGTTCAATCTTCTGCTGGAAACTCATTTCCCAGCAAACCAGATAACGATTGGGTCATAACAGGCTAAGCAAAACTCGACGTAGTGGTAGTGGTAACAGAAGAGGCTATCAGATAAGCTGTAGCATCTTCAAGACGTTCAAACGTCTACGCTCAGTCATACGCGGATTATGTTGCCATACTTTCTGCCGGGCCTTACCTAGATCTAGATATAATCGATGAATGGTGTACTAGGAGTGGGCTATCATTCAACCCTCTAAAAACTAAGATTTTTCTCTTTTCGAGAAGGAGAAATATTACCGATCTAACTCAGCCAGTGCTGAAGGGCGTCATTATCCAGATCTCCGATGAAACTACATATCTAGGAGTGATCATAATTAAGAAACTTCTCTGGACATGTCAAGTGGAAATTTTAGGCGCTCTCAGTCTTCTTTCAGTGTAAGGGTGCCTTTTTGCAAGACATGGGACCCCGAAAAATGTTCTTTGGATCCATAGTACATGGCTATGATAAGACCTTGTCCAGCTTCGGTTGTTTGGTGGAAGGGGTTCTCGCGCAAACATGTGACTGCCTTCTGCACTAAACTTCAACGAACTTGTCTTGACTGCACGTGAGCTTTTCTGAGTACGACTGGTTCTGTTCTAGACGCTCTGCTTGATTTACTTTCCCTTGATACGCATATCATGGGTTGTTTTATCAAAACAATCTATCGCCTCAGACGAAGTGGCTTTTGGTATCATTCCCACTGGAGCTTCGATGACCTTGAGCGGCTCTTATCCTACGACCCCTCTTCGATGGATATGGCGTCTGATGCAATGACACCAGAACTTCATCTGCTGTGCAAATTTAAAGTCGACTTTCCTTACTTTCAGGGTTAGAATCTTCGCAGATTGCTCTGAAACTGCTCAATGGTCTGGCGCGGGTGTCTGTTATGAAACAGAAAACACTAAACGTAGTGAAGTCTAAAGTCGTTAGATAAATACATATGTCACTGCTTTCCAAGCGGATGTCTCAGCTATCCTAAGGGCTACCGACCTTATTGCAAAGAATAGGTGGAGCAGTCGGAGTATTTGTGTCTGCAAAAACAGTCAGGCTACGCTTAAGGTCTTGTTCAGCCCTTTAACGCAAGAATGCAAGAACTCTTTGAATATGGTCGCAAGACTGATCTCTCTGACTCTTGTCTCGGTCCCAAGTGACAGTGGGATTGCGAAAAATAAGATCTCCGATGAGAATGCTAGTTAAGGTTTTAAGGATTTTTCTCAAAACGTGAACTTGCGTTGGGTATTTTCGCGTCCTTGACCAGGCCCTCCATTGACGACTGGGCTTTTCAGAAGCAGAGTTGTGTGTGGAACGGTTCTTCAAGATGCAGGTGGACTAAGCGACTGCTAGTAAGATATCAGCGGCGTTCTTATTGTGTCTCAGCAGACGTTCCTACGGATTATTTTCATTTTGGCTAAGCATCTTAGTGTGATATGTTTCAGAGACACCACTGTCTGCAGCACTTGTGCAACGATACTTCAGATCACCTTCTTTGTTATTGTTTGCCTTTCCTCAGATCACGCGGCAGATCTTCGTTGCTGTAAAATTTCCTAATACGACCAAAAAAAAATGGCCATTTTCACCTTAGGAAGATTCCTCATTTCGCTGATGCAACCAGAAAAAAAAAAGTTGTGGAAGTCCTCCTTACTTACTTACTTGCTTAAGGCGGCGATATGTCTATAAGCTCTTCATTACCCAGCCACCTTAGTCATTGGAGCCTTATTCTTCTGGTTAAGTCGATGTCGCATTAAAGGCCGTACAGTTCATCGTTGTATCAGCTCCTTTCCTCACCGTCTTTGCAAATGGGACCGAAAATCACTCAAAGAATTTTCCTCTCGTAACAGCCAAGAACAAACTCCACTTTTAACAAAGTCCATACCTTTGCGCCTTAGTGCAGGACTGGATTCAATAAGGCCTTTTAAAGGGTCACTTTAGTTGTTCGAGAGAGGGCTGTGCTACTCAGCTGCCTTCTTAGTGCCAAGAAACAGCTGTTAGCAACAGTTATTCTTCGTTTGATCTCAGCTGAGGCCAGGTAGGCAAAGTCTCTAGGCAGCTTAAAGTTCTATCTGTCCACGGTGACGTTCTGTCCGAGACGTCGGTGTTGGTTGTCCTTTTTTGTTGACAACACATTCTGTCTTAAAACTGTCGACAGCGTCACTGACATCACGTTGCTTTTTCCCACTTGTGTCAATATCGTGGATGAATCCGCATAATTGGATGGACTTTTGAAAGATTGTGCCTCTGGTGTTGTCACGTTAGTTTTACACTATTCTTTCAAGAACAAAGTCGCATGTCACCGCGTTGCCTTGTCTGAATTCTTTTCTGAGCAGAGTGCGTTCTCCATCGTGGTCCTGTCATACGCGGCCTTCAAATCGATGAAGAGATGATATGACACGACTAATAAGAAAGTCTTCCGTTGTCCTATATTAATCCGTTTACGATGTACTCGTGCGTACTTGCATGTACATATTTGCCTTCAATATCATCTACCAATCAACAGAGAAACACAATATTTCTGGTTTTCTTTTTTTCATTTTATTTTACTTTTACTTTTACTAGCATTCACATCAATAAATCTTAAAAAATACTAACACTATTTACATTACTTAAAAATTGTAATCTTAAATCTTACATACGTTCAAGTAAACTATAATGTTAAACGTGACCAATTTATAACTGACTCACAAAAGAGGTTGATTGAATACTAGAGAATATACATCGAATTAAACTTACACTACATATACATATGTATATTGATCGCAATCCGACATTTTTTACGTACTTTCTTAAATATAATTTTATTATGAACAACATATTAAGTCTATGAGAGAAGTCTTTACGTTAATTGTCGTATTTTTATTTACTTGTTTTTAAATCAATAAGGTTTACTTTAAATTACATCACTTAGTTCCACTAATACTCCCTAGGAGCGTTAAGGTATATTTAAAAAAAAAGGCATATATTCCTATCGATCTTGTCGCAAGAAATTTAACAAAACGAGTCACACAAATAAATTTTTTGATACATTCCATGCGCAATGCACTATTAGTACATCATTCCTGGATGAACGCCTCCACTCCGTTGGAAATAAACATTAGGATTACTGCTTAGTGTGGGTTCCAGTGTTGTATATAGATTGGTCTCATCGGGTCGTATAAAAAGACCTGAAAAATATTATAGAGAAACCGGTAAAGTTGTAAAGCGTAACAGAAATAATTTTAAAACTTTTAAATAGTTATGAATCTGAAAATCTATAGGTCACTAAAGAAGGTTATATAATTAAAGGAGGGATCGGAAAATATGAGTCTTGTTAAAACAGGAGATTTTCATGTCATGAGTGTATAGAGTAAAAAGGTTAATAGTCCTTTTATATGCAGAACATAAGTAAAGTGTATCTTAATAGATTTATTAGACTTGTGTGAATCAAATATTAAAAAAGAGTTTTATAATGAGATATTTAGGAAGTTAGAAACCACGATTTTGTAACAAAAACTTTTAAACGGTTGTAGGATCTACAGATTCATTAATGCATAGAATATTCAATAAAAAAGTAAGCGGTTGTAAGCCAGAGCAAACGAGTTATGAACAAATGTTTTGTTAAGGAGGACTTCTTTGGTTCACCTATTGTATAGAGAGATACGTCAAGACAGTAACACCCTGGCGTTGAAGGTTGAAGTGGTAACTTCAATACCACGTCCAGTTTGAAGTATTTCGTCGTCAATACCAGTATTTCTTCAGGGTGTTACTACCTTGACAAATCCCTATATACAACAGGTGGATCAAAAGAAGTCCTCTTTTACATTGGTGACCTTGACGTGATAGTATCAGTTACCTTACAAATAGTCGTAGCGTTACCAGGGCTAAAACACTGGTGCGATCATTTATATTCGAGTATAGCTTTAAGTTAATATAGTTTAAAAATTGTAGGCTTAAATTAGGGCGTCGTGCCTTAGTGGTTAGTGCATTAGAGTACTGAGCGAGAGGTTTGAATCGCAGAAAACACCAAAACAGTTTTTCACATTCCCACCTCTCGCGATTGCCTGACAAACGTCCGAGAGTAGAAACTGTCATGAAAAAGCTTCTCAAAAAATGCCTTTTAGATATGTCTCTAAACTGTAGGGCCCTTCCATTTGTGTAGAAATATATGCATATGTGTAACATGCACAACACAAATGGTCGCTGGAAGCCTAGAGAATCTAGGCCCTGGGTCACATACTGTCTGTCACGCCAAGTATTTGTATTTTAGCTTTAACTTTCCGTCTATTCTCAGCAAGCTTTTCCTATCAAGAAACATAAGGCACAATGAAGGGCGAAGAGCTGTCAAGATTAGATATCAACTTGAAAAAGGACGGCCCTAAAAGGAAAACGACGGAACACAAAAAAAAAATTAAATCACTGAAATGAACTGAAACAATGCATCTAGTTGATCTATGTAGACAAGAAGAATGGTTCAGATGATATCGAGCCCGGACGGACATGAGCATCAAAACCACCGGTTAGAAGTCCCAAGGGTGACTTAACTGGATCTAGCAAGTCTAAAGGCGAAGCAGCTCTTGGATTACCGCAGCGTACACGGAACCCTTAGACAGGTGAAGCTTCAACATCACTACAGCGTTTAATCAAAGGCATAAATGACGAAAACAACGCAGCTCATCCCAAGGCATACTACGAAGTAAGACTAAGTGTGTTGAATCATAAGTCGGCGAAGTGGGAGAATTTTATCACCTCATAAAAAAGCTCGTAGAAGAACCAAGCACCGTAAAGTTCGATATGGAAAAATACAGCAAGTTAGAGGACAGGTTGCAGGAAGTTATAATTTTCTTAACTATCAAGCGGGATGAAGTAACTAAGTAGATACATCGTCGTCTGCGAGTACGTCATCTCAAAACACTAACAAGTTTTTTTCATGACTCCACGTCTCGCTCATATCTGACAAACATCCGATATGAAGTGAAATGAAAATGAAAAATAATTAAAGAGTCGAAAAAAGCTAGGCCCCGGTCCAAATGCAGTCTGTTACGCCAAATAGCTATGTATGTATTTGTATTTTTGTAACGCCCAAAAATGATGGCATATCAAAATTTGGACTTGGGTTTTGTTACCATTTCGTCCTTCACTTTTGGGCAAATTGTCCTTATGTAGACGTTGGCATCTCTTATGTTGAGTAATCGATTCGTCAAGAAAGATGTTTCCCTAGTATTTATACAGGATCCAAGATCAAAGGACTCAAAAACTATAAGTTGATCTAATCTGGCGTGCAAAATAGCCCTAGATCCGCCATCATCTGAAGGGATCTGGTGGCGATAGTGGTAGAAGTGCCGCTAACAATAGGCAATGTGAGGATCGTATTCCCTCCCGCTTACTTCCCAGGTGACACTGACGAGGTGCTATCCATAAAAACAGCAACCCTCATCAAGTACTTACGTATCGTCATCCTGCACAGACGAACGAGTTTGGCAGGAACGCCAAAACTAGACATTGCTCTGTATAGCTCATTTCTATTAATCCTGTCATATGCGGCTTTAAAATCGATAAAAAAATGGTGAGTATCGATTTGGACTTCTTGGGTTTTTTCCAGGATCTGCGGAGTGTGAAAATTTGATCGAGTGTGGACTTTCCTGGACTGCAACCACACTGATAGGGGCCGATCAGGTTGTTGACGAAGGATTTCAGGTGTTTACACAATCTATATGGCAGATAAGATCTTATACGAGATATTGAAGAGACTGATGCCTCTGTAATTGGAGCAGTTGAGGGGTCTCTTTTATGGTGGATCAAGTACTGCCGTAGCAAGAAGCCACAATGGATCATCGGTTGTGATGCTAAGTCACCTCAAACAGCATGGGGTATTACAGACAAAGAGGTGAGTTGCTTTTTGATTACTTATGTGCCAAAACATATGTATTTCAAAACATATATAGTTCAATGTGGTATTAAACAGGGGGATGTAATTCGCCAAAGAGGTACTCATAGCCATGCCATGTACAGACTCTGCTCTGAACAGACAGAAACAACAGAACTCATTTTTGTAAATGTCCAGGGGCCAAAAAAAACAAAAACAGATGTAATCATCTAACGCGAGTCTCTATAGGCCCAGCTGGAATCTAAGACATTATTGAAGCTTATCAAAAGCCCTCAATTATGCTTATGGTTAACCATTACACAGTACCTATTGCTATTGCAGGTCGCAGTGCACTTGGGCCCTATACATCACATCGTATCGTATCGTAACAAGAAAAAACACTACCTACTACACCGTGGACATCTAAATTTCTTTTTGTTAGCTCACTTATGAGATGAACCATCATCTTTATTCTTTTTCTCCATTTTTTAAAGCTCTATTAGAGCCCACGCATTTTCTATTGAATTGGCATCCGATGACTTGATAACCAGTCCATGGTAATGGTGCCATTTTGTTCTTTCCATTGACTATAACGTCTTCTGTGATGCCTTGGAACAGTATGGAAATGAAGTTTCTAATTCCGATTGTTAGAAGTTTCTATGACGAACATTTTGCTTCAATCATAGTCAACGTTCTCCTTATCCAACTGAAGCTGGCTCCTTGACAGTACTCTTAAAAGAGATACGAAGTTTTTTTTTTGTCTACCTTAGCTTCAGTATGAGATTCAGCTTGAACATCTCAATGATCATTTTGTCTTCCCGTTTTCTGGCTGTCCATTTTGATCCTCCTTTTATCGGAGCGGCTAGACAAGCGTGTAATAAAGTTGTTAGCTGCCTTATTTGTACACTTTTTGATAACTTGTGATGGAGTCGCCAGCACACTTAGACCAATGGTAGGTGCATTGTGATATCACGTAAATCATGGGGGAAAGTTTCTCTTTACCTACTCGTTAAAGCCAATTTGAGCTTCTTATGAAGCGTAGGAGGCTCTTAATGTCATTATTTATCAGGTCGCCTATATCATTGTAACAGGGAGCTCCTAAATGAAGCTTCCTTCTACGGAAGATCGCTTGGCAGAAACAAAGAAGTGAGGGATAATTTCCTCCTCTTCTTCATCTATGCAGCCTAGCCTTGTAACATGCTTGCCTATAAGACAATGTCCAGTGATGACACCTATTGTGGTGCCGATATGCAATCTATTGAGAGAAATCATATTCTTAGAGCGTTTCAGATCCAGTTTTGGCCAGTTTTGTCGCTAGACATGTGAAACCATTTGTCCACCTAAGATTTGTACTCTCGACAGCATCCAGCTTAAGTTTAAGTCTGCCAGTAGCGATTGGAATACCTAAGGTGCCTTCGTCCGGCAAGATGGGTATAGTTGTTCCTATTCTGGCGAGTTCATCGGCCTTACAATTCCCTGGAATGCCTCTATGCCCCGGCACCCAACACAGGTAAATATTGAACTGCTCAGCCATCACCACAAGAGACGAACGAAAGTCTAGGGCTACTAAAGAGTTTATAGAGGTCGATTCCAGAGATTTGATTGCTGCTTCGCTGTCTGAAAAGATGCGGATATCTCTAAGAGATATCACGTTTTTCTTAAGCCAAAATAGGGCTTCTTTGATCGCCATTAATTCGGATTTGGAAGACGGAAAGAGAGCTTAAGATTAAGCTTATCAGAGAAAACACCTGCATCAACTCCGCCTTTTGTTTTTGACCCGTCAGTGTAGAAGTGAATTGATTCATCTTCTAAAAATGCATCGTCCTCCCAGCGTGATCTGGAAGGGATGGTGACAAGGAAGTTCTTCTCAAAATTTAGACGTGGGATGGTGTAGTCCGTGTTTTCGGGTGAGATTTTGAATTTATTCAGAATAGAAGCGTGGTCAAATACTTTTCTTGACCAATGTTGGGTAGCTTCAAGGCGAACGGCTGCAATCGCTGCCATTTGCTTGCTAAATATATCAAGGGGTATCGGATGGAACATAATGTCCAGTGCCGCAGAGGGAGTTGTACGTGTGTTTGAAAGAAAGCCTCGAATCGTTTCTTTTATTTCACACTCATTGCTATTAGAACCTATTTAACTGTAGAAATGTGGGCGCCGTGGCTCTAGTGTCTGTGCGTTGGATCGCTGAGCGGGAGGTTCGAGGTTCGAGGTTCGAATTGCAGAAATCACCTAAAAGTTTTTTCACCGTCCCACCTCTCGCGAATGTCTGAAAAACGTCCGCAAGTAATAACTGTCAAGAGAAAGCTTCTCAATTTTCCTTTTGGATATGGCTTTAAACCAATAAGCCAATATAACACGCACAACACGAATGGTCACGAGAAGCTCGGCCCTGGACCACATACGTCTGTTGCGCCAAGTATTTGTATTTTATTTCCACTGTAAAAATTAACGAAATTTAAGTAGGACTCGAAATGAACCCATTTATATACATACGTATGCATGTAAACGCATGTAACAGTTCTTTTTCTCTTCCACATGTGGTAGCAATCGTCTACCAGTTTCTGTTGAATTTTGTTGTAATTAAATCGGTTGTGAGAAGAATTTCAAGCTGAGTGTATCAGCTAGTGTCATTTACAAAGGATATCATCAAAATATGTTTAGCTACATACAAATTCTCAAAGAATTTCCATAGAATACTTTGTTAATTTACTCTGTTTTATAAATGCTTCTGTGTATACCACGTTAATGGAAAGTCACTAGTTAAAGTTATTATGGTTAGGGAAATATACAAACGTCAAAGAAATCGCTAAGACCTACATACATGTGTATATGTATATGTACATCACATCTTCCTATGAAATCGAACATTTTTCTTCCGGTACAACTTCAGAACATTCCAGAATCATATCTTGCAGACAGATTCTTTCGCGTTATACAAGGGGACGAGTATGCTACATTTATGGAAAACAAGGTTGGGGTTCCTCACGGAAGTCTTTTCAGCCCGTACTGTTCCTGCACTCAGATTCGCTAACGATTACAGCTACTGATACTGATAAAAGTGCAGAATGTTGAATAATATGGCGCAAAGCTTTTAATGACCATGTTAACATCACCTATTAAAAATTTAACAACCTTCCAATTTTTATTGACAGTAAAAATTCCGTATGCAAATGAAGCACGCATCTGGGAATGCCAGATGCTACGGTTAGATGCGAAAGTTATGTGGTAATCCCACATAAAAAAGAATCGTTACATGATCGAAAATTGGAAAATATTCCAAGCTTATCGTACATAACAAAATGCTTTTGTGTAAGTTAGTGCTAAGACATGTGCGCCATATGTTAGCCATCATACCTATTTGGGGTTGTACAGGAACCAACAATTGACACGACTTGTCCCAAAAACGTTCGAAATTAAAGCGTTAGAAACATTGTAAATGCACCGAGATTTATTCGAAACGATGATATACACGGAGCCATAGGTATAGCTAACCACTGCAACAAAGCCATAGAAACTTAATGCGCAGACAAGAACGAAAAAAAATTGATTTAGTGCACTTGGATGTAGCCGGCTGCTCTTGGCGTTACCAGCAGGTGCTTCCAAACGCGTGTTTCATATCCTCAGTTAAACTGCTAGATAGGGCTAGCCCAGTAAAGTATTAAAGTAAAGTGCGGTGGTGTTTTTAACGAACAGGAATCTCACACTACCGTGAGCATGCTTGTTCGGTCCTCTAGTGTCTTTCAGAAGATTTTCATCTTATTTTAAAAAAAAATGCTGATATCTGATGCAGCAGACTATATATGGTCCAGGGCCTATCTTCTCGCGACCATTTGTATTGTACGTGTTATATTTTTTTTTTCTTACCTTAAGTTTCAAGTCATATCCGAAAGGCGCACTAATAAACTTTTTAATGACAGTTATTACTGTACGACGTTTGTCAGGGATTCACAAGAGGTTGGACCTAAAAAAACTTTTTGGTGTTATTTGCGATTCGAACCTTGAGTCTCCTGCTCAGGAGTGTAACGTACTAATCACTGAGCCACGGCGCCAACATTATAGGATTTCAGGTTGAGTCTCTTCAGTTGAGTCTCTTCCTCATTTGAAGAACTATGGCGTATCATAGTATTTATCGTAGTAGAATTGGACAAAGGAAGTTATTTACAAAACTTGATAGATCACTGATGAAAAAAATAATCTAAGTCACCCTGAGGTATAGAGTCTTGCTAGAGTCTGCCTACTAAACAAAGCTGTTACTCCCATTTGTAGGTTGAGGTTGAGGTTCTTTGATCATCCTTAAAATCAACATTTACTACAAAGAGCTTAGATCCTGTGTCAAAATGTCCTTGAACGACGTAAGTATGTAGGTGTAGAAATGTAGTCAAATACTTTTTTCAAAAATCTGGTGGATATTCACATTCAATTCTTCTCGTACATGAGACCTTTTAAAAAGGACTGAGGAAAAGTTTTTAATTAAAGAGTTTAAGACAGTTATGCCCCGATGATTTTCCGGTTGAACACTATCTCCTTTTTAACAAAAGCCTCTGTCAGTTAGATCACAAATAGCATATTTGTGTAGCTCATAGAATCAGCTACAGGGTTGATTTGTTTTTCATTAAAAGATGATTGCCCTAACATTGCTGTACGTTATCATTATGACCCTTGCGTACTAGATTTAGACTTTGTTTTTGACACTGAATTTTGCACAATAATCTTAGCCAGCATCCATATAAGATGCAGTTAGTGCAGAAATCAAAGCCACACGCCCATCATTTCGTCGTTTGTTTCACTGATTGGGTTCTAGGATAGTTGCAAGCTGACCCTTTGATTAACCTTAAAAATGTGTTCAGCGATGAAACCCAGTTTTGGCTTAGCGCATCTGGTAATATGCAGAATTGAACCATATGGGGGAAGGCCAGGAAAAAATATCTGAAATTCACCATTTTGTCCTGAAATAGGCTTGAGTGTAAGTTGATTAGAATTTAGGGCGTAATAAGTATTGGAAGAGAACTGTTGAAAGGGCAGAATGAAATTTTCTATTTCGCTGGAAAATTTTTTGGAGAACAAGCTATAGACTATACATAGGAAAGGGAAGAATCATTTCTACGGTGTTCAAGCGAGTCTATTGACACCACGATATTTCGGTCCCCTACTAGTTGTAGCGCACGGCTTCGAATTCTATTTAGCAGGTACAAGCGAGACAGGGCTTTGTACACGAGCTTGAGGCGGACGAACGCCATATCAAAAAGGTGAAATATTTCTTGCACTGTTTAAGAAATTCTAGACATTCAGCAGCGGTTATGCCAACGTCGAATATGTGGGCATTTCAACGTACAAAGGTTGCTCTTAACACACACACCATGAAAGCTAAGTGTTTCGGTTTCGCTGATCCAAGTGTCATTCATTGACAGTGGCTGGAGGTTTAAATTTTACTTAAGTGACAAAACAAAATTTATTTTCCGAAACATTAAATTTTAGTCTATTTTTGCTCCCCATTTTATCATGCTGTCAAGATCAGGATTTGATAAGTCTAGCATACGCCGCTAAAGTTCCGCTGCCGAAAACAAGGACATGAATCTGGAAACAATGGCAACAGATCATTAATAAAGAAACGGAAGAGAAACGGAGACAAAACGGAACCTTGGGGACACCAGAATTTATTTTGAGAGAAGGAGACTTGAAATCTTGATTTGAACTATCCGAAAGGTATCTATTAAATGTATTGGATCTTAAGGACATATCGTTTGATCAGGACTTCATTTGGCGATTAAAACTATAAATTTATTAAAATAATAATTCGACGAAAAGTTAATTTCAAGAAGTGATCTGTCACTTGGCCTCCAAGATCGTCCCATTTGACAACTCTCGATTATTACCCGTGGCACTGCGTAAGCAACGACTGTCGCCTTGTAATCAACATTGAAAGTGGCTCTCAGCCACCGTTAAAAAGTTACACAAAATCGGACGGACAGGCTACGTTTCGTTAGGATATGCCGCTGCGGTGACTATATGCCCGAAATCATTTTCGAATAAATGGAAATTATGGATTAAAAGTTATTTTTTATGTTAGTTTGTTAAATTAATTTTCTGCTACCGGGTTTAAAAAATCACCCCCTGTCTACTACACTACTTGAAAGCTTTTAAGTACAGCAACCCAGAAAATAAATGCATTTACTACTAGGAAATTTCATGAATTTTAGAAATGCAAGGAAACTAATAGAATTATATTGGTGTATACAAACCTTACCTGGATACCTTAAAGTTTGTGCTAAATGTGCCGGTGTCATCGACGTTATTGAGCTGCCTAGTGCCTTTAGGGTTGGTGGTAGTGGTGGAGATAATTGTGGCGGTGGGGGTTGTGGATAAAAACAAAATGGGTGCGTCAAATGTGCTGGAAAGTAATGGTACATACGTGTATAGCTCGGAGGTGCTGCTGTAACAAGTGCCACACGATCTATGCGCCCATTGAGCAAATATTTGTACAATTTTATAACATTGTTTGGCGTATATTATTATTATTATTTTTTTTTTTTAATATAAATCCACAACAAACATATACCAAATAAGAAAAACATTATATAGAACCATCACAAAATGTTGGAATGTATGTGTTTGATTGTTATGTATCCATGTGTATGTACATTTGTAATGTTTGCGTGAATGAAATGTTGATGATATGACGGGTAGTGACGATCAATTCCATGGAATGAAACATAAGTAAAAGAAATTTAAAAAAAAAAACAATTAAATCTAGGCCAATAAAAATATTTAATGTCTTAGAAATCCTAAGTCACACCTTAATGGTTTAAAGGGAGCAAATTAGCTAAATGATTGTAAATATTCACCAAAAATAAAAATAACAGAATATTTGATTCATAAAAAAAGGATTCATACAAAATAATATGACGTTCACTTTATGTAGGTACATAGGTGTAGGGTAGTAGACCTGGCGGTTCAAAAGAGTACACAATTAGCGCCGTTTTGCGCCATTAATAAATTTAGTAAAGTTCACTAAGCCCAGCCTGTTGATGTAGAAGATGAGGTCTCTTATCACTTCGTCTCACCAAGGTCGTCGAAAAGGGTACGTACCTAGAGTACGTTGTCTGAATCTCTCTAGCGCCAGACATTTGCAAACAAAGTGAAGAAGAAATTCTTTCTTACCGCAGAAGATATTATGAAGGATGCCAAGTTTGACTGCATGGTCTCCTATTGGCCAATGTCCTCTACTATGTATGTCCTATTCAACATCTGGTCTTGATCGGCTTAGTAACTCATCTGATTAAGGTTAGTTGGGTCAGTTAAAAGGCTTGTTTGATCTGATGTTGGCTAGTGATTATGAATGTTACTCTCAACCACACATAGCAGAACATTGACTCTTCCTCCCAGAGAGCCACTAAGAGCTGACCCTTGTCCGGCCAGATAGTCCGCTCGCTTGTTTCTCTCAAAATTACTGGGTCCTGGAGCCAAGACGAAGTTGTTATTTGATTGAACGCTTAGTTTGTTTAGTTCTTTCTGGCATTGTTCTATCAGGTTTTATGATATGGTAGTTAAATGAATGGGATAGAAACTTGGCTATCAGTGAAAATAGCAAGATTGTATAAGAATATTGGAAATGCTTGCAGTAGAAGGAAGCCTCCCGAATCGCGAGAAGCTCCGCTTGAAAGACACTGGCAATATTTGATAAACGGAAAGATTTCGAAACGTTCAGCTTTTCCAAGAATGCCCCGACTCCGTAGTTCATTCGATTACCTTACCGCTCTTCCATTCTGCTCTAGTTGGAGTATTTATTGAGAAAAGTGTTCTGTAGTTCAAAGCTGGCGTTTTGTAATGTCGAAGCAGGTGGTTTGGTACCGTCTCCAAGACTCTATAACCATGAGATACAGCGGTCCAGCATCCAGATTCTTTGATCCAGACTACTAAGGATAAACCTGTATCTTTGATGTTCAGTTCGAGAGGGATCCAGTGAAGGAATACTGTTAGAGCGTCCGTTAGGCAGATCTTAAAGCACCTGTGATTCTTGCACATGCTGCTCTCTGTTTCTTCTGTTGACATTGTATTTTCTACTTAGGACAGGCCACCAAACAATTGTTCCATAGATGGGATTCGGACGCACAGTGGCTGTTTACGTCCTAAAGGTCATTCTTAGCTAAAGGCTTCATTTTTTAAAGCCATTGTTTAATTTTTTATGCGAATGTTAAAAATTCATAATGTATTATGCAAGTAAACTCATATTGTATGTAAGGAGCCTAAATGTCAATCTGGTAGATGGTCAACAATGACCAAACCTAAAATTACTAGAAAACTGTGTGTGATAATGTACCAACCCACCTTTTTATGAAATTAAAGTCTAACTAACTGGTCGGCCAAAGACACTTAAATTATCTTGACTAATACTTGATCTTTATAGCTTACGCATACATGAGTTCCCGTATATCTGCAGTGAATTATATAATAACCTCATGTGTTAAATGTACTCGTATCTTTATAGGTGCTCAAGTTCAGACTAAACATTACCATATTGCTCCAATAACCCCCTCTCGCAGTGTGACCCAATTTGCCCCTTCAAATGAATATGGTACTGACCATCATTAGATCTCACCTACTTGTACTTTTAAAGCCATGCTTACATGATTACGTTCTCAGAGTCAAAGTGCATGTAGGGACCGAACTTAATCATTTTTCCCATCTTTGGGTGAGATTCCTCGATATTCGTGGATATTCCCCTTAGGAAGTTATAAAATTGCCATCTAGATACAATTTTGTTTTGAACTATGCTACACATTTGCCGTTAGAATGTTCGTTTTTGGGTATAGCAGATAGTTCTTTCTATTTTTTTTTTCCCCAGTAACAAAAGAAATCTGTACTGTACGGTGCAGCATTCTGGCGTTGAAAACAGAACGACGATGATGATGTCCCATACAATGGATGAAGGCAGAGGAAATAATTTTGATCACCTTGTTATGGTCACGCTTCGTGTATTCCTCGCATGAAACCCTGAAGCGTGCCCAATTAGGTTAAGCTCTCCTGTATCATTTCGCATTCTGATCGTCGTCTTCGTTTTCTTCTTTTTTACCAAGCAAAAGCGAATCTAGCTACCAATTATATTGAGGCAACAAACCACAAGCAACGTTTGTGAATTCGATACAAGTCTCCCATGACTGCAATAGATACTTTTTCTTTTCTTTTACGTTTTACGTACACATGTAACTTTCCGTGCAAGTCACAGCCCATTCATCAGTTCCAGAGGTCTAGCTAAGTATAGGTAAGTTTGTTTTGAGTTTTCATCATTTGTCGACTTTCGATAACAAGATACATTCTTTGCATTTTAAAAGAAAGGTTGGAATTGTTCTCCTTTTATGCGTAAAAGGGTACAGTGGACAGTGGAGTCATGTCGCTTCTCAAGAATGAACTTTAGAAAAAGTTCGGGTTTTACTTGATCAATATTGGTATGACTATTAGAGAGCAAGGTGATAGCAGTTGAAGCGATTATCGGGAGATAATCCTGGGATCTACGAAACTATCTCAGATATCGGAATACGCTAATAATCCAATGAAGATGGGGCAGCTGTTGGTTTGTTTTTAAAATGAATGTTATACCAAGGCTGGCAACATCATGTACTCGAAATAAACAGATATGTAATGTCAACCTTCGGCAGTCAGTACAGTTCGGTACACTTGAACAACGCTGGAGAATATTGAAAAATTCTTTTCAAAACGAGTGCTCTATTGGAAAATTTTTAAAGTTGGATACCAATGGATAACAAAAGCTATCCGCATACTCGCACGAAACGCACAGATGAACAAATTGGAACTGTTGCCGAAAGTAATTGTGAAAACTCAACTTGTTGTAGAGGTTAACAACTGAACATCTATCGCACTTCGCTGAGTAGATTATGGCATAGAATCTTCGGATCATATGCTAACAAGATCCAACTCACTCAAGAGGTTAAGCAAAGTGGTCATCCGCTTCGTTATCGTTTCTCTTTATGGGCCTTAAATCAGTTCGGAAATGACATCGATTTCGGTCCATCTTTTCGGACAAAACTCAATGACGAGATCGGTGCTAGCTTATGCGTCGGTTGCTGGGTTGGTGGTAATTTCGCTTGCAACATGTACTAGACTTCAATGAAAGATCTATCTCGGCTGCACGGGAGCTTTTTCAAGTAATCATGGCGCTGCTTAAGATGCTCTGCTAGAACTTACACCCCTTACATAGGCTATACTAATACAGAAATATATTCTCATTTACAGGTAGGCTTTCGGTATTATCCACACTGTGAGTTTAATTGACTTGCGTGGTACGTATCCTACGACTTTGGTCTCTTGAATATGTCAACTTCTCATGAAAAAGGCAACTGCGAAGTCCCCAAGTTCAGAACTAGATATCATCTGCTAGAGTCTGAGTCAAGCTGAATTTGGCTGTTGTCGAATTTTCGAAGATGGCTCCAAAAGTTGGTTAGAATGGTGTCCTTGTGCAGGATGACACGAGAAGACCTATAGTGAGGAAGAAACCTCTCATCGGGGTGTCTCTGTTAATGAATTAACATATGTATGAATAGAATATTATTAACATGTCAGAATGAAGAGCAGTGGCCCAAGATGGCTACTTTGAGGTACCCCAGAGGTGGCTTTAAAAGGATCAAATACTGAAGACTTAAAACGGACTGAATACTGGCGCTCATGTATGATTTGTTCCATGAAACAAACTCTGAGGAAAAACCCAAAGATATAAGCTTGAAAATTAGGCACAAATTCAGTTGGTGGTTGGTAGTTGCTTAGTGAACAAATTTTCTTGGAATAGGAGAACATTGTATCAAACAGGATGCTTTCAAAAAATTTGGGAATGCAAGAGCATTCAGTTATGGACCGACAAGTAAATATGTCACTCTTTGCATTCTTTTTCGTGATGGGGATGATGTACGAATCTTTCCACAAACGAGAGAAGGCTCTCTGAAAGATCAATAATTGAAGCCGGGCAGTGAGTGGATGGATTAGACTATTTACATACTTTTTTTAAATTCTGGAGGGCAAACTACTCGTATCAGGACCGAGCTTCAAGATTTTCAATTTTGTTAGCGACCATCGACTGTGTAATATCAACTGCTGCTAGGAAAGTATACGCGGAATAGTTCATGTAGGAAAAATAATGCATCATGATAAAACTGTTGATTTAGTTTTGTCAAATTCAAATTTAAATTCTTCTTGAAGGTTGCTGCCTTATGTAAAGAACGTTTAAAAACATCACAATACCAGGTGCAAAAGTGTTTACATGCTTTCTACCATGTACCTTTGAGGTGCGAGCGCTGTGGCTTAGTGGCTAGTGCGTTGAGGTTCTAAGTTTGAATCCCAAAATGCACCGAAAATATTTTTCACAGTTCCAACTCTTCCGAAGGTTTCACAAACATCCAAGAGTAGTAAATGTCATGAAAAAGCTTCTCAATTTGCGTTTCGGATATGACATTAAACTGTTGGTCCCTTCCATTTAAGCGAGAAAAAGTAACATGCACAACACGAATGGTCGCGTGAAACTAGACCCGGACTACTTACGATCTGTTGCGCCAATAATTTGTACTTTTTTTTACATACTTTTGAACAGGTCCATCGTTATTCGGCTTTGCGTCGAAATTAATACATGTTCCCACCCATATCTAATCTAAGAACAGTTTTTCAGTACTATGATCCCAGCGAATAAAGTTGTTATAAATGCCTTCAGTATGTTAGCCAATACATCACAATTTAATTCATTTAATCATTTTTCTCTCGTAAAATTGTTTGACCTCCACAATTCAACCAATTTTGGAAGAACTCGAAAAAAGTAGGTCTCGAAATTATCTTCGTCTGCTGGTTTATCTGTTCTTCGACTGAATAATTAGCAAAAGCTGAAGTAATATGATTCCAAAGTGTGTACATATGTATATGTATAATGTGTGCTATTTCTTGAGAAATGCTATTTCTTTTGGGTCAAAAGTATACAACGAGGTTATTCCGAATCGTACGGAGAGTTAAATTCCGAAAGAAAGTTGTACCCCTCTTATTCATAAGACATGACAATTAATACTGAAAGTAAGTTACTCAACTAAGAAAGCTTATGCAAGTCGGGTTGCTCTCTGAACCAACGGAATGAAAATAATTCGATGTTGAGTCCATAATGATTCAAAGATTTTACTTTTCCTTCACAACGATAATTGACTAAAGGAACTCGGCTAACATCGAGGCTAGCTACTACTGGGAGCTCTGTCTAGATAATTAATCAGACTGCGTTGCATTAGCCGCAGAGTAATAGCTTGCAATCGCATTAGGTGATTCGCGGGTTCTTTCACCAGACCGGCGCTTGTTTAAATTGTTATCGCTTGTTATCTTATCAACCGATTTGTTTGCTAGTTCTTCTATGTCTTAGATGAAATATTTGCGTAGAATCTAAGGTGAGAAGGTCCTGGTCAGCGGCACAGCAAGTGAAATGTGTGTTCGTGTACCTCTTTATCGCCATGGCCACCATGTACATATGTATATCCCCTGTGCTTATCTTTATTTTTGGGGTATGATAACGCAACATATTATGCCTTGTTGTTATGCCAACTAAGCCATATACGGAATATCTGTTCGGTATTTCCTTTATCGTAGAGCTGCCAACATTTTCTTCTAATCAAACAAGCTTCTAGTGAACTCCACATATTCTTTGCCTTCAAATCCTTAGTTCTAGTACCTACTTTCATGTTGCAAAGTGGAATTTTAATTGTCAAGTCGACTCGTTCAGAATCAAGTGGGGATCATTCCCTCACCAGCTCGTCAGCTTCCTCATTTCCTGAAACGCCATTATGTACAGGCACCAAGCAGAGCTTTAGATTATTCTGCGTACCAAGAATGGACAGCTCGTCACTTTTCTTGCTGTCTGACGGTCAATGAAAAAGGTAACATCATCGCGTAGTATTGCCTTCATCGCAACTTTTCGGACAACTATTGTCACGCCAAGACCTCCGGTTGGAAAACTTTTCTGTAGTCTGGAAGCCGAAATGACTTCAAATTGAGCATTTCAGGAAATATTCCTGGATCCACCCGTAGAGATGGAGATGGAGTAGTAGTTCGGTGGGATATTAGTTTTCCATTCTCCCGACTAAGAAATTTATTTGAAACAGTCTGGTCAATGTCCTACGGTCGATGACCTTACTCGCAGCTAGCCACCAAATTAAGCTGCAAAATGTCAATATGAGTGTCACAACTGATGAGTAGATCCAGAAAACGACTTTAGATTTGGGCCTCCAGGTTTTTCAAAATAGTTTACTGTAAATGTAAGGAGCTATCATACCTACAGCTTTCCATGCTCTTCCCTTGTCTCTAGTACCTTGTTTGGTTTATATTTAGCTCCCTCAGAGATTTTCAGAGGAGTGCCCTCAATTGATGGAATTTTTAGTTCCGGTATTATTCTCTTATTCGTGATGTGATATATATACGAGTATGTAAGATGCATACTCCATTTCAATTTCCTTAATCCGACATGGTACTTCCCTGAGTTTATTTCGAATTTTCTTAAAATCCTAAACGACCCAAATTTTATTGCTTCATTCCAATTCAACTACCGTCAGGAGAGTAGTCGTATCAACGGTCAGATTTATTTATAAAAATGAGCCTCGATTCGGAATCAATTTAAAACATCAAATGAGCGCAACCATTTCCTATCTGCATGATATTAAAACAAAACTGAGGTTAATCCTTAGATAAATATTTGTCAAGCCCTAGCGTGAGTGAGAACTTTTTCAATCTCATTTCATTGCTATAATCCAAGATTATACACAGAACGTTTCATTAAATTAAAAAAACAGAGGCGTACAGCACACATTTTGACGCATATACGATCAGAATGTGGGAATAAGCCGCCTAATCCTACTGAAAAATGAAAGAAGTGGGCACAATATCAAAGAGATTTTCTAATTGATCTTCAAAAAATAAATCCATTACACGATAAATCTAAATTCCATGTCAACGTATAGCGTAACCACTTACTGTCTCAGGAGAATTCCTTTGAATTCCAATGCTGCGGAACCAACAGCTACCACTCAGACTCACCATCCAATCAAAATGAATTCATAAGCGCACTAAAAACATCAAAAGCCAATTTAATTACAACTTGTTCGTGTTAAGTGTCTGGTAAAGAAAATGTATCTTATCAACAACAGCAACACTCTCCAAAATGGTAATTACGAATTTATTTTTTAACCACGTCGCGGTAGTGGCGCAAGTACGTATTGAGTTGCATAGACGACGTGCACTGAGGAAGTTATGCAAAGAGAATAGCCCTAAATAATGGGTCTTACTTCACAAGTAGTACCGCACTCCATTATTGTTCCTAATTCAAGGTTTCCCATTACAGTAAATGCACTTAGTGCACTCCATAGTCAGCCAACGGTTGGTACATGATATGATCATCATGATCTTTAGGGTATCTGAGAGATCACCATCCATGGTTGAGGTCTGTGTCTTTATCATCATCATAGTCGTAGTCGTCGTCGTAGTCGTAGTCGTCGACGTTGGATGCAGTGTCGAAACAGTAAGCAGGGGCAATGTATAGAGTTCAAATCGAGATTGGAACAGGTATGCTATGTCAGAAATTTACTTCGTTGGAAGGGGGGCGTGTTAAGGTACATGGAGAAGCGACACCTTGACTTTGGTTGGATTTTATGGGGTCCAAGTATCATGGACGTATGAATTTACTTTTTTTCTTTTTAATTATTTGTTCAATGATGATAAGGAATCTTATAAGATTAATAACGATAGTGAAATGGGGGTTTAAAAATTGTGAAATGTGGCCTCTGAGTGAGGATAGTACATACATCGTTGTGAGTGCAGTTGGAGGATTGATCGAAGCAACAGAGTCTTATGCCAGGTCATTAAGTTAGTGATTAATGTAGACAAGCGAAAGTAACTATTTTAGATAATTTGCTAACAATTTTAGTTACTTACTCATAAGGAGAAAGGAGTGTTGGATAGTTAATTTATTTTCTTAGTTTTCACGACAATTGCAAGTACTGAGCCTGTGGCTTGATGGCAGTTTTAGAAGCTGTGTGGAGCTGCAATATGTAAATGAGTCTTGAAGATTAGTGGGGGTTGTTGAAATACCAAAAACGTTCACGGGAAGAACATAGGCTTCTCCAAAAGAAGAAAAAAGGGCATGAGAAGCGGTCAAAGATATTGAGAGAATATTCTCCAGGAACAGGTGTTACCAAAATTTAAAAAGAACTTGTCAACCCCATATAGCAATACGTTGAGGTGAACAGGCAAACCTTATAATAAAATCACAGTCAGTGCTGAGAATATGAAAAAAAATTCTCCTGCAGACTGTATAACTGCGACGAAAACCAACATACCGCTGTCAGGCAAAATGAACCATTCAACATAGTCGATGATAGCCAAATCTTCCGTCCACCTGACCAAAACGAACTAAGGATAGCAATAACCAAGCTTAAAGGCTCCTGGACCTGACGTCCTACCGGCCGAGCAATTGAAAGCAGCAGGAAATTACTTGGTAGAGAGCATACACCAACCAATTTACAAGATTAAATAAACAATCGCATTTGCTCATGGACATTCAAATAAAACTACAATACCCTTCCACTCATACCTATGCGGCATCTCCATCGAACAGTGAATTCAAGTTTCAGTAATTTCATGGTCAAAATCCTACAATCTTAAGAAAGCTTCTTGAAATCTGAAAAATCATGGTATGTACTTAAGGGTATGCATGGTTGGCTTTGCGGGACAAGACGAACAATGGGGCACATCTGTGCAGAGATGTAGATATTACCAGTGCCAGATAAAGCTTTGTATATTGAACTGTGTATAGAATCTCCACAATTCTGACCATGAACTGATTCGAGAGAACAAAGAACTGTATTGTATGGTTGAACTATTGGCTCAAGCTTACGGAATGACTAAATAATTCTTTTAGATAATGCATTCATCTGAAACTAAGGCTACATTCTTTTAGGTATCGCACCTCGATGTTACCGCTGCTCAGCTGCTAGTATCTGCAATGAATTGCTTTATGGACTATCTTTAAAATCAAGAAAAAATATGAAGAATGTTACAATCCGCTTGCAACCGATCGTATGATGTGTTTAAAATATCGCCCTTCATTTAGTCGTACCCCCAAAAAGTGGGCACAACATTTTTCAATTCGAATTCTTCAATTCTTTTACAAGCCTTGCCAAAAATTAGTACTCTACGAATATGTTAATCAATGAGAGAGCTGGAGACCAAGTACAACGGTTCGTTCTATGATCCTGAAGAAATATCTAGACAGTTTATCTTCTATGGACAACATGACACCGTACGTAGATTTCACAAGACCTTTCTCAATCACAAAGAAATAAAACACGTAATCCATCTCTGTGTACACATATAGAAGAAAATGGATTTAAGTAGGTGTAGGCTCAGGTATCTTCTCAGAACCGCTGTGCTGGTTTCATTTATCTTAAATACAAATTTCTCAGACGACAATTCTTCCAGGACGAAAAAAAATACCCAGTCGACCAGTAAACAATATCTTAAATTACATGAAATCAACTGGATGGTTTGCAAGTTCATCACAAGTAAGAAGTTAAACCATAGCTACAGAAGAACGTTTACCAATGCGGAAGGGACATACATTATATCCCCTCTGTGTATCTGTATTGACCTAAGTGTGGCGTTGTGATTGTGATTTTAGGCCTCTTTGGAACAGTCAAACACTCGATTGATGGTTAGTATCAAGAAGTCTAGATAGCAACTTTCATCTCATGCCCAAGACATAAAGGACAGAAGAATTGTCATGGCATCCGAAATCGTTTAGCCGTAGTTCACTTCAAGACCAAATCAATACGTTGGTTCATTGCCTCTCCCGGTACGGTGGAAATGACCAATGATGCCGACATTGTCATCGTATCCCAGCAGCTGAATTGATTTGTTGAAGATAATGCCTTCCTATTATATCCAGTAATAATAGAAAATAGCAGAAATAGAAATGGGCAGGTATGACCGACTTTTAACAGAAGGCAGTTTTAATGGCGTTCTTTTCTCATACCATTTGGATCCACGATTCTATCAGAGATTTTTACCTCCTCTTCAAAAAAAAAAAGATTAACGTCTACCTTTTGTGTGATACCTAGATATTTCAAAACTCAAATTCAAGTCCGTCGGTTTAAGTTACTAAACTTAATTTTTGGTTAACTTAATTCATAACTTCGTGGGCGTGTGGCTAGTAGGTGGACTTCTAAGTGGGAGGTTCGAAGTGCGAATCCCAGAAAATACCAAAAAAATTGTTTACGGTCCTCATATCGCGAATGTCTGACGAACGTCCGAGAGTAATAACTGTTCTGAGAAAGCTTCTAAAAAAAGTCTTTCGGACATGGCTGTAGGTCCATTTCATATAAAATAACACGCACAACACGGCGATGAGAAGATAGACCTTACGTACATACGATCTGTGGCCTATTTCACCAACTTACAAATTGTAATTTACAAGCACTTTTTCAACAAATTTGTAGAAAAATCGATTTATTCTGTTTCACAAAATATTTGTGCTACAAAATTGTAGTTGTAGTTTACAAAGGGAAATTTGTAGAAATTTCATTATTTCCGTTTCACCAAAAGTTAATTTTCTTTGTTGCTAACAAGTACAAATTTGTTAAAATTCATATTTTTTTGTAAGTTTGTGTTTCACGAAATCAAGAAATTTTACAAATTTGTTCAGTTGCTGAAAATTTCTTACAGTAGAAAGATCGTGTGTCGATTTAATCACAATTTGTATTTTTCGAAAGAAATCGCATTTCAAACCTAAAAATGTCCTTACGTCGAAGGCATAGTAGCACTGATAGTGTTATAAGTGAAGATTTTGTGCTTAATAGGCCAAAAAAGTATATCGTAATAATTTCAGATTCTTTTGTTTTCAACGAAAAGTTTCGGTTAAAACGTGTTAAGGCAGAGGAAATAATAAGACAAATTGGACCTAGGATTGCAAATCAGTCTGAAAAAAACTTTTCACTGACACCGACACAGCAATTTCTAACAGCTTTACATTGGCTTGGAAATGGTGGACAGTATCACGGGATCGCAGACATGCACGGTATATCTAAATCTACGGTATGCAGAACTGTCCATCGTGTTTGTTCAGCCATTGTTGATGCTTTCTTTGAAAATACTGTGCGTTGGCCAGAAAAACACGAAGGATTCGTGAACGGTTCTTTAATATTGTCGGTAAATATAATCTACCTTACAAATCCATGTACTTGAGATTATGATTATTATTTTCTTAAGGTATGCCATTTGTTTATGGATAATTAAAATTGATTCACCTAACGAGTTCGAATCAGCGTATGTCGATAGACACGGCAACCACTCAATTAATTGTATGTTGGTTTGCGGTCCTGACTATACATTTTATAATGCATACGTTAATTGGCCCGGTAGTACTCCGGAGAAGCCCGTTATTTTCAACATTTCGAAACGGATTCCGGCATTTTCCTCACTGCGGATATCCGTTAAAAGATTGGCTGATGAGACCGGTCACAAGAAAGTCATCTCCAGCATCGATCGCTATAATAGAGCCCATAAATCAACGCGAAGGATCATAGAGAATGCGATCGGTATTCTAAAAATAAAATTTCCTTGCCTCAACCATTTGAGAGTTAAACTAAGAAGAGCAATTCAAATTATAAAGTGCTGCATAATTTTGACGAACATTTCCCGAAAATTGAAATTGAGAATTGCCAACAAGCGATGAAGTAGAAGAAGAAAACCTACATGATAACAACTTAGACGGCGAAAACACATTGAGTTAAATTTTAAACTATTTTTCTTGAAACTAAAAAAAAATAAAACAACTCGTAGCTTCAAAAACATAAATACATATATTCATTTTTGTCCTTGATGATATTAGTTAGAGAGCTTACAAATTTGTGAAAAACAGTTGTTGTTTACAACTTTGCAAAGTAAATGGTGAACCGGCTTTTTTTTTGTATTTGTAAATAACAAATACAATTTCCCTTAATTTTTTTCTCTTTTTAACAAATTTGTTGGAATTAAGTTTGTAGTTTGTGAAACAGAAAATCAGTAAACAAATTTGTAAATGTAATCAACAAATACAAATTTGTAATTGTACTTGTAATTTGGTGAAATAGACCACTGTTGCGTCAAATATTTGAATTTTTATTTGTAAATTATTTCACTACTTCATTTGTTTGTGTATATTGAGTATTTTACAATATTTTCTCAGTACTCACTATTTAAAAAGCTAATCTGACACTTCCTCCAAAATTCCACAACAAAGGCTTTCTGTTTATTTTTTAAATCAAAATTGGATTAAAGAAACATTTCCTATCAAATTCAGATTAATTGCCCAAGCGTACAAAATTTAGGTTTATTATTGTCCATAACAAATTTCTTGGCTGGCGATGAAGCTTTAACTGTGATATTTTGCGTTTCACGCATATTTGGATTAAAAATGTGCATTAATTATGATGTTAATGCTTTTATTAATATACATACATACGAATAATGCAACGAGCTTACTGTTTTCCTTTGTTTTATTAACAAATTTTGAAAACAATTCGGTGATAGATTGATTGGATTTCAAAGAGCACATCATATAAATGACCTTGTACACATATTAATCAAACGTCGCAACTACTAATGCAATGTGTCGATTAAAAATATGTAGTATTTATTTGGTTTTAACTGAATAATTTTTTTTTTAATTTTGAAGACCGCTATATTTTGTAAAAGTTCGTAGTGGATTACCAATATGATTGGTCGATAAAAAATTACGAAATCGAAGGAATCTGAGAGAAATGGATTTAGAAATAGAAAAAAGTGGCTTGAAAGGACAAGGGTGAAACTTATAACACTCTGCGAAATCATAGTAACAACTTCTATGCAGTTACTTACATTCTTAGTATAATTTGATAATTGATTACTTGACACCTTTGAATCTCTTAACATTTGCAAGAAAAAAACGTCCGTAGACCTCAGGGAAATCTACAAGAAAACTGCAAAGAAAGTGATAAAAGGGAGGCAATAAGAAAGATATGCAATTTATCATTCTTAGCTCACCTCACTTCTATTGCTCTGAGGAATCAGCTCTCGTAGCCTAGG
The DNA here is from genome assembly GCA_946965025.1 of Blera fallax. Classification (NCBI taxonomy): domain Eukaryota; kingdom Metazoa; phylum Arthropoda; class Insecta; order Diptera; family Syrphidae; genus Blera; species Blera fallax. Next base: position 25,660,319 of record OX337245.1, read on the forward strand.
AATATGGAAGTCAACAAGTGTAGGTACACTGAGAAGACGATTGAGAGATACTTAAGAATTTCTGAGCTTCTTTGGCTTTGAACTCAATAAGGGTCTCAGTTGCTAAAACCATTTACTCACTAAAATCGTTGAAGTACGTCAATTTCGTTTAGATACATCTTCGTTTATGTAAAATCAACTATTTTGGAAGTTCGCTGCTCAACTCTTTTATATTTGAAGGGGTGTGCAAAAGTAACGATGAAAACCTTAATTTTTGGATCACCGTGGAGCACCTACCGGTCATGTTAGTTCCAAATGATATCAAAACTGTAAAAACCGTTTGAAAATTATGTCGAGACCAAGTTGTTCGCTCTAAGATTCACTAAAAGTTACGTTGAAGAGTTTACTGGGAAAAATAATGGCGCAAGCACTTACTTTTGCCAAAACCTTAAAATATGTAGAAAGCTATCTACTCCAGTATTCATCAATCCATACTGTTTTACAGTCTAAATACACTGGTAGGCATAAAAGGTCGCGTAGCAATAAAATAAAGAAATCTTTGCTATGATGCATTCCTTATATTGTAGGTGCAACTTTTACAGGACATTATATTGTGCGTGATATTTTAGCAATTTCGCTTCCATACAGAGGTTTTTCTAACAGTAGCTTTTAAAGACCGTGAATCTATTTAGCTTTCTATTGCTTTGAGAAATGGTTGGAATTTTATTTTTATTTTAAGATAATTCCAACCACATTTTGTTCTTCAACTATGCCTTTAGGTGTTATAAGGTTAGCTAAAGTCATAGTTTTACATCTGAATATATTCGACTAGGAGACGCTTCAGTCAAAAACATAGACGATAACCGAAAGGAATGTAAGTAAGTGGAATATCGTGATCGGGTTAGATTATCTTACTTCTGTTTAATTTTGACATTAGATCCAGTTGGTCACAAATGTGGAGGGCGATTGAAAATTCATAATTAGCTACAACTGGAGGAGCACAAGACTTAATTGACCAAATTATCGAACAGCGTACAACCACAGTTGTTGATATACTTCTATTCTGTTAAGATAATCATCCGTTTATGCCAAAGAAACAATTCATCAGGTTCTCATCCCAACACAAAGGTAATGGCGAGATTCTCATCATGAGAACTTCTATTGAGTCCTTATTTTATGGTTGTATTTCCGTTCGAAGGCATAAAATAGCAATCTGCTGTATATTCAAGATTACATGAGCTCAAAATGATATGGATATTCTACTGCTTTAATTTATCATTTTCCAACATTAATTCAATAATTTTTTCAAACTCTTTTGCACTTCCAAATGGGCCCCTACTATTTTAAAAATGAATCTGACAACAATTTTATACTGAATACAGTGTTCTACAGAGGTATGGTAACTTTTTTTTTGTGGCCACATTTGGAAGACTTGGATTTTAATGGGGTTTCATTCCTACAGGACGGTGCCGTTATAAGCTGTTTTGCTTTCTTGCTAAGACTTAAGCATTGGGACTGTTTTTATGAAAACTTTTAAGGCCTCTTGCTACTCCAACGATCCACAAACAATTGACAATGTTCTACAGAGTTGAATCGATGGGTTAGCTAACTGCCAAGCTACCTGCTGCAGCTTTTGCATAAAATTATTTTCCATAAATAAATTATTAGAAAGCTCATATGTGAATTTCAAAAACAGATCGTAAACATTTTTTTGTAAGTCCTTAGCTGAGCAAAGCTGCGTATACTACTTATGTACGCCATGTGTAAAGAAACTAGGAAGGTGCCTTAAGGAATTCTAACAAATTACGTTGTAAGTGTGTGTAAATTTTTCAAAATTTTTCTGAGTGACTCCATCGACTATTTCTCATACGCAAAAAGTTATTAATCACGGATAGCGACGAAAGGAATACTACTTTGCCACTAAGCCACTATCCATTGTGATACCATATGGACCATGAGGAAATAAACCAATTTGAGGCTCCTAACATGTATTTATGTATACTATCAGATCGCCTCGACCATTTCATTTTTGCATATTCAACAGTGCAATCAACTTCTTATAAAACTTGGGATCCAGCTTTGGCAAAATCTTTTTGTGGCTAGACACGTCTTACCATCTGTTCAGTAAGATTGATTCTCTCGATAGTATCCAGCTAAAATTTAAGTTTGTTAGTAGCATAATTTCCACTTTTCTAAAAGGATGGGTGTAGTAGTTCCATATCTGGCGAGTTCATCAGCATTAGAGTTTCCCGGAATATACCTATGCGTTGGCACCCAACTGAAGTGAATATTGTACTACTCCACCACCTCTCGGAGAGACAATCTGTAGTCTAGAGCTGTTAATAAATTTAGGGAGATGGATTCCATAAACTTGATTGCTGTTTGGCTATTTGAAAAGATGCTGATTAACATAGCGAATATCACGTAGCGTGCAAAGGCAGGCTAAGATTAAGCCTATCGAAGAGCCCACCTCCACCAATCCCGTCGTTGGTTTACGAGCCGTCGGTGTAGAAGTGAAAAGCCGGATAATGGGTAATTAAAACTTTCGTATCACCTATGGTTATGAAAAATGACATCATTCTACCTTACGTTCATGGTTAGGTAACGTGATTTCATGTTGCAGCTTCTTCGAAACAGAAAGTCGCCATAATATGTCTCCTGTCTAATTCTAAATCATATGCATCGACACACATAAGCGCACATAAAATTGTGTAAAGTTAGTTGAACTCTCTGATTAACCGAAACAATGCAAATTCAAAATATTATAATTTAAAATGCGCAACTTTAAGCAATTTTATACAAAACTATTTCTATTTTATTTGTTCGTAAATAAACAGTAAAACAAAATTAAACCTCAAACTAATATCCCATTCCATGGTAAACAAATGAAATTCAAATTTAGAAATGCGGTCATTCAGTACAACGACTTCAAATCTGTGAATGTATCTTTCCTCAATACGTTACCACATTCATTTCAAGTGAACGGATTTCCACAATTTATTGATCTTAACTTTTCCAAATTTGGGTTAAAATTTGAATTATAAACTATTCGTATAAAGCTTCTAATGAATACGTCACAAAATGCGCATATTATTTGCAGTATTTACCAAGAGCCGTTGTAAATCTTCAAAATCGGAGATTGGATAATCATATTTGTGATATGCAAATGCATCAATGGACTAAGATTTGATTGGAATTTCAAAGCGAATCCATTGATCTAGCACGAACGAAGAGAACCATGCTATTGAAGTAGGTTATGAGTTTATTTGGTTTCTGGGTTTCGCATTGAACAATAGCTGTAAATGAAATAATCTTAAGGAAAAAATAAAGGGGGAAATGATTTCAAAACAGAAACAACAAAAGCCATACATACTCCTAGTGCACAATAATCTTTTATGAGTTATGGAATCGTATTGGTCATGTGTGTATGCACGCTGAAATAACAAACGCCATTGAGATACTGATATACTTGTACGCCTTTCTTTCGGTCGATCATACAATTTTTTTTTTGTATCTTTTTTTTACATAAATGATCTATTTATGTTTATATAATTCGTCTTTCTCTAGAATATAACCCACAGATGATTGATGTTGTTAGCCTTTGAAAAGAGACGAACAATAAGCTTTTGTTTAACTTACCTTCTTGGAATGATGTGATTTTGTAACGTGAGAACAGAACATGGGATATCCACCGATTAGAAATGATATATCTGGTTAAGCTTTCATATACATATGTACATATGTACATTTGCTATATCGATACGTCTTTAAGGTTTTTATCACAATACGAGTATTGTAGTGTACTGTACTATGCTACATCAGGGCCCCTTTTGGAAACCGGGTCATGCTGGAACAGAAGGTTCAAAAGGGGCCCTGATGTAGCATAGTACAGTACACTACAATACTCGTATTGTGATAAAAACCTTAAAGACGTATCGAGAAGCAGAAGGTTTCAGGCAAGGTAAGAAACTATTAAATAGCTGTAACCGAAAAAGATTCGAAGCATACATCAGCGTCAGCAAGAATAATCATCCTAAAAAGATTCATAACGAGGCACTGCAAACTCAAGGAACACGTAAGGAAGATGAGAGACACCGGAACACTTTCCGAAATCTTGCGGGGCTCTGACTCATAAAAGAATGAAATATATGGGACGTATGGCATCCTTGGACCTACTTCTCATTCTCAGATTCCTTAGAGAAACTGAACTAGATAGAGTGCTCTAGAGCTGGCAATTCGCCTATGCAGAACAAGAGTATAGAACCCTCAAATTTAATTACGGACTGAATTATAATGCTTGGGGAACTCTGAGGATTGAACAAATCTCCCCAAAGTCGCAGTGCAACATGGCCTTTTTAAATAATAACAGGGCCCTTAGTATGCACTGCGATGTATAGGATCTTTTATACTAGCACATATAATTTCACCAGTAGAAGAGAGGATCAAGGTAGTTGCATACGCCGATTATATAGTAACCTTAGTGTCAGGAAAGTTTCTCTCTATGATAAGCCATCTCATGGAGATTGATCTAGATTAAATATACTCATCGCCCACGAGCTATGGCCTTGTTATAAATCATGACAAAACTGAAATAATGCTTTCAACCACAAAAAATTGTCTAGACTCTAATGTCAAAACTAGACATGGCTTTCTACAGCTCGTTTCCATAAATCCTGGAATAGGCTTCGAAATTGATAAGAGATGAAGTGTATCGAATTGGACTTATTGGGTTTTTTCTAGGATCTGCCGAAGTGTGCTAATCTATTCCAGTGTGAACTTTCCTAGCCACACATCACACTGAAAGAGACATCAGATTATTGACGAAGGGTCACAAGAGTTCACACAATATGGCAGATAAGATCTTGCACTCGATGTTTAGAAGGCTGAAGGGTCTTCTTTCTTGTGGATCGGGCAAATGATACTGAGATTCTATTCATCAGGCATACACTCAGCTGACCATATCCTAGAAATGAGTTGGTGTATGCTCTCTACCAAGTCATCTCCAGCTACTTTCAACAACTCGGGCTTTAGGCTTTAGGTCCTGTATATGTTGGTCTTTGTCACCTTTATACAGTCTCACCACCGTCTGTGGATCTAGAACAGGGTTTCTCGCTCACCTCAGTGCTAAATAAATAAAGGGAGGCAAATACAAATGCAATTTACAGTTCTTCCACATTTACTGGTAGCACCGCTTGCGTTTCGATTTAAAGGCAGTATCCTTTATAAATGGCAGTGCATTATATTTATCAATTGTCACAGATTTTCACAATTCCACAAATAACGTTTATCCGCCCTCAGATGCAGTAGTCCTACATAGCGATTCCAATTAGCAAACTGCATATACAGATACCAATGCCAAGAAACCGATTCGATTTGGATTAAGTACAGTACCGTTTTCTTTTCTAATTGATCGAACCAACCTATTTTTGCTTCTGTCAAATCCAACTTAAAACCAATATTATGTCCAGACTTAAACGAGTTACCCGGAATTGAAGTCTATGCAATTCTCAACGTGCATTCCGTTCGGCAAGCCATCATAATACGCCACCGCTGTTGTATATCTTCAACTTGTTAGATATGTACCACTACCACTGGGGGGTGCCTACGCCCAAATGTCGTCTATCTGCATAGCATATGCGCACATAATTTTGCCTTTCTGTCTGCGCCGGTTGTCGCAACCATAGGCCGGCGCCGTCCTTCCAAAAAAAGAAAAATGCGAATTTACAACTATTACAGCTCGTTACAGAGCATGTTATTTCCTCATTACCATCCACTAGTCTCCAGTTTGGAATCGGAGGAGAGTGCTTCTCCTCATAAATATCATGGCAAAATAAACCGTCCAAACCAGCCGAGTGACCAAGCAGCCTCCCGTCTCGACCTACCCAACTGGTTGCTTGGTTGCTCATAGCATCAACAGCAAGAAAAACATACTCGTACATTTGCGCAATTGAGATACTACTCCCGGTGCGGCGCGCAAAGAAGATGGGAGCTCTTGGCATCTAATACCTCATACATTTCAAGGCTGATCACGTGAATTAGTGAGAAATTGAATTATTGAATACAAAGTGAGCGCGCAACACACGCTCGGGCATACACATATGGCATAGTATGATCCCTGAAACGACCGGGTCCATTTTAAGGCGATTATTAATTAAGCAACATACAGGTATGTACGGACTGTGTGTACCCAGTCCCAGATAGGTACATAGATAGATAGATACATGATGAGGTATCCGCTGGCGGATTATGTTGTTTGCCCTCTCTTGCTCTGGTGCAAGGTGGTGTTAGAGACCTCCACTAATATGTGGCAAACACAAATATATTATTTAGCCATTTCCGAGGCATGGTATTACGATTGTTACGTAATTTACGTAGGTTAAGTGCATGTGGCATTTATGCTTCTGTGGTACTGCGGCTTCCACCGGTAATATCAGTTTCGATTTCATTTCCATTCAGAGGATACCCATAAGTACGAAAAACATAACAGTTGATAGCTTGGAATGGTACTCATGGCACCTTTGAGTAATTGACCGCAGTATTATGCTGTTGAGTGTGCGGCTATTAAGTCGTATCTATGGCACGTATATGGCGATTAATTATTATTGTTTGTCTTAGATAGAATGAATGGGAGCATGTTCATTTGAAAAGAAAGTTTCAATTCTCGGATATTGTAATGCTTCATTAGTATTTCGACTTCAATCATTGTGTGGAAAGTGATTAATGATGGTTCAACTGGGTGGCATGTAAATGGAGCCCCACATTCGAAATAGGCTTAAAAAATAACCAATTTCAGACACAAATGAATTTTTGGTCTAATTTTATTCTTATAAGAAATGTTTCCCAATTATTAGGAATCGGAAGCTGCTTTATGTGTGCCATAATTTCTAAAACTTAAACAGTTTTTGTTGAGCTAATGCGAAATTTGTACCTGAAATAATTTAAAGATTTAATTGCGAAAAAACTAAAAGAAATATTGGTAAACGTGAAAAGGACTTAATATGTCGGCACTTTATGCTTTTTAGGGTACCAAACTGAACATAGAGTAGAAGAAAAATAAAATATTAGCAGATTTTGGTTTGTGATACTTATACAGGGCTTACACTTATTAAGTTAGGAAGTGGCTGAGCACTCGAAGACCATTATGATGCCACATGGAGTACGGAGAAATTTCGCTACCTACTTGCTAAATCAATTTGACATCAGAAATGTAGCATAAGACGCTCCTTATATACATATGCAATATCAGATTGCCTAGATCGTTGTAATAGAAATCTTCTTAGTGAAACTTCCTTCTTTGGGTGAGACCTGGGTCGTTACTTCTTCGTTCCTGCAGCTTGTACAAAAATCATTCCAATATAAAAGTATGTATGCTAAGCCTTGTTGCATGTTTGCTTATTAGATAGTGTCGAGTGATCCTTATTTTAGCGCCAATATGCAATCTGTTGGAAGACATCAACTTCTTAGATCGTTTTATATATAGCATTGGCCAAATATGTTTCGTCGCTAGACATGTTATACCACTTCACATCTAAGATTTGTTCTATCGATAGCATCTAGCTTAAATTTGAGTTTGCAAGTAGTGATCGCTATTCCTAAAGTACAATTTTCTGGAAGGAAGTTTATAATTGTTTAATATCTTGCGATTTCATCAGCCTCACAATTTCACGGAATATCCCTGTGCCTTGGCATCCAAAAGGTGGCATCCAAATGCAATGAAGAGACCTATTGATTGCTGCTTGGCTATCCGTAAACATGCGGATATCTAAAACGGATATCATGTGTTTCTTTAGCCAAGATAAGACTTCATTAATCGATGTTACTTCCGCCTGGTGGCTCTCCTTATCTAATTCGTGTCGGTGAAAGGAATGCAGAACCTCGTAATATTTCTCCGGCGGCATTAACGACATTCAGCGTAAGGAAGTTAAAACACTTATTCAATACTACTAAGAAAGCAATTCCTACTACATCATCGTTTGTGACACATTCATACTTAAGCTCAACGTCAATAATATTATACAGAGCGGTGATGAAGAGGCTCTTGAGGACACATGTTACTTCCTCCAACATTGCCCAGGTTTCTGTTGCTTTAGAAAGAGAACATGAGGAAATTATTACTTCCACGACATTCAAGAACTATCTGATGTTGCACATACTTATTCTCCCAGGTTTCTGATAACGTCACGATGGCTGGAGACCTTATGGCATGACGATGGGTCCACAAAAGTAGAGTATTTTTCTCGCCCATCAATCGTATAACCCAACCTTCCCTGGAAGTCAATGAAATGCTGTAAATAGGACTCTAAGACAAGCTTCATAAATACGATCCGCGAAAGGGGACTTGATCTCACAATCAGAAGTCTGCTCATTTCTAATTTCATTTTGCCAGACAAGGCCACATTGTCAAATCACCAATACGTACCTCGCCAAATGGCACATCCATCAGAAAGATTAAATCACAAGTCTATTAGACATGCTACATCTATCCAGTCCATATAAGATTAAGACGAAGCAGCTAAAACCAAAATTAAGTAGCAAAGCCTTTATACAGGACCTGAATCATCTCCGTGCAGCTAAATGGCGCAGAAATATGTAGTATGTTAAGATTGTCCTCGGTGATTTCAAGAGAAAATTCCTTCGAGTAATCTTCGGTCCCATCTGAACAGACGGTGAGTGAATTAGAAGATACAACAGCAAGCTGTACACCACCGTTGATCTGGCCCGAAGAGTCTGAATATAAAATCTCAGATGGTTGACGACTGGATAGCGCTCTAGGAATGAGAGACGTCGAATACACCTTAAGTGATGCCCAACTAAGCCCTTCTAGTGAACCTAAATATCTACGTAATCTAGGAGTAGACTTTCCTGGAAACCTTTTCCTTTCATTCCTTTCCCATTCCTTTCCTTTCCTTTTCCAAGGACTCTGATTTCACAGGGCATATGAATATCCTTATTAATAGCTGCTGTCTTTACCTTGCAAATGACTTCATACCAAAAAAAAAAAAAAAAATTTAATCATCTCTTCAAAATCATCATCCCGAATCGCACCTATTGGGAAAGTCGACAGTGCCCCTAGGTGGAGCACGACAAATCAAGTAGGTATACTGGTTCAAAAATGTCTTACTTGTGGGAATCTTAAATTTGCTGTGTCACTAGGTCACTTTACTTCTTACAAGCAGAGATCTATGCTATGGAGCCAAAGAATTTATTAGAAGAAACCTCCGAATCATCCAGCTTTGAGTCAAAACTAGTTTGGAATTGTCTCTTTATCTTCAAGCATGTGATTGGTAAGAACATCTCTGGCAATGAGAACGCTGATAAACTAGCCAGATCTGGGTCGCAATCCAAACTCATAAGCTCTGAACCCTTTTGTGTCTTACCAATAAAGAACCAATAAGGCACAAGCAATTAACAAACATAATGTAAAGTTTTACCGCCATCCTTACTGGTCGCTGTTCTCTCAATGAGCATGAGCCAATCTGACGCTTCCTTCGACAACTTAATTTCAGTTAGGACGCAACTCACACAAATGTTTTCCATAGAGGATAGTACAAAAGATGACTCTGAAGGTAGCAATACTTTGATAAGTACCCCACCCTGGGTTAGATGGGTTAGATTGAGTTATTGTCCCTGCTCAGGCAGAGACGCAATATAGTCTGAATTTCTATGAATAGTGTTATGGCCGTTTAGGATGCTTGCGGGGCCTATGTATACTTGCACGAGCCGGTTGCGAGGATTCCCTAAGCCGAAATGTTGCATTTTTTTTAGTGCTCTCAGTATATAGACGCAGAATAATCTTTGAACCTTCCTGAGGAATAGAGTACTGCTCCAGTGCCGTCCAATAGACTAGTGCACTCCTCATGAGTATAGATTTACCGACTACCATGTACATTCATATGTACCTATGCATATCCAATGGACGATTCGGGGTTGAAGGCCCCACTTCAGCCACAGGGCTTTCCTACATCAAGACAGGGCACCCCACTCTGACCGTATAAAAAAAAGAACCAAGTACATATGTACATACATGTTCGTATATATGCCAACTTCTTTATAAGCAAAAAATATTGTGTCTTGTATACCATATGTATCCCTTGCCAACAGAATCCTATAATTCTTAAACAACAACTTCACCTTCATCCATAGCACTCAACCCGTAGTGAAAGCTTAACTGATTGTCTAATTAACAGCAGAAGAAATCGAGAGTAGAACAACTCTGCTTACTGCTACTGTAGTGACGGTATGAGATGTTATTAGGTACTACTGCCACGCTTTGTTTCCCGTTAGCTAGTGTGCAACTTTCTTGAACATGATTTTTATGTCAGTGGTTTTGTTGGCAAAAAAGAAAAAAGAAAATAAAAAATAAATAAACAAACACAAAGAAGAGAAATGAAAGATAAGAGGCAAAGAAAAGAATAACTAACTGCCGTTTTCTGCCATCATACTTATTAATGATTGCCTTGAGCTAAAGAAAATACGAGTACATAAGCTCTGCAGCACGGTAATTACTCATTAAGTAATGCATGCAGAATCTAAACTCTTTCAATAAGTCCGCAGTTGGGTTCAATGTATCTCAGAATATAATGTATCTACGCGAAGCAGTTTGCGTTTTTAATTGCATTTCATCCGCCATTAGCACTTTTTGCTCGTGTTAAGCTCAAATACTCGTGAACATGTGTGTAATGATAGTCATTAGAGAAATACATCTGTGCATTAATTTAAATTTGTTTAATATCACGAAATTATGGCACGCATTGCCAATTTATTGAGAAATGAAATCTAGGCGAGTTCAACACAGACATGGTACTCGAATTATTCGAAATTTCACGGTAACTAATTTTGTAAAAATATATTTTTTTTAATTTTTTAACATTCCGTGCTCCTACTTTTTTTTGTTATCGTGAAACGAATTTTGAGATATTTATTTACTAAAAGAAAAATTAAAATTAGTGTCGGTTGCAATTAACAAGTGAAAACTGGCACATTTTTACTCCTTCCTCATACAAGTTGGCGCAGAAGTCCTCACTCGATTTCTAAAGCCTGGTAACTTTGTTTGTGAATAAAAAGAATTGATTTCTTTTGTTGATTGTGTTACTAAGACATTTAAATTTTTTTCCATTAAGTAGCGATGATAATGTCGGCCAAGTGGTCTCCGCCAGAGTTGATGCACATTTGGACTCGTTCCAAAGCATTTGTCATATTTTCCTTTAGGGCCGACAAAGTTTTGTGGTTTGTTTGTGTAAACTTGTTATTTCAAAACATCCCAAGAAAGAAGCCTGGAATGGTCTGGCTCAGTGAAAATTACTAAAACGATAGATTAGGCGACCAGGAATTATTCGTCGCTCATGCTGTGTATGCGGTTGCACAGCCCTGCCGGAACCACATATTCTCCAAACCCAATTCGGGAATTTGAGGCAGCAGGGAGTCGTTCATTGTGGTTCTGTAGCGGTCGCCAGTGACAACAACAGTATTGCCAACACCGTCCTCGACAAAATACGGTCCAATCATATTTTCTCCGTAAACGATGCACCAAACAGTGACTGTGAGATGACGTAATGGCTCTTCGTGCATTACACAACGATCGCCCGGTCCCCAGAAGTGATAATTTTACTTATTCGCGATTTCCCTTAGATGAAAATGCGCTTTGTTATCCGTTAAGCTTTTATGTAATACAAAATCTTTTTCAACGTTGTCAAGGGTTGGAAGGACTTGTTTGTAATTCACACGCGATATGAAGTCTGCAGACAATAGCCGATGCATTTTTTGCGAGTACCTATTCAAGTTTTTCACTAAAACTCGCTGCAAAGACCGTCTATTGATGCCGCCTCGTCATCTGGTTGATGTTTGAAGATCCTTTTTGACATCTGCAGCGATATTTTAGACCCAACAGTTGCTTCGAGGCTGGCCAGGTCTGCTACTGCCCCGCTTTGAGCCAGTCTCCTCAAAGCGAGAGGTTAAACGCTGCAGTGTTTGTTCAGTTGGCCCTAACCGACCGATTATCTTGCAAAACGATTGGCACAATTGTTTGGCGTTTTGAATGTACTCAACGTACACTCACTAAATTTTCTTCTCACCATTCATATGCAAATTAATTATGTATGTAAGTCGGGGCTTGAGACTGTTTGTCATGAAGAGATAGCTTTAGTCCTTAGAAAATGAATAAATTTGAGTCAACTGCTGTGTTTTTTTTTTAAGAATTTAAAGCTTTGCTATTGGATGTTTGACCCCATAAAACCAAGAACTGCAATTTGCTGACTGCGGCATATACTTAGGAGGTATTCTCTATAAAAAAAAAACCGTCTGAAAGCTTAATAATTAACAACATATCAGGAGGGTCTCAATTAATATACATTTATGCAATAGGCTGCAACTGTCTTTAAGAGTTCAAAAGCACTGAGCTAGAAAATCAACGTTGCCTTACTCGATAGTTACCCGTCTGCATAAAAGATATTTTAAGAACTACTCCTACAGCTGCATTGAAGAAAATGCTCCTTACATGCTGCTTACATAGATGGATCTAATACAGCATTCGACAAAGGTGCAGGAGTCTAATTCAGCTCACTGGACAGAAGTACTACCACACTATTATCGGATCATTGAAATGCACATATTTCAAGCAGCAATCATGTCGTAAAGAGAACCGCAATCTATGCTGTTCTATCTACGCATAGATAGCTTAGCAGCAATAGAAGCCTTGAAACCGCCAACAATACGATCAGAGTTAGTCAAGCAATGTCGCTAATCTGAACTGATACCGTTTCCCGTTAATACTGCAGCCAATAGAATGGTAAACAAAAGATGAAACATTATCAGTACGTGCCTCTCGTCTAAACAGCTCTGACAAGACCTGGATTTGAAGCAAACGACAAGACTTATTTCATTTAGCTTCCTTCATTGGCGCCCTTACAGGACATTGCTGGGTGTTTCCTTAACGACTTATTTAAATGTAATGAGGAGGAAGAAAATATGAATCATGTCTTTGGAATACATACATACTGTGTAGATATAACCAGTCCTATCGGGCTTCGAGAAGATAAATTCTTAATGAGTACTTCTTCTACAATCTGAGTGATCTAACCATCTACCTATCTTAAAAATGTTAGACTCTGCGTTCCGTATGCAATCCGGTTTATCATATGTGGTATCGTAATGGAACTTCATCTCGGTCGAAGTGTATCCCTGAGTGATGATAAACAACTAATCTAAGCAATACAAGGTTTTCCATCTCAAAGACTTCTACTCGACACACATTTACAATAATCATCTCAGTCTGCTGAATTTTATCTTACAAAGCCGGGAACCTTGCATCCTATTGAACTAGATGATTTCTATTTACTGGTATGGGAATTACTCAGTAGTTATCCCTCAAGGGACACTTGAGAAAATTAAAACCACGATCGTGGTACGTGTTTACATTTTTTTAATGGAGGCTTGGCACCACAGGCCACCCTTGTTCTCAGGTTCATCACATGTCACGCTCACTTTACTTCTATAGAAATTGAACTTGTAGTCTTAAGAATATACCTAGAAAAAATATCAGTTAATGTACGCGGGACGGCATGTCGTTTGAGTTGGCTTCAATGCGGATTAATTAGTTACAATATCAGATTCGTTAAGAAAATTTAGCGCTTTTGTTGTCGAAATACATTTCAAGGCCAACACTGGTTATCGACATTTAAATCACGGACTTAAAGAAGAATTATAATTTGTTCAAGGCTTCCATTCAGTAGATGTTTGAGAACAGAAGGTGGGTAATACCGCGTTCACTGATAGTGAGGAATACACTATTCCATGCCAATTTAGTCATAAGTAGCGCATATTAGCACGTGTATTTAGTCTACTCGTACGCTGACCACATTCAGTGGCACTTTATGCAATATCCTTAGTGAATATGTACGATCCCTAAGGTCTTCGATAGTTCACTTGAAATGTATACATACAGAGCATTAATGACTTAATAAACATCTTAAACTAAATTGGTTCAAATCACGGATATAAGGGCTGTCAAAATTTATAATTATCCCTTTTCCTAGAATCCATCATTATTGTGGGATCTAGTGACAGTTTGAATTCAAAAAATATATCTTATGCTGCCTAAAACTAAACCCTGTTAACAATATTTCACATAACAGAATCTAAAGGACTTAAATTGCCAGCGTTGGTATACATACATATATCCCGGAAAGACAACAAAGGACATTCTCGTTCACGAGCAGAAAAAGTAGTTGGACACAAGCAGACTGCTTCGGCCCTTTGCAAAAAAAATATAAATGTGAGAGTCCAAATAAAAATTGCTTCATGCAGGTAGCAACCTGAGTTGAAGTCAAGAAAGTTGAAACCCAATACGTTAGTTACGAGTTCTTTGATGGATTGTTAGCAGCATTGCCACTGGTGTTTGGCACTTGGTTTTGACGGCTATAGACTTCTCAAGCGATAACGATCGGCGAGAGCTTCGCAACTGGAGTGGATGAAAATTTAATTTATCGTTTCTCAGTTATACTGCAAGCTATAAACTGTAGTGGTGCGATCGATCCAAAAAAGTTTGACAACTATTGTATTGAGACTGCGGAGCTGTACATTTCGTTGTATAGCTGGTACAACATGCCGAATACAGTTCACAAAGTTCTTTTATATGGTAGCAAAATTATAACATCTGCCATGTTACCAATAGGTATGTTGACAGAGGAAGCACAAGAAGCTCGAAACAAGGATTACCGTCGATATCGGTGTAATCATTCAAGAAAATGTTCACGTCTATCAACAAATGCAGACGTAATGCATATGCTACTTGCTTCTTCTGACCCACTAATAAATAATTTAAGACAAGAGACGAAAAAGAAAAATTTAGAATTAAATGACGATGTTAAGTCGTTACGTTACTATTCTGACATAGTTCATTGTTTATTTTGCCTATTTTTTAATATACTTAATTTTTTTTTCTTGTCAGTTGCTCATTTTTTTGAAGCTTTTTAAATGATTTTAACTGTTAGAACCCAAATTTAAATACCCAACTTTGGTGAAAATTTCATTAAAATCGGTACAGTACTTTAAGAGATAATGAATTATTTCCGCGCTTCCATATAGCCTGAACCACTGTGCGCCGCGATTATAGTTTGGTGTAGTTTTTGGGCTCACGGCATCATCGAAACTTATTTGTTCGAAAATGAAGCCGGTGCCACGGTCACAGCCAATCGATTGCGCTACCGAACGAATACTTTTCGATATTTTTTGCTCTGGAATTGAAGAACTAGATTTGAAATGTTTATTTCCAGGAGGATGAAGCTACGAGTCACAAAAGTCGTGACACAGCCGCATTATTGCACGAGATATTTCCTGGACAATTTCGGAGACCTTAATTGGACGTCTAGATCATGCGACTTAACGCCGCTAGACTTCCTTCTTTGGGTTACACAAAGGATTCAAGGGTTTCAAAAATAATATCAGAGCTCTTATTGGGGTAATTGAGCCGCAATTGTGCGAAAACTTCATGAAAAATTTCCACCAAAAGATAACCATTTGCAAGACATGCCGAAGTTAACATTTACCAGATTTCGTATTGCACATGTAATGATAGAATCTATACTTTAAAATGTAGTAAAAATATTCGCACTTTTTCGAATAGTTTTTTTTTTATTAATTTAAAATGAAACCTCGTAATGGAAGACCCTTCATATGAGTCTTGGGGTATGTGGTACGTGTCAAGACATACTAGAAATAATTTTATCTAGGGGAATTTGCGTACAAGAAAAGTTAGGTTCTAAATTTAGTTCATCGGTTACTCCCAAAGAGTAGTTAGTATTTATGAAAAAAATGGTTAATAACCTACTGGATAAACTCGATTGTGAAGGCTAGACATTACATTTTAGCAGATTGCAGCAATATTTGCGAGACAGAACATATTTCTTAGCTGGGAAAGATTAATGGACACCACCTTTAAAATAAGATTTTACCCTTAAGCGTGACGATATAAGCAACTTACAAGTACTGGGAATATGCCGCATTCTTAAAGAATTTCATTTAAATATCGCTGAAATACCTTCACTCGAGTTGGAGGAAGCAATAAGCATACTCAGCGACGACGGAGGATGGGATTCATTGGGATTCGTTCCTAGAAAACGGATTCTCTACATTTCAGAAAGTTTATAGCTGAAGAAAATTTTTAAAACTAAATTTTCAAATTAGTACACTTTAAAAATAGGTACAAATATTGTTTTAAATAGTTCTAAATATCAGTCTGGTAGACGACCTTCAGACAAACTAAAGTAAATTATTAAGAAATTATATTTCAAAGAAATTGCATCGTTCTTTAAATGAATAGTTCAACTAACTAAAATTGTTTCGAAATTCATAAAAGTTTAAAAAATTTTTACGAAAGGTGGTGTATTTGTAAGTCTCGTTTTAAAGTAACCGTTATTTTTACACTATCAACACTTATGCTCTTGAAATATTCACGGATATGTAGTTCCAAACTCCCGCATTAAGACATGAATAGTATTATGCTTGAAAAACCCTGAGAAATATTATAAGATTATTTCGAAATGAGTGTGAAGAAACTGACATGTGTATTTATAACAAAAACTACCCGCATGATCGTTTCACCCAAATGAAAATAAAATTGCTGCTCTTGCTCAAAATGTACATAAAATTCCAAGAACAGCAGAACTCAACAACTGAATATGAGTTTTACTTTTCTTATGCCAATATTGCATAAAGACTTCAGATTACTTGTCCTTAATATCCGCTCACTCAAGAGTTGAAGCCAAATGACCATTCGCATGGCTATTGCTTCTCTTCGAATGTGTTGGAAAATTACGTCGATTTTGGTTGCAAAATTATCTCTTTGGACGTAGCTCAGAGACTTAATATACGAAAATCCATACGTATCCATACGCCGTATTTTAGTGGTTAGTGCGTTGCATTAATGAGCTGAAGGTTCGAGGTTTAGTTCCCAGAAAACACCAAACAAAATTTTCACGATCCCACCTCTCGCGAAT
This sequence comes from Blera fallax, assembly GCA_946965025.1. Taxonomy (NCBI): domain Eukaryota; kingdom Metazoa; phylum Arthropoda; class Insecta; order Diptera; family Syrphidae; genus Blera; species Blera fallax. The sequence continues at coordinate 25,677,289 of OX337245.1, forward strand.
GTCTGAAAAACGTCCGTGAGTAACAACTGTCATGAGAGATTCTCAAAGAAAAATAAACCTTTCGGATACAGTCCAAACTATAGTTCCTTTCCATTTTTGCAAAAAAAAAGATATAACATACTCGTATACAACAGGAATGGTTGCGAGAGGCTAGGTCCTGGACCATATTACGGTCTGTGTTGCGCCAAGTATTTGCATTCTTTTTTTTTTTTTTTTCAATTCATAAAAAAGCCAATTCATGTGGGTTTTTGACATTATTGGTCTCTACTCCTTTAAAAAAAAAAAAACTGCCAACAATTTTGAGGTAAACGGAGTGCGCTATAAAGACCTGATGACTGATTTTTTGTAGTCGAATTTAAATAATTTGGACTTTGACTGGTTTTAGTTCCAGCAGGATGGCCGAAATACTGCACCTGCCTTCAAGCAATCGATCCTTTACGCACTAAGTCCAGGAAGAATATTATCAGCAGTTTTAGAGACGTGCTTTTGTATGACAAAGAATGACGCACTTAAGAAAAACATTTATAGACCTGCCAGCGAAATAGAGCCACGTACAGTGAACTGCAAAATTGGATCAACAAGATGGGGTACTGTCAGATGGTTGCCTTTTGAATGAAATTAATTTTCAAAAATAATCGCAAATTATTCAAGAATCATTGAAAAATATTAATTGGTGTGATTTCAAAACAAGGAATTTCACAACATCACAAAGAAAAACATCAGGTGCCCAGTCCTTAGAACACTATATTGGTAAGCACTGTAACTCAGCAGAATCATATTACTGAGTTGTTGCAAATCCGTTTTAATTTTTTTACGCTCACGTAGATATCAATAGCTTTCTACATGTATGACTTCAACTCCAACATACCACGGGGCTAAGAACCCCAATAACTTCAAAGCACTTAAGAACATATTTTCCCAGTCACTCACGGTACAACACTTGAAATTCCGATACTCCATTCAAGAGCTATTACATTTTGACCACGAAAAAATCACGTTGGCCTAGTATCCACTTTTCAATGATTGAAAATAAAATAAAATTAAACAATAAAAGTTGGATAATAGTTTTAACAACTTGCGTACTTAATTTAACATTTCTATTCCCAAACCTTTGCTCTTCAACATTCGCTGTGAATGTCGCTAGGTCGCTTATTAAAATTGACCCACTAAAACTTCCTCTAAACATTATGTTTACTTACAAGCTAGCAAAATAAAAAAATTGTTTAAGTTATACAAGACAGAAAAAGAAATCGAAAAAATACTTCATTGCATAACTTTATATTTTGCTAACTGCTCGTCGGTGATAATGTGAGAAATAATTTAATAAAACCGTGCCATGCTCGCCCTACTATCCATAAATGTGCAAGTCATCACTCATGAAATTAGTAAAAGTTAATAGGTCATTACATATAGAGCACTTGCTAGTCAGTGAACCACGAAACAATGCTTCATAACAGAGCCGACCTTTGAATACCATGCGTACCTACTAGACAGAAAGTCAATTACTCGTTCTTCAACTGTGAATATTTTCACTTCGTGTCAACACTATAAATCTCTCTCTCACTTTTTATAGCAATAAGGTGTGACTTAGTCTTCAAACAGAATTAGTACAAAACGTAAGTCTGACACACTTGAGTGACTTTTAATCCCAAAAATAATAAAAATAGAAAAACTCTCTCCAATTACAAGCAAAACCCAAGTGCGTCAACCTTTTGTTTGAACTTCATTAAGAAAGAAGCAAAAAAGATAGTAAAATAAAAGAAAACAAAAAAAAAAACAACAAAAAAATAATGCAAACTTACCGCCTCCGTTCATGGTAGCCGTATGCTTAGAACTATTTCCATTGCCTGTATTCGATGTTGAATTCGGTACCGGACCCATCACTCCATACTTGATTGGCTTAAAGTGAAAGAAGGATGGCGAATATCCAGAGCCAGCTCGACTTAACGAACTAAATTGCTCTTCACGATCCTCAACGTAGAGGCCCTCCTTACCCATGGCGGCCAATTGACGCCCCTTTGGCATAAACATTACCAAAAAAACGGTCGCCGATGTTGCAACTAATCCAAATGCAATGCATGCATCCTTATGCCGATCGGCAACGGCCAGACCGCATAACATCCAGCCAAGCCAAATTGGTATCGCACCACCAATCGCTAGACCAATGTATGTAGACTCCCGATAATTATCACGAATGCCGCGCGATTTGATCGCGAGAACCGCCACGAACACGATCAGGAAGACAATGTAAATTAAGGACAACAACAGTTCAGAGAATTGCGTCTTGCACAGGGGTATCATCATCGTGCTACCGTGTTGCAAACGTGTGATATCACTCGATGTGATCAGCATGGAAGACAGTTTTCCAACACTAAGTCCATTGCCAACACTAGCGCCCGCACTAGTTGTGCTTCCGCCGAATGGAACTGTCATCGTGTAAATATCTGGCGGTTGGGTCACCAACCACTGAGTGCCAATGGCCACTTGAATGAGTACGGCGAACAACAGTAGCAATCCTTGATACGGTGCCGGTAGGTAAACACCGCCGTTCAAACTAATGAGAAACACGCACTTCACGAGAAGAGCCGCAAATACCAAGGCATAAGCAACGCCGGCCCCAAAGCGTATCGCGCCACAACTTAGAACAGTCGGCTGTGCGGTGATTATTGCGCCGAGTCCGGCACAAGCGAATAGGCCCAGCAACAGCATTTGTCCCAAAAATAGATGCCGACGTGAGGGTGAGGTACGCCAAGCCTTGAAGAGAACAAAAATCTCAAACGCAGCCATCATGATCATAGTAAGAGAGGCCAACACCAGAACGGGTACGACCCATGGCTCCTTGCGCAGTCCGTTAGGTAGATGTGTGCTCACCATAGTCGGCGGAGTCACCGATGATGTGTTGCCATGTGAATTTGATGGATTCTTCGGGGCCAGTATCAGTACTGGTCTCGGCTGAATATTGTTCTTGTGCTGACCCGTTGGATCGACCGGACTGTATTTCGATGTAGTCGACGATGTAGCTGGCTTCTCCGTTGTCGTCGATGATGGAACAATAAAGAACTCCGTCGACATTTCAATCAAACGATCCGCCTTCGAAATATTCAGATTAACTATAGACGCGGATGGTGCAAGGTCATTGTCATTGCTCTCGCCAATCGTTTCTATCGCAGATATTGTGTCTTCAATGTCGTCATCGTTTCTTCGCAGCGGAGCTTCTTGCTGCCTTGGTTCACCTTCATCGGACGAATTATTATTTAAATTTAAACGATTTTCATCGCGATTATCACGGACACGACCATCAAAATGATTTTTCACTTCACTGCCTGCCTTAACTGGCACTGGGACAAATTGCTTACTAAAATTAAACCCATTGCTACTCGAATATTTAATATCTATGTTTCTATGTACACTACTACTATTGAAGCTTGCGATTTGTCTGTTTCGCGGTAGTAAACGATCACCGAATTTCGGCTGCGGGGGACTGGGTTGAGCGTTTCTGAGGTCACTGTCTAGGTTCGATTGCGCCCGACTTATTCCAATTAATATGGTTAACGCTATAGTCACAAGGGGTAGGAAACGCGAATGTATGCAAAGCGGCGCAGAAGAGTGCACGGAACGCGATCTCGATTTTCTCGTCAGCACTAAAGCCGACCGTCTCGGCTGACGGGCCATACCTAACTGAAACGTTCATTGGAAGCGCGCACAAGTTAGTTAGACCGTGATGCGGGCTCTTTACTACCAACGACTGAAGCGACTACCCCGTGTGTGCGATCTGTACCAGGTGAAAAAGCGTAATGAAGTTGATGGTGGGTCTGGGCCTTCGATGGTATACAATATTTCTGGTTTTTTCTTCGAAGGTTGTGCGAGGTTTTCGAACAAAGAGATTGGCTGCAAGAATTTCTATTCTCTTTTCTTTCGAAATTCAAAAGTGATTCTCTTTGGTGTTGGTGACGGTTTGTATCTATGCTCTTCGAGTCTGACGATTTGTAAACAAACCATGTAGCAGGTTGTTTACCTTTTGAATTTCGCTATAGTTTTGTTTGTTTTATTTGTTGTGAGTTGATTGCGGCGCGTCACTTATCCACCACACACACAATGAATAGGTTCTCATCAGTCTTTTGCAATTGAAGCGTATCTTAGATAATTGAATGATTTAAACCACGCGACTAAGAGTGCTTACTGTCTTTTAGAAACAAATTATGATGATCCATTAGGAAACGTTCTTGCGTAATTAGTATACGGGAGTGTAATGACTTAATTTAAGGAATTAATTTAATTTATCTTTGATCTCGTTTGAAGTGTATCTTTTCCAGTTCTAACATAGTGTGCCTCGTAATTTTGGGTATTAATTGCGCTCGTTACGCCCTGCTACTTGACAGTTCCTTTAATTGATCTTTGTCTCAATGTATGCATTGCATAAGCGAAGAAGCTTTAAGAAATTAAGGTGGATTGCCTCCTTCCTCTTATTATTTTAACTTTTCAAAGACTTGGGATGATTTTTTTCTATTTGGAACGTAATAAATTGTAGCGGCACGACGGATTTTTAACGACCACATTTACCTCTCGGGAATCTGAGTTCCGATTAATCTCATTGCTGACATGGGATAGTGCGCAACAACCACATTTATAGCCAAGTGCTTGTTTTACCTACCGCTGGTGATCGACGATACCTATTTTATAGAAATTCTTACGAGTATTGAGGTCGGCCAAAATTACCACTGAGCACGACGACTCTACCTTTAGCCTCAAGTGCCAGCGGAAAACTACTCAGATGGAACCATCAGTGACGTAAATTAGCAGGCAAGATGCCTGGTATCCACCTGCTAAGAATTACTTGGACATATTTAGAGCTTATATCTATTGCAATTTTTCATTTGCATTTTTAATAAATCTAATCAAAAACTGAGACAATATGACTACGGAAAATTAAAAAAAGCTGCTGCTATTTGCTGTTATAAAAACAACATTAATTCACTTTGTGTTTGATGAAGATTATTAAACCAAAAAAAAATCGAGCCCAAACCTTTGGGAAGAAGGCCTTTTCGCTCCAAATATGGAAATAGAATTCGTTGATTATATTCCTAATGCAAAGTCTATATATCCGTCTAACAAGAAGTGATGTAAAGTATTTAGCATGTCAGCTAAATAGGAACGAAATACCAAACACTTTTTTAAGGTAATGCTGGGAAAGATTTTATGTATGCGAATTAATAATTCTTATGGGCTTATGAGTTTTTAAAAACTTTATTTATTTTTACACTTAATTCAAATAGAAACTTAATTTATCGACTATCAAATGAACTATCTACTATCAACTGAACTGTCTCATTATAATTTTCAGTAATATGATATGTAGTGTTTATCTAATGTTGATGGGAGCTGTTGTTGCGGATCGTTCTCATGATCGGTTTTCCTTGCTGAGTAGACAATTCTCTTGGAATACTTTGTGTACGGGATGTGCTGACTATCATTTTTCACTGCTTAGGAGGCTGTTTTCGCCTTGGACTGTTTCATGTATAGGATGTGTTAACTTGAGCAGACATTCTAACAGGATAAGCCTTCGAAAACCTACTGGTACATCAATTGATAGCACGCAAAGGTTTAATAATGAAACCCGCAAACTTGACTTTTTGCACATTTTATCCCCTACAAAAAAAAAAAAAACGGGCATGATTAGGTTAGTTTGATTTTAAAGTGAAAACCAAATGTTTTGCACTGCATCTTAAGTTCTTACTTTTGAAAAAAAAACTAAAAATAACAAGACAGGAATGAAAAATGAAAACCTTGGTCCACATTTGCCGCACTTACCCTATTTATTTTTTATTTTTTCATAAAATTAAACTTAACCTGCCTAACCTATGTAGGAGTTCCCTCTGCGTCCCCTAACTACCAGAATTTCTGGCGCTGCCGTTTAATATCTCGCAAATCGCGACCTGATACCGCTCAACTGAACCGGAGACGCTCCATAATGCTGTGTGTGACGTGCCGATTGTAGGTTAGTCGCTTATCCGCAGCTCCGGGCGACAATGGAAAATTAGCGGCACCGCAAATCTGTCCTGGATCAAACCTTCTCTATCTAGATTGAGGAACGCTTTGGGGGAACGAAGCCGTTAGGGCACACTCTCTCGTGGTATATGTCATTGTCGTAGAAGGTCCCAGAAATCAGGTTATTCATCAAATTCATTGCTCTTGCAACGTGCCCCCGAATCATCTTGATCACGAAATTATCCACTCTGTTTACATTCGCCCTGTTACATAGGACCTCATTGGAATAAAGTTGTTTGTACTCCTACTCTGGTGTTCTGTATAAACGAAGGCAAACCCTAAGGCAAGCCTTCTCAAACACCCAAATCTTTTCCATCGAGTTTGCTCCCACGTTGAACCACACGGGACAACCATATGCGAACATAGGCCGGATAAGGGTCATTTAACAGATAACCTTAACCCTCGCATATAGTTGGCTGCTATAAAACAGTCTGTAAGAACGAAAGCCGTTTTGGCTCTGGCCAGAGCAGCATCTCTATGTTTGTTAAAATACATATACTGGCCTAGCTAGAGCCCAAGGTATCTGACTACATTTCGACACGCTAGTGGTTGCCCGTGCTGTTGTACGAGTGAGAACTTTCGCCAATTCTTTCTGGTATCCCCAGAGGCCCCAGATAACGACGTCCTAAACAGGATGGTTTCCGACTTCTGGAAGTTGATTTTTAACTTCCACTTGTCGCAATATTGCTTGATCTTATCGAAGTCACGCTGCAAGAGTATTGCAATGACTTCGATCTTTGGCCCTGATCTATACGCTAGCATACGGTATAGCATGGTGAAGAGATTCTACAACATCGCTTGTGTAAATGTTATCTAAAGAAGATCGGCGAATTAACCGCACCCTGCTGCAGACCATTTTTAATATCAAACGTACCAGCACAAGTCACATTGCCACAAAACATGTATAGCAGTGGTTTACTTATGCCCAACCTACTCAACATGTAGAAGAGTCCTTCTAGCCAAATCGTATCATAAGTACCAATATGTTCCAATAAATTGGACCTGGACGTCGAATTGAATCCATTATTACAAGTGATTAAACTTGAATTTCGTTATAAATTATAAATGTTTCAGTTAAGTACAGAACCGAATGTTAGATAAATGTGCCCCATGGCTCTGCTGGTAAACCCTTTTTCTTTCGATGAAATTTTTTAGTGACACCGTTGCGTAAATGCAGATCGATATTAGCAAGAATTTCTAAAATCTCCATCTTAAGCTCAGGAATTGCTTTTGTTTTATGGGCATGTACATATGTATATGACTTTAAAAAATCTCAAAGGAAAAAGACGCATGCTATCAAATCACATGCTGATTATGCTTCTTTTTTGATATTAAATGACTTGGACATTTTTACTTACAGCAGCTAAATTGTGTGTGGAAGCTCATGCTTTATTTTCCACACAATCAATTTCGCCCAAAAAAATCAGGTATCATCGTTCTGTAGAGTGAACTATAGACAGTAACTGCGTTTACAGCCAGATTTTGAAGTACGACACGACTAATCCATCAGCCCAAAAACCAAACCAAAAAGTGGCATGTGGTGGATGCATTGGCTTCTCTTGACTAATTCTTCTGTTTTCCATACTCCAAATTGGAATTCACAGATTCTCATCGTTTGAAATGGTTTTTGGAGTTCTTGGATCGGTTAGACCTTATACACACCCAGACGCAGATCTCTCGTCAGAATTCGCTGTAAGATGCTTCCTGAAATGCCTAATTCTTATGAACGATGGCGATCTAATGTCCCTGGGAATACTCACCTGCAAGTGCAATACTTGCCTTTTTAAGAGATATGTAATATGCAGCCAATGAACTAATATTATCTTCGAGAATTATGATTGTCATCATAGAAGGATTTAACCAGGAAGTTTTCAGAATAATGCATGTAACCATACCAACGTAAGTACATATACCAAGCCTCACAGAAAATAGCGGTCTCCAGACTAGCAAACAGCTAAAGATAATGCATTTGTAAGTGAATCACTCGCAAGGATAATAGGGGAAAATTAGTCACTTACAAGTTGCAACATGTGCCATGGCAACAACTTTTGTATTCAAGTGCTTTATCTAAGTAAGCTTAAAAAATTATTTGAGCTAATGCACTCAAGTGGCATAAAACAGTTAAGGATGAAGTCAATTCTTTAAGAACGTACAACAAGATTAGTAAGTAAGATTCCAATGACCGTCACTGAGAAGGAATTAAATGTTAAGACTATAACGGAAATTTTATTTTCTGATGTGAATTGAAGAAATGGTAAGGACAATTCATAAACTAAGAATTTTGGTATCTTTTATTGGACATAGAAGAAAAGATGAGTCTACCGAAAGCTGATAATCCAGGAGCTGAAAGGTAAGTCATTTTTTATGTAAGAATAGTGGTAATGACTTGTCGAATCAGAAAAATTGAGTCTTGCACAAAATTAATTCTACAAATTTCAAAATAGAGAAGTTTTCTTTGATTATGATGTCATACTAGGGGTAGCAAAATCGATAAAAGAAAGGCAGTGACAGTTTGGGTGCATTAAAGTGGCTTAAAGCTTTCACCAATTATTAGAAATTTTTTTTAGAACTCTATACCATATGGCCTCTACACGTAAAAAGAGATGGTCTGACTTAGTTGACAGCTCTAAAGGTAAGAAGGGATGATCTGGCTTATCTGACAGTAAAACTATAGGCCATCATATGACCAACATGGAAATTATTGAAGACCCAACGTGCGCGTCATGCACTTCAGTTTATTTTACTTTTAACAGCACACAATAAGCTCCACGGTAGAACAATAAGCTCCACGGTAGAACCGGTTATTCTAAAATATAATTTACATTTCATCACAGCTGCTGGATTATATGCCCCGCAGATTTTTCTAATATAATTTTCCTACGATACTAGTTAAACTGCACAACAAACGAAAGAGTTCAACAGCGAACTTGAAATTGCCACGCAGTGCATTCCCATAATTTTTAGATACATACGTCATTCATGCAGCCGCTGTTTCTATTTATAATTTATGTCATTACATACTAGAAATATAATTTACTGTAACTAAAACTATACATACGATTTCCGTTACTACACCTCCTTGCTGCCAGATACTAAATTTCGAATTGATTTCGTACCAACTCCCCTGGCGGCAAATAGCGAACGAAACGCCTCCATTTTTATTCATTATTCGTATGTTCTGCATTTTTTACGTACACTATGAACAAAAGGTTCCAATCTGCTTACAGAAGGGGTCCTGCCTTAAGCCAAGAATTATAATTTAATAATTCTGTTTGATTATGATGAAGATGACTTCTTCAGCTTAGGCTGCACTGCACAGGATCATTGTGATTTCTTCATTCCTTCATCTTCTTCGTTGTTTGCTAGTGAATACGTATGCTTAGGGAATATCTGCTTAACGTTTTGACATATTGGTGCGGGTAATATCCAATCATCATATTTGAATTGCAAATCGTATTATAGGCACTGGAGGTTCTTCCCACAATGAATATCTTAGCGTTCATGCGAACGAACGATGTATGCATTTACTTAGTACGCCTTCAAGGGAATATGATCGCCTTCATATGGGATTACATTCAATTGAATTATACATTTGTTTGGATACAATGTGTGTCTTTATTTGCTATTTCTTTTGCAGCTGAAAGGGGTTGGATATTTATTTTGTCTGCGAAATACATTTTCATTTATTATTCTTCGTTTAATGGAAATAATTAAATTTTCCAGGATTTATGTTTACAATAGTTTATTGTCTAATAGTTCAAGTTTTGTGTCTACATCTTGTTGAGAATGCAATAGCAAGGTAGTGGGAACATTTTCTTATTTAAGTGGACTAACAAAACAGGGTCGTGAACTTTAAACAGTTCAGAAAATAGGATGTTTTTTTTCATTTTTAAAACATTTTTATTTCTGAATTCATACTATGTATCTTACATGCTAGACAAAAAACACTTAAAACTAGTTTAGCTAACTTGTTATTTACTAACTTACTGGCCTTATGCGGGTACTCTTAGCTAAACTTATTGCTTATTCTAATGTCTTTCGACGTAAACTAACATGAATTAAATTATTTAAATTAATTTACAAACTTTTTAACGAAGGAACATTTTTAAAAGTATTTAAGAGAAAATAGGATGTATGTATATATCCACTGCCAAGCCGATATTCTGGCCAGTTGATTTTTTGCTGGTCAGTAAAATTTTTAAAAAATGTTCTACACATTAAAAGAAAGGTTTGACACCAAACTCCATCATATCTTTACCCCGATATTATTTGACAAAAAACTCAGTATTGGCAAGTAGCCGAGCTAATGGGGCTCTATTTAAGCACCTTCTTGACCAAGAAATCAAACTATCGGTTGTTCTTAAGACTATTGCAGAACCTGAAAATCATGTTCTCAAATTCACTCAATAAATTCAATACGCAATTTGGAAATCCACTATATCCCAGAAAAGTCGGCGAAGAATACTCCAAATAAATATTGGAAATATTGGTCCAGGGCCTAACTTCTCGCGACCATTCATGTTGTGCATTTTATATTTTTTCACACAAATGGAAGCCATATCGAAAAGGCATATTGCCTTTAACTTTCTCGGATGTTTGTCAGACATGAGCGAGAGGTGAGACCGTGAAAAACTTTTTGGTGTTTTCTGGGATTCGAACCACCTCCTGCTCAGTGATTCAACGCACTAATCAGTGAGCCATGGCGCTCAGATATAGGAAATAATAGCCGAAAACAAAAATTTCGAGCTAAATAGGTGTAAGCCCGTGTTCCAATAATTGAGAAGAATTACTCACGAGTTCCATTCGCAGTTTAGTTCATTCGCAGAGCTTCTACCCAAAATGTTTCAACCACACATAAATTAATGCGATACGATATTGAAAATATGGTGCCAAGTCACCAGTTTGGCTTCAGGGCAAGTCATTCAACTTTAGACCAATAAACCAATTCCATAGAATCACTGATGTTAATTGAAAAGTAGCTGGAGGAATTAAAAGTTTGGTCTACTATTTTCCGGAAAGTTAAGAACTTTTGAAAACGTCTTGCATGAAGGACTCTTTAATAAAGACATTTAAATCTTATTCAGCTTATCGCTTCTTTATATTAAAACAAGAAGACTTCAGACTAAGGGAGACCAAATTTCCCGGCTTATTGGCAGATGATAATTTTTATCAACTAGAAACAAATTATTGCTCGTAAGAAAGTCATTGAAACAGAAGCCGCCAAAATGGGTTTAACTGTAAATGAGGGCAGAACCACGTATATGCTGTCAACAAGAAGGGACACACAACATCGACAAATTGGGCAGAACGTCACAGTCGACAGCTATAACTTCGAGGTAGTAAGGGACTTTGTCTACCTTGGCTCTGCTATAAATTCTGACAACAACATCTCGGCGAGAATTAATCGAAGAATAAATCTTGCCAATCGCCGTTTCTTTGGGATGGGAAGGCCCTATCTCGAAATACTAGGGAGACTCTTTATAATACCTTAAGCATCAAGGTCCTGCTTTATGGCGCTGAAGCATGGACTTTTCGAAAGCGGATGAAGATATCCTTGGTCGCTTCGAGAGAAAAATTATAGCGACATCGACCTAGTCAAAAAACTGTGCATCAGTCGCCTAAGATGCCTAAGACATGTTGAGTGAATGGACACCAATGCTCCGGCCTGCAGAGCCTTCAAATCTAACCCGGAGGGACATCGCAGTAAAGGACGACCTCGCCTAAGGTGGCGTGCACAAGTAGAAGGGGGCCTCAACTAACTTGCAGTGCGCAACTGGAGTCAGTTAGCTAAGAACCGGGCTGACTGGAGAGGCTTTCTGGTTAAGGCCCACGTTCACTCCGAACTGTAGCCCCACCTAAGTAAGTAAGTAAGTAAGAAAGTCATTTAACCAATATGGATTTATGTCATCCAACTATGGGAAGAAAAGTATGTATCATTAAAATCATTCAACGGCAAAAAAAAAGTATTGCGGCGTATTGTCAATGTACCATGGTACATTCAGAACAAATTCATTATAATCTGTAGATGGAGATCTGAACTAGCGAAATTCAGAAGTATGAAGCAGCTCACACAAAAAAACTACGACAGCAAATAAATGACGAACGATCTAGACTCCCTAACCAAAGCAATTAAGTTAGAAGACTCCAACGCGTGAAACCACACGATTTGGTAGCGCAATAAACCAACTAGTGACTCCGTTAGGCATCATCTAATCAGACCTCCAACCTTCTTAAATTATTACTATATCCAAACTCAACGAAATTTGGTAAGTTCGTCTAAATTTGTTCTACAGAATTGTTCTTTAGAAATAAAAATTTTGTATAAACTGTGTATCGAAATTTATGGGAAGATTTTGGTCAAATTGTTGTCCTACTGAGCGAGCAATTTGCAACCAAGTGAGCTAAATTGAAGAGACTGGAAGCATTGCAGATATGGTAATGGCTGTGCATCATCCTGTAGTCCGTAGAGCGGAAAATATTGCGGCTGCAAGTGAAAGTGTGACCGATTACCCGGAATTGTGGATTCGTCAGCGTTCGCAGCTTTTGGGCTTGTCGTATGGACCCCTTTGGCACATTTTGACCCAGGACTTGTAAATACACAGCAGGAATCTGATACTGTTTTTTTTAAAAAAAAACATCCTCTCTGTTGAGACACAGTTCCACCTCTATGGGTATGCGAATAAGCAAAATTATCGAAAAATCCTCATGCGATTCACGAGACATCATCGTATACCCAAAAAGTTGGTGTATGGTGCGCAGGCAGTGTCATTGGACCTTACTTTTTTTGAAGATGATGAGGGACGGACTGTAATAGTCATTGGCTAGCGCTAAAGATCCATAATACTGGAACATGCCCGAAACGCTGGAGCAACCAACGACCGCCAACTTTTAGCCGATATGCCGCCCGAAATTTACGAAAAAGAGGTCAAATGTATAAAAATCAGACGATTTCCATCAATTTGTGTTTTTTCTAAAAAAAAAGAAAGTTTCGAAAACTCAAATTGGATCACCCTTTATCTATCGAGAAATCATGCGCCTGTATGTAGTCATGTGCTGTTGGCATTAGTAATAATCGATGAGTTGTTCGCCTTACTTATACCGAGGGAGTTTGGTTTGGCTTCAGTCGAGATCTTAACAGTCCCCATCAAACCAAACTCCCTCGGTATAAGTGATCCTGGATAAAATAAATTCCTTGGTCAAAGCTGGTCTCAGTTTTCTGACAGTTTCAAGGGGGCTTTTGGTAAGGCATAGGCCTAATCACCTGGGTCGAGGATTTTTGTATCTATTGGAAATAATGAGACCATTCCACTGGTTATTTGGTGGAAGAGTTGATGCGTAAGTATCTGCCCTCTGCACTAAATTTCAAAGAGCGGTCTGTCGGGAGCTTTTCAAGTACGCCTTGTATTCTGCTAGATCTAACTCTCCTTGATACTTATATCTTGGGCTGTACTATTGAAGTACTATTGAATAATCAGTCAGTTAGATGGGATGCCTTTTGGTATTCACCGCACTGATGACTTGATGACTTTGCGTGACACTTATCCTTCGATTTTCCCTCATGTACATATGTAAATGCCGTCTAATACAACGACAATGAGATTTTGGCTACTGTGCAAACTTCCACTGAGTTCAGGACTGGCTGTGGACAGGGTCTGAGCCAGGATTGGGATTTAGCCAAATTTTCACAAACAGTTTCAAAACTAGTCAAGGGTCTGGTGCTGGTGTCATTTTGTCCGCCAAGTTTGGCAGATATGCAGTGCAAATGAGGTGAGCGGTGGTACCATAAGTTTTTTATCATTGATGTGCCCTTGCTTTCTAGTAGTACATTAAACCACATAAGATGACCAATAACGACTACAAGAACATCCAAAAACGAGCCAGAAGTGAATCAAAAGTTTTGTAAATTGCATTCTGATCTTGATAACTATCAGGTACTTATCTGATAACGAAGTAACGATCGGCGCATGCCAAGCGAATTTCAGCACAATTATATTAAGTTAGACAAGGCATGACTTGCTTAGCTAAAGCATGTATTTCAACAATGATTGCAATAAGGATAAACCGGCGGAGGAGGATGAGCTGCGTAGACAGTTTTCTGTTTATAAATTATTTCCACATTTTCGAAGGGAAAACTATCAATTTCTTCAAAGGCTGTATATCGACGTTAAAAAAAGATGAGGCGGGATGAATCCTTGGATTGAATTTGAATTGAGATGTCACTGACTTTCACGCGGGCAACAGCTTCTTGCCGGTGGGATTGACTCCTCCGGTTTACTGCAAATAATCTCCCTTGACACAAATCATCATAAACTTAAATCTCCTCCTCTCTTTTATCTACAGCTAGTACCTGTAAAATATGGCATGAATGCTGAGCATGGCCTTCGGCGAACCTTTAGACATTTATCTCACTAGATCCAAGCCTAAATTTAAGATTCATTGAAAGTGCTAAAATGGTTAGACGTAAGAGCTTGCATTAATCTAAATGAATAAATGACTTATAGCCTGCCTAACAAAGAAATTTATAAGCCTATCCGCAGAGCAATGTCCGCTTTTAGTGCAAACAAGCCAAGGGCGTCCCTTGGCTGATCTAAACCCATTTAAATTTCATTTAAATAAAACAACATAATTAACGCTTGAGAGTATTATCCGCTGATTGATATTATCGATCGTAGGCATTCCTCAGCTTACACACAATAAATTCCAAGATTAAATGCGTCTACCTATGCATTCCCTATTTGCATATGCTCGGAATGAGATTCTCCTTAAGTAAAATTTATTACTTCCAAGATCACAGTTGACCCCCATGATCCTTTAATAGCATTGCACATGAGTACCATGCCCCATGCATGTCGTGAAAGCCTATATGCATATCTATATGTAATTGCATCCACAGACTAAGCAAAGGATAAGGCATGGAAGATGCACGCAAAAGGCAATGATAATCAACGTCGAATCGAATGCTTATCGCCCATCAAATCTTTTTTGCTGGACCTGATTTGCCGTGTTCTATTGATTTGATTCGCTTATGTGAGTTTATACACTTTTAGAATAATTTTCATCAGCCTTGCAAATGGGTTTGAAGCACTTAAACCGAGAAGTGGGGAGAAATATTTGATCCCTCTAATAGTCCTGCTCTGTAAGTATATGTAGTAAGGCAGACATTCTGTCATGGAACAAGCATGTCATCCATTTATAAGCGCATCACAAAGGAATATCTTTTTGGATGCATCAATGCAATTGGATGTGAAGCCTCACCGTGTACTCGTATCTAGCTCCTTTTAGTTGCATTTCGAGTTACATCAGAATAGATGAACGTGGAAGCATAACGAATATGGAAATTGCGTAGCTCCAACAACTTGACTTGGCATATCTTTTGAAATCAAATTCCTCTAGGGCTGTGTGTAGGCACTGCATAGGCAATGGAGCTCATAATAATTACACAGGACTTTGCTGTTGCTTTTGCTGTTCCTGCATCACCATCATAGATGTCTTTGTCAATTGGACGCATCACCCGGAGCAACTCGATACACCACCACCGCATCTACAAGATTTGAGTTTACCTGTACGCCGCACAAATTGTGCTTGCCATGTGACTTACAGGTACATAACTTCTATGCAAGGGCAACTGCAAACGATGACCTTTTGGCCATTGTCTGATTAAGTGTACGCATTCTCCTCCTCTTGCACTTCTGTGCTGATGCTGTTATCTACAAGGGGATTTATATTTTGCTTAAGGTCGGAGTGAGTATGCTTTGGCAATAAATTTTAGATTTGCATACACGTCAGCCTATAAGTTTAAGTTGGATTGAGTCGTCGCAGACATAACGTTTGTATGTGATGAATTAGTTGTAGATGGACTTAAGGGGTATAAGTGCACTGCAACCTTGTGTATCTATTATGCCCCCACTAGCATGGTATGTTAGATCTTCAGTTCCTCTAAGAATTGTGCTTGAGAGTTATGTACTCTTTTCAAGAATATCCATCCCTAGAGCACCCTGTCGAAGCGTGTTTTATCAATCTGAGAATGACAATTAACCTTATCTACATGCTTATCTGATGTTTGTATATTATAGACTGATTTTAGGGGTATAAGCACTCTGCGACCTTGTAGATCTCTTGTGCTCCCTCAATTTGAATCTCTAGTCAATGAGATACTTTACGTAGAACACCTCCTTCAGTCCGATTTCTTTGATGAGCCAGAGTATCTGGAGTGGATCCATCTATAGTAAATCTTCTGATAGTCGATAGGCGTATTTACAAGTGTTTCCTTCTTTTGTGGATTGGGGTCCACATTCCTTAAAAAGGTACTCTTTTGTTTCCTCAACATCATCGCAAAGTCTGCAGAATGGTTCCGAATCGGTAAAAGCGAGCTCTAAGCATTTTGTTGCTGGTTCGTCAACTGCTTCAGTTTCCTTTGCTCCCTGACTCTGTTATTCACACTCAGACGGTTTATCATAGAAACTCCCACTGTCTTGATGGTGGCCCAGTCATCCGACAGTAGCGCGATGTCTTCTCCACGATGCCTCCTATCGAGGTTAAATTGGGCGCATCTTTTGATCAAGCAGACCTCTGCTTGTAAAATCCTGGAGAAAGTTTCCACGGCCTTACGAGTGATTAGTAAACATCTGCTCCAGTTCCTGTGTATCTTTTGCATCCATCCATGTACCACTTTATTGTATTTTGTTTGAGTTGGTATATCTCGACTTCACTGCTCCATTCTCCTTTGTTGCTCAGTTTTCAGGTGAGTTTCGTCTCGAAGCAATAACTCTTGACTATATCATCGCTGTCCACTCCAAAAAAGAGATTGACATGGAAAGTGATTCTCGCTGCCTACGTTAATGTATTTTCCTTTCGATGTTGTCTTTCATTATTTTAGTATGGTTTTCCCGGCAATTGTTTCTCGCACTAGGTGTAGAAGGGTGTGTCTCAATATCACTTCCAGTAGCTCTGTAGGAGAGATTCTCAAAGCTCCTTTTTTGCAGACATACATAAATTAGCCTTTGTACTTTTCCAAGGGTTTTTATCTAACTTCGATCTGCCGGGGCGGAAGCCATACTGGAATTTTCTGGGTGTTACGGAAACGCTTCAGACTTTCACACAGTACCTTACATATGCATGTATATGCGACATGAAGTGATATGCCTCATTAGTTGGTATCATCCTTCATGTAGGTGGGCCATGTGGAGCTGATGTTCCAGTCAATGGTCATACTTTCGTCCACCCATACGTGATTAATGATTGGGTACAAGCATACTTCCAAAATACACCTTCGTATTTTAGTAGCATCGCTGCTAATCCATCAGAACCGGTGGCCTTGTTTTTCTTCAGCTTATGAATAGCTGTGCCAAGCTTTTGAATACTTTTCTTTGAATTGAAGTGGATTCTCTGTTACCTCTATCACTCTCTCGATATAATGCCCATTTCGCAGCTGCTGTAACTGCTGCTTAATTCAAAATACAATTCCCTGTGCATCAGTGACCAAGTTCCCTTCAATACACCGAAAAGCCTACTTTCAGGGCTGGTACGCAGCTGCCAGTTGGTTGCCTTTCCTGTATAACTGCCGAGTGTTTTTCATGGCGCACGACTCTTCAACTTTCTTGTGCAGCGTATCCCCTCTTCCTTCGGAGAATCTTTCATTCCGTTTACACAGACAGTGAGTGAAAATAAAGGCACAACCACGAACAGTACGGGCTGTGCAGCTACACAGAACTGGTCTGAAGAGTCTGAATTCATCACCTAAGATTACTGGAACACGTGAAACGGATGGACACTAGCCCACCAGTCTTCAAATACATTCCAGAGAAAGACCTCGGCTTAGGTGTAGCGCACAAGTGGAAAGGACATACAACTAACTTGGTATACGCAACCAGATGCAACTAGCTAATAATAAAACTGGCTAACTAGGCTTGTTGGTTGACTATCGGACTGCAGAGCCATGTATGTTCCGAATGTAGTACTATGTATTCTTTTTAATACCGTCAAATTCGCAAGGTTGTCTTTTTGGATCTGTTTTCTAGTACAGCGTTAGCCTCTACTCCCGTGAAGATTTAAGTCTTTTAACTTTGTTTTCAACTAAACTGATGCCCCTGACAAGTAAATTATTCATAAATTATTCACCTATATTCAGTAACCGATATAATTCAACGGGGATACATTTTTATATTTCCTGACTTAACACCAAAATCACTGCGGAAAAATGGAAACATGAAAAGAGTGAAAAATTCAAAGCACAGATACGAATGCACCGCAATTACATAATTTTTTATTTTTTTTAAATTAATCAAAGCAGCTGCACTTCCTGAAAAGTGTCCACGTAATGTCTTGTGAATACTGAAGTAACCTTCTTTGACGGCATAGCTGTTTGTACAATAGTTATGGGCTGTTCAATCAATTGGTATACTATTGTAGGTAGCTAAGGTTAGCGTTGAAAAATAAGTAAACACGGAAAAACGATACGCATTACGGGTGGTAGCTGCACGCGGAAATGTTTCTTCGGACCCACTTCTGGGTGGCAATCATAAACGTGCGTCTATTAATCGAAGGCAGCACATGAATATGAAAAGGAATGGAAAATATTTAAATTGTGGTATTAACTGTATGACTGGGCACAATTAATACAGAAAATATAACTAATACCTGAGGGGTAGCCAACCGTTAAGATTATAATGAAACTAACCGAATGAAATTCAGCCTCGGTTGCTACTGCTAAATAAAGGCTTTGGATTGCCTCTGGACATGCAAGCAAAATTGACCGAAGTGTGTCATTATGGCTTCATCCATGAAACAGGGTTTCTCTCAAATTTTAATAAAAGAAGTGGAAGATACAAAGATACCCACCCCTTTCCGAGGTATGACCAGAAGAATATATTTTTAAGAACTTCAGAAATTACTCATTTATCTGACACATTTTTCTCAAAGGATTACGGCTGTGAAGCAGAACTTACACAGAACCATTATGGGCCCATCAAGATCCCGGTGAAACAAGAATTTAAAGAAAAGGGTCTCCCTTTAAGAGTATTTGATCTAGTTTTTGAATTTAATGGTAAGAAAGTTGCGACTAAGTATGCAATGGATATAAGCCAGCCACGGCTTTGCAGGCAAACTCTTACTCTTCTGATGAATGTTCGATAACATCAAATTGGATAACAAGTTTAATTTTCGCCTTATGCTCAGGTGTGGTTTCTAGTTTATTAGGATACACGTAACACTTTGGAAACCATAGATTAAGATGATGTCAAATAAAACGACCTTGCTGCATACTTGCCGGCATTTGATATTATATGACCTGAAAATTTTTTCGGAGAACACGTAAACACGTCTATAGAATCAAAACCAGTTGTTATCACTCAAACCATTCCCTGCAACTGCATTTCTAGCAACATTTTTGAGGATGGACGACTCAATCACACCTCCAGACCAACAGCCGCAACAAATTTCCTTGCATTTAAATTTCCTTCTGGATTAAGTTCTTGAGATAATTGGATTTTTTGCATATGCAGATGCAGATATTTTACTAGAATTCCTGGTAAGCTGCTACCTGAAAAGTCTAATTCTTGATGCCCCCTGGACTTTCAGTAATACTTTCCCTCACTGCGGTTACATATGTTTTCAAGCGAAGCTATGAGGATGTATTAATGATTTTTGTTCAGAATCTAACTAGTTTAATTAATCGTATAATTAATGACTCATTTGGGGCGAACATTTTACGAAATTTGCGAACTGTTTCGGCAAAACTTTTCCCATTTTTCTTAAGAGTTTTAAAAACAATACGGCGTTATTCTTTTATGAAGGTTAAGTGTTGGGTTTTTGTGCGAGTTGTTCCTTGGCAATCACATACTATGCGAGTACTGTCTTCGATAGTGTAGGTATGGCCACAGTATCTACACAAAATATTCGTGCGCGATGCAGGAAGCATATACTATACTAATTGAGATAGATAATATTCGATTCTAGCTGCGTAAGCGCGGTTGAATTAAAGTGTAGATTTTATCGATTTTAGATACCGATCTCATTTTTAGCACTTCCGCAGCCTGGATTGCAGAATTCCATGATTGAAAAAGCTTACTACATATTTTTTGCCACTTGCCCCTTTCTGTTAAGACAGTTTTGTACGCCACATCAAAATCGAAAACTCCTTACGGCATCCGTTTGTTTCGAATTGCTTGTTGAAACATATTTTAAAATGAAACAGTGATCTATCCTGCTAGTTTTGAGGAAGTCAAAATTATTTATATGTAGATGCTTCGTGCCCTATATTCTACGATGTGGGTAACAAGAAGTGTGCGCATAGCATCTGCGACAGGAACACTAGTCGATTTTTGTACCACAGTTGATTCTCCTGGGATTTTATTCTTACTCATTTCTTTCCACCAGACCAATGCTCCTTATGTGGGTATAGGTCTGACAATATTGCATATAGCTAGTGCATCATTGTTAGTTTAAATCTAAAGTTTTTATCAGTCCACTTTTTGTGTGGATAAGGAAATGTAAATTTGTGAATTTCTCGTTCCTTTCCTGCATGTTCAACTTCTAATTAAGTTTCCTTTTCTAAATTTGGGGTGATCGCAAATTTCCAACTGTAAATGATTCCATTAAGAAAATTTTATTTCCTATTCCTATCCTATTACCAACTGAGGGTTATTAATCCTATTTTCATTACTTCACCATTGGTGCTAATAAATTTAATTTAAATTATTATAACCAAGTGATCTGTGTATGCAATTTATTCCACCACAATTCAGACACACCATCCAAGAAAGGACTCCAATACCTTAGAAGCTAGTTTTACATCTATGATCACCTTGGTCACTGCCGACTATTACAGTTATGGCCTCTAATACTATCCTGGAGCGTTCATATTCTACTATGCTAGTCGTATGTCTACATGCACATACATGTATGCGTCAGCCATTACCGGACAATCTTGATAGTTTCATTGCTAGCGTACTTTTATCTTCCATGTTTTTGCTGCCACTACTACTGCTGTCACCAGTAAACCCAAACATTTAAGTGGGCCTAAGGATCGTCAGCTAAAGAACATCGTCATACATTACGTAAAAGTAAGACCCTGGCAAACTCCGCCAGGAAAATTTTCTTGCTTTGTTCAATCCTCTGTTTCGTAGACTAACACAGCGTATCTGAAATAATCCGCTTATCTTCTGGATGTATTCAGGCAAGTTTTGTCGTAAGCGCTCGCAGATTAGATACACAGTTGGGTGTATTTAAAGCACTTTTGAGCAGTACTCCCCTCCCCTGATGTCAGTCATAGAGCAGAGCTAAGCGCTGTATTGGGGATGCTCTAAGTGCTGGGTGCTTTCTGGAATTTGTTTGAAAACTTTCAGGACTTCTTCCAAAGTGATGGAGAGAACTTTTTACATTTTTGCGACGGTTTTCCACTTTTAGATGCGCTCCATACATGGTTTAGATACACTTTGCTACATAGGTTGTTGTGGGCTTCATTGCTGACTTCGGTAAAGCACCTTTATTTACAGCGCGAATTGCAGTTTTATGACTCATTCGCAATATTTTAAAGACTGCTTTGTTCCCTGGTATGCTACTATTTAGCACAGCAGTTTTCTGTGCCAAATTGGGCAACGTATTCGTTTACCAGTACACTAATCGTCAATGCATACTTCTACGTTTCTACTGCATCGTAAGCTCTAATTATATCTGAACTGATATAGGGTGGGTTGTGTTAATTGTTTTTTGATTCACTTTACGATGGCCAGCGTGATCAAGTAATAAAGTTCAAATCTCAAGGATAAGACCTAAAGGTCAATGTGAGCCCGGATTAATTTTTTTCACTAAAATCCATTTTTTTATTAAAAGTTATTTTTTTTTCATCGTAAAGTACAAATGTTGTGATTAATTGTGGAATAAAAAGTGACATAAATGTGCACCATGGCTCTGTTGGCAATCTTTCAATCTTTTGATCTTTTCATGAAATTTTCGATGACATAGTCGAGCTTGATAGTGGCGTTAACAAGTTGGATTTCCGTCATAAGCTTAGGAGCTCTTTGTGGGTTTTATGAATTACACATGTCAAAACAAGAGGTCACATGGTGTCAAATCACATGTTGATCATGTTGGCCAATCATCATCTACGTGTCTTGAGATCACACGATCTGGAAATTTTACACGCAGCAACTTACATAATTATTTCGTACGTAGCGTGGGAGGTTGTGCCGCCTGCTGAAAACACATGTCTTCAAATGAATCATAAATCAATTCTGCCCAATTGAAATTAGTTGCTATCATTCTATGATGCAAACTACTATTTAATGTTTGCATGTAACTGCCCTTTTAGCCATATTTTCAAAGACGTGTAGCCCAACCAATTAACCAGCACCAAACAATGACGGCGTTTATTGATTCACTCGTGTGTTTTCCGCAGCTCGTCGGCTGTTTCGTTTATTTACGTAGCTACGATTGAATAAGTGCTTCATCACAGAAATGACAAATTCTCTTCTCTTAAAATGGTCTTCTGGTCTTGTACGAATACATTTGCAGATCCTTGCTAGTCCTTGGGATGCCTACACTTTCTCTCGATTATTTATTTATTTATTCAAGTAAACGTCTAGGAAAACACTGCGGTGTTTAGTTACTCGCCTCGAGGAGTACGGTCAATACACAACACCAAAGGACCCCAGAGCAGCCATTCGTTCGATAGCATATCTACTCTGGCCGCAGATACCGAAGAGGATATCAACCGAGCCATGCAATTTGGCATCAATAGATGTGAATAAGAAAAATGATCGCTTCTGGGGCTCTGAAAAATTGTATTTAATGCACGAAGGGCCAAAGTCATTGTTTGGTGCGATTTTTACGGAGTAAAGGTGATTGGCCCATAATTTTTCGGGGACGACGTCCTTTCATTTTTGCTTTGTGATTTTTTTGTCAAGTTACGGCATTACCTAAAGAGAACTATTTGTTTTTATAATTTCTTTGTGCCAGTATATTGAAATAAAGCTCAAATTATTACAATTTCGGGTAAAAAAGGTATTTGGCGCAAGAAGCCCATTTAAGACCAAGGACCTTGCTTCCCTCATCCATTCCTGGTAGTGCGTATTATATTTTTCGAATAAAGGCATCTACCTATGTATGTACATGCCATAATCGAACAGTTGTTGCCCTCGGACGTTTATCATACACTTGCAAGACTGTGTTCTGTGTTTCTTTGGATTCGAACGCCAAACCTTCCGCTCAGCAATCCAACGTACTACCCACTGCGCTACAGTGTGGGTATCTCAGGTGAATCTTGCTCCCAGTTCTTACTGATTATCCACTGAATTTCAATCTATTCCCATACTCTCAAATCGTTAGACAATTTTCCAGTTGAAATAGCATAACGAATGCACTTCAATTGCCCAGAGTTAAGTACAAAATCCAGTCTGCCAGTCTGCCAGTATGCCAGTCCGGCCGTATTCATCAGTAGTTCTGAGCATATGCTAATCCAAATCGAGGAGTCACCAGACAGATTGACGATCAACACATTGCCATAAATCACATTGGAATATATTGCGGTGGAAAGCCCGCTTGTGTTCCTCGAACATAAATAATATTCTCTTCTCATGCATTAAGCAAATATGGCGCTCACATGCAGGAACGACGACGTTGTCCAAGCCGAGGTACTAGGAAGAACTTAGTTAGGTTCTACGTCTTGTGATTATAAAATTTATGAATAAATAGACTGCAATTCGAAAACAGAAAATATATCTTTGTCGACGTGGTCATCAAAACGATGTCTAGCTCTCGTGGGCCATGGGAGCGAACAGTGGGAAGACGAAAAGTTTCCAGTCAATTCCGACAGATATTCTAGAAAAAAAGAAGAAGACAAAAAGCAAACTGTAGTTCGAGTTCCTAGCTTGATGAACCCCTGACTGATTTATTAGTACTCCTTTGACAAATAATGATATCCAGCCGGTAACGGTGACCATACTTGGTCATCTCCTACACAAGGCACTAAACATTCCGATGCGCTTGTCTGCTCGCTGCACAGATCAAAGGTTATTGACGTGGACATAAATCTACCAAATCTCATTCGAAGTTCTACAGCAATCGTGGAATCATACGGAGAAACGACAGACAGACTGATTGACGGATAACTAACCATCCTACGCTGCCTTAGAATAAGGTTTCACAGAAAAGGCAAAAAAAACAAAGAATATCCGCGCAGCATCGTACATATAGGGGCAAATACGTAGGTCATTTGAATGGCTACACTAATTGACTAGCCATCCGTAAGCATGTAGTGGATTAAATCACAGATAAGACACGGTGCCCGTTTATGGAAGGAGCAACTTCCTTTGAAGACAAAATGCACTGGCACAATGTTTTTTCCTTGAAGTGTGTTCACACCGTTTTCAGATGCTGCAAATTTAAATTTATTACTCAAAGACTGGTGCACATTGATCTAATTTTCCGTCGGGGTATCTCCGGCACAGTAGACCCGACTGCAGCTAGTTATCCTTGCAGCTCTGCAGCACGGGAATTGGCCATTCAAGAGCTCGTAGAATCGAAAATAATAATTATATGTGAATTATTATTATTACCTGCCATAGAGAGTGCTGCAAGGCTGTGTAGTATCCATAACACAACCGCCCTCCTGGCTGCGGCACCTCACACTGTCTGTCGATTCACTTGTGTATCTTTGTTTTATTGACGTTGTTTTGCTTTTGCTTTCCTTTGTCTTCAAGGTGTGATCTATTGTGGTAGATTGTATCAAAATGAATGATTTACAATGGTCGCATAATTGACAGATGGGAAAATTTATTAAAAGCCCGTACGGAATAATAGAAATTGACGGAAATGATAGACTTTGTTGCTGAGGAAAGGCAGTTGGCGTTTGTTATCGGTAGCTTGGTTATTTGTTTTGCTCTTAATTAATTTCTGTTTGGATACATTGTATAATTAAATTGAAGATACATTTATTTATGATATACAAACACGGGTACTTAGCGTGTAGGAAGAGAGCTACAGTTTTTGGTGTCCATCCGATTGAGAAGCTAGTTTTGTCACGGCAGTTATTACTCCCCGTCGGTTGTCAGATGTGCGACAGTCAATAAACTTTTTGATTCGAACGTCGAAGATCTCTCCCAGTAATCCAAAGCACTAACCATTGATCCAACTAGCTTGCCGAAGGATAAAAATATCTTCCCCAGGTCATACACAATCGTTCAGAAAATGCTATCGGTGGACAATGGGTGGACAATGGTGGGCATCTTAGCGCTGGACATGTGTAAAATCAGAACTTTTATCTCCAGGTCAAACCGGTTGCAATACCAATTTTATCAGGTCAGTCGAATCTACCTATCACATCTTCTTGGAAGACATATACATCAAGGGTGTTAAGGGTAACGAGTACCGGACAGTTCTAGCCCCTTTTTGCAATTGATTTTTGGTGTGAGTGGGCCCTGGAGAAACCATGTAGCTTACTTACCCTAACTCAGTATCCAAAAAGGGAACAGCGTGCACCCCAATAAATAAATCTACACAACGAGAAAAAGCTAGCCGAAAAGGGGGAGTTGCAAAGTAATCCCCTCGAGATTCCGGTAGAAAATTAAAGAATATAAATGAAATATATGTACATATGAACACACTCTGAGTAAAATTAAGACCTCGAATAGGTATGCCGATGGATGGACCCAGAACTTATCTAAAAGACAACTGAAATAGCTGAATGTAGCAAAAAAGGAAGACCAAGACCGCCAAAACCGTAGCTTTTAGTAAATCTATACGAATATCGAAAATACAACTAAATACAACAGGAAAATTTATTTTGACATTCTGAAAGGAATTCGTAGCAAAGCCAGGCTAAAGGAAACTCAAAAGAATATCAAAGCTGTAACAGTAAATGTCTGTTTTAACTTGAAAATGAAAAATAGTGAAGGCTTTAGCATCCCCACATGTCCTATAAAAGGCAAAAAACAGTAATCAGCTTCTTCATCCTCCGCTCTAATCAATAAGAGGGACTTTGTAAAAATCGGTTCAATAATTCAGAAGTTTTATGAAAAAGTTTCACCGATCCATAAAAAAGCAGACTCCTCAACAGCGCCTTTTTTATAGAGGTATCAGTCTCCTCATCGCCTGGAACAAGGCCAGGAAAGTCCAAAATCGCTCAAATTTCCCTGGTCAACAAAAAAAATTTTTAGTTTCTACTCGGAGATAAAATTTTGTGATTCGTAATCGTTAGAGTTTATAGAATCAGGAAATCTGAATAAAACAGCCAGGTCATATCAGGCTTTGTGAGAAAATACTTTTTGAATGTAAAAATTTAACCCATAATAGCTACTATCGAAAAATATTAATTTTTGGAAAATTGAGTTGTTTTTTTGGAACCATCTGCATAACATTTATGGGAAAACCTTGGAGTCCCTCTTATAAGCGACCAATAGTAGTCTGCCAACATTGATGGTTCCAATTTTCCTGGGTACCGTTTCTCTATCGTAGCAATATATTGGCAGAACCTCTCGCCCTACTCATTGCTTACATCACCCATATGTTCTTGAAAAAAATTGAGGTGAGAATGCAAAAAATTACTTTTTAAGGACATGTTGCATCCCATTTTGTGGTAGCGCATCCTGATACCCTCATGATTTCTTCTGAAAAGTGTCCGGAAGGTGTCCGAAAGGTGGCTTTGGAACCACTAAAATTTTTTTACGTGGTGTTGGTTGTGTTAAATAAGAGACATCTGCATATTTTATGGAATGCTTTGATTTTCGAGAAAAATCCCTTCACTTTGGTGCAACAAAGTAACAATCCGTGTGCCTCTGGGGATTTCTCCATATTATAGGCCTTCCAAAAGGCTTTGCAGCAAATGACTCGTTAAACCAACCGGTTGGTCCAGGCTGAAAAAATTTGGTGTAAATTCTCCACAAATGTAGCAGAATAATTAACACAAACTCGCTACATTTTTTCACTTTAATGCACCTCTTATGTTCTATTTATACAATTTTGTTAATCTAATTTTTTTGCAAAAATTTTCATAGTTTTAAAATCGCTCGAGAGAGAGAGAGAGATCGTATTAAAAGGCTCTGTATTTAAAAGGTAAAAGTGTGTACCGTTGTGAAATGGTACGTGATCTAAGCAAAACATAATTTTTTCCGTTATCTAGAAGTAAAGTACTATGAGAAACAGTATTCCCTATGTCCGAGTATTTTTCATTGTTGACTAGTGTTAGCACACTACGGCAGATCCTGAACAAAATCCAGAAAAGTCCATCTTTACCTGATTTTAAGGCCGCATATGACACAATTTGGAAAGGCGAGCTATACAGAGCCATGTCTAGGATTGGCATCCTTGTCAAATTTGTCCGACTGTGTAGGATGACAATGAAGGAATGCTCTCCAAGACCTCTGATGTCAAAATAATTTAGACAAGGTGATGCGCTGTCATGTGGCTTCTTAAACACCGGAGACAGAATCTTTCATAGGTCTGTGCAACTACTAGCATACGCCGATGACTTTGACATAATTTGCAGAACGTAGCGGGCTGTCACTGGAAGGTGACAAAAATGGGTTTAGCGGTAAATGAGAGTCAACAAGAAGGGACATACAGCATCGACTGGACAAAACGTCAGAGTCGACAGCCATAGCTTTGAGGCAGTAAGAGACTTTGTCTACCTTGGCTCTGCTTTAAATTCTGTCTACAGAAGAAATTAAACGAAGAATAATTCTAGCCAATCGCTGAAATCATCCCAGTTCTGCTTTATGGCGCAAAAGTATGGAGACATTCGCTCCATTGTCCATTCGCTCTTAACATCCTAGCCATCTTAGACGTACAATGCGCAAATTGCAACCTCCCCGGAATCGTTTCGCGACTACCGCACTATGCCGCATACTTTGAATATCACTTCTCTAAGAGACTCAACTCAACTTTCAAGTCTGTAAGTCTCTACATCAACGTAGTAGCAACGTGCGCCTAACTCAATTGAGTGGCGTCTTAAAGGGCAATTTCACGACTGTCACTCTCTATTTGAATAATTACCCCGGGAAAATTAAGAAATTTAATTCATATGTACGCACACATTAAATGCATGCCCTACGGCACGTGCCTCTGCTTTATAGACTGTCTCACAAATAAAGTACTCACCCATTAGATGCACCACTCATTTCTGCCGTGCAACCAGCATCTTCGATAGAGTGCGTGTCATTCTAAATGTCTATCAATTTGTATCGCAACTAGTCGAGCATAATGTTCACAGCCCTAGAAGCGATGCATCAAAGATGCATCTATGTATGCGCACAAAACTTATAGCCTTGCCACGCACAAATTCCCTCCACTTAAAGTGGACATGATTCAGGAAAGCGAATACCGCGATTCCCACCGTCACCATCACCATCACCAACGTTGCTGCTTCCTTTTATGTGAGTGCTTGCTGGATCGCATTAAACGTTCTATGCAAATTCTCCGCGCGCCCCCGTCCACAACAGGCTTTATGTTGGTTTTCTCGCGCAGCTCATGTAATTATTCACTGACACCATCTAGGGAGAAAATGATAAATTTAAACATTGTCGATAATTTGTTAAACCTTTTTTTTTTGTTGGTTTACCTGTGCCTGCTGTTAGGGCAGTATTGTATGTTCCTAGCTAGGCAAACATATTCAAGCGTCTTTTAGAAAAAGAGATGAGCACACGCCGCATCACTTCGGATCCAGCCGGTGCGGATATGGCTAAAAACTGCATGGGCATCCGTCTTTTCTTGTACGAGTATTGTGGGATTTTTCTGTGAAGAGACTTAAAAAAAAATTGCCGAAGATTTCTAAACATGGCATGTGGAATGGGGTTTTATGACTCGTTGTTGTTGTACCAAAAATGAGTGGGAAAATGACGGGAATCTTAATGTCGGGGATTCTTCGGTGGGTCGGTTTGTTTCTTTGATGTTCTCGCCATTAAAATCGGATTCCAGATCTTTTACTGCAGATAGCATGGGTGGAAAAATTATCATTATCAATACTTGTGCATTGAACGTGACATTGAGTTATGATGACATATGGACGAGTGGACAGGACTGATGTCCCTTAGATCCATGGTGATTTTGTGATTTTCCATAACCAGGTACGCTGGTACGCACACGTAACGAAACAATGCGTCACAAGGGTATTATTAGTGTGACCATTCATACGAGTAGGCAAGTTTGATTTATGTAGTTTTTTGTTATTCAATTTAATTGTCCGTAGGTTTTAGTAGTCTTTAGAAATAGTACTGCGAGTGATTTTTGTTTGCCGGAACAAGAGCTTTTGTAGCTTAATAGGTTCAGTAAGTCAAAAAAAAAAAAAAAAAACGAAAACAGCAGAAATGGATGTTCAGTTCTTCTAGAAATTTTGTGTCGTACCATCATGGCAACAGTGTTTTGCTAAGCTCAACGAATCCTGTTAACAAAATATCATACTCTAAGAAAATCTAATCAAATACGCATAAAGGAGCAAAGATTAACAAAAGACCGATTCACATGGCTCATATTGCCATGGCAGCTATGAAATCATGTGGAATTATGTCATCCACCGTGCAGTCCTCACTTGGCACTTCGTGATTATTAACTGGTCCCAAATTTGATGAAATGTTTACGTGGGAAGCATTTTGATGATGGTTTCACTACAAGTAGCCATATTGATCGGTCAAGTGCGACTATGTTCACCCATTACGAAAAAAATAAATTCATTCGAAAAGCTGATTCTTTTTCAATACACTTACTTACTTAGGCGGCGAAACAGTTGGGGGCGAAACTCAGCCTCAACCAACAAGCCCCTTCAGTTAGTACGGTCCTTAGTTAACTGCTTCCAATTGCGCACTCCAAGTTGATTGATGTTCCCTCCTACTTGTGCGAGCCACCTTAGACTAGTTCGTTCTCTACTGCGTTGTCCCTTCGGGTTAGATTCGACTACCGGACCGAAGCATTAGTGTCCGTTCGCTCTACGTGTCCTAGCTATCTTAAGCGATTTATGCCCATTTTTTTGACTAGGTCAATGTCGCTGTCGTAAATTTCGTCGTTGAATCTTCTCCTCCAAGCCTCCTCAACGCAAACGGGACCGTATATCTAACGAATAACTTTTCTCTCGAAGCGACCGAGGATATCTTCTCGCTTTACGTAGCGCACTCAAGTAGAAAGAGACATCAACGAAATTGGAGTTCGCAATTGCAGGAAATTAGCTAAAGACCAGACTGAATGGAGGAGCATGTTGGTTGCGCCATTGCTCACCCTGAACTGTAAGAAAGCGTATCCTGTTGCATAGTACATGTGTACATATGTATTTCCAAACATAGGCAAACAATGCTTTTTTTGTCGGGTTAGGAATCACTCCAGTGGGGCACTTAGATGCAACATTGTACTACTAGGGTGCAAGACCCATTCTTTCTGGAAAAGCTGAGAAAGCACTTCAAAGCTCACTGTATCAGCATTCACTACATCAGCACCGAAGATATGCCACCTGATCTGAGCAAAGGCAGGACAATATCAAAGGAAGTGACCCGATGTATCGTCGCCATCTCCACAAGCATCGCAGGCAATGTCTCTTAAGATGCTTAGTACATTAAGATGTTTAGCAAAAACGGAATGCCTCGTGAGAACGCCAATAAGTTGTCTAAAGTCTTTTCTGCTGAGACAGCAAGAATGCAGCTGATTTTTTAAAAACTGAGAAAACATCCTCTGATCCTCTCATTTTTCAAAATGCCCTTGTAATTTGGGACCCAGAAAAGAGTCAAGGATCGTCTTGCACCAAACGACCGATGCATAAGCCAGAAAAGGTCTTATCATAGCCGTAAAGATCCGGTTGTAAGCCCCATTTCTTGCCACAAGCACCTTTACACTGCCAGAAGGCTGAGAACGCCTTGGAAGTCTTCGAGTTGACATGTTTTTTTCGGATAAACACTGAAGTTGATGAGTTCAATTATGAAAATAATTGCCATCAACAAAATTCACTGCTGCGGCTAATGATAGAGTTAAAGATCTCGTCTGCAGCCGTCGCAGATAATGGTGGCACTTAAACCTAGCACGAAATACTTTGCTAAAGTGAAGTGTCTTTTACAATTTCAATAAGTCGTCTGCAGTCTTATGGATACTGACTTATGCATTCAAGTTTCTATTACAACGATGTTTGACCTTGTGTCGTACTTCCATTTTTTTCTTCAGTCAAGAGTTTCTTTGATGCGTAACACTGTATGATCATGACACAACGTGGCTTAGTACAGAATACAACTGATAAAATCCATATGGCCCCCCAGAAAAATACGCCTGTGCATGTTATCAGCAGACCTACTCCGAATATAAGGGGACACATTAGTACTCTTCCGCTTCAGGAGAGAGAGACTCACGCTCAATAACGTCCAATTTGAATCGAATAAACTCCCGATTACCGTTTTTCTGAATGTTTCATATTTGCTTACTTTATGAGTCCTAATGAATGCTTAACCTACTTCATCTGGAAATATTGCCGGAATATTAACATGGTGGACGCCGTGGCTTAAGTGGTTAGTGCGTTGGATTACTAAGAAGGAGGTTCGACGATCGAATCCCAGAAAACACCAAAAAGTTTTTTTTTTTCACGGTCCCACCTCTAGCGAATGACTGACAAACGTCCGAGAGTAATAACTGTCATGAGAAAGCTTCTCAAAAAGTAGTCTTTCGAACATGGCTGTAAACTGTAGGTCCCTTCCATTTGTGTGATAAAATATTACTCGCACAACATAAAGCCGAATGAAGCTATTATTAAACTGCTCTATTTGATAAACGTTTCATTCAGATTGCTCTACGTTCCGAGACAATGGAAAGCCGCCGAGATTATAATGGTCCGAAACCAGGCAAACCCCTGAATGAGAAGAAATCTTATCGGCCTATTTCCTTATTGCCGGTTATCTCAAAAATATTCGAAAAACTACTTTTTTAAGGGCTACAACCGGTTATCGACGAAAGACGTCTCATTCCTGATCATCAGTTTGGATTTAGAATCAAACATTCTACAATCGACCAAGTTCACAAAATAACTGACGTGATCGAGAAAGCTCTCGAAGAAAAAAAAAAAAGATTTGTTGTGGTGTATTTCTTGACGTCTCACAACCTTTCGATAAGGTTTGGCACGAAGGCTTGGAGTATAAATTGCAACTACTTCTACCACGGCAACTCTTTCTAATCCTACGATCTTACCTCGTCGAGAGACTCCTTCGTGTTAAGCACGGAAATGATTATTCTGATTTCAAGGAGATTGCGGCCGGAGTCCCACAAGGAAGTGTCCTTAGCCCACTTCTAGATATATGTACTCTACACCCGTGACATCCCGCAGGAAAGCAACTGTGTCGTCGCCACGTTTGCGGACGATACTGCGATATTAACAACGGGCGATATAATTGAAAAGCTGCAACATGCTATTAATAAAGTCCACGCTTGGACGAATTCTTGGCGTATTGTGCTGAATGAAAGTAAATCTACTCACATCAACTTTACCTACAAAAAAGTTTATAGATTGCCTTTATATTTAAACTCGGCTCAAATATCGAATGCAAACGAAGCAAAATACGTAGGAATGACTCTAGATGTTAAGCTTTAATAGAAATCGCACGTAAAAAAGAAACGCGACGAGCTCGAAAACAAATACCGAGAAATGTACTGGCTGCTTGGAAAACATTCGAAGCTAAACCTAGATAACAAACTGCTTATCTATAAGCAAGTGCTAAAACCAGTGTGGACGTATGGTTTACAACTGTGGGGTCGTACCAGGAAAAGCAATAGAAATATCCTACAAAATTTTGAAAATAAAGTTCTTAGAACGATCGTTAGCGCACCGTGGTATGTGCGTAACAAAGATATTCATCGGGATCTGGGAATTCCCAGCGTCGTTGAAGAGATAACAAAATTTGCTCGTAAACACAAAGATCGTGTTCACGGCCATTGTAACCGTACCGTCATTCAACTACTTGACGCGAGCAATTCAGTTCGTCGTCTGCAAAGGACAAAACCTTTTGACCTCGCGTCATAGTATATGCCGGTCGTGAAAAACACAGGAACTTTCATTGGAATTTAACCTGTCTTAAGTGTTACATTCTTTTTAATTACATACGAACATCTCTTTCCAAAATCACGAGTCTCGTAAGCGAAAATAAAACTGCTAGATAAGCGTCAGCTTAGTTGTAGTATCAATTCTGAAGAGAGGTGTTTTTAGTGAGTAAAAATCTCACACTACCATAAGCACGCGCTGTCGGGCCTTATGGTGTCTTTTGAAGATTTTCACCTGCTCTCGGCAAGAAAGAAAAAAAAAAACTCGCACAACACGAATGGTTGCGAGAAGCTAGGCCCTGGACCACATACTGACTGTTGCGCCAAGTATTTGTATTTGTAAAAGTCCGCCACATAGTGGCTTAAAAGTCCTTACTCGATTTGTAACTTTGCAGTATAACTTTGTTTGTAAATTATAAGAATTGGTTCTGTTTGCTGATTATGTTTTTTTAGACACTTAAATTTTCTTCATTGAGTCGTAAAAATAATATCGGTCACTTGGCCGCCACCAGAGTTATTCGAAGTCCTTTTTGCACATTTGTGCAAATTTCCACGGAATTTTCCTCTGATCACAATATGTGATCAATTTTTCCATTCTCCGAAGCTATTCCAGTGGACTTCTACGTGCTTTGTACTTTCGTCTTAGTTTAGACAATTTGGAAAGCAGAATCCGCCTGGCGTATCCAGGACCTCTGATGTTTGATAGTTTCGAGCAAAGGCTGCCTTTCAACCTTAATCTACTATCGAGTATTACTCCTAAATAGTTAACTGCTTCTTAGGTCTAATTGTCTAATTCCCAACTCGAATATTTCAAGAGCTTTTCGACATATTGGTAGTCTGCTTATTCTGTGCCGACCGATCCTAGCCAACTTCTATTTTTTGTGATTGCTTCCTTTATTGCTTCTAATTTGTGAATGTGTTAAGTCACGTTAACAATGGTTAGCGAATCCGATTATATTAACCCCTTGTGGCAATGTAAGTCGCAGGACTCTGTCGTACATGATGTTTCACAAGAGAGTATAGCAATCCATAGTTTGTCTACGAGTATTCTGCTTCTGTTTGCTCCACACATATCAAAGTCGCGATGACATTAGATGCCATTTGTTAAAATGAAGGCATCCTCCGATAGACTGATGACTGTGCACCACCTGGTACCTTCAAATGAGTGAATTCGCCCGTCGCAACTAAAGGTCTGTTCCCGTACTTTCTGCACCAAAATTCACAGATTTTTAATTTTGGAGGACTGGGGATGAAAATCTCTCAGATAGAGGCACAAACACCAAAAAGTACGGGAACGCATTGAACAACAAAAGCTGCCCACTTTTTAAATGTCAAAAACATATGTTGTTTACAAAATATTTCAGTTGAATATTTGTATTTTCTGCTCTGTTCGCAGATCTATGTACCTTCATATTGTTCTTTTCCCAAAATAAAGAATTTTTAAATTAATTTAAATTAATAACGAAGATAATCTTCAATGCTTTTCTAAAATAAATTAATGTTTGCCAATTAAAAAAACAACAACAACAGTTAAATTGACAGATTTCGGCAATTTGACAAATCTCATAAATCTGCCCACAAAAATTTCTTGGGCTAAAATTCGCAGCATGGGGAAATTTCTTATCCTCTCATGAGCTCTCTCTTCTACGAAAAACTACGAAATTTTGATGTACGGGAACAGGATTTCGTAGTTTTTCGTAACATTTCGTAGATATTCGCTGTTTTGGGCAGGTACGGGAACAGACCTTAAGTATTTAAATCGAAGACTCAAACTGAGCATGTGCATAGGTGCAGTTTAAAATCAGAAACCGCAAAGCAAATGATGTGTTACGACCGTATTACATTCGTAAATGTCCCTAGAACTTTTACATAAAAACATTCTTATTATAGAACCCAACCTCATGAAAAAAAAAAGTTAAAGTGCCTTCAAAATAGTTATCACAGCGTCTCCATCTAATATTAGCAGACGACAAAGGCTCAACAATAGTAATATTGCACAAAAAGTAACAGAAGAAGAAATAGCGAGAAAAAAAGAACAGGCATCCAGAATGCACGCACATGAAATACCTACGACCGTAGTCTTGCGTGGTCAACGGACAACTATTCGAAGAAAACCTTGAGATTGTCACCGACAATCAGCCTCTATGATCAGCAAACAATAAATTTCAAATCGGTTAGTGTGTCCCTACAGAAATCGTGAGTCTGTATAGCACAGCACTCATATCAGAAACAGAGGGCAACAAAACAAAAAAAAAAATTCAAAGTGCTGGTGGTTATGTTTACCAAGCAATGAAATGATAATGCAACTAAATAGAATCTGCACAGCCCTAGAGAATAAGGTGCCCACGTCTCGTCGGCAACTCGCGTCCAACCTACATGAGGCACCTGCATCTTTATCTTGTTTAACAAACCAAAGACTTTGTCCTTGGAAGGCTTGTAGCCAACAGCAGACAATGGCAGACCCAAATACGATCAGACAAGATCAGTCCACACATAGTCTCGAGTGTATCCATATTAGAAGCAGAAGTCAACTGATATGCCGTGAATGTGCATTTCCAATTTTTATTGTCATTATTCTGTGGGCCATGATTCTGTGCAACCAAAGGGCCTGCACATACATATAATTGATGTGATTTTGTCGTAGTCGTGCGCATGTCTATGAAACCATGTCCTCCTCCTCGTTCAAGGATCTCTCATTGGAGTACCAAGCTTCGACCTAAATAGTGAAAAACGATAAATAAAAAAAAACAAAACAAGCAAGTAAGTCGTGAGATACTAAACGCGGTGAAATCAGATACAAGTAACGTAAGTATTATATTACGTAGATCGGCAGTCAAACTTTAATATCAGATACTTAAGATTTCATCGATTATATTAATGTGTAGGCTGTAAATATGAAAATATAGCCAACTATCTAAATACTGACGGGGATGTTACGACTCATTTATGCGTCCTCGGGCTACAAAAGATGTACGCTCTGTGGCATAATGTTAATGCATTAACTGCACTAAAATTTTATTGCAAAGATATTTCATTTAATTGTGGATTTTGAAGACGTTTTGGGGTCTAAAATTGCGGGTGACTATTAAAAATGTTCTCCGTTGGGCCTTCGATCCAAATTGAATCGCTCGTGGAAAGCAAGTTGTTCCTAATGAGCAGCAGCCATGGCGAACACTTTGTCGTAGCATAATTTTTTGCCAAGAGTACCCGAA
The DNA here is from genome assembly GCA_946965025.1 of Blera fallax. Lineage (NCBI taxonomy): Eukaryota > Metazoa > Arthropoda > Insecta > Diptera > Syrphidae > Blera > Blera fallax. The sequence goes on from OX337245.1 coordinate 25,713,528, forward strand.
GTAATTTTGCCTGCATTCTTTTCCGATTCCTGTTCCTTTGTAAGCCATCTGGTGCCTTTAAAGATGATTTACATCATCTTGAGTAGTAGTCGCCATACTGACATGCTGAATATCCTATTAATTAAAGCATCCGTGTCCGTGTGTCAGTAATGTTTGAAGTTGAAACTCATCTACCCATTCTTTCGCTCTGTTCAGTCCGCGAGGTTTTCGATCAGGCTTGTAGCCCATGCTCAACTAGTTTCTCTTCTCCAGCGTTTTATGCCAGCAGCGTATAGTGAGTGATCAGCTTCTGATTTTCCAATTTCCCTTCTACTTCTTTCTCTCGTATATAAACTTTCTTTCCACTGGTAAAAGTTTGATGACGAGTACTCCCGAAACTACGATAATGGCTGGTTCTGAGACTATCAACCCGAGAAGGAACTCCCCCCGAGAGATCCTCTTCGTTCTACCCCTACCATTTGGTCTTCTTAAGTTTTCTTGCAGGAGCCTATCAGCCGAGATCTCAAAACCTTACGAAAGCAGAGAATGTGTCACTGTCATGAATTGATTGCTCCTGCTTACTGTGGAACATGGTTTTGCAACCAGAACTGGAAAAATTTGACCTCAATTTGAAAATTTGAAATAGGTACATGGGCATCTACAGTTTCTCGCTTGGTAGCTACTGTCAGGTAGCTTAATTATGTCTACTATTTGAACAGTTCTGTAAAATCTTCTCTTGTCTCCGTGCACATAGTCCCGTCAACGGTTATTAATAAAACTAACCAACTGAAGGACTGTTCCTGATGTTGCCCCGCCAAAGTATTTTAAAATGCGCAAATCATTTGACAGGCATTTTTCTCAAAGAGGCTAGAACGTTTACATTAAACGAATTAAAAAAAATTTATGCAAAGCGAAGTTTCTAATATATCGCCAAATTGATAAGCTGTAATGCTTACCTAAACTTTTCGAGAGTATGGTGTATGATGTAATGTCCCTTCATTCCAAGGCAATCTTCTTCACAAACCAACACGGAGTCCTTAAAGGGACAACAAATAAATTAACTCAATTCATGTTGAGCACACTGAAAGCTTTGGAAGATGACCATGTAATTGTAGCCATACATAGATTTGATAAAATTCCCCATCAAATTATTCTTTTCAATTTAAGAGCCCTTGGGTTCCAACTGCGGTTCATCTAATGGATCAACTCATTGCTAGTGGGCTGTCAATACAAAGTCATTTTTAGATCAGCAGTAACTTTGGGTGAAGTTTAATTTGAATTTATTTTTTCATCGCATAGCCGTTTCAACTGCCTCTATCCTTTTGCCTTTAAACCCTGCTACAATATATCTGACTTTTCGCCTGATAATCCCTATGCGGACCTTACAGTTCTACCAACTGAGTGTCTGCATCGTTTTATGGTTGAGCAGAGCTACAATCACCGTACCCTTTAAGAGTGCTCACCCAATTCTATCACCACCTAGTCCCTGCTGTAAAGCTCTGGGTTTTAGCGTTGGAAGTTTTTTTCTTCAGGTCTAGGGAACTCCAATAGCTCTTTCTTTTCGACTATTCCAAGGTCGGCGTTTGCCCGCCCATAGAGCCTGCGCATTTGCCACAAAGGATGTTAGGCAGTTTGGTGTACACTGGTTGTCACACAACAGAATTTTGAAGCTTTTGTAGGTGGCAAGTTGTTCAAAAGGATATTACGCTGGTTCTTAACAATCGCATCATTAACTCCGTAATTCCGCTAGTCTCCATTCATCACTGCGTCAGGGTTAATGTAGTTGACGATGGCCACTTGCGGACCATTCCTGGTTTGAATCGTCATCTTGACTTTGGTCACAACCAACCATTATCAAGGAATTGCAACAAATACATACACGTAAATCTCATAATGTCCTACACCACTGCAACCATGCCTAACCTCCAATCTTCCCCTTATTTACTGGCTATAGTCTAGCTCAACTAAAAATATAAATTACAAATACTTGGCGCAACAGACGTACATATATGATCCAGGCCTAGCTTCTCGCAACCATTCGTGTTGTGCGTGTTATATTTTTCACACAAATGGAAGAGACCTACGGTTTAGAGCCATATCCGAAAGGCAAATTGAGAAGCTTTCTGTTGACAGTTTTTACTCTCCGACGTTTGTCAGATATTCGCGAGAGGTGGGACCGTGAAAAAACTTTTTGGTGTTTCTGGGATTCGAACGTCGAACTTCCCGCTCAGCGAACCAACGCACTGACCACTTGAGCCGCGGCACCCACTTGCTAGCTTAGCTTAGTATAAAGGCTCAACCATATTCAACATTGGGAATCATAAGCTAATGTAAAAACCGAACGAAATGCTTCCCTATCTTGTGTCAATTCCAACGGATGACCATAACGCTTTTGCCAATTGGTTTGGTTCAATCGATTGAAAACATATTGCCATCAGATGCCCACCCAATAGCGGAAGCCAGTTTTTTCATACAAAAAACATTTCAACATAGTGTTAATGGCAGTATGTGATGCGAAATATCATTTCACAAATGTTGACATTGGAGCTTAAGGCAGCCAAAGTGATGGAGGTAAGAAATGCATACCAAATTGTTTGCTCCTTGCACAACGAATATTTAATTTACGTATAGATCTTTCATTTCATTTCAGGAAGAGACTGTTGGAAAATAAGCTTTTTATTCCGGAACCAAAAAGCATGCCAAACTCTACACAACGGGTTCCGTGTTACTTTGTAGCTGATGCTGCCTTCCCCCTATAAAGAAACATGATGCGACCGTATTTCCGAACACTGCTGGCACCAAAAGAAGAAAATTAGTAAAAAGTAAAAAGCATCTTTTTTATCAAAAAGGCACTTATTTTCGCAAACATTTTCAATTAATTGATGAACAAACTCGTATTCCGAGATCTTTTTTGAAAATTTTAACAACAAACACGACAACTGTCAGATTTACATTTGCAATGAGCGACTGAGACCGCTCTCTCTGATTATGTGACGCTGCTGGGCTGATTATTTGTTGGATGATAAGATTGTGTGTATTCGTGGCTGAATGTTGGTTATGTTTCTCACTTAACCATTTAGCCTTACGTACTTTAATTGATTATATTAAGCTTCAAATAAGGTATATAAAACGAGTTGAAACAACTCCTGTTTCAAAGCAAGCACTACTCAGGGTCTGGAAGTAGCGGCCCCCATATTGGTTGTATCTTCTAGAAATCGTGCATCGGGTATCTGAATTCATAAATGAAAACTGCAAACATAAACAACAAAACATTATTTGGTTGGAAAAAAAAATAAGTATAAATGATACCGTTTCCCTCAACATTATATTTAACCTGAACCATGCTCTGAGATATCCATGCCAAGCCGCATTTATTTTCCAGAATGCACAAATGGTACTAGCCTAAGCCCCCAGCCTGATTTACCTCTTCCGCTGAAGACCTATTTTGATTCAATATTTCAAAGAGGATAGATTTACTACGCCTTGTGTACCGATCAATTGCTCTCAGTAATTCCCATCCTATAATTTCATAAGGCGGCTATGCCTTGTAGCTGTGATCCGTGTACCTACGTGCGCTGCAGGGATTTTCGCAGACAGAATAGTTCTGCAAGTGGCATCATATCGCAGAATGTCCGAAGACATTTATTAATTGGATTTCATTTTCGAATATCGAGTGTCGATTTTTTTTCCTCTCGTAGGTATCCACCTCAACGGCTACACCCAATCCGCAGAAACGTGATGGCAAGAGCAAGGAATTTTTGCAGTCAGCAATGTTGAAAATGGGTGGACTACTGATGCAGGTGATGTATGACCTGAGGCTGTGTTGAAATTCCCCCTTTTCTACTTCTCACGGTTCTCCCGCATTCGAACTATAATTCTACGAAGTGATGATTAATTGTTCAAAATGATCGCAAGGATACTCGCAGTCTGTTGCGTTTAGGATAGCCTGTGAGTATTATTATTAAATAATAATGATACGAGTACTGTTGATGGTAAGATTGTGGACTGCACGGAGACATTTCACTCGATGGAGGTATTCGTGCAGCTTGAGTTTTACGATTGTGCTTTCCACGTTCCACTGAGCCAAATAATTATGTGTACAATGTGCAAGGTTTGTTGGATTCGAATTTGGTTATTCACTTATCAACTTTCATTTTCTTTTGAGAAATTTAATTATGTTACGCTTGCACATGCAACAATTTTCTTTTGATATGGCTTAGTTTCTCGTTTAAGGTTATTCAGCCGCATCGCCTTAGGCATTCGGTTCGCTCATGTTTTGAGAAAATAATCATTCAGAGCTATGTGCGAGTAAGTAGCTAGAAATAAATGCAATATCGCACTGTTAGGCTCTATTTATTTACGTGTATTTTAATAAATTTTCTAATTACCAAGTGGTGAGTGGTTAAGTATTTTGTACCCTAATGTGTTTGTCTGAATAGTTTCCTGGGCTGTGTATGTAGACAGGCCTACAATTCTTTTTTTTTCCTTTGAAAATAATTAGTTACACATTAGCTGGGTTCAATGACTAACAGAGTAACCCAGACCCCAGCAGTATAAGTTTACAAATGAATAAGTAAGCCTAACAGATAAAAACATTTATATTCTCTCGGACAGGCTTCCTTCATCAAGGAATCACCAAGTGAAACACCGAAACTAGTACGTCCCTGCCTATAACTTCTCACATCATAGGCCAGCACAAAGAGAGTTAATCTCCAACCAAGTAAGCCAACTTTTGTTAAAAAAGTTTTTGACAAATGAAACAGAGAAAGGGCAAGGGAAACTTGCACTGGGTAAAATGCGCAGCTGGCACTATTTAAATAAGAAACAAGCCGAGCTTATGGCATCAAATTTGGGGCAATGGCTCCAAAATGCAACAAGCCACGTACAAGAATCTAGTTTTCAAGAAATTTGGATTGATTTTCAAAACCAAACCGAGATCATTCTAAAACATTTTCCATGACTTTTCCCAAATCTGGTGGCGGTAAATTTCCCAATTCTTGTTGGATGTTCTCCTTTCTATCTGCCAGTTGCTGCGGCTTTTTCAAATGGTCTGTGACTTAAAAAAAACAAAGAAGGGATTCTGTAATTGTCAGTTCAAATCACCAAAAGTGATTAAGCGGTTGCACCGTCTTGCCGGAACTACACATTCTCCAAACCCAATTCGACAATTTACGACAACAAGAAATCGTTGATTATGGTTCTGTAGCGGTCATCAGTGACAGTAACAGTGTTCCCGACACCGTTCTAGACAAAATGTGTACCAATCACTTTTCTCCGTAAATGATGCACCAAACAGTGACTTTGAGAGGATGAAATGGCTCTTCGTGCAATACACATCGATTGCCCGGGCCCAGAAGACTTTTTTTTTGTCAGGTAAGTAAACATTCGACTGGAACACTCAGGCGCAACTGGTCAGTTTTACCTTCAGAACATAAGACGCAGTTTTACCCATTTCACTGGAACTTTTTCGACTTTCAGAGAAAGCTGAGAGGGCAATTCAGTGATGCAGTATCAGCACTCACCACATCAGTACCGAAGATCTGTCACCTGATTCGAGCAAAGGCAGGACAATAACAAGGGATCCTTCAGCTACCATATCTTTACAAATTCGCAATTTAACGCGATAGGTAAAATATTAAAGACCAAAGAAAATCTTGGTGAACTATGTGGCAAGCTCTTAATAGCAAACTTCACAACAGTGGATTTGGAGCACCTAGATTATCATTGTACTATAATAGGGCCGCTAGCTGAGTGCATTAATCTATTACAGGGTGAGAATACTACGTTTTATGGTTATTTGAGTCAGATTCCAAAAAAATTGCTTCAACAAGTTGCCTACGGAAATCGAGGCAATGGAGGGAGTGTTGATGCGTGGATTCAGTTACGTTTTTAAGCAAGGTTTAGAGTCCCACGATGCAGCAATTAAGTACTCGCCCGGCAATAAAAACGAAGTGGCTGAATCTATAAAAATAACGTCGGGTTCTAAAAGACGTTACAAAAAAAATCTACAAAAACATCCAAATTGAATCAGTCCCTGGCCAAGAAACCATACCGGAGAACACACAATTTTTTGATAATGGAAATAATGGCAAATTTATTTTACTTTAATATTCAGGGAATTGTACCTAATAGACACAAAACACGAGTATTCTTTAAAAGGTACTTAGGAAAATCAACCATTTCTACTGACACTGAACTTTATAGCGAACTAGCTTGAAGTCTTTACTTATATACCTCACAGATCAAGACGTACCATTGAGATCTTGCCGATCTGATCTGCAATCTTGTGGCTCAAATGTCCAACAAGAGGTCCTTAGAAGGAGGTCATGCAGTGAAGAAAATCGATCGATGGAATCGACGGTGAAGTAAGTCCACAGCCACACTGGCGGGCCCCTTACTTAAGCTATTACTACATATTTGGAGCTGAGGTCAGCAAGGAACTTTCAACACAGGGCAGGGTCTTGAAAAGAGATGACTGCGGAGGTGCCCTTAATTTGCCAACGGCAGCGCCCGCTTCTCCGAAGTGGGTTCCTGGTATCACTTTAACCGGTCATTCGTGCTAGGGGTCCTATATAAGGATCTTGCCTGCAGATTGATGGGTCGTGGGTCGGCACACACGTTGCCGCCACATAAGCAACCACAAGCCTCGAAAAGGAATGACCCTACTATTCACGACCCTGGCAAACGAAATAAGGATAACGATTTTAAGATCTACATGTAGAATATTGGGACCCTTAACAGACTCACTACAGTGAGTACTACAGAGAGCAGAAGTAGCTCTTATTCGGATTCAGATTTGCTATACGCTGCAAAAAGGCTAAATTTGCCAACATTAGCCTAATATGTACATATGTGCTCATGCCTCTAGAGAGGACAAGGACAACGGTACCAGAAAATGTTTCTACGAGCTAGATAGGAAAGGAGGACATTTTTGGTAGGTTAGTTGGTAATCATAGTCTACATGACACCCCATCTAGCTCCAGGCTTATTGACGACATCGACTCGGACCACTTACCTTGTTGCAGCCAATAGACGAATGCGGATATCACAAGCGCCACAACAGAGAAGAATGACTGTGACTGTGTTGAAATGTTATAATCGCAATAGGCCAGCATAAAGTGCCAGGACCATCATGCCATCAGACACGCCGCAACTGATGTGCTGGGTTTCACCCGAATACCACCAACAAACTCCTAGTTTGACGAAAAATGCCGGCAAGCAGGAAGAAAATAGACTTCTTCAGAAAAAGAAAAAAGAGGACGAGAAGTCTCCGCAAAAGAAGTGGAGACTTTTCCATCCATATGGGTGGAATCTTGGGCACCAATTTGCGTAGCCATTCAATGGTTTGCTGCGAGGCGTTCTTCACCATAAGAACTCAATGCTGCAACTAACAGCTCACCATTTGAATGCAAGCATCTGCCACGGCCAGCTCCCACAGATGACTTGCAGGAGCCCTCCCACTTCTACAAGGCAGCGATAGATTAGAAGGGCCCAAAACATACATATTAATGGAGATGCCAAAGTCTGAAAAAAAATTGGAATACGGTTAACACCCTGGTAATCTATGTATATATGTATATTCAAATCGAGCTCAGACATGAGGAAAACCGAAAAAGAATGCAAGAAATGGAAACAGTTACGGCGATGTAAGACAGAAAACCCGCCCGGGGATGTAATGCCTGCCGGTAGTCCCGCGGTGTGGGGGCGAGCTACAGACGTTAGGTTTAGTGAATAGAAATCTTCACACTAGCGCGCAACTATCGAAAGTTACATATACAAATGCTCTATGCATTATTATGGGATAAAATAATTTTTAAATGAATCATTTTCTCTGACTTACAACCGCTTAACATTATATATTGAATAGACAATTCAGGCCTCCATCCATCCATTTGTAAAACTCAATAATACGCATTGGAATATTGCGGTTATCAGAACATTCTCCATGCAGCATATCCCCACCAGACATAATAAAACAACCCATATGTAATAAAATTATCAAATAAACCACACACACTTTGCGGTCAAAGTACGCTTGTTCCTACACTAGTTGTCAGTTGGAAGGCAATGCCCTTATAATAAATTTGTCCTTCAAAATGCTTGCATCTAACTTCTCCGTCTGTACTTTTGAGCAAACCAAACAAAAATACGCGAAAAAATCAACAAAGACCTCAGAAACCTTTACGTTTTGTGTGTGCATAAAGGAACAAAAAAAAAAGGAAACACAAACATACAACCAACATCCAGACAATCATGGCTAAGAGCAACATCACCTTGGTCTATTGATTCAGCAAAGCAAGCATCACCCAAGTCAACCATCACCATAAAGCAAAAGAAAGGCGGGTACAGAGTCGATGCAATGGGACAGCTTCGAGAGGTGCGCAGACTCATTAAAAGAATTGTCATGCGGTAAGCCACAGCGAAACTACGTGAGGCTGAGGATACACCCGTGGGTAAGAGTATTCAGTGCAAAGTGCACGTCTTCTCCGATACACTTTTGGCATAAAAAAGAATTGCACACCTTCAACCATCGCAACAGAGATGTGCATAAAACTGCACACAGATGCATTACATGCGCAAACTCAGAGGGATGTGTCCCTTATAACTACATAGGAGCAAAAATCCGTCAAAAGAACCAGGTTAGAGAGAGGAAAAAATTAAAAATATATCCAAGATGTAATATGTAATATCTCTGGCAAAGGCAGCTGTCTTATGCCACCTTCACCATGCTCCTGTTTACTCTGACAAAACAGAAGAATAGAACAATCGGAACCCTGGCGATATTCGTTTGCATACAGCAAACTCGGGTGAGTTATTACCATCGGAGAAAAACCTCTTCGCATCGGTCAGGTTTATTAATCATCTCACAAGACTCTGCTTATTGTATCGTGAACAGAGAGCAGAAGGTATTCTAGCATTCGGCGAGTCGTGTCGTTTTTCCCAAGAATCAGGGATAAGGTGTATTTCCAGGGCTATAGACCGAACTTGTCCCAATATTTCATTTTATTCAGCTCCAGCATATAACGACTGTTGTTACAACACAACCCGTGAGCATCCTTCGCCGTATAGTACAATTGACTTTGCAAAAACACCATTTATGCATTTTGTTTTCCCATTTTTTGCAGAATGCGTTCTTACAGTCCTTCAAAGAGGAGTCTTAATGCAAAATCACACGTAAGTGCTACTAATTGTCACTATCATTCAAATGAGTTAGTACATAGTTTGTGTTTGCAAAGCAAGTGGTAATAGGTAGGGGAATTCCAATAAATTTAGCAGAGAAACATATGTAAACAGTGTAGAGATGCATACATACCTATGTATATGGACGACCAAAAAAAGAAACTCCTTATTGACACTCCACCAAGATTGTTCTAAAGTCTGTTCACCCGAATGAAATTGTCTACCAAATAAAAGGAAAGCTATCGGATTCGATTACATAGCAAATGAACTTATAAACCTAATTCAAAAAGCCAACATAAAAGCGATTATAGAGCTACCGACCCGAACCTTCATAAAGTTTTTCTTGAAAACAATACACAAAAGGATATATAGAAGCAAATATCATCAATGTCCAATTCTTATACAGACAAGGTTGCGGATCCTTTTTTTCCTTGGATCAAAGATGTTTCTAGATGAAGCAAGATGTGTAAGCAGGGGATTTTTGTGAAGCTCAAGGTTCTTGGAATGCAGCATAAGGCAAAACTCTTCTGGGTCCCTAGTCATGAAGGTATATCGGGGAATGAGAGGATCGATAACATGACTAGGAGAGGCTCGGTAGCCGTTCCAAGGTTAACAGCCTGTCATGTATACTTAGGCATAGAAGAGGAAATAGCGCTCTAATAATGCGCAAAGAAGAACCGGCAAACTTATACGAAAAGACAGGGAATCCCTATCTACTTTTATAGGAGTTATCACGGGCACAACACTTTTTATCACATGATAAAATTATAGTTTTTGTAATTCGGTGATAAGGAAGTCCGTAAGGCTACAATCCATTGCCATTTATAAGCCTCTGCCACTACAATACTTGGCGCAACAGACCGAATTGGTCTAGGACCTGTAGGTCGCTTCAATTTGTGTGAAAAAATATTACAAGCACTACATGATTGATCGCAAGAAGCTAGGCCCTGCACTGCACCAGATATGGCCTACTGCGCCAAGTATTTGTATTTGTAAGCAATGAACCTCCAAGATAGGATTTATCTACAACATTATGTAAACACCTGAAACTCTTCGTCAACAACTTGATTGGCCCATATCAGTACTTAACAGGAAAGTCCACAGTCACATTTCAGCAGATTCTGGTGAAAACTCAAGAAGTCCAAAATGATACCCACCACATTTTTATTAACTTTAAGGCCGCATTCAAAAGAATTTATAGAGACAAGCTATGTCTGCCTTGGCTCTGCTATGAACTGAAAACAACATCTCAGCAGAGATAAAACGAAGAATAATTCTTGACAATCCCTGTTTCTTTGAGCTGAGAAGCCAATTGAGTAGTAAGGCCCTATCCCGAATAACTAACGTGATTCTATAGGAGACTCGTGGACTCTGTCAAAAGTAGATAAAATTCTTCATAAAATATTCGGTCCTGTTTGGGTTGATGGGCTTTAGAGGAGAAGATTCAACAATGACAACGATACGAGCTGTACAGCTACATCGACTTAGTAAAAAAAAACTGTACAACAGTCACCTTAGATTGCAAAGACATGTAGAGCGAATGGACATCAATGTTCCGGCTCGCAGAGTCTTTTGATCAAACCGGGACGGACAACGCAGTAGAGGACAACCTCGCCTAAGGTGTTTCGGACAAGTAGAAGTTGAACTTAACCAACTTGAAGTCCGCAACTGAAGGCAGTTAGGTTAGGTCCGAAGCTTGTTGGTTGAGGCGGAACTGTAGCGCCTCCTAAGTAAGTAGATATGATGACGGTACCAACAGTACCAACAGCATCATGGGAACGGAACCCTCTGCGGATTTGGTCACAGAGGATAGAATAGAGTGGGCTATCAGATCATTCTCCCCCTACAAATCCCCGGGACTGGACGGTATCATCCCGATCATGCCTGTAATTGCCCCGGTACTGAAGGAACTTTTCACCAATAGCCTCATACTGAGGTATATTCCAAGAACGTGGAGAGAGGTTAAGGTTACATTTATTCCCAAGGCTGGCAAAGCAAGTTCAGGCCAATAAGCCTCACCTCTTTCATTCTGAAAACCTTCGAAAGACTGATCGACATACACATTCGTAGCAGACTTCGGCCAGGAGACCTTCCCTCAGCCCAGCATGCCCACACGAAAGGGAAAAGTGTGGAGACAGCGCTACACTGTGTTGTCAGCTCAATAGAAAAATCACTGAAAGACAAAGAGTTCACATTAGCTGCATTCCTTGACATTAAAGGAGCTTTTAACAATGTCAACACCGAAACGGTAAAGAGAACGCTGGGCACATTAAACATTCACAACAGCCTAATCGGATGGATTGTCAGCATACTCGAAGATAGACACATAATAACCGAAATTGGGGGAACAAGGCTGGAAGCATACGCCTCCAGGGGAACTCCTCAGGGCGGGGTACTTTCCCCACTGCTGTGGGTCATTGTTCTTAACGAAGGCCTACAGCTGCTCAGAAACAGGGGCGTCAGTATCACTGCTTATGCAGACGACGTTCTGATAATGGCAAACAGGCAAATTCCTCCCAACACTCAGCGAACAAGTCGAAGGGGCCATCAAATCCCTTGACACCTGGACCAGGAATTGCGGGCTCACGGTAAACCCCCAGAAAACCGAGCTCGTATTATTCACAAATAAAAGAAAGTTACCACAGTTTAGTACGTCATCTGTCGGAGGCATCCCGCTGAAGATCTCCGACTGCGCAAAATACTTAGGGCTTGTATTAGACAAGAAACTAAACTGGATAATGAATATTAATGAAAGGATTAAAAAAGCAACTATAGCCTTCTACTCATGCAGCAGAATCTTTGGGAAAACCTGGGGTCCCTCTCCTAAAATAATTCTCTGGATATATAAGGCTATAATAAGACCCATACTTACATACGGCAGTCTTGTTTGGTAGCCGGCGATGAACAAGGTCACTAACCTAATGGCCGTCACGAAGATTCAAAGACTAGCGTGTATCGGGACCACCAGTACGATGAGGACAACTCCAACCGCTGGACTTGAGGCTATTCTCAACCTGCTTCCGCTAAATATCTTCATCAAAACATCTGCAGCCATAAGCGCCATCAGAATCAGCCAGTCAGGACCATGGAGGTCGAATGCAATAGAGCATACGACTATCCTTCAGAAGTATATTGGCCATGTACCCATTACGGACTACATCACGCAATACTTAGACTTTAATAAACCTTTCTCAAGCGCCTATCCTAGCAGGGAGGAGTGGTCTGATACCAAATGCGCAATCCATTGCCATATATACCGACGGATCTAAAATGGACACTGGCGTAGGGTCAGGCATCTTCTCCGAATCGCTGGGAATATCGAAATCAATATGCCTCCCAGACCACAGCAGCGTTTTCCAAGCGGAGGTCTTGGCAGTGACAACAGCCGCCCGTGAGTCTGCAGTAAGGGCAATACCACAAGAGGGTATCACCTTTTTTATTGACAGCCAGGCAGCTATAAAAGCAATAACTGCCACGGAAATTAAATCTAAACTTGTGAAGTGCTGTAGAGAAGAGCTTAAGGTTCTTGGAACACAGCACAAGGCATCACTCTGCTGGGTCCCTGGACATGAGGGTATACCAGGCAACGAGAAAGCTGACGAACTGGCAAGAGAGGATTCTGCAGCCGTTTCAAGACAAATAGAACCACTCGTGAACATCCCGCTTTGCGCACTTAAGCTTTAAGTAGGGAAAATAGCCATACAGGAGGCAAACACCAGATGGACCTCCTTGGATTCCTGTGTAATCACAAGGAAACTATGGCAGGCCTTCGATAAAGGCAGAACTGAGAGACTTATACGGGAAGACAGGAAATCCCTTTCCACCCTCGTTGGGGTTATCACGGGGCATAACTCTCTGCGGTATCATTTGAAAAAACTACGTCTGACGGGGGAAGAACTCTGCAGAGGTTGCGGTGACGAGGGAGCTTTTGATGACAAAACCCACTTCCTATGTCACTGCCCTGGCCTCCAACACAGCAGGAACAGGTTCCTAGGGAGCTACTTCTTCCAAGACCTAGATGAACTCGCCAGCACGCCATCAGACAAGATAATGAAATTTATCAGGTCCTCAGGATGGTTTGTATGCAAAGACTCGCATCAATAACTATCGGAGCATATTAGAATCGCTATCGGGTTTCAATGGGCAAGGGACATCCTTTCCCCCAAAGGGCATCACAATGAGTCAGCATTGACCTGAGTGTGGCGGGGAGTCTCTCTCCCCGCCAACCCACATACCTAACCTAACCTAAGTAAGTAAGTAAGTAGTCTAAGGTAGCTCGTCGCAATCTTAGTGCGGTATCGATAGATCCTAGTACTGAAAAGACTTTTCATTCATTCCAAGATATAAATCCGAGAAAGCCAATAACACATGACTTTAGACTTAGTTTTGGTGCTGCTGCCTTAAGGAATTTCGACCTGAATGCAGAACTCCTAAACCATGATTGAAACTCTATATGACATGAATTTTATCAACAGATCTATGCTTACAGTGGCGGATTCGGGCATCTTGAAAATCTTTCAATAAAATGCCTCCCTTCCATCAATCTTGCTAATTTTCAACAAACTTATTCTACATGCTCGTCGAAAATGCAACTAATTTCCTTAAAACTCTGTCGGACAGAAGCCTTTATTCTTCTGTGGAAACTACATTAATTAAAATATGGGTCACAATGGTAGGTATATATTGAGAATCACCTACTTCTTAAGAATTTCTTTGTAAGAATGTTAACCAACTGACAGCCCACAATTGAATAGATTCCGAAACAATTTATTAGCAATCTACAACGCCTGCGGTAATGGAATTCATGCATGAAAATATGTTCTTCAAAAGAACACACGCACAAAAGAACACGCAATTCTGACCTCGAAAGAAAGATACGTATACGTACATATGTACGATTATGTGCCTACTCAATGCCGTTACAATCACTAGACATAAAATAGACTAAGGTCCAGTGAACTTACCCACACTTTGTACAGCTTTTGGCAAGCATTTCAAAATAAAAGAACGTGTCCCTCACTAGCCTTAACGTTCGCAATCGACGGGGATAATAAATTCTACCGAGCAGAGGAGATGAAGGCTACGTCAGGCGGTCTTAATGGCATAGAAACAAGAACTATTCTCTTCTCTGGAACCCAGTTTGTGTCTCTTTCAGCTCACAGTTAATAGATTATCGCACACCTTCGGCTAATAGTGTCCGAGATCAAGGGACAGTTTGATAAATAACTTGAGTGCGAGGCTAATAGCCGCACTTGCAATTGATTTTGTATGCACGTTTAGCTGTCTCTGCGGGGGTGAAATACACTTCGTTCTAAATTGGACAGCAAGACGGTGCGATGTGGAGTCTTGCGTTCGCATTGAATTTGCAATGTGGGCGATACGGCTTTTCCTTGGCAACCGTAATAAATTGACTTTACGTACATATAGTGCGTAAAGGGTCTAGCGAATATCAACTTCCGCATTACAGTTTTTTTTTTAACAAAAAGGCTTAAGTGTATTGGTGATAACACAGTGATACAGCGGCTTGATTTGTAGATCAAAAAGAATTTCTTCAAAAAAAAAAATTTGCTGGCAATTTTTTATGGTTAACGTTGTACATTCCGGATAAATTTCCTTGCAGAATCCAATTAGTCTTGAGTAATTCACGTTATTACGTAACGCGCTGTACTTGGTGAATGCACTTTCAAGAGAATGGAATGAGTAACGCACTTACTTACTTAGGAGGCGCTTCAGTTCGGGGTGAACCCGGGCCTTAACCAACAAGCATCAGATGCGCACCCCAAGTTGGTTGAGGCCACTTTCTACTTGTGCGCGCCACCTTCAACAAAGTCGACCTCTTTTGCGTTATCCCTCCGGGTAGATTTGAAGATTTTCCGGGCCGGTGCAATGTTGTACATTCACTCTACATGACCAAGCTACTTCAGTCGTTGGACGGACAACTGTGACTAATTGGACGGACTTTTGAAAGATTATGCCTCTTGCGTTGGCGCGTGAGTTTTGCACTATTCTCTCAAGAACCAGGTTAAAGAAGTCGCGTCGCCTATTTTGAATCTTTTTTTGACATCGGTGAGTTCTTGACCGATCTTGATGGCGCAGCCTGCATTCTCCATCGCCATCCTGCACAAAAGGACAAGTTTAGCAGGGATGCCTAAACTAGACATTTTTCTGTATAGCTTGTTTCTATAAATGCTGTCATACGCGGCAATCAAATCGATGAAAATGTGGTGTATATCGACTTGAAGCCCCTGGGTTTCTTTCAAGATAGCCCGTAGTGTGAGTATTTGATTGAGGATGGACTTTCTTGACCTAAAGCCGCACTGGTATGGATCGATCAGACTGTTGGCGAACGGCTTTATGCATTCATTTTATTTAATATGGCCGACAAGATCTTAAAGGCGATGTTAAGAAGACTGCCTCTGGAGTTAGGGCAGTTCAGAGGGCCTCCTTTTGGGTATTGCACAATTCATCCATTCGACCATATTTAACAGATGAGTTTGAGCATGATCCGTTCCAATTCATGATCCTGAGAAGCCGGTGTTCGTCACTCCTCTTCTGCTCGTAAAGCTTGTGGGCAGCTCTAGTCCTTCTATGCATCACCGCTTTTTAAGCCTCTTATTAAACTTATTAAAGCACGCCAGAAGCGGCATCTTTGATGGCTTTTTGGCAATGTTGCCACTGGTCTTCAATTCTTGATGCTGGTGGCATAGGACCTCTTAAGAGATTAAGGGAGACTCGTTTGGAAAAGGACTTGGTGATCTCCTGCAATTGTAGCCGTCCGACGTCAAACTGCCATGAACCTGGATTAATTTCCCCTTAAATGTTCCAACAAAGCATGAGGTACAAGTTGAAGTCCATGGGCCTGGTATTTCTAAAATGTTCAGCTATCATAACAAATCACAGATTTGATTCATAACTGTGGTGCAATAAATCAAAAGTACATAAATATCCAAAGTCTGTTTGTTGTGGCATGGACACACAACTCGTCATCTACTTATGAATTGTGTTGCAATGCCCCGTAGACCGGTTGTGTTGTATGTGTTCACCAGATTTATTTCAAATTTTCTTCTTTTTTTTGTACAAGATAAACCTACAAGTGGAGGGCGGTTGCAATTCACAATGAAAATGCGTTCTGCTCTGACACTTGCAAACAGCTGCAAATTACAATTTATTGCCGCTGCTATAACTCGACTTGAAGTTGCAGTTTGTGGAGTTTCATTATTTGCTGTCACCGCAGACTTGAAATTGCAACACTGTTGAAGTTGTTTCATAGGTTCATAGGTAGGTACTATGGTTCAGTTTTTATTTTGTGGCAGAGGGAATTATTGAAGACGACGGTGAGTCGCATAGTTCGTAACTGGATAAGGGATCTGTTACGTGGGCTACGTTTCTCATGTGTATGTAGGGCTTATCGCTACCGTTCGCGTCATTCATTAACTTTGTGTACTGGCTAAATAATTTATTGCGTTGTATTAGTTGTATTTTTTGCCACAAACTACATAGGTACCTTTTTCTTTAAAACGATCCTGTCCGCTTTATTTCTGCTGGACTCTGCAACTGTATGTCGTGAGCATGCTTGATACTATCGAAGTGATTAGGCACTCAAGAGCCATATTATTTATTAGGTAATTATAAATACTATGGTTCCTTTTAGTGATATTTCCACTTTGTCTGTAGGAATTTTTAAAACGTAAAAATGATGTCTACTTTGAAATTCAAGGTTAGATTAGGTTACGGAAGAGTGTGTGATTCCCTTTTTCTGCGGCCAAAAAGACGAACAAAAAAACATAGAAAACCAAGCCTTATAGGTCTTACAAACAATTTGGTACTCCTTATGAAATGAAGCAGATTCGATATTTGAGCTCCTATTACCTCTGTAGTGCTCTGAAGAACATGGGTTCCAAGGTACTTAGGCGTCGCTCTTGAAGAGCGGGACAATTTCATAGCAGATGTTGAAATGACTCTTCTGACTTCTTCTTCATCTTCTTTATAAATCGTTGGACTCTACTTCCATTCGCCGAACATGATTCCAATGGCGCAGTTTCCTGTGATTTCTCCAGCTAAGATGCGGATAGATGATCGGCCGAATGCCAGAGGGCTCTTTGTTTTCATATTGTACGAGAGGTGGCACAGTCCTCGCTGGATAGCCAGAACGAGTTGGCCTCTTTCTCTACTATCCCGTCTTTTATAGTAAACAATTTACCAATTGGCGCTATGGATGTGTCCGCTTCACTAAAAGCAAAGCATCCACCTTTCTCTATTGCTATGTCTGGGAAAGTTTGACCGAATCTGGTTGTGATCAGTGTATCGCGATATTTCTTAACTGTCTTTGATTTGATTGTATGTATTGGATTTTATTGATAGACGAGTGAGCACCGAGGCTCAGTGGTTAATGCGTTGGATTACTGAGCGGGAGGTTCGAGGTTCGAATAGGCCTCTCGTGAATGTCTGACAAACGTCGGAGGATAATAACTGTCATGAGAAAGCTTCTAAAAATAAGCCTTTCGGATATGGCTCTAAACTATGGGTCCCTTCCATTTGTGTGAAAATATATAACACGCACAACACGAATGGACTTCCAACGAAGATACATATGTAGTTATATCGGACCGAGGAAAGTAAAGGATTCCACACACCGCCGCGATAGCGATAGCGATAGCGATAACTATCGCCACAGCGTTAAACAACCGAGCACACCAGCGCTATAGCGATAGACGTCTTTTCTCAGTTTTATATGTGTTCTCAGAAACTAAACTAAACTAAAGTTCCTACCTTCGAGTAGGTATATTGCAAAAATGTGTAGCTCAAGTGATGAAGAAGAAGCAATGCTATTGTTGCTTGCTTTAGCGGACGAAGAAGATAGTGTGTAAGTTTGTAGTATGCTTATACTTAAATTCAGCTAATACTCGTATATAATTGTTTTACAGGAAAAGAATGTGGATGCATGAAATTAATTTAAGTCGAGGAGATCGAGGAGAATTTTTTACTTTATTTCAAAATTTGAAAACCGATGAAAAGCGTTTTTACCAGTACTTCAGAATGTTATTCGGATGTTTTTCAGAGGTACTGGCATTAATTGAAGAAGATGTTCGGAAAATGGATACCAATTATCGCTGTGCTATTACGCCAATAGGTCTGGCAGTAACTCTGAGGTAAGCTCACAAAAAGAAAGCTCATAAAAGAAAAAATATTAGAGGTTCATCTGTATGTACATATGTTAATTAGTCTTTAATTGTAATGCATTATTAATTAAACATCATTGTTATACGAATGAAAAGATTCGTAGAAATGGGCTGTTGTCGGTAAACTCTCTGCAGATGGACATTCCTTTGAAGTGTTTGGATATGGCGAACTTGGAATCTGCCTTGCAAAACTTGTTGATTGAAGTGCATATTCTTCCTCCTCCCTCTGTAAAAGTTCTTCTTCCAGAACAATACTAGTTATTTTCTTTTTTACTGAAGCTTGCCGTCGTGCTGAAAAAGTGCCTACAGTTTTGGCAAAACCCAGAAACATGTGTTCAGTGGCAGTTATATTGGAAGTGTGCACTTGGGAAGTTTTCCGTTTCTCTTGAAGATACGTCAAGATTTTATCCACTGAACTTTCCGTTTCGTTTTTTCTTTTTCTTGACGACGGTGCAGTCGGTTGTACAGTATCATTTTGCTGCTGCGGTTGTTCAAAAGATTCTTCATTTTCTGGGGAAGGCAGGATACTTGCTGATTCACTGCTTTGATTGAGATTTAATTGCACATTTGTTTCAGTCTGAGCAAACTTTAAATAGGGTTTGAATATTTCCATTTGTTTCGCCCATGGCCAGTATTTATAGTACCGAGTAGATGTTGCAGCTTGGCCGGTTTTGGTCTTCTCGCTTCGTACATATTTTGCATAACAATCCCGAAGATTCTTCCACTTCTTTTTTAATTCATCCCCTAAAATTAAATATGTACATAGCTTTAAATATTATACATACATTCGTATGTGAGTATGTAAATCTAATTTTGTATTTATTTACAGATTTTTAGTGACCGGTGACAGTTATGTGACAATTGGCAATTGACAATTAAAGAAGTTTGTGAAATACTATGGAAAAAATTGCAACCGGTTTACATGCCTGACCCTACTAAGAAAATATGGGACAATTTCGAGCGCATGTACAGGGAAAAGTGGAGATTTCCTAATTGTATTGGTAGCATCGATGGCAAGCATATTACCATAGAAAGCCCAAAAAATAGTGGATCGACATATTTCTCGTATTTAAACATGCAGCATGCAGTAAGAGCCACGATATATCGCAATCTATCGCAACAATCGCCGATATTATCGCACTCGGTGTGCATGATCAAACTTGAATATACGTGTTGCGATAGATCGCTATCGCTATCGCGGCGGTGTGTGGAGTCCTTTACTCTCTTCAGTTCAGGGTAAAGAGAAAAGCTTAAGAAAATAGACTTTCTTTTTAATTACCGAAGGCTTTTCTTGAGGGCCTTACTTTCTATGTATGTTGTCTGCAGGGGCCCTGGAGTTTGACAATCCTAGCAACAATTTCATCTGGGAAGATCTTGGGTTTCAGAGCGGCTACGGGTATGCTGTTATCAAGTATTGCGAGTAAGCTCTATTTTTTGCAGCTGGAGTGGACAAAGTTTTAGAGTTTTCGATGGTATTTTGCCTTTTTTCGCTAGGTATTTTATGGGGAGACTTAAGAAACTCATCCGCAACTACTTGTAAAAGCGACCACTTTCTTTTCTCCCAGTACGTGCTACTTTGCCTTAGAAAGAACGATGACTGTAAGACGATTATAGTTTCCCGATACTGGCTGAATACACCTCATATTTGCATCGAGTTCTCTCCTGCAGTTGTTCCAAGAAGAATGTTTTAATTCCATCTAGGCTACGCCATGGACTCGATGACAAGGATTTGGATGCCGATTGACTGCGGCTCCATTAAAGGGGAGCCCGACCCCTTCGGGTAGGGGATAGAATATACCCGAGGTAGGCATGCCTGTCGTAAGAGGCGACTAAAATCCACCCTCAGTATACCGAGCGTAGTGTTTACAAAATATGCAATGAACAAAACAAAGCGATATAATACCCCAGGTGGCAGTCCAGATTCACAGGAAAATCCACCCTCTTCGGAGGTCGGCTCTACGGATTCTGGGGAGAGCCATTTATTGCTACTGATTGATCCCTTTTCAAAAAGTTCAAGGGTATCTCGATCTCCACCATCAAGATCGAATGTCTCCGGAAGAAGAAGTCCGCCGGAAGCGCCAGCGCGCGAAAAACGGGACTCAGTGAAATCTAAAAGCTTTGAGGAGGAAAACAATGAACTTCGTCTCAAGCTTAACGAAATGGAGCTACTCTACCGCGATCTTAAGAAAGAGGTAGATTTACTCCGAGAAGAAAACAATGCCTTAAGGAATTCACATCTCCAAAAAGAATGCACAGTTAGTTCACAGCCCTCAGCTAGTCGCGAATACCAGACAGACGAGGAAGAGCTAGCACGCGAAACTAATTGGATCGAAAAGAAAAGACCTAGCAAAAAACGCAAAGCTGGTTCTTCACCTGAGGTAGAGCCACACAAAGATGAAAAGCGCAAGCAGGTGCAAGAGAAGCAACCTCAAGCAAAATTACGTCCTCCGCCACAGATAAACGTTGTTGGAATTTCGGACTATAATAAGTTGCATTGCCTCCTCAAAGGAACGTTGTCATCGAAATTTAAGGTCACATCTCTCCGAAACAATACCTGGAAAGTCAACGTCGATTATTCCGACGGGTACCGAGCAGTGTCCCAAAAATTAAATGCCGAGAAAATAAAGTGCTATACATACGAAAACAAGTTAGAAAGGTCACTGCGTGTTGTAGCAAGAGGACTCCAGCCCTCGTGCACAAAGGAAGACGTTATGAACGACCTCCATGCCAAAGGCTTTAAAGTTCTTGACGCCGTTAATATTATCAAGAAGGAGAAGCAACAGTCGGAAGGAGATAAGGAAGTATTTGTTAGGCGTGGACTTCCGCTATTCTTACTAAGTTTCGATAAAGCCGAAAATAAAGATGAGATCTACGGTATTAAGACTATCCTTAATATCGTGGTCAAAATCGAGCCTATGCGTAAGAGCTCAAGATCGATCCCGCAGTGCAAGCGCTGCCAGGGCTTCAATCATACGCAGACTTACTGTCAGAAAGAGCCGCGGTGCGTGAAATGTGCGGGTAAACATCTCTCCGAAGACTCCCTCTTAAATAAACAAGCCCCAGCCACTTGCAGAAATTGCAACGAAAAGCACCCAGCGAATTATCGAGGTTGCGAAGTGGCAAAAGAGCTTCAAAAAACACGCGATACGCTTAAAAATAACAAACGCCCAAATCTAAAACAAATTAAGGATGAACGCGAAACCGCTACGGTAAAAACAGCGAAAGAAAGAAAATCTGTCAAACATGCCCAAAAACCAGATAATGAGGAAAAACATAAACGTCCGAAAGAAAAGGTGGCAAAAGCAAAACTTACAGACACTGGTGTGCGGTCTTATGCTCAAGTGGCGATGACAGATAGTGGCACGTATATAGCTGATAAAGCAAAATTAACAACAGCAAAGCGTCCAAACCTTAGCGTCAAGACTCACGCTCAAGTTGCGGTATCCGAAAACGGCAATAGCGTTTTTCCATTATCCTTGCGAAACTTGAAGAGCAAAGCAAAACAAGCAAACTTATTTTCGAGAGACTAGTTACACTTGAAAATAATACTCGTAGCGCGCGCACTTTAACCAAAATATGAAAGAAATGCTTAAGATTCTTACTTGGAACGCCAACGGGCTCATACAAAGACTCGATGAGTTAGAAATATGTATACGTGAAAAAAATATTGATATATGCTTGGTTTGTGAAACCCATCTGACAAACCAATCAAATGTTAAGATAAGGGGCTATAGCGCCTACCACGCTTTTCACCCATCGGAAAGGGCCAGAAGTGGATCATCTTTGTTCATAAAAGAATGTATCGAACACTCGGCAGAGCTAAAGATCGAATTAGAAGCGATGCAAGTAAGCACGGTACGCGTAAAAAATAGAAATTTTTCTTTTAATATTTCATCTATATATTGCCCACTGCGATGCAGACTTGAAGAAAGTGATTTTACAGACATTTTCAACTTCCTTAGACCAAACTTTGTTATTGGTGGCGATTTCAAAGCGAAATACACCTTCTGGGGATCAAGATGCGTCTCTCAGAAAGTTAGAATGCTTTATAATGCGGGTATAAAATACAGTTGTGATTTTCACTCGACCGGTAAACCAACATACTGGCCGACTGATAGAAATAAGATACCGGATCTGATCGATTTCTTTGTTGTTAAAGGAATATCTGGTAACTGTATAAAAGTTGAAGGAAGTTTTGATCTCTCCTCTGATCATTCTCCAATCATAATAAGCGATAAGCGAAGCTCTGATTAAAAAAGTAGGACCAGCTAGATTAACCAACGTGAAAACTAATTGGGACAGCTTCAAAAAAGATATTGAAGCAAATATTGAGCTGAGCGTATCACTTAAGACACCCTATGAACTTGAAGTCGAAGTTGATCGCTTTGTTGAAATCGTACAAGGTGCCGCGTGGAAAAATACTCCCAAACAAAAGAAAACGCCGGGCAGTTATGTCCAAACGTATCCACCCGAAATAAAAGAGATGATCAAGGAGAAGAGAAAAGCGCGTAAAAAATGGCAACAAACTCGGGCTCCGCAACATAAAGCACACCTAAACCGTTTGTGCAACTCGCTAAAAAAGACCATCAATGATTTTAAAAATCGTGGAATACAAAGTTACCTTGAAAGTTTAACTGCAGAAAAAGATTCTAATTATTCGCTTTGGAAGGCTATAAAGGGTATTAAAAACCTAAAATTCAAGCCGCCCCAATTAAAAAAAATAATGATGAATGGGCCAGAGATGACAAAGAGAAAGCGCAAGTTTTTGCCAACCATCTGGAAGAAACTTTCAAACCGTTTGATGGACAAGCGCTTATTCAAAATATAAGCGCATCGGATATAGACAATAGCGTCATAAGAAACGCAACGCTATATGAACTCAAGCAAGAAATAAAGAAATTAAAGTCTAAGAAAGCTCCTGGATATGATCTTATCACAGGAAAGGTTCTAAAAGAACTACCCAGAAAAGCTTTAATTAAACTTCTTTTCATTATAAATGCCGCGCTTAGACTAGAATATGTTCCCAGCCAATGGAAATTCGCGGAAGTTATAATGGTTCTTAAGCCAGGAAAACCGCCGAACGAGAAAACGTCTTACAGACCAATTTCGCTTCTTTCAATTATATCTAAAGTATTCGAGAGAATATTGCTTAGGCGAATACAGCCAATTATAAAAGAAAAACGTCTTATCCCGGATCATCAATTCGGGTTTAGAAGCAAGCACTCTACGGTGGACCAAGTACATAGAATAACAGATGTAATAGAAAAATCACTTGAAGGAAAAATGATTTGCTCAAGTGTATTCCTTGACGTCTCTCAAGCCTTTGACAAGGTCTGGCATGAACGCTTAAAGTTTAAATTGCGACAAGTTCTGCCCGATCCTTTATTTAATATTTTGAAGACCTATCTTACGAATAGATTATTCCGCGTCAAACACGGAAACGAATATTCAGACTTTAAGGAAATATTGGCTGGGGTACCGCAAGGTAGCGTTCTTGGTCCACTCTTGTATCTGTTATATACTCATGATATACCGCAAGTAGATCGTACTGCGCTGGCTACATTTGCCGACGACACTGCTATCTTGGCAGTAGGCAAAACGGTCGAAGAGACTACGGAAAAATTGCAAGAAGCATTGGATAGAGTAAATGAATGGACAAAGGTTTGGCGAATCGCTCTGAATGAAACCAAATCTGTTCATGTAAATTTTACTTACAAAAAAATAAATAATTTGCCGATCTTTTCAAACTCGGTTCAGATTCCGTTTGCAAACGAGGCTAAGTATCTTGGAATGACACTCGATGCAAAGCTGAAATGGAAGTCGCATGTAAAGAAAAAACGCAAAGAGCTAGAAAACAAATACAGAGAAATGTATTGGTTACTTGGAAAGTATTCCAAGCTTAATATAGGAAACAAACTGCTTTTATACAAGCAAGTGCTAAAGCCAGTCTGGACATATGGTATACAACTCTGGGGTTGTACCAAAATAAGTAATATTAATATTTTACAAACTTTTGAAAATAAAGTTCTAAGAGGAATTGTTAATGCAGCGTGGTATATCAGAAATAGAGATATACACAGAGATCTCGGCATTATAACAATCGAAGACGAAATCAGAAACTATGCGAGAAAGCAGAAAAGTCGACTAGAAAGTCACGTAAATAATACAGTCCTTCAAATTTTGGATGACAGTAATTTACTGTGCCGTCTACAAAGAACCAAACCTTTGGACTTAGCGCGATAGTGAGCAACCGCGTTTAAACTTACATAGCAGGAACTATAAAGGACGAATCCTTTAGGCGAGATAAGGATTTACCGCGTTTAGATTGTGGATTAACCGCGCTTATATTGCGGAAACTGTAGGATCTTTCAGTGGAAAGTAACCTACCAAACGCTTCTATTACGTGATATAAAAATTGCTTGATAAGTTATTTCTTAGTTGCAATATCTAACAAATTTATATCGAAGGGTGGTGTTTTTGGTCAGTAAGAATCTGACACTACTATGAGCACGCGCTTGCTATTCTCATAGTGTCTATGGAAGATTTTCACCTACCCTCGGAAAGAAAAAAAACAAAAAAAAATTAAAGGGGCCTTTAGTCGCTGTGGGTACTTAAGGATTAAGTCCCATTATGTATGTACATACATATGATGGTTGTTAAATTCGTGGATGAGGGCTCCACATCGTTTTGTTAAATATCTCTGAGGTCATACAAGAACGACCCGTGACTTCGAGAAACCCCAACGAAAGAAGTCTGGAACGGTCAAATTGGACGATATTGCAGGTCAGTGCAAATTGCCAAAATAATGGATTAAGCGGCCGGGAAACGATTGCTGCAGAATGCCAACTGTCACTTGTGCTTGTGTATCTGTGTGAGCGGTTGCAGCTACCTGCTAAACTCTTGTGGCTCTGCATGCATTACGCACGGATTTTCAGTGCCCCAGAAGGGATCATTTTGCTTATTCACGTACCCCCTTAGGTAGGAATGCGCCTCGTCGCTCAACATCGTAATTTACGCACGATTGGCGGTTTGAAGGCAATAGATGATGCACTGTTTGCACTTTGTATAGATATGTATATATATCTTCAAGTCTTTTACTAATTTCGGTGCAAAGACCGTCTAATGATCTCCAGTTGCATGCTCGTCGCGGATTTAAATTTAGATATATCCATCCACAGCAGCGATATTCGCGACCGATCCGTGTTAAGTAGCTTTCTCGAGGCGAGCGGCTACATGCCTCAGTATTTGCCCAGTTGATTCTATACGACCAGGGAAATGACGATGAAATTCATGTTGATCCAAAACCACCGACCGATTTTTTGTCAAAAACATTGCCGCAATTATTCCACGTTCTTGAAAAGTATAGCAATTCCATAGTTTATCTACGTGTATTTTGCTTCTGTTTACTTCGCAAATATCAAAGTCGCGATGACATAAGGCGCCATTTGCAAAAATGAGAACATCTTCCGACAGGGTGCTGACTTTTGCGCCTTTTGTTGTACGTAACCTACAGAATAATGACGGGGTGTTGTACTTGCGTCATCGCTTTACATAAAATATTTAAAAATCATCTTTCACTATCTTCTGCGTTGCTTTACACAGTTGATCGTAAAATTCGCTAAAATTGTATGCTCTGCGGATGTTCAATGCACTTGATTGCTTAGTTATTAATTTTTTTCTGTTTACACCTTGTTTAGATGCACAACTCCCAAAATTCATATTTCAAACACTCATTCAGCATACATGCGGGACTTATTTCCAACTGGGGACTTATGTATGCTGGTACTTAAAATACCGATCTGATAATTCAGAATTGTATGCATCATCACTGAATATAGTCATCTGGTTCTTACTGACATGCATAAAAATATGGTCAATATCAATTTTGAATGAATTAGTTACGCGTGTTGGTTTGTTAATAACGCTTCTCAGTCCGTGAGATGTCATGAGAAATATACACTTCTTAGTATCAGTGTGAGAATCGTATAATATATCCATCTGCACTTATGTCCGAGAAGCATTTAAAATATTATCAAGCTCAGCAGTAATGAGGATACTTTGTACACCATAGATACACAAAACTGTATAATTTGAGTACAAACGAGAATTTCATAATGTCAGCACTTTGAATATCAATTACAGAGAATGCGCACACTAATTCACTTTCAACATAATAGCTACACTACACCACCAGTGGAATACTTTATTATTAAAAATGCCAAGAAGAGGATAATCCGATGCATTATAAAAAGCTATCCCGGAACGTTTTACAGTTTCGGGTTTGTGAAACTATGCCCGCTAAGGGCAGAGAAATTTGTACTTATTTGTTGACTTTAGAACAGGCTTCGAGACTATCAATAGAAACCATCTATTCTACAAGCTGGACAACTTAAGTGAGTCGACGAATCAGCTAAGAGTCAGACAACGTCTTTATAATGAATTTGGCATAGCTGAATGGAATGTATATAACCTGTCTAACTGGTTTGAGTTTCAAATGAAAGTGAAGAAGAAGTGAAGCAATGGAATCTGAAAGTGAACAGCGATAAGTTCAAATTAACGATTATTAGAAATGGCTCCGAACGATACACACGGCAAGGAAGATGGACCTAAACTAGCGAAGAACTTGAAGTGGTTAAAAAGTATAAATATTTCAAGTTCAAATCTTTCAAAGAACCCCTCAGCGCTTGTGCCAACCCTCGCATGCCCCCACTACTACCAAAGAAAACTACACATCCAAACATTCAAAACGGCTTTCAATGGAGACCCAATTGAAATATCTAGAAACAAGATAAAAAAAAACGGCAATGATAACGAAGACAACCCTGTCAGAGAAGCTCAAGGATGCTATGCTCAACAGCCGGCCAAATATTGGCATAACAGAGGAATACAGAGGAGCGCCATTCATTCTCATAAAGAAGGGCGATAGTTGAACCAACTTCCCACATCTGATTTCCGAAAACTGGGTCACCAAATAGGAGGACTGAACTGATCGAAATGTTGTAAGATGGCAAAATGCGTTTGATCCGTTGATGTCGAGACGGCATGAGCTCGCAAGAAGCTCTGGTCAATCCAACTGCTTCATGAGGAGGCAAACGACGCTCGAATCTAGGAGGTAGCAATCTAAAGACAGCAAAACTGAACCGGAACCAAAGCACACTCATCACTACAAAAACTTAGAAGAAGGATACATCAACTCGCGTTGAAACCCCTAGCACTAGGGGGTAAAAGGGAACAACGTCATTAGAAGCAAGAAGCAGAAACTACGAGAATTCAGATTTTGAAAAACCGTCTTCAAAGAATTTAACCGTGACGCTGGCGAAGTGGCAAAGATTAAAAAAAAAACTAAGCCTGACGCTTTTCCATTACCCAAAGATACGAAGCAGGCGGTAGCAAATTTTCGACTTTAGGAAAACCTTATCAGCTTTTCGTCTTGAAGCAACCTTATAGTGGTCTAGAAAAAATGTTTTCCAGTTCTCCACTCTGAATAAATTCCAAATCTCTCCCGAAAACACGGACTACACCATCCCCCGTCTAAACTTTGCCAAAAACTTCCAAGGCACTATCCTTGCCAAATCATTCTGGCACAAAGATGTACTTTTAAAAGAAGATTCAAAACCGATGGTTCAAAACAAACGACTGGGTTGATGAACGTGTTTTCTCTAAAATGCTTAATCCTCACCTACTCTTCCGTCTTTCAAATCAGTGTAACGTGTTCCAGGCGAATATAATGGTTACTAAGAAGTCTTTACGTGATATGTTCTAAAGATACTCGAATATTTTTGAATAGCCCAGCAAACAAATTGGAATTAGTCCCTCTAGACACATTAGCAGCTGTAGACAACCGATCGTCTCTCACGGAGATGGTGAAGCAGTTCAATATCCACCCATATTGGGTGCCAGGCAATAGGGATATTCCAGGAAATTGTAAGGCTCACGAACTCACTAAACACGGTACAACTATAGTTATCCTTCCAGGAAAAGGAACTTCAGATACACCTATCGCTAGATACAAACTGAAAAGGTGGATGCTATCGGCAAAACATATTTTAGGTGGACAAGTGGTATAATATGTCTAGCGAAAAAAAAGATCTGGCCAAGACTAGATTTGCAACGCTCTCAAAAGTTGAAAAGAATAGATGACATCACTAGGCACTGTCTGATAGGCAAGCATGCAACAATGTATACTCGAACGATTTTTGTAGAAGCTGCATGAACAAAGAAACGAAAGAAACCATTCATCACGCTCCTTGTAGCTTTCCAGCTCTTTCCCAAAAAAGGAAGCTTCGCTTAGGAGCTCCCTATTACAACGGTCTAGGAGGTATACTATTATATACGCTGCATCAGAAGCTCAAATTAGTTTAACGAGTAGGCAGAACCATTTCTAAGTATGTTGACGATTGGCTGGCAGCAACTTAAACCTAACCTAACTTAATCCAAAATGTACGTGAAAACCTCAACTCGGTGTAGAGCTCAGGAAATGACCATCAGTCGCACATCTCTGATGAAAATATTGCATTATGACTTCGGGTTATTTGCTGATAAGGTTCAACTCGATCAAGAGTTGAAGCTAAATGATCAACCGTTTTATTATCACTTTTCTGGGCCTTAAAGGAATTGGAGAATATCGTTGATTCCATCATTTCGGACGAAGCTCATATTTACCCCGGAGGCTATGTATGTTAACAAACTAAACTGAAAAATTTAAGTGCCCGAAAATTTGCAAGCAGTCATAGAAAAACTCACGCATCTTCAAAGAGCGACGTCATTGATTGGTTGCGTCATTAATCACTAGTTCATTGAAAATGAAGGTGGCAACAAAATTATGGTGCCACAGAGACATGATACCTAATGTTTTGATCCATTATCTCAATTTGACCATTCGAACTTAGGCTGGCTTTGGTTCCAGTAGGATGGAGCAGACGTAAAACAATCGATCTCTTACGAACTATGCATTTCAACAACGTTATTGTTTAAGAGACGTGACTTTGTATAACTGCACTTTGACCCCGTTGGACATTTTTTATGAGGAACTGTTAAAGACGGTCATAACTCCAAAAATCCATAAAAGATTGAGGAACTTAAGAAAATCATCCACCACGCTATTCCCGAAATAGTTTTGCAGGCAATCGACATTGTTCTATAAAAATGATTAAACAATCGCAAGACGTACTTTCTTCAATAAAGCAATACTTGTTGAAAAATAAACAACAGATGGCGCAGTTTATTGAGATCTCTAACACCTGCTTTTGAAAACGGCAAAGTTAAGGTATTTAACAAAACCCTAGAATTCTCCTTTTGTTGTTGTTTGGACTCATCAAATAAGTGCAACAAATTTTACACGAATAGCCATAAAATAATGACGGTATTTGCCTATGGCGTGTAAATCGAAAGCATAATAATGAGAAACGCAATGCAATTAGCGATCAATCTAGCATAGCTGTGCATGTGCACTGTTGCAGCTACGAAAATGAAAGAAAGTGAAAAAGTTTGCAGACTCTTGATTTTAATTATCTAATTTATATCTTTGAACAATGAAAACAAAAACGCTGGCAGTCATTGTTTAAATGGCAATGTTACACCATTGAACTTTTCCATGCAATAACTGGTACTCACTGACGTGATTTTCTACTGAAAGCATACTGCAACTATACATATAAAGCTCTGACGAATGTCATGTCTCCTTTTGTTTGAAAATATTTCCATGTGTGTAAACCCCAAGCTCATAAGACAAACTGCATGTACCCAGCATTAGTGACTTCGGAATTGAAATAAAGTTGCCTTCATACTTACTTAGATTGCGCTCCGGTTTGGGGTGAACCAGGGCCTATCCCAACACGGCTCTCTAGTTATCCTGCCTGCAGTGGCGAACTCCCAGTCCTAGCCATCTTAAGCGACCGATGCGCAGTTTTTACGGTCGATGTCGCTGTACAGCTCATAAACTTCGTTGTTAAATCTTCTCCAAAACCTGTCAACGCAAACGGGATTAAATGCCTTACGAAGAATTTTTCTCTCGAAACGACCGAGGATATCTTCATCCGCTTTCGACAGTGTCCGTGCTTCAGCGCTATAAAGCAGGACTGAGATGGTTAAGGTCTTGTATAGAGGCTGCTTATTTACGCGGGATAGAGCCTTACTACTCAATCGCCTTCTCACCCGAAAGAAACAGCGATTGGCAAGAATTATTCTTCGTTTTATTTCTGCTGAAATGTTGTTGTCGGAATTTATAGCAGAGCTAAGGTAGACAAAGTCCCTTACTACCTGAATGTTATACATATGTATGTAGCTGTCGACTGTGAAGTTCTGTCCAATTCGCTGATGTTGTGTGTCCCTTCTTGTCGACAGCATATACTTGGTTTTGCTCCCATTTTGGCAGCGTCCGTTGCAATTCTTGGGACCGCATCAGTACAACCCGCTGTATTCTAAAATAATGTCAATGTCGCTGGCGTACGCTAACAAACTTTTGAACGATTGTGCCTCCTTGTTTACCTTGTCTTTATCCTTTTTTGCCATCAAAGGTTTCGAAGAGGTCAGCACCGACCTTGATGGAGCAGCGAGCGTTCTCCATCGTTATCCTGCACAGACGAACGATTTGACAGGGATATATAAAGTAGACACGGATCTCTATAGGTAGCCTCTATAAATGCTATTATATTCGGCCTTAATATCGATGAAAAGATGCTGGGTATGGTATTCTTAGGTTTTCTCTGAGATCTGAAGAAATGTGAGAACCTGATCAATTGTGGACTTTCCTGGCCTGCCAATCAGGTTGTTGACGAAGGGTTTCCAGCGTTCACACAATGTGGCAGATAAGATCTTGTACGAGATGTTGGGCAAACTCATTTCCCTATAATCGCTGCACTTGAGGTGGTCTTCTGTCTTATTGATCAGTCAAACAATGCTGGAAGTCCATTCATCTGGCATGCACTCGTCTGACCACATCTCAGAAATGATTTGTTGTATGCTCTCTACCAAGTCATCTCCAGCTGCTTTGAACAGCTCTGTTGGTAAGACATCAGGCCCAGCAGCCTTGTTTAATATAGGCTGGATGTTGCTATCCTCACTTCGTTTTTGTCAGATGGACGGACGTTCTGGGTATCATCGTCAATGGGAGCGGTATGTTGGTCTTCTTCGCCGTTATACAGTCAGCAGAAATGTTTTTCCATATTCTCAGCACAGCACCGCCTGTGGCTCTACTTCAAGGTTTCCTTCTTCATCTCTACAGGTTTCTATAGATTCTTTTTATCTTTTGGTAAAACTTCCGTATAGTGTTCCTATATATCTCTCAATATCTTCAATCGATGGACATTATTCGTCAAACCAGGGGTTTCTTTGTATTAAGCGAGTGAAACTCAGCATACCAGTTGTGACGTCGCTGATGGCATGTTGGCAGCGTTGCTTGTCGACATGAAATCTTCTCACAGTAATTCTTTTTTGTTATTGCGCTTGGGATATCAATACCAAAGCAGATGGTCATTTGGCATTAACTCTTCAGTACTTTTCACCTTGTAAGAAAGTAATCTGAGGTTTTTATGCAATGCTCTCCTCAGAGAAGTACGACTGATATTCAGTTGTAACGAGCTAAGGTTCTTGAATTTCCGGCACACTTTGGGCAACAGCAGCAATTCTTTCGCCTCTGTGCACCGACCACGCACGTCGATAGCTTTTGTTATCAGTAAGCACGGCAGCTTCACGTATTTCCTTGTGAATTTTCTCCCACCAGTCACTGAAAGGACTTCATTTCGATCAAATATTCTTGTGAAACTTCGCACAGTCTCTGCAACGCAGTACAAAATACAATTACAGATACTTGGTGCAATAGACCATGATATGGTCGATTCTCGCGACTATTCGTGTTGTGCGTGTTATATTTTTACACAAATGGAAGAGACCTACAGTTTAGAGCCATTTCCGAAAGGCTATTTTTGTTTTTTGAGAAGCTTTCTCATGATAGTTATTACTCTCGAAAGTTTGTCACACATTCGCGAGAGCTGGGACCATGCAAAAACTTTTTGGTGTTTTCTGGGACTCGAACCTCGAACCTCCCGCTCAGTAATCCAAAGCACCGACCACTGAGCCTAGACACCCACTGGAAGAATATTTTGGGTAAATATAGTTCTAATTTTGAGATGGAAGATTCAAACAATTTTTCACTGGGGTGGCAGTATGTTGTGTTCAAGTGTGTTAGTATTACCAGCGTCGAAATAGTACACAATTGGCTTCAAATTGCTGCTTTCATGCAGCAAATGAAAGTCTTATAATCGACTGCAATTCCTAAAATTTTATGAATGAATTATTAATTTCGCGTCTACCCCTATTTCTTTAAAAAAGTTACGTATTTTCCTGATTTGTAGCACATTCGAATTTACACAAAGAAAAGGACTTATGATATCTACATATGTATGTTCTGTATACATAACAACACCCAATTGACCAAGACTAGCAATATGCCAAACAAAAACTTGAGCAACATTTATGAACCAGATAAAGGATTCAAATGACAGTAGGATCACAGCTGTTTCCGCGTGTAAAAGGCCTTACATAACCTCTTTTAGCACTCTCTGAATGTTGATGTCACTTTCATACACACACGGAAAACGCAAAGCAAAACTTATGAAAATTACCTCACTTCCTGTGCCCTATGTGCACTGATGGCAGGTTTTTATCGATCAATTTGTACACAAACTATCTTCTTTTTAACACTAATTAACCATCACTCGAACTTTTTTCTCCTTTTGTACAGGTTTTAATTTGCCTTTTTATAGTTTTAATTTAATAGCTCATTACATTGAATTTTGCTATCATCTGGTTTTATGAAAAGTGGTGTAGACTCATTAGCAAAAGTTAATTTTATTTTATTAGATTTTCATGATTTAATTTTAAACACCCGTCTAGGATTATTGCCATTATCAAGCCAATTGCAAGTGCTATCAAACGATGCATGTGTGTACATTTTGTCCAAGCTAATTGGAGGTCAGACTAACACCGAATCAAATTACCTTAATTGGACATCGACAGGAGAGTTAGATACTGTTTGCATTGAACTGATGATGTATTACAATTATATCCTCATTAGGTGTGCATGCGGTACATGCATAATGCGCAGCTGGTATTTGTGTTAGATTTGCTATGCGATCAACGTTTCTCAATAAAAATATTTAGCTTATGGTTGTTGCTTATTTTTCTATTATAAAGGAATGTCTCTCCTGGCAGTAAAAAAATTGTTTGCATGTTGCGTGCACTACTTTCTTTACACAAGGAAAAGATAACTGAAATGAAAATTTGTAGGTCGATGATTTCACATTTCATTGCATTTACAATGGTAATCATTATTATTATGGTGGTATTTAGGACTGATAAGACTTTTCGGGCTTATTTTTTGCCTAGATTGAGCACCCGCCTGACGGATGCAGCGGCTCTCAGTCATGGCCTTGTTCGCTTTGTAGTTCCTTTTACATAT
Source organism: Blera fallax (assembly GCA_946965025.1). Classification (NCBI taxonomy): domain Eukaryota; kingdom Metazoa; phylum Arthropoda; class Insecta; order Diptera; family Syrphidae; genus Blera; species Blera fallax. The sequence continues at coordinate 25,747,323 of OX337245.1, forward strand.
TTGCGATCGAACTGCTGTATGCGGTTTTAACAACCTTTAAGGCTACCCTTATAGTTGTAGCGCCAGTTCATCCGCGGCTTCGTTTCCTGGTGTATTACAAGAATAATATACCTAAAGCAGGTTGACCTGGGAGCAGGTTGCCAAGATATTAGGTTTTTCCTTGCATTCCTTCACCAATTTCAAGTTAGTGCTTGGGTTTGCTAGTGTTTTTACGACTGCTTGACTATCCGAGCAGATATTAATGCTGTTGCCTTGGGTTCTGGTACTGTGTAATAGTGTCGCGGCCATTAAGAGGCGGCATTCGGCACTAGAACCCTGGCCCCTATTCTCCATCGACGTGTACCCATAAGTATGTGTACACTTATATTCCATCCTCGTTTAAGACGGCATTGCCCTGCTGCCATTCCTCACATTTTGGGAATCGCACTGTATAACTCGTGTCGAACTTGTATTCCTCACTTGAAAGGTCGCTCGGATGCCTTGCGAGTCCAGGGGCCGCCTGTACTGCCTTCTCTCCCATTGCAGTCCGTTGTTGAATTATCGTAAGGTCTTCAGCCAGTCTTCCAGCTCTGTTCATCTCTATAGGGAGTAAGTTTAAGATTGTCTCCATACTTCAGGGAATCTGAGTAAAGTTTTGGAGACCAAACTAAACGAACTGGTTGCATCCTTGACTGCCTGCGAAACTCCGTCACTTAACTTCAATAAAAGTTTCTCAGTAAAACTTCCAACCAGAGAGGAATGAAAGGACGGCTGAAAAATGGAATGCGGAGTCGGTGCGGGCATTTATAACAAACGACGAATTGACAATTCCGGGTCTTCGAACGCACTTTCACTTACAGCACTAATATTTTAGGCTGAACGGACGACACGCGATCATGCACAAGCCTTACTCAATCTACCCTTCAAATTGTGTTACTACGTTGCGAATTACTCGTTGGATGTAAGTGATAGGATGATTCAATTGACCAAAATCTTCCCGTAAATTGCGATAGACAGTTTGTACAGAATTGTTATTTTTGTAGAACAATTGAACAATTTTAACGATCCATTTGGTAAATGTCTTGTTAATATTTGGCATATTTAAAACAGGTATTTATTGACAGCTGCCTGATTTACAGTGCTGCCAACAAAGGAAGCTCGAATTGGATAGCCCTTTATTAACGGAAGCTATTGGTCGATAGGAGACCATGCGGCCAAGCTAGGTATCATTTACAACAAGTTCCGTCCTAGCCGCAGAGATATTGACGAGAAGCAGTCTTCAATCTACTTTCTCTGCAGATGTCCGGACCTAGCGATGACCACGATGACAAGGTGCATCTGGAAATAGGATTGGAGTGCTCATCTTTTTTCTTAACTCCACTGCTATGTATATATCAAATAGTATCCAACAAAATATAACTAATTTTCACGATTTTGTGGAATCAAAACGGAGCATTATAGTGTTCATTGAATGCCCCTTACGGAAACAACCACTTCTACCTAAGCTTCCAATCTTCTTAATCTAAAGTAGATCAATCGACAAACATACGGTCAGGAGGGTACAAAAGGAGGATTGTTAGTAAGACCACCTCCTCAAACATGTACATACATAAATTTTGAACGATGATCTTAATTCGTGTGCAGAAGTTCAAAATTGTTGAAAGGGAAGCTCTTCTTCGAATTTCGATTTTAGAAACTTATAAAAAATCTAATAGAGATGAATTTTCTTTAGGAACCCTTGATCCACTCCTTACAGGTTAAAGAACACATTACAGCAGTTTATTCATTAATAACATTTTCTTACATTCTACGAGTACTTAAATTACATTCTTTTGCATATTCGTCCATTATATGGACAGGAAATTGTAAGTGTCTCAAGGCCCAAGGCCGTGAAGCCATAATTGCATTTGCGGACCAATTAGAAGTAATTTATACGCCACGTAGAATGTAGTCGTCTACGACCAACAACAAACGCTACAAGGCACTCGTCTCCAATGGTGCCCAACGACGACGGATGACATCGCTTTTGTTGACATGACTCTATTAAAAGCCCATTATTAAGTGAAAAATTCACTTGTAGCAATGATTAATCATTTCGCACCATTTCCTCTTGCCACAGACACATCACAGAAACACACATTACTCTGGCCAACAATACTCTTCACTTGCACTTGTTGTAATTTAATGTAGCCGGCGGCCTAACGACTGCAATTATTTACCATCAGCTGAATCTCCAGTAACATTATTCCTGCTAATGCCTCAGAACTAAACATATAGCCCCGGATGATTTCCCACTCAAGTATCAGGTGTTAGAGGTGATAATGAATGTTCGTCATTTAAGTGATTTCAATAAGAATTTCAATGTTGCGACGATCCTCGTGGAATGAAGGAACCCCAGGAACCAGGTTGAACGACGAATCGCTTCCATCTAAAGATTTGTGGCGTGTGTAGGTAGTCGGATGGTGTTACTGCAAACAGGTATGCAAGGAGTGATTGGTGGCAAATAGCAATTCGAAAATAATTGCCGCACCTTCTTGAATTACTCTGCTGGCAAGCAAGAGGACGCAAACTCTGTACCAGTGCAACGAATCCGTCCTTTGAGAGAAATTACGTAAGATGACAAACGGAAGCAATTTGCCGTATATCAGTTTGATTTTTGATGTGCGATCCCCAGCAGATTCGCTTAACTTAAAGACTTGGAATCACTTATCATCGTGTACAGCGCTCGAGTAGCACTTTAACACCACAGTGGCCGCCTGTCCGGTTAGAAAAGAGTTGTAATTATTGTGTTCGCCGGATTGCAATAGCACTTCTTGTTTTTATGCATTAAACACTGAAGGACGTTCTTGGTGTTGGCATATGGTAGCGGGGCACTGTACACTTTGAGTTGTCTAACAACCACCGAGTATAATGAATTTCTCAGATAATATTCATAGCACTGCATAAAGTGTTGAAAATTTATAATATTTTCATAATGGTTAGCCGGGCTTCGACCCACGACGCTGCAACCGAGGACGAAGAAGACACCTTTTATAGCCTACCAGGCGCTGTCTACTATACAATACCTAACGGGAATTGTTTTTAACGCCACGATAGGCATGAGTGGCGAAAACACGACGAGAGGTTTTTGGATTACTGCAATACCAACCGTCTTGTCATTAGACGGGCCCTGTTTTTACCTGCAATAGGTTTAGTTGGGAGTCTTGATGTGCAGGAAACATTGAATCATTGAACCACTTAACCATCAGCCAGTGAGTTAGGTAGGAATTAAGAGATCGCTAATAAGAGTTTTTCAACGCCATTCGGATACAATAATTCATGCAACTTGGTTGTGTGTCAACATTTTCGGTTGAAATGAGAGACATAAAAAGGCCAGCCTGCCGATTTTAGACAAAGGAAGAAGGCTCCAATCCTTTTATCAGATATCTCCCTCAGATTGTCAAAGAAGGGTACATTGTCTGGTTTTCGCCAGAGCCAGGCATCTGCAAAGAATGTGAAGAAGAGATTCTTTCTCCTTAGTCTTTCTACAGCTACAGTAGAAGGTTCTACAGTCTTGATCAGCTCGCTAATTTCCCTGAAAATTACTGTGATCAGGACCCAGATGGAGGTAATTTTTGATGAACGCCAAGATTTTTTGGAATTTGCTGGCATTGCTCTACCAGCTTTGAAGACGTGGTAGCTTAAATGGCTTTGATAGTAGGTTGGCTGTCAGTGAGGATAGCAAGATTGTGGTAGCAAGTTGAGAAAGCATTCAGTACGAAGCAAGTTTCCCAAATCGCAGGAACTTGCACTGGATAGACACTGGTCAAATACGGTAAATGTTCAGCTTTCCGAGAAAAATCCTGCACCGTCTCCGCAGTCCACTTTCGATCCGTCCTATATTCCGGTAGCTCTCCATGAGTTGGCTTATCACAGAGAGAAACTTTCTAAGATTAAAAAACTTTTTTTATGACTACTAGCCTTAGACCATAAATGAGGGAAGGTAACACCTCTTTGAGGAGTTATAGGAACTGTCTGTCGACTGAATAATTTGCATTCTTAGGATTATTCCTTTGCTAATGTGCTCCTCTCTACATAACTTGGTGAGACATTCTTGAATCGCTTCAGGGTGAATGTTGTTAAATGCTCCTTTAAAGGCTTAAAAGCATGCAAGACTGTGTTCTTTACAGTAAAGTGTTTTTCATGAAGAGCCGTCTCTGTTGATCATCCTTTCAAGTACGCATTGGAGAGTTGGGTAGCGGCGATCTTTACAAACCTTTACGGATGTGGATATCTAGGATACATTCTATGGTCTTTAGAACGAAAGAGATTAGGCTAATAGAATTTAAATTAATTACCGTTTCATGTATTCGCCGATCATGAGAACCACTCGGACACATCTCCAAGTTTGAAGAACATGCTGCAGAACTATGGATCTTTTATATATCAGCACTAGCCAGAAAATTACTATGCCTTGTAATCTCTGCAACATATGGGAATCCCTTAAGGTTTTCGATAGATCAGCGAGTGCTTTTTGATAATCATACTAATAGGGGGCCAAGATTGGAATGTCGCGCTACATATCTTATAATAGCTCTCGTACACCTTCGCACTGCATTAGATATAAAAAACGAAGGGAAACGTTTGCTGCTCAGAAACAAAACAAGCAGGCTCTGAGACCAATTAATTTGGCACTCCAAGTTCCCTGGAAAATTTACCCTCTTTGGTGTTGGCTCAAAGGATTTTGGGGAAAGCAATCATGCGACCCTTTCATAAAAAGAACAAGAGTATTTCGACTTATGCGAACAAGATCGAATGTGCTGGCGATAAACTCTTCCTTTTTTCCTTACGGCCGCCAAGGCCTGCGGCTGGTTCGTCTAGACCCGTGACTTAAAAAAAAAACCCAAAGAAAAAAGTCTGCAATGGTCAAATCGGTCAATCTTGCAGTTTAGTGAAAATGGTTAAAACAAGAAATTAAGCGTCCGGAAAAGACTGTGCCCTATGTGGCCCCCATGATGTGTAAGGGTCCTTTTCAATATATACAGCTGCAGCAGAAATATTGCAATCGACGACGAAATTCCCATTGAGCCAAAACCACTGACCGATTACTTGTCAAAAACATTGACGCCATTATTTCACACGTTCTTGAAGAGTATAGCAATTCATGATTTGTCTACGTTCATTCTGCTTCTGTTTACTTCGAAAGTGTCAAAGTCGCGATGTAATAAGACGCCATTTGCAAAGATCAGAGTATCACACAGTCAAATCGTTTCTTGATGTTCCAAATGTCGTTCCAAATGTCGCATTAGACAGAAAATGCTGCTCATTTCAAACATAGTAAGTGTCATTACAGGGCCTATTTTTGTCGAATTCTCGCATTTAAATCTTTGCTACCGAAACATCCTGCATAATTCAAAACAAACCTTGATGAATCGTTTATTTTAAAAAAAACTTAATAAAAACTAAAAACTGAGAAGGCCTTTGGAAATACATACATTAAATCACTTGAAAACGGCGTGTTAAAATAAATTGCTAAGAAAAGATCCAACTTGTTTCAAGATTGAACCCACACTTTCAACAATACCAAATCCAATATCCTCGGCATATGCACGATGCGTGTTCGTCACAGAACTTCTTCCATTAGAGTACATATCTATGTGCAAGGATACACGTTTCATTCCTTTATATTCCTCGGTCCATGACATTTCCTCGAGAATTTTATCATCGGCATCGTAACAAATATTTTCACGTTTAACTTTTTCTAAATTTTCTTCCGTATTCTCCTTGCTAACGTGACAACGTTCAGTCCTCGCAGGACATTCTATTTCATCGCATTGCAACACTCCTATAAAAATATCGCCTTCGTCAACATGATTTTATAATTTATGAGCCTTCCCTTACCATTCTTATTAGTTACAGTTATGTCCTCAAATTTCGAAATTGAATATGCGGAGGCTGAACTTGAACCAATAAGACCGATTGCGATTGCGACCACAAACATAGGCGCCATGTTAATCCTTAAAGTTGAATCACAAATAACAAATGTTAGGCAAGGGAAGCAAGAAAAATTGTTTGGCTATCGGTATTGAAATTCTACTGCAAATTAAGGCGAAACAACTAAAAACTAACATAGAGCAGCAGTGTCGGAAAATTCATTAAAACAAGTACTTAAACCAAAACGTGATGTCATAAAAGTGATATTTCACTCATCCCAGAAAAATATCGCTAAGTCGTGGCAGTAACTAATCGAAAAATTTCCTATTGATTTGCCACGATGATACCATGACTTTTTTATAGTTCAAAACTTTTCCTGGACGCCATTATGTACATATCTAAACGCGGAAGGTAAATAACGTTGCTTTGAATTTCTCAAGGGTGAACGGATTCGTGATTGAGTCCTCACTTTTCAATTCAATTCAATTTTCAATGTGCTGTTTCTCGTCAATTTGTATTCCCATTAAATTAGTTTCCTTTTCCACTTAGAACCAAAGTTCAAAACACTGCAAAGTTTTGTATTAATGATCTCCACCGTTAAAGGAGGACGGGGGTACTTTAGGACCGAATTCTTACTTTGTTCCTTATCTACAATACGGCATTAACCAAATAGCCGTTTACAGGATGCGGTCTCGAACGTTATGTTGTATGTAGCCCCATTCTAACATATGGTTCGATAGTCTGGTGGGAATAACTGGAGACGAAATGCGTCATAAAGATCCAAAGAACAAGGTCGTTGGAAGTGACGGATTCGATGAGATGAACATCTACAGCAGCTCTCGAAACGATATTTTATCTTCTTCCACTAGACATATACTGCGAAAGCTCAGCAACTAAAACTTCACTCAGACTTATGGCTGCTGGTGTCTGGGTGCTGGAGCGTCTTAACATATCCAGAAAAGAAAAAACTGATGAAATAACCAGGAAAGGGTCAGACTTAGTACAATCTCCGGGGAAATAGACATAGGATCTCTTGATAAAACTAAGAAACGCTGTTATCGATTGCATGCACTATATGAAGATAGTTTTGGCGAGTTTACGATAAGAGAGGCAATCTATTGAAGCTAGGCCGCAAAGACATTGCTATTGGCATCTTGACCAAGCAATGCGTAATAGGCAACCCTACAGACCGCCTACCATACAATCTTTACTATGCAAGGTACAGACAGAGACGAAGAAGAAATAGAATCTATTCGTCTCTTACTATGTGACCGTTGTGTTATGACCCAGATATGTTACTCTTGACTGTCATTTATTTTCAGAGCCAGGTGAACAACGACGCACCGAGACAAACAAACTCCTGAGATTTATATACCTTACTGGGTGGTTTAGTAAGCGGTCGTTAGTAATGTTAAATTTTTATTTCTATGTTTCCCAGGTTTTTCTAATGACTGGGACTCTATGTGATGTAAATGAGCGCCAGACGCATAGTCAGCAGAGGCACCCATATATGTACATAGCCACGTCCGTATAAATTCCGGGTGAATATCAACCTGGACGTGGACCCCAACGAAGAATGTACCAGTGTTGATGATAAACTACTTAAGGACGAGAATCTCTTCTTGACCTTTGTGTATTTTTTAACGAATAGAAAACTGTCTTTGAGGAACTGGGGCCCACAAGTGATAATGGCATAGGGCTTTTTATCTTCAAAAAGTGAGTGTTTGGTAGGTTAGGTTAGGTTGAAGTGGCTGCCAGCTAGGAGTCGCAAGCACACTTAGACCAATGATAGGTCCGTTGTGATACCACGTGGATCATGGGAGAAAGTTTCTCTCTACCTTCACGTTTTAAAACCAATTAGAGCTTCTTATGAAGCGTAGGAGGTTCTTAATGTCAATATACATCAGGTCGCCTATATCGTTATAATAGGGAGCTCCTAAGTGGAATTTCCTTCTACGAGAGAGAGCTGGGCAGAAACAAAGAAGGTGAGGAATAGTTTTCTCCTCTTCTTCACCCATGCAGCTTCTACAAAAATCGTTCGCGAAGAGGCCTAGCCTTGTAGTGTGCTTGCCTATTAGACAGTGTCCAGTGATGACACCTATTGTGGTGCCGATATGCAATCTATTGAGAGAAATCAAATTCTTAGAGCGTTTCAGATCCAGCTTTGGCCAGTTTTGTCGCTAGACATGTTAATCCATTTGTCCACCTAAGATTTGTACTCTCGATAGCATCCAGCTTAAGTTTAAGTCTGCGAGTAGCGATTGGAATACCTAAGGTGCCTTCGTCCGGCAAGATGGGTATAGTTGTTCCTATTCTGGCAAGTTCATCGGCCTTACAATTCCCTGGAATGTCTCTATGCCCCGGCACCCAACACAGGTGAACATTGAACTGCCCCAGCCATCTCCACAAGAGACGAACGGCAGTTTAGAGCTACTAATGAATTTGTAGAGGTCGATTCCAGAGATTTGATTGCTACTTTGCTATCTGAAAAGATGCGGATATCTCTAAGAGATATCACGTTTTTCTTAAGCCAAAATAGGGCTTCTTTGATCTCCATTAATTTGCATTTGGAAGACGGAAAGAGAGCTTAAGATTAAGCTTATCAGAGGAAACATCTGCACCAACTCTGTCTTTGATTTTTGACCCGTCAGTGTAGACGTGAATTGATTCATCTTCTAAAAAAGCAACGTCCTCCCAGAGTGATCTGGAAACGATGGTGACTAGGAAGTTCTTCTCAAAATTTAGACGTGGGATGGTGTAGTCCGTGTTTTCGGGAGAGATTTTGAATCCATTCAGAATAGAGGCGTGGCCGAATTCTTTTCTTGACCACTGTTGGGAAGCTTCAAGGCGAACGGCTGCAATCGCTGCCATTGGCTTGCTATATACATATATCGAGGAGTTGTACGGCTTGTATGGCTTTTTCTAAGGCTGTCCACCAGACAATCACCCTGTATGTGAGTATCGGTCTAATGATCGAGATGTACATAGATCCAGTGAGTAATTCGAGGTTGTAAACCCCATTTATTCCCAATGGCTTTCTTGCAAGAGAAAAGTGCTTCTGTAGCTTTCTTTACTCTTTCTTGAATATTAGGTTTCCAACTTAGCTTCCTATCCAGGATAAGACCCAAATATTTTGCTTTACCAGAGAAGGTTAAGCTGGTTCCATTAAGAGAGTTTTTTTTTTTTTTTTTTTTCTTTTTTTTTTATAGAAGGTGGGAATCTTCAAAAGATACTGTAGAAATAATCGGTTCAACAGCATGCCGGATTTCTACCGACTAAAACCACCTCCACTCCTCTCCCCTGTTCCCTGCGGTACCGCCATTAAGCATTTCTTCACAGGGGGGGCTTCAAGTTTCCTTGCTAACGTTCTTATAGAGTTTCTTCACTCTGGCGCCTTTCTCGTTCAATGCTTCTAAGTTGTATCGTAATTTCTTTTGCAAAGTCACTTACAGCCCTCCATATTTCCAGTGATTTTATCATGTGTTGCACTATATTCTCGGGGGTTGGTATTTCTCCTAATTTATTCCTCAGTGTTTGCCTCTTGGTTTGGAATCGCGGGCAGTGGAAGAATACATGCTCCGCATCTTCTGCAATTTGGGCGCAGTACGGACACAATGGGGAACTATCGTGCTTGAATCTGTAAAGATACGCTCGAAAACATCCATGCCCACTTAGTAGTTGCGCTGTATAGAAATCAACTTCACCATGTTTCCGACTTGTCCATGTCTCAAGTAGTGGTATAAGACGATAGGTCCATCGACCTTTACTTGATGCGCTCCATCGTTGTTGCCATTTTGCCATGCTGGTTGCTCTCTCTGCTGGGTTCGCTTCGCTGTAGGTTGACCCAGGTTCATGGCTCCTAGTTTCATAGGCTTTTTGTGATTCTTCAGTATGTCCATTGGGAGTAATCCTGCGATAACATAGGCTGCATCTTCCGATATTGTGCGAAATGCACTGCATACTCTAATTGCGCAGAGTCGGTATGTGGATTCAATTTTACGCCTGTATGCCTTAACTTTCATGGCTTCAGCCCATATTGGTGCCCCGTAGAGTATGACAGATGTCACCACCCTGGATAAGAGCTGGCGTCGGCTGTGTCTTGGTCCCCCATGGTTCGGCATGATGCGCGTTAGTGCATTATTCACTCGTGAGGCCTTGTCACTAACATATACCAGATGTTCATTAAAAGAAAGCCTTGCATCAATCATGACGCCTAGGTATTTGATGGCGTGCTTCGATGTAATTTGGTGTCCTCCTATCGTAAGAGTGATTGTTTCCCTCTTCTTTCTGCTACTGATTAGTACCGCTTCTGTTTTGTGTTCTGCCAGCTCTAAACCCACAGATTGGAGCCAGCGTTGGACTATCTCGATTGTGTCGTTGCTTAGTTGAACCACTTCTCCCAGTAACTTGGCAACCACGACTATCGCAACATCATCCGCGAATCCCACAATTGTAGCTTCTTCCGGTAAAGATATGTTGAGTATCTCATCATACATAACGTTCCAGAGCAGTGGGCCCAACACAGACCCCTGTGGTACCCCTCCTGTCACATTATACTCCTTGGGACCATCATCTGTGTCATATATCAGGATCCTTTGTCTGAGGTAATCCGTCACTATCTTCATGACGTATGTTGGTACACTTTTATTTCGAAGGGCTTCCAGTATGTGGTTCCAGTTTGCAGAGTTAAATGCATTTCGGACGTCAAGTGTAATCACTGCACAGTACCGTTTAGCACCGCCTCTCCACCTTCTGCCTTCTATGGCTTTTTTCGCTGTGTTTACCACCACTCGAATTGCATCTATTGTCGAGCGTGACCTTCGGAAACCGTACTGATGTTCTGCTAGTCCGCCCGCGTATCCGATGGCTACTTCCAGCCTATTGGCAATGATACGCTCTAGGACTTTTCCAGCCGTATCTAGCATACAGAGGAGGCGGAATGACGATGGGTCTCCAGATGCATTGCTTCCTTTGGGAATCAGTACCAGTTTTTGTTTCTTCCACCTATCTGGGAATATCCCTTCATTCAGGCATGAGCTATACATATTTGCAAACATGTTTGGTCGAGTTCTTATTGCAGTTTTGAGAGCGATGTTGGGTATGCCATCCAACCCTGGTGATTTTTTATCTCCGAATCTGTTGGCTGCTGCGACTACTTCTTCTACTGTGACTGCAGGAATTGGGCACGTTTCTTCTGCCATATCGTTCTCTACTGGGGTTTCCTGTCGTCTTGGAAATAGACCACTCACTATGCTTTCCAGCAACCTTGGGCAGGTGGGAGCTATTGACCGAAAGCTCTTTAGTTTCTTCATTACCACTTGGTACGCCATGCCCCATGGGTTTTGGTCAGCTTCGTTGCACAGTTCATTGAAACTCCTGCGCTTGCTTCTTATGATTGCTACTTTAAGATTTCTACGCGCTGATTTGTACTGCTGTTGTTGCTCCGTGAAGGTGGCTCTACCTCTGGAACGTTGGTACAGCCTTCTTGCACGATGACATTCAGAACGCAGGCGTGCGATTTCCTCATTCCACCAGTAAACCGCAGTATATCCGCGTGTGTTTCTTCTACGTGGCATAGATGTGTCACATGCCCTTATAATGTGGTTCATCATCTGTTCCGTCTTGCTAGTAGCTGTCCCTGAGAGTGCTAAGTTCGTGAACATAGTTTTGAATGCTTCTTCATCAAAGGTGCCCGATTTCCAGCCTACTTTTCGTACTATATTCCTCTGTTGGCGACTACCTTGTCTTTGTGCTGTTCCAATCTGGCACAGTATTGCCCGGTGGTCGCTATGAGTATAGTGTTGGCTAATGGTCCACGTTGTTTTCCGTACTATGGGGCTGCTAACAAAGGTAAGGTCTATGATGGAGCCTACACCATTTTTACTAAACGTGTTTTCATTTCCGCTGTTGACAAGTACTACATCTAGGGTTGCAAAGGCCTCCAATAGGGTAGTTCCTCTCCTATTCGTCCTTTGGCTACCCCACTCAACAGCCCATGCGTTGAAGTCGCCAGCTATTGCCACAGGGCTTCTCCCTCTGGCATCGGTGGTAAGTCTGTCCAGAAAGTTTTCGAACTCGCCTATTGACATACTTGGTGGAGCATAGCAGCTGTATAGATTTATGCTATCAATTTTAGCTCTGACAAAGAAAGCGTGCCTTCCGTCTATTTCTTGGAAAGGTCGTTTCCCACAAGTCCAGATAGCAGCTGTGCCTGTTGTGTCAAATATCCATCCATTTCCGCTGTGTTGTCTATACGGTTCACTAAGTATAGCTGCATCTATCTCTAACTCACGTACAGATTGTGAAAGCAGGTCTTGTGCAGCTTGGCAATGATTTAAGTTTAGCTGCAGTAATTTCATATGGGCATCTCCTACTTCCTGTGACGTGGTTACTGTCAGTGGATTCCTTGCCCTGGCAGAGTATGCACCTAGGATCTAGGGAGCACGTTTTTATTGTGTGACCCTCTTTCCCGCATCGAATGCAGTGGTTGGACCAGTCATTAACACTTTTGCAATTTCTTGATATGTGTCCAAAGTCCATACATTTATAACATTTTATTGGAGTAGTCTTTTCGCGTATTCGGCAAACCACCCACCCTACTCGAATTTTACCTATTGTAATAAGCTGGTTTGCTGCCTCTGCTGGTAAGCTTATTGTTGCCGTCTGTGTACCACTGTAGGCTTTTCGCAGTGACTTAATCGCCAATACATCGAATTGGTAAGAACTCTTCAGTTGTTCGTTAAGAGCATCAGATATTTCCTCCTTGGTTGTTATCTCATCAAGATCCTTTACTTCGAGTACGACCTCATGCGTCAGTGTCCTCACTTCCGCTTGTTGTACCAAAGCTTTTTTGACTTGTCCTTGGTATTGTGAAGTCTTTAAGTCCGCAGATCTCTTGAGTTCAATTAGCAGATCTCCTTTGGCCGTTTTCCTAATGTGGTTGACATTTTGGCCTAGTTCCTTAAGCTCAGGGTCGCTTTTAACTTTTCGGAGAATATCTGCATACTTAAGTTGGCCTATTGGCTTTAGGACCAATGCATCGGGACGAATTGGCTTTTTAGGTCTTTTCACGCGTGTTTTTACTTTTTCCCAGTTAGCTTCGATTGGGTTTAACTGTGCCGGTACCTGCCTAGGTAGTTTCTTCGGTCCTTGATTGACCTGGCCTTCAGTAGTCCTCGCTATATTCGGCGCTGATTGCTCTCCACTGAGTGTTATTTTTTTCTTCCTTTTTGGGGCCGGGAGTTGGTTATTTTGCGGGGCTACTTGCACTTCACCTTTTGGCGTGGCGTTTCTTTTCCTCTTGGGAGTGGGGATCGCATCATTGTCATAGACTGCGGCGCCTTGTACTATCACCCCCTTCTTGCAGGCCGCAAGGTAGTTCATCTGGAGTATCGGTCCTGTTTGGGTTGCCTTGGTTGTGGGTTCGCGTTCGACTTGCTTACTGCTTTTTTTTTGTTCCTCCACAACTGTGCAATAAGCAAGGCGAATATTACTCGTTAGCCGTCTTATCTCATGGTGTACATTGTTTTTACCCTTAATAAAGCTTAGTAACTCAGTGATCTTACCGCCTAGCACATCAAGGGCAATAGAACTTCCTTCTGTTTTCTTGGTGGCAGGGTTTTCCAACTCCTTGCTACAACTGCTTGTTGTTGGTGTATTTTGCCGCTCTGTATTTGTCAGGGTATTTGTGCCTCCTGTATCTTTTTCGCTATCCCCAAGTATTTGGTTGGCAGGGCTTCCTGCTCTCTCCCTGTTGATGTACACTTGTTCCTTAGGTAAGACAGGTTTTGTCGGCGACCGTTGGATGCGCGTACTTTTTTTAAAGGGCTCGAAAAAGTTCGATCCATGAAAAGAGTGCTAGTTCAGTTTTGTGGGGGTTTACACCCAGAACACACCGAACTGCCCATCTAGTGAGCTTATTTAGAGCGTTTTGTAGGTGTTCCTTCAGAGTATTTAGGTGCTTTCCCGAGACGGCCAAAGCAACATCATCTGCATAAGCGATCGCCGTGCATTTGCCGTGTTTGGTAAGCAATTAGTGTACAAAAGAATACTTGGTAGTCCTTATCCAAGAAAGCCGCAAGACGTTGCTCCAACATACATCGCTAATGAAATAATCGAAATTTCCGGATCGGCTAAATAGATATCGCTGTACAGAGTTCATCGATGTATCTCCTCCTCCACTCGAAACAACCAAGAGCAACCTCATCCACTTTTGACAAGGTACATGCCTCTACGCGATAGAGAAGGCTTTTGATGAGTTAGGTCTTATAAATGATCACTTAAGTTGTTTGAGATAGGGGTTTGCCACTCAATTAGGCGGAGCCTATCTAACCTCAAAGTTATATCTGTCTACGGTGGCGTTTTGTCCTAGATGTCGGTTTGGCTGTCCTTTCTTGTTGACAGTATCTATGTACTTGGTATTGCCCTTGTCTCAATACAATTATTATGACAATTATGTCAATATCGTCAGCGTATGCGGGAAATTGGACGGACTTTTAAAAACTGTGCCTTTGGTGTTATAAGCATCTTCAAACATTAAAGAAATCGCATGACGGCACTTCGCCTTGTTTGAATCCTTTTTGGCATCAAAGGTCTCCATAAGTTGTTCTTTGCCGACCTGTGCAGCGTGCATTCTCCATCGTCATTATGTACAAGCGAACGAGTTTGGAAAGGAATGCCAAAACTAGCCATTACTCTGTATAGCTCGTCTCTATAAGCGCTGCCATACGCAGCCTTGAAATCGATGACAAGGTGGTGGGCAATTTGAAGCTCCTGAGTTTTTTCCAAAATCAGTGTGAATATTTAAACGATGGGAAACTATTAAGAAGATTGATGTCTCTGTAGTTAGCGCAGTTTAAAGGATTTCCTTATTTGAAAATAATTTTTTAATGTTTTCCGGGATGATTCAAACATTAACCGATCTATTTCTAACTGCGGACGCTTTGCTCTATATATACACATGTCAATATTTTGAGCGCGTTAGTGCTGTGGGCGTTGAAATAATGAACACTTCAAAAATAAATCAGCAGATAGCCCACCCTTTTTAAACTAAATCTCATTAAAACAATAAAACACAGAAAGCTTCATTTTTATACTGTTGAGCATCAATTGGTATTTTGATGTTTTGTCAATCAATCCTATCTTCAAAATGAACAGCAGATTAAAAAGCGTCGAGAGGTGTACCTATATACATATGACCAAAATAAAAAAGTTGAATCTAAATTTTGAAATGGGAAGGGAAAGCTAAAATATTTTCCGAAAATAATCAAGAATTTTTGTTTGTTTAATTTTGTATGCTTATTTTATTTTAATTAAAATTAAGTATATTAACAGATGACTTGAGTAGTTGTACCCTAGATTCACTATGCTCTTAAAATTTGCCTTTATGACGACAAAACTTGGCATCATTCCCGTGCACCCTTTGCTTTCTCTTCTAGTTTTTGTTCTTCTTCCGGAGTAAGAGAATATCCTGAAAATATTCCTCCTTCCCCTCCAATAACAACCACATTTATTGTACGATTAAATATTCCAACTTGTTCCTTAAATCTTCCTTCTATAATGGAAACACATGTGAGTAAATGCAGCTACGATTTCTTTGGAAATATGAAGCGTCGTTTGGATAATGCATTTTAGTGACACGACAGATGACAGTTTCTGCCGGACAAACAATTGAATCTTCTGTTCACAAAACATCGATGTTTAAGTACGTAAAATATCGGACAATCGATGTTAAGAACAAAACATCGGTCTTCGATGTTGGCAAAAGATAACCGATTCTTAATTGCAGATTTTAAATATTTTTTTTTCATTGAAGACAGCATGCTTTCCCTTATAAATACATATGAATAATTAAAAACTTCCTATATATTTATATGAGAATAGGCGGTATGGCTACTTTCCATTGCCTTTCCCTTGTAGATAAGGTACTGGCAGTGACTGATAAACGCATCCATGAATTAACGCATCCATTGATGAACACGACCAACGTCATTCTTTCATACATTCTTTCATTCAGTTCACATCACTCTAGCTCAAAATTTAGTTTATTCTTCTTTGATCATTTTCCTTTACGTTTATTAAGGGTGAGAATAGTGCTAATAATTGTATGTTGTTTTTTTCACGCCGTTCGTCGGCATTCTATAAATTCATTCTAAAACATCGATGTTAAGGAACATCGATGTTTTGAGTTCGATTTTTATCGATCATCGATGTTTAGTCATCGATGTTGACATCGATGTCAACATCGATGTTTTGCGAACATCGCTCATCCCTAATTGAATCACAGTAAATGAGCGTGTTCCGCATTCTAGGCACTAGGTAGTCAAACATTTCTGATTGGTCGAGAGATTCAGTTTTGACTGTAAAGTAATTTTTTCAGGTAGTGGACTGGATTTGAAGGTAAGAAAACTCTCCCTACATTTTAAGTCAATCTGCCAATTGTCAAAAACAGCTGATGCCGCCCAAAGATGGAATACAACGTCCATATCCGGTCTGGTGCACCCAAGACCGTCTTGCACATTCTAGATAGGGTACAGAACCGCGCGATAAAACTAATAGGTGATAGAGACATTGTGAGCTTTTGTTGTGAGTCCAGTAAACGCGCTATACTACCGAAAGCTGCTCGGAAATCAATCGACAAAAAGGCTGTGAAAGGGCTTAATAACAGTATTCGACTGGAAAAGACTACACAGCTACATTTGTGTGGGGCGCTGTGGCTCAGTGGTTAGTGCGTTTGACTACTGCGGGAGGTTCGAAGTTTCAGAAATTCCAGAATATACAAAAAAAAGATTTTCACAGTGGGACACTGCGAATCTCTAACAAACATCCGAGAGTTATAAAAGGCATGAGAAAGCTTCTTCTTCGGATATGGCTTTAAACTGTAAATCCCTTTCATTTGTAAGGAAAAATGTAAAACGCGCAACATGAATGGTCGCGACAAATACATAAGGTATTTTTCGCCAAATTTGTGTAGCTCTGTAGGTCATCTTGCTTTCTTCCGGAAGGTGCGACTAGGAACTCATGGAACAGCCAAATTGCCTAGCATAGATACCTCCAAGGAAGAGATGAGATAATAGCAACAAAAATGCAACTAACTAAAGTCCAGCATGAAATACAAAAAGTGAAACCTCTAAAAGCTCCTGCATACGGCTAACATACATAAATACATACAAAGCTCTAAGCATATTTAGGTTAGGTTAGGTCAAAGTGACTGCCAGATATCGCCAACACACTAAGAAAAATCAATAAAGAGAGGTCCATTGTAATACCACATAGATCATGGAGTAATTGTCCTGATTACACGATAAACCATTTTGAATTTCTGATGAAGAGAAAAGATGTGTCTTTTATTAGGTCGCCTAGATTGCTGTAATAGAAATCTCTTTAGTGCTCTTTGCCTTTTCAACAGCGGCAAGTGAAGGCACCAATTTGCAGTTTAGGGAGCTCAGATTGGTTCTCCCAATAGCATACAGCTTAAATTTAAGTCCGCAAGGGGGCGATTGTTACACCTAAAGTAACGTTTTTGGAAGGATGGGTATATTTGTTTCGTATCTGGCGAGTTCATCAGTCTTACAATTTCCCTTAATACTCCTGTGGCCTGGCACCCTACAGAGGTGAATATTGAACCTACCCACCATCTCTATAAGAGGCGATCGTCAGCCTCGAGCTGTTACTGAATACTTTTATAGCAGCTTGGCTATTCGAAAAACTCGAATCTCCCTAGTGTGATACGTCTTCCTGTAGCCATTATTTTAGGCTGAAACATGCTACAATGATTTGGAAGACGGAAGGAGGGGCTAAGATTAAGAGAGCACCCCCACCAACCCCGTCGTTGGGTTTTGAGCCGTGTCGGTGTAAAATATTGATTGACTTCTTCTAAAAATATATCGTCCCCCCCGAATGATCTGGAGAGTTTTTAGACGCGGAATGTTGTAGTCCATGTTTTCGGGAAGAATTCGAATTGTTTCAGAATGGATGCATTGCCAAAATGTTTCCTACACAACTGGGAGTTTACATCAAGGTGAAGGGCTGCACTTGCTCCCATTTGATTACTTAAGATGTCGAGGGGTATTTGATGAAATCGAATGTCCTGTGTTACAGAGGAAGTTGTATAATTTTCTCCGCTATTGTTGGTTGGACTTTACTTTGATAATCGCGATCCAAGCCCGCCACCAGACACCAGATATAGAGTCAGTGAGTTATGCGAGTTTGCAAATCCCATCTACATATTCCCGATAGCTTTTTTCCAAGAGAAATGTGCTACTGTAACTTTCTTGAAAAATTGGTTTCCAGCTTAACCTTATACCAGTGGGAAAAGGACAGTCGACGAATAGAATTTTATAGTTCCTTAAAAATTTCAAATTCGATTCAATGTCTTAAATTTTATCGCTAAGCAAGTTAAACAGCTGTTTTTAGATTCACTTTTTTCAAAAGATTGCCCCTGAAACAAACTACATATTTATATATTTCTTTAATACATTTAATTTTGTATTATTATCAACTAACGGTTCAAGTAGGCAAATAAGTTTTGGAGTCTTAACCTTCTGCTTTAGTGTTCTTCCGAACTCAGATCCTTAAAAGTTACCTCGCCCTCTTTTAGAAACACATTTATCGTACGATTAAATACTTCAACTTCCTCATTTATCCATTTTTCGGTAATAACAACACCATTCAGATCAATACATCTACGGTTTCGTATAAAATATGATGCATCATTGGGATCATATGCTTTGGTAACATGGCATGTAATAGTTTCTGGAGGGCAGGCTATCACAGGAAATATTTCCTATAACCAATAAATAAAAAATAAAAAAATCCAAGAAATATGTGAGAATTCTAACCTTTTCGAAATATTACTGCAATGTCATCGATTCTAATTTCCTGATCTGAAGCACCGTCATAAGTAAGCAGTAGAAATATTACTGCAAAGATACTCTTTCTTCCTACCTAAAAAAGGATTAAATAAACTTAAAGACCAATGTGTTGACAATTTAATGCATTTTAAATTTTGAGAACTCAGATGTAAACAAATCACATGATCACCTCTCCGCTGCAAGTGCTGTATAGGTTTATTCATGACAGTATACATTCGATGAGCGAGTGTTAAACCTGTCTGTGTTGAAAAGAGATACTGACAGTTGAGCCATTATTGTCGACCCAACAGCAGCTCTTACATACCCGTAGTGTGTTAGCTAAGAAAAGCATGAAATTGTACAATATGTCTGCATTTTCGAATCTAGTCATAGTGTCGCGAATTCGAAAACGGGACCAGTTCCGTACGAAGAAAGGAAGCCCCAATTCATACCCTCACTCCTTAGTGACTTTCCGGTGTAGCCCTCTCAAATTATTTTCGCTTTGTTCTTCGAACGTTTCGTGCATACTCGAAAAAGAACGAATCGACCTTAGTTTCGTCTCTCCAAAGAATATCACGCAATTTTTTCATACCTTTCAAGTTCCTCCAGAGGCGATGGCTATAAGCAAAGTGTTTTCGAGTGCTCAAGTTCCTGGAGACACTTTTTTCCAATTCTTCCCGGAAGGTTACCATTTTGGAGTCTTCTGCGAGCTGTGCGAACACTGACTCTATATTCAATTTAAGTGCGAATCGTTATGGAAGACACGAATAGATTCGATTTCGCTAATAGCACTATGTGCTGTTTTGTAATTGACTTTTCCTTGATTTCCAATGTCTTTGATGGGCTTAAGAACATTGGCTAGAAAATTGTCAGATCGTCTTAGTGCATCGACAATGAGTTTATAAGTTTTGCCCTGGGCCCCTTTTTGACCAAACTTCTGTTTTCTGGCACACAGTACACTTTACGACCCATAGCACTGCCGTCATTAAAAATTGATTAAGATTTGCTTAATATAACCTGAAAAATATAACCTCCAAAATAAGCTCCAAAACTGCAGGAAACTATTCTATTTTATATCACTCTTATTTTTGTAAATACATACATAATGTAAATAGAATCTAACTATCTATCTATCTTTCCAACGCCCGCACCATGTGAAAACATGTAACCCCTTGAGTGCGGGTAAATTATAAAAAAAAAAAAAAAAAAAACAACTGAAACAAAATACCAACACTTGTACCGAGAGCAAATCACCCAAAACAAATTCTTGCAATTTTTGATAAACAACGGTTTTTTAAATTCACATCTAAATTGCAATACAACAGCAGCTCACGTCTATTTCTTTGGCCAGCTGTGTATATACATATGTATGTATCTTTTTGCCTATTATTACTATCTCATTCGAAATGGTTATGTAACACCAATGCGAACTATTAATTATTATTCAATTAGTATACTTCGCACGAAAGCTCAAAAACACTTGCACTAAAATCCTACATATTATTCCAGATCCAGTCATTCATTACAGCGCGATATACTCATATTATCAAATATTAATCATCACTTCTTTGAATGTAGTTAATGAAATATTCGAATAATTAGCGAGATGAAGATAATTTTCCAATTTGTCTACATATTTATTATCTATGCATATTTTACAGAGAAATTAAATGAAACAAACCTAAGCTTCAAAAGTGGCAAACTGTTTGGGTGCCGGAATATTTTATCCCAATTTTAGATCTATTGTACCACTAAGTCACAATACTTCTATCTTCAAAGCAGAGCTCTATGCTATAGAGCTAGATATATGCCAGAGAATGCATTAGAAGATATCCCAAAAATTAAACACATCAACATTTAATCAGACAGCGAATTAACTCTAAATCATACATCGTTGAGTCAAAACTAGCATCTTATTGTCTCCTTACTCTCAGAAACTGCATACAACACTCTATCACTCACCTGGGCTCCTGATCACAAAGGTATCGATGGCAATGAGATTGCTGATGAACTAGCCAGATCTGGCTCCCAATCCAAGATCACAGATCTTGAACCCTTTTGTGGGGTACCTATCCACCAAATAAAGATAGAGCTAGACCGTTGAGAATACCATGAAAAACACATACACTGGGACCCACAGAGTAGACCTCCCAGTAGATATGCAAAGAAATTTATAGATTCCTCTAGCAAAATATCATAAGGGATTCCAACAATGAGCAGACATAATTCAAAGTTTTTGACTGACCTCCTTACCACCTCAAAAAAAATAGGAATTAGCTCATCTCACATTTGCAGACAATGTCTTGAGAACACCGAAACTGCCGAGCACATTATGTGCGAATGTCCCACTATGGTTCGTAGCGGTCAGTACTGGTAGCGGTCAATCATCGGTTCGATTATGCTTGAGCTGGATTGGATAGCATAATAGTATAAGCGATAGTATGAACTGTTTACCTTGGTCTTGCTTCGCTTGATCTTGTCAGTTGAACGCCGCCGACGAAAATTCCGAACGCAACCTTTTCATAACACACTCTAACAGCCATATTATTCACTCACTTTAACCCGGGTTAAAATTAACATCCGGATTAAAGTGAGATTAACCCGAAAATCAAACCCAAGTCCATAATATTCACTCGTTAAGCCCGAAGTTTAACCCAGTTGTATAAACTTGGTTGACGTTTAATCCGATCAAATTTAAACTGCCTTCCGGCGACCAGTTTAAGTACTTTAACCCGGGTTGAAACACAATTTCATAATACTGATTCTTTTTGTTCGTCACATTTAAAATTTTTTTGCTCGCAGGAGGCAGGAAAAGTACAATAAATGTAAAAATTAGCAAGAACCATATTTTTTTGGCTTTTATTCAATTTATTTTGTTGTCATTCACAGAGCGGAGCTTTTCGAAATCGCCATGGACATTTTTCATTGAACGTGCAGACGATTTCCGATGCTAGTTTGCGAATTGAAAATGTCGAGCGGGGGCCAGGTTTTCCTCATTATTAAAACATTGTCAGTCAGTTAAATGTCCACCGAGAATTTTTAATGCACTAAAAATTAAGAAAAACTGCAAAAACACAAAACATCACATTCATACACACTAATACATACATAAAAACAAATCGATTTCAAATAAAATTTTCTCATTTTCAAATCAATTCCAAATGACACGCACAAGTCAATCAATAAGCGCAAAATGTCAAATGTCATTTTATGTGTAATTTGACAATGGGTATGACACGCACAAGTCAATCAATAAGCGCAAAATGTCAAATGTCATTTTATGTGTAATTTGACAATGCGTAGGTTTAAAACGGTTTAAAAATGAGTTTAAACTGTTTTAAATCCAGATTAAATGCATTTTTAATCCATCGGGTTTAATGCATGTTTTTGAGTGAATATTTCGGGTTAAAAAAAATTCGAATCAAATGGTCGGGTTTGAAATTAACTTTAACCTGATTTTAACCCGGAGTGAATAATATGGCCGTAAGAGAAGTGTTGCAAAATTAAAAAAAGAGGGACTCCAACGACGATTTTTGGGAAAAGCAGCGCCAAAAACACTTCGCGTTCCCCTTATGTATGAACATACTTACATAGATACACACACATAGGTTTATATGTATGTATCTTTGCTTTCTTCATTTTCATTATAATAGAATTCATTTTTAGGGCGTTTCCCTATAATCGACCACGCCTGACCAACGTGCACCGACACTTTTTTTTATCAGATAAGCATCATTCCTACAAATGTTCCCGAATACATTCGCAAAAACTTCAAACATTTACACCATCGTCGATAAAATAAGGCTAGGGCTAGGGTATATAAAACGCAGAGGTTTCTTTGAGTTATTTTCGTTTTTTACGCTCTTTATCTAAAACAACAACTAGCTATTGCAGCTAATTCTTTAAAACGAATATTGAATGCATTTTTTTTTTAATTTTATACGTCTTTGAGCATCATTGACTCTAGAGTCTAGACCAACCACTAATAACAGTGTTCTATTTTGATGATACCGTGATTCAACCTGCACTATGCGATCAGTGTAAACAAAACAACATTTGACCGTGATTCATAGTATGAATCAAGCCTAAACAATTTTTACAAAAGATTTACCAGACCTTTTGATACAACGCCTCCTCAGCCAAAACAGTCCTAAGCCTCCCTTGAAAACTTGATTTCAGCTAGGACACATCTAACACAAGTGGGGATAGTACAAAAGATCACTCTGAACGTGATCATCAGGACTATAATGGGGCTTCTAGAGCCCTTTATCACCCCATTCTATTCATGAAATAAAGGTCAAATATAATGTACAGATTTTTACCTACCTACTTACCCCCATGGTACTGA
This sequence comes from Blera fallax, assembly GCA_946965025.1. Classification (NCBI taxonomy): domain Eukaryota; kingdom Metazoa; phylum Arthropoda; class Insecta; order Diptera; family Syrphidae; genus Blera; species Blera fallax. The sequence goes on from OX337245.1 coordinate 25,770,414, forward strand.
ACGCCTTTTTTTAAGAAAATCAGTAAATAATAGAACGGAAGCACCTTTACAGCACCAACAAATTGGAGCAAATGCCAGTTTGCAGGCAAACACTGTATCATTAAAAAATTATTAGAGATTAAGAAAAAAAATGTTTTTTTATTCGAAGATTGCTGATTGACTCTGTTATGACATTAATGAGCGCCAGTCATTGTTTAGCTTTTTATTCACTACAAGTATAACAAATACATAGCTAGCAGTGTTTGCGCTTTCATGCAATTTTTTTTCAATTCAATGTTGGAGTCGATAGTACGGAGAGCTCGTGACAATACGAAGATGATATCTTTTAAAACTCAATCTTTCTGCTGTGACACGCAGACTATATGGACATCATTAAGCGTTCCAGGCTAGCCATTGTAGAGGCTTTCAAGGCACAAAGTCTTGAGATATTGGTCCGTGAAAAAACTTGTTGGTGTTTTCTGAGACTGGAACTACGAACATCAGGCCCAGTTGTCTAACGCACTAATACTAAGGCACGGCGTTTTGGTAAACGGTGCAACAAATAAAAGGCGTCGCAATAAGAGCGCAGGATTTAAATTTCGCTCCATTTTTTTCAGATATACCTACAGATTCCATATATGACATTTATCAACGTTGCGATCAGTAAATATGAAAGAGCAACACGTTATTATTGCACCAACAGCCTAGCAAATATGACTTACTCAAATAAAAAATTGTTGGCTGTAGTGTGTATGTGACAAACGTAGCACGGCAACTTGTTAAGCGGGAAATACACAGGTCAAAACTCATCCAGCATGTGAGAGTGTCTTATACACTATGTGAATGCTGTTTACCCGATAAAACAAAAATCCAAACATTTTGATTTTGCTTCAAGCAGTCACAAGGTATACGCGTCTCATTTTCACTAATACACTCTCACATGCGGGATTAGTTTTTGACCTGTGTATACGCCGCTTTAAATTTCACTCAATTATCATTTTTCAAATTAATTTAATAAAAGAAAAAATTTAAAATAAATACGAACAATTGCTTTGAAAACCGATTTGCAAAGAGCATATTTTCCAAGCCGAATTCTGCTTAAATTCTCAACATATGCCAGGTACATACACTGCTGTTCAATAGATTAGAAGCACATTTTTTTCGAAACATAAACTAATATTTTTACCGTTGTATATGTTGGAAGAAAGACCAATGAGTACTCAATAGAGTAACAAGTTATAAAACGGTTCTTTTAAGTCTTTCTCTATAACTCGTCTCATTTACGCGTACAAAAATAGCACTTTAAAAACTAAAAAAAAACGAAGGTGTTGCGTGTTTTTTAGATAAAGTTTAGCTTTTTATTTCTTAATATCATCGTATCTAGTAATGAGTTGACCCACCTTTCTTCAAAATAACTTCAAAAACTCGGTCGTTCAAAGAGTTATACAGTGCCTCCAGGTAGTTAAGAGAAATGTCGTTCCAGTCTAAATTAATTGCGTCAATCAGAGTTTCTTTGTCATCAATTGCTGTCCACCAGCGTATACTTTCCAAGTCAGCCACCACCAAACATTTTCTATTATATTAAGGTCTGGGGAATATGGTGGCAATGAAAGTATCTCAACATTTTGACCGACAATGAAGGACTTAACAATTCGGGCTGTATGTATTGGTGCATTATCATGTTGGAAAATCCATGGGACCGACCGGTCGAAAAAGGTTGTTGATTTTTGGAAAAGTTGATTCCAACAGCGCCTTATAGCTATTATCAGTTATTTTGATACTCTGGATACGCTCCCTTCTCGACTATGATGGCGGCTTAAAAATATTTCCTCCTTTCTAAGATCATGGAAGTAAAAGTTGTATCCATCCGGTGCGTCCAAGTTACATTTTTTTTCATGCGAAATAACTACTTTTCAACAGTCATTTAAACTTGAACCTTGTTGCACAGTCCAAGTGATGTGGTTTTTCGCAAACTGCAGGCGTTGATTTTTGCGTAATTTTTTTTAATTTCAATCGTTTTAAATGTTAGGAACTATTTATCACTCGACGGACCGTAGACTTACTTGCCGTTACACCAGCTTTATTTCGGATTTTTAAAGTAGACAGCGCGGAATTGCAGGCTAGTTTAAGAATTTTCCGTCTCTCTTTGAGTAAAGAGCCTTGGGGGTACGTCCGTCATAATTTAATCTATAAGACTTGGGTTCCTTCAAATAATTGCCTACAACGTGATCATTCCTGTCATTTTTTTTTTGCGATAGCACTATTTGATAGTCCTTCTGAGTGGTAAACATCTATTTTAACTCTCTGACAACGTCAAAAAGTTTTTCTTCCCCATTATTAAAAAAAAGCACTTGATGCACACTTAGTTCACTTAAAATATCAAAAAAATACAATTGTGTAACAAACAGAGCAATTACTTTGACTGCTTCTAATCTAATGAGACGAGTTATACAAAAAGAACTGTTACCTTGTTCTCTTGAAATTTGATTACGTTTGAGTACTCATTAGTCTTCCTTCCAACATCATTTTTTTTTCTCTCCGAGCCATACAACGGTAAAAATATTAGTTTGAGTTTAGAAAAAAATGTGCTTCTAATTCATTGAACCGAAGTGTATCATGATAATGTGTACTTGGTGCACATGGTGCGTTTGGTCCAACAGAAATTGAGGAAAATGTTTTTATCACTCTTTAATAGAATATTTATCACTTATTTATTTTCTATTTGGTGCAACGCAAATCTGAAAAGCGGAGCACTACTCACTATTTGCCACTCAGATAAATTTTTTCAAATTCATTTTTGGTGTAACAGAAATTAATTAAAAATCATGATAAGTTGCAAGGTGATAGGTTATTGGTGCCCAGGGCTCAGTTTGCAGGCTTCGTGGAATTTTCGGTCGAAATAATAATTATGTTTAAGGAAACTGGTTCTATTACGAACAATCAGTCAGTCACCCATAATCATACGTCCTCGTAGCACACTTCCACTGGAAAACATAGCCACAGTGAGAGAAAGTATTACTGAAACCCCAAGGGCATTACATAATACATCATCGCTCATAAGAATAATTTGTTTTGTTGCAAGCCTTGGCTTACAACTGACCTGAAAATTCAAACCCGCGAAGAGAATTTTTTTGATTGGTTGATGAAACATCAGTTAGCGAACAACAATTTAGCTAAGAAAATTATCGTTATCGATGACGCATATTCCCCCTAAATAGCTAGGTAAGTAATCCAAAATTTTCGAATTTTAGATGCGGCGCTGTTATTAAAACAAATTAAAATAAAATAAAAAAATAAATAAAACAAAATTAAAAGCTCGAGTCCCTGTAGCGCATAAAATTGAGTGAACTCCAGTATAGTGTACGCCGTGACAAAAGAATTGTCATTGGCTAACCAAGCCGAAGAATCAGGAAGAACATATGTAGATGCGATAGCAGAACCGTTTGCAGAATCACCAAAGAGCTGGTTACACTTTACGACTGCATTTGGTGAAAAATGTTGACGGGTCTCTGCTCTGTTGACAGGACCAGCTGAGGAGGCAGAGGGAATACTTTGTCGTTGTTTTGGGCAACATTTTGTCATGTTGAGATGTCCGTCCTGAGGTCCAGAATTTCAAAATCCGGATAACACCTTCAGTAAGGATAAAGTCATTGCCACGTTTAAAACAATCCACGAAGGAGGTGTAGCACGCCTACAAGCTTTCGCAAGTAGAGAAGCATTGTCTTGTTTCTTGCAAAAACTTAATAAAAGCCAAGATTAATGCAAAACATGTACAAGTACTGCCAACAATAAACAAGCAGGTTTCACTTCCAGATCTTCTTGCATTAGACACATTAACACCTTACGGATCATTGTCCAACAATGAATGTTTCTAGTATACATTTACGCTACATCTGGTGTTCATTGATTTCGAAAAAAGATTATTCAGAATATTCAGAGAGCTTATATGGCGTGTCCTATGCAGGACAGGCAATCGGAACAAATTGGTGGCTATTATAAAAGCAAGTTATAAATTTGTAAAGTGTCACATGCTGCATATGGATAGGTTGTCGGTAGAAATTAAGATCCGAAACGGCGTTCCGACATGAGAGAGCTTCTCAATCCACCTTTAAGATATGGCCTTAAACTGTAGGTAGGAAGGTTGATACGCACGACACAAATGGTCACTAAAACCTAGGCTTTGGACTACATATGGTCTGTTGCGACAGATATTTGTTTCTTGACCAGAAGTGTAAAAATTAAACGGAACCTTACAACCTTTCTTAAACAGCTCGATTGTGCTGATAATGTTTTTTTAGTATCGCACACAATCATACTCGTAGACGTGTTCCAAATGGCCAATGAATTTGTGGCAAAGGCAAACTTGATAGGACTAAGGATTTAATCCGCGAAAATTAAAACCCTCAGTCTTCTCTCAAACTCATAAACACCTTAGGAAAACAGATAGAGATGGTAGGTAGCTTTAGTTTCTTTGGAAGTATCGATTGCCGGTGGTATCGTATTAGACGTTAGCAGCCATATATCTAAAGCTATGGCTACTGTCTAAGATATGGATAAGCAGAGTAATCAGCTTAATCAAGAAGCTGCGACTGTTTCGCTCTAACGTCGAATCAGTCTGTTATACACATAGCTGCAGTAACTGAAAAGTGACCCTCAATGTCACTAAAAAGCTGCAAATTTTCGTTAATCACTGTTTAAGAAACATACACATATGTTACTAGTATGCTCTCATATAGTTATAATAACGATTTTTGTGGAAACTGGTTACAAATCAGTTCTGTAAACTCACTTCACGTTTTATAAAATATGCGTAATACTTAGTGTCGCACAGACTGTTTGGGGGAAAATAAAAATAAAAAAACATCTTTTCCAGATGTTAGCAGAAATTGATGATGTCATAGCGATTTGTCTTTAAACGTCTAGAACAATGCCCCTGCGACTATTAATCATACCTCCTGCATACGTCAACCTATCAACTAAAATACAAATATTTGGCGCAATAGACCATTATGTGTTTCATGGCCTAGCTTCTCGTTACCATTCGTGTTGTGCATGTTATATTTTTTCACACAAATGAAAGGGCCTACATACAGTTGAGAGCCATATCCGAAAGGCTTTTGTTTGAAACTCTCTTCGACGTTTTACTAACTTAGCTTAATACGAACTCCTCTGGCGTCACACCGGTGGCACTACTACGCTACTCCCACTAAAGATAAACTCTGTTTTTGTCTTATTTTAAAGCTATCAACTCGTGCTATTTAGGAAGTTGTGGCTAATGAGACCAACGCCGAGTTCTTTGAAATTCTGACATTAAACATCGTTTCTCCCTATCACAAAGTACGATGTACTGGAACATCGTACCTATTCTTATCAATAATAGACAATTTTCCACGCAAGTTACTCAATTTTAAACAACAAATATGCTTAGAAATTGTTAACAATATTTATTATACCTGATTAACATATCGTATCGAGTTATGTTTTTCAAAACCTAAGAGCATTATTGAAACTATCGCGAATCTGAGCATCGATGCGATTCCTTAGGTTTGCAGAAAAACTTCCGTCACGGAATGGTCTTAAGGACTCATCTACACCTCTTAAAGTATCTGCAACTTGTTGATGTGTGCGCCTTAAGGTCACATCAAGCTCTTCTCTCTCTTCCGGCGTAAGCTCCCGCACTGTGTTTGTACCACCCCCTCCTGAAATGATGCTGATATTTACATTCCCTTGGTAATAATTTGGTTCAGTAATTGTTTCCTGTGCAATGATGGCTCCATTTCTATCGAAACACTTGCGTTTTTTGATGATTTGCGAGAAATCATATGGATCATTGCGCTTGGTAACTTGACAAGAAACAGCTTCTGGTGGACATATCATTGAATCGCAGTAAATGGTGCCTGTAAAACAAAAAAATTTAGTCCTTTAACTACTAAATTCAATAACCAATTACGAGTACAAACCGTTCTGTGATTGAATTATAACGTCACCAACAATGGTTGAACTCAACGATGCAGCATGATGAGCAAACATTAGAATCGTTAAAACTGCAATGATACTCCTCGCGACGACCTATACAAAATAGGAAAAAAGGTAGATTTTATAATAAATATTAAGTCAAGATGTGAATAAAGTATCTAAGGGATGTCAATACATCTCGTCTTTTTAGCTCGAATGAGAAATATTGTATGAGTTTCCTTAGTTCTAACCCTTTACCAGTTACAAATAAAAGCATATTTTTTTACATAGACAAATAATCATACAACTTAGGTCCTTAAATGTGTAAGCATAACAACTTGGTGCCAACAGTGAAATCAATTGAACCGCATCTTATCTTCCTTTTCATCTTTTGCCATGCAAGTAAATCATCGGCGGCTTCGCAGTGACTTTTTTTGTGCTTACCATTTCTTGACATCGCATATATTATGTTCCTGTGCAGTAATTTTCATTTTTGCACTGTCTCGCGACATGTCGTATTTGAGACACCCTTAGCACCGTGTTGGTGTTAAATGCATGTGTCCTGCATGTGACCCATCCTGCACATATGCAGCCTGCGGCAATAATCTTGGTCGCTTCACTCGCAGGGAGATTGATGGAGGTACCGTGCATATACGTGCTTTCCTAAACAGACCAAACTTAAAAACAAAGATGCAGCAACGACTGAAAACCCCGCATGATGAAAAGCCTAATGGCGGTACAATAAGATGGTTTAAAGTCTCACACTCGGGATTTCGATTCTTTCCACCTTTCTTAGAAGAAGCGTCTTATCGTTCAAGTATTCAAATTTAAGAAGCTTAGCTGCTATAGAACTAAAGAAACAAGTTTATGGACTTCTCAAACCAATGCGAAGCAGAAGCGAAACTAGAAGCATTCGTCAATTATGACGTCATATTTAGAATTTTAAAGGATACATATGGGTTTGCATTCTACTCAAACAGCTCTTTCCAATGATGTATCAAATGCCTTTGTATCAGGAATCAAAAACTTCACTGCCATCTTTTGGAACTGGAACTGCCTTCAAAATAACGACTTTTTGAAAATTTCCACCGTCATTGTAGGTCATGGCTTTATATAACATGTGTAAAAATCATCATTAAGGTGATGACAAACATACAGATAAGAGTATAATGATGTACGGCACGTAAATTTTCATCGGAAAATGATCTCCTTTTTGCAAATGGTGTCTTATGTCATTGCGACTTTGATTTTTGTGAAGTAAACAGAAGCGGAATACACGTAGACAAATAACGAATTACTATACTCTTCAAGAATGTGGAATAATATTGTGTCAAAGTGAATTTCGTCGTCGATTCCCTGTTCATATGCCACCAATTAGTCAAACACTGCGACATTGAACCGGAATATTGTTGTTTCTTTGGTTTAAAAAGGAAAAACCCTACCAAGAACAAATTAGAAAACTGTTTATGTGGCCTTTATTTTCCCAGTCTGCCTACATACATATATGGTGGAGAGGCATGGAGATTAGAAAAAGCGAGTGACATTACTCTTGATTATTTTAAAAGGAATAATGATGTACGATCTAGTTTGTGATAATGAAGTGATTTAGGGGTGAGCTATACGAACCTCACAGGGACATCGATCTTGTAAAATAGGTGGGAGCCAAATTGCGTCGAGGACTAGGACCTGTAGAACGTATGGAAATCAACACACCCAGCCGAATAGGAATAGAATAGAATAGGAACAACGTAGCAGAGAAAGACTTGTGGCAATGCGTACAGTTGGAAAGGAACTACGAAAGGAACAATATCAAGCTGTCTAAAGAGGTTTCTTGGTTAGGGCTCGGATTAACTATTACCCTTGAAAAACATACAACAGACCGTATTTAGTCCAGGGCCTAGCTTTTCGTGTCGTGTTATATTTTTTCACACAAATGAAAGGGACCTGCAGTTTAGACTCATATCCAAAACGGCTTTTTGTTTTCTCGTGACAATTATTACTCTCCGACGTTTGTCAAACATCCGCGAGAAGTATGACCGTGAAAAAACCTTGTTGGTGTTTTCTGGGACTCGAACCTCCCGGCACGGCACCCTCTAAAAACATACTTCCGCTTAAAATCGATTGGAAAATATTTTTATAACCAAATGAAGCAATCAGTGTGGTATGTATGAATTTATTTCTTAATCACAAGCTATTATATAAGGTGTCAACAGAACAACCACCGGCGATCGATCTATGACTCATTAATTTTATTCAACTTTTTACATTAATATGATTACTATCTCAGTTCTCTGGATAAAATAGTAATGCACCTCTTATCAAGTGCAATCAACTAGAGTTTATCGAGTCACCTAACGCAAATGTAACTGCGCATCTCAATTCTGAAACTGTTATCATCTGTAGACATTCTGATTGTCTCACGCACCCACTAAAACCACATTTCTATCTTACTTCACTTTGAACATTCAAAATTGTTTATTACTCATTCACACATTTTTAAAATATTTACACATTTTGACCTTTTAATAAAACAGCACAGATACACCCACTTGTATATTGAAAATCAAAGGTAAACGGAAATAATTCTATTGCCGGTAAAATTAAATATAATGTCTGATGGTCTAGAGAATGTATTACTTTACTCACTTTCATGATGACAATTTGCAATAGAAAAACTTAAAAGCGCTTTAACAGTCTCAACAAATTGATACGAATGCGAACTTGCAAGCAAACCACTCAACTTTAAAATGTTTTTAGCGACGTAAAAGATGTTTTTTTTTTTTTGTATTCACCTACATACATACATAGCTACAAATATAAACAAATGTTCTTTAGATGACTGCAGCGCTTTATTAAATCATCGCTTGTGTGCTGTGTTCGGCTGAATTTTACTTCGATCGATAGACAGTTTAATTTTTTGCTTAACAGTCGTGGTGAATTTTGAATTAGAATATTTTTATAATAAAGATGTCAGATTGAGTTTATATTGTCTGGCAATGTTTAAAAAGTAAGGTGTATGATGGAGTCACGCGTAATTGCTCTTATACTCGTATGCTGTTAGCTTGTTAAGATCTCAGATTTTGGTATTAAATCTGGTTGGAAATGTTAGATTAATTTTTTTTAGTAATCTGTTTAAAATAAAGTCAGAACTATAATTGACGGAAGTAATACGAATACGGAAAATTTGTATATGACTTTTTGCTTAGTTTCGTCAAGTTTTCGTTCACTTTTGGCTTCGTACGTATTCAGAGATTTTATTGGCACAATCCATACAGAATACTGACAAGAAGAGTACATTGTATATCTGTGGCAAGAAGGAAAAACAGCACAAGTCGTTTTTTACAATTTTTCAGAAGAGTCCTTTAAAGTTTTGTCATAAATCTACAAAAAAAAACTATCCATATTATGAGAAAATTTTTGACACAGAAATGAAAAAAATTGTTTCTGCACAATTCTAGAATCGAGTATTGCGCCTCCGATTGTATGATAACTCATTTTTGACATAAGTAGACTTGTGCTGTTTTCCCTTGTTGCCACATATTTATAAAAACTAACCACTATCTACATTCTAGACAACATTAGACTTCTGCTACTCGTTATGTACGCATGCCACTTTCTATGCTAATGGTTACTAAAGAAACTGTATTGTAATGAATAAGTGGAGGAGTCGGAGTATTTACGTCTGTAGTGACAGTCAGACTGCGCTTAAGGCCTTGATCAACCCTTTGAGAATGCAAGAACTCTTTGAATTTGGTCGCAAGACTAAACGCTCTGACTCTTGTCTGGGTCGCAGGTTATAATGGGATTGTGGGAAATGAAATCTCCGATGAGATTGCTAGGCAAGGTTCAAAGGATGTTTTCTCAGGAACTGAACCTGCATTGGGTGTTCCCGCCTTCTCGGTCACGAACACAATTTTGTATGGGTTCTGCTATCCAGCCAGTATGCAGGTGGACTAAACGGTTACTCCCGAACGTTTGTAAAATATCAGCGGCACTCTTGCTGTCTCTCAGCAGAAAAGACTATAGACAACTAATTTGCGATCTTATGGGACATTTTCCTTTTGCTAAGCATCGAATATCTCTTCCGATCAGGGGACAGATCGTCGGTGCTGGTGTGGTGAGAGCTGATGCTGTAAACTCTGCATCTCTGAAATGTAAAAAAAATCCATTAAAATTAGTAATGCTGGCCTTGTTTCCTGCATTGGACCAGTTGCGTCTGTGCGTTCTAGTGCAATGTCGGATGCGAATTTCAATGCACCCCTTACAAAAATAAATATCGTATCTTATTTTTTAATAAGTTCCATCTCTAACAAGCAATTTAAATTTTAGCTCGTCACAAAATATGTTGTTGCCGCAAATAATCATCATTTAATTCAGACATGAGTAGCAATTACGGTGTCAATGATATGTAGTTCTGTTGAAGGAATCTTAAACGCCGAAATAATATAAAACCCTCATTGCATACACATATATGCACATATTCGTATGTACAGATATGTATGTACCAGTACAGTGTTTATTTTCAAAACCATCATAAGAGAATGTGGGTAGAAGTCAGAAAGAATGTGCTGGATACAAACAAGGCATTACACCCAAAACCATACCGGATAATACTATACTGTCTGGTCTACATGGCACTTCACCTTGTCAGATGTTAATTTTGAGTAGGTACTTAGTATCTGTGTTTGTAGTTTAATCTAAAAAAAAGTTTGCAACCTCCTAGATTACGTTCTTACCCTAAGATAACACAGCAGCGATTTATTAATAATCATCCTTTGGTGATGTACTCTTATGTATAGCAACAGTTTCTTATTTTTTGCTTGCAATTATTATTATAACCTTGAGGAGCAATGTTCAAAAAAATAATGATTTAGTATTCACGATACCTTCTAAGTGAATCGTTGAACAAAATGTATTACTTTGAAATTTTCTTTTGTAAGAAGGAAAACCGTACAGAAAAGTTACAATTCGCCTAGAACAGATCTTCAGATACCCTAGCCCTTATTTCTTTACTCTGTCCTAGAAAAGCCTTTACCTATATCTAGTATAACCAATGTCGAAAAAGGAAACAAACATAGAAGTATGAGTTCATAAATGTAAAAATGTGCAGAATTTGCGTTCATAAATGTAAGAAGACTGCATTTCAATAGACTTTAACCTCAACCAACACCAATCAGCCCGTACTTTTGCCAGCTGCTCCACGTCCCTTTTACGGCCACGCACATCTAGCTAGTTTGAACGTTCTTCCCAACTCAAAGCTTTCCGGTAGATGTGCAGTAATGTCCGATTGTATCAATAAGGTGACATAGTCATTGACCAAATTTTATTCCCAGATATTAGCGGTTGTTCTAGACACAAAAGTCTAAATTTAAAAATCAATCCACAAAAGTTGCTTGTTGCCCTTTGAATCGAGTTCTGAATAAAAGATTTTTATTTGTATTTTATTTTACCCTTGTTCAACTGCCAAACACATCTTTGCCCTTTCTGCTGCTATACGCGCGAACATGTAACTGATAAGCCCGTCATAGATCTTTTCAGACTAAACGCTTTAGGTATGATATTACTAACCTTCATAGAAAAAAACGTGTTTTTATATCGTTATCTTACAGCGACGCATATAAAATATTTAACTGTTCTTGCGAATCATGCTTTGGAATGTTTAATAACGGAAAAGTAAGATGGATCACTCATTTCTCTCATTTCATTTTTTGATTTAATTGCGGCATTGACATATCGCACTAATAATACAATACTGTTGTACCTCAAAATTTTTCAAATTTGAGATATCGTATTCAAACGTATAATTCAATTCCCTACGCGTTAATAAGTCATTACTATGAGTCATTTTTCATGATTGAATGACTAAAGTAAACCCCCACCGATATTGCATCAACTTTAGTTACGATCGAAATTCGTATTTTAAGTATACGATATAAGCTGCCCCAGTGTGCGCCATTCCTTTCCTTATAAAGGGTGTCCCATAATTCACGCAAAATGTAATTTTGATAGAAAATACAGATTTTTAATTAGAAAGCTTACATTTTTTACTGATTCATAGAGTATACAGATTGAGGTTATGTATGGAATAGCACATGGGATAACTGGCCGCCACGGCTTTGCTGGCAAGTACGTATTCTTTTATTGAAATTTTCTATGACCGTTTCTTTAGTGATGAAGCTCATTTTCATTTTGATGGCTTCGTTCATCGTCAAAATTGTCGCATTTGGGGTTCAGAAAACCACGAGTAATTGTTGAGAAACAAATGCATCCACAACGCGTGACTGTTTGGTGCGGATTTTGGGCTGGAGGCATTATCGGACCATTCTTCTTCGAAATGCGGCTGGTCAGGTAGTAACAATTAATGGTGTTTGTTACCGTGACATGATAACCCAATTTTTAGTGCCTTAATTACAAGATACGGATGTGACCAACATTTTTCAACAAGACGGTGCCACATTCCATACAGCCAGAGAAACAATGCAATTACTGCATGAGTCATTTCCTAATCGTGTAATCGGCCTTTTTTGCGATCAAAATTGGCCATCTAGATCTTGCGATTTAATGCCATTGGACTTTTTTCTTTGGGGTTTTTTTGAAGTCAAAGGGGTATGCAAACAAGCCCACGACCGCCAACGCCTTGAAAGAGGAAATTGGGAGGTGTATTAATGGAATTCAGCCACATTTATGCGAAACGGTCATAGAAAATTTCAATAAAAGAGTACGTACTTGCCAGCAAAGCCGTGGCGGCCAGTTATCCCATGTGCTATTCCATACATAACCTCAATCTGTATACTCTATGAATCAGTAAAAAATGTAAGCTTTTTAATTAAAAATCTGTATTTTCCTGTATAACCGACGCAGAAATCTTATCGAAGTTCTGTTTGTTTCTGTGTATTTTTTTTTCTTTTTTAAGAGAAATAATGTAAAAAATGTTGGAAGGAAATGGTGAAATATACGATTCATAAATGTCACAGAGAAAAGAGTTAATGCACCATTTAATAACTTGGTAAATAACTCTCCTGCGAAATAACATTTTCAAAATAACAACCCCTATGGCACAAGTTAGAATGCGGACATTCTGATCATGAGTTGACTTTAAACCGAAAAGCCATTGGAATGGCTATAATCCGCATCAACAACAATACTTTCGACAACATTCATAAGCCTAATATGGGTACCTGCCAACTTCGAAACAGGGCGACGCCACGGAGGTAATTTCAGTGCAAGTTAGGAGGACGGCAGGTTACGGCTCGCGGTTGCTATACAATGATCAGCGATTATTTTTTTTTCGAAAATGTGAACAACATTGATTCGTAAGATATGTATGTGGTTCTAATTTGGAAGCCAATATTCAGCGCGTTATTGGTGAGCCCAAAATGCTCGAACGAGTGATACAAAATTAGGCCGACAGGATGCGCTTCGTCAAAAACATCTGAGGAGGTCATATGCCTCATAGTTGGTTGCTAATCGCTAGCATCACTCACAAAATTTCACTAAGATTGATATGACTGCTGGCACTTCCAGAGATATTCCCGACTATGTCGTTGTTCCTGATGAATTTCGCTGGCTGCATTATCGTTGTGACCTTACAGGAACATTTGAACGCTAGGAACTCATGGAAGACTCCAGCTCCAGAACCACTGTTTATTATGAATCCATTAGTGAAAAAAGAAAGCTGTTCATTATTTGTAATAGCCCAATTTGTCCATTAGGTTCCACCAGGAATTCGAATAACGAATATTCTATCAAGCGTTAGAACCGAAGTCAGAGCACTAATTGCTGTCAAATTATCTAGCATTCGCCATAATGATGGGATAGATGCATGGCCAGATGTACATATGTACGTAGGTACATAGTATTTCAATTTTATAATTTAATTTCAGCATAATCTTGATTATGAATACAACTAATAATCTCTTGGAATTTGCCTTGGTTTGGGCAAAAGTTGATCAAATTTTAAAGTATTTACTCACTATACAAAGTTAGTGTTATGTTAAAGTTAACTTTATGATAAAGGAGTTTGAAAAGCACAAAACATATCAGTACTTTTCTGTAAAAGATACTCAGCTGATACACTGGAATTTTATATTTTTCACCGGAAAGGCACAATGCAGTTGTTACGAAGACGACAAATGAAGCTCTGATCCAACAATAGATAGACAGCAAGATTTCCAAAGGGACGTATGTATATAACTTTTTCCTACAAACGATTTTGTACAGGTTTAGAATTAAATTAGATATGTATACGATGAAAACGTCATAAATACCGGTGCATAACTCATTTCAAAGGATTGCCCTTATATCTACAAACAATAATACTAGTACACGTGACCCAGCCATGCAATCTAATCTAGAAAGAAAAGAAAATAAAACTTAAACAACTCCTACGGGGAAAAACTTTGTATGGGCTTATTAGGTACTTTCCCTTAACAATTATCAGTTAGGAAGTTTCTATGTATATAATTCCTAATCAGAAATATTAATTATAAATGTCCAGCAATGACCTTTAGCAAAATATATGACTTTGAGTTACAGATCTTCTTTTTTCAATAACCTTGCAGTTACCTACATACTTGGAAGTACATACATACATATGTATTTCTATTTTTGAGAAAACACTGCTAACATGTGAATTTTTTTTACAAGGGTGGGTCACTCTTTTTCGAAACAATTTAAAATATGTAAAGTACACGATTTGATGCACATATCACATGTCAGGTTACGTTAAAGTGGCTGTCAGCTGTCGCCAACACTGAAACCAAAGATAGGTTCCCATGGATCACGGGATTAATCTGTCTGCCTACCCGTTAAACCAATTGAGCTTCTAATGAAGGGGAAGGGACTCCTTATATCTGTTTTTTTTTTATCAGATCGCCAAGACTGTTGCAATAGAAAGCTCCTAAGTGAATCTTCTTTCTGTGGAAGAGAGGTGGGCAGGTACAAAAAAGTGATGAATAGTTTCTTTCTCTTCTTCGCCCATAGAGCTTTTACAATGAATGCTTAGCCGTTTTACATGCTTACGTATCAGACAGTGCCCCGTGATGACACCTATTGAAGCGCCAATATGCAGTTTTTTGAGAAAAATCGAATTATAAGAGATGTTATACCACTTTCCTACTTAAGATTTGTTCTCTCGATAGTAGTTTATATTTGAGTTTACAATCAGCGATTATAATTCCCTGGAATATCCTTATGCCCAGCCACCTAATAGATATAAGTAACTACCGAACTGCTCCGCCATCTACATATATGCAAAACGATCGAGGATCTAGAGCTGTTAATGAATTTAGAGAAAACGTTTCCAAGGATTTGATAGCTGCTTGGCTATCCGAAAAGATGGGGATATCTCCAGACTACCGTAACCGTCATTATTTCCGCCTGGAACACACTACAATTATTTTGAAGACGGAAGGAGAGGTTGAGATCAAGTCTATTGGAAAAAAAACACATCGACCAACCTCGTCGCAGGTTTTTGAGTCTTCGGCATAGAAATAAATCGACTCTTCTTCTAAAAGTACATCCTTTTCACAAAAATGGAAGGAATGGTGACTCCAAAGTTTTTTTTTTAGACGAGAGAGAATGAATTCATTCAGAGACATGTCCCAAATCTTTTCCACACCACGGAGAAGTTTCTTTGAGGCGAACCAACTTCCTCTGCTACAGAAGGAGTTGTACAAAGTGCTCGGCTATGCACAGCAGGCTGATCGGTGAACTTTACTTGTATTATCGTGGCTTATGTCTTTTTCTCAGGCCCAGTCAGTTATGTGAGGTTGCAAACCCCATCTATTCCCGATAGCTTTTTTGCAAGAAAAAAATACCTCTATCAGCGCCTAAAATTAGGTCAAAAAGTGGGGTATTAACCAGTGTTACGAAGACAATGAAAACCAATGAAAATGACACACCCGATAGTTACAACTTTTACTTCGACGATCTAAAAAGATATCATAGCCGTACATATAATGTGGGCACTATGGCACAATCGAATTGGATTTTCTAACCATGTACTATAATGAACGGAAATAGCTACAAATGTTTGCTGAAACAAGAATTTCTAAAGATGAAGTGTATTTTCGGACCTCATTCTTGGAATTTCCAACAAGACAACGCCCCCATCCACTCTTTCAGGGTTGTTAGAAGGTGCATTCAGTCGGAAAACGTGGAACTTTTGCCATGGCCGCCCTATTTACGGGACCTTAACATCATCTGGCTATCTCGAAAACTTTATGAAGGTGATAGGCAATTTTAAGACAAGGATGCCTTAATCGAAGCTATCCGTGATATACGGGACAAGATTTGCTTGACTATTTAAAAAAAAGTTATTTTTTTTTAATCTCCTCTTTAATTTGATGGCTTTGTTTTAGGACATATTTCGGATAGAAAATTTCCAACAGATACACATCGCGAAAACGGTTGCAAAAAAAATCTATGTACATAAATGAAATTTTAATTTTAATTATAGAAAAGTGTTGAGATAATTATGTGTATTCAGTTATTGAGATAAGTAAACAAGCGGCTCTCTATACTATACACTTCGCTTTTCTTTATGTACGAAAAAGATTCTAATGAATTTTGAATACAGGTAAAGAATGGCTTTGAGTCCTAAAATTGACCCTTCTTTGTTTGACTCCCTTAAATTCTAGAGTTTGAATTCTATACAAATTCTGAAAGGCAATGTTAACGAAATCGCACAGTTCGTTACGTTGATGAGCTTAAATGGAGCAGCAAAAAATTTATTACAATCGAAAAATATTTATAAACAAAATATAGAAAACTAGAGAAAATAATTAAAAATCGTAAGTGCGAATACAGCCAGTAGCAGGTGAAATACAGTTTCAAAGTTAATCACCCAATCTAATTTCGTTTGAACTTAAGCGTGCTATTGGCACTTAATTATTATAAAGGTCGAGTTACAGAACTGATTTTGACGTCATTCAACTCGTTAGCAACATGATATAAATATGCCGTGAAGCATTCGACCCTTTAATTTTATATCGTTGTAAACAGGCAGTTAAAGATGTAGCCATGTGGATTGGAACTCACTATACGGCAGATCTTTCCCGGTGTAACGCACATCGTACTCAACGAGGCCAAATCTATTCATGTTAGGTTAGGTTAGGTAAGCGTCCTGGCAGAGAGAGAAAAGCCTCCTGCCGCACTCAGGTGAGGGGAAAAGGTGCTCCTCCGCCCATTGAAACGCTGTAAACTAGTCAACTCTACTTTAGTTACTTACTTGTTTTCAAGTACAAACCACTTTGGTGACTCGGCAAAGTTCAACATCTTGTCTGTACGAACGCCAGAGAGCTCTTCAAGGCTATGGAAGAAGTGTTTGCCAAGGAATTTGTTTCTGGATTCCAGGACAGTGGTATAGGATCCTCTGCAAAGTTCTTCTTCTGTCCGGCGCAGGTTCTTCATGTGGTACCGCAGACTATTATGTCCCGTGATGATACCCACGAGGATAGAAAAGGATCTTCTGTTCTATCGAAGGACGGCCATAGTTTCCTCGTGATGTTACACGTTTCCGTGGACTTCCATCTTAGGTTCGCCTCTCTTATGACTAAATTCCCTGCTTCAAGCTTGAGCATGCAAGGCGGGATGCTTACAGAGAGATCAGTTGGTTTATTAAATCTGTTGAACCTTTCCTAGCTAATCCACCAGCTTTTTCATTGCCTTGGATACCCTCATGTCCAGGAACCCAGCAGAGCAATACCTTGTGCTGTATTCCAAGAACCTTAAGCTCTTCGCGACACCATCTCACAAGCTTCGATTCAATTTCGGTAGCAGTAATTGCCTTTATAGCTGCCTGGCTGCCGATAAAGAAGGTGATACCATCCCATCCTGTAGTATTGCCCTTACGGCAGACTCACGGGCAGCTGCTGTAACTGCCAGGACCTCCGCTTGGAAAACACTGTTGTGGTCTGGTAGTTTAATGAATCTCGATATCTCGATAGCGATTAAGAGAAGATGCCGGACCCTACACCGGTGTCCATTTTCGATCCAAAAAAAAAAATATTCTTATGGATCTGGTATTAGCTATATTTCCGCTTTTCCATTCTTCTCTGCTAGGGTAGGCTGCCGTAAAAGGCATACTAAAATCTAAATATGGCGTAATGTAGTCTGTTTTGGGTACATGGCCAAAAAATTCTTGCTGGATGGTCGAATGCCCTGTTGCATTTGACTTCCAGTTCGCTGACTGACAGATTCTCAGGGCACTAATGGCTGCTGATGTTTTATAAAGATGTCTAGCGGAAGCAGGTTGAGAATAGCCTCAAGGCCTGCAGTTGGAGCTGTTCTCATTGCACTGGTGGCACCAATGCACGCTAGTCTTTGAACTTTGGTGAGTGCCATTAGATAGGCGGACCTTTTTAACGCTGGCCACCATACGAGACTGCCATAAGTCAGTATGGGTCTAATAATAGCTGTGTACATCCAGAGTATTATCCTTGGATAAGGTCCCCAGGTCTTCCCAAGAATTCTACTACATGAGTAGAAGGCTATATTGGCTTTTTTAATTCTTTCTTCAACGTTCATTTTCCAGGTGAGTTTCTTATCGAGTATACATAAGTCCTAGGTATCTTGCGCTGTCAGAGATTTTGAGGGGTGTGCCTCCAACAGATGGTCTATCGAACTGAGGGATCTTCCTTTTGTTCGTAAATAATACCATTTCAGTTTTCTGGAAGATTTGCTCACTTAGAGCGGGGGGAACTTCCCAGTTGCCAGCAGCACCACATCGTCAGCATACGCGATGATTTTGACGCCGAATTTTTCAAACTGCTGTAGGGCCTCATGTTAATTTTCATATAAAAATTTAATGAGGTATTCATCCTAATAAACTCGAAGAAAATTCCACTCGAACCGAAATTAAAATGTAAAAGTAATTCACTTTTACAAAAATTTCGAACTAGAGGACAAACACGGAGAAATGTATTATATAAGGTGGCGCAAAATTAATCATCCTATCGGAAGATGTTATAATTTTTGCAAATGGCGTCGTACGTCAATCATATTTGACATTTGTGTACTAGAGAGCTGAAGTATACAAACAGACAACCAATGGAGCGCTATACTCCGCAAGAGCGTGCAATAATTGTGTCCATTTTTTGACCAAAAAATGCGGTAGTGTTAGCGCAGCGTGAATTTCGACGTCGATTTCCTAATCGTGTCGCGCCAACTGAGCAAACATTTCGGCGCTTAGCTACTCAACTCGATCAGACTGGCACCACAGGAGACCATGCAGGGCGTGGCCGCCACCGGACTGGTCGCTCGGCCGAGGATATCGCGGCTGTGGCTGCCGATGTCGCTGAGAACGAAGAAACATCAACCAGATGGCGAACGCTACAGGGCCATGATAAGCGAATTCTTACTGCCGGAATTGGATGAGCGGGGCTTGGTGAACATGTGGTTTCAACAAGACGTTGCAACCGCACACAAAGCACGAGCCACAATGGATATTGTGAAGGAAGCGTTTCCTGGTCGCGTAATCTCCCGTTTTGGCGATTTGGCATGGCCAGCAAGATCGCCCGATCTAACCATCCGAGACTTCTTTCTTTGGGGCTACTTGAAGTCGCGGGTTTATGCCAACAAGCCTCAGACAATCGCAGCCCTTAAGGAGAATATTCGACAGGAATGCGAACAGTTATCACCGGAAATCTTGTGGAGCCATGGAAAATGCGATAAAACGGGCACAAATGTATATCAGCACTGGCGGCAGCCACTTGGCGGATATCATCTTTTCCACTTAACAGAAAAAATTTTAAAGGTCCAAATAAAGATTTCCATCACTCAAAATCATTTTTTTTTATTTAGTAAAAAAGTAATTCAAAAACAAGATTGGATGATTAATTTTGCGCCACCTTGTACAAATCATTATACATTAAAACAGTGACCTTACAACCAAAGGCTGTTGAAAGTAGTTGCAGGTTCCAGCGATTCCATGAATAAAATGCAATCTAATAGATTGGGAAGCAGTTTGAGATCTATAGACTAACCGACTACTGCAGTGTTTTCCAAACTGATATCTACACGATCAAAAAGCGGTACAAACATGTACATATGTACATACATATATGTGTATATACATATAACTATCTGTGTGAACAGCCAACCAACACCTAAGGCTCTGAACTCCAATCTCATAAACTCAAAATGTGTAAAGGACTGCCTTACGGCTATCCATCACCACACAGTTTCGCTCTGATGGGTCCCAGGATACACGAGAGTATGAGGGAATGAAACAGCAGACAGACTGGCCAGGGACGTCTTCGATATGCATATAACGCTTGCAGACAGACAGGAGCCGAATTACCGCAGTCGATAACGAGTGAGTGAGTAGGACTCGTGATCGAATGATCGAGTAACCTCACTGGGATGATGGCACTCGAAAGCTCACGTATCGAATAAAATTAAAATTGTAATAGAGAAATTGTACTACAACTCACAAAGTGACATTTCTCCGGTTGATACGGAAGATACAAAAATATTATTTGCAGTGAAATTGAAGTAAACAATTCCTTGGACCTTAATTAAAGAAATTAACATTATATTAGTAAACTCCCTTAAAAAAAAAATTTGAAAACAAAAATACTCACATCTTTGTTGCTTCGCTCGATAGCTCGACAGCACAATAGTGATCGAGTGAAATGACGCACTATAACGTGTGCTGTCATCTCAAATTTCGTTAGTGAATGCTCGATCACGAGAGCGGTAATGCCGAATCCTCACATTTCGATAACGAGTTACTCGTTATCGACTGCGGTAATTCGGACCCAGGTTCTACCGACGTTCAATGCATTTGAGAATATTAAAAGTATCGTCACCATGTACATATATGACGGTGGAGCAATGGCTTTGTTAAGTGTGACCCAAGTAGTTTTGTTATCACCTGTCTTACATACATACATATATGCATGTACTTCAAGAGTAATCACAATGGACTAAAAGAATTGCACGTGCTGCAAACAGTTCTCCTGACCAAACCTAACATATACGATCATCGAAAATCATTCCATTTGATCCTGTCGGAATCTATTCAGGTCAGACTCAAGGACAGTTCTATGTGGAATCCGGTCCGTCCGATGAGTAGTGCACCAAGTTCGGGAACTGTTTTGAAGACGTGACATCACGACGTCGTTGGACATTTTTTGTCATTAAAACTTGTTAAGGAATGATGTTACTCCAACGACAATTGACGCAATTAAGGCAAACTACATACATATATCATAAAGCCACACAAAATTGACAATATACTGTCGATTGGGTTGACCGGATGGGCTACTGCAGCCATTTCAATGAAATTATTTTCCAAAAACAATCAGAAAGTGTACTCTCTTCAAAAAACAACAATCACGGAAAAATATTTAAAAAAAAAGTGGTTTTACTAGCAATTTCGAAAATAAACCAATAGATAGTACTTTCAAGTACGCCTCGAATAAAAAGTTTGTAGACGTCCATAAAAAACACAGATCTACTCAGTAACCTTCTCAAATCGGTTGTTGCCAATGATAAAGCTAGGCTTCTGCATTTCATGTTATACGCATCTTCTTGAGGGCAATAACGGAAAAAATATTAAAGCAATGAACCAACACTTTCCTAGTGAAGCATGAAATGATTGAAAAATCATAAAACCCCGAATTACTGAATCAACTATTTTATTACACAAATAAAATTTAAGAAGTGAATGTTTAAACAAACCAAATCGTTGTCTCTCAATTATAACATACTGCCTCAAATGGTATTTCCCCAAATCTTTTTCAAATTATAAAACTTAAACAACAAAAAAGAATAGACAACACTTTCCGTTTGTGGCATTTGTTTATTACCCACAGCCTGGCTACATCTGTTCACACATAATATGTACATATGTATACGTATTGGTATAACCAGTTTTTTTTTTAATAAGTTAAACATAAATAAATAATTACAAACAAATTATTTACAATGATTAATATTGGCTCATTTCTTAACACAATTTTCCATTTTCAGCTATTTTCAACTCATCCATTAGTGACATTTTAGGTTGCGGGCTACTCCTGCCAGCAGGACGTGATACCTTCAGTACTGTACATATATGTTGTATATCTTCTCGAAGCCCATCCACGGAAGTGGAAATATTTGTTAGTTTTGGCACAAAATTATTACTTTTGTTGATCAATTTGTAGATCTCAGAAGTTGAGGGTCGTCTTGCAGCTGATTGTGATTGTTGGATTAGCTAAAAATAGAATTATTAAACAAGTTATCTACATGTATCTGAATGATGTAGCAAAATTGGAAAAGTTATAGGTTTAATCATGACTTGCTTTGTGCAGAGAACGTGATGATAATATTCGCATACAATTGCTTTTAATTATATGTTTTCAGATTAATCCGCTATTTTAGAAATGTTGAACAAGGTCTGCACCCCGATTACTCCGCTAAGCTAAATTTTTAAACATAAAGGTATGATCACGAATATGCGCTAGTAGAATTGATTAAAGCGAAATGTACTGAGTTACGGCGAAACCAAACGAAAAAGCTCTCTTCGTCTGCTCTTCTACTTTTAATTTATACCTTAGCTTTACATCAAGGTTGGTACTAGATATTTATCACTGGCGAATAGCAGAAATGGATGTTGTAGAAATAAGGAAGACTCTGATTGGTTTCAACCAGGCGATACCTAGTTTTTTGCCGCCAGGATATCTTCTCGACCACGGAAAAAACAGCTAATTTCGAAACAACAACAAATCTTGGGTACGGATGGTTTTATTGATGATGAACAATGCAAACGAAACAGGAACAACGAACGATATCTACTACGACGATTGCTACCGGCAACAAAATGGGGCGAAATGTTGTCGTAGATAATACGTGGTTCCCGCATCTCGATATTCACCACGGTACATGAAAATCTCCTGATCAATCAACTGTCAACTAGATTGACCGCATTGCGATCGACGCGAGGCACTCCTCCAGTATTATGGATGTCTGAACGTTTCAAGCGGACTCGGACCAGTACCTTGTAGCCAAAGCACGGTTGCGGATATTCCGAACACCGAAACCCCTAGTTTGCCTGCTTTGACGACGAATGCCGGCAAGCACATAAAACTAAATAAAAGGCATATAAAGCGGCGCTGCATACAAGGACAATGAGAGCTCGCGGGCAACTTTGAGAGCAGAAGATGAGAAACACCGGCTTCGCAGCAGGAAAAAAAAGGAGCATGAGAAGTGCACGGTCAAGGAAATAGAGAGACCAGGTATGAGGTTCGGTAGTTTTACCAAAAGGCAAAGAGATTTTGCCAAGGCTACAAAATTAGAACCGAAGCCTGTAAAGACAATCAGAGGAACATCGTAGTAAAAACGCAGTCGATGCTGAGAGTATGGAAGGACAAATTCAAACGAATCGAGTCTCGGATTAAGCAGAATGAACCATTTAACCTGGACGATGTAGAAAAACTATTCCGTTCACCTAACCTGGACGAAGTGAAGTTAGCCATATCTGAACTCAAGTCCAATAAAGCTGCTGAAACTGAAGGCCTAGCTACCCAGCTATTCAAAGCAACGGGCGATGACTGGGTATGGAGCATGCACCAACTCATGTTCAAAATATGGTCGGATGAAAGTATACCCGATAAATGGAACCTCAGCATTGTTTGGCGGATCCTCAAAACAGAGACCTTCTAAAATGCGCTAGCTACAGAGGCATCAGTCTCCTTAACATTGCATATAAGGTGTTGTTATCTACTGTGTTGTGTGGACGTCAACAAACTGATTGATCGATATCAGTTACTTCGTATATATTATGAAGGATTGAAAGGTCGGGTCGAAACTGAGTTTAGATTTCGACCTGGGTACTTGCGCAAACCGAATCGAACGATTGAGTCGAAATTGGATTGAAAAGCAGTTGAACTGACAGATGAGCATTGCCGCCATACATTCGTTTTTAGCTAGTTCGCTCATACTTTCCCCAAGATTTCGTTAAGATTGTCAAAGAAAGTGCCTAGAGCCGGACACTCGCAAAGGAGATGAAACACTGTTTCTTTCTCTTTCTGTGGTGCAGCTGCAACCTCGAAGACATAGACATATTGGAAAAAAATTAGTAATCTGTCGGAAGTTCATTCATAAACATTCCAACGAAAGAAACGGAGCTGAGTTTAGCGGTTAATGAGGGTAAGCAAAATATATGCTACTCGGACAAAGTGAAGTGATGATTAAGAACTTCGTACGAGGGTAACTAGGTTCCGCTGAAAACCCGTCACCAGCAAGTCTAGTCTTTCTATATGGCTCAAAAACAGGGACGTTGACAAAAACTATCGAAAAAAAAATAAATTTACGTGTCGTGTTTTTAAACACTCATGTAGTTAATGCAATCTCTTTAAAACATTCAAAACACCGCGTTTTAAGCACTCTTAAATATCATACGAAAATTTCTTTGTTATCCCCGCATCTATCAAAACTTATAGTCAACATGAATCTATACCAACCTTTTTGTAGTCATCCATTAGATTGGTCATATCCATTGTGTTTGAATTCTTGCTGGCATCGGTAGCATAAAATTCTTCTTTCATTGTTCTTAGTTGAAGTTTCAAATCCTTTTAATAACAAAAAAAACAGTAAAATTAATTAGTTCCTCAAAAAAATAAAGTACACTTACATTTATCTCCCTCTGACTACATTCAAACTGTATTCGCATATTTTTTAAATTAGTCTCCATCGCTCTTAGCTCCTCAACTTCAACCATTTCTTTCGATTTTTCAAGTAAGGTATCGTAACGGTTTTCTGCTATTTCCAAACTTTTTTTATAACTTTTTATATTTGACAACAGTGATCTTATGTGAACATCGTAACGGCTCATTTTACGTCGATGCTCTGCTTCAATGACATTTTGCAAAATTCTCACCTGCACTTCATCTTTTACTGATTCACATTGGTGATTTTTATTACAGGTCTCAAGTTGTTTTGGCAAAGATTTAAGGTATCTTGTGTTAAGTTGATCAACTTTAGACTGCAGAAACTGCATTTCCTCTTTTAGTCTATCACTTTCAGTGCAACGAAGTTCAACTTCTAATTTAAGTTGTTTTGTTAGTTTTTTATGATTCTCTCGCTCTCGTGAGAAATCTTCGTTGAATTCTTGTATCAGACGTTCATTTGTTCCCGCCAAATGAGCAATTTCTTTTTGATAGCCAAAATTTGAAGTTTCTAAAGCTTCGACTTGTTTTTCTAGATCACTTATTTTATTTTTTGCAGTTTCAAGCTCCTGCTGGAATGTTTTATTTTCTTGTTCTGTCTTTTCAATGTTTTGTCTAAGACTAAGACTTTGTCGTCCATATTTTTCATTTATTTGGATAAGTTCCAAGTTTTGCTCTTCAAAAAGCTGATTCAGATTATCAAATTCACTCGAATTTACATCGGATTTTAATAGTTTATCTTCTTTTTTGATAACACTGAGGAGATTTTCCCATTCATGTTGTTCCGCATATATTTGCCTGACTTTTTCTGACTGGAGTGCTAGTTGTCTTTGAATGAATGCGACTCTACTTTCGCTGGAATCTTTCTCATATAATAACGTAGCTGCATCGATTGTACTCATCTTGTCATTATGTTTGCTTAACATATCACTAACGTCCGATAACTGCGTCCTAAGATTCTCTATCTCCACTTCTTTTTCATCTAATTTTGCTTGGCTTTGTCTTGCTTCTACTTTTAACGCTAAATTTTCGTCAATATTGCACTTATTTTCAATTTCAAATCGACGCTTCTCCTGTTCCGTTCTAGACAATGCAAGTTCAAATTCAGTTGCTTTACTTTTCTGACATTCGAATTTTTTAGAAACCTCGACGAGCTTCTCACGCAAGGTTCCTATTTCACGCGTATCTTTTTCTTTTTCAAATTTAAACTTTTCAACTGTAATGTCTTTCATATCTGAATCAAATTTTGACTTTTCATATAATTTACAGATTTGGAAGTATTTTTCTGAAAGCTGCTCCAATTCTTGTTCAGTTTTTCTTAAATAATTTAGGTTTAAACTTTGACTAGTTATTTCACACTCAGTTCTTAAAGAATTTAAATCTCCTTGAAGGAGTACATTTTCTTGGTAAAGTTTATCACTTTCATTTGAGGATGAACTGGCATCAGATGTGATATCTTGACTTTGGGTTGTTATTTTTCTGGTGTTTTTTCTCAATTTTTCAACTTCGAAAGTTTGCTCCTGTAGGTGGAATTTAAGTTGACAAATTTCACTTTGTTGCTTATCGCAACGATTGCGCAAATCTTCTAATGAATTAATCTCTTCCCTCAAAGAACTGATTACACCATTTAGCGAAGATATTGTTTCGAGCTTTTCCGATAATTCACTTTGATGTTGCTCTTGTAATAATCCAACTATTTCAGTTATCCCGGGCTCCGTCCGGGATAATTCATGCTTAAGACGATTAACTTCTTGCTCTTTCTGATTTAAATCAGTGATCTGTAAGGAATGAATCGTGTTTTTAGTTCCTGTAAGATAAGTAAGATAGCACAACAATCAAGTTCACGATGAAATTCATGATTTATCTCCTAATGATGATACCCAGGTGTAAGTTCTTATACATACAGCATAAACATGCTAGTGTGTGTGGTCTAGTGCTACCCCTCTAGACAGGGTAACATGTGTTACCGTTCTGCGTATTATAAGGACTGATCATGCATTAAGTACTTTTGGCTTTGTTCACGGATTGGTCCCGAAGATTGAGTGCCTAACGGGTGCGCCGCGGGCGATGGATAGAGATATGTCGCGGCAATCTTCCACGATTAACAAGACTATAAGTTTTTACGTAAAAGTTTTGTCGCGCACCAACCCACAACAACCATAATGAAGGAAAATCCAATATATTTTATAAGAAAAATATGAAACAACCCGCTAGTTCGCCAGCGTCCTGGCCAATGAATAAGTAGGCTCAAACCTCTTAACGTCAACTAATTGTCAACCGTGGTCGCAGTAAAAGCTCACTACCGGTTACGGATGATCCGTGGACGGCTTATCGTTCAATAACATATTGGCGAGGGCGAGGTCAAAGGAGATCTTATGTTGTGTGAAGAGGTCGATGCTGTTGTTGCTGCCTTTGAATTAGCGAATATTCTAGAAAAGATAATCTTCGTAGGCAGGTTCCATCTATCGGTTTGGAACAAACTGGTTAACTGTCAATTGCGGCGCATACTCATTCAAGTGACATTCAAAATAGTGAAAGACACCAGTAAGCCGTCCAGGTCATCGATGATTCGCTTCCTGTTTAACTCGATTTGTCAAGATCAATGACAAGAGGGCGAAAAACAGAATAATCAAAAGAGCCTCGGCTCTTGTTTTTTCAAACACTTTAGTTGTTAGGACTAACTGCTCAACCATACCTCGAAAGTTCTCACAGTGCCGTGTCTTCCAGGCTCGGATCCAAGCTTCTCCGAAGTTGCGCCTCATGCCTAATGGTGGATAAAACATGAAGAAGAAAAAACAATATCCTCCACATATGACGGAATTAGAAACGAGGATGCAACCATTACGGTCCAATACAACAGCCTTTTTAATTGGGTGCTCAGAACCAAGGACTCGACCGAAGACCTTTACGTGTCCTTCCTTACACAATTGTAAAGAAGAATCCCGCAACCTTGAGTATATTAAAGCTCTTAGAACTAAATGCGACATACCTCCTTATCTGTTTCTACCGAAACGTCGGATATTAAGAAAATATGGTGAGGGACCAATTTCACACATTGTACAGCAAAGCGATATCTACTTTACTATACAGTCACCATGCTGAAATCGGTACCTTTCCTTAGACAATCTTAATGCAAAAACCGTAGATATTTAGAAACTATATCAGTGGTTTGAGTATGATCAAATGGCGTCAGCTCCAACTCTTTGCATAAACTTGGAACTGACCGGCTTCGCGCCAATATGATTGTGCCACACACAATCGAATGCACGTTGTTAAGATGTTCCAGCGACTAAATTATTTTACTTTATTAATCGAAATCGTCATGAGACAGTTATTGTTTCCGCTCATGATTCGTAATATTCCAATAGCTCTCCTTCTTTTGAGGCAACGTATGGAAGTTATTAAATACGTTGAATATAACAATCTCAGAATAGTTATTGGCCCTGAAAATGCTTAGCACACTCTATGGGGCAGCAAATGCAACTCAAGGGGTAAGAAGTTGTTAAAATTCAGTATGTCTTCTGAGCTTATTATCATTAAGTGCAACTGACGGGATGATTTGTCTCAAAATATATCGTACGGTGAATGCTGACAATGCACTCCATGACCTTAGAAAGCACAGGCATTTCTATAACTCAGTAGTTAAAATGGCATGTTTTATCGTTTTATTGGGTATCGGCTTGACGTGCGCAAATTTTCCCTTATATGGAAAGAATTCTATCGAGTTCAATTGGTGGAAAACATTTGTCAACACGTCTTCAAAACTATGGTGACACTTTGTTTACAAAATTTTTCAGCAAAATTAGTTGAATGAATGAAATGAATGATCCGATAATACAATAAGATTAAAATAATTACATGTGAGTGCAGTTTCTCCTCAAGACTCTTTATAATTATCTGCAAATCCAAGACTTCGTTGCTCCTTCTATTACAGTCCGTCTCTTTCGCCAGCAGCTCATCTTTAAGTACGTTTTTAGCTTGAACTAATTGCAGACATCGTTTCGTTATCGTTCGATTTTCATCCTCCAATTGGGCCGAATTCTTTTGCAACTGAAGAACAATTTCATCTTTTTCACAACTGAGTTTTTGTAGATCTTTCAAGAGGCCTCTCTTTTGATTTCGCAGCATGCCGATAAGTTGATCTTGATCTGCTAACCTTTGCCGATGCTGTTCTAATTGGAAATCTCGAGATAAAACTCCATCTATCACAACAGCTTCAGCTGTTGAACCACTTTTCAATAGTTTCATTGCCAAATCCTTCTCTTCCTGTAGCTGTCTTTCGATTTCACTACATCGCGCATACAATGTGATGCATTCATTCTGCAGGCGTTGATTTTCTTCTGTAAATTTCCGCTCGTTCGTGTACAACTTTTCAAGAATTTCCATTCTCGAATTCTTTTGCGAACTAAGTTCATTTTTGTACCATTTTTCTGATTTACTTAAACGCTCCAACTCACTCTTTAGCCTGCGAACATCTTGTAACGCAAGAAAGAGCGACTGATCTTTTTCGCGGAGTAAATGTTGAAATTTATTTTGCTGTGCATACTCGTTCGGCACGAAGTCATCTTCGGCCGAACTCAAGGAAGCCGGGCGAACACACAAATTTAAGTCACTGATGTTTCCCGAATCATAATTGGGAGACGTTGTACTTGAAGACAATTGTGAAGATGCAGAATTCCGACGCGAATACTCGCCCTCTTCCTCAACCCCATCCTGGGATGGTGTTCTTGCAGTTGGTTCATTATTATTTTCTATCATTTTATTTGGTTAATACAATATTTTATCGGAAACATTTTCGCACACAGCTCATTGTAGAGGGGATATTAACATTTTTGTTGTTGTTTTTTATATGGCCTCGTCAGGAGTGATGTCATAGGTATTTATGTAAACAAGTTAAGTGTGCTCGTAGATTGAATTAATATACACCAATTTACATTAATATTCCATATTTTCATTTCTCAATTATAAACAAGGAATTTAAATTTAATACAAAAGGAATTGAGGAATAAAATCAACAAGAATCCAACCACTTGACTTTGTTGCCACTTTCACAATTTTTAGACGTCATTGGAATAATTGACAGCTGACACTCTAGCATTCGCCCATGTATTTGTTGGTAGGGAGTATCTGATGGTTCTTATTAGATTTTATCATATACTTAAACCTAGGACGTTTGTCTTTACGATTTTTGAAGATCGTAAGAGGGGTGTTTTATTGAAAATTGTAAGCTAGCTCAGTAGGGGGTGAAGATAATTTAGTCCGTAGAAGTGGTGAACTTAAAGCATTCAATAATCTGAATTCTAGATGGCGTTGAATTTCTACAATTAGTAGAAAATTATTCGTTGCGTGGAGGTTAGTGGCCATCGTTTTGCACAGATAGGCCGCGTATTCGTTGGTATTTCCCACATAAATTACTATTTTGGGTCAAGGACCGAACCTCTTCCAAACTATCAAAGAAGTACCTCCCTAGGTGTTTTATTATGCTCCGAGCAATGCCTTGGCATTCACAGAGCAGATGTTTTGACCTACTCAGTTTTAAAATTTCCCCAAATTTTGTTAGACCCCTTCTTAGTTAAACCATTTTTGTTCAGTCAAGTTGAAAATCCTCTCGAGAATGACTCTTCCAGCCACACACATTGGTGGTTTTATGCCTCCAGTTATATCACTATGTCGAAGCTCAGCTCCTTTTTTGGCCACTTTTAGTGACTTTCGTTACCCTTTATATCACAGTGTCCAGTTGCCCAACATAATTTGACACTGTTCTTCGTACGCAATGCCCAAAGCATTGCGCGGCAGTTCCTCATTAGTTCAGATTTTGTGACGTAGGACTCTAGCGCCTTAGCAGCCTGACTGTCCATGTAGATAGCGATATTCTGGTCGGATATTTACATCATCTCCAGTAATTCCACAACTTTAAGCACAGCTTAAACCTCTAGGACGTCTACTTGGGTCGGTATATAGCCGACCCCGTACCCTTACTGGTCTTGCAATTTCATTTTGGGAAGGAACTACCTTCCTTTGCCAGTCTTCCCTACCAGGGCACATTACTTAGTATAGTGTATCGATGTCAAGAGTATGCAGGATTTTATCTGTTCTATCGGAAAATGATTCCCTAAGGAGAGAGTTATGCCCAAAATCACTGGACTTCAAGATCCCTGAATTAGTAAGCTCTATTGCCCTCTTGAAAGTTGATTTGTAAGTCCGCTAGAAATAAAACAAATATTTTGCGCAACGGACCGTGTGTGCTCCAGGGCCTAGTTTCTCGCAGCTATTCGTATTGCGCGTGTTATATTTTTTTAACAGAAATGAAAGGGACGTACAGTTTAGAGCCATATCCGAAAGGCAAATTGAGAAGCTTTCTTTTGACAATTATTACTCTCGGACGTTTGTCAGGCATTCGAGAGAAGTGGGACCGTGAAAAAACTTTTTGATGTTTCTGGGACTCGAACGTCGAACCTCGCGCTCAGCGATCCAAATCACTAGTCTAATGCACCACGGAGAACTCCTCGTGCTGACTTCACAAGAGAAATTATGTTTTGTTTCAGATTCCTCTCTGCCTGGGCAAACCTTTTTCGTATACTCTTCTCATTATTTCAGATAAGTTATCAGCTTCCCTATCTATATCTTGGGGATCGCCTAAGCCAACTGGTCTATTCTTAAGATCTTGCCTTACTATTTTCTTGTACCTACCCCAGCCAGCTCTCCTAGGGTTTCTGTTGATGGTCCTAGCCCTAGGTTGGAAGCTTATCTGAAAGTGTATCCACTTGTGATTCTATTGGGATGCCTCTTTTAAGATCCTTCATAATAACTGCAGGAAGCTTATGTAATGTATACCAGTTCTTGTTTGTTTCTAACCACAAAAGTTGGCATAGCACCCTTGTTACAAATGGTAAGCTCAGTTGACAAAATGAAATCACACCCCTTGAACTGTTCAACTTTGCGTTTTGCACTTGACTTTACATCTGGCAATGCGCATCATTGCCTTGTTAATTTAATGTGCGTTCTTCCTACTTCCTGTCTTCGTAACATCAGAGGAACTATAAGCAGCAGAGTTCTTGCCTACTGCGCTTTCAGTCTCTTTGGTCGATACGTTACTCTTCCTGCTATTAATGAGAGTACCAGCCAAATCACTGCTCTTGCTAAACAAATTAAATTAGTGTGCAATCAGCCACATCAATGTCAGTAGCCAATTTTTTCTCCAATAAGGCTGCGTATCCAACTCCTCCTCAGTTATGCGTATTAGTCTTAGCCATTTCCATGTGCCACACACTATGTTTGGCAAAGGACTTGCTGCGCGGCGAAACGTCAGTATAGTATCTACACGGTTCTTTTAATTAATGTTCACCATGGGACATGGCGGTGAAACAAGATATAACATCAATATGATAATAACATCAATATGATAATAACATCAATGTGAAAAGATATCACATCAAAAAGATGCAGTCGCAAGAGACTGCCAGAAGGCTACAAAAAAGACAGGAAGAACATCGAATTCCCCATCGGTGGTCCACCTAACCAAAACGAAGTAAGGATAGCAATATCCAAGCTTGAATCCAAAAAAACTGCTGGATCTGATGGCTTCCTGTCCAAGCTGTTCAAGGCAGCTGGAAATGAGTTGGTAGAGAGCATACACCATCTCATTTCCAAGCTTTAGTCATACGATTATATACCTGATGAATGCAAACTGCGCATCGTTTGTCCAATCTACAAAAAAAGAAACCCCTCAACCACGCCAATTATAGTGATAACAGTCTCCTCAATATCGCTTCCAAGATCTTATCTGCCACATTGTATGTACATCAACAACCTGATTCGACTGTTTCAGTGAGGTTACAGGCCAGGAAAGTCTACAGTCGACCAATTTCCACACTTTCCACACAGATCCTAAAGAAAACTCAAGGAGTCCAAATCGATACCCACCATCGCATATAACAGCATTTATAAAGGCGAGCTTTACAGAGCCATGTCTAGTTTTCACATCAAAAAAGGATTTAGACAAGTTGATGCGCTGTCATGTAACTTCTTTAACATCATACTTAAAATAATTGTGCGAAACTCACATGCCAACACCGGAGGCACAATCTTTTTAAAGTATGTGCAACTACTAGCGTACGCCGACGACATTGATATAATTGGCAGAACACAGCGACCTGTCACTGTTGCATTCGCTTGTATTAAAAAGGAAGCTGCCAAAACAGATATAGTGGTAAATAAGGGCAAAATTAAGTAGATATATTCTGTCAACAAGAAGGGTCACACAACATCGGTGAATTGGAGAGAACGTCACAGTTGACAGCTATAACTTTGAGGTAAAAAGGAACTTTGTCTACTTTGGCGGTGCGCTGCTATGAACTCTGAAAACAAAATCTTAGCAGAAAAAAAACGAAGAATAACTCTTGCCAATCGCTGTTTCTTTGCGCTGAGAAGGCAATTGAGTAGTAATGCCCTATCCCGAACAACTAAGCGGACTCTATACAAGTCCCCTTTCATCCCACTTTTGCCTTATGGCGCTGAAGCATGGACACTTTCGAATAAGATATCCTCGGTCGTTTCGAGGCTTGTCGATTGAGGCCTAGGTTCATCCCAAACTGCAAGGCCATCTAAGTGAGTAGGTATCCATTTATACGTACTTACATAGTTTGTATAAAATTTAAAAAAGTAAGCCCGCGCTCTTTTAATAATGACATTATCACATTGTGAAAACTCTACTGGAATTTCGATTTCGAGCACTGGAAACTTGGCTTTAATTTCCGGCTCAAATTGATATTATATTTTATATGTTTAATATATATACATATGTATAATTTCATCAAATAATTTTTTTCTGTAAAAATGGAACAGAAGCACGCAAATTTTTGTAAGGACATTTTATATGAAATTCACCACAATGGGCCGCTCGAAAAGGTTCGAATGGAATGGAATAAATTTCAAGACCGATGTTTATGCCAAAATTTAAATGTAGTGGAGAATCATGAAAGTGATAAAAATATATCTTGCGAGTATTCAAGTTCCGTGAAGATATGTGAAGGCTATGAAGATAACGCCAGACTCATTCTTACCGCCAATAAGCTGTTAGTTGAAATCGCGCAGAAAGTTGATGAAAATACAATAACTAACTACATTCGTAAAAATAACATATGTTTCACTCTCTCAAAATTAGCTACTGATTGTATTTATTTTTCAGAAAGTGGAATTTTCAACTTTGGCATAAACCTATTCTGTGGATCTGTGCAACAGAATTTAGAAGTCCTTGTGCGAGTGCAAGAAGCAGCTCTAAAAGAGTCTCAGAACTTGGGGTTTACAATTCCATTATCCATCTACTTAAAGCTTAGTCCAAGACTGCAATTTACTGGTGCGATTTGCAAAGATAAGCCCGGCTTTAATTTGGCACTAAATAGCCGAGTAACTTTAACTTCAGATAGAAAATATGCATCGCGTTGCTGTCGAAAAATTATCTACGTCAACGCCAAGTTCTTAATTTATGACTTAAAAAAGTGTGAAGTTATCTTGCTGGGTAATAGCGTCCAACTGCGGGTCATCGAAAGCAGTCATGATTCTGCACTTTGTGCAGTGACTGCTCCAGGCACAGTAACTTCTCGAATGCCTGTTATATTTCCTCCAAGATTTAAATGGGCCCAAGAAAGGGTATCGGCAGAAGAGTTAGAAGACATTACCTTTGCCGTCGGTACAAATATAAATGTTATTGTTACACAGACTCCTGGAAACGAGACATACTGCCAGCAATTACGTGAAACTTTAACTGAATTTCATTGTGATCATTTTTATTTGTTTACGTGTCTAAGATTATCAAATGTCGAATGTTTTGAAAACGCTAGGCGAATAGCTGAAATGTTCGATGGATTTCTTATAGATTGCTCAGGAGATCAACCAAAGGATAAAGTCGTGAAACTCTCACTATCGGCTCGAACATTTATCGAGGGTTCTTATAAAAAAAAGAAGCCTATCTTTTTACGTGGATGTTGGACAGAATTAGTCGATTCTTCCGACTATCAATGTGCATTCTATTATCCCGATAAGTATGTGTTTCCTTGCAGCTCTAATTTCTTGCATGTTTTTGAAGCTGTTTTTAACAAATCTGCTCCGGTAAATTGCACAAAGAAAGATTTTCATGATATGTCTATTACTGGAAGTACAACAATGGCACGATCAATTGCAGCTTCTTCCTTTGATTTTAATGCAGAAGTTATAGTAATTTGTTCAATTGCTGGACAAATGGCGAAGAAAATTTCTCATTTTAGACCAGCGGCGCCCATAATTGCCGTAACAAGCCTAAAAAGTATTATAAATTATACATCAATGCACCATAACATTTGGATGTTGTTATTTGATGCGAATAAGGATACTAAAGTATCACATAAAAAGGACACTCATCAGAAATTAGTCTATGGAGTGCGCTATGCTGTACTCAAGAAACTTATCGACAATAATAGCAACATTATTTTAGTATATCGTAAATTATTGAGATTTGGTTATACTGACAAATTTGTTGTAATTCGATTTGATGATGGATATGTTGAAACGATAAAAAATGCAATATTAGAGAAATAAATTTTAAGAATCATTTCGTGGGAAATGTTTCCTGCCACCTAGAATTCAACGAGTCTTATACAATTTAAAAAACACATACTAGACCATTTTGTAACCAATTATTGCATTCATAACGTCAGTGTTTTCCGAAATCATGGAAATCTTGTGACCTGTACGAAAAATGAAACAAATATGGTGAATAAAGAATAGTTGCCCTTGTTATATTCAAAGCCTTTAACAGAGTATAGCATAGTGCCCTCGTAAACATGCTTGAAGCTTATGGTGCAGGTGACATTTTTTGCGAAATGAACAAGCTTTTTAAGTAGTCGATAATTCATCCCTTCGGGACAGATAGTACTCTTGACTTCACTTGACTTTCTTCTAAATAGTCCCACGGCAAACTCTGTTTTTGAAATACCAAGCGAATCTCTTCCGACCATTTACTCCCCCTACAGATTTAGTTACGACCTCTAAAGCTTATGTATATTCGCCCAAAACTTCAATACAACTCGCATGCCGTATTTGCATCGAAATTTCTTAAGCTGAACAGCGCTAGAATGTTGGGTACAAAGCGCTTCTGCACCGGTAGTTCGTGTCGATAGGGCCTCGAGACTAGCAGTTTTAGTTCTCGAGCTTTCGCAGTAAATATCTAGTCGTAGAATATAAAATACCGTTTCCGGAGCTGCTTTAGGCGTTGACCCATTGATCCCGTCACACCCAAACAGCCTGTCCTTTGAATTTTTAAAACACTGTCATTACATTACATTTCTTCTCGAGCGATTTCCACCAGAGTAATGAAGCACCAAATCAGGCAAGAAGTGCTGGACATCACCCTTGCCTCCGATAACATCGCACAACGTATAAAGAACTGGAAGGTATCAAAGGAACCCTCATTTTCGGATCATAGGTATCTCCAATTTTCTTTATATGTAGATCCCGTTAGCCCACCTGTTTTTATTAACTATCGTAAAACTGATTGGCTCAAATATAGGGCAACTTTTATTAAATTAGTAACCTCAGAATGCCTTAATCCTCCCTGCAACCCCCAAGAGCTTGACAGCATGGTTGAGAATCTCACCCATGTTCTCAACACAGCAATGGCTTCCTCCTGCCCCTTTATTTCCCCCCCCCCCCCCCCCCACAAGGAGGTGTTTTATCCCCCCTTCTTTGGAATTTGGTGGTCAACGAACTATTGATAATCCTGGATGGCGAGGGATGCACGGCGATTGCTTATGCAGATGATGTTGCTATAGCCGTTTCAGGAAAGCACCTAAATACTCTAAAAGAGATCCTATAGAACGCTCTAAACAAGCTAACACGTTGGGCCGGTAGCTTTGGTTTGGGTGTAAACCCCCATAAAACTGAACTGGTACTCTTCAGCAGAAAATATAAAATTCCGACAGTCGACCCTCCCTCTCTCAATGGCATCAGCTAAATATCTGGGTCTTATCTTGGATAGAAAGCTAAGCTGGAAACCTAACATACAAGAAAGAGTCAAAAAGTCTACAGTAGCACTTTTTTCATGCAAAAAAGCCATTGGCAATAAATGGGACCTACAACCTCGAATAACCCACTGGCTCTACATCTCGCTCATTAGACCGATACTTACATACGGGGTAATAGTCTGGTGGTGGACAGCCTTAGATAAAGCTATAAATAGCGACCATCTAAGTAAGGTCCAACGCACAGCTTGTCTGTGCATAAGCGGAACATTACGTACAACTCCCTCCGCGGCACTAAACATTCTGCTCCATCTGATACCCCTCGATTTATTTAGCAAGCAAATGGCAGCGAACGCAGCCGTTCGTCTTGAAGCTACCCAACAGTGGTCAAGAAAAGAATTCGGCCACGCCTCTATTTTGAACAAACTCAAAATCCCTCCCGAAAGAACGGACTACACCATCCCCCGTCTAAATTTTGAGAAGAACTTTACAGTCACCATCCCTTCCAGATCACTCTGGGAGAACGATGTATCTTTAGAAAATGATTCAATTCACTTCTACACAGGTCAAAGACCGAAGACGGAGTTGGTGCAGGTGTTTTCTCTGATAGGCTGTGGAAAAATACTGGTCACTTACAAAAAAAGAGAGAAAGGCCGAGACTTAAAGAAACTTAAGCTTTAATGTTGGTTCTTCGAAAGTACAATAGCGACTAAAATATTCTACAATGTGTATAAAGATAATTGTGCAAAGAAAATTACAATGTGAGAAAAAGATAGTATAGTTAGATAGTGTGAGATAGATAGTGTTCGTCTGCAATTCAATTAATTTTTAACATCCTCGGCCCGGGAAATTGGTGTGAGCTCCAGCGGATACAACAGTTGTACAGGTCTTCGAGTTCTCGAACCATCGGCGTAACGAAGTTCACAAGCTCGAACTTTGCCATCACGTCCAGTAAGTGCATCTTCAATAATGGCTAACCTCCAAGCGATGCGTGGTTTTGCAGAATCAAACAAAAGGACGACATCATTTGGCTTAAGTTGTGCGGAAGAATGCCCTTGGCTGTGGTGAAAGGATCGCAATTGTTGTAAATATTCGGTTCGCCACCGATTCCAAAGCATATTAGTTTGCTTCAGTCGCTGCGTCCAAAGTTGCTGTATGTCACTCGATGAAGTTACAGATTTTTGGGGGTCAACAATACCACCGTGACCATGTACGAAGTGTGACGGCGTGAGTGGTGAAAGATCCAAGGGATCACTGCTGACGTAAGTCAGAGGTCGAATGTTCACTATACCCTCTGCTTCTGCAATCACGGTCCGTAATTGCTCAAACGACAGTTTCGCCTTTCCGATGACTACTTTTAAGACATTTTTAATCGTTCTTATTAGACGCTCCCAGAATCCTCCCCACCATGGGGCTCGCTCGACAATAAACTTCCAACGTATAAGTTTACTGGACAGGAATCTTTGTACAACCTCGTCGTCTGGCGCTTGATTGTTGCCATTGAGCTCTAGAGCGGCTCTTCGAAAAGTTTTAGCATTATCGGAGTAAATAGTGGATGGAGCACCTCGTCGTGCTATAAATCGCCTCAGTCCCATTATGCAGCTTTCAGTGGTCAGATTCGTTACGGTTTCTAGATGGACGGATCGGACGGCAGCACAAGTAAATACCATCAAATAGCTTTTGTTCATCTGACTAGTGGAGCTTTCGAAATAATAAAGAGGCCCAGCGAAGTCTATACCGACACAGTCGAAGGGCTTTGACAAAGTAATTCGTTCGATTGGCAAAGGGCCAAATGGCTGTGAAACAGGCTTACCAAATAGTTTCTGGCAAATGACGCACCCCTTTATTCTGCTTTTGATCAATGGACGGCCTTTGCGAATCCAAAAGCGTTCACGTAGCTGACACAGGACGACATTAGCGCCTCCATGTAAGGTCTTCTGGTGATAGTCATCAATAATGAGTTTGACAAGATACGAATTTGATGGAAGAATCATAGGATGTTTTTGATCTAGTGGACCCTTCAACGATTGAAGACGGCCTCCTAGTCGCAAAAATCCATCCTCGTCCAGGAAAGGACAAAATTGAGCTATCTTAGATGATTTGGGTATAGGTTGTTTTTTCTGTAAGAGAAGAATTTCGTTAGAGAATGCAGTTTCTTGTATATACCTGAGCCAATAGGCTTCAGCTGTGTGAAGTTCAGTAGTGGAGGGTTCAGCAAACTGAAATTTTGCCTCTTTCCTGCACAGCTTTATAAAACGCAAAACGAACACTGTGCGTCGCAACAAACGGCTCCAGGAACTAAATTGTAGATAGGCCAAGACAGGTTCAGGTATTGCTTGATTAGAATCGGAAATGGGCCCTAGTAACGCTACTTGCACTAAACTTTCCGAAGCATTCTCATTATCATCAGTTATATTGTCTTTGAGCCACGTCGGCCCGTGAGCCCATATCAATGAATTT
The DNA here is from genome assembly GCA_946965025.1 of Blera fallax. Classification (NCBI taxonomy): domain Eukaryota; kingdom Metazoa; phylum Arthropoda; class Insecta; order Diptera; family Syrphidae; genus Blera; species Blera fallax. The sequence continues at coordinate 25,809,457 of OX337245.1, forward strand.
CGTAATTCGTGGGCGGCGACTCCTCTGGTTAGGAGATCAGCTGGATTTTCCTTTCCTCTGCAATGCTTCCAGTCCTCAATTGACGTAAGTCGACGTATTTCTGTTACCCGACTGTGCACGTATGGTTTCCAACGATGAGCGTCACCCTGGATCCACCCAAGCGCAATCCTTGAATCCGTCCAGAGGAAAAACTTGTGAACACGAACTTTTAAAGATTGCTTTAAGTAAGAGCATATACGCGCTGCCAGCAATGCTGCTGTTAGTTCCAGTTTCGGAAGTGAAAGCTCTTTCATCGTGTCTGTCTTTAGCGGAGCGACTCTGCTTTTTGCGCATAGGAATGCAACACTATTCTCACCAGCACCGTTGAAACTCTTGATGAAAGCAACCGTTCCATACGCTTTCATGCTGGCATCTGCAAAAATGTGAACATGTATTGGATTAGAAGAAGAGAATCGAAGCGCTGTACGTGGAATAGCAAAATTATTCAATTGTCGTAAGCTACTGGCACAATTTTCCCAATGCACCATAAGCTCAGGAGTGAGCATTTCGTCCCATGATAGCTTCTCTCGCCAGATAGACTGGAAAAGGATTTTTATCTTGATCACTACAGGGCCAAGCATTCCAAGGGGATCATAGATCCTAGCTATCGTCTGAAGCACATTTCGTTTTGTTCCCTTTGCTAAATTAGAGATGAGTAAATCTTCAACAGTGTCTAAGGGGACCGCGATTTCATCGCTTCGAACAAACCAGGATAACCCCAAAAGTTTTTGCTTAATAGGAGACTCACCTGGGCAAAGGGCCTTACGGAGAAGTTCACTATTTGAATTCCACTTTCTGAGGTTCATGCTTGCTTGCTTCATCACCAACACCGCTTCCTCGCTGATACGTTTACCTTCTTCTTCAGTGTCAACGCTCGTTACGAAATCGTCCATGTAGAAACTATCCAATAAAATCTGGCGTGTAGACTGGAAGCTCTCTTCCTCGTTCTTCAAATGTAAACGCAGAGTTGCTGTCAGAAGAAAAGGGCTGCAATTCACTCCGAAAGTAACTCTAGTCATCCGGTAATCAACGATTTCTGGCTTGTAGTTGCTCGGCGTTTTTTGTGGCGCATACCAGAGGAATCGGTGACTGTCACGGTCATTTTCGTTGAGTTGGATTTGTAGAAATGCCTTCTCCACATCGGCCACGATCCCAAAGCGTCGAAGTCGGAAATTCAACAACACCTTTAAGACATCTGGTAGAAGGTTAGCTCCGACGTGTAAAAGGTCATTCAATGATGGAGTATTTTCGGTACGTGACGAGGCATCGAACACGATGCGCATCTTTGTCGTCGTACTATCTGCCTTATAGACCGGCCGATGGGGTAGGTAAAACACTCGACGTAAATCACCCTTGTTGAATGTTGGAATCGGTTCCGCAATACCGTCTACAAGAAGCTGCTGGATACCAGCATCGTACTGTTGAAATTGCTCAGGACATCTCGACAACCGCGTAGAAAGGTATTTCAATCGCCTTAGTGCGTTATCCCTGTTGCTCTTAATTTCAATGTTGGGATTCTTCCACGGAAGAGAGGCCTCATATCGTTGACCCTTTTTAGTGATGCATTTGGTTGTTAGTTCCTCGGCTAAATGCTCATTTTCATCCTCTTCACTACGAATTCCTATGGCCTCTAAAAACCAAAATGCCGTAAGGTCATCACTGTTTAGCACTGGCAGATGTAGGGCGGTACTGTGGAGGGATGGAAGGCATGAGTTTTCTTTTGATTCGAAAAGCTTACCATCAGAATACGTTCCCTGTAGCGTCCAGCCAAATATAGTGTCAACTGCTCTGAGTCCTGGGGCAATAGGTCGCTGTTTGCCCGTGACCACAGACCAGTAGTGGTCAGAACCAATGAGCATACTTAATCCATTTTCTGCTTTGATGTCTGAATGGAAAGAGTCCGCCAACTGTAGATTCTGAATTAAGGTGCACGATGCGTCTGGTGCATGAAGCACATCCACACAAATTTCCGGAACTACCACGGCTTTCAAGTTTATGCTTCTTCTATTAAATTGACTCTTTATGAGAACATTTACTATTTTAAGTTTCTTAAGAGGGGATTGTTCTTTACATCCAAATGGTATTAATGAGAAGTTTACCTCACCTACAGCTGACAGGCTGAGTTTTCTCACCAAATCCTCTCGAACATACGAGTATTGGCTGCCGCCGTCAATGACGAAACGTATAAGTAAGGATTTATTTTCACTCGGTGCTGCGGCTATTCCCCGAGCCGTCTTTAAAAAGACGTTTGAGTTTGCAAAACAAGAATTGTATGCGCATAGATTGGTTGCGCTTGAAAAAGTTGAATTGAGTTGGTTTTCCGGCGTCGAAATTGAATTACCGGCACAAAGGCTGACAGCTTTTTGACTGATAGGAATATTCTGCGTGACTGCCGATTCGGGAGAAATCTTTTGACTATTATAAGTAGGATCGCACAACGAGGTCAGGTGTTTACCTTTGCATTTTGCACAAGACAACCATTTCGCACTCCGACATTTTTTAGAAGAATGCCCACGATTGGCACAGCGAAAACATCGACCACTTCGTCTTAAAATTTCTCTTTTCTCGGTAATTGACAGCTTGCAGTCACATTCTTTGGTTATATGTCTATCGGATGCACAAAAAACACACATGCTCTTCTCACTTAATGTTACTAAACTCGCTGCAGTTGTATGAGTTGAAGAGGGATGGCTGTTATGTGAACTAGAAGGAATGGTGGAGGTTACTCTACTCTTTTCCAAAGATTCAACTTCTTTTTTCAAAAAACGCATTATGTCTTTCACCTGCTTGTCTCCAATTTGCAAAGAAGTTGAAGAGCTCCTTTCATCCGCCTCGCCTGTTTCCACAGCATTGTCGTCTCTTTCTATTAATCGGTAGTAATCAACTCGCACTTCAAATGGTAAGCAGCGTAGCAGTATTGACTTCAACATTACGTAGTACTGATGAGTGGGTATTTGTAAAGCTGTAAGAGTGCGACAGCAAGAAATAATTGAATTATATAGATTGCGAAGACCAACAGCATCTGTTCTTGACTGCACAGGGCGAAGGGAAATCAACTGCTGCATGTTCCTATCAACCAAACGTTCGATGTCGCCAAATTGTTCCTGCAAGAGGGAGATAGCGGCTTCGTAGCATAAACCTGAAGCAGTAAAACCGGCAATTATTTTTTTTGCACTACCCACTAATACTGATTCCAAATAGCTAAATTTGTCGGACGATGTTAAATTGCCGTTATCATGAATAGCAGTTCGGAATTGCTCCCAAAACGGTAACCTTGATAATTGCCGTCAAACTTTTTTAGCTGTAATCTAGGAAGTTTCAAGGGACAATTCGCTGCCAATGACACATTAAGAGATGATCTTTCCTGGGTTGATGTGGAGGGATTCTGCATGCGTCGAATTTTATGCAGACGAGAATTTAGGCGGGAAAGCACACCAATCGCTACATCTTGATATTCCGCTATTTTTTCCAATTCTCTGTCCAGCTCATCGGTCTTGAAAAGGTTTTTATTTTGCACCTCTTGGTTCGTTGTGTTAAGACCTTCATGAGCTGCCGTTAACCGCTGGATTAATGCAACGAGGTCTTCCTCAATAGCGTCCAAGTCAGTCGCCGAATTCAATTGCTTAACCTCGCTATCAAGAAAATCAGTAGCACTTTTAACAATTTTTGTTACCTGTCCTCTATAAGCTGATCGTGCAGATAACTCCATTTCGTTAGATAGCAACGTTGTGTACTTTAACTTTTATGGAAAAACTGTGTATTTAAATTTCCTAATCTCTGTTCACCTTTCTCCCGGGTTTCGGCACCATGTGGAAAAATACTGGTCACTTACAAAAAAAGAGAGAAAGGCCGAGACTTAAAGAAACTTAAGCTTTAATGTTGGTTCTTCGAAAGTACAATAGCGACTAAAATATTCTACAATGTGTATAAAGATAATTGTGCAAAGAAAATTACAATGTGAGAAAGAGATAGTATAGTTAGATAGTGTGAGATAGATAGTGTTCGTCTGCAATTCAATTAATTTTTAACATAGGCTAACAAGCTCTCTTTCCGTCTTCCAAATCATTGTAGCGTGTTCCAGGCGGAATTAATGGCGATCAAAGAAGCCCTGTCTTAGCTTAAGAAAAACGTGATATCTGATAGAGATATCTGCATCTTTTCAGACAGCCAAGCATCAATCAAATCCCTAGAATCGACCTCTATAAATTCTTTAGTCGCCCTAGACTGCCGTTCGTCTCTTGTGTAGATGGCTGAGCAGTTCAAAATTCACCTGTGTTGGGTGCCGGGGCATAGAGACATTCCAGGGAATTGTAAGGCCGATGAACTCGCCAGAATAAGAACAACTATACCCATCTTGCCGGATAAAGGCACCTTAGGTATACCAATAGCTACTCGCAAACTTAAACTTAAGCTAGATGCTGTCGTGAGTACAAATCTAAGGTGGACAAATGGACCAACATGTCTAGCGACAAAACAGATTTGGCCAAAGCTGGATTCGCAACGCTCCAAGAATTTGATTTCTCTCAATAGATTGCATATCGGCACCACAATAGGTGTCATCACTGGACACTGTCTAATAGGCAAGCATGCTACAAAGCTAGGCCTCTTTTCGAACGATTTCTGTAGAAGCTGAATGGATGAAGAAGAGGAGGAAACTATTCCTCACCTTCTTTGTTTCTGTCCAGCTCTCTCCCGTAAAAGAAAGCTTCACTTAAGAGCCCCCTATTACAACGACACAGGCGACCTGATGAATATCGACATTAGGAGTCTCCTACGCTTCATAAGAAGCTCAGATTGGTTTTAACGAATAGGTAAAGAGAAACTTTTTCCTAAGATCCACGTGGTATCACAATGGACCCACCATTGGTCTAAGTGTGCCGGCGACTCCTAGCTGGCAGCCACTTCAACCTAACCTAACATATGTGAGAATGGTCTCACCACTAAATTGTACTGTCTTTAGTTTGTATACAAACTAGCGCAACGGAGCGTATGTGGTCGAGGGTTTAGCTTCTCGCAACCATTTGTGTTGTGCGTGTTCACATAAATAGAAGAGACCTACAGTTTAGAGCCATACCCGAAAGGCAAATTAAAAAGCTTTCTCATGACAGTTATTACAGTGTGACGTTTGTAAGACATTCCCGAGAGGTGAAACCGTCCATTTTCTATTTAAAATTGTTATTCCTCCAAATCGGAGGTGTCCCACTTTCACTGGCTATAACTCGAACTGGTGTGAAAAAATTTTCATTTCAGTTTTATTTCGTTATACATTTTTGCTTTATTGTGCATTTGTATTTGTTTACCGGATATTAAGTTTGCAACATTGTTAAATTTTTTTTTGCGGTGTAAAGTAAACTATCTGTATTCCTCAGCTATAAGACCATTGATGTACTATTTCGTTTAAAAGCGTTTGTTTAAAAGCATTTCATAGAAAAGTGTCAATTAGGTTGGATTTTTTTTTATTTTATTCTGATTTCAAAACAATATTGCGCGACAATGTATATTTAATCTTTAGATTGTATGATCATTGAAAATATGGTCTTATCTAAATTATTTGCAGCAAGAACTGCATAAATGCGACAAAACAAAAGAATTGCTATTGCTAGCAATTAATAATTGAAGAAAGAAGAAAGAAATATTCCAAAAAGTAAAAAAATTCTTCATAATATTGACGAATACCCTAAAGAAGACTTTAAAAATCATTTTCGCACGAAAAGGCCAACTTTTCGTGTATTTATTTGCATTTATGAAGTAGGCCTTTGGGACAGATTTTTTAAATTGCTTTTAACATTCGTCTATTCAACAACATAGAAAAACAAGTTTTGGAAGACAGAGATTTTCAACGAATGGAGAGATTGAAGCTGCAGTAAACGTATTTAAAAAAAAAACCTTGAGAGTTGTTTGATTGTTGAAATGTTGCTAGAGACCAGATGGAAGAAGTGTATTAAGCTTAAAGAATATTGCGTTGAAAAATAAAAGTAATTTGTAAAGTTTGTAATTTTACCGTAAATATCATAAATAATACGAGCCATTAATCAATGTTTACAGTAATTAGATTTTATTATCTATCGATTTGTATAATTTATATTAAATTTCTTATCATCTAAAAAACAACAAAATTAACTTAATTGTTTTAATAAACATTAAAAAAAACGGACGACGAACGTATACTTCATATTCGTTATAAAAGAAAAAAAAATACAAAACTATAATAAAAAAAATACAAATATAAAATTAAAGATATACATACATGTATATACATATGTATAATAGGTGACTAGACTAGTGCAATGATTTATATTTAATTGATTTCACTTCATTTCTCTATGATGAACTGATTTATGGGGAAGAAATTTATTTTTTTAGTTTATTTATTATCTAATTTACTTATGTATTTACTTTCTTTGTTCAACATGTCAATACTTTTATGCAATATTTCGTTCACCTCACTTTGTCTCTCTCTTTTTGTAAATATATTTTGTATGCTGTTGTTTTAATACAAATTATACACACATAGAAAATGTTTATATAGATTGTAGTTACGGAATGAAAATATGATTCTTATTAGTGAATATGTGCGTCAAAAATTGTGGAATTATTTAACAAAATGAAAATGCTAATATATAATTGTAATTGAATAAAATCCCGAACCAAACAAATCGATTTTTTTTGTTGCTTCCGAATATGAGTCGCATATGAATTATAAATATTTCTTTTATTAATTTACATTACTTATCAATTAAATTTAAACTAATCAAAGATGAACTATGAATTTAGGTAGTATAATTAACATTTGTATATATGTATGTATGTAGAATAATTAAGTAATAATATTTCTCTAAACAAATATATACGTTTTTATATATATTTATTCCACTTGCATACTCTTTATTATTATAATTATTATTGTAGGTAAATTTAGACATATTGTAGAAATTTTTGGAATTTTTTTTTGTTTCTATTCAAAAATGTTTGCATACAGTTTTTGAATGAGTTGTGTGACATCAAGAAGTTTATGTGATCCATTGAGACGAAGTAAGCGAAAGATAAAAAATGTATAAAATTTAATTTTAAAAGCACTACTATATAAGTATAACACTCTTCTGTTTTGTTTTATAGCCATATCTTATATGCTGAAATTAAAATTAAGCAGCCGTTTTTGTCTTTATTCAAAAAAATATGTTTTTTATTCTGTAGAAACGCCATGATGATATTAAATTTAAAGAGGAATGAAACAATATTCATTTGATATCTACCCAAAATAAAAAAAAAAATAAATAAAAAGTGTACGTTAATATTTGAGCCATCATTTTACTGAAGTTTGATGTGAATAAAACATTGGCTTTTGAAACGATTAGTAACTGAATTGTATCCCTGAATGTATCACTTATTATTTCTATTATGTATATTTCTGAAGCCATGTTAATTTTAACGTAGGCTCAAACGGAAAATATATTGAACCAGACACCAGAGTCAGGAACGTCAGGAAGCCCAAAGGCTGCGACTGGAAGTAGTATTAATGTGTTACTCAAAAGTAGGTAATGAGATATTTTTAAATTTTTTGGCTGTCGCTAGTGTCTTCAATTTATTTCTCGCTTGGAGATTTTATTTTTTAATTAATATTTCTTGTAGCCTTGTTCAGAAATTTTAGGCACTCTTTTTTATTGCTTTTTTTTCCAAAATATTACAGGTATACAATTTTATTCATAGAGAATGTGCCACTGAAATGAGTACCGTGTAAGCAGAAAAAAATATACCAATAAAATGAAAGATTCCAAAGAGGATAATAGTTTAATGCATAGACTTCTGATTTGTGGAGTTTGAAGATATTTCCGGTTTTCACTTCTAAATATAAGGTAAGGTTCTTAGAATAAGAGCAAGATCTTGACGTATTATGGCATAACCGCCGGTAATTTTGTTGAAATTTATTATTAGAAAGGTTCATTAAGTATGTTAATCTGTTAGATGGTTTCTTTAACAATTACCACCATAAAAATGGCAATCACGAAATATCGTGTTTGTGCAGAATATCACGATCTCTCGCTCTACAAAGTTTTTTTAAAACTCAATTTTTCGAGATTACTCATTCATTCACAAGCTTCGCGTCGAGTTGGGGTCTTCTGGCGGCGTTTTTTTTAAAAATAAGAAACATTTACCTCGTTCGGGTAGCAGAAAAGCCCTGGACTTGATTACTAAGTGCAACGTTATTTTTTTTTATATCCAAAATGTGATGCCCACCCAGTTTCCTGCCAATGTAATGGCCCTTAGCGTACTGAGCAGTTAAGAAAATTGAGAAAACTGGTTCGATTGTGAACCATAAGCAGGTTCACTTTGAAATTATGTCATAAATGAGTAATCATCTCGAACATTAATTACAAAATTTAAGAAAAGTGGTTGAATTGTAAACAGAAAGTTCGCTATACGCCCACGTAGGCACTTTAATTGAAAACATATTCCCAGTCACCGAAATGTTACCGAAACCCAAGGGATATCAATACATAATCGTAATACACCACATTAGAGTATAATCGACAAAATAAAACAAGCACACTAGCTTTAACTGCCAATACAATAATTTGGATATCAAAAAAAATCAAACGATACTTAGCTCAGAACGCTATGCATTAAAATTTTCAATAAATAAGTTTAATAAAAGCAAAAGCAATTCCCCTTATCCACATGACATTTAAACAATTCTAATAACAATTCTTTCTTTTCATATTTAAACTACATGAAATATGATTGTTTAGTTCTTTCGAAGAACACAACATATAATATTTCTTTGTACAATGGGAGTTTACATTATATTTACAAGCAAATTAAATTGTGTTTGTAATATATTATATGTGTATGTATATAGCATTGGCATACTTTACAACCTTACACAAAACAAAAAATTTAATATTTTTCGCTGGGCTTAAAATAATACATACTTTACAAATAAAATATACCTACGAATAAAAAGTAGCAAATTAATAGAAATGAAAAAGAAAATGGTTGAGAATGATAATAGACACCTGAATTACGTTTTATAACAAATGCAATACAATACGTTATCTGTGAAGATTTAAACAGAACAAAAATAAGTAAAATAAACACTTTGCTGTTTTTATTTAATAGTTATGAAAATAATTTTAAAATACCCTTTACCTTAGTTTTTACACCATAAGTGCATCGTCTCCCATGTCTTCGACAAGAATGTAAAGGTCAATGTCTTTTAAATCGTTTTTGTGTTTAATATGTTTTACACATACTGATAGTTACTTTCTGATGAGCCACCGCACAGCAGTGGTTCGTGTTCGATACCTTTTTCGAAGTCGAAAAATTGCATCCAATCGATGTTTTGCGGCTGGAAGAGTCCAAAGCAGGAACAGCCAAGAAAATCGATGAAATTGTAGAAGGGCCCGCGAGTAAATGGACTTTTGCCACCTTTCGCTTGAAAATGACGATACCGTCCACGATTCATACGCTCGTTAGTTGTCATACCGAGGCAAATCACTTGGTAGGTTTGACAAATTGTCAACAGAATTACCCAAGACATATGAAGTAATGCATTAGCCATAACCCAGCCGACCCATGCGTTACAATTCCCAATGGCATTCAGACTTTCAAGAAAATCTGAAAAAAAATATATACATATAACGCATACATACCGAAATTATTGTTGTTAATATTACCGTTGCCTAGCGATACATGACATTCGTTCACGTAATAATTAGCACCACCATATAACATCCAGCCGCACATTATTAACAGACACCACAGAAATCCCATAAAGTATGTATGATTGTTTAAGCCAATGCAATTACCAACCCAAGGGCAGTGATGATCAAAACGTGCGACGCAGCGATCGCAGACGCTACAGTGTTTAGAGCGAATCGGTCTTCTAACTAAGCATGCTGAGCAAAATGAAGATGGTTCAAATCCAATTCCGCCACGTTCGGAAAGTTCTACAATAGTCTGGAAATTAAATTAAGTGAATTAAAATACATAAGTTGCATATTTGGTAAACACACATGTTTTTCTAAGAAACTCATTTCGTTGTCAAGACAACATACAACTACAAAGTAATTTAAAGATCGACTATAATCTATATGTATAAAACTCAATATACCTATGTTTGTATGTATCTATGGACTCCGTAACCACCGAACAGATTGAGCCCAAAGTAGGCAATCTTCGGTATTATTCTGAGAGTGTTTCTGTGAAGTTTGGTCAAAATGGGTTCTGCAGTTTACTCACAACTGCATTTTGAGTGAGACTAGTTTTTCTGCCTATGTAAATATCAGGGCATTTTGCCAAATTAATACCAAAACTCAAACACTTCAGCCGAAATATTTGCCAAGCAACTTCTGGATATTGGTAACGGCAAACTTCCTATCAATCCATAACAAAAGAGATATTGTTTCCCCCAAACTTTTGCCAATAACAAGAATCAATTAACTATGTTGTACAAAAGGTTTTTCCTGATATCACGACCAACTTCAAGAATCACGTTTGCCTTTGTGAACGTGCAATCCTTGCACCGACAAACGGAGACGTCAACAGAATAAATCATCAAATTCACTTAAATTAAATTCCCGGCGATACATATGTTCACCGAAATTATATTCAAATATTAATGCCATGGATTGATATTTCAAGGAAAAAATATTTTTGGTTAATTTTTTTTAAATTTAAGGCTCTATTGGCCTTGAAAAACAACCTTTACTACAAGGCGATAAGCTATCATATGATTTCTTTAACACGATTCTTGAAAGGATCGTGTAAAATTGTCATGACCAAGCTGTGTAGTAACTTGCATAGTATTGAATATTAAGAGGAAGTGGCAAAATTAGAATAAAGTCATTTATGTAGTGTATGCTTTTAACCAGAAAGGACACTCAACAGCGAGGAGTTGGGGAACATTCTCAAATTTTCACCAAGACTAAGACTAGATTAAAAATAAGTCTTGCAAATCGCTGTTTATTTGAACTAATGCAATTAAGTAGCAAAAAGCTAGAAGTTCATCAAATACATATCAGAAAAATGGAATAAAAGAGCAGGCTGGAAGAGAATGTTGTTTAAGGCCCTTGCCTCGAACTGACTGCAGCACTACCAAAGTGTGAAACAGGCTCTAAGAGACCATATCTTGACTTAATTTCATATGATGAAAGGAAAATAAATCGCAATAACTGAGCAGTTTACTCTCGAATCAATGAAAATGAATTGAAATGTTAAGTTTAAATATTACCTCAATACAATGCTGATCATGAAAATACTTACCCTAAATCGTTGTTCTTGCGTTGGTTTGATTATTCCGGGATCACCTCTCCATGACTTGAGGAAGCATACCCAAAGCAAACATGAGCAGAAGAGGAAACCAAGTGTTGCTGTAGTTGAAACTGCATCTACGATATATGTGAGCCAGGTTACATAAAACCATAGCTTTGTGGCTAAATACACGCTTAGTGGTAGCAATGCCATCAAATGATCATCGAAGAGAGCTTTGCCAATAGAGTGAAAAGTTGCATATAAACAACCTAATAGGAAGAACTTAATTATAAATAAAGTATTCGCAGCAAAAACAACTCCAGCCAAATAGAAAGCGAGGAATGGTGATGCTGCCATTGTCCACCATCGTAGACGTTTATCGGTTTTTAGGCGGGATATCAAACTTCGGCGCAGTACAGCTTGAGATGATTCTCTAACACGTTCTACAACTTTCTGACTTATCCATATAGCTCCAGCCTGTGAATCCAGCATAGAAAGCGGCGTATCACCACGTAAGTTTGGCACGTCCAAACTGCTCTTTCCTTTTAATAAAAGCGTACTGATAGCAGTGCCATTTCGGGCTAAAATAGCCCAGTGTAACGCGGTATTTCCGTGGGTATAGTCAACTATAGCTGGATTAGCGCCGAGCGTTAGCAATAGCCGTACTGGATCAAGTGCACAAACTTTCCAGGCAGCCCACATTAGTGCGGTCATTCCTCCCCTATCCTGAGAGTCTGGATCCACTCCTTTGGCAATAAAGTATGCGACCAGAGCGGTATGAGCAAATTGTGCTGCAATATGAATGCAGGAGCAGCCTTCAGCATCTCTAATTTTTGGATCGGCACCAGCGGCCATCAAAAGGACAACAGCACCCAAATGGCCTTGTCTTGTTGCCCAATGCAATGGTGTAGCATTCAGTTCTCCTCCAATAGCGTCGACCCTAGCACCTTTCTCCAGAAAGTATTTTATTATGTCGCGACGATTATTTATCGATGCCCAATGCAAGAGCGTAACTGTCTCACTGTCTGGTTGATTAACATCCCACCCAGCTTCAACGAGCTCTTTAACGCGGGCAATTGCTCCGTATTGTGTGGCCTTGACTATATCAAAACCACTATAGTCCGGCTCTATAGGAGCTGTCGGTGGCTCCTGCGATATAAGGGCGGCCTCCCTGTGGTGGTCGTGGTCGGGCTCAGCGCACGAGCCCGTCGTGGCTGCATTGCATGCGCTCTTATACATTTAGGATGAGTTCTCACAAACGCAACGCAAACATAAAGCGATTGCGCACTATATGGCCACTTTTAAGCACCGCGTAATGCAATTTTGATAGAAATACGTCTTAAGAGAAATATCAAAGGACTTTGTTATCAATTTTCCATAAAAAAGTGAAAATTCCGAGATGGAATAAGAAAATCGAATGACAGACAAATCGCTAGGGGTTGATTTTCTTTACTGACGTTTGGATGAGTCAGCTTAGATCACAATAGTGTCTAACAGGTGAAATGACGTTTTCTTAAGTCCAGGGATGGTAACAGTTTTTCTTTATTTGCAATTTTACTGCAAGTCGAAATAAGGGATTTCCAAAAATATACATAACGGTTAGTGGAAGTTACCGAATTCGAAGGAAGTAAAATTTACGAATGGAGTCTGAAAGCTATTTACGAATGGATGTTCAGCACTAAAAGCAAAACCGAGCAGGTGGTTAAGAGTTAGGAATTTTACATCTGCTTTAGATATATATTAGTTTTTGCATTTAATAAGCACCTCGACTGACTCACACTGCGAAGGAGGAAGAAAAAAACAAAGGCCTCCCCAAAAGTATGCAGAGAAATCTCAATATGGAGAAAAAAGAACTTGCATGGGCCAATGAAGTCATTATAAAAGACGGCTTGACGAGACTGGAGGCGAAGGAAGATAAGTGCAAAGATGTGGCAGCCAATAGCAAAGGTGTCGTCTTTAAGACGAACTGGAGCAAATAGACTGCAAAGTCCACCGCCCAGTGCACTAACTAACTGGAAGGGCGGAATTAGCAGACTGGATTGCAAAAACTAAATGCCTTATAATTGTTCCAAGAAGATTGTACCAACTATTAAGACCAGGGACGGAGCTGTCAGAGGATGTATAGTACCAGAATTGTTCAGAGAATGCTAAAAAGTATAGGTCTAGAAGTTATGCGTCCTTAATCTCTCTTGACCCCAAGAATGGAATGACAAAGCCTTTAGTGATCAAAAACTTATCAAAACTAGACTCAAACCCAATGGAGACAACTTGTGTTTTCCGTCGAATTCAAGTAGAAGAAAAGGTGAACGCCATTCAGATAAATGTGTTTTTCCTAAGTACCTTCTTCAAGCATTCTCCTAAATATATATGTAATTGTATAGGGTGCAATCACAGGGTTTGGTATGGGTGACATAATTATGCTCAGGAGTTCGGTTATTGCCAAGAAATATTTAAAAATTATTGAAGACACCGTTTTTTCAATATTGAATCAATTGATCGAACACTGCGGAGACGTCATATTTCAAGACGATTCTGCTTCCGCTCATAGAACAAATTCGGTAAGTTTCTGTTAGGTGCATTGACTTCAACTAGCTTTTTTATCAAACACGCCTGTCTTCTATTCTTTTTAGATGAACATTTTTTAGAATTCGATACGAATTTTGTCTCTTCAATAGAGAACTTCTGGCACTATGTGGGAAAAAAAAGAGACATAAAACCAAATCCCTCCACGAACTTAAAGTCATAAAAGGCTTGTGGCATCATGAATTAAGTGTTAGTTATTTTAAAAACTTTTTTAGATTAATGCCAAATAAATTCAATAAATTATTTCTATTCTTATGTTATTTTATTTTTCCTTTTTTTTTAAATTTCACTGAATATTTACTAAACTTCTTCTAGAGACAGGGGCCTCAATTCAACTCTGGACGTGGCCATATAGATCCCCAACTAATTCACAATTTGAATTTTAAGTGTAAACAAATGATCACAGTAGAGATTTTTTGACGTTTGTAAGTCTGAAACGGTTATTGGCGGTAAAATTGCAGCATAAATGTAATTTTTAAGTTTGGTTGGTGAACTTATTATTTTAAAACAACAAATAAAGTTTGAAATGAATGCGAAAAGAAAACCAAATGGTCAGGCAGGAGGTATACAAAAAAGAGCAAGGTAAATATTTTATGTCCTTTAACAATTTCAACATTTACATTCGTTCTCACGAATCTTGATTAGAAACTTTGACGATGAAGATGAAGATTTTGGAAGTGCCTTTGAGGCTGAGCTTGCAGCCTTCGAACAGGATGATGTGGATCAAACTCTGTTGTTGGGCGAAGGTCCCGAAAATCTACAAACTTGCATCAAATGGTCGCGCGTGGAACCTCCAATGATGAATCCGGAATCCGATGAACTCATTTTCCAGCAAATAGATGTAGAAAATTATGTTGGTGCACCACTTAAGGGTATGCCCGGTTCGCAGGTTCCACCAGTGCCTGTAATACGAATGTTTGGTATTACAATGGAAGGCAATTCGGTGTGTTGTCATGTGCATGGATTCTGTCCCTATTTCTACTTGGCCGCACCTCGTGGCTTTGATCGAACTCATTGTCACGACTTCCGAGGTGCATTAGACAAGGCTGTACTCGCTGATATGAGAAGTAACAAAGATAATATCCAGGAAGCTGTACTCGAGGTTGAAATCGTAGAACGATTGTCAATAATGAGCTACCAAGGAGACGAGAAAAAGGAATTCATAAAGATTACAATGGCAATGCCGAAGTTGATAGCAGCAGCTAAACGATTGTTGGAAAAAGAAGTGATATACTCGGCCTTCGATTTCCAGGATTGTAGAGGGTATGAGAGCAATATTGACTTTGATATACGGTTTATGGTTGACACTGGAGTAGTCGGCTGCAGTTGGATCGAACTCCCGGCTGGAGCGTGGCGACTGCGAAACAAGCATAAAATGCCATACCCAGAGTCAAGATGTCAAATTGAGGTGGATGTAGCTTTTGATAAGTTCATAGCACATGAGCCAGAAGGTGAATGGTCAAAAGTTGCTCCGTTTCGAATTCTGTCGTTTGATATTGAATGCGCTGGAAGAAAGGGTATATTTCCTGAAGCTAAGGTAGATCCTGTTATTCAAATTGCGAACATGTGTATTCGACAAGGAGATCCTGAACCGTTTATTCGAAATGTATTTACGTTAAAAACTTGTGCGCCAATTGTGGGATCACAGGTTCTCTGTTTTGAGAAAGAATCGGTGAGTAGTGTTTTGATTCCATTGATTAAAAATTTAATAGTAGGGTTATGTTGTTGGGTACCAATGCAGTTTAGTTAAATGGGAAGAGACCAACTTTTTTTTTTTTGATTGATTGATTTAATTTTATTTAGCAAATAATCGCTATTTTTACAACTTCATTACATTGGATTAAGTCTTAATAATTAGTTTTAACAAATAAAGTTATTGCTTATGTAAATATTTTAAAATTTGTTTAAATTTTTCACATTATTAGGAAGTTCATTATATATTTTTAACCCTTTATAAAATAAAATAATAGAAGAAATTAGAACAATAGAAGCCGTAGAAAAAAAATCATTTAGGATGAGCGCGCAAAACTACCATTTAGAGTGAGCGAACTAAAAGGAAATGAATTATGCAAGCTCTCCAAATGGTCTCCTTATTGTGGCTTGGTCAGACCCGAATTCGTTCTCCGCAGTACATAGAATATTTCTTACAGTTCCATCCTAAATTAAATTAAACCAGTCTATGCCAAAGCAGAATATTAGGCCTCATATTGAATAGGTAGTTTCTTGCGACCATTCGTGATGTGCGTGTTGTATTATATAAGTGATATCCGAAAACAAATTGAGAAGCTTTCTTATGTCAGTTATTATTTTCAGACGTTTAGTGGACTTTCGGGCGGTGGGGCCGTGAGAGAACTGTCGTGTTTTCTGGGATTCTAGAATATAAGATCTTTTAGTGCTGTTTGGCTATCTGATGTTTATGTGTTATCTTCAGGGGTTTCTTCTAATTTTGCTCGATGGGCAGAGAATTGTAGTTGGAAGTGAAAATTTTGAACCATAGGTGTACTATTCGAATTGCGGTACTGATTGAGAGATTTGAGGATAATTTCAATAACCGCTATCTGGATTGACAACCTTGATGGGGTGATAAAGATTGATTCTTTTCGGCACGAAGTCCTAGATGCATACTGCCGGTGAAGATAGTAACGAACTTTTTTTTCTTTTTTTTTTTCAAGAATCTTTATATGCCCAACTAGGTTGATGATTTTTTTGTGGCATATGGGGTGAAACTTTACGGTCGCCGTAATCTTCATAAAATTTATAATCAGAGTAGGTCGATGAGGACTTCCAGCACAGCAGTCGGAAAGGTACTCTTTGCATCCATAATACCTATACCGGCCAGTCTTTCCACCTTTTGAAGAGCTGAGCGGGAGTAGGCTTCCACCTTACAAACGATGCATAAGCTACTATAGGGCGATCATAGTGAAGTAAGTCCACTGGATTATCTAAGGTTTTAAACGCATTTCTGAAAAAGTTTAGAGCAAGTTTAAAAGGCTTTAATCGCATTTTCAGTAGTTCTGTCTAGAAGAGGTTTCCATTGGAATAAATCGTCTAGCCCCAAAATATTTTGTTTCTTTTAAGAAATCAATTTGTGTACCATTTAATATTAGCGTTTAGAGGTTTAGTCTTCTCTTTTTGGTGAGTGGTATAATGATTGCTTTATTTGGGTTGACTTTTAATTCCACTGTTTGGCACGAGTCATCTGTTTTGTGTAGGGCATTTTGCATTCGTCCAGTAATGTTGAATTCTTCTTTGCCAGTTGCTATACTAAGTCATCTGCATAACCTTGAGTTAGAAATCCGATTCTAACCTTACCTCACTGTTATGTGAACCAAAGTCGTCAAAATAATATTCTCTTAGACTTATGACTTTTTACACATACGTCTAACGATTCTAGAGGTTGTCTAATGACTTTAACTTGAACTTTTTTTTTGCTTCAATATCCAGGAAGGCATCGGGGGTGAGATCCGTCGGTCTGTGGCTCTTAGTGTGAAAATAAGGACTCAAATCCGTTTTTGTACTTTGCATTTCAAATTGCTGTGAAAATCAATGCAATCTCCTTATCTGACACACGGGTTTTATCGCAAACTAAAACGAATTTATTGATTAATTTTCTCATTGTTTGTTTTTTTCTTTTAATATAAGACTCTAAAAGGGCGGTAACGCCTTGGTTTGCTGAGGTTTGGTTACACTTAAACTTTGTTTTCATATTAGTATTTCAATACTCTGTTATCTAATGAGCTCATTTTCACTGGTTCGGTACACCAGTTTTAAAAAATCGTTTCTCAACGCCTTTAAAGAAAACTTTACTGCAGCTTCGACCTTTCTGTTCTTTAAAAATCTCCGTCCTCTCATTTTCTTTATAGGTAGAGAAAGACTTGAAAGTCACAAGGATTCAGCTCAAGCGAATAGGATTCAAACCCATAGTTATTTCAACCATGGTTTACATTGTCCTGGTAAAACATTTTTTGTCTATATTCCTATCTAATTTCCTTTCAAAGCTGACGAAAAAGAACGTGGAAATAATTAAAGTTAACTGTTTGACACTTGACAAAGTAATAAATTATGATAATTACTTCGAGTCCCCTAAAACGGATACCTTCCCGGCTGAAATTCGGACGCCAAGTGGTCTCTTCTGTCGTTTCGTATAAATGTGAATTATGTAAGAATCACGACATCCGTAATTGTATTCCAGTATACCTACGTGCTTGGATATTATGTGTTCCGTATTTGAGTACGTGAATATTTCTTTGAAAATATGAATGTTATTGATTCGATGAAATGTCTTTTCAACAAGATGACTCTGCGTGCTCTACGACTATCGAAACCATCAACTCATTGAAATCACAATTTAGCAATAAATTGGTAATTGAAAACTTGACCATTGTTCGAAAACGTAACGTAAAACAGCACAGATAGAATGCACTGCGTCAAGAGCACCTGTGATGGCATTATGCCTATCCTATCTATCTTTCTAATAAAAAAGATTTTTGATGGGAAGTTAAGTTTTTGTGCTATTTAAGTCCTTTGGACTTTTTGAAGCCTTTACAGGCAATACAAATACATCTTTACACCCTTTTCTTTAAGCTGTATTTGCCGCTAAACTTGTGAACCAAGCGCAATAAAATTATGAAGATGTTTGAGATGAACCGATGTAAGTTCGAGCCCCATTGGGAAACCACAACCAATATCAATCCAGATATAAAAGAGTCTGCCTTAAGTAGACTCAACTTTATGTCTCACTTGGTTGGTGAATTTCAAGTGACGCTGCTGCAAAGTTTCATTGTGGTAATTCTGTACCAGTGCCTCAAATGACACATCCATATTATAAGCTGCTGCTCTCGTCCGTTTAATTTTTTCTTGTAGAATAATTTATAGATGCTGGCACTTTTCGTTCTTCATTATATGTAACAGGTAATCCCATTTTCGAACTTACATATACCTATATTGTGTTTGACAGCTCTTTTGGTACCAATTCTTATCAGAAGTCCTGCACTGAAAACTGTTAGAATCCTCCGGAACAGCCACATTTGGAAGAATGCCAATCTTTTTTTCCATGCTTACAGCCATGTTGCGCAAACAAGATTTTTTTTATTTTATTATCAGAGGTAACTTATCTATAGGACGTGGTACATCTGTTTCATTAGGACACATATCTTTGTCGCAGTTCGTTTGCTTCCCTTTTGTGTTTAAAAGAATCTAGCCGTATTTACATAGTTACCCCCAAATCCCAGTTATTTGCTTGAGTTATTTTTTGTGCACGTCAAAGCTTTAGTTGTTTTCTTTTTAATGCTTTTATCTCCCGCCATCGCTCCGCTTAACATTTGTTTTACTCCTCTTGAATTTTGTGTTTTTTAAAGCCGTTGATTGGTGGTGTTTTGTTGAGTTGGTCTCCTTTCTTGCATCAGTTTCAGGATGTAGTTTTTCATCCAGCATTTTTTTTGTTGCAATGATACAGTACTCAAGCCTTTTCCTATTATCAGTTAAAGTACTTTTTATTTTATAACACAGTGAATTAATTGATTTTCATCCCTTTCATTATTTCTTTTGATTTGCTTTAGTTTTAGTTTAGTTATTTCTGTAGCGCGGAAAATTCGACTTTCGATTCCTATAAAGGCTTAATAAATGTTTCACGGTTCCACATCTCGTGAATGCCTGATAAACATCCGAGAGTAATAATTGTCGTGAGAAGCTTCTTAATTACATCCTTTGGGTATGGCATTCAATGTAGTCCTCCTCAAAAGTGGGAAAAATATAACTCACGCAACACGAATGGTTGGAAAAGCTAGGCCTTAGGCTCTATATAATATAATTTGCTTATGCTAAAAATATGTATGCATATGTATAAATTTTTTCATTTTACTCTATGCAATTGCCTGACCGGGTCTATACTTGGTCTTGAATCTACCCGTAAATATTGACCACGCTTGGTTCTAAAGAACATCACGGTGTGCTAAGACTACTTTGCGCGGTATTGAACGTCTGTAGCCTAAATTAAAAAGTAGGTCGAAGGGCTAGTAAACGGTGACATTTGGAAAATGATGGGGCACGGATAAAATATCGACACGTTAGATTTAGTTTATTGCTTCTGACACAATAGAAACTGGATCCAAAGTCATCCCCCCACGTTCGCGGATAATCAAGTTAGGGGTTCGATTTCAATAAGCCATTTAATATTTTTTTCCGACTTGAAAACAAGCGCGTCATACTCGTAGCTAATTCCATTTAAAAAATGTTTAGGCTGTGTCCATAATCTTTAGAAAGACTTCCTCGCCTATCTCGTGTGTCAAGCGAACATCTGAAACTATACACAATAGTGTAGTGAAAGTAATGTTCAATTGAAGGAGACCGACACTGCTTTTAATAATAAGTGTATTTCATTAATGCAACATAAAATAAAAGATAAGAGGTTATACATATACATATATGTATATAATTGAAAAGCGCGGGAAAACTCTCATTTAGGCGCGATCAATACTTTTAGTTGGCAGCTGTGATACGTTGGTGAACCTCCTGAGTAGTGCTGCCAGATTATATCAGTTACCCACATACCTAGTTTTGGACGAATCTGTTGTGCTTTTCACGTAGCCGCTCTGATCGCCTTGATTCTGGTATTTGCACTACTGACTTGCTCGTCTGGGGTGGCTTTCCAGCAATAACGGCGATCTCGGTTCATCAATCAGCTGTGGCAATTGTAATTGACGTTGACGATTGGGTGAAACATTGAAAAGTCATAAATGCATGACCAGTATCGTCCTCTATTTGATCATCTCTTGGCAACCGATGTCTTATCTGATTTTGATGACGTCGACAAATGCCAGTTCCCATCTCCACTTAATACATACGATTCCCCAAGTTTTTCTTCACCACCGTTGCCATCCATTTCGGCTTTCATAAGTACTGCCGAACGAAAATTGGTTCATCCACTGAAAACTTTACTTTAGGCCTTGGTTCCGGAATCATCGCAGAGAGTAATGTACGGTGCTACCGTCCATGAAGTTTTTTTGCAGGGGATATTCCACTCTCGTCTGGTGTTGGATAGGAAAATGGACAGTGGTTCGTCATCTTGCGATCCGTCTTAAATTATTTTGAGTAGTGCAATCTTGAAGGTACGTACCATCCTCTCTGCTGCTCCGTTAGACTCGGGGTTGAACGGGACAGATGTCATGTGTCCAATGGAGCTGTTAAGAAAAAACTATTGAAACTGTTTCGACATAAACTGAGTACCATTGTCCGATACTAAAGTTTTGGGCAAGCCCTCCAACGCAAATATGTTGCACAAAGCTTGTATCGTTGCTTGTGCGGTCGTTGATCCCATACGAACCACGAACGGAAATTGATCGCCGGATCCCTTTGTAATGCTTTCTGTATAACTGCAACTTTAATAGGGAAATCCTCCAACACCGCCGCAAAATTATCGTCCGTTTGGTAGCAAGATTCTTCTGAACGATCGAAATCTTCGTCGGGTCCTATTGGCAAACGCGACAGGCAGTCGGCATTCCTATGCTGTTTCGTTGAACGGTAACGTATAGTGTACGTATATCCCATAAGAGTCAAGTGTCTTGGAAGCGAAAGCAATTGGTTTCTCAGACTTTTTGGGTATACGTGTGAAATAACCGCCCCAATGCCGTGAGACGAGGCATCTGTTGCTAAGGTTAGTGGTAGGTCATCACAGGCAAGGTTATCATGGCAACATTCACAATATTTTTCTTAAAATGTTCAAAAGCATGTTTCTGCTTTCGTCCTCACACAAATAGCTCGCTTGAAGAACGAAGTAGTTTGTTCAACGGGGCTGCTAATTGAGCGAAATACTCGATAAACTGGTTGTAGTAATTCAACTTACCGGTGGAAGCTGCTAATTCCTTCACATTCCTGGGCTGAGGTAAATCGCGTATGGCTGCGACTCGCGATTCAGATGGTCTCATTCCTGTAGCGTCGATGATGTGCCCAAATATTAAATCTCAATTCTGGCAAATTGGCACTTCTCCAGCCAACACCGCAATCCGTATCTCCCTAACCGTTCTAAAGTTCATCCAGATATATCACGCAGAAAGGAATGTCGGGCGTCAATTGGTCCACGTATGTTTGAAAAATCCCAGGTGAGCTAGCAGTGCCAGTACGTCGGTACTCGAAGAAACCGAATTCTGTGTTGATGACGCACAATTTCTTCGACTATTCATCCATCGGAGGTAGGCATCAGACAAGTCCACTTTAGTAAAATAACAATAGGATGACGGTCTATCTCCATCTGATGGTTGATTGTTATCTTGAAATCCCCCACGACAACTATAGGTGTTGCCCATTGGCTAATCTCAACCGAACGCAAAATACCCTTTAGGCGTTCAATTTCCTCTCGGACGCCTTCCTTTAACGCAAAAAGTACAGGGCGATATTTAAAGTACCTTGGCCGGCTGTCTGGCTTCAGTGCGATGTGGGCTACAAACATTGTACTACCCAATTCCGAATTAAACACTTCGTGATGCCGTTTGCAAAGGTTCCTTGCCTCGGATACTAAGTGCTCCCTTGATTCAGTGGAAATCTGAAATATGGACTCTTCTGTCGCGCAACTCACCGTAAATTTGTACGCCTCGAACTAATCCCTGCCCATTATGTTACCACCTCGGGAATTATCGATCACTAGTCAGTGACTAGAAAAGGATGTTGACCACCGAGCCACCCTTTGGCGAAAACTTATCAATGTGGATCGGTTAAGTGATAGCTTCTCACTTTATCCTTCGTTAGCACCGTAGCATTGGACAGGCCAATTGCGTTTGCATATCCGTCCCAAAATAAACCTTAACTGAATTCTGATGGAGTTTAGACCAGTTTGCATCGATTGTCTTATCTCTCCATCGCTTGTTACCCGCTTAACAGGCACAATGACGTCACCATACACCTTAAGGATCCGGTTAGACGGTTTTCCTAAGCTTTGATATCCTTTGAGACCAATAAGTGAACAGTTGGCTCTAGTATCCAATTGGAAAATCATTAGGTTTTGATTCACGTGTAGTGAAACAAATATTATTCGGCCTCTTCGTTCGGTTCCCCACTGAGATGATGCCACTTCCTCTACCTCGGTGTTACTGGCTTCTCATTCTTCTATGAAACTGATGGTGTATGCGGTGTTATGGTGCTTTTGGAGAGCATACGAGCTTAATTTCCTGTCGTGTTTTGCGTGAGTGTTCAATGGTCTCCGTCCGCGGCTCTTAGATCGTTGGTACGATTTTGTTTGAGGTACCAAAGCCAGAACTTTTGTGCTGCCATGCACATACTACTTATGTGCCCACGCCCCTGGCATGTATCACACACGGAGTCATTGTGCCTACACTGACTGCGCTAGTGGTGAATAAAACATCAAGATTTTTTAGTAAGAAAATGTTCATTTGACTTACTTGGTTTTTTTTTTTTTTTTTTGCGTCGCCGCCATCCGGACAGAATGGGGTATAATAGACTATCACGTCCCTTATCATGAAGTCTGCATATGATTTTATGCGGGCAGTTCTAGGTCTGCAATCGATTCTGCGTACGTTTGGCCTGGGGACATCTTCTTCTAGAGAAATTTGCATCTCGATGCAAGTATGTACATGTAAGTTAATTTGAAAGTGCATTGTAAGCTTTGTAGTAAGATCTTTAAAAGTACTTGTACTCACATCAGTCGTCTCACATAGCTTCAGCAGTACCTCGTTGATATAACTCCCGCAAGTTGACGGAAAATGGGCGTTTTGCAAGCTATCATTTTGAAGAGAGTTCGCTGAAGAATGTTGCTTTAATTGGAACAGGTAGTTATTCTAGGTTTCCTTTTCCACTGCGAATGGGCGGAACTGGATTCTGCTGGCCGCTGCTTGTTGTCACTTCATCAGTTGCTCCATACTCTCCATGTTAGATTTCAACATTTTTTCCATCCATGCCTGCAGCATTTCCATAATCTGCTTGACTGCTGTTTTTAATACCAAAAGGTTATAACACAGATAATAAACTACCCAGATGTCGCACGCCCATACAAAAAAATGAAGCAAATTTTTGTCGTAGCAGACAACGTCGTAGCAGACAAAGAGCTTTCAGAATAAGTACAACAAATAAAGCTTTTCTTTTTCGTCACTCCGTTCGATCGTGTGGGAAAAGTTCTTTTTCTCATCGTGTGTTGTGACATGCAAACGAACGAGGTGAAGTAGTGTAAAGGGGTATGCGGGAAGGGGGATGAAATTGCATAACGGTGTGATTTCCATACCACCGCACCAAAAGAATAAATTTTCATGAATGGAAGTTTTGCAAACGCGTATGCGTTGTATATGAAAAGGTGTAACTGAAGGGCGGGAACAGTCAATCATTTCGTTGCACTTTGTGATGAAATTTGGTGCGTAGTGTTTTATGAGGTTTTCCTCATGACCCTATCTAACCTAACCTAACCTAAAGTTCATTTTTATGGAATACTCTTCAAAGCCTGGTAGTCTTTTGAGCATCAAACCTTAGGATATCGGGGTGATTTTGAAGACGACCTAGGACTTGTTTGGAGGAGGGCCGAGTTTTTGCCTCGTTTTTAAGCCCTGATTAGGTTTACGTGGTGACATTGGATAATGGTGGACGTGAAGGTCTTTATTCGGGCCCCGGTTTTATAGGTAGTGTGTTTCCTTGTGACTCGACTGGTGGAGCCCCGTCGGCGCAAGACCAACATCAGCCACATAGCGGAAAAGAAAAACGAATAGGGAGCGAACCCTATACCTGGAACTGCATCGTCCCCTTAAGGGTTGAATCTCAGAACTATTTTCTCTTGGTCCTCCAGAATCTTTTGTCAGTCTTAGTATTAGTGATCACGGGCTTTCTGGTTTCCTGAATACCAATTGGAGTACCCAAATCCTTCCCAACACGCTTTTTAATGACATGTTCTACTTCATGGTCTAGACATCTCCAACCTACAACAAAGCTTTGATATACGTGGCTCCACTCAATATTCACTGGCTACACCCCAAATCATGAGGAAAATTTCTAAATTGAAGGGATGCCGGTCAGAAAAATCATCGAATCGTCCATGCGAAGCAAGGAAGCGGAGGAAGCCTTGTAAGGCTATACCACTCGGTGCATACACTACGGTTTTTCAGGCTGAAGTCTATCTACATACTATCACATTCTTCGAAGGAATTTATGCCTAAGATCATAGAAGTCCTGACAACTAGAAAACGAAAATCGTTTTTCGCCAATTTTAGCATTTTATGTGGCAACGCAGATTTGTATGTCCTTAATCAATCCTACAAGAATTTTCTTGGCCTTCTGCAATAGGCTGTCAATTTAGGCCTTGTTGTATGTATGGTTGCTTTTATTTCCTTTCCATAATATAGGTAGGCAGTGAACGCTATCTGTTGTTTGGTTATAGGGGTGTGGGTGCACTGCGGTCTTTATGGATCTATTATGCTACCTGGAATCAGAGTATCTGGAGTCGATTTTCTTCTAATAGTTGGTAAGCATCCAGGCGTTTTCTTCTTTTGTGAATCAGTGCTTCCTTTCCTTTAGAAAGTGCGTTGGGGTTTCCTGCCGAATCTAGAGTCTCCACTTTGCTTAATACCCAGTTTCCTGAAGTGTTCTTGTAGGAATACGCGGCCAGTTTTTGCTGACAGACCTTACTTCTTTCGGGATAGCGGTAGAGGTTTGCTGGTTGAGGCTCAGGTTCCATAGCGCCACCTAAGCAGGAAGATAATACCTGTAGACTTGTCTGAAAGACGTGGAACATATGAACATATACTGTGACTGGTGGAAGGTAGACGAAAAGAGAAACTGCAGGGTCCGGTATCCACCTACATTTTATATACATAGGTTAGGTTAGGTTGACGTGGCGAGCTGCAAATATGCAACCTCATTTAGACCAGTAAGGTCCATTGTGTTGCCACAGGATCGGCATCTCCAAAGAGAGCTAGCTACCCGTTATGAAGCGCTGGAGGCTGCTAATGCAAACATTAGCCAGTTCGCCAAGTTTGTTGAAGAAGTAGGCGGAGAGAGTTTCACATGTACAAAGAAGAAGTTTCTTCCTCGTCTTTATCCATGCAGCTTCTACAGAAGTCGTAAGCTAATAGGCCTAGCCTAGTGGCATAGGCCAGGGACATTTTCCCAGCGTTCAAGAAGAAGTTGGTATTCCCAATCATTAATTTGCCCGATTCTTTGCCTTCAATACCTTGGTGACCGGGTGTCCACCCAAATTTAAACTTATTTTGTCTGGCCAGGGTCTGTAAGGCAGCGTCGCAGCATTTAACTGTCAACGAGTCTATCGTACTAGAACAGTGTTAGTACTGGACAGCACTGCGCGCTATCGATAGACATTGTAGGCGTTGGAAAGCTGATGAACTTGTAAGAAGGAGGCCACAATTGCATACGTCATAGGCTGTCCTCTTTATGACCGGTCTGCAGCAAGACTAGATCTCTCTCCCTGGTTAAGCGTGGGTGACGCACAGGTGATCTCTGGGATCATTACTGAGCCCCATGCCACTGCTATTCATGCGAAGCATCTCGGTATAGTTTACATCGACCAATGCACAAGCTACAGGTACGAGGAGAAATCTGTTTGCCACCTGCTGTGTGAATGTCCTTCCCTCGCCGACAAAAAATTAACTAATTTAAGTTAATGATTATTTTGTTAAGTTCGTTAGTTTTTTTTTATAATAATTTCGAACATTAGTCACCCTCACTTAAGTAGGCCAAGAGCAGTGATCAGTTACTATAAGGGCATAAATAATAAGTATAAAATGCAGTATGCAAAACTCATATTCTACCCATTTTCAGAGCAAATTTGTGTCCACAAAGTTAACAGTTTTTATTTTTTTAATCAAGTGCTGAAAATAAGGTACATACAAACAGATAACAAGCACACATAACATAAGCCCAACCATTTGCACATATACATATATATATACGATCTATACTCCATATCCATCCTACCAACGTGTCGGCATCAGAACTCCGCGACCGCAGTTGCACAAAATATTTTTTTTGTTTCATTTTTTCAGTGAAGGTAAACAAGGGTATGTGTGAGTGACACGATGGACTAAGAAGTGAGCAGAAAAAACAAATGTTCTGTGTTCTGTTTTTTCCTCTTTTGTAAGAAGTTTAAGCTTTTTAAAAAGCTTTTATTTAGTGAATTTCGTTTTCATATATCACTTCTTGCCATATGAATGAGACATCTGGGTATATTTATTATCTGTGGTTATAATGTATATACAGTGGACTCCCCCAAAGTCGAATTTTCACGGGATACCATGATTTGTTCGAGTTAGAGGGACTTTTGGAAAAATTCGAGTTAGTGAGAAAAACAATTCTTTTTTGTTTTAAAGCGTTTATTTTATTAAAAAAAAAGGTTAACATAATTTAAAAAAAAAAAAAAAAAAAAAATAGCTTCTTGCTTGGTTTAAATTAAGTAAGGACACAGTAGTTCATCAAAATAAATAAAAAAATTATTAAATAAAATAAATAAAAACTTCTTCCTAAATTAAAATTAAAATAAGACATAAATTCATTGTTTTATCGTCAAAAAGATAAACATTTTTTTTTTGCCCTGCAATTTTGGTACAAATTGTATCTTTTTAGATAGGTACCTAGACGCATTATGTATTGGATATGGGTAGGTAGAAACACGACGCAGGGTGTTTGATGTTTAGGTAGTTATAGTAATATAACCAAATACGAATTGTGATAGGCTGATTTCTTTTTGTTTTGTTTTATGCAAAAAAAAATTGGACTTAAGGGGTGAATAAAGAGGCCAAGAATCGAGAGAATGTGTACGAATGTGAAGAGGGAGTTTGACTTAGAGGATTTTTTTGTATGGAAAATTGAGGGGAATGCTAAAATATGGCGAAAAAATTCGAGTTAGAGAGAAATTCGACTTAGGGAGAGTTCGACTTAGGGAGAGTCCACTGTAATTGGAAAGCGCTGCCAAATTATATCAAATAGCGTCTTCACGTTGCATTTTGTAATGTAATTTTAATTTAATTTTATTTTTCAGGAACTGCTCGATGCATGGTCAAATTTTATACGTGAAGTTGATCCAGACATTTTAACCGGATATAATATAAATAATTTCGACATTCCATATCTTTTACAAAGAGCGCAGCACCTAAAAGTGAAAAACTTCGAATTTTTAGGTCGGATTAAAAATATAAGATCGGTGATAAAAGATCAAGTTCTCCAATCGAAGCAAATGGGACGACGGGAAAATAAATATGTGAACTTTGAAGGCAGAGTTCCATTTGATCTTTTGTTTGTTCTTTTGCGTGACTATAAGCTGCGTTCATATACCCTGAACGCTGTGAGCTATCACTTTCTACAAGAACAAAAAGAAGACGTACATCACAGTATCATTACCGATCTGCAAAACGAAAATGAGCAGACCCGTCGGCGTTTGGCGATGTATTGCCTTAAAGATGCATATCTACCGTTGAGACTTCTTCAGAAACTCATGTCCATTGTGAACTACATGGAAATGGCTCGTGTAACTGGTGTTACACTACAAAGTCTTCTCACAAGGGGACAACAAATCAAAGTACTCAGTCAGTTACTTAGAAAGGCGCGAACCAAAGGATTCATAATGCCTTCATATCACAGCCAAGGAACAGATGAACAGTATGAGGGTGCAACAGTTATTGAACCTAAAAGGGGCTACTACGCTGATCCGATTTCTACACTAGATTTCGCATCTCTATACCCAAGTATTATGATGGCTCACAATTTGTGTTACACTACTCTTGTTCAGCCAAATATGAAAGACAAGTTATCTTTGTCAACAGATGATATGGAACTTACTCCAGCAAACAATACTTTTGTCAAATCACATATAAGGCGTGGTTTGCTCCCAGAAATTTTAGAATCACTGCTTGCGGCACGTAAAAGAGCTAAGAACGATTTAAAAGTGGAAAAGGATCCATTCAAACGAAGTGTCCTGGATGGTAGGCAGTTGGCCTTAAAGATTTCGGCAAATTCTGTGTACGGATTCACTGGAGCGCAAGTTGGCAAATTACCCTGTCTAGAAATATCTGGTAGTGTTACAGCATATGGCCGCACAATGATTGAACTAACGAAGAACGAAGTTGAAGCACATTATACAAGAGAGAATGGATATGAAAATGATGCTGTTGTAATTTATGGTGACACAGATTCGGTAATGGTTAATTTTGGTGTGAAATCTCTGGAACGGAGTATGGAATTGGGAAAAGAAGCAGCGGAATTAGTTAGTTCGAAATTCGTTCAACCAATAAAATTGGAATTCGAAAAAGTGTACTTCCCCTATTTACTGATTAATAAAAAACGTTATGCAGGTCTTTACTTTACGCGCACCGATACCTATGACAAAATGGACTGTAAAGGTAAGAACTCAAATTTTTATTAAGATTACGAGTTTATGTGTACGGATTCACGGTTTATATATATATGGAAATAGGGTACCTATGGCATCTGCCAACCGACTTTGGTTTAGTTTGTAGCTCAACCGCTTTGTTTTCACCTAGAGTATTTACATAAACCTGAACGCGATGTCGTTAGAATGTCTACCATACTGCGTAACAAACATTTTCTTATCGTTGAGGATTTCAAGGCTTCTTTCACTGCCTGTATGTATGTATATTCCAATCACGCCACCTTCTGAAAACTGGACTACTGACTGCGCAATTTCAGCTTTTAATAGGCTGCAGTGCACTCTCATGACAACATTTATGTCAAATGATTTGAAGAAATACCTTCTTCCGCGCCATTCGCATTCTTAGATCCGTCTACAAATATCTATCGCTGAGAGATGTTAAAGGTTAGTCAATTACTTGGATTCTCCTAGTTGTAATGCTGCTTTTAAAGCCAACGGTTTCCAAAGATATCAATTGGAAAGTACAGCTGTGTAGCATATCTGCACTCCAGAACTCTTCAGTGTTCGCGACTTAGGGAGCATTCCTCATGAACCCGATCAATTATTGCTATGATCCTTTCCTACTTGGGTACTGGGTTTCGTAGCGGTACTTCTTTCCCTTTTTGAAATGGATGGATTTTCATCCTGAGACCGGGACCTTTTGGATGCTAATTCCTTTCTCGTTTCCTCGCTGGTGGATCATCCCTACCTCGGTTGACTCTTCCATTCATTTATTAATTCATTTGCTCATTCTAAAATTTCGTTATCTCTGGCTTTCCAGTTCATCCATCCTTTTTGATTTGATTTTAAACTCTAGATCCTTTCCATTTGCGCGAATATAAATGTAATATATAAATATAAAACACACAACACGAATGGTTACGAGAAACTAGGCCCTGGACTCTGTCTGCTGCACTTAATATTTATTTTCATCAATTTTAACTTAATGCGTTCCTCCTCCTTTTCTTATATCAAAAGAATTAAATCTTTAATTGCTTTAATTTTTTAAAACATTAAATTATTCTTTCAGGTATCGAAACTGTACGACGAGATAACTCACCACTCGTGGCAAATCTGATGAACACATGTTTGCAGAAACTACTTATCGAGCGTAATCCCGACGGTGCTGTTGAATATGCAAAATCGGTGATATCGGATCTACTTTGCAACCGCATAGACATCTCACAATTAGTTATAACCAAGGAACTGACAAAAACAGATTATGCTGCCAAACAAGCTCATGTGGAGTTGGCAAATAAAATGAAGAAACGCGATCCTGGCACAGCTCCGAAGCTGGGTGACCGTGTTCCCTATGTTCTCTGTGCTGCTGCAAAGAATACGCCTGCCTACATGAAAGCTGAGGATCCTATTTACGTATTAGAGAACTGCGTTCCTATTGACGCAAATTATTATTTGGAGAATCAACTCTCCAAACCTCTTTTAAGGATATTTGAACCAATACTGGGTGATAAAGCTGAATCCATCTTACTAAGTGGGTTGCTTTTATTGTTGTTTGCGGACAAAATTATTTTATTATTTGCTTTTTTTCAGAGGGCGAGCACACAAGAACTCGCACTGTGGTAACATCCAAAGTGGGTGGTTTAGCCGGTTTTATGACTAAGAAGGCCGCTTGTTTAGGTTGCAAAGCACTTATGCCAAACGGCTATGAAAAAAGGGCCTTGTGTCCGCATTGTGAACCGAACATTGGTGAGTTATACCAAAAAGAAATCTTTACAAAGCGTAGCTTAGAAGAAAACTTCTCTCGCCTCTGGACCGAATGCCAGCGTTGTCAAGGCTCATTACACGAAGAGGTGCTTTGCTCAAATCGTGATTGTCCTATTTTCTATATGCGTCAAAAAATTCGCATGGATTTGGACGCTCAAGAAAAGAGAGTGCAAAGGTTTGGAGCCCCTACTTGGTAGAACAGAAGTTGATTGATTTAATAAAATTCAAAGATTATTTTTTTTCGAATTGTTTATTGTTAACTTAAAGTTATTTTTTAATTTATATTAAATAAGTTTTCGTTTAGGTTAAACTTTTATTACAAATACAATGGTATTGTTTTTGTTGTTTGTTTTGTATTATTCTTCACAAGACTTCATGATTTACTTTAAAGTATATAGAAAAACAAAAAGGAGCTTCAAGAAATCATATACATATCATGTTACAAACGTTTCGGAATTTACATTCCTGACTTACATTCATTTTTATGTGTAATTACTTTTTTTTTATTTTGGAAAATTTTGAACTCGGTCCTTAAATGGGCTATTTACGGCTTTGTAGTGTATTTGATAGCCAGTCCATTGCTTGGTCTAACCCTTCACCTTTGGTCGCTGATGTTTTAAAAATTTGGAACGTTCGATTTTTTAAATGTTCAAGACCCAGAGCGTGATGTACCTCAGCAACGGTCATACATCCTTCCATGTCCTGCTTGTTTGCAAGAACGACAAGTATCGCTCCAGCTAATTCTTCTTCCTACGTGAGAAAATTTCAAATGGGATTACCTATTTTAATTTACTCGATCTAAAACTTACCCTCAACATATAAAGTAATTCATCTTTGGATATCCCGATTCGATCTCTATCTGCCGAATCAACTACGTAAATAATAGCATCTGTATTGCTATAATAACATCGCCAATAGGGCCTAAAAGATAAAACAGGCCTTTAACCTTTTGTATTCTCAAAAAATGAACGGGAGGAAAAACATTGAATCCAAAGAAAATTAACGTGTTGTAATGCTGAACTACAACTCTAACTACCAACATTTTTTTCTGTTTTTCATTAAAACTACAGCATTCCATATTTTTGAATGGTTGTTTTATTGAAGGGAGTGTAACTTTCGATTAGTTAACAAAATAATGCCATTGAAATGGATGCCCATTCTGTCAACCCGATTGTGCAACATATTGTCGGTCGTTCATGGTTAAGTGCATATTTTAATGCGCATTGTTGGAGTAACAAAAGTCATTAACTACAGTTCCCATAAAAAAAAAAATCCAACAGCGTCAAATCGCTACTGCGCGTTGACTACATAGGCCAAAGATCAATTGTTTGCCATCTTACACCTTCCTACTGAAAGCAAGGCCCGTTTAGCAATCTATATTGTACTCCGTTCACTGTAGGGACCAAATATGCCACCACTTAAAAAACCCACGCCAAAGAGTTAGATTTTCGTAACCCAAAGTCGTACAGTTTGGCTTGTTGATAGTCTCCAAGGTAAAAATAAAATTCGTCCGAAAAGCTCCCCTAAGTGTATGTTAACAGCTATAAAGTAAGTGCCTGAAGCTAGTCTAAAAAAATACGGACCGTATGTGATCCAGGGCCTAGCTTCTCGCGAGTGCGTGTTATATTTTTCACACAAATGGAAGGGACCTACAGTTTAGAGCCACATCCGAAAGGCAAACTGAGAAGCTTTCTCTTGACAGTTATTACTCTCGGACGTTTGTCAGACATTCGCGAGAGGTGGGACCGTGAAAAACTTTTTGGTGTTTTCTGGAATTCGAACCTCGAACCTCACGCTCAGCGATCCAACGCACTAACCACTTGAGCCACGGCGCCCACCTGCCTGAAGGTAGTCTATTTTTTTATTATTTTCGGCGATTCGCGCGCCTTCCCGTGGTAAAGAATGGGAAACGTCCTTGACCGCAAAAAGCGAAGAGGACCGAGAGATTTCCGGGGTAGACACCAATCCAGCGTTGCTGACAAAGGATAAAGGATCTCTGAATTGCAGGGCAATTGAAAGATTACCAGAACCTTTTCCGATAGTGCTCCAATAGAAGCTTGCAGAGACAAACAAAAGAATCTAGAAGCAGAATTGTAGCAGATACTGACGATATGGATAGAACAGTTCCGCAGACTGTACGCCGCCGACCCTGTCAGGCAGAATGAACCATTTAACCGTCTACCCGAATTTACGAAGTTAGGATAGCAATATCTAAACTAAACTCCAAAAAAGCTTCAGCAGCTGAAGGGCTCCCTGTCGAGTGACATAAAGTAGCAGGAGATGATTTGGTAAAAAGCATGTACCAACTCACTTGCAAAATATGATGGGACGAAACTGTGCCCTATGAGTATAGGTAACCTAAAAGAAAAAGACCAACCTCTCAACTGTGCCAACTATAGAGGTATAAGTTTCCTCAACATCTTACCTGCAATAAAAGAACTATACATGCGCACCAAATATGTGCCTTGAGAACGTGTTATGCATATCGAACGACATCAAATGAAGCAGCTTACGATATGGAAAAAATTGTCCCGTTCGACTTATCTACTAGCAAATGAACATTAGCGAATTTAGTCAATTTTTCTGAACATGAAGGCAGTACATATAGAGAAAATATACATAAGTATCTCTTAATTAACCCCGGAGTATAAGAAAGTGGTAAAAACGTTGGAACTCTAACAAAGGCAGGTGAGCATATCAACTTATTCGCAAACATCGACTTCCGAATTTCCAGCAATGGATCGAAAAACGACACGGAGTGTGATTTTTACACAATACAGTTTCTGACCGGACATGGGTGTTACTGCTCGAACAGTAGCGCTTACTACTCCCGGACTTTGAATGTATCGAAGATGTAGAGCATAGTTGGAGAAATGCTAAAGGACGAAGGTAAATCGAATGCGGCAGCAGAGTATGCAACTGTCATTTTGAGAAATCTATGTGCATTGAAAAAGCTAAGAAAATAAGGAATTCATGCAAACGATAACAATGCGGTGAACATACAACTCTAAACCTATCCTGCAAAGAAATTTCACAGCAGAGGTACCGGAGGGTAGAGGGAAGTCAATTGGTTTTTTTTTAGCGTATAAAAATATCAAATTAATATTGAGCGTCCAAAGCTCTTTCTAAACAACTTGATTGGGCCATATCAGTGTGGATAGAAAGAAGAAAACGATACACATCATAAATTCATCGGTTTTAAAACCGCTTACGTGAATAATTATAGAGACGTGATATATAGTTTTGACCGGCTAAGAATAGATAAAATTGCCATCGGTTGTATTGAATAGAAGAGAACATACAATTAAGGTCTGTACGGGGTGTCGGGCAACTTACTTAGGTGGCGCTTCAGTTCGGACTGAACCTGCGCCTCAAGCAACAAGCCTCCCCAGTTAGCCCAGTCCTTAACTAAATGCATCCAGTTGCGCATTGTCCAGCAACACTCACCTAAAAGAGTCGGTATTCAACCACTAAGATGGCTCTCACATGTAGTGCAGTTGAACACCAGGGGCTACAGCCCGGACAGTCTTTTAATTTACACTGAATGAATGGAAAGGGAAATTTATCGCCTTAGGCAACGCGCACAAATGAAAAGGAACGTCAACCAACTTGGAGTGCACAACTAAAAGCAGTTAACTAACAATCGAACTGGTTGGAGAGGCTTGTAATTTTAGGTCCAGACCCACCCCGGTTGTATCGCCACCTAAGTAAATAAGTAAAAACAAATATTCCATAACTTACACCTGAGACCTTAATTTTTTCCTTCCTTCAAATATATAAGCCAACTCTGTAATTCGAAAGTGTTTTTAAATTAACCCCTGCTACTGTTTACGTTTGATAGAAAATTATCTAAAGGGAAGAGGTATAAACGAAAAGAAAATGCGGAATGCCATGTG
Organism: Blera fallax; assembly: GCA_946965025.1. Lineage (NCBI taxonomy): Eukaryota > Metazoa > Arthropoda > Insecta > Diptera > Syrphidae > Blera > Blera fallax. Next base: position 25,844,314 of record OX337245.1, read on the forward strand.
CACGTGTTTGTAGATTCTGTGGACATATTGACGCGCTTTTGTTTGCGATAACAAAAAAAATGTGAGTTTTTCAAGTAAGGTTCGTAAGTTTGTCATTTCATTTCTGAAAGTCAAGCAACTATAAACATTATTTGATCCCACAACGATTCGACGGTATTCCTAACAATTTTGTTATAGCAATCGTAGTTTCATGTAAATATCACGAAATCTAAGTGACTAAGCGTATAAAACCGCTGCGAAGCATCGGTTACAACAGAGAACAGGAGAAGTTCTCTAATTGCCTTTAATTTCCTTGCAAAAACAAAAATGCTATCGTGACTAAGATTCCACAGCCTCAAACGGGAACAAATTTCCGTCAAAATGAGCATAGCTAACCTCGCTCAATACAAAACAGATGCATTTCTTATAAAAACTGAACCTAGTAAAGGCTAGCCAACAAATAGTAAGAACACATTTTGAATGGAAAAAAGTTTAAGATCGAAGCCACAGATAAATTGCTAGGAATAACTATTTTTTGTTTTTAGGTAGACACGAAATTCTCGAATGACTCATTTATGAGCGCACAACCAGATTACATGGACTGAATGCTTAAAAATATTTTATGTATTTTAGTCAGATAAGTCTTCTGACTTCATTTAACTACTTCATAATCTTACCTAATACTTGTCTGTCCTCCCAGATCCCAGACTTGAAACTTTAGGTTTTTATAAGTTACTTGCTCCACATTGAAGCCTATCGTTGGAATCGTTGTCACAACTTCTCCAACTTGTAAGCGATACAAAATTGTTGTCTTTCCGGCACCGTCCAGACCCAAAATTAAAATTCTCATTTCCCTCGATCCTAGGAGACCCCGAAAATAACTAAAAATTCCACCTGCAAGGATATTGGAAAATATTGTGCGATTAGATTTTTTCTTGCATACTCCAATAAGTTCAAATAAGAAAATTGGCCAATTAAGTTTACCCATTCTTATAACCAAGTATTTTAAATGCAATATATCTTTAAGTTGAAGAGAACTACGCGTATATAAATTACTAGCAGCTTTATTTTACTTCGTCAATTGTAAATATGCCGAAAATAATTTCTTTCCATTCCAAATTTTGACGGCAATAAGTTGTCAATTTTGACGTTAACTACAAGTACAAATGACGTGTCGAATGTTTTGCATGACACTGCCATATAAAATATTTCGCACAGGGTGATATGGATATAGAAAAAGATGTACATTTTTTTATTTTGGAAGTCGCGCTGCAAGAAAGTTATCTCTCAAAATGTAGCAACTAAGAACATGTATATGTCTATATATCTATTGTGATAAACACAAAACGAAATTTGTGTGAAATAAATTGTTTTTAACAACCTATTTCATCATCTGAAATGTATTTGCATTGTACATGTAATTTTGTATGCACACACCGCCAACGTTTAAGCCATCGAGATCGCCAAGTACTTAGCTACAGAATTCCAAAAAAGTCGACATGTGGAAAAATAACATCAATCTTGATCTAAAATAGACTAAGGAAAAACCTGAAAGAGATAAAGGAAAAGCAGTGAAAAAAAAAACAAAAAACTAAAAGCTTAAGCAAACAAGAAGAAAACGGATTTATCATAAGAGAAAGACCGTCTGAGACCTTTCCGACAAAGAAATTAAGGATAAAAAAGGCACTGTCTATCATAGGTGAATGTAATTCACACAGCAACTTCAACAGCCAACAGTAAACGATAGTTGCTATGGTGTCAAACACATTGACATGGCAGCAAAAAACAGCGATATTTGATATTGCGGGAAATTTACATGTTTTCAAAACAACGACAAAAGTGTAACTACAAGGAAAATGATGTGCCCTATGATTTCATGCAGAAATTTTGTATTTTCAATTTGCTAAGTCTAAAAAATTGTTGAAGCAAAGTTGGCTGCACAGCACAAACAATTTAGAACTTAGGCCTAACTTTGCAGTTGCTGTGTGCTGTTGCTTACATATGTGTTTCGTTCCATTGAAAAGCACAGTAATGCTGTCAAAATTGCTCTTGATGTTGCTGTGCTAATGTGTTTTAGCTATCAGGCATATCATATGGTTATTTATAAAAGACTGCAATGAACAGCGCCGTGGCTCATTTGATAAGTGCGTTGGATTAAGGAGCAGGAGGTTCGGCGTTCAAATCCCAGAAAACACCATAGTTTTTTTTTCAGGGTTCCACCTCTCGCGAATGTCTGACAAACGTCCGAGAATACATAATTACTGTCATGAGAAATTATCTTAATTTGCCTTTCGGGTTTGTAAACAGTAGGTCCCTTCGGTGCCGTGAAATAATTAATTAATTAATTAATTAAATGGAACAGCCGAAAACTTTTAATATAAAGAATGTTCAAAACTATAACTATGAATAAATTCAAAGCGTAATAAGGCCGACTCGGCTTTATTTCGCTTTGACAAAGTGAAATAAGGCCGAATTTCAAAATTCGGCTTTATTTCACTTTCATAATGTGAAATTTTGAATTTTGAAATTCGGCCTTATTTCACAGAACCGGTCCCTTCCATTTGTGTGAAAAAAACAGCACCCACAATACGAATGGTCAGGAGAGTCTAGACCCTGGACCACATACGGTCTATTACGTCAAGCATTTGTATTTTTTTTGCAATGAACACTCAATAAAAAAATCAATTGAGCATTATGAATTCAAATAAATTCCCTTCGCGTTAAAAATAAGCTCTTAACCTACAACCGTCTATTTATTGCCCTTCATTGTCAATGCTAAAACAAATGATTTATAAATATCTCACTTGGACCGAATTGCACTAGGCAATGCAGAAAGTATCTTCTGAGGTACAGCACATAACTTCAAAAGGTTTATTTTTTTCATCGCAAAAGATGTACCTAAAACACAAATAAGGTTTGATCTGACTTCTGATCACTTACCCGCCAAATGGAAATCTTCGGAAAAAGGAAGATCCACCCAGACTAGGATAAAAACTAACTGTAACGCGTATGAATTTCTTAACATATTCCTTGATCTTATAAAGGCTGCACTCAGATTATTATGCCTTAAAAAGCAATGGGAATACTGAGATTACGACGGTTCCAGGGTCAGAAAATATCCAAACGAATAGATCTATATCGTTTTTTACAATGATATCAAAAGTGTTTAAAAAACTATATTAAACCGTCTTCAAATATGTGATATAAGATACAAATATGTTCTAGCTTTTTCTTGACGTATTTCAAGCCTTTGATAACGTATTACATAAACGCCTTAATATAAGCTAAAAAAAGTGTTTCTGAAACAATCATATAAGATCTTAAGCTTTAATCTTTCGTGTCAAACACGAAAATGATTACTCTGAATTTAAGTAAACCGCGGCTGGGGCATGCATTCTTGGTCCGATATTGTTTTTACTATATACATGATATATTCCATGAGAAGAAGACAAATCAACACACGTTAATTTTACTTAAAAAAGTGAACCTATTTTCATTAACGCAATAAAAATTCCGTACGCAAATAAAGCGAAATATTTTGGATCGGTAATTCATATTTTAGACGGGACGAACCTAGTGCGTCCATTAAAAAGATTAAAACCGTATGATTTAGGGTCGTAAGATCTTGCTACATGTTATTAGCAGTAAAAGCGGATGCCTCCACTAGGAAGTTGCCTGCAAAAGACGTATTCTTTATTACATGTAAATGTAAAATAACTAGATAAGGAAACCCTAGTTGTCATAAAAACGTATTGAAGACATGTGTTTAACTATTTTAACTATTTAAGCTCCAGACTGCAACTTAAAAATGACATGTATTCACTTTTGTTGTATTTGAGAGTATACAGATGTGTCTGTGTACCTGTACCTAAGAGTTTCAAATGTCAATTACTGAGAATTGATATACTACAGCGCATTTACGGGTTTTAGCTATTAAATGCGGTAGTGTCGGTAGTCAACTCTTCAGTGCAATCAGCTGTTAAAAATGAAAGACTAAGCAGTTAAAATTGCCTATATTAGGTCTGTTCCCGTACTTTCTGCACCAAATTTCGCAGATTTCAATTTTCAAGGAGTGGAGATGAAAATCATTTCTCAGAGAGAGGCTGTTTTGGACAGGTACGAGAACTTAACTATAGTAAGTTAGGCCTTTGAATGCCATCTATGCCGTTACGTGTTGCAATTGCCACGTTCCACATACACGAATAGGAATAGTTCTAATGACAAGAATATAAGCTATAGACAACCATTATCGCTGCCGTTATCCTATCATCCTGATGGGGGCGGGTTTCAGTTATGTGAAGTGTATAGTATTTTTGTTTTTATTTTTTTATTGTTTTAAATAGCCTAGAAAACATGAATATAATTTTTTTCTGAGGAAATAAAAAAATGAGGCGTAACCCGCCCCCAAAGATTAAAAAGCCATATGGAATAGTACCAAAATTTCCAAAATGCCAAAAGCACATTACTTAATTTTAGTATTATTATGTTCATTAAAAAGTGCTTTAATTAATAAAAAAAGTTTCATCAAAATCGATACAGAATTGGTATGAGGTATGAGGTAACTATAAAACACATGTTGAACTCGAATCGATAAATGTTGAGAAAAAGGTGACTGCCCCCGATTTTGATAAAATTTAAGTATGTTATAGAAGGCATATACATATGTATATCAAAAAAATAAAAACAAAAGTATTGCACACTTCACATAATGGAAACCTCAGCCTAAAAATGTTCTTGCGCTAAATGCACTCCAATAGAACGAATTACAAGAAGCATCTAGGGCTAATATAATAGGTTAAGGGTAAATGACGTTCATTATAGTTTACAGGAAGTCCAGAGCTATGGACTGACCAATTGACCTTTTTATTGTTCATTAAAACCAGTGCTTTGGATTAGTGTTTCAGACACATTTGGAAACATTTTCACAACATAAATGATACAAATTCAAATCAAAGGAAAAGAAACCCCGTTGAATAATAATTTATAGAGCTACCAAGAAGAAGTGAAAAATTATATAAAATGGCTAGGATTACAGGCGATTGGCACCAATACAAAAAAAAACCCTATCATTTGAAGAATTAACTGCGGGGAAAATCTGAAACATTTAAAGTGGTATCGGTTTTCAACAACGAAACGGGAAATTTACTGACCAAATTTGACTTCAACGGCATTCACAGGCTGAATATGTAACTTTGGAGCCAAAACTGAATTCAAGAATGAAAACTACTGTGGATAGATAGATAAGTGTACAGTATGAAACGGTGTAAAATATTCATCCAGCGGTGAAGTGGTTTAACATCGGGGTAAACCAATACACACACAAGTTGTCAATTACGAGATACAGAAGCACCACTACAATGAAAATCGGTTCACGTACATATACACAATTTTTCTCCGAATTATTCATCCATTGTGCGATTGAAGTAGAAGTTACCTCCAGTTTACTAGTGGTGTAAAAAAAGTACTCATTCGGTACAATGTATTCGTTACTACTACGTACTCATTTGTACTCGTTACCTGGAAAGTACTCAGATAGGTATTTGCTTACTCATTCTGTTTGCACTGCCAACCACATTTCAGGAGTTTCTTATTCGCCACAGATATGTATTCGAACACTCGTTCTCTCTTGCACTACCAACAAGTATCATTTTAAGAGATTTTCATATTCTCTATACTATAATATAAAATTGTACTTTGTAAAATATGTCAGCAAAGCAATATCACCTCACAAGAAGGCAGAGGAAACAAGGCAAGAGATAACTTTTGTATTCGGTTCGTAGAAAAGAGACAGAATTGTATTTACATCGTTACCAATGTGTTTTTTAGGTGGTACTCGCGAGTATTAAGTACTCGTTACTTTTATCCGAGTACTTATGAAAAAAATAACGAATGAATATTCACATTTTACATCACTACAGTTTACCCCGGAATAAAATTGATCCAGTGTGCGCCGGCCCATAGGAATATGATAACCCACTGTTTGTTCAGAGTTACCATAACAAAAGGCACATGTAAATATGCAAAATAATATAATTCATTTTGAATAAAAAGTTAATAAAAATACTGTTCTTGAATTAAATAGCTGTTACTTCGATTGCATTTTATACAGACGATTTTAACAGCATAATTCAGCTTTAAAAGTAGTAAACTATGTGTACAACAACAACACAACAACAATTTTCTTAAAAATAATACTTCATGTTTATTTTCAAATGATAATTCCACACACACGAGTTCAAATGGACAAAAATTAATAAAAAATCATTATTTTGCGATGAAAAAGAGTAAAAAAGTGTAGTGTTGTATTTTTCCAAAAGTAACTAAACTTTGTCATTTATGCAAAATATCGTGTTTTTCTATGTTTTATTTTTTAAAAATGAATAAAATAATCTCTTTGGACTCTTTCAGTTTTATTTTCACAAACTTTAGATGAACTGTCAAATCCATGTAATTTACCATTTGCGCTTTTGTCACCAAGTACATACTATATCTGTCATTAATAAATGCTACACAGAATTCTCCATCTTTCATTTAGTCTGACTTTCGTTTTTAGGCTGACTTACCTTTAGTTAGCATCTTCCATTACTTAAATGAGGGAATAAAAATTAAAAAAATCTAATCTAATCTAATCTTCTGTTCATAATAGTTCGAAATTCTGACATATATTAATAAACTTGCAGAATTGTTTCTTATGCATGGCAATGTCTTTTGCTGCCAACATTCAGAAATAAAAAAATAATAATAATTACATGCATAATAGGCGGCGGCCATTAAAGTTTTCATCGCGTCGTTCTCGGATTTTTCTTGTACGAAATCCACAAAAAATATTAAAAAGTACTAATATTTCACAACAGAAATCGTTTTAATTGTGTACAAAACTAACTTCTAAATAATTTTCTCAACATTTTTGAGTAGTTCAGTGATATTGTGTTGTGTTTTTCAATTGAAATGTTGAAGTAAAGATTTGAGTGCATATAGAATAAATGTGTTTCTGTCTAGTTGAGCAGTCAATTGATTCTGCAGATTTTTGAACAGAAAATGGCTTCGCCATCACCGGCAAATAGCCCTATGCCACCACCGCAAGCTCCAAGTCCAATGGGACCACCATCGCAAAGCCCAGCACCTTCACCATCCCCACATAGTCCGTATCCACATCAGCAAGGGCCGCAAGGCCCACAGCAGTGTCCGCCTATAGGGCCCCCACCACACGGACCTCCACTGCATGGTCCGCCTCAGCATGGCCCACCAACATCTGGACAGCATGGACCTCCAACGTCTGGACAGCATGGACCACCGCAACTTGGTCCACCTGGCGGTTCACACATCCCACCGCCGGGACAGCATGGTCAACCTCCGCATCATGGACCACCGGTGTCTCATCCAGGTGCTCCATACGGTGGACCACATACGCACCCACTTGCGCAACACGGTCCACCAGGACCCCATGGGCCACAAAGTCAACATGGTCCACCACCGGGCCAGCACGTTCAACTTGGACCAGCTGGACAGCATGGACCTCCAGGTTCCCATGGTCCACCAGTATCACATGCTCCAACATCTCACGGACCTCCTGGTTCGCATCCACCTAACTCCCATGGGCCGCCAGTTTCTCATGCTCCTGGCACACATGGACCACCTGCAGGGTCGCACCCTTCTGGTTCCCATGGGCCAGCTGGCGGACATGGTCCCTCATCTCATGGACCTGCCGGGTCTCACGTTCAACAAAGCAATCAAGGTCCATCTCCTCATATGAATGGTCCTCCAGGTCAACCACCACAGTCTCATCATATGCCACCACATCACCAGGCAATGGGTAATTTATAAATATTGTGCTCATTTGTACGTATTCGGAAATTTAATGTAGCCCATTTCCCAGGTCCTCATATGGGCATGCAAATGCCACCACAAGGTCCATCAATGTCGCCAATGGGGTACCAGTCGCATGCAATGCCTACCAATGTAAGTAGATTTTTTTTATGTAGTTTGTGGCTTTTCATGTGAGAATATTTGGCCGAAAATATTTCTCTCTTCAGAGCTACGAGAGTCGATTTATTAAAGAGCAATAAAAAGCACGGATTCACAGATAACTCGCAGCGATTTTGTTGCATTATAAAATAGGGCAGAGCAAAGAATTGGTCAAGTTAAACTACGTTCACTCATGAAGATGATTGCATTATTATTATTTTATTTGAAAAGCTGACTGCAAATTCTGTTAGAACCTTTGCGGTTATTGAACTGATTTTGACGATTCTTTGTTTGTTTAGTAGGATAAGGGATTGGAAAGTTATTAAAAAGAAATTTGTTGTCAGCCGCTCTTTCAGCAAACATGTGGAAGTGATTTGAGATATGTATAGCATAAATCGTATTATGACGAAAACTGTATAGAAAAAAACTTCATAAGTATGTACATATTTAACAAAATGCTCTTGCAGGGTGCAGATACTATTTGATGACAAATAAAATGCTCATAACCTTGTTGATATTGGCCATCAATTCGACAGTAGCATTCTTTAGAACTTGTAAGGGTTTTTGGTTATGTTTTCTGTTTTTATGTTCAACTACGCTCCACACAAAGTAATTCGATGGATTAAAGTTTGGCGAGTTAGATGGCCATCTTGCGGGAACATGCTTTAAATTTTTATATAAAAAAAAAAAAAAAATTCCCCGAACATCTCGATGAATGTATTCGGCATCTAAGGACCATCAGAATGTGTATCACATGGGGACAGGCTCTGCACAGATCCACCTGTCAAATTGACCTTCTGGTCTTGATCAAAACTTTTTTCATTGAAAAAACCAATAAAGCATGGATCTTCCGAATGCTTCAACTATGTATGTATATAAGTACATACATATATGTATACCTTAGCCAATTATAATAACATAAAATGTACATCGGAGGTTTTCAAGAAGCAAACCGCAAATTAGTCGCCCAAAAACTTCAAGAATCCTTGCAATTGCCTCATCGACTTTCCAGTATCCTGATGAGGATCACACAAATAGAAGGGCCTACATTTAGACAAATTGAGAAGCTTTCTCGCGACAGGTAATACTCTCGGACGTCTCTCAGACATTTGTGAGAGACAGGACCGTGAAAAAACTTGTTGATGCTTTCTGCGATTCAAACTTAAACTTTTCAAAAATTCCATGAAATTTAAGTTTGACAATTATTAGCAGACAACTGGTAATTTCTTATGAAACAGGACTGGAACTTTAGTTTCTGTCTGGATGTAAGCACAAGTTGCTTAGTGGAGGCACTTTCTCCCTCTCTCGAGTCTCCTTCAACGGACCTATGCAGTCTGAAATACAGCATTTTCCCCTGTACAGTTGTATCACTTATTTTCCAGATATATCGAGGCCAGTTGTTTGCCAGTCACTCTATCCCACATATTATTGAATTGAGATCCATATATTTTTCTCTCAATAGTATATTATTTTGAGATCTCCGTCGAAGACGAAAGATAGAGGATTAAAACGGACATCCACAAATCGGAAAGACAAGATGAACGTCGAAATGTTCAACCATAATTCCACACTGAAGCTCAGATAAGCCAGAAAAAAATTCGACGCGAGGTATCAACTTAGCGAACGTTCACTCGAACACATAGCCGCAGTGAGAGAAAGTGTTACTGAATACCAAACGACAATTTGAAGCGAAGAGAATATATTAATCGGTTCATGGAACATCAGCTGGGGAACGAATATTTTGCTAACAAAGTGGTCTTTAACCATGATGCACATTTCCAACTCATTGTTAACGTAAAATTTTCGAATTCGAATCAGGAAATCCCAAGAGTGATTCAAAAAAAAAAAAACAAATACACGTTTGGTGCGGTTTTTGTACTGGGCTGGAAATGCCCCTTTCCGTCTGCAAAGCTTCGTTAATAAGCAAAACTGAGGCATCTGGGGCATTGAAAATCCTAGAGTGATTGTCAAGCAATCTCTTCATCCACAACGAATTACTTTTTGATGTTGTTTGTTCTCGTGGCATCATCAGGCCTTATTTTTTTCGAAAATGGAGCCGATGCCACTGTCACAATCAAAGGGTTGTATTACCGAACAACACCAGCCGATTTTTTTTGGCGTGAAATCGATGAACTAGACTTAAAATGATGTTTATTTCCAGCAGGAAGGTGCTATGAGACACAAGCCGTGAAACAGGGGCGTTATTGCACTGGAAATTTCCCGAAAGCTTAACGCGATACAATAAGTGTAGACTAGGTTCACGTCAATGATCCATAAAAGTTTCAAGCGCTCAAAAAATAATATCGCAGCTGTTATTCGTAAAAACGAGCCACAAACGAAAACGCCATGTAAAATTTAAAGTATTCGTTTTCAAGAGAATCCGAGGCGGACGTTTATCAAACTTCGTGCTTCACATGTAAGGGTAGATTCTGTACTGTAAGATGACATAAAAATATCCGTACTTATTCGGGAAAAAAAACTTTTTTTTAATACATAATTCAAAATAAAGGCTCTTAATCGAAAATCCTTTACACTCACTTACCGTTTTTTATTGAACAGATTGGGAACATATATGTATGTATGTACCTACCCACATATATGAAATTCTTAGAACTCCCAATCCTATAAATATTAAAATAGTAAACAAACTCCTATCTAATCTTAAATGTAAAATTTGATATCGCTAATCAACTTCAGAGCTAATAGGCCTCGCAGCTTGGCTCTTTATGCTTATCTTTTTTTACTACTTTTAAATATGTACTTGTTATTAAATAATATTAAAAATAAAAAAAATGATTGAGCAAAGCCGAAGTAAATTTCGGAATACATATATTTTTTATTTTTATTCAAATACGTACATATCCGTACGTTCTGTTTCGAGTTCCTTAAGAATCGCGATCATATTATTATATCAAGAAAATAAATTAAATCATTGAACTGTATATTCTGTGATTTCATTGGCCTCCTTAATGAGTGCCATTACTTCCTTAAGTAATTCAGGTGTACTGGCTGCTGTCAAATTTGGTTTCATTATATCAAATTCAGAACCGTTACTGTTTATAATGATTCCACCAGCTTCGCGCAAGATAACAGCGCCAGCAGCAATATCCCATGCTTTTAAGTCTTCAACGTGGTATGTATCTATTATACCGTTTGCAATGTAGCATAGCGTTAAAGCAGCACTACCGAAACAGCGTGTTCTATAAAATTACATACAAATTTAAATTTTTGAATTGACTTTTGTAGTTTAACATAAACCTTACCCTGTAGCGTTAGACGCCAATTTAGTCAATCTTTTCACATTTTTGTCTCGTACACTCTTGACGTGTATTAATGAAATTTCATATGCGATAACAGAGTCATTTATCTGAAATGAAACGTTCTCAAAATGTAGTAGAAAGGAAATATGAAATACTATGTTTGAATGTCGGTTTTTAAAATATGCCACTTTTGTTAGCCGGCTCGAACGAACGGTCTGGCCTCGGAGCGGAGCATTATTATTAACATGTTGGGTAGTGCTAGGGTCGACCAGTCTGGGATCCTACTATTTACTATTTCTAGTCAACTGATTGACGGCGTATACAAAAGAGTTCTAACAGAAGCGTTTGGGAATCGGGGCGAGTTCTAAACAAATCTGCTATAGAGATAGAGAACACATGCTTTTGTCGAGTGTGCCTAATATAAAAATTACTATAATACGATTGCCGGACCACTGATGTGAATTTCAGGCAGTAATTACGAATGATTATCTGCGAACGCAATGAACGCAGTAGATAATAGTTATAAATAGATTAACAGCAGCGATAAAAACTTTGTTACCGTCAACAACACGATTTAAATATCTGAATGAGATTATTATCAGATGCGATGTAGCCTTATTTTGAGTTTCAATGAAGTTGCGGGTATCCTAACTCAGGGAGAGCTGGCACAAAAAGATGCAAAACGGAAATTTACATAAAATAGAGAGCATCCGTTTGTAATAATATCTCTACATCTATGTATAAAAGAGAACACATTTTTGTGTATGTCCGCGAATAGGGAGTAAGTACGTAACAATACCTCAACAATATATATATATATGTATATCAATCGATTTGTCGTGAGATGGGTTACGCTTTAGGAGTAATATTAGTATCCTGAATCCGTTATTGGGCTTTTAAACCCCTTTTATATGTTTTTTTTAATTGACAAAAACCATTTTCCTATGCTTTACACACAAATGACTACAAAATGGCTGAGCCGATTTGAATATGACTTGATTCCTCGATTAGTACATTTGCTGCTGAAGAGATTGAGGTAGCAAAAATATAATTATTTGAGATACAAAGATATCACAGATATGCGTAGGTCATTGCAATCAATGGCTCACCAGTGGAGTGCGCGCATATTCATGTTCATCAAACAAACCTTTTTCTTCTGTCTTTCTTTGCACTACTATAGGTTTCTGATGTAATTATGCATTGTCTTAAGTATATGTATATGTAATTGTTTTAAAGGAACACAAGTAAGCAATTCCTTTACAAAAAAAAAAAAAAGAAAAACGGTTTGGAGCTAACTTCTGTTTCGCTGTCAATAGTACACCTGTGGATGAGGGGTTGTTTATGTTTACTTGTACTTAACGAATCTTTTTTTGTTTTTCTCTTTTCTCTGTTTGCTGTTTTGTTTTACCTATGAATTTCCAATCTCTAGAGTATGATTGCACTTCTGAAATGAATTTTGTCGTAATAGGAATTTTTCCAATTATAAGAAGTATTTTGTTTTGAGTATTTTTAGTTCTGTGAATTTGGGTTGTACTAAGAAACCGGTAAGTGAAATAATAGGTTGTTGTTCCAACATTATGCCATTTTCTGACCAATATTTTAGTTCATAACATGCGTACTACATACACGCATATGGAAGCATCTATTACGAGACCCAGCCAAGCGGCCAGAGTGAAGAAATCGCTACATGAATGTGAGCACTCAGCCAATACAAAATGATAGGCAAGGAAAGCTGAATCCCCCCTGTGAAGAAATGCTTAATGGCGGTAGTGCATGGAACAGGGGAGAGGAGGGGAGGTGGTTTTAGTCGGTAGAAATCTGGAACCGATTATTTTAACAGTCTTTTTTTTTTGCAGATTCCCACCTTCTGTCGATAAAGTTTCACCTTGATACAGCACCCTGAAGAATGACTGACAGAAGGTAAAACACATTACTTAAAGACGGTATGCTGCTTAACAGTTCACTACTGGATGGGTGGACATATCAGAATCAATGGCATTCGCCCTAACGATTTCTTCAGAAGATATGTGCCCTACCAACGTTGAGAACGAAAACCAGTGGCGAATATTTCTTTGGGAACTCAATGATCTAAATCAGAAAACGCACAAGTTTTATTGGTTTAGATGTGTTTTTGATGTCATTGAAGTTGAAGAATTTAAACGTCAACACCCCTGGCTATTTTGAATTTTATACATCGAATGCGGCCACTGATCAGACCATGTCTAATCTTATTAAATAATTCCAATAATTTGATGTAATTGATATTCAAGGAACAGTTAAACGATCATTCCTTTGCACTAATGAAAATCGAAGCGTTATCAAAGACGTTTTTTTACTTTCGCCTTCGTACATAAGTGTCCCTGCCAGAACTAAGGAGTGCACATGTACATCTGTCAATCATTTCTTGGTATTAGGCGTTTAAAGTTGGTCGGTTTGTAGGTAATATTGAATATAGTTCGCATATTAAATTTTCAAATAAAAAATGGATTAAAGAGTGCAGAGGTCTTTGGAGAAATGGAAATCGTGTTAGGCTGCAATTAAACGCGTCCATATGAGCATTCAAGATAAACGCTGCTCTTGGCAGTGGCATAAATATTCTCGGACATGTAGGGATTATTGCTGATTTACTGCTTGTAAAAAGGAGAAACAATGACTGGCGAATATAACGCCAACTTATAAGACCAATTTGATAATAAAAATTCCATTTTTCACCAGGGTATGAACACACTTTTGAAACAGCTGTGTGCTAAATGCACAATTTAAAACCATACCTAAGGCAGGCAAAAATTCACATGTGGAACCAAAGGTCTGACCTACATATCAGTCTATCTTCCTTTCTTCTGAAAACGGTGGAAAGGTTGATTGTTATTCATTTGCGGCAGAGCATCAATCCAACTATGATCTATGCATTCAACAGCGATCCATTCACTCGTGTGCATCATTTATATGTGGCTCTCTATTCGTATAAAAAAAAAGCTACAGGATGGACCTGAAGTATGCAACCTCGAATCATACGCCGGCTTTAGCTGTCCGTCATCAGGCCTATACTTTCGTCTGGCGTGATCGTTTGATGGCTAGTGCGTCCATCCGTCTAAAAGTCTCTTCGCAGTGGTCCAGCTACAATATTCACCTCTGCTGAGTGCCTGGTCATATAGACATTCCGGGAAACTGCACGGCTGACGAGCTCTCCTGAAGGGTATGACGATTAAGATTATGCTTAAATGGCAAGACCTGGGCATGTCCCACGCTACATGTGAACATCTATCGCAGCTGGGTGCTTTCAACAGGGCCAACCACAAATGGAAAGTAAACATCTGCTTAAGCTGGACGCTTTAAGCAGGACCAATCGCAGGTGGGATAATGGCTCGACGTGTCTTATAGTCATATCTCAGACAGATCTGGCTTATGCTTCATCAGAAAAGTTCCGGGTTGGTTATGCTAAAACGATCACATATCAGTCACTTAATCGGTGTCCTCCGGGGTACTTTCATATATGCAGACATGCTTTCTCCGCTTCATTTAAAGCTCCGGTTGGTTTTCATCTAAATGTGTTTATATCCCGATACAGACAGCCACCCTAATCGAAACTTAAGCAAAATACTTATCATTTCCCTTTCGTAATAACCATAAACATTAAATCTGGTAAATTCCACATCTTTTAATGGTCGAATTTGCTTCACATTTTAATTTTCCAAGGTTTGCAACAAGTATATTGAGTTAACTACAAAGCATGGTCTTTCAGTTTTAATTTAGGAAATTAAAAATGTTTACATTACACATTTAAGAGAAGAAAACTTCCCAACCGGTTTATTATTTAATTTCTTATGACAAATGCATGCCGAAAATTCGAGTACAAATTTTTAGTGCATCATTAAAATAAAATTTGTATAAGTTGACACGACACCACTTACCGCTTTTTTATTGCTGACTTTTATCTTTTCACCATTTAGAAAAGCACCATGTCCCTTCCTAGCCGTGAATAATTCATTTTGTATTGGGTTGTACACGATTCCCAATACTAATTCCTTTTTAATACTCAAGCCGATGGAAATACAACAATGTGGAATTTTCCGTATAAAATTAGTTGTTCCATCAATGGGATCGATTATCCAAGTTGGATCATCTGTTAGTTGAGGTTCGCGCTTAGAAGCAGCCGATTCCTCTTCCCCAATAAATTTACTATTCGGGAATTCTTCTTTAATGCCAGAAATTAGTAAATCTTCGATTTGTTTGTCATAAACAGTGACAAGATCAAAAAACGCTGCTTTTGTTTTAAAGTCTGTTTGAGTTTCGTTATAACCATCACGTAATACTTGACCACTCTTAAGTACAAGATCGATAACAACCTTGTAATATTTTTCCAAACAATCTGGAGTAGTACTTGACATTTTTTTTTATCAATTTCTTGTAAATGGTCTTTCCCCTCGAACGATCAGACAATACACTAAAATTCCAGTAGAATTTATTTTGTGTAAAATTATACTGAAAATCGAAAAAGCTCAGAAGCACTTCGATAAGTTCTGTCGTATGCCATATGATATGTTCTATTCTTTTGATGCAACTCTTTCGCTGTTAGAAAGAGAAGATATGATATACATAAAACGCTTTTAATATACTCACTACATCAATTAACAAATTTAAGTTAACTCTACGGAGCAGTATAGCCACATTGTTCGTCTTTGATAAAGCTTTGCATCGTGTCATTTGTTTGTGTTTTACTTTATGAAAGTCAGACTATACTTGTAGATAATAAAGAATGCTTATCATAGACAAATGTAAATTTATCACGTATCAACGTTCCCAGTAACTATAGTTATATCTACTGTAAATTTTCGTTTCACTTCTCATTGTTAATCCTAATATAATGAGGTCGGCAACAGATCGTCTAAACTTGCAGGTAAATTAAAGTGCAATAAACCTACCTCTATCTCTAAAGCTTTGTGTTTAATTGGTTTGACGATGCATATAGTGTAACAATATTTGTGTGGAAAATACGCCATTTACAATTGCATAAATCACTGACAAAGCATTTTATTTATATAAAATAAAACATAAAATCTTTAATTGCCGCCGCATGATTTGGATTCATCTGCTACTTTAATGAGATTCATAATTTCACGGCATAAACTTTCTGTACCTGCACAGACTAAATCTGGTTTCATAATTTGAAAATCGCCACCATAAGGATGGTAAACTACACCTCCTGCTTCGCGAATGAGCAAGTATCCGGCGGCGCAGTCCCATGGGTACATGTCTTCGATGTGATACGCATCCAAATTTCCGCTTGCTACATAGCATAGACTTTCAACAACACTTGCATACGATACCATTCTGCAAATGTCAAGAGAAATATTTTGTTTTAGAAGCGAGTTAATACATTGTTATAAAATATTTATTGTTTGATTACTATTAGTTCTTACATTAGTTGTTAGTGTTACGAATGCAAATACATACATATGTACATACAAGTCTATGCCTGAGGAAAACTAAATTTACTGATTTTACTTTGCATCAGATCTTACTTTTGCTATTGTCGTTGTTCCATAAATCATTAAGCCGGCAGTATGAAAATACCCAAATGGAAATATAAAAATAAAAGTGAGATACTGCTACAACCAGCTACGACCTGCTCTTTTCTTTTATTTGGTATTATAGGTAAAATTAGATTATATTGATATATGGGATAGCTTAGAAATCTAAAGAACTGCGGTTTCAACGGATACCTAGTTTGCTAATCATTGATGTTTCATAATTGCGCTAATTTGAAATAAAAAACAGAATTTATGTATTATTATTTTTGCTTAATGAAACGGCAACTTACATATACAGTAGGAAGTCGTTTCATGCAACCCCCTATAGTTGCAACTACTCAGTAAGTGCAACACCCAAAAAGTTTTCATTAGCTATCTTATAATTGCAACGTTCACAAAATTTTATGTTCGATTCTTGCAACACCAGAAAAGGAATTGATAAATTCCTTGGCAAACTGAAACAATATCCCGTTAAATTTGCTCTCTTTGTTCTGTTCTTGCTATGGTTGATCCTTACTTGAACTAACAGATACATAAATTCATGTATGTATGTGTAACGCATACGCTTCTGGATATTTTCCTTATTCTGTTCGATTTGGTGCAAAGAAATTTAGATTGTGTTTACTTCTACGAAATAAGTTTTCTGCGTATTGTTTTTTTTTTCGGTCTAAAAATGAGTGGAAAAAAACTGTGTTGACGATTAAACAAAAAATGGAAATAATAGAATTGCTTGACAAAGGATATTCTTTGAATAATCTAGCAAAAATGTTCGATGTCAATAAATCTACAATATCACGAATAAGTAAAAACAAAGCAAAATTAAAAACCTTTCTCATGAACACCGAGGGTGGTCCTGGCAGTAGAAAAACTTTAAAGAAATCGGAGTAGTTCAAAGTCTGCCTGAAATGACATGTTACTTTCTAACTTGTCACCTCCATATGTTGCATGGTACATGTATTGTAAACCTAATTTGTGCTTATGCGTTAGATTGAATAAAAGCCTTTAAGCTTTGTATGTTTCTTATATTAAATAGCGCAAATATTTTTATCTAAATTAGATATTCAGTAGAAGCAACTTATCCAGTGAATGCAACAGGGTCGGTTTTAATTAGTTGCAAGAATCGAGTTCCTATTGTACATACATATGTATATTGCGGAACGTATCATCACTTCTATTCGGTGCTGTTCCCCGTGGGCCTCAAATCTGAACCGATTGGATCACTAGCAAACATACTATGTACCTCTACAAAAAAAAATTGCTAAATGGCTAAACTACCTTCTCCAAAAACATCACTTTATTCGTTGACACTAGTTGGCGAATATGTCCATAGTGACAACTTTATAGACACTGCAGATGCCCAACCATCACTGAAGCCGAATGAGGACATCTTTCCATCTTCTCTAGAGCTGGGGGATTAACTGTAGTTTTTTGACGATTAAAGTTTTCTCATCGTGAACATTTTTCGTCCGTAAAGTGAATTTTTCTTATAGCTGTTTGTGTGCCACTAACCTCTTCGCCGTTGTGACTCTAATTTAACTTAAAGTATTTGTTCTGCATTGTCGAGTGCTTCTGTGGTATGTTTTAAGTGCACAGTCTTCAAAAAAAAACATAGTTCTCGAGGAGATTTTCGTCTGTCGTGCTTTAATCTTCTGTTTTGATTTTTTGCGAATCTTCTGTCACAGCTTTAACAGAAGATTTCTGCGAGTTTTGTGTGGTCGACTAGTTCTAAGTGAGTCGCTTATAAATTATATTTTTTTTTTGTTTTAAATGATTTAAAATATGTATATAAAAGCTTGACCTGTGCAGCACTTGTACATATGTACATGTAACGCTTTCAGAACCTGAGTCTCTCTGCAATTTTTGTCACGGACTTGAATGGGTTAGTGTAGATACTATCGAAATATGATTTTTGAAAATCTTTACTTTGGTATCGAAACATGGTACCACTTGGCTGGGGTTGATAGCAAGAGTACTCGTGGGTACCAGTGGGTTGTTGTGTGTCTTTCCATATTTATGTAACAGCTTCTTATTTTTTGTTATATGAACTTATGCATAACGAGTTTTCCCCTTTTTACGGTACTGCTGCTGCTCCGGTTAAGGGATTGACTTATGTCGGGAACGGCTTATCGAAAGCAAGCACTCATCGTAATATTTAAGTTTTGCTTTTGCCTACACAAATGTTTTTTTCTTTCTAAACTAAATCCGCGAAATTGTTTTCTTGTGAAGAGATAATGTGTATATATAGTTTCTTGCTCTTGGAGGCATACTCAGCGCATTACCGAGTAGTTCGGTGATGTCAGCACCAATTTTACATATCATTTCCGTCCCTATGTGTACTACATGCATTGTAAACTACTGCGTGTGGAATAACCATTCGTCTTTATCTGACTAGCGATGAATAGATGATTGTTGGGGCGACAATATTAAAGAAGGCCCAGTAGATAAATTTGTACCTAAGGTCTGCGCCGGGAATTCTAGTAGTTGAGGGTTGCCCTTTGAAATTGCATTAGTTTGTATTATTAATAGCAACACTAAAGCGCTTGAAATATTGACGGATATTTGACCCGAAGTTAACTTTTATGACAGAGACTATATTAATAAGCAAAACAAGCAACAATATGGGGATTCAAAATTCGCACGTAGAGAACCCAATATAACCTCAAACAGTAACTGTTTGGTGTATTGCGGATTGACGCCGTGTGACCTTTTTTTATGGAGAACTGTTAAGGACAGTTGTTACTCTATTGATTTACCAAAAACTACCGCTGTTAAGAAAAACATCCATCGAGCTATTCGCTAATCGACAATGTACTAGAAAAATGGGTGAATAAATTTCACCTAATGTACATATGTATGTGCACTAAGCATCCAAATTTTGAATACCACTATGTTTACAAAATAATACGTGAATGTTGTTATGTATATGTTTGTTGTAGGGAATGTACATACATATAACTTCTTAAGCTAAAAACTTCAATTTCATTGTTTTTTTGTTCAGCAAATCGCCTGGTGCTGTAAATATGCTAATTTCAACCGGTTAGCCTTGGGAATAACATTCATTGTTACGGTACCTTTTTCAACAAGCAAGTCATGCAAACATAAGACCCCATAATGTATGATTACTAACAAAATATCTGTAGCGTTATGTTCAAGGTTGCATGCGGCAACTTGATTGACATCAACCAATTCACAATGAAAATTGTTTAAATATACGCTATTCTACTTTTTAATTAATGTCGGTATATACGATGTTGTTTAATACTTTCCACTCTCATTGATTCAATACGAAAAGAATGATTGTCGTCCTACTTAAAATAATCTCAGTGCTTGGAGAGTAATATAGATAAACGCTTGTGTTTTTATAATTGTTTACCTTCTGGCTGCCGATCCTAAATGGTACATTCGCTTGATGTTCTTATCTCGCAAAGCTGAAGCGTGCAATAATGATACTTCGTATGCTATATTAGCATCATTCAACTTAAAAGAACAACAAATTCGTTAATTTATATCAAAATTATTGTGTAAATTGCTTACCTTTTTGCAGTCACTAACATGTATCGGTTCACCATTTCTAAATGCACCCTGTCCCTTGATGGCAGTGTAGATATTTTTCAACACTGGATTAATGACAATTCCCAACACAACTTCTTTATTGATAGTTAAGCCGATTGATACGCAAGTATGTGGAAGCATTTTAATGAAATTCGAAGTTCCATCAATTGGATCGATTATCCATGTTGGTGCGTCAGTCAACACAGATGCATTATCACTCTTTGAGGTTTCTTCTTCTGCTATGAATTTGTGATTTGGATATACGGCTGATATTTGATCAATTAAGTAATTTTCTATTTTATGATCATATTGTGTAACTACATCGTAAAAATCTGATTTAATATCGATATTTTTTCTACTGTAATATCCCTCCAATAATATCTCTCCAGCTTTAATTGCTAACGGCTGTATGAATGAGAAAAGCTCTTCAATTTGTTTGCTTTGCTCCGAACTTGATTTCACAGACATTTTGATTGTTGGAGTAGAAAACCCAGACTAACTTGTTTTCACTTGATTCTACCACTTTATAGTAATTAAGCGATGGAGTCGCTTTATACATATTTAATTACTTTATTTGTTATATTGGTGTACATTTCGAAAATGTATGGAGTTTGTTTATGTTTGACAAAAGTTTTTGATTTATTTCTTGCTGCGGATAGAGTAGCTTTTTTTACTTTGCAGTAATATTTAGTAAAACAAATGCTCGATAAACTTTAATGAAAGTAAGAATTTTTTATCCAAAGTACATTAAATAAAATAAAAAGAACATCTCCTTATAACATCAGCTTAGTATCGAAAAGCTATCAATCAAAATAGAGGGCTTGATAATGAGAGGAATGTTGTTTTTTATATCGACATTGTAAGGCGGTTATGATTCAATTCAATTCACTTTATTAGTAAATTCGTGTGCATGAACACAGAAGTCTTTTATAGTATTAACTAATTATGTGCCTCGTATTTATGTATATATGTATACGTAAGTACATATTTTCAAACAAGTATAATAAAAAAGAGGATGTAGTGGATAGTTAGCGGTATGTTATGATGTCAACTTTGAGGGAAACTGCCCAATCGAAAACAACTGTTAAAAAGTGGACAGTCCAATTCAAACGTGAGAGCGCGTTGAAGGTGACCAACGCTGTGGAAGACCATCAACCACAACTTCAGAGCGAAACATCGAAACAAATGTGTGTCTCGATCGTTGAAAACAGCACATTAGAGATAAGGGTGATAGCTGATATCAGCTGCATCTCGTTCTTGTATGAACAAACAGAAAACATTATTCAAAGGACTTAGATTCTCCAAACTTTCCGCAAGATACATAGGTTCCGAAACTGCTTTCAGTGGAACAAAAAAGCAATCGACTAACGATGTCTCGCAAGTGTTTTTTTTACCCAGATTTAAGTTAACAGATAAGATCTGCATTCACCACGATACCATTGAGATCAAACAATAATCAAAAGAAAATGGAGAAAATCTGGATTCCCAGCCTTTAAAAAAATCTTAAGTTTGATTATCGGCGGTGGTATAAAGTAATGGCATCGATTGGTACAAAGGGTACCATCATGGTCAATCACCCTTCCGACAGTCTACTCTGATCGTTACTGCGGTGTTTTGCATTCGCTGCGAAAAGAAATAAAAAAAACCGTTCAAGAATATTGAAGAAAAAAGTTTTGTTTCACCCGGACAATGCACGGGGAAAATGCGTCGCGTCAAACTATCACCGAAATCTATAACTGCGAGTTTGAATTACAGCCGCTGCTGATGGTAAATGGTTTTAGAGACAAAAAAAAAAAATAGTGTTTTTCACTTAAAGGAAAACATTTAACTCATTTCCAGTTGCATTTTCAAAGAAATACGCCACAATCACTCCACCAGCCCAAATTCGTCAATTTTGCTTATTTATGTTGGTAATGAGTTAGAAATGTGCCTCGTTGTCGTCGATAAAACTGATGTTTTTAGCAAAATCGTCGTTTACTAGCTAATTTTCCAGCCACCAATTAACAAAATTTCTTCGTTTAAAATGGTCTTCTGGTTTGAATTCTTGAATTAGTTGGATTATATATGAACGTTAATTACGCGAACGCATAAGTGGCTATTGATCCCAATCGAACCAGTTTCCTTATTTTTTAAACTAATCTTCGAATTGATGACTCATTCGGAGCATTATTGCAACTGAATATATCAATATTCTCCATTCTACTGAGGTGTAACAATAATGACGCATTGTTCTCTCGTGTAGGGCTCCATATTTACTAAATCGCAATATTTCCATTATCGGGACATCCTTTCGTTAATCGGAAGAAAAATGTTACACAATTGAGAACTTTAAGTCAAGTGCTAAGGGCTCAAGTCGGCTACTATACGCATGTACATATGTATGTATGTTCATGTACATATACCTACATACGACTGAGTCTTCGACTGTATTTTACTTTATTTTTGCACACAAACTCACTTAGTTAATAAGGAAAACTTATTTGAATAATTGAATAATATTAGAAAGTGAAGAACTGTATTGCAAATTGGTTCGTGCAACTCATAAATTAAATTTTAATTGTACTTTCAGGGTCCGCCAACACCCGGCCAACCGCCTTCGGGAGGACCAGGACAAGAAAATCTAAGTGCGTTACAGAGAGCAATCGATTCAATGGAGGAAAAAGGCTTGCAAGAAGATCCTCGCTACTCGCAACTTTTAGCACTTCGCGCTACATCTAAACATCAGCATTTTACTGGCAATCAAGTGAACATGCTACGAACTCAAATTACGGCCTACCGTTTGTTAGCTCGAAATAAACCTATCTCAATTCCATTACAACAAATGCTTCAACAGCAACAGCAGCAACAACAACAGCAGCAGCCTCCACAACAACATCCATCACAGCAACCACCGCAAGGTCCGCCTCAGCCTCCAAACTCTGGTCCAGGACCGCAATCTCAGCAGAATGCGACAGTTCCTGGCGTTCGTCAAGATGGTACACCGCCACAATGCCCTACACCTCCAAGTAGCCCATTCCAGCCCGGAGTTAATAAAATGGGTGGTCAACAGCCAATGCAGCCACCTATGCAGCAGCCTCCGCCTGATCACTCAATGCCTAATGGTGCAAAACCGCCTATGATGGGTGGGGGACAGCCACCTATTTCTAGCCCAATGCAAGCAACTATGGCTCAGGGTAATAGACAAATGCCGCCTGGAATGCCGATGCAACAAGGTCCTCCAGGACCAAAACCAGCAGCACAGCCGCCACAACAGCCAATGCCGAAGCCAAATCGAGTAACAACAGTGGCCAAACCAATCGGTCTCGATCCCATAACATTGCTACAAGAGCGTGAAAACCGCATCGCTTCAAGAATTTCGCTTCGAATGCAAGAGTTACAAAGGCTACCAGCAACAATGCCTGAAGACTTACGTCTGCAAGCTGCAATAGAGTTGCGCGCATTACGCGTTCTGAATTTTCAACGACAACTTCGCAGTGAAATCGTACAATGTACTCGTCGTGATACGACTTTAGAAACCGCTGTGAACGTAAAGGCTTACAAGCGCACCAAGCGACAGGGTTTGCGTGAAGCCCGAGCCACAGAGAAGCTTGAAAAACAACAGAAGCTTGAAGCTGAACGCAAAAGACGTCAGAAACATCAAGAATTTTTGGCCGCTGTTCTACAACACGGTAAAGATTTTAAGGAATATCACCGCAATAATAAAGTACAGCTGGCTCGTATGAATAAAGCAATAATGAATCACCATGCTAATGCAGAAAGAGAGCAAAAGAAAGAACAAGAACGCATCGAAAAGGAGCGTATGCGTCGTTTAATGGCAGAAGACGAAGAAGGTTATCGCAAACTTATCGATCAAAAGAAAGACAAACGTCTGGCATTCCTATTATCTCAGACAGATGAATACATTTGTAATCTCACAGAGATGGTCAAACAACATAAAGACGATCAAAAGAAGAAGAAAGAGGAGGAAAGCAAACGTAAAATTCGATACAAAAAGGAATTGCTTGCCAGTGGCGAATACCAAGCAATTGATGAAAACTGTCTTGCAGCTGATATGCGTGTAAGCGTGATGGAGCAAGCAACCGGCAACAAATTAACTGGTGATGATGCTCCATACTTGAAGGATCTACATCGCTGGCTAGAAGCACATCCAGGCTGGGATTGGGTGGAAAGTGATTCGGAAGAAGAAGATGATGAAGAGCGACAAGAGCGTGAAAATAGAGAACGCTTTGAAAACAGGGATGGTGAAGGTAAAAAGGTGAAGACTGAAGAAGATCTGACAAAAGAGCTAATTAAGAAAGCAAAAGTCGAAGATGATGAATATCGTACCGAAGAACAAACATACTACAGTATTGCACACACTATTCATGAAAAGGTATACGAGCAGGCTAATATTTTAGTTAACGGCAAGCTGAAGGAATATCAATTGAAGGGCTTAGAATGGCTAGTATCTCTCTATAATAACAATTTGAATGGCATCTTGGCCGATGAGATGGGTCTGGGTAAAACTATTCAAACAATCGCTTTGGTAACTTATTTGATGGAACGTAAAAAAGTGAATGGCCCCTTCTTAGTTATAGTACCGCTGTCGACCCTACCCAATTGGGTGTTAGAGTTCGAGAAGTGGGCGCCATCCGTTGCAATTGTTAGTTACAAGGGAAGTCCACAAGGTCGTCGTGTATTGCAAAATCAAATGCGAGCAACAAAGTTTAATGTACTCCTTACCACCTATGAATATGTTATTAAAGATAAAGCCGTCTTGGCAAAGCTTCAGTGGAAGTATATGATTATTGATGAAGGACATCGTATGAAAAATCACCACTGCAAGTTGACACAAGTCCTCAATACACATTATACGGCTCCTTATCGTCTGCTTTTGACTGGTACTCCATTGCAAAATAAGTTGCCCGAGTTATGGGCGTTGCTTAATTTCTTGTTACCGTCTATATTCAAGAGTTGCTCCACATTTGAACAATGGTTCAATGCACCATTCGCAACAACCGGCGAGAAGGTCGAATTGAATGAAGAAGAAACTATTTTGATCATTCGTCGTTTGCATAAAGTGCTGCGTCCATTCTTGCTTCGTCGCCTTAAGAAGGAAGTAGAACACCAATTACCCGAAAAGGTCGAGTACATTATAAAGTGTGAAATGTCCGGATTGCAGCGCGTGCTATATAAGCATATGCAAAGCAAAGGTGTTCTGCTTACAGATGGTTCGGAGAAGGGAAAACAGGGTAAAGGTGGTGCAAAGGCTCTGATGAACACTATTGTGCAGTTGCGAAAATTGTGCAACCATCCGTTCATGTTCCAGCATATTGAGGAGAAGTATTGTGATCATATTGGAGGTCATGGAGTTGTTTCTGGTAAGCAAAATAAGTTTTATCATTTTGAATTCTAATTATAAGTCTTTAAAAATTTCGCTTGAGATCATTGTTTTTTTTTTTTTTATAAAAATAACAAGACGGGTTCATAACCAGATGTTATTTATTTTCGATGGCGGTACAGGATGGACAAGAATTGCGTTTCAGTCTCCAGCTGTTACTTTCAGTACGCCAAATAAAATGAAGTCTCCATCTTCTTGCGCGCCAATCAGAAAGTTAAATGAACATTTTCTTCGTTGTCCCTCTCGAATTAGAAGAAAACTCTCAGCGGCAGAGTATCGCTTCACAAAGAGAATGTGTCCTCTATTGTTGCACAGTGGTTCCACTCTCGAACAAAGGCGGTCATAATGACTTGAGGACTGAAAAACAACTAAAATTATTTGAAATTATAGAGTAATTTGAGGGCGCTGCAATCCGTTTTGCTCTATCACGCCACGTTTTCGAGATACGCTATAAGGGTATAATAATAAGAACCGAAAGTTTTGGCTATTTTTATTTCGAGCAAGGAAATCACTTCATCCGAGAGAACACATTTTCTTTTTTTAGGTAATTTTCTCAAACTTGTAATTAAAGGATTAGAATTCAAAAGAACTTGATGGAATAAATCTGTGTTACAAGCTTTTCGCGAAATTTTGTCTTATATGATCGCGTGAAAAAATTTGAAGTTTTTATTTGTTGCCTTGACAGCCTCTTCAGATAATTCTGCTATTGATAATAGAGCATAATTAAGTATATCCGAACTATGTACCAACACTTTGTGAACTGAACTAAGGAGATTGTACCACGATTATTCTTGAATAAATAGTCTGGCTGTTTTCAATGCGATTTTTTTTTTTAAATTTTCGCTATCTACCTATGTATGTCGTAGCCCGGAAGACAAGGTCATTAGAATTGTATAATATCGCTCAATAATGTTCTTATCAATTCCGGTAATTTCAGCAGAAATGGAAGTGTTCCAAAGAATGTCCTGGTTGTGTTTCCGTCATTAGAAGTTCCACTTCCGCCACTTGGCGATCTATCAATGATAGGCCATGATTTCTGTTGAAATTTATCCTGAATGTATTTCTTTCTTTCTACAACATCGGTCGGTTTTTTACAAATATAATCGATTGATCCTTCAATTCTTTAGAATTCTCATTTGGAACTTAATTGAATGATTCGAACAGTACTTCTTATACGGAACAGGAACAAGCCCTTCACTTTCAGAAGCAGATACTCAATGTTGAAGCACATACATTTTACTAAAAGGGCATTTTGTAAGAGTGCCTGAAATAAAAATTATTAGAGGTATAGTCGCTGAGAGCTCAATTAAAAGTGAATCAGCAAATTTCCGCAGCTGATTCTATTTGCATCAAAAATTAGACAAATTAAACTTTCTGAAAATATGTATATAATTTGTTAGGGGGTCGCGGAGGGAACACAGTTAAAAGTTTAACACAACGCACAGAACGCAATTTTATTTGAATTTTTTTTCAGCCCACTTGCACAGCGCCACCACTCTTACCTTTACGCATATTATGGATAATAATAATAATTCCATTATAAAAAAAAATTGTCTGCACAATTGTCTTGCAATGAGATCACTTTGGAGATGAAAATCAAACTTTTTTAACATAACGTATAATTTGTTTTCCTCATTTCTATTAACCTTGGGTTGTTTTCAGCTCATTCAAATGTTTTTTGGCGAAAAATTACACAATGAATTTTTCAACTTTTGGCGTACGGTGGTACCACTGTGCGTTAGTCAACTTCGTCGTATACCATCAACGCAGGCAAGACTTTAATGGTCAATAAATTTCTCCAAAATGTCTGATAATACGGTTACCGATCCTAGAAATTCGAAATCCAATTGCTGGGCAGCTGATGTGGAACTTTGCGCCACCGCGCTGAAACCAAAGCCAAAAAAAATCAATTGTTACTTAACAATTGTTGTATTTTTAAGTAAGGAAGGCCAATGCCAGCAGTTCAAAAACCCACAGCAAACAGTCCTCTTTGGGGAAGTATTAGTTTCTCTACGACTGTGTGTGGGTTTTTTGAACTCCTAATCCTACAATTTTGCTTTTGCGTTTTCTTGCGAAATAAAAATGAACTTCGCAAAGATGCTTGTGCAACCAAAATTGATGCTGAAAATACTGCCTAAATACATTCACTTCATATTGGTGATTAGTTTTTCTTCACTATTGCCATCCGTAAACTCTACTTACTCTAGCAGCGTTAACGCGTTGAGTGTCAGATATTTATGGAACTCCAAGGGAGAGTTCGGCATATTTTCTTAATGTTTTTGAGAAAAATTCGTTTATACCTAATATCTGATGTTTAAATTATTGTTCTTTTTATTTTTAGGTCCTGATCTATACCGTGTATCGGGAAAATTCGAATTGCTAGATAGGATTCTGCCAAAATTAAAGGCTTCAAATCATCGAGTTCTACTCTTCTGTCAAATGACACAATGCATGACTATTATCGAAGATTACTTAGGTTGGCGTGGATTTGGATACTTGCGTTTAGATGGTACCACAAAGGCCGAAGATCGTGGTGATCTTTTAAAGAAATTTAACGCAAAAGACTCTGATTACTTTGTGTTTTTACTATCAACACGTGCTGGTGGATTGGGTCTAAATCTTCAAGCTGCCGATACTGTTGTAATTTTCGATTCTGATTGGAATCCGCATCAAGATTTACAAGCTCAAGATCGTGCTCATCGTATCGGTCAACGAAATGAAGTGCGTGTACTTCGTCTGATGACTGTCAATTCGGTTGAAGAGCGTATTCTAGCGGCAGCACGGTACAAGTTGAACATGGACGAGAAAGTTATCCAAGCCGGTATGTTCGATCAGAAATCTACGGGTACCGAACGTCAGCAATTTTTGCAGACCATCCTTCACCAGGACGATGGCGAGGAGGAAGAAGAAAACGAGGTTCCCGATGATGAAGTAATAAACATGATGATAGCTCGCAGTGAAGACGAGTTAGAATTATTTAAAAAAATGGACGTTGATCGCAGGAAGGAAGATCAGGTGATTCATCCTGGGAAAGATCGTCTTATCGATGAATCTGAACTTCCCGATTGGTTAACTAAAGACGATGACGAAGTCGAAAGGTGGCATACTTACGAAGATGAAACTATTCTGGGTAGAGGATCACGTCAACGCAAAGAAGTAGATTATACAGACAGTTTAACCGAGAAGGAGTGGTTAAAGGCGATTGACGATGGGGCTGAGTTTGAGGAAGACGATGACGATGATCGTGATTCTAAGCGAAAGCGAAGCCGCAAGCGAAAGAGTCGCAAAGATGATTCTGATGATGATTCACTTATAATGATGGCTAAACGCCGTAAGCAACCAGTAGATAAACGTCTGAAGAAGCAAATGCACAAAATTATGTCCGCTGTAATAAAATACACCAACGAAGATGGTCGTACATTATCGGAGCCATTCATGAAACTGCCTTCCCGACAGCGGCTACCTGATTACTATGAAATAATTAAAAGACCCGTAGACATCAAAAAAATTCTACAACGCATTGAAGACGGTAAATATTCTGAGTTTGCAGATTTGGAGAAAGATTTCGTTCAACTTTGCCAGAACGCTCAGATATACAATGAAGAAGCTTCTTTGATATACATGGACTCAATAGAATTGCAAAAGATATTTTCTGCGGCGCGGAATCGCATTTTAAATGCAGCCGAACTGGGTTCCCCTGATCAATCAGAAAATGAGGATGACGATGAAAACACGGACGACGATGGCGGATCATCTGTTAAAATGAAATTGAAAATAAATAAGGGAGCTGGCAGCTCAGGAAGTGTACCAGCGACACCAACGCCTGCATCTAGTGCTTCTAATTCGAATTCGTCGACTGCTAAGAAATCGACTCGACGGAAACGTTCTCAGAAGAAGTACACAATATCAGAAGATGAAGATGATGATATGGACTAGGCAAAGCGAACAAGCATTTCAAATGCATAATGATCTGCAAATTCAATTAGTTTCAAATGTACAATAGAGTATTTCATGCTTTTTCTCTTCGATATTCATGGTTTTTATTTGAGATACATATATACACATGTACTTGTCCTCTTCTATTCTATTCTACTTTATCCATAGCTCACTTAATATTTTAATTTTAATCTTTTAATAATACTATATTAACTTTAAAATTTATTTGAATAATGAATCGTTGGCATGAGTAAAATACAAATAAACAAAGATAGCCAGTGTTTCTTAAATCTGGAATATGTTGTCAGAATCATTAAGAGTAAAAAGTAACCTATTCGGGATTATTATAGATAAAATCTTCATTAAAATGTGTTTTGATGTAGAGAACAATAAAATAAATATATTTAAATGTACTGTTCGTGGTTTTCCTTCAAGCATACCAAAAACTGACATTAAAAAACTGTTCTTTTTAATTTAAAAACGCATTTGTTTTTCCACGTAATCCTGCTTCTGTTTCTCCAATGAACGGATTCCGGAAGGTCTGCAAAATACCTATCTCCGACTGTTTTAAGTTAAGAAGACTGGCGGAGAATTCGTGAGTTATAAATTTATTAACCTTTTGAAGGTAATCAATAAAAATAATTCCTTTGCATCCCAGAAACCACTGAGTATGACCTTTGCGAGAGGTCGCCTTTTTTAGTGCAGAGTTTTCGGTTTTAACTAGTAAAATGCATGTTTCCTTCCTTATTAACTCAACTAAAGGGTGTTTAGTCGACTTGTAGTGCTATGTATACCCTATTTAATATAAAGGGACTTGAAACGATTCTTAATTTTTTCTTTATAGGGTGTTAAAATTAAAAACTTATTAGTTAGAAAATGGAAGTCTTCCCCGATTTCGATGAAATTTTAATACGTGATAGCAGTAATTTTTCTGAAAATTTTGATTTTTGACTGTTCTCTAATAAACTTAGCCCCAGCCGTCTGCCTGACAGTTGTTGCCATACCCTTACCGAAGCGAAGAAGTCGCGTGAACATCTAAACCATTCCGGAAAGTGAAATCTAAATATACTTCCTCGATTAAGACAGGCCAAAGAACTTCTAGGTAACTAGAACTGGAAAAAAAGTAAGATATGTTTAATTTTTAACAAGAACTGTCTGTGCATCCTTACAGGCTTCCTCACGGGTCACTGTAGACTTTAGAAGCACTTCAGGAAACTGGGTGTAGAGCATCGTGGAGACTGCCGATTTTGCTGGGATGTTGAGGAAACCCCAGGTCACCTTCTAAAGGA
Organism: Blera fallax; assembly: GCA_946965025.1. Taxonomy (NCBI): domain Eukaryota; kingdom Metazoa; phylum Arthropoda; class Insecta; order Diptera; family Syrphidae; genus Blera; species Blera fallax. Next base: position 25,875,206 of record OX337245.1, read on the forward strand.
ATATGGAGTTGGGAACGATGCCAAAACTGGACATTGCTCTGTGTAGCCCTTGGTTTTTTTCCAAGACCTGCCACAGTGTGAATATTTTGTCGATAGTGGACTTCATTGGCCTAAAGCCACTGATATGAACCCATCAAGTTGTTGACACACGGGAACTCCGAAGACGAGCTTAAATGTTGTATAAGTGTTCAAGCAGAACTATACTTGAACAAATCTTTTTTCTTCAACGACTTTCTTGATTATTTCGGTTACATAGTTCAATTGTAGAATGCTAATTACTACTTACGAAACCTGAACTATTGATCAGGGATAAGATGTTTTTCTTCTATAGAGCTATAATCACCTAAGTAATATCACTTCACATACTTTGGGCATAATTGTTTAAATAGTGCAATTAAAACAAAATAAATAATTTCGGAAAGCGACAATAAAATAAGTATATTGACTTTTCATATGAAATTTTGAACATTTGACTTGACATTGCGTAAAATGTCTAACTAAACACTAACAAACAAATACAAATATAACTATGAGTTGAACAATCTTATAGAAATATGAAAAGTGACAAATTTCACAATCTTATTTAAACAGGTGTATCTCATCATCCACATGTTAACTTTAATTAATTTAAGTATCAGTCAAAGTCTAGATGGTGGCAGGAAAAATGTAAAATCCGACCTCCGTTTGGCAAACGTGATGCAGCCTGAGGGATTCTCATGCAACATCTTAATTACTTTAATAAACGAACAGGTTTAAAATAAGTAATAGAAGAAATCATCCAGAGAAAATTCGTCATCACTGTCTGTAAGGTTGCGCATCGCTATTTTATGAGCATTCGTGTAAAGATCATTCAAATCAGGTTCCTCATCTGAAAATAAATTTTTCTTCTTCTAAAAAAAAAATTTATACATAGAAAAACAAATTTTTAAGCATACCTTTGAACTTCTGCTTGCGTGCCAGTCGTGATGACGATAAAACTGCTTCATCTGCTATATCAACTTCATTCTGCTTTGACCTACTCGAATACCTTGTTGTTGGAACAAAGAACCAATAGGACTTTAATATTGTGCGAAGTCCTGGCATTTCTTTTAGCTCCGCTAAAAGATTGGGCTGTTTGGCAAGTGCTTGAAATGCTCTCAATTGTAGACATTCCATTTGTGATGTGGAATTTATAAGACGAATAGCAGATTTGGCGGCAGTCGAGCATACCATGGGATATATTTGAATATTTGGGTCAATAGGTATGTTTGTGTATGCAACTCCAAGGGATCGACGATTGAGGAAAAATTCTAAGTGTCCACGTGTTAAATCTAAGTAAATACCAACAATACATCCTTGCGAAAATTTGTTCCCGTATGCGACCTGTTCGCCATTGTGTTGTTTCATACCATTGTATGAAAATCCCCATGATTGGTTGTTTGTTCCTAATGCAGAAACGAAATGATGTTTGAATTGGTCCACGTTTACTTTTTCTGTTCCTACTCCGAACATCTAAAAAAAAATAAAAAAATAAAAAATAGCTGTATAATGGTCTTATCTTTTAAATGAAAACATATTCAAAATGAGTGCAACACAAATTATAAAAATTTAGATCACAGCCACAACATATAGTGAAAAATCAATCAAACTACAGAGTGTGGGGACTATTTGAGAAAATATATGTTCAGTGATGGTGTTGATCGCGTTGATAGATGGGGTTTAAGTTTTTTCTGGGTACAATATCAGATAAATAGATAACATAAGAAATTAAAAAACCACACCGTTATTGTTGCCATATAAGCAGACTACAGTGATTTGGAAATCTCGATGTTAGTCTTATGCTGTTTACATAGTCTCCAGATGTCCCCCGTGTGATACACACGTATTTTTTTTAAATTGTAGGCAAAACATGAGACAACATAGTAGAAAAGTACTGATTTGGGCCCCTTGTAATTGCACTCAAGAAAAAATGGTGAAATAAAATTACGCGTGGATTATCGAGTGTCAAGAGAGATACTAGGCAGAAACATTTTTACAGTTGAAGATAAAAGTGTAGGTACCGGGAGTTCCAAAAAGCAGCAGGAGTTGGCGGCCAACATAGGTAGCTGTTTAAAACATCGTTCCTCAGATATTTACGGCAATACCTGTTGCGCAGTCTTGCAATTACTCTTACACGCTGACAATATTAACACGGTGTGATGTCAATGGCTGGCACCTTCGTGCGTAATAAGGCGGAAGTGACGAAAACTGGTTTAGGCAAAGAATTACACCTAGCACCAACCTCAAGGACATAATGTCGTTCTCGACAGAGGTAGTTAGTGACTTCATCTACATCGACATAAGCTCCGCTATCAACTCAGACTGATGTCGTTGTCACAAACTAAACCGACTCTACACAAGTCTTTAATCACCTCCGTTTTCCAACCTTGGATTGCCATACTGCAGGCATTTGACTATAAATCGAGCGGGCTGGAGGGACGTATTGGTTGTGGCCCAGTTCCACTCTGGGCTGCAAAGCCATCTAAGAAGTATTTAGGTATCACGAGAGTGTTTATCAAGTGTTGAGGTTGTTAAATACACCACGGATACGAACAAACGTCAGTAAATGGCAATTCTTTGTGGATAATGTGATATTTCTGGAAATCTTTGTGTTGTGAGGAATAGGTCAGGGCGGGAAGCTAATATTTAAAAAAAAAAAAAAATTGTTTGTTCATCTTTGGATTACGCGTGACCAATATACCCCATTCAGCAATGTGGAGTTTATTAGATTTTTGTCCCTTTTAAAGAAATACATATACTTCGACGAACATACATATAAGGTGTTGTACATACATACATATGTATGTATGGATTAGGAAAGCAATTAAGTTTACTGGGTTGAATTTTAAGTAACTGTCTTGACAAAAATGTTCATATTTGAAGATTTCTCTTCGTCATTTATTGGGGAGCCTGTGGTTTTTGTTACATTGATTTAATTTCTCACTGTAGTCGAAAATACAGAACCTAAAATTGTGTGTTCACATAAAAAATACATAACGAGTAAACTTGAAAAAAAAGCTGTATGACGTTCTTCTTCCTTCCCCGTCTTTATCCCTGTCTATAATTGGTTGGCTCATCTTGTTCAAAGATATGCATACATAGATACATGTATATTTCTTTAAGTGGTCTTTTTGTTCCATATAGAACACTTGATTATGTTCTCCACTTCATCCACCCGACATTTATTCCATTAGTACATTAACACTTATGTTGTATTTTAACTGATATATGATCCGAGATATTTGAACTTTAAATGAAGATAAAGATAGTGTTATACATATATATAACCATAACCAATTTACGAGTAACTAAATATGATATTAAATATACACGATAATAAGTTACATACATAATACAATGCAATGCATTACAATGAATAACAATGTATTGTGGTTGAAGAAGGCTTATCATTTTGCTTTTATTTTTTTGTAAATCATTAATAAAAAGATTAGGTAATAAAAGAAGCCTTCACATGGAATTAGTTGTTGACAGAACACAACAAATATTGTGAGTTAAAATTCGTAACGTACTATAATTATTTTCGTAGTAGATGTCATCAAGAATTATAATCATCAATATTCTAACATCATATGTAAACAAGTATCTACATATGTATGCATAAACAATGTATTTTTTTTATCTGGTTTTCGAAAATAAAAGCAATAAAATTATTGTAAAGATAAAAAAAACAACGACGTAAATATATAAAGATTTTTAAGTGCAATGAGAAAAACTTTGGGTATAGTAGATCAAAACAAAAACAAAACTGAATGTTTACGTCAAGCGCAACCATCCCCAGAAATTGTATTTTTTTCTCAATGATAAATACAAGTTTAATCTGCAACCAATCATTTATTTTCTGCAGATCTGCATGTAATGTAAAAGATGTCCCAATTAGAGCGCGGAATTTAGTTTATGAATTACATACACGCATTTATTAAAGAAATGATTATAATTTTACTTTATTCTAAAATGTCAGCCAAATGCGCTTCAAGGCTCTGTTCGGAAACTTTTGATGAAATTTTACGTGACATCGTTGTATAATTGTAGCAATTATCCACATTGGATCTCCACCTTAAGCTCAATAATTGTTTGCGATTAATTGGCATGCACATGTAACTTAAAAAAAAATCACAAAGAAAGAAATAGCATGGTATCAAAACACATGTTGATCACACATGCCATTTCTCATGCCTGGATTGCACAGGTCTTGCGGTTAGCAGTTATCATCATTCTGTACTGCAAAAGTAACCACATTTTCAAAGTACCTGCAAACTACTCTACCAGCTCAAAAGCCATAAACTGAATCACTTTTGGGTTCTAAGTACCCCAAATTCGACAATTTTGCTAAGTACAAAAATTGATTTTTTGTTAAGTATGTGAAGATTATCAACAATGATAATTCTTTCCACTTAAACAAAGGCCTATTTAAAAAACACTACGTCACCAGCCGGCAGGCAAGTCTTTCTTCCATTAGTCACAATTTCAACCAAAATTAAAATGCGTTTGCAAAAGAATAGAAATTTTTGCACTTATTGAGACACCTTTTATGTTTTTTTTATCTCTGAGGATGTCAAATGTGGGCGTTTATTTGCAAGTTGTTTGAGCAAGATTCTGTCATCGGCAAAACTTAAAATCTCATTTTTTGAACTCAAAAGATTATTCATATTTGAGAAAAAATAAATTCAATGAAAGAATGAAATGAAATTCAATGAAAGTCGATACACGCCAGCACTTACAACAAAGGGACCGAAAGACATACCATTGACTTTAACTTGAAACGATCCTTCCTGAAAAAAGTTTTTCATTCATCCTTACAGTTATTGCATCGGTCCATGGGAATCAAGTTTACTTAGTTGGGCTTTTTTGCAGACTCGGTCGAACGCTTTTAAGATGCAGCATAGTAGCTGATGGTCCTCTACATACTTTATTATTTTAGAGTTAATGCCTTTTCATAGACTTTATATACCATATATAGTAGGGATAAGAGTACGGTATACATAAGTATATGCTGGAGGAATTTTTCCTTCTTTTTTTTGAGGATTAATTCAATGCGAAAAGTTTCCTGTGATAAATACATAGAAAAAATCGGCAAGAATATTAGTTCCAAATCCTTTTTCTAATCTAGATGAATAAGAGTACGCCGAATCAAAACAAGATCTTAACTTCTGTCGATCTCTGTACTTCCGGTATAGTTAGTAGCTCTACTTGTGTCGAATTGCCTGAAAACATTTTTGCCAAAACATCTGGGTTTCAGAGTTCCGCATTTAGTGTTTCTGGGATTCGAACCTCGAACCTCCCGCTCAGCGATCCAACGCACTAACCACTTAAACCACGGCGCCCACAAAAACTACATACGACACTTAATTCTCATTGTACAAGTTGACAATCCCATAAAATGCGTTGCGGTGTGTAAACTTAACGACATAGTAAGAAATTGTAGCCTTCATAAAACGCTAAGAAAACTTGCATGTAATTTACATTTTAAAAAGGGTCTCAGTGGTGCGCTCATGCTGTCTCATTCAATCACTGAATCTGCTTGTTCGTTCCGTGTTCAATGGTAAACCCATTAGAATCTCATTAATCCGGTCAGTTTTTTGACATGTTATGTACCTTTAGACCGCATATGTAGGATTCAACGAGTATTCAATATAGTTATGATTAGTACTGATTGATATTTAAGTTACTTCTGTGGCTCCAAAATAATGTGGCTGTGCATCAATAATCTAAGTTTTTGTAAAAACAAGATCAATGTAGGTATTGCAGAACGAAAGTATTTTACTCTAAGTACATACACTTCAATATGTGTTCGCAAGTGTAGAGGTGGACATACTTTTTATTCTGAATTAACATTTTGCTAGTGTCGCTAAACCATTAGACTTGAAGTGCATAATTACAATACAATAATTACATATGCCCAACCGTTCCATCTGCCAGTATTACTTACATACATATATAATTACATATGTACTTCGAACCTACGTACATACATATGTATACGAAAACACCATTACTCAGTGTCTTGAAATGCAATTTTAAGTATAAATTAAACCCAGTGGAATATCAACTCCTTAAAAATGATCTCAGTAGATGTAGAAATATTTTGAAATATTTTCACGCGAACCTTAATCTAAAAAATAAACAAATAAAACTGATAATTTTTGGTATTTGTTGCTCTTTGAATTATTCAAATCACAATTATCATCAACAACATGAAATGATCATCTAGTCGCAGAGGAGCAAAGAGGTTATTTACTCCAAGGCTATTTTTAGCCCTCGAAACATGGATTATTGATATTGGTCATGTTGCAAATAAAACGAATACATACAGTCCGAGGAAAAACACCGAGGCTGCTATTATCTGTTGAAACAAAAGCCGCTAGATAACAGTACCACATTAAAATTTCTGATAACAATGTGTCAAACATGTTTCTAATTGCTACTTTGCTACTCAAAAGCAATGATTTTTCAGGTCAATTGATGTTAAATGCTGCTCAATAGATTTGCATTTGTTTTTTTATAAATTGAAATAGAATGCAGTTCGCATCAAGTGCAGATCTAAATTTAAAGAGCATAGGAGAATGCTTCCGTCGTCCATTGTCATTAGTTCTCCTCTGAAATCATCGCCTAAATAAGTGCCATTCAGTACAAATCAGAATTATTGTTCTATATATCAGCTAAAAGCCATGTGGCGTTAACCCTGCATTTTTCGATGCACTGGCGCCAATACCACTGACTTGGTTACTTGTATAGACGATAAAGCGCATGACTTTGTTTACAAAGATGTGATGTGAATGGAAAGTAGGTATCGAAAACAGAATAAATTTAATTTTCTGTTTGTCTTAATAAAACTTGTTATGAATTCTGAAACTTCTAGAAGCAAATAAATAATATACAGCACTTACCACATCTGTTCCTGAGAGTATTGTTATTATCCGAATCTCCCAGAAATGCACCATTTGCGGTTTTAACGGCTTATCGCCGCGAATTATTGTCGTTCCCTGGCTATAGATTGGATGAAAAGTTACATCTGGACCCTGAATCATTGTATCTGGGTCACTCTGATCCCACTGCCATTCCATTGTATTACTATCCTCCTCTCCGCAATGACAGGCGACTAAATCCGGAATACTTCCTTTAAACGCTGTCACCACGGTACATTTCGGAAAATAGCAGTCACAGAACGGAGGAGAACGATGTTCCTGCCAATTATTGATAAAACGTCCGCCCGGCATTATTAAATAAATTCACAGTTTTGCAGGATCACCTAATATTTGGAAACGTAAACACCCACGCGTTTAGTGTTTTGCCGAAGCTATTCAGTAATTTTCCACTTCTTTAAATCAATAAACAATCTGAAGCCTCCCTTGGAGCAAAATTATTATAAACGTAAGCAATTGAAGAAGCTTCTTATCACTGACAACTGCAATCTCTATGCAGTGACTTATAAATGTGAATCGTGTGATAAAGTAATATTTTACAGTTTATTTTTTATTTTTTATGTATATAGGTGTTGGGATTGGAATAGAAAACAAACAAGGCGACAGCTGACAGGTGAAGAGAAGTGCGTAGCTGAATAAATTCGCTGAATTGATCATTTTACATGGACTCAAATATAGATGTCAGTGTACACTGTGCACAATATGAATGTCCCCCAATGCGGCGGAAATATTTTTGTAAATATGAAAAATCAGTAAGGTATTTCATGATTATTCGACAATAAATAAAAGGCCACTGCCTCAAGTTCGAAGTTCAGATCTCATAAAACACTAAACAAAATTTTTTACGGTTTCACCTCCAGCGAATATCTGACAAACGTCCAAGAGCAATAACTGCAATGAGAAAGCTGTTCAATTTGCCTTTCGGTTATGTGTACATAGCTTTAAACTGTAGACCCCTTCAATTTATGCGCACCCAACTCTAATGGTCGCGAGAAGCTTTGTACGCCCTGGAGCACAAACAGACTGTATGTTGCACCAAATATTTGCATTTTCTTCCAACTATCAAATTTGATTGATTTGTTGTTAAAGTTCTTATCTTGTCGCTCTGTTCACGCTTTTGTGAGATTCTATTTAAATTTGAGTGATGTTGATGTATCATCACTAGTTACAATGTTTTTTCTCAGGATTCCGTACGCATACATATGTATGTAGATAATGGAACCCTACTTTGAGCCGAATATACTGAAAAAAATGTCAGGTGAAATACGTTAACACAGCAATAGTACAACAGCACACAGCAATTTCGACAGCCAACAGCAATCGTCAGTTTCTGTGATGTAAAACAAATTGACGCAGCAACAGAACACGGCGATATTTTAACAAAAGTAGAACTACAAAGAAAACGATTGTGCCGTATGATTTCATGCAGAAATTTTGTATATTTAGGTGGATATGACTAAAAATTTGTCGACTCAAAATTGGTTGCTCAGCACAGTACACCAAAGCACAGTGAAACTAGAACTTATAGTAGAAACACATTGACACAGCAACAGCAACTTTGACAGTCGCAGCGAAAAATTTAGAACCAATGATTTTTAATGGAACAGAACACATTAGCACAGCAACAGCAACTTCAACTTTAGACCTAAGTTCTAAGTTCGCTGTTGCTGTTCAAATGCAACCTTGCGACGCCATTTTTCAGACCTCCCAACCTGAAAATATTTTATATCTGTCACCTCAATGATTATGTAAACTACTCGAGAGTACGACATAAATGCAACATTTTTGCATAAAGTCGTACGGCACAATCATTTTAATTTTTAATTTTACTTTTTGCTTTTCAAATAGGTACACAAGTAAGTTCTAAGATGTCAATTTTCGATGTGTGCTGTTGTGCTGTGCTAATGCGGTTCACATCACGTTAGCTGTTTTTCCCCGGCGGCTGTCAAAGTTGATGTGTGCTGTTGCTGTGTCAATGTATTTCTACTACATATTAGGACTAACGTACAAGTTGCTAATGTGTTCCGTTCTTTTGCTGTAGCTGTTAAAATTGCTGTTTCTGTGCTAATAGTAGAAACACATTGACACAGCAACAGCAACTTTGACAGCCACAGCGAAAATTTTAGAACCAATGCTTTTCAAAGGAACAGAGCACATTAGCACAGCAACAGCAAGAGCAACTTCAACTTTAGACCTAAGTTCTAATGTGTTTCAGTTATCTCAGCTCAATAATTTAAAGCTACATACATATGTATGTATATGTTATATAGCAATATTTTTTCTAAAGCTACCCTTAATGTAAAATGCATTCACACCTCAATTTTGAAAGAGGTGTATATGTAAGTCCTGGTCTTAGTCTGTACACCACATGCACACTCATGAAATCCCGGAGTGTGTCTTGATCTCTTGATCACCTATCACACATTAATGAATCATGAATGATATTTCTCAGTTTAGCAATTAAGAATTAAAGAATCGCTGTAATAGACAGCTCCTAAGTGAAGCTTCCCTTTGTGGTTTCAAATAGGTGATGAATGGTTTTTTCTTCTTCTTCGTCCATGAGGTCGGACAGTGCATCTGTAATTGATGATATGTTGACATTGTTAAAAGCGCTTTCTATATCTAAGAATCTACCCTTTTATGGTTATCATTGTAATCTATGCCACTCATGAATACGGCATGTATAAAGAAATCAAAACAAAATAGACACACTGAAACATCTACCAACATTCATCAGTGCGTTCACGTCGTGAATTTCATTCATGAGTGATCCTGGATGCACAGCTTAACGTCACGTAACAATTCTCAACCGCCGTATCAACAAATTCAAATGGTGCTTAACGTCTCTCAAAATCGGAAGACAGCTCAAATAGAAAATTAGGTACTACAAATTTGAAATTCCTTGTACTTTTTTTTACAACGAAAAATAAATATCGCTCATAAGAAAAAAAAAATGAATTAATGTGTATTTATGTGAAAAAATGATTGAATTCTGACTATAAACGTAGCCAGATTGTTCGGTGAGCATATTCGTAAGGTGACTATTACATGATCAATGCCTTCAAGTCAGTATCTTGATTGCGTGTTTATGAATACGCGTGAACCGCTTCGGAAATTTGGTGTCAAAGCAACTGCAGCAAAAAGCACCGTCCAATAATCAAAAAAATTAAAAAAATTCCCTTGGCTTGCAATTCATTCAAAAATTAAATGTGTTCACGTGTTCGCATAGATGTGAAATAATATAGCTTAGTTCAGAAAACATACATATTTTTATTTACTCAAAAGTTGTTGTTACTTAATAAACTTGATAAATGAGTCGGAAATTTGGATTAACTTTTCTCTCTATTCGTATCGAGCATATTTTGGATTTAAAGAATTCATGTCTAACAAAAAATGGTAAACTATTAGCACTATATCTAAAACGGTATCTTATATACATCAGTATGTAAATCAGTTCTTTGCGAATCTTTAGACGTGCTCTTCATTTCAGTTTCGTTCACATTGTGAGTTAACGGAGGAGTGCGAAATACTAGAAATGATTCGAAGCTTTTTTGTAACACACCATCCCAAGAGAATGAAATCGAGCCTAACAAGAGTAGCAAATTACCTGGGAACTTCAAGGTGGCGCAAAATTAAATATCCTATCGGAAGTTGTTATAATTTTTGCAAATGGCGTCGTATGTCAATCATATTTGACATTTGTGAACTAGACAGCTCCAGTATACAAACAGACAAGCAATGGAGCGCTATACTCCGCAAGAGCGTGCAATAATTGTGTCGATTTTTTTGACCAATAATCGGTCGGTGGTGTTAGCGCAGCCTGTCTAAGGAGAATATTAGACAGGAATGCGAACAGTTATCACCGGAAATCTTGCGGAAAGTCATGGAAAATGCGATAAAACGGGCACAAATGTATATCAACAATGGCGGCAGCCACTTGGCGGATATCATCTTTTCCACTTAACAGAAAAAATTTTAAAGGTCCAAATAAAGATTTCCATCACTCAAAATCATTTTTTTTTATTTAGTAAAAAAGTAATTAAAAAAAAATGGATGATTAATTTTGCGCCACCTTGTACAAGCAACTTCATTAAAGGTATGATCTAGTCCCTGCGAAGAAACTGGAGACGTCAATGATTCATTACGATGGACGATTACAAAATAACAACCACAAAATTCATTAAACATCCATCAAATTTGCGTGTCTGTGTGTGCTTTTCAGCATTTGAACTTCTGATCTGCTTTGCGCAGATAATAATTCAAATGAAATTCAATGAGTGCATGTGCAAATTGTTGAGGCAGAAGAGCGTAAGATTTTTGTGGTTCTCAGCGACGTATCCTTTAATCGGGCCGCTAGGGGCGCCACACCATTGATTTTCTCAAGTGATAGTACTATTAGTTTCACATACAATGATTGTACAAATAAATTTGGCTTGCTGAAATCTGCAGAAATATAACGGCAAAGCAATCGGAAATGGGTGCTCCAAGAGAATAGAAATCCAAAGCATCGTGGTATTTTGTACTATGTGTAAGGCACAAATTGGATATCACACTTACCGGTCGATAGCCTAAAATTATAAATTTTTAGGCTCTAATGAGGCCTAAGGCAGCGGAAAAAAATAACAACCACAACATTCAGACGTGAGGTAAAATAGTATGTAGATATTACAAATTAGCCGAGACTTACCAGCGTAGATGTCAGGAAATATTTAATAGTATTGTATATTGGACCAAGTATAAAATGCTACGTTAAGCATAGGTCTCCTACGCAGTATCATAAAATTAATTCTATTTTGGATAAAACATTTTCTTGGACTTACAACTGGTTACAGTTTTTTAGCGAACAAGCTGTACATGCTTTCTTTTCTAGACATGATGAATGGGGTAAAATTACGATTACGCCAGGCTGTATAGTATATTAATTTTGTTGCTAAGAATCAAACATTGTTTATGAAAACGTCCAATATCAGTGGTAAGAGCCAATATTCTACATTTAAATTAGCTAGCAACAAAAGTCACTTTAAAATGGTCTCGGTTCTTACCCACACCTAAAAATAAATTTGGACAATCAATTTTTGAAAGCAATTTTCCTTGATTGAAAATGTTTTGAATGCTTTTCATCATGACCAACTGGTGGTAATTTTGAATCGACAATTGATTTTTTGCTTGTTTTTTTGTTGTTATTAAAACTAAAAAATGTCAAATGTGCTTGGAAAGATCACATAACGCGCACTTCTTTGTCTTTCAACTCGGCTCTAAAAAAGCATTTTTTGATCTTCAAACTAACCATCAAATAAATAAGTTCCAAAAAATAAAACCTTGTCCTGTGCAATATGCGAACGAAATGTAAAGAAACCCTCATACTCGAATATGTATTTATTTAAGTTAATGTTTCCAGTTTCTAATAAACAAAATATTGTTGTTGGTATTTATATTTTCGAGATATATTTTGAGATATGTACAAGGTGTCTCAAAAGAAATTTTAATGCACATATTTAGTTGGTCAATAAAAAAAAAAAAGCCATTTATTGAAATTCTTTTTTTTTTTTTGCCGGATTTTTACCCACCCACCACCCCAACCCTTCTTTTTACTCATGCGACTGCCATCAATCGTTTCATCACGAGGAGGGTTTTGAATACTACAACTAAGTACAAACTTATTCAGTAGATATCTTTCGTGGTATTTTCTCTTTGTACAGGGATTTTCCAGCGAAAATCCTGTATATACCTCAAGTTGCATGGGGTTAATCTTTAGTGTGCCAAATCGGAAGGTTTCGTCCTCTGTAGTCTACGCACTATATTTCTATCGTCCAAAATCTGTAGGACGGCGTTGTTACGGTGAATCTGTATCCTCTGTTGGTGCTTCCGGGCGAAATTTTTTATTTCGTCTCTAACTGTTGGTATTCCAAGGTCTTTATGGATATCGGAATTTCTTATATACCACGGTGCATTAACAATTCCTCTTAGCACCTTATCTTCGAATTCCTGTATAATGCCTGTATTGCTTCTCTTGGTACAACCCCAAAGTTGTATGCCATAAGTCCAAACCGGTTTTAGCACTTGCTTATATAAAAGCAGCTTGTTTTCAGTATTTAGCTTGGACTGCTTTCCAGACATTTGTCTGTATTTGTTTTCGAGCTCTTGCTTTTTCTTTTTTATATGTGTCTTCCACTTTAGTTTAGCGTCGAGTGTCATTCCCAAGTATTTTGCTTCGTTTGCATACGGGATTATAACAAAATTTGCTAGGATGGGTATATTATTCTCTTTTTTGTACGTAAAATTTACGTGGATGGATTTGGTCTCGTTTAGTACAATTCGCCAGGTCTTTGTCCATGCGAATATCTCATGTATGGCTTTTTGTAACTTTTCGGTTGATTCCTCAACTGTAGCGCCCGTTGCCAATATTGCTGTGTCATCCGCAAATGTAGCTATTTGCGTACCATCTACTTGCGGTATATCTCGCGTGTACAGCAGGTATAGTGTCGGACCAAGTAGACTGCCTTGAGGCACTCCTGCCATGATTTCTTTGAATTCTGAGTATTCGTTACCCATTTTAACCCGAAATAATCGATCTGAAAGGTAAGATTTCAAAACCTGGCATAATTTTTCGGGAAGAACTTGCTGTAACTTGTATTCTAGGCCTTTATGCCATACCTTGTCAAAGGCTTGGGAGACATCAAGAAATACACTCGAACAGATCTTTTTTTCTTCTATCGCCTTTTCGATTATGTCTGTTATTCTATGAACTTGATCTATTGTAGAATGTTGACGTCTAAATCCGAATTGATGATCCGGTATAAGGCGTTTTTCTTCTATGATAGGCTGTAGTCGCTTAAGCAGAATTCTCTCGAATACTTTTGAAATTACCGGCAGTAGTGATATTGGTCTATATGATTTTTTATCAGTAGGTATCTTCCCCGGTTTAAGAATCATAATGACTTCAGCAATCTTCCACTGTCTTGGTACATATTGCAATCTAAATGCTGCATTTATTAGGTAAAGGAACTTCACTAATGCTTTTTTGGGCAATTCTTTGAGAACTAGTCCTGTTATTAGATCATAGCCAGGAGCTTTGTTAATTTTTAAATTTCTTATTTCTTCTTTGAGTTCAACCAGCGTTACACTTTTGATTTAAAAATTGTCGGATGACATCGTTAATACATTTATATTTTCGACAGATGTTTGCCCGCTGAACGGTTTAAATGTTTGTTCTAAGTGCAAGGCAAAAACTTCAGCCTTTTCTTGATCGGTTTTAGCCCATTCCTCATTATTTTTCTTTATTGGTGGTGCTTGCATTTGAGGTTTTTTAAGACCCTTCATAGCTTTCCAGAGCGAGTAGTTTGTATCTCGTTCCGCAGTCAGTCCTTCAAGGTAGGAAGAAATCTTTTTATTTTTGAATTCCCTTAACGTTTCCTTGAGTTTATTGCACAAACGATTTAAGTGCGTCTTATCTTGCGGAGCACGAGATTGTTGCCACCTTTTGCGTGCTCTCCTCTTTACTTTGACTAGTTCTATTATTTCTGTCGGAAATTTTATATCCCGATTTGTTTTATTTCTTATTTTATAGGGAGTATTGTTCCACGCGGCACTCTGAATACTTTCAATGAAATGATCGACTTCATCTTCAAGTTGATAGTGCGTTTTCAATGGTACATTCAATCTAGTTCTACTCTCTGCTTCGTTTCTGAAATTGTCCCAGTTGGTTTTATCGTTAGCTAATCTGGGAGGTTCTTGTACCTTTATCAAAGTTTCGCTTAAAACTAAAATAACTGGTGAATGATCAGAAGAAAGATCGAAACTTTCTTCAACTCTTATAAACGTATTAGAGATCCCTTTAACAATGAAGAAGTCTATGAGATCGGGTGTTTTTCTCGTATCAGTTGGCCAATAAGTGGGCTTACCTGTCGAATAAAAGTCACAGCTATATTTCATACCTGCTTTAAAAAGCATGTTACCTTTTGGTGTAGTAGATCTAGATCCCCAGAAAGTATGTTTCGCATTAAAGTCACCACCAATAATAAAGTTTGATCCAAGTGATTCAATAGTATTAAGGTAGTCGCTTAATTCCAGCTTACAGCGTGGAGGGCAGTAGATAGACGAGATATTATAAGCAAAGTGTCTATTTTTTACACGTACTGTTATTATTTGCCTTGATTCAAGTTCAAATTTAATATCTTCAGAGTGTTCAATACAATCTCTTATAAATAGAGACGCACCACCTCTGGCTCTTTCTGATGGGTGGAAAGCATGATAGCCTTTATAACCCTTTAATTTTATCCTAGAATTTCTTTCTTTCTAGAATTTCTTTTGCGTTCCATGTTACTATTTTAAGTTGTTTTATCATCTTGGAGGAAAACGCCTGCTGTATACATTATTTTAGAGTTTAATCAGTCTGTCGAAAATAAGTTTGTTTGTAGCACTTTGTTCATCAAGTTTTGCTAAAATAAGCATGAGAGGGTCAGGTGGAGAGGAGCTGCCGCTATTTTCTCTAGACGCAGCTTCGGCATATGTCTTTATCCGAGCGTTTGTCGATTTTGCTTTCTGCGCTTCTTTTTTCTCATTCGAAGGCTTTACCTTAATTACATCTGTTTTAGCTTTTTGTTGTTCTATTACCGGCTTTTCTTTCGGTTTTGGCTTTATTGGCGGTAGAGAGATTAAGTTGCGCCTCTTTTGTAGTTCCTTGGCTACGTCACATCCTCTATAATTTGCCGGATGGTTTTTTTTGCAGTTGATGCACAACGCCGGAGCTTGTTTGCTTAAGCTGCAGTCTTTTGTGAGGTGTTTACCAGCACATTTGACGCACCGCGGCTCTTTCTGGCAATATTTTTGCGTGTGATTGAATCCCTGGCATCGCTTGCACTGAGGGACTAGTCTCGTATTTTTTCTTAGGGGCTCAATTTTAACCACCATATTTAAGATAGATTTAATATCGTAAATTTGTTCTATCGTTTGTTTTTTATCAAATGTTAGCATAAAAAGAGGAAGGCCGCGCTTTACGAATGCTGTTCTTCCGCTTTCTTCTGTATTTTTCTTTTCCTTTTTTAGGATGTTGACGGCATCGATTATATTATACCCGTTGTTTTTTAAGTCCTTAATTACATCATCTTTAGAGCATGAGGCGTGGAGTCCTCTAGCTATAACTCTAATTGGTCTTTCGGACTTATTTTCATATGTGTACCATTGTATATTCTCGGAGTTCAGCTTTTGGGAAACGGTGCGATAACTATCCGAGTCTTTAACGTTGACTTTCCATACGTTGTTTCTTGGTGAACTTACTCTAAAATCCGTTGATACCACAGACTTAAGAAGGCAGTGTAATTTGTTATAATCGGTGAATCCAATTATGTTTATCGGTGGCGGTTTATGTTCTTTTTGCTTCTCAGTTTTCTCAACTGGTTTGATTCGTGAATTTTCTTTTTTGGATAATTCGACTTCGGGTGAGGAACCGGCTTTCCTTTTCTTATTTGGTCTTCTTCCTTTCAAGATCCAGTCCGTTTCCCGACTTAGTTCTTCTTCGTCGGTTTTATAGTCTTCTTTGGCTGGATTACAATCAGTATATATTGTTTGGAGTTGGGGCTCTCTTTCTTTATAAGCTTTGTTTTCAGCTTTAAGCTGAACTATTTCTATCTTCAGCTCTTGGCAAATCAGTTCAATACTGCTGAGCTTAGCACGAAGTTCCATATTTTCTTTCTCGAAGTCGTATTGTTTCGAAGCTCTTATTTCTTTAACTTCACCTTGTGATGGGTTCCTAGTGATGGAGGTATTTGATCTTGATGGTGGAGATCTATTTACCCTTACACATTTCCTAAATGGGTCACTTGAATGCAATAAATGGTCCTCCCCAGAATCCATAGGACCTCCGAAGAGGGTGGATTTTCCAGTTTTCCTGGTCTGCCACCTGGGGTAATCAATCTGTTTGTTTTGTCCATTGCCATTTAAGTTTAACTTATTAATTCTGTGCAAATAGATCAGTTAATTCTATTTGCAGTTTCAATTCAGCCGCCCCTCTGGGGTCAGACGCTGACCAGTGAGCCGCACAATATGCATCAGACGCTACTGGTTTTATGGATTTTTTTTTGTTTTAAATTTTAATTTTAATTTTAATTTTTTTTTTTGTTTAATTTGTCCTTCAGTTTCGTCTTTCAGTTATAACCTTACTGCCAAGGGTGGCTCTACCAGGAGAGCATGCTCCTGACAGCATCGCTTATAGCATCATGAAGACTACTTCTTCCAGCGGATTTTAGTCGGCTCTTACGACAGGCATACCTTACCTCAAGGCTATTCTAACCCCGACCTTGCAGGGGCAATTTTATTTTATTTTATTTGAAAAAATGTTTATTTATTATTAAACTACACAATTTCTTAAAAATGTAAATCTCTGCGTTCGCGGCACTCATTTAGTTGAACAGTAAAATTTTATCTATGCACACTTAAAGCACTTGCGCGCTTACTTGCTGAAAGGTTCGGATCGTCACGAACAGTCTAATTAACAATCTCCACGTTTTTTGCCGTTCTTGATGATCTCGGTCGCCCAGATGTTGTTTTTTTCTAAAGGTTTAGTTTTTTAAGCGACGAAAACCTCGAATATTGCAGAATCTTCTACGCACTACACTACATTCGCCGAATCACCGTTTTTATAAAACTCTCGTACGCACAACGCGCGGTCGGCTCCCGAGTCGCTCCATAGCGGCTGAACTGAACTGAATTCCAGAGCCAGGCTACTGATTGACATACTGCCCGCGCCCCTCGGCTTAAACTCAGGACTGATGGAGACTTTTAACCAGTTAGAAGTGTTGATGCATTATTCCGACTTTGATTTTATTTGTCTAACTGAAACCCATTTAAAAATCTGTATTCCCAAACGAAATAAAACGGTCAACTACTCGTAAAATAACGAATATCCTTGTCTTCCGGGAAGAAGTGTTTCGTCGCGATTTAGTGCTTTGTAGAATAGCTAATATATTTTACAATAATGACATCATTGACTTAGCCAAAGTTTTCAGTTTGAGTCACAGTTTGAGGGAAGTTTTGAATAGAATGGTAATAACCAAAACAGTTAGGAAAATTAATAGGTGCAATAGTTGGTTTAAACAATATTTACGGAACATGAAACAATATTTATATGGACGAATAATAGAACCGATTGGAATAACTATAGAAGTTTAAGAAATAATTATGCATTCGAATTGACAGCAACAAAAAATGACTATATTAAGAGAAAAATTTACTAATCTGGAGATCAATAAAATCACTGGTGTTAAATGAAGAAAGAGGTGAAATAGATAAAGTGAACTTTGACGGTGATATAGTAATAAAAAAACAAATAATAGCAGAGCAGACAAACTAAATGCATTTTTCATCAGAAGTGTAGAAGAAATAAATGACGATATGCGCTTGTATGTGAACCTTATTGAAGAGAATACATTAATCAGTTTTAAATTTCAAACAATAGGTACATATTTTTGAACTAAAAAAGATTATGATCAGTATGTACCTACAATAAGAAAGATTTCAATTTTCTTTCTGTAAACATGTTATTAAGTGCGGTCGATATCTTAGGTCTTGAATTTTTTGGTATTCTTAACAACTCTCTTCGTTCTGGAACTTTTCCTGAGTGCTGGAAGGAGTCTACAGTGGTGCCGATTGAAAAAGTCAAATATGCCGAATATCCGTGGGAGTTCCGACCGGTAAATATGTTAATGACGGAGTGCAAAATTTTGGAAAGGTGGGTACACAAACAATTATTAAGTTATATGGTGAACCCCAACTGTTGTCAGAATACCAGTCGGGATTTAGACAACAACACTGTGGTGAATCGCTACTTAACCTTGTGGTTACCCAATGGAAAACGGAGATGAATGTAAGAAGAAAAATAGTTGCGGTTTTCTTGGACCTTCAGAGAGCCTTCGAGATGATAGAGAGAGGAATTTTAATAAAAAAAAACTGGAGAAATACGGAGTAAAATGAGTGGAGCTTTTCCCAGTATTGTTAGAGGTACCGCAAGGAGCAGTTCTAGGACTTTGCTGTTCATCATTTACATAAATGATATGGAGAAGGTGCTAAGACATTCGAAAATTTGCCAGTTTGCAGACGACACGTTAATATATTCAACCGACGAGTGCATCGATAAACTGAACATTGACTTGAGGAATATTGAAAAGTATCTGAGAATGAATAAATTAAAACTAAACGCAAAAAAGACTAACGCTATAGTAATAAATGGAGATTCAAATTAAGACATTATTATTTGGAGTGAAACTAAATATTAAGGAGTGTTCTTTGATAAAAAATTAACGTTTGACGTGCATTTGAACTACATATGTACATATATTTGTAAAAAATTAGAAAATTAGAAATAAATTATCAATAAATAATGCAATTAAAATTTATAATGTGCTGATAAAGCCTCATTTCGAATATTGCTCCACAATTTTGTTCTTGGGCTCGACCCAAATGAAAGATAGACTGCAAATACTGCAAAATAAAAGAATGAGGTGTATTTTAATGTGGAATATTTTAACACCAATTATATCGATGCTGGATTACTTACAAGATTACTTTTCTTCTGCTAACCAATATCGGACATTGATACCAGGTATGTCCCCCTGCCACTACCTCTTCCAGAAATATGTAGTTTGCTGGGATTATCCTGAGGACCCATCTTCTTTAAACAATAGTTAAAGTTTACATAATAGAGAGTCAAATTACAGCGAGAAAACAAGTATTCCAATAACAATCAAAGGGAACGTATGTATCGTCAGCGTTGATATCATCATTGCTGTGGACTGTTAGCTTGTAGGGAAGTACGATGGGCAGCTTATAAGTTCGCAGCCTGAGATACTCAACAACGAGTCATCTTTTCATTAGTGGTAGCACTAACTGCGGCACTCTTTAGTAATACTTATAAATATCACCTCTTTTCAATAATAATCCCATTTTGTTATTATCTGTGGTATGATATATGTATGTACCTATACATACATGCACATCAGCAAAGAAAACGTGAAGCGGTCGTACAGAAGCGGCGTGGGGAACTCGGACACGGTGTTTTTTTTTTTTTTTGCAGAATAAAGCGCCTGTTCAAACGGCGCAGGTTTCGAGACACGGGTAAGACCCACCCACAGTAAAGGTCAGACTTGGCCCTGTGCAATTTTTTCGAATTTGAAAAAAGAGTTACGATGTCGGTAATCTCTTTCTCTCTCTCTATCTATCCTTCCAACGCCCGCACTGTGTAAAAACATATAAAAGGGTATTAATAACCCCTAGAGTGCGTACAAATTATATAAAAAAAGAAAACGTATGTGGGATAGACGATAGTTTTATTTGTTATGTCAAGATTATTATTATAATGTAAATCTCTCCAGACTGCCGACGCTTCATGTTTACCGTTTCATTTTACACAGTTCGGTCGCTGTCCTGGCCTCACCACATTTCATGAGAATCGAATTGCAGCGTCGAGCTCACATACGCTAAAATGATGAGGCGCACTGCACTACTAGCTATGCGTTGCGGATGACCAGATAAGGAAACCAAGTAGAAGCAACGATACATCGCAGTATTGGTAGAAAATTCCTACTGGGGGAAGTTGTTCCTATTGCTAGATGGAGTGTGCGGAGCCAGAGTCGTCGGCTGAATGGATTGAATACCTGGTCGTATCAATATCTTGTCTAGATGATCCATAGTCCATAGTCTACATTCCACAATTCATAGTTCCTTTCTTTTCATTTTTTTCTCACATAAAGTTATATAGCTTGTCCTTTTTTGTAAGCGCTTTTAATAAAAATAAATTCCACTAAATATAAGTACACATTCACACTTCCATTTTTGTACCAATTTAAAGTTAGTTAAGATGTGCATTTTCTTGACTATGTCGATGAAAAGCAACCGTGAAATAGAATGTGAAAAGCAATGCGCTAATCAATATTAAACCGCATAGAATTTGTAATGCCGACTTAACAGAGGATGGTAAAGTACTGCGAAGATGGGAATTTTTTTTTTTTATTAGATTTGATAATGCTTTTACTTACACACAAAATGTCTCCAAAATGCAGCACATTATAGGTGAAGTTTCTTCAATAAATAAGATTCAAAACTAAATTCGTTGTAAAAGAAATTTTAGTTAGATTGTAAAGAACTTTTGACATTATCCGCAGAGGGTGATAGGACATTGGCAATTTGTTCCTAGGTTCCTTGGTTCCAGATATTCCAGTCGGATTCGTTTTGTAAAGCGTGCTATTTCGACTCTGACAACACTAACGCGCTTGGAACATTTACAGGTATGTAGTGTCATAGTTCCGCTGAAAAGAATGGTACTTGATGCTTGAACAAATCTGAGAAATATTGAAAAAAATATTTCCAAAGCGAGTGTTATAGAAATTTTACAAAATTTTAAAAGATTGGATTATTTGACAACAAGGTCCAACTCAACTCACTTAACATGAGTTGAAGCAAAATGACTACTTATGTGCTTCGTTATCGCTTCTTTATATGGTTGTATACTTTCCTACTTAGGTGGTGCTACCAGTTATCTCGGTCCTCAGCTAACTGCCTCCAGTTGGTTGAGGTCCCCTTCGACTTGTGCGCGCCACCTTAGGCGAGATCGTCCTGCGTTAAACTTTCGAATTATATTCGAAGACTCTGCGGGATGTCCATTTGCTCTACATGTCATAGCCATCTTAGGCGATTGATGCGCAGTTTTTTGACCAGGTCGATGTCGCTGTACAGCTCGTGAATTTCGTCGTTGAATCTTCTCCTCAAAGCAATCAGCGAAAGGGAAAAAAAGCGAAAAGTATATTTGACATGCTTAGGCTCTACGTACTTGTATCTGTACTGTTTGGTGGCAAAACTATCCAAAGACTGACAATTTGGTGTGAGTTTCGGAGTGGTTACATCATTGGCCGCTAAAGAGACATTATAAATAAATTATTTATGGTGACCGTCAAACAATTGATCTTCTATCTTTTATGCACTAAGTCATGTTATCCGATGTTTTGGATACATGCTTTGGCCACCGCATAGCTGCGATTTAAATCTTTTTTTTTTTTATTTGGAGTGCCATTTTTACTTCAACGTTCCAAAAGCCAACCACAGCTATCATTTGAATCGAATTATATTGCATAAATAATAATATCTCAATAGATACGTATATTTAAGTGGTTTGAGAGCTGCTCTCGAGATCTATGGGCAAAGGAAATGGAAAGAACACCGAATTTTTCAAAAAAAAGACGAAAGGACATGAAAAGCATGAAGTCGAGTAAATAGGGAGTTTTACCAAAAAGTAAAAAAAAATATGACAAAACTGAAAGGCCTGAATATATGCCTTTGCGAACAGGGGAACATAGTAGTAGGGTCGTTGCTGATGCTGAGGATCTGCCCAACAGTTCCCTGTCACGCAGAATATACCATTCAATTTGGACGATGACGACCAACACTTCTATCCACATAAGCTGCTGTTGGAGCTGATGCCGTGCCAGCCGAGCTAAACACCGAAGATGGTTTGAAATGCGCAAATTGCAGAGGTAACCATCTCCCAAACATTTATCGCAAGATCTAATCTGTTAGAGAAATTCCAGGCAACTGCAGAACAGATGAGCTCGCCAGACAGGGTACTACTCTAAGGACTCTGCCTGATAGGCAATCCCTAGGTATGCCCCTAGCTACATGTAAGCATCTATTAAGGCTGAACGCTATTAGTATGCCCAACCTCAGATGGGAAAACGGCCCAACGTGCCACATTTCGAGACAGATCTGGCCTAGGGTAGATCATAAACGTAGTGCCGAGTTGGTCAAACTAATGCGATCACAGATCAGCTGCGTTGTCGGTGTACTCACTGGACACCGTCATATAGGCCAACATGCCAGAAGACTTGGCCTCTTTTTTAACGACTTCTGCAGGAGCAGTAGGGACGAGGAGGAGGAGGAAACCATCCTTCACCTCCTATGTAACTGCCCAGCTTTGTTGCATAAAAGAATGCTTCATTAAGGGGCCCCCTTCCTTGAGGACCTTGGAATCTGGCGCCCCTGGGCGTCATGCGTGGCCAAATGGTTTCTGATCCATGGTATCACAAAGGACCTTTACTGGTCTAAGTGTGTCTGCACGCTCGTGCGGACAGCCAACCTAACGTAACCTAACCTACATGAAAGAATTGTGCGAAATTCACAAGCCAACACCGGAGGCACAATCTTTCAAAAGTCTGTGCAACTACTAGCTTACGCCGATGACATCGACATACATAATTGGCAGAACACTGTGGGTTGTCACCGATGCGTTCCCTAATATTGAAGCCAATGCTTTTCAATGGAACAGCAACAGCAACAGCAACTTCAACTTCTAAGTTCTAAGTTCGCAGCATGGGGAAATTTTTTACTCTCTCGTGTGCACTCTCTTCTACGAAAAACTACGAAATTTTTGCGTACGCGAACAGGATTTCGTAGTTTTTCGTAAAATTTCGTAAAAATTCGTTGTTTTGGGAGGGTACGCGAACAGACTTGAAATTTCTGTGGTAGATTTATGCGATCTGTCAATTTAATTATTGTTGTTTTTTTTTTCATTGGCAAAAATTAATTTATTTTAGAAAAACATGAAAGATTTATCTTCGTTAATTAATTGATTCAATTTTAAAATTCTTTATTTTGGAAAAAAAAACATCATGTAAGTACATAGAACTGCGAACAGAACAGAGAATACAAATATCCAACTGAAATTTTCTTTAAGCAACATATGTTTTTAACGTTTTAAAAGTGGACAGCTTTTATTGTTCAACGCGTTCCCGTACTTTTTGGTGTTTGTACCTCTCAGTGAGATATTTTCATCCCCACTCCTTGAAAAAGTACGGGAGCAGACCTAATGTGTTTCACATCACGTTGGCTGTTTTTCCCCGGCGGCTGTCAAAGTTGCAGTGTGCTGTTGCTGTGTCAATTGTGTTTCTACTAAAAGTCTTGTAACGACGATCAACTTGACAATCAAAATGACGATCGAATGACGTTTCGCTAATAAGTTGTATTCGTTCAATCGTTAAGGTGTGCCGTTCGACTGCGAGGTATGAATACAATAAATTGAAATTTGAAAAATACAAAAGTTTTATTTCTGACAAACAGTAATACTACATACAAAATGCTACGCTTTTTCTGAAATGAGAATTGGATTATTGGATTTTTCTGGATTAATTACAAGGAAATATATTATAACAATAATTAGACAAAACGCTATAAAGCCGCATATCATCGATATCAGCAATCGAATAGGGTACGTTAGGATACTGCGAAAATGATAAGAAGTTTTTTTATTTAAATTGATAATTTATCTGCGAGTACTTACGAGCAAAGTAATTCGAAAATGAAACACATAATGTCAATTTGTGTTTGTGATGTATGATAAAAATTTCGTTTTTAAAGCAAATTTGTTATAAAAAAATATAGCAAAATCGTTCAGCAGTTTTTGACATTATCCGCAGAGGGTGATAAAATACTGACATTTTATTCCCAGGATTCTATTTCTCGGACATTCAATCGTACTTTGCGTGTTTTAGGAAATTTAGTATGTGTATGTACATATGTGGAGAAAAAACACCGTAAATTACTTAAGTTTAGGACATGTAGCGGTGGAATCGACGGTAACGTCCACAACGAGAATAGCGGAAGCCGTACTTGGGCTACTCAAACTTAGGTCAGTAAGGTATTTTCAAGACTGAGGCAGGGTTTTTATGCGCTTATGCTGCCACAGAGGACAAGGACAGCATACTAAAGAGTGTTTCTACGAACTCCTCGACCTATGAACAATGTTCTAAATATGACATTGTGTTAGGTTATTTAAAATCGATAGGACAGCCGGTAAGCATAGCCTTATAAATATTAGGATACCTTTGGTAGGGCAGTTGGTAAGCATAGCCTACACGAATCTACGCCTATTACATTAAAAGCGGCTTTATGGGAATATTTTTGAATAATTGGTAGACACAAATTTAAGTGGAATTGTTGAAATGCAGCAATTCCTTTGAAACATACATAGTATGTAGATATTGGTGTGGAAAAGTATAAAAAGGTTTTCTTCTGACAAACATTACATGAGCGGTTTTTTTTAGGAAATATGTGTGTAAATGAAATGATTAAGTCTAGTAGGCTGTTGCCAAAGAAAGCCAGAAGGGCACTGAAGAAAATCATTATGAAGGATTAGAAAAAGAAGCGCAAGAGGAAGTTTATCCTGACACTGGAATTTCATCAAAGGCAATGAGTGCCATGAACAACTTTGTGGTTGAAATCTTTAAAGGAATCATTGAGTTTTTAATGTCACTATAGCAAGAACACGATATTCACAAGGGGATCTGGCGCTTTCCTGATCTTGAAACAATCAACCAAATTGATCACATTGGGATCGACGGAAGACATGCTTCTAGCATTCTGGATGTTCAAACATTCCGAGCAGTGAACATCGACTCGAATCACAACCTTGTTGTACTTAAGGTACAAATGCAGATATCTCAAACACCACAACAAAGAAGAATTACTGCGAGAAGATATAACGTCGAAAGGCGTTCATCGAAGAACCGACAAGATTTTCGGTGAACGCAGAACCCGAAATCTCTCCAACATGCAGTAGAATGGATAAAGTTTGCAATTAAAATATTTAAATACAATTTCTTTTTCATGATCTCACCAATTATTTATATATTTTTTTTTTTGTTAGTGAATGTGAAAATCTCGAAAGAGACAGAGGGGCTAGAAACCCAGCAGTATTGTGGGACTCTAACCGCACTAAAAACACCTCCTTAATCATGACCAATCAAAGAAAGATCGACGAATGATTTTAGTTTTAACGTTTAGTTGCGTTTGAGAAGGTATTATAGTTTAAATACGGGTTCTCAAATTTATCAGGTTATAAGTTCATGAGGTTGAGTTCTTCTTCGTACATTTAAGACGTCTGCTATCTCTGGAGTAATATACATCTGTAGACGATCGTTGTAAAGCATTGCGTTCTCTTTAATAACTTCTGTTATCAATCTGTAAATCACGATGCAAGTCATTATTTCAAATGCTTTTACTATTCCCCGAAGGACTTTGTTTTGAAATATTTGTATTATTTGTACATCCGTTTTCCTTGTTCAACCCCATAATTTAATGCCATATGTCCAAACAGATTTTCGTATCTGATTATATAATAAGATTTTATTTTCAATGGACATTTCTGAAAAATATCCTTATAACCAATAAAGATTTCTATATCTAATATTCAGCACTTCTACTTTCTTTTTTAAATGTTCCTTCCTGTGGGCGCCGTGGCTCAAGTGGTTAGTGTGTTGGATCGCTGAGCGAGAGGTTCGACGTTCGAATCCCAGGAAACACCAAAAAGTTTTTTCACGCCCCCACCCCTCGCGAATGTCTGACAAACGTCCGAGAGTAATAACTGTCATGAGGAAGCCTCTCAATTTGCCTTTCGGATATGGCCCTAAACTGTAGGTCCCTTCCATTTGTGTGAAAAAATATAACACGCACAGCACGAATGATTGCGAGAAGCTAGGCCCTGGACCATTTCGGTCTGTTGCGGCAAGTATTTGTTTTTTTTTTTATTTTTTCCTTCCATTTCAATTAAGCATCCAGATTTATACCCAGATACTTAGCCGTGTTAGAATAAGGAACTACTTGATTATTAATAACTAGAGGAACATTAGTTATTTTTTTATTGGCAAAGTTGATATAGGTGGACTTTGACTCATTAAGTTTAATACGCCATCGTTGCGTCCAATTACAAATCTCATTAATTGAATTTTGTAGTTTTTCTGTTGCTTTAGCCACGCATCCATCAGTTGATAGAAGAGCAGTATCATCTGTGAATGTGGTATATCGTGTATATCACTAGTATATAATAATTAAAGGGTAGGTTCTAGAACACTTCCCTGCGGAGCACCTGCTTGTATTTCTTTAAGTTCAAAAACTCTGTCTAGGTAGATCCCTATGAAGCTTATACTCTAAACCCTTATGCCAAACTTTATCAAAAGCCTGTGCAACGTCTAAGAATAATGAAGAACAAATTTGTTTTTCTTCCAGTGTCTTTTCTATAACATTAGTTATACGATGTACCTGGTCTATCATCGAGTGCTTATTTCTAAACCCGAATGGATGGGTGAGAATAAGCCTTCTTTGCTCTATGATTCTGTCTAGTCTTTTAAGAAGCAGTTTCTAGAAAAGTTTTGATAGTACCGGTAAAAGTGAGATCGGTCTATATCAGGTATCTTCTGATAGAGGCTTACCTTGTTTAGGTATAACAATGATTTCGGCTATCTCCCAGTGATGTTGAACATATCTTTGCTTAAAACAAGCATTAATTATAAGCTTGAACTTAAACAATGCGATAAAGGGCAGTTTTTTCAGTATCTGGGCAGTTATAAGATCATAACCTGGTGATTTTCTATTAGATAATTTATGAATATGTACATGTGCTGATCTCTCTTAGCGAAACATAAGGGATTACGTGTTCAACTACTCTATAAGAGAATTCGACAGATTTGGTTGCCACGCTAGGTGGAAAGGGGAAGGGGTCTACTCGCGGATTTTTTTTTGCAATTTATTATTTCGCAATTATTTGTCTTGCATTTTAATTATTTTGCACTTTATTCGCAAGTTTTATTTAACAAGTTCATATTTCGGTATGTTTTTATATCGCAAAAATATCATTTCGCATTTATAATATCGCAATTTTTGTCTTGCGTTGTGATGAAGTCGCATTATGCTATTTGGCATTGTATTATTTCGCTTAACGCTTGTCAGGATAAACCGAAATCGGTTCCGTGTATGATTCGAGGAAATGTCCATAGCTTTTTTTTAGCGAGCGTAGCGATCCCACCCACCCCAAATTATTATTGAAGTGACTAGCCTAAAAGTCGGGGTGGGTGAGCTCGCTACGCTCGCTAAAAAAAAAAAAAAGCTATGGACATTTCCTCGACTCATACACCGGACGGCCTCAGGGCTCACATGCAGGTGCTCAGGGTGCAATAAAACTATTGCGATCATCAAGTTATTTTATCTTTATTTTGTCAATAATAATTTTAAACTTCTAAAAATGGCGTATACATACATATATTAAATCAAAATCAGATATGCAGTAGAAAGTGACATAAAGCCAAACTAGTTTCTTCTAGGCCAAACCTAAGCCTGTCAAAAATCCGGTTCGACCGGTAACATCAACTACTATTACAAAATGCAGTTGATATTTCTTTGTTCGGTGTTTGTAAGAAAACGGCTGAACCGATTTTAATGATTTTTTTTTTATTGATTTCGAAATCGCATGGACTAGGTTAAGATAAAGCTACTTATTCAGTTTTGTGCTTGGGAGACCACGAAAGGAGACAAAAAAACTTAGAAACACAAATAACATCAACTTTGCCTTTGTCGATTTTAATCAAATTAGTTTTGTCGTTTAGAGTTTTTAAAGACGCAAATTTCAAGTCCAAAATCATGATTCTACGTCATCTAGAAGCTGAGCAATATCAAAAATATCATTTGTAAAATTTTGAATTTAATTAATTTTTCGTTGATCATGTCTCCCAACCATGTCTCAGTGGTGATAATCTTTTTTTTATCTTTATTCTCCTTTCGCTGCCTCTTCGCTAAATTTATGAACAGAGGCGAGTGGCTGGCGATAGAAGGTGTGTGTTTCCTTTTCTTTATACATATGCATACTGGATAAGTTGCGTGCATGTTGTGTCTGTGTGTGCTGTGGTAGCAATTCCCACTGGGAAATTGTTATAATTGAGTTGGTAATTGTATTTCAACGAGTGTTTGGCGTCAGCTAAAATAAGTAAGAGATATTCTAATATTCTGATACTGGGCGAGGGAGTAAAGATACAAAAATTAGGCGGATGTCTCGGCTGAGGAATTTGCAAAGTTCCGCTGTTAATAGACTTGGTTCATGTTTTCAATATGAACGTTTCATTTCATACGAAAAGGAGTCGCATGTACATATGTACAATGTCTGAGGTACGTGTCTGTAACTTTTGCGGTACACAAAAGTGGGCAAAAGAATCTGATGGATTGTGGTTCAAGCTTACCACCTTATCGGAACATTAATGCCTGACAGTAACGCTATTCACAGTTTCCTACAAATCTATTTCATGGGGAATTCAGAAGCTGAATACATTTCTGTCTTAGAACTGGCAGGGGGCGAAGCAAGGCGAGCACGGGTCAGCTTGTATATAATATATATTTCCGAACTATTCATTTTCCAAAATAAATATATTGCATGTATCTACATACGTACAAAATAACAACACATTTAACAACGGCGGCGTTTGAGAAACTATTGCATGCCAAGTGTTAAACCAGAATTAACAGTTAGTTAAACATTTTTTGCAAAACAACACATTGCTGCTTAGACATTATCGAAATTGGAAATCGTGGGGAAAACATTGCAAGATGATCACGTTGCGGACTAAATCAAAGACCGAATGAAAATTTGCGAAAAAACTATTGCGAGACAAACAAAATTTATTCTGATAAATGCGAAATAAGATTTGCGAAACAAATTTTGTCGAATAGGCAGGCACCCGTGGAAAAGGTTTAAATACGTACGGTGCTTCGAAAAAAAAACGTCGGAGTTTTTTCGATTTGTCTCACTCAAAATGCAGTTGTGGGCAAACTGCAAAACCGATTTTGACCAAATTTCACAAAAACACTCTCAGAATATTACCGATGATTGTCTACAAATTTAAGCTTAATCGGTTCGGTAGTTTCGGAGTCCATAGAAAACATACAAATATAGGTACATAGTTGTTACTATGTACATATGTACATATATGTATGATTTGAACTTGCATGTTTTTTTCGTTTTTTGTTCAATTATTCTTTTTAACTCACGAAATCTGTCTACTCCAGAGATCTTTATTGGTGGTGGTAATGGCTGTCTTTTGAAGCCAATGGTTGTCTTTTCAAACCCTTTTTTGTTTTATTTTGCGTGTTTCGCCGTAGCCGCACAATCATGATTTCTTTCAGCTGTTTCAGGACTTTCTTCTGCCTTGCGTTTTTTTGTAGGCCTTTTGTTTTTCTTCGG
Organism: Blera fallax; assembly: GCA_946965025.1. NCBI lineage: Eukaryota > Metazoa > Arthropoda > Insecta > Diptera > Syrphidae > Blera > Blera fallax. The sequence continues at coordinate 25,905,203 of OX337245.1, forward strand.
ATGTCCTTCTGTTTCTAGTGCAAGCTCGTCTTCATCTGTGAGACATTCTTCTTTCTTTTTTGCTGGATTGGTTGGACAGGATTTTTATTAGTACAGTCCAGCAGGCTTTAATTTATAGGTATTTTATCTAGTTTTGCAAGCTTTAACAATTTCTTCAAGGTTTTTCCTTGCTTTAAGCTCATCTTGCCATTCGTTATAATAGCTGTTTGTTTTTGATTTCGCTTGTAAATCTACTTTATGTTCATTTTCAAATATATTTGTTTCAATTCCTGATTTTCCTTTTTGTAATTTTGGAATACTTACAATTATAGCGCTATCTTTGGCCTTAATTTTCCAGGTTTCCTGGTCTGCCACCTGGGGTATTTATATTTATTGTTTTGTTCATTGCCGTATTAGATATAACTGAGTTAGTTTTACTATGTAGTTCAGTAGGTTCTACACACAAACCCCCTACCAGGGGGACCGGGTCATTTGTTTTACTTTTTTGCCATTTCTCCGAAGTTTTTGTCTGCGCATTTGTGGATTTTAGTCGCCTCTTACTACAGGCATGCCTACTTTATATTTTGTATATATTTTGGTCCATCAATTATCACTAAATTTTCAACACCAGCAGACAAAATATGCCATAACACTACCAACACCGTGTTTCACTTCTTGTGAGTGTTTTTGGGTTAAGCTCTTCTCCTTGTTTTAAATGTCCATCGGAGCCAAATACATTAACTTTCGACTCATCCGAAATAATAACATTAGATATATCCCAAATAATGTTGTATTGTACTCATTGGACGTTTTAAAGAAGAAGCAATTGATCGAAAAATCACTAAAATAACATTTGAAAAATACAAAAAATTTATTTCTGAAAAACAGTAATAGTACATACACAACTCAATTTGTACGCTTTACGTTTAATAGGGAATAGATAGATGCAATTTTGCCTTTGTCTGGATAAATTACATAGTGATATACTACGATAATAAATAGAATAAGTAAAATTAAGGCACATAGCATTATTATCAGCAACCGAAGAGGGTACGTTAGGACACTGCGAAGATGATGAGAATTTTTTATATTTAACTTGATAATTCATCTACGCGTACTTACGACCAAAATGTGTTCAAAACGCAACAAAACATATTTAATATTTTTATGTTTGATAAAAATTTCGTTTTAAAATTAAATTCGTTATAAAAAGAATAGAGCAAAATCGTTCAACATTTCTTGACATTATCCGCAGAGTGTGATAAAATTGTGACATTTTATTCCTAGGATTCAATTTCTTATTAGAACAGTTCGTATTAGATCTCTCAGTTTTCTTATTGGCAAAGTACCTTTGCGGTCAACCGTCTGTTATTCTTTCCCCTTTTTGAAGGTAATCAATGAAAAAAAATCTCTTTGCATCCCAGGAAACACTCGACATTTTTAATGTCGAATGCATTACCAGGTAGATTGCTGCATGTTGGGAATCAACGTATGTGTCCAACGTTTTTTTTGAGTTCCACTTCTGCTGCCATACTGCTTTAAAATACTTCGCAGTGCTTCTCGTAGCTTTCAGTTGGTTCCGTTTTGAGCCGCAGACTTTTAAACTTCCAAATCGATGGACATTCGGCCAGAGATTATCCTGATCGCTTCATCTTACAGAGTTCTCAATATATATGTATATATAACAGGCATAATATTTCATACAAGGATGTGATTGTGTGCACCGAATTCATCCATCTCATTCATGATTTCCAATCCGTTGCTGATGCCCATATGGAGGACTAGTACATAAGGTTCGCCCAGCTTGCCGTAACCAGCAAATTAATATTTGGCCGCCTGGCTTCTCTGACGTTTGGCATTAGTCTCGACAATGACAATATTGCTCGATAGGCTCTCTCGCGTGCGTACTTCAGATACTCTTTAAAACTTTTGATCCAGCTCTCCAAGGTACAACAGATGTGTGCACTCGATGCGATAGTTTGCAAACCCGCGCAGTAAAACGCTCCGCCTTTACCCTACCGCTTACATATGTTAGCACTGCTTTCGTATTATGATCTGTCAGCTCCAAACTTGATTCTTGTAGCCATACTCTCACGTTTTTGGTGAATTGACTGGAGACATGTCTTGCGTAGTAGGTGCCACATATTTAATATCATATGTCTTGTCGAGAACTCGTAGAAACATTTTTTGTCCCCTGCGGGGGAATGAGCGCATATTAGGCTAATGTTGGCGAATTAAGCCTTAATGTCATAACATGCTAGCTCATGCATCGAAGCTCAAGACTCTTTGCCTAAGTCCGCCATGTATAACAAATCCACATCCGAAAAGCTCTGCTTCTGTTCTCTGTAGCAATCACAGTCGTAGATGTTACAGTTTTTCATCTTTCTTTTGCCCGGTTCATCCCATGGCACTTCTTGGATAGCTGTTATATCTGCTTTATAACTGTCTAGGGCTTTTGCTAATTGACTGGTTGAACGCGGTCTGTTAAGGGCCCAAACATTCCACGTGCAGATCCGAAAATCGTTGTCCTTATTTCATTTGCCAAGGTCATCAACAGTGGGATATTCATATCCAAGATCTGTTGGTTGATTCGTAACGAACTGTTTTTTATATGGAATGAAAGTTACCCCGATGGCATGACCCCAACATGGAAAGATAGATCCATATATAAAACTCCTAAGACGAGTGGTCGATAAACCGATGTTAGTAACCCACTTCGGGGTATGAGCGCTGCCGGTGGCCCATTAAGGACTTCTCCGCCACCATCTTTTTTTCGAGACCGTGCCTCAGTCTTGAAAGTCCTTTACCTATCTGAGCTCGAAATATGTCGGAGTAGCTCAAGTAAGGAGCTATTGGTAGCATAATTTTAATTTAAATTGCCTCATAACGTTCTTAAATTGCCTTTTGCCTACAATAAACTTATTTTAGGCAATATCATTTTTTGTAAATTTCGCCTATTTACTTTGATTTCTTAACAGTGCCCTAGTTATGATGTTAAAATTTTCCTGGGAGGTTTATACGCCAACCTAGGAAAAGAGAGCTTCTTTGGTAAAACTGTCCTGCATTGACCTCACCTTCGATAACAGATTCAATCTAATGGACTTTTCGGTGGAGTAATATGTTTTCCTAGCTAGAACACGTTTCCGACATCTTGATATTCTCAAGGGGCCATGAAGGTTTCAACCGTCAACTGACACAACATCCATATGATGGATGTTTTGTAGCCAAGGTGAGGATGCAGATATCTCAACCAGGGCAAAGATAAGGAAATACTGCAAAGAATTCTTTTCCGATCGTGATTCGAGGGAATAGGGAGCATTGCAGGAATGATTTTCAGAATTTTACCAAATGGTACATACCAAGGGTAAAAACCCCGAACAGAAACCTGCAGAGACAAAGAAAGAAACAAAGTAGTATACCCACAATCGATGTTGAAGAAATGCACGGAACAGTTTTGCAGGCTGTATAACGATGGAGCTGTCGGGCAGAATGTATCGTTAAACATGAACAACGGTAACCAATATTTTGGTTCATTTGATATGGGTAAAGTTAGAATAGCAATATTTAAACTTAAACCCAACAAAGCTGTAGCAGCTCAAGACAATTCTATGTAAGATCGTTCAATGACAAAGATGATTGAGAAAGATCGAACTCAGTTAGCACGTACAAGTGGAAATGGACCTCAACATATTTGGTATGCGAAATTGGAGGCAGGCAGGTAGCAATCAAGCTGTCTGTATGATGTGTTAGATGAAGCCCGGTTCCACCTCGGAAAGTAGCACCATCTAAAAAAGTAATAATGATGGAGTTAATTTCGATTTAAATCTATCGGATAAATCTATAAACTGATATTTAACACTCATTTCAACTTAAAGGAAAAAACATGCAACCCCTTAAATGCGAACATTGTAAGTAAGTAATAAGACTAATAAATTTAGATTTAGGCGATTCGGACCCATAGATTTTTTCAAACATAGTAAAAGATACTTCTCGTGTGGTTAAGTGTGTTCATGTGTTTAATAGAACCCTTTTAAAAGCTAAGTTAGGTTTATTTAGTTTCATTTAACCATTAACATTTACAATATTTTTTGATTCACCTAATTAATAGTATCATTAATGTTTGGACTTAACAAATTTTATAACATATCTTTTAAATACACTTAAGTTTTTAATTTGGTTATCTAAGCTACCTATGACATAATTTAAAACCTTTATAAATAAGGGAATTTTGACTATTAGCATTCAAAAAGCTGGGTAATCTGAGATCGTTTCTATTTCTTAATTCATATGGGTGCAAATCTTTAATGAATTGAACCCATTCAAGTAAATAAAACCACTCCTAGATACTTATTTTTTTTATTTTTTCTACTGATACACCACCTATTTTAAGATCGTTGCCATCCCTTCTTTCGTTTAGCACCATTTATTTAATTTTTCCTACGTTCAGTTTAAGTTGTTTTGTTCAAGCCACAGGTTGATGGAGTTAGGTCTTCTTGTAATTTATTTTGCTGTCTAAACCTTTATAAATTAGGGAATTTTGACTATTAGCATTCAAAAAGCTGGGTAATCTGAGATCGTTTCTATTTCTTAATTCATATGGGTGCAAATCTTTAATGAATTGAACCCATTCAAGTAAATAAAACCACTCCTAGATACTTATTTTTTTTATTTTTTCTACTGATACACCACCTATTTTAAGATCGTTGCCATCCCTTCTTTCGTTTAGCACCATTTATTTAATTTTTCCTACGTTCAGTTTAAGTTGTTTTGTTCAAGCCACAGGTTGATGGAGTTAGGTCTTCTTGTAATTTATTTTGCTGTCTATGTCGGTATCACAGGCAGCGTACACTACTGCATCATCCGCGAACAATGCCAATTTGCTGTGTTTCACAACAAATTTCAGATCGTTGATGTAGATTGTAAACAGAAGATACTTCTCCGTTGACTTTTACTCTCTGTTTTCTATTTTTTAAATAAGACTAGAACCACATTAATTCTTTGTTTTTTACACCGTATTTTTCCATTTTCATTATCAAAATGTCTCTACTAACAGTTTCAAACGGCCTTTTTAGGTCCAAAAACACACAGTAAACACTCCTTTTTTAGCTAGTTCTTCCTTCCATGATGTTACAACTAAATTGATGGCAGACTCGCATGAGTAACCCTTTCGAAAACGGATTTTGGGTCTGTTATGAAATTATTTCTTTTAAAGTACTCATACGATGTTTAAAAACAACTTTTTGTAAAAATCTTTTCACACAAAGGCATGGCATTCACAGGACTAAACTCTTCACATTTCAATGTACCAGATATTTTTCAATTGGTGTTACCGATGATTCCTTCTAGGTGTCAGGAAATTTACTTGTGAGTTGGGAACCACTGATTATTTTTCATAATATAGGACAAATGATTTCGAAATGGTCAAGGTAAATACTGGGATTCATAAATTGAAATTCACTTTTGTTTTTCACATTTTTTATCTCTTGTTTAATGTCTTTTAATGTAACGTTTTTAAATACGAACAAATTTTTCACTTCCATTACCTGATTAACGACTAAACTTTTCACAAAGAAATGATTAAATTTATTCGCTATTATTTTATTTTCTTTACAAATCTCCGTACCAAATACAGTGTACTCCCTTATAAGCAGACACCGACGGTTCTGAAAAATTTGTCCGCTTATGAGAGGTGTCCGGTTATGACAAAACAAACAAAATGACATTTAAAAGAAAGGTTCTTTTAAATCTGTCCACTTATGAGGGGTGTCCGTAATGAGAGAGTACACTGTACAACAATTTAAATTTCACTTTCCTTTTTTTTAAATAATTTTTTTTATGTTTTGCCACATTGTTTTTTGATCGACGGAACCAGATATTTTTAGCTTTATATATTCGCTTTTACGCTTAAAGATTTCCTGTTTATATTTGTTTCGTATGACAGTATAATTTCTCCAATCTATTTCCGAGCCAGTTAATAATGCTTTCAAATATGTATTTCATAATTTACTGATTCTTAAGGTTATTTAACAAACTATTGAACTACTCAATTGTACTAAACTCTGCGGCTTTATTTGTTACTAGCTGTTTGCCCGCGGCTCCGCTCGCGTGGACTACAAAATTAATGTTAAATTTTTTATCTTTTTTAACTAAAGTTAAGACTCACATTGTAGTCATTATAATGAAATAGAAGATATTTCATTCAAACAAATACTTATTAAATGTTCACGTTGAAAAGCACAGTTTAGTAGATAGCACTAAAAATTGTTTTACTTTTGCTATCTGGAGTATCGCGAATAACTCGATCTTATTGACCCGTTCACGCAAAATTATTAAGCTACCGTTAGTCTAATGGAGCTTTAATAATTCTATTCACACAACCACAAACCAATATACTTGCTTAATTTTTCGCAAAGACATTTAGCGCATAGCCTTCTCACTCTATTCATTCATATTTTTTTCTCACTCTTACACAATATCTACGTGCAGAAGTGTGAATGAACGAACGACGGTAACAAACCAATCCATACAAACGGTCTGATTGGGACTGATTAACATTGTATTAAACCAATACAAAATGTTTTTCTCTGTCATTGAATTATCTAATGATTGTTGAAACATCAAAATAGGAATACGATTTTGGGTGGTTTTTAGCTTGGATGCGCGAATCTGTCAAACGACCCGAAGATGACTGTCTATTTTAGTTCGACTATGGTTTGCACTGAAAAGGGATGACCACAGACTAAAGTTCAAAACATGATCACGTTAGAGCGCCTATACATATGCTTACGCACACTATTGCAACGATACCCACTGCTGCATGACTGCTGGCAGTGGTCTCCACTGAAGGAAAATTGCGGGCGATGATTTAAATAATTGTTCTGAACATTGCTCAGCTTCAGGACAACGTAGAGTGATGTTTTATTCACTAATTTCACCCATTTTTTGTTTTAAAATCCAATAAGCCATTATTGAGTTATAGCTGTAGAATTTAACTTTTTCCCCACTTAATTCACTATTATCGTTACTCCTTATTCGTTATTTTACCTAACGCAACAAAACATATTCTATAACCTGGAGAGCGAACATATCTATGAAATAAAAAAAAATCACGTAAATCGGATAAGTGGTTCTCCGGCTAGGAGATCACTAACAGGAAAAGACTTTGCCATTTATAAGTAGGGATTACGAATAACTCGATTTTATTGCGCCAGCGCACACTGGTTAAATATTCTCCCGCGGCAAACTTGGGGTAACTTCTACTTCAATCACACACTGAATGAATAATTCGGAGTAAAATTGAGTATACGTGAACCAATTTTCATTGAATTGGTATTTCTGATGTATCGCTCTAAATTGACAACTTGTGTGTATTGGTTTACCTCTTAAACCACTACAACGCTGGATGAAAATTTTACCCCGTTTCATACTGTATACCTGTCCTTCCTTTTCTATAAATTGAGTTTTACTCCGGGGTATGTAGTGTGCGCTGGCCCATTGAGCCGTTCACCCAAAAGTATTAAGCTCCCGTTAGTCTATCGAAGCTTTAATAATTCCATTCACATAACCACAAACCAATATACCTACCTGCTTCATTTTTCACAGAGAGATTTAACGCGCAGCCTTCTCACTATATTCAATAATATTTTTTCTTACTTTCACAAAATATCTACGTGCAGAATGAATGAACGATCGAGAGTAACAACCAATAACAATCAACCCAACCCAAACAAAGTCTAATAAATACTCACGCACACTATTGCAATGATACCCACTGCTGCTTGACTGCTGGCAGTGGTCTCCACTGAAGGAAAATTGTGGGCGATGATTTAAATAATTGTTTTGAAGATTGCTTAGCTTCAGGACAACGTAGAAGGATGTTTTATATCTCAAATGAATCAGGGGCGAATTTACTAATTTGACCTATTTTTTTTTTTAAAATCCGATAAGCCATTATTGAGTTAGAGCTGTAAAATTGAACTTTTTCCCCACTTAATTTACTATTATCGTTACTCCTTATTCGTTATTTTACCTAACGCAACAAAACATATCCTATAACCTGAAGAGTGAACATATCTATGAAATAAAAAAAAAATCACGTAAATCGGATAAGTGGTTCTCCGGCTAGGAGGCAACTAACAGAAAATAATTTTGGTTTTTATAAGTATTAGGGATTAGGGATTAGGGATGAAAACCGAAACACTTTCATTAGTTTTTTTAAAAAAATACTCAGCTTATAAGTTTGGATCATATAATATTTATATAGTTTACGTAATATATTATATTATATTATATTACGTAAACTAAGTAAATTTGTATCTAGAGTATGCCCAAACAATTTTTTCTTGTAATTTAAATGAGGAAACAACCTCTTCTACCTCTTGTTTTTATAACTTTTTTATCGCAATATATAACTATAGTTTCGTGATCACTTAGCTTTAGGTCTCTTATAGTTTTTGCCGTTATTGAATGACTGTTTGTTATAAGGGAATGAGTAAATAATATGGATGTAATAGGAATATAATAAATTTATTTCTAGATACAGCACATTGAAATTTTGATTTTTATTGAACTAACTAGTTTTTATGCGCGAGTAACATAAATAGAGCTAAGCACAGAGCAAGTAAAACGATAGTACTCCCCAAAACCAATCTAAAAGTGGTAGAGAAGGGCCTGTAAAAGTATGTAATCAATTTAATTTATTATTAATGTTAAAATTATTTTACTTACACACGCTCATTTAAATAATCACAACACATAACTCTGTAAAATTACGCTTAAAATTCAAATTGACTAATTTGTTAAAATGGACGTTAAACTGTGCAACACTTCTTTAACATTGACAGCAAGTAAATCAATTAATAAGGCTTATGTCATATATGACTTTTTAGTTTTAAGATTTTTTTTCCAAGAAATTGCCTGAGTGAAATAGACTTCGGCGTGCATGAAGTGGTTAACATACAATTAAATAACATCAAAATGAATGGGCTTCAGTCGTTTAACAAACTTCCAACCAATAAATATTTTGTTAATTTAATCCTTGGCAGGAGTGGCACTCTGCAATATTCGACTGCAAAAGATGAAGAAACACTAGAACCAGTGGACACACCACCCTCGTTTGCCGATGAAGTAACTGAAGCCACTATGCCAGAAAGTTTTTTCAATAAATCCGGTCTCCTCAGTCAACACCGAAAGTTCCTGCGAAATGAACGGCCATACAGTGAGCCACATTCGTGGATTCATTTGTCTGAGAAGTACCAACGAAAGCAATTAGGTCGCTATGGTTTGGCTAGTGGTGTGGATCCAAGAATTTGCTTTCCCACAAACCAAGATATTGAGGAGCAGAAACGATATGAAAAAGTTGCGTTCCCGTACTCACTTCAGGAAATGATTGCGAAGTCTAAAAACGAAGAGAACATATTGAAAGAGCAAATCCAAAGGCGTGAGGATGATATTGTAAAGAAACTGGAGAAACTAAAACAGTGGAAAGCTGATTTGAATTCAAAAATTGCAAAGAAGGAAGCTGATGCATTAGCTGCTAAGCAGAGGAAAGAACGGCTAGTTGAAGAGGTACGCAGGCACTTTGGATTCAAAGTGGATCCACGCGATGATCGCTTTAAGGAAATGCTCGAACAAAAGGAGAAAGAAGATCGCAAGAAACAAAAGGATGCCAAGCGCAAAGCCAAGGAGGAGAAAATGATGGCGAAAATAATTGCGAAACCCACAGGAAAAGGAACCGAAGTCGCCAAAGAAGAATAGATTCTAAGTTGTTAGAATTAAAACTAAATAAAATGCAATGAGCGTTAAATTGGTGTTAGTCTTTATTTATTGGAACTTCAGTACAGAACAATGACTAAGACTAGATGCTGGATTTAAACCTACTTCGCAGCATCTTGATTTGTTGCTCCAGATATAAATACCAAAAGGACCACGGGCACAATGTACATCCACTGAAAGGATAAATGTGTTTATTTTAAGGTTATGTATTCACATTTTAGTCTTACGTATTTTGCGAAGAACCCTCTGTTGTCGCGGACTTCACCTTTCTCTCGGGCTTCTCTCTCACGCTCGACTTTTTGAATAAAACTTGCAGTGTCAGGGATTGGTGCTAGTTCCATATGTTTGATGAGGACATCTGTGTTAAAATCTTCCAAATCGAATGTAGAGACCTGAGAATTTTGACAGTCGGCAGTCACAGAACCAAAAATTGTTTGCGTGAGTGCGGTAACAAATCCAGTGCCGTCAATGGATACCCATAGAACATCACACAACTGAGACTGCAATAAAGCACATGCCTTAGTGGATGTTAGGAATGTACTTTTCGAACCATCCGGATACAAAACATTTGCTTTTAGCTTATAAAAGTCGTTATTTTTGGATAATTCCTGAAAAATTATTTATAATCAATATTATGCATTAAAGATAAAAAACAAAACTATTATAAAATATGACAGAGGGGAAGTGTTTCCATTAAGCTACTTCTCTTTGGATCCGATTGTTAGCGGAAGAATTTCCCAGATGGATTGAATGGTGACATGTGCATTGTGATTCCTGCATGTGCAGATGTGGTCACTATAGCCCCCGCTACTTAAAAAAATGTGTGACCAGTTTCCCAGAACTATTTTTGATTAGAACATGCCCACTGTAAACGTAGTTTAAAACACAACATAATGTTGTCATCAGCACTCGAAATAGTGCACTTAAGCAGAACATCACAAAAGACAGTTAAGGGATGTTTTTTAAGCTCCATAGAACTTTGAATTAAAAAAAAAAAAAAAACAATATTAAATTTTATGGCTACCGCAGTTTTTCTTAACGAAGCACACCGTTTGTCTAATTTTTGGTCACTTTTTTTTAGCATCTAACGAATAGCACGCACAATGTCAGCTTTCTAGGCGTCAACTGCTGCTGATTCATCAGCATATACCGCTGATTTCATCAAGCCCTCGAATATATAATAGAGAGGTATGTTACTTGACGATCATGGAGGAAAACTGATAGGTTCATTTCTCGTAACCAATTTATTACCAAGTTCCGATTTTTTATAACTGGATGGTTTCGGTCTCCGTATGGCACGGTGGTGCCGTCCTGTTTTAACAATGCGAGTTTTATGGCTATTGCATTTAAATTTGGAAACAACTAATCACTGATATCGTTCTGTAACGATCTCCATTGACTGTAACTTCGACCTCATGATGCCATCAGCATGAAAACCACACAAAACACTAAATTCTTTTCGGATGTAATGGTGTCTATAGGCTATTTTCTGGATTGGTTTTGCTTCGTATGGGATAATTTTGTGTATTAACAAACCAGTCAAACTAAAAATTCAATGACGGATCGATAAATTTAGATCTTCTTGAACCACTTTGTAGCGATATTCTCTCTACTACGCTAATGTCTTTAATGCTATTGTATCATTTAGAGAATATGTGGTATGAAGTCTATTCACAGTTCGACAGACAGCTCGGTAGGATTGAAGATTATGTGCAAAATTCTCGAAAGAAATTTTATGTGCGACTCTTCATACAAAAGCACCTTAGTCCTAGATAAAATACTCGAACCCAAAAGCCAGCTCTTTCAATAGAGTAAAAAACAAAACACAATCAATGATATCCTTTACAATCATTCTACGTACATGACTTGTAAGGTATAGACGCAAACGCAAGAGTTAACAGACTGAAATTTGCACAGGAAATTTTACTAGGCTGTATGAAAACGCCATTGCAAATATTTGTAAGACGGATAAGAAAATATTTAACCTTTAAAGTTTCTCGTTCAGCCTCTGTAAGTATTTCTTGATAGTTATTTGCTAAGCCATATAAACTGGGAATAGTAATGTTGCCACGATAAGTAAATTTGTCGGGATTGGATTTGTCCAATGCATGTTGCAGCTCAATATTTATCCAGCTGTCATGTTCAAGATAGCACTGAAAAAAAGGTAATTTTAAAAATTCATTCTGGTAAACATATTTGAATTATTACCGATCCACTTAGGAAAAAGGAATATGTAATTAACAGAAGGAGTGATAATTGAGAGAAACCCATTTTTCTCAATATGTTGACTCAAAGTAAAGGTACGAACTTATGACATGAACTATAATTTGCAAAAACGAAATGAAAAAATTGACATTACAAAGAAATATTCCTACGTTCGATTTGAAAGTAATGTTGGATTTATATGTTCATAGCAAAAACAATTACATATCGTTGTGTTGGTAAGCTCGAAAAACTTTCTATGGCTGTTATTACATTTTAAATTAATACACAATTTAAATTTTAAATTATTATTATAATTGTACGTTCTTTATCTAAATTGGATGATGTTTTCATTATTGTAAAATATATATATATAAATAAATATTCTGTTGGCGGGTGACTCTTTTTTAAAAAGCGTATTGAATTTTTTAATCACACATAAAAAACAAAGAGTTATAGTATTTCAATTTCAAAGTGAGCTCTGCTGCTAAAGCCTTGGTCTTTTCTTTTGGATGATCTCGTTACATAATTCTGGCTCGGTTGTGGCAATAATACACCGGATCTCCACCTTAAACACAAAAATTGCTTGTGATTTATTGGGATACACATGCAACTTAAACAAAACCCAACGAAGGAAGCCGCATAGTGTCAAATCACACGTAATTGATCGTGATGGTCAACTCTTATCCGCTTTCCTTGAGATTGTGCGACATGGACATTTTCCTCGCAGCAACTCAATTGCTTTGTAGTGTGATAGGTTGCACTGTAATGCAAGATCAAAATCAATCAATTCTAAGCAACAAAAAATCAGTTATCATTGTTCGTAATGCTGGAATCTCATTATATAAGAAGTATTGTTCAATCACTCCATCAGCCCAAAAAGTGGAATAAACAATGACATTTTAGCGTCTTTTTTTTTAATCCGGATCATAAAATTCGACAATGTAGCCATCGAGTTAATAATATGCCTCATCGCCAAAAAGAGAAAAGAGTTGAAAAGAGAAAAGAGAAATATAAGCTATATATATATATATATTTGCAAGTAATTGATTCATTTTCTAACTTACTTAAGGTGGCGTTACAGTCCAGGGTGGGCTTGGGCCTCAACCAACAAGCGTCTCCAGGCAGTTTGATATCAAGCTAGCTGCCACCAATTTCGCAAGCTAATTTGACTGAGATCCCCTCTTGCGTGCCCCATATCAATCGCGGTTTTAGGCTAGATTGCCACAGTTTTCAATGTTAGTTATAAATATATATACATATATATATATTCGGGTATTTTATTAACACCACAGATATTTTTTCGCTTTTTGCATCCATCATTTATAGAAGAGGCTGATTAAATCTAAGGTCTCTGAGGAATCTGTAAATGAAGTACGAATAATCCTTATCTATGGGTTCTTCTTCTTATGGTTCCTCTCCGCTCCGGAGGTTGGAAATCATCGATGCAAGTGTTTGTTTATTGCTAAGTATTCAAGTTTTCTTTTCTTGATTGTTAGCATTATTTCTCTTTTTCTTCCTACTCGTCTTAGACTTATGTGTTAGTTATTCTGTCAACCCAGGAGATTCGTAAGATTCTTCTGTACACCCACATTTCGAAGGCTTCTATTTTTCTTATTGCTGCTCTTTTTAGTGTCCATGTCCATGTTTAGTGTCCATAAAACCGACCAGATGTAGCATTTGACAAATCTTATTTTCAGATTGAGATTTATTTCTCTACCTGTCAATATTTTCTTTACTTTGCAGAATGCTGCACTAGCTTGTTCAATTCTGCACTGAATTTCTTTGTCGGGGTTTGCATTGGTGTTTATTATTGTTCCCAAGTATTTGATGATGTTCACCCTTTGTACTTCAACATTGTTTATTTTTAATTCATAATTTTGACTTTTATCAATTACTATGAATTTTGTTTTACTTGCATTTATTTTCAACCCGTACTTGTTACTTTCTACGCTAAGATTGTTCATAATAATGTTTAATTGATTAATGCTACTTGCCATTATAACAGCGTCATCCGCGTATCTAATGTTGTTGAGTAAGACTCCATTGACTTTAATTCCTCCATCTGGGCTTACAGCTAGGTTTTTGAATATTTCTTCTGAATACATGTTAAAGAGAAGTGGTGATAATATGCAGCCTTGTCTGACTCCTCTGAGAATCTCTATCTCTTCAGATTCTTTGTTCTCTATTGTTATTTTCGCTTTTTTTATTTTCTGTCTATGCTTTTCGCTCTTAAAATTTCCATCATTTTATTATGTTGCACTTTATCGAATGCTTTTTCATAATCGACGAAACATACAAAGACTTTTTGTTCATCTCTAAACTTCGTTGGATTATAACATTGAACGCAAACAATGCTTCGCGGGTTCCAAATCCATTCCTAAATCCGAATTGAGAGTCGCTTATGCCTTCTTCGAGCTTATTGTAAATCCTTCTGTGAATTATCTTCAAGTATGACTCATCAAACTTATTGTCCTGTAGTCAGCACAGTTTGTTGCTTTATTCTTTTTTGGAAGCGTGACAAATGTTGATTTCAACCATTCATCTGGAATTCTGCCGTTTCTGTAAATAGCGTTGAAAAGCCTAACTAGTATTTGAATGTTTTCGTCTTCAAATAGTTTGAGAAGTTCACTCGGTATTCCATCAGGGCCTATCGCTTTTCGATTTTTTGCTTCTTTCAACGCTTTAATGACTTCCTCTTTAAGTATCTCTGGTCCTTCGGGTCCATTATATGGTTCTAATTGACTTCTGTCGTCCCAGAAAAGGTCTTCGATGTAGGCTTTCCAATGTTCTAGTTTTTCGTTTGTATTTAGCAAAAATCGTCCATCCTTGTTTTTCAGACTGTTACATACAGTTCTATGCTCAATCCTGAGATTTATTTTGCTTTTTTATGAAGGTTGAAGCTGTCATGGTTCCTGTCGTGTCGCTCTAGCTCTCCGCATTCTTGTTGTAGATAACGGTTCTTTGCCTCTCTTATTTCGTTTTTAATCAATCTGTCTATTTCTTTGTATTTAGTTTGGTTCTCCTTGTTTTCTCTTCTTCGATCCATTTGAGATAAAATCTCGGGTGTCATCCATTCTTTTTTCGGTTGTTGATTTTCGCTGCTTAGGTATTTTTTGCTCGTATCTATTATAATGTCCTTTATTTCTGACCATGTTGAGTTGATATTTTCTTCAACTATTCGGATTGTGCTTAAGCGATTAATGCTTTTATTCATCTCTCTCCTAAGGTTGTTTTTTATTTCCTCATTTTTTAGTAAATTCATTTTTAGTTTTTTCTGTTTAGAGGTCTTTACAACTTTTTTCATTTTTATTTTGATTTTCGCTATAATAGGATTATGGTCTGAACCAACATCAGCACCTGGGTAGCATTTTGCTGATTTTATTGAATTTCGGAATCTGTTGATGACGATGATATAGTCTATTTGATTCCTGACTATTGAGGGGGTATGCTGTGGAGATGTCCAGGTATATAATCTCCTTGGTGGGAGCTTGAACCAGGTGTTCTTTATTATTATTCGTGTAATTGGCAGAACTCTATAAGTTTTTGGCCTCTCGCGTTTTTGAGTCCTAATCCATAATCTCCTACAACATCCTCAACCTATGGGTTAGGTTAAACATATTCGCCAGATTATATCATTGCTTTATAAGCAAATTTTATTTCTATTTCGCATTACTTATTTTTTAGTTCTACTCAGTCTATTCGATTTCGTCGATTTCCTACTGACAAAGTCTTGAGGAAGCAATGGGTTCATTTTTGCCAGCGAAAAGACCAGTTCAATGTGAAAACATCCCGAATTTGTTATGATCATTTTGCTCCGGATAGTATCGAAAGGAATCTCGAATTTGAAATGGGCATGTTATTATACTTTAGTTTATACAAATCTAATTTTGGAAAATTAACAGGACTTAGTCAGAAAAATGGGTATATGTTGAAGCCGAGAACTATTCCAACTATAAACCCAAAAGCTGAAACAGTTTCCGTTTCATCTCGCTGCCACCGTATGCAAACTCGCGCTAAGCAAGAGATGATTGCGTGTCTGATACATCAAACATCAGCTCCTCCTGAGACAACTATAACTCAAGAGGCTGAAAAAGAACGCACAGTTGCTGAAGAAGAAGACTGCAAATGATTGAAGATATCTACAATAACTCTAATGGAGCGTATCACATCTTTGGAAAATGAAGTGTAAGTTTAATTTATTGTTTACTTCTTTCCTAAATATAAAACTACATTACAAATACAAATGCTTGGCGCAACAGACGTACACATGTGGTTCAGGGCCTAGCTTCTCGCAACCATGTGTGTAACATTTCTCATCCGCATCAAAATCATTGCAGATTTCATATGATTGGCTTGGCTGCCGCACGTCCAAAAACAACAATTTTGTATTTGCTTATACATATATCAGGAAAAAAACTACTAATAGACTGCAGTTTAGAGCAATCGTAAACTCTATGAAAGAATCACCAGATATAGTTTTATTTAATCTTTCATAATTATCAAACAAAATATTGAATTAAGAAAAATAGATGAAAACCATCCGCCACCTAAGTAAGTAAGTAAGAATCAAAACCATCAATATTAACTAATTATCGTTTTATTTCGTAGCACTTGATTATATTTGTGTATATTTGTGAGGTAAGCTTGGTAAACTTGTTGCTCAAATTGGTCACGGCCAATCACTAGCACTCTTAACAAAATCAAAGTGAAGGAAATAATAAACACTTGTTAATTTTATTAAAAAATTTATTTTACACAAAAGCTAAAATTCTCTAACATTTTATACATTTCACAGTAATTAATTGTTGAATTTACATCAAAAACAAGCAGCTGTCAAATCGCAAGTCACCAGTGACGTCATGCGCAGAACAATCTATTTTTGTACAGCTAACAGCGCAATCTTATAATTATAAGGTTCTACTACATTCTCTGCCTTCGGCGCTAAATTTTGCTTTTCAAATCAAGTGCGGGGGAAATGAGTACAGTACATATTTCTTAAATATATTTATTTAATAATTATGTTAAACAAACAGAGTAATGATACAAAACGAAGTCAAACGGATTATAATTCGCCTGCAAATAAACGCGTGTGCTTAGAAAATAATTTCAATGAACACAAACAGAGCCCACGAAGGGCACAAAGTGAACCATATTCTTGGCCTGATAGTGAAGAAGATAGTTTCCTTTCCGATATTAAGCTCTTAAACGAAATTGATGGAGCCAGAAAGCAGAACTCCTTTACCAACGATGTAGACGATAGTCTATTTTCCGATATTAAAATCGGGGTAACTCCAGGACGTCGAAATAACCATATATCTGTGACGGACTCTGAGGAAAGCTTTTTCAAGGAAATAGAACCTCACAATGAACACAGGGAAACGGAAGACCTAATGAAATACTTTGATGATGATATGATAGATGGCTTCAATGTACAAAATACTCAAAAGTTCTTAGAGGATGTTACATTTAAAGTACCTAAGCAGCCAAACACAATCGGAAAAAATGCGCTATCAAACTCGATTGCCCAGCAGTTTGATATGACAAATTTTATGCAAGGCACACAATACGAGACCCGAGAAGAAATAAAAAATCGCACTATTGAAAATCGTGCAAGCTCATTCCGACAAGAATTGCAACAGCTTTCAGCAATCAATTGGGATACACAAGTATTTCCTGAAGACACCACGGATGATTTTCCCAGTCGTGGTAACTTCTACGGACTTCCAGAAAAGGTTCAAAAGATGATATTCGAGCATAAAGGAATAACACGCTTATACGGTAAATATAATTGTGTCTTGTAGTTCCATACATAATGTATGTACTATGTACATACCTATGTATGTATGTATGTACGTATGAAAGGCGAATTAATGACGTATTTCTGGAAGAGCTTGCTTGTTTGAGAGGTGGTTCCGAATACTTGGGATCGTTGTCGTGCTAAAAGTCCCATTTTAGCAGCATAATTTCTTTGGCCCATGGAAGTATGCCATTCTATAGTATGTCTACATTCTTTTCTTTGATCAATATACCTTGGATAAGGCAATCCGTACCTTCGCCCCATCAAGCAAAACAACCCCATATCATATCATTAGGGCATGGGCATGCTTCACAGTAGATTAATCTTAGTTTTATCGCTCCATAGTACGTTTCTCCACTGCTTCGCTGCCTCTGGATCGTGTAAAACGTGGTAGAGTTCGCCAAAGATAATGGGCTTCTGGATGCGTTTTTTTTTCAGCAGTATCCACCAGAAGCTTTCCTTATTAGCATTTATCTTCGGTGGACATTTTAGCAATAGCTGTAGGTATGCAGGACTACATTTGCAAATAAAATTCATACTTATGTATATTATGTATCATATGGTCATATGGTCGACTAGCTTTTATCCGTCTGGGGTTAGTGGAGTATCTGAACGCGTTTCTTGCTATAGAACTGTTACCTTTTCCAAATGTGACTGGATCACTGCCATTTTGGTCATCAGCATGGTGCAGAAGTTTTAAGTATGTATATAAGTGTCTATCGCACATCTTTTGTTGCCATCGACAGAACAGAGTAGACCAGCCTGCTGATCACCAATAAAAAAGTATAGACGAAAAGATTGGAATCTTACATTACTTTTGGGCTCATGAAATCTTTGCAACAAAGGTCTAACATTTTTTTTAAAACCGCATTAAAATTCAACGTTGGCCATAAATTTACTTCCTGGACTCTAGTCCTCGTGACTATTATGCTGGACAGATTTTCTCTGTGTAGGACGTGCCAATTAGACCTATCTTAAGTTGCCTTGACTTCACCTGCAGTAAGTTTATATCCTTGTGAATAACAAGATGCAGGAAGCGCTTGCTAACAACGAAAACATTTCACCTCCGGAAAAACGATTAGTCTAAATCCGTTTTTGGAGGTTGTATTGTGCAGACCATTCTTTTGGACAATTTTAACATCGTAACTAGCTCCTATACGTTTGATTTAGGAGGGCGTGGAATCTATCTTTGAAATCGTCATCTTTGTGCTTTGTGCTTGTACATTTATTAGGTTAACGTTGGCGAATTCAAACTTAATGCGATTTTTCATGAGGCATTTAAACTTCTTTCCTAAGTCCGCTTTCAAATACGAATCCGCATTCAAGTAAGCGTTTCTTCTGCTTCGGTTGCCTTGCGGTAGCAGTTTTCCATCGCACTTCTTGAATGCTCGTGATGTCTCCTTTATAGCAGTTAAGGGTATCTGCAACAACAGTAAGATCATCCGAAGCTTCTTTTCTCTGCGTAAGCGGAATCTATTTGCGTAGCGGGATGTTACCCCGACAGCATAATTCCCAACCTGGGGGGAATTCCTTAATTGACTGATTCGACTGCAATCAGTCAATTAAGGGATATAATATTCCACGTGTAATTCCTAATTTAATTTCGTTGTCTTTATTTCGTTTATAAGCTCAGACAACAGTAAGATCATCCGAAGCTTCTTTTCTCTGCGTAAGCGGAATCTTTTTGCGTAGCGGGATGTTACCCCGACAGCATAATTCCCAACCTGGGGGGAATTCCCTAGGATAGAGGATTAATCCCCTAAGAAAGAGGGGGTCGGATATACCGCGTCTTGTAGACATTAGCTGCTTGGGATCAATGTCTCTGCTCCGACCCAGGCAGAGCCTTTACGGTTCGGCAGCTTCTTAAATAAGTAAGATATCTACCATTTGCATGACGGCTCTTGTTGTTGTTGCTCTTTACACAACTTTTGATATAGAAGTCTATAATTTTCTCAAGAGGAATAAGGTTTAACTAATGATGCTTAAAGCCATGGGAAGTAAATGTGAGACTTTTCCTGATTTTGTTATCGAAACCGCTTCAATCTCAGGCCATGCCTTAGATATGGTTCCCAGCATAAAGCAACCACTCACGATGATATGAACGTTGACATTGAATTAGTTATAAACACTTATAGTTCAAAGAGCCTAGTCGATATGTTTGTTGATACGATGCACACAAGGAAGTAGTTGATAGATGTTACAACTGGCATTAAGGAAATTTCACTAGAGGTTGGACCTGTCCCAAAAACTGTTTGATCTCTAATTTGTATATTTTATGCTATTTCCAAAATATTTATTTTATTTTATATAATTTGCAATATGTATTCTACATCTTTTATCCAGATTGGCAAAATGAATGTCTAAATCTCTCAGCAATTCGGAAAAGAAAAAATCTTCTATATGCACTACCAACAAGTGGCGGTAAGACCCTCGTAGCCGAAATTCTAATGTTGCGCGAGATTATCTGTAGGGAAAAGCACGTTCTATTTATTTTACCATACGTGTCAATTGTTCAGGAAAAAGTCGGTAATTTTTTTTTACTTGCTTTAAAACTATTTGCCAATAACAATACATTCTTATTTAGGTCAGTGCAATGGCACCATTTGCATTGGGTTTAAATTTCATTGTTGAGGAGTACACAGCGGGAAAGGGAAGATGCCCACCACCACCACGAAAGAAAAGAAAGTGCATATTTATTGGTTCCATTGAAAAAGGAGCAGTGTTATTTGACAGTTTAATAGAAGCCGGGCGAGCTAATGAAATTGGGCTAGTGGTAGTCGATGAGTTGCATTTAATTGGCGAAAAAGGCCGAGGGGCAACACTGGAAGCTTTTCTTACTAAAGTGATATATATAAACGGTATGCTACAGAATTAAATGCTGAGAATAATTCATAAATATGTACATATGTATGTATATACTTTACTTTAAAATAGCTAGCATACAAATCGTGGGCATGAGTGCAACAATTGGAAATTTACCAGAACTGTCCGATTTTCTTGACGCCGATATATACACAAGAGGATTTCGTCCAGTCGAATTGAAGGAGTTTATAAAATGTGGGAATGACATTCTAGAAATAAACACATCAGGTTCCACTCTAGAAGAAATTTTCGTATATAGAAGGACTGTGAACTACAAAGTAAGCTTTTTTGATTTAAAAAATATTTTATTTTTTTTTATGAAAAATTTAAAAGATGGCAAACGCCGGACGGAAACTAGTTTTTGTAAGCCTTTAAATCCTCAGCATCCTTTACAGTTCCTATTAGAGGGAGGCTAGCTAAACACGAATTGCTCATGAAGGTGATAAAATCGACATTGAATGGTTATAATTATTATTAGCAGGAATTTATTCGCCGAATTGGTAGATTGAGTTCAACTATAAAATTACATTATCGTTCAAACCATGGTAATGAAATCATAAAAAACCACTTGAGTTCGTTCCTGTTCTTCAAATGAGCCTGCACGCATAAAAGTCATAAAAGTCCGTACTGTGAAGCTGGTGCAGTTGAGTATTGGCACAAAATGTAGGTGAATGTACTTAGCGAATCGTTAATGATTTTCTCACTCTCTGATATCATTAGAATACCAATCAAAAATTTGGGAAGTTACGATGTAGTAGATGGTGCGTTTTCTTGTGATCTGGTATGAATACGCACCCACTGTAAACATAGTCTAAAACAAAACATATGTTGTCATCAGCACTCGGGCCATGGGCCTAAAAACTGTTTATTCGTATAACTTTAAATTTAAGGAAAATAACACCAAATTAATTTTTATGGTGAATTTCCAAACTATGCTGAACATAAATATCAAAACGACCGGGCAAAGCGACTGCTCGGTTAGCGTAAGTGCTATTTTAACTAACTAAATACGGCTTCGCCTGCTGGCAATTCTCCTCTATTTATTGCCAATTCATCAGCAAGTTCATTCCCTTTTATACCGCAATGTACTGGTACCCAGCATAGTTTTACGCGGTTCTGCGTACATAATACTTTAAGCATTGTGCGGCAGTTCCTAACTATCTCAGATTTTATGATGTTAGATTCTAGCGCTTTGAGTGCAGCCTGACTATCGATATAAATGACAATATCCTTATTGGATATTGATTTCATCTCTAGTAATTCTACAGCCCTGAGTACAGCTAGAACTTCTGATTGGAGGACACTGCATGTATTAGGCAGTCTCAGAGACACTTTCAGGTCCGGATCTGAGTATATTCCAGAACCCGTTCCTTCGGATGTCTTTGATCCTTACGTATAAATTGCGATTTCTTTTTGTTTTATTATCGCATACCCGCGCCAGTACTCCCTTCCTGGGTACGAGATCTCGTACGGTGTGTCGAAGTCGAACACGGGAGTAATGTCGTCTGTTTTTACTGAGTTGCCACTAATAAATTCATTTAAGATGGAGCAGTGTCCATCTGGTATGCTTTTCTTAAAGAGACCTAAGTTAGTGAGCCTTAGCGCACTGTTTCCCGCAAGGTTTTTAGCTTGTAAATCAAGCGACAAAAGGTGAAGAATGACGTCTAGTGCCGCTGAGGGGGTCGTACGGAGTGCACCCGTAATTGCAACACTGGCTGTTCTTTGTACCGCCGCTAATTTTCCTAGTGTTGTTTTCCTGTTTGTTGCTTTCCACCACACAAGTGCCCCATATGTGAGAATGGGTCTGACTATCATTATATAGAGCCAGTGCATCATTGCGGGTTTTAGCCCCCAGGTTTTGCCAGCTGTTCTCTTGCATATAAATAGCATTATATGCCTTTTTGATTCGTTCCTGTATATTTAGATTCCAGTTTAGCTTTCTGTCTAGAATTACACCAAGATATTTTGCGTTGTTCGAAAGGGACAACTCCACACCGTCCATTTTTGGTCGTTTGAAGTGTGGTATCTTGTGCTTTCTAGTAAAGAGACCTAGTTCCGTTTTGGATGGATTGACATTAAGTCCGCAATCTCTTGCCCAACGACTAAGAGTCGCAGAATGTTTAGAAATTTACCCTGAATCATGATCACGACATCGTCTGCATATGCGGTGACCCCTACACCCATAGATTTTACTTTCTTCAAGATTCTATCGATAACCAGTACCCATATTAAGGAATACTTATCTCTTTCGCGAGAATTTTCCGCAGCCTTGAGGCCTCACCTGTTTCTGCAATATCATTGCAAAATGGTTTCCAAGACGAGTTTTTTGATCGTCTAATTAGGTACTTGAATTGCCTTTTGTAGTCAATGTACTCATTCCAAGTTGTGTCATCTTTAATCAGTTTGGCCCTATTGTAGAGTTTCCTAACTTCCCTTCTTTTATCTCCTATTTCTCTGTTCCACCATCTAGACTGAACCTTTTTTGGTGTTTTACTAATCGGGCATGCTCTTTCGAGTGCCATAGTCATAGTTAAGGTCGCGTTGAGACTTAACACTGCCTTGTCGATCTCTTGTGGGTCGTTGCTTGAAATTGGCTGTTCGTTGAGACATTCCCTTACTAATTCGGTATATCTAGACCAATCTGCCTTTCTTGGGTTTCTAAAAATACTGCGTGCCTTAGATTGTAAGTTTAACTGAAAACGTATCCATCGGTGATCTGATAGAGACGCTTCATTTACTACTCTCCAATTTTTAACCTCTATACTATCGGTGTTAGAAATTAAAGTAATGTCTATCACCTCCTCCCTATTTCTTATTACGAAAGTTGGTGAATTTCCTCTGTTACAAATGGTGAGATTTGACGATAAAATCAAATCAAAAAGACACTCACCCCTTGTGTTTGTATCGCTACTGCCCCATTGTGAATGATGGGCGTTCGCATCACAGCCCATGACATGAATCCAGCTTCGCTGTTTTGCTTTTAATCCGTCTGAGGGAAAACACTTGCTTCGTACGAGAGATATGCTGATGTTAAGCATAT
This sequence comes from Blera fallax, assembly GCA_946965025.1. Taxonomy (NCBI): domain Eukaryota; kingdom Metazoa; phylum Arthropoda; class Insecta; order Diptera; family Syrphidae; genus Blera; species Blera fallax. The sequence goes on from OX337245.1 coordinate 25,928,860, forward strand.
TGCTTTGCCTCTTTTCTTTTCGCAGACTACCGCTGTTAAGTCTCCATTGCTGTAATTATTCAGAAGAAATGCCTTTATTTGATTTTTAATTAAAATGCAAGCCCTTACTTTACCCTCATTTGCCTTATAGAACAACGTATAATCCCTTACTTTGAGACCCTGGATCCCGTTGTTCTTATTGATCCAGGGCTCTTGTATCAGTATGGCTGTGATGTCCTGCTTAGTTATGTATTCCACTAAGCAGGCCGTCGCAGCCTTACTGTGATGCAGATTGATTTGCATCGTTTCGATCTTCGGGTTTGGGTTCGACCTCTTCATTTCCCTTAGCTATGGACGAAACTTTCACTCGGCCCATGCTATACCGTATCATGCCACCAACCTTCTCCAAAAGTGGCAGCGATTCCCTGTTTAGGGTCAGCAAGAAATGCTGCCCATACTGTCTTCTTGGGCCAGTTTTTATTACCTTCCATGTATCGACCTTCATCTCTCGATTTTGTACATGGAGGAGGCCCAGTAACTTCTCCGGGGGAGTTTCATACATATGTATGAGGGTTTCATACATATGTATTTCTTTAAACATAAAAATCTGGTCCTCTGAAGGTCAAAGTTTAAGGTCATCTAAATCTGGAAGGTGCTCAAGGGAGTACATCATTAAATTTTTTTTGCTTAAATATGCTTTTTATCTTCCAGTACAGTACACAAGTGGCCAAATCAGATCCTGACCATCTGGCTGGTTTAGTATCGGAAATTGCCCCGAAAGAATCCTGTCTGATATTCTGTTCGTCTAGAAAGAATTGTGAAAATGTTGCTGTTTTACTAAGCAGAGTTTTACCAAAGTAAGACAACAACAATTAATAATTAACGCTCTAATTACAGTTCTTTTGTAGGGGAAAATTTGTCGAGCACCGAAGGAGTGAAAAATTAGCTTTAATGGATGCTTTAGATAAAATCTGTGGTATTTTATCTCCTATACTTGAAAGAACTATACCCTACGGCATCGCATACCATCACTCCGGTTTAACTATTGATGAACGGAGAATGCTGGAGACCGCATATCGTATTGGAACAATAAGCGTTATTTGTTGTACGTCTACGCTAGCGGCTGGTGTAAATCTTCCAGCAAAACGCGTTATTATAAGAGCTCCTTATGTTGGCCAAGAATTTATGACATTGTGTCAATACAAACAAATGGTAGGGCGAGCCGGGCGCGCTGGAATGGGTGATGCTGGTGAAAGTATATTAATATGTTCCAGTAAGGATAATGTTCGTGTCGGTGAAATGCTATTTTCGCCAATGGACAAAGTTATCAGTTCCTTGGATCACAACGATGCAATTGGATTGCAGACCTTAATACTAAGTGCTATTGGTTTGAAATTGGCAAACTGCCTCCAGGACCTTATAAGTTTAAACAAAAACACTTTGATGGCAGTGCAGAGCGAAAGGACTGGGATCTCTGTGAAATCTTTAATCACGTCAATTTTACGAAAAATGTTTAAGCACAAGGTACTGCAATTGAGCGATTTAAGTAAATGTCCTGTTGGCAACGGTTCTGAGATTCTCACGACCCAGGAAATGCGAGAAATAACTAATGCAAACTTATTGAGTAATCCTCGCCAAATTATTCTCAGCAAAACTACTCGATTTGAGTTAACTGTTATAGGTAAAGCAGCTTTTAAAGCAGGAATTGACTATAAAAAGACAAATGCAATCTACAAAGAGCTACAAACTGCTCAAAAGTCTATGGTACTTGCAAATTATTCGCACCTCTTGTACCTTGTAGTAAGCTTCAATTGTAATGAAAATGGAGGCGAATTATTTCCTGCTGATCCTTCAATACTATTTCGAGAGTACACAAATTTAGATGAAAATACTCAATGTTTATTTAGAGTACTTGGCGTTACGGAAGCACATGCGGCAAAAATGGTAAAAACCATGTCAACCAAAGGTCCAATGGAGCTGCAGTTAAGTCGCTTGTACAAAGTGTTGATCCTTTTAGAAGTCCTTAATATAATACCTCTGCATTTGGTAGCAACTAAGTATTCTGTTGAACGTGGAATGTTGCAAACGCTTGTTAATCAGTCAACAGCAGCAGCGAGTGCTCTCGTACGCCTTTGTGAACAAGTAGAAGAATTTTGGTGTTATAAACCGCTGTTTGAAAAAATCAGTGGAAAAATGGATCGATGTGGAACCCTGGAGCTGGAACCTCTTTTAGATCTTCCAGCCGTAAAAATTGTTTGTTAATCTATTATTTTGTTATTTTTGTTTTTAATTTTTAATTATAAAATTTTATTCAGAACAGAGCAAAGCAATTTTACGCTGCTGGATTCAAAACGATTGAAGATATTGCAAAATGTAAACCAATGCAACTGACTAAGTCCATTGAGCATTTAAATTTAAAAGCCGCAAAGGAAATAATTTCAGCAGCAAAGGTAAAATATATGCAGTGTATTTGCTTGCAAATAAAAGTATTCCTAAATATTTTTCATTTATTGTAGTTAATATTGATGAAGAAGTTGGATAATCTACAAGAAGAAACTGAATCAATTTTAAATTGTCTTAAAACGGGGGAGGAGATAACAGAATCATTGGCAGCACTGCCTTAAACTTGGGTTGTTAAATATTTTATTACAATATAACATTTTTATAAGATTTTCCCAAAATCTGTTTATACTTATAAAAATTCCATTTCAAGCTTAGTGATAGACCAGCGTACCAGCAAAGTTGAGGAGGCGAAGAACTGTAATGTCTGATATTTATTCTACTCTTGAACAGCTGTAGGTTAAAATCGCATAGAAGAAGGTCCAAATCTTGCTTATTCTGCAGACAAATATTTTTAATAGATGTGTGCGCTTCTTCTTTCCTCGTACTACAGTCCGTTGTAGACCCTGGGGTCATTAAGTTTTACCTCCATTTCGTTTGTTGCAAAGTTGTTTTTCTCCAGCGGGACCGAACAGCCTTTGTTACCCTGTCTAGTTATCATTTGTGTCATTTCTGCTGCTGCCTGCTCCCAAATACACAAAGCTATTAACCTGTTTTATATTATGGGCTCCAATAGTGATATAGCTAGCTGTTCCTCGAAGCTATCTTCTGGTCTGTTCCTAAATAGTTCTCTTTTAGTTGTCCTTCGTTTTTTGCAATCAACTTCAATGTCATTAGCACAAACGAGAATCTGGCTGAATTTTTTCTTTTAAAAATAGTTGTGCTAATCTATCACCCTGCTCTCAACGTTCTTTGGTTTCAAAAACATTAGTCAAGTCAGCTCCATTTCATTTAACATCAGTTAATGTTAATTTGGAAGTCAACGTACAGGAAGTGCGATAGGCATGAGCTGACAGGTTGTTGATGCCCGGCGTTTTGGTGTTCCTTTTGTTTTTTTATAGTCTAATAATGTATTAATCAGTTAAACAGTTGAGCTTTCCCTTTCGGATCGTGGAATCTTAGGGGGTGGCAATGGTGTAGTGGTAGCGTCATCATTTGTCGAGCTGATGGTTCACAGTTCAATCCCTGATATCAGTAAGCATTATATGATAAGAGGCAGTCCGATTGCGAAAGCTTATGCAACACTACTGCAAAGGCATAACACTGGCAGTAGGTTTGTCATATGACTGGAGAAATTGTTCGCTCTGTTGATGATTGATATGCTTATGACATCAGGTGAACTGCGAAAAAAATACTGTGAATCAGAAGCGAAAGCAAAAAAATAAATGACAACAAAAAAATCTCCCCTTGAGCTAATATGAAACCTAATACACCTGAGTTTTAAACCACTACACTAATCTCTTTCTCTCTCTCTATCTATCTTTCCAACGCCCGCACCGTGTGAAAACATGTAAAAGGGTATTCATAACCCCTTAGTGCGTGCAAATTATAAAAAAAAAAGTCTTTCTTAGTATCGTGCAATATTAAATGGTAAACTGATATCTCAACACAGGAAAGCGTTCGCAAGGCGTACAATGCTCTCTTCATTTGTAAAAGAACAGGGAACAAAAAGGGAGACCTTAAACCAGCAATAATACACTAGCTTGAAACCAGCAAAAAGACGCGGGATATGTTGGTCATAGTATAAAGATCAGCCTATATTGCCATCACAGGGGCTTTGTGTACTACGACTACTGCTGCACACGAGGTGTTTCTGTATTTTTGTCTACTGATAAAAGACAGTAGGGTGATAAGCTCATGAACGCAGTTCAACAGGAACAAAACTTACTATTATCCTCCCTTATATGGATCTTTAGATCCAGCTTCACTCTACATACTTAAGAGCTGCAAAAATGTTCGGGTAGTTTTTATACCGAAACCGGCAAAATAGGCAAAACTGGCGCCTGAATCGTACTGCCCCATCAGCTTAAGTTTCTTCCTCCTTAAAGCAATGGGGAAAATAGTCGATCACTCTACATGTAAATCAATTTGCCTATGAACCGAGAAAGTCTACTGAGACTGTCATTTATAGCCTAATATGTATTACAAATTTACAAATCAATGTTGGAAAGCAGAAATTTGGACGATCGCTTAAAATATTTATAGTCATCAGAGGATGCCCGCAAAGGGTTTGCTCACTCCGTTACTCTGGACATAGACGAACTTCTAGAATTTCTAACGAAATGCATCCAAGAGTAGCATCATCCGTAGTTGATAATGTCCATGCTTCTGTGCCGTACAGAGCAATACAGTACATTTTTGTGTAGTATTACCTATTGCGCATAGAAACACCGATTAACTAGAGTGATTTTTCGTCTTATCTTGTCGTTGATGTTTGCGGAGTTCATCACAAAGCCTGGAGCCTGGGAAGGCAAAGTCCCTGACTACCTCAAATGTTTCTGAATGTATCTAAAGCTAAAAGAAACTTGGAAAAACGTCACAATATGGTCCTGTTGCTCGAATGCTTATTAGCTTCTTCATAAAAAAAAAGACTTGCTCATGCACCATAGAGGAGAAAAACAATGCGCAATGCAATGACAAAAAAATCGTGTCTGTGGGTTCTCGACAAGACCTTCGGGTAATGTACAATGCTAAAATGCTTCTTTGATATTTTATACATACATATATTCATTGTATGATGATCCACTTGGTAGTGTTCTAATGTAATTTTACTGGATTAATACTCATGTGTTACGTTTAAAGCTGTAGACTTCATTTATAATTTAACGAAACAAACTACGGTCTTTATTTTTCTGGAATCAATATTCTTTTCTTAATATAAAAATGTGCCAATATGATAAAACTTTAATATTTGTTTATGTAACGTAATGTTTTTACTAAAAACAAAACAAGTTATTACTCTGTTTTGGTAAAGAGGGGACTGACCGCTCTGAGAAAATTAACTTCGAATTCCTTCTCAGAGAAACGTTCGACCGATGATCTAAAATTATTGAAAATTAAGATACATTTCTGACATGATTTTTTTAATGACCTACCTTGCTGCATTTCGGATCGTTTCGTTCTCTTCTTTGGTATTGTAAAGTATGGTTAAGATGCATGTAGCGTATTCAATTGCGTCAACGGCTAAATACCCATTTTGACTTCCTTCAGAAGTTTCAACGATATCCAAGAGTGGCCCTCCAGATCGATTGGCCACCATTATTAGACCAGCTGCCATGCATTCGACAATGCCTATTCCAAAGTGTTCATTCCACATGGTATGCAGACCAATTTTTGCCGATTGATAAAGCTGTAGCAATTCTTTGTGTGACACGTTTACCTTAAATTCTACGTTGTTCTCTAGAGATAAATGCTTGGAAAGATCTTGCATATTTTTTAGTCTCACAAAATCTTCTTCATGTCGACATGAGCCGACAATTACTAATTTTATTTTATTCCACAGATTTTCGTTTTTAACTAGGAGCGTTCGTAGTTCATATAACGCCTGCAGTTGTAATGGGTGGTCTTTTTCAGGTCTAAATTGCCCAACCGACAGTATGACAATTTTCTCATCATCATTTCCAGTAAATTGCAATGACTTTAGGTGACTCACCTCACAGGGAGGGTAAACGCGATGCGTTTTGAATGGAGCACTCCATAAGTCTAGAATATGGTTTTCCGTCCAAGTTGAGTTAACCATTATTGATAATGAACGACAACCTACCCAACTATAAAGCTAGAAATAGAAAAGTAATGAAGTAATTGAGTAAATTTCAAATTGACTTAATTTTTATTATTTAACCTTTATAAACAAATAATATATTATGTACAAAATTACAGTGTTGGGTACTAGGGCCTTCGGCTATACATTTCACATTGTTCTTGCTTCGGCAGAACATATGCTAAAATTGGAACGACTTAATTTCATTTTGTTGGCCCATATGTACATCTTAGAAGCCCTCAGAGAAAGAAATCTGTTGCAGTATTGCAATAACGAAACTTTACTCCTATCCTAAAAGGACGCACTGAAAAACTTTTAACGACGAATTGCCCAGTGTAAGGTGCCTTAAACGACAATCGGAAGTAAAATAACTTTCTTCAACTTTTACGAAGAACAGAAAAGATACTGCAGCGTGTGATTGATGTAAAGAAAGTAAAGGTAGGTTGAAAAGTAAAACAAACTAGGTCCACGCTGCTTGCAATATTTTTTGTAACGAAATAGAGATTGCCATATTGTCAGAATTAGAAAAGTTCTGTGAAGGGTGCAAGATCTTGCACCGAAGCTGTATAATCTCTCATGCGCACTCACTTCTTAGGATGTATTATATCTAACATAACCACGATTCCGAAGAGTCCAATAAGCAATAAATACTACCGACAATGCACTGAGTTCCAAAACCGTGTATGAAAAAAGGTAGCTTGGTCTGCACTAAGATACGACGGAAGAATCCAAGTACATGCATGCGCAAAACAGGAAAAGCTGCCATACGAGCCCTAAGGAACATTCTAAAGAGCTTCATTATCAACATACGTAAGGGGCTTAAGCGGCTACAGAAAAGCAAGCAAAATTGCTTTTAAGAAATGTCCAATGATTTTGATCAAAATCAGTGGGGAAAAACATATCAGATATTAATAGCTTAAGACGTAGAAACCACCGATGTTCACTTTCCCAAAAATATAGTTATTAGATTATTTGTACAACAAATACAAATTTGTACAACAAATACATTTGTGCTCGAAATAAAGGAAAAAAAAAAAAACCACACCAACATGTTAACGCAGAAGAACTATTCCATACATTACTCGGTGAAACAGAAACTGAAAGTCAATGAACCCTGACACGTATCATTACCAAAGAACAGAATTAACGTTAATTCTCCTTTGATCGGGCGAACAAGTGCAAAAAAAAACTTTTAATAACATTGATTTGGCTTCTCTACGAAAAGTGCAAACTGCAAAGCCAAGCAATAGTACCGCTACCGTCTTAAATGCAAACGAAGAGAGTGCAGCCACTCTCAATGTTGTTGCAATACATAACCGTTTAGCTCGCTGTGACGTGGGTCTTGGGGGTGTGTCGATTTCATCTGCCACGGCGTATCGTCTCGCTAATCAAGCTGCTTTTACAAATGCTGGTAATGCTTCTGCTTCTAATGCTTTAAATGATGTTGTTATTGCTTCTACTGCTAATTGTAACAGTGTACCTCATTCTGATGCTGAGCAAGAAAATTCTGTTGTTGCTTCTGCCTCCTCTGCTCTCGCTGTAACTGCTGCTTCTATAACTTTGGATACGAGTGAAAGCGATTGTAATAAGGTCAAAATTCATTCTAAAAATACTCGATCTCCAATTGCTTCTTTTGCTGATGTTGTTGCTAACACTCGTGCCTCTGAAAAAGCTGTGGTTGTTCAAGCTAATGCTGATGTTGTCGCTCATATCCATGATGTTTCTGCTGGTACTTTTGATGACGAAAAACGTGGTAACTTAAACATATTACGGACCAATAAGCCAACAACTATTATTGGAACTAATCGCGACCATGCTGATATCGGTGTCATATATAAACTCAAATGGTTCCATTTGGGGAGTTTTCGCCCTTCCACAACTACGGACACAATTTACAGCTATGTATGTGGCCTCTAAACTTAATGTTTACCCGACATGGATTTCATGCTATAAACTCACAAAGAGGGATAGTGATGTTAGAAATTTGAAATTCGTCAATTTTAAAATTGGTGTTCCAACTGAGTTGAAGGATGCAATTTCTGAGGCGAATATCTGGCCTGTTGGTGTGAAGTTGCGTTCTTTCCTGCAACGTCCAAAAAACGAAGAAGCTCGGATGGTGCCCAACCAAACCTAAAGAGATCCTTAACACTGTCATCCAATATTATCAACCAGTCATCAAAAACCTCACTTCCGTTAAACCTTTTTATCACAACGCCAGTGGGATAAGGTCTAAGTTTTATGACCTGTTTGTCTCCTCTTCCCAGCTTATGTATGATGTCATTGTGATAACTGAGACCTGGCTTTATGGTGATATACTTTCGCCGAAAATTTTTGATAGCAGATTTTACACCGTATTCCGATATAACCGATGCAAGACTGCCATGGGCCGTGGAGGTGGAATTTTAATTGCTATTCGATCCAAGCAAATATTATTTCCAATTACTGAAGTCGAACAATTATGTATTTTAATTAATGTAAATTCTAATTTCCAACTAATAATTATTGCCAGTTATGTTCCGTCAAATAGTGCTGCAAATATTTACTATAAACACATTGATAATATTCAGTATATAACTATCTGAAATTTATAATAAGACATCTCACTACTTATGCGTGTTAGGTGATTTTAATTTTCCCGATGTTAAATGGACGTGGTCCGACGAAGATAATATGCTGATCCCTACGAATTGTTATATAGATTACGAACTTAATCGCATAGTTTTTTTTTTAAATATATATTTTTTATATATTCCTTAACACTGTGTATAATTTATTAAACAGATTATTAGATCTTTAATTTGTTTGTGTAAAAGAATTAAAAGTAAAATCAAATTTAGCTTCTTGTGAACTACTGAATACTACTACTATCCATCATAAGCAAACTGAGTTTGAATTTGAATTTTATTCCATTCTGAATCCGCTTAATATTACTAGTAATTCTAAATGTTTTAATTTCTTTAAAGCAAATTTTACTGGTCTAAATGATTGGATTAATTCCGCATAAGCGGAATACGTATGGTATTCCGGAGATAATGTCGTACGAAAACGTAGAATCCAATAATATTGGTACTTCCTGCGAATTGTTTGCTCGATTTTTTGAATCCGTGTATGCAAATAACACATCAATCCATATAGCCCCAACCACAGCAATAGATCAAAAAGTAGATATTGGTTGCATTCATCTCGATTTGCAGGATATCGCTCTAGCTCTTAACAAACTAAAACCATCGGCAAGTGCAGGAGTGGATGGAATTCCAGCACTGGTCTTAAGAAGCTGTAAAGACAGTATCTGTTAACCCCTTCTAGTTATCTTTAACTTGTCACTGGAAGGTCTCATTTTAAATTCCTATTTTTAAATCTGGCTCTAAAAATGATGTTAAAAACTACAGGGGAATTTGTAAATTATCAGCATAATTATATCCCTAAGCTCTTTGAGAGTATAGTCAAAGATAAACTGAATCTCAACATGGCTTCGTTTCAGGGAGATCCACAGCCTCCAACCTCGCATATTTCACATCGTCTGTATTAAATTCATTTAAAATGGGTTATCAGGTGGATACGGTCTATACTGACTTTACCAAGGCATTTGACTCTGTCAATCATACGAGTCTTAATACACAAGCTGAATTGCTTCGGTTTTCACTCATCTATTATTATTTTTATTATGACTTAATTAAGTCATAAATAAATTACAATATTAATATAAAAGCACTAACCCGAGGGTTTACGGCTGGTTGGGTAAAACATTTAAATTAAGTTTTCTTATTTTAATAATGACAAAATTATATATGTGTTTTGAATATTAATTTCTGATGGATTATTAAGTAAATCGGAAATTGTAGCGCTCGGAAAGAGTTTTTTAGTTGTGGATTCGATCTTGGTGCAGGCATATACTAGATGCTATATTGTAAGTATTTCGTTGGTTGAGCAAAGATGACAAATGGGTGGTGTGATTTTGGAAAAGAGGTGTCCGTGGGTAGGTGATGTATGTCCTAGAAGGAGACGGATGTAGACCCTGACTGCTTTCTTGGAGTAGTTATGTGGGTAAGTGGGTATACAGGCATCCGGGTTGATTGTAGCGTAATGGTGGGTGTAATGCTTCCATTTTTCCCTTTTCCGTACTTCCCAAAAACGTATTATGGCTTTGTTCAGGTCACTTTTGTTAAGGATGAAGTGGTAAATTAGGGCTTCCTGAGGGCAGCTTTAGCAGCGGTATCCGCGTCTTCATTCCCTTTAATTCCCGAATATCCTGGTACCCAACGGAGGCCTCATCTGAAACCAGTCCTTTGGATAAAGTTTTGCCAGTTTCATAAACAACTGCAAAAGCAGTTCCATTTGGAGTATTGGAACCATCAGTGAAAATGAAGGTCCAACTCAGTTTTTTATTAACCCGATAAATTTCGAGAAACCTTTGTACATAGGCTGCATTGGGAGTAGAACTTTTAGGAAGTATAAAGGGATGTGTTAATTGACTGCTTTATAAGCAGCCATGTGAGATAGGCCACCGGTCTATCTTTTTTGATGAGTATTTGTATCCCCATATTTTTGGCAGCTTGGATCGTTTTATATATTGTTCACGGGTACTTTGGTGTTTTCTGCCGTACGAGGATTTTTGCCGCATCACACTTAATATGTGTACTAATAGGTGAAATTAACTTAATTGAGACCAGTGAATTGGAGTACCCAATTCTATCCTGAAGGGAAGGGAGACCTGCTTCGGTGAAGAGATTTTTGATGGGGGTTTATTTAAAGGCCTTTGAGGCTGGTCCCTATCGCTGAATGGTAGGCTGGCGCGATGAGTTGTATTGCCGATTTTGCGCACTTTCCATATATACATAACCCATAATCAATTTTTGCAAGGATAACGGACTTAATAATGTTAATCAGTGTTAACATGTCAAAAACTATTTTTTGAGCCTAAGCACTTTACTATATTTACCCTCGGAGTTAAGCTTTTTTTACAATGTTCCTTAAAATTAAACTTATTATCAAAAACTAAAACTAGAATTCTTTACTATTAACATTTTTTATAATTGAGTTGTTATATTTTAGGGTGATATATTTGGAACAATTCTTTTTTTTACATATATGTAAGATACAGCATTTATCTAACGAAATTTGAGAGCCCGACCCATTGGACCAGGCATTCAGTTCGGTTAGAATATCTGAATAGACCGCAGATGCATCAATGAGATCATTAGAATTAGAAAGTAAGTGTAAATCATCTACATAAAGAGAATTGCCTATATAAGGATGTCTACAAATTATTTCACTGATATCATTGAATGCGATAATAAATAGGATTATCGAAAGAGGAGATCCCTGCGGTATTCCATTGTAAAGTCTATGAACTGATGAAAAATATGGATTGAGTTTAACACGAAATTGTCGGTTGGTTAAAAAGGATTTGATGAAATTAAACATCTTAGGTCCAATTTTCTACTTTATGAGATTAGTCAAAATAGTGTGTATTCCGATTCTGTCAAATGCTTTAACAAAGTCAATTGAGAGAATGGACACATGATTTTTCGATGAAAGGGCCGAAGCAACAAACTGATCTATATGTAGCAGAGCGTCTAAAGTACCACGCCCATTTCTAAAAGCAACCTTGTTGTTCTTAATTAGGTTATTTTTTTCAAGAAACCAAATGAGCCTTTTTGAAACTATTCTTTCTATGATCTTTCCTGAACAAGGCAGCAGCGAAATAGGGCGATATGAGTTGGGTTCAGAAGGTTGTTTGTTGGGTTTAGGTATTGGAAGAACGCTGGCTGTTTTCCAGGACTGGGGTATAACCCCTTGGTTGAAGACCTGGTTGAATAGATCTAACAGTCGGGACTTTAGCATACCGGGGCTATTCTTCAGCATGGCATACGAGATTCGATCATATCCAGGAGTTTTCCCTTTGGAAAAACTCAGGGATGAATCAAACTCTATTTGGTTTATAGGGAGTTCAATGAACTCCGCAGTAGGGTGGGGATTGTGGGTGGGGGTGAGACTTAATGCTGCTACCTTTGATTGAAGGAATTGTTGTGAAAAGTTGGAATCGTTGGGGTAATCAGACCACGATTGGGCAAAGTGCTCAACAATTTCTGGCGGTGTTGATAGAACCATGGATGCAGTATTGAGAGTTTTAATGGAGGTTGGTGTATAGTTCCCTGTAAGTGCTCTTACGTCGGCCCATAGTTTTTTAGAAGAAGAGTTTCCATAAGTTTTGTTTGTTTTGCCTAAGGAGAAAGAGCTCGTGGCTCCACCATGGAGACGCTATTTTCTTGTACCTATTCCTGGTTTGAGGAATGGATAAATTTGCTGCATACCGGATAGATCTATGTATGTATAATGGCTGCCTCTTTGTTAACATTCAAAGATGGATGCCTATTTTTAAAAAATTTAAGTGCATGCGTTTGGAAGGAGCTCCAGTCAGCTCTATCGGTTTGAAATTTAGCGTTAAGCTTACATTTATGGTAAGTGGGTCCAGATGTTATATCTATACTATAATTGGATAGTGTTCACTGCCATGTAAATCGGAGAGGATAGTCCATGTAGTATTTGAGACTAATTGGGGAGAGATAAGGGAAAGATCAACGTGAGTGAAGGTTTTATGTGTTGAAAAATGGGTAGGGCTCCCATCATTAGGGATTATTAGAAGGTAGTTATTAATCAAATTTTCCACCATTTTACCACGGTGGTTTATAGCCCTCATTGGGGGCTCCATGAATTAAAGTCCCCCGTCAAAAGTATTGGGGTCTGGAAAATATTCACAATATCTAGAAGGTCTATGCTAGAGAAATGCTGATCAGGTGGGATATATACCGAAATAATGGTTTTTATTTCTACGGCTATTGCTCATATGCTGGAATTAATGGTTATGAAGTTATGTGGTATGGATTTGTGAAGTAGTAGCCCTGTTCCTTGTTTAGCGTGGGTGTTAAAGCTAAAGTTGTGGAAATGTGCCGAGTACTGTTTAGGTAAATTGGGGTGTATATTATGTTTAATGAGAGTTTCTTGCAAAGAAATAATAGATGGCTTAAATTCTTTAATGAGTAGTTGGAGCTCTTGATGGTTGTTGAAACAACCACTAAGATTTCATTGAAGAACTTTGATTAATGAATTTTGTGAATCAAACGACTTATTCACAACACAGTATAATCTCCGTTATACTGTGAAAAATCAGAATTGGACGTATTTTGGGGTTGGGCATTACGACTGGGCCGTGTCGGGAATGCACAAGCAAGTGTTATTGCGGAATTGATCCATTATTATCAGTTTGTGTGGGTTTTATATAATAATTTTTGTTTTTTATTAGAGTTTGCGTGACACGAAATATGGGTGAGTAAGTTGGTGTTGTAGTAGTTTTATTTTGAGTGGTTGGAGAGAGTTGATTGAGTGAAATTTCATTTGAGTGGTTATTGTTTTGTGTATGAGAGTTAGTTGGAATGTTTGGGTTGATTAAGTTGGGTGAAGTTTGAGCCAAATCGTTGGTGAGTGAGAGAGAATGAGATGCTTTGAATTGGTGTTGGTTAAGAGTTTCTGACAATGTGATTGTATTTTTTTGTTTAGTTGGGCATCTGGAGGGGGAGGAGTCTGAGTTGGGGAGTCAACATTTTTAAAAGTGGATGAACTAGCAGCGGTTACTGGGATTGTGCCCGTTACCTCTGCCTGGGTTTTACTTTTTGTGTCTACTCGAGTTGTGTCAGTTACTCCGGATTGGGTTGCATTTTTTGTCACAGATGCGTAAGTTGTCGGGAGCAAGGGGGTTGGGTTTTGTGTTCTATACATAGGCCGGGCCTCAACCATGCTACATTTCTTGAGAGTTTGTTTGAGAATTTCCTTAGCTTGAAGGTACCGTGGACGGGTTCTGGATGACGACGGATGTTCCTGAGAGCAATTGGCACATTTGGTTTGTGCTTTCAGCTTTCACATGACGCATTGCCTCTGCATCTTTTGAGAGTGTGGCCAAGTAGCTGGCAGTTGCGGCAGCGCATGGGGTTAGGAAAATATTCGGAGACCTATACGCTATACCATGCAATATTGACAGAACTGGGAGGTCGGTATAGGTCAAATGTAAGTAACCGGCCCCCAGTGGGGCACTGTTTCCCATCGATGATTGTATTAAATTTGTATACACCAATGACACCTTGGGATCGCATTTCCTCGATGATTTCTGATTCCGGGGTGTTCTTAAGAAATGGGGCAAAGATCGTATCTTTAGATGAGTTTTAGTTGGGATGAAGAGTTACAGATATTGGAAAGCATTTTTTTTTGTCAGGAAGAGATCGGCTACTTTTTGCGATTTGGTTAATATGAGAATATTGCCATCCCGCATTAGCGTGATTTTTCGTATGCGGTGCTAATGTTATCAATAGCTTTTTTTTAGGAGGAATACGCTGAACGATCAGAATGGCTTATTGCTATCTGTTGGGGAAAGAATTATAAATTTGGGGTTATTTGATACCGCGTGTGATGGGAAAATATTTTTTAGGTCTACGGGTGGGGAAGGGTTTTTTACGTTTTTTATGCCTTGGCTCGGCAGGTGGATCTGGATCCAGTGCACTAAACCGGTTTCGCGGGGGCCCTTGGGCCATGATATTTTTGTTTTGTATGCTTCACTCACTGAAAACTCGCGATGAGAGGAGCAACAAATATATGTTTGTATGGGGCTATGTAAATAGCGAAAAAACGTACCGAGGTAAACAAGAGTAGAACAATCCGTTAAACGATGTAGCTGCTACGAAGGTTAGTCGATGACTGATTTCACTAATCTATATTGAGATGGATTTCGTCGTTTTTAATGAATAGAGTGCAGATAGTAAAACTTGAATCTTTTCTTTCTAAACCATTCAACTGAATTTCAGGTGTGCCTCAAGGTAGTCACCTGGGCCCCTTACTTTTCATTATATTTATCAATGATATAACAACTGTGTTAAGCTATAGTCAATGCCTACTATATGCAGATGATCTAAAGCTGTTCCTAAGAATTTCAAGCTTAAATGATTGTATAAAGCTCCAAAGTGATACATGTAAATGCCCCTTAAATGCAAAGATAATTATCTTCTTAACATAAATGCAATATAATAACTTTCTGCAGATGTTCCAACCCAATTATTCATCGATACTCCATCAATTCAATAGACTTAACTCGGGTAAATCTGGTTAAGGATCTTGGTATCGTTTTTGATCGAACGTTTACTTTTTATGATCATGTGGATTAAATTACGTCAAAGGCTAACTCCATGGTTGGCTTCATCAAAAGGAACACAGTTGAGTTTTCTAATCCTCACTATTGAAAACCCCTTTTATAGCTCTTTCTCGTTCTCTTCTTGAATATTGTGACATCGTGTCGTGTCCTTTTTACCAGGTGCATATTAATCAGGTGGAAAGAATTCAAAGAAGATTTTCCAAATTTTTTTTTTCAAAATGCATTGGCATTTTCACCCGACTATGATGCTAGATGCCAACTGCTGGGTTTAACTAAGCTTTTGTATAGAAGAAAGATCCATGATGTAATATTTGTGAGAGACCTCCTTTGTTATCGTTTAAAAAGCCCTTGATTGCTAGCTGTAATTCCTATTTATGCTCCAGAAAGGCCTCGAAGACAAAGAGAGTTTCTTTTCCGCACAATACACAGAACAAACTACGGATTGAATGAGCCTATTTTTCGAGCTATACTAAATTTCAACTCAGTTTGGTCTGTTCTGGATCTAAGTCTATACAGAACTATGTTTAAAAAATACGTTATTTAATTTTATTAGTTAATTGGACAGGTAAATTCATGTCATCCTCAAATTAATTTTTTTTTTATTATTTTTTTTTCTTTTAATTACTATTGTAATCTTTAACACATATCGCAATCTGTTAAGTTATATTACTTGTAGATAAAGTGAATAAATAAATAAATAAATATATCTGCAAAAACATCAGACAAAGAAAGATCCCTGGCCCCTACAAAATGCCCAAAAGATCCCTAAAACTTGCTAGCTCTGATATCTTCGTTGATATGCATAACTCGTGCGGGAAAGAGAGAGCCTTCCAAAAACGCTGGACACGGCAAGAACTAGTTATCCTTTTCAATGAGAAGAACCAGACACCAAAAGAGCCTTCATCGTGTCGACCACTTTGCACGCCAGATTTTATTGTACAAATTCTGGACGCCACATGCAAACGCGAAAAGCCTTATCAATTCACGTCTCAACGGATATTAAAAGATGATGCAGAAAAAAGAAAGCTTGGATAGCACGAATAATGAGTACAACGACACCTATCTACATTCGAATTAGGACCGAGCGGCATGTGCACCGAATTTTGAGGTCGTCGCTTATAAAGCCATGAGCAGCAGTCATTTATAACGGAAGCAATTACAAAGCTAAAAAAATCATCGATAAATCCCTAAGACTATCTTTGCGAATCTTCACTTAAGTATGTACATGTAAACACATACATGGGTATGCGTGTTAGTTTAAATGAAGATGGAAATACTTTACAGTTATTCTTACCTTAGAGAATATTTTATAGTACATAAGTTTGGCCCATGTAAGGAATGGATTTCGAGCCACATAAGCTTGATTATTGTGAGCGTATTCCCTGCACCTCACTCGCCGCAGCATATCAGTACTGATTGTTGGATAATGCACATAACAACCAACTTTACACTGGCCAAGGAAACGAAACAGAGGCAACGTAAATGCATAGCCCATGGTGTCAATATATACATCTGGAGGAAACTTGAATAAACCTTCCAAACCGAGTATTAATGATCCCATACTCTGGCCAAGCAACGTAAGATAGGGATACATCTTTGCTTCCACCCAATGGCGTTTCTTCAAATAAACGAAGCTAATGTTGTCTTGGTCCACTGACACATTAAAAATATTTTCAGCTTTGTTGAGAATAGTGTTTGGCGAAGCATCAACATCTCCGGTATAGATTATGATCTTCACATTGTCGTACTTCGCCTGTAAAAGAATTAAACAATTTTATACCACTTAGAACATGACGAATGAAGAATCGTACCTGTAGTGCTCTCACAGCACACCAAAGTACTCGTTCACCTCCTCCACCGGCATTGCAGTACGGATGGAAAATGCCGACGTTGACATCGTTATTTCCTTTATGAATTTTTGCTTTTCGTATTAAGATCCAGCGTCGCAAGGCGAATATCGCAATGAAGAAAACTGCAACAGCCAATAAGACGAGTACAAGAAATAAGTACAACCTAGAGGATAGTCGAAAATCAATGTTTAGTTTCTGATTGCGTTGTTTTCCTCTTGATGCTCTTGTTTTCCTCTATAACAACAAAGTTTACTTACAGTATTACAATAGCCCTCATTTTAAAATAGATTAATGTTTAAGGGTTTGGATTATAGTATATATTCTCTTTAAATTTGCGTATTTACATGGTTTTTATATCTATTTTGTGAAATCAGAGGAAAACCAATCAAAAATACGAATTGTGGTCATCAATCGAATGACGTGCAAGCCGATGACAGTTTGCCTTTGGAGTTGCCAACATAACAATTTGTTTATGTGACTCATATCAAAGGTGCCACGCTTATGCGATTAATAAAAATGTAGACCGGTTTTCAAATACTTAACATGAGGAAAACCAGGCAACAAGAAACCAGTGCATAAAGGGGGGTTACGTTCCATGTTCTGAAAAAACACCCAAAAATATATTTGTTTACTTTTAGTTTTTTTTTAATTGAAATTGTATTTATACAAAAAACAAACAAAAACAAAAAACATAACTGGTTTAAGAACATAACAAGCTTTATCAACAGAAGACAGTAACTGAGCAAATTGTCCTCCAACCAACTTCTACCATCTACCAGTATATACATACATCTTTATTCTTATTAACACAGCAGGCATGCATAACGTGCATAAGCTTGAAAACCAATGCTTGATAAAACATGCATGTATGAACGAAACATGTACGTGTATACGTATATACATACCAAGCAACATTACGATAAAAAAAATAATGTTTCCGATATCGTGTTAGAACGAGGCTTTTTATCGTAAAATGAAACGTGTTAGAGAAAATGAAACGCGTTAGAGCAAGGCCGTGCTATAAGAAGTACGTAAGTTGAGTGAGGCCTACTTGTACGCTCAACAGTGGCTTCCAATAAATTTTGGAGTACGACCCCATTTTACAATATGATGTTAGGTCGGTGGAGCGTTAATGGGCTTTGTAATTAGTTGACGATATTATCTGTCAGATAGCACGAGCAAAGAATTTGAAAACCGAAATATTGCTTTAAATGTCGTGCGTTTAAAGGTAAAGAATATGGCAGAATATAAATTTTGTTGCCTTACATTTCACAAAATAAATACAGGGCAGGAAAAGAGTGAGTCTACTGTCTATTATTTGTATTGATAACATTGAGAACTAATGAAAGAATCTGACTATATTTTTTTATACCTGATGTGCATGCTAATAAGATGATCCAATGTGTCAAGCCACAACTATGCAACGTTATTATCGAATATTATATAAAAACAGAAAGATTATGTATGTCAGTAGTAGATAGTGCGTACATCTACTCTACCAATAAAATAGGCTAAATAAGTCTTAAACCAATTAATAATCATTTGGCTCAATGAATTTCTCGATATCCATTTCAAAGAGCAACTAAAAGCATGAAATACAATTCTCAAATGAAAAGATGTAGGATACATATACAACCGTGCTTACGGTTTGTCATACATTAAAATTTTTGACTTTCTGTGAAATAGCAACACGTGGAAGGTAGATAGGACAACCCATTTGTCGCTTGTGCGTCGTTTTAATAACTAGAATTTACGTTATTTAGTTATAAATTATTAGCGAACTATTTATTGATAATTTTTTCCTAATTCGTTTGAAAAAAACAATTTTCTGAGTAATTTTTTTACAAATTTCGTTTAAATGTTTATCGAATTTTAACTGTTTATCAATTATAACATCGAAATACTTAATTTCATTCACTTGCTCAATTATAACGTTACAATAATAGCATTTATAATCATAGCTTTAGTTTTACATATATTTAGTTTTAATTTATTCATCTTTAAATAATTTGCTACATTTTCTAAATCTGTAATTAATTGATCGATGGATTCATCCACCGAACCGAACCAGTTACAAAAATAAGTGCATCATCCGTAAAAGCCTGATTTCAGAAAACCGAGGAACCTTCTCTATGTCATTGACATATACATATGATGAACAGCAGCGTTCCCAAAACTGCTCCTTGAGGTACTCCTAGTTCTACCGTCAAAGAATCTGAAATATACTCTGCCAGTCGAGTTCGTTGTTGTCTGTTTGACAAGTTACTTGCGAACCATTTCATCTCAACTTCTTCTATCCCATTTTGTTGTAGCTTTTTAATGAGGATTGGTCTGGATATAGTTTCAAACGCCCTCTGAAGGTCCAAGAATACTGCCACTATTAACTTTTTGTCACGTAATAGTAATAGCATGTCTGTTTTCCACTGTATTACCGCCAGATTTAACAGCGACTCACAGCTGTGTTTTATTGCTCTCCATATATGTATCTAGTTAATTGTTAAAAAACCGATAATTTTGATCATTAACATATTTACTGGACGAAATTTCACTGGTTTATCGGCATTTTTTACCTTTTCTATAAACACCGCTGTAGTTTATTTCCAAGAGTCGGGGAAAATTCCAGTATGAAGTGACTTATTAATAATCTGAAGAAAGATTGGGCCAATAGTTTCGAATGCGGTTAATATCATTTTCACTGATAAAAAGTTAAAATCTTTCTTATTATTCATGCTTTTCATCGAATCTTTTAGCTCATTGATTTCTATTAATTGAAATTTAAAATTACTTGCGTTACTCTATTTGATTGATATATATGTATCAAACTAGCCGCATCCAGCTTCTTTGTAATATAATTATTCTTTGCTAATATTAGCTGTTGTGTATATCTATTTCTCATGATTTTATAGTTATTCCAGGCATCTCTAGTGTTTCTCCAAAAATCAATCCGATAGCATTGAATTTTATTTTGTTTTAAGTTGGATAAATATTGGTTGGTTGAACCACCCACTACACTCGTTGTTGCCCCTGCATATTCTACTGGTTACCATCTTTCGCACAGCTTTGTTTACCGACTGACTAAAACATTTTGCCACTTCCAGTCTTTAATAGTTCATTGCGAAATGTTTGCTCATTAAACACTTTAGTTTTATATATTCTCTGGCGGTTTTTCTGACTCATTGACTTTACTTTAATTTTAATTTGAAGACTCGTGGTCACTTATTTTAAAGTCCGTTTTTACTATAGTATTTACATCCATAAGGTTCGTAACAACGTAGTCGATTAAGGTAGCTGAAGTGTTTGTTATTCTTGTTGGTTCAACAACAATTTGTTGAAATGAGTTGTCCATTATACTTTGTTCAATTTTCCTCTTGTATGTACTATTTTCAAACCAATCAAATTTGAAATCACCCACAGGTAAGTGCAGACAACTAGTCTAGCAATATTTTCACGAGATCCATTTAGGCTCCTATCTTTTCATACATGGCCATATCTTCCTGGATCTGTCACAGTTACTTAGGCCTCCAGAGAAGGTAAGATTTTCTCGTCAATGGATTCGTCTAGATCTGATATCCGTCTGATCAATTCGTCGACTTGCCTATTCACTCAACGTTACTATGACCTGGAACTCAGAAAAGAGTTATCATGAACTGAAATATTAGCTTGGCGGGTTCTTGTTTGCACTATTTCACTAGTTTTGAGGATGTGATAGCCGACTTTAGTATTTTGATAACGAACTTGATTTCAATAAAAATGACAATATTTCACTTGGATGTTGGAATGCACCTAAGTATATGACCGGCTTCTGGGATTGCTGGTGATTCCGCCTGCAAAATGCTTTACGATTTTGCAATGCGATGGGATTGGAATATATTCAATGTCTCTGAAGTCCATTTTTGAGCAGTCGTTCCTTTGTTGCAAATCATTTGTAGGTATGGTCATTCTGCCCAGACCTAGTCTTTTCTCATAAATCTAAATTAGAGAGTTGGCAACTCATGTTTGTGACAGGCACTCCTTCTTACACCGCGTTGCAGCTGATTCTGACGGTTTTGACAGTCATCACCGCCTGTCGTTGAAAACCAAAATAAAAGTAGGATTTTGATAAATTTATTGGTTTTGTTGTCTGTGTCTGCATTGTTATTTTGTTTTTGTAGTAAATCTGTAATGCGACATATTTAATTTTAAAGGAATTAATTTAAAATGGATTTTTTACGCCCTATCCTAAATTGTCTGTCGAAATTCTGCAGTTGTATCAATTGCACAGAAGACCTAGGTACCCAGGTAAATATATTTTCATTGTCTGGAGATATTTCATAATCGTATTCGATTTATGTAGGGTTTAGAACCAAATGAAAGAACACATCTCCTTGTGGATTCCGTCAATAATAGTCCAGCTCTGAGACTAACAATTTCCGACAATCTAAGCAATGAGTATTCGCAATCTTTACCAAAAAAAGATGAACAGAATGCTCTGAGTCGCCTTGTTCAAAATACAGAGATGTAAGGTGTTTAGAAATTACGATTTAATAATTTACATATGTACGTCTTTTGTATTTAGAAACATGATCGATGTCGGTGCTATGGATTCCCATAACATAGAGCACCAAGAATACAACGACAGAATAAAATTGTACAACCAACGCCTCATGCAGCAGTGGAGTAACGTCCAGCATCCTGGAGTAGTGCCAATGGGTATTACATTAACTGCGCTCGCAAGAGTTGTTTTGCTTAGTCTTATTCTTTAACAGGTTTCCTAAAGGATATACCAAATCCGGAGTATTATTTGACTTCTGTTCCAATATCAGCTGCAGATCTTGCTCAAGTAAGCTAAATTATTTTCTAATTAGAGCGAAATATCTTTCGTGAGTCACTTTGCGATTCAATGTGCTTACATTTTCCAGATTAAGGCGGCTGTGAGTAAAGCAAAAGCTGCCGTGAATGAAATAAGAGTTGAACATAATGAAGATATTGTGGTGCCTTTTCGTATTCCCTAGATCTTAAATGGACGTAGACCTTTTCTTTTGAATATGTTTTTGGCGACCTCATTTGAATTGGCCTAATTAGAAACACTTCTTTCATACAAATATGTTAATATAACAATATACTATAGTTTAAGCAAGTGCATGTGCGCTATTGTTTGCCATTTATGGATGGTTTGGGAGTTAACCGATATGTTGTACTGCTGCTTGCTTATAACGATTATTACTCTTGGCATTCGTATCAGTTCTATCATTATCTATTGTTAATCTTTCATTTACAAACAAGCTTTACTCATCATTATTAAACAATATGTGAAAAGTAATAAAACTTTTATTAATAAAAAAACAATAACAAGTGTGTACCTGTATATAGCTAAAAATAGTGTTTAAAATGTAATTGCAAGGAAACAAGAATCCACTATGTTGTTCAATCATTATACAAGGAACAAGGTGTTTTTCTACATAAAAACTAATTCTCAACATACGCGCCATTCGTAGTCTTATGTTTAATACTACCTGACCCGTGTTCGCTGAATACATTAAGACAGAAATGTATTCAGCTTCTGAATGCCCCATCAAATAGATTTGTACGAAACTGGGATTAGCATTACTGTCAGGCATTAATGTTCCGATAAGGTAGTAAACTTGATCCTGAATCTTAAAAGTGGGCATAAAGTTGCCTTTTGTTATGCGTTGAACAACACAATCCAGCAGATTCTTTTGCCCACTTTTATGCACCACAAAAGCAAAAAACATCAGATATTATACCTACATACGTCTTCCTTTTCGTATGAACTGAAAACATTAATTTTTTTTAGACCACGGTCGGGCAATGTTTTAACCGATAACAATAAACCGTTCAATAACAGAACCAAGTCTATTAACAGTGGAACTTTGCGCATTTCAGCCAAGACATCCGCCTAATTTTTGTATCTTTATTACTTCGCCCAATATCAGGCTTAATATCCCTTACTAATTTTAGTTGACGCCACACACTCGTTGAAATGCAATTACCAACTGATGGGCCAGCGCACGCTGGATCAATTCCCCCGGGGTAAAACTGAGTTCATAGAAAAGGGAGGGCAAGTGTACAGTATGAAACGGGGTAAAATTTTCATCACGCGTTGAAGTGGTTTAACATCAGGGTAAACCAATACACACAACATGCACGCCCATCCAGTATGTACATATGTATAACGCTAGCCACTCGAATATGCTCAAGATAGCGAAAGGAGAATAAAGAACAAAAAATGATTATCACCACTGAGATGTGGTTGGAGACATGATTAATGAAAAATTAATCAAATTCTGAATTTTACAAATGATATTTTTGTTATTGCTCAGCTTCTAGATGACGGAGAATCATAATTTTGGACTTGAAATTAAAATTGAAAAACAAAACTAATTTGATAAAAATCGACAAAAACAAAGTTGATGTTATTTCTGTTTCTAAGTTTTTTTTGTCTCTTTGCGTTGTCTCCCAAGCACAAAACTGAATAAGTACATACATAGCTTTATCTAAAACTGCTCCATGCGATTTCGTAATCAATAAAAAAAATCATTAAAATCGGTTCAGCCGTTTTCTCACAAATACCGGACAAAGAAATATCAACTTTATCAACATTTTATAATAGTAAGTTGATAGACAAAAAACTGGATATCAGAGAAACTTTGTCTTCTGTGCCATTATTGGACATACCTATGTATAGCGTGGTTCTCCTTTTTTTTTTTGCGTTGGGAGGTGGATATCTTCAAAAGACAATATTTAGCAAGCAAAGTATTCAATTCACCCGCCAGTAAGTAGCCATAGTCCGGTAGCATTCGTTTAGACTGTTTGCATCTTGTAGAGCCGTGCCACATACAATTATATTCCTAAGAAAACAATTGTAAGTGGATTATTTGACCGCGGGCTCGGCAAGATCCAACGTAGGTTCAGATGCTAAAAATCCATCGTCTTAGCCTTGTTTACCTTGCTACACAAAATTTCCAACTATTTCGCAACGGGTTTAAATGTTGAACAAGGTTTTAAGCGCACAGAGGACAAGGACGACACTAAAGAGTGTTTTTACAAGGTCATCCACAAGACTTATGAGAAATGCCCTAAATATGACATTAAAATCGTGTCAGGCGATATACAGAGAGAATATATACATAATGTACATACATATATAGTTTATGGCCATAAGAATAGAACAGGCCTCCAATTGGAGAGTATGTTGTTCTCGTTATATTGTTCTCTGCGAAGACACCAGCACCGCACCTTTCAGTGGTTTTGGAGCTATCTCAGAAAAGCGTCTCAGATTCAGACAGTTCTGAACGCACAGAAAGTCGACATAAAATTTGCTCAACAGCAGAAGTTTTGTCAGACGAAATATAAGGCCAGGATCGTAGGATAAGTGTCACACAAGGTCATCAAAACTAGTGCGGAAAATACTAAAAAATTCCAGCCCACGATGTTAGTATGAATGCGAGGTAGATCTATCAGATCATCTAGAGCAGCGCCAAGTGCATTCGGAAAGTTACCTTGCAGCCGAAACATGCCGTTCTCAAAGAACATAGTTCAGAGGACAGTCACATACTCACGCGTAACTCCTTTCTACCATATATGTACATATATCGAAAAACATTTTGAGAAAAAATGTTCGATCTACCAGAATTGTGGAAAAGGCACAATACTGCATTGCCGCTCGATAACTAATTTGTAGTGATGGGCATAATCGAATGATTGGAAGAATCGAGTATTCGAATGATTTGAAGAATCGAGTATTCGAATGATTTGAAGAATCGAATGATCATTCGAGATACGTTTGAATGAAATTTGCAATGTTACAATGCAATCCCGATACACTTTGTTTTTGTTCTTGAGCAAAAAAGTGCTACTTCATTTATTTCATTACACAAAAGAAGTAGAATTAACTCTAACTACATAATTCATAATATTAATTTTTATTATTATGAAAGCTAGAATAAATATTATATTCATATATGTACATATGTACATACATACACTACACACATATGTATGTACATAAATTATTTTCCTCAAAAGAAAATTGCAAAAGAAAAACCAATTCAACCAATCGATTCACATCGAGAACATTTTAATTCGAGACATTCATTCGAGATCTTCATTCGAGAAGTTCTCGAATACCTCTCATTCATTGTGTTCTCGATTCACACCGAGAACATTTTAATTCGAGATATGAGATCATTCGAGACATTCATTCGAGATATGGCCTTGTGCTCTGAGTAAGAGAAGTGAGTAATGAAATGAAATAAGAGAAGAAATATTGTAGAATATATGGCGTTGGAAGGTCGAAGACAGTGCATAAGAGAAAGAGAACTCTAACACAAAAAGTACACAATATGTACAAGCAGTTTATGCGAATATTATGCGGTTTCGACACATATATACACGCACAACAGATAATGCGTATGCGTTTATAGGGATTAGGGATTGTAAAATCTGAAGAGTAAATGAATAAGAGAGAAATAAGAAAATAGAAAACAAAATCATTCGAATGATTTTTTGCTAAGAATCACTACAGCACTACTAATTTGCCATTCAACCCTATTTGTACCCTTAAGAAATGGTTTCCTTAGCCGTAATGTAGCGGTGGGGGACGTCACTATGAAAAGTCAGGCAGGTATGTATGTGTTAAGTAAATACTATATTTCTATACATCTCGCTCTCCACCAAATGATAGTTTTCGTCTTCTGATGACTTCTCAGCTTCCAAATATAATAATAATGCTACGTGTAGATCCTCCGTTCTCCTCCGCATTACACTTTCTGTTCGTTATCCGTCTTCAAGTCGACTTCTCTCATCACCGCTAAAGTCTGAAACAGATGCGCAGCAAAATGCGTGCAGCAAAATTATAGAACATGGCTTTATATGTAAGTGGACACATGTGTTTGCTGCACTACCATGCGTTGCAGTAAGGCGTTTCTATTTCTAATTTTGATGCAAACCTCCAGTAGCAGAACAGCAAATTAGTACAATTTAGTACAATTTTTCGGATATGTCGTTTCGTGTAAGTGACATTTTACCATTTGAGGTCCACTGCCAAAAGTACGGTGGAAGAAATGACAGAAAACTGATACGTGCAATTTACTGCATGTCTGCCTGTCGTGCGTTGCCGCATTCAGCACTGCAAGCAACTTGGCTGCACGTCTTTTTCAGGCTTAAAACTGTCGTTTTCTTAAGTTCGCTTTATCACGACATATACATACAGTAGGAACTCGATTCTTGCAACTAATTAAAACCGACCCTGTTGCATTCACTGGATAAGTTGCTTCTACTGAATATTTAATTTAGATAAAAATATTTGCGTTATTTAATATAAGAAACATACAAAGCTTAAAGGCTTTTATTCAATCTAACGCATAAGCACAAATTAGGTTTAAAATACATGTACCATGCAACATATGGAGGTGAAAAATTAGAAAATAACATGTTATTTCAATCAGACTTTTTTAACGAAAAATTTGAGATCTTCGTTTGTTTCGTGCATTTTAATTTGTGAGATATTGCTAATTCACGAAGTCTTTGAAGAGTCATCACATCAGTAAGTGGAATTTCATGCTGTTCTGCCCAGTTTAAACAAGTGTTAAAATACATTATTACATCATCTGCTTTGATGTTCATCGCTGGTAAAGAAGTAATTTCTCCTATTGGTTCTGCTTCAAACTCTTCCACGATCTCAGAAATGTCGTCCTCAATTATCCAATTTTCAATCTCATTTTTTGAAAAAACAATACGCAGAAAACTTATTTCGTAGAAGTAAACACAATCTAAACTTATTTGCACCAAATCGAGCAGAATGAGGAAAATATCCAGAAGCGTATGCGTTGTACATAAGTATGTACATGAATTTATCTGTTAGTTCAAGTAAAGGCCGAACTATAATAGTCGAATGGGTGCGTAAGTCGACGTACGTAACTGTGCGAATACAAGGAATTTGTATTCTGCGACCATAATAGCTTTTTGCTTCGATTCGTCAAGTTTCGTTCACTTTTGCTCACTTACGAAAAGAGCGAACCCATTCGCTCTTTCGTACGAAAATGTGACATTTGAACAGCTGTGTTTAATTAAAAATTGAAAGTTGCCAAGAAATTTAGTTTTATTTATTTGTAAGGTAAGTACATTTGAAATTATCAGTTGAAATAACAATTATTATTTTTAGATTTCATTTGCATACTTAAATTAAATAGATTTCATATTCATACTTGGAAGAAAAAAAAATGGCAAAACGATTTGACTCTGACAGTCGCTTCCGTTCACATACGCCTATTATGGGCAACTTAAGCAATTGAGAGTACTGAAGGAAACTTAACGTAGAATTTTGACATTAGCTTCCGATTACTTTCGACTATTATAGTTGAGCCTTAAGGATCAATCATAGCAAGAACAAAACAAAGAGAGCAAATTTAACGGGATATTGTTTCAGTTTGCCAAGGAATTTATCAATTCCTTTTCTGGTGTTGCAAGAATCGAACATAAAATTTTGTGAACGTTGCAATTATAAGATAGCTAATGAAAACTTTTTTGGTGTTGCACTTACTGAGTAGTTGCAACTATAGGGGGTTGCATGCATCGAGTTCCTACTGTATGTTTACTCTAACGGCCATATTATTCACTCCGGGTTAAAATCAACTCAAAAACATGCATTAAACCCGATGGATTAAAAATGCATTTAACCCGGATTTAAAACTGATTAAACTCATTTTTAAACCGTTTTAAACCTACGCATTGTCAAATTTCACATAAAATTACCTTATGGATTGACTTGTGCGTGTCGCTTGGAATTGATTTGAAATTAATTTGTTTTTATTTATTTACTAGCTGTACCCTGCGCGCGTTGCAACGCCACCAAATAAAATAAATTTGAAGGAAAGACATTACACAAATATTCAATTCATTTTGAGTCATTTTATTGATTTTGTTCATTTCGAAAAAATTGTGACATTGCAGCGTTTCGTTTCAATTCGATATTTATTGAAGTGTTGTGGGATACACAATATTTGTCTTGATCGAGCGGTGCTTATTCGAAGATTTTGCAGCCTTCTTTCCCGTTGTTCAGTTGTCTCAGACGAACGGGCCTGAGTAGTACGTATTCGATCAGTTTCTAACCTCACTTCTCGTTGTTCAGATGATTCAGACGAACGGGTCTCAGCGGCATGTACTCGAAGATTTTCAAGCCTTAATGCTCGTTGCTCGTCTGATTCTGAGGCTCGTAATGCTCTTTTCTTTCGTGCTTGAGGTGCAGATCGGCCAATTGCTTGCCGCTTTGGAGGCATAATTGTACGGGAACGACGTGAAAAATGCGTTTGAATTTATTAGATGTCAATCAGCAATCCGAATCTCACAATGTATCCAATCCAATTGAACCGGCTGTTCACACACGGATGGAAATGTTAATATTGACGGTGATCACCAATTCGCTGAGGAAAATTTGAAGTGAAAAAAATCAGCACTCGAGAATTGTTGAAATCGATTTTAATTCCACTCACGATGATATCCGAAAAAAAACTGCACAGCAAATGCGTTCGGAACGTCAGTCAGCAGTCAGATCCTTCACATACACATTCGATGATCTTCGTGGGTTCACTATAGAGACTGAATAAAATCAGCTCACGGAAACTACGAAAATTCAATTCGATTGAATTATTTATTTAACTCACAATGAAATGCACAAAACTATTCGAAAAACGATAATATTGCCTGTTCCATGTGAGCCGGACATGAATTTCACAATTTACATAAATTCTTATGTCACCCACAACTCGAAACGTCATAATTCGTTCGCTGTTTTCGTTTCAATTCAAACTTCATTCATGAACTGTCACGGCAATATATGAAATTCATTGGAATGACAGTGGCGCCATCTGTCGAAAATTGGTCGTACCAACTCAGAAACCTTCGCGGGCTCATGCACAACAACTTTGCTAAAGATCATCACATGATCAAATGCATAGTTTACGATTCTATAAAGGACATACAGACAAACATTCATTTTTATATATATAATAATAGAAGAAGATAGAAGAAGAAGAAGAAGAAGAAGATAGAAGAAGATATGAACACTAAGTAGTATGAATGCGATGTTTTGTGTTTTTGCAGTTTTTCTTAATTTTCAGTGTATTGAGAATTCTCGGTGGAAATTTGACTGACTGAAAATGGTTTGATCATGAGCAGAACCTGGCCGCCGCTCGACATTTTCAATTCGCAAATTAGCATCGGAAATCGCCTGCACGTTCAATGAAAAATATCCATGGCGATTTCGAAAAGATTCGCTCTGGATATGACAACAAAATTAATTGAATAAAAGCCAAAAAAATATAATTTTTTTCTTTCGTTCTTGCTAATTTTTATATTTATTGTACTTTTCCTGCCTCCTGCGAGCAAAAAAATTTCAAATGTGACGAACAAAAGGAATCAATATTATGAAATTGTGTTTTATCCCGGGTTAAAGTACTAGACTAAAGTAAAGACCTAAACTAACTTAAACTTAACCTAACTTACACCCTAATCGCGGTGACACCTTCCCAGTGTCTCTCCTCTCCATAGGTTCGTCAGGTACCCGAAGCATGCCAGATGTTGTAGGCAAAGGCCAGAAAGGTAGCATTTGATTTGTGTCGTAAGACACGAAGGGTGGGCCGGCCAACCTGTGCCATCAACATCTGGCATGCTTCGGGTACCTGACGAACCTATGGAGAGGAGAGACACTGGGAAGGTGTCACCGCGATTAGGGTGTAAGTTAGGTTAAGTTTAAGTTAGTTTAGGTCTAGGTTAGGGCTTAGTTTAAGTTTTAGGTTAGTTTAGGTGTAGTTTAGGCTAGTTAGGTTAGCTCGCGAAGTCCTTCCCGGTCTTTCTCCTAGCCATAGGCATAAGCCCTTGGACATTTTATTTGCTTCCTTCTATCTTCTTTTCTATCTTTTGAAGTCCGTCCGAGGTCAACGTAGAGTAGCTTTCTTCTTTTCTTTTTTTGATTTTATTTGATAAAAGGCACGAGATTTTGTATGCTGAGGTGGTGTATGGTGGGGTGTGACAAGAACCACCCTGTCCGACGAGTTGAGCCGAGCAACAGCGAGGGTGCCGCAGTCCTCCTCACTTACACCGAAGTAGCCCCCGTGGCCTCATCCTAGCTCACAACAAATATTATGGACTTGGGTTTAATTTTCGGGTTAAACTCACTTTAATCCGGATGTAAATTTTAACCCGGGTTAAAGTGAATGAATAATATGGCCGTGAGATATATGCAAGGAAAATTTAAAATCGTTATGCTAATAAGAGGTCCTCGATGGTATACTACGACCTATTAGATTATTGCAAATACAGTGACTGGCATAGAGAAAGGACAAATAATGTTCCCATTAAGGCATCCAGATGGAATTAATGATGTCTACCGTTTACAAATATATGTAGATACCTGTGGTCCAGGGCCTAGCCTCTCGTGACCGTGTTGTGCGTGTTATATTTTTTCACCCAAATCGAAGGGACGTACAGCTTAGCGCCATATCCGAAAGGCTTTATTTTTCCTTGAGAAGCTTTTTTATTCGTTCGCGAGAGGTGGGACCGTGAATTTTTTTTTGTATTTTCTGGGGTTCTAAGCTCGAACCTCCTGCTCAGTAATCCAACGCACTAACTACTGAGCCATAGTTTTCAGTTTAAGTAGTTCTTATATGAGCTACTTCTGTATGGAAAGCGTTCGGCGAAGAATTGAAGGAGAGAATGTTCGAAAACTGGTTTTTCAGAAGGAAAAGCAAGGAGTGTTGCTGCGACGTATTAAATAACAGAAATAAATATTGCCTCCTTAAATACAAAAGGTTATTTAATAAAAAAGAAAAACTCGAACCAGATTCAGATGGTAGCAATTGGCAATTTTATTTTCTATAAAAAAAGAATAAAATAAGATTAAAATAATAAAACATTAAAATTATTTCCCAACTTGCATCCGTGATGAAATACGTTCTTCAGCAAATTAACAAAGAACAAAGGATGTAAGCTGGGATGTAAGGTACAACAATAAAAAATGCTTTTTGACAAAGAAGTGATACCAAATAATAAAAAATCGATACTAAAGCGACAAAATAAATGACTGCAGTTTTGGCTCGATGACACTCCGGGGGCCGTCTGAACTTCTACTGTGAATACTTTAGATTCAAAACAGCGAGCCTTCCCACTGATCTCTTTAACTTAATTGAACCATTAGCTAAATAAACATCTGCCATTCTTACAACTTCATCTGGGCCTGGGTAAACTTGTGTGATACGACCCAATTGCCATACTGAACGTACCTCATTGGGCTCGAAAACCAGAACCACGTTGTCTACCTCTACTTGGTTTGTATTTTTGTGCCATTTTGACCGTCTCGTAATATCCGGCAGATACTCGGTGTACCAGCACTTTGTAAGTTGAGCCATCAAATGTTGGGACCTACGACTATAAAATTTGCTGTAAGAATCTCTCTCAGAGAAGATTTACCAAATAGAATTTAATTTAGAGTTAGTGACTTGGGGACTTCAGGATCAACTGGAAAATGAGTGAGTGGGCGACGATTTATTTACCCTTGAGCCTCCATAAGTGCATTTCGCAGAACATCTTCTCGGAGAATCAGGCCTCTGAGAACGAAGTTGACACTGTTTTTAATCGACTGAATAATTCGCTCCCAAGCTCCTCCCATCCACGGCGAATAAGCTGGTATGAATCGCTAAACAATACTCTCGTACTTCGCACAATATTCACTGAGGGAGATCTCCATCTCCTTGTCTATCAGGTTCTTTGTGCCAAAGAAGTTAAGACCATTGTCACTGTTCATGAACCGAGTGACCACCCGGTTGATCACGAAACACCAAACAGCCATGGTACATTGGTCCAAATTGAGATCGTTGAGTAATTCGATCTGCACCGCTCGGAAGGTGAGACAAGTGAAAATCATGCCGTATCGCTTCACCGTTCCGCGTCCAAACTTTACCAACAAGGGTCCAAAACAGTCGACTCCGACATGGGTAAGGGGTCTGCAGCCGAAGGCCAAGCGGGCTTCAGGAAGCTGGCCCGTCAATGGCATAGCGGGTCTGCACTCTCTCTATGCAAATTATCCACGCACGTTCACGAACTTCCGAGATTGTCGAAGATGTTTCCCTATCAAGATCAACCAATGGATGCTTTTTAGGCAGGATCGCTGGATTGCGCGAGGCATAAGAAATTTTAGCTTTTTGAGCTCTTGAGCTCATCCGAACAGTTCCCTCTTCGTCAACAAATGGTGACAAGCTGAGAATAGGGCTCGAAGGTTTCACTCTACCATTGGCTCGTAAAGATGTGAACTCAACTGGAAAAGCGTCCATTTGTATTTTCCGGAACAACCAATTTTCAGCACGATTGAACTCGTTTGGCGTGATGAAAACTTCTTTGTCAGACAGTATTTTGCGAAGAATGTCTTTGAAGCGCAGCAAAAAGGCAATAACTCTTACCAATGAAGACCATCTCTCTCGAAACCTCGCGGATAAGTTATCGTAAATCCCATAAGAAATCTTGTTTTGCTTGACATGAAATAAATGTGTTGTCTCCAAATTATTATCATTCCCCGAATCAACGAGAGTCCTGCTTGGCTTGACCGGCTATTCACTAAACAGGCGCAGGATGAATTCCGGACCTCTAAACCACCTCGTCTCCTGATATCCCATTGATGCATCGAACCACTTGGTACTGTCATCAGCGACGTTATCCTTGGAACCGATGTAAAACCATTCACTTGGAGAAGTTGAATCCGAGATTTCAGGCTTACCTCCGAATCGTTCGGGTTCCACGAGACGTATCGGCGTGGAATCCTAAGCTTCTCAATGTTCTTCAGTTCCTTTGTAAAGTCCAACCACGGAATCCGCAACTCGGAAGACACGGGCTCGTCCCAGTCAAAAACTATCGCATTCGTTGGGATCTATGCTGACCAACTTGGTGTTGACATAACTCTCTGGCATCTGTGTTAGGAGATCGCGGCTATTTAATTGAACTCCAACGAGTTTGAAATTCATAGAATGGCAAATGCGAATAGCATCCCGAGTCACAGAGACAGCAGCTTCGACCGTATCGTGACTATTAAAGTAATCGTCAACGTATGTTCGCCTGGTTAGCCACCGACCGCTTCTGGGCATTTGATTCGGGACAGATTAGCATGGTAATTTTTTACAAACTGAGAACAAGCAGGAGAACACCTGGGACCGAACATCATGACCTCCATAATGTAGACTGCGTCCCCATCCCTCCATAAAAAGCGTTGGCACTGTTGGTCTCCCTTTTTGATACGTATCCGATAGAACATCTCCTTCATATCAGCGTTAACACCTACCTCGCGTTCTGTAAATTTGAACAGACCAGCATGAAGTGGAACGAGGTTATCCGGACCTTTCAGAAAGTGGGTGTTTAGCGACACACCTGGGTTTCGGCGGGATCTTGTTAGGATTTTCGACGATGAAGATAGTGGTATACCAAACTCGTTCTTTCTTTGCAACTCCTCTTGCGAAGCGATCCTAGCATAACCCTTAGATAATTACTCCCGCATATGTTTATTCAACCACGCCAGCAGATGGGGTTTTCTTTTCAACGATTTCTCCAATCCAATAAGGTGTTGTTCAGCCATCGGGAAGCTATCAGGAAGCTTAACATCCTCTGTGCGCCAGAGAAGACCAATCTCAAACTCATTAACAACCAACTTTAAATAGCACTCCATGATGTCCATAGCTCTGCTCAGCGTTTTTAAGGCATATGGCTCTTCATCTTTGCCATGACGCTGCCCGTGACCCAACAGGAACTTCGCTTGATCTAAGCCAATCAAGATCTTAGGCTTAGCTTTCACGAGATTTTTAAGTGGGAGTCCTCGAAGGTGGGGGTATAAAGATTTCAGCTTACCAACATCAACCGACTGGCTGGCTAGCCCCAAATCCTTTACAGTGTAGACATCTTTCAAGACTTATTGTTTACGATTGTTAATACCAGTCCAAGTCACTTTTGTACGGGTAGAGTCTTCTTGCCGAAAAACCACTTTTGTCCACTGAAGTGTGAGATCTTCTGGCTCCCCTTTTAGCCCAAGATGGTTGAATAGATCCTCCTCGAGCATCGTCAGCGACGAACCATCATCCAGAAAGGCAAATGTATCCACAAATTTCTTCTCACTTCCGTGAATCCGAATTGGAACAATCTTGAACATGACGGCGAAATTAGAACCAATATGCGAAGAAAGCACATGCGTTTGAGGGACGAACTCAGCTGCTATCGAGTTCAACACAGGGTTGCTGCTGGTAGACCTCTGATGTAGCAACGGATGATGACGACCCGTACATCCATTGGTCCCGCATATTCTTTTCTTAGAGCATGCTCGTCAATCGTGTTTCGAAGGATCTAGGCAACTGAAGCAAACAACCTTTCCTTCGCATACGCGAGTCATTGCTAGGCTGTTGATGTTTTGAATTTAGCACATTGACCTAGTGGGTGTTGTTTACCATTACACTTCTCACACGAAACCGCAGACACAGCTGACAAGGATGGTTGATAAATTAGCACGCGAGACGACTTAGGAAATTCTTGTGCTTTCTTGTTGTCAGCAAGCCCTACTGGCTTCATCAGCTCAGGTGGCAAGTCAATCACCTTCTCCATCAGGAACTCCGAAAAATGCTTAAGATTGGCACTTGGAATACCAGCTCTCTTATTCTGCCACTCTTAATATAATCCGGGGCCTAGCTTGGAAGAAAGATTAGTCATCACGTAGCCATTTGTGGGATCGATCCTCTTCTCTTTTCATCAATTTTAAGTCGGCCACGAAACCATTTACTTTAACTGCCCACAGACGAAGCTTTGGATCACTTTTTGACATTAACTTAGGTAAAGTAAGCAGATCTGTGGTCAAATCATGAACTGGAACGTCGTATTTACCAAACATGACACGCAGTAAGTCCATAATCTCATCCGCGTCCGATGAATACTTCAAACGATCGCTCACCAATTGATATTCTTCCCCTTTTAAGGCCTTTCGCAAACGAGCAACATTCTCCTTGTCGAAGTACCTTCCCTCAATGGTGGTGGACCTGTAGACCTGTCGAAATAAGGCCGTTCTCGCTTGTTCTCACCAGAGAAAATCGGCAACTCCTGAACATTGCTTCGGTTTAAGATTGTGAGTAAATTAGCCATGTCTATTGCTCGAATCAAAGAATCGCGACTGTTATCACTAGTATCGATTATCTCGTCCTTAGGCGTGGATTGACAAGGCGGAGCAGAATTGCTTAATAGCGACTGATGATTGGTTTGGATTTTTCTTATTATTTCCAACCTTTCATCAGATTTAAAAAAAAAACTGTCTTTTTGGGAACAGCAACTGGTGGTTCCTTAGGCAATTTCGGCAACCTTAGGTTAACCTACCCAAGTTCAGCTCGCAATTCTGAAAGCTCCCTAACGCGTTGTGCAACTGTGGCCTGTGCTACTGCGGCTGCTTCTATTAACATGACGACTTGCTCGCTAACCACAATTCGACCGGAGCCTGCCGGAATATAAGCACTCTCTTCCAAATGCTCAGATTCCGCGTCTTTATCTTCAATCAGTTTGCAGTCCTTCTCTTCATAAAACCATGGTGTGACCAATGGTCATATTGGTCCGGATTGAAATCATGACAGGAAAGTGCCTCCAACGCTTGCACTTGTCACAAGACACCATGAAGTCGTCGTCCGCTCTACTCCAATCCGGAGAACTGCAGCTGTGCCCCGAATTCTTCATAATAAGCCAATTAAATGACTCTTAAGGCCCCGTCAAACAGAGCGCGTTTTAACGCAGCGTTTCACCGCCGCGTTCCACCGCCGCGTTCCACCGCCGCGTTGTAATACACATGAATCCATATCCCCCGTCACACAGAGCGCGTTTTCAACGCCGCGTTGAATTCACCGCGGCGTTCAAACGCGGCGGTGAAACACGGCGTTGTGAAAAATTACAGATTATTTTTTTTGACGCGGCGTTTGGATTGAGTTTGCCTTGAATTGTGTCCTAGATTGAATTTTTTTGTGATTTTTGTTATAATAAATTGCATATTGAAAGTTCACGTTTCTTATTGTACTCAAGTCCCGGCTGTATGGAAGTGTTAATTGAAAGTGTAAGAAATTACCTATGTCTTTACGATATGGGTGATAAAAGCTACAAAAATATAGTTTTAAAGGGTGAGATATGGGAGACCATTGCAAAGGATTTGAATGAAAACGGTAAGCATAATACATATATTTCATAAAACATAGTCGCGTAATTTATTTATTTAATTATTTATAAATGTTCATTGTTAAAATAAGATACAAATTTGTCATTTATTTGAAATGCAGCAGTGGTGGGCCTTCGGTTTGTTGGCCTTTGTGTCGTCAGTGCTTGAATGGGTTCAATTTGATTTTCTGTATCAGTAATAGTAATGGTTCCCTGTTTTGTTTTTATATAATTATGAAGAGCACATGCCGCTTCTACAACATGCACTGCAGTCTCGACTTCACTCTCGATTGGTCGTAAAAAGATTCTCCACTTTTGTGCTAGAATACCAAAAGTGTTCTCGACAACACGATGTGCCCGACAAAGTCTTTTATTAAAAGTTTTCTTCCTTTCGTCTATCACGGATACTGTTTTGGGAAAAGAACGCATTAAATACGTTTGTAAACCAAACCCTTCATCACCTATAAGTACATGAGGCACTGGATCATTGGTCCCTGGTAGTGGTTTTGGGGGCAGAATTGTCTTGCCGTGTAAAAATTCTTCATAAAATTTGGAATTCTCAAATATTCCGTTATCACTTTGGCGTCCATAACTACCAATATCCACAACAATGAACTTATAAAACGGATCAACAACAGCCAGTAAGACAACAGAAAAAAATTTTTATAGCTGAAGTAATTTGATCCACTGTTGGGAGGGCATTTTACAGCCACATGTTTGCCATCAATACTACCCACACAATTGGGAAAATTCCACATTTGCCTAAAGCCAATTTCTGCATTTTTCCATGTTTCTTCCGTAGGTGTTGGCAAGTATATTGGCTGTAAAGTGTTCCAAATTTCTCTGCAGACTTGGTTTACGATACTTCCTACCGTCGAACGTCCGATTCTATAGGAAAATGCTACAGTTTGATAGGAATCACCTGTTGCTAAATATCTGAAAGAAAAAAAAGCAAATAAAGGTTTTGGGTTTTGTTTTCAGCTTCGACATTAAAAATAAAGTGGAAGAACTTGAGAGACAACTATGTGCGATATAAAAAGCTAATGAAAGGTACCACAGGACAATCAGCAAAGAAACACAAATGGCCTTGGTTTAATCAACTGCAGTTTTTGGACAGTACTTTAATTCCACGTGTAACATCTTCAAATGTATCACAGGCGTCTCCAAACACAACATTAGACACAACATTAGAGAAAATATTAGACACAACACCCGCACAAACTATAGTATTAACTGAATCGCCTTCATCACACTTGTTATCACCAGAGTTTTCACCAGTTTCAACACAACCAACACCTTTTACATCTACATTACTTACACCGTCAGTGCGTACACCCACAGCTGTGAAACGATCAAAAAGAACTCATGATACAAATGAAGTTGACAAAATTTTAGAATATCTAGATACAAAAAAATATGATGCTGTCGACCATCTCTTTCAAAGCTACGCTGACACATTTAAGAAATTTTCGGAAAGAAATAAAATAATGGTCAAATTGGAGCTGGCAAAATTGTTTGCAGAAACTGAATTAAAGGAAATAGAAGAATGCAATCCTGATCCATAGCAGGAAAATGAATCTTATAATATTTTTAATACTTTTTTTACTTCCTTTCTACTTATAAATAAAAATAATGAATATATGTATGTATACTCCATACCTTAAACAAATTGCAAGTCTTTCTCTTGTTGAAATGGGTTTCCGCCAGTTCGTTATTTTTTTTTCAATTTTAGGAAGAAGCAATTCATGGAGTTCTTCAAAACAATTTTGAGACATGCGGAAATAGGAAAAAAAGCGTTCTTCGTCTGATTCCAGCTCTCGACACAACCGGTGGTATTCGCCGACTTCATTTCTCTTTTTGTTAATGTCGTGCACCCAAATTCTTTTCTTTTTTCGGGAATTACGTAGCACGGCATATAAAATTAATAACTCTTCATCCGAGCTGCTTGACATTTTGTTGGAAAATGAAAATCAAAATTCAAATATCTGTGTGACGTTCTCTAACGCGGCGGTGAGAACGCCGCGTCAAAATAATCTTACCGCCGCGTAAAATAATCTCAACGCGGCGTTAAAAACGCGTTCTGTTTGACGGAGCCTTTACCCGCTGAAATAAACAAATACCTGTTGAATTAAAACAAATTCGATGTTGCAGATCCAAGTCAGGATAAAATAAAATTATGTTGCTGCGACATATTAAATTACAGAAATAAATATTGCCTCCTTGAACACAAAAGGTTCCACCGAAAGAGTTATTTAATAAAAAAGAAAAACTCTTGACAATTTTATTTTCTATAAAAAAAGAATCTATATATATAAAAATGAATGTTTGTCTGTATGTCCTTTATAGAATCGTAAACTATGCATTTGATCATGTGATGATCTTTAACAAAGTTGTTGTGCATGAGCCCGCAAAGGTTTCTGAGTTGGTACGACCAATTTTCGACAGATGGCGCCACTGTCATCACGAAAAGAGACAAAATAACTTAGAAACACAAATAACATCAACTTTGCCTTTGCCGATTTTAATCAAATTAGTTTTGTCGTTTAGAGTTTTTAAAGACGCAAAATTCAAGTCCAAAATCATGATTCTACGTCGACTAGAAGCTGAGCAATATCAAAAATATCATTTGTAAAATTTAGAATTTGATTAATTTTTCGTTGATCATGTCTCCCAGCCATGTCTCAGTGGTGATAATTTTTTTTTTTTCTTTATTCTCCTTTCGCTGCCTCTTCGCTAAATTTATGAGCAGAGGCGAGTGGCTGGCGATAGAAGGGTGTGTGTTTCCTTTTCCTTATTTTTCTGTTATACATACATACTAGATGGGTTGTGTGCGTGGTGTGTCTGTGTGTGCTGTGGCAGTGTTTCCCACTGGGGATGTTATAATTGAGTTTGCACATTTTCAGTATTGTAGTTTAACCGAATCAGTTGCTATATATTCCACCGAATGTGTGGCGTCAACTAAAATGAGAGAGATATTCTAAGCCTGATATTGGGCGAAGGAGTCAAGATACAAAAATTGGGCGGACGTCTCGGCTGAGAAACCACTGTTAATAGACTTGGTTCTGTTAGTGAACGGTTTATTCTTATCGGTGAAAATGTTGTTCGACCGTGGAGCCTAAAGAAAAATTCATGTTTTCAGTATGAAAGTTTTATTTCATACGAAAAGGAGTCGCATGTACATTATAGGTACAATGCCTGAGCGGGCAAAAGAATCTGCTGGATTGTGTTGTTCAAACGGAAAAGTTATGCTCAGAGAAATCGGTGCACCGCCGGAACCACCAAAGAGCATTCTGCTGGGTGATCATATCCTTCCTCAAAAACTTTTTTAGAGAGTCCTAGAAAGTTTAACTCAGCCTTTCAAATGACCTCCTTTGGTGGTAAACGCATAACAGAAGGCAACTTTTTGCCCACTTTTAAGATTCAGGGTCAACTTTACCACCTTTTCGGAACATTAATGCCTGCTAATCCCAATTTCCTACAAATCTATTTCATGGGATATTCAGAAGCTGAATACATTTCGGTCTTAAAACTGGAAGGGAGCGAAGCAAGGCGAGCAGGGGTCAGCTATCTACATATATAAAAATGAATGTTTGTCTGTATGTCCTTTATAGAATCGTAAACTATGCATTTGATCATTTGATGATCTTTAGCAAAGTTGTTGTGCATGAGCTCACGAAGGTTTCTGAGTTGGTAAGACCAATTTTCGACAGATGGCGCCACTGTCATTCCAATGAATTTCATATATTGCCGTGACAGTTCATGAATGAAGTTTGAATTGAAACGAAAACAGCGAACGAATTATGACGTTTCGAGTTGTGGGTGACATAAGAATTTATGTAAATTGTGAAATTCATGTCCGGCTCACATGGAACAGGCAATATTGTCGTTTTTCGAATAGTTTTGTGCATTTCATTGTGAGTTAAATAAATAATTCAATCGAATTGAATTTTCGTAGTTTCCGTGAGCTGATTTTATTCAGTCTCTATAGTGAACCCACGAAGATCATCGAATGTGTATGTGAAGGATCTGACTGCTGACTGACGTTCCGAACGCATTTGCTGTGCAGTTTTTTTTCGGATATCATCGTGAGTGGAATTAAAATCGATTTCAACAATTCTCGAGTGCTGATTTTTTCACTTCAAATTTTCCTCAGCGAATTGGTGATCACCGTCAATATTAACATTTCCATCCGTGTGTGAACAGCCGGTTCAATTGGATTGGATACATTGTGAGATTCGGATTGCTGATTGACATCTAATAAATTCAAACGCATTTTTCACGTCGTTCCCGTACAATTATGCCTCCAAAGCGGCAAGCAATTGGCCGATCTGCACCTCAAGCACGAAAGAAAAGAGCATTACGAGCCTCAGAATCAGACGAGCAACGAGCATTAAGGCTTGAAAATCTTCGAGTACATGCCGCTGAGACCCGTTCGTCTGAATCATCTGAACAACGAGAAGTGAGGTTAGAAACTGATCGAATACGTACTACTCAGGCCCGTTCGTCTGAGACAACTGAACAACGGGAAAGAAGGCTGCAAAATCTTCGAATAAGCACCGCTCGATCAAGACAAATATTGTGTATCCCACAGCACTTCAATAAATATCGAATTGATACGAAACGCTGCAATGTCACAATTTTTTCGAAATGAACAAAATCAATAAAATGACTCAAAATGAATTGAATATTTGTGTAATGTCTTTCCTTCAAATTTATTTTAGTTGGTGGCGTTGCAACGCGCGCAGGGTACAGCTAGTATAATAATAAAACATTAAAATTATTTCCCAAATATCCGTGATGAAATACGTTCTTCAGCAAATTAACAAAGATCAAAGGATGTAAATTGGGATGTTAGCTATAACAATAAAAAAATGCTTTTTGACAAAGAAGTGATGCCAAATAATAAAAAAAGGATACTAAAGCGACAAAATTAATGATTGCAGTTTTGGCTCGATGATAAGGAGTATGAAAAGTGACTGGTCCATATCAATCTGGTTTCAGACCAGGAAAATTTACCATCGACCAAATATTTATACTACGGTAGATCTAGGAAAAAAAAATTAATCGGTGTCCACTATCTATCTATTCATCGATTTTGAAGTCGCGCGAATTAAGTTTTGGATGAAATAAAAAAAACCACCGCACAATTTTGGTTCGCGAAACGATTTTATTTCATTGAAATGTGTCTTAAGACTAGATACAAAAAATACTTAAACCTAACATGAAACATGCAAAAAATACTTAAACCTGACATGATGAATAATGCACACACCGCGGTATCAATTTTACATATCCGTTCGCTGTCAGCGGTATCGCTGAGCTGCGAACGGAAATCAAGTTCATTCATCGGTGATATCGTCGATGTTGCATTATTATTTAAAATATTTTCGATGACCTTCGGTGTTCCACTTTCAGTTCATGTTTGCATGTAACTCGCGTCATATCCAGTTACGGAGGATAACGATGAAGAATGCCAGCTGCTCCATCAAGGTCGGTAATGATCTCACCAAAGCATTCTTCCT
This sequence comes from Blera fallax, assembly GCA_946965025.1. Classification (NCBI taxonomy): domain Eukaryota; kingdom Metazoa; phylum Arthropoda; class Insecta; order Diptera; family Syrphidae; genus Blera; species Blera fallax. Next base: position 25,970,710 of record OX337245.1, read on the forward strand.
AAACCTAAAGCTGACGCACGGCCTTGCTGGCTGGTGAAACCTAAAAGTATCTTAGAATAACTATCCCGAGCGCTGCACAGCCACAAGCCTCTTTGAGGTCTTTTCGCTACATTCTAGTAATCACTTGCAGGTCGAAAAGAGTCCTGTGAACCCGAAGGTAGTAGTGGTCAATTGCAACAGTTTTTTGACATCTCTGTGGCAACATAAGCCCTTTAGCGAATTACTTTAGGTCAACTTCCTTAAAATTTTACACGACCATCTAGATCCTCCACCAAATGTCATGTTTGGTGAATGTACGCGTTCTTCGCCTAATTGGAGCGAATATGCTGCGATTAGAAAACATTAACTTACACCGCTCCACGACGCCTTCTGCCAGGTTGGTTGGGTTGGGACGGTGACTCCATGATTTTCCGGAACTGTAGCGTCTAAGATAACTCAGCTTGTGTTGAACGTATCTTCATGGAACTGGTGGCTCATGGATATCCTGCAGTGAAGAATCATTGAATCATTGCATTGAATATGGACAATAATTCTCGACATGAGGTTCATATTGATTCAAAATATTATCGTTTACTACACTTGTTCAACAATATTTTTACTGAGCTTGGAAATTAAAATCATCACAAAAGCACAACAATTAAAATATTAAAAATGTCTTTTGACTATAACTACAAATTTTGGGTTGCAACACAAAGGGATCTTGATGATATTCTCAAACGCCAGGAAGTGTACAAGGCACTGAAGCCAGTTGGGGATGCAGCAGTCAATCACTATCTATTCGCAGAACTTTACGCGCGTTACGTAGAGCTTGTTAACAAACTAGGCTACATATACCATCACACATTTCAAGTGCAAAAACGCGATGTTGTGAAAGACTTGCTGCAGGCTGCAACGCAAAGGCTTCTTGAACTCAAGGACGAACTGAAAGCTTTGGAACTATCGGAATTCATATATATCGACAAAATACTTGTTCAAAGGAGGATAACTCCAGATGATATAACAGTATGGACACCAAAGTACTTTCCTTACTGGCGCCCGACTAACGTACATGAAATGATCAATGGCCCTAGGAAAATTTTAATAGAACCTCAACGTGATGAAATGGCTGGTGGCGAAGGTGCCAAAGTGAGTGGTACAGGTGCAGCTAGTAGAGGTACAATAGGACAAGATGTAACTATAAAGGTAGAAAAAACGAAAATAAGACGAGAAATAGTAACTGAAGTAGAAGTCATAGATCCAGTAAAGAAAAAATTTACGGAAGTTGTCACATTAATTCAATCGCATGAGCGCGCTCGTGTTGGGCGCAAGTATTTAATGAATATTCGAAACGATCCACAACAGTATCGACCTAAAATGCGTGAAGATGGATCTGTAATCCAATACAAGTTTACCCATAAACCAAGCCAACCAATGCTTATTGCAGTCAAAAGGAGTCGTTTTGATGCAAATTATTATGTTCAAAGAAAGGATCTGAGAGCATTTAATTATTATGTAAAACCTGTTTTCGTGGCTGCCAGTCAATTATTTGCTGACGAACTGTCTGATATAGCTGTATCAGAGGAAGAAGAAATGTCTGAAGAAGAATACTTTATCACAGAAGCACAATCTTATAAAGAGACTGACTACTCAGATGTTGATAGTGGTAATGTAGAACAAGATTCAATTCCGTTTTGTTTTTTTTTACTAAAGTAAGTTCATTTAGAAATCATTACTGGACCAACTCCAGAAGAACTTCTAGTCCAGATGCACAATGATTCTGCTGTCAAAATTCAATCATACTGGAGAGGGTATAGGGACCGTAAGATATATCGAGTTAAGATGGAGAAAAAAATGTTCATTTATGGCATGGCTCAAGAGTTTAAACCCAAGACGGATAGAGAAAAGGCGTACAAAGAGCGAGTAATGGAAGCAGCGAGACACAGGTTGATTAAGGAAAATTATGATGAAGAATTTGTACAATTCTGTGAAGATGAGAAAGCTAGAATACTTCGGGTCAGAGGCCCATGGATTATGGAGGATGTATCCGATAATATTCGTGCATGGTTTCAAGAATTGTAATGGAAAATTAAATTTGAGATTGTAATTTACATATTTTACTCGTATATTTTCATCTTAAATAGTTATAAGAAGTTGGGTAATTTTCATCCATACCCCCAAGAAGCCAAGGGTGGCACACTATTGCTGGTAAAAGGGGAAACAATGACCCTTCAAGAGTATGATCAAGTATTAAAGAGAGGAAATTTGTCAAAAGAGGAAAAAAAGAAGATAAAGGATAAACAAAGAGAAATGAAAAAAAGGGAGAAGGACAAAATTAAAAAGGCACAACGGGAAAAGGCCAAAATGAGGGCAAAGCTAAAGGCACATGGGATTATCGATTTTGCGGATAATATGGAGCTGAGCAAAAGCGTTGGTGAGTCCTGTTGTTGACACTTGACACTTTTGTAATGTAATACTTAAGCCGACGTTCGAAAAATATAACTTTTTGCAATCATAACTACTTACATACTTAGATTATCCTCTTATGGGCTTATGTCTAGGCACGTCTTTGCCTTAAAGCCATTTATTTGAAATAATCGTAATATCTTTCTGAGACGCATTATATTTTTGAGACAAAAGTGCACAGCTTCTTTGTGGTGGACCTTGCATGTATTAAGCATCAACTCCACTTTTTGTGTACATCCAGAATGCTAATTTCGGTCCATGGCTGTCCAAAACTGATGCAAAACCTTTACAGCTTTTAAAATTAGGTCATAAAAACGATGTTATTTTGGAGCACGAGAACTTTTAGTCGGGATAACCAGCTGTCAAATTTGGCAGGTGTATGTCCATATTTTTGGTATATTTTGGGAAATTATCATGGAAAGACTCACGCCCCAACAACGCTTACGTGCAGTTTTTGCTCTTTGAATATCCTGTGTGTGAAGATTAAGTTCGGACCTACAAGTGGTTCAGTCTACCTCTAGTTTGCTTGTTCTTGCTTTGCTGTGAAGATTTCTGACCTCTGTTTTCCTTTTTTTTGAGTTGATTTTTCCACCAAGTGGCCTTAGTGGGTTTTCGTTTTCGAGGGATGGGATGGATTTTATTAAATTAACTAGTTGACCCGTGTACGCCTTGCTTCGCCCCCTGCCAGTTTTAAGACAAAAATGTATTCAGCTTATGAATTCCCCATAAAATAGATTTGTAGCATTACTGTCAGGCATTAATGTTCCGATAAGGTGGTAAACTTGACCCTGAATCTTAAAAGTCGGAATAAAGTTGCCTTCTGTTATGCGTTTATCTCCAAAGAAGATCATTTGAAAGGCTAAGTTAAACTTTCTGGGACTCTCTAAAAAAAATTTTGACTAAAGTAGAATGCTCTTTGGTAGTTCCGGCGGTGCACCTACAGATTTCTCTGAACATGTACTTTTCCGCTTGAACAATACAATCCAGCAGATTCTTTTGCCCACTTTATGCACCACAATAGCTACAAACCTCAGACATTGTACTTACATGCCGCTCCTTTTCGTATGAAATGAAACGTTCATATTGAAAAAATGAATTTTTCTTTAGGCTCCACTGTCGGACAACATTTTCACCGATAACAATAAACCGTTCACTGACAAAACCAAGTCTATTAACAGTGGAACTTTACACATTTCTCAGCCGAGACATCCGCCCAATATCGGGCTTAGAATATCTCTTACTCATTTTAGTTGACGCCGCACATTCGTTGAAATACATACCAACTGATTCGGTTAAACTGAATATAATACTGAAAATGTGCAAACTCAATTATAACATCTCCAGTGAGAATCGCTACTACAGCACACACAGACACAACATGCACACAATCTATACAGTATGCATGTATAACAGAAAAATAAGGAAAAGGAAACACACACCCTTCTATCGCCAGCCACTCGCCTCTGCTCATAAATTTAGCGAAGAGGCAGCGAAAGGAGAATAAAGAAAAAAAAAAGATTATCACCACTGAGACATGGCTGGGAGACATGATCAACGAAAAATTAATCAAATTCTAAATTTTACAAATGATATTTTGATATTGCTCAGCTTCTAGACGACGTAGAATCATGATTTTGGACTCGAAATTTGCGTCTTTAAAAACTCTAAACGACAAAACTAATTTTATTAAAATCGGCAAGGGCAAAGTTGATGTTATTTGTGTTTCTAAGTTTTTTTGTCTCTTTTCGTCGTCTCCCAAGCACAAAACTGTATAAGTAACCTGGTCCATGCGATTTTCTAATCAATAAAAAAAAATCATTAAAATCGGTTCAGCCCTTTTCTTATAAATAGCGGACAAAGAAATATCAACTTTATTTTATAATAGTAGTTGATGATGATATATACACTCGCCGATAATATACCTACAATAACTACATTCACATTTATGTATGTACATACCTTGTGTTAAATACCACTTTTTATTATTTATTAATTTTTGTTATATTATTCTTATATGCACAACGTGTTCACTACCGTGCTGTATGTAAAGCATCAAAAATAACAATAACATAGCTCAAGTAGTATGAATGCACTCGTACATATATGTATGTATACATACATATAACTACAGAATGAACACGCATAAACACGAGCGCCGCTTGGGCACCGATAGTGACAATGGTCTCCACTGATCATATTCGCAATACAATGCAAATAATATATGTTTTATGTTATAATAATGTTATAACTTTTCTCTAAGATAACGTACAGAGATAATATATATACCAATGGATTTGTTAATGAAAGTTCTACATAGATATGTAAATGTAAATTTAGTTCTGTTGGGTGAGAGTTAAGAAAAATTGAGATAAACCACCGAAAAATGGGAAAAGAATCAAATTTAATACTTCTTTTGTTTATTTAAAAGGGTTTTGTTAAAAGAAACTTAATATGTGGTATAGAAAAAACTCCGCAGAAGAATTCTGAATCTACAGGAGAAAACTGCACTCAAATCCGTTAGGTAGATTCGGAAATTTCGTGGCAGATACTTATATACATCGAATCTGATTTGCCTTTTATAGAAGTAAGTGAAGTGAAGTGAAGTGAAGTGATGAATAAAACCATTTTTCAGTTATGGACTGGACAGCAGAATTAATGGATGTGCCATTTAGAAGAGTTTCATCCCTGTGATAAGGTATCCATTGGTTAATCCATTGAATATATTCTGTCTAGTCTGGGTTTGTGGGGTTTGGGAGGATCTTTGATTTTTACGATAGATTTCAATTGAAAAGAGTGACTTGAAAAAGACTTTTTAGTCGATACTATTCACTTATCAATCGTGACCTGCTCATAAGGGTTAGGTCCGAATCTCCTTCCTATTTCTGGATGATTTCCCTTATTACATAGTACAAGATTCGTAGAAAAAATTTATTCCAAAATAGACTCACCTTTTTTGTAGATGTCCTTGCTGCGCCATTGCAGTACACGGTGCGAATTTGCGTCGCATCCCGTTATCAAATATTCTACCAGTTGTTGAATCGTTTTCGAGTTCATACTCCTGTATGCTTAGGTTAGGTTAGGTGGCTATCCTCCGTAATCGCAAGGATTCACTTTGACCAACTGAGGTCCATTGTGTTGCCACGTGAGCCGGTTATTTCGGTTACTCCTGGAACCATTTCGATTTTTGGACTTATTTTCAGATGTTGTTGATATCCGAATCGGCGATATCTGAGTTCCTAAAAAAAAAGGTGTTTCCCGAGGGTTTGTTTCCTAACTGAGGATAGTGCTGGGCAGCCGCAGAGAAAGTGAAAAGGGGATTCCTCTTCTTCTTCGTCTATGCAGCTGCGACAGAAATCATAAGCCGGAATTCCAAGCCTCATGGCGTGCCTGCCTAGAGAACAGTGAACAGCCTTATGCGTGACCTGCTGATCTGTAGAGGCGTGTGGTTTTTCTTTTGTTTAATTGTGGCCATGTTTGTCTCGCATGGTTACATGTATCAAGATTACGCCATCTCTCTATGGCCTGATTCAGTGCCGCTAAAGAGATTTTGTATCTTGCCGTCTCTATGGGTAGATGCAGCCCTCCTTCTGCAGTAGAGAGCTCCTTTTTTGTGTCATATTTTGCTAAATTATCTGCTCTTCAGTTACCTGGGAATGCTTGTGTTGTATTTAATCTAAAAGTCTAGGGTCGGTGTTAAGTAATCTGTGACTTCTAATACGTTGCTGAATAAGCTTAAGATTTTGGCATACCCTGTATCATTACTGGTCCACTGTGAGGATTCTTTCAGTCGCAAAGCGACTTATTATTGCTACTTCCTTTTCATAGATATCTATCGGAATCATATGTAGCATCGTTTCTAGCGCCACCGTAAGAGTTGTGCGAAGAGCACCGATAACGCAGACGCATGCTGATTGCTGAATTGTACTTATGGCAGTAAGATATTTGACCTTTTTTCAGTGCAGTCTACCAGACCAAAATTCCGTATGTAAGTATTGGTCTTGGCGGAAGGATACCAAATTTATAGCCCACGGCCCTTTTACACGCGTATAGTGCCGTAACGCCTTTCTTAATACGTTCTTGGGCGTTCATTTTCAAACTTTGTTTCCTGTCTCATATAAGGCCTAGGTATTTGGCATGTTCAGAGAAACTAAGATGTACTCCTTTAATTTTAGGTGGTTTTTATAAATAGCACTAGCTCCGTTTTAGCCGGGTTAACGTTAAGTCCGCATCTGTCAGTCCACTTAACTAATTTTGCCAGGGCTGATTCCATGAGATCTCGTAATGTTGTGGGATGTTTACCACTGATTGTTATAGCAATGTCATCCGCATAGCTATAACTTTGTATCTTTCCTTTTCTAAGGTGAGGAGTATTTCGTTCACGGTAAGAAGCTATAACTGATATATACGATAGCACTCCTCCTTGTGGTGTACAGCGTTGAACTGATCTTTTTGATTTGCAGCAACCGAGTTTTGAATTGATCACCCTGCTTAACAGAATTTGGTTGATGCAGTGACTTAAGGCTCAACTATAATAGTCGGAAGCAATCGGAAGCTAATGTCAAAATTCTACGTTAAGTTTCCTTCAGTACTCTCAGTTGCTTAAGTTGCCCATAATAGGCGTATGTGAACGGAAGCTACTGTCAGAGTCAAATCGTTTTGCCATTTTTTTTCTTCCAAGTATGAATATGAAATCTATCTAATTTAAGTATGTAAATGAAATCTAAAAATAATAATTGTTATTTCAACTGATAATTTTAAATGTACTTAGCTTACAAATAAATAAAACCAAATTTCTTGGCAACTTTCAATTTTTAATTAAACACAGCTGTTCAAATGTCACATTTTCGTACGAAAGAGCGAATGAGTTCGCTCTTTTCGTAAGTGAGCAAAAGTGAACGAAACTTGACGAATCGAAGCAAAAAGCTATTATGGTCGTAGAATACAAATTCCTTGTATTCGCACAGTTACGTACGTCGACTTACGCACCCATTCGACTATTATAGTTCGGCCTTTAGTAAGCTTATTTGCCTATGACTGTTAATATCATCTTTTGGTTTACCGGGTTTTGCAATCGGTATTACCATAACTGTTTTCCAGCAATCCGGAAAGTAGCATTAAGAATTAAGGGAGGGCCTCCAAAAGTGTATTATTTATACCAGGCCTTTTTGGTTTTTAAGTTCTTAAGCAATTTTCTTCCTTTATTCGTATTTAGTAAATTTGAATCTGCCAATTCTACATTTGATTGTGAGATAGTAGCAATTGAATTAGACCAGATACGAGATTCTTGAGGTGATATCTCTAGTTTATCCAAGGTAAAATCAAAGCTACAATATGTTGATAAAAGAAAGATGTTAATGTTGTTCTTTGCTAAGATTCAGGTTCTCAGTTTACCTTTACATTTAGCATGTACGAGTTTATAGTTCTTTGTCCTTAATCCGGCAATTTGATTATTGCTAATCCATGGCTCCTGGATAAGGACGATATCGTCCCCACTTTTATGTAAGTGGAGAATAAGGTTGGCTGAGGCCACATTATTGTGATGGAGATTTATCTGGATCACTCGCATCATTGGAGAAAGTTATTAAGTCAGACGACTCGATTACAGTTTTATCCGTGTCCTCTGAATCAGAAGAAGGATCGTCGGTGTCCTGCCTCTTTATAAATGATGAGACGGCAGCGGGGTCATTATCTTTTCTTTTCAGGGGAGAAAGGGACTCCGAATTAAGGAGAACGGTGATTGATCTCTTGGTGTCCTCTACTACCTCCGATTTTACTATTTTCCAATTGTGAGTTGGAATGTCTCGGCTCTGCCTCTGAATCAGAAGCAGAATGTCTTGTGGGTCGGTTGGCTCTCATGGGGACCCAGGCGCGAGCTATCGGCCTGAGCGGAATATCCTTCCTACTCACGTTCTCCAGCTTACCGCCCGCCCCAAAATCTCCTGCGGCGGCGACGGCGGACTTAATTAAGTCGACTGCACTTTCGCCGTCGCAGGCGATAAGTTTGTAGCCGCCAGGGTGCCAGCCTCTTTCTCTAAAAGATGGAATGGGTTTGGCAGGATCCGACTTTCAAAGGGAGAGGAGGCTAAGATTTATGTACACAGAATCTTCCAGTGCTCTCGGCTAATTTTATACTCCTCGTGGCCACGATCTATGATAGCCATGATCAGATGGTCCTTTACCACCTCATTGAGAGGCCTGGGCGCCGAAACGGAGGGCCTAGTCTTCTTTGAGGCAGTCAGAGGATGGTCTTGAGATCGTGGTCTCTTAGAGGCAAAATCCCTCCTAGCTATATTAACTGCGCTACTTGAGGAAGGTCCCTGTTTAGGTCGACTTTTCCACTCCTCTATAATTACCTTAACCCTTTTACCCACCAATTATCTTTACCCTCTCTCTCAAGTAGGTTAAAAGAATGCAATGATGGGCGGCGTTTCCTGTATTCTGCTCTGCTGACCCTAAATCGTTTCCTAGCACCTGGTTGAGACTCAGTATGAGTAGCGGTAAGGCATCGGTCGGAATTTGCCTCGATAGCGATATGCAAGCGTTCCAGCCGTTTCCCCACACGCTCCATTTTAAGTTCCCCTGACTTCTGTCATCGTCGTGTCTTGTTTTGTTCGTTTGTTTGCCTTGTCCGTTCTGAGGAGTATCCTTCAAAGAAGATTGATTTGTTTGACTCATTTTTTAAAATTTGAAGACTTGGTCCCACGAGTGAACCGGAAAGAGTAAGTCCATCTCTAGCAGAGCCGAGTTTGCCGAGATAAGGCGCTAGATACGTCAAGCTTTGCCAAGGACCCTTGACGGAGCTCGTTAGTGGCTGGTTTCTCCTCCAACCTTTCATTCTTGGTTTACTATACACACCACCACTGGTGATAGGATTTACCACTCTTTAGCTTCCATCCTTCAGTCAGAGACCTAATAGATTGGGTAGCCCTACTGCAAACGTTCTCTGACATCACTAGGATTTACTAAGCATCTCCATAGCGGCAAAGTAAGAGGCAAAAGGAGATGTCCTCTATGCCTACTTAGCTAAAATACCTTCCCAACCCTGTCCTGTTCTCCCCTACGGTACGACTGGTCAATGCATTCCTTCGTAGGGATTACCTATGTCGGATTGACTTTTATTGTTGCAGGCAGGTTTTTTGGCTGCCTGAATTCTCCAATATTTGAAATTAGCCAAGATATCGCGGTAACAGCCCTATTGGCCCCCACGCTTTTGTATGTTAGGTGCTCTCTAAAGTGCTCTCTAAAGGATTGACTAGGCTGGTTTTTTTTTGTAAGTACTTATTTTCCTGCTTACATACTTTCCAATGTTATTTAGATGTCCAGATACATACATTCCTACATATATATTTATTTCTGAATGGGTGGTCTGATTGACCTAAACCAGTTCAAATGGCTTTGTTCTTTTGAGCTTTCGTGCTATGTTTCCGTTGTCCAAAAGTTGTACAACTTTAGTGTTTGTGTGTAGTAGAAGCCTTGATTCGTGCCTTCGTGCTTTTTTCTTAATTTCATCTGTGACGAATTCCACTTATAGGTTCCTGTAGAGTTCATTGTTCCTTACGTACCATGGTGCATTGACCATATTTCTTAGCACTTTGTTTTTAAATCTTTGAACGATGTCTGATGTTGCTCTTTTTGGTACAGCCCCATAATTGAATACCGTATGTCCATATTGGCCTTAAGACTTTCTTGTATAATAAAAGCTTGTTATAGATCGATAGTGGTGAATCTTTTCCTATCAGCCACATACATTTTTCTGTACTTTATTTCCAACTCGGGTTTTTTATTTTTCACGAGCTCTTTCCATCTTAACTTAGTATCTAGGGTCATTCCAAGATATTTTGCTGTGTTCGCGTATGGTACTACTTTTTGTTGATAGTTGCCGGGATGTGATTTAATAATCTATTAGTGAAGTTTATATGCACTGATTTGCTTTCATTAAGTTTGATTCGCCATTTTGTTGTCCAATTAAAAATTTTGTTCACAGCTGATTGAAGGTTCTTTGTGGATTCTGCATTGTTCTCTCCTACCGCTAGGATTGCAGTGTCATCAGCAAATGTAGCCAATGTGCTATTTTCTAGTTCTGGAAGATCACTAGTATATAGAAGATACAGAATGGGGCCCAGCACACTGCCTTGTGGAACTCCAGCTTTAATTTCCGTTAATTCGGAATACGATTCTTCCTGTTTTATTCTAAAAATCGTCCGCTTAAGTGTGATTCTAGTATTGCAGCATATTGTTTTGGTAGGACACATCTTAGCTTATGATTTAGTCTTACATGCCAAACTTTGTCAAAGGCTTGTGCTACGCCGAGAAATACTGTAGAACAAACCTTTTTCTCTTCTAATGCTTTTTCTACGATGTTAGTTATTCTGTGGACTTGATCAATTGTTGAATGATGTCTTCTAAATCCGAACTGATAATTTGGAATTAATTTTTTTCGTTCAATGATGCTATTGAGTCGCTTAACAAGTAGTTTTTCGAAAAGTTTGGATATAACTGGGAGTATTTAAAATGGGCCTTTATGATGATATTTCGTTTGGCGGCTTTCCGGGCTTATAGATCATTATTACTTCTGCCACTTTCCATACGCTGGGAACATATTTCATTCTAAAAGCAGAATTGATTAAATTTGTTAGTTTAGCTATAGCTTTCATTGGTAATTGAATCAATATTTCACCGGTTATAAGATCATAACCAGGGTATTTTTTCGGGTTAATGTTATTTTTAATCTCATTTCTCACTTCCCCTGCAGTCGTAAGTCTTATTTCTTCACTTTCATCTCTCACTGTTCCCATAGGTATGTTATTCTGCGAATATTCTAGCTTTGTGCTTGTTACTCCTAGCCCATTTCCCTTCAATTGTTCTGATGGGTGGTATCTGCACAATTGGCCTTTTGATGTTTTTCATTTCTATCTATCTTCTAAGATAACCTTTTATTGAGTCTTCTTTTAATGTTCTAATTTTTCGTCTTAACTTTTGGGTAAGATTGTTCAGTTTCGTTTTGTCTTGGGGGCTCTAGTTTGCTGCTATACTTTTCTCGCTCGTCTTCTATCCACAATAAATTCTCTGATTTGCCTGGGATAGATGTTCCCTTTAATCTTCATTCTAGTTTCTGTCGTATTTATCCATGCTGATTGTTGTATATCATTAACAAATTTGTCCACTTCTCCTTCCAGTTGTTCAGTATTGCACATGGCCACACTTAATTCAATCCTGTCTTCCAGGGTCCTCTTGAAACTTTCCCAGTCTTTGTGTTTGTTTGTTAACATTGATCTGCTTTGCTTTTGAATTATATTCTGACTCAATGTGAGTAGTATTGGGGAGTATTCAGAGTTTAGATCGTTGAATTCATCAATTTGAAGATGATTTGCAGATATGTTTTTGATTGGAAAGACGTCTATCAGGTCTGGTATTTTATTTAGATCAGTCGGCCAGTATGTCGGTTTTCCGGTTGACAAGACTTCGCATCCGTATAGTCTACTTGCTTTGAATAATTCTATTCCTTTTGTTGACGTCAATCTGGATCCCCAGTGAACATGTTTTGCATTAAAGTCTCCTCCAATTATAAATCTATTTCCCAGTTTTCTTAGCAATTTCAGGTAATCTCCCTCTTTAAGCAAATGTTTTGGTGGACAGTAGATTGATACTATATTAAAAGAGTAATTGTTTGCTTTTATATTTACAGCTGTTGCTTGAATTTCTTCTGTAATATATTTAAGTCCTTCATGATGTTGAATATTATTCCTTATTATAACTGCGCTTTCTCCTTCAGCGGTATTTTCGGGGTGAATGGCGTGATTTCTGGTACTTTTTGTTTTCTGTTTGTGCTTTCATTTTGCTTAAGATTATCGGTCCGATATACTGGTAAAGGCGAAAACGTACGATAGACCTAGCCCGATGGTCTATACTAGCTCGTTAGCGGCTAGTTTGACCCCTAGTCTTTCATTCTTGGGAACGGATCGTTGCACTATGTTCGCTCACACCATCACTGAAATTAGGTATCTCTAAACCTACTTATGGTAAAGAGGCATGTAATGGTTATTGAACTATTGACTGGTAAAGGAATACCTCATCAATTGACCTTTACCTTAGCTAACCACCATCTTGACAACGCACAAGACAACAGTAGTGATTATTACCGACCGGCACCCATGAGGAGGGTTCGATTTATGTATGCCGGTCTATCCCTATAATCATGTACATGTACACAAAAATTTACTATCAATATTAATTTAAATTAATTTAAAATTTCTTTTCTATAAAGCTATGATCGAAAATACAATCAGCAAATATAGAAAAGAGTGGGAAAATATCGATGAAAAATTGAATAAGAAACATGAGCCCATCAAGGAATGGATTACTTCTGATTATTTTGCTGAAGTCCATCAAGAACTTCAGCTAATAGTCGATGAGTTTATGAGGTACATAACTGTAGTTATTAGCTCATCTTAATCAAGGAATAATATACTTTTCAGAATTGAGTATGAACTACTGAGGCGAGCTCAAGCTACAGACTTGGGAAAGAAGTATAAACCTGAAAAGCAAAAAGGCAAAGGCAAAAAGGGAAAAAAGAAAAAGACTCCAAAGGATATGACAGCCGATCGATCTATAGAATCTCTCTACTATGAATTACAAGATACGGGCATAGTGAAAACATATCCAAAAAAAACAATGGATTACTTCGTGGGAGACCGTAATCAATGCGCCTTCGACTTCCTGAATATATATATGAAGTAAGACCAGCAAGGAAGATTGCGATTGCATTTCAAAGTTTATCAATTTATTTAAAGGGATACCCCACCTTTCAAGGGTGAAATAAGAGACGTCTTGGCAGAATATATTTTAGGTATGGGACCTTTAAGCATTACAAAGCCGAAGGGTATCCTTTTGGTCGGGCCGACACACAGTGGAAAGCAGCTGCTTTGCGATATTCTAGCAACTGAAATTGGTAAGTGCTCAGTACTCAGAAACAAGGCTGTTTTTTTATTTATTTAGGTTAGAGTTGGCTGTTCAATGCGCTCTTTTCGATTGCCTTATTGTCTTCTTTCCTTCAAAAGTTTCTTCATTCTTCATATTCTCAGTCGCATGCGTCTTGATCTTTTAGCATTTTACCAACATTTCAGTGGTTGGTTGCATTCCAAGTATACTTCTCTGTTTCGTTTAGAAAACGTGGGTACTGAAATATTACTTGTTCCACACTTTCAACGCAATCTGCAATCTTTTCTACTGCCGGCTCTCGTCACGCTTACACTTGCACAAGTATGAGCAAAAACTCGGGGATTAGGTCTCTCGAGAAAGCAAATAACAGATGGGGTCACCTGAGCATCTGCAACTAGGAAACTCTGGCCAATATAATGACTTGTTGCAGGAAAGCAGAACAACTCCTTTCACTTTGAAAAGAGTGCGATATTATATAATAAATCTAAAACCAAATGGGGATGATCTCTGTAGGGTCTAAAGCTAGCTCACGCTTAAATATCATGAAAGACAACTTCTTCCAGGATATAGAAAAATTATCCAGAAATCTGAAGGTTTATCAAAGGCTCAAGGTGGGTCGAAACCCGAAGGTGGGTCGAACAGGACAGTGCTTTAAGGATTTTTCGCGATTAATGGATACTTTCTCTTCAAATGGGCATCACAATGGGTCTACATTGACCTGAGTGTAGCACAGATGGATATGTTTCCCTTCGCAACCCATCTACCTTACCCAACTTAGCAGTGTTAGTATATGGTACACATTGGTTGTGAATATGAATACATAGGTAGAGTGTCTATTGTGTGCCGTGTGGCACCGGCTATAGAATATTGCCATAGTGCTTCCCAGCTTGTCGTAAAAGGCGTCTAAAAGGGGAAAAAAAACGATACTAGGCTCTTCAATAACATCATAGGAAGAGCCTGAGACAAGATAACATCGCAAGACTACCCTAGGTTGTATGCACAAAGAGGGTTCCTACGTCCGGAGACCTCCGGTGGGGTAAAAGGGCGTCGGTTGAAATACATATAAAAAACACAGCGATCACAAAACAAAACCAGCATCATGGAAATTAACGTCAAAAAAGACACTACCCCGCCGGAGGATGAGTGATCTCGGGGCGAACAGAAATGTTAGCGCCAGAGCTCAAGGATTTCCGGGGGCGAGCAATATGATGCTTACAAATATTCGCCAGCGCTTAAGAATAGCAAGTTGGAACGTCGGTTCTATGAGCAATAAAAGTTTCGAGCTTGAAAACCCGTTACGCAACAGAAAAAAAAACATTTTTTGTGTCCAAGAAACGAAGTGGCGCAACATATGACACAAAGCGCGGTTTCTAAACCTTCAAACTAAAAAATATAAGATGTTCTATTACGGCGAACAACAGAACAAGAACGGAGCGGCCATCAACTACATAATTTCAATAAATAAAATCAGCGACCGTATAATGTGCGTGAAATTAGTAGTTGGAAAGTAGTTTTTTTTTTGGACATGTGCGGTCATAGTGAATGGACGTGGTTTTTTTTTGATCGGTCCAGCTAAAGTCAGCTAAAACAGCAGATAATTACGAAATCCAAAAGTTCTTTTTTCGAAAAACCTAATTCTAAAACTCGATATAAATTCTATTGAAACAAATCCAGTGCATTATCTATTTGCTATTTCTTTTTTTATTTGTAATTGTGTTTTCGTTGCGACTAAATTACTCTCGCGGCAATAATGTCATCTACATCAAACATTATAACGCGAAACAAAACACACAAAGAGACTCTCTCTTCTCATACTGGTTCTCCCGCAGCATCTACCAAAGGCAACAATAAAGGACTGATTACTATCAAAGACTTAGAAGAACAATTGTCTAAGCATTCCTCTTCTTTGCAACGTATCTTTGCTGAAGAAATCAACAAATTGCGATCTGAATTTGTCATCAAAGTAGAAGAAGTTAAACAAAGCTGGGCTCTACGTTTCGAGAGTATTAATAGTGCGATCTCTAGCATTGTTGCCCGCGTTGATAAAATTGACGAAAACATCTCTGCTATGGATCATATGCATAGCGCTGAGATCCTCGCTCTTCGTAAACAAGTCAATATGTTAGAAAGAAAAGATGTCGCTTGTGATGCTGTGCTTTTTGGTGTACCTATATTCCCTGAAGAAAATCTCCAGAAAATTTTCCAAAATCTCTGTAACACCATTAAATGCAACCCGCCTCAAATAGTTAATACATTTCCTGCGAAAAGACGTAACAGCAACAACAACAATTCCTCACCAACCGCTCCACCATCGATTATTTTAAAATTTAACTCCTCATATGAAAGAAATGCTGTTCTCATAGCTGCAGCTAATTACCGCAAAGAAAACAACAAAGCTCTAAAGCTGCGTGATATTGGCATTGCATCTAATGACAGTTGCTACTTGAATGAGAGCTTAACCAAGCATTCACGCTTTCTGTTACAAAGTGCACTTGGTCTAAAGAGGAAAAAACAGCTGTTCTCCGTTTATTCAAAATCTGGGATTGTTTATGGTAAGAAGACGGCCAACGGAAAAAGCTTTGCTATAGAAAGCACTGAAGATCTTCACTCCATTGCCGCTGATGCTGCTGTTGCTGCCGGTTCTGCTGCGACTCATCATTAAATTCACCGTATTGCATTTCCATTGTTGATTATTATTACATTGTTATTGATTAGCTTTTCCTTCCCCTTCCTCCTTTTTTTTTTTTTTTTTTTTTTTTTCTCTCTCTCTCTCTCTCTTTTCTATCTTTTAAGTCTTTGGCATTATCTGTGTTTTTTTTGTTTCTCTCTTGCTAAATATGAGTAAGATTTGTTCCAATTACAGTGTGAATAAAAAATCAACGCACACAATGGTTAATGTTCTTTCTAATTGTCGTGATGGTTTTAAAGTCTGTCATTTAAATGCTCGTAGTCTTAATCAATATAAGTTGGATTATTTTAAATATGTGTTTGCAAATTCTGGAGTTGATGTTGTTTGTGTTTGTGAGACTTGGTTTAAGCGTGATATATCTGATACACAATATAATATACCCAATTATGTAATCTCTAGGAATGATAGAGCTACGTATACCTGGGGAGGTGGTATAGCAATTTACTGTAGATCTTCTCTTAAGAGTAAAATTGTTTACAAATCGGTTGATTTAGACTCTGAGTTTTTAATTCTTGAGATCCATGATGGCTGCACTAAATGCTTGGTTGCTTGTGTTTATATTCCGGACCGGAGTTGTTCTCCTGAACCATTTTTCTCTGCTCTTTCACAATTCTCTCCTTTTTACGAACACGTAATTGTTTGTGGGGACTTCAATGCAGACTTGCTCAAAAATGATTCTCGAGCCTTCCAAGTAAAAGATTTTGCTTCTTCCTTAGGACTCCAAATATTCAATGTCAACTATCCAACGCGATTTGCTAAAGACTGTATTCCTAGCCTTCTCGATCTGGCAATAGTATCGGATCCATCGTCAGTTATTCTCTTCGACCAGCTTTCGTTTGATTTAATCTCTGACCATGACCTTTTATTCTGTACTTACAATATTAACTTTAATCACTCTGCTGTTCCATTAACATTTACTTTTAAAGATTTTAGGTCAATTAATCTTGATGATCTCCGAAACGCCGCTTTTTTAGCCCCTTGGGATGGATGTCGCTTAATTTCTAACCCTGATGCCAAGATAAATTTTTTCCAAGAAGTAATAAATCAGTTGTATAATATATATGTACCAGCTATAACAGTTACTGTCCGTAATAGGAGCTGTCCTTGGTTTACGACTGAAGTTGTAAAGATTATCAAAGCTCGTAATAAGCTTTACAGCAAATGGAAACATAGCCCATCTAATTCTAATTGGCTTGCTTATAAAACGGTACGTAACCATTCTACTGTAGTAATACGTAACTCTAAAAGAAATTACTACTCCTCTAAATTGAATACGTCACTTTCCTCTAAAAAGCTTTGGAGTAATCTGCGGCAAATTGGTATTTCCAGTGCTAAGAGTAATTCAAATTGTGAAATTGATCCTGATGTATTAAATAATTATTTTCTTGAAAACAGCAGTGAGGCGAATACCTTTAATTTTCCAGAGAGTCCTAATCAGTCCTTACATTCTTTAAGAGGTTTTGAAATTGAATCGGTTAATGAAAATGATGTTATTAACTGTGTTGCAGCTATCAAATCTAATGCTATCGGGGAAGATGGGGTACCTCTGCGATTCTTAAAAATAATTTTGCCCTATATCGTATCCCACCTGACTCACATTATTAACCACTGCATTACTACGTCAACTTTCCCTAAATCTTGGAAAATAGCTCGAGTCGTACCTGTTGCTAAAAAGACTACTCCGATCTCTGCTACTGATTTCCGGCCAATTAGCATTTTACCGTGTTTGTCAAAAGTCTTTGAGAAACTCATAGCAAGACAAGTTCTGGACCACTTATCTCTAAATAGCCTTCTGTATGCGGGGCAATCCGGTTTTAGGTCTAACCACAGTTGTTCTACTGCGATGGTTAATATCTTGGAAGATATAAGACAGGAGTTTGATAAAGGGTGCCTTACGCTTCTTTGTCTGCTAGATTTCTCAAAGGCGTTTGACAAGGTAAATCACAAAATTCTTTGCTGGAAATTGAAGCATCTCTTTGGTTTTGGTGACAGTGCAGTGAGGCTTTTTGAAAGCTTTCTTTCAGATAGATTTCAAAAAGTTGTAACTTCCGATTCTTTTTCGACTTTTCTACCTGTGAAGCAAGGTGTACCACAAGGATCAATTCTTGGTCCCATAATTTTTTGTATGTTTATAAATGATTTGCCATCTGTCTGTAAACATACATCGGTTCATCTTTATGCTGACGATGTTCAGCTGTACTTGGCTAGGCCATTCAAAAATACAGCTGAACTTGTTTATAACTTAAACGAGGACCTCTCCAGTATTCACTCTTGGTCTGTTGCTAATGGATTACTTTTAAATCCAAATAAGTCTCAGGTTATTCCAATATCAAATAAAAAACTAACCATCAACACCTTACCTGATGTCATCCTTTTTGACAATAAACTTAAAGTTGTTAAAACTGTAACTAGTCTGGGATTTGTTATTAATTCGAACTTGTCAGGATACGACCATACAAACTATGTCATAAGAAAGATCTATGGATGCCTTCGAAAGTTGTGGGTAACTGCAAGTTTTACCCCCACCGAAATCAGACGTAAGCTTGCAACAAGTCTCATCTTGCCCTTAATTACATATGCTGAGGTTGTGTACTGTAACATTGATTCGTTATCCCAACGCAAGTTACAAGTAGCATTTAATGATACAGTAAGATATATTCACGGATTACGCAGATATGATCATGTCTCACAACAGGCAAAAAGTCTTTTGGGCACTACTCTTAAACATTTCATTGACGCCAGAAATTGCATTTTCTTGCATAATATTTTAAGAAATAGGACTCCTGTGTATTTATATGATAGACTTCATTTTGCTCGTTCCCTTAGAACCTTCTGTCTGATTCCATCACTTTATAACTATTTGAATTCGTCCCGTTTATTTTTTATTTATGCTATCAAGTTATGGAACTCTCTACCAATCACTATTCGAACTATCTTTAATGCCACTCGCTTTAAAAGTGCCATCTTTCTTCATTTCTCTCTCCTTCCGTAATCTATAACCATTTTCACTACCCATATACCTCTCTTCCCATCTGGTCCTTCCTTCTTGTCTTTTATATAATATTTTTGTAAACCTTATTGTTTAATAGAAATTAATTTTTATTTGCTCTAATTCTAAGTACTACAAAAGATATTTATCTTAATGTACCATTAAATAATGAATAATAAAATTGAATTGAAATTGAAAATCGTGTGGAATATTGTTAGCGCATATGCTCCTCAAGTCGGATGCGTTCAAGCGGAAAGGGAGGCATTCTGAACAGAGTTCGATGTTCTACTACAAAATACCTCGAGAATCGAAATGCTTTTCGTGGGCGGCGACTTTAACGGGCATGTCGGCGAATCAAAATTTGGCTACGAAGGCTGCCATTGCGGACACGGCTTTGGCACTCGGAATCTACCCGGCGAAGACATCTTCAACTTTTGTATAGCACACGATTTGAACATACTTAATACAATGGCTGGATGCTGTGGGAATAGGGTAGGCACTGATTGGCTTTAACTTGGCAAAGTCCAGTGTTGTAACTGTTACCACACATCGGTCGTGCTTATTTTACCTCCAAGTGGTAGCTATCGGGTACTGGCTGCTGTTCACCCGGACGCGGCTTGCTAAACTTATAAGCGCGAGTGCTGACCAAAAGACAAAAATAGAGTTCTCCAGATGGAACCAACGGTGTCGTGATAAACCTCCGGAGCGGAGATAGTACCTTATTCGGGCTTCTTCAACATGTTTGAAGCTGAGGCCGATAAGGATTTCCAAGGATTAGTTGGGGTCTTGGAAAAGAGATGGTGGCGGAGGAGCCCTAAAGGGCCAACGGCAGCACTCACACCCCCGAAGTGGGTCACCGACAGCGGTATAACCGACCCCTCATCCTAGGGGTTTCTAGAATGGAACTAGTCCTGTAACTGCCCTACCACGGAAAAAAATAAATGTTTTGAAGCTCCAACAAGCCTCGGAAACGGACGGATTTACTGTTGACGGACCATGCACACGTAACAAGGACAACGAATTTCGGATCTGTACGTGGAACGTTAGGTCCCTTAATAGACCACGTGCAGCCGAACAATTAGCGGAGGCCCTAGACTGCTGCAAAGCAGATATCATCGCCATCCAAGAAGTGCGATGGGATGGGCCGGGCAAAAAGAGGATGAAAAACTGTGATGTATACTACGGCGATTGTTACCGACAACAAAAGCAGCGCCTATTTGGATGTGGATTTGTCGTTGGAGACAGACTTAGGCAAGAAGTCTTAAGTTTCAAATGCGTAGATGAACGTCTCACCTGGCATCAAGGCAAAATTTGCTAACATAAGCCTAATTTGCGCGCATGCCCCCACAGAGGAGAAGGACGACCACACCAAAGATAGGTTCTACGAGCTCTTGGACAAAACGTACGAGCAATGCCCTAGCTATGACATTAAAATTGTCCTGGGCGATTTTAACGCAAAGCTAGGAAGAGAGGGCATCTTTGGTAGCACTGTCGGAAAGTACAGCCTACACAACACCACCTCCGATAACGGATTCAGGCTGATCGACTTTGCTGCGGGGGGAAATGTTGTCGTAGCTAGTACGCGGTTCCCGCATCTCGATATTCACAAGGGAACTTGGAAATCTCCTGATCAATCTACCGTCAACCAGATTGACCACATCGCGATCGACGCAAGACACTCCTCCAGTATTATGGATGTCCGAACTTTCCGAGGGGCAAACATTGACTCGGACCACTACCTTGTTGTAGCCAAGGTACGGTTGCGGATATCCCGAACACTGCCAAGACAACGAAATACTGCGAGAAAATTTGACGTCGAACTGCTACAATCGCAAGAGATCGCCAAATCCTTTTCCGATTGAGTCTCCCTCAATCTCTCAAGAGATCCTATGCCGCCAGCATCAAGTATTGAGGACCAGTGGCAACATTGCCAAAAAGCCATCAGAGATGCCGCCTCTGGTGTACTGGGTTTCATTCGGCCACCACAACGACACCCCTGGTTTGACGACGAGTGCCGGCAAGCACATGCAGCTAGGCAAGAAGCATACAAAGCGGCGCTGCATAGAAGGACTAGAGCTGAAGAGGAGAGACGAAGACTGGCTTCTCATGAGGAAAAAGAAAGAGCATGAGAAGCGCGCGATCGAGGAAATAGAAAGATGCTACTGCAGGAATGAGGTTCGGAAGTTTTACCAAAGGGTAAAAAGGACTTGCGAGGGCTACAAGGCCCGAACCGAAGTCTGCAAAGACGATCAAGGGAACATCGTAGTGGAAACGCAGTCGATGCTGAGGATATGGAAGAAATATTTCAGCAGACTGTTTAACCAACCATTCAATCTGGACGGTGTTAACCAACATTTCCGTCCCCCTGACCTGGATGAGGTTAAGATAGCGATATCTAAGCTGAAATCCAATAAAGCTGCTGGAGCTGATGGTCTCAATGCCAAGCTATTCAAAGGAGCCGGGGATGACTTGGTAAGGAGCATGCACCAACTCTTCTGTAAAATATGGTCGGATGAAAGTGTGCCCGATGAATGGAACCTTAGCATTGTTTGCCCGATCCTCAAAAAAGGAGACCCTCTGAACTGCGCCAACTACAGAGGCATCAGTCTTCTTAACATCGCATATAAAATCTTATCTGCCATATTATGTGAACGCCTGAAACCGTTCGTCAACAACCTGATCGGTCCATGTCAGTGTGGTTTTAGGCCAGGAAAGTCCACCATCGACCAAATATTCACATTGCGACAGATCTTGGAAAAAACCCAGGAACTTCAAATCGATACACACCACCTTTTCATCGATTTTAAGGCCGCGTATGACAGCATTTATAGAGACGGGCTATGTATATAGAGCAATGTCTAGTTTTGGCATCCCTGCCAAACTCGTCCGATTGTGCAGGATGACGATGGAGAATGCACGCTGCTCCATCAAGGTCGGTAAAGACTTTACCGAGACCTTCGATGTCAAAAAAGGATTTAGACAAGGCGACGCACTGTCATGCGACTTCTTCAATATAGTTCTTGAAAGAATTGTGCAAAACTCATGCGCCAATACCAGAGGCACAATCTTTCAAAAGTCCGTCCAATTACTCGCATACGCCCACGATATTGACATAATCGGAAGAACGCAGTCTGATGTCAGTGGAGCGTTCGTGAGTATTGAGGCGGAAGCGGCGAAGATGGGTTTAGCGGTTAATGAGGGCGAGACTAAGTATATGCTGTCAACAAGGAAGGGCAACCAACATCGACGTCTTGGACAGAACGTCACTATAGACAGATATAACTTCGAGGTTGTTAGGGACTTTATCTACCTAGGCTCCGCTATGAGCTCAGAAAATGACATCAGCGCTGAGATCAAACGAAGAATAACTCTTGCCAATCGCTGCTTCTTTGGGCTAAGAAGGCAATTGAACAGCAAAGCCCTCTCTCGAGCAACTAGAGTGACCCTATACAAGACCTTAATCCCAGTCCTGCTCTATGGTGCAGAGGCATGGACCCTGTCAAAAGCGGATGAGGTCGCTCTTGGCTGCTTCGAGAGGAAAATTCTTCGGATGATTTTTGGTCAGACGGTGAATGGAGGAGGAGATACAACAGCGAACTTTATGGGTTGTTCAGCGACATCGACTTGGCCAGAAGAGTGAAGGTTCAACGACTGAGATGGCTGGGTCATGTAGAGCGCATGGACACAAATTCTCCGGCCCGGAAAATCTTCGAATCCATTCCCGAGGGACGGCGCAGTAAAGGAAGACCGCGACTCAGGTGGCGCACGCAGGTGGAAGGGACCTCAACCAACTGAGCGTGCGAAACTGGATGCAGCTGGCTAAAGATCGAGCTGGCTGGAGACGCTTGTTGGTTGAGGCCCAGGTCCACCCCGGACTGTAGCGCCACCTTAAGTAAGTAAGTAATACAATGTTCATAAAACAAAAACGACACTTAATTACTTATTCCAGTGGTGGGCACGGAACAAATGGATTACCATCTTTCCTGGAGTACAATGAAGCGACAAGTGCGAGATTGCAAAATAATATTGGGTGAACCTCTAGTAGCCCAACATCGTCTTATGCTGACGGAGAAACTCAAGAGAGACCGCTCACCGCCATCCGTAGAAAAAATAGAATGGCTCAATCTAAATAAGGACCGAGGGTAACTTTTCGTCGAACAACAGCATTGGCTTAAGGCCCGAAGACGATTCTAGCGCACTGGGAACGTGGGACGAACTATTCGGAACGTGTATTCAGAAAGCAAAAATGCTCCTCGGAGTTTCGAAAGGGCGTCGCGGCTTAGAACGCGAAACCTGGTGGTGGAATAATGAAACAAAAACGGCCATATACCTCTCAAGCGTGGACCAAATGCGATCCCAACAACGAAGCCGAAAAAGAACGACTTGGGCTCGAATATGATCGATGCAAAAAGGCTGTCAAGCAGGTAGTAGCCAGAGCATAGGCAAATGCGAAGGAGAACCTTTACCAAGAACTCGAGAAAGTTGCCCAACCT
The DNA here is from genome assembly GCA_946965025.1 of Blera fallax. NCBI lineage: Eukaryota > Metazoa > Arthropoda > Insecta > Diptera > Syrphidae > Blera > Blera fallax. The sequence continues at coordinate 25,994,261 of OX337245.1, forward strand.
ATCGATCGACGTCAAGCGGCACGGGAGATACAAGAAGGATCGACGGTGTGAATATTTTTAAAATCGCAGCGCAACGAAAGAAAAACGCGACCAAAATCCAAGCACCTTAATACATCGAAGACGCAACGGGTCGTCTGTTAACGGACGACAACGTAATCCTGGGCAGGTAGGAAGAATATATATTTCAACGCAATTCTAAACGAAGTGAAACCACGGATTTTACATCCGAAGAGGTAGGTAGCAGTAAGAAAGATGAAGCGCAGGAAAGCAGTCGGACCGGAAAACGTACATACCATCGGAATTCTGGGTAAAAATGGTCACCGCAGGGTTTAAATGGCTCGCCGTTCTCTACAATAAATTAATGCGAGCGGGCAGGATGCCAAACCATTGGGGAGAAAGTTTTCTTATACCGCTATCGCACTCGATGAAAATTTATGAACGTACATGTATTAGATACCCGACTACGCAAAATAATAAAATTGAACGGAAACCAGTGCGGCTTTGTTAAAGGCAAATCTACATATGTACGTATCACCCAATATGTATCACCCAATCCAAAGTCTTCAAATACTGATGGAAAAGATCTACACGCTATCTTCATAGATCTTGAAAAGGCCTTCGATAGAGTACCGCGAGATCTTATATGGACAGCATTAAGAACTCAGAAAGTGTCGGAGACGTACGTAACAATGATCCAAGACATGTATGACGGAGTAACAACAAAAGTAAAATGTTCTTCGGAAATATCGGAAGCATTTTCTGTGAAGGTTGGCGTCCACCAGGGAAGTTGCGAAAGTCCCTTACTATACTTTTGAAACATTTCACGCCTAATCTCCGTTTCCACATCACCTACAATTTGAGGTAGGAGTACCAATCCTTTTCCTTAAAGAGGTTTCCCCGTAAGGCCTACTCCTCTACTCATATAACATATGTATACTTAAATAACATATAAATAAATAAGGGTCCTTTTTTATGTGAGTTCCCTCTGCCTCCCACAAAACAAGAAAAAAATTATAATTATAGATATATCAATGTTCATATCATGTTATTCGTATTGTATAAAAATTACATCTCATTTCTATTGTCTAAATTCTTAGACATAATGCGCTCACATTCACAATGTACTTATAATCCTTCGAACATATTTCGCAACCGACTGGATAGTCCAAAGTCCAAATGAGTGAAAAAATCATTTATTCTATGAAAAACCATTCAACTATTTTTCCCTACCGACCCGATAGTCCAAAGTCCAAACGAGTGAAAAAAATATGACGTAATACACTACACACACAAAAATCTCTGGAGCGAGGGGATTGAACCAAAATGCCAATGCAAGGCAACAACAAATTTTGGGAATCGAGCCATCGACAGAGTCAGACAGTGTGCATTCAAAGTAAACTATCGAAAGATTTAAATGATTTTTTCATTCGATTGTTTTAAATGAATGATTTTTGAAAAATAGTAATTGAACGATTTTTTGATAACTATCGAATAAATGAACATTTTGCAACCATCGAATAAGTCGATTGTTTTTATTCGATAGTTCCCAACATTACGGCTCTTCTGATATCACATTAGAAGGCATAGTTCTCCCTAAATGCGAACAATTCAAATACTTAGGCTCCATTGTCAGTGACCAAGGAAACTGCGATGACGAAATCACACATCGTATCAGTGTAGGGTGGATGAAATGGAAAAAGAACTCGGCGAGATTTTGTGATCGAAAAAATGCCATCAAAGCTTAAGGGCAGATTATACGCAACAGTCGTGCGTCCGGCTTTAATGTGCGGGTCTCAATGTTGGACGATGTACGAAACATACAAAGGCAAAATGAGTACGGCAGAGATGAAAATGTTACGGATGTCGGTCGGAGTTACAAAGCTAGACGATATAAGAAACACGCGTATACGGGGAAGCCTACACATAAAGAAACCGATCGTCGAAAAGCTCGAAAGTGACCGACTAAGTTGGTACTGCCATGTGCATAGAAAACCTGCGTACAACCCGGTAAAAATGGCAATAACGACTCATGTTCCGGCAGAAGCACGGAAATGGGGTCGAAAGAAAAACAATTGGATTACTCAATTACAGAAAAAGCTCCCACTTCTCGGCCCGAGCGATGAAGTAATCCGAAACCGAGAATCCTGCAGACGAATACTCAGGTCCACAAGCTTAGCTAGCCCTATGAGAAATATATAGCATTAGATGTACTTGTACGCGCTATATAATTCAAAAGCTATAAACGTAAAGAAGAAGGTAGAAGGTCTATTGTAAAGTTAGTATGAGTTGATTTAAAAAAAAAAAAAAATACAAATTCTTGGCGCAACGGACCGAATGTGGTCCAGGGCCTAGCTTCTCGCGACCATTCGTGTTGTGCGTGTTATATTTTTCACACAAATGGAAGGGACCTACAGTTTTTAGGTTTTATCCGAAAGGCAAATTGAGAAGCTTTCTCTTGACAGTTATTACTCTCGGACGTTTGTCAGACATTCGCGAGAGGTGGGACGGTGAAAAACTTTTTTTGGTGTTCTTTGGGATTCGAACCTCGAACCTCATGCTCAGCGATCCAACGCACTAACCACTTGAGCCACGGCGCCCACGAGTTGATTTTATCTCATTTAATTTGACTGCATTTTGCAGCTTGTTTGTAGCCTTCTCAACACTTGTAAAAACCGAAGTGTTTTCTACGAAGGTAGTCATCATGGCATCGTGATCTACTGGAATATCTCACGTAAGGGAACAGGTAAAGAAAGGAACCGGGGACTTATTCCTGCGGAACATCACAGTTGAAGGTGTTTTCAATGGTTAAAGTGGCATTTCTTATATTTTTGACTAGATTATACGTGGGCGGCTTGGCTCAACCGGTAAGTGCGTTGGATTACTGAGTGGTGCGTTCAAGGTTCGAATCCCAGAAAACACCAAACAGTTTTTCTTGGTCCTATCTCTCGTGAATGCTTGACAATCGTCCGAAAGTAATAATTTCTCAGTTTGCCTTTTGGATAGGGTTCTAAGCTGTAGGTTACTTCTTACTTACTTTCTTAGGTGGCGCTACAGTTCGGGGTAAACCTAGGCCTCAACCAACAAGCCTCTCCAGTTAGGCCGGTCTTTAGCTAACTGTCTCCAGTTGCGCACTCCAAGTTGGTTGAGGTCCCCTTCTACTTGTGCGCGCCACCCTAGGCGAGGTCGTCCTCTACTGCGCTGTCCCTCCGGGTTAGATTCGAAGACTCTGCGGGCTGGAACATTGGTGTCCATTCGCTCTACATGTCCTAGCCACCTTAGGCGACTGATGCGCAGTTTTTTGACTAGGTCGATATCGCTGTACAGCTCGTAGATTTCGTCGTTGAATCTTCTCCTCCAAAGCTCGTCAACGCAAACGGGATCGTATATCTTACGAAGAATTTTTCTCTCGAAGCGGCCAAGGATATGTTCATCCGCTTTCGAAAGAGTCCATGCTTCAGCAAGACTGGGATGCTTCTCAGCCCAAAGAAACAGCGATTGGCAAGAGTTATTCTTCGATTAATTTCCACCGACATGTTGTCAGAATTAATAGCAGAGCCAAGGTAGAGCAAGTCCCTTACTATCTCCAAGTTATACCTGTCGACTGTGACGTTCTGTTCAATTCGTCGAAGTTGTGTGTCACTTATTGATGACAGCATATATAATACTTAATTTTGCCCTCACTTACAGTTAAACCCATTTTGGCGGCTTCTGTTTCAATACTAGCGAACGCAGCGATGCCAAAACTAGACATGGCTCTGTATAGGCTCCAAATATGTCGGAGTAGCTCAAATAAGGCTTCCGCTGGTCTGTTTGTGGACGCCATCGTTGATTCCGTCGATGGAATTCGTTCGCTGCACGTCCTCCTTCTGAGGACTTTTTGTTAGACATCTGATCCACGACATGCGGGTCAGGTCAGCAAGAGATGCCTCGTCTGGCACTCGCGTGCTGGAGTTAACCCGGCTGAGCTTGCGCTGGTCCAAGTGTCCAGCTCCACATGTACAGTCAGACTCAGCATACGCTTATCGTTGGTTTCGTTGGTTGACTATAGATATGTAGCAGCTATCCAGCAGGCACCACGTGGAGATGATGGCCCTTCTATGTACATATTTGTGTGAAAAAACATAACACGCATAAAACGAATTGTTGCGAGAAGCTAGGCATGTTGCGCCTAGTACATATTTGTAGAACATACGCGGGGATTTTTTTATTCGACAGATTGTTCTTGAATAAAATTCTTATTTCTTTTAGCGACATAAAGGAAATTTCATTTTTATCCTCTTTATTCTTATTTCTTAAGTTTATTCTCACTGCGATAGGCGGGAATGATTTTAAATCTTTTATCAGATGTTGTGCAAACAGGTGAGCCTTCTGTTTTGGGTTTCCAATCCATTATATGTCAGACGCCAAGTGGTGGATCTGAAATCTGTGGTCTTTTTAAAGACTTATCTCCTTTCTACGTTAAGCAAACTGTGGACACATTAGTTCTTAAATTTCTAATTAATCGAAGTCTATTCATAAATTCTAATAGACAGCTGAACGTATCCATTTCATGTTGACTGCTACTTCATATGTGTCATTTATGCAACATTGCCGCGTGACCTTTTCTGGCTCCATTTGTTTATAATAATGGAATACGGCGACATCGAAAATAGTACAAATGCAACATGGAAAGAGGTGATATCTTTCGGATCTTCCGGCTGGTTTGAATCAATCGTAATTTTAATATCGTATGTTGAAGTTATGAAAGGAGAAGTTCGAGAAGGGTTCAAAACCCATATCTCGTTTGATCAAAGAAGATTTAGCACTCGGTGCATACAAAAGATGAACTGGACGCTTACTCACAGTGGCATTGAATCAAAAACCTAGGCAAATTTGAAAGGTCTGCACAGCCGGTACGCGAAGAATCCTCATCGACGAATTCTGTTCACCAACTAGAAAATCTTCCCCGTTTAAGAATCTTTTAATAAACAGAATAATTAAGTCCATGCTCGGTCATTAAGAGAAGTATCAAAAATCACTTCAACTTCCCGCATGAGTACTGGCATGATAAGAACTGCTTTATGTATGTTCTACTGACTTTCACTTTTGCGAGAAGGAGTGGCGAAATATTATCAAACAACTGTTTTGGAAAACGTTGTGAAGTCCCTCAACCAAACAAAGTTCGCCAACAGGCCAACATTGCCATCAAACAAACAATGCTCCAACGAGATTCTACTCCAGCTCACAAAGCAGAAACCACTCAACAACATTTCGGACTTAATATTAGCGGATGATTCGCCAGCTGGAAGTCCAAATCTCAGCCCGTTGAATTACAAGCTCCGTTTTAGAGGGAATGGCCTGCTCTTTTCGACACTAGAAATGTTGAGTATTTAAAGCGAGCTCGTCGGAGCAAATTGGCGTCAATTTTTACTTGTACCAGTATTTATGGCTATACTGGGTAGTACATATCTAAATGTATCATTTTTGAATACATTGATTCATTTTTTAGTTAATTGTTAAGGAGATTAAAGATAATTTTGTCAATTGGATTTCTTGGCATTTGTCACTGCGAGCTTTTCTCTTATCTAGTATTAACTCCTATATTTGAGCAGGATTTTTCGTTTCTTTTCCTTTACTGTTCGTATTCGCAGGTACATATGTATACTTTCCCCCGCTGCCTGTTGGACATCAGCAATGAATTGATCAACCTCTTCGTCGATTTGCTCTTTTTTTTCTGTATTCTGACCAATTATGTAGTTCTTTTTTTTTTGTTAGTCTTGTCTCTTTATGGAAAAGAATGGCTATTTTACTGAATTAACTAATACAGATCTTTCTCTTCAAATTTATCAGATGCTGTGGTCTTTGATATCAGTCCTGAGATTACTGTACAATATCAGTCGAAAATGAAATACTTTTTGCATGTCCTCATGAAAATGGCAAAAATCTTGCAGCCATCCATACTTTACATCAGGAATGCACATCGCGTATTTTGGAAAAAAGTTCCCCCCGAATGTGCCCATCTAAACCCCAAGCTCTTATCATCGCAATTTAAAAAGGCGATTTTGAAAACAATAAAAAAGGACGATAAAATTTTTCTTCTTGGCACTTCCGATGAACCATGGGCAGCAAAAGGCACAATTAAAAAAACGTTTCAGAAAATTATTTTGGTTCCGAAAACCGAATACTCAACCAGTTTTATCTTGCGTAGGAACGTGACACTACAAACCCGCAATATACCAAGAGACTTTAATTTCTCTGCTTTGGCTTTGTGTACTCGTGATTACGCTACTGGGGATCTTGTCAAGAATATAGAGGAAACATTAAATTTAAGACGTAGAATGGAACTGGAAAAAACTAAGTTGGATCCGATGGAGTTTATTGACAACTTTTTAAAGGATGAAGACGATCTTCATTTCCCACCGGAATTGAAGGTAATGACGAAATAAAAAACAGTTGTAAGTATAATGTATTAATTTTAACCTCTAAAGGAATGGGAAAAGTTCGTGAAATGGTACATGTCGGTCTACAAAAATGCCAAGAAACGCATAAAAATGATTCAAGAAAAAGCTGAGCTAGCGGCTAAGCTGGAGAAATTAAATAAAAAGAAAAAGATGTGATTAAATTTCATTGATTGCTACGAGCATGAATGGAATTGAAAGTCTTCATTTTTATATGTATCTTTAGACGGCAAAAATTTAAAAGTTAGAGACAAATTTATTGCCTTCTAAGAATTACAAAAATAATCGAACTGCGGAATGAATAAACCGTCGTTCTGCTTCTCGTTGGTCGAACCCAGGTGGCGATGTGCTTTGGTGGGCTGATTACAAGTGGCTTTTATCTCTTTGCTGTCATTTTGGCAAAGTTGTTATATCATCTTAGGAGGGTTTTGTGGACCTCTTAGTTACTTAGGTAGCGCTACAGTTCGGTTGAAACTAGTCCTTCCAACAAACCTCTCCAATAAGCCTGGTCTGAACTAACTAACTGTGGGCGGCGTGCGTTGGATCGCTGAGCGGGAGGTTCGACGTTCGAATCCTAGAAACACCAAAAAGTATTTTTCACGGTCCCACCGTGATCTGGATTGATCATTGTTGGTTGATTAATCAGAGAGAAAGACGTGTTTACAAGTATCGTTGAAAAAAAAAAAAACAGAAATATATACTAGGAAATTTAAACTATTTTGAAAAAATTCGGCTAATTCGGTCGTGGTGCTTATTGAAGCATATTTCTTTAAATTTAAGAACCGTTTTGTGCGAACCAAAGTATTTAAAATGAATAATTGCAATAAATGCAAGAGTCCCATTCGTGGGAAGTCAGGCATTAGATGTGCGGGAGTGTGTGTGAAAATATTCCACTATACTATTAAGTGTAGTGCACTAGATACATACAGTAGTAACATATTTGATTCATGTACGAGAGTAAGGTACATATGTGAAGATTGTATGATGTACATACATTCATACATAGAAAATGTTGATGCCGTAGTAAAAGAAATGCATGACACTGCACAAAAAACTGTAATTTTTTAAGTGAATACAAAAGAGAATTTGAGGATTTCTTAAGAAAAAATGAGACTGAAATAAAAAGTTTGTTAGAAGCTATAGAAGTGAGATACATCGAAAGAATTAAATGTTTGAAAATCGCGCAACAGGCTTGTGAAAACAGTGTAAATAAAATTAACAAAAACTTAATTAAGTGAGACTCTAAAAAAAAATCAAATTGAGAAAATTTGTAATGGTGTAAGTAAAATTGCAACCGTTTCCGAATCAATAACGGAGCTAAAAAAACAAATAACGAAAAACAATGAAGACAAAAGTAACGATCAGTTGAAAGAAAGTGTCAAAAATACATACAGTGGACGCTCGATATAGTGAACATCGATATAGTGAACAATCCAATATAATGAACACACAATATTTTATACAGGCTATTCTAAATAGTGAACGAAAAAAAATCTCGCTACAGTGAACTTATGTTTTTTTTATTTTCTTCGAACCCCACAGCATGCAAAAAACAGTTAAAACTTATTAGTGCCATGCAGTCGTCAGTTAGGACCGCTGGGAAGTACATACGTTCACAGATATGTATGCATACCCATATACAATCGTCCAAATTTACCGTTTTGTGAGAGTATCTTGCACGATTATACATATATCACGCAGTTTGGGGTTGTTTGTAGTACAAATGCAAACTGCCTGTTGCAACAACCATACATATATGTACATATAGATCATCCGATTTGTTTAGTATCTTCTAGAAATGCTGTTCAATTATTTGAGAAAACACTAGGGCAACTAGCAATAAAGTAGATTACACGGATGTTTTGGTCCTTAAAAGGTTGCAAGAAAAGGCGATACTAATTGACATAAATTCAAAGAAAAATCAAGCGAAGATGACTAACTATTTTAGCACAGCTTAAGTTTGATGTATTTTTTCTTTTTTAAGTAGGTACATGGAATGTATTATTTTAGTTACGTTTTACGATATTTTTAAAGATGAGTTGCTTTTGCTAAAAATAAATTATTCTGTTTAATGAATATTGGCTTGTTTTTTAGTAATTGCAAAGAAAAATTGTAATTATATTCTATTTTCGATGTATTGCATGTAAAAACATACACATTTTGATGAAATTTGCTTCAAGGAGTCCACGCTCGTTACAGTGAACAATCTCGTTCCAGTGAACAGGCCCAGTTTTTATTAGTTCACTATATCGAGCGTCTACTGTATGTATTTTAAGGTCAGTCAATGCACTCACACAAGAAATAAAAAAGGAAAACAATAACATTGTGAATTGAGACAGGGTCAATAATCTATATTCTGAAGTATTGAAGAAAAATGAATCATCTATCTTTGTCTAAATTAAACACAAATCAAAAAACAAAAAGACCCATCTGATATAAACGTAAACAGTATGATAAATAAGAATGCTACACCGCCAAGCAATTAAAGGCTGTGACAAGTATTTGCAGAAAAATAAAAAAATTAAATTGATACTAAATTTAAAGACCAGTATAAAATTATAGTACCTAGGAAATACAACCCAAAAGTGTGTATCATGAATCTGGAAAACGAAGAACAGGAAGAGCAAATTATAGATATGTAAAAAAAAAAAAAAACAGAATTAAGTACCTAACTGTGATATTAAACTACCTATAGTTCATTTATTTAGAAATAAAAACAAATACAGAAATTTGAGCGCAATTCTCGAAGTGGATAGTGCTAGGCTTTAGCAAAATAAATTGAAAAAAAGAAATTAGAAAGTATAAAAATAGGTGGGTTAAATGGCCAGTAAAAGAATATTTCAAATGTCAGGGTTTTAACCACAAATTAAGTGCTTGTAAAAACAAAACTGTTTGCATCAAATGTGAGGGCGATCACCAGGTAAAAGATTGTGTCAGTGAGGAAGTTAAGTGCACAAATTTTACAGTACTTAAAGATCGGACCCAATATAAGCAACCAAATCACCTGAATTATTGGTGTGCTATTGTTCAAAGTCTTGCAAACAACTCTATTGAAATCGAATTTTTAGTGCATAATAACACCTTTGAAATTCTCCCCTTTTCTGAAACCCATTTAACAAAAAACATAGATAATAGTGAAATAAACCATCCGAGCTATAGTTTACTATTGCGTTAGTACAAGTAGTCACACAGGCGGTGTAATACTTTATGTTAAAAAAGGCCTACAATACAGAATAATGGGCGAAATACATATAGATATGTACCAATGAAAATGTGGTGGTTATGTTATGAGATCTTCATTTTATAAATTGCCTAGCAGTTCGGAACGTGAATTCTGTACAACTTTTTCGAATTGGCTTGATGAGGTATTGCACACAAACTTTGACATAGTGATTTTCGGGGATTTTAACATCAACCTGCTAGATATCAACTATACTTACACCAGAGGTTTTCATGAAATATTAGTACAAAACAAGTTAAAACAAGTATTATATAACCCGAGAAGAATTGTGGAGAGCAAAAGGTCATTAATTGATTTTGTTATATGCCCTAGAGAAAAAGACATTTGAGCCGATACAGCTACGGAACTAAATGTTGGTGATCATGAAGCTCTCGTAATTAAAGTGCCCGTGAGTTACAAAAACGTTAAGAACCAAAAAAAAAATATATATACTGTAATGCATAATTAAATTCAAATTTTAACGTAGAGTATGAGGGCGCCCTCTATTATCAAGTAGAAAACGTAAGTAGGCACGGCCATATTGTATTAGCGCAGCCATCATTATATATTCCCGTGAAGGAAGTGGGGTATTTTCAAAAAAAAAAAGGAAAAATGTCGAACACACGCATACTATGGTAGACGATGGTGGAGGCGCTCTCCAGGGCAAACGTTGAGTTTGCACCAAGTGCTGCGCTGGCCCAACTGCGCCCATTATACGAAGAATTGCTTGCCGCACGGAGGTCACCAGAAGTGAGGAAAAATGGACAGATCGCCGAACTCGCCTACGAATTAGGCGATGAACCAGCCGCCGTACTAGCAGCCGCCCCCGCCGTTGCCGAACCCACCTACGAATTAGGCGATGAACCAGCCGGCGTGTTAGCCGCCGAACCAGCTGTCGTACCTCTCGCCGAACCAGCTGCCATCCCCGCCGTTGAGTCAGACTGCTTCGAGGATGTCAGAGGAGATCCCGCCAGGGACGTGCACACGACACAGATTCCTGAGGCAATTGAATCCCGACCTTGAAGGCATAAGTAAGTATTCTGCGTATGAGACGCGAGATGCTTATCCTGTAGCAGCAGATCCGTGAAATGGAGGGCAACGAGAGGAGCGAAAGCCGCGTTCACCGAGGTGCCAATTTCGAGCATATGGAGAATTCGCTAAATCCATTCACAAGAAAAAATCACATCGACATCCGCAAATGGTTTAGTGAGTACGAGCAGTATGCGGCAACACGTGAATTTACCACCGATGACATGTGCTTGGGTGTACGTAGGCTCCTCAAAGAGACGGCAAGGGAGTTCATGGGAACGCTAGGCGTGGTAGGTTATAGTGAGCTGAAGGACGGTCTCATCGGAACGTTCGGAAGGCAAGTCACCCACCGAGACGTGTATCGACAGCTGGAGCAACGAAAAATTTCATCCGACGAATCGTGCTTTGAGTTTGTGATTTCGATGAAGGCTCTGGCCGCCAAGATATCAGTTCCAGAGGCAGAGTTAGTGACATTTATCATAGACGGCTTCAATGATGACAGTGCTAATATTACGATAATTAATGATGCTTAAACGATTGCTGATCTCCTGAGCCGACTCGATCGATACCAGCAGAAACGAAGCCAGCAGCTTAGTAGGAAGTCTACTAAGTTATCCGCCGCCGCCGTCCCCGCCGTCAACAGAACGAGGTCAACTAGTACGAAACCGCAGGAGCTTGCTGAGGTCTGCTGCTATAACTGCTCTAAATTTGGCCATTATAAGAGTAGCTGTACCAAGCCGCTGAGACAACCAAATGCCTGCTTCATTTGCAACGAAATGGGGCATTATCGTGACAGTTGCCCAAAGGCCAACCGCCGACAACAGAACATCGTAGCTGCCGTTGCAAATGTGTTTGAAGAGGAGGAAAGCAGTGATGAAGATGTGGCTGGCGCCATGCAAACGGTAAGTGTTGCTTTCTCTATTGACCAAGTCCAAAGTACCAAGTTCACGAATTATTTCTCTTTGTTTGATACCGGTAGAGCGATTAATCTTATCAGACGTTCCCTAGTCCCAAGCGACATCAGGATATCCGACGTATTGAAGCCAACCAAATATATTGGAGTCGGTCGAATTAATCTTCATACACAGGGTACGATTCAGAGTTATATTAGATTTCAAAACGACATTCGAATAGTGCATCTTTACGTATTTCCAGATAACCTGATGACGCTGCCGCTGATCTTGGGGCGTAGTTTTCTTAGATTATTTAATATTCATTTAAGTCGTATAAGGCCTATAAAAAATAAAATAAATGGACTGAAGTATAATAAAAGTGCTATTTCAAAGAAATTACGTATTGGTACTTCTGGCTTTGGTGAAATAAAATATTCTAGTAGTTGTGGTAGCCGGCCCCTACTGGACTGCCAACCTTGCTGTGGTGTAGGGGCTGAGTAAGGTCAATGATTCTCGGGAACTATCCCCAGATGAGTCCTGAAACCAATAGGTAGTCAACCCTCTCCTCCCTATCCAAATCCCACTATCCCATCTTTCCCATTCTCCCCTGGGCTGGATTAAGGTGTTATACGACCCGTGCCGAGAATCAACCTGGCTGAGGGCCCATTCAAATAGCTCAGTCGCTAACGGAGTATCCGGACTACCTGGCAACCTCCGGATCAGCTTGCCTTGCCTGCATAATGCGGATCTCTGTGCAGGTCGACCTACCTTTCTCCGCCACTCGTGGGTCCAAACATGCAAAAAAACAACAACAAAAACCAAAATATAAAAAGAACGAAAATCTTAAAAAACACAAAAAATCAAAGAGAGGACGGTCCTCTGGAAAAACCGCCTTCCAGTCACCTGGACAGCGCTCCCGCAAGCTCAGCTTGTGCAAGCTTAGCTAGCGCATTGGCCTTGAGGCCTGGCACTAGTTCTGCAAGCAGTCGCGGGCAAGCGGCCGCTCCCAGGCCTACTGAACACGCGTCTGTAACGCCGGCTGCTAGGACATTGGTACCCATACCTGGTCCTAGCGGAAATCCAGGCCATGAGACGCGAGGGGTTAACCCCCAAACCCTATCTACATCTTCAGGGGCAGCCAGCTGTTCGGCCTCGAGCTTACGGCTCGCCGCTCCTCCCACCGCGAAGGATTCACATCCACCTCAAAAAACCCTCTCAGGGGCGACGGACTGCTCGGCCTCGAGCTCGCGGAATGTCGCTCCATCGAAGATCTCCTACCAAGATCGACGGCTAGCCTACAAGCTAATTCGCCGTATTCAGGCTATCCCTGAGGAAGAGAGATCACAAAAGCACAAGACATCTCTCAGCTGGGCAACTAAACGTGTCCAACTCCCTTCCGACTCATCCAACACGGAATCATCGTCTAAACGACAAAGATCACAGGATGAGCCTCCCTCCTCATCAAAAAAAACAAAGATAGTACCTCCCAGTACTATCTCCAAGCCATTTAACCAAGTGCTTAAGGCACACTTGGTAATCGCGGTCATTGACCAAAGCGATCCGGATGGCAGCATTACGGCGGATAAGTGGAGGAAGGTTGAGATAAAACTCGCCACAGCTTTTCCCCAAATCCGTCGTGACTATCCCGGCCCTGATATCTCCTGCAGGGATGGTGGCTGACATCAAGGGCACGTCAAACTAATTGCCTGTGCTGACCAGAGATCGAAAGATCTTTTCAAAATGGCTGTCTCCAGTTTGGGGCAAGTCTGGCCAGGCGCAAAACTGGAGGTCGCGGAAAAGGACCAAATTCCAAACCGACCCAGGACACGCGCCACCATTCCAGCCGAACCCTCCGACTCTAGGGTGATCCTAGATATTATAAGGTCCAACAACAGCTCCCTTCCCACGCACAACTGGAAGATTGCTAAAGTGGAAGAGCCGAGAGGAGACGTGAGAAGCGTGATCATTGTAATCAATGAAGAGTCTCTGGCCCCCTTAGCGTCTTCAAATGGAGTCATAAATTATGGCTTCAGCTCCATCACCCTTAAGGTCTATAAATGTGACGAGATAGAGCTAGGGAGAGCACCTCCCAAACAGGATGTGGTCCCCTCCACATCAGCGACAATTATCTCTCCACCCGAACCCGTTCCCTCTTTACCTGGTGACGATTCATCTCTCCTGGGGGTCGACTCCCAGTCGACGGACACGGAGATGGTCGACGCCATTTCCAAATTGGACTTCTCTGGTCCTCCCTCTCCCTCACCATCTCTCATGGGGGTCAGTCTTAGCCTGACGGACACGGAGATGGACAGTGACCCTACTGGCCTCTCTCTCGAGGATGACCTCCTGTCATCAGACTCAGATGAAGCCAACAACACCGTGATAACGGTTTCTGAAGCGGGTAGTAGCTCAAATGCTGCGAATCCTTCAGATTAACCTACATCACTCCATCACGGCCTCGGCCTCCCTTATTCTCCGACTCAACAAAAATGGAGAAGACCTTGTCTTGATCCAGGAACCATGGGTTGTTGGCAACCGGGTTTGTGGCCTCAAGACTCCACACTATAAACTGTTCTACGCAAGGGAAGAAGGTAAACCGAGATCCTGTATCCTTGCAAGGACCCATCTTAATGTATTTTTACTCTCTAATTTCAGCAATCAAGACATAGTGGCTACCAACCTGGAATTACGCTCAAGAAATTACTGGCTGGTATCGGCCTATCTGGGCCACGATCAAGTGGGCCCACTCCCTCCAGACATCTTAGGGAGCTTGATTGCTGAAGCGGAGAGCCTTAAAACTGGCCTCATCATTGGATGTGACGCAAACGCTCACCACTCAATCTGGGGCAGTTCCGACATAAATGAAAGAGGTGAGCAACTTTTTGATTATATCATTAGTAGTAATCTCCTAATCTGTAACCGGGGGTCCAAACCGACCTTAATTACTCGCAACCGACAAGAAGTCCTAGACATTACCCTTGTCTCAGACCATATTTATAACTCGGTAAAGGACTGGAGAGTCTCTGATGAGCACTCCTTCTCAGACCACCGTTACCTCCAATTCAGTCTTGATGACCGGGTGCCTGTTCAAAAGGCATTTAGAAATTATAAAAAAACCAACTGGTCTCTTTATAGGGAACGTTTACTAACGCTTTTACCCTCCAACTTGCCTGCTAAACTAAATAGCACTGAGGATCTTGAGAGCCTGGTCAACATCCTAACACAGGCACTCAATGGAGCCATGTCCGTGGCATGCCCACTCCGTAACCCCCGAGGCAAAAAGAAACCACCTTGGTGGAATACAACCCTCAGTGCACTCAGGAAAGAAAGTAGGCTCCTTTTTAATACTGCTAAAAACTCCCGCGAGACGGCCGACTGGGCCTCATATAAATTGTCTCTCAAGAAATACAAATTTTCTCTGAGGAAAGAGCAACGACGTTCTTGGAAACTTTTCTGTGACAGCATTGTAGAATCCTCGGAAGCGCACAGGTTGCGGAAAATCCTCTCAAAAAGCCCCTCTACACCCAGCTACCTTCTGTATCCGGATGGTCACTGGACCACCTCTGCGAAAGAGTCCATTGAGTTATTACTGGACACTCACTTTCCCGGTAGCTCCCCTGTTACTGACCCGCGATTAGCAAATACTTCGGCTCAATCGTACAGTAACTCTTCGGGTTTAGTAACCACAGAAAAGATCCAATTGTCCGTGCGCAGCTTCAAGCCCTTCAAGTCCCCAGGACCGGATGGTATTATTCCTGCAGAATTACAGCAATGCGAGGACATTGTGCTTCCATGGCTCAAAGTCATCATGTCAGGCTGTCTAAATCTGGTCTATATTCCCAAACTATGGACCGAGGTGGAGGTCATCTTCTTACCTAAAGCAGGAAGGGGCTCGCACGTGGAACCAAAAGATCTCCGACCCATCAGTTTATCGTCCTTTCTACTTAAAACTCTAGAAAGGCTAATCGATATCCACTTACGACAGAGCATCAACCCAATTTTGCTCTCGCCGTCCCAGCATGCGTACTGCAAAGGCAAATCGACTGAGACAGCCTTACATTCGCTTGTGCGCATCATTGAAAAATCTTTGAGTGTTAAAGAATACACCATGGTGGCCTTCCTTGATATTGAGGGTGCGTTTAACAACGTCGAGTCAAAAGCGATCATCGACACACTTACAGATCTGAAAGTGGATACCTCGCTCAGAGTGTTAATCAATCAAATGCTCACATGCAGGATTATTAACACACAGCTGGGCGGTGCATCGGCCAGAAGAACTGTCTGCTGCGGCACCCCCCAGGGTGGTGTCCTGTCAACTCTTCTGTGGAACCTGGTAGTAAATAAACTACTGGTGGACCTAGACAAGACAGGATGCAAAGTGATCGCCTATGCTGATGACGTTGCCATCGCTGCCTCTGGCAAGCACCCAAATACTCTCAAGGAAATCCTCCAATATGCTCTCCTTCGGCTCACCAGATGGGCCTCCGTTTGTGGACTGGGGGTTAACCCCCACAAGACGGAACTCGTCCTCTTCACGAGGAAATACAAAACTCCACCCATAGACCCTCCCAAGATAAATGGCACCAGTCTGACCTTCACTGACAAAGCAAAATATCTGGGTCTTATTTTGGACAGAAAACTAAACTGGAAAGCCAATCTACTAGAACGCGTAAGGAAAGCCAATGTAGCTCTCTACTCCTGTAAAAAGGCTATAGGTAGGAGCTGGGGTATGAAACCTCAAATCACTCACTGGCTGTACGTGTCCGTTATCAGGCCTATTTTACTCTACGGCGTGATCGTTTGGTGGCCCGCTCTTAACAGGGCTGTCCACCTCAATCAAATAGCTAAGGTGCAAAGATCTGCATGCATGTGCATCAGTGGTGCACTGAGGACTACGCCTTCAGCGGCATTGGATATTATGTTCAACTTGCTGCCCCTTGATATTTTCAGTAAACAGATCGCTGCCTGTACGGCCATCCGTCTGAAAGCCTCCTCTCAGTGGTCCAGCTACCACGCTGGCCACTCCTCGATCCTGGATCTCCTTAACTTCAAGCACGAAAATACAGACTACACTCCGCCGAAAATGTGCTTCGACCGTGACTTCCGTACGAGCATCCCTGAACGGGATGTATGGGACAATTCTCCTCCTATCGATGGTAACTCGGTACACTTTTTCACAGACGGTTCAAAGACCGAAGGCGGGGTGGGATGTGGTGTTTTCTCCGAGAAGCTCAACCTAGAGTTATCGTTCCGCCTCCCTGATCATTGTAGCGTTTTTCAGGCGGAAATCATGGCAATTAAGGAAGCCCTGTCCTGGCTGAAGTGTAATGTACTATCTGTCAGAGATATTACCATTTTCACTGACAGCCAAGCGGCAATCAAGTCTCTGGAATCGTGCTCGTTTACTTCAAAGGCCGCTCTCAACTGCCGTTTATCTCTCACGGAGATGACAGAGCAGTTCAACATTCACATATGCTGGGTGCCAGGCCATAGAGACATTCCAGGAAACTGCAGGGCAGACGAACTTGCCAGACAAGGCACTACTCTTAGAATTCTGTCTGATAGGCAGTCCCTGGGTATGCCCCTAGCTACATGTAAGCATCTACTAAAGCTGAATGCTATCAGCAAGACCAACCTCAGATGGGAAAACGTGTCAACGTGTCTCATCTCGAGACAGATCTGGCCCAGACTGGATCATAATCGTAGTACTGAGTTGGTCAGCTGCGTTGTTGGTGTTCTCACTGGACACTGTCTTATAGGCCAACATGCGAAAAGACTTGGCCTCTTTTCAAATGACTTCTGCAGAAGCTGTAGAGACGAGGAGGAGGAGGAAAGTATCCCCACCTCCTATGTAACTGCCCAGCTCTGTCGCATAAAAGAATGCTCTTTTTAGGGTCCCCCTTCCTTGAAGTCCTTGGTGACATAGCGTCCTTAGACGTCATGCGCATCTATCGCTTTATCAAAAGCTCCGGTTGGTTCTGTTAGTCCATGAGTGGCGAATTGGTTTTGATCCATGGTATCACAAAGGACCTTTATTGGTCTAAGTGTGTCTGCACTCCCGTGCAGACAGCCAAGCCACCCTAACCTAACCTGTGGTAGTCGGAAAATTTGTCCGAGTAACAAGCATCGAAACGTAAACTCTTTAGAATTGTCAAGTCTGCCGAATGGTAAAAAGTCCGCCGAACCGATGTCTTAAGTCCACTATTTAATGTTATTCCGTCGCAGGTTCACTCGGATTGTGATAGTGTCGCGTCGATCTTTGAAATAGACTTAAGTGAACCGCCGCGGCGCGCCGTCCAATGTCTATGTCTGTCCGAGGTTGAGAGAAGATGACAGTAACGCTCTTAAAGCAGTGATAGATAGAAATTATTTGAATCCGATAGGTATTGAACGTAGGCCGCACGACTACAAAATGAAGATATGCCTGACCGACAATACGCCTTTTCATTGCTCTTCTAGATCACTTTCGGTGTACGAACGAAGAGAGGTTGTTAGGAAAGTGAGAGATCTGATGGGATCTTCGACCGAGTAAATCTTCTTATACATCCGAAGTCGTCCTTGCTAAGAAGAAAAACGGGGAATTGCGAATGTGTATTGACTACCGCGCATTAAATAGGAAAACAGTCAGAGACAACTTTCCGTTGCCGCTTATCGAATATTGTATTGAGTTTCTTGGGGGTAAAAGATGGTTTACTCTCCTTGATTTAAAGGACGGTTTCCATTAAGAGGGAAGGGATGAAGATTCCATACAGCTTACATCTTTCGTAACACCGGATGGGCAGTACGAATATGTACAGATGCCATTCGGGTTAAAGAATGCACCCGCTAATTTTCAGCGGTTCTTGCACGAAATATTCCGAGACCTGGTCGAGTCGGGCAGGATGATTATCTATCTAGATGACATCCTTGTACCTACAATTGATTTTGACTCTCATTTGGAAATCTTGGCTGGGATTCTGTGCCGCCTTTATGAGAAGGGGCTGAAACTTAAACTCAATAAGTGTAAGTTTGGCTATGACGAGTTGGAGTATTTAGGGTATGTAGTGAATGCATCAGGCATCAAACCGTCGGAGGCACACATTCAAAATATTAAGCAGTACCCGATGCCGAAGAATCAGAGTGAGTTGCAACGATGTATAGGTCTGTTTTCGTATTTCAGGCGATTTTTACCTTCATTCTCCAAGATAGCAAAGCCGCTGTTGGAGCTGTTGCGCAAGGAAAGCCGGTATGACTATTTGGTAGATTGTATTTGGGGTTTGGGTCAGTCCTGCTACAGCGACAGGATGATAAAAAATTCCACCCGGTGGCATACTTTTCCAAATCGGCCACTCCGGCAGAGTCCAGATATCATAGTTTTGAGCTGGAAACCCTAGCCATCATCTATTCTCTACGACGTTTTCGGGTATATTTGGAAGAGATACCATTTAAGATTGTCACGGATTGCAATTAGCTTACTCTCACCCTAAGTCAAAAACAGGTGAACCCAAAGATCTCGAGGTAGGCGTCAGAACGCGAACACTATGACTATACTATACAACACCGCAGTGGGGTGTCGATGGGACACGTAGATGCATTAAGCCGCTGTCAGGTACTCGCCGCCTTTACCAGCGATGAGGTGGATATCCAAATCCAAGTAGCTCAGAGTCGGGATCCGAAAATTAGATACCGGGAAAAGTTAGAGGTAGAGTCGCTTGAACATTATGACTTGCAAGACGGATTGGTTTTTCGCAAGGTCGATGGGGGTGGGTTGTTGCTTTGCGTACCCACCGAAATGAAGGACAATCTAATTAGGATGGTCCATGAGAAGATTGGTCATTTAGGGGTTGACAAGTGTTATAATCCGATTCGGAAAAATTAGTGGTTTCCGAACATGAGAAGTGAGGTTGAGCGGTTCATTAAAAACTGTATAAAGTGTATTACGTATTCCGCACCCGTCCGATCGAATGATCGCAACATGTATAGTATTCCGAAAAAGAGAGTCCCGTTCGATACGGTTCACGTAGATCATTTCGGGCCATTGCCCGCTCTATCCTCGAAGCGAAAGCATATCCTGGTTGTGATTGACGCTTTTACAAAGTTTGTGTCAATTCGACCAGCACTAAGGAGGTGTGCGCCTCGTTAGACAAGTACTTCTGTTATTATAGCCGCCCTCGGCGAATGATCACCGACCGCGGTTCGTGTTTCACCTCCCTCGAGTTCGGGAATTATCTACTCCGAAATAATGTGGAACATGTTAAGGTTGCCGTTGCTTCCCCCCAGGCTAACGGGCAAGTCAAACGGGTGAATAGGGTGATTAAAGCCATGTTGAGCAAAATGAGTGAGCCAATTAACCACGCAGATTGGGCCACTAAGCTATCACGGGTAGAGTATGCTATTAATAACACCATTCACAGTTCAACAAGAGAGTCACCAAGCAGGTTGTTATTCGGGGTAGAACAGCGTGGAACGGTTGTGGATGAGCTCACCGAGTATTTGGAGGATAAGTTTGACCACGGGCAGGTTCGCGATATTAGGGCTATTAGATCGAAAGCGTCGGTCGCTATTAAGAGGTCCCAAGAATACAATGAGAAATACTTCCTGAGGCACCGTGTGCCAGCGAAAACGTATAGTACAGGTGACTTTGTAGTGATTAAACATGTCGATACTTCTATCGGAACTAACAAGAAGTTTACTCAAAGATATCGAGGGCCGTATGTCATTTACAAAGTGTTACCGAACGACCGTTATGTGGAAAGGGACATCGATAATTGTCAGCTGACACAGTTACCATACGACAACGTTATCGAAGCCGCGCGTATTAGAAAATGGGTTACCCCAACATAAAGCACCACAACGGCTGATACTAGAAAGCAACACTAACCTAGTCATAAGTTGTAATTTATTAAGTTAAGTTTATATTGAAGAGGGTCCCCCCACATTGTTTGAATTGCTTGCGTGATATTGTCATGATCGAGGCCGATCATATTGTCAGGTCGGCCGAGTTGTAATGTATAATTAAATTCAAAATTTAACATAGAGTATGAAGGCGCCCTCTTTTATCAAGTAGAGAACGTAAGTAGGTACGGCCATATTGTATTGGCACGGCCATAATGTATTGACACTGCCATATTGTATTAGCGCAGCCATCATTATATATTCCCGTGAAGGAAGAAAAAGATCCTTCTTCTTGATCGTGAACCGCTGTCGAGAACATCAGGAGTAGTGAAGTTAAGAAAATAAATCCCTTAATTATATTTAAATCGGTCGTATTATTTCAATACATAGACCTTTTCAAATATAATAAAAATAAATTTAGAGTGCTTCTTGTGATCAATTACATAATATTACTGACTTTCACGTTCTAACATCTTTACTACAAGATAGGCTGACTTCTCTAAATTCAAACAAAAATGCTCATTGTGAATACACTTTATATTGGCGATACAAATACACAATGCTTTTATGTTACGTTGCGCACACTGTTGGGTTTTGAATCATGACGTTTTGGAACGATACGATGCTGACAATTTGTTTTTTTTTTTTTTGTGTAAATTTGAAAAAAAAATTGAAACAAATCTCTAACAAGTCAATAGCAGCTCAAATAATTAATAATTATTTCTCTAAACAATTATAGTACACGTGACAACCGAATATTCATGAAATATTCATATGATAAAAATAAAACAAATGTGATTTGCATCGTACTAGTTCACAAAGCGCTGTTTGCTTTTAAGAATGTTTGCTGATTCATAATGCAGGCAGTACTGCATTTAGGAAAACACACATAGTTTGATATATTGTGTAAAAAGCAAACCAAAAAGCCAAAAGTTTATGACTCTAACGTCCATATTATTCACTCACTTTAACCCGGGTTAAAATTTACATCCGGATTAAAGTGAGTTTAACCCGAAAATTAAACCCAAGTCCATAATATGCACTCGTTAAACCCGAAGTTTAACCCAGTTGTATAAACTTGGTTGACGTTTAATCCGATCAAATTTAAACTGCCTTCCGGGGACCAGTTTAAGTACTTTTACCCGGGTTAAAACACAATTTCATAACATTTTTTCTTTTTGTTCATCACATTTGTAGTTTTTTGCTCGCAGGAGACAGGAAAGTACAATAAATTTAAAAATTAGCAAGAACGAAAGAAAAAAATTATATTTTTTTGGCTTTTATTCAATTAATTTTGTTGCCATTCACAGAGCGAAGCTTTTCGAAACCGCAATGGACATTTTTCATTGATCGTGCAGACGATTCCCGATGTTAATTTTCGAATTGAAAATTAAGCGGCGGCCAGGTTCTGCTCATGATCAAACCATTTTCAGTCAGTCAAATGTTCACCGAGAACTCTCAATGCACTGAAAATTAAATTTTCTAATTTCCAAATTAATTCCAAGCGACACGCACAAGTCAATTAATAAGCGCAAAATGAATGGTAAACACATGTCAAATGTCATTTTATGTGAAATTTGACAATGCGTAGGTTTAAAACTGTTTAAAAATGAATATAAACAGTTGAATGCATTTTTAATCCATCGAGCTTAATGCATGTTTTTGAGCAAATATTATGAACATAGGTTTAAATTTTCGGGTTAAAAAAATGCGGATTAAATGGTCGGGTCTAAAATTAACTTTAACCTGATTTTAACCCGGAGTGAATAATATGGCCGTAATGAATGGTTTACAGACAAACTAAGAACATTAAAATATAAAAAAATTCAGTGATTCCTTAAGGCGAGTATAGTTAATACAGCAGCGGACTGGAACATTTACAGAAACATACGGAATAAATATAAAAATAAGCTGTAGCTTACCAAAAAAAAACTATATTTGCAATCAAGTTGAATCGTGCCACAATCAAATCCCTGTGGAAAACAATGAAAAAATTGGTTTTAAAGGACGAAATAGTCGAAATCACTGAAATTCGGTTCGATGATAAAATGGAAACCGAAAGTTCTGTGATCGCTAATAAGTTTAACGCGTACTTCATAGAAAGCATAAACGTGATAAGTAATTCCATAAAAGTGAAAAATAATGATAATCAGTCAATAATTGATTAAATCGAATCGCAAAATGTCTTTAAATTTAGTTCCCTAAGTGAGCTAAGAAAAATATGCAAAATTGTTCATCATTGAACTTAAACATTAACATAGTCTTATATTGTTTAGATATAATTGCCCAAAAAATATTACGAATAGTTAACGATTCCTTTACTTGTGGTGAGTTCCCGAAAAATTTAAATGAATCTACAGTTATCCTAATATCCAAAGAGTCTGGCACAAAAGACTGCGATAAACCCATAAAGATGATGCCATTGCTAGAGAAAATTGTTGAAAAGTGCGCGTATGAACAATTTAAAAAATGTGTTTGACATGTTAAATTATTAATAGAAAATTAATCGGACTTTCGGCATAATTACTCTTGTGAAGCGTCCCTAAACTGGCTGATAATGACTCTGAAGGAAGAATGGTAATAAAATCATAGCATTATTTTTTAACTTTCAAAAAGCATTCGAAACAATTGAGCGTAAAATACTGTCTAAACTATGTATCTAAATATGGTGTAATAGGAATGAAACTTAACTGGTTTAAATCGTACTTAATCTTCCGATGGCAAGCCTTTTTTTTTCTAAGTGAATAACAGAAGTAGAAATTAAATGTCTAGGAGTAATATTGGATAATAACTTGAGTTTTAGTAGTCATATGATTTATGTAGCAAAAAAAGTGTCGAAGAAAATAGGGTTCCTTAAAAGGATCCGAAAAAATATAACCACAATATGTGGAGACAATATGTATAATACAATAATCAAACCACATTTTGGATTTTGTTCTACAATCTTATTTATAGGTAACAATGAACATATAAATCGATTACAAGTGCTGCAAAATAAAGCTATGTGAACTATTCTCAAGTGTAACACCAATTATATGTCTTAAATGGTTAAACATCAATCAACGTATCATTTTCAATGTACTAATGTTCGTGTTCAAAATGATATACAACTTGTTGCCTACATACTTAGCATCAACTTAAGTTTACATCGGGGACTCTCAGCCGTATAACTTAAGAGCAAACTCTAGAACACAAAATATGCTTAAGTATCGTGGCCTAAAATTTTTAATGAATTACCTCCAGCAATTAAAAATGAACCTGTCTTGTTAACATTTAAAAAACTACTTATATCGCATATTAGAAATACAATTGAATAAATGCTTAGTTTTCTATGTAGTTATAAGTGCATACCTACATACATACTTGTAAATATTACATTAAAAGAATTATAATAGTAATATTTACTAAATAAAAATATATGTACATGCATACTTACATACGTACCTCTCGCGAATGTCTGACAAACGTCCGAGATTAATAACTGTCAAGAGAAAGGTTCTTAATTTGCCTTTCGGATATGGCTTCCATTTGTGTAAAAAATATAACATGCACAACGCGAACGGTTGCGAGAAGCTAGGCCCTGGACCGCATACAGTCCGTTGCACCAACTATTTATATTTTTTTTCTTAAGGTACTACATCCAGTTGCGCACTCCAAGTTGGTTGAGATCTCTTTTTCCTTGTGCTTGCCACCTAACTTGAGGCCTTCCTATACTACATTGTCCGTATGGGAGACAAAGCTGGCAAGTCAAATGGGACCGAATAGCGGGGTTCACATTGAACCATTTGCTTGGCGACGAATTTCCCTTATTTCGCTTGGCGTTATTTCACGGCACCATTGTAAATATAACCTTATTTTGTATTTTGTAACAAAAGTTTACATACATGATGGATTAAAAATTGTTGGGGCTCAGTTCATTTTAAATTGTTAATTTTGTAATATCCTGTTTGTATTCTCTCTACGCGTTACCGTGGGAGACCGAATCAGGATTAGAGCCAGTTTTCAAAGACCTATTGAACAGCCTCCCTGTCTTTCTGAGAGAAGATAGCTTCGCATTCCACCAGCGATTTAATTTAGGGACGCAGTTTCCTTCTCTGGGCAGGTAGGGAGAGAAGTTTCAATGATTCCACTGCTTAGCGTAGAGGCGCTGTACCGCAACGGCCCAGTCGCCCACCCAATCCGAAGCTATAGCGCCTCTCTGAAGGCGCACCAGTTTGTGTGGCGCACGATCCTGGTCTTGAATTTAATCATCTGAATCATGATCTATCTTGCTCCACAGTCCAATTTTATAAAATTTATAAAAGAGAGCTTCTCGAGATATGGAGTTGAAGACTGTATGGAAGTCAACAAAATAAAAGCATAAAGTTTTCAGTAATATTAACGAGTGAAAATATTTTGTCCACCGTTGAAAATTTTTTCTCAAGCCTGGAGTTTATTTAGTAAATGAAGTCTCTTGGATGCGTCGTCATAAGCTCCTTTTTTGTGAAGTGAATATATTATAGATTTTCTAAAGCTCTTTGGTACATCAGCGGTTTCAAATATTCGATTGAACTCCATTGCTAATTCGGCTACCAACCCTTTTAAACAGTTTTTGTAGAATTCCAAGGGAATCCGGTCGTATTGAGATGTTTTGCCCATATTTGCGTTTTCGATGGCGAACACACTTGATGAAAGCGATTTCTTCTTAAGAGCCGAACAGAATGCGTATCTGTGTCTGTGTCTAGTAGCGCTGTCAAACCTCTGCCGCGCGTCTTGCGGTTAAAGCAAACACAATGAAAGCGACTGTCACATTTGTATCTTGTATGTTTACTTCTTGGAAATATATTTTATTAGTGCTCAAAAGCGTTTTTTATTTGTGAAGATGGACGAGCAGGAAGAAATAGCTTTCATTATGTGTGTTCTGCACATGTGTTATTTAGCAATAAAATTAAGGAAAATGAGGAAACGCAGATGGTGGGTTCGCCCCCTTTATAAGCAAAGGAAAGAAAGAGGATTCTTTGAGACCATTTTCAAACACCTCAAAGAGCTCGACGAGGACCTTTTTTTTAAGCAACAAGAATGCACTCATCAACTGTAAACAATGAAAACAAAACAAACGGAAACAAAATTTACAAATACTTTTTTTTACTTGTTATCCCAAATTCGTCGGATATCTCCTTCCATTTTTGCAATTTTTTTTTTTTAATTTTTGTAATTGGGATTGGATAAATTCCAAAGAATTTCATTCAATCGTACAGCTTCAATAAATTTTTCGACTTCCATTTCCACAACAACAACAGCTTTCGTGTACAAATTCTTAAACGTCAATCTTGTAGCTACGCTTGTAGTTGAACAAAATCCAACTTCGCGATACACGACACAGACGCAGACACAGACACGCATTCTGTTCAGCCCTTTAAGCAACGAACATTTTTCTGAGAAGTAAAAACACAAAACAAAAATTCTGTTTGCTTTATCTGTAAGCTGCGCGACAAAGTTTTGACAGCGCTGCGAGTTGCACATAGTGATGTGCCAAACCGAAAGTTTCTCAAACCGAGTTAACTCGAGTTGAAATTTAAGCAAACCGAGTTGGCTAACTTGGTTTGTAATAAAATTATTTGAATTATTTTCCTTTATTCCTGTGTCTTGCAAAAATAAAAACGAAGGCAAATAAATAATTTAAAAAAAGATTTATTAAAAATTAATTCATTATGTTTTTAACAGAAACAAGGAACTTATAGGTACATAAACAAAATTAAAAAAATATATTTTTATATATATACATAAATCAATCATTGCGATTTCTTGGAACTGTTAAGAAACAGGATTTGGTCAACTTTTTTGGGGGCTAAACGATTTCTCCGTTCATTGCACAATAAACCAGCTTTGGAGAACAACCTTTCCGACGGAACCGATGTAGCGGGTATACATATGTAAGTATTTATGTGCCAGCTTATGCAATGATGGAAACAAACTTTTTTTTCTTCCCAAAATTCAAGCGGATTTTTCTTTCGTTCTAAATACGGCAAATCGATATATTGCTTCACCATACTTGCTGCCGAAGAAAAAGGCGTCATGGTAGCCTGTGTTTCAGATATTTTTTTGTCCAGAACACCCCATATTTCATCATCTTCAGTGATAGTTTGGGCCGTTGCTTGAGTAATAGTGGAGAAACAATAAAAACATTTTATATTTTGAAATAAAATAGCGATAAATGCTAATTGAAAACATATGGAAAATTAGGATACCCTATCTCTCTATTCCCAACCGCGCCGTGTCAAAGTGTATGTAAAGTGGTCGAGATAAAGAATTTTTTTCAATCAACTCGGCTAGTGGTGCTGACTATTTACATACATATGTATATACTTTATAGGGTTTATCTCTGATATTTATCTACTCGTATGTTACAAACTATGTGTCAAACATAATATACCCTTAGGATAGGGACAAAAGATAAATAAAAATTAAAATAATGTACCTGCATTTACGTTGGTAGATTGAATTTAAACACTTGGAGTTGAAGTACTGACCAGGTAATCCTTAAGTTCTTCTATGATCCATTCATTCATAAACACCAAGACGCTTCTCTATAACAGTTAGTAGATTTCGTTGCAAAAGCTTAGCTGACTCAGTACCTAGATTTTTATTGGCCACTGTCTTTTGGAGTCCTACCACTAGTGGAATGATACACGATAATGAGGGGTATGACTCTCCTGACAAAAAAACAGTTATTTTTTCGAATGGCTGCAAAAGTGTCACTATATCTTCTGCCAAAATCCATTCGTTAAAATTCAGATTAGATGGAGATGCTTCCAAAAGTGGCAACGTAGCGGAAAGAGGCACCTGCACTATGTTTAAAATGTGATACTATGCCTCTACATTTGTTTAAAATATATGGCATTGATAATAATTGTTCATCTACGGGATAATCTTCTAAATTCGGTTTTTCAATGCAGTCTTTAACGGCAAGATTCAATGTATGGGCCACGCAGAAATGATTGCGCTTGTTTAAAATTTCACTGACTGCTTTTTTCATTGATGCGGCATTGTCTGTGACAATGCTTACAACTTTAACACCTATTTTCCATTCTTCCAATAATTTTCGGATTATATTCGCTATATTTTCAGCAGTATGATTTTCTTGTAACTAGGAAGTAGAAATAACACACGATTTCATACTTGTTCCTTCAATGTAGTGAGCTGTTATGCTGATAAAACATTTATTACTGTCTGACGTCCAAATGTCCGATGTCAAGGCTATAAAATCGATGTCCTGTAATTTTTCCCTTAAGAATCTTGATTCAATATTATATCCCTCTTCAAGCATTTCTGCTATTTTTTTTCTCGAAAAAATATTGTAGTCAGGGTTCAGTGCTCTTGAATACTTTCGAAACCCTTCATTCTCGCGTTTGTCTTAGTCTCTTACGTTGAGGTTCTTCGGGATTAGACAATTGTGGAGTCACAATATCACCCACTGCTTGGCTTGTTGAAGGCTGAGCAGCTTCACTTTGGATAATGGTGTCAGCATCAACCCCATCAACAATGTTTAAGAATTCACCTGGGTGTTTTTTTTTAATATGTCCCATCAATGTACTCGTATTTCCCAAATATTTATAAGACGAAGAATATTTTTTACAAATAACTTTACCCTTTTCCGGTTTATTGAAAACTTCCCACACTAGAGACCTTTTTCTTGGACCCGGCATTATTTGTTAATAAAATTACCCAATGAAAAACCAACGGAAAAATAAAATTTTAAAACAGAAATATACGTCATATGCTACCGTCACAAAAGAAACTAAACGGAACCGAGTTGAATTGGTTAACCGATGTACATATACGCTCAATTGACTTGGTTCGATTTAACACACAACAAAACAGCTCATACACAAAACAAACACAAGAATATGTGAAAAAAACAACAAAAACTTGCTCCTGCAAGTACATAGTTCAGGTATCTACCACCGTCTCATATGAGAAACCGAACCGAAACCGAATTCCAAATACATACATAGGTATTGAATGGCGCACTGCAACTCGGTTTGTATAAAAACAATAAACTGCTTTCCAACTCGAATTTGTCATCGCACACGAGAACGCCCAACTGAAACCGAATCGTGTCGTGTCTTCAACTCGGTTTAATACAGTTCCGTTCGACATTTAATTATTCGGTCCGTTCGATCGGTTTTGCTAACTCGGTTTGATATAAATATAACTCGGTTTAACTCGGTTTAGCTGTAACTCGGTTTGTTCAGCCCTTTAAGGAAGTCGAAACTGAAAATTGAGGTACTAATTTTCTTAAATGAGAATGTAAAACAGAATTTATTCCATATTTTATTTCATATATATTTAAATAATACTTTACAAGATATTCGTTTCATTTTAATTATTTTTATTACTATAGTTTAATTAAATATATTTCCTTAACAATTAGGATTTAAATGCTTCAGCTTACTTATTTAAATTTATAATTTACAGTTTTTTGTATTTTTGTTTTTACAGAAATGCTTTACATATTTACGTTTTTGTTTAATTTTTTGTGGAAAAAATTTCCTCAAATATTCACATATGATTTTTAATTAAATTGTTTAGCTAAGATTTTTATGTTGTTTTATTTATTTATTTATTTTTTTTTTTTTTTTTTGCTTAAATCTATGGCTAATTTAAATAGATTCTTTTATTTTATAATTACAAAATGGCAAGAATTGGAGATTTTGTTTTTCGTCTCGAAACAACAGTCATGCATAGCTAATGGCAATCAAAAGTTTTCGTTGAGGAAATAATTAAATTTTTCGTTTATATATAGTATTTATATGTATATATTCTTTTTTTTTGCTTTTAAGAAAAGTCAATACTATGAAAAAAGCCTCTTCGTTAAAAATAATTTTAAATATTCTGATTTTTGTGTAGCTACTGAGTATTGGATTCCATGTTACTTATAAGGAGTATGGCAAGGTTATGGAATATAACAGCTAATTAAATGGCAAACCCTTTTGGCACATTACAACCATTTTATAAATAACAATTAAAAAAAAAACATAGAAAATGTCGTGCTATTAAAAATACATACGTTTCGTTAATAAATATGCTCTTATAAATTAAATAAATGCAACTCTTTCTGTGTGGTATTTTAAAATAACAATTACATATGTACGAAATGAAAATAAATAATTGATTTTCCGGTTGTTCGTCTTTTATTTCGTTATTTTATTTATTTTACATTACTAATTTACATTTAGATTAAAATACTATTTATATCACAAAACATTTTTAATGATTTCTTTTATATTAGTTTTAATTAGAGTACACATTTCTTTTGCTATCAAAAGTGGTTAATAGACTTTTGTTGGTGAGGATATTGCTTAAATATCCACGAAGTTTCTTTTTTTTTGTTTCTTATAAAAAGATTGAAAAGTATTTACCTATTTTGTGTTGGTTTTGCAAACTAACAAACAGAAAACAAAAAACAAATTCTGAACCTCTTTCAATATTAAAAATAATTCATGCATTATTATTTTTCTAAGCTAGTCTCGTTGGAATGTGATTTTTAGTTTATTTTTTTATTTATAAATATAAATTACGTATTTAATATAGCAAGTAATAATTACAACAATATCTAAAAACAAAATCGATGCAGTATTTTAAGACAGATGTCTTTGTGTATAATTTACATCAGATTTAAAATTTCTATAAGAATTGTGATATAACACAGTAGGAAGCGTTTTATCATTTTTTGTCGCTATCCATTTTGCTTTTGTCCAAAGATGATGACACCATGCCACCACCATTGGGTGGATATAATTTATCTAAGTAATTAAGAGACTCATTGAGGAAGCTCTGGAATTAATACAAGTAAAATAAATTTTTTATGAATTATTTTTGAAAAATTATTGAGGATTGGCATTACCTGAAATGCATGAAGTACAGCCATGATTGCCGGAGATCCGAATCCATGTGTTATTAATGAAAAATGCGTAAGATGGCGCTGCATTGATGGTTCAAGTAAATGCTGTGACCTTGTGCCGTACTGTGTTGTCCTGTCTTGACTAAGTACCTGCATA
The DNA here is from genome assembly GCA_946965025.1 of Blera fallax. Lineage (NCBI taxonomy): Eukaryota > Metazoa > Arthropoda > Insecta > Diptera > Syrphidae > Blera > Blera fallax. The sequence continues at coordinate 26,024,754 of OX337245.1, forward strand.
AGTTCTTTTGTTATCTGAAAGTAAATTGAAATTTTATGAGAAATCTATGTATGTACATATGTATACAAGCGAAAAAGAGTTTATGAAATCCGTTAGAAGATTACAAATACAAATACTTGGCGCAACGGACCGTATGTGTTCCAGGGCCTAGCTTCTCACGACAATTTGTGTTTTGCGTGATATATTTTTCACACAAATGGAAGGGATCTACAGTTTAGAGCCATATCCGAAGTGCAAATTTAGAAGCTTTCTCATGGCAGTTATTACACTCGGACGTTTGTCAGACATTCGCGACAGTTGGAATTGTGAAAAACTTTTTAGTGTTTTCTGGGATTCTGCGATACAACGCATTAACCACTTGAGCCACAAAAATAAACGAAAGTGCCGATGTTTTGTCCTAAAAAGGAGCAGAGCTCCTACGAAGGGACATAATTGGAGGGATAAAACCACCAATGTGTGTGCGGCAAAAATTGTTCTAGATAGAATTTACAACTTGGTTGATCTAAGATGGTATGAGTACCCGCGCGCGCCAAAGGGGGTATGAATACCCTTATGCTGATTATTCAGGGCACGGGCCTTTAAAAGAAGGGAAAAGAGGAATAAAGGAGATACCGGTGCACGTTGCCTTTAGATGCTTGAAGGTTGTAATGATGAGGAAACACAGGGCTTGGAAGATCATTCCACATACGTGTCGTGAAAAACAGGTACAATAAATAGACCAGGTACGGCATATAATGAGCTACTGCCATCCAACCGCGGCCATTCGAACGAAAAAGTCGGAAACCTTATTCTTCTCAATAAAGTAAAAATTACAATAAAGTAAAATGAACGAAACAACTCTGCTGAAAAACAGAGATCTGGGATGCAGAGAGCGATACTCAGATTAAGTTTCAAAAGAGAAAAGACCATACCCTATTCTGCTTTCGGTCTAAGAGCCGTCTGTGTAGAGGTGCACTAAACTACCGTCAAAGGTGGCATCGTTCTAAATTTATGGATATCAATCAGCCATTTTCAGCAGAAAAGAGGATAGACTGATAGCTTGGAGATTCTTGATTCTACAATTGAGCTTTTGTTTGCTATAGGCCCCGTGTCTTCAGATAGCTAATCTCAACAGCCACAGTATCGTCAGGTACGCTTTAAAGCTGCGTATAGCCTAGAGGATCTTTGCTGCAGTTACTAAGGTTAGGGAGTTGTTGAACTGTGAAACAGAAGTGTTTCCAATTTGAAGCAAAACAACTATGGAGCTACTAGGAAAGTGAGTACCCAGTAATTCATCACTAGACTCCTAGCTAGACGTGGTCAATGTAGTGGCCATCTGTTTGCATTAGATAGTTGGGAATTAAGGGGTTTTCGGAGAGGATGTGACCCTGCGCAATGAATGGTCAAATTGTGTAGGAGGTCATTGACAATTTTTATTGTTTGACTCTGTAGTTCTGTCTTCTTCCGCAAGCGATTCTCACTCAAAGTTCAATTAATGAAGGCTCTGAATAGTTAAAAAATATCCACACGAGTGAATTTCTTACCTTTAAAGGAAAGTTTACCCTCTTGAGTTAATTATATGGGACAACTTAGCGGCAGTGAATATAGTCAAAGAGCATCAAAATGAGTTAAAATAGTCACGTCGAACTCCACTGCTAGTATATATACTTAAGCCGTTGACTTCTTTCACATGACAAGGATGGTCATCATAACAATAAAAGAAAAACTCTACAAGCACATTTAATAAAAATTAAGAGCTTCCTTGTAAATTTTGACCTTTCAAACCTAAAGCTGTCGTTTTTTGACAGCTGTTAAGTAAAAATTATCACAGAAATTTTGAAAATTCACTACAAAAATGGTGAAAACGGATACATTTCACAAAGTGCGTATTTTGTTCGGTCTCTATGAAGCAACTTCTCACCCAGCTATTGTGAACATGATCAAAAAAAATTAAGTCAACCGACCAGGATAGACAATGATTCCAACTCATGCTTGTCAATCGAAAACATTGCTGCTGTTACTGAAAACCAGGTTTGTCTAGTAAAAGACCACACCAGCCTATTCTGCATTTCGCATAATGATCTTGGAATGCATGTTTACCAAGTTCAGCCGACTCAAGAATTGGTGATGCTGATATTTTGAAGAGAATCATCACGAGCGACAAGGTCAATTTCCATCTGCGATGTTTCGTTAATAAGCAGAACTGTCCCATTTGGAGCACCGAAAACCCGAGCATGATGGTCGAGCAAACTCTCCTTTAACAACGAATAACAGTTTGGTGTGGTTGCTGGGCTCGCGCCATCATAGGGCTGTATTTCTTCGAAAATGATGCTATTGTCACCGTCACAATCAATGGATTGTGCTACCGAATAATGCTAACCGATGTTTTTTTGGCCTCTATCCACACTTTTTGGAATTTAAAATTATAAAATCTTAATGGCGGACCCTTTATTTTTTAATTTTTATTTTTATTTACCTGTTGGGAATGCATTAGAAGCTCTTTACGTCGATATGAATCTTGGGGCTCGGTTTGATGTCTTACTATATATTCGGCTAATTGGCGGGCGGGAAATTCTGTTTCACAAACGAAATGAAAATCTTTTGCCAAATGGGTTGCTTCACCCTCAACCAGCGACGTTAACAATGTCACATTGGCAGCCTTTCTCCGTCCAGCTGGAAGATTCAATCCGATTTTCTCCAGCTTTTCCCTTAACAGACGGCCACCGTTTTTACTCTTAGCTCTGAAAATGAAAATTGTATTTTCGTGATTATTACATTTCGTAGCTAATATTAAAAAAAAAGAAAAAGGAAAACTAATGATGTTACCTTCGTAAGACGCCTCCAAGTAGTGATGCATTCAGACACTCAGGTGGCGACAATCGTCTTTGTACTTCGGCAATTGTGACTTTATACTTCGATGTACTCGATAGAAGACTCAAACGTCCGGGCACTGCACAAAATACTTCGCTAGGTGAACCCGATCCAATATTTCCGACATCCTTGCCGCTCTTAATGCCTAACGGATATACACAACAAAATATATAACGAAGGACAAACGATCATACACACACAGCTAACAGGAAAGGACATTATTTCGTTATTGTATTTTCTAAGGGTCGATTTACATTAATCCTGCCAATTAGGTAACTCGACGACTATGCCCAGCAATGTACTGATTATGTGCTACAACAATAGGTGGCATAAACAAACCAGGTGTGAATACAACCGCCTCAAAACTACAGATATACAATGTGCAGATCATGTACTCATAGTTTGGCATTGATTCGAACAGGCAGTCGTCTCCTGTAGACACGACGGGAATCTATGCCCACCTATCGAACATGCACACGATTGCAGCAGGAGTTCTGGGGCGAATTTGACACCTCTCTACACAGAAGTCCTTGTTGTAAGTTCACATTTAATGGGATAGGCATATCGCAAGAATTTGAGAACTAATTGGCATCGGGATAATGAGACCCTAGAAGAAAGATAATACAAAACATTTCCTTTTTACCTGTAGTCTGCAACACAAATTCTAAGGACTTGAGGAATGTCGATGACTTACTTTTTATTAAGGGCAAGTCTGACATAAATGCCACATTGTCATCCATTCCAGGGTTCTGTCCATCGTCCACGGCATTCTGCAGTGCCTGATGTAATGCCAGCGGATCATGTTCATGCCCCAGCCTCCCACCATGACCTCCGGCACCGCTTATTGCACTTCCATAATCACCACGTCTGTCTGTGTACGGGAATCCATGTGAAAGTTGTGTCTGCAAACGGTACAAAAAGGACAAAAATTAAAAATTTAAAAACAATTTTTTTGTGTAGGTATTCTTTTTTTTTTGCTGAATTTTTACATTCAACGAACAATTTTTTTCGCGCAAAAGTAGAGAAAATATGTGAGAATTCCAGATTCGCAAATATGTAAAAGTTATCCTTAACTGTTCTTCTTCGTTTTTCAAAAAGAAAAGCAAAGTGAAGATGAAACAAGGGCAGGTGAAATTCTTCTAACTTTAGGATTTTTGCTGTTAATGCAGTCCACCCTTCTTAACCAAAACGGTGGGCCATGTACTCATAGCTAGTCTGGTTAATGCTGCTGGATGAGAAGGGGTTGATTTCACTCCCCGAAATGCATTCTTTGAAGGATGTTCCGCGTCCGACGCCGCCATCGAGATTTCTTGTTTGTGAGTCGAAATTCTTCTTCGAAATTCTAAATAACTTCACTGATAGTTGAGAGGAAGTGGGTTGGATTATACCATTGATAAGATTACATGAAGTTTTTTTTTGTTTTTATTTTTGTGCATGTGTTTGTTGTTTTGTGATATGTATCGTTTTCTTTTTTCTTGTATCTCTATCCCTTTTTGGCTTTGGTAAAAGATTTTAGGGTTTGTTTGCTTTTAAGAAAAATTCATCGCATATTTTCTTAGGATTTCTGGGTAGAACAGAATGTTAAGGATATTTTCTTTGGATTCTCTTTCATCGACCCCTCCCCTCCCATTTTTGGCTGAACGGAGGGTAGTTTTCGTCCTTGAATTTGCTTGTGATAAATCTTTGAGATGTTTTGTGCGTCGAGTTGCTTATCCCATACCCAGTTATTTGGATATAGCATTCCATGGAATGGATGGTAACCAGCTTCACTTGTTGTAAAATCATATTTTTGGGTATATTTATCGGTTTATTAAAAATTATTTCGCAGATATTTAAGGAATTTCTTTATGCTATAAAGTGGACAGAGAAAGAGGTGTGGGTCGAGATGGGATATTGGTTTTTGCTTATGAATTTTAGTATATGGACGAATTATCGAAGGAATTTCACGTCATAGCTAGTTGGGTGCTTGCAAAATAAGTTCGCAGAATTCGAAGTTCATTCACCTATTTTTTGTTGTTGTGATTTTGTACTCCGGATGACTCTTGCAGAATCATTATGTTCATCTAGAAGCATTAGGACGTTGACTACTTCTGCTTTTAAAATGTGGAGAGCTTCGTTAGGATATGAAAAATTCCTTTAATTATTCCTTAATGCCAGAGATGGAAAAAGCAGGAGTGGTCAATGGGCGATTTTTTTATGAAGTGCGTATTATTTCGACGCTGGCAACACTAACACGCTTGAAATATTGACAGATGTACATTGCCTAGCCGCCAGCCAGTTCACTCTAGGCGAACAAAAAATCGTATGGCAGAGGGTTCTATTTTCACCCCAGTTTCGAGTTAAAGTCCGTCAAAGTGGAACACCTCCATTTTGGAGGTATAATCACTTTAAATGGTATATGTAACTTCTAAATTATTATAGCTACAAGAACAGTTTTGTACATTTTGAAGAGACAATTCAGTAGCGAATAAAAGATGGAGCATCTTGTCAGAATAATAGCAGGGTAACTTCTTTGCTCACACAAACATTTAATAAACGGTGAATTGGTCGATTTAGCCCCAACCCTTGCCCACTCAGATCTCCTGACCTAACACCCACTGATTATTTCTTAATTTTTTTTGACCATTTTTGTCTTATAAAAATGGCTTTTAATACAACTTCTGTTAATCGTACGTAAAAAAGTTATTTAACATAATTTTTAGATAATTTGTCAACGATAAAAGTTTCACAAAAGAAGTTTTTTATTCAGAAATAGTTTTGCAAAAAAAGCATTTTAAGTAAAAAATTTAAACAAGAATTTTTCAAAATTTTGAGTTTAAGAAGCCATAACTTTTTTATGGCTGCATGAAATTACACAAAGTTCCAACATATGAAGAACTTGTACGAGTACATGGGTCATCGTATCGCACGTTTAGAAGATGTGATATAGTCAGCCAGTTCGTCCGGTTCGGGTGTATAAAATTCGTTGTATGGGAGGTAATTAAGCGCCTAAAATGGGCCAACATAACGCCGAAGTAACAATTTCAAAAGTGAAGAAGTAACAAAAAGGAAAAAAAGGTCGGATTCCAAAAAACACCAACAAATTTTTCCACAGCTCCGCCGTTAGTTCCTACGTAGCCAAAATGGATAGTATCACAAACGATCCCTTTCTGGTCGAAGTATGTCTGTATCCTGATACAGACAGCCACCCCAACCTAAACATAATCATTTTTTTAGTGGAAAAGATACTGATGAAGTTCATTTTCAGGAGATAGGGAAATGCACAAGTCTGCGTTGGGGGCAAGTTTTAAGAAGATATACCATCCAGCTTTGTCGCCTCACGCTGGACAACACGCGATGCAATGTGCAGTTCGGGAACAGTTCTTCTGAATTATTCCAAATATGTACCGGATTTCGGGAAGGAGATGCGCTATCATGTGATTTCTTTAATCTAGTGCTGGAACAGATAGTGCACAGGGGAGGCCGTCCAGCTGCGGGGATACGCAGACGATATTGATATCTTCGGTCGCTCCCAGCGTCTTGAGGTAAACGAGGACAAAACAAAGTACGTGTAGTCAACAAACAAAGTAGCATCTGTCCACCGCCTAGGACAAAACGTCGCTGTTGACAGCAGTAACTTCGAAGTAGTTGAGGAGTTTACCTATCTCGGAGTAAACATCAACTCCACGAACGACACCTTAGTGGACATCCGACGAAGACTAACCCAAGCAAACCGGTCCCATATGCGAGGAGAGCAAATGGAGAAGAAGATATAACCGCGAACCCTATGAGCTGTATCAAGATGCGGATGTAGTCCGGAAAGCTAAAACACGTCGACTAGACTCGAGCTAATGGACAAAAATGCTCCAGCTAAGAGGATCTTCGAATCCCAGCCCCCAAGTTCCGTTTAAGGACCAAGCTATTGCGGATGCCAGAGCGCTTGGTCTGAAAAACTGGAAGCAACGTGCCCAGGATCGAAGGGAATGGAAGGCTGCTGTATCTCAGGAAGGGACCCTCCACGGGTTGGGAGCCCGTTGAGGGAGGATACCAACCGTCTTCTGTGCTCTCTTTATAAGTATAGGGGAGGAATATTTTACTTCCTAAAACCATTCGATGCTCCGTTCTGTTTCCTTTTCCACCTTTCAGTGAGCGTTTATTTTGCCAATAATGCCGATACTACTGCTTTATTTAAATTCAATCTAGAAGCAGCGACGCGACCATTTCACCATTTTAGACTCCAAATACAGTGAACATGCTTTTAACGTTTTCAGCGTTGCACTAAGTATTGCAAGATGAATTCTGCAAAAGCTAGCGCACATGTGTCAAGTGGGGTGCATCTTATAAGTCTAACAAAAGTCTCAGAAGAGAAATAAGAGCCCCACAGAATGATGATGGTTTCGATTGGGTCTGTATTCGAGTTTCAGTGTCGTAATCCATTTTTGACCCATCAGTACATATGTACTACATATATATGTTGAACGATTCCTTTTCGATCGAGCAGCGGTCCGTCAGTGGTCTATGAGTCCCAGCTAGGGACATCAAACCTACTGCCCAAGCAAAGTGATTTGGGCAATTTTACCTCGGGGAAGTCGGATGGCAGTTCCATGTGAGTCACCTATTCACAAGAAATATTTTCATCCAATTTTTGGAGACTGAAAGCACTGCGAAGGAGTGCAAGGAGTGAGCCCGATACCGTAATAGTCTCAATGACTGCCGCAGCTATGCAGTGCGCCTGTGATGCCAAAAAATGAGTCTCTGTAGCTGTTTGAGCATATTGATGGCTTAAATTTCCTTGACTTTCTTACATCGCTTCGGTTATGACGACACTTCAGAATGCTAACATCCGGAACATGTGGTTATTAACTGCCTAAGGTTCCTCGAAAAGAAGGAAGATTGGCGAGAGATTAAAATTAACCCCCAACACATAATAAGTAGTCCGGGAACAATTGGAATATGATTAACATATTAGTAACCTGTATACAAATCGAGCTCAGACATGAGAAAAACCAAAGTGGAATGCAAACCATGTGAGACATTACCCGCCTGCGAACTAATAGCTGACTGTAGTTCGAGAGATGAAGCTCTGAGCTAGTTAGGTTTAGTAAGTAGAAATCTTCCTGCCAAAAAAAGTTAGCCGAGTGAATACTTCGATTCATAAAACCACCTAATGGTTCTCAAGTCGAGCCCTGTTTTCCACACAAAAGGGATTCACAATGTAATGATGCATTGTGAATCTCCGAGCGATGGTGAGTTCTTATTTCAAATCTTCCCCTGATTGAGGAAAGGAAGTTGATTTCGACCACTACTTGGTTGTATTTATGGTACGTAATCTGAACAAAACTTTGCTGGGTCAACACCGTGAGAAATTTCAGTTTTGAATCTCTGCGATCGTAAGAGCCATTAAGAACTTTGCACATCGAATAGTCTTAGAGGGTTTAGTGGTGACTTGTAGCAGTCTCCAAAGTCCTCATGCTCAGATAGAAGAGTGTCAAAGTTGGCTGAATGATAGATTTCTTAACATATGTATGTGTGTAGCTCATCTTTACAAAGGCTATCATAAGCCCCGTTTAAAATCGATGAAAAGAGTGTAGGCACAGGTTTGGGTGTCTTGGTTTTGTTTTTCTAAGGTAGTTCTTTGTGTACAAACTTCGTCAATGATAAGCTTAACACCATTTCAAAAGTCGCCTTGTCTATAAAAAACAAGGACGATGATTTCTGTTGTGTTTTTTTTCTCTACATACACCAACCTTTTGCAATATCTTTGCATCTTTTGTAGAAAATTATTTTAATTTTTTTTAAGGTTAGCCTCTGTGTGTGAATACCATCCTCATATCGCGAAATCAATTAAAAAAAACAATTTTGTAAATAGAAAACCATCAAGCTCGTAAAATCAATTGACTCTCTGAAATATATTTTAGTTTTGGTAATTAAATTGAAGCTATTAAGATGTGGTGTGGGAGATACGTCAGTACCCATTGAATATTTGTCAATCAATTGTCAGATTTTTTCCTCATTTTAACGATACCATGACCCCATACGAATGAGATTACGCACGACTTTAACCCATCACCGGGGGTAAAAGCTCTAAAAGTAATTGCGTAGCAATTTTTCGGTTATTTAACCGGTACACGTTTCGATTGATAGAATGAACCGGACGGCGAACATCGTGAGCGTTGGGCTCTTATTATTTATTATCGCAGCAATTATCATGGTTTGTGAAACTTTTTTTTTATCTCAATTTCTTTAAGCCAACACTGACTGGTTTGGGTAGTAATGACCTTTTATATAAAGCAACTGTTCTTTTGGGAAGACTGTGGATGTGGGTAATTAGATTTTTATAATTTTACTTACCACATGTCCTTGAAGTTCAGCCTCTCGGTGTGATCTGTGAATACCAAGTTGATCTTGCGTAGATCTAAGACCTGCTAATTGATTATAGTGATGAAGTGGAGGATGATGTAACGATGAGAGTGGCTGGCCATAGGGATCCGCTCCTAAGTATTCTAGAGCACCATGGTTCTGTAAATAGGCGGGTAACTAATTAATGTTAGATGATATCTGAATAGCAACAAGTTAAATAAAGATACAATGTTGCAACAGGCAGAAAAATTAATATGAAAGAACCAATATAAGTTGAGCACTGAACTGAGTGTTCTATTTCTGACAGAAAACCATTTTGACAGTGTAATCAGGAAAAACTCTAGTCAAACCGAGTTGACAGGTTCGTTCGTTCAAAATCAAATGATTTTTGTTGATATCTTACTAATTATTTTCAGTCAATAAACAAAATTTTGAAAAAAAAATAAGCAAATATTTGGCACAACAGACCATATCTGGTCCTGGGTCTAGCTTTTAGCGGCCATTGGTGCATTTCGTGTTACATCTTTTTACACAAATGGAAGGAACTTACAGTTTTGAGACCATATAGAAAGGTGAATTGAAAATCTATATCATGAGAGTTATAACTGCCTTACGTGAACCTTAGACGGTGTTTACATGGGGCCTTTTTGGTCCATTCTCTGGTACTATCAAATCAAACTGAACTATACTCATATAATACATATCGTGTTCCAGAGTGAAACTTGCGCCCATCAGCTCTTCAAAGAGTCTGTTTCGCGGAAAAGGCGAGCAAGTGTTTAAGCTTGAAGCAAGTGTTTAATGGTTTCGAATTTTCCTATGGTCAGCTGATGCCTAGTCTGGCGGCCATTGCACCTATCTGACAATGCCCATCATACTGGTTTCTTTTCTGTTCATTAACATTTTCTGGCAGTCCAGGAGCTGCTGATCTTTACTTTTGCTTCATCAGTGCAAACGGGTATGGTGGACAAAGGTGGGGAATCTCACCGAGGTCGGCATACTGGATGTACACGGTGATAGTTAGACCAATTATCACATATGCGTCAGTTATATGGTGGTAAAAAGCCTCTAAGAAGCATTTAAATAGGGTCCAACGTCTGGCATGTTTAGGGATAGTCGGTGCAATACGAACGACACCAACATGCGCAATGGAAGTGATCCTAGGCATTCTGCCGCTGGACTTATTTATTAAGAAAACGGCAGCATTAACGGCACTTCGTCTGCACCGAGATGACAACTGTGAACTGGCACTGGCGCGGTACCGTTTACGGATTTCGTTAAAAATGAGATCAGGGAGCTGAATATGCCCATTGACGGAATAAAGAGAGTGCGTAGGCACTGAAATGGGTGGTAGCGTTATCTACAGGTCATGGAAACTTTGGGTATCACCTAAAGAAGATGGGTCTTCTGGAGGATGATACTTGTAAATTATGCCTGGAGGAAACCGAGACGGCAGCACATATATTGTGTCAATGTCCGGCATTAGCTTACAGAAGAAGAGAGATCTTGAGATGCCACTGTGTAGAAACCCAGAAGATGAACCAGATTTCTGTTAAACAGATACTAGCGTTGATACGTGGAATCAAAGCCAGAGAAGAACTGTGGAGAAATCCGGAGAGTCTCTCAGGCTAGATGGATCGTGGAAGAGAGACGAAAAGGGACCCATAACTGTGGTCAGATTTGGTATCTCTCGAAATAATATATATATGTATACTCTTGCTTTTAGGTATTTTCCTTAATAGTTAAACAATAGGGATGGCATGCTTCAGCATCATTGGGGCACTTAGAACTTTTTCAAACTGTGCTTCACATTCCCCGATAGATATCGTATCTAGTGTTTGAAGTCTAAGCTGAAGTCAGTTTCAGAAGGCAAGCAAGGTCGGTGATCTTGGGATGCACCATAAGTGTGATGGCATGACCAGTGACGTGCTCTTTGTTTGCGCCGGAAATGGAAGCGGTCGGCATTGGAGTCTTTTCAGAAGACTTAGACATCCATATTTTCTTTAACCGTCCGAACCATTGTAGCGTCTATTAGGTTGAAGTCACCGCAATTCTCCAGGGCAACTATGGCTACAACTAGAACAAAGAAGATCTAACAGACTTCTAAAGCATAAGAGAGGATCTCTTTCTACAGTAACCAAAGTAATACCTAGATACTGCACTATAGGCAGGCATGCTCAAAGGTTGGGCATCCCCTATAATTACGTTGCAGAGACGAGGAGTAAAGAGAGGCAGTTCTTCACTTTCTGTGCACGTGTCTTGAACTTGCTAACATTAGAAAGGCTGCACTAGGTCATTACCATTTTAATATAATATATAAGAAAAAGCAATTGGTTCCAGGAGCGAACAGTGTGACCCACCTGTCCCCATCTAGTGGCAGCACAATGAACCTATTTTTCAACGAACCAACTAATAGGGATAGCTACCGATGGATGGGTGAATTCCTCACTTAATGCTGACCAGTTCCATGATAGTTCATCTATTCAGTGAGTGATTCACAGAAAACTCCAGCACCGATTCCTTAGTCCATTTTAGACCAGTCCTGTACACTGCTTAATGCGTTAGACTCCCACTCCTGCCTTCTGGGAAAAAGAAGGGAGTATTTCTTGTAAAAGTCGATTTTAGGTACGACGAAGTCTTTAATTCTATTAAGATCAATTGATCTTTATCTTTACAGATTCGTGTCCTAAATAAAGATCCAAATGTATCGTTTGTATCAATTGGGGATCTGTTCGTCTCTCCGTGGACAATTTTGATCAAAGATCTTAACTTACTCCAGCACAAGATCTCAGAAACTAAAACCATAACGCCATCATTTGTATCGTTCTTATTCGCTTATTCGAACCCGAAATTCCCCTCGTCTATGAAGCTTATTTGTGGCCTAGGGATTTATTAATTAACAAAATTGCTACATACGGAGTGAAACCAATCCTCCAGAAAAGATAGTACGGATGCCATTATATCCAGAAACTATTTCTATTCTTAAACTATAGGACTCGCCGAATACTGGGCTCATCAAAGGACCCTAAGACAAGCACCCCAACAAAACCAGAGCAAGCCAACTCATTGAACCCGGTAAAGAAGATTTGTGAACTCTAACGGGCTATCCAACGTTCTAAGTTGACACAAACTGCTATTAAAAGTCTTTCGAAATGACGTAATTATCTTTGAACAAATTTAAGGCGTACTTTCATCCAAATTGAAAGTTCTGAGAAGTGAGAACCAAATGAATTCTTGGAACAACCGTGTTGGAAAGTTGTAGCATGTTAAGGTCTGAATCAAATGTTGACAATTTCCAGAGTCATGCTTAGATCTAGTCCTCGCAAATTTTTTATGTAAACAAGCTGAAGCTGCGACAAAAATTCCAACAAAACTACTTTTACGTAGATGCTATTGTTAATCGAGATTCTCTACCGGTTTACCCATGCCACACATGTGAATAAAAAAAACAAAAGTACAAATAACTGCATAAACGTCAACAAACTTGAACTAATTCGCTTATGCAACAACACTGCAAAAGGAACAGGAAAATCAACACTTGAATAAATCACAATTGTTCCTTTCGGACAAGATATTTCACAGGCTTTCTATACGAGCACCTATATACAAGATCTGGCGAGCAGGGTACTTTGCCTAACAGAAAATAAATCAAAAATCTTTACCTGTTGCTGAGGCGGACTCTGTGTAGCGTGATGAAACGGCGGCGGAAAATACGGTGGTTGAAAGTCCGATTGCAATGATTGATGATGCATTGATGCCGCAGAACCATGTGAGCCACCGTGTCCTCCATGGGCCCCAGTTGGTCCACCGCGTCCCGTATGCCCACCAGTATGTGTCGTATAGGCCGGACTGCCACTTGACAGTCCTATACTACCATGACTAGTCAAGCGTTCCTGGAATATAGAAATAAACATTAAATTCGGATTTATTCGCAATCAAATACGAGTAAGTACATATGTAGATTGAGTTCTAATGAATTCTAAGTGGTGGAGCCCTTAAGATTCAAAAAAAAATTAAGAACCAAAAAAAGCACACAAATTTTTTTGTTTACCTGAACATCTATGACAGTTGGCATATCCACATATGCTAAAGTCATAATCTCATAATAATGAGATGACTAAAACCTTTTTAGATTCTTTTTTGCTGTCTTTTTTTCGATCAAAAGCGAAGTTTATGTTTTTTTTTTTGGTGTTTGGATACTAGTCGAAATGGGTTGATGACGACTATTGATGGTGGCTCATTCCGGTCGTTTGCTTGTTTGAATTAATTCCGAGTCACTATGGGTCAATATTTAAACTCTGGTTTGAAGTGTCGGAGGCCACAGGTTCTTCGAGTTTGTTTTTTTGTTTTTTTTATTTTTAAACCCCGTGGTATTAAGAGGCAGCGTTCATCTATTGTTTTAGACGGTGAATGGTGTGTTCTAGCTATTTGTCATTGTTAAAATTGTTGATTTTAATGCAAATTAATTAATTTTACGATTTTAAGTTTGGTATCGTTAAAAATTGAGGCATTATTTAAATAATCTTTTTGTGGCACCTATGTACATACGTATACATGCGTATGTCTAGAGAAGGCAACTTTGAGAAGAAGGAATTCTACTAACAGCTGTCACTGTAGAGTTTTTTTGCCTTGCGTTTCTTATTTTAATTTTTGAATAAGCATTTAGTGGGTTACTAATTCTTTTTCCGACCTATTGGCTGTCAGATCCAAGATAACTACCCGATCTCATGAATTTCTTTGTTGTCAAAGGGGTATCTAAACGTTAAAAGTGAAAGAGAGTGGTCATATCATTGCCCGCAGATCATTGACTCTGACACCAAGAAAAGAATTGCTTCCTAGACTAGTTAATGACAGAACTAATTGGAAGAACTTCATAAACGAAACCAAGCGAAACATCAAATTAAACGTTCCACTGAAAACACCCTTTTAAATCGATCGCTTCATCGGAATTGTATAGAACGTCATCTGGACGAACATTTTCTGCCAAAGGAAAGCCTTAGCTAATTGTGACATTAAGTACCCGACAGAGATTCTAGAGTTGGTGAAAGAGAAGAGGAGAACGGTTAAGAGCTGGCAACAATCTGGTAGGCTTTTCAGCACATTACACACTTAAGCCGATTGGGTCTGAAGATGAGTTTTAGGTACTAGACGCACGCAGGGCAATAGGGGTGAAGGTTGGAAGGGGTGATGTTAGATATATTTTTTTCTGGCCAGGAAATCCATTTTAAGTATTAATGTAAGTTTTCATGTTGAATTACCAATTAGATCGCTTGCAGTAGTCAGAAGCTGAAGTCTTTGGTATTGGGTTTCGCGATGTGATTGCATTCTTCAAAAAGCAAGAAAAAAGTATAGAAAACATTCTTAGTAAATTCACAGGACAATTCACTGGCATCAACAACTTATCACGAATTTTTTCGCAACTTTGCAATAATGAACAGTTGACATTGAAAGCAATACCAATTGTTTGCGTTAATGAACATTTGGCAGGGATGGTTGAGCATCGTCAATGCAGTGATGCGTTTCTGAATTTACTCACTAAATCCAATGCAAACAGTTCACAGGACTTCTTGCGTTGGTCAAAACGATGGTTTATCTTAAATAAAGGGTCTTCCAATAAGAGCTTTATTTTAAATTTCGCTGTATTTTTGACGACTCAAACATGAAGCTGCTATTCCTTGACAGCTGTCAAGTAAAAACTATACAATTCAAGGAAATGGAACGTTATAAATATATACATATACGTAAACATGGCACAGAAATTGTGGAAAGTTACTACAAAGATGATCAAAATTTCGCGGACGCATTCGGTAAAGTTCGACCATTTTGCCGTAGCTACATATGTTCTATAGACGTGAGTGCAACTATTGTGAACTTGATCAATAAATTTGAGTCAACCAGCCAGGTTAGACTCTAAATTGTGCTCGTAAGTCGAAAACATTGCTGATGTACCGCTAAATTCCTGGTTTGCCCTTCAAAAGACATTCGCAGTAATCAAGAATAGCTCAAACCAGCAGAAAACGGATTTTGAGTAAAGTTTCTGGAAAATATTCTTACAAAGTTTTAATAAAATCGTCATGAGTGACCAGCCTAATTCCAGGTGCAAGGCTTCGTCAATAAGCAGAACTCTCGCATCTGAGGCACCGAATAGGTGTAGGTGATTGTCAAGCAACCTCTCCATCGGTAGCAAGTACATTGTTTGGTTTGGTCTTTGGGCTCGCGGCACCATCGGGCTTTAATTTTTCGAAAACGAAGCCATGAAACAACAGAATTATTGCACGATGGATTTCCTCTTATGTCTTACGATTTAACACCTCTAGACTGCCATCTTTGGGGATATGTTAAGGATAATGTCCCCGCCAATGATCCACAATCGTTGTTTCAAGCGATCAAAGATAATATCAAAATTGTTACTCGTGTAATCAAGCCGCAATTGTACGAAAACTTCATGCTAAATTTCTTCAAAAGTATGACCATTTGCAAGTGCAGAGTCTGTACTTTACAATAAAATAAAAATATCCTCACTTTTCGAAAAAATTAAAGTTTTTCAAAATGAGTGCTTTTAATGGAAGGCCCTTTTTATGATGACCGCCTTGAAGAAAGGGATAGACGAATTGCTGAAACATTTGTAGCAAATTTACAAGAAATTTTCGACCATTGCAAGTGATAAATTTAGAGTCAAATTCGCAACGCAGCGCTGGAGAAATGAAGCAAGAAATTGGGAATAGGTTTAATAACAGCACAGGTTCCTTTGCTCTTGAAGCATTAGTTAAGCTTCTCTCCGCTTCTCTATAAACGCCGCTTAAAATTGCGATATTTTCGAAAGGTGTTCCAAACTTCATTACGATCACAACCTATAAATAAACAAAAACTCACAATTCCGGATCAAAAATTCGGTTTTAGAAGCAAATATTCTACATTCAATCAAGCTCACAGGATGTTTGATATTATTTACAACGCCCTAAAAAAATTGAAGGACTGCTCGAGTGCTTTTCTTGATGTTTCCCATGCCTTCGATAAAATGTAGCACAAATGTTTGGATCTTAAAATACGGTACCTCTTTCCCGGTCGGTAATGTAATATACTAAAATTCTATCTTGTAGATAGGCTCTTCCGTGCTAAGCACGTGTACTTGTTATATACGCGGGAAATAGTGCAATTAGCAATTAGAAGACTCGGTTTTAGCTACATTTGCGGACGATACAGCCATGTTGGCAACGGGCAACAGGGTTGAGGTAGCTTCAGAAATATTTGCAAGAATCTTTAGATAAGCAGCATGGTACGGATAAATTTTGACTCATAATTTTTATCGAGGCCAAATCTACTCAGCTTATTTTAGTTACGAACAGGTGAACGAGATACCCATCCCCTAAACTGCAAAGAAAATAGACATCCTTGAAAAACTTACTAGTGCTTCATTTGACCATATTTAGGAAATAATTTCTTGCCTAGCTATGGTTCTGGTTACAATACAAGTGAAGGTGAGCCAACTGTTGGTTTCTTTTTGAAGCACATAATATCTCGACGTAGGCAATGCTTACATGATTAAAATATTGGTACATACAAAGTGTCAGGTCTTCGCAGTAAGAAATCGATCGTTCTATGCTTAAAAATCTTTTAAAAAAATTAATTTCAAAGTGAATACATACATACTCTGTTACAGAAACTTTCAAAAATTTGAAATAAAACTTTTGTTCAAAATGAAGCCGTTAAGTGGCTTGAGTAAGTAAATTTATAAATTTATTTTAATAGTTATTTGAAAAATAAACTAATAGCTGGCCCACCCTTTTCAATAGCAGAAGGTTTGCATCGAACGCGTCGGTTGTGTTCAAATTAAGGATTTTTTCTGAAAGTAGATTGAAAATCTATTGCATTATATCTACTGCATGGGCACCTACCCATAGACATGGAGTTCTGCTCAAATTTCGGACAAATTTAAGTTTTCTAGATTACACCATTCATCTTTATGGAATTGACGGGGGTGGTAGCTTTGAAAAATACATTGATTTCTCATTTATCATATCCAATAAGTTTTAGCTTAACTATAGGCACCCGTTTTGGAGAGACACCGCACAATGGCATTCGTTTTTACCGGAATTGGATTATCGTTGCGGGACGCGAAACTTTGGAAAAGCTGTGGCGTGCAGCAAATTAAAGAACCTTAACACGGATTTAAGCGGATATGTTTCAAATGCAAGCATCCCTCGAGAAAAGATCATACAATTTTCGTAAAGCCGTAACATGAATGTTCGTTTTTTTCAATAAGATAAGCTTCATGATACTCTCATTAATTTCAAGTCCATGAAAACGTGAAGTTCTTTACTCAATATTTTATAATTGCCGTGGTTTTTTTGGTAAAATATTTCCGCAGCAGCACAAAGAAACGCAGAAAATAGTGGCTTAGCTTCATGTTGTCAAAAGTATAAAGAAAGGCAACAATGAAAACATACGCCAGAAGGAAAATACAAAGCCCGCCCTTAATTATCTGCCCTTTAGCGACTGCATGCTCTTTACGAATTATGTATCTAACCAATTTATCTGAATCAGCGTTTGCAGCCAAGCCAACATCATCAACGGTAATTGCCAGTTGGATTTTGTATTTATTTTTAGTGTTAATTTGAATACTGTTGCATACTATATCATTCGCAAAAACACATCTAACAAACCTACAATTAACCCCATAACCAACAGCGTTCTTTGAATCCATGGGCTTCTACTGACTGGTACGTTACTCTTTTTCTTCACTATATAGAATGCGTTCTTAAGTTTTCATTAATAACTTTCATCCTTTAAATGCACTTCACTTTCTAAAATGGTTAACGAATTCACATACGCATGAAAACTACAGCCACCTAGTTGCGAGTTGCGAAAATCCCCGCATGAGCCTTATGAATGTGAACAAATTGCAAATTTAATTTTCTGGGTTAATAAATTAATATGCATATGTAAATTCATGGAGCTTGATTCAGTCTAATTTCAGTCGAGGTAGCATTGGTTTGATCACGGTCTTTTTTTGGTGTAAGAGGAGGACATATAGTACTTTGGCGGTGCATTGAGTCGAGGTTATGTCTAGAAACGAATGCAGGGATAATATCTATTCTTACACAAACTACCTGTGCGTAGATAGCACTACAATCTTAATGTTGCCCTCAGCTGGGAGCCCGATTCGCACAAAATAGGCCCTCATTTACCCGTTTTGAATGATAAAATCAGTGGAAACATTATTATTCATGATCTCCTTAAAAATCTTAGATCTGTTTTAGTCTCTGAATTTCTTTTTATTCTTGAATGGAAAGAAAAAAAGAAAACAAACAAAAAACTACACAATTTTTCGCTCTCTCTTGTGATCAAGTTAAATGGCTTCGGGTAAACTATTACGAATGCTGAGTTAACCTGATGTTATCGTGTTTATTCGCTCGTAAAGAGAACACTTAATAAATTAGGAGGTGTTTACTGCTGCTGAATTTGTTTTTTAATGAATTATTTTCCACATTACGATCGAAACAGAAGTTTTATTAGTAAAATATTCCATCAGAATTTTTAACAATTCATGTTTTATTTGAAAAACATTATAGTAGTTCGATTGAGAAGGCAGATGGCTTTCGTAGGCAGAAATGGTTTAGGCCTTCAGTATCTTTAGGTTAATTTCGTGACGATATTTTTGTTACAATTTGCAGTCACTTGGTACGTATACTAAAGTAAGTAAGTCAATAGAAGAAAACTTAGAAAATCAACTAGTGTGCGATTGAGGGATTAGCAATGCTTTAAACGATGAATGGTTGCATTTGTAGAATGATACTAAGCTCTTGACATAATTAAAATTCAAATGTATGGTATAACAGGATCTAATGAAATGGAAGAGACTTACACTTTAATATCTTTTCCTAAAGGCTGAATTGAGAATAATTTTCAGGACCTGTTGGGTTTTTTTTTTGGATGTTTTTTCTGGGATTTAAACTTTGAATCTCTGTTTCAAATCACTGACCACTAACAACACAGATGCCAAGATGACTGGATTGCGCCAGCGTTTTCAATTGCAACCAGATGATTTCTTTTTTCTTAATGGAGAATTATCCTCTCATGGTCGGAACCAAACTGTCTAGTATTTAACTCAACAAAAACCGAACTAGTTCTGTTCACAAAAAGGAGAAAAAGTCTACCATCCAAAGTTGAAAGGAATCTCTTTGAACCTCTTCTCAGAAGTTCGTTAAGAACGATCAGTTATTCGAAGCTCACATGAATGAGAAACACAGAAGAAAGAATCGAAAAGGACTTATGTGCTTATTGCATGTCCAAGAAAATATTCCTTAAAGCAAGAGCAAAAATCAATACTTGATGGGCAGCTAGTGGCGACTGTGTCATATCTCACAGCTTATGGCCCACTCTGAACGAAAAAAGAACTAAAAACCTTTGTCAATGAAAAATAAGCTTCATGATAGAAGTTCTAACTGGGCACTACTCTATAGATGCAATGGTCGCCAGACTAAGCATCAACTTACTTGATTACTGCAACTGCAGGCGCTGTCATGACAAAGAAATATTCAAACACTTGTCCCAATTTTTAAATTCATCGCTTCGGCTACATGCGACAAAGACTTTTAGAAGAGCTGGAGGATCTGGTGCAAGTTCCACTCTGGAAGGTGATATATATCTCAGGTTGGTTTAATTGGAAACCAACCCAAACGCAACGAAATTAGCGATTGTACCGCAATTAACAGGGAATCACTACGGATTAAAAGGCTCCCGCGTGGGGGTTTCCTTTAAGGAAAACTATGTATATCCCATACCAAACTATAACAAATATTTCCTTCGAGATACTGAATCTAAGGTTTTGTTTCTGCCTAGAACATACGACAGGAATAACTGTCAAGCCAAGCTGTCATTCTGACATTTCCGACATTTCAGTACAATTTACGCTATTAAATTATTTAGATTTATTTTGAAAATCTATCTTCAATTCCTGGAACTCCGTTTGACCGAGTCATCTCTCAGCGAGAGCGGGAGACTTGACATCCGAGAACCAGAAAATTCCAATTCCCGAGAAGTTTCAAAAACTTCTTCCAGTAATAACTGTCATAAGAAGCTTCTCAATAACGCTTTTCGGTTTGGTATTAAACCGATTCATACGAATAATATAACACACATAATATGAATGGCTGCGGGAAGCTATTTCGAAAGCCCTATTATATAAGCTGTTTGTGCCAAATTTTTATTTATGTTTAAAGAGGGCGTCCCAATAAAAGCGCTGGATTCGGATTTTTTTCATCTTTTCTTGGTTGGTAGTCCTTAGAATTTGAAAATGAAGAACTGCTAAAAAAGTTCACAAGTTTCCTGGGATTTTTGGGTAATTCTCTAAATTCAATTTAAAAATCAATGACAATATTTAAGGAATTTGCATAAAAATACCAGATGTTATTTCAAGAAATGCGTAAAAGAATTGGACAGCAGGATCGTGGGATTTATAATGTCTTTCTTTCGTTTTTTTTTTTAAGTTGCATGTTTACGCCTTTAAGGTAAAGATCTGAACTTTTATTGCCATTATTAAGCCAAAATTATGGAATGACGTCAACGAAAATTGTATTGAAAAAGAAAAAGTTCGATAGAAGCGCCCCACGGCATTTGGGCATTTGCAATAAAAAATGTTTGATTCGATAACTAAGTCTGGCGCTCTTATTGGGACACCTTTCAGTAACTCGATCAGGATTCCCGACAGGGAAGAATGAACTTCTCTCACTGTTGCATCTGATTCTCGTCAAGGAAATTGGCATAACATTAGCATTCATAAGACTCCAGAACTCGTGTACCATATTTTGGGTTATGATCCAAGAGGATTTATTACTTAATGGACTTACCACTTAATACTACCTCTATTTACAGAGACTGTTAGGTAGATATCAAGGACCTTATAAATATAAAAATCAAATCGAAAATACTTCGACTTTACCACTCAGAACTTCAGACCAGAATAGTATGAGTATTAGCGGAAATGATCTATCGAAGCGAATTAGCCAAATTTAAAGTTTAGAATATGGCGCAACACTAATAAACACAATTTTCTGGAATCATTCGTAATTCTGTACATCGCAATGTGAAATTGCTGCATATAGGAGGAGTTGGAGACCACCAAGGATCCGGCCGTTCATGCATTGTAATGACTCCAAGTGCTGTAAAAGCCGTGCAATTTCGAACCAAATGAAAATCTTGTGGCGGTAGATGAATATGTCGCAAAAATCTATGTCTCGCTTGATTAAAGAAGATATGGCACTCGGTGTATACACAATTTACCCTGGAAACTTACTCAAAGTTGCATTGAAGCAATAACGTAGACAAAATCGAAAGCTCTACGCAGCCCGTACGCGAAAGAACGCTTGTCAACGAATTCTGTTCAGTGAGGAGAAAATCTTCATCTATGAAGAATCTTTCAATAAACATGGCGATCATGTGTATGCTTAGTCATCAAGAGAAGCTCCAGAACTCACTCCGAGGATTGAAACTGTGAGATATGCTGGCTTTACCGACCTTCATTGGCGAGGCGAAAGTTTATCAAATAACTCTTTTAGAAGGCCTTGTAAAGCCCATCAACCAAGCAATGTTCGCCAAGAAGCCGTTGATATTCGAACAAGATTCTGCTCTAGTACTACGACTTGTAGGCGTTGAATGACCCAATAAATGAAATAAAAATAAGTGAAAAATATTAACTCGTTCTCATTTGGTATCAATGTTTCCTTCTACTAATATTTATGACTGCACTCATAAAATAGTACACTGAAGGCTGAAAAGAAATTCTCGAAGGATAATGCAATTTAAAGAGATTGAGTAATGAACATATTTAGTTCATTAGTTACGTCATTGGGCGCCGTAGCTCAGTAGTTAGTGCGTTGGATTACTGAGTGGGAAGTTTGAGGTTCGAGCCCCAGAAAACATCACCAAATTTTTTCACGGTTTTACCTCTCGCGAATGTCTGATAGAACTGTAAAAAAAAGCCTTTCGGATATGGCTCTAAATTGTGGGTCCCTTCCATTTGTGGGAAAAAATATAACACGCACAATACGAATGGTCGTGAGAGGCTCAAGGGTCAAGGCCACATACGGTCCGTTGCACCAACTATTTATATTTTTTTTTTCCAAAGTGTTCAAATCATTAATCAACGCCCAGCTTAATTTAAAGATAAATAATACGGCAAGCGTCTTTAAAAAGTGTATCTCCAGTGTTTTTTCGATGAATCCAGAGTTAGCTCTTCTGATAGCACAGCCGACCGGCACTGAAATAGTTAGATTTGTATTTAAAATAACTTCAAGATCTGCCCTATCAAAACATTTAAGTAAATGTATAGTTATACACATCTTGTAGTGCTTAAAGCCAGCAAAATTACCATTAACATGGTCTCGACAGATCATTGAAGCAGTCCGGCTCAGAAAGCAAGCAATTGCCAATGTTTAAAAACTAATGGAATATTAAGACGAGTAAAACTCTCAAATCGTAGTGATTTGTTTTTGAAAATAGGAAGGATATTGCATAGAGAGTTCGAATTATTGCTTTTCTGTGCGGGCCTTAAATAAGTTGAAAAACGACGTAAAATTTGCTCGTTCAACACCAACCAGCAAAACGAATTGTTCGGGGTTTCGAAAATCCATACGTAACCGTTGGTGTGGATTGCCTAGTGGTGAGACATGATTACTGAATTTAGGGCCGCAATTGGAAAATTTGGATCTGCTTTGATTCTGCCAGGATGTCGCAACGTGCTACAGCAACTATCAAGCAATCGATCTTTTGCGCACTAAGTTCGGTAGACGTACTATTAGTAGTTTTGGAGAAGTGCCTTTGCCACCGCAAAGCCCCGATTTGACTGTACTTTTTGTAGTTAAAGAATATTAAGGAATATTTTTATTGATTTCAATGATCCCCAGTCAATCGACAATGTACTACGAAATTGGGTTGATAGGATGACTTAGTACCAAGCCAGCGGCGGCGGCGTATTTGAATGAAATTTTTCTTCATAAATAATCGGAAGGTATACTCAATTCAACACAACAACAACCGTTGACAAATATTACACGTTGTACCTTTGATAGCGATTTAAAAAAGAAACCAACAGAAACCAATTCTTCGAATTCGCTACACGTTTATGTTCACTGATCGGTCTAACTAAAGACAAACTTTCCTAAAGAACCAAAATCCATTAAGCAATTTCATGCAAACAATCGTGAATAGTTATAATGTACTGCATACAGCGTTTAAGAACCGCCTAAAGCACCGGCGTATCTAAACGAATTAAAATTAATCGAGAAGCATTTCGTTAAATAAACAAACTTTTATGTAAAACAAGATACATAATCGTAAACTACCAATCCAAACTCAATAAATTTGTCAGAGTCCTCAAGAGTTCGCCGAGCGTAAGCATTTATTTTTGGAAATATTTGTCTAAAAATAACACAAAATCATTTTAATTAGTTTTTATATAGCCGGCCTAATATAATCTCCAGCTGGCCATATATCGTTATTAATTACGATTTTATACATTACAATAATTTAAATTTAAATCAACAATTTTAGCAAGCCAAGTTTCAATTTGTGAATTCACGCAAATCAAAAATTTAAATCAATATCGCTCAAGGCGATCGGACAAACCACTTATCGACGGCAACTACTATGTACGACAGTGACGATAAGCGACCAAGACGACCAACAACGATGACGACGACAGACGGACGGACCGTCCACCGTTGGCAATTTATTTATACGCGACCGAAGCAATTAATTAAAATAAATTAAGCGATTGCTATGTTGCGTTCGAACTAGATTTCCAACTTGAACATTCAATTTGTCACCATCACAATATTAGGATTGCAGGATATCAATATTAATTGGATCACACACAATTTGGATTTTGAACTAGAAATCTAATCGGCGAATTAAACAAACACAAATATAATTTAGCCGCTGGCAAAAATTCAAATAGACATTCGAACCGTTCATAGAATTTCGGAATCGCACACACAAGCTAACCTCGTCGTCCTTAACTTCTTCACTTGCGATAATTTTCACTTAAATGGCCAAAAAATTGTCAATGAGACTGCTTCGGTAGTCGCGCGATAACTAACCATCAAATATAAACGGTTGCCATCTTACACCGTCAAAAATTCAAATAATAAAGAAAAAAAAAACGAAACGAAACAAAAATTTTACCTTACCATCAGCTGAAGAGTGCGCACATACACAGATACAGATACTCGCGAAACTCCATGGAACAGAGCAGTGAGATATAGAATAACACACACACACACTAGCAACTTGTATCTGCCGGTGGTGGATATACAAAATAGTGTTCCTCGAAGCAATCCGACGCGCGCCAGATACAAGAAATGGTAGCAGCGACAAAGCAAGAGCAACATCACCATCAGCAACAACTCAGCAGCAGCAGTAGTAGTAGTGATTGTCTCTGTTGGTGGCTTTGGTAATTGTTCGATAATTCTGACTTTGAGCGCGCGGATATTTTTGTCCCGTGTTCTCCGCATTCGATGGATGGATGCTGTTATTAATTTATACGCGAACCGCATTCTATGATCTTAATATGAGAACGTCTAACATTAACATGTTCCAGGGATCTTTAGCACCTTAGACTTGTTGTAGCTGGCTACTGTTAACGATTTTATTGTAAGTTCCTCGAGTACGAGGACGTATGCGTGTATCTGTACAAAAAGTTAATGAGCTTCCAGCAGTTGGGGTGTTGCACACTTCACAGGGGAAGGAATCCATCATGGGAAGAGACTTTAAGAAATATTGGGTGATAAGTAGTGATGTTATGACCAAGATCATAGAACAGGATGCACTACTTTTATCGTGGCACTGGTACTGTTATTAAATTTGAATTTTTCCAATCTAGAAAAAACGGCGTATCTGTAGTATAAAACAAATTATTCATATTCTCTATAAGGAGACGTATGCAACCTGTTTTGGAGACGAGAAAAAAAATGTCACAATTTTAAACCAATATGAGAGTTCCTAAAGTGAATGTAAGGCATGAAGGAATTCACTGCAGCGTAGATTGATTGGGGAATGTGTGATAGGAAAATCTTTAACACAGGGTGGACTTAAATCGAGTTCCTAATGACTTTTAAGGAAAGCCGTAAATCAAATATCGGTACACTTTGCATGCCATTTATTTATTGGGTCCTTGGATATTTGTTACATCATAACTAGAAAATTATGTCATTTCTGTTAGTGTGCATTGGGCCGTTTTTATGATATTTTATACAACACACCATGACATTCAACATATCGGATATTCTCATCCATTTGGTTTAGAGTTAGAGAGTTGTTGGGAGTCACTTTGTTCATAAGTCCGGTGTTTGGTGAACGGGGCTCTCGCGTAAGTCTGAACAGCCTGTCTCGACTGCACGCAGAGTTTATCCTGGCTCTGCTCTAGACGCTCTGTTTGATTTACATTCCCATGATGTATATCATGGGTTGTACTATCAAAGCAAGGCTCAAATCAGGTGGTCTTTGGTATCATTCGTACTGGATCTGCCTCCTAAAAAATCGGTTCCTGGGAAAAGTTATAGACGACTCCTCTTGCGTTCAGGACTGGTTTCGTCCAGAGTCTTAGCCTGGAACTTGACTACTCGTTAGGTAAGCAGTGTTTCTCAAGTGGAGGTCTATGCTATCCTAATGACTACTGACTCGGAGTACGTATTTGCGTCTGTAGTGACCTTCAGATTGCGCTTAAGGCCTCGCTCAATCTGTTTAACCAGCTCCAAAATAGTTCAACAATCAAAGAACTCTTTGAAGTTGGTTGCAAGACTGAACTCTCTAACTCTTGCCTGGGTCCCAGCTCACACTGGGATTGCGGGAAATGAGATCTCGGATGAGATTGCCAAGCAAGGCCGAGAGGATTTTTTTTTTAGGTCCTGAACTTGCGATGGGTCTTGCTGCGTCCTTGGTCAGGGCCTTCGTTGCCAATTGTGTTTTTACGACCTGCTCTCCAGGATGCAGGTGGACTAAATGAACGTTTGTAAGAAATCAGCGGCATTTTTGTTGTCTCTCAGCAGAAAAGATGGTAGACAACTTATTTGCGTTCTCACGGAAGATTTTCTTTTTGCTAAGCATCTTAACGTGCTAAGCTTAAAAGACACCACCGTCTGCGAGAGTATACACATGGAAAATAACTGCTTTCGAAAGACTGCGCGACTAGCTTGGCAGTAGTCCATTCTGTCAACACAAGTTTGCATGACATTTTCGATTGTTCGCGACTCAATCTCGTGTATACCTCATGTAGCGCCGTCGTCCTTGAATCAAAGACCATTCAAGGCCAAAGACTATTTAAGGCCAAAGACCATTCAAAGCCATCGTATTTCTGTTTGTCGTCTTCGTTTGCAAACAGTTAGGGATCAATGATGGCACCAATCCAAAACTCACATCAATCCATCACCCTTTGAGAAATTATTGGCTTCAGACGACTACGTCTGTGATGGCTCAAATCTACGTCAGTTGCAAACTCATTTTAAGCCTACAGAGAGAAGTGATAATGAAGTGGATGGTCATTTGACTTCAACCCTTGAGTGAGTTAGACTTTGTAAGGAAATAATCTGAGGTCTTTATGCTCAGAGAAGTGCAACTGTATCCTACTCAGAGAAGTTGTTGAGCTTTGCGACAGGGTAAGGCTCTTGGATTTCCACGCAACCCTTGAGAAACAGCGGGAATTCTTTTATCTGTGCTCATTGGATGAGTACACACTGCTGACTTTACGAACTTTCTTTATGAATTTCCTTACAACAGCCGTTAAAGGGATTTCCTTTCGGAGAAAAAATTATTCTTGGAAGTATTTTACTAATATTTGCTCGTGTTGCTCAAATAGAAAATGATCTATTTCTTGCTGTGGGAGCTTTGACATTATTTTTTACTTATTTAATGGGATCCAAACTCGTCAAGATCCTTGGCCTTCTGATTGGCTTTCAGAGTGGATGTTTGGTCTTCCTGTTCGTCTCAAACTGTGTGGCTGGGATTCGAAGATCGATTCGAAGGACAAAGAAATTTTCTCTCGAAAGCGCCCAAAATCTGCTCTGCTATCCAGCAAAATTGGCAAAATTAACATTTTATTGAGCATGATTTTTGACTCGAAGAAACAATTCTTTAGACCGAAGTAGTATCGGATGGTAGCTCCGAGATATTCGTATCTAGAAGAGGTTGCCGTGTTTTTTATTGGGTCGTATTTAAAGACTGTCTGTGCTAATACGAAAATGGCCATTGATGTGATTGATGAATGGTGGTATGGGTCAATATTTTAAAATATTAATATTTTGCGGTCAGGCATTTATAGGCTAAAAAAACATATTTTTTTTAAATATGCGATCGAGATACGCTTCTGCAGAATCTCTTTAACATGTACGCATAAAAAAATAAAGAAAATAATTTATAGTAATGCCGAAATTTTAGCTTAAACAGCAAACATGTCATTACCATGGCATGTCCTAAGTTGTACCTTCCTTCAACAAATTAATTTTTTTTGTGAAATGTAAGCCGGCTTGCAAATTTTATTGATGAAGCCTTGAAGAAGAAATGATAATGCGGACTGCGGCCCAGTCAATTTATTTTTAGAGAATATACAAAGATATGTGAAAGGTATTTAGTGATTGTCCCCAACAAAATTGTCATTTCCGGGACAAAAAATAAATCTTTAAAAAATTTGAATAAACGGCCACAGAATAGGCAGCTGATTTCACATTAATAACGGGACCTGTTGATTGTTTTCGGAACTATTTGCAATAAGCCCATATATATACCAGTAGCGAATTTTTTTTCATGTGGTTAAGGTGTTTCATGTTTTCGTTACCCGAAGTTGTCATTACCGTGGTAAGTGTTTTTGATTGTAATAATTTAATAATTAAATCCAATATTTTTTCTAATGCATGGCTTTTTTATGAACTAATTTAATAAGATGAGTTTTTAAAAAAATATTCTGTAAAGTTCGGTTTTATTTTAGAAAAATACCTTTCGGTTTCATTTCCATGTCGTCATTTCCATGGTTTCCGTGGCATACATGGTAATGACAGTTTGGACACGGAAATGACATACTCAATAAAATTACAAAAAATATTCAAATATTTTCACTTTTTATTTTAAGTTGATATAAAAGGTCATCATGGCACCTCACAAAAGTGTAAATAAAAAAACAGAAAATGAACGAAAACCATGATAGGATTTTGTCATTTCCATGTTAGTTCTGTTATTCCCGTGAAAAAAAGGAAAAAGTTAAAAATAACTAAATTGGGTGGCCCATTGGCTTAAAATGTTTAATAACGTTTCTTGAATACAGAGTAACCAAAAAATTATTAAATTTGTTTATATTAGTAAATGTCCATTTCAAGGTGCAAAATATTAATGTTTTGAAATATTGACCCGTATAGGGTTTTGGTCAATCGTCAAAATCCTTTTTGTTCATATAAATACAATTGTGTACGACTCTCCAGAATTTAAGTACACTAAACAAATGCTAATGGCGCCGTGGCTCAGTGGTTAGTGTTTTTGACTACTGAGCGGGAGCTTCGAAGTTCGAATTCTAGAAAACATCAACAAGTTTTTTCATGGTCCCACACCTAGCGAATGTATGACAAACATCCGAGAACAATAACGGTCAAGAGAAAGGTTCTCCAAAAAAAACCTACTAAAAATACTACAGACAACTCATTGGCATTCTGAGAGGATACGTTGCTTTTACTAAGCATATCTATGTTCTATGCTTAAGTAAGATTAGAGTTTGCGACCTCTGTAGAAAGGGGCAGCGATGTCCCGGATCATTTTATCTGCATTTGTTTTGCCTTCGCGGGTATTAAATGGCAGATCTTAAGAGCTGATGCGATGAGTGCTGATATCGTAAACTTTTACTTACAAGACAAGAAAATTGCAGCTAAAACTGGATTTTGTATCCTGGTAGCGTTTGAATACCCAAGTGGAATGTTTCTCGTCTCTACAAAAAAATAAAAAATAGAAGGAAAGTGGAATAAGGTGTGTTTACTTTTCACCATATTGTACGCATGTAGTCTTACGTCTTGGAAAAAAACTAAGGATTCAGGATTTCTTCCCCACATTGGGCCTTCAGTTACATAGCAAAT
This sequence comes from Blera fallax, assembly GCA_946965025.1. Lineage (NCBI taxonomy): Eukaryota > Metazoa > Arthropoda > Insecta > Diptera > Syrphidae > Blera > Blera fallax. Next base: position 26,054,045 of record OX337245.1, read on the forward strand.
GTAGGTCTCGGGAACCTTCGGAGTTGTATGAAACACTTTAAATGTTTTCATTATGAATAACAAAGCACATACATAGATATGTACGTACATGCAAGCTATACCTTTTATTGAATACTATGTATAACTCATTTATGTAGCTCTACTTACAACTACAAACGGAAAATATATACATGCGAGGATATACATATTTTCGAGCTCTAAAACATTCCCAACGAACAACTTGCCTAAAATTTAATACTCGCGCCATACGTTCTATGTCAGCAATGGCTTCGCATATAAAAACTCCACCACAGTGTGAGACCAATAACGCTTCAGGCAATATTCATTCAAAAAAAGGAGGACAGAGTTCATTTGAAATTGAAATAAAATAAGGAAATGATTTTAAGGTAACAACTGCCACCGTTTAACCCCTGCGTTAAATATCCCTTTTGCAATGTCGACGTTCAATCACCTCTCTACGAATGACTTGCTTTCGTTAATTTGGATTTCAATTACAAGATTTTAAATGATGACGATCATCATGGGTCAAAAATAAATTTCGAATACTGATTTCCTCATAATTGGCCTTCATTTTCAAGTCAAAAGAAAGACAGAGAAAACAGAAAAAAAAAAACGATTTTATGTCGAAATATTATAAAATGCACACCAAAAATTCCATTCTAACAACGTCACATCAGCCCTACGTGTGTGTACAACCAGTAGCTCCATATAATTTAAACAAAATACCGGCTCAATAATTACCTAGTTGGAACAACCTAATGATTTTAGAACGCATGGAAAAATGCAGAAGCTCTCCGAAAGAAGTGGTTACGTGTTGAATTTAAGGAGAAGAGAAGTCCGAAGGCTAATTGGTGGAGGTACCCAAACATATGCCATGGAAATTTCAAATTTTTGATATTTAATTTGACACACCGCTGCCGAGTGTGGTACACGGATGTGGATGAGTATGTATCTCATCACTTTTATTTAAATACATTGATATATTCTTTGGGGCTCGGTTATCGTGGCTTTAATAGTTTAGCAATTCTCTGATTTATCTTTTGTGGCACTGTCCTATGCATATATGTACGCATTTCAATGAAGATGTAAATTAACAACAACAATATTCGTATATTGGAAGTCAAAAAAGGGTCTTAAATTTGGTCAAATCAATCGTATGTTAGCCAAATCGGTAAGAGGTACAATATCAGGTGAATAGGTAGGTAGGTAGATGGGTGCCTTGTGACATAAGAGTCACTGCTCACTTAGACCAGGTAGGTCCATTGTGCTCAATCATTTAACCCTGGAAACATTGTGTAACCGCTGTTAGAACCACCACCCAGATAATGATAAGAATCTCAGGATCTTCTTCAGCTCTACATTACCTAAGTCCTCCAATTCCGAAAAGAAGTAACTTCCGAGAGTCCTCATTTTTATGACGGATAGGGCAGGAGAATCACACAGCAAATGACGAACAGATTCAATTTCTTCTTCGTCCCTGCAACTTCTGCAAAAGTCGTTATGTAGCACACCGAGTCGTTCTGAAGTAACGGCGATAGCACAGTGTCCCGTTATTATGCTGGAAACAACCCGTGCCTTGTAACGACTTAGTTTTACCAGAGAGGTTGATCTCTTCTTGCTGAAGGCCGGCCATAGCGCCATGGCCGTTGCGCATGTTTCCAGATGAGCCCAGCGTCTCTTTGCTCGACCGATGGCTTAATCTTCTATCTTTTTCCGTAAGAAACTGATTGGGGTTACAACAAAAGGGAGGGCCCGCGATAAGTGCAGCGCCGACCCTTTCCTAGCAAGCTCATCAGCCTTTTCATTTTCTTCGATATCCATATGCCCTGGTACCCAGCAGAGGTTCACCGCATTGGCTCCAGATATCTCGTTTAGGAGTGACTTGCGGATTCCCACAAGCCTCGACCTGATTACCGCGTAGTGCAGAGCCTTAACGGCTGTCTGGCTGTCTATACAGACAGTGATTGTTTTGCCAACGATATTACTCTCACGAATAAGTTCAGCAGCCTGAATGATGGCAGTGACTTCGCCCTGAAAAACGCTGCAGTCGTCTTGAATTCTAAAGGAGTGGTTTATTCATAGGGCTTTACAATAAACTCCGGCTCCCGTGCCAATCACCACCTTAGAACCAGCGGTATTCTTCCAGTACTCTCTGTCAGGAATTCTTGTAGCGAATCTCCTTTCAAAAGCTAATATCGGGCTCATGTGATCAGTTTCAGTTGACCTGTTGGTAGTCTCCCATCGAGACAAAATGGAGGCATGGCCGTAGAGGCTCTATGACCATAATCGACCTTCTATCAGTCTTACCGCGGTTTTGGCAGCCAGACTGCTACAGTATAGATTAAGCGAAATGAAACTAAGCATGGTTTCCATTGCCGCTGTCGGTGTTGTTCTCATTGATCCCATGACTCCGATACACGCTGCGCTCTGGATTTTGGTAAGGTTTGAGAACTGGTATTGCTTCTCAAGTACCGTCCACGATACTAATATACCATATGTGAGAATGGGTCTTACCACCCCCGTGTATATCCAGTACACCACACCTGGTTTAAACCTCCACGTATTACTGAAAGCCTTTTTGCAAGAATAGATAGCTACGCTTGCTTTTTTGATGCGTTCGGTAATGTTATCCTTCCAAATTAGTTTCAGGTGAATATTTAACACAAAAAATGAGAAGACACGCCGGGATTGTTGCCATTCGGGCAGACAACGGTGATCTTTAAATACAGCCCGATAGTTCGTTCATAATCTTCGCGTCTATTTGGAGGCTTCTGGTGGTGATGGTTCGCCTGTTTCGAAAAGTAAAAACTTTTCAACACATTAGGACAGCCAGAAGAGCCTGGTTAACAAGTGCAACATCGTATTCAGCGGGACACTGGAACGTCGATGAAGCCAGTTGCAAGGAACGTTAATACATTCAAGTGAATGAGAAACTAATTCGCTGTGTCGTTCATGGAAACCTCCGATATAAGCCTTTTGCCATGAGAAATGGCTTGTCTATTTCGTAGGAATAAGCAGCATGTGCATTGAGGAATGCGGCTCCTCACCAAATTGAATTGAGAGAATCCGCACCTCGTTTGGAAGAAAAAAATTTCGAAAGCCAAAAGAAGGAAGGCCAGATAGTTGTATGCAGAGCCTACAGATAGCCTCATCTGATGCACACCAAGTTTCCTGCAAGTGAGATGGTCCCTAAAGTAATGTATAGTATGACTCGTTACTTTTCACCACAAAGTCTTCGAGTGAGTGTTGCCGGTTGCAGAAAGATTTTCCTTGTCAAGCAAGGTGGGTAGTCTCAAAGTTAACAATATTGATCAACCCGCAGTTAATAGTCATATTGAAGTCTTCTAGAGGAGCACTTCAAGCTAAAGCTTCCAGAGCAGATGAACATTTAAGTTCAAAGAATCGTTCACGTTCTCTATACGATCCCGTTTGGTTTTCCCCTTTGTTATTCATAGATCCATTGTCACTTTTACCAGAGCATCCAGCTGGTTTTTGTTCGTTCACCGAGATATATGGTGGACGTAAAAGTAACGAAATTCACATCACATTTCTGTTGCCCTGCTGGCGGTTCCACGTGTTTGTTCAAAACAAGTGTTCAAAAATTTTCAAGGCTGATATAATCACGGACCACAACGAGTGATGGCATCATCAATTACGAATCCTATCAATCAATGGATAGATCTCTGTTTAAAACGTTGATGAATTCACTGTGGGCTTTCGCATTCAACTGGTGAAAGGCTCTTTAACAAGAGATCTAGGCATCATGTTCAGGGACCTAAAATAAAGGTTAAAAGAAAGATTTTACATAGACAGCATTGACAGCGTAAAACTTATGCAGAATACGTGAAGATGGTCCAATATATCTTCGAATGTGCAGCACCTAAGATAAGATACATTTACAGCTGAAGTAATTGACGAATTTTGCTGCGGTTTTAGATTTTTTTCAGACAAGGTGCTCATAACTATCTGCCTTGTGTCAGTCGATGTCAGTCCTCCAAAGACCAATAAATAATTTGACACAAACATTACAGCGCAAAGGACTAGGGATCACTTCTAAAAAACGGAATGTTTTCATTCTAACTCAATAAGTCCTGCTCCTACGATACCCCGCTATAGATCACTTAGATGTGGTGAACGAGCAAAAAAAATGTGAAAATGACATCTCACATTAAGTGAGTGCAGGAAAAATTGGAACAGTCCTGCAGTTAGATTAAATAAACGTTGTCAATCCAAGTTGCCATTCGTCCCGCTCTTTTTGACTTCAACATTATATTCGGATGAATCATTTCAAGTAGACTTCGCTTGAACAATGCTACCAAGTCATCTAAATTTACTTCAAAAATTAGTCGTTGATCCATTAAACTTATGGACGACTTCGTGATTCTTAGGGCGCAAATAGTTGTCCATCTGTCGAAGTGATGACAAATTGCGTAGCACATAGTCTTTAAATAATGCACTAATATCATGACGTCAGTGTGTACCAAAAGTCGGCAAGGAGATCCACATTTATTAATTCCGCCAGAGAAATCGTTGCTCTGCCAGTGTAATATGTTGAATGCTGTGCACGAAAATCTTGGATAACCTTCGTATAAAATCGGGCTGGAGCACCAATAAAAGCCTGATTGGGCTCCAGAGCTTTCTCATGACAGTTATTACTCTCCGTCGTTTGTCTGACATTCCCGAGAGGTCCGTAAAAAAACTTTTTTGTGGCTTTCTTGAATTCGAACCTCGAATCTCCTATTCAGTAATCCAACGCACTATCTGAGCCACGTCATAGTCGGACAGTATAGCTTCAAAATTGAGACCGTTCGTTACCGGATCAAGGGGATGGGTTGGGATGGGTGGTTGTCCCCGCTCGCACTAAGATCAGAAGGTCCATTTTGGTGCCACAAAAGAGACAAACCGATTGCCAGCACCGCGGGACAAAAGGCAAAAAGGATACCCGCGAATTTGCATTTCGGTTTGAACCTATGCCGAAAGGTGATTCATCGTTCAGGCATTAAACCAATTTGACCCAGAGACAAAGTTTTCGATCTTGTTTAAGTCGAGGTTATCTAGATTACTACGATATTCGAAGAAGTATTCACCAAGGTTTTCCTTCTCAGAGTCGATAGGGTAGGACAAAAGTGCACAGAAGGTGGGTCATACATTTTTCCTCCTCCTCTCTCGGAAGCTGTACTACAGAAATCGTTGACGGGACCACCGAGCCTTCTGGTATGTCTGCTTATACGACAATGCCTTGTGAGGGCTCCTTATGTATTTAGGATAATTTTTTCTACTAACAGAGATAAGTGTCCTTGTTTTCTTATAACTCAGGTTTGGCCAGACTTATGTGGATAAGGACTTGAATTTCAAGTCATGAAGGCTTCGAGGGTAACGAGCTGGCTGAATGTCTGGCGAAAGGAGGTGTTTGTCGCCCACTCGTTGGTCTTGAGCCCTACTTAGGGATACTACGTAACTTTGCTCACTCCAAGATAACATAATGGGAGATGAACAGACACACTGACTGCGGGGCAAACCCTTAAGGCCTAAAGCAAGCGGAAAAGGCCAATCATTTTCTCGATCTCAACAAACTCGGCTTAAGAACCTTAAAGGAATACTTAATGGGATATTCTGCACAAAATAAAACTTTCAGATGATGATAAATATATGCCGGCTCTGGGGAGAGCAAAAAGAGACGACAGAGTAATATTTTGGCCAGGCGCGGTAAGGAAAAGGCTACGCGGGACTCTGTCAGACAAAAGGAACCTGGAATGTAAAGCTATATTTAGGTTTATTAAGAGCATCAATATAACTTTTGGTTAAATTTATCGGACAGCACAAAAGATGTGCTGCTTTAAAACCCGCTTTCTTGAAGTCAACCTTTATTAAATCGCACGATAATGAATTATCTTTCCTGAAGCATCTGCTGTGTATAATTCAACAGTAGTTGACGAGCTCAAAAATGCTTGCTATTACATCTTTATCTGAGCACTTACGAAAAGTGTCTTTTCCTTAACGAATCAATCTATTCCATTTATCTAAATATAACTTGCACAAAAGCCACTACACACTTGCATTCCCTACATACCATATGACAATGGAATGGCTATAAAGCATGTCCGTTTGTAATTCAAGGAAATGTTAACCGAACTTAATAGTCATTTTTCAAACATTAAAATTGGCAGTTAAGTTTATTCGCTGCAGGAAGCGTTAACCCATTCAGTATCACATTTCATTATATCACAAAATAAATTTCACACATCCCCAGAGGTGGGCGTTCAACTCTTTAGCCTAATGTGGTTTGCCCATTTTCCCTTGGTTCTGTTTTTTTTTTTTTGAGAAAGGTATGCAGAAGAAAGGAAAACCTCAAAAAAATAAGAGGAAAAAAAACGAGAAGGATAACAATGCATTGTGTGTTACCTGGAGTTCACAGAAATGCTTAGAAGCATACGCTGAATATGCAGGACACTGACAGGATGTCGAAGTGGTACAGATAAGATGTCGTATATAGTGTTGTACGTACACATATATACCGGTACATATTTCATTTTAAACACAATTTAACCACAGATGAAATGTTGCAACAATCACTACCCTTCTGGATATTTTTAAAGGCCCTACCTACCCTTATGTTCACGCAGACGATAACAATTGCCCTTGAATTTTTTGTTTGAATGAAGTTACTGTTTGAAAAAGCGTTTCTTTTTATGAATTGTTAAATAATCAAAATGTCCTTGCCTCTGGCTAAATATCGTATAGTTACAAGGGGTTGAAGACTAACACAGTTTCGTTGAGATTTTCGAATGTGACTCTCCACGAGTTTCTATCAAAGAGCACAGCAGGATATTTTAATAGCCAATGAATTGAAAATGCAAATAGTTTCCATAGAATTATTGTTGCAGTTTGTGTTCTGCAATAAAAATGGCGGATAGCTTTTGAAAATTAAGGCAATAGTTGCACTCAAATAATAATGAAGTGGGTATGGTCCATTGACATTTATACTACTTCATTACATCATTACATAGAGGGGCGAGGCTATCCAGGGCATGTGAGGATCGATTTCAGAATGCAATTCTCTCCAGAGTGCATGCATTAGGTGTGCATTATTCTTGACCTTCCTGTGATATTTTGATCGAAATTATATTGGCGTCTTTCAATTTGTCTCTACATCTATGTACGTCCGGGAAAACCACCATCGGGATAAGATGAAGAAGAGAAAGGATCTTGTTACTTAGGACACTTGGACATCAGGAAACTGTAGTAATTCACTATTCCGAAAACTCAAAGAGATTCTATACAAGACCCTAACCATTCCAGTTCTGCTTTATGACAATGAATCATGGACCCTGTCAAAAGCGGATAAAGATGTCCTCGGTCGTTTAGAAAGAATTGTTCTTCGTGAGATATTCAGTCCCGTTTGCAAGACTCTGTCGAAGGCGGAGGAAGATATGCTCGCTCGTTTCGAAAGAAAAATTCGTTCTGAGATAGTCAGTCCTATTTGCGTCGACGGGCTCTCGAGGAGAAGATTCAAAGGCGAAGTTTACAAGCTGTAAGGCGAATGGACAACAGTGTCTTCGTATTTACAACGGATGGACAAGGAAGTAGAAAACCACATCGCCGAATGTGACACTCATAAGGAGAAGGGGACCAATTAGCTAAGGACCGGGTTTTCTGGAGAGGTTGGTTTAGACCCAGGTTCAGCTGTAAATGTGGCGTACGTAAGTAAGTAAATAAAAGTGTGCGATGAATCTTATCCAACACTTTATCATAAAATTAATACAAATGAATGAAGTATGAATGAGAATTGAAGACTTTGAGCAAAAGGAAGTACTTAAAGTATTCTCAAAGCGGAAATTCACGTTATAAAGTATGTCCCAATAATTGTTGTTATGTCCCCATTGTTTTATCAATAAAAGTAATAATATTTTCGTTTCTATGTAACGAACAAATATTTTGATTACGAATTAATGAAAATATTGGACAAATGCGACCCACGGCTCCGCTGCTCTTCTGATAAAGTTTTCGATGACATCATTTCATAATTGTGGCTCAATAGTGGCAATAACACGTTGGATCTTCGCCTTAAACTCAGAGGTTGTTGGGCTTATTGACATTTAAGAGCGATTTCAGAAACCTCAAAGAAAAGAAGTCGCAGGGCGTCAAAAATGCGATCTTTTTGGTCACTTCTTCTTAAAATTTTTTGACAATAAGTGACCTGAGAATGTTCAACTCTTTCGCACGTAGTGTGACAGGCTAATCCGTCCTGCTGAAACCACATGTCATCAAAATTAAAATCAAACAATTTGGGCTAAAAAAATCTGTTCTGTAACTTAAACCATTCGCTGTTGTCAGCGAAATGCGGCCCAATTACTTCACCAGTCCAAAAACGAGACCAAATAGTGAGACGTGATGAATAAGTTTGCTCTTGAATATGTGCAGGCAATAGCTGCAAGATGCTTCTTGAAACTTCTAATTCCTTTGAACGATGATGAAAAACTGCCCGCTGATATAAAAACAATATTAGGCGATTACAAGCCACGAATACAAATATATACGATTGTGCGCGTGGATGCACGGTGCTTGGTCTCTTTAAAAGGACCGCGTGTAGTCGCATAAATAGCGGAAGCCCTGTACTGCTTGCAAAGCAGAGGTCATATACTAAACGGATTCCTAAAGACAGATTCCCCTGGATCAAACGTACGGCGCCAAGCTGAGCGGAGAGGCATCTTTGCTAGTTCTATTGGAGATTATAACAGAAGGGCATGAGACCCCGAGTTCGGTCACAAGCATACACATACCGAGTGGCCCTGTATAGGAGCTCTACGAACAAAGCAGAAGAGCCGAAGACCGATTTCTCAGAAGGATAAAGAATGAGTATAAGCAGCGTCTAATCAAGGAAACAGATAGAAGTTATGGAAAAAAATGGTTTTCAGGAGAATTACCAAAGAGTAAAAAGACTGTGGCAAGGATATAAAGCATAAACAGATAAAGAAACCTAGCAGTAGAACCGCAGCAAAGGATAAGGAAAAACCACTTCTGCTGACTGTATAAGGGCGACGCTGTCAGGTAGAAGGGACCAAGCGACCTGGACACTGACAACTAACATTTCCGTGCACTAGACCTGGACGAAGTTAAGAAAGCAATATCTTAAACTAAGTCCAACAAAGCTTAAGGAGCTGGCGGTCTATTTTTCGAGAGTCTCGGTATTTTAAGGAAGGAATTTTTCTACCCAGGTTCCATTATATTAAAGTAAGAATTAGTCTTACCACCCGCTGTTTCTTTGGCATATGAAATCAAGGGAGTAGCACAGGCTCCACCCAAATTTTAAGTATTCCAGTCCTGCGGCATATAGCAAATGCGTGGACATAAAGGTAGAATGGATAAGGATGCCCTCGGTGGTTTTGAGAAAACAACACTTCTGGTAACCTTAGCTTCCGCATAGTAATCGCCTGTGTAGAAGAAGGGCAGTGACATTGACCTATCAACGTCTAAGATCTGGGACCTGTAGAACAAAAAAGTATCTTCAAATATAGACCATATAATTTACCCAACATTTAAAAGCCTAGTATCTGAAATATTTTATGTAGAAAAAGCATCCATTTTAAGTATTCCAGTCCTGCGGCATATAGCAAATGCGTGGACATAAAGGTAGAATGGATAAGGATGCCCTCGGTGGTTTTGACAGAACAACACTTCGGGTAACCTTAGCTTCCGCCTAGTAATCGCCTGTGTAGAAGAAGGGCAGTGACATTGACCTATCAACGTCTAAGATCTGGGACCTGTAGAACAAAAAAGTATCTTCAAATATAGACCGTATAATTTACCCAACATCTAAAAGTCTAGTATCTGAAATATTTTATGTAGAAAAATCATCCTTAGCAGTTGGTCTGCACGCACTGGCCTTTACAGTTGATAGTGTTATGGCGTGCTCTATGTTCAATGACATTCCTGAGAAAAATATCGCTTGCATTAGAATCCGCCCAAGTACTTTTTGAGTCCTGTTGACATAAACAAGTAGAAATCACGCAGGCCATTCTAATCTATATTCCTTGGTCTTATCTTACTTTTTACCCACCACGTACAATGCTTACCTTCGTGATTTGACTCACATCTGCAAACCAATTAAACCAATTCAACGCCTCTCGCTTGTTTGTACTTTCATAGATACTTTGTAAGTAACATGCTATTAGTGCAAATATAAGCTGAAGTACAAGTATACGATGAATGGAATGATTCATGAGCGCCCTTGCATCCAGCTACCGAAGAGGAACAAATTAGCTACTGCATTTCACCGACAACCGCATAACACGCGTCGTCATTGCAATAAGTGCCTTGGCGCGATAATTCCACGCTACAGCACAAACACACACACACATTCTATGGCTTGGCACAGTGCTTCAGTTTAATAAGTAAGAGATACTTGAAGCGTTTTCGAGACTCAATGTAGAAAAACAAGTTGTACCATCTGTCGGTTGGTTAGGGAGCCTCTGCGTATTACAATCTTCCATATCTTACACTTTGATCCATTGCCTGATCGTTTATTTTTCGTCTTGTTGCGTTCATCCTTCTTCCATGGCGAATTCCGCGTTCGCGTCCAGAATCATTCTTAGATTTGGTGGTACTCATGGGTGAACATGAAGCCAGCTTATCGGAGGAAAAAGGAAGACGAACGCTGGAGGTAGGTCTTTTTTTTTTAGTTTTGTACTTGAACGTTCCTTTAATGATTATAGCGTTCGACTGTCGGTTCTGTGCGTTACTTGCTTGAAATGAAGTAGCACCACATAAGCTTGGTAAACTGTGGGCGCGCACGAGCGCGTCTAAAAGCCCATTAGCTGTAAATTGTTGATAGCGATGAAATTTACACAGCGTGCCTGCTAATTTCGTACATAGTTCAATCGTTTTCGTTGTGTTTGCTTTTGAATGTTTCCTCGGAAGGACATTTAGTAGGAATTTGCTTATAAACAGGAAAAAAAAGACAAACACATACGCCTTTCGAAGAGAGGGATTTGCTGGCAAATTTAATTGATTTCATCGAAAGGAGTTTTAAGTGCGCACTTTGGTCTTTAATGATGAGGCTTATGGGTACCACGAACGTGACACCATTTGAAGTTTTTATTGCGATTAGATATGTCATAGTGGTAAAGGCTACTTGAATGGTTTCTAAAACATTTGACAAGAAAGTCGTTCGGTAACATTTTACATGAATTAGTAAGTGGACTGGGCGGATACTTTATGGGTATGTTGTACGGATGTTTATAATTAATGGGAGGGGAGTTGCGTCTTTTCCTGTCTCCTGCAAACTTTTTTGTCTGGCAAAAATTCTATGCACTCATGTGCAACGCTATCCAATTGGTAGCGAATTCGTTTACAAAAAATTCAGTGAAGTACATAAGGTTGATATTATAATTATAACTTACATAACAGGGACTATGAGAACCTGACCCACAGCAGCAATGGAAGTGATATTGAAACTCACCCGCCTACATTCATTGCTAAAAAGAATCGACAAAGAAAGATAATCGAAGAGGGAGTTGGGAAAGTAAAATGCATCGCACACAGGTAGCTAGAAACATTTTCCAAATCAGTCCCCTTTTGTATTGGCCCGGAGAAAATATGGTGGAGAGATACTGCCTCGAGAGGAAAATAAAGTTGAGTAGCAAAAGAGAATGGAGTAGTGAAGCCAGGATGATAGACTGACGGATCGAAGACATCCACAGGAACTAGAACAGTTGTACACGGGCCCAGAATTAAGTAATCGGAACCCATGGGATCATATCCCAGTATCTTCCAAGCGGAAATCCACCCAATCGAAAGATGCGCCCAATATTACCTCGATGGAAAGCATCGCACCGTAAAACATTACGATACTGTCGGGTAGCCAAAGCGCAATCAAGACTCTGAGCCTATGAAATCAAGTCTATACTGGTGTGGGAGTGACTGGCCAAAATAAACCCACCGAAATATTGTCTAAGCAGTAGCAAGAACCGGCTGCGCATCCTTTCAAGCTTCCTAACAGGTCACTGTAGACTTAAGGAACAATTCATGATAGTTATTACTCTCGGACGTTTGTCAAAGATTTGGACAAGAGATGGAACTATTGTTTGGTGTTTTCTAGGATTCGAATGTAGAACCTCCTGCTCAGCGATCCAACGCATTAACCACTTAAGCCATGGCGCCTACGTTCATTGTTCACTGCATGGATGAATTTTAACTTTTTGGCTTAAAATTAGGGCTTGGATTTTCATCACCTCTTACAACGGACATGCTTTCACTCGAGTATATTCTTACTCTAACCCTGGAGGGGGCATTGCAATGGCACAGATAATTTGATAGCCGAGCAGCAATAAAATCGTTAGAATTAGTCTCACTGAATACAGTAACAGCTCTAAATAGCCGATTGTTTCTTATAACGATGTCGCATTAGTGCAATTTTCATCTCTGTTGGGTACCAAGACAGTGATATTCCGGATTTACCGATCTCTTCTTGTAAACTCAAATTTAATCTGAGAACAAATCTTACGTGGGCGAGTGGATGTCTAGCGGCAAAACAGATTTGGCCAAAGGTGGATCTAAATGCAATGCCACATAACCTTGATCAAGTTAGTTTAACAGGTAGGCACTGAAATTTCTCCATGATCCATGCGGTATCACAATAGACCTGCCTTTGGCCTAAGTGTGGTGGCAATAGCTGGTAGATTTTGTTAAAAACCTAACCTTGGCATGACGTCTTGACATTTCGGCACGTGAGCGAACGTGTTATGACAATCCTCCTCATGGCTAAAGCCAACATTAGCCTAATATGCGAGCATCCCACTAATGGGTATTTTTACAAGTTCCTTCTCTACAACTTATGAGTAATGTCCTAAATATGACGTCAAAATCGTCGTAAAACTTCGAAGCTTGCGAACTTTTTCAGCAAAGTATTCCTAAGAAGCATCCCATATTTATTGATGAAAATAATAACATCTGTTATATAAATATGTATGTGTGTATTAATCTCGTGAACCTTAATTGGGACTCCCCTTAGAAGTGAAAATTTAGCCATGAGCTCAGGGGCTAATGTATAAAATTGATCTTTGGCGATATAAATACATTCAGCGTTGGGTCATGTAATATTTCGGTGGGTAAATATAAGGTGTCATTATATTTATCACAGAAGGTATATACCGAAAACATGTTCGACAGATTGTACAAGTATAATAGATACCCAACCAATTGCATACGCAACTAAAAGCATCTGGAAAAAGATTCATAAAATTAGGTCAAGAGAAGCACTGAACTAAAACGTAGCAATATCTCCTCGATTATTATAATGTGAAACCGAGTTCGCTCTAATTTTCTTGCGTATTTATAAACGCAATTCCTGATTGTTACGTATCGATAGTCTACATTTTGGACAGAAGTCTAAAATTTGCCTAACAATCAACCCATTTTACACTATAAATTCCAAAGAGAATGTCAATCATTTTCTTACAAGTCACCGATATCTATCAATTAAACATCGAAATATCTAACACTGACCATAATTCGCTTGAAAAGAAAAACAAACCAATGTCACTTCAAAACAATATTGACAAATACCACAAAAGAAAGCCCACAGAATAGCCAAATGTGTCACTCGCTGAGATAACCCAACGCAAGCTCAATAAAAGAAATAAAAATAAAATTTAAATTGTAATCAATTAAACTAATCCCTTTTAATCGCATTATCTCTACGAGCACACAATGCAGTATATCAAATATCACAAGTCACCTTCTTGCCTGCCTGGTCGCTTTGCGTAATGACATACCTTACTTATGGTAGAGGTATAAATATGGACAATTGTCGCAAGCTAAGTTGTCGAAGACATGCCAAAGACGCACGGCACAACAGGAACGCCCCACCCCAACCAAAATGCGGTACATGCCCCGAAAATGACAACACAATAGAATGTAAATTTCACTCCACATGATTTGAATAGAACGCAGGCAGCTAATAGATTGGAGCATGTATCGATCCAATTCAAGGCAATACAGAAACAAGACCAGAAAAAAAAAACCGACACCAAGATGGTGACTGGGGAATTCCACTTGACTTCTTTGAAGATGTCCAATTAACGAGCTAACATCTAACAGTAAGGTACTCAGTGCAACCCTCAACTCAACCACCAAGTCAAGCTGCCAAACGGCTTAATCTCTTAATCCTTGCGCTAAATGTTTATCAGTTGCCGGTACTTATCAAATCTCGTGGATTTGTGGGGATGAAAATCCGATTTCGATACAACTACCGGAGTTGTCAACAGGCATAATGTGGGATTAAAAAGGACACCATGCTGAGGCTGCTGGTGGACTGTGGTGCGTGTCATGGTAGAGGAATTATTTTCTGATCAATTTCCGCCGCGGCTTTAATAGATGCGTACGTATCTATAATACTCGTACTTGTCGTAGCTTGCAGGCGACCATATTAGGCTCACAATAAAAGCCAAGTTGGTGAATGAAGTTGTACGCAGTCGAAAATATGACATTGAATGTATTGAGAATGTTATGTCAAATTAATGTCGTGCCATTTGAAATCTACATCCCGATAATGAGGTGTACCACTGAGTTGATTTCATATTTGATGGCAGTGTAACCAAAAAAGGTGGTGAGCGTTGGAAAAGGGAAAGCATGCACTGGCTTTCAGCTAATGCAGTGCAGCGAAAATGCTGTAAGAGTTTTAGACAGCTTAGAGGAAGCGTTTTAATTAACTCTTCGAGTTACCCATAAAAACATCTCGGAAACTTTTTGGTAGAATGCAATAATGAAAATAGAATTGAACTTTTGGGAAGGTCAAACAAAGGGTAGGTAATGGTCCACTAAATCCAAATGTCTTGTAAACCTTGGGCCGTCTGTTATGTGATTAGTATTTCTACGGTGGGAATATTAATTATTTATTTATATTTGGCGCAACAGACCGTGTTTAGCTAAGGATCCGAATGTTTGTCAGAGACGCGAGAAGTGGAATAGTTTTTGGTGTTTTCTGGAATTCGAATCTCGAACCTGCCACACTAACCACTAAGCCATGGCACCTACGGAATCACTAGTGCGCTTGAAAAACTGACAAACACATATATGTATATATGTACAGTCGAATTCGGATAATGTCACATCAAAGGGACAGCAAAAAAAATGTGACTTTAACCGGGCTGTGACTTTATCCGATATTGCATACAAAAATTGTAAAAATGAGAAAGATACTAATACAATAGTTTTATACTTTTAAAAACATGTTTTAAATCAAACCGGAGGAAACTGAAAACAAAAACTTAAAAATATGTATTAATTGCATGGTAATAAACATCCTTACAAAAAAAGAAAAAAGGAATAGTAACAGTAATAAAAAAGAGAAACGATTAAAACCCAAGTTCAATGCCTTACACAGTGTAACAATTAAGGCAATTTCAGGAAAAAAATATGCGCATATGTACTTATGTACATATGTAGGTGCCATATTTTTGATGTGAAGATGGATCTGCGAGATGTGAGAAAGGTTTTCTGCCAATACAAATTGTACACAAAACACAACTGACTTCTTTGCTTCTTTGACAATCTATAAAAATTTGTCCTTCGCCACAAAGAAAAGGCTTTAGTGAGTACCCGCACCACCTAGACGGTGAAGGCAACCCCAGCATTCGCTTCGGATCTGTTTTCAAATACTTCCAACACTAAGGTGAATTAAGCCTAAAGCGAGAAGTTTCGATTTCACTTTGACAGTACACTTTGATCGCCAGTATTCTGACCGCATTATTATTCAGATCCTTTAAATTCAATAGTTTCTTGACCGGTTATGTCCAAAAATATTTTGATAGCCAAAAATGATTAGTTTTTCTGTGCTTTTTAATGGGTTTTCTTATAATTTTTATTATAATTCTATAATTTTACATTTTCTTTGACTTCACCCATAACCTGCGAGTATAATCAGCTAAATACAGAAACCAAACCCCAATGAAACTACTAATGACCGTATTCATTATATTTAATCATTGATTAGTTCAACGCTTTCTATACTTATTTGAGTTTGCAACTCCCAAATGACTTTTATAATAATGAATAGGAATATACATTTTTCTTGTTTTACCCCTTGTTAAATAAAGGTCATCTATAATTTTGGCCTAAAATCTGACAGCTCTGCGAATTTTAAGTTAAATAAATAATGTTGTATAGGCATTAAAATTTGATCTCCTTAATGTATGCTAAACATTACCGCTTTGATAACTACTCGTACACTGTGGTGGGGGTCAATCTCATAATCAAACTTGAAATTCGCGATGTGAATTAATATTTCTTTTTACTCCATTTGAGTGAATTCATGGAATTCACCTAGTGCTACTTCTATGGTTTCTGTTTTTTAGCGAAATTTTTTTGGGCCCGGAATCTCACTTCTTTATAACCGTGAAGAAATTTGATCTGCTCCTTGATAGCAAAACTTGTTTCAATTATTTAAACACCACGAGGATGACTTTAGTTTTTGGGAATGATTGACGGTTACAGGTTCGTTGAATATTTTGTTTGCATTTGCTGCTTTTCATTGTAATTAAGGGCAGATTAAGAGAAAGAAAAAAATGAAAGGAAAATACTGCTGCCTAAGCGACAACCTTTATTATGTTCTTAATGGGTGTACCTGTATCTATGCGATAGTTTTGTGAAATATCACTTATGTATTCAGGGAAAATTGCTTATACTACTCAGAGTGTCAGAAGACTGACTGGCATTATGGAAATTGTAAAAATGTTATGGAAGTAAAACAATCTAGTTATTCAGAAGAATTCAAATAATTGACAATGCTCTGTAATATTGGTTTGTAATGATGGGGTACTGCCAAGCCTGCTAAGGTAGTTATTTGAATAAAATTAGTTTCTATAGTTTGAAGGTGTAACAAGCAACAATCAGCAATCATTAAAAAATACTAAACGGTGAAGTTTTGAAAGCAATTTCGAAAGTAAACCAACAGATGGCTTATATTTATAATATTTTTTTCTGAGTAAGTTTAATCTGCCTTATTAAATGTTTTTTTTTTTTTTAAATATGAGCTCTAAGTTCAAGCGGCTGCAAGCCTTGAAGCGGATTACTGATACCTGGACAGATAGGTGGACAACTAGAGTGTTGAATACACTAGTTGCCCAATTTACCATTTTTCTTCAGAACATTGAAATTGGAAATAAAACAGAAAATTCACAGACTGATCGAACTTTTGTTTATTTCTATTTTTTTAAAGAAAGGCGACGACAAACAAGGACACATTAAGCTGTAAATTTTGCTTCTGTGCAGGAATATTGCTGTAAAGTACTTGGTTAAGCTTGACAAGCATGCTACCCAAAGTCTACTTGTCAGCCTTCATTGATTGTCCAGTGATGGTCCGCTTCGCAAGACTAGCCGACCTTAACCACATGATTGGTAATCCAACGTCAATGTAACTGCATTGTAAATGCATTGCTTTTCTTAAAATCAAACGAGAACATAAAATGTCCTTCGTTCGAACTTTTTGTAGATATTTTCGACCAATACAGAGGCCCCACAATATTCTTCTAAATTAAAATATTTTCAAAGAAAATCGTTATACAGTTTCATACGTTAAATACCTTCCAGGACACCCATTATCAGTGATGTATGTATTCAACTTCTTAATTTATCAGCCGGGAATGAATTAGAAACATGAACATATACATACATGTACATGTATGTATTTAAAAAAATCTCCCATCAACAGATGCGAATTCAGCATTGTTCCTCAACCAAAATATGTAAGTTTAGGAACCTCGGTTAAAGCTGATTTATTTCACTAAGAAGAGAAATTACAACTCAGAGAACTAAATTTAAAGCATTAAGAAGTGAGAAGAAAAAAAGAATCTCCTTCTGCGCGGTTCATCTAACTGGATGCAAGTAAACTCAAAAGGAATAACAAAAAACCTGTATAAGAACTAAAGGCTGAACCTATGTACACACGTACATGTTTCTTTTCTTACAAACTACGAGACTCGTCGTCGTTGCACAGCCGGTCAACCTCCCCACAGTGCCCTGCCCTCTTTCCATTCTGGGTCAGACAGTGTGCGCATGCCAGGGCGACCAACTGATTTTTATCGCAGTAAAGGAATTAAGGTTCCGTTAGACCACATTTTACAACTTTATATGTAGGTACCTACTTCTTATTTGGCGAAGAGCAACCACTTTATTTTGTAGGTGCGAAAATGTTTAACGTTGAATGTTTTATTTATACTTGAGGAATGTATGTATGTCAATCGTAGTCATGTCACAATAATTTTGGTTAATTTTTCAGTGATTATGGTAAGTTAAAGATAATAGTTTGTTAATTGCTGGATGATTGCTATTTACTCGCATCATATTCATCATCGTCAATGAAAATTAGAAGCGGGAGCGCGTAGGTTGGTAAAACATGTCTGAGCATAAATTGGCAGACAAACTGGAATCTCCATATAGTACTAGTTCTGGGTGGGTTTGTTGGTAATGTTGTACGATGATACTAGTGATGGTGTTGTGCATAGGAATTTGGCCTAATTTAGATGAAATCTGGGTACTTTGTTGCTCACTTGCCGATAGCAAAATAAAGATAGGAAACTTATTGCACAGTAAGCAGTTAATAATAAAAGTTAAATAGATTCCTGATTCATTAAATGGAAATTATTGGTATTAAAATTTATAAAAGAGATTTGCAAGTTTCTGCGTCAACTCTTTTGTTTAGCGGAGGTAAAGCATGTTTTTTTGCTTAGATAGAACTTACGGTATGGAAAGCTGTCGAACTGAGCTGTCATTATCACTCTTTTTGAGACTTATGTTCAATATAGTCTGGCATATGATCATGAATAAACTCGCGGTTGAACAAAGCTATCAAATTATTAAAATAATTGCCATAATTGCTCATCTGCCAGAAATCTGTTCCAGATAATTATGTGTATCGTAAATTATTTTTTAAAATAGAAATAAATTTTGAGCTTAGCTTTGTGCTATTTTTAATACAAAGTTCTATAAAAGAAACACAATTTACAAGTACTCTTATCCTTCTCCATTAACTTGTGAATTCCGCAGTAGGTCCCTATATCTCAAACTAATTTCTTTTATTGTTTTGATGAAAAAGGACTGCTCCTAGATAGAAGGGGATTATAATATGTCCAAATTGTGAGGCAGGTTCATTACTTCAACAAAGTTGCAACGAAACTTCACTATTGAAATTTATCCGCTTAGTTAATAAAAACTGTTTACACACGTTCATTATCATTATCATTATTTTCAACATTGCTCAAAATCATCTTCAATATATTACCAGAAGTTAAAATCAAGTTTGAGCATATCTATGAATTTTGTAACTTAACTCTCGTGTTTAAGTATCTCATCCTAGTTCGAATTATTGCAATTTTTCAATTTATAGTATAGCTGATGATAAGGCTGAATATTCTATAATACTCTCTGTCGTAACCCAGTTTTGACTCGTCAGTTTAGAGACGTTCCGTTTTGCAATCGCTTTCCAACACAAGAAAGTGGTTGGAGTTCAACTTTCACTGCACTGATTAGTTGTACCTTAAGTGGTAGTATTCTGTAGAATTTAACATGTTTTTATACAAATCAAAATACTTGGCGCAACAGACGTATGTGGTCCAGGGCCTAGCTTCTCGCGACCATTCGCGTTGTGCGTGTTATATTTTTCACACAAATAGAACGGACCTACAGTTAAGAGCAGATATGGCTCTTAAAATTAAAAAGCTTTCTCTTGATTGTTATTACTCTCGAACGTTTGTCAGACCTTCGCAAGTGGTAGGGCCATGAAAAAACTTTTTGCTGATCTCGGGGATTCGAACCTCGAACCTGTCGCTCAGTAACCCAACGCACTAACCACGCACTGAGCCACGGCACCCACATTATATGCCCATAACATCTTAAACGGAGTTCTTGAAGTTTTTTGGACATCGCATCGGTTCAATCCCACAACTTCCTCGTACAATTGCACTTTATCAAGTCTATTGATTCCTTAGCATGCACATTTTAGCTACATATAGCCTTTGCTCTTGCTTTTTATGAGCTGGCTCGTTTACGAAGGAGAACATGAGCGCTGGTCTGAATAAAGATTTCCCCTTTAGCGGAAGTGATATTTTCTTGTTTGATGCGAATTCGTGGCCCATTCGTTGGGGGTACGGACTATAACATTTCTTGGGAACTCCTTATTTGACAGCTCTTTGTAGAACTCCAGACACCGGGTCCTTTTTTTGGTTAACAAAACGCCACTTGTGTACCGTTTATACTATCTTGTGCCGAGTACTGGGCTTTCTGAGGCTGAGCAAATTTTGCGTTATTTCGAAAGAAAAACCATTTTGTGTATCATGTGTGATGCCGCAAACTCTTTAAGCTACAATTAAATACAGATGCGGTCAAAATGCCAATTCGAATGGACTGCATATGGTATGATATTTACAACAAGAGAGTTTTTGAAACCCCCGCGCCTGAGGCATCTATAATGCCAAACTGAATTCAATTATCTAAATCAGGACCATCAAAATGTCACTATTCACAAATGTTCTCATAAAAATTTAAAATAAGAGCAACTGAAACATTACCTCCAATCCTAATTGTTCCATGACTATAACTACATATGTAATAACCTTAATGTTATGCCATCATTTCCAGCCGACATTTGCATTTTCCACGCCATTTTCACACCTAACATTACGGTCACATGAATTTTCATCACAACGATTAAGCTTGAATTCCAGTCGGTAAAAAATTTGCAAGTGCAGCTCGCATTTAATGCAAATTAAATACAACATAAGCAGCTAACTCCACCAAGATCCCGCTCAAATTGAACTCATTTACACCAACGTTAAATTTTCCCAAATGCTAAAAAGACAATTCATTAGATATCAATTCAAGATTAAGCTCCAACCAAAGTCTAGAGCCAAAAACAGGTACAAAAAAAATACAGCAAAAAATGTAACCACTCTTTATCCAGAAGGTGTGCCCAAGCACATAAAAGACACTCCATTCAGCTCTCCATATATACACACATATTGTCAATTTAATCTAATCAGAAGTTGTACGCAATTGAAAAGCGAAGAAATACGAATCAGCTCTTTAATGGTCTAAAAAGCGGGACGACCACAACGTAACCAACCACCAACTAATCGAAAGATGATGATGGCGTTGATGGTGCCGGTTTCAAGTACGCACCATCGGTCCGCAGCAATTGAAAAACAAGATACCTATGCGGTCTTCAACACTGGCGTAGGTGGCACTCGACGCGTTCTGCTCTTTTATAAGCTTTCAACTGAGAAGAAGAAAAATCAAAATTAAATATTCATTTCTGTTTTTTTCTGAAGAACACGCGATCAGGTTAGCCATAATAATTGTCCACAGACAATTGAAATAGATACAGGCAATCCACCCCGAACGAATTTCCAATTGGTGGGTCGCCCTCCTTCGCGTAAGCTCTTCAAGCGCTCATGAATTGTTCGTTTCGCAAATGTTGGACGCTGCCGCCACCGCTGCCGCCACAGCGCAACCGTGCCGTTGGTCTATGAGCACTTATCTGGAGTGGCCATTGATAGCCTCCAAAATTTGAAGAAAGTGAGAAGACAAATAACATTACCAACGGATATACAAGTATATGAATAAACGTTATCACTGGACAGAGATCAATCATCGGACCAATACAATACTCGTACAAAACACAAAACAGCGTCAATATACTCGTACGTATGTAAATTGATAGTTCATTCACTTCTGCCATCACGAGAGTGACAATAGTTTAGCATTACAATAACAAAAGGAAAGTCTGCAAGTACTTGACAAATATTGATTGTATCATCTGATGCTGTGATCGTCGGCTAAAAATCCCCTGCCGAGATGTCATGTCATGTCAGATACAAAATAGAATGCTATCTTTCAATCTTAATCCCTAATAATTCATTTAAGAAATCGAGTGACATTCTTGAAACCCATTCATAGATACTTTTTTCGGCGGTCAGGCTGGCTGTATCGAATATCAACTATCATCTCAGGATCACCTGAGTGTGCTTTGGAAAAATTTTCAAATGTGTTTGATGTTATACTCTATTGTTGGGCAATGTGAAAGCTTACGGCCGGTCGGTCAGGCTAGCTAGCGGATGAATGTGGTTTATGAAAACCACAAAATGAAATGAATTTCGACGTGAAAGGCAGGTACGGATCGTTTAAAATTATTTCTCTTGAACAAAAGCAATTGGCATGATGTGCTGTACCAATTGAAAAGGTTTCAATTTCACAAAGGGGCTCCTCAATAAAACTATTAGCTGCTTTCTTTTAGATGGGTACACTCTCTGCCAAAGTAGAATGTCATTGAGAATTCGCATGATATAGGCACTATACTCGTACAATGATACACTCACTTTTTTTTCGGTTTTTTTCTGCGAATCTATCCATAAGATCTATTATTAACACTTCAGATGTGTTTAATGAATGGCTCCTTGGTGGTCTTAAATGCTACTTAAGAATGTCTAGACTCGATCGGCAAAGTCCCACAGGCATTTCACTTTCTCAAAAGCTTAGCACAACTATCCGAAAAGCAGATTAAGTGTATGTGTGATGTATGCCTAAGCGTGCTACGTCCAGTGCCAGCCCTTGGCAAATTTGCAAGTGTCTGTCCAACACACAAAAAAAAAAAAACTACTATGAAAATGGGGCAAATTACCCTAGGCTAAGAAACCGGGGTCACAGTAATTGCTACGGTATGAACCCGTTTACTTTTACGCATCAGTTCGTAGTAAACAACATTCTTTTTTATTAATGATCTTGGCACAGAAGAACAGAACTTTTTTTTTGTTTATTTTGGTTGTACTAGGATTTTTGAGACCCAATTACAATGATTAACAGGTGGAATATAAGGGAATGCGAAGTAGTTGTGCAGATTATTTTTAAGGAAGCCATAGTGTTGCAGCGTATTTAAATATGTAGCGTAGTCGGAGACGAAGTCTAAAAACATCGAGACATAACCTGTAAAGGGTTTGCTGATATCACAGAGGTAACCGTAAAGAGAGAGTTTATTTAGAGTCACGTGGGTATGAAGTTTCGTGGTCGGGCTTAACAGAAACCCAAATAAAACTAGTTTTCCTTTCAACCTTTTATCAAGGCAGACAAAGGTCTGTAGCAACCTCAGATGCAAACTGATGCCTGCTGCTTCTACTCTTATGTTGCAGCTGGCTCAGTAGCTGGTGCGTTGGACTACTAAGCGGGGGTTCGCGGTTTGAATCTCAGAAGACACTAAAAAGTCTTTTTTACGGTCCCACCTCTCGCGAATGTCTGACAAACGTCCGATAGTCATAACTGCCAAGACAAAGCTTCTAAAAAAAAGGCTTTAGGGTATGGCTCTAAACTGTAGATCCTTTCCATTTGTGCGAAAAAATAGGCTGGCAAATCATGAATTGGCTCACGTTTGGACAACGCTATCAAATTATCCAAATATACTTTAAAAATTGGTCATCGATTTTCGATACATTGTAAATTTTATTTCCATCAGAGTAAGACATCTATTCGTATGGATAGATACCCTAATGATGCAGTGACACCAAAACATCAAAAGAATTTGCATTTTATCGTAGCTTTTAAATAAATTTGCCGATTTGTCATCGGTGGTAACAATTTGGGGTACGGCCGTCCACTACTTGGGAAATTTTTCGCAATTTGCTTGGCCTGCAGCCGTATTAGATCCAGGTGCCACAAAATCATAATTTTTGTCGTTGTGCCACTGATTGCGCTCTAGAAGTTGACCTTCTGTTTTATTGCAAATCTGCGATAAGTGATAAGGCTCATTCTGTGCTTAACGTTGTGACATATGAGGTGATGTAAAACCCTTCAGACTCCATTACAACCAGAAAAATGCTGGCTCGCGTTAAGTCAACGGTGATCATTACAGAAGGAAGACCACTAATGATTTTTTTCCATTTTTGAATGCAAGGGATCTCGGAGAGACAGATACCAATGGAAACCATTCACTTAATGAAATCACAATTGGGCATTTATCCAAAATTATTTTCATATATTAAACCTGGAACGTTTCGGGTAAAAGAAGATACGAGCATCGGACGCAAAAAACCACTCTTCACTTACTAGTCACCGGGATTTAGAATTAGAACCTTTCTGGTTGACTAAAATTCATACAAGACTGAGTGAATTCATATTTATCCCCAGTCTTTGAACTCAAATTGAGGAATATTTAAAATTCCTCAGCTTTTCTTAAACTTTTAATTTCGTCAGCATGACCCTTTCGAAAATAACTTGAAGTATCTCTCTTGGTAAATAAATCTCAAGCAAAATATCTAAGAGTTGTTCTATGGAATCAAAATCATTTGCAGGTTGTTGATCTTACAAATTCTTTTTTTTTATTCTTACATGCTGCCCTCATCTCCAAACTAGTTACTGCCTTGTTGTTGCTATACTGTCAAAGGTTATATTCAAATTGCGAACGGGCAAAAAAACGTTCAGGTTACAATATTTCATTAGCTGAATACATACATACGCATACACCACGGAATATTTTTATCTATCTATCTATTGTATAATAATACGCAGGTGTATGTAGGGACCTGTGTATTGGTATCAAGAACTTTAGTTTTTTTTTCGTAAACAACACAACAGCGTATTGTAAACAGAAGAACAAGAAACTTCGAATGATTGATGACTTTTCATACATATAGACGTATTTTTATAATTTTTTTTGTGAGTCGTTTGTCTTATTTGAGTCTCAAAAAAACCAAGATACACGAGGTATTTTACCCTTGCGTCTGCCGATAGAGGTAGAGTATAAAATGGATATTGGATAGAGATTTGGATATGGAACGATAATCATAGGCTGTCAGAATTACGCGCATAGGACAAGTGCGTGTTCAGGATGAGGTTTTTCGAAATCTTGGCGAGGCTAGTGGCCAATATTCTTTTGAGATTATTTTTGGTAACTATTAAAAACCGATTAAAAGCCAGTTATGAGATATATGTGATTTAAAAACAATTAATGGATGGAACGATTACAAAATTTTGTGAGAATTCTTTTAATTTTATTTTTTTTTTGTTTCTTGTAGAAAGTTGATAAATGAAATCGTATGCACCCAAAGGCAAGATAGGTAGATGGTAGATAATTAACTTAATTTCTGGCTCGGGCTTCTGTTTATGATTAGTTCGTTTGGGTATTATATAGAAATTATATGATCTTTACATAAAAAAAAGAAATAATAATGGGGATCTATTTTTGTAGACTATTAATTCATTATTTATATAATTGGTTTGGTGGCAAGATTGATTTTTTGTTTCGAAATAACTCAAGGGGTTTCGAAAGAATGGTCAAATCCATTCTCACACTTACAGTGATTCCGCAAAGGTCTATTTTATATTATAAGAATTTTATTTGCGATATTGCTTCGATTTTAAGAGAGTTAAGATCCGTTGCTAAGTGATTAGAGCATCGGAGTACCGAGCGAGAGGTTTGGGGTCTAATCCCAGAAATCACCGTCGCGACGGTTCCGACACTCGCGAATGTCTGACAAACGTCCGGAAGCAATAAATGTTATAAGAAGGTCTCTCGTTCCGTCCTTATGATACGGTTAAACATTGTCTCTTGTATTCGAGCGAAAAATATAGCACGCACGAAACGAAATAAGGCGAAATCTTCTGATAGCCACCCAAATATTTGTATACCTCGGCAAGTATTTGCCTACTTAGAAGCTGGAAGTAGATTAAAATTTTTTATATGGAAGTACTTCTACTAAACAGTGTACTTCAACACAAAAAATTAACTTTTAACCAAAAATATTTTTTTTCTTGAAATATCCATGGTTTTCATATTTAAAAATGTATTAAAAATGCATTCTGTTTGTCCAATTTTGGGTCATTTTTCAAGAAATTGTGGGCGAGCTTATTTCATGAATATTGTAGGCTTCGAAAAGGTCAATTGTGTCTAGATAAGCGTAGGCAAGTGGCTTTACATCATCTCACATGAAATAGGCGAATATGTAGCGTTAAATCGAAAGAACTTTGAGATCGATTGCTAGATTCATTGCTTAAAATCAACTCATCCCCAAATTCCGATTTTTTAAAGTTGATGGTACCTATCCTCGTATGGCATGCAGAGCCATCCAGCCTAGATAAATGTCATTCATATTCATTGATCATGGTCCGATAAAAATCCTCATTGGAGATTTTTCGACTATTCTTATAACTCTGCCTAACCTTGCTTTCTTAAATAGAGATCATAGTTTCCCTGTTATAGTACAAGTACAGGGTGGGCGTAATAAGACCAACCAATGTTAAACACGAATAACTTTTTTATTTTCCAATATAATTGTTTTTTTTATTTTTGCAGGTTATAATTGAGTCTTTGGAAATTTATAATGGATACATACAGTACACAACAACGATCAACGATCAATTGTTATGAAGCAGCGAAAATATCGCCAGTATTTTAATTCCAGATCAGCTCCCATTCATGATTAAGAGTTTGGTCGACCGTTTTGAAGAACGGAGCTCAGTGGCCGACCGTCGTGGAAAAGGTGCTCATCGAAATATTCGCACTGAAGATAACGTGCAAGCTGTGCGGCAGAGTCTTGCAAATGATCCATCTGTCTCAACTCGTCTTCGTTCGGGCCAATTGGGTATGTCCAGAACAGAACGGAGAATTTTAAAGTTGGATCTGTATCCATACAAAATTCAAATTGTGCAAACACTGCTAGCACAAGACCACCGACAACGACTACAACACGCTATTCGTTTTACACAATTAGCCACACAAATTGATTTTTTAAATAATGTTTTGATGTAGGATGAAGCGCATTTCCATTTAAGTGGTTATGTCAACAAGCAAAACTGTAGATTGTGGGGCACCGAAAATCCAATGGCAACACACCAGCATCAGTTACACCCATTAAGATGCACTGTTTGGTGCGGTGTTATGGCTAATATTTCTTCGAGAATGAGGATGAAACGCCGCGAACGATTTCCGGGGCTTCTTACAGAACAATGATCGACAACTTTTTGCGGCCAATGGCGGAGCAGCATCCTAATTTATGGTTCCAATAAGATGGAACAACTGCGCACACTGCTAGACAAACTATGGACCTGCTGCGTGAAATTTTTGGCGAACGTTTGATTTAAAAAAAATTCAGATTTCCCTTGGCCACCTCGTTCACCAGATTTAACTGCGCCCGACTTTTTAAAAGACTAAGTGTATGTTAATAAACCAGAGACTATTAGACAGCTAAAGCAGAATATTCGAGACGAAATACGGAGCCTGCAACCAGAAACATTACGTGGTGTAATGGAAAATGCGCTAAAAAGAGCCAATTTCTGTATCGAACAAAATGGTGGACATTTGTCTGATGTCATATTTCATACTTAATTTCCATAAAATGTGTTTCGTATATATAAAAAATTAATTAAAACAAATGATTATTACAAGAGTTATACGTGTTTAACATTGGTAGGTCTTATTTGGCCCATCCTGCACTTAAAGACTTTTATTGTTTGCCTCATTAGGACTTTTTTCCTGCTCCATACCCGAGGGTGCGAAGCGGAGCGTTCACCCAATGCATGGTATATTTTGCCGAACTTTTTTTGCCAAGTAGTTATTCTTCTCTTTCTCAAGTATACCCTTATGTCCAGAGACTCAGAAAAACCTTACCTTATGCTGCTTTAGGAAGCGAAATGATCAGCAGTTCAGCGCAGCTCCATATAGACGAGTAGTGCAAAGCGGTGAAAAAGGTTTTTAGAGCTGAAACAGAACGATTTGTCATAAAAGGTGAAAAAGGGCGAAGAGCGTATTTTACTCGAGCCCAAATAGTAGCCCTCTGCCCTATTAGGGGTGACATGACCCAAGAAAGTAAGTCTTAAGTCTTCTTTTAGAAGATACTACTGTAAAATTAACGTTGTTGTTGCTGTTGAAGTCGAGCCGTTAGAAAAAGGCTAGTCGCATGAAACTTACACAATTCCTCCCATAGTCTTAATAAATAGAATAAAAAAGTGGCCTATAAGCTTCAAGTCTATAATGAGTACAAAATAAATAAACGACAGCACGCCTGAGGAAGTCTGAGGTAAGACATTGTAAATTTCAGCAAAGTAGACGATAGTATCTCACATTTTACAAAGCTTGCTACTTCTGTATATCTAGTAGAACCTAGTATTAAACTTATAAAAAAAGGAAGATGAACTGAAAGAAATACTTCAATAGGGAGAAAGTCAAACAATCTACATATCTACCCACTGCCTCATTTGAGGAATAACCTTTCAAATCCAACTTCAAAGCGATTAATCTAATTACAGTTAGAAACTAATTAAGAGTGAGGTTAATCGAAAATATCGTCAATTTTTCTTTCTGTTCAATTTTGCAGTCATGCGGAACTTCTTTTTCCAGCATACACTTGCAGTTTGCTTATTTTTTTTTTAATTTGCAAAAATAGTCTCTCTTTAGGCAAATGTTAGATCCAAATCGAAACCAACTACCTGTGGTTGCAAAAAATAAATTAAAATAAGAAAATAAAATCTACATATGTCCACATTTCTCGAGGTAGTGGCCGATGCATTAACCGCCAGTCAATGGCCATTCCAGCATCTATTTTCTCTGATCTCTTAATTAGGTTAATTAAGTAAATATTTTGTTGTTCTCTGAACAACGCCGTTTTAATTGTAACTTCAACGAGTCAATTAAACAGCGCCAAAGATAAAACCAGAACATGGATGTAACTGACTCCAGTAATAGCTAAACCGACACGAAATAAAAACCTAAAGACGTTCAAAATAAAGGTTTAATTTGAACTTTTACGTGGATAGCTTGTATGTGGTCAGTGTCTTCGAGACCTGAAACCATTTCATGTTATGCCATAGGAATGGTGTTGTTGTTTCTTTTCTTTTTTTTTTGGTTATTTTGAAAGCTATCTTAGCAATTAGTTAGCAACTGCAAAGGGTTACCAGTATAATATAATCATAACTTAGGTGATTTTTTCCCCCGTCTTCTGATTGATCTTCAACTTAATTAGCAATTCAAAAATATTTAATATTTTTATTTATGAGTAATTTGTGTGTCTTTTGTTAGGCAAAGTGAGCCGGTTCTTCTGGCGTATGTCTATCAGCACGCATATTTTAGACTTTACGATAGTTTTAAGGCAATAAACCATCGGGCCAGAGGTTGTTAAGCTCCTGCTGTCACAGATTCTCATTAATTTACATCTCTCAAGAGTTAAATACCTTTTAATCGTTCTATATGACTGCAAATAATGGCTAATATTCCATATGGCATCGTAGTTATTTGGAATTTGCTCATAGATATTTCTAGTTTTTATAGGTTCATAATAGAGTGTAAAAAAAGATTTGTTTGTGCTTTCCCTTTCTTTTGGTAAACAAGTATCTACTTAAAAATACTTTTATATCGCCACGTTTTATGATGTTTATGACGGTTTTACAAGCGATTATTTTAAATGGGATTTAAAAGTCATTATAATCACTGGATGGCGTTGAAGAGAAGGGGGTCCAGGTGACCTTTTATTTATCACCCTCAGAACCATTTAGAAATTTGGGTAAGCCTCCACATTAGTATATTAGTGAGGATGTTTAGGACAAGTTCGTTATTGTCGAGAAAAGTATCGCTACCCTCCCTCCTTATGAAGCTGCTACAGTAGTCAAATGAAATGAATAAATAAAAAGGCCTAGGGTCAAGCTTCGCGCAGCCATTCTTGTTGCGTGTGTTAAATTTATTCCACAAAGCAAATGGACTTACAGCTTAATGCCATATACGAAAGGCAAATTGAAGCAGCTTCTCCTGACAGTTACCATTCTCGGACGTACATTCACATTAAAAAATTTTTTTTGATATTTTTTGGTACTCAAATTAAAAAAATTCTTGCTCAATAGTCCAATGGACTAACGACAAAGTTATGATGCCCGCAATGACAGTAGGTATTAGCGAAAATTCTCAATGACTCATGAGCACTCCAGCATCTTCTTTTTTCAACTTCGCTATGGCCACGCAGCATCATTTGGTAGCACGTGTTATTATGTGTCGTATTAGATTTTAGGCATCTAGCAGTGTATTAAGGTTTTACAAAAGTTTTGTTTGCGCGTTTTTTGTGATATTTGTCTGCTCTGCATTTATTTGAAATATGTGCGTGGACGTAGGGTCGATGTACGTACATTGGTTCGATATTTCATAAAAGTGTTGTACAATAGTACTTTATAGATTTCGATAACATTTCTGGTGTTCCTTCGCCGTAAACCGTTCAATTGCTCTTAATGAATCGGTTCTTTTCAGATTTACAGAAATGAACTGTGATTCAGGGGTTCACCATATATGGACTCAATTTTAACATAAGTAGACCAAAGAACCATCGATAGTAGCTCTTCATTTCTTTGCTTTTATTTCAGTTTAATATATCTATACACCCCTTTGCTTCATTTTCTATTTATTTTGTTTCTTTAGGTATCAGCATTAATGCATCAGTACCAGTCGCTGTGTTTGTTTGATTGTTTAAGCGCAAAATAGGCACATATATTAAGTTGAATATTATGAGTATGTTGGATGATATTGTCTAGTTATCTGAACTTGTCGATACCTAATCTGCTTCATAAAGTAAACAAAGCGTGGAGGTGATGTGCTATGGTGCAGCAAAAACACAGCGATTCAATGTAGGTACATAGTGGAGATTGGGAAGGCTACACGATGATAGACACAACCTAAAATAAGGGTAGGTGGACCTATAATCCGTTTCGGAAAATAGAGCAGCAGAAAAATGAAAAGCAGAGAGTGGTTACCTAATAACTTACGGCCTTCTTGACAGACCGTGGTGGATATCTCAGATATGTACCTCCATCGCTTCGGCCATGACTACTCTTCAAAATGCTTAATATGGTCTGGGCAGGATGAAAACTCGGAATATGTGGTTTAAACCTGCCCAAAGTTCCTCGACAACAAAAGTGGGGAGAGAAATGAGCATTGAAATTAACCCCCAAAACATACTGGTAACGTGTATACAAATCGAGCTTCGACATGAGGAAAACCGAAGAAGAATGCAAGAAATGCAAACTATGACTGCCATGTAAAACTTCTTTATCACGAAGATAGGTCCCCTTAGGTCTACCTTTTAGGTCTATGTACGAGTAGACTCATTGTGATCTATCGCAGACTTTAGCTAATATTCAATATCGTGAAGGTACTAGCTTCTTAGACTTTTGTTCCTCATGTGATAGAGGATTAGGAGGTGGCAAAGAAAGTGGAGGGTACCTTTATGAACTTCTCCGTCGTTGCACTCTCGACACAAATCGTCGTCAGTTAGTTTTAGTTTCAATGTGTGACTTAGTAGATTGTGAGCAGCTAGTACGCTTATTAGTAAGGAGAGGTGTCCTCTCTCTCTTTGCAGAAGTTTGTTGGCTCTACTTAATCATTCCCATCTGGTGTTTTTTGTTGACTAAGTAGCTAGAAGAGTTTCGCAATCTCGACCACATAAAATAGACTCTTTAGTTAACATCCCGCCTTGCATTGAAGCAGCGGTCAAGGCCTTAAGGGAGGCTAACAACAGGTGGTCCTCACTGGACACCACTAGAATTATTTGGCCTTACTTTGACAAAACGAGAACCGAGAGGATTATGCAAAAGGATTGGAGATTCCTTTCTGTGCTGGTGGGAGTCATCATGTCATCAGGAGACATAATACTCTGCGGTACCATATGAAAAAAATTGGGAGTAATGAAAGAAGCACTATGACGAGGGGGTGGAGTTGAGGAAGTTAATGAGGATGCACTGTCAAGGTCACCTTAGATATAAATTCCTTGAGCGAAATTTTTTCCAAGGCCTAGAAGAAATTTCCAGTAGATCAGTGAACGATATCTTGAACTATGAACATCAAATCAACTACATGAATGGTTTGTTAGTTCATCTCAAGGATGAAGTTGAACCGTGGTTGCAGAACAAGGTTAACCGATGAGCAAGGGGCAGACATATTTCCCCAATGGGTATCATAATGGGTCTGTATTCACCTGAGTGTGGCGTGGTGTACCACTTTAACCTCGTGTGCCCATATACCTCAAGCTAACATATTCCATTGAGGTTGCAGGTTGGAGTATTGGCTGAGTTGTCAGCTCGTTCAAGCTTGAGCACAGAAATCCTTCTTGCGGACACGTTAGCTATTATGTTTCTTATGATACACCTGTGACGGGCACCAGCTGAGTATTACGATGCACTGCGAGCCAAGAACCTTAAGTATTCGCGACAGTTCTTTAGAAGTTTCAATTTTAATTCTATTTATAGCTACTTGGCCAAATTAGGAGGTGATGAAAAGAGATGCCGATGCACATTGGTTTTAAAAGTTTGCGGGTTATAATGAGAAGGAGGGTTTGCCTTGATTTCCACAGGCTAATTCTTATTTGCGTATAGAGGCAGCAAGCCAAGAACTATTTCTAGTCCCGCTGTTGGGACGTTATTCATGACGTTAGTCATGCTGATGAATTCTAGTCTGTGTATTTTTGTCATGGAGTTAAGATTGGTTGCTTTGCTGATGACTGTAAGAATTTGTCTAACCGTCTCTTCACAAGATACTTTCCGAACACCTCATATGGGTCCCAAGCCATAGAGACATTCCTGGGAATTCAACTGTCGACTGTCTTATTCCACCAAAAAGGTTGCTCATTTCAAACATAGAAGGTGTCATTACAGGCCATTATGTGGAAGTATGTCACCATGCTGGGCCTCCTCACATACATAGATGAAGAAGAGGAAGAAACCATACTACATTTTTTTTGCACATACAGAGCTCCCTCCGCTCATAGGAAACTTCATATAGGACCCTACTTCTTCAATAACCTCGGTGAACTCAAGCTCGTCTTGGTTCATTGCGTATTTGTTTGGGTATCGCCTGTAGTAACAGAATGCACCTTACATGTCTGCAAGTGAGGTTGTATCCAGTGCAGCCAGCACTAACCTATTGAGGATTACAATTCATTTACATGGGTAGTTAGTTTGTATACCGTGATGGACCACTGATGCCTAAGGGTCCATTCACAGCTCAGTGACTTGCGAATACGACCGACTGAATATTCGCAAATTTTGACATTTCATTCAGAGCAACGTCAAGAACAAAAAAAATAATTGTGAGGTTAAACTCTCGCAAATGTTTTGATCGCGCGAATGTGGATTGCGTTCCACATCTGTGGAATGTGAATAATAATTTGACAGTTCGCAAGAAGTATTCGAATATTCGCGGAAAAATCAGAGAATTGTTAATTTCTTCGCGGAAACTAATTTAAATTTAACTTTTTTTCTATTAATCGATAAATAAATTATGTTCTGTTCTTTGGGAATAGTAAAATTATCCATTGTGTGCCTTTAAATGTACTGAAAATGGTTTGTTCGCAGTTCGCCAATTCGCCGGACCCTGAGCTGTGAATGGACTTTAAAGCTAACATTTCTAGAATCTGAACCAGAAAAGCTAGGGCGTTCAAATTTTTTTAATTACTCGTATCATGTTGCGTTCCAAAATAACCACAACCCATTGAACAAATTTCGTCATATTAGGATTAAGCAACCATCGTAACTGCGTTTTGATTTAATTAACAGCACAGGAATTTCCAACAATACACTTCAACCTTGGCGTACATATATATAACCAAATTTTCAAAAAGTGATGTATATTTGAGTAGATCTGTTTCGTCCATCACGTTAGAATAATTAAGGACGGCTTTTTGGCCCGTAATGTTTGCTTAAGATCACGAAACATTTCTCACTCTTACTCTTATTTCTACTTCAACATGGAGAGTCCATAGCCAAAATAATAATAATAATAGAACCGAATACGTTCGTACTGGGCTCATATTTGACTCAAGTGCCACGGTGAGGGATACTCTATGAAATTTTGCGTCCACTTTGCAATAATCAATTGCCATTAATAGTACTTTGACTTTTGCGTTTAAATCGTGTGGCTGTTTTCAGCATCTTTTGAGGTTTTTTTTTATTTTTTTAATTTTTTTTTGTGCTTCTACAGAGGAAGATGAATTATTGTGTGGCTTAAGGTGCGGTCATGAAGGCATGCGTGTAGTTTTGTAATTTTAAAATTTGTTATTCTATTTGAAGTGTTCTTTGGATGGTTTCGGTAAATGCGAAAAAAGAACTTCAGAAATTATTATTTTTATAGATATCTGCCAATCAATTTGGTGTCTTGAAATTAAATTAAATTATTGCACTTTATTTTATAATTATGGTTCACTTAAAAAATTTATGATTCACTTACGAATTTAATGAGTATGTTTCGCCAACGAAATGGGTCAATGCTTAAAAAGTGCAGAATGGTTGAAGGCATGGTGGCAGATGGGGAGGTAAATGCCTCGCGAATCTGTGAAATCTTATTCGATGAATCACTTATTATTGAATCCATTTAAAAAAAAGAGCTAAAGAATAAGGTGTTTATTTGCATGCTTTACATGGTCAGAGATACACAACACTTAGAGTCAACTTCTTCCTAGTCCGTATTTTTATTTTCTGTACACAGCTTATAAAGGGTGCAACAAACTGTCTGGTCCAGGACCTAGCTTCTCGTTTTCCTCTCTTTTCGATATTTATGGTCAGTATTATCTGGCCATTCAATAATAACTAGATTGTGGCTTGAACAATGAAACCAAAGTCTCCAAATCGCGAAACTTAAGAATATAGACGACTTCGTGACATTTATGGGGTAAGTAAACCATCCGTCGAACTATGGATAGATTTCATATTAGATACTCTCTCTAAATGATGCGATAATACCAAGATGTCAAAAAATGCGTACTGATGAGAATTTTGCCGCTGTAAGGGAAAGTCAGCAAGGAAATCTAAAATAATCGATTTTTTGTCGGTCATTGAAATGTGGGCTCTGTCCGTACCACGGAATACCAGTTATTCCCAAATTCATCAAGAGCACTAACTCGTTTAGAGTCAATTCCAGAATGACCTAATTCCACTCGAGACAAAGGAACTCAGAATGGGTCCTTAAGCCCTCCGAGTGGAAATTATGGATGTACATTCCCTAATCCTACTCTAACCTAACCTATTGTAAAATTGTGTTCAACGATGAGGATTTATTTCTTTCGGCTTAGCGGGTTTATTAATAATTAGTTTGTTAAATGTTGCACAGGAAGTGAGACCAATGCAAAGAGGCACTACAAACGCAATTACAACCAGTGCCAAAATGAACGGTTTAATACGTCTTTTACGGTGATGGCCTTATTTACTCGAATATAAGGCCGGAGATGGCGTTTTGATCAATGAAGATCGCTACAAAAGGATGCACTGTTTATTTATTTCCAAATTTGAATACAATGTATCTCGAAGCTACGTGATTTCAACATGATGGTGCTATGTGACTCACAGGGACCGAAATCATCGACAATTTGGCAATAAGTTGATTTTGAAAAATGTACTTGTCAATTAACCTCAAAGATTATACGATTTGACACCTAGGTGACTGATTTATACTGATCAACCAGCAATAATTGACGCCTTCGAAGCCAACATCGTTTGTGTTATTCATGACATACATACGTCCAAAAAAGTGATCTAAAATTGGATGGAAAGAAAACTATTCGTTAACAAGGAGAAAATCATTTTGAATAAAAACAATTTTTAAATGTAAAGTTCTTTTGGAGATAGAAATAAACACCAGTAGCACATCGACAATCCAAGCGTAAAGGCAATGCTTGTATTCAGATAGCTGGAGTCCACATTATAACTTATGTAGAAGTTTAATAGCTCGCTATCAAGAAATTTGATTTTGCAGTATGCCATTAACAGGATACGATAGTTTTCCTTTATTTTTATTCTTTCATCAACACAAAAGCAAACTCACAATGCACCCTTCCATAACCTAAGTTCAGCTACAGAGGTAAACGTCGAAAAAAATTGTAATCTGATCATGGGAGACCGCAGATTGAATATAAGAAAGATATTATCTCGTTTGAATGGACTCAAAATATCATTTGAAATGAGCTTAGTTCTTCAAGCTTTTTGCAGGACGGATTCCAAGACTGCTTTCAGTGGACAAAAACGTAATCGACTGATGATGTCTCGCTAGTGCTTGGACCTCCAAATAATTTTTTTGATCAGATTTGCGACGACAGATGGGACCTGGGTTCACCACTATACTCGTACCCTTAGACCAAATAGCGATCAAAGAAGTGAAGAAGATTTGGACCACCAGCCCCGAATAGAGCTAAAATTCAAATAAAGGTGGATAAGGAAATGGCATCAGGTTTTGGGACAAACAATTAGCTCTGATAGATTACTATTGCTTCTTTTGCATCGGTTCCGAAAGAAAGTAATGAAAAGATGACAAGAAATGTTGAGGAAAAAAGTTCCGCTTCACTAAGACAATAGGCAATCATGGATGAAATCATTAACTACGGCTTTGAATACTTGCCGCATTATCCCTATTCATCTGATTTGTTTTCGAGTGACGTCCCAAAAAAAAAACTTTCGGGATAGAGATTTTCAGCGAATAAAGAGGTTTAACCAGCATTAAATGCATTTTCGGAAGGCATAGAAAAAATATTTCTTAAAACTGATGTAATAGCTCTAGATACCAGACGTCAGAAGTTTATTGAGTTTACACAGAATCGTATTGACCATCGAACTCCTTAAATTTCAGAGTTATATGCATGATTTTTACATACATATGTTAAGTGAACTGAATCTTTGATTCTTTATGTACATATGTATGTAGACATCATCATCAACATGTAGCGTTACATCTCGGGGTAGAGTTGAGCTTCTTCGGCCTTGCTTCTCCATGTTACTGGCCAAGCTGGGACACCTTATGCTAACTATTATAGTGTCTTCATAGACCCAGTGAATCTAGCCTATTGTTGGTTGATCAGGACATCTGTTGTGCAGGGGTGTGTACTCAAGCACTACTCACTCCTCTTTTTTCTGGAAACATGTCCAACCCACCGGAGCAGTTGTGATTTCGAGAACTTCTTAATGTATTCACTTCACTTCGAGTAGTTCATTGTTAAACTTTGTCTATAATCCTCGTTTTTGCCCGGCGTTGAGCCAAAGATCTTTCGTAAAATTTCGCAGCTATAAGCGAGTACTGGCCTTACTTACGTCATGTTAGCATTTAGCTTACATTTCATCGATAATATCCTTGTTTTGAAAAGTTTAAGGGACAAATCTAGCACTACTATTGAATAAAAGAGCAGTGGACATTTTGCTGTGCCGCAATTTTATTTGAGTGAACTCTACGTGTCATATAGTGATCCTGCCTCTGAATCTTACTGAACAACGTCGTACTTGCGAACTGAATAACAGAGCGAAACAGTGTTCAATGCAGCAGGTCATCATTGTTAGAGAAAACAATAAATTGAGGAATCTACCGCCCGTTCCATTTGTGGGGAAAAAATAGAACACGCACAACACAAATGGTCGCGAGAAGCTAGGTCCTGGACCGCATGCGGTCTGTTGCGCCAAAAAATTGTATTTTGTGTCTTGTATTTTGTATTATGCGTTTTAATGGATGTTGATTTTGTAACTTGTAACTAGTCACCAGTAACCGACCTAATTCTATGTCTTGTTAACAATCAGAATGTCTATGTTATTCTTATACACTTCTAATACAGCACATCAAATTGGCTTCGAAATTACTGATACAACCACAAGCCATATCGGACGAAAACCACAACCAATGTAATAATTCCAATAAAAAAAAACAAAAACTATCTACTAAAGGAAGTCAACACGCTCAGGGAAACTGGATTCTTCAATGAGTTGTGCGTGCGGCTACTCGGCTTACTTATGGCAACAGCAAAGCTTACCTAGCAATTAAAAATTGTGTGATTTCTTTGCGCGCCGAGCAAAAAGGCAAAACATTTTGGTTTTCAATTAAATTCGATTTCCAATTAAGAAAGGAATTACTATATCGGACATTAATACAAATTACCGCAATAAATTAGGAGGCTCATTTACAAAGCGACTTCATCATGTACTTAGCTGACGAGCAGTGTAGTTTTTCTATATTTCACACACATCCACGAGTATACAACTTATGTCGAGTGAATAGGAAGTTTATGCTAGTCCTGTAGCGGATTGCCTACATACGAGTATGTGGGATGGCAATTAATTTTCATGTACTTTTATCTCGTTTTTTGCTTTGGCTTTAAAATACTACGAAGCATATTTTGAACATATTTTTTTTATGCGCACGTATCCAAGCCATTTAATGACATATTGAGTGGAAAAAAAAGACAGAAATTATTAACCTTTATGAAGAGAAAAGGGGGATTAATGAAGCCTTGGTAGCCTCTCTTTAAAGGATGGATGGGCAATAGACTGGGAAATTTGGAGGTGGATGCCATATCAAATCAAAGGTCGGCAACTTATCAGTGAAGGTATCACTGGAGGTTTTTGTCAATGGCTATAATTCGTGCTCAAGGGAAGGAGTTTTCTTCGAAATAGATACAAAGACTTGTGCTACTGTTCAAAGGCCTTATCACAATATGGGCAAAATTCTGGAGTGGATAGTACGTAATTTACTGAAACCATCAAAGCAGTGGCAACAAAAGGTAAATCTGTGTTAGAGGGAAAAGGTGGAAATGTGACACAGGGGTGCGCTGAACATTGGACTGCATTAACAACAATAGCTACAGGGTACTTCTGGAGCATGGTCGATGTTAAGTCCTCTGATATAAAATATATGGTGAACCATTTGCTGGTTTTCGTTTGAAGTGTTTATAGTTTTAGCCCAACAAAACCAGAAATATTGACAAACTTATGGTGTCAAGCCTTCATGGTAAGAACTATACCGGTTAATGCTTGAACAATGCTGGAAAATATTCAAAAACTATTTTCAAAGTCAGTGTTGTGTTGCAGAATCCATGCAAAATTTAAAAATAAATGTTTGCCAGAAGATGCCCCTTCAGTGGCTGGTGTAAAGAAATTTAAAAAGAAAGTTCGTGAAATTGGCATGCTTATGTACAACGAATTCTATCCGCGTGCTCATCCGCTTGCTTAAATGAAAGAATTGCTACTGCTGCCAAAGTGCGCCTGAAAACCAAAGAACCTCAAGTCACCGTAGAGAAGAGCTCAACAACTGGATATTAGCCGCATTTCTCTGAGAATAATATTGCATAAAGACCTTTACTTACATATGTATAAGGTCCAACTCTCTCAATTGAAGAAGTCAAATTATCATACAATTCGTTATCATTATTCGTTATGAGTTGGAAAATCACTTCGATTTTGGTCTCAAGAACAAGCGTCATGTTCCTCTCAGAGAATAGCTAGAAAAGCTAATACATCCTCATCCTGTTTGGTGTAGGTTTGCAAAAATGCCATCACTGGGCCCCACTTCTTTGAAAAAGACGTTGTTAACAACACTACATTGAACAGAGTGCGTTACATGATAACTCAATTGAGACATTTGAGTCTTAACCAGTCGTACTTCAAATGCTATCCGCCATTTTAGGCGTGTTTTGCCCATTTCACATCTGGGATTTGATGCTGTTGAAAGCTGATTTAAAAACTGTTGTAAACTGTTGTTAATCCAACGATCCT
This sequence comes from Blera fallax, assembly GCA_946965025.1. NCBI lineage: Eukaryota > Metazoa > Arthropoda > Insecta > Diptera > Syrphidae > Blera > Blera fallax. The sequence continues at coordinate 26,093,564 of OX337245.1, forward strand.
TAAAAAATTGAGGCATTTAGGGAAATTCACGAAATAAATCCACAAATAATCGGCAATTTCAGTGATAAACAAAGGAGCCACGGAAGTCAAATAGAAATTATATTCAATTTATTTGCTCCAGTTAACTAAAATTTTTTTGAAAAATATTGAACAGTGTGGTTTTGAGAGCAAATTTAAAAAGAAACCAGCAGATGGTCCACTCGTTATAATTTACAATGAAGTTATAAGGCTCCCGATGCCAAGAGGGACCGTATTATAGGATTTGTTGACAGTAGGGTAGTTTTAGAAATAAGCAGCCATAAGTAGATTTTTAAATACTCATATCTTTTTGGGCATAATAAGTCACCATTGTACTCACATTGCACAGGGTAAAGACAGAGGGAAATGTATTTTTACAGAACAAAATGTATTTTTGCACTTTTTCAAATGAACATGAACAACACGAGCCATTCTGGGTGAGCACATTAGTGGAATCTACTTCTGGAATGTGATCTACATATGTGTGCGCTCTAAGTTTTACTATGTATACACCAGTAGCTTCATTCAAACAATCTATTGAAGATAAGACAGTTAACTATTACTACCTTATTTGCACGTACATAAAATCGATAGCATAGGTTCATTTCGAATCCTGCAATCTTAGTTTTGGTAATGCCGTCAGTAAAGCAGGTTATAATATGCGATAAGTACGATATACAGGAAACAATTTGATGCTTTCTTTCGAAGACACCTTCACTAACATTACCTAACACAAAGGCGGCAAAACACCTGGCAACTGCATACAACATTATTACAAGATGGTCTGGTCGCTGCGAGGAAACTGGAAATGTGCATGATGACCAGAGAATCAAAAAGGACAAATACAAAGTAGCAAGACAAATGCAATTTTCCAGCAGAAACCCACATTGAAGCAGGAGGCAAGCCAGAAAAGGACTCTCTATAAATCCTATTACGCCGCGACGGAGAGTAAGTTGGTGCTCTTTTAAGGGACCGAAGTCCTTCACTGGTACACTTGAACTTCAGTGAGCTCAGAAGAATATTTTAATTCCAGCAAAATTATCTTAGCAGGCAAGTATCCTTTTTGATAGTTAAGTCCAATTAAACGTGGTCGATTAAATAAGAGTGTGAAATTTTTTCAACACACTGCTAAACATCCTTGCAAAGGTGCACGATTATGGGTAAGGCACCACGGCACAATTAATTAGACTACGGAAGCCCAAGTGGATAATGATTTAAAGCATGGCATTCGACTTTGTACAAAATGAAAAAAAACGGCATTTTTATTATGGATTGACCATCACTGTCACCGGATGACAATTTAATAGAAAATTCATGGACTCTAATGAAGCTTAAGGTATGGATCAGTCACTTTAACCTACGCTAAAAGTAACCAACAAAGATACCAGATAAAAAAACAAGATCGGACAAAATTGTAAAAGCTAAAGAGTGATACAATTCGAGCTTTCTATGTTGGTAGCACTGTAGCAGCTGTCAATAAACACCTTTTTCCAAAGTGTCAAACGTTAGTCTGCCACAACATATTTACGAAATGGATCAACGCGTTGAACTTGTTCAAATGTTCTTCAGAAATAACAATTCTGTACGAACTGTGTAATGTGTATCGAAATTTAACGAAAGGTTTTGATCAATTTAGTCATCCTACTGAGCAAGCAATTAGCGATGTAGTGAAAAAAATTGAAGAGCCTGGAAGCATTGCAGATAAGGTAAGGCCTGTGTATTATCGTGGCGCCCGTTTAGTCGAAATATAGCTTTTCTAAGTGAAAGTGAGGCCAAAGACTAGAAATTGTAGGGTCTTCGGTGTTTGCAGCTTTTGGGTTGGTCTTATTCTCCCTTTCGCCTTTGAGGCTACTCTTACATCCATATAAAAGTCTGTTATTGCAAAAGCTGAAGTCCAGAGGCCATGGAAAGCGGAGAATGTACGCAGTTTGGGTGTTAGAATAGCAGCGAATTTATGCGGATTTTTTAAAGAAAGTCTTCGTCTCTGATGAGGCGCATTCTAACCTCTGTGGGTATGCCAATAAGCAAAATTGGTGCATATGGAGAGAGGAAATCCTCACGTGATTCGCGAGATACCACTACATTCCCAAAAAGTGACTATTTGGTGCACATTGTAGTCAGGCGGTGTCATTGAGGCTTACTTTTTTGATGATGAAGGTCGGACTGTAACGTTCCATGTTGAGCGCTGAAGGAGCATGGCAGCCGAGTATTCCAATTTGCAATGCAATTTGCCACATATTTGGTACAACTGTGGATAATTTACGTGACTAGTTCCCAGGAGGCATTATTTTACATTCTAGTGACGCCAGGCCGCCAAGATCATGCGCTGAAAGTCGTATTTACACCAAACAACCGGAAACGGTGGAACAACTAAAACCCAACATCCGCCAAGTTATAGGCGAAATACCACCCGCAATTTGAGACAGATCCATCAAATGTTACCTGTAAAACATCGAATGCTGTAGGAGATGCAGATGTGCCCATTTAATGGTTATTATTTATCACATATAATGAAATACATAGCATATCTAATAGATTAACAAAAAAACCGATGCATTCTCTACAATTATGCGATTTTTTAAAGTTCGCAAGCTCAAACTATACTTTGCTATGTTTTGTTATACAATAAAATCGTTTTTGAATAAAACTTGTCCTGTGACTTACAAGTGCTTACCGTTGTTTACTGAACAGACTGTATAGCAGTTTTGCTCAAAACTTTTCGGCAGCTATTCGCAAGAAAGCAAATCTAAGACCCATCAGCATTCTGATTCCGCTGATTCCCAAGTTCACCATTTACAATGTATCTCAAACTAATATTGATATGTACAGCTATGCATCGAATAAATTAATTACAAACTAAAAGTCACTCACACTGATATCGTTTGGATGCACTTCAACTGAGTTATTGTGCTCATTGCACAACAAATGTGATAATTGCAACCGGGCATCATCTTCATCTGTCTGCGATTGACCATCGTCCATGATATTGGCGCCACTATTAGCCGGGCTGGTCGTCCTGTCGATTCCCAACTCCGGCATTCCATTATTATTATTGTTGTTACGATCACTCATGCACCGTGATTTGTTGATACCATTAGCACTACCCGAACAATCGTTATCATCTTGTGTCATTATCTCAACTGCAGCATTGCTGCCACTATGCTCATTTACACTAACCACAACCATTCCGATCGATGACGATCCTTCATTAAACGTCTTATTCGCGATCATTATATCACTCCGACCATTATTACCAATGTCATCGATGCGTTCTATATTATTGTTGTTCCCCTCAGCACTGGTACTTGCATCGCAAGTGTTCTCTCCTTGACAGTTCTGTGATGATTTTATTATTTCAATGGTATTCTTAAGAATCACATTCAATGAGGAGCACTGTTGATCGCCGTCGTTGTTGTTGTTATTGTTTGTGGACATATTTGCGTCTATACTCGTTGCAGATTGTCGCAGAAAGTCTAAATTGTTTTTTAAGAGAACTTGTTTTAAATCGTATGGATCTAAGTCACCAGAATCACCACCTAGGCTGTTATTAGTGTGATTGTTATGGCTATAGGCCGGCATAGTGTTGGCGGTGGAGGTGGAGGTTGTTGGTGGCGGTGGTGGTTGTAATATCGTTCGCTGGCGGTTCTTGTTGTTGTTATTCCAAAACCAGTACTAGAATTATTATTATTAGTAGTGAGGCAATTATTGTTGGTACGCAGAACTAATAAATCACGATTGTTCTTGACATTATCACAGGCCGTTGGCTTAAACGATTTGCCGATTTTCTGTTGTTAGACTATATTATAGCTAATCCCCGTTGCAGATACTTACATGCTAGAGTTTATGTAGCTGTTGGTAGCGCAGTTAAAGGCGTTAATGGTTCTATTAATTTTGAACACAAGAGTATAGTGTTTTGAATTAAGAAATCAGCTGCTAGTGTTAGGTGTCGCTTGACTGTGGCATAAATTGGCACCATTAAATCATCTACTCACACATACACATTTAGATACGAAATATTCAAATAAACTTTAACAAATGGCTCTGCTTGAACTTGACAGTAAAAGATATTTATTGTAAGTTACAAGTGTGTAACGTATTTTTTCGAAAAGGAACAAAAATAACTTCATAGATACTAAACACATTGGAATCAACAAACGCTTGTCTATGACGAGAACAGACATAAACGATGACGACAACGTCGACGTAGCTTACAGGCACGGCACCAGTACGTTCATAACATCTCGAGTATCACATGTTAACTGGAGAGTCCCAAAGAGATCCAAATGGCCCCAAGCCATGTTGTGGAGAAGTTGCTGGGTTTTATTACACACAACGTTCATTCATGTGGCAGTGGCGCGGCACATGCACATGTGTAAGCTGGTATTGAACTTTTTTTTACACTTTTTGTTTTTTTTTTTGTATTTGAAAGTGTGTGTCTTGGGCTGCCTATACACCTGATAGTAATTTTCTTGGATGGCTTGGTGAATAACTGAGAATGCAGTCGGTTAGCCGGCCAGACAGTATTTCGACAATTCAGTTTGACATCAGCAATTCATTGTGATTTTGTAAGATATATGTTGCATACTGGGGGGTTTGAAAAAGCATGGGATCATAAAACAAATGTTCATTATTAAAAACAAAGCAGAAAAACTATTTCTTACCACGCATTTTCGCAAAATAAAAGAGTTGAGCTGCGAACTTGATATTTCACACCAGGCTGGCATGGTGAGTAGGCGCATTATCGGCTGTCGAATCGCTTGCAAGACAAGCATTTAGGACACAATTTGTTCGAGTGATACGCAAACGTTTGCAAAGATATACACACCACGATTAGGCTCTTTAACACGACAACGATAATCAATTCTCAGTTGTAAAATCACATTGAGGAGAGAGTGGGTAGTTGTTTGCGGCGAAATGTTTGTTGTATACGTGCATTAAGGTGCAATAATTGTTATAAGTGATTAGTAGAGTTTTAGAGTAAAATTTATGTTTCCTGAGTTACGGTGGAAGGAGCGAGGGTGCTTTCAGACAAGCCAATATAGTTCAAATTTATTGGGATATGAAGGCTTGTGATTTGGTTATGTTTTGAACAACTTAGAATTTTATAAAACGAGTTGAACTACTAAGTATCCTTGAAAATCTTGAATGAGTCAATTCGTATGGGAGTTTATGGCAGAAATGATTTAATTTGCGAATTCTTACGAAACTCACACAATTGCGACCAATACGTGTTGCACGCAGACAAAAATTGGTAAAATGCGAGGACCTTGACTCTGGCAAAAAGTATTCTCAAAATGCTGGGTTTCTCCAATTAAAACTGAGTATAAGTTAAGCATCTTGTGACTAAATTAAATAGGGTAGAGGCAGATGAGTTTTAATTTCCAACACGGAAAACACTTCTGAAAGAGTATGGGAGTGTGGTGTAGGTCTGTTCCTGACTCCACATAAAAGCCCATTGGGTGCCTTTAAGTAACCACAAGGCAAAGGCCGGACATAGCACAAGAGTTAGAGGTTAACTATAGTTAACTATGCTTCGACAATTCCAGTGCCTCGTGCAAGATAAAGACGATTTCACAGTCAATTGAATGCTTTTCAAAATTCAACACCGAATGGGGATAGCGTCACTTTGGTAAAATTGTGCTGGTAATCGGAGTGCAAACCACAGAAATATCTGGCAAAAGTTCACATAGCATCTATGATGGAGAGAGTAGAACCAAGCTTGAGTCATAGTATCGTTTGAAGATGAAAGAAGTCTGGTGTGGTGTTTTCGTCAACACCTGGCCTAGACTGTTCTTTACTGGTTTCTGATAAAAGCCCATTGGATTGTACCTACCCATTACATGATGGGTACAATACCAGGATTAGTAATTTATCTCAGAGAAAGAATGAAATTATTTACACTAAAGCGCTTGATGTCATTCCCATGTATTATTTCCCGTAATAGACAAGGTTTGGAACAAGCAGAACTTCTCTGCAAAGAAAGACAACTGAGCGATGTATGAAAATTGGAGAGGTATTCGCGTGCCTCGTCAAAATAACATCTAAATAAAATATCGCACAAAAACAAATAAAAAACACTCTCGACAATAAGCAAGCACTGAACATTGCAACACTTTATGTAGAGATCTCCGTAGTATTTGGTTCAATAGTATTAACCGAGAATTCATATGGCGTGCATAATAGAGGTCATCCATTTCGAATAAACTGGTGCATACATATGTATAAAGATGCGATGAGTCACTTGTTGCACAAGAATATGCTGTCGGAAATAGTAGACATTCGAACTGGTGGTCAACAAGGTTATACACTCTCACCACTATTAAAGTTTATATAAATTTCGCGAATCGACGAGCAATTTTCAAAGCAAATTTAGATAATTTGGTAGCGTTGCTCAAACTTGAGTCTATTTATGATGATTTGAGTCTATTTGTGATGATTTGGTACCTTATTCTAAACATAAATATTGTGGTTTTGATGGTTACTCCTATCGCAAGTTCTGTCTTTGAAAAAGCAAAACATCCCTTACTTTTGGCACGAATGCCATATTTAGATGATTCCTGCGTTTTCTTAAGGCTGAGTTGAAATACAGTGTTTTTTCACTCAAAATTAGCCAGTCGGATAGCTGGAGACCGAATGCAATGGGACATACTAAAATCCTACTTTAACAATTAAACTTCGAAAGACCTTCCTCAAGTTATTACCCTACTAGGGATAACAGAAAATCAGAAGACCGATTAATTGGCAAGAAATGGCTCGATAGTAAACCTATAACAAGCCGATAACTTAGCGAACATCCCCTCTTGCACGCTAAGGTTTGTAGCGGGTAAAATATCCTTAACAAAAGCAAACAATAAATGGCGATCCTTGAGCACTTGTACCTCAACAAGGAAATTCGTTTGTTAAACTAAGGAAAAAGCGACAGAGTTTTACAAAATCACAATCCTTTTCCGGGCCATAACACTTTGCGGTACTATTTGAAAAAAAAACTACGGCTTACAGAAAAGACTTTTGCAGACGCTGCGGCGACGACGTAAATGAGACTACTATGTCACTGCCAGGTCTCTTCCATCTAAGAAACAGATACCTCGGTAGGCATTTTTTGGGAACTGTAAACAACTTCATTGCAAGATGAGCGCTGTAAAGAACATATTTAAAAACGACTTTAATGGGCTTAGGTGAATGTCATTCGTGACTGGAGTAAGGCAATTTTCTGCTTGATTTATCCAAACCAAAATATTCTGTTGCAAACAGTTATTATATGTAGGTGTTTCCCGGCACACGGAATTGAACGTTTGACCTGCTTCATGGAAATTCCTAGAGAAAATCAAATGGTACAAATCTGTTTTTTTGAATTCTATGAATTCTACTCCAGATTACATCAATAAATTAGCCAAAAATTGGACAAACTATTAAATGCTCGTCAGACATATGTATCTACATAGATACACATTGTTATAAAATAAGACCATTTTTAAATATTTGGTTTTCAACCCGCTTGCCGTGTTTTATCAAACAGACTGTAAATTAATGTTAATACAAAATTTATCAGTTTAAAAAAAAATAGTTTTCAATCGTACTATAAAGAAATTCTTTCTATGAAATTACCTCTCTTATCTTTGGGTGTTGATTCAGATTTTTAAAAGCGTTAAGAATCCCAAATCAGCGAATCAATTGATCTTATTAAGTTTCCACAAAATCGATTTTATTTAGATTTAAAATATTTATTCTCATATTATTCTCATAATGTTAAAGGACAACGTCTAGAGCTAAAATATTTTAATGCCAATTGAGGTAATCAAATACCTCTATATCTACAACATTTCGCTACTGCCGTAACTACTTCAGTAGACGCTTATTTTAACGATGTCATTTGCCACACCATAAAATGACTCATATAATCTAATCTAACTGATTAAAAATATTACGTCATTTAGGTGAAAATAAGGAAAATTAAGATGCGATGCGGTAGTTTTAGAAGTTTTCATTTAGAAAAGCCCGTTGCAATTTATCGTGAAAATTTCTGAGCTAATATTCTTACAAATATAAATATTTTGCACAACCGACCATATGTCGCCCAGGGCCTAGCTTTTTGCGGCCATTTTTGTTGCGTGTGTTATTTTTTTATACGAATGGAACTTCTAGTTTAAAGAAGTTTCTAAACAACTTCAACTTTTTCAGGACGCTTTGTTTTATGCCGACGAGCAAGAAATCTATTGGAAAATTATACCAAACTCCACATATATTCATTCCAGAGAAATATTAGCACCGGGGCGACTTAAATATATCGCCGACGAGCAAGAAATCTATTGGAAAATTATACCAAACTCCACATATATTCATTCCAGAGAAATATTAGCACCGGGGCGACTTAAATATATCGGAAGAGAGACTAACATTTCCAGGACCTTCGAAAGCATCACGCTAAAACAGATTAAGTCAACGACAATGCTAAAATCTTAGCATAAAAATAATTCTCCAGCTACTATACGCACTTTTAATCTGATTGTATGAACTTTATCATTTTAGGTTCGGGAAAATTATTTATCAATGAGGTCAAAAGATTTGTTCTGAAATTTAAGATTGAATCAGTTTGCCTCTTACGCTCTTCTTCTCCTCGACAATGTCCTAAGACAACTACCAGCAGAATAATTGTCTAAAAGTATTGACGATGCGATGCCAAATGTGGGTGATCTACGTATGTATGTATGTATGTATATGCCACCAAATGTAACACTTGCAGTCCAATAAATAAATTAAAATGCATTCTGTCTCGTAAAAACTACTGTTTATGAATAATTTGTTACTTGAACATAGTACTCACTTTGGAAATAATTTTATGTAATTCGCAGAATTCTTTAAGGATAAAGTGGTCGATTTCATAATGCGGAGACATGACACTACCTACCTGCTAGTACAAGTATTTTATTAAGTGATTTGGAGAATTGATAGCACCAAATGCACTCCAAAAAGAAACCAACACACGGCCCTACTTTAAGTTTTATAAACAGCTGTTTTTTTAATATTTGTAAACCATTCGTCCTACGTTTAGGCAAAGGAAACAGCTCAAAATTATGTATATTCTCCAGTATATTTAGCATCCACTGAAATAGAAATCTGTGAACTCGAAACGCTTTTTTAACACAGAGATGTGAGATATTTAAAAAAATACAATTAAAAAAAAATAAAAGTTGTCCTTTTTGGCTTAGATAGAACTTACGGTACTGGAGCTGTTATTTTGGCCGCACTTTTTAACACTGTATGTTACGTCGTCGTGAATAAACTCACGCTTCAACTATGCTGTCAAATTATCCATAATTATCTTTAAAATCGGTGGATGATTCGCGAAATTGGGGAGTACATGCAACTTGTGATTTTTATAGCTCACATAATCGTCGATCTAAAAAAGTGAATAGATTTCGTATCAGCTATTCTCTAAATCATTTTATAACAACCACATGGCAAAGGATTCACGATTATGGAAACCAGCAACACTTGACCATTTGGAAGCCAACTTGTTTGTGCTATTCTTGACACATGGCCGACATTTTGAGTTTGTTAATTCAATTTTTTGTGTTATTTGCATACACTCGTCTATCTTAAGGCTTGCTTTTGTTACAATTGTTACATACAATTCGAAATAAGGCGCACCTGCTACAAAATTGCAATTTAAATAACCATTTTCGTAAAGCCTCTTACCTAGCCCACAAACTTGATTTGATTCCTCAGACTAAATTCTGGTTAGTTTCTGTCTATGTATAGCCCCATTCTGAAAACATTTATCTTTTTTTTTTTTTTGGTTGGTTGTATTTTTTTTATCATCCAGGGCAACAGTGCTATCTGATTGCCTTACCCATAAGGAAACTTAAGTTCTTTGTGTTTTTTGTCCCACAGCATAGAAAAAGTAGCAATGATAGTACGAGTAAGTAGGTCTCTCTTACTTTCAGTGTCGCATCCAGTTTAAGCATTATTGAATTCACTCTGACGACAAAACGCTTCACATTGCATTCGCGAAAAATTCACACAGCAGCAGCAGCAATAGCAAAGGAGTCTGGCCTCCCTTCTTGACGATCAGCTATGGTATGCGGTTCACAACAACCAAACTGATATCAAGAAGTAGTTCTATGGTCATTATACTCGTAAAACCCATACCCGCCACAAGGAGCCAGTCAGAGTGAGAAATAGAAAGGTGTGCGAGCGAATGCACTCAATTGAAAGCTATCCATTCATATTTTTTATTTCGCTTTATCCGTATCTTTCGGGCGTTTTGTGTGGTGACTGCTCGTTGTGTTACCTCTCGGTGACGGTGACCAACTTTCTGCACACCCGGGTGTGCATTTGCATAAAGTCTTTAAAAAGGAGCAACCACCCGATGCCAGATAGTCTAATAATTGTTTTGTGTGTGGATACTCAAACGACCCATGGACAACAACGAATCACTTTGGATACCATACCTATAAAAATAATATTCAATGAATGGGAGCAGAGTTGATGTTATGCGTACCATGAACCGGGCTATCATGGGCGAACAATTTATCGTTATTAAATTGTTCACAACCTGCCCTGAGTAACGCTGCAGTCCACTAGTATGGTTGATGCTCATATATTTTGTGTATCCGTTGACAGCTAGGAGACAAGCGATTAAAATTGGCAGTTAATTCGTTGATGCAAATTGAACAGAAAAACCTTAGTTGGTGCGCTGCGCTGTCGCGTTATTAGCTGAAAACTAGCAGAGGCATAAATATGAAATATGGGCGTTGCTGAATGCGTACGCAGGCAAATATATTGGGCAGGTGCATGCGTGCTAAAGATTAATGCCTCCGTAATTGCGAGTTACGAAATCAAGCTACTAAAATAAATATCGTAATCGTGGTCGTTAAATTCTACACTTTCAATAATATACTTTCACTTTGTTTGACATATCACTATTTTAAATGACTCGTATCCATATCTCAAATGTACAATAAAACCTTCGTCAGGCGTATAATAATCATGTTTTAGTTCAGGACTTATTTTCGGTAAACATTTACATATGTACAAAATATTTGTCTTGCGTAAGATGTTTAACACGAGTATTTTATAGGACTATTATATTTTTTAACGCTATGTTCAACCATGAGGGTCTTCCATGAAAAGACCAAGGTCCACCCCGGACTGTAGCAGAACCCTAAAGAAGTGTGAAAACTTTTATTTTAAATTTCTTTGACGTTTCGAATATAAAGCTGTCATTCCTTGACAGCTGCCAAGTAAAAATTATACGGTTCAAGAAAATGGAACGATATAGTGGAAAATGTATAGAAATTGTGGAAATTTACTTAAAAAATGGTGACATTTCGTGAAGGCATTTAATAAAGTCCGTACTTTTTTCGGTCGCAATTAAGCACCTAAGTGTCAATCCCAAGTTTACAAAAAGTCTTAAAAACGTATTACTAAAATCAATTATTTTACTGAAATACTGCTTAAGAACATAAGGATCTGGAGTTAAGTCTTCGAACATTACAAAGTGATTGGCTTAAAAGATGCACATATTTGCCCATAACTATGCTAAAATTTCGGAGTCGGACAGAATCCCGAAAAACGTTATCCCGAAAGCCCAAAATCCCGAAAATCCAAAATCCCGAAAACCTAAAATCCCGGAAACCTAAAATCCCGAAAACCCACAATCCCGAAAAGCCACAATCCCGAAGGTGAAACTGAACATTTTATTTTTTGGTCTAAAATGAACATACATAAGTCCACCGTTGTTCAGAATGTAAAATAACAAATGTAAAGAGATCTAGCTATATGCCGCGTAGCGTGGCCCTGAGCACCTGCATGTGAGGTCGAAGGCCATCCGGTGTATGAGTCCATAGTTTTTTTTTTTGCGAGCGTTGCGAGCTCACCCATCCCTACCTACAGGCTTTCGCCCGCTAGTCACTTCAATACTAAAGGCCCCGACCCATAGAATCCGTTGATCCGTTGCTCCGTCGTTTTTAACTGACACATAAATAGAATACACGCATTGTTATGGACGGTGACCAATATCCAACGGATATATAGACTTCAACGGATAAAAAGTAGACGAACTTTCTACTTTTTCAATCCGTTGATCCGTTGGCAGCTCTCACACATTTACGTATCGAAGTTCATACATTTACATATTAAAGTTCACGCATTCACAAATTGAGAGTAAGCAATTTCATTGGTGGAAGCATTGAGATAAAGAGAAACTGTCATCGCCGTTGACAATCGGTTGTCATTCACAAATTGAGAGTAAGCCATTTCATTCGTGGAAGCATTGAGATAAAGAGAAACTGTCATCGCCGTTGACAATCGGTTGTCATTTCTTTTCTTCGTACAATCGACGAACCCAAAACCGATGACGGTTGCCCATAATCATTTTTAAATATTCGTAGGCTTCCTACGAATGATGAATGTACAGAATTCGTCGTCCATTCTACTGTTTTTTAATAATTGACTTCTCACAACGAAAAAAAACAATTTTTCGCAACACACAGCTTGAAGAGAATCTGTCAACGTAGGTGAGCGACGGATTCTATGGGATTGTTCTTTCCGGCAGTACGTCAACGTCAACGTCAAACTTCAACGGAACGACGGAGCAACGGATCAACGGATTCTATGGGTCGGGGCCTTAAGTTGGACATTTCCTCGACTCATCAATCCAGACAGCATTCGGCCTCAAATTCGACAAATTTGCGCAAATTTTTCTTTGTATGTATATAATTTTTCGGGATTTCGTTTTCGGGATTTTGGCCTTTCGGGATTGTGGATTTTCGGGATTGTGGCTTTTCGGGATTGTGGGTTTTCCGGATTTTAGGTTTTCCTGATTTCAGTTTTCGGGATTTTGACCCCAACCCCTAAAATTTAAGAAAAGTTCACGGAGAGCTTATGTATATATTTTCAAGAAAACAAATGCTTCCCAAAACACTTTTTTTTCCACTTACCCTACCTCTCACCTTCAGTTGGTGATTCGAGGAATATAACGTTTTAGCCTTAAGAACAACGAATGTACCCTTCTTTGGCCCAGGCATCTATGGATGAATTTTAAAATTGAAATTAACCGTGGTGTCTACCAAGCCACGAGGGTCATACAGAAGGTCTCCCAATAAGAGCGACGAATCTAGTTTTTGAGCTAACATATTTTTTATTAAAAAAGAGTGATACTAATTTTATTTGATTGTAAAGTACAAATGTTACGATTAGGTATGAAAGAAAATGTTAAGAAAATTCACACCACGGCACTGTTGGCATACTCATGTTCTTTTGATGAAATTTTCGATGACATCGTCGGATAATTGTGGCGCGGTACTTATCTTATTGGAACCGCATAGTAAGTACTCTTCTTCGAGATCAAAATCTATCACCGCATTTTTAAAGAAGTATGGCCCACTCACCGCATCAAACCATGATGCATTAATTCCTATTAAATCATTAATGGAAAATTTTGTCGACTTACGTGAATATTAAATTGCCTCATCTTCTAAGACGATTTTCTTAGTAAAATTATCCTTCTATAGCTTATGTTCCATGTACCAGTTGACAAATTATCTTCAATAAAAATTGTGTTCTGGTTTGAGTTTTCAAGTCAGTTGCATCTTGTACGAGTACGTATGCTGAGGAAGATATTTCATCTTTAAGGTATTTCTAAATCCTTTCAAAAATGTCGAATTCATTTCTTTTGGATTGTAGTAACACTTTCTTACGATAGTATGTTATCGAATAATTGTCCGCTATAAAGACACAAAGAGAACCTTGATATTTAAATTAGTCTTAGGTATGATGACTTATTTGGAGCATTGTTTCCACCGAAAATGCTACCACGCTTGCGAACTGTTGCAGAAAAAATGTCCCTCTTCACTATAGCTGGAATACAATTTCCTTACCTCATTATTCGCAATGAGATCCCGCGGTTACCAAACCAACAACCATATTGCCCGCAGGAACACCATGATAACCGAATTGAGAGGAAGTCTAACATCAAACGCCCGTAGTTATAAAGGAGTACTGTTACCTTCGCTGATCATGTGCCCTTTAGCTTCTCGAGGTGCCCAGAGCGGCTAGCATCAAATGCAGAAAGCTAGTGGAGTTGTTTCTAATAGTTCATAAAAAATGATGCCTCTGGCGTTCAGGGTTATATACAGCTTAATAAGACGCATAATAATGCGAAGATATCTGCCAGCACTGAGAGCAGAAAGCACCAAAGTTGCAAGAATCAGAACAGAAGCTTACAGAAAGAAAAAAACAAACACACGGTATAGTATTCGATATTGGTGAAGAATAAAGAACATACATGTGGGTGAGAATATAGAAAGAGCACTTTAGAAGACTGGAAAGCGAGCATACACCAACTCGTGTGATGGTCATCCCGAAAAAGGCAGATGTTTAGCGTTTAGCATGAAAAAAATCTTCTACTCCAACGCTTTCGACTTTAACGACATCGTAAAACTTGCAGAGTTCCTGATCAAAAATTCATTCGGGATATGTATTTGGAGTGTGTGTCCAGAGAGAATAAGTCTTATCCTCAAAAACAGACCCAGGACCATATGGAAGAGTGCCGACCGAAAAGAAGTTGGGAAAGCTGTCATTGAACTAGGCATATAGCAAGAGACAGGATGCAGTGAAAAAAAAGGAGGGAATCATGGATACCTTAAGTGTAAAAGAGGACCGTATTATACATACATATGTACATATACTACCATGTGACTTTGTAACCAGTGATGTCTTTGGTCTTCTTAAGTTTGTGAATACGCTTTAAGACTAACTTGATAGGCTGAATAGCAAGTCCTTCAGCACACTTGACAAATGATGAGGCTATTGACTTAGAGTACTAGTTTTTAAATCAAAATACTCTTGCTCCGATCATCTGGGAGATTCCCGATACATTTATCTCTCATATCTGGTGATTTAAACAAGTAGTATTGCTTGGTGAGAAAGTGAGAGTTAAGTTGCAAGCTGCATGAGTTGAGTAAAACGTCGCCAATGAAAGCATTGCACACAAGCAGTCGCTCGAAAACTCCGTTCATTGTAAAAAAACAATTCTGCGAGTTGGGGCTGCAAAAAATGTGAGAGGAGCTAAAGAGACAACGAAAGGAACAAAAGAACAATTTTTGTGGTGATATTACTCAACTGAGACCAACACAAGAACTTCTGAAATACGACAATCCGACGGTCCTCCCTTCAAACGGAATTATTTTAAGAATTTGTGATATTTTACAGGCTAGACAAAATGCTTAAAACGCTTAAAGAATGGGTTATATGTCAGTCGCTCTTTAAGAATGTATTAGCTCTCTATGACTACATACGTGTAGATTTTCGGAATCCTAAGTCCTACAGTGTTGCTTGCTGGCAAAGCCTCTGAGATGAAAAGGAGCTCCGTCCAAAAAGATGATTTTTCGACCAAAATCGACGTCGTGTGTTAACTCGAAGAAAGTGAAACGATAACGAAGTGAATAGTCATCTTGCTCCAAGTCTTTAGCGATTTTATAATTATTAGCTAACAATCTATAGTCTCTATACGATATTCTCCTCAGAGAAGTGTGACTGATGATGATGAGCCCTACGACGAGTTTAGTTTCACTTTGGCAACAGCATCAATTATTTCGTTGTGCACACCGTACAAGCTTACAGGTAGCTTTTGTTATCCACATGGCAGTTTCAAGAACTTTCTTTATGAATTTTCTTACACTAGTCACTGACGGGGCTTTATTTTGATCAGTACTCACTTTTGAAATAATTTTGCAATCACATAAAGTGATCCATCTCTTACCGTGGAGACTTGGCACTGCATATCTGTTGATATTTGAAGACCTTTTAAAGTTCAAAATTATACCAACAGGTCACAAAAAGGTGACCGGCTAGATCTATTCTCTTATCAAATATACATATGTATAAAGATAAGTATTCCTAAACTGGGCTTATTACAGATACTCTGATTCCGGGAGCACAAGGCACTTGAACCCTTTCAACCTGTCTACATTGAAAAAAAATATATTTGCCACAAAATACTCGTTTTTGACTAAAATTATGCAGGCCTCGTATGGAAGTTAAACACCTAACACTGTTCTCCTAGCTCATTTATCAAAGAAAAGGTTCCATTGTATCAAAAATAATTACTCGTCCACAGTCGCATTTCCTCTTTTGGACCAACCTCAAGAAATGAAAATGCTTTAACAAACTTTTCCCGCTGTGCGCTTACGAAATCTTCACATCAATATCCCCAATGACCCCCGCGTGAACTCCAAATAGAAACCACTACTGCTACTCCTCCTTACTAAAATAATTCAAAAAAAAAAAAACGAGAAGAAATCCAAAACCAGAACAAATGACTTCGGTATGCCAAACTAATTGAAGACACACAGTTTCTTCATTTATTTGTTAATAAAAAAAAATGTGTGGCCACTCGCTGTATCTACTGCCGAAACTGAGAGCTGAGAGTCCAACCCCAGTTGTGCAGGCGATAGCGGCAGTGGCCAAACGATAGATACATAAAGGTAACCAGTTGGACAGCTTATAATCACGCAGCCGTTATTCATTATATTCGTTTGCTGAAAATGAAATTGAGTGATTGAAAAAGAAACTATCTGACTTGGCAAAGGGGAGATGGCCTGCTCTGGCAGGTTTACATCTTTTTGTAATACTCGTAGTTAATTCGTTATTTTGGCGAATTTATTTTGGGAACTAATTCGTGTTGGTCCTATTTAATCGGAAACTAATTTTTGTAATCTTCTTCAACGAAGCAAATACTTGATAATTAACTCAGTGGGATGGCGGAAAGCCACTGTGTGTATGTTCATATCTAAATCTATTTAATTGGAAACGGTGAGGTAAAAATTCAGTTTTTGAGAACGAACCCATGTTTATAGACAATCATATGTATGTATGATAAGTATTTTCCTTGCTATCTTAGTAGCTGAGAGGTATTCGGATTTATGAAAATCTGATGAATGGTTAAAGTCACTTATAGAGAAAGCATTGTCGGGGCAGGTGCTTACGGTGACTACAACGATAAAGTGTAGAACTATGCGGTGGTCAGACGCGTTTTTGCAAAAGAGCACCCCATAGTCGAAAGGTAGAAGTGGAATAGGTAATTACTCTGCAACGAAAGAGCATTCCCACCAAGGCACTCAGTACAGATTAGGCGGCAGCGGAAGAATTCTATCGATGGAACCAACGATGGCGTCTCTCATCTTCGGACCTGTGAGGAGGTTCAAGCAAATAAGGATTGATATACCCGGTCTCACACGTACGAGGGGTACAACAAAGGACCTGGTCCGAGAAAACCGTCAAACTATAGAAGTGAAATTCGGAAACCTGTTTCAAGAACAAATGAATGTGAGAGGAGAAAAAGTGTTACTGAAACCCCAGGGAAAACAATTCACATGAATTACACATTTTAATAAACTCCTCATAGCGCGTTCTCACGAAAGAACTGCATTTGCAGGCGTATAAGATCCAAATGATCCAAGATATCGAACCAAAATACCATTGTAAGCGAATTTGTTGATTGGTTCATGGAACATCAGCTAGTAAACGCTAAATCTCCCAAAAGAGCATATTTAGTGATGTAGAATTGAAGAATAGAGAAAAGAAGAGAATGCATTCAGCACGTGTCACTGTTTGGTGAAATTCTTAAGCTGGTGGAGTTAGATTTGATCACGCACGAAATTTTACTCGCAAAGGAATCTGAAAATGTTTTTACGAAAAAATATTACATCTCAGGGTGAAACACGTATCCTCTTCCATAGAGTTTGCGTTCTGCTACATGGTATGGAGGGACGTGTGGCCGAATTATATTCTTATCTTGATATTGCTAATAAAATTTGAAGATCTTTAATGGAACTTTGCCCACTTCATCGAGATTCAAGTTGAGCAAGCAAGTAGATTTACATTTTTTACTTATGTAAACTGATAGCAGTATATCCGGTCGCTTTTGGCATACAAAAATATCTGATGCAGCTTTGTTGATGGCTTTGTCCAAGATATTATCCTATGTAAGCTAAAAGTCAGAATCAGAAGTGAGTGGGGTTGTCTTTTCCAATGATCATAACTTAAGATTCTCCTTCCGCCTCCTTCCAGGCGGTGATCATGATGATTAAGAAAGCCTTGTCGTGGATAAAGTGCAATTTGATATCTAAGCGGAATATCATCATTTATTAAATCTCTCGAATCCATCACCTTGAACTCAAGAAACTGTTCTAGATTGCAATCCGTCTCTTAACAAGATAGCTAAACAATTCAATATCCATCGCATTTGCGTGCCTGTCTACAGGGACATTCCAAGGAATTACATGGCTAAAAAGCTCGTCGGGCAGGCTATAATACTACTCTACAAGGCGAATCTCGGTATGCCTATCGTTTCAATTAAACTGCTACATACTTACTATTAACTTATCCAATCGCAGATGGGCTTCACTAGACAGATCTGGCCTAAGCTGGATCAGAAACTTCCAAACTGTCTTATAAGATAGAAGCTTGCTCGTTGCTTAATGAAGAAAATGAAGAAACCATACTACATACATCTTCTTTGCATATGCGGAGCTCCCTCTGCTCGTAGAAAATTACATTTAGGAGCTTCTCAACAACCTCGGCGAAGTGGTTAATGCAAATATTAGTAGCCTCCAGCGCTTTATTACAAAATCCTCCTGGTCTAGTGGGTAGCTTGTTGGAGATGTTGATCCTGTGGTAACACAATGGATCTTGCTGGTCTAAGTAGGACTGCATCTAATGCAGCCTGCCACTGCAACCCAACCTAACCTAACTCGATAGTCAAGCGGCATTTCCAGAAATATCGACTTTCCTTCAGTTTGGGTATATCAAGAGTATAAATTGTGAACTTTATGCCGAGTGGACTTATACATAATTCTGAGGGAACGGTACGGTCTTAAATTTAGCTTTGAAAGTGGTAATCTACTCTGGTACCGACTAATCTACAATTTAAAGAATATATTGTATATATTTTTCACTACTCTTATAAGAAAAAATGAGCAGTCGCCTGTTGTAAGTTTAAAGCGGATCCATAAATTATTTTTGTTTCTATGCCAGATGACAATTGAAAGATTAGTAAGCAACTATTTGCAAAAAATAAGAAAAAAGACTACAGAAATAGAAATTTTTATAAAAATGGTGCACAAAAGAATCAAAGAATTGGTAACGCTAACTGCCATGTAGTTATCAAAATAGATTAGTTGCCACAAGCAAAGTAGCACTTTAAGCTTGAGAGTACCAGAGGCACAGTTAACGCTATCTTGATCACAAGAGGTGACAAGAAAAAATATTCACAGCATGCAAGCAAGTCACCATATATCTTAAATCTTGATAGGAGGCCTCAAACAACTTAAAACGCTACTAAACTTACGAATAACAGCATTCGACAGTGTCTGACAAATGTCTCAAGAAATCTCTATAATTAGCGCTTGCGGGAGACTTGAACGTTGCTCGACGACTACCACTGCATTCGAGTATCAACTAGATGCCGAGTTGCCTTCAAGAATGGCTGGGCAACATTTTATTACTTATTTTCTGAAAAAACAATTAACAATAGTAAAGCAGAATACTTTTAGTTTTGAGAACTAAAATGAAACTATGCACATAAATGTCACTGAATTCTGTTTCAAGTTCGCATACCAGCTCTTTCGTTTTGGTCATTTTAAGGAGTTTAATCGTTTTCGGGAATTTCACCGTAACTCCTTTTTATGGCGAGTTTGCTATGGATTTCGCCTACAAGTTTACATGACGAGACCCATCATTCACCATCAACAGTCGATTCGGTTGCTTACACCCAATTTTCTGGAATCCAGTTCGTTCTACGTCTACGAGAGTACACTAAGCTTCATACTCAACTGCGTATCTAAGAGTAACAGAATGCAGTCCGGTGGGGCATACGAGCATTCTTCTTTGCGCTATATTCGTAAATGGAATTGGTCACGGGCTCTCGGCACACGGCGCACAGCAGTGGCTATGTAGTCTTTCATTAATATTTGACGGCTATATTTGGGTGCACAGCCACTTTCGTGATTTAGGAATTTTCATTGAATTTTCACTACTAGTTCCTCCTCTTATGTGACAAACAAAGTAATTAAATATTTATTTGAAATTTTTCACGAGTGCCAGTAGGACGCATTCAGGAATCACATAATTTACCCCGCAAAAAAAGAAACGTGTATTGTGAAAATTTTCGTGTAGAGGGCGTTAATCGATAACTTATCAAAAACACGAACCAAGGTTGTAATACTTAAATTAAACGCGCTGGATGCTGTGGTTTAAATCTGGCGCTGTCAACAATAGAAGGATATTTCTCTAGGGTTGTAAATTCATTGCAACTTGTTGTGGAGATTATCCAGTAACTTACCTGAAAATAAAAGAAAGTTACAAATTAATACACGATTAAGTGGTTTTGCGTATATATTATGTTTTGATTTACATATGTTCTGGGGAGATCTTCTTATTTTTGCAAAACGTAATTGGGGCGGTTTTAATTTAGAGTGTATTCAAAGTATTGCGAAATTATACTCCTGCACTCGTATAAATAGAGTGAAACGTAAGGATGTACTGATTTAAAACAAATTAAGAGAGCAGATAACAACTTTTAAACGTAAGGAATGAATTCTGTCACGCGTTCGATGAAGTTAATGTACTAATATCATAAGAGTAATTATAGCGAATGAATGGATTCCTGCTCTGAGACTCTCGGTCTACTGCTTATAGCGTACTTTTTCAACTGAACGCCACATACCATAGGATTTGTTTATGGGAACGGATGTTTAACCAGGCTGTAGTGCTTATTGGTCAACATACTGTTGAATTAGTTAAATGAAGGATATTCTGCTATTTGGTTCAATGGAGTATTTTACTATGGCTCGTCTCTGTGATCGATTACAGTTCGAGAAAACTGTCTCATATGAGATATGTAAACATTTATTACTTTCGTGCAAAGTAAAATTCTTGGGGATCTTCTTTCTAGTCCCAAAGCTGAACATCGAATGCCATCATATTCCTCCGCGAATTTTTGGAATGTTTATACGAGCAGACCACACTTTTTTGAGACAAGCTTCAGAACATTTCGGTCTGTCGCGATGAAACAAACTTTTTACTGGTTATGGTTGCTGCTAGATTCTCCCGGCGGGCCTCAAATCTACGCAATCTACTGCGCTGCTGCTCCGAATAAAGTTACTACAGTTGTATTTTAACCGCCTTACTAGTCACTTATAAAAGTTAGCTCGTTATATGCAAACATATTATAAACTATGCCATGGCCACCAACAAAGTTAACATAATTGCTTTCCCACAACCTTACTAGAAAGCTGGCTGTTTTGTATGGGTACTACAAAACAACCTACTACTACTACTTTCGCAGATGGATACGGCAACGCAAAGCGAAATTAAATTTTTGTTAAACTGAAGACGTGCTAGTTATGGGCTTATGTATATCTTTCAAACGGCCATCTGACGACCCTTGGTCTCATTAGCACATGCTTTTATAATATGAGTTTTGACGAATGTTAAGTTTATACATATGTAGGTACCTAGAGTTCACTATTACACTCTTGACCGATGGCGTTAGGCATGATTCGCTGACGTTCTTCACCTTTGACCATGGAATCCACACCCTCATTACCAGCAGATACGAATGCGAAAATGAAAGTTTTAGACATTTCTCATTCTGACACTTCACTATTGCAGCGGCTCGCATTAGCACCTCTTTCAGCTGTTGAGCCACATCGTCCTGTCGGAATAATTTGGCAAGTGGGGCGGCAAGCCACCAGTCCCGTTATTTTCCTGAGGCATATGGGCGATTGAATTTATTAAAAAAATATTTCGTTTTAACCAAGCACCACAGCGCTGGCCCTTGACTTAACTTCCTTTGCTAAGCTCAAAAAATTGAGATGGCAATATTTCTCATAGCGGCATCTAATAATGAGCAGTGATATCAATTGGTGTGTTGGTAGTTATAATGTTAATTTCCTTTTATATTGGTTTCATTTTAGTTCTGGAGCATACTTCTACCAGAAAATTGGTTCTTTGCAAATCCTCTGATAAGCTTATGTTATCAGCAGTCTCCACATTATTACCAACAATTCTGCTATAAGTAAAACTGGATCACAAAAACAGTAATCTGCATAAGCGTCACACTTCCGAGAAGCGTCACCAACACTGGTGTAATTAGGGCGCATACATTAAGTCGCTTAGTTTGTAATTTTTGCTGTTAAGAGACAGTAAGAAAGCAACAGATTTGGCATGTGAACTTTGGCTAGCAAGCTCATCGGAGATCTCATTTCTCACAATTTCATTGTGATGTATTGCGAAGTAAATCAGATTCACAGATCCTTCAACCTATGCCTTACTACAAAGGTCATAGACATTAGGCGATGCATATGCTACGAAAGGTCAAAATCTTAAGACATTTTCATTTCGACCGGAACTTTTTTTATTTCAAATTCAAAAGTAGATACAACCGGCGGAATAAAGCCCAGTGTCTATATTCATGCAGCCGTTCGAGCGAACGTGGCTCTATTTCGCAAATAGCTTGATGGCAGTTTTCCTCTGGGGACTCAATTGTTTGTTGATCATTGAAGTAAGAATAATCCTTATCAATTCTACGTAAAAAAGTCCAACGGGGTTTGTCGCATCTTTCGGTGGCCAAGACACGTATCCAAAACGGCTGGTAACACGATTACCGAACTTAATGCGGAAAAGATCGATTGTTTGACGACTGGTGTGGTACATTCTGATAGAACTAAAGTCGGTACAATTCAAAAGTCTCCAATTGACACAAAAATATGATATCATGTATTTATGAAGCTCTTTATTCACCGTAACCAGCTTCATTTTTTAAAGAAGAACGAGGAATTACGCCACCACTTCGAAACCTTCTTCACTATTTGATGATATATTGGTTTCTGTACGACTCCGTGTGTATTCATATTTTTGTTACCCAAAATCCTACAGTTTTGCTTGTTGATATAGCCTCCGAGATGAATTTGAGCTTAGTCCGAAAAAAAAGCTTTTTGCGGCCAAAATCGATTTAATTTTCCAACTCATTTAAAGCCCACACAGAGAATCGATAAGAAACCGAACCTTACTTTTATTTTTGAGTAAATTGGATCTTGTAAGCAAATAACCCGAGTCTTTAAAGATTTAATCTCAGGAAACTGTCACTTTATTCATTTATGGGTTCGTCTAAGTGCCCTGGCATAGATTCTATTATCCATAAGTATACCAAGTTTTACGAACTTTCTTCTTCAATTTCCTTACACTAGCCGCTGAAGGAGACAAAAATTAATTTCAAATTTCGCACAGTTTCTGCAACGCATTGGAAATAATTGTTCAATAGTTTTGCATTGTTTATTTCTTACCACAGATGGTTTGCACTACATATGTGTTAATAATTAAAGCGCTTCAATGTTGCTTAAAAAGAAAGCAGCAGATGGCCACTCTTTATTGCCAGCAAACTGATGTACATAAATTCATTTTGGTTGTATTGGATTGAGTCCAATTGAGTTGTTGTGACCAAATACGTTTTTTTTTTGAATCCAAGTCGAATCGAAAATATTTAGCTTCATTGAAAATACCGCTAGTGTCGACTTCTAGCACTGGCTGAGTCAAAGCAGTCATATTCCTCTTTTGCGTGATGATAATAGCCGAGGCTTTAAAATTATAAACCGAAATCTAATTCCTATTGCACCATTCAGAGTCAGACGTGCTTTAGAACAAACAGTCCTTTGGTATGACCCGGCAGAAAAGACGGCAGCTTCATCCGTATATTTCTGAGCGTTAGAGCTATTGAGATTCCTCAGCAAAAAGTCGACCACTGTGCACCATAGTTGAGGAGGCAAAGTATGGAGGGTCTCCTTATTAGCCCTTGATATTACATTACGGCCACAGATAAAGGTCTGTTCCTAAATTTTGCTTCTATCTGCATTTCTTATCATTCACCTACACTGTGGTGTGTTACTTGGAAGAGTCCCATTCTTGCACGATTTTCCTGATTATTATGTTGCATCTCTGACAGAGAAGGCAAGTTTAAAGCAATTTTGCGCACGTGATTCTGAACCAGTTCTTCTATGCTTTTACCCAGAATGAAATCAGACTTCTTGATCCAAAGTCTGAATTTATACCACCGAACTTAAATTAAATTAAAGAATCAACTGCTCGAACGGATTTTGATACAAATGCATTTGTTTATATCCACGTTTCTGTGAATAACATCATCAACCGAGGACCCCGAGGAAAAGACGAATGAGTGCCAAATAAGTTCGAGAAACCATTTTTTTTTTCGTAAAGGAAGTCAAAATTGAGGCCTGAAACTTGTACGTTTTTACATTTCCCCGTTATTAAGCTGTGAACTAATGTCACCCAATTTGTCATTTTTCCTTAACCAGTAAATGTCAGAATCGCCTAATTTCAAATCTCAAACAAAGCAAAAAAATAAAAACAAAAACTGCATTCCTTCATAGTGCAATCGAGTTGAAATTCTTTGATTCACATTTGAGTAATTATACAGTAGCAATCTTTTTTTACGTTAAAGGATGCTACCTGTAGTAGGTTTTTGGGTCCATCTAACCCCCCTCGTTGCTGTTACTACCCATAGCCAGTCAATTGGAAGAGATTGCTGCTGCACAAATCGAGCCGCGCCATACGTAAGTGGACTCACAGTCTGCGCGGCTACCACACTTTGGGAGCTCCTCAATCGCAATTAATCGTCAAGAAAATACCAGTTACGCATTCCTGTATCGCGATTTGTTTCTGCGCCTCCATACGTGACGGGTATCTCTTGCTGTGGGTCGTACGGAGATTTTCTTTCTTTTTTTTTCTTTTAATTCAAATACAAGAAGACGAGGAATATAATTATTGGGGTGTCAGAAAGAAGATTACCGGTTGGATTGGGACAGACTATGTGGTCTCGGTTGCTTCATTAAAGTTGTATTTACTAACAGTTTGTAGATTGTGCCATTATTTCAATTAAATTGATGCTTCCTCAATGGAATCCCTAGTGCATACACGTGCTGCACACTACACTGAAGATATCCTTTTCAATTTCTCTTGATCGAAAGACACTGCACACAGCACATATGCAAGGAAATACGCTCTTCAGTTGATTACAAAATAAATACGAATAAAAAAAGAAAAGAAAAAGATTCAAATTAATCTGCTTTAATAATTTATTCCATTTCTCATCATCGTCGTCGCCTGGTGCTCTTCGTTTTCTCCGCGCTCTGCAGTCGCTATCTTTAGCCAACGTCAACAGGGTCGACGGAAGCCCTCCACGAAAACTAAAAGCCAATTTCCTCTGATTGTCCTTGTCAAAACTTTACCCATTAAAAAAGATTGCGAAATTCATTCCGCCTGCCAACCAACGCAAATTGCTGAAATTGTATATTCCAATCGTCATATGGACCAAACACAATCGCGCGAAGGGCTTTATTATTTACACGCATGCATTGCAATGCGCGGTTTGTGCTCTTCTTTCCTTACCACTGGAAGCAAGTTGTCGTTTAATAAAACAAAAACAAAAAAAAAAAAAGTAACAAAAAGGAAGCCCTCTCGCATGGTGTTTACCTCCGGGCAGGGGTTACAATACTGTACGAATGAAGAAGGCCAACGAACGAAACTAATCACATTTCGGGAAAAAAAAAATCACTTCCGATGGAATTAATTTCAGCACCCACTCTTCGCGCAGGAGAATGTTAAAGCTCATCACCACCACTAACCGGTCACCACACAACGATGGGCATGTTGAAATGCGGACAGAAAGGCTCTGAACAGCAGCACACAACCGGATTCTTCTGACACTCACTCGGCCAGGGTTTTATGATTTAAATATGCAGATCAAGGGCCTGTACCCAAATGGGATATCTGCATCTTAGGCATCTTCATAAATGTGAATATTCGATCTAAACAGAGGATTGCCACTACTACCGTCACAATCGAAAATACGAATTTGAAGTCATAAATCATACGCAATGGAGACTGGATGCTCTCGGATGGTTTGCTTTTGCTGGACGGAGCAGTATGATAATCGATTTCTGTTTATTATGATGGTGCATCATCCCCAGCGGACAAGAAACGCATATTTTTAATGAAGTAGTAAAAACTCATTCATAAAACTGCAGCTGGGAAGCGACTGTAGACATCCAGAGGATTCCTGGATGTTTCTCTTAAGCCACACAGCCAATCATGTTGGTAGACATACATATGTACGAGTATACGAGTGTATCCACGAGAACTGGATGGTGACGAGCACGAGCTCAACACACTTTCGTCAGCCCATTGATTTCATTTCCTTCATTTTTATTTTCACGTTTACTGTTTTGACATTTGTAAAGAACTTTTTTTTTTAATTAAAATTAAATAAAATTTTTTTATTTTAATTTTAAAGAAAAGAAGATCTAGATTTTGTAATGTAGTGGTGTGGTGAGTGATGATGCATTTAGGCAGACATTAGTGGTTAGTCCTTAAGTTGCATTGGTTTCAAATTCATTGTGAATTTAGATTAGACCGTTAAAGACGTACTCGCCCATAGTTTTCCGTCTTAAGTTCGATAGACCACGGGAGTTGTGTCCTGCTAGTCTCTATAGCTTCTGCAAAAATCGTCTCTTTACCAACAGTTTCAATAAGAACATCATTTAAAAATCATGTTTTTCCCTACGTTTGAGTCCAATTGTCATTCTAAAGTCCAAACTTTGCCAGATTAAAATGTGATTAAAAATGCTCCTGCAAAAATTTGTTGACTAATCTATCTTTTGAATATGCGCAACTATTTGAAGCACAGACTCTCAAAGTAGTACATTATTGCGATTCAATCACATCGATGCATACGAATACCACCTTAACCAACTCAATCCCTGATAAATATTTCTGTACAAATTGGATAGCCTGAGTCTGATACAAGCAGGAATTCTGCAAAAGATTTAAATTATTGTGGTAAGACCAATATATGTATAAAGGAGGTGTTAAAAATAAACTCAGCAATTACAGGCCGATATCAGTAACGCCGGTACTTTAAAAGTGTATGAAAAATGTAATTAGAAACACGTGGAAGAGAGTTTTTGAAAAACATTCCCTTATCCATGACTTCCAGAGAAATAAAAGCACAAATTGCTAGGAGCATTCGCCAACTGCGTCAACGAAAGCTGAAATAAAATTCATCACATATTAGTTTTGCTTATGGATTTTAGAAAAGCGTTTCATACGCTCAATCATATAAAGCTAATTGGTGCGCTAGAACGTGTGGGTATACGAGGAGTAATAACGGGCTGAATAAAAGATTTCCTGCAAAACAGACATTTCTGTGTGAAAACAAAGTTTGTGCACATTAAAAGAGAACAATTTTAATGTGGAGTCCCCCAAGGATCAAAATTGGGCTCAACTTTCTTAGGGTGTAGTACACTAACGAGCTACGAGCGTTTCTAAACATATTCCATTTGCTTATGCGGACGATACAGCGATAGTGGTGCGTCACAGGTCCCTACGGACGGCGACAGGCATTATGCAGGAGGAATACAATGACATAGTGGAAAGCTACAAGCATCTTGGAATTATCATCTTCTTTGGGACAAATACATCGACAAAAAACTAAGCCATCAGCAGTACCATGCAACAATGCCCCTTTTTAAAAAAGCGAATACTTTGCGCTAGTGGAATGAAATTAAAGATACGGAATACTTGCCTGGGGCAAAGCATCTACGTATGTACCTATATCATTAAAATGTTTAATGTCTTTAAGATGACACTGATACTGAAGTACTTTACGACCAAACAAGCATGAGATGAACAAAAGAAGACGTGCCCAAGGTAGGCTCCAAGTGCCCAGAAACAACAATAATTAGGTGAAGACAGCTCAAATACAGTGTTAAACAAACTACCTCGAGAGCTTAAGAACACTGTAAATTTGAAAACTAGAAAAAAAAACTAAATTTATGCTGAAATAATTAATTGAATTTAATAATTTCTTTCATTTTTTTTGTTAAAAAAAACCCAAACAAAAAAACATGCACACTAACATTTTTTTGGAATTTTCAAAACGTATCCAAAACTAAAATTACTTAATTTAATTAACTTACATACTCATTTTGAAAACGCAAAACTTCTGCAGCAAAGCCATTAAGGTTACGTATAAAACGTGCATATAGCCATCGTTAAGTCTTATGGATAAATAAAATAAAATAAAAAAAAGAAAAAGATGTATTGATATTGTTGCATCTGCCATTGCCAATCCCAGAGCTGTTTAAAATGCTATCTCCAGACCCAGTAAAATCGAAAAAGATAAGGTCAAGCATCGTTTCGATTTAAGGACTTTGAGTTGTTCACAGTCAGTGTACGCGTTTACATATATGTATATATATATAGCGAATACACTAAGAACGAGGAATAAAAACACTAGTCTTCATAGAAACTTAATTCCCTGGAAGATCGCCCAGCAATCACAATTGGAACAAGAGCAACATATGTACATATGTGTCGTTCATTGTAAAAGTGGTGTAACTCCATATTTTTAAATTACTTATTTTTTTTTGCTTAGTCATATCTTTCATTATAAGAGTGAAGAAAATCCAATAATTGCATTAAAATCCTACAGATGGCGTTACTTGTTTACACAGGGAACTAAAACTTCTACATATTCATTATAAAAGTGAGGTACTATAACGGTTAGGTATGTAACTCAAGAAAAAAAAAAAGTTATTTATTAAATTAGTTTTGGTTTTATTTTCTAAGTTACTACAAATTATTATACCTTTGATTTGCATTAAGCAATAAAAAATAGAAAACACTGAATGAATACTTGTATTTTTTTCCTACACATAAATTTGCAAAGAGCTCGTTATTTCAAAATTCAATTTGGAAATAATTCACTTTTGCAATGAACGACACCTATGTATGTATGTATGCAGATTTCAAGAGCAACATAGCCTGGACACAGCAGACATCTGTTCTAGAGACAGAATAGAATGGGCAATTAGTGCCATTCAACCTTTCAAGTCACCACGTATAGATTGCATACTACCAGCCCTACTGCAAAAGATGCAGGACTAATTTGATACCATACCAAGCGAATATTGAATTTGTATCTAAAGTGAGGAACACAACTCAGACGAATTCCAATAGAGCATTTGGGCTTTACATCATTTCTTCTTAAAACAATGGAAAAGGCTGTCGATAACTACATAAGAGAGGAAGTGCTAAGCGTGTCTTCTCTTCATCGCTGTCAACAGGCACAAACAGTGCGCACATCAACGGAGACTACTCTATATTAGACGATAAGGATCATTCAAGCCGCTTTTGATGAGAAGGAAAAAGAAGTATTCCGTGCATTCCTGGAGGCATATGGTAACAGCCCTTAGTAGGAATGTAGTAATGACCCATTATTTTACCCAAGTGTACAAGCTGCTGAGAAAGATATCAGATTATTGTCAAATAGTTTCCTTGAATGTTTTCCTGTGAATTAGTATCATGTCTTTAGAAGAGGCTACTAAGTTCATCCATAAATATGTAGGCTAAACATTAAAGAGCATAATACCCCTTCCTGTGGGCATCCCCTTCATCGTGGAGGCTGGTTGTGAAAGTTTAATCAATCTTGACATTAAATCACAAGCGTACATTGACGACATAGTACTGATTGCTAGAAGAAGATTCAGGGACACCCCTTGCGACATTATGCAAAAGGAACTGATATCACCATATCCCCTTCCAAAATGGGTGTTCTGGCTTTTTCCAACCCAAAGGTTGCCATTAGAAAACCCTTGTGCGGTATAATAAGACAGAAGGAATCCACGTCCTAAAGACACATTATATGTACTGATTTAGTCCTTTGTGTTCCGATCTAAACGAGGACGTCATATATTAAATTATGTACTGTGAGCCCCGGTAAGTAATTATATCGAAATTGTAACTGTTGGCGGCGACATTTGGCTTGTTCTGCTTTTGTTTAGTTCAAGTCAAATTTTTCTCGCGTGAATGCTGTGAATGATCATACCATTCTATGTAAAAAAACGTTTAATGTCATACGCACTACCTGTTTCAGCAACAGATTGCAGAAATCATATGATAGTACATCTCTTTGTCGAAATTTGTTACATGGGAGGAATTATTTACGCGAACATAAATGAAATGATCAAAAAGGCCACTATTGCTTTCAATGCATGAAGTAGAATATTTGGGAGGACCTGGGACCCAAAACCCAAAATTATTTTATTGCTATAACAAGACCTATACTGACTTATGACTGTCTCGGTTGGTGGCAGGCCGCCAGCAACTCCACCAACTTAAGGTCTATTATGAAGACACAAAGACTGGAGTGTATTAGAACTATCTGTGCAATGAGAACTATATCCACAGCTAAATTTTGAGACTCGAGTAGGGAAGAATAGAAAAGTGGTCAGCTACGTTATTCGCGATTCCATCTCTATCTACACAGATGGATAGCAGGCAAACAACATATGGTCTTCCGTAGTTACTTATGAATTGGAGACCAGTTCATTTTAGAATTATTTGTGAAAATAGATTGCTAAAACTCGTTCGTTCCATTTTGGTCTCAAACTACAGAAAACCTTTGTTGAAGTTAACTTTGGGCGCTGTGCAGTGAGTGAAATTTGGTCTTATATAACAGGGTAATGAATGCAGTTTTAATAAGCACCTCAAGGGGTAGTGTGTTAAGAATCACATTGAGCTTTTTGGTCCGAGGTGAGTGTAGGGCTTCTGTGGTCCCTATTCCAGCAGTTCTTCAAGTACATTCACCGAACCATTTTGGTTTTTTCTAAAATTTGGCTGTAGGCGTTAAAAGCTGTGTTTGCTTTTCGCACTCGTTGTTCCATAATTACCTTTAAATTCAGTTTAGAATTTAATTTATTGGCACTAAAGGATAAAGCTAGATATTGGTTATTTTGGCGCGGAAGTCTGAAGGTTGTTAGTTTTAAAAACACGAGTTCCGTTTTATTTGGACTTGTCCTCTTACACATCTTGTGGCCCAAGTACTTTTCTTACCTAGGCCCCTTTCCATATGAAGAAAGTTTACACAGAAAATTCGCACAACAGACAATCAGGCTCTTTACTGCTTACATATTCACATACCTATAAATTATAGTCCTTTTCCATTGCATTCTGAGAACAAAGACTTCTCGAAAAATTCCCATACTATTCAGCTATTTCGCAAAAAAAACAGCGTTCAACAAACTCCAAACACAACCTTTAAGTTCGCCCCCAAAACTCATCGCATTTCGCTCTGAAAGTAAAGTCCTTCCATATGAATAAAACATTCGCGTGATGCGTTGCCGAATAATTTGCAATTATACGCCCGCCAAGAGTTCGCGTGCACCTAAAAGGAACAAACTCTCGATGATATGGGAAAAAATCTAAAAATCTTCCCACAATTTTGCACAACAATCTCTCCAGATCCCCGTAAAAAGAATAAACACGTAACTTTTTCCTATGCTCCTCGTCTGTCAGAAGCAATCATTTAATTGAGGATTCACTCAAAAACTAAATGATTTTTCCAACTTCATTACGTTTGTTCCTTTGCTCAAAATCACTCGGGCAATACACCAAAAAGGTAAGGAACACGCTTCATGGCGTAAATACTCAGAATTCCTTGAATACCTTCACGTGTGCTACAGGTACTTACATTGCTGGTAATTTGTTGCGAAATTATTGATTTATGAAATGTTTACGCTCGATCGAAAATTAGTCCAGCGTGCGCGACCTCTTATCGCCCATAAAGAGCGCGCTCTTCAATATTCCGGAATGTTTTTGTGCCCTCAACTTGGAGTCCTGTGATTTAGCCTTAAAAAAAAAACAAAAAAACTTCACTTTGCCTGGCGAAAAAAAAAGTCAGACAAAAATTTGCACGAAACCACAGCGAAATCAACGGGATAAGAGATCATCCGTGCCGGATTAAAGACGTCTTATGCACTATAAAGGGTAATCATAGGGTTTGGGCGCGCACCACCAACCACCGCTCAATGCGGGGTCCTTAAGGTCTTATGTCGACGGCGGCTTCACCAGCAGTGACGGCGGCATGCATGAAGGATTGGAAAATTTATTTTCATTGTTTTTGGCACGTTAGTGCTGCGACTGGAATACTTTTTGGCCCCTTTTTTGTTCAATCTTCTCGTCGTCGCCGTCGTCGTGTCCTGTACATGATGTTTCGTCTGCTCGAAGTGATTTTGTTTGATTTTATTTGAATACATTTACACTACACACCAATTAACTGGATATGGTGGAGTGATTGGGCTAATGACTATTTAATTAAGCACAAAATCATAAATTATGGCCGAGTTATCATTCTTTTGTGAGAGGAGGTCTTTGACAGATGATACAAACCATAAATCTTTTTTTTTTTTTTCTTTTGATTTTCTGCTAACGTTTGTTTGTCGTGTTTTGGACGAATTATGATGTTTGATTGAATGAAATCGAGATGGTGTCTCTACTGTAGATCAAAATAAACGATGATCTTTAAAATATAATCTATGACCCCAAAATTACAAAAACGCACACACATACACAAAAGAGAAGAATAAAAATAATAATTTGAAAGATTAAATGCAATCAAAAACTAGTTTATCCGAACGTGTATTTGTTTAAATATGGTATTAAGCTGTCAATCTTCAAATGATAGACAACGTGTGAGATGTGTTATTTCATTTCGTGTATTTCATATGTCTATCAAAGCTTAAAATTCTGAAATTATAATATTTTTACTTAAGCTCTTAAATTTTTTTCTACAGGAAATAAAGTAAAATTAGTTAGTAAAGGAGAAGTCTTAGGTACATATAAACTGATATGTACATATGTATGTGTGTATCTATAAATGCATAACAATTTATATTTAAAATCTAAAAAAAATGCGGGTTCACCAGTCCGTCCTCTTGATTGTGATCACAAAGTAGTATACTTTTATTTATTTGCATTATCTTCGGAAGCGCCTAATTGGCATACTTTGCCATTCTCATCTCGCTAGTCGTGCCATCAATACCGCTATTTGATTAGCATACAATATTTTTAATTACAAAAGAAGGTTATACATTTGTAATTAAATTTTTTGGAAGGACTCAAAATGTGCTGCAGATAATGTCCAATTTTTTTTTTTTTTTAAGATTTATAATTGCCTCATTCTTCTACAACAAAGAGTCAAAGAGATTCGAACTGAATGCAAAGGGTAGGATATTCGTTGGGTTATTTTTGGAGTGCGTGATATTTCCCCGCTGGCAACACTACCGAGCTTGATACAAATACAAATAATTGGCGCAACGGGCTGTATATAGTCCAGGGCCTAGCTTCTCGCGACCATTCATTTTGTGCGTGTTATATATTTTCACACAAATGGAGGGACCTACAGTTTAGAGCCATAACCTAAAGGCAAAGGTGGGAAGCTTTCTCTTGACAGTTATTACTCTCGAACGTTTGTCAGACATTCGCGAGAGGTGGGACCGTGAAAAATCTTTTTGGTGTTTCTGGGATCCGAACGTCGAACCTCCCGCTCAGTGATCCAACGCACTAACCACTTGAGCCACGGCTCCCGAGCTTGATATTGACAGATATAAAGTATCAAGCCTCCGCGGTGAGAAATGGACCATGAGGCCTTAAAAGCCCATTCTGAACTCCTTCGTTTTGTTAAAATAAGAAAACGAAAAAAAAATAGAAAAACTAAAAAATGGACTTATCATCATTCTGGTTGTTTAAACCAGTTGATGCTCTTGATGATATCCGATATTTCTGCTACAGCTACAGTTGGTTACAAGATTCCATTTGCAGACCATCGCTTTGAAGTCATGAATTTCGTTGGCATACTGGGTTTATTAGTACTGCTATGGAACGTACAAATTCTGCAACAGAACTAAATATTCTGCATTTGGTGAATTTATTCCATTTGGTTCTTTTCCAATTGTAGTAGCTAAATTTTTGGACACTTTGGACTGACCTCTAACAAGTTATAATCATCTTTACTACCAATAATTACCAAGAATTTACATTTTTAAAAGCAATTGCAACGTTTCTAGAGTTTTGTGACTGAAAGATAAAACGAAACACTTAAGGCTCCGTCAAACAGAGAGCGTTTTCAACGCCGCGGTGAGATTTTTTTACGCGGCGGTAAATGCCCTGTCACACAGAGTACGTTTTAACGTCGCGTTGTAATACAGAAGAATCCATATCCCCCGTCATACAGAGAACGCCGCGTTAAATAACGTCACAGAGATAGCGTCAACATGTATATATAAATGTATAATGTGTATAAATATTGAAATCTTGATTTTCATTTTCCCGCAAAATGTCAAAATAGATAAAATAGCAAAAATCACAAACAAATTTAATCTACGACACAATGCAAAGCAAAGTCAATTCAAACGCGCCGCGTCAGAACTAATAAAAAAATAATCTGCCATTTTTCACAACGCCGCGTTTCAAAGCCGTGGTGAATTCTACACGGCGCGGCGGCGCGGCGTTGAAAACGCGCTCTATGTGACGGGGGATATGGATTCTTGTGTATTACAACAGGGCGGTGGAACGCGGCGGTGAAATGCGGCGTTAAAACGCGCTCTGTTTGACGGGGTCTTTATGGTTTTAAATACTTTTAGTACTCTATCTGTTCGTCTGTCTGTCTGCCTATGTGGTGAACCGCATATAATGGTGAAGAGACTTTACAAAAAGTATTGTTCAGGGGCCACTATTCAAATCAAACGAACATTGATGATACGAATATGAAAAGATACTTTTTTCTGATAATATTTGTTCAAAAAATGTTAAGAACCTATCTCAAATGTATGAATCATATCATAATAAGAAGATTGTGCGAAAAAGGTAGCGCACATGCTCCTTAATTTGCCTTTCGGTTAATGCATTAAACTGTAGGTCCCTTTCATTTGAGCGTAGAAATAAAACACGCACAACACGAATGGTCACGAGAAGCTAGGGCCTGGACCACATATGGCCTATTGCGCCATATCATATAACTCATATAATTCGTAGTACAAGCTACCAAGTATCTATAAATTGCAATAAGTTGCAATAACTTTAGCCTTTCGAAAACGATCTCAACACTAAGACGCAGGTTAAAGAAAAGTAAATAGATTGATTTTTAAGGGGTCTAAGCCCACAGCGGCCTTGTATATTTATTCTGCTCCCCCGACTTGGAGTTCTAGTCGATGAGATACTTGACTTAGAGGCCTGTCCCAAAAGCGAGACTGATTTGGAGAGTGTTTCTCGCTGTCTGTGTCCAATGCATTTTGCTTTCCCGATGCCCTCTTTGATTATTTTTAGTTAGTTTCTTTGGCAATCCTTTTTAGCACGATGTATAGAGGGGTGAATTCCAATATCACTTCCAGTGTTGCAATGGGACAAGTCCTCTTACCTCTTGCTACGCAATCGCAAGCTAGGCCTTTGTACTTTGACAACATAACGCATTGGCTGTATACTGCAGTAGCAAGACCGATACTCCTGTACGGAATTATAGTCCGGTGGATAATACTGGGCAAAGTTAGCTATGTCAGCAACTCAATAAAACTCAAAGAGGCGCATGTGCATGTGTAACCGGAGCTATGCGGATCACTCCTACATCAGTATTGGCAACCATAAACACATTCTCCATTCGGATATGTATGCAAGACACGGCACTAGATCGGTGTTGCGACGGGAGAGTCATCATGTTGGAAGCACTATGACTCAATGAAATTCTATGACAGCAATGAGAAGGGAATGCTACTTTAAATGAATACAATGCGCGGAAATCTTCACTGACGGGTCTAAGACAGGGAATGGTATCTTCTTTAATCGCCCTGAACTTCAGGAAGTATTTAAGACTAACGGATCATTGCAGTGTATTCCAAAGAGAAGTCTTGGTTATTCGTAAGGCTGCTGAATGGCTGTCGATGATGTCGGTATTGAATCCTGTCATGATTTTTTACACCGATAGCCAGGCAGATATAGAAGCACTCGAATCACCATTGATACTTGCAACCACGCGTGACAAACTTGGCTTCTACTAAGCCGAGCCAGAACCAATAGCCTGCTACAAATCAGCAGAGCACATCGGTAACCAAATAGGGGTACTCACATATCATTACGCAATGCGAAGACATGCCGCAAGGCTAGGTATTCCGGCCAATGGCGTTTGTCGTAGTTGCATGGAAGAAGAAGGGGAGGACACACCCTTCCATTTACTTCGTGACTTCTCAGCTCTTTCCTCCTTAAAAAAAGATTCTGGGTGAATACTTTTTAAAAATCCTTCAGTTGCCGATGCTACTATCAACAAAATAT
The DNA here is from genome assembly GCA_946965025.1 of Blera fallax. Lineage (NCBI taxonomy): Eukaryota > Metazoa > Arthropoda > Insecta > Diptera > Syrphidae > Blera > Blera fallax. The sequence goes on from OX337245.1 coordinate 26,129,819, forward strand.
GGAAATTCATCCAAAAATCAAAATAGTAACTGTATTCATTGGCTCATGTAGTAAATCAATGAACATACATAAATTGGCCCAAGTGTATCCTTTCGCTTCGATGGATAGCCACCTAACTTAACCTACCCTACACCCGTGTAACTAAAGTGTACTCCCTTATAAGCGGACACCGACGGTTCCGAAGAATATGTCCGCTTATGAGAGGTGTCCGGTTACCAGAAAACAAACAAAATAACCTTTAAAGGAAATCTTCTTTGAAATCTGTTCAGTTATGTCTGGTAAAGAGAGTTAACAAATTGTTTACGGACAGATAGAATTAATTTTGCATGGGTCTTCAGAAGACCGCAATATAAATCTGCTTTCTGGGCGCTGTCTCCAACCTTCCAACAAATGAGCACTTACCGTTATTGTGTGCCACAGAGATGCAGTATCTAACCGTCACACATAGCTCGTACGAGTATAGTAGTAGGGAAAAACTTTTGTAAATAAAATAATATAACCAACTTCGATACGCTATAGCAATGCAGACGTTCTCTGCAGTTTACGAGAATCACTGAGCATGAATCTCACTCTTTAGCTGTTATTTACGACTATTTTCGTTTCGCAAGTGAATAAAACAATGATCATAATTCACATTCGGGGACGCTTAATGGCGCCTCTTAAAGTGTATACGCCATTAAGTATCTATAGAGCCATCATGTCTATTTAACTTGAGGAGCCATGAGAAAAAAAAAAAAACAGAACTTGGGGAAAAAAAAAATTATTTATTGATGTGGCAGTGGCGGTGGCGTATGATTGAGTGTTTTCCATAATAGTTAACCATTTTGCCTATGAACATTTAATTGGCAGTGGTCAGGTATGCCCCACATTAAACAAGTCTTATTGAAAATAATACTTATACTCGTAGCTGTGGCATTTAATTTATTCATGCATAATTGACATAATCCGGTATATTACCGGCGAGACCTTGTCGATGAGATATGCCACGCAAAATTAAATGCAAATTACCCTCAGACAGGGGAGCACTGCTAGTGATTTGCTGACTGACGTTCACAGGAATCAGGTTCCTCGAGCATACACACTAATTTCACAAGCACAAGGAAGGCATTAACAAGGAAACTCAAAAGAGTTGCTAAACATGAACGAGTCGGAGTGCATCGCACATGTAAAATTATTACCATTAAAATAATGAGCAATTTTTATGTTACTCTGGAGTACACGTGAAGGAAGAAAACGCCTCGAACAATTGATGACCACGTTGCAGCGGGACGGATGGATAGACAACACACGAATAGACGGGGCTACAGTCCGCAATCTGATCTGAGATAAGTGCGTATGTTTGATTGACAAGTTATCGAGTGGTTGATTCGGTGCAGTTTTTTTCAACCAGACACGCAACTTCCATTTCATCGAACAGTTTAAAGAACATTCCTTAACCATATTGCTGTAGCGAAGGATGGAAATCTGTGAAATTCCATTCTATACTCGGGTCTAATCGCAATAAAGAAAAAAAAGGACAACAGCATCGTATGCATATCATTAAAATGTGATGTGTTAAATGCTCATAAATCATATGATCGTTTAAAGAAGTATCTGCGAATGTTCTGTGGAGAAGATTTTTATTTGAAATTGGGTGGAGGACGTGGTGCATCTTTTGCTTTGGCCTGGCCAACAGGACGACTGAACATTGACGGATCACGTTGGGCATCTCATTGACCATTGTAAGTTTAAATTACTTTGGAAATCATTAAGCTCACATGTAAAGGTATTTTAATATTCGCCCTACTCTGCGCAGACTGTGCAACGACTTTGACTTTTCAGTATTAGTTGTGGCTTTTAAGATGTACCTTAAGCCTCAGTTTTACGACCTACGTAAAGAGACATCAATAAAATGCATTCATATTCATTTTAAAGTCGAATACAAGAAGATTTGATTCTTTTGTTTTCATCAAGACAATTGCTTAAGAATTTTATCAATTCCCAGTGTAGATAATTAACTAACTTTTAATTAACTTGTGTCGTTGGAGGCCTTTAGGAGATGAAGATGAAGTCAAAGAACTTGGGTGCATTGTTTCAATTAGTCATACTTAATTCCATAGGCTAACTGACGAAACGACATGTGTTGAATTGGTGCCTGGAACCTCGGCTTGTAAATTTCATTCGTAATCGCGATCACTCTGATTTAAGCAAGAAGTACTGCTCCCAAATGGGTTGAAAATCTGTGTGCTTGTTGCTTGTGTGCTCAGTTTGCTCGTAAAATTGTTCGGATTTTGAATTTAAATGCAAAATTCTCAGTACCACTTAAGGTAAACGCATTAAATTGCTACTTGTTCGAACTTTTTCAGTCCTTGTCTGTTAATATCCTTCAAGCACTTGAACTATAAATTCTACCTCCGTGATTTTTTTTCTTATAATATTGACTTAGATGGCGTTTCATGACAGGGGGTTTAGGGCCTTAACCAGCATTAACGTCCCATTCCAACTGCACACGCCACCTAAGGTGACGATTTCCTTTGCCGAGTCATCGCTCTGCATTCAAATTAAAGCCCAAGCGCCGCTAGCCATCTCAGTTGTTGAACGTTTTTTTTAAAGTCCGTGGCGCCCGCACATTTCGAGATCAAATTTTCTGATCCGCACCAAGTCATTACAAACTTCTCCAAGAAGATATTCATTTGCCTTCAAAAACGTCAGCGGTTTGGAGGACATTCTAAAATCGTTTTTGGTTGCAAAAAGAACTTAAAGTGGTTCTGTAAAGGCTGGTTTTATGTAAGCTATCATACGGGGCTTTAAAATCAATTAAAGGAAAGATGGAAAGAATTGATTTCGAGTTCATAGCTTCTTTCCACGCATTGCTAAATTTTCAGTTCAAGTCTTTTGATTTGAAGAAATCAGCATCCACCCAATTGGATATGCGTATGATATTCCACCAATGTTAAGACGAAAATTCATAAATGTACGAGGGTGGGTCAATAGGTCCTTGAAAATTAAAACAGATGGTGTTTCCTCGTTTCAAATCCAATATCCAATATTTTGCTTGTCAACGAGCGTCATTCAAAAGATCGCATCCCAATTTTCAGACAGATCAGTCAAATAGTTTTGTTGTGATAGCCATTTTAAACTGACGCCTACGAGAATTTTCGTAAAAGTTCTCTTCCACCAGGACAAGTCCGCAGTCGCAATGGCGAAATTGCATGAATTGCTCCCTCATCCAGCATATTCTCCAGATTTAGCCCCCTGCGACTATTTTCTGGTTCCAAACATGAAAAAATGGGTTGGCGGTAAAAGATTTGAGTCGAATGAAGAGGTCATCCATGAAACAAATGCCTATTTTGAGGGCCTCGAGAAATCGTATTATTTAGAGGGCATCACAAAATTGGAGAAATATTGGATGAAGTGTATCGGGTTCAATTGTCAATTGACCGTAACCGTGTTCAGTTCATTTTTCTTTGTGCTCCCTCAAATTAATTTATTATTAATTTCGGTAATTCTCGCCGCGTTAGCAGTTACCCACATAATTTTTTTCTCTTTCGCCACTTTTTCGCAATTGTTTTTCGCCGACGCGTTCTAAAAACGTGACCCACTTCTTTTTGTTTTTACTCTTCCGTTCATTATCAATTGTCATGTCTTGCGGTATCAAAAATTGTGCAATCGTCGATAGTAATGCCGACTGGGTCGCTTGTAAGGGCATCTGTGGTAAATCTTTTCATGCGTGTTGTGTCGGACTAAACAAAAGAAATACAGTTTTCGTTAAAGAATTCTCCGACAACCTCCTTTTCTTCTGCGAAGAATGTAAAAATATCTCTCTTTCGCATGTGCTCCTAGCAATTAAGTGCCTCAGTGACTCCATTGACTCTTTCCGTAAAGGTCAAGCGAAAATGATCACGGTTAAACTATCGAACTTAGAGAGTAGTGTTAGATGTGTTGATGACCTTGGCCGCTCGTTACAGTCCTCTACTGACCTCATCATTCCTAAGCTCATCAACATAGAAAAACAAACTAATAGTTTGACCGAGATGGTTTCAACTAGATTCACAAACCTCGAAACCAACTTGGACAAATTGAACTCATCCTTAAGCGATCTCAAAAATAAGTGTGCCCAGGAATTCATTTCCAACAAAAAAATCTCCGAGTCAATAAACTCCCTGCGTGAAGACATCGATATACATCTTCAAACATCTTCAACCAAACAACCATCTCCCACACAGCCTGATCCTATGTTCGAAGTAATTCTCGATAAAATCAACGAGATCGGTGACGAACTTACAGCGACACGTTCAACAATCTTCGATATCGAAAATCACATTGAAACGGTTAACAATAAAATCGATGACTTTCCAACCCACAGCATCCATAAACCGATTGTCGACTACAACACCTCAATTTTCGACGAACTTTTGGAAACCGATGCCAACTCAAGCTTACCTCGTCCTCCTCAGCTACAGCAGACTGCTCAATCCGAAAATTCTTCCAACGCCCTCTCAAGCCAGGAGTCTGCAGCATTTACAGCGTCTAATCCTCCCGTCCCCGCCACACGCAATCTCATCAAACAGTTTGGGACAACATGGACACCTTCCGAGTGGCGGCGAAGGCTGGACAAATTGCGTTCAGATAACCAGCAGGTAACCACCCTCCTCATCAAAGGTGCTCCTCCTAACGCTGACGTTTCTTGGGTTACGAATTTCTTCGAAAAGAAATTTGGTATCATCATCAGCCAATGCAAAATGCTCGCGCCATCCCACCACAAGAGCAGTACATACTTCAAATTTGACCTCCCGTCCAGATACGAATGGTTGTTCCACAATCCTACTGGTACTAACTTCACCCTTGGAAAGATGCGTGTCAGTAAATGGACAGAAAAACCTAACAAGAAACAGGCTAGCAATAAGAAAAATAACTCAAGCTCTAGCTCCAGTAAGTCAATCCCACAACCCGCAACCCGCAAACCCCTCACTCACAATTCAAAATCCGCCAACTCCGAAATCAGCCCTAGTTCTAATTGGACTCTAAAAACGGGAATATTCCCTAACTTTGTAAGACCCCCTACCTTTAAATCGCCTATCAGTAAGCGCGTGTCATTTGATCTCACACCCGCCCCCATTCCCCCACTGAATACCCCAGCTCCAAAAATAACTTTTCCACCAGCTAACTATCCCAATTTTGCTGCCCCTAAAAATAAACGCCCGCCTCCTGGTAAAAATCCATCATCCACCAATTATCCGAACTTTATTCACTCCCATACCCTCAATCCTTCCCCCTCCAAACCTTCTTTCTCTTCCACTTCTTCTCATTCGGCCAATTCTTCCACACTTTCCCCGCTTATTAACTCCTCTAATTCTGTTGTACCATCCCCCTCTTTCTTAGATCCATTATTTCCACCCACTGCCAAACTTACGAAGCAGCTTTCTGAATCCGGCGAAGTTGATCGCTATGTTCTATCACGGTTGCGAGATCGCAAGATCTATGATAATGTGCGCCTCTACTTAGCCTACTTACACAACAAAGACGACACTGTCTGTATTGACGGGATCACTAAAACCAATGTCATGGTCTCGCTTCACCAAGAAGGGCTTCCAACCAACCCCGCTGAACTCAAACAGATTTTCGTCCGTTATCATGAATGTCTCAATCTTGAACCCAGTAATGTAGCTAATGATCTGTCCACTTTTGCCTCCCATGTTGAATCGAAACGCATCTCCCATCTACAAAGAACTCGCGCTAACTACAAAAACTATTTTCGTTCCTAACCTACCCAGCAGTATAATGCCATGCCCTAATAACGCGAACACAAGCCCTGTTAAACACCTATCCATTTACTACCAAAATGTACGCGGCTTGCGTACCAAAACTTCAACTGTGTTCCTCAATTCTCAAAAACTTCCCTACGACGTCTTCGCCCTAACTGAAACAAATCTCTCATCGGTTTATAAGAGTAACGAGTTATTTACCTCTGACTTTGACATCTTTCGCGATGACGGTCTTGAGAAAGACGATGACTCTTCTGGTCGGGGAGTTCTTCTGGCTATACACAACCGTTTCGACTCAGCACTCTATAAAACGTCGCATACCGCAAATTTCGAGTTTATTTGCGCCAAAATTACCATCCTTACGCGTAATCTATACCTACTTTGCTGTTACATTCGCCCCTCCCAACCAATTCTAGGCTACCAACTTGCTGTAGATGCTATAGACTCTCTCTTTGATGTTACTGATCCAAGCGACGATGTCATAATCTTAGGGGATTTTAATCTTCCCCATCTGCATTGGGCTCTGTCTGAAGATGAGTCTCATTTTGTTACCTCAAATGCAACCTCAGAAAAAGAAATAATTTTCGTCGATTGTCTCTCCAACTCTGGCCTCTATCAAATCAGTGGCGTAACTAATAACCTTGGCAGACAACTTGATCTCATTTTCTCAACCGATGCTGATAATTGTATTGTTACAGAAAGTAGTCACCTTCTCTCTACTCTAGACCACTACCATCCACCCCTCTTTCTTTCATTTTCCTATGGTGACATGAATTCCAACATTCATACTCAGAATTCTTACAGCTTCAACTTCCGGAAAGCTGACTTCGCCAAACTTAACAACCTGCTCGGTAATGTTAATTTTAACTTCGCACGCGTGACTGTGGATAATGCTCTCTCGTCTTTCTATTCTGTAATATTCGATTGCCTTCTTCAAACTGTTCCGTACTCGCTCCAAAAAAATTGTTCTTCATCCCCACCATGGTATAATAAACAATTGCGCTCACTTCGTAACAAGAGGAACAAACTTTGGAGAGCATACTTGAAATCTCGTTCTGGCTATGACTACTCCATTTATCACCACTCACACAATCAATTCGCCGAACTCTCCGAGGCTCTTTATCATGATTACCTTGACCGAATGCAATCCAGTTTAATTACTGATCCTAAGCGATTCTATCATTTCATAAATGCCAAACGTAAATCTGATAGTTATCCATCTACTCTTAAACTCGGCAACACCTCCTCATCAGACCCCAAAATTGTCGCAAACTTATTCGCTCACTTTTTTAGTCAGTCGTTTACAGACCGCATCTCCGAACCCGACCATAATTATTTCTCTTATATGGACAATTGCGCCCAAACTTCTTTAGTTTCGGTTAATATCACCGCGCTACTTGTCACGGAGAAGATTAACAAACTTAAGGATGACTACTCCCCCGGTCCTGATGGGTTACCTGCAATTGTTCTAAAAAAATGCGTGACGCACTTGGCTCAACCCTTGACTTCTCTTTTTCTCATGTCCTTATCCGAAAGTTCTTTCCCCCTTTCTTGGAAGCACTCATTTATCATCCCCATTCACAAGAAAGGCCCAAAAAATGAAATACCCAACTATCGGCCTATAGCTAAACTCTCATGCATACCGAAACTCTTTGAAAGCATAGTGTACGACTCGATGTTTTTTCATTGCAAATCCTTATTTTCTACTAACCAACACGGATTTCTTAAAGGAAGATCAACAACTACCAACCTAACAGAATTCGTTTCTAAAGCACTATATGCATTTGAAGATGGCAATGAAATTGACGTAATTGCCACTGACTTCAGCAAAGCATTTGATAAAATCTCGCATCGGATTATTACTCTTAAGTTAAAAACTCTAGGTTTTCAACCTGGTTTTGTCAATTGGATCAAATCGTACTTAGAAAGTCGACATTACGAGGTTATATTTAGATCTTCTCTCTCTAACCCCATTAAAGCCACCTCGGGAGTCCCTCAGGGCAGCCACCTTGGTCCTTTACTTTTCGTCCTGGCCACCAACGATGTCGCTTTCATTATTAAAGACTCTTATTTCTCTGTCTACGCCGATGATATGAAAATATTTAGATATATATCTTCTCCATCTGATTCTCGCCCTCTTCAAGATGACCTTAACAGATTTTCTGTCTGGTGTCAGAAAAATTATCTCGAACTAAATGTTAGTAAATGCCAGTCCATCACCTATACTCGTAAACGCCTCCCACCAACCCCTAGGAACTACTTTCTCTGCAACGAGATTGTCCCATCAGTCTCATCTTTGCGAGACTTAGGCGTTACCTGCGATAGGGAACTTAACTTCCGTTCTCATATCGACAACGTAATAAGTAGAGCCAATTCTGCGCTTGGCTTTGTGAAGCGTTGGTCCAAGGAATTTTCGAACCCCTACGTTACCAAATCACTTTATATCACCTTCGTTAGACCCATCCTTGAATACGCTAGCCAGGTATGGTCGCCACACTACGCTGTACACACCCAACGTATTGAAGCCGTCCAGCGCAGGTTTATCCGTTTCGCTCTTCGCGATCTCCCTTGGGTTGATAGATACAACTTGCCTCCCTACCCTGATCGTTTAAAACTGATCAATCTCCAATCTCTCGAAGATCGTCGCAAAATTGCTGACATACTCTTCCTTCATCAGCTAATTACTGGTTACATTGACTGCCCCGCGCTTCTTGAACTAATCTCATTTAATACCAATCCCCGTAATCTAAGGTCTATTCCACTCTTCCGTCTTTTTCCTCATCGCACTAATTATGGTTTTAACGCACCACTGTCTAGAATGCTGCGTTTGGCCAACAATACGGAAAATACTTTTGACTTCCACTGCAGCAGAACCTCCCTTCGAAACAACCTTCTGCATCGCCCCAATACCGAATAACCATATCTCGACCTTGCCTTCCTGCCTTACCTCTCCTCTCCTATCGTATTTGCCTTTAGTTTTTAAGTCTTAGTTTTAAGTTTAGATTGTTTAAGTGCTTGTATTAAGCAAAATAAATGCCGGTAGTGCCGGCGTCAATATCAATATCAATATCAATATCAATATTAAAATGAGATTATGCTGAAAAATAAAACGTTTTTTTTGCCGAAAAAAGTGTTCCTTAATCCTTATATCAATTTTCAGAGACTTATTGGCCCACCCTCATACCTGCAGTTTTTATGAAGAGAGGGCTCATCGAGGTGGGCGCCATGGAACAGTGATTGGTGCTTTGGATTACTGAGCGGGGGTTTAGGTTCGAGTTCGAGTCCCAGGGAACACCAACAAGTTTTTTCAACATCCCACCTATTACCAATGTCTGACAAATGTCCAAGAGTAATAACTGTCATGAGAAAGCTTCTCGATTAAAAAGTCTTTCAGATATTGCTCCAAATTCAGAACTTCCATTTGTGTGAGAACGTATAACACGCACAACACTTGGTGTCTTGGACCATATACGGTCTGTTGTGCCAAGTATTTGTATTTGTTTTTCTTGTTTCCCTTCATTTTGGCTGCTTAGACGAAATACTTTCGCAAAACTGTCTTTTATCCAAAGGTATTCTTTCACATTAATCTACGGTGATGCTTATGCAACAAAGTTACCATTTTTGTACCTGCCTATTTTGTTATTTGTTTTCAAGTATTTGTGATCGTAAAATACGAAAAATATTGTCTTCTAAGTCACCAATTATTGCTGGTTTATCACCATGAGCCACAGACAAAGTAGAAATAGTCCGAATTGCACCATCTTGGGTGCCAATTGACAAGTCAATTTGTGATTTCAATAAGTCAATGGTTTCGGTCACCGTAGAAAGTAGCGCCATCCTGTTGAGCCACGTGTCGTCGAGTTCAATTGCAATCAAATAAATCAGCGATCATGGTTTAGTAGCGAGGTCTGACGACACGTTGAAAAGCATTAAGTACTATAAATGCAACCAGCTGGAAAACCGCACAAAGCGGTGCACTTTTCTGGATGTAATGGTGTCGGTGGGGTTTCTTCTGGATTGATCTCACTGCATAAGCGACAATTTTGCTTATTGCTGTATCTTATACGAGTGCAGACCGAGGTCTTTGTGCAAAATTTTCCACGTAATGTCCTTGAATATAAATATGAAGGTGCGACCAAATCTACTTATTCAGAAATTTTGCAGTGGGGAAAAACAAAAGTGGTCAAATGCAGTGGGGAAAAAGCTCAGCTTAGCGCTACTGTCAACTTGAGTGACGACATCTCTAACATCGCCAAATCAGCGTTCATGAAGTTTAGATACCTGTTTAGAGCAAAAAAATACATCATGTATAGGTGCAGCACTTACTCCTGTGCAAAAGGCAGACAAGCTCATGACGTAATCTACAAGAGGTATAAGTTCGATGCTATTAGGCTAGTCAGGAAAAAATAACCAAAATCTTCTAAGCCTTCGATAGAGTATGGCAAATCGCTTTCGTTAGCCAGCTTCAAGCTAATAACGTTGGTAACTGAAAATGGAATACAAGCCTTTTAAGGTAACGATTATTCAAAATTGTGTTGAATGGATGTACAGTGGTGTGCAAAATAATAATAATAACGGATTTGGAACCAAATTTTGATGCAAACTACATGCGGCTAAATGTTCAAAACTATTCGTTCAAAACTATTCGTTCAAAACTATTCGTTCAAAACTAACATGTTTTTACCTTCATATTTAGGCGCAAAAGTAACACACTTATTTTTTTGCACAGCACGAAAAAATTTAAATGCGTTTAATAATTTTATTTAATTGTTTATGACTTTTTGTTACCCATTATTTTATAAGTCCTAAAGAATGAATTAAAAATTGTTTAAGTTTAATCCCTATTTTGATAAAACCTATTTTTTTGACACTTTTAGTTCGATTATTCTTTACCTACTCCACGACAACAGCGATAGCGAATGTCAACCAAACTTAACCCAGATGATGTTGCAATCGTCAACTATGTTGTTATTTCCAGTCTTAGAAATAGCATAGAATAGTAGGCAAAGTGCAATAAAAATGATTGAAATAGATATTTAAGTAGAATTAATATATTGCGACCTTTAAAAGGTGCCGATTTGCAGACGGGTTTTCACTCCAATAATCTTGAATATGATCAATAGAGCTGACTCAAAAAGCTTGAATTTGTTAGGTCACGTCATGGTAATGTGGAGATCAGTCTCGTTACCGAAAATGTTGGATGGTTACCGCTCATATTCCAGTCTTCTTCTTCTTCTTCCTTTCGTTCGGCGAGGCTATGATCAGGATTATAGGGATCATAACCCTCCCACTTTACTTTACTACTGGTCCGCCTGTGGGGTTCGCCGATTCGACCTCAGAAAATACCTGCAGGCCTCCCTCATATTCCAGTATTTCCATTAAAATTCTTCAGATGACATCTGGAGATGTCATATCCACTCTCAAGGGGTTATGAATGCCCTTTTACATGTTTTTGTCACACGGTGCGGGCGTTGTAAATATATATATAGAGAGAGAGAGAAAGTGATCGGTGTAGTGGTTTGAAAGTCAGATTTATTAGGTTTCACATTAGCTCCAGGTATGGTGTCCAGAGAACTGGGGAGATTTGTTGTCATTATTTTGTTGCCTTCGCTTCTGATTCACAGTATTTTTTCCCAGTACACCTGATGTCATAAGCATATCAATCATCAACAGAACGAACAATTTTTCCAGCCATATGACAAACCTACTGCCAGTGTTATGCCTTTGCAGTAGTGTTGTCAAAAGCTTTCGCAATTGATCGGACTGCCTCTTATCATATAATGCTTACTGACATCAGCTGTGAACCATCAGCTTGACAAACGATAACGTTACAACTACACCATTGCCACCCCTTCCTACAGTCCTACTGTCGCGTCTTTCGCACATCCTTACATTCCACAAATAGTCCATACAACGCATGAAGACTAATTTTTTGTAAAGTAATCACTAATCAGCTTCTGTCGTCTCCTTTAGTGTGAAGTATGGGCAAAATTATAAATTTCAAAATACATGCATGCGGAAACTTTAGGTTTTTGGGAAATCTTGACATTGGGGTAAGCGAAATGCTTTAAACTTTAAATATACTTAACTTACTGGGAACATATATATAATGCAATAACCTCGTTCTGTATGTCACAACATTTTTGAGCTAGAAAGATGAAATTTGAAATACGAGTTTCTGGAGCAAGAAGAAGTACAAGTGTATTTGGAAAATTCCCCCCATCTTTTCAAAAAATTCCGTTTTCAATGTTTTTCCTAGAAACATTGACTTTTTCACAATTTATGCATTGTGTTATACTAAGGACCGCCCACTTCTTGAGGGCGTTTCCTTTAAAATTAGGATTGGCCAGGTATTTACGGTAACGAATTAGCAATATCTTAAGACTATGTATTATGAAAACAAACAAATTTAGGCCACGCCTACTTTTTATTCAAGAAACTTACCTAAAATGCTTTTTTCTGGCACATTGCCCGGTACGTATGTATATTTTGTATATTTTTTATAGCAGGGTATAAAAGTGAGGCATAGATTCATTCTAGACGGGTGTCTAGATGACTATCTTCAGAATAATTTTTCTATTTATTTAAAAAAAAATCGTGTGCATAATTACATAACACATTCTTCCATGTAGACGCATTTGTTTTCGAGGAGCTTGGTAATTTCAAATTTGACAGCAGGAATTGTTAGATTAGATTTAGTGCAATGAATTTGTGCAAAGGTTGATTATGAAAATTTTGATTCATTTTGTACTTGACACATTGAATTACCAAGTAGATGTGCAGCCCCAAAAATCTTTGTTAAGCCGCAGGCATTCTATTTAGAATGGAACCAAGTGTATGCAATTAAACAGACCAATGTTAGAATATACTATTTCACACCCCAATAAGTTGACATTCATATTTCAGATACAACTGGAAAAATTTACAAATTTCGATGTTTAATGATGTATGGGATAGTTCTTTGGTACTATAGGAATACTACATAAGAACGTAAAACCCCAGTTAGAAAAGACTGAATAAAGCGGAATTTACTCTTTCTTCGAACACTCTGAGATCGGATTTTATATGTTACAAAGACCTGGTCTGCTCAATTCTGACTTATGTGAGTCCGGTATGGTAAGACAGACCAATCGTCCGAGACCATTTCTGATGTAAGCTTTGATGAAAACTATCTCATTGTATGCATATATACATAGAATACGATAATATAACATAAATGTGAATTAAAATCTGTTCGTTTTGAAATTCGAACCTAAACTATACCGTTTAACCTTTTACGATGATTATTGCTTTATTGATCAACAGATCCAAGACATGGCTTCTCGCGACCAATCGTTCTGCGCGTGTTATATTTTTTCACACAAATGGAAGAGACGTACTGATAAGAGTCATATCCGAAAGCCTTTTCTAAATTAATAAGCTTTTACATGACTGTTATTACTCCCGAATTTTTGTCAGACATTCGAGAACGTGAAAACAACTTTTTAGTGGTTTCTGGGACTCGAACCTTAAGTAATGTCAGTCGGTGCTAATGACGTATCCAAAAGGGCTGATAACTGAGCGACTAAAATATGTACATATGTATGTATATAAATGTATACATATGTTTATGTGGTGTTACAAGCTCGTTAGTATTGCCAGTGGGGAAATAACAATCACTTCAGAAAGCAACTTAACAGAGGGTTCACTATTATTTGAATTTGTGGGCGCCATAGCTCAAGTGGTTAGTGCGTTGGATTGCTGAGCGGGAGGTTCGAGGTAAGAATCCCAGAGAACACTAAACATTTTTTTCATGGTCCCACATCTCGCGAAAGTCTGACATACGTCCAAGAGTAATAACTGTCATAAGAAAGCGTCTCAGTATGCCTTTCGGATATGGCTCCAAACTGTAGGTCCCTTCCGTTTGTGTGAAAAAATATAACACGCACAACACGAATAGTTGCGAGAAGCTAGGCCCTGGACCCCATACGTCTGTTGCGCCAAGTATTTGTATTATTTGAATTTGAGTGATGTGACAAATTATGAGCCAGAATAAATCATGTGGTGGAAATCCCATGACTAAAATTAGTGCCTTGTTTAAGGCAGATTCAAGCGATGGTCTTGGCAGGACAAATATCGTATGACTCCTCATAGCTGCTCCTTTTTCACAGTAAAGATACTGAATGGTAGAAAGGACCTACAGTTTCCAATGCTTTCTCATGCCAGTTATTGCTCTTGGGCGTTTGTCAGAAACTCGCGAGGAGTAGAACCGTGAAAAACTCGTTGGTATTTTGCAGGATTCTAACCTCGAACATCCCGCTTAGTAGTCCAATTCACCGCACCCACATGGCTATTGGCTTAGTATTTATCTCAAAGGAAGCATATGACACTGAATTTGGTTAAAAAATGCAAGAGTCTCTTTTGTAGCGTCTGTAAGCAACTTCTTACAATACATAAATTTCGCATTTTGCAGCGTTGGAGTGCTACAACATCTATTTTAAATTACTCCGAAACTGATTACTCTTAATTGGACTCTTTTTCAGCCGCAAACTTCTTGTCAGCTTAATCAGCATGTCTAGATATACATACATATGTATGTACTGCCCACTGAGGTCGAAGGACCAAATATCAGAAAATCAGACTAATATTCTCGCCTGAACGTTATCACAGTATATAAATGCAAGCAATTGAATCTTTTCATGAAAAAGTAATTCAAACAAATTCTGCGGAGCACTTGTGTAGCAAATTAAATTTCTTACAGTTTTTCAAGGACTTTTAATACCTTAGCGTTCTGTTTGACTACCTAATTTTCATGTGCTTATTTCTCGTAATGAAATACTTTAGCGATTTAAAATTCCTCTTTAACAAATTTATAACTTTAGAAAAATGTCAATATGGTCGCCTCCAAAGAGCTACAGTTAGTAGTTTAGCTGCTTCATTCGTCGTAAATATCTGTCCTCCTAAAAGTTTTGTTCAGGTTAGGCTAGGGGACTAACAAAAGTCCGACGGATCAAAATCGGAAGAATATGACTAATATGGCAGCAATACGAGCCCACAATCGTGAATTTTTCTCATTTTCTCAACCGACGGATTATGCCGACGGTCTTAAAGCAGAAAACTACAAGTATCAGTAATACAAGTGCATTTTTAAAATTATAAACAAATTCAGTGTAGAACTGTTAATTTTTTAGTATTTTACGATTTTTGAAATGAAATTCATTTGATTACATCAAATACAAATACAAATACTTGGCGCAACAGACGTATAATGTCCAGGGCGACCATTCGTGTTGTGCGTGTTATATTTTTCACACAAATGGAAGGGACCTACAGTTTAGAGCCATATCCGAAAGGCAACTGTCTCTTGACAGTTATTACTCTCGGACGTTTGTCAGACATTCGCGAGAGGTGGGACCGTGAAAAAACTAACCACTTGAGCCACGGCGCCCACTTTGATTACATTACTTCTAGTTTTCTGCTAGACGCAAAAGGATTCAGAGTATGTATGTATGTATGTATATGGGATTCAGAAAAACAGGAGAACGCGGCCTTTTGTTTCGCCTGTTGACGCAAATCTGCTCAGAAAAGAGCTCTGTATGATTGTCAATCTACAAATGTACAGTCCTGTGAAATCGAAACTGACACGTGTTTTTACTGAACTGAAAGATACCATTTCGTTGAAGTTTTTCGAAACTCGAGGTGTAATAATCGAGCAATTTCCTCGATTCGACTTTCTTGTAAGGTGGAACTTGCCAACAAATTGGCTAGGAAGTGAAAAGAGATGCCAAGATGTGATGTAATAAGTGGCCAGGGTAAAACCCACTTCATAAGTAGCAAAGGTAATTGCTTTGAAATAAAATCACCAAATAACTGACCTTAAATGGCCAACTACGAAAATATGTGGCACAGCTAGATACTCTTTGATCGCTGTTAATGGCAAAAAGTAGGAAAATTCTGTAATAAGTTAGTGCAGTATTAAGTATTGAGTATCCTTTTCTTTTTTATCCTTTTTTAAATAAGGTGGGTGATGCTACATACGAAACTGCACCAAACGTGGGTCTCACTCCACATTTGCTTATTAAAACACTCGTTAGGTCAAAATAAGGCTCACGGCTGAAGACATTTTTATCCTCTCGAATCCAATCACGGAAAGAACGACGTTAATAATGGTCTTTGGCGTTAATGCCTTGCACCTCTTGATACCTGTCTGAAAACACATCGTAAGCTAAAGTGATGACATTCAGGAGTAGAAGGAAAAGAATCACGAGAAAGTGTATATTTTCAAGGCAAATAGAAATCGTTCCTAAAAATGCTGAAGTTCTGTTCATCTCCATACTCAATATGCAAAAGCAAACGAAAATTGCGTCGGTTTGGGGTAGTCGCATGAAGTACAAATATGTAACACAGGCTTCAAAAACAAAAGAATTCCTTGTAACTGCTAAGTCGATCTTTCTGAAGGGTGCGCCCCATCTGTTGGTTTCTTTTGAAGTGCATACTATTTTAACGTTGGCAATACTAACGCGCTTGAAATATTAACAACAATTAGCGTCTGCGGTTAGAAATAGATTGCTTTGGGCTTGATCCACGCTGAGAAATATTGAAAACTTATTTCGAAAATAAATGCTGTGTTGCAGAAACTGTGCAACTTGGAAAAGAACTTTAAGTCAAAATGAAGCTCCTTGCTCAAATTGTGGCTGCTGTTGCTCAAATTTTGAGTGAAAATTTAAAAAAACAAGAACCTCAACTTACGTAACTGAACATCAGTTGCACGTCTCTAAAGAAGTGCATTAAGGCATCGGATTATTTGCTTACAAGGTCCAACTTACTCAAAAGTGAAATGACCATCCGCTTGCTTGCAGTTCGTTTTCTTCTTGAAAGAGTCAACTTACGTAACTGAACATCAGTTGCACGTCTCTAAAGAAGTGCATTAAGACATCCGATTATTTGCTTACAAGGTCCAACTTACTAAAAAGTGAAATGACCATCCGCTTGCTTGCAGTTCGTTTTCTTCTTGAAAGAGGTGTCAATAAGCAAAATTGTAAGAAATCAAAAATCGAAGAGACGCCAATTCATCCTCAAAGACTGACTGTTTGGTGTGCGTTTTGGAGTGGTGGCATCATTGGTCCTTACTTCTTAGAAATGAAGCAGGCAACAACGTTTTGTTGAATGGAGTGCGTTGCAGAAGCATGATAGCTGATTTTTGTGGCTCCAATTTTACGATTTGAATATGGATTGGTTTCGGTTTCAACAGGATGGGCAATGACCCACTTCACCCATGAAACAATCGCTATTTAGCGCACTAAGTTAAGTAATTGTGTTATCAATCGTTTGGAGACGTTTCTTAAACACTGCGCAGCTGTAGTATAACCCCGTTGGGCTTTTCTATGGCTTGACAGAATGATCTACTCCCAAACCATTCGCTACAGACATTTACAGTAGAATTTGTACAATAATAGGATGGCGTACTCTCCTCAATTAAGGAACAATTATTTGACTATATTGAACGGTGCACTTTGAATACCAATTAAAAAAGGGGAGCAACAGATGGCCTGCCCTTCATATGATGCACAAGTGTAAGGATATTAACCATTTCAAATCGTCGGTAAGTTCAATCGTTTTTACAGAAAATTACCGTGCACCTCATCTAATTACATGCTTTATCTGGAGACTGAAATACGCCCATTTTTCATGGATCCCCTCAAACTTCTCTCCAACTTCGAATTTAAAGTTGTGACGACGGAAGAAGGACTCTAAAACTGAAAAATTCGAATTACTTTTAGGCATTCTTGCACCTATAGGAAGGGTTGTTGATGAGTGGGAAATGTTGGCGTCGCGTGCGTCCAATGACCAGTGCATATAGTTTAAGAGAAAACTTAAAAATTTACTGAGGAAAATGGAAACAAAATGTAAAACTCGGACATCACGACACAGAGCTTACTACAGCAATGGACCCCATCTGGTCTAAGAGTGTCTGTATCTTGGTACAGACAGTCACTCTAACCTAATCTAAATTACCACTGCTTAATGCATCACTTCATAAATAAAACAAACGAGCTTCTTGACCGACAACACAATCTAAAAATTAAACACTATCTTCAAGATAAGAGAAGAGTTGATTCTATATTACCCAGAGCCCCACATTCTATGTGATGTCTGTAATCTGAAAGAGTGAGAAGATGTTGCAATATGTTTAATCCTTAAGGATCATCATTATCAGTTTGAATCAGTAAATTTGGATCTTCTGGCATGCTTTCGTTTATAGTGGTCATATTCTTACGCTTATTCCTTTAATATTCATGTGTACATGATGCGGTCTATGAACAGCTCGGCGATTGGCTTGCTCAGATGGACGATTATACGCGCCATAAAAATTACAAATTTGTCAATAAATTTTGGAAATCGACGACCTAATTTAGCCTATTTGTTGCGTTGTTCAAGCGTGGGTACAATCGTGATACTTTGTCAGACTATGTTGACCATAAAAAAAGGGGGATAGCCAGAATGACAGATCTTTCTACCAGTCATTCCACTTGTAAGTTGTATCGCAGCAAAAATAAGTTTGCAAAGAGTTTTCCAATAAGACCGCCGTTTTATATTTCTCCATTCTGTTTATCCAAGGTTGACAGACATACAAATTTCAAATATGCCATCTCTTGATGTTGATCGATTAGTAAATATGAAAAACGCTACACTAAAGAACAACGCGTTAATATTGTTACAAGTCATTGGAGGGGAAAAGATTTGCTAAAACAGTTTTAAAATGTTGTGGATGTCATGACCAAATGCGTCATCTTTTCGAAAGCTAATTAAAAAAAAGAAAAGTGTTTAGCCGCTGTGATTGGAAGTCTTACGAAAACACAAGGGAAATCAATTCATCATGGTGCAAAGGATTAAACTTTACAAGAACCACATTACAAAGGATCTGCATCTCCTTGGGTACCAGATCCAACTGGCACAAGAACTCAAACCAGGGGAGTACTTTAAGATGGTACATCAGAGAATGAACGACAATTTTGCCAAGAATATCATCTTTAACGGTGGACATAAATACGAAAATTTTTAAAACTTGATGTACGGTGAAGCGAAGAGTATCTCAAGAGAAGCCAATGCTTTCACCAAGCGTCACTCATTGGTGTGGTTTTTGGGTTGGTATAGCGATTAGACTGTATTTCTTTCAAAACAAAATGCGGTTGTAGTGAATAATTTGCATCACAGAAGGATAACAGCTGATTTTTTTGTCCAGAATTGCTTGATTTTGGTCTTGAAGCTATGGAGTTCCAGTTGGATGGTAAAAGCTGTTAATCTACGCTTCGAATTCCTGCAAGAATGATTTGACACCGTGCGACTACTTTCTTTGCGGTTTTCTGAAATTACATGTACATATATGCCAGTAAACCACAACCAATTCCTGATCTTAGGACGAAGATGCAATGTATTATTGCCACTATCGAGCGGCAACCATGCAACGATGTCATCGAATATTTGATCAAAAGGGATATGAGGCATACATATGTATGTCTGACATTTTATTTCATATTTAATGACACTATTCGTATTTTTCAACGAAATGAAATTATTCTGCCTTTTTATTTAAATAAATAATGTGTTTTCAAAGAACTTAAGCCGATGCTCTTATTGCGACACTTGTTATTACAATTTTATTGAAATGAGATCTCCGATTTTGACACTGATCAGATAAAGCAATATCCTTGTGTAAAATAAAGCGAATAGTGCAGGTTTAATTAAAATCTACTCCAAAACTATTGAAAGACTCACAAAAACTCCACATTAAAGAAAATCTCTTGTGTTACCATCAAATCCTCCCTAGTCATTACATTCGATTATTTATTCATAACTAGGTAGGTACACATTCATATTGTACATGTACTCGTAGGAGTATGTCTGTTATGAAAAAACAAATGTGAATGTAAAAACTTTCTTTCAAAAACTACGAGTAGGTATACAACGAACACAAAATATTTGAATAAATTAGGAAAGCTTTCACTCAGAGCTTTTAACACATGATTGCATTGAAATCGTGATATAAATTTAGATATGTACGAGTAGATAGTAGTATTTATCCATTTCACCTGAAGTAGTATTTTATGCAAACGAGTGCTACAAAGTTGACACTTTCCAACCAGAAATGTAGAGTTCGATAGTCCAGTAAGGAGTTACAGTTTTTTTTTATTAAAAATATGAATATTAATCGTTAAACTGCAAAATTGCAAAATGCTTGCAACTACGTATCTTTTAGATTTTCTCAATTAAGTAAGTTTTCCTCCATAAACCTTTCCACTGTATTTCTATCACTTTTGCATAGTCATGTATCTGATGTATTAATCAAATAGTAAACTTCTCTTTTAAATTAAACATTTCAGATACACTTTAGATTGAGGATAACATCCATTTATGGCGACTTACCATCATAAATTTTTGATCCTCAAATTGATGATCATTGGTCCTGTGTAGGATATGCATTTGTGTAGTGTGTTTAATCTTCACAATGATGAATATAATGCTTCACAAAATTATATAGAAAAAAAATATTTAATACCCGGCACGGATTTTCTTTCTAAAACGTAATTAACTGCTCTTAGTTAGTTCTCATGCTAGATTTACACTTATTTTTTTATAAATTAATGAATAAATATTTCAGGAGCATATATTTATAACAGAACAAACGGTAATTGACCGAAAATGTTTAGGCACAGATAGTTAAAGGTGTGTATAAATATTTTTTTTTTTATTTTTTTGTACTTGTAGGGCACTTTTTTAAGGCAAAATTGTGAAATATATTTCGTTTCCTTCGATTTAGTAGACACGTAAAAAAAAACTCAAAATTAAGGGACAACAAGGTAAACAGCAAAGTAATTTATAAATCGGTTCAATTGGAAGTGCGCCAAAACTATTCGCATCACGTGTGCCCCCCTAGACACATGTTACACGACCGTAGCCAAGCATAAACGAAACTATATTACCGCCAACAGTGATACGTGTTGACTGGCAATTTCGCGAGTGTATCTTTGAGATAAACTGTATCTTGTTACTGTTGTTTTTGTTTTAGTTGCAAGTGTTGCTTTGGACTACTATTTTAATTTTTTTTACTCCTTATTTTTTTTCTCTTGTGCTCTTAAAAGCTTTTCTATTGCGTTTGAGTTACGCCAACATTAGAAGAACAGGTGTTTCCCTATAGGTGCGCGCCTACACATGCAATCTCAACTATAGATCAATGAAACTGCATGTAAATGTGTGTTAAATGTGTTAAACATGCATATAGGTAGGCACATATGTACATATATGAACGCGTTTAATTGAACATGTGAGCTTTGACAGCGGTGTCAACTATATTGCGAGTGTCGAACTAAGATCGAAATGTCAATAAATGCTTGAGGCATTGCTTTGCTTGTTTGTTTTTTGTTTTTTTTTTTTTTTTTGAATCCTAAAATCGATTGACGTTCATATGTCAAATTCTGTTTACTTATGCGATAACTGATTCATTGTTTTGGTTTCATTCGATGGGAAAAATGTCGAAACAAGCAGAAGAACAATCGACGCGAATCGGTAAAAAAAAAACATCCAATACACGGAAATAGTATTGCTGGACACGACGCGCACACGACCACTCTTGCGCACTAGACGGTTTTCAACTAACTGAATGTTCGACCACCAAAAACCTCGAGGGTATTCGACGCCTTACGCCGTACGTGAAACGTGGTAGAGAGAAGAAAAAAGAAAAAAGGAAAAAGAAAAATGAAATCACAAAAAATGCGCGGGTACGAATCGGAGGTGGAAGAAAACCAGCTACCATTGGATAAGTGGGCAGAAAAGATCTCTGCCACCACCAACACCGCACCATTATCACCACCACCACCATCACGCGAGCAACTTTAACACCACCACACCGCTATCTCAATATCATAGCCATCGTCAATATTGCCACCACTGTCGGTAGAATCGCCAGCACACCATTCCGCATTCGCTGGTTGCCGAATTCGATTTGCAATGGCATTGTATCCATGAGATACACAGAGAGAAATGATGAGGCAACGAGCCCACCAGCGAAATGTTTTCCTCAGCGAGAACTCAACATCTGCTACTTGCTGGTGCAGCGAAGATACCTCTCTCCACGGTTGGCTATGTGTGCGTGTGTTTTTGTTTGAGAAAGTGGTGGTGTGAGATCTGGTTTTCCGCAGCCATTTACGACTTCCACAGGCCACGCCCCACCGCATATACAATATGCCCAAAGCCCGCCCCTTGTACGGTGGCACAGACGAGTTAGCCGTATGCATCTGCCTATCAGAAGATACCCTGACGCACGATTACGCTCAGGGACATTTAGAGATGCCAGCATCTTTCGGTGTGTGCACTCGTTTATTGGTGTGCGCGGGAAGAAAAGTACATAGCAGGGGGTATTTGCCGTAGGGATGTGGCTACCGGCCAGGACTTTGGCGCTGATTTACTACTGTCTTCAATGTGTAGCTATAGGATTGTAACTCTGCGCTTTCGCGTCTTTTCGTGTGAATGTGTGTGTGTGTTATGTGCGTGTATATGACAAGGAAATTCCGAGTATCCGTTTTCATCCGTTCGTGTGCATCGCTTGTGGGTGCAATGGGCAAATTAAATGGTAATTTTCTTTCTCTGTTGGCCGAAGATTACCTCAAAGGCCAAAGGGTGGTGGTGACTTACTGGATGTGGCAGCGATGTGCACCTGAGCCGTTTGCTCTTGCTCCTGCCTTTTCGTTGAGTGATTGACAAAGAAACAAAATGAATTGCTTGTTGCTGCTCTTGTGCAATGATTTAGAAGGAAGAAATCCTTGACAGTTCAACAAATAATCATCTTTTTCGTAATCCTCCGGCAGATAGAGGATGTGATGGACGACGGATAGACAAATTACTCTCTCGGACAGCTGGCTGACGTTCGATGCGAGGTGTGATGAACGTTCCAGGGCACACATGAACGTGAACTTCTTTCGGACGCAAAACAGGACTCTTATTTTGTTTTTTTTTTTTTTGCGGATAGAATATTCGTCTTAAATTGGCCCGAAGGACCACAACAAAAAGTAAGTGTGTTGGAACATAGCGCATAAGCTGCACATACCTTCGTATATAAATGTGAGCCTCCATATGGCAACAATATTTTGCCTCCACTTCTAAAAGTATTGTAATGCGTTTAGGGATTTTAAATTCTGCAGTACAGTCATTGAACGCCAAATTGCCTACGGATGCACTGATTTTGACTGATTTGTTAGTTGTGCGGAATCCGTTTGCCATCGATTTTCCGTCTTCCGCATTGGATGTGAATTTACAATCCTTTTTGCTTTGTTTGCTTGTGAAGATGTTATAAAATGTAGCGACTAGTTTTTTCTTCTAAAGTTTAGTTTGTCTTCAGGGAATAAATATCCAAAGTCCTGTCAGTTTAATTGATGCAATTTGTTTTGTATAGACTCGAGTGGATTTGCTAATATTCGATGACTATGAGTGATGATGAGTGAGGATTGCGGAAGCTCTTAGTGATTGACACAAGTAGATCTACATACAAGTAAAACACGCTTGCCATCAATCTCAAAACTCGATGTCATAAACTTGCTTATGCCTCAAGCCTTTCGTCACCACTTTTGAATTTACCAGGTTTTTAGCAATGTAGTGATGACAGAATTGAGACTTCTTAAAGAAATTTCAAAAAAACTTATTTACTCTGCAAGCATGCATGTCCATAGTTATGATCAATTGGGCTCTAAAAATATTAATTGGGATGTAGGTATTTACTGACCGCCATAAAAAAAGTTTAGTTAAGGGAGATAGCTGAACTTGAGAAAATCCTTCTAAAGTTGAGACCCAAGAAATAAATAAAAAGGTCTTGTATAGAGCTTTAACTGTTTAGGAGCTGGACCCTAGTGACAGACAAATGGCTGATGACAGACGCACGAGCGAGGGCAATAGGGTTCTGTAGCCTATCTACGGAACCCTGAAAACGCCAGCTGGAGGAACATAATTTTACTCTGAATTGCGCGAATTGTGCGATTTTGAATTAATAAAATCCACTAGCCGAAAATTTGAAAAGAACGCTAAACAAAGGGTCGCTGATAAGCAGAGAATAAAAGATGAACAAATTCAAACAGTGTGTTCAACAGCTTTTAAGTGATAGATGACCTAGACGGTGTCGGGTCACTGTAATAAATACTAGTAAAGAGCAATTTGATGTCTCGCCAGAATTACCGACGCATATTTCTACTAAATACTGTGAAACAGATCGTAC
This sequence comes from Blera fallax, assembly GCA_946965025.1. Classification (NCBI taxonomy): domain Eukaryota; kingdom Metazoa; phylum Arthropoda; class Insecta; order Diptera; family Syrphidae; genus Blera; species Blera fallax. Next base: position 26,153,801 of record OX337245.1, read on the forward strand.
ATGGTATATTAATTTAGTACTCAAACCGTCAAATTCTAAACTAACCATAATCTACCTTAGTCAAGGATGAGCGATGATAATCAATATACATATGTATGTATGTAGTTGCTTACTGGAAGAAATACAAAACTTGCTAGGTATTGATATGGAAGGTTATGTATTAATGATAGATAGATAGATAGATAGATCCTTTTTATTTCTCAATTAATTCAATTACAAGAGATATTTACAACGAATTATTTAAGTACAAAAAGAGAAATTATGATGACATTTTATATTTTAACGAAAAATATAATTAAATGCCACTTCAAAAGGCTTAACATTAGATATAATAAATAGTGGGTGGGGTAACCCTAAATATGTAATTTACACTATTTAAAAGTAAGAAGAATTTGAGGAAAATACAAATATTTAAAAGAAATTGTCTAACCAGAATAATTAATTCAAAAAATTAAAAAACAACGAAAATGAAAATTCATTTAACCAGAATATCGGAATTGACTAAGTTTGAACGCTAAGAAGAAATTCCATATTTACTAGATCTATGTTTAGAAGCCAATGTTTTAGATGTCTTGTAAACGCAGCTGGTAGTCTTAGTGTCCTGATTGAATAAGGAAGCCTGTTAAATAAACGACATGAAACCACAGTGTAAGAATTGCGAAAGGCTTTTGTTCTAAAATTTGGCACAGGGATAAGATTCATGAAATTACCACGCAAATTGTAATTATCAAGTACTCTAAAATTTAAATTTCTTGATCTTGTGAAAAATACCTTTAGTACCTTAAAACAGTACAAATGACGTACAGGAAGAATTTTCAATTTTTGAAATAAAGGAAAACTATGATGCATACGATTTTTTCTGGAAATTTTTCTTAAAATATGTTTTTGTAATATAAGTATCGGCTCAATTTTATTGAAAGAAACACCTGCCCAGCAACAAATTCCATACTGCAATTTAGAGTCAAAGATTCCATAATAAATTATCTTTAAGAGATTTGAAGAGCAAACGTTACGCAAGTAGAAAAAATTTCTGAGCGTAACACGTAAATATTGTCTCAATGCATTAGTGTGGTTAGCAAAACACATCCTAGAGTCAATGATGATCCCCAAATATTTAAACTCATCGACTTTCTCAATTTGAAAGCATTTTTCGTTGCATTTCGAAGGTATGTCCACTAGTTGCTGAGCTTTTATATCGACAGTTGTGCAATAACCGTCGGCTATTGAAAATTGTACAAAAGAGTTGTCCTAGAACTTAAAAGACTACAAAACCAAATCCTTGCGACCGGCAAATAAAGAAATATTTGTCAACCACGCTGATTATTATGTGGCTCTCGGTAGCTCAAGAAGTTTATCTATTTCCCAGTAAGTATAAATATTAAAACTTATTATTGGTGATCCCAAGAACACGCAAGTATATGCCTAATAAGCTGCTACTAGCGTAGCAATACAGATCCCAGTATTAACCTTGTGCGTTGGCACAATGTGGGCTCAGGGTACTTGTGATGACGATATAACCTAAACACACATGGAGTGAGTGTAGGATGGTTCAAATGGGGCAAAAATTCCGCAATCTTTTGTAACCCCAAATTTTCATTTAATCTCAAAGGTTTGCGTTATAGGACAGTTGTGCGGCTATTTTAACATACTCACAAAGCATCGCATTGTTCGACATTGTATGAAAAATGTGAACGAAAATTGGAAATATGAATATGAAATATGAATATATGATATGAAAATATCAAGAATGTCTCCAGAAGTACACAAATTCGTAGAAGCCTCCATGTAAAAGAAGCGGTTTTGGAAAAGTAGCGTTGAGCGAATCAGCTCGTACTCCCAAGTACAAAAAAGAGCATCGAAAAATTCCATCCGAAAAGCAATAGTCACTCAAGTTCCAGCCAAAGATGGAAATGAAGAAAAAGTAATTGGAATACTCAAATAAAAAAATATACCAAATTTAAGATTGTGATTCAAAATAGGTAGAACGGTCTGTACAATGATGTTAAGGTCCTAAAAATTAGCCAATCCCACAACGGTGTAGGAACAAAGCAGGTACGTGTGAGAAATGTAAGATCAATGTACGTGCACATAGCGTGGCACAAAACATTTGCAACTAGAATTGGAGTCACCCAATTACGCTCACAATAAATTGTTTCTCTATGAAAAACATAAGAAATACTATATTTTTCCAAAGTTTCATATTAAGAATAATCAAAAATTAACAATTTTTTAAAATCGTTAGACATAGAAAATAATTTGCGTTTAATTATGCGAAGTAACTCATATTTGGCACGACAAAACAATTGCAACTGATGAGGTATTCGCTCCTATCGGCATACTAACCATTAGAATACACACAGTCTAAAACTTTTTTCGTGGTTCTTAGTGGGCTGATGATTTGGTGAATTAGTTGCCTAAATATTTCGACAGGAAAAAATCCTCGGCAATATCTATTTAAAGTAAAAAAAAGTAAAAATGGCACCTATCAATTTTGAAATTTAAAGTAACTGATTGTGGATAACTTTTTATCAGGTGTTTCTCAAATAGAAATTTCCGAGAAATATACTGTCCATAAATCGTCGATTTCGCAAAACAAAGGTAGTTGGTGGTCGCACACGCAAAAGAAGCCAGAGAACGGACCCCATGTTATCTAGAGAGGCTGAAATGCACCCATTTTACATCTGTTGCTAAATTGGTAAATGAATTGCAACTTCCAATTAGTTCTAGAACGGTGTGTCGTGGATTTGCTCTTGATATGCGCGCATATCTTCCTGCTAAGAAGCCAAATAGGAACCGGAAGAAATGATTGGAGTTTGCAAAGGAACTTAGGAAACACAGAAATGGAAAACCTATCTATTTAGTGATGACTTAAAGTTCTATTTATGTAGTTGGTAGTGATAGCATGTGCTATGTAAGACTATTAGTCGGCAAGCGACTCTAATCGCGTTACTGCGTTAAAATAGTCATACATGGCGGAGGGAATATGATGGTGTGGGGGTATTTTCTGCTGCTGGATTGGGTCCGTTGAATCGCATAAATAGTATTATGGATCAGCACATCTACAGAAATATTTAGCAATCTGTGATGTTGGCATATGCGGAATGGGAAATGCCATTGCATTGGCTTTTCCAGCAAGATAATGACCCAAAGCACACGTCGAAACTTCCTAAAACATGGTTTATTGATCAAAATCTAACAGCTTGGCTACCGCAATCATCAGATTTGGAATCAATAGAAACTCTTTGGGAAAAACGGAAAATCGGAAAAACGTCAAAATGCGAAGGAGTTTTTCAGTCAGCATAGAGTGAAATTACATAAGATAAAATTACAAGTGAGGAAATTACAGGGAGGATGTAACCACAAACTGCGCAAGCTGCAATAAGACAATCTTAGTTCAAATTGAGCGAATGAAGAAACGATTTTCAGTCGAAATACATAGTATGCTAGATTCAGAACAGTATGGAAGATCAAAACTCGAACATTCGGCTATCTATTTAGAGAGCTGCGAAGGGAAAAGATATGTTCGGTTTCATATGAAGGAGACTTCAAATCTTAAACCCTAAAATAATTTGCTTAAACGATATTACGAGTACATCAGAGTATGTATAGACATCATTGTTTTTTTTATGTATGTAATCCTGCGAAGCTCGAAAGACCTCAAAAAGACTTACATATATATGTAGATCGCAACAGATTTAAAATTTACACAAGTTTTTCATAAAAAAGGAATCGTGTCACAGAAACAATTCACAATAATCGATTCAATTGATGCTCAATTTATTTGAAATTCATGCAATTGTGTCGTATTTGTATTTTGTTTCATATTTGAATTGTATCGAAAATGCCATGCGACATCGGCCACAAATTCAACAATGCTCGTACAGGTAGTGACTTTAATGTTGACATAACATTTTGCGGAACAATAGGAGCGCTGGTTTGCAGCAATGTTGCAATTTACATTAAAAACAAATACAGTCGTCGCTGAAAAGGGCGGCTTTGGATACATATTGCGAAAGCATCAGCTCTGAAATATTTTATTGTATTGCTTCTTTTAAGCCATATAAAAATTTAAATTAATAAAAACTTTCTTTTTATCAAGAGACTAATTCGTGGCATAAATACTTAAAAATGATTTCCGACAAATGGGCATGGCGGCTCTTTTTGCCGAAGCGCATTCTGCGCGTTCAATTTTGGGTAAGTTTTTCAAGCAATGGTTTATGAATACCAAGAATAATGTTTACTTTCAAGGTATCAGCCAATGACTGGCCAATTTTTCTAAATCAACTTGTCGCCAAATTGTCATTTCAATACGTGGTCTCAGTCGCTATATGGCACATACCACCATTTTATTGAAACCATTGCATTCATTCATATTTGCAGACAAATAATCAGTGATCATTCTATTACGATCCCCATTGACCATCACACTAACTCCACCTTTATTTATGAAGAAACAAGGTCCAATGAAGCAACCAGTGTAGAAACCGCAGAAAAGAGTTTTTTTTTTGTGGATGTTGATTTCGGAAAATCTGTTCTGAATTTATCCCAGTCCATATGCGACAATTTTGCATATTAACGAACGCGTTAAGCTAAAAAATGAACTTGGAAATGCATCAAGTAAAAGATCGATACAAATGGTGGTCTTGTGGCGTCCAGATAGATATTATATTTACGAGTTTATATGAATGTAAGCCAAGGTCTTGGGCAAAGTTTTCCACCTGCGAACAAACAGATCCCCCATTTCTACAACCGACGACAAATCGAAAAATTCACATTTGGTTACAATGGAAATACGTTCAGTACGAACACTCCTGTGATGTTGCATCATCTAGAGATTATGTGCTACGAAGACTATTCACAGTTCGAGGAATGGAAAGTTCAGATGGACGAATATGTGCGGCATAAATATCACAGAATCGTCTACAAGTTTTGAGAATAGGCGGCTGATTTCAGTTTAAACCCACCGAGGCAGTCGATCTACAGAAGTATATACTGTCAATCACTTACATTCAAACGTAAATATTGATAAGCAAAAATATATGTATATCTATGTTAACATATCTATATAGCTATATAAAACTCAATGTACCTATGTACCCGCATATGTACCTATGTACCTATGTTTGTATGTTTTCTATGGGCTCCGAAACCACCGAACCGATTAAAATTTTAAATTTTAAATTTTAGGCAATCGTTGGTAATATTCTGAGAGTGTTTCTGCGAAGTTTGGTCAAAATCGGTTCTGCAGTTTGCCCACAACTGTAAGACAAGTCGAAAAAAACTCCCGTCATGTCGTTCATTTTTTTAAAGAAATTTCATAGAGTTCTGTTCGTTTTAACAAGGGTTCAAGCTAAAAAGCTGGTATATGAAGATCGAGATGAAGAAGGAGAAATGAGTTTTACAGTTGATGCCTAAGTTTACTCTGATCACATGCTGACAAGACTGAAGCTTGGAGTTTAACGAAAAAGTGCGAAAATAAAAACCTTTATATGTTACCTTAAACTATATACAATAAACTAAAGCTGCGCGCTAGGTACAAAATAAGGCAGAGCAGTATAAAAAATCATGAGACCATCTTGGTTAAGGACTTAACAGACGTGATAAAAGAAGTCATGGGAAACAAACAACAAAGAAGAAATAAAATCCAGTTCTACCAAAAAATGATCGTGTGCTATAATGTCAGAGTGAAAGCATTTCCAGCATTAAAACCCAGCGAGACGCACTAAGTATAGCGAATCGAAAAACGGAGTATAACTATAATTGGAAGCACAAACGTCTGTGTAAAGGCAAACAGAAGGAATACTAATCTAACTTGGAAAGAAAACCAAAAACTATAAGGGACTCAAGAAGCCGATGGAGTTTTGCAAATGAATTGCGAAAAAGGAATTACAAATACAAACAGAAGAGTTCAAAGTTTACTTCCTAAAATTATGTGCTAAGCCTGTCGGTACTAGCTGAACCCATGCAGTGGGTAGCACAATTTACGCGAGATAATATGTTGACTTAAAAAGTCTAAGAAAGCAAAGCACCGGGAGAAGACAGGCTACCATATGAAATCTTTATAAATGAGCCAAGCACTTATCTGGAGCTGCTAGCTAAAGGACTCACATGCAGTGTTCCCAGATTTTCTAAATGAATTTCACCTTTTTGTGTCGGATTTTGCGATTTTTTCCCTTTATCTTCAATCTATTTTCCCCGCAATATTCCCCTTTTTATAACAAAGGAAAAACACGAATTGAGCTTCTATAATACATATGTAAGTATTCTGCGTTATCGAGGTATTCATTCGGAAAAACTTCCGAAACGTTAAGAAAATCCGATCGGAACGTGTATCGCCTTCCTAGTATCGGTTTTCGAACAGAAATTATCAACCAGTATAACCCATGAACTTGACTTGATATTTACTTACGATGTTCGTAAAACAAATCATTTGTTGACAACGAAGATTAATGGATATTGGTGACTTATTATTATAAGATTTTGTGATTTTGAAAATAATATTTCAAATACGCCTTTTCCCCTTTTTTTAGACAGTTTCGCCTTTTCCCCTTTTCTGCTCAAAAAGCGCCAAAAGTGGTGCTTTTCCCGCAATCTGGGAACACTGCTCACGAGTATGCTTGACAAATGAGAATTAGAGAAACGTTTTCTTAAAACCATTACTTTTCCTATCTTCGAAACGCAAATGATGCAGAGAACTGAAGAGGAATATGCTTTATGAATTGTGTGACCAAGATACTAGTGGGAACTATGTATATTAGGCTAGCACAATGGAAATGTTAGGTTAAGTTAGGTTATCGTTGCAGGTTGCAGTAGATACAAAATCACATAGACCAGTGAGGTCCATTCGTATACCTCAGGATCAATATCTCTAAAGAGCTACCCGCTAAACCAGGAGGAACTACTAATAAAGCGCTGGAGGCTACTAATGCTTGCATTAGCCAGTTCGCCGAGGTTGTGGAAAAAGTAGCCTCCTAAATGCAGTTCCCAACGAGTGAAGAGATCTTCGCGTGTGCAGAGAAGATGTAGTATGGTTTCTTCTTCTCGTACATCATCCATACAGCTTTTGCAGAATACAAATACTTGGCGCAACAGACAGCATGTGGTCCATCGCCTGGATTCTTGTTTTTTGTGCACAAATAGAAGGAAGCTACAGCTTAAAGCCATATCCGAAAGGCAAATTGAGAAGTTTTCTCATGGCAGTTATTACTGACGAACGTTTGTCAGACATTAGCGAGAGGTGGGACCGTGAAAATACTTGTTGGTGTTGTTGGACTTAAACTTCGATCCTCCCGTTCAGAAGTCTAATGCACTAATCACAGATCCACTGAGCCCACGACGAGCACGATCAATCACAGATCGGAAAATGACTCGACAGATATAGCCTAAGCTTAATCAGAAACGTAAGGCATGTCAAGGTCAGCTACGTAATCGGTGTCCTAGGCCAAAATACTAAAAAGTATGACCTCTTTTCAAATGGCTTCTGCAAGAGCTGCAGAGACGAAGAGAAAATCTTCCTTCACCTACTAGGCACATGTTCAAGAACAGAAAACTGTTCCGTTTAGAGGCTCTTCTCCTCAATGACCTCAGTGAACTGGTGTCCTTTGACATCACGAGCATTCTCCGCTTTATTAAAAGCTTCAGTTGTTAGCCAAAGTGGAAAAATCGATATTATGACAAAGGACTTCTTCTGGTCCAAATGTGTTTTGCTGGTTAAACCCCAAATATATTCCCTTCGGGATGCGAAAGATCTATCATCGTTCAGTTAGTCAGCAATATCATTGTGGCTCAAGTATCTCACCGACTAGAGATTATTTAGAAGACAACTTTGACCACATTGGCCGAAATATAACACAACAGGTATAAAATCCCTAGAACAGAACATAATATGTCTGCTAAATTTTGACTTGGGGAGCTTATATTTAGTCGATCTCTGCTATTGTGTAGACATTACATCGCGGGCTAGGTGCCTATAATAGTAGTTATATCGTATTGTAATAAACTTAAGTTTTCTGAGCAATTAAATGTAGGAATAGTTGGGAAACAATAGAATTCCAAGAACTGAACTAAATTCATCAATCTACAGGCGACGATGAATATGTTTCTCTTGCGGATCACTTGAATGAACATAAATTGTTTCGTCAGACGTTTTCTTCCTTTTTAATGGCACTATCGTAATTTATTTGCTCCTCGCAGTTCTCTCTCCATTTTTCTTTATTTCGATGAGGAGCCAAGGCAATTACAAATTAAATTACATCGTTTCATTAATCAAGTGGTAGTTAACCCATAGAGTCCTATCAAATTAGTGATGCTAATTAATGGATGATTGGAAACCTGGTGAAGATGTGCTACTGATAATTTGGTGAGCAGAAGCTCTGGTCCGCGTGCATTGGAGTGTGAATCGAATTTATGAGTCCTGCATTAGTTAACTAACGTGCCTGCCAACCAAGGTCACATGTAATCAAATTCAAATAACCATTCAAGCTGGGATACCTATGACGTTGGTTTTTTTTTTTTTTTATAAGAAGGTATTAAGATGTGATTGTTATATTGCAACTTTTTGCTGGACAGGACATCGGGTACCTGGAGTTTGTTATGGTTGCTAGGCAATTGATTTACCTCGCAACAGTCTATTGGTGTGTAGTTTCGCGACCATTCTGTTAATTTAATTTGTCACTTTGGTTTCTTAGTTTTTATGCATGAAGTTGTCATTTATTTCGCTTATTTTGAATTAATAGAGCTGCATCATGCTAGGGGTATGAAAGATCAGCTTAATGCATTTATTCATTCCTTGTTCCAATCCATATGTACGGCTGACTTCCTAAATTCAAACAAAATGCGCATTGTGAATACACTTTGCATTGGCCGCGGCGCGGCGATGCAAATACACGATGCTTTTATGTTGCATTGCGCACACGGTTGTACTTTGAATCATGACTATTTGAAATATATACGATGCCGATAGTTTTTTTTTTTTTGTAAATTTGAAACAATGTCTTACAAATAAATAGCAACAAACACATCAATGCATTGCAGTGATATAAAAAATAAATTAGTGCCGGGCTATCCATCTCGCCCTCCCCACTCACTCGCTGTTAAGCTTTTCAACCACCTGTTGCATGTACTTACATTTTTCTAGTTGCGTTGATTGAGAAAGTGTAACATCTGATGTATAGCGGGTCGTGAGTGTTTATCCGGATAGCGGACCTCAGCTGACTGCCGTTTGGGCATGACACCTGCGACAGTTTGTTGTGGAAAACTATTCCTAGGATCTACACTTCGCGACACCACTTAGTGCTGTGTCTTTTTGTGTTTTTATGTTGTGATGATGAGGGAATTCAGGGTTTATATTTCCAACATGCGTGGACTTTCCTATAAACCAGCTGTTCTGGCACTTAGCGAAACACAGGTAGTAGAAGAATCTTCTGATTTGCAATTGCCTGGATATAGCTTAGTGCCATTATTCTTTCCCCAACGCGACCTTGCCATTTACATACATCCGTAGTCATATCGCTTACCAAATTCCATTACAGTATTCTGTTCCATTACTGTTCCAATCCGGAATTTAACTTCAAATCGCTGAAATTAACCGTCCTTAAGCAAATTATTCACTATTGTTTTATATACAGAAGCCCTAATGCAGAGAGCAACTCAACCTTTAACGAGTTCGATTCTATCACCTGAATTGTCTCCCTGTATCATCGTACTGAAATCGTCATTGCGGGAGATTTCAATATACATAATTCGAATTGTCTTCGACACTCTGGCCAGACAACACCCGAAGGAAGGTATGTTGAACTTTTCGCTGAGGTAAGCAACTTGACTCAGCTTGTAAATGAGCCGACACGTATACCAGACTTTGCAAGTCATTTCGCCAACACCCTTGTCTTGTTTCTTACTTCTCACCCTGATAAATACACCATTGATGTTGTAGCGCCCCTAGGCCGATCTGACCATAACATCATATCGGCTAAATTCTCGTACTCCCACCACACAGTTAAAGAACAAACTCCCAAAAGAAAAGTATGGCGTTACGAGAAAGCCAACTGGGACGGCCTTAATAGCTTCTTTAGGAGTTTTAACTGGTTGATATGCTACCTCGATAGTGACGTGGATGCATACAGTGTCTCAAAGGTAGTAAACATTTTTGGTCATTCTTCAAAAACACCAAAAACTCTGCTTCATCTGCCATCCCTACGCTCATTTTCAATGAAATTCCAGCTGTCAACTCATTAGACAATCCCAATCTCGCTACACAATTTGCAGCCAACTTCACACTTCAAGATAGTGTTTCGTCTGTCCCTGTGCTTGAGAGCGTCGAATTGTGTATTAGATAAGTCCACTTTCGCAGTCGCACTGTTGCAGGAGTTCTCACAGGTCTCAACATGCACAAATCCGCTGGTCCGGATGGTTCCCCCCAATAGTTCTAAAGAGGTGTTCTTCTTCGCTGGCAAAACCTCTGCGTAAGCTTTTCACTCTGTCCTACTCTTCTGGACTCTTCCCGAGAAGATGGAAGACAGCATTTGTCCAGCCTGTCCCTAAAAAAAGGCGAACCTTCCTCTCCGCCCAATTGCTGACCCATTGCACTTACATACGTTCGTTCTTTCCAAGGTCATGGAAACGCTGATAAATCGTCAGCTTATGAAATATCTTCATTCACGGAAACTTCTCAATGACCGCCAGTATGGTTTTCGTAGCAACAGGTCCACTGGTGATTTGATGGCATATCTCACCGAGAAGTGGAACCAATCTCTCCATCACTTCGGTGACACAAACATAGTTGCGCTTGATATTTCAAAGGCATTTGACAAAGTTTGGCATCGGGCTCTTTTGTCGAAAATGCGTGCATATGGCATCGATGAGTCTCTTCTTCAATGGATTAGAAATTACCTTTCGGGACGTTCCATACAAGTTGTATTGGACGGCTTCAACTCTGATATTCACCTCATAAATGCTGGCGTCCCCCAGGGCTCAGTTTTGTCTCCGACTCTCTTCCTCATTTTTATAAATGATCTCTTGCAACCTCTAATCCAATCCATTCGTTCGCTGATGACAGTGCACTCAGTTTTTCATATTCGATCCCTAACTTACGTCTCTGCTTTTCGGCCTTAGAAGAGGAATGGCAATGTATGTTAAATTCCGATCTTGAACAGCATAATCAAATGGGGCTCAATTAACAGAGTGAAATTTAACGCATCCAAAACGCAGTGTTGTCTTCTGTCTTTCAAGCGAAACCTTGACCATCAACCATTATCCATGAATGGTACTTGCGTCGCTGAAACTGAAAGACTTGCCATTCTCGGTATGTGTATTAACAACAAAAATGTCTAGAATTCCTTAAGTGGTGCAAGAAGCACTTTACCCCGTCTGATCTGGCCACACTTTATAAGGCATTCATTGGCCCAAAGCTGGAATACGACGCCCACATCTGGTCTGGTACACCCAAGACCGTTTTGCACATTCTAGATAGGCTCCAGAACATTGTGAGCTCCATAGACTCTATTTTATCGCTATTTCCACAAAAAATGTTGCAACAAAATAGCCACTTGCATTCCTCCCCCTTAAAATTTCACCCGCAATATGCGTCATGCTTTGAATGCAGACGTACTTCCAAACATATGGATTCGTTCATAAGTCGAACGACATGTATGTATGTGGAATGATCTTTCAGGCTCCTCATAGTTATAACCTTTAAGCATTTCAAGCCAACATGCACAGGTACCTCCTCTATTCCTCTTTCCCCTTCTTTCAAACGCCCGTGTCCTGAAAAATCACATTCCCTTTGGCGCGCGGATTATAACAAAAAACGGTCAAATAATTAAACACTTGCTAAACAATTATAGTGCAGATGACAACCGAATATTCATAAAATATTTATATGTTAAAATAAAACAAAGACAATGAAAACGAAAATGTCTGTCTACTTCATTCGTTTAAAAGATACTTATCAAAATGCAACTTCCTCAGTCATCAATACATACCGCGATGATGTGTTTTTTACCCATTTCCGAATGAATAGAAATACATTTCTACACATGAAATTTATTTACACAAAAAAACAAGTTCCTTTCTTCTAACTCCTTTTGTTTTAAGTTACCCTTTCACGTTCAACAAACTAGTAAGTATAACAAATGTCATTTGCATCGTACTAGTTCACGGTGCACTGTTTGCTTGTGTTTGCACAGTATAATCGTTCACAATGCATTTCGGAACGTAATGTGTTGCGTCATAATTTTAGGGTTTGCATTTAGGAATGTTTGCTGATTCACAATGCAGGCAATAGGCAGTACTGCATTTGTGAAAACACCCTACATAAGCGACGGTTTAAGGCCTTCAGATCTTGACAGTAAAGAAATACATATTTCACTTGCATATACATGCATATCGATGCTGAGGAAACTTACTAGATTTAAAGCGCAGTTCAAAATGAAAAAGAAAATTTACTTTTATGTTGGACAATGCACAAAACTATTTGGGACTGTAAAAATAACGACACTAGGCAAGCCTAAAGTGCAAGCATTTAATGCCATGAGAGCAAAAAATTATGTGACCTAAATTAAACAGTAATAGTAAGTACATGTACTAAGTTTTCTGAATTGAATAAAGCCGAATTGCATTATGGAATCTATAACTGAAGATAAATGTAATCTAAAAATGTATTTAAGTGGAATGAATTAATTACTCAACTATTATTGTGAAATATTTAGTTTAACATAATATAATAAGCACGAGCAAAAACTTAAATTTGGTAATCGTGCGGCCAGATTTTATATTTTTAGTGAGCCAAACTAATAAGCGCACAGCAACAATTTTATTGCATTTTCCTTCTTATTACGAAGTCATGGCATTTTGTTTTACAGGTGTGCCGAATTTACAGAAGAGATTTGTTTAAGTACTTAGTCATGGTGGCAAAGAAAATGCTTTGTATAACTTTATCCTGCAAAAACTCGATATTGCGAAGCTCTCTGCAAGAAGAATGGAATGCAATTTCAATGAATTTTAGGCTTTTAAATAGCAGGTGAGTGAAATTATTGCATTATTAGTCGATAAAGTTGATGTGCTTACCTCTGAGAAAAAACTCGGTCCCTTAAATATTCACTTTGCAGGCAGACATTGCAAGGAATTCAGCGATTTAAGTGAAAGAACTTAGAAGCGCAGAGTGCTGCATTTGGAGGACTCGACTGGCTGTTTTGAGTTAGTTTATGCAGCAGAAGTAAATTTACATGACGCTGGAAAAAGGATGCAGCAACTCTCTTAAAGCCGAGAGTGTCAGGTTCTCCGGAAAAGCTACAAAAATGTAAGGCTGCTACAATTACTATCCATAGAACTCAAGCTTTATTTACCAGAGAAAACACTAGCATCTACCTCGGATGCAAAATTATCCAAACAAGCATATCAGTGGATGCGAAAACAAGCCAATAATCATACACACATAATTCGCTGATATACCCTTCTTACTATCGTGTGGTTAGTGTGAAAAGCAGTGTTATCCGGATTCAATTTCTCTAACAGAGAGTTCAGCGGAGGCGAAACTTAAACCTTTACTGGATTCGGCGATAATTTGATGTGCTACCGAAGATCCCTTTTGCGATGCGAAAGCAGATCTACAGATGATTTTTAAGTGGGAATTCAACAGAAGCTCTACTTAGGGATTATATAAGCAAAAATTTGCAGATCATTCAATCTCAATCATGTTATATTTGGCTACAACCAACTAGTAGTGAGCGAGGTACATTCAAGAAACCAGCTGATGAGAAACATTATGACTTCAGGCTTTATGGATCTATGGATCTACACATTTTAAATTAGATTCTGAAGGGGAAGAAGGAAGCAATTTTGAGTCTAATATATGTGTGCATCTGCACCCAGTTTGGACTAAATTTTAATTTCATTATTTTACTAATTTTTGATTAATTCGTGAATTAGTAAATGGATTTGTATATTTTTTCTGTTCATTTTTAACTTTCTCACGAAACTTTAAAATTATTTGAAACGAACGACTTGGTACAATAAAATAATTGCTTCCAATTTTGACCATTTTTGACCACAGTGCATCATACGCCTATGCGTATGTTAGGTTTTTGCCAATACTTTCACAGAACGTGCCTATACTTTCGCTACACAATATAAACATACGTACTATGTACTAGCAAATTTTTAGAAAGCTTCGTCCCAATATTTTCGTGAGCCACTGTATATATGGATGAAATTGATTAATTTATTTCGCCCTTCGAATAACCTTGAGTTCTGTGAATCATCAAGAGGAATTGCTTAAATGTTACCTGAATGGATGCTTCTCCTTTTCGGCAATTAGTGCTTTTATTCATTAAATGAATAAAGAGCCTCCCATTTTAATGTCGCCAATGGAGTTGGTTATTGTCACTGACGTTATGCTATTTGTCTACATGCAGCTTATAGGTACCTCGATTATATTGAACCTGAGGCCAAGGCGTTATTTTTTTTAATTTTTTATAATTTTTGTAATTTTTTGTAATCCTTGTCCTGCGTTTTCTTTTTTCTCTGGTCGCCTTTGCGGGTGATCATACATGACTACGGATCCTGACTAGTTGGAAATTTTCAACGGTAGACATTCGCGGTTTGTTACTCCTGACGACGTTCATAATATTTTTTATCTTCAACGACGTTTACTCTTGTATGCATCGTAAAATATGGAGTATTATGAACCCCATATTAAAGCGGGCGAGACAACTGCAATGTAAAATTACCCTTCAAGCTTAAGAGTAATTTTTCTGAATTGCCGAGTTTTCTACTACGCTGTCTGCCTCACATCACCATCGCAGATTTCTTTCTAGTTTACAATGGAACTCACACATTTCATTTGAGCACTTGGCAAGGACTTTTCCGTCTAAGGTATTTCTTAGTGGGTCAGAAAACAAGCAACGAGGTGCCCTAAATCCGTGTTTCCATTTCTTAAGCGCACTTTTTTTTATTCTTCGCATAAAAATGTTTTTAATAAAAAGCTTCAATTACAGAGAAAACAACAGGAAGGACAAAGGACAAAAATTTACAACTTATCCCAAGAAGTCTTGAAAACTAAATTTGCTTTTAAAACTGGGAATCTCTTTTCTTGACATTATTGTAGCTTTGACTTTTGCCAAACAATTTCATGAAAGTTTTTTCCACTATGGGGTCTTCAGAAAAGTTAGACGTTCTCTCCTTCTCGACTCACAAAAGAAGGATTTGCTTCGGTGACGTCTTGAAATGGTGCCTAAATAAATGTTCGTTTCCAATATACAGTTGTGTTCACATAAATAGCACACGCTAATCCTTGTTCAAGCTGTAATATACTAACTGGATTCCAGTGAAACGATAATTTAAGTAGAATTGTACCATTATGAATATCAAAACATACAACAAAAAGGTTGTGGGGTTCTTCTCTATATTACGATCGTTAAAAAGAGATTCTTATTTCCAAGTGAGTGTTCATATAAATAGCACATCCTTGGTTTTTCCAAATATTCCGTGTTTTAGTACTTTTTTCTTTAATTTTGACAAGGTGAATATAGTTATTTTGATATTAGTCTCGGCGGTGGCAAGGACATTAAAGTGTTCCAAAAACTAATACAGAATACCATGAAGATCATACGAAACACTCAATCCTCAAGAATGGGAATTATATACTTACAGAATAAACTGCAGTGACCTCTTTCGGGAAATTAATGCACAATTGTGTGACCAGCATGAATACCAAATATCAGTCGTAATTGTGCGTCGCCGTCTGATGGAATTCCAGCTCAACGGAAGAATTGCCACGAAGAAACATGTCGTGTCACAGAAGAACTGAAATAGAAGACTTTCTTTTGCATTTGCTCACAAGGACAAGTCGATGTTTTCTTGGAAAAAACACTTTGTTGAGCGACGAAAGCAAGTTCAATCGCCTGGGATCGGATGGCAAAAAGTGCATAAGGCGACCAACGAACCAGGAATACAATACCAGGTGCACCATTAAGACCGGCAACCATGGTGGTGGGAGTATATTGGTGTGGGCAGCAATGTCATGTCTTGATGTTGGACCTATCGTAAAAATTGGTGGCATTCTAGATCAACATTAGTACAAAAGCATTCTATAGAGCCATATGAAGCCAAAAGCTGATGAGTCTATGCCTGTATCATGGACATTTATGCATGACATTGATCCCTTCGGATAGATTTAAACGTTTGGTTGATAGTCTACCAAAGCTTTGCAAGGAAGTAATTAGGAACAAAAGGTATCTTACCAAATACTAAAATATTTGTATTTTAAATCTCTTATTTTCTTTTTCATTTATTGGTTTTTTGTTAAATTTGTTTGACTGTGCTATTTATGTGAACACGACGTATAAAGTCAACATAATATGATCCGATATTGAAACGGATCACAGCCTCCTCAAATATACGAAATAGTTTACAAGGTTACCCTAAGTGAATCAGAGTTAGAGTGGCAAATTGTCCTCAGGGCACCCAAGTCGCTATTTATGCAAAGCCTTCAAATAAGCACCAAAAAGCAAAAACACTCATTCCTTGAAACGTTTAGTACAGTATCAAGATGTGCGTAAATCTGGATATCCAAGAAAGCAATGTGAGGATAGGATACCTGCGGCTATTCTTTTTCTTCTATCGATCTAACGACGCGACGCCCATTATGCCATATCGGTTATATTGCCTAAGACCTTCCTGTAAACGACGGTCGTTTGACGTTTAAAGAAATTCACCTCCGTGTGTTAAATGCTTCCTGGCACTCTCATTTCCGTCTGTACCGCAATTTTCAGGTACCCATCAGAGTCTAACACGGTTCGTACGCATATTGCTTCAAACATTGTGTGACAGTTTACGAATAGTCCAGGTCTGATTAAATTCGTCTCTAGCATTTTGAACGCGGCCAGACTATGAATATAAGCATATTTGTAACTAATACAAATTTTAACTTCAGTATGACAGCCGAAACCCCTGTCTAATAAACAATGCATGTATTCCACAGCCTTTTAGACACTTTTGGTTCTGGGTCCTCATAGTGAGCTCCAGCAGCCATTCCGCATGGCGTTTTAAAACCACCAATATTCATTTGCTGTACAATTTATTCCCTTTGCTAATACTCCGCGCCAGAATACGTTAGAAAATTAGGAGCATCAAAATCCACTACAGAAATGATCTCGTCAGTACCTCATGGATTTTCAGTTATCTATATATGTATGTATGTATTAGCATTTCCCATAATTGTTTATACGTAAAGCAATCCTTTTCTTATTGCGAAAATTCGGCAACTAAATGTCAATTAATATTTCAAGCGCGTTAGTGTTGCTAGCATCGAACTAACGCGTACTAAAAAAAAAAACCAACAGATGGACCACCTTTTATTAGACCCTCATCATCCTAGCATTGCTCACAAGGCTTGTTATTGTGCTGTTATGAATATGCGAGTTTATATAAATATGTATGTATGTATAAGGGAAAAACTGCCCGTAAGAAGCTGGAGTCTAGCTTATAGTTGTTCTTCCTGCTATGCGTGTTCTACTTTTTACAGGAATAGAAGGGACATGCTGTTTAATGCCGTATCCAAAGGTGGGACGAGAGTGTTTCTCATGTTAGACATTCGTGGAAGGTGGGTGAATTCGTAAACAATGTGTTGGTGCTTTCTGGGATTTAGACGTCGAATTTTCCGCTCGGTGTCTAACGCGCCAATCACACAGCTACGCCGCCCGGCTCGAAGGAGAACGAAAATATCTTTGGTTGTTTCGAAAGGAACGTTCTTCGAGTGATTTTCGATTCCATTTATGACTGAATGGACAGTAACGCTTCAGCATGGGGAGTCATCAAATTCATACCGAATTCAGGAAAGTCGCGATAAAAGAAGACTGCACTTAAAATGGCCCTGTAGTTGCAGATTGGGGTATGAAATTTGAAATAATTTTATAAGCGCCTGATAAGTACATATTTTCACCTTTAACAATTTTGCACTCTGGGAGCACAACATGATACCCAAGACCATCATTGCCTACACCTTCCACCCTATCTACCTGCTTCAATGTCCTTTTTAATTCAACACTATATTTCCCCGATACGAGTAACAATTCTAAGGTAACATTCTGTCTTCATTTCTTCAAAGGGATACTAAAGGGAAAAATAAACAGAAATCAATAAAACACGGCTAATATCTCTTGAAAAGAGCAGAAGCCCAGCGAGCCATGCTTCTGTGCATCTAATTGATTGTAAAGTACCGGAAAATGTAATCCAATTTCGAAGAGATTTACGTAATACCCATCCAACAAGGTAAGCCGTCAATTCATTTCCTTTCATTGGTATTCATAACAGGTAGATACTCATACACTGAGCACTTGAGGGCACGGAAGCAATTCATTGTACCCAGGATTAACTAGGGCCATGTTTTCCGAATTTCCCATGGTTTCTGGTGGCTGACCTTTTGAAGATTGCTCAATTAATGTTGCATTCTCATCGGGATATTTGAAATGATTCGCCGATTAATAGAGCATAACATGGCAACATTGTTTGACTGACTACAATTCTTGAGGAGTGAAAGGAATCTCTCCTGGCTTAGTTCACGACGAAATTTTACAATCTATCCTAAACACAAGAAAGATAGAGTACAAGTTCCATTTAGCAATTAAGTTCCAATTTGGCATCATCATTTTCAGGAACATTTACCGTAATACTAGTATACAGCCCAACCAATTCGGCTGCGATTGCAGTGAAATTTTAAATGAAATGCATGGCAGCCTCTAGCTGAGGCAATTTAGACTGTGCCGCTCACTGAGACTTGTACGAGTATATATTCGTAGCAAGCAGTCTCTTTGTGCAAATGCGAACGGGCAAATCGTATCGAAAGGCAATAATCTCTATCTTCTCCTCTGTATATCGATTGATTTAGGCTCCGAAATGCCTCTTCATATTCCATCGATGTATTGTTATTGAATGCACTACCGCGCGTTCGCAACAACAACAACAACAGAAATGGAGGAAAAAAAGAAGTGAACAATCCATTGGTCCCCTTGCATGAAACAGGGAGTTGTTGAAATGTTTACGAAAAGTCCTGATAACCGGAGGGTGCGTTCACAATCACGAATCGCCCGCCAGTTGCAGTTCCAATTGCTGGGCTGGGTAATTTAGCTGGGCCGCATTTATTTTTCGCAGTCTCCCCTCCTCTTTTCGGTGTATTCAACCGGCTTTTAGGTGGCTGGATTGTAGTGGTTCATTTCAATGCGGTTCTTCGGTTGCAGACGAATGTTGCATATTGCGCACCAACAGCATCTTTTTTTTGAGTGGCGCGTCTGTTTTAGCTGGAAGGCGTTAAATGAGGTCCTGGATGCTTCTTTGAGTGCCATTGATCCATGAAAATATTTCCTTTGGAATTCTTTCTCATTTTTTTCAGTTTTTTTTTTTCTGTAATGGGTGCTATACGAGTACTAGTATGTATACCTACAAAGAATAGGAGTTTTTTTCGATAACAAACGAGAGTGTTTATTTTTCTTTCACTCAGAGCTTCTTATTTTTTTTCGTACCTATACATAGAACATATTTATGCTAGAATTAAGTTACAATGTGCGGCACGAACTGCCCTAGTTATTTGGATTGTAAAAATACGAGTATCTGCTGCAATGAATAATCACTTCGAAATATAGAAAATATTCAGTTACAAAAGTTTTCCAAATTCAAATAGAGAGGTAGGATTAGATCACAAGGTTCACAAGGTAACTTTTCTTGTCATAGGAGAAGCTTTTAACATTATTACCACTGATGCAGAAACAATTGAAAAATTCTTTGTAGCTTGATCCCACGTAATGTTCACCAGCAGCAGAACTATTTCTGTATTAGGAGAGTAAGATCTGTATTTCAGAGAGGAGTGCTATCAACTTTTCTCTTCTTATTTTCAGTAAAAATAAACATTTCAGAGTAATGATCTGTATCAATGATGTCCTAACATAGTCTTAAGCCCACATCTGCTATTTATCAAAAAGACGGGTGTAAGTAAATATAGTTTTCACGAGGGGTTTCGCGCATCTGTTAAATCCAGTCGCTTGTCGCAGTTATATTACCAAAGCGATGGTTCTCCAATTTTTGTGTTATGCCACTGAAATGACTTCCTTAACATGTGAAAAAAAGACATCTATTAGAGAGGTAGCAGAGATTTTACGCTTCCAGGAAGGGGGTTAGAGTAGGCTGACTGTAAGGCATGCATGTCGTGACGTGTAACTAATACCCAAGCGAAGGAGTAATCTTATGTCATCGTGACTCTGACATTTGTAAAGTAAACAGAAACAGAATACAAAGTAGAAAAACCATGGGTTACATGGAACGCGAAATAATTGTGTCAATGTTTTTGAAAAATAATTGGCCGGTGGTTTTGGCTCGACGTAAATTTATTTATCGATTCCATGATCGTGTGGCAAACATTGGGTGTTTAAGCACGCACCTTCAGGAGACTAGCTGAGCAGAGGACAGTAGCAAACCTCTATACGTACAAGCTGCAGACCTTGGGGGCCCTAAAGGAAAACACCCGACAAGAAATGGAGAATTTATAGCCAGAAGTTTTGAGAAAAGTTTGTTTTTGAGAGGTTTGTTCCCTCTTTAGAGCTACCCTCGCATTGTAATTCCAGAATTGTCTTTGAGGATCATATCCTGTAGATATGAGCATAATTCACACAGTTTCTTTTAAGAGTCTGAGTATGCGAAGTGGGTCCATGATTGGCATATCCAATCCTAGGCCTATAGCGTTTTTCCAGGTTCTTGCCCTGTCTTCTTTCTCCATTTTCCTGAATTCTTCGCGGATGGTATGTTCCCCTATACCCCTAAATGGTTCAGGGCCAATGAAGGGTTCTGCAGCTCCTTGTCTTGCCAGTGAGTCTGCTGCTTCATTGCCTTTTATCCTGACATGACCGGGTATCCAGCAAAGTGTTACTTTATTGTTTCTACCTAATTCATTAAGTTTGTTTAAGCATTCCCACATAAGTTTCGACTTAATGACATAGGAGTCGAGTGCTTTGATAGCTGCTTGACTGTCTGACAGTATTGCTATGTGACAGTTTCTATATTTTCTTTCTTCCTTTCTATATCTTCCAACATCTAAGATTTGTTTTTTCTATAGCATGTGGCTTTGATTTAAGCTTACGATATAAAAAGGGGTAACTTTTACCGGTTTCGTTCTGCCAAGGCTATTATCCTTACAATTCTCTTGAATGTCTTAATGTCCGGCACACAACAAAGGTGAATTTTGAACTGTGTAAACGATTTCAAGGTGTTGATTGCTCCTTGGCTTCTCGAAATGGTGCTATTATCTACTGGTGATTTCATGTTTTTCTTTAGGTAGAATAAGACTTCTTTGATTGCCATTATTTCCGCTTGGAGCACACTATAATGATTTGGGAGACCAACGGAGAGGCTAAGCTTAAGCCTATCAGAGAAAAAAAAGCTTAAAACTAGTAGAAAAGTACATTCTACTTCTATTAGGATGCGCTGTCAATGAGAATGCAAATAAAACACAAACATTTCCTCAAAGGCTACATTTAAAGCGAGTATGCTGCATAATGGTTTGTGTACAGTAGTTGCATACAATTCCAGTCCTAGTTTTACTGAAAGGTGAAAGGTTTAAATTCCGAAAATAATGTTTTATGCACACTCAACTTCAAACCATATTCACCACAAATACTTCAGTTTTCTTTTCCTATACTAATGAGCTCTCATTCCGGATTGGTTAATTAATATCTTTGAGAAAACGTGATGAAAATACGAAATGACCCACTATCAAATTTTAGCTGTTCATTATGGCAGCACGGAACCAAAATTCACTTGAGTGGAAGAGAAAAAGTTGGTTTCTTAACTTAACTAACAAACGACTAGAATGTCCTTAGGGAACTCACGAGTTCCACTCTGGGGCATCGCGTTAAAACTTTTATCATACCTTATTGAAGCGACGCAATGGTTTACGTCGATTCGTGACGCCCGTGCAAACTCCTGTGCGTCGGGGAGTAGTTCACAAATTACAGTCTCTGTGGTAGTAGTTGGCGACTGCGCGTGTTATTTCGTCTGACTTCAGTAATAATACCATTCGAAAAGAATTCGTTAAAATCGATTCGAAATCGTGTCCAGACCATCATTGAGGCCATCGATTGCACCTGGATTTTTTTTTTTTTTTTTCAAAATCCGCCCATTATTTTGTTTTAATAAAGCACCAACAACAATAGCGAATAACAATAACAAAAAACATCATCGGGAGCAAAACAATAAACAACCCTTGAGCAAGCTCTCCTCTGGCAATTAAAATATCTAATTCATCCTTAGACGACACGGTTGGCAAAGTAATCATGAACCCTCCAAAGTTGTAGGGATAAGAATCAAAGAAAATAAAACAATTTGCCTAACTCTAATTAGATTTTTCCTTTGTTTAGCCCCCTCCTTCCAATAGAACACAGCGTAGTCCTTGCTTTTGCCTTAATTTTAATTCACTGGTCATCATACGGTTCGGGGAAAAGTTTAGCTTGTTTTCTTCTTTCTTTGTCGGGGTGTTTGATCCTTCATCAAGGAATTATTTTTGGTTGTTACTTTGTTTGAGTGGAGAATTACTAGAGTTTTTTTCCTTCACAAGAACTGAAAATAATCTTGCGAATGTCTTAGCTATGTCTCTGCTTATGCAATAGAATTACCACGCAAGTTGTTGCTTTGGATTATGCTTGGAATAATGTCGAATGGGACATATTTTAATTAAATAAAGATTTGGGTCTTACGGTACTTCGTCATAATTTATTTGTTTTATATAGTATTTTTGAAATTCTTCTGCAAAAGCAAGAACCATAACAAGCGGAGGGCCTGGCAGTGACAGAGCTAGCCAATACGATATCAATTATGACAATTCCCAGCGACGATATTACAAAATTTATGGAAAGTCTTTGAAATGATGTCAAAGCTATTTCGTGAAGGTTATTGACCCGAAATATAAATCTTTGCTGGGTTCCTGGTCATAAGGACATATACGGAAACGAGATAGCTAATAAACTCGCAAGAAAGGGATCGTCAATTGATCGCAATCCAGCGCTTTAACTGCCTAGACCCTGCAAGCTCAAAGAGCGAGTGGAGCACAAGGTTCTTATGGCAGCCAACAGCAGGTGGAGCTCGTTTACCACTTGTCATATACCAAGAAAACTCTGGACAGGATACGACAAAACTAGAACCAGCAACCTCTAATATGTAAAACGACAAAAAAGTTGGTGGATGAACTCATTGACCATACCCTTCTAAGAAACCACATAATCAAACTTAAACTCAACGTCGACAATACCTACATATATGGAAAGGCTGCGGTGAGGAAGAGACCTCTGTAATGTTAGCATTAGGAAGTTATTACTGCTAGGACATAGAAGATCTATCTAATGTTTCACAAAACAAACAGGTTTCTGAGGACGTCACGATGGCTGGACACTCTAATCACGAAAGAGCAGCAAAGACGGTAGCCAGTGCATGAACTGGACCAAACATTTCAATTGGGCATGACAATGTGTGAACAAGGACCTACAAATGTGAAATAATGTTGAGTGAATTCTTCTCCTCATCAACGCAGTAACCTTCGGATTTGATTTCATTTTTAAAAATTTGTGTCGAGTACTACAATGTTTGAACCGGAGTCACTCCGAAAATCTGATGGTGACTTTCAGTTTTCTGCTAGAAAATTTTTTTCCGAGGTTACTAGATAGCTTGACATTTATATCATGGGCTATACTATTACGGTTTTTGATATTATTTGATAATTATGAGTATGCCTTCTGACGCAATTTCGGATGATATACAAAATTAAAGTCGACTTTCATTCTGTTCAGGATTGGGGTCTCATCATTCTTCACCACTTGTTAGGCAAGTATGCATCTGTTTTACAAGTGGGGACATATGATATACATACATACTTATGGCCATGAGCTATATATATCGTTAGGAATATGTGGAGGGGTAGGAATATCTGCATCTGTAGCGATAGCCAAACCATGTTTAAAGACTTGCCCAATCTTTTAACCAGTTTCAAAATATGATAGTTTGAGAATGCAAGACCTCTTTGAATTCAATCACTAAGCTAAACTATTTGATTTTTTTCTTGGTCCCAGGTCACACTCGGAATAAGATCTCCAATTAGATTGATGGATAGATGTGCTCAGAGGCTGATTTCTCAGAAACAAAGCTTGTGCTGGGTCTTCCCTCGTCCTTGGTCAGATCCACAATTGACAATAGGATGACTCTCCAAAATGCAGGCTAGTTAAACGAATGCTTCACAACATCTGTAAGGGATCAGCGGCATTCTGATTGGGCAGATAAGACTGCAGACAACTTAGTGTAACGCGACACTTCGCATTTTCTAAGCACCTCAATGTCCTTGCCCTGAGTTACATTACAGCCTACGTCCCTTGTGGACAAGGCGATGATAATTTACAGTTTTTCGTCTCCTATTGTTCTGCCTTTGTATCAGGTGGATGCAGTCACCTCTTTATCTCTGAAATGCCAAATCAGCTTCAAAAGACGAGAAAATTCCTAAAAATAGGTAAAACGGGGTATTGCTTCCTTGCTAAAGTGGAGTGTTTCTTTCCTTGTTGAATCATCATATCAACAGGTATCCCCAAGTGATTTATGTTCGTTCCCCATGCGAGAAGGTAGAACATGGATTTATTTGATTTCGGTGAAATTCTCAAACAACAATGTAGGTCTACTAAATCAAATGAATGGACGGATTAATTGGCACCTCCGAAAGAATAATTTCGGGCATTCGATTGGCGTGGACAGAAAACTCAATTCAAGTTTGACATAATTTACATTATTGCGGTTGGTTCGCAAAATGTCTTAGATAAAACAGCAAAGTTACTCAGTAATAAAGGGATAACTTAGTGTTTTTTTATTTCTATTAAAGTCCAACAATTTATCATAAAGTCCAATTGCTTTATACCGCAACAACGCAAAGTTACGAAATAGTGCAATATTAATTCCGAAATCAGTGTTCAGTTAGACAGTCAGTTTTATGGACGAATAATCTGCCATTTGTTGGTTGAGGCCCAGGTTCACCCCGAACTGTAGCGCCACCTAAGTAAGTAAGTGATCTGACATTTGAAGGTGCTATTTGCCGTGACTTTTTTCTATGACTTTTCCTATAGACCAGCCAGTAACATTTTCGGGGATAATTTTTAGGTGGACCCCCGGCGGAATTGGGAATTCATCGTAGAAGACGAATGCATGGGTATTTGTGCATGAAAATATGTACGTATTTTTTTGGAAATAAGACTTGAAAAAAATTTTAATTTAAACGAAAATTACATTTAATTGGAAATCCAAAAAACTATTTTTGTGTGGTGCAAGACATTACACAATACGTATACTTTTGTGCGTAATGACAGTTGGGATATTTGTACCTTGGTTTTACTTCTTGGACATATTTGGGAAAATAACTCACATTGTCCAAACAAATATCACGCGATGGCAGTGGATAATCTCGTTTTATATTGATTTGATTTTCATATAATTTGTGGGTGCCTTGGCTCAAGTGGTTAGTGCGTCCCAACTCTCGCGAATGTCACAAGGGACAATCGTCAGAGAAGCTAGGCCATGGATCACATACGGTCTGTTGCGCCAAGTATTTGTATTTGTATTTGATTTTCATATTGCTAAGCGGCGTTATCCTTGCAGTTGTGTCCCGGATTTCACTAAGACTTTCATTTATAAACGAACTCCTGTAGGTTATTTATTTTGTCTGTGCCCACATGTAGAATAGAGCTTTATATACAAGCATTTATCGTGACTCGAGCATGTGATAAATATAACGCGACTTAATGCGAATGCGTCTTTGTTACTTCGGCCAAAAGACGAATCCATAGGATCCACACGTCTCATGACATAGGATATTTACAGGTGCCGTGACATAAGGGAAAGTGACATAAGACCAAATCTCAAAATTTGCAGTTGTGTCCTTGCCATTATGTCGCGTTTCAAAAGCGTCATAAGGCCAAATATTAAAATTTGACTTTATGTCACTTGGCGTTATGTTACAGCACCTATTTTCATATGCTTCGCCTTTTTGTTATAAGGTAAGGTTAGGCCAATGCCACTATTTTGGGTGTGAGACAATCGTCGCCTGGAAATGTTATCCAAACTGCATTTGAAGATTATCCCGCTTGCACTGAACTTTTTTTTAAATTGTTATGTTCGAGAAATCTACAGCATACTCAGACCAGCGTCACCTAAACCAACTGCGTCATCACATTTACTCCTCCTATTGTTCTCTTCAGAAATAACTTTCCGCTCAGCTAACACTTCTACCTCAAAATTTACTTTCTAGATTTTAAAAATCTCGTACCCGAAATGATAATTTTATACCTTTTTATTGAAAAAATAAATATTTAATAAATTTTTACAACAAACGACCAATCATTTTTGCAGTGAACCCTGAGCAGTGAATCGTACGCTTTTCTATATGAGTAAATTTGGAATTAATATTAATTGTTGAGACAATGGTAACATTTCGTACGCGCTGATTTTTTAAAATAAAATAAACAGGCTTATAAGAAGCAGGATTATAAAAAACAGGATAATAAAAAGCGAGATGTCGTACCCAACCCTGATTCCACAGGCTTCGTAATTGCCGAAATGCTTACACTCGGGTCGGCAATACTTGTGCCATTGGAAAAGTCATCACCTTCACTATCACACCAAACAAAATCATTCACGAACCTTTCCAACTCCTCTTCGTTTTCGAAATCACTATACTTTTCAGGCCAAACCAGAAATCAAAATAACGTCTGTATGCAAATGAAAAATCACTCCATTGTATAAACAGCCTTAAAAGCCTTCTGATGCCGCAAGGGACCATTTGAAATTTGTGTGAAAAATCAAAAAATATAGGTTTTTAAAGGTTTTCCATTAATCACAAATGCTCAAATGCTCTAATACCAACGATAAAGAAATGTATTTTTTCAGCTCCGCTACAATAAAATTTCTCCCCAACTATTCACTTGAACACACGTAACTTTCTAAAGTTAATTTTGTTGGAAGTGCTTTCGCAATACTCTCAAAACATATGTATGCTGAAAAAGGTTCCCCTACTGAACGTAAAATGGGCCTAGGATAAATACGAAACGGTGTGCAGCGCAATCTTTGATATAAATAATTTTATAGAGTGGACGCTGTGGCTCAAGTGGTTAATGCGTTGGATCGCTGAGCGAGAGGTTCGACGTTCGAATCCCAGAAAAAATCAAAAAGTTTTTTCACGCTCCCACCTCACGCGAATGTCTGACGTCCGGGGGCCCTAAATTGCAGGTCCCTTCCATTTGTGGGAAAAAATATATCACGCACAACGCGAATGGTTGTGAGAAGCTAGGCCCTGGCCCACATACGGTCCGTTGCGCCAAGTATTTGTATTTTTTTGTAATTTTATTTTAAAACAAGAGAAGCTTTACGGAAGCAACAAGGTTTTAAGGGTTAAAACGTTTCCATTAAGCAGAACAAAACATTCAACCACTAATCAGGTCCATAGAACCACTAACATAATGAGAAAGTTCTTAAAGAAAAAGAGACGGGCTTAAGCGCATTTCTTGGTATCTCACAAATCTTTGATAAGGTGTTGTATGAAGGTTTAAAGTTTAAACTTCGACAGGTTCTGAGTGCACTCAGGTTCTGAGTGTAGTCAGTACAATATACTGACAATAGACACATTTCGAGGGTAGACTCTACCATGTCAACATTGGGTCTGCATTTGGGTCCGCATACGCCAGCACCAACGCCTTATATCTATACTACACGTTTCCTTTTGGATCGAGCAACGGTCCGAAATAAGTCCAGACAAGGATCTCTATCTCGATTCTCCTGTCAAAGCAAACTGCATTGGGCATAAAGTCGGTGACCGTGCTGAGCATTTCCAGATCGGGGAATCCGGATAGCAGTTCCGGATCCACCAGGACAGAGGGAGTATTTTCATCCCTTCTTCGGAGACTGACGACACTACTTGACACTTTTTTGATAAATATATGCAGCATGATAAGCCCGATAATAACCTGAACGGCTGCAAAAAAATGTTGCACCTTCCACGAAATACATACCAGTGCATAATCCAAAAACTAAAATACTTCCCCAACACCAGATCTGTCACCAATAAACTCTCTCTTTACCATAATGATTCATCATAACAACGCTGAATATTAAATTGACAACTTTATTGGCCTAAATGTATAATGGTTCGATTTTAGCCCGCAGTTAATTACTGTCTAACATGCACTTACATAATTTGTCTGGGGACAAAATGTTTATACATATTTATATAATGACTAATCCCAACTGCCTCTCTAGATCCTAAAAACCTAGACGATATGATATCATGATCAGGTTTTCTTTTTTTTTTCGTGGTTGGAGAGTGTCACATGATCTTATGCTAAATATGTTCAATTATTCGATCACCAGTCCTGGTCTCGTCAAAAGGTGCAACATACAAATATACTCTAATACCGAGACCTCTAGTCTGAAGCCGCACTGGCACTGCCATGCGAATGGTCTGAGAGTATTCACGGTAGAGAATCTCCTGAGGGCGGTTATTTTTATGTCCTCTACGTTTACTGTAAAGCCGAATGGACGGCGAAATTTAACATCGTCGACCTGCCGGCCGTCGTGCCACTCCAACATCCAAGTACACAGATAGATTTCCACAGGGCTTATGTACGCTTTCCATGTTTTGTGCAAGCTAGTAAAGAACCCATATAACATTCCTATGTATATTCGTATGTACTAGTATTATATTGCTTTCGAGCACACCGTAGAGCACGCGTTCGCTTTTGACATGCTTGCGTTTTGATGCAACTACAGTCTTCTGGCGGCTGCGGCCGGTGGTTCCCTGCCATTTAAAATTTTGCCATGAACACAAGTATTTTCCTCCTCCATCTTTTAATTTGAATTCAATTCCTTTTACTTCATCGAGTGAGACGCTTAATCCAAATCTAAAGCCTATTCAGGAGGAGAAAAAAAGAAGCGCTTACTGGCTAAAATAATGTCTTCGATGTGCCTAAGGGCGTACGGCAAGGATCCGCTCTGGAATTCCTCTTCGTGGTGAAACCAGTTGCGCTGGCACTGGCACCTATCCATCGATGCTAAAGCGAGATAGCTGTTGATATTTCTCAGTTACTCTGCACTATACCTCACTCAACGTACTAAACTTTACTGGTTGCAGTTAATAGTTGTTGCGAACGGATGCGGCTGCAATTGAAATTGAACGATACCACAGGCAGCAGACGGCAGTCGGGTTGGTTAACTCTTGATCTGCTCGTATGGTGGATGGTGGGTTTTCATCAAACCTTACCATTGGTCAGCATGCTCTTGAGTCTTTTTTTTCGTTTTCTTTGTTTTGTCTTTTTTCCCGTGGTTTTGTTCTTGTGTAATAGGAAGACGAAATGCTAAAACAACCAACACAAATTCGGAAGAAAAAGTGCGGATGAAAATTGCATATACTACAGCAAGGATTTGGGCATTGCACTTGCACTTTGCTGGCGTTGTCAGCCTCGAGGATTCGTTGATGTTGCGTGCTGTCAGTATGAACGCAACATTGCACCGGATTGCTATGATATATTGCGGAAGATTTTTCCTTCAAGATGTCTTTCGCACTAATTGGACGATAGCCCTTGGCCAATATAAGTGTGCTTGTGGAACCAATTCAATTCATTTTAAACTACATAAACACTTTATTAAAAAACAATTTTAGCGCTCTATAAATAAAATTTACAATTGCATTCCGGTATTAAATGTAATTTTAGCAGTTTAAGTCCTTATGTAGTAAAAATTAGAAACAAAAAATATGTTTGCATTGTTTTGAAGGAAAAGGTGGTCCAATTTAAGTTTCCGAACTGTCCGAAAAAACACACGGATGGGCGCCTCTAGACCTTCTGCAGAAGTCGATCGGCTATAACTTGGGGGATGTTGGTTTTTAGATGATCCAACGTTTCAGGTTTCCTGTCGTAGATACGACTTTTAGCGTAACCCCACAAAATGAAATACAAAGGTGTTACATTGCATCATTTTGGCGGCAAGTTGATGTCACTAGAACGTGAAGTAATGCGACTTGGGAACTTTTCACGCAAAACATCCAATGCTGAACCCGATGTGTGGCAAGTTGCGCAGTCTTGTTGGAACAACACGTCTTCCACATCAATATGTTTGAAATAGTTGGCTATCACGCACCTATAGCGCTCGCTAACCTTGACAGTAACAGTTCGACCCTTATCATCTTAAAAAAAGTGAGGCCGAAAGACGCAGTCTGATCACAATTCGTCTCAAACAGTCACTTTAAGCGGCAATTTGGCTTTTTGGCACTATCAGGGAGGTGGAAATATGTACATATGTATGTCTCATCAGAGAAAAAAAAATCAGCATCACTTTCCGGCTGCTCTAGCGTCCAATCTGCATAAATTCTTTGCCGTCTATAGTCTCAGTCCTTCAGATCTTGTATTAACAGAGTTTTATATGGGTGTATGCGCAAGTCTGGAGTCAGAATACGGCAAAGGAAGCCATAAGACAAGACAAGACAATTCCGGGTATTCGGTTACACTTTAACTTAGAGCAGCAATAATTTTAACTGAACGTATACCTGATTAATGGGTCTTATCCCATCTACAATGCTTCTAGTCTCTTCAGAATTTTTCACTTCTTCGTGAATTGAAAATTTTACCATAAAGTTCGATACATAGTTTGGGGCGATGGCTTAACGATCAATTCGTAAATATGTTGTTCAAAACTAACATTTGACACTTTGAAAACAGATGCTTATTGACAGCTGCTTGATTTATAGGGCTGCTAATATGTGTAGGAAGCTCGAATTGGTCCACACTTTACAACCATGTCAACCATAAGTTAACGTTTAAAATTTTGAAACATTGTATAGGGTTTGAATGCGAAACAAGCCAGGACCTAGAGGGTGCTGAGGACTCCAATTTCTTTGACAACACCACTAGAAGGGAGATTGATAATGATATAGTCATAGAACCACAACTCACTTAAGCTTCTTACCGAAACTAAGAAGATCTACCAAGTCTGCCGCAAAAGATTTGAAACCAATTAGCCTTTCCTCATTTGTTTTGAAAACATCGGAAAGAATTTGTTGAACAAATCATTTAAATAGAAAATGATTTATGTGTGAGGATGAGAATAACCTCTGTAGAACACAGAATAAGCTCTGTAGAACCCATTACGTGTCGTAATCGAACAAGGAGTAGATATGAAGATAACAAATTAGAGCGATGAAATTCGATACTTAGCAGAGTAATCAACTCAGAGCTCTGAGAGAGTATCTTAAGAAAAACGGTTAGGAGGAGGCAGTAATTTCTTCCTTTCAATGTGTTCTAGTCGTTAATAAAATCCTGACGACTTTCCAATCCAAGAGACATAGTAATCATGATCGAAGGAAAACAGCTTCCTGCAATCTGCACTGAAAGAATTATCCTTATAGGAGGAACTAAACCATCTAGGATTAAACCGAACAAAAACCGAATTAGTTGTGTTCACAAAGGTTCACAACCTTCTAAAGTTGAACGGAATCTGTCCTCAAAAACCAGTTATTTAGGAACAAATCCTTGATTCGAAGCTCACGTGGAAGAGAAACGGAGAAGAAGGAAGGCCCTGTGTGCTATCTACGCGCGCAAGAAAACCTTCGGTAAAGGATGGTAATCCATTCGATGTTGCGATCGTAAGAGCTATACCTACCTATGGAACAATTGAATGGTGGAGTGCAACAGGCAAAGCTAGCTACCTCAATAATCTTATGATGGTGCAAAGATTAGCATGTGTTAGTATAACAGGAGCACAGAGATCATCACCTCGCACAGGGTGGATATAATACTTAGTCTTCCTTCCCCGGAGGAGTTCATAAGGTACACGCCTGCCAAAAGCGCTATTCGTCTTCGACAATCAAGTTTGTACATGGAAGCAAAGCCCTTGTGGACATGGTTCTATATTTCACAGAATAGATATCAATTGATCTCTATAGAACAATAGACTGTGTCGTACCTCACTACAAGAAATATTTCAAAAATTCTGACCACAATGACTCGGCAAACTATAGACGAATATTGGTTTTAATTACGAAGTAAGCTTTTTGGCGGTAAGAGTTGTCACAGTTCTCAGGATAGGTTAGAAGCCAGTCTAATATTCCAAAAAAAGTAGATAGCCGTTCATTTAGCATACCTATCGCGTCTAACGCAATAAAGTATATCGCCCATAATTACTTGGCACATGGGAAAAATTATACTTCTTGCAAAAGTATCTACCCCTTTGGAATATTTGTAAAATTTCCGTGTCAGTTCAAATAGAAACACATTACGAGCGTTCTTAAGGAATTCAATCGGAATCCTGTCTTCACTTTGTCTTTCCCAGTACCTTCTTTTTCATAGGCTTCATATGAGCAGAGCCAATGGCAATTGCAAAGTCTGTGAATGCACAGATTCCAATCTTAAAATCACTCTCTCACCAAACTTTGATTTCAAAAAATCTATGATATTGGTCGCAATATAACGCGTAGTCACATATCGTCCACATCGATGTCACGTAAACTTGGAAATAAATAATCGTTGATCATATTTCTGTATCGGTCACCATTGACAGAAACGCGAGCACCCGCCTCATTTTTAAAGGAATAAGGCCCGATAATACAAGCAGCGAAAAACCCACCCCATACAGTACATTTTTTTTTAGGATTTTATACATAGTGTCTAAAAGTTATTTGCGCATTGTTTTGCTTATTGTCGTATCCATTAAGGCAAAATTAGGTAACCGCAATGAGAACAATTTTGCCATAAAATTCCGAATCATCTTGCAATTGGTTTTGAGTCACTCAGCGAAGGTCCGACGCATGCTATAGTTTAACGGCCTCACTTCTAACAGCAATTGAATCTTTTTAGAGATAAGGCAAAGATCCTTTTGCCAAATTGATGGCGAAGAAAGTCCAAGCTCCTGTGTACTGAAATTCGGGTCTTCAATAACGCGGCTCACCTGCAGCGATATTTTCTTCGCAACACCCTGGTCTCCTTCTTGTTGTTGGCCTAATGTCATGTACCTTTAAATAAGTGCGAAATCTACAACACGACGAATAGCACGTTCAGATGGGCAAAATTTCGGTCCATAAAACTGACGAAGTGCTGGATAAGTTTGTGTAATTGAACACTGGTTTCGGAAATAATATTTCAAGATTTGGTAATATTTTAGCGGTGTACCCATGATGTACCCATGATAAGACTTTATAAAAACCATTGACGCTTGAAAAATGTAAACCTAGTTTGACAGTTATACATATAGGAAACCGGTCCGATGTCCTTTACAAGCAGTATTTATGGACGCAGTATATCAAGTTCTTCTTCGATAGGTGGGTGATTCACTAAATACTTTTCTGTGCTGTGTCCTTACATCTCCAGGAATGTAAAGGCAGAAATGCAGCGAAAACTCTTCTACAAATAATTTCGCTTAACCAAAACTTTTGTTAGCCCCAAGATCACCTGGCCTTACTGCACCAAATTTTCATTTGTGTGGTCATTGGAAACTAGAGCTTTATAAGACAACGGCGACCATTTTAAATGACAATTTTCGCCGCAGCCATCCAAGCAGTTATGAACAACTTTTCGTTGCGATGTAGCACATACGCTAACAAAGCGATTTGAAAGTAATTATTTCTATTTACTTTTAAATAAATGAATGAATAAAGTACATGAAGTAATAAAAGTCATTCGAGATGGCGCTGTAGTTCGAGTGATAATTGGAGACCACTTGGAGGGAACACAATGGCGCGCAGTCATTGTTGACGCCCTATGCCCCACGAGCGGTCAGAGGACCTAAGTAAGGGCATCAACAACCAACAAACCTCTCCACCTAGCACGATCCTCAGCCAGATGCCTTCAGTTACGTACGCCGCAACCTTCCACTTGGGCGCGTCATCGCGCCTCTTCTGGGTAGTTCCTCAGGGGTGGAATTAAACATTCTTCGGACTGGAATACTGATGTTTATCTGCTCTAGTGACCAAGCCATCTCAAGCGTTGTATACGTAAGTTTTTGACAGCTCATATATGTTCGTAGTTCATATTTAAATCCCCTCCATGAGTTATCGACTCAGATGGAGCCATAAATCAAAGGTAGAACTTCGAACTTCGATGATGAGTGTCTTTCATGGCGTCCCCTTGGTCTTTCTCCATAGGACATTGCTAAGTAATTGTCGCCTAAGGCCATAATAACAGCGATTAATTACTTACTTACTCAGCTAAACAGTTCGGGGTGAACCTGGGGCTCAAACCAAAAAGCATCTCCAGTTAGCCCTGTTCTTAGCTAACTGCTCCCAGTTGTGCATTCCAAGTGGGTTGAAGTCCCCTTTTACTTATGCCTGCTACCTTAGGCGAGGTTGTCCTCTACTGCGTTGTCCATCCGGGTTCGTTTCGAAAATTCTCTGGGCCTGAGTATTGGTGTCCATTCGCTCTAGGTGTCCTAGCCATCCCAAGTGACTGATACGAAGTTTTTTTTAACTAGGCCGATGCCGCTGTACAGCCCGTATATTCCGTCGTTGAATCTTCTCCTCCAAAGCCCGACAACCCAATCGAGACCATATATCTTACAAAATTTTATTCTCTCGAAACGAACGGGGATATATTCATTTACTTTCGAAGTGTTAATGCCTCAGCGCAATAAAGCAGGACTGGGATGATTAGGCTCTTGTAAAGAGTCCTTTTAGTTGTTCGAAGAAGGGCCTTACTACTCAATTGCCCTCTGACCCCAAAGAAACAGCGATTAGCAAGAGTTGTTCTTTTTTTTGATTTCTGCTGACGTTCTGTCCAATTTGCCGATGTTGTGTGTCCTTTCTTGTTGACAGCATATACTTGGTTTTGCCTTCATTTACAGCTACATAAATCCATTCTGGGAGCTTCTGTTTCGATACCAGCGACACCAATGACAGCCCGCTGTGTTCTGCCAATTATGTCGATATCGTCGGCATGCGCCAGTAGTTGCACAGACATTTGAAAGATAGTGCCTTCGGTGTTAGCTTGTGAGTTTTGCACAATTCGTTCAAGTATGATATTAAAGAAGTCACATGACAGCGCATCACCGTGTCTACATCTTTTTTTGACATCTCGGTTGAGGTCATTACCAACCTTGATGGAGCAGCGAGTTCTCCATCGTCATCCTGCACAGACGAACGAGTTCGGCAGGGATACCAAAATTAGACATGGTTCTGTATAGCTCGCCTCTATAAATGCTGTCATATGGGGTCTAAGATCTATTGAAAATGGTGAGTACCTATTTGGACTTCTAGGGGTTTCTTCAGGATCTGCCGGAGTGTGAAAATTTGAACGACTGTGCACTTTCCTGACCTGAAACCACACTGATAGACTGATATCTCTATAATGGCGCAGTTGAAGGGGTCTCCTTTCAGCGATGGACAAGTGTTATTTTACGTTGGATCTTCGCCCAGATGGTGGCCGAATTTATAGCAGTGCCTAGGTAGACGAGTTTCTTGTCTACTTTTAAGTTATAGTTGCAAATCGTCGTCGGTGTTCGCAAACAACATACATATATCTACATATCTTGTTTTATCCTTGTTTATAAGTTCTCGTTTCGAGTTTCTTAATATAGCAAAATTCATCAATTCCAAAAAAACTGAACAAATATTCAATTCTTGC
Source organism: Blera fallax (assembly GCA_946965025.1). Taxonomy (NCBI): domain Eukaryota; kingdom Metazoa; phylum Arthropoda; class Insecta; order Diptera; family Syrphidae; genus Blera; species Blera fallax. Next base: position 26,189,455 of record OX337245.1, read on the forward strand.
ATCCCATAGTGGAAAGGCAAAGGAAGGCAAATTATATAAAGAGATAAAGGGCTTAATGAGATATCTACATCTTACAAGAGAGGGCTTCACTCCAATGCCAGCGACAGTAAAACGTTTGACTTAGCTTGAAAATTGTATCTCTCGTTGGGAGAGATTAACTTTTTAAGTAATTAATAAATTTAATTAATTTCCAAAAATGCACCTGCCCTCATTCAACAGAGATGCCAATTAATTCATAACTCTACGAGAGGGACAATACGAATGAAACATCACCTGCAATTAATTTCTTGCCAACTACTAGAGCCTATACAAGTATAATTAGAAGAGTACTTTATCATCACGATTTTTTACTGTGACGACTGCCGAGTCAGCTGCGGATCCAATGCGTGCCTAAGATTAGTTTCACTTAAAGTGTTTTAAAGAAACCAACCAACCAGATGATAATATTTATCTTGCATTTATCCACTTGACAATGTTTATGCGCCTTCTAATTAACATTATAAAATGTGAGTCTTATTAAATCCAGTTTTGCAATTAGCACTCTTTAAAGGATGCCCGCAAGGGGGCCAAGAATAAGTGGACGAGAAGGAATAACACAGTAGCAATCAGCGAATTGCGGATGAATTTGTCAAGCATGCTTTGCGCAGACCTTGACGGTACTTAACACAATTCATGCGCAATTTTTCTTACTTAACATTTAATTAGTGGCGATGTTAAGCAACATAAATCGTGCCGATGTATAAAAATATAAACACCATACATACATCACTGTGAAATCCACAAAAATAGTCCTTCCTAATGTGAACAGATCATTTATTTTACAGGGAAACATACGCCTTCAAGTTCAGTCTCCGGATGAACCTTATAATCATTTTATTAAAGCAAAACGAAGCCGGAATAAAGGAGAGAGATAAAAAGTTAAAAAAAAAGAAAAAAATAGGACTACAGAAGAAACTTTGACCGTAGTCTCTAATTAAATAAGTGATCTCCGAAAAGGTCGAGAGCCAAAAAGGCACTCACTAGCACACATGGAATGGACAGCGTGCAGCATTTAGTAACTATACCTGCATCTACGGCGCTATCTCAGCTATCAAGCCCTAAATGGCAATTATAAATGTATTTATGGTTTGATTTGACCCCTTGACGATGCGCGGATTTATTCCAAAGCAGTATGTTGCCATTTCTTTAAATCACACCCACATAACGCTAAATATAGGCTCGGATGCATTCTAAGAATTTCATATGTATAACTCTTTTGTCATACTTGCCCTCTCTAATAACAGTTTTCTTCCTTTTAATTACTACTTTGTGAGCGATTGCATTTAGAAAAGTCAAGTATGACTGTGGAGCTAAATGCAATTAAGGATACAATTTTTGTGGTCTTAAGCTTTTAAAAATTGGCATCCCAAATTCTATCAGATTCAATAGAATGCAGGCTGGAAGGACAATGAGTATTAAGAGGGAGATCATACAACACTGCGGTAGCAAGACCGATTATTCAAATTAGAGCTCTCTCTTCAGACCAGTTTCTTTTAAGAATTGTTTCTGCCTAATTCATTAAGTTTGTTTAAGCATTCCCAAAACAAGTTTCGGCTAAATGACATAGAAGTCGAGTGCTTTGATAGCTGCTTGACTCTCTGACATTATTGCTATGTCACAGTGTCTATATCTGCTTTCGAGATTGAGTTGGATGCATCTGTCTATAGCACGTATTTCAGCTTGGAAGATGCTGGTACTCTTACCCATGGGTTCTGAGTGTTTCGTTTTTGGCCCAAACACGCCTGTCCCTGCCCCTTGCTCAGTTCTCGAGCCGTCCGTGTACCAATTTATCGCTTGGTTACTCAGTCCATATGTTGCGGATTCGTTGCTCCATTCTTTCTTATTACTTAATTTGGAACAGAAGGTTCTCCCAAAGTTAAATTTTCTAATACTGTCGTCCCTAGGGATTGCCAGAAGGGGAAGTTTCTTAAGAAGTGCCTCATATTCTTTCGAGCTGACACATTTCTCCCTTCCAATACCTTCCTTTGCCATCATTAGGAACGTTCGCTTTGCACTTTACTCCACTACGAGATGGAGCGGAGTCAGCTCTAAGAGTACTTTCATGGCAGCTGTTGGAAATGTTCTCATAGCTCCAGTAATGCAGAGGCATGCAAGTCTTTGAACTTTTTTGAGTTTTTCCCTCGTTGTAACTAGACAAGTTCGTTGACCTCACAATGGCAATATATGTATATCCATCTTTGAATTATTTGGGCTGAGTTCCCAAGACTTGCCCGCAACGCTCCTACATATCATAAGAGTGCGGGTAGCCTTTTTGCTTATCTCCTCTGTGTGCTTTTTCCACATGAGTTTTCTGTCTAGGTGTAGCCCTAGATACCTAACCTCTTTTACCGGTGTCAGTAACACGCCCGACAGTCGGATCGGTTTTGTTTTATTTTTCCTTTCGTCGTGAATGGTGCTATTGTAGTTTTAATCGGGTTTATATTCAACCCAGCCGTATGGCACCATTCTTGAGTTGCTTTTAGGCCCCTTTGTATAATATCACATAGGGTCTCTTCAAACTTTCCTCTGGCAATCAGTACAATGTCATTAGCATAAGCTTGACAGTTGATTCCGAGGTTTGTTAGCATTTCATGTAGTTCATCCACAATAAGGCTCCACATTAGAGAAGTATTGTGGGCATCCCCTTGTCGTGTTGACCTTGATAACTTCTCTTGATGTTTGAGTTTCTGCTGATTTTGTTCTTAATACCTCATACATACATCCATTTAGATACTATTCTGCTTACTCCCTTCTTATCCAGCGCTCGTTTAATAGCTTCATGCGAAGTGTTATTAAATGCCCCTTCTATGTCTAGGAAGTCGCAGATTGCTGCCAAAAGAGAGCTCTTTGAATAATTTCGTCAGCTGATAGAGAGCGGTGTCTGTAGATCTGCCCGTTCTGTATGCATGTTGACGATGATGAAATGGGGATGCGCTAAGAACATCCGTATAGCGAGACCGATACTCCTGTACGTATTAATAGTCTGGTGGACAGCACTAGACAAACTTAGCTATGCCAACCTACTCAATAAAATTCAAAAAGCCGCATGTACATATATGTATGTACATACATACAGTGTAACTAGAGCTATGCAGACGACTTGCAATACGGTATTGGTACCTTCTATCTTAAGCAAGTCTTTTAGACTACCGAATCACTGTAGTGTTTTCTTGCTAAGTTATTCACGCAATATGTGATGGACTTTTTTAGTGTCCTTAGAACGTGTCCTATTGGAAGGAACCAATTTTCTTGGAATTGTGATAAAGAGAGCAATGACCAGTTAAGCGAGGCAGTCAAGATCTTAGCTTTATTTTGGTTCATTGCTATCTTTAGATCTGCTCTTTGAGAAATTGATATTTGCCATGTCTTAAGCCAGTATGCATGTTTCAATTAGACTGGCGTTCCCAATGGGAACGGCTTGTTTTTATTCTTGATTATTGGCGAAAATAAAGTTCCGGTCCAAGGAATGGACACTGGGTTCCTAACCTGGTATGTTCATTCTCTACTCCATTTGCTGGTATGCATCTGAGTCCAGGGACCCACACTAGTGTGATTGTATGTGCAACAAGCTTCAATATACTCTGGACACTGTTACACACCGGCTTAGACTCAAAGTTGAAAGACAAGAGAGCTTTAAGGTCTGCTTGGCTATCTGACAGTATATTGACGTGATGCATGCTCGTGCACAGACCTCGATTGCATGGACGTTTACTTAGAAGATAGAAGTTTGTTTTCCTAGTGACATGTACAGTTTGTAGTTGGGACCAAAGATTACAGTTTCTACCCCATTTGACATTTCTAAGCCGTCAGTAAAAGAGTTGATTGCCGGACTTCTTTATAGATTATCCCAACAGCAGCGGTCCGAAATATTACCTTGGAAGTGTCTGGTGAGAATAGAAGCGGTATTTTTTCAAGGATGTTCATGTGTCCAAATAAATTATATTTTCCATTTTTACTAAACAGATGAAGCTTTATGGCACTAGCAGATGCAGTCTTTCAAGTAGTTAAGTGTAGGGGTGGAAGGTTCAAGAGAGCGTCCAGAATATTTTTTACAGATACTTTGAAGAATCTTTAGTCCGAAACGACTTGGCATGGGAAAGTTTTCTATCCGTCACAGTGATAAACTTCTGCAAATCTGCAGTGAAGAAAATGTCGTTAAATTTATTAAAGCACAATGACTTAGATGTCTATGACTTATAGTTCTCATGAGTTGTAATCGTCCTCAAAAACTCAGCTAAACCACCAACCACTATCAATCAGGTACATAGGAGGTACATGTATGTACATAGGAGGCGCTGTATGACGATGACGAGAAAAGATAGATCCCGGCGGCTAGAAGAGGATATTTGAAGGAGCAAAAGCTCAACCCGTTCAATAATTTCTATCTGCTGATGATGATATGAATTTTTATCAAAATCTTTGGAACCGTGTTAGGGAAAAGTTAAATTTTTAAAAATAAAAAAAAAAATGCTTGCGATATCTCCCTGAATATATGCTCATATTTCCCATACGTACATATGTATGTACATGAAATTTGAACTACATTTGGCTACGGAATAAAAGAACAGTTTCTGGTGGCTTCGAAATTAACATGTCACTGATCACAATTCTAACAAACATATACCGACGTATAGAACATGTTTGTGTCTTTCCCGTCTAAAGCATCCATGCATTTCTAACGATATACATACATATTCAGTATAAATTGCCTTCTGAATTGAGAAACAACGCAACGCAAAATGCAATCACAGCAACAGAGGAAGTACAATTTGTCATGGTTAAATAAAATGTCAGTATTTTAATATCATTCCATAGATCATATTGCAAAAGTTGATTGGTCGGATGAGCATTTAAATTAGCAATTCCGCGCCACTTTATAGTGTCTGAGCGAATGAAGTCAGCGCAAGTCTTCCGGCGGGCATTGACAACAAATTGTCGCCACTGACGGCGTAATTAATCAAGCATTTTATAGATACCGAGTATTACCTTCAACAAACTAAAGCTAAAGAAGTTATATCAGCAACTAGTTTCAGACTCTTAGAAATGCAATTGAAAGAAAAGTTTCTTCGATGTAAGATGTAAGATTAATCCCTTCGATAATAGCTGGCAACCTATAAATTGGATCATCTGCCTGTTTCACCGGGTAGCGTCTTTGCGCGACGCGTAGCGAAACTCTCTTATTTTTCGGTTTCAAGCGAAGTGAAAAATGCGCATATCGTTTAAACGAATCCATGCACTGCCCCTACCAAAGGGGAATCAGTGATCTGCCAGAAAGATAAACTCGTATACCAGATCTAAAGGCCATTATGCAGATCGCTATGCAGCGCACCACGCATCATAATATTCATATGTGCTCCATAAGTTCGCGGACGAAACTCACCCCGAGGCTAGTGTGTATATCCTTACCGATGGTCTTCGTTGCAAATTAGAGGAGGGAAATTGCGGCAGGATCCTATATGCAAAGTGTCTACGCAAGAGGAGCACTACCATTTCTGCTGGCGGAAAGAAACACTTGACAGCGGCATGTGTCCGACGGCAGGTTTTTGCGTTGGTCTTCCGTTTTTATTTTTCCTTTTTTGTTTTCTTTATATTAGAGGGTAGTAATTAAAATTTACTTTAGAGCCCTAAGTCATAAATTATAATATCATAACATATTTATCAAATATAATACATCTTCCAAGAGATGTTGTGATATATTGTACACTTTTTTTTTTGGATAGATATCTGCACGATCATTAATTTTATAATGTTTTCCACGCTTTGTCTAGATTTTCTGGGCATGATCATTATCAATTGTGTAGAGTGAAATATTTATTAAAATGAAATTCATCAGAAGAGCAGACTTAAACGGGTTTCTTATCTTTCAAAGATTTATACACTTCCATTCGGTAGAATGAGTTTTCTAAACATTTGTCCCACTCTGAAGCTGACACCTCAAAAACATGGAGTTTGAACCCCTCTTCAACCTCTTCTGGCACTGAAAAATATTAACCACGCATTTTATTTTTATTTTAGTAGGCGAAATGGGTGAACTGTTAAGTTAATCATCCTACAAACTATAGAGAAGTTGTCCAATCCAGTTCCAAAAAAGTTCCAAGAAAGTAAAAGGAAGCATACTTCTAACAGAACTCAAACCAAATGAACCCAAAATGTAACGAATGAGAAACCGAGGATTGAAAATAAACCTGAAAATCAAACGGCCGAGGGAAAAAGGAAGTCCTATTGCCAAATTGTTGAAATTGCGCGGAAGTATAAGAAAACTTCCATAAAAGAAATATTAAATTTAGTATTTTAGGTTTTGTGCCCCTTTAGGGGTCTTAAGGAGTTAAGGAGTGTTTACAAAAACGAATTTTACCTTTTTGGACGTCATAGAGGATCAGTACAGTTGTGGCCAGATTTGGCAACATCCAATTACACGGACGTACTATAAAGGAAAATGGTGTGCTATTTGTTCCCAAGGACTGCAATCTCTAACACTCCCATGTTAAGATCTATTGAACGATATCTAATCCTCGTGAAACGTGAACCGAAAAAAATAGTACTGGCTAAAAACATCAAATATTTTAAGAAAATATTCGAAAACTCAAACTCAATTAAAAAAATTCACTCACATGAACTTCACGAATGCAAAGATAAACCATCTGTGCCATATGCCAATACAGCCAAGTACTCGTACATTTGAATGAAAATGGAATTGACTTTAAAATGGAAAGAACACATCTAGAACTAAACTGCTTATTGTCGAGAGATATATCTGTCCAGGACAAAATCTTACTATGTAAGCAACTATTGTAGCCTGTTTGGAGGTAATTATGGGGTTTTTCAAAGAAAGCAAATATCTAGACTATGCAAATATTCCAAAACAAAGCCATTCGTGGAATATAAGAAATACGTTGTTCTACATAACAATGGATATGGTGACACATGTGGTTAGAAGGCAGGGTGTATCACTCAATCAGCAACTACAAAACCACATCAACTGCGAAATAAAAACTGTCTTAGACGTACAGGACCATATCTACGATGGTTATAAATTCCTGTTTGAGGTTTTTGGTAACAGCGATATCGATTAAGTCAGGGATGTCGATGATGTCGATGATGTCTTAAGTAAAGAAATTAAAAAGTAGTGCCAATTCAAAAAGCACTCCATTTTAAGACCTTACTCGTATAACTGAAGAAATGCTAAGACAGCTGCTAGGAAAAATAATAATAAATCTCACCAGCTTAATGAACATGGTAATAAATTAAAATAAATTCCCAGCTTATGGAAGTTATAATTATGATTCGTAAGCTAGACACACCTCATGAACGTCATGAAATAACATCATAGAAGTGCATTGAGCTGCAGAACGGGAGGTTCGAGGTTCGAATACCAGAAAACACTGCGAACAGTCCGGAAGTATTAACTGTCATGAAAAAGATTCTCTTTTAGATATGGCTCTACAAAGGTTCCTTCCATTTATGCGAAATAATATAACACACACACTACGAATGTTCACGATAAGCCAGACCCTGGACGACATAAGGTCTTTCTACTTGATAAAGTTTGGCATAAAGATTTAACTATAATCCAGGCGGATGTACTACAAGGTCCGAATACTAATCCTGTACCTTCTATTTACCATTGATCATTCTGTGCCAGAAGGAAACACTAACCCTGCACTGCAATCGTAGCAGTTGGTCAAATCTGTTGTGCGTAGAACAAAATTTGCAATTACCTGTCAATAAAATCTTTAACTGAACCAAACAAGGGTGAAGAAAGCTTATCGAAACTAAGTTAATTCAGGTTAACTTTACTAACAAAAAACTCAACTACATAGATATATCCCGATTATTATCAACCAACAGACAATGCCATAAACGAACACAGCTTAATATATTGATGTGCCTTTAAATGTTAAGCACCAAACTTAGCATCTAAGGGTCGTTTTAGTTATTCTTCGTTTCTTGGTGGTGATTTCTGCTTTGAAGCAATTTATTGCTTATGTTAGCTATTCGGCTGCATGAGTTTTGTTAAGGGGCCTATGTCCTTTTTTTGTCTTCAGGTGTTGTTAATAGTAAGATCATCCTTTTCTTTTTTGACATGGTCGGACAACTATCCTGACGAAACTACTCCCTACTTGGAGGGCCAAATCCTTGATTAAATTTCGCAGACAGAGAATATGCCTCTCCTTGTCTCCAAACTTGCTCAAGTTCGACTTAACTGGAACAGCAGGCGCTCAATCAGCATTAACTCAATCTGAAGAATTCCTCCATCGCTGCTGCATCCAAGGAACGGTACACCTAGCCCAGTTACCCAACTCACTAATCACAGGGCAACCACGCTTAACAGGTTGCATTATACCCAAGAACATATATACATATCACACAATCTATCTGCACAATCTTCGGTTCCCTAGGTCAAATGGTTCAAAAGTTACTAGCTTTGAAGTAGAGAAAGGGGTACAGAGCATCAAAAAATTACAAATATTCCACTGTAGCTCCTCAATGCTCTGTTCAAGTGGTTTGCTCGCGGTTTAAACGGTGGATTAAGTTAATCATGACTTGCAACAATAATTTTTAAGCTGTAAATTGTGATACATCATTTTTAAGTCCCAATGTTTTCCAACGCATTTACATTGCATAAGTTCACTGACACGTATCTCAAGCCAACACTCCTCTCTGAAAAATGTTTATGAGTACAGTCTTAAAGTAACAGAAACAAAGTTAACTCCACTGAAAGTTCGAAATATAAACCTTCAATATAACTCAGTTATTTACAGTACGCTGCAACCTTTTAATTTCAAAACCAATTTCATTCATCGCTCATGCGTTTAAATTCGCAAAAATTGCGCTGCGAAATTCATATTCAACCGATGCAACCCTATGAAATATGCCCGTATCCTGTACAGACCCTTGAATATGGATTAAAGTTGTTTGCCACACTCCACAGAAAACCACCCACACAGTGCCACAAAAAGAGGGCGCACAACATCGTGTCCTCGAGGGCTGTTCCATATCTCCAGTAATCATAAAAGAACCAAAAAGGGGTTGCTAAAATCAATACTGTTTTCCCTTCATTAAATCTAACGAGCCTTGATGGTTCTTTTAAATCTTCACTTCTTCACTTGTTTATACATTGAAATGAAAATGTGAATTTTGTTTCTTAGTTTAGGTGAATGCTGCTTGTAACACAACACATTTATTTCAAGACCAAAAGAGATCCTTCAGACGGAATAGCTTATCAGGCTGGTTGTTGTTCTTGCTGTCCAAACAAAGCTAATGATTTCTCATCCCAGTGCCGTCATATTCCCATTGTGTCGAAGTGCGTGGAAAACAGTGGCTCTGTCCATCCAGCATCGACATTTCACAACACACCCGCTGCAAGGATATAAAATCATTGTGAAACGACTAAAATGCCGCCTTTAATTTGGCCCGTACCTTCGCCTTCGAATATAATGATTTGATTGTCCAATTTATTTTCTTGCTAACGATCACATGAACCACTTTTTGGTTTTCGGTAACAAAATCTTCCTGATGACGACTAAATAATTCTACGACCAAGTCAAGATCGGGAATTCTCATCAAATGACGTTGTTGCAGGAACTGTGCAGAAAAAAGGGCGCCTCACGCAATGCAGCATTTTATTGCCCCATGCGCACAGGCCCATTGCATGGGGGATTTCTATGGGGGAAATAATCATAGGTCTACTGCGCGAAGCCTTCATTTACGCTGTGGATACCGATGGAAGGATATGCTGGCGCACACATATTTTCAGCGAGAGTCCAAAGAGTAAACGAGTTATCGTGCTCGTACTCGTGCGGTATTAGTTTGCTGATAATTACCTATTATGATGATATAAAGGATAATTTTCAACAATAAAAGGATAATCGTCGGCGGTGGCGAATGTTGTGCTGATGTGCACGTTGACCGATCTGCCACGGTCGGCGTTGGCGGCGGCGGTACAGTGTGTTGTTATTTTTATTTTCGTCGTAATTGTGTTCTTATATTGGTTGGTTAGCTTGTACCGCTGGATGCGAGGAGTTCCACTTGGAATGGATATTCGGAAAAATTGTAAAAAGAGGATACATTTCCGTTTTGAACACAATTACATTGTTTATTATGCTGCCGACGAGCATTAGCACAAGTATGGAGTAAATTGAACATAATTTTATTTAATGTGCTGTGGTAAGTGGCTTGAGACGTGTGCAATTTCAAGAATAACTCAATTGAATGGATTCTTAGCCTTCTAAGGAGATTTGGAGATCTTAATCGTTACAGGTTTTTTTCTGTGGCGCAGCGAGAGTTACTTCGACATGTAATTAAATAAATATTTTGATAATTTCTGCCTGTTTTTTTGGATGATAAGATACATTAACGTATCTGAATTGATGGCTATATACAACACACTGACTATCACAGAAAATCGACTAGGCCTGAATATAAAAGACCCAAATCTAGCAAGTGCTCGGACCATGACCGGTCAATGGTCGATAACACAGTTTTGGCCGCCATGGCACTTCTAAAATCCATTATAGCTATGGACGGGAGATTGAGCCCTAAACCCTGAACACAAAATAATAAAAGAAAAACAATGGACATATTTGCGCCTAGCAGGCTACACTTCATCACCACAGGTCATAACTTGTCGGTGGCATACTTAAGGAGAATTTGAGTACAACTGACCTTTGGTGGCATATTCACAAATGAGTACATATGTAGGTAGATTTTTAAGTGAATGCCAAAGTCTAAATAGAACCAGAGAGACGGGAGTAGGAGAATGCTACCTCGCCGAGTTGGTGAAATTGTCAATATTGTTCTTGCAGGTCGGGGCCGTGGCATAACACATGTTGGATTAACAACACTTCATCTTAATATCCAAAGTTTCTGCATAAATCGCTGGTTTCTACTTTCCATTTGCGGAGCATGTGCAGCGTCCTGTGGTTATTCCAGTTAAGATGTGGATAGAGGATCAATGTTGTGCCTGAAGTCTTTGTATTGCATTGTATTTGTAGGGGCCAACAATCGGTGAGCAGCAGCACGAGGTCCTTGAAGGACCATTATGCTTCGACCGAAGGTAACAAAGCCCCTTATGCGGTTTGTATTGTCCGCACTCCAGACTTGCCAGCGCGCTTCACAAAATTTAAAATGCAAAATAGTTGGCCAGGAAGTGTGTGGTCGTTCCGCACTGGGTGCGTCGATCCACATCTTTTTCTGCCGGCATATTCCAAGGCGTCACCAGTAGTCAAGATGCTGTTTTAGTAGCAGCGCCGCCATTGCTTGTTTAAAAAATGCCAAGCTGCAGCCTATTGATGGCTGAGGAACCGCAAAGGGGTTCACTGACTTCCTCCTCGATTCCTGAAATTCCACCGTACATACATACATATATAATACACTCGTCATCTGACTGAATCATAAAAATGAGGTAGTGTAAGCTCTCTACCGAGTTATTTATAGCTGTTTTCATCAGCTCAGCCGGCAGGACATCAGGTCGACAAAAGTTTTGGCGATCATCGTCTATGTTAGAAGAGCACAAGATAAAATGTTCACACTTTCGCAGATATTGGAGAAAACCCAAGAAGTCCAAATCGATACCCACCATAACTTTATCGAGGCCGCATATGACAACATTTATACAGACGACCTCATATACAGAGTCATGTCAAGTTTTGGCATCCCTGCTGAGCTCGTCCGCCTGCGCATGATGACAGTAGAAAATGCCTCAAAGGAACCTTTGATGCCAAAAAGGATTTAAACAAGATGACGAATCGCCATGTGTTTTTTTTTTTAAATTGAACGAACACAACGGATCTTTCAAAAATTTATCCAACTACTAGCGTACGCTGACAATATTAAGATACCAACGGGCTGCCACTGGTGCGTTCGCTAGTATTGAAATGGAAGCCACCAAAATGGGTTTAATGATAAATGAGGGCAAAACGCTGAAGAATGGACTCTGTCGAAAGTGAATGAAGATTTCTGCTTTGAAAATTCTTCGCAAGGTATTCGGTCATGTTTGCGTTGATAGGCTTCGAAGGTACCTAACTCAGAGAGACAACGCCATAGAGATCGACCTTGCCTTACGCGGCGCGCATAAGTAGAAGGGGACCTGAAATAACTTGGAGTGCGCAACTGGAGGCAATTAGCTAAGCATCGAGCTAACAGAGAGGATTGAACTGTAGCGCCACCTGTACTTAAGTAGTAATAGTGACCGCTTTCAACTTATGAAGTTGTCATACTTACATATGTTAACAACCTAAGGACATTAATCCTTTGTTAAATCAACAAATCTCATATGCGATGAGCAATAAGGAAATACAAAGCAAATGACTGCCAATGCCATGGGCAAAAACCGCAAAACCACTTAACGCCTGCCGAAAAAAAGAACAATCCAAACCAGCTTGCTCCCTTCGCGTAAGTTTAGATGAAATTCAAACTTAATCACTACCCTGCCAATTAGTTGCAAATTAATCGTATTCAATCATTTGATTGCTATTCCTTAGTCCACAATTAATGACTTTTTGATAGCTACCAAACTTTTCTCAACCTTAAGTCAGCACCAATTCTGTAGATTTTCAACAGCCCTCTAGCATCACACATCATTCAACTCTTACCTGTAAATTTTCTATACAATTTAAAGACTGCCTCTAGATATGAAATTTTTTAAAATCTAGGTCTGAGTTTTGCTTTCTTTGTTCAACTGCAGTATTCTTGTTTACCAAGTCGCCACCTGTCTTTTGAAGACGAAAAAAAAAAAGAAAATATTTTTTTTTTCATTTTATCAGTGATTTATAATATCCCGACAAAAGAAACGGAATTAATTTGTTTCGGTGGCCACACGTTGAAGTGTGCCCAACATAGCCAGTAGCTAGCCTTCTGATGTTGTCTACCTTGTTCGCGACTTTGGTTATCCAAATTCAGTGGTACATTTTGAAGTCTATTTCTTAGTTGGAATTCCCCAAAAAATGTATCTCCCCCGGGGGGGCATTTGGCACAGAAAAAAATAAAAAAACGAAAAGAAATACACAAGCCACCGAAACCCAACACGCGCAGTATTAAAGTTCATTTGATTTTCCGAGGTCCTATGGCCCAATGCGTTGTGGGTTTGATATTAATTTCATTTAAATGCACGACATATAGGACGACCATAATAATCACGGCATTTCAACTGCTGTTTTGTGGATTTATGTGTATTCGCGTAACTTTTTTTTCAAATGCGATAAGATTCGGGCGACTGGCAGTAGTAAAAAAAAAGTGGGAACTTGCCTTCGAGTGATTTCGATTCGGTAGGTTTCGGTTTTGATAGCTCATGAAACACATCGAAACAGAAATACCAATTCGAGTGTATTCTGGCGCAGCGCTGCTCCGGTCTGCTATGTAGCTTAAGGTGTTGAATTGATGGATTCAAGTAGTTCGTTTTGTGCTCCGCAGTCGGTATCATTTCACATTAGCATATTAAGTTGATAGATGAAAATTTATCTTACGAGACGCCCCAAACGATTAGGATATCTGCATGCACAAATGAAATGATGTTAGATTCCTTCGGGCTGTTAAATTTATAGGTAATTAATTTGCTGCTACGCACGCCGGCTGCCGACTCTGGGGATTAGTTACTGGTTTTACGAGTAGAAATATGATGGGAGAAACTTTTTGTTTCATTTTTTTTGTGTTTAGTGTTATACTAGCATGTTTCTGGTACCTAGCATTGAGCACAATGAATTTGAAAAACGTTCAGACTGTTTCATTTTAGGAAACTAATGTCCTCTGGTTACGCAACGAATATCACTAAGATTGAAGCTCTGTAGATCACTTTACCAACACAAAACCTATAAAAAAAAGAGTTTTTTTTTGTTTGCACGTTTTGCACAATGAACAAGGAATGAAAATTTTAATTTATTGGCTGGTTGGCTTGAAGTCACCAACAATGACGGACATCTGCAAACGTCCATTGTAGTGAAGAAGATTATTTTCGCAGCGTCCTACTTGAACCACGTAGATTGGTGGTTTTCCTAGTAAAGTTCATTAAGACGGTTCAATAATGCAAAGCGAAGTCCTATAGAAATTAAGAAGTAATTTCGTTACACTAAGCAAACGAATTCGTTGCAGAGGATCCACAACGATCCGCAAGGATGTGCCATTTGTTGGTTTGCATTCGTCATTGATATCACTAACGCTTTTGAAATATTGGCAGATACAAATATAGTGTTAAGTATCCGTGGCAAAAAAGGGAGCATCTTACACTTGAAGAGTTCTAAGAAATATTGATAAAATAATTTCAAAGTGAATGCTGTGTTAGAAAAACTGTGCGATATTTGAAAATAATTTTTTGCTTGAAATGAAGTCCCTTCACGGAAGTTAGTGCAACAAACATGCCTATGTACATATGTATTACCTAAACTATCCGCGTGTTTGCCCGATTCGCATAAACAAAAGAATTGCTGCTTTTGCCCAAAGTACGCGTGAAAGGCCTAGAAATTCAACTCGTTTGCAGATCTACACAAATGAAGATTAGTCACTCATCTCTGGGGATAACATAGCATATAGATCCAGTTTTATTTGTTGGTAAAGAAATCCAACACACTAACCACTGAGCCATGACGCCAACGGAGACCGCTAAGAATAGAAAAACAAAGGTCTCATAACACCATCAAATTCCAAAATATTGTATACAGATGGTTCCAAGCAGAAGTCCACATTATTGAACTATGTGCACGAGAATGCCTGCGGAGAAAAATAAATGGTGTGTCTTTATTTACTTCTTTTCTGATATCCTATGCGGTCCGAACTAAACTTGTCTGGGGCCGTCTCAACGTCCTCGAAAATCGTACTTCTAGGAAGATAGTTAGCCTTGATTCCAGGTCATGAAGGCTTCTGGGGCACCGACAGAACAGGCAACCACCTAACAGTGCCCACTCCAAGGTAAAACAAAAGATAGATAGACAGATAGATAGATTCACAGAGACATCGACCTAGTCAACAAATCAGTCGCCTAAGATAGCTAGGATATACAGAGCGAATGGGCGCCACTTCTCCCGTAGAGTTTTCGAACTCAACCCAGAGGGACAATGCAGCAGAGGATGACCTCGCGTAAGGTGGGCGCGCATAAACAGGGCTAACTGGAGAGGCGTTTTGGTAGAGACACAGATTTACCCACCTTAGATTGTACATACATATGTATGTACACCTGAAGAACTACATTTGCTCTTTAAAAAATTGCATTCATCATTTCAACTCGAAATCATTTTCGGTGTTTTTGGAATTCGGCCACCAAATTTCCTGCTCGGTAGTCCAATGCAGTAACCAATTAGCCACGATGGCCTCATTTATAAATGAACGAGTACGCACATGTAAGTATGTAAAGTGAATGATTGAAACTTTAGTTTGCAGGAAACATCTTCAAACCTGAATTCACACAACTCAAATATATTTCCCTCCAACATCACATATTGTAATATGATGTGAAAATTAAGGTATTGATCCTGTGCAAGACATACATAACCACAGAATCCACATATTCCGCATTCATTGACTGCAATATACTCATAAGCATGCACAAAAAAGAAACACGCACTGCAGCCAATGCCGCAACATCTTGGCAACGTCAAGCCGGGACGCGTGAATTAAATTATTACGAAACGCAATGAAATTCGCTAATCGTGTTAAGGTACACCATGTTAACCCTAGTCATCGGTGGATATTATGCCTGTCGAAACACCTAGGACGACTGCGTGTATAAAATCCCCGAGGGGTGCCCGTTTAACGACAGGGGTTCCGATCCTATTGCTGCTGGCCCCCCACAGTAATCATCCTTTTCACTTAGCCAATAAAGTAGGGTCTCCTCTTGTCCCAATATCGTCAGGTTTAATATTTTTCGCCGCTTAACTCTTACCGACTGCAAGGAATCGGTCGGCGTCGCCTCTAACAGCTGGGTGCCTGGCAAAGGAACATGCGCGTGCCAACCCCCATTGACAAATTTGTTTTTTGTGCATTAAATAAAGTTATACGAGAGAATTAATGCCCGCGCACACAACATTGGAGTGCGAGAGTGTAAATCATTTCATGATTCTCGTGCGAATTCAAAAATCAATGAGGCTGGTTCCAATAATTAACGATATCTCTCAATTCAATAACGAGAGCAGTACGGCTCTATCGAGAACGGTCGGCGTCAAGAACTCCTTGATTTAAAGGGAAAACGTAAACACTCTTAGGAGCATCCACCTTCAACATGTCAAAAGGTACTTCATTTTTTATGAAATTAATAAAGTACGTTGGCCAAACACGAGGCACGTGACTAACGTAATGTATCCGTTTTGCATTGTGGCCAACCTTCAGCTTTAAACCAATAACTGGTACGTATCCGTAGACGTTGAGAGCAAGACGAAGGGAATGGAATCCGGTTTGAGAGTCATGCCACTTTCAGGTGAAATGTGTAGAGACAACAAAGTGTACGCTATCGTTCTCCCTTCGTACATGTGTCGACTTAATAACGAACTCTTCAACTGGCTGAGGTATGAATTTGTTATCCTGATGTCTTTTGGGTTTATTCGATGCAGTATTTATCCATTCTTGACTACGCTTCAAATAGGATAAACATGGTCACGTGGCGGTTTTTTTCCGAATTATTGACACGGTGCACCCTCTCCTTTGACGAAGGGAAGTTCATCATCGATGATATCGCCCTACTTCTTCACGGAGTATGATGGGATAATGGTAAAAATATGATATTCAAAACTCAGAACTTTTTGTTGAGACGCATTCATATCATTTCAGGATGTCAGTTTTTTACTAATAAGCGGGCGTTGGTGCAGATAATGGCATCAACTAATTGTGCAATTATTTACGGCAGATTATTTTTCAGAGTTTCTGCTATGGCGCTATGCAAAGAGGGGTAGACGGGAAAGCATAATGCACAATATTTGAACGTAAGGGATGAAAACATAAATTAGAGAATCTTAGCTGAAAAATATGTTAACCAAGAACATTCTTCCGCTGAAATGAGTATCAAGTATCGGGCAATATGCCAAAATACTCCTAAGTACCTACTGCAATCAAGGAACTAAGTGCCAAAATTGGAGGGGAAAATATTTTTGATGTGATAGTCAGAAGCTTTGCGTCAACAGATACGACATACAGATATCAAAGTAGCTCTACATACGCTAGTCAGTGCAATGGTTTCAGATAAATGAATCAACGTAGTGTATGGATACATCTTGATTAGTAAAAAAAGGTCCTGTACTGAAGTACAATTAATCGTTTTATACTTTAAATTTAATTTAAACAAAGTAAGAGCGACGAACGAGAAATGGGGCTCATCGCTCAAGAAGATTTATTCGAAAAATCTACGTCAAGTTGGTGATTTTCCAGTACCCTAACGACGTACGTATGTTTTGTAGATTCTATGCTTTAGTTTTTGCTTAAACTGGACCTTCTAGTGCTGAGTATGCAGATTTGAGCTCAAAATACACCAAACGGAGCTGTGGGAAATGCGAAAGTGCTTAGCGCGGCGATTGAAAACGGTCGAAATGAATTAACCTTTACTAACTATTATTTACTTCCTTGATCAGAAACTTCATTGCTGTAAATGAGTATTTTCAAGTACAAGTGAGTACAATGGATTACTTTCTAGTACTAGTGTAAACATGAAAGCTAATTGGATATAAAACCTTTTCAAGAGAAAAGTTATTTATGAAAGAATGAAAGAGAGTGTGAGTGACCAGGACTATAGAGCTGCTTTTATACATACAAACCGAATGGATAATAATAGGCCTGTCAAAACAAACTCCAAATCTGAGCGCTATGCTCAATAACTTAAATTTTGAAGACAAAGTGAAACTAGTTATAGAAAGTTATAATAAGAAGCAGCAGCATTCTTTGGTTACACGATGATGCAAAATGCTTGCACTAGAAATGCACTCAAAATAGTTCAAATACACAGTAGGGTTACAATCCATTTGGAGCGGATCTTGTGATACCCTATCCTTCACGTGCAAATACCTTCCATAAGGAGTTGCAAAATGGAATATGTGATTGAAATAAAAGTCAGTGTGTTATTTCGACAACACCGCAATATAAATATTAACAGATATCAGACATGGTGTTGCGCTTCAACAACGCTGGGAAATATTGAAAATCGGTTTCCAAAATAAGTGTTGCGTTTCAGAAACTGTGCAAAATGTGAAAAAATTTGTGATCGAAATAAAGCCCATCTAGTGGCTGGTGTAAGGAAGTTCATCAAATGGGCATGGATAACAAAAGTACTCGTATAAATTCCGTGTGACCTGACGAAAGAATTTCAGCTGTTGCCCGAAAAGAGAGAGTTAAAACCCAAGAGCCTCGACTCATTGCAAAGTTTCATAAATGAATATCAGTCGCACATCTTTTTTTTTTGTTTACAATTTTCAATTCAGTCAAGAGTTTAAGTAAGAGGACGATTCAATAATTTACGTCGGTACAAGGGTTGGGATATTTTGTGAAACTCTAGAAGTGAACCACGCAATATTTCTCACGTTTACACGTTTAATTGCCTCTAGTTTTTTTTGAACGAGCTTTTCGAGACATTTTTATTCTTCTATTTTTCAAGATCTTCGTATTGCTGTTGATCAAGTTCTGCAGCATGCTAAGAGTGTCCGCTGGATCTCTGTAAACGTTATTCCTCCCATAAGAAATGCAACTAAATCTTATCATATTCATGCAAAAACTTGTTGGCCTTTTAAAAATAAATTAAAAAATTTTCCCGTTTGTTTTCTAGCTCTAAGTTTTTTTCCAAATAAAGTTTAGCAAAACTAAAAAAAAAAATGTAAGTTACACTATGAACTGCCTACTGCCTGTCTCTTGAAAGGCAAGTTATGCTTTTTTCATCACCATTACTAACACTAATTAGTGGTGTTATGTACGTAGTAGAAATATAAATAAAACAAAGAGTGTATTATTTCGTACACATATGAACAATTTTATTGTTGCCAGAAAACTCGTGGTTGACACACGGGAAGAATGAAAATGAGGAATGTCAAAAGGAAAAGCAATGGCGTATATGTTTCATTGCAGTTGCGTACCCGATGTCGTTATAGTTCAGTGGTAACTTACAATGTTACAATGCAGCCAAATATGATGTAACATACATAACATTTCCTCCCTTCCTCAGTGTATTCTTTTAACAATTCATTTATAATCTAATCTTTCAACAGGTTTCCTTATTCTATTTGATCTTCGTAAAATTATAGGGTCACTCTTAACCGGAGCCTTTTCGACTGGAGCATCTGCAATATCTGTGTCTATCGTAGGTTGAATTATTAAGCCTGATGAAGTTGACGAAAAACTCTTTGCTGACTCCATTTGCGTAGTGTTCTCTAAACCTTCCGCAGGTTTGTCCAAATCACCCACGGTCTTATCAGATATATTTGTGGATCTGTTCGGTAGAGTTTCGCAAAGCGGGGTTGCGATTTCCGGTAAACTAGGTTGTGTTGGAGTATCCTTCCCAATCTCTCTAATTTGATCCAAGTGCCTATGCCAAACTCGACCGTCATCTAACTCGACTAAATAGTGTAATGTGCCCTTTTGTTCTTTTATTTTACCGAATTTCCATTTATGTTTCTTATCAAAATAATCTCTAACTATAACCCTCGTCCCTACGAGGAAAATTCTCTTGGGTTTCCTAACACTGTAATTCACAGAGTTTTCCCCAGTTGGTTTTGGAAGGACACAACTTAAGCGCGACCTTATAACTCGACCAAACATTAAGTCAGAAGGAGACTGGTTGGTAACTGAATGTGGTGTTATGCGATAGTGCATTAGGAATTTTGCGAGATTAAGTTCCCTATTGCTCTTATCACACTGTAAACTACGAAGCGCCTTTTTCAAGGTTTGAACATACCTTTCAGCTAACCCATTTGTAGATGGGTGATATGGAGCCGTTCGTTTGTGCGTAATCATGTTATATTTTAAAAACTCTTGAAATTTGTATGCAGTGAATTGTGTGCCGTTATCTGTGACGAGTATTTCTGGAATTCCAAATGAGGCGAAAATTGACCTACAAATTCGAATAGTACTATCAACAGTTATATTTTGAAGGAAATGGACTTCAGGCCAACGTGTGTATGCATCGACCAAAATGAAATAGTACCCGCCATGTAACGGTCCACAGAAATCCGCATGCACCCTAGAAAATGGTCCCTTGGGTATTTCCCAATTGTGAATAGGCTCTCTAACCGGGTTACTTTTATGTGCATTACACATAACGCACTCTTTCGCTAATATTTCAATATCGCGGTCTATATTAGGCCACCAACAAAAACTCCTAGCTAGTTGTTTCATTTTTACTACTCCAAAATGTGTGGAATGTAATTCTGATAACATTTCGCGACGTAGTGAACGCGGAACAACTACCCTTTGCCCTCTCATTAGACATCCCCGTTGAATGCCGAACTCCTCTTGATCTAGATTAAAACGATGAGATCGGGGACATCCCCTTCCCATACGCAAACATTTCATAAGCTTGCCCAATTCTTGGTCTGTTTCCGTTTCTGTTTTAATCTGATCTGCTGTAATAGGGAGGCCTTCAATAAGCTTCAAATCTACAGCCTCCGGTTCATCATAAACGTAGAGAGATTCAGACTCCAATGGAAGTCGAGACAAAAAATCGGCATTTGAATGTGAATCAGTGTTTTTGTACTTAATATTGTATCGATAGGATTGTAACAACACGGCATAGTGTTGCATCCTTGTTGTGCACAGTGTAGGTAATGCCTTTAAAGGAGAAAAAATTTGTAAAAGTGGCTTATGATCGACAAACAGAGTAAATCGGTTACCCCAGAGATACTGGTGGAAATGGCGAATACCGAAAACTATAGCATAAGCTTCCTTATCAATTTGCGAGTATTTTTGCTGAGTAGGCGATAAGGACTGTGAAGCAAATTGTATGGGACGCTCCGTTCCATCCGGGTAAGCGTGTGATAACACGGCACCGACGCCATACGGTGAAGCATCCGTTGCTAGAATCAGTGGCAGTTTAGGATCGAAATGAGCTAAAATGCGATCAGATTGTATCTCCCGCTTAACCAAATCGAAAGAATATTGACACTTCTTCGACCAATGGAACGTCGTATCCTTTTTTAGTAGTTCATGTAAAGGCTTTAATTTTGTGCTTATGTCTTTTAAAAATCGCCTGTAGTAATTAACAAGACCGATAAAAGCACGTACTTCAGTTCTATCTCTCGGTATCCTAGCTCGCTGTATGGCATCTATTTTCTTTTGAGATTTCTGTATACCATGTTTAGAAATTATGTAGCCGCAATATTCAATTTGATCAGCCAAGAACGTACTTTTGCTCAAATTAATATGTAAATTGTGCTGCTTAAAAATTCTAAATATGGATTCTAATCTTTGTAAATGTGTGTGTGTGTCCGGAGCAGTTATACGGATATCATCAAGGAAAACGCTTATGCCGGGGATACCTCGTAGTAACGTCTCCATTTCTCGCTGCCATATAGCAGGTCCAGACGCGAGCCCAAACATTAATCTGTTGCATTTATATAAACCCTTATGTGTATTTAGCGTAAGGTATTGTCTGTCCTCCGGTCGGACCTCTAAGTGCAAATATGCCTGATTCAAATCAATTTTGGAAAATTTTTCACCACCTGCCATAGTTGAAGTCAATTCCTCTATAGTTGGTAAAGGATATTCATCAATAACCAAATTTGGATTAACGGTTAAGTTAAAACTTCCACAAATTCGGATTTTACCAGAAGCTTTGACTACGGGGACAATAGGAGTGGCCCATTCCGAGCGGTCAATTTTCTCTAAAATTCCCTGCTTTTCTAAATCGTCTAGCTCACTTTCTAGTCTAGGCAAAATAGCAAACGGTGCCGTCCGAGCCTTGAAAAAGACTGGTTTTGTATTTGGTTTTAAATGTATTCTGGCTTGTATCCCAGAAATCTTGCCAATGCTTGTAGAAAATATATCACTATATTGTGAAATCAATGGTACAACTTCTGAAGGTAATTTAGTTGTTGTGTATGTATTTGCATGGCACAGCGGATCATTTAATTTACGTAAACTGTGAATCTCTACTGGAGTTTCAGTGGCGAGTTTCACACCTAATGGTCGAATCCATTCTCTACCCAATAATGCTTGCCTATCGGAATCTGTCACATAAAGATCTAAACGAAATTCTTTTTGTGCATATTTAACACACACTTTGGCACACCCTAAAACATCGAGTTTTGTCTTACAATATGATATTAACTTGAGATTGGCAGGATAGAGAGGCACTTGAAACAAAGAGTCAAATTGAGGCTTACCCATTATAGAAACCGCAGCGCCGCTATCGATCTCCATCGTAACGTTTTTGTTTTCGATAAGAACAGTGACCATAAACTTGTTTCGATTTTTACAGCTGGAGTCCACCGTTAAGATTTCATCAACTTCTGCTACCTGTATTGCATTAGCGGATGCTGTGTTCTTTTTTTTTCTTTGACAGATGACTTGCAGGTGCCCCGGCCGATTACAATATTTACAAAAAAGGCCTTGCCGGGTACAAGAATTGGCTAAATGGTTTGTATCACCACATCTGAAACAAATATTTAAGTTAGTTTTATTTGAAAAGAAACCAGAATTAGAAGTTTTATTAGCTTTAGTATGTCTCGAAGTAGGGCTTCGTCGATGAGTCGAACGTTTCATTGCTGCCACTGTATTTATGGTGCTTACAGATGGACGTAGATCCCCATGCAACTGGTTTGCATCTCGTTCCGAGAGTTCAATGCTGGTTGCTATTTCGACAGCTTTCTCAAAGGTCAACTCTTTCGTCTCCAAAAGTCGAGATTGTATGCGTTTGCTTGAGAGTCCAAACACAAATTGATTTCGAAGGGCTGTTTGCAGATATTGGCCAAATTTGCACGTGATGCTCAGCTTTTGAAGTGAGGTTATGTACTCCTGTATATTCTCTCCATCGCGTTGTTTGCGCTGGTGAAATCGAAAATTTTCTGCTATCTCTAGTGGTTCCGGAACGTAAAATGCCTGCATTATTTTGCAAAGATCGTCATAGGACCTCTCAGTAGGTAAGGTTGGGGCCAGCTTATCACACAGTATGTCGTAGGAGGCAGCTCCCATAAAATGCAGCAAGTAATGTGCCTTAAGATCGTCGTTTACCTGGAATACTTTGAAAGCGCCTTCCAAACGTTGCACCCATCGAGTCCAGTTGGAATTAGTTGGATCGAATGTTTCGATTGTAAAGGTGGCTTGAAGTACCGTGGTTGAAACCATGGTGTTGGCACTGGAACAGCTTGTATTAGATGAAATTTGTTCTGCTGAATCTGTCGTACTTTTCGTCATTGCCAATTAAATGTAGGGGATAATGTATCCCATCCTCGTCGCCAGTTGTTATGTACGTAGTAGAAATATAAATTAAACAAAGAGTGTATTATTTCGTACACATATGAACAATTTTATTGTTGCCAGAAAACTCGTGGTTGACACACGGGAAGAATGAAAATGAGGAATGTCAAAAGGAAAAGCAATGGCGTATATGTTTCATTGCAGTTGCGTACCCGATGTCGTTATAGTTCAGTGGTAACTTACAATGTTACAATGCAGCCAAATATGATGTAACATACATAACAAGTGGGTTACCACGACTCGTGACGGACGTCATGTCTTCCAATATAAACGGATATTTACCACATGGAATCCCAAATATAAATAATCTAAACATTATTAAAAATTTGCACAAATAAATGAATAGCAAAGGCAGGATACGCATTGATATATGTACATACCATTCATATATGTATGTATACTATCACATAAGCATTTATAGTCTTAATAACAAATGATTAGAAGCCCGCATCTGTAGGAACACAGTATTCTAAAATTAATGGTTGACGTTGAAGCATTCTAAAATATTTATTTATTCATTTTAAATCGATTAGCAACTTGCACACAACCTGTAAACAAAGGAATCCGCCTCGCATCGGCTGCTCTAAATCAAAATCATTGACCTGTATCAGAAGGTAATCAATCAGAAAATTTAAATTACATAAACATCAAGTCAATATATCACATCGAAGATACACCCTGTAATTACATTGGCATATAATAGATGGCAGACACAATGGTGTACATCATGGTTTAGGCTTCTATCTAACACACGCCTATATCTGTCGATGATACGGATGCCTCGACATCCTCCACAAAATTACCCACAGAAAATTAAACTGGGATCACTGATACGATGCATATTCGTTTAACATGTTAGAAAAATGTTTCGTGGAGATGCCAGATTCACTTTGATAGATGCATGGTCGAGCACATGACAGAATAATGAGACCTTAATTGGATTTCGCCGATGTGGGATGAATTAAAGGATTTAAAAGAAGTTTATTCTTCCAGGAAGGATAAGCAATATTTTTTCCGCTGGCTTTATTGCTTTCATTGAAGTTTAAAGGAAGGTTCTCGTGTAAATCGACACGTTTGCAAGTCTGCTCTAAAAAAAACATTTTTATTTCTAGTGCAAAAAAAGATGATTCTATGGAATCTGTTTTATAATACAGATGTGAATCATGTCATTTGAGAGAATTATCCGTAGATTGTTGCTAATGAATTCCGTCTTCTTTCGAGAAAAATACAAACTTCCCATGAAGTGCTCGCAAGATTTTGCTCATGGAATTCCGTTGATTATTTTTCAACTTTGTATTAGGTTACTGGTTATGCAAATATAGTTCAAGAAATTCTCAGGATACTCTGAACCAATTAATCTAAATGGAAAAAACGAAATTCAATATTATGTAGCTCTCTTACTTGGACGTACTTTATGCGAAAGCAATTGGGGGTGACGCAGTGCGAAACTCCTCAGATACGAGTATCCTTTGACTCACGTTTTCGCATTGCTCAGAATAACACAGGTTAAAGGCGGAGAGGGCGGACAACTCAGTTGCTTCCTCTAATTGTAGATGCATGCCATACCATTAAGCCATTACCGTCGCAGACAACGAAGACACTCCACTGCAGTAACCAGCTCTTAATGTCAGTTCATCACTGCGATCGAGGATGGTGCATGCCTTGAATATAGTTTTGCGCACGCAAGCTCGTGCTGGTTTCAGGCGAGAAAATAATTCCGCTTCACTCCACTTCAATCGCAGTCAATGAAATTGCTAATGTGTGCAGGAACAGAAACCATCCGTGTACTTGTGTTAGTTTCTCACTCCCTGGTTCACTTTGTTTTGATGTTGTTTTCATTGTGAATTGAATACTTCTCAACAATTTTATCACTTCTGTTAAAGGCTGTAATTATTGTCTGGAATTTGAAAAATTAATTTTGATGTGCAAACGAATACGTGGATAAGCATCCAGTTTCTCTAAGCAGCTCTATGCCGTATGCATACTACCTAATAGGCTGTATATAGATTTATTACAAGATGATGAAAAAGGGACTTCAAACAACTCAAGAATGGTTCTATAGAGCGGGACTAAATATAAACATTGATAAGCTTACTATTTAATACTTCAACGGCTGAAGTCGATCACGGCTCTCAGGCAGGACATTACTTGTAATTCTTGTCAAAGAAGTTAAGTACATATGTCTACTCCTAAACAAAAAACTTATCTGGAAGAAACATAAAAAGAGAGTTCTAACGTCTTCTGATGGTATGAAGAGGCCTGGCGAGTAAATATTGGGGACAAAGTCCAAACATCATAAGATGGATTTAAGGCGTGTCCTTTTAAACCCATGAGAACTTTAAATTTAAGAAAGAAACACAAAATACTAGTCAGCTCATGGCACAAAGATTTGTAAATTATTTCGGACATACATATGTATGTATGACCATCGTCGCTGTGGCTTAATGATTAGTGTGTTGGATTACAGAGCGGGAAGTTCGAGGTTTCTAATCCCAGAAAATACCAAAAAGTTTTTTCATGGTCCTATCTTTCGCGAATGCCTGACAAACGTTCGAGAGTAAAAACTTCTAAAAAGAAAGCCTTTCGGATATGGCTCTAAACTGGAGGTTATGTTGTTAGGTAAATGGGTGCCCTTGTTGAAAGGATTGTCAACGGCTCACTTGGACCAGTAAGAGTCCATTATGCCCAATATTTAAAAAACCCTGGGAACCTAAATATCAATCTTCGACCGCTAAGTTAAACCACCCAGATAAATGTATGAATCTCAGGAGATTGCTTAGCTCAATGTTACCTAACTCGTCCAGTTCTGAAAAGAAGTAACTGCCAAGAGCACGTCTTCTTTTAATGGCCAGCGCTGGACAGTCACAAAGAAGGTGACGAACGGCTGCTACAGTAGTCGTTGTGCGGTAATCCTAGCCGTGCTGCATGATTACCTATCACACAGTGTCCTCTCACGTCGCCAACAGCTTTTCGGATATCCCTTCGACTTAGTTCCATAAGACTAGATCTGTTTTTGTCGTAGACTGGCTATAATGATTTGGCTGTTGCGCATGTATCTAAACGTTACCAGATTTTAATGGCCTCCGCAATGGCCTCGATTTCTATCTCCCTTGGCAGTGTACTGAGCGGTAATCATGTCTGTAGCTTGTTTTATTGCAGCAACTTCAGCTTGGAAAACACTGCACCTGTCCTTAAGTCTAAACGAGCGAAATGTGCTTCAAGACTCACAGTATACACCGGCACCCGTACCAGCTATCGTTTTAGATCCGTCGGTGAAGATGGCCAGTTCAGTCTCGAAAGGGACTCTGCCTTCATTCCATTCCTCTCTTTGCACACTACTTACTCTAAACTGTAGGTCCTTCCATTTGTGTGAAGGAAATATAACACACACAACACGCATGGTTGCGGGAAGCTAGGCCCTGGACCGCATACGGTTGGTTGTGCCAAGTATTTGTATTTTATTTTTTGTACTCCAAGGGATGCATTAAATATAACGGCTTTACAATAGCCTAAAGACTAAACTTTACTAGGCATGTGGAATACATACATATGTATCTAAGAAGGCATCAAATGTATACTTGGGGCTTTAAGAATACGCCTAAATGTTAGGGGTCCAAGATGGAAGTGGAGAATACTAACGCATTACATATCCCCAATCTAGTCGTAGTCATTAAATGTTAAGCACAATTTGTCAGGCCATAGCACCTTCGACGGCTCGCCAGAATGCCCAGCATGTTCTAGACGCAACGAAGATACGGAACATGTCGTTTTAAACTGTTCAAGGTTCCTTGAAAAAGATGAAGATTGAAAAGTCAATTAAATACCACACCTGATGTTCCGAGCATAAAAGTAATTGCCAGCCAGTTTGCACACTACTAACTCGAGACAAGTGATAGTGAGAGGCCGAAATATTTTCAGTA
Source organism: Blera fallax (assembly GCA_946965025.1). NCBI lineage: Eukaryota > Metazoa > Arthropoda > Insecta > Diptera > Syrphidae > Blera > Blera fallax. The sequence continues at coordinate 26,216,781 of OX337245.1, forward strand.
TCACGTGAAACAAGCTAGTCGTTTAGACCATCAGTCTACTGTAGTATTCTTCACGCAGAAGTTATGAGCAGAGGTTGAAGCAACTGATTGCCTGTCAATGAGATCGGTATAGAACAGGGACATCGTCATTTGCACCTGAGTATCGTAAACTGGCCAAAAAGCACTCGGATCACCATAAAAGAGATTAAATTTGGTAAAAAGGGTATCGTATCCCTGAAAGGGGCATCTCGTTCTCCAATGGGAGATTTCTATTCACCCGGACATTCAAGGTTACTGCAAAACAGAAGAATTAGCGAATTTATTGGTGCCAAAATCTCTACATTAGCACTGCATAGCCAAATGAAAAGTGGCGCATTCTTGACACGTTAAAAGACCTGCTACTTATCAACAGACCATGTATATGCACCCTAACCGGAATACTAATGGGTCATATCACATTAGGCAGGTATGTTTGGCTTGAAATTCAGGCCGACAACTTTTATGACAGCCGTAGAGGAGAAAAATTACCATTTCATAGCTGTACTGCGTTATCCTTAGCAAGAAGGCAGATTCTGAGTGAATACTTCTGCGAACAACTTGTAGATTTTGACTTTAAGCTCCCGCCAAAGACTTCTGTCCCATCTGTATGGATGAAAACGACGGGCAATCACCAATTCAACTGCTATTGCAGATGCCCAGCGTTATCCTTAGCAACAAAGATTATGGATGAATACTTCTCGAATGTATATTATTGATTCGATGATCTTGAAATTTGTTTAATAATCAAAATTCCTCCAAGAGTAGCGGAAAGAACTGGCTCGTGAGCACTTTTGGTCTAAGTGAATTCTACCGATAATGGAAAATAACTACCCGACCTAACCTAAACTACTCATGTATGTCTTTAGTCTCACCAGTATGGTTCTGAAACTGAGCTCGTGAACGGCGGTGCAGGCGAGTGTCTCAATCAGCATCTGCCCTTCCAACTGTTAGCGCCACTTTAGCTGGGTCATGTGCCTTGTTGTTCCGCCGGTGTACACTGACTATTTACGCTGAAGCATTGATGTCCACGCGCCCCACATGGCCAATCAAGTTATGACGTCTATGGTGACAGTTAGTCAAATTCTTTGATGTGTGTGTGTGCCGGTTTTTGTTGACTTTTTTCAAAAACTTATAACCATTGCAAACATTCCTCACGGACTGAATATATTCGCTCCCGGAATCGCCGTTAAATCATATTTTACGAGGGTCGGTTTAAAGCAGTTCTATCGTTCGAATTTTTCGCGCTGCGCTGAGCTAGACGCCTAAGCTCTCTGCGCACCGTCACGTTGCTTGAGGTGGTTCAGTCTCCGCCTATTTGGAAGCATTAGCAACATTTTTTGGAGTGGTCCAATCCCCAAATTGGTCTCGTAGGGCGATCCTCTCGGTTTTATATCGTGGGCAATGAAAAAACACGTTTCCCGCGTTTATAGTTTCGTGACTGCGTTTGTAGAGATATTTTCTGAAACAAACATATCCTGTCAAAAACTGAGTCAGATAACATTCCGTTTCGCCGTGTTTCCGTTTCATCCATATGTACATATATCGATCACTTGGGTAAGACGATGTGTCCATTCTCCCTTTAAGGATTCGTTCCATTTTTCTTGCCAGGTTGTGATACTTCAATTCCTTCCACATTTTCTTTTTTCATCTCTGTGTCATTTTTTTGTTTTGAAGGAATATGCATCGATTTATCTATCGTCACCGCTAGGTCCATCCTTGCTGCTTCTGTCCCAAACGCTCGTGCAAGCGCCGCCCTTGGCGAGCACTTTTAGAAAATTTGTTTAGACGTGGCAGGCGAACGAAGTTTAAGCTTTAATAATACAGATGCAAATTTCACGGGTATCTAGAGCTTATTATTTATAATTCTGTCTGCCTAACGTAGATAATCGCTCTATCTTACTACAATGTATGTACGAGTATCAGCTCCGATAAATATTTTTATGTATGTTAACGAGAACTTTATCTTGATGGATTGTCGAAAATAGGACAAGAAAATCTGCTTGGAATTCCAACAGCTCATAAATGCACACGGTCGATACCTACCACCATGCAATTTTGCTCTTCCTTTTGGGAGAAAAAATAAAAAATAAAAAATAAATGAATGATGCATATTGAGAAATTGGTGCACATCAAGATGATCGACGGTCATCTCGCAGATGCTGTTCGCGAAAGGCCCTGTGGAGCAGCTCTATACTTAATATGCAAAACCACTACGTGCCTTACATTCTAAAATGTGTCCGCTCAACCGACCCAAATGAGTTGGATCTCTTAATGTAAAATATCTTTAATATATCACCCGGCAGACGACTACGGTCGAGTAAACGATGAAGCCAACTCGATGGTTATTATCATGGGCGGCCAGTGCGGCGATTACTCAAAGTTGAGGTAAAGTGCATGCGATCGCCTGTATATACATATATACATATGTATACCTGCAAGTTTAACAATTCAAAAATACATAGTGAAAAATGTAAAAGCAACAAAGAATGGGTAGAAAAAAAAATCAGAAACGACGACGACGAATATCATAACGACGCACGAGGGTTTTATATACGTTCGTGATTACTATAATTATCATGACAAATTTGATAGGCTGTACTTTAAATCCTGTCTGCACTCTGTTTTCTGTTACTCTGTTACAAAATGGTTCGTGCTTTGACCACCACACAGTATTATGGGAGTACGGGACAGGTCGACTACCGCCGACACCCGAAAACCAAATCCAGAAGTATCTACTCACATAAGGGACAGCACACTCAAAGCTCTGCACTTTGATTGCACTTCAGTAGAGGGAGTTCCTTCAATATGCTTCTACATGCAGTTTAAGTTTGTTTCTTGCGCCTCGGGTGAATGTTAAATCCACAAGCGGAGGAAGGCAGAAAGAATATATAAAATTTTTATCCTCACGATATGCCTGGAGATGCGTTTTCTCCCTTCGAAGGAATAAAAAGTTTCATGTTTATGTCCGCTTGTCGACCGTCTGCATCTTTTGTGCGGTGACTGCCATTTCGGTGGTGATACGGCGAATGCTTAAAAATTCCATTGCACTGCACTGGTACGCATTGCGCTAAATACTAGAAACGGAAACTCAGGTTATGCACCTATGATAAAATTGCGTAAAGACGGTGATGGGTTATGCAAGCACCGCCGCTGGTCAAATGTGTCCAAGAAGCGAAACAACTTTTGACGTGTATACAACTGCGATGGTGCGTAGGCGTACCGCAAGATGTTTTATCTACAATGCGCATTTCTCTATAATGAGTTCTGGCAGTTTGTCAATGTTTTCGCCTAGCAACCCGTGGGGGGTAATTAGCGAAGAGTTTCGCAACTTTTGTGGGCGTATTCGGGGTTGCTAGTGCATGCCTTCTGAAAGTGCGTTTTAGGGTTAATTTATTGCGTGAAAATTACGTTAAATTTAGTGAGTTTCAGTGAATTGTAATTGTTTGCCTACCATGCATGCTTTTATTTAACGGTTTTATCTTGATTATCGGTCTCCTTTCATCTCGAATTGAATAAAATTCACTTGTATTTTTTGGACATGGCTTTTGGTCTGATAGAGAAGTTGCATGCGTCATTTATGAATGAATCGTTAAAATCCTCAATTGTTGGAGGATAATTAAAGATGAATTTGTATATTCGAAGTGTGCGATCTCCATTTCATATCAGAGTCTGTAGGTTTTCGAAGTTAAAAACAATACGTTTAAAAATGAGACTGTTTTCAGCATCACATAAATTCATTCTTTTCTGCCTACTGCATATCAGATGTACATATGTATATAAGTTTCTTCGACATAATTGAAGCAGCTCTCATTGGAGTATCCAGTCCTACATCATTGGAGTCTTAACTAGGGATTCCGTCTTCGGCGAAAGTCCGATAACATGGAAATCTATGTACATGCTGCAAATCGACAAGGACAAGCACTTTTGGCCTTCGTCAAACACACAGGTCTTGACAGCTTTAAGACTGTGCAATGGGATGGGCAACAACTATGGTGACAATCCGGTTTCAAGAGTATGCACAAATTCGCATATCTAACGTGCTTCCTCAGCCCTACAGCGAAGGACGAAAATCGTTTCCTCTACAATCTCGAAAAGAAACCAATGTAGTTTAACATTGTGATTATAAAGGAGGGAATCTTTATTTTACTTACATTTGAAGTATTTTGCAAGTTCACACATTCTGAGCTTTCAATATTGACTTGGAATTTCATCTGCTTGCTGGCAAAGTAATATCACAGGCACATGGAAGAAGTATCGTGGAAAATTAATCATTCAACAGCTGTAATCACAAAGGACAACCAGAACTATTTTTAATAAAATCTGCTTTAACCGCTCAAGAACTCCAAGGAGTAGGAGTTGATGTGTAAGCTGAATACACCCACCTGCAATATGTGTAAAATACCTTCAGATGAAAGTATGCCCTGTAAATGGAGCGCAGTTCCCCGATACAGACGAAAGGAAAACCTATGAACAACGCCAGCTAGGGATGATCGATGTTCATCGATGTTCACAAAACATCGATGTTGAGAGAGTAAACATCGATGTTTAAGTACGTAAAATATCGGACAATCGATGTTAAGAACAAAACATCGATCTTCGATGTTGGCAAAAGATAACCGATTCTTGATTGCAGATTTTGAATATTTTTTTTTCATTGAAGACAGCATGCTTTGCTTTATAAATACCTACATATGAATAAATAAAAACTTCCTGTATATTTATATGAGAATCGGCGGTATGGCTATTTTCCATTGCCTTTCCCTTGTAGATATGGTACTGGATGTGACTGATAAACGCATCCATGGATGAACGCATTCATGAATTAACGCATCCATAGATAAAAATTTTTGTAATATGTGATATAAGTATTTACACACTCCCTACATATATCTTTAAATTTACACTTACGTTTTTTTTAACTTCCTTATGATTAATAAATGCGATTCTTAATATATGTTTTAAAGTATGTTGTTTTTTTTATGCCATTCGTCGGCATTCTATAAATTCATTCTAAAACATCGATGTTAAGGAACATAAGTGTTCATAAAGTGTTCCTTATGATTAATAAATGCGATTCTTAATATATGTTTTAAAGTATGTTGTTTTTTTATGCCATTCGTCGGCATTCTATAAATTCATTCTAAAACATCGATGTTTTGAGTTCGATTATTATCGATCATCGATGTTTAGTCATCGATGTTGACATCGATGTCAACATCGATGTTTTGCCAACATCGCTCATCCCTAACGCCAGCTATAGTGTCTTCTAAACATTGCACTTAAGATCGTGTTCACCAAATAACGAATAAGCAGCCAGCCACTACCATCCAAGAAGTGCAATAAGACAGGTTGGGAAAAAAGAGTATGGATGGAATAACTGCTACCACGGCGATTGCAAGAGTAGAGCTTGTTTTCGTCAACCTGATTGATCATTGCGATTGATGCAAGGCAAGGAACTCTTATAGGACCCAATACCACAACCTTTTTTGCAACCAAGTCAAGGATGGGGATCTCGAACACCGCAAAGGGAAGGGAATACTGCATAGAAGCTTTACATCGGACGACTACAATCGCAATAGATCACCAGAGCTTTTTCCAATATAATGTCCCTTGCTGCCACAATCAAATATTGACGACCATTGACAATACTGTCAAGAGTCAACTGAATTACCTCCCGTGGTGGAGATGATGGCTCACCTGTTGAGCTGTTTAAAGCAGTAGGAGATGATTAAGGAGCATGATGGTAAGGAACATGTATCAACTATGCCCGATGAATGAATCTATTGTTTGTCCGATCCTCAAAAAAATGCCATCTTAACTGCACCAACTTTAAAGGTATGCGTTTCCTCAAAATTGCGTACAAGATCTTGTCTGCTGTATTGTATAAGTGCCTGAAGCTGTCCATCTCACACTGGCCTCAGACTGGAAGAAACCCAGTTATTTTAAATTGATATACACCATCTATTGATCGAGGTTAAATCCATATCTGGCAGTATTTATAGAGACGACCTAAGTATGTATATAGAGCAATTCTAAGTTTTGGCATCACTGGCATATTCATCCGATTAGACAAGATGACGATGGAGAATGCGCACTGGATGGTAATGACCCCGCCGTGCTTGACGTCAAAAAATGACTAAGAATAGGTGACAATCGGCTTTATGGTACCGTTGACATACTATGCGAACAAAGATAGAGAAAACTGGCAAAGGAACGCAGTTCATTCCCATGATAAAATTGTAGTCTACACTGATAGTTTCAAAACCAATAAGGGTACGAGGTCGGGTATATACTAGATGAATATAAACCTACAGGTAACCCTAAGACTTTCAGATACATGCAGTGTGTTCCAAGCAGAGGTTCTAGCTGTGCTTTAGGCTGCGGAATTACTGGAGATGGGATCAGTATCCAATACGAACGGAGGGTAATGAATGTCCTGACTGGAGCTGAGCTCCCACATAGCGACATAATCGGGGGCATAAAACCGCCAATGTGTATGGCTAGGAAAAATTTCGAAACAATTTTCAACCTGGCTGATCATAAAAGCTCTTACTTTAATGGGCATAAGGTGTCAAAGGCATTATGGCCAGTGCGTTTTAAGGAAGCAGGCAATGAGATAAGGTCTATTGAATATGTATTTAAGTATGCATGTGCTGTAGTGACCTACACGTCTAAGAAGACATAGGTAGCGCATGTGCTTTGTGAATGCCAGGGCATTGCCCGAAGCAAACTAAGACACCTTGGAAGTTACTTCTTTGATGGTTTAGAAGAAGTTGGTTCCTTGACACAAAATAAGGATCTATTTAAATTCTGTGGAAACTTAAGTGCCTGAGAGAATTGGTTTAGGTTTTTTACCATTAATTCTCCCTACGGTGCCTATTGTTCTATGATTATCTTAAAACTCTGCCTAACGTAATCTGACCTAAGGACTTTGACTAGGTACATATGCACCACTATCCCCACTACACACTCACTCCGTCTTGGATAGACTTTGTACCCTTACTCGACACTGTAGAATAAGACCTGCTTTTAGGTTGCCCTTACAAGTGAAAGAGAACTCAACGAACTCGGTGCATGAAACTGAATGCAGGTATCTAACAAACGAGCTGGCTGTTTAAGGCTTAAGTCCATCCCAGACTGAAGCACTATTTAAGTAAGAAAGAAGACTAACTATTTTCGAAATGATAGTGATACCAATGTACCGTACAATAGTAAGCCCACAACCATTGTATGTTAGTTATCGAAATACATTCATCTTCCGATGCAGTCAGGTGTACTTATGCAAGTACATCACGTAACGTGAAAATTTATGAAGATATTAACACGTAGGAAACCACAGGAATTCATTAGGCCATAATCACGTCCGTATACATACATATATTCGCACTACGGCATTATTTTCATAACTTTCCGCTTTTATTTTAAAGCAAAATTATAATTTGTTAGAGAAAAACTCGTGCCATACATGTGAAAGCCACCCGCGGTAGCAATTATCGCCACACTGCTTAAGGGTTTGTATTGGGTTGTTCACCCCCACATGCAAACATTTTCACCGAACACAACGTCACCATCATCATCATCATCATCATCACCATGCACCATAAGGGAATTGTGCTTTGCGGTTTATTTCCCATTCCTCCGTTCGCTCGTAAGGAAAATCAAAACCAAAGGACACCGTGAAACCAGCATTCTTTTCAGTAATCAACTGTTGTGGATTTGTCACCCCCATTTAGGGGTGTTTGATGTATTATTCGGTTCATTTGGTCGACAGGTCTAGATAAATAAAGGACGTTCGAGTGCAGGAATGAATGGATGTCGGTCGGAATAATGCACAAGCAAACTCTGCGGAAAAAAAAGAAGATTAAATACAAACCTTATAAGTCTCTGTCTGGACCATTGCATGCGCGTATGTTACAACTGCTGTATAATGGAACAAAGAATACGGCAAAGTTTACTTTTCCTGTTGCACTCTATTCACACCGAAGCATTGTCCAAACATCAACATTCAAGGGGAGGTACGGATATAACAACACAATCAAAGAATCGATTGAAATACACTCTCGCACATTTAAATGGGCGATGTGGATATCTGCTCGGTGAGCAATGATGACATGAGTATCCGGCCAAGTTTAATGGAAAATTTCCTTAAAAAAACACAACGTCACTTTAATTTTTAAAACATGAACCTTCAAATTGTTCATTAATATACTCGTCTGAGAGTGACAACGTGCAAATCGTGTGTGCTTATTTACACAGGCGATCGTGGTGTACAACCACAGCGTAAGGACATCAGTTGTGTCACGTGTCGGCAGTGTATTCCATTCGACAACAAAATTCAACAAGCGTAAGTCAAGATCAAAGGAAAACAACTTGAGAGTAACCTAATTTGAAAATAAAGTCCTCAAGTGCTTATGAGAAAGTAGGAAACCTACTTTGCCGTTTCGCACATTCCCACGTCGGACAAAAATATTTCGTACAATAAGGATGAACTTCCTGTTTGGTGTATCCACTGGCACTTTCGCTTTTACTGGTGCCCTGGTGCCACTTTTGGTCAAGGAAATTGAATTTTGTACCGGCTTCTGCTGTCTATTGGATCTAGAATCCAACGAAGCAAAAGTTTTTCCATTTTCCTCGAAAACTCAAAATGAGTTACCCACCCGAACGGACGGAAGTTATTTTCCAGTCACCATGCAAATTAAATAGCCTTCAAGAGGAGCACGGATGCGTGCCCTTATTTTGTGCATTTGAACCAAAAATGAGGTTCGGCTTCAGTCAGGGCAGAGGTAAATTTCCATTTTCCATTTAAATAGGCTAAGGATGAGTTATTTAACACACTGCACGTACTCGTAAATTTATACAGGTTCACCTCTTTAGCGTTATGTAAGAGCTAATGTAAATTTCCGTGTCTCCTTATGATGCAATACGCCCTCCATCTTAATGACCGTCCACCCACTCACCATCGTAGCAATCAAGTGTGCTTCCTGATTTTCCATCCAGGATATCAGATTTCATTGGTTACCTTCCCTACCTGATGCGTAATTATGTTTGTTCGACGGGAAATTCAATTTGTGCGTGGAAACTGTTTAAGCTACAAGGACATGCAACACACTGCTGTTCATCGGAGCAATGGTAAATTATGCAGATCGAGTCCGGAGCCACAATTGCCGCACATAATTCACTCACGATATACATACGAATACGTAGGTGGGTTGCTCCTGCTATGTAGTAGCAACCAGGGGTCAATCAATGTATTATGCATAAATGTGCATGAGATGCAAAAGGGATATGCATTTGGCATAATCATTATGATGCAGTTCACTTACCTGCCAAGCATTCGCATCCAATGTGGCCAGGAATGACATGTCCAATTCCTGTAAAATATCAACCGGAAAGAATGCATTAATCTTTTGATGGTGCAATGGAAATAAGTTAAGTTGTTAAAATGAAATAAATTGAAAATGTAATTTAGATAGGCATGCTGTCGCGCAATTGTAGTGGTGTTCTGCGAATGGAGGACGGGTATTTAAGGTGTATTTTTACCTAATTTACCATTTTTTTCTTAACATCTCAGATATGTATGTAGTTAAAGAAAGCGAATACTTTTCTTTTAGATACGAGCCAACTTGGCTTTTCTCACGGGAAAACAAGCCTAAGTAGTCGAAAGCATTTCGTCACCTGTTTAGCGTGTAAGCCGTAAGGTGAACTAACTTCGAAAGTTCCAGCTGAAAATCTAGAGGTTTTCTAGAAGCAAATATGCTGCACTTAAGTTTTCACTTCTTGTTATTTGTATTTGTTACTTACTTATTTCCTTACATACTTATGTAACCTTTATTTATTTATTACTTTGTATGCGGGCATGAAACCTTCTGTAAACGATGGGGCTTATGACCGCCCATAATTCATGTATACATGTATACTGCGATCGTAAGGCTCATACTTACCTAAGAAACAATTGTATAATGGAACTCAACAGGAGGTACCAAGTTAAGCATGTGTTAGCATAACAGGAAAAATTACTGTTAATCTTCCTCCCCTAGATAAGCTCATAAGATTCACGGCTTCCAAAAACAGCGATTCGTCTAAGACAATCAAGTACATGGAAGGAAGCAAAGCTCTTATTAACATGGATCTATTTTTCAAAGATAAACATCAGTTGATCTAGATGAAATAACATACTATGTCGTACCTTACAAAAGAACTCAGGAAAATGGAAAAAGAAGACAGGGCGAGAACTTTGATTCACACTTCGGGTATGAGGCAAGCTAGGACTATTAGGTCGCAGTGCAAGATTACCCTACATAACCTTACCAAAACTTCTGGAAGAAATACTCCATTCTTTTTCCCGAAGACATGAGTGGGAATCCAAGGAATTACCCAGTGCACAGGACTTTCAACTCTACGCAGACGGATCAAAAATGCATAAAAGAACCCGCGATGAAGTTTTCTGTGAATCTCCTGCCCTGTAGTATCATCCAAGCAGAAGTATTCGCCATTGAAAGAGCAACGGTAACCATAAACGCGAAGAAACTAGATCAAATCTTCGTGGATAGTCATCTGCACTCAAGGCATTAGACAACGTAAGGATTAGATCACTAACTTCATCCAAGTCGATAGGACGGAAATGTTGTTTATTATTATCAAGATTGAATACTTCATTCTGTTTCACAGCGTCGAGAGCATACAATCTTACGAAGTGTACTTCCCTTGTTTCTTCTCTGCATGCTTCTGCTCAAGCTTTTTTGCCTTGGATAGTCTTTTGATCTATTTTTGAATCTTTCGAACATGATTTTTACCGCAGCTTCTCTTTATTTCCTCGGTCGCGCTTCTTCGTTTTTCTTCTGAGAAGTTGGTGTTCTCCCCTTTTTCGCTCCGTATGCCTCCTTATTTACTGCATGTACTTGCCGATATTCTTTGATAAAACAAGGGTTGCAGAAAGAAACCCGGTACATCAGATCTGCTATCCTTCATGGCTTATCAGCAGGATTGCCATTGGTTGTCAATATTTACTGTTGGCCGCCCTGTAGAGATTAAGGCACATTATATCGGAAGACGTTCCGATGATCTCTTTCGATTGTAGTCGTCCTACGGAATGGTGAAACAACTTTTTGGCGTTTTCTATGATTCAAAAGTCGAACCTTCCGAACCTACAAATACAAATACTTGGCGCAACAGACGTATGTGATCCAGAGCCTAGCTTCTCGCGACCATTCGTGTTGTGCGTGATATATTTTTCACACAAATAGTTTAGAGCCATTTTCGAAAGGCATATTGAGAAGCTTTCTCATGACAGTTATTACTCTCGGACGTTTGGCAGACATTCGCGAGAGCGACCATGAAAAATTTTTTGGTATTTTCTGCGATTCGAACCTCGAACCTCCCGCTCAGCGATTTAACGCACTAACCACTTGAGCCATGGGGCCCACAATTGTAAAATTGTATCAAGTTTGTAAAAATAGGCAAATTTTACACTTTTTTTTATAAAGCAATATTTCGTAAACAGATTTAGTTTCGTTGAGTGTGAGTTGTCAAGTCTATGCTATATCTAGATTGTATTGAAAATTTAATAGGTGACCAATAACATTTCTTTGTGGTACCCCAGCAGTTATTTCTGTCAAGTTCGAGTAGTCGTCTTCGTGTCTTAGATAAGTGTCTATTCATTAAGTAAGTTTTAAAAATATTCTATAACTGCTGACACAGGTAATCAAAGGTCAGCTTACCTAGTGCGCGATGTCTAGCTTGGACCAATGCCGGATATCCGCTAAGAAGAAGAAGATTTTTCCCTTCACGAATCCTAGGGGATATAAACTTTATCTCAGATGATTCACGAATAGTGGAGGAACGTCTGGCCAGTTCGTCGGCTCTTTCATTCCCCTCTATGTTATCACTGCCGGAAACCCAGAGAAGAGTGATCTTGAAACGACCGATAGTTTGGACCAGTGTCTCCTTCAAGTCCTTAACAAGCTTGGACGTAGTTATGGTTGAATCGAGGGCCTTAATCGCGTCTTGACTGATGATCGGATAACTACGTACATATGTATATTTTGTTTGGGTATACATTTTTTTTACAGTTAATTACATACTTCCCTAATTGCCAGGACTTCTGCCTAGAAGAGGCTGCATGAATTGGAGAGTCACATTGGGTGCTACTTTCGGACATAACCGTTAAGTCCCTGAGGTTCTTATTCGAGCAGTTCTTTAAACTCTGCTCAGTTTTGTGATGTTGTTGGCTTTTTTAAGGCAGACACCATAGTAGGGTCTTATACGTGAGGAGGAGGTACTACGACATTGTCGAATCCGGGGTGCGGAGAACCCAAAGTCATTCAAGAGAAGCCAATGCATCCACCACGCGCCATTGTTTAAGGTGGCTTTTAAGCTGATGAGGGGATTGGACATTCCTTTTTTTAAAAAAAGGCGCTAGAAATGCGGTTACAGTGAATGGGGTGAGCTAGACCATGACAATAGCTTTATTTTTTACAGAATTGATTTCTTTTAGTCTTAATGATATGTCGTTCCAGCAGATTTGCGGAAGCTATCAAACTACCTGTGTTGCTCCAGGAAAAATTGCTAGGCCCCGTAATCTCAAGAACCGCAGATAAAAATTGGGCAGCAAGATCATGTGATTTGACATCATGCGACTTCTTTCTTCGGGTTTTTTTTCTTAAATCGCATGTGTAAGTCAATAAACCACAAACAATTCCTGGATTTAATACGATTATCCATTGTGTTATTGTCAGTATCAAGCCACAATTATGCGACTGTTTAAATCGAAGATTGCATTAAAAGAGCAAGCATCAGTACCATGGAAAGCATTTGTATGACATTGTTCCATACTTTACAGATACATTTGTACTTCATAATAAAATAACAAAAATTATTACTTTCTTAAAAAGTAATTCAAAATTCGAAAACTAAATGGGGTGCTTTCTTAAGGATACCATTTGCTAAAAGCCAAATGATTTGTGGGACGAATGCAATAGTTCCACCTTAAAATTTAAAACGCTCGAAACTGTTGCATGCGGATGGACGAACGAACATTTTTCAATTGAATCCCCTTTAAGGGACTTCAATCATTATTTTTCCATGTTACAAAATAAGTAGTGAAATGGGATACACCACAGATATGCAAGTCCAGAGTTTCAGAATTGAATTAGACTCGGGTATTTAGTTTGTCTCTAGGTCGCCCATCCTCTTCTAAGCCCCGCTCCCAGGTCTTCCACCTCGTTATCAACTTAGGACATATGGAAAATCAAAGCAATATGTATGTGAAAAATACTGAAATTCATCCCTAACCCGAGCACTATAACGTATATAGTGTTTAAGAGTAGTTACAGTGCGAGCAGACTACTACCAAACTAAGCATACGCCGACGGCATTCTAAAAAAAAGGTTTGACAGGTTTTATAAACCTTTTAAAAAAGTCTTCGTAGGACTGTTTACTGTCATTTACAAAAGTGCTTACATTTTTCATTTACCTTCCCAATGCTTTTGTAACATTATCGCAAGAATGTTTTTGACTCATATTCTTGGAAAACATCGATGAAATGTGCACAAGCTTTGAAAGTAATTCAATATACAAGGACACCAGAATACGTAGATATATATATGTAGTATTAAAGAACTCAAATACTAAAATGTTAGATTGCTTTGTTTCAGAGCTATTTTTATACTAGCATTAGAGGGTAATTATGTAGAAACAGCCTGGGAGCACTTGCAGCCAGAACTTGAAACCAGAACAGAAAAAAGCACAGAACTTGCTGTCTCAACAGTGCCGGCGGGTGTGCAAAATTAGACATTAAGCACATGTGTGGACTAAATTCATTTTTCAAAAACAACCGAACAGTTTTTATTTCAAGATAAATTTGCCGAGGATAACCTTATAAATATTTTAAGAAACAAAATAAACACGTGGACTCCTTTAAAACTAAAATATTCTCGTGTTCCTTGATAACTTTTTAACTAAAAGCACTCATTTATGATGGGAGAATTGACATCGAGAAACATTTAAACAATTTCAAAACAATATCGGAAATAGATCATACCTTCCGATTTCTGAAATTTGCAACGAAGTCCAGAGTGACAGCTTTTTTGTCCAGTTGTTAAAAAGTTTTTAAGCCTATGCGAACCCAAACAAAACTCACAATTATAATAAAAACTTAATTTGCGATATTTATTAAACTTAAATTGCACACATGGTCCTGCACTTTTTTCACAATAACCACCAATTCCATCTACCGACGGGTATAGCACTTTTTTGCAGAAATAAAACAACTCCGATAGCGCAAACCTCCCGCAGGGCAAAACGTTACACTAGACGACAAGGGTTGCTTTATTCGAACGAAAAAAAAGTAAGTAAATACTCAAAAGAGCTCCCCACGGAAATAAGGAATTAAAGTAATAAACTGTCCTTTGGATAATTGTAGCGCACTTTTTTGTTGTTGTTGTTCTCTGTATATCCCTCAAACAAAAGCCAATTGTAGCCTTTTTCCACCAATGTGGTAAGTTAAGAATTTTTCAAACTTACGCGCTAAGCGTTTCAATGCGACTGCAACGATTTTTCAGCCCTCGGCTATCGAATACCTGGGGGTGTATACTCCACAGCTCCTGTTACTATCTTCATGCGTACATAATACGAACCATTGGGAGATTTTCGCCAAGCAGTTTCCATCGTCGTTTGTATGTACATTTCGGGCAGGAGATTTTCTCCCCTCGTTGTCCTCATGCTCCTTGGCACCGAAATTCACAATCCAACAACCATCACCACATTCTGTTGGCTGTTTTCGTGGGCTTCTACATCTTAGTAGAACAGCAGCAACGGCAGCAGCATGTAGGTATCTATGTATCCATAGCAATTGTGCCATGTGAACAGAACTTTACGTGTTCCTAATTTCTAGAACTACTGTTAAAGACGAGATCTCTATATAGTAAAGCTCATGTTATAACGAACGTGATATTCGTACACAGAGTGGCAGTAGGTACATGGCTACGGGGCGAAATAAGACCCATATATGGAAAGGAATTACATTAATAAAGTTCTGCCTGCTGGTGCGGGAGCAATGCACAAGTGTATTCTCCTCCGGTAAACGATGATGCTGCAAGACAGAGAGAGCGAATGAAGCTGCACGAAGGAGATGGGACAGCATGTTGTTTTGCATCACCCTTGGTCTTCCGGTGCTTTCCTCCTTCATCCTTCAGCAACAACAACTCACCGTAGACAAAATTTTAACGACCCCCCCATCGTCACCAACACATTACGTTAGTATACGCTCGTGGGGCTGTAACGAAGCACCCTTGTTCGAGGATACATCCAAACGCACACATTCCCAAAACAGGCTCAGACCATTTCGTACTTTACCAGCTTGAGAGCAAGAAAATATTAAACGCACCGCGATCTGGGGGTGGACGTACAATTTTGGACCATTTACGCAATACACAGGCAAACTGCGCCATACTGTGTTCGTTATATCCCTTATGGGATATTTGCAAATTGCCGTCAACTCCATTTCGGCGGCGACGGCTGTGGCGGTGGCGGTTGTATCCGCCCCAAGCAAGGACGAAATACAAACAGAAGACATCGCATTGCTCCTTTTGGTGCGCCACTCTCAATCAATGGGAGGAGGTTTGGTTGGCTTTGGCACTCTCCTCTTCTAGGGACTTTCACTCGTACTGAGGATGCGTGGGACATCTACAAACACAAATGCACTTCAAACTGGGTTCTCTTCTCTGTGTAGGTTTATGCGAGAATGCCTTCTACCAAGGCATCTTCATTGCGCTTTTTATTATCGCTTCTTATAACAATTAATAATTGTGTAAACGTATTTTTCCCATAAAAAGTTATAATAATACACAAAACCCATTATCCTGCTAAGAAAGAAAAAAAAAAAAAAAGAAACAAATACAAAATACACACACATCCCAACTAACATGGATTGGAAACATTACATTTGTAAGAAGGAGAAATTGCAGGAAAATTTCATAGAAAAATAAAGGATACGACCGACGACTTCTTAAACAATCATTTTCGGCAGCAATTGTGGTAGTTGTAGCTCATGGCGGGAACATCATCATTTTTGGATAATAATCGTTTGCCATACAGAGAGAGAGCGCGCCATGATAGTTGCTGTAACGAGACTGCATAAACGCCGCAAAGGACATACATACATACATACACATACCCGTACTTCCAGGAGTTTAGGACTTTTTCACAGAAATTTATGGTGATGATATTTTTGCTTGGTTCACATTTTCATTTTCATTACCATAAAATTACCATCTGGGGAATCGTTAATCGGTTTACGGTAGGAAAGAAACTTTATAAATGTGCGTAACAACCGACAAAAGTGCTTAATTTTTTTTTTTTGTGAATGTTATTTGTTATTAGTAGCAATAGTCGTTTAATAAGGATCATAGTTCACATCCATGAATAACGAGTGCTTGCAGTTTTTAAGTTTACTTCTGTAAATATTTTGTGGCATCCGAAAAAAATTATAAGAGTAGTGGTGGTGACAGTATGTGAAAAATGTGGAAGTTCTCGTTTGTGGAGGAATAAAAAGGATTTGATTGAAGGATAAATAGTACGTTTTCATAAATTTCATGTGTGTTCATCAAATTTAGTGTTATGATACTTACAGAGTTTCAGTTGTCGTATCTATTAATTACATTTCTACAGATCCCTGTAATATATGATATTTCCATTTATCTTAAGTTTAAGTGAAGTCGAAAATAACTTTTTTGATCAAATAATCAGTAAGAAGTGAACATTGTGAGCCCACAGTGCCTCTTGACAGAAAAAGAGCGAATCTAAAGGCTAAGACTGCATTTATGACCGTGCTTAAAAAATTGTCTTGTTTGCCTACGTGTTAATGTGGCATGTTTGAATTGAATAGAATTGAGTAAAATCATGAATAGAGTTTAGCTTTGTGTTTAATTGGAATCTTATCATTTTATCTTGCTCAATGTCAATAAAATGCTTAGTTAAGCCTGTAACACACGTAAAACATTACAAATTAGTTGAACATGGAAATTTCTTGGTCTCTTTATAGCGACAGAAATCCTACATTGAAATCAGATGTTCTCCAAGAGAGCGAAACTAAGTTTTTAAATTAGATTTATTAAAAAAAAGTGAAACTATTTTTTTTTTTTCAGGGAGTATCTTTGTTTGTGAATAAATATTATTGGTTTTTTTGTTGATAATTTGTACATTAGACCGTTAATTTGTGGTGAAGACAATACGGGCCAAGTGACTTCCGTCAGAGTTGATACACTCTCCGGCTGGTTCCACCATATTTTCCGTGACTTTTCTCAAAACTTCTGGTCATAAATTCCCCACTGCCTGCCGGATGTGCTCCATTAGGATAGCTAAGGTCTGTAGCCTGTTCGTATAGATCCGTAAGTTAAAAAAAAAACAAAGAAAGAAGTCTGAAAAATTCATATCGGGCAATTTTGCGGGCCAGTAAAAATAAATAAAGCGGTCAGGAAACGCATGCTGCAAAATGTCCACTGTGTGTGTAGTTTCACCATCCTGCTTGAACCAAATATTCTCAAAACCCTATTCGACAAGCAGGAAGTGGTTGATCATGGTTCTGTGGCACTCACCAGTCACAGTTAAAGTGTTTCCCACGAAGTTGTTGAAAAATATGGGTCAATCACCTTCCTTGAGTGTGTTTTGCACGCGATTGGCGGTAAGGTGATTTTTATCACCAAAATTCGCTGCAAAGATTCGAATTGATTTCCACTTGCGTAGCCCGTCACCTGGGTGATGTTTTAGTGTACACCTGCAGCTACAGAAGCGATATTCTTAATTGAACGTTGAGCCAGTTTCCTCGCTATTTGACGAAATGAGAACACCTTCCAATGGGGTGATGGATTTTGCACCACTTTGTACAAATATTTTCATTAAATATAAAACAATAGTTGAAACAAATGCGCCCTACGACTGTCCTGGCAAACTCTTTCCCTTTTTGTGAATTTTTCGACCATAGTATATATATGTATGTAGTAGAAACTTCGAAAAAGCCCCAAAGAAAAGGAAATAGCATGATGCGACATATGTAAGATCGTGCACAGCGGGGGAATGCAGAGGTTCTAGAAGCTGGAAGTGTGTATCGTATGCATCCCTCTCCATAGTGGAATTAGGTTGTACATGTCGCAGTCTACGCTTCTGGAACTGCTCAAACCAATTCATTTATTACGAAGCTCGAGACACTTCTTCGATGTCTAAGGCTGGAGTCGGAGGAGAATTATTTCCCTTACGGGCAAGGATCTCAACGTCAAACATATGTATTGGATATGTTGCATGAAACCTAATCAGTTGATGGAGTATGCGCCATGCCAAGTATTTACTCGATTTTATATATGTACGTACTCATCCGACCCGATTTCGCCACCCATTTTTTGAAACTACGCGATCTGGGAAATATCTCTGCAGCAACTCAATTGTTTGAGTTGTTCGCGTAGTATGACAAGTTGTGCGTGCCGTCCTGCCGGAACCACGCGCCTCTAAGATCCAAATCAATCAATTCCGACGAAAAGAAATTCGTTATAATCAGTCTGCAACGCAAACCATTCACTGTTAATTAATATTAATTATTTCGACTGATTTCGTGAAACACGCTGAAGTTATCGTTAAGTCTAAATTTATTCCGAGGCTCACAATAGACGCCAGCTTCAATACCAGCATCAATTTCGAATATGTCGGTATAGAGAGCCAGTTCACCTTCCTTTCATTCTTCTCTACTAGGAATTCCAATAGAGAATTTGACTGTTAAGGATTTTGTTCACATTATACTTTGTACTGCGATGAATTGTTATTGAGAAAATATATATTTTAGAACGAATTAATTTAGTTTTACTGAAGTGAAATATAATATAATATAACCCGGTCATCTTTTACTTAAAGGTGCCAAGGATCCATCCTCGGTTTCTGTCTTCGTTTTCTTTAAGAACTCTCTCGAGTAGGTAGTTTAAATTTCTGAACGTTTCTCGTTTCGCCAGCTGCCTTTAAAATCTTTTCCGTTGTTCCGTTCAAAGTTCTTCTAGGTTTTTGCCTCCTGTTTTTTTTTTCTCTGATACTGTTTCTAAAATGTTTGTTAACTTGTCTGTTTTCGTCCCACCGCACCATATGTTCAACCGTTTGAGCTTTTTTTCTTGTTTATTTCTTCTCACATTCTTCACTTCGATGGCTTTTATCTTGTATCACTATATAATTCTTGCCTTTATGAGAGGGTGAAGTTTTGTATGGAATTTACATCGACTTAAATATGAATATTTTCGGGTTATTTATTTGTAGTCTAAAAACTTTTCCTTCAACGCAACATTAGCAGATTGGATCTTAGCTTTAGCGGATTAGTCTTTAATTGGTTTCCGAGCTACATCTGTTGTTGATGATATTTTCTATTCAATTCGATGATTTTTTTATCCGCTCTCACCTTTATTACTCGTTCCATTACTAATTACTTTCTACACTTTCAGATTCTTCTCCAGGAATTTTTCTGAGTTTGCAAACAACACTATATCATCTTGAAATACACAGATCGGTCCCAAGTGCCTTTATCTAACTAAGAAACTTTCCATTCGTATAGCAGTCCTTATAGAAGAGGAGTCAATAATTAGCCTTGTCTGACATCTTCTCTATAAGTGTTGTCTCTATAATTTCCACAATCTTTTGCATCTCCTTTCTGTTAGATAGGCAGGATAACTCCGTCAGTGAAATTATAAATTTAATTACCTTCCCATTAGTATCCTAGACGATCCAAATTGTGCTGCTTTTCTCCTAGCGACTGAGACTAAATACCTACTTTGCACTCTCGACAAGGCTAAGTCTGAGTCGTACAGAATCGTTCTCCTAAAAAGGAGGTTAAGTCTTTTGTTGGTAGGAGAACTAGTTCGGTTTTTGATACTTTCACTGTTTAATTGATTTAAGTAAATGCAAGTCAACCTATCTAGCAAAAGGTGTAGTATTACACACAGTTCCGTAATATAAGACTTACGAAAATTCAACATAAAATTCCACAAAACTGGGGTACGTCTACTAAAAATCAATCCCCACAGAACGTATAAATATCGTCATGGTATCACAATTATAATATCTGCCAAAATGCGATTTAGTAATGCGAAACTAAATGACTATCCATCATTAGCGCCCAATCTACAAAAAGCAAACGTTCAGTGGTCCAGATAAACGGATTATCTTCCGTTCATAATTTGCATACAATTTGCTTACGATACCATCGCACAAGAGAACTTCCAGATACATACCTAATTTCATGAAAAGGTCAAGTTTCCCATGATGAAAAGGATAATTGGTTTACGAGATACAGATTCGTGTGCGTTTTTCCTTCCACCATTGCGTGATACCAAACCTTAGCGGTGGCGTTCGAATTAGTTTTTCTCTGTGCATTTCTCTACATGGTGGGAACAGATCACGTTCAATTTGTGTGTGAACTTGTTTCAAATTAAGAAATTCTTAGTGATGAAACCATAAACAAATTAGAATGGCAAAAAGAAAAGATTTTTTCCGCTTTGATCATAATCGTGAGAGGGCAATACCAAGCAAGCCTAATTTTTAAACTTGTTAGTTTAAAAAACTGTTTCTTTTTTCTGACTGACGTTCGAAAAAATCATAATCTAAAACAGCCTTTAGCAAACTTATGTGAAAGAGATAATTTACTAGCGAAAAAAGCCAAACAGTAGCAGCAGTCAATCAAACGTTGTTAGTTGCGCTTCGGCAACTAAATATTAAAAACATAAATTTGCTGCCTGCAGGGAAACTAAAATTATATGTATGCTTATGCGGGACAGTAATATGTAATAAACACCTACATATGTGCAGAAGCTAAAAAAAAGTTCACAAATATGTTTGCATGCAACATAGGCACTATTTATTTAATTAGGCTATATATTAGGCTATCCCAAAACAATTTTAAAGAATTTTTTTTTTCAGTTTTATTTTATTAGACAAGACGAACGTTTATTGATTGGTTAGTTCAATATTCCAGTTATTGAAAGTTAGATAGACTTACTTACTTACTTAAGGTGGCGCTACAGTCCGGGGTGGACCTGGGCCTCAACTAACAAGCGTCTCCAGCCAGCTCGATCTTTAGCCAGCTGCCTCCAGTTTCGCACGCTAAGTTGGTTGAGGTCCCCTTCCACCTGCCGGCGCCACCTGAGTCGCGGTCTTCCTTTACTGCGCCAAGTCGATGTCGCTGAAAAGCCCATACAGTTCGCTGTTGTATCTCCTCCTACAATCACCGTCTATGCAGACGGGACCAAAAATCACCCGAAGAATTTTCCTCTCGAAGCAGCCAAGAACGACCTCATCCGCTTAGTCTTGCCTTCATTAACCGCTAAACACATCTTCGCCGCTTCCACGTCAATACTCACGAACGCTCCACTGCCATCACGCGGCGTTATTCCGATTACGTCAATATCGTCGGCGTATGCGAGTAATTGGACGGACTTTTGAAAGATTGTGCCTCTGGTGTTGGCGTGTGAGTTTTGCACTATTCTTTCAATAACGATGTTAAAGAAGTCGCATGACAGCGCGGCGTCTTGTTAGAAAGACTAGATAATTATTTTCTTTTTCTTATACTAACCAATAAAATGTTTCTATATAACGTGAACCATCACCTATGTACATATGTACATTCATGTTATGTTAAATACTGCTTCCACATATGTATAAGGCGGTGCAAAAGTCATCACCCTATCGGAAATGCCATCTTATGTCTTAGCGACTTTGACATTTATGAAGTAAATGGAAGCAGAATACACGTAGGCATAATCTTCAAGAACGCGGAATAATTGTGTTAATGTTTTGAACAAATAAGCAGTCGGTTACTTCAGCTCAGCATGTATTTCGTTGTCGATTCTCCTGCGGTGTTAAGCGACTCGTCTCGAAGATATTGAACACCAGACAGTGGCAGAGGTAACCGCCTTCGGTCAATATTGCTATTATGGCTGCAAATGTCCAAGAAGACCCTCAAACAGCAACCAGACGACAATTAAGCATCAATAGATGGTCTCTACAGGGATTATTGCTTCTGTGTCGCTGAAAATATGCATGTAATCCTCAAAGCGCCATTACAACCTCTCAAACTCACTGTTTGGTTCGGTGTAAGGTCCCCCCCCCCGTGTAAATAGTCCAATTTTATAATTAGTGCCTACTTCACTTATTTGAATAAGGATTATCAATAATGCCACCAATCCATATCTGCGCGTTGAGGTTCTAGGAGTATGCACATTTTGGCAACATCAGCTATTCTTTTGTCCATGCAGACCGGACAAGCATGAGGTTAGCTTTTTTTATGAATTTTCTTATAAATACTTTGTGGAAAAGTGTGGAGTAATAACCAACAACTCAGCAAGACGATATTCCGTACAAATTGGCATTTATCCATAGCTTCGTTTCAAATTTTACCCCAAGAACTCGATACGATCCCCCATAAAGTGTAGAATAAGGAAATACTACGCTGCTTACAGCAACAAAAGTATGTTAGGTCCTTACTAAACCTTAACGAAACAATTAACGATACTGACGAGAAATTTAACTTGAAAGATGAAGTTCGTTTTGACCTTAATTTTGCCAAAAGACCTCAATATCTATTAAGTATTTCATAACTCTTAAAAAAAAATTTCAAAATGGAATAAAAAAAAGTCCAATTGTCCTTCAACGAAAATAGACGCCATTTGCTAGACATCTGTGTCTGATTATAATACAACAACCCAATAAACAAGATAGATAAAGATTTTATTATTCAACATTTGAATTAAAGATTCGCAATCTATGACATTAGCTTTGACATCAGCCAAAAAGAAAAAAAAATCTGTTAAGAAATAGATAACTTTGCGTAGCTAGTAACGGCTGGTAAAGTTTATCGTTGAATCCTCTACCCCAAAGCCCGTCAAATCAAACTTGACCGAATATCTTTTTCCTCTTTCGACAAAGCTGTAGAGCGGCATCCAAAAACTACAAATCAGTCGCTTAAGATTGGTAGACATATAGAGCGAATGGACGACACCAATGCTCTAGCAACTGGAGAGGCTTGTTGGTTGAGGCCCAGGTTCGCCCCGCAGCGCCACCTAATATGTAGACAACCTGGGAGAGGACGACGTCGTCTAAGGTGATGGGCACAAGTAAAAGGTTAGCTCATTCGACTTGGAGTGCGAAACTGGAAGGTTTCTTTTTTTTTTTTTTATAATTTATCCACACTCAATCAAGGGGTTATGAATACCCTTTTACATGTATTCACATGGTACGGGCGTTGAAAGATAGATAGCGAGAGTGAGAAAGAGATTGGTGTAGTGGTTTGAAACTCAGGTGTTTAGGTTTCACATTAGCTCCAGGGTGGTGTCCAGAATAACTGGGGAGATTTGATGCCGTCATGTATTTTTTGCCTTCGCTTCTGATTCACAGTATTTTTTTTTTCCCGATCCACCTGATGTCATGAGCATATCAATTATCAACAGAGCGATCAATTTCTCCAGCCATATGACAAACCTACTGCCAGTGTTATGCCTTCGCAGTAGTGTTGTCACAAACTTTCGCAATTGATCGGACTGCCTCTTATCATATAATGCTTGCTGACACCAGGGATTGAACTGTGAACCATCAGCTCGACAAACGATGACGCTACCACTACACCATTGCCACCCTTTGTGTAAGGACGTGTGGGAATTATCCCTTAACTTTAAATATCGTGAAAATCTCTTTTAGATTTTAGCGATACGTGCCTCACAATGATTTCGGGACGTCAGTGGCAAAATAATGTCATTACCTTCGCCACATAATTGAAGTGCAACCGTAGCATAAATAGTGGAGGTAGTCTCGGTTCAAAATGGATCATGTACGTATAAGTCCAAAGATTTTTTTTTTATAAAATATCTTAGTTATTTATCCATTTCTCTATTTAATGCTGATTACGATACAAAGATAATAATACTTCTTCACTTCTTTCCAGTTCCTCCAGTGTTTGCTTATATTGCGATATCATCCGCGTATTGGAGAATAATGATTCCATTGAACAGGATTCCTCCGGAGAAAAATGTAGCAAGGTCGTCTAAAAAGATCAATGACAGTAATGGACTAAAAAGACAACCCTGTTCAACATGCATTTTAGATTGATACCAGTTGGGCATTTCATTCTCCAACATGTTGGATGAGACGTTCTGATTAAGAGCATGCATCAGATCATGAGAGGATAAAAGCATGTCCGACTACTGGAGTGTCACCTCTATATGCCCCATCTACAAAAAAGGCGATTCTATGTCTTAAGCCAATTATCGACGCATATCCCTGTTAAAAGTCGCAAGATCTTGCGAACAATGTGCCTTAGGCTATTCTGCATCACATCTATCGGCACGTACTATTGTGGCTTCTGGACTTCGGTGGGGATATTATGTTAAGTAATTGGATGCCATGTGACTAAAGAATCGCCGCCCAGTTAGACCAACAGTTTGGGTATATTGTGCCAAGGCTCGGCAAAAAAATTATCTGTCATGAGATTTTTGCAATCAAGTGTTGAAACATATAGTACGGAGCAGGACTGGAATGTACTAACTTTCATAAGTCAATTCAACTGCTGGGATGCGCAGTCGATATGGACATCATCGGGCATTGCAAGCGAGCCGTTGTAGAGGCGTTCACGGTAATTGAACAAAGGCTAGAAATATTGGTCTGAAGGTCAAATTGAACACAACTAAATGTTTGCTGCCGACAAACAAACCAGCATTCTTCACGGTTTAGGACAAAACGTCACTATTGGCAGCCACAACTTCGAAGTAGTTAAGGAGTAAATACTAATTTTACGAATGACCCGTTCGTGGAGGTCTGGCGAAGAATCAGTCTTGCAAACCGATGCTACTTCGGTTTAGCAAAAAATATTTTCCCGAATATTTGGTCCCATAGAAGATTTGCGAACTCTATGACCTGTGCCAAGATATGGATGTGGTCCGGAAGGCCAACACTCGTCAACTGTAGGAACATTGGCTCGGTTACAGCGAATGGATGACAACGTTCCTGCCAGGAATGCCTTCAAATTCCAGCCCTCATGTTCGAGACGTCAAGAAAGACCCAACCACCCTTATAAAAAACAAGTAATCACGGATGTCAGGATGCTTGGTTTGACGAACTGGAAGCAGTGTACCCGGGAGCAATGGCGATGGAAGGCCGTAGTGTCTCAGGCAGACTCTTCCGATTGGGAGTCCGATTAGTAAATAAATCTGTCAATCGCACTAAGATGACGCACGTAAATGTATAACGTACAAAATTCTTTAAATTTTCTTGTATTCATTATGTATCTGTAATGAGATCCTTGTTAATTAATTAAGTGTTTTCTTTTCAGAACAAAATGGAAGAAAATATATTATCCTAGAATGCATTAATATATTTCACGGATAAACCTATATACATACATATATACATGAGTATATACTTTACAAATCCTAACCATACACACGTCAAGCAAACCTATTGAATTCGCCTATCTACAAAATAGGGTAGGAAATCTTATGAAAGTAAACAGCCTGAAGGCGGGATCAATTCAGCCATAAGGGTGAATTTCGCAATCGGCTGAGGAACCCTGCTGCATTTGTGTGCTCTGTGCTATAAAAATTGCTAGATTTTATTTCGCCTTCCCTTTATAGTTTTCTCGTCCTTTTAAGTAAGGATGAGTAAGCGTGACGAACACAGAAATGCAATCAATGGCCTTTTTTTTTTTGTTTTAGGGTAAGACGGCTTCTCTTTTGTGCGTGTGTAGAAAGTTAAGCGAAAGTAAATATTTTTCACATAACAGGGAGACATATTGTTATATTGCATATTGAGACTGAACCGAAAAACGATAGCACGTCTGCTTAGGGGTAACAAAACCGAAAATATTCTTCAAAAATAGATACCACACTCGATTATACATACATATGTGCATATGAATGTGTGTATGTATTCATGTTTTCTAAAAGAAGGTGTATTGCCACAATCAATTAAAAACCATCGTGAAGTGTACACTGCTACACACATATGTACATACGTATTTCAAGACTTATGTATCTCTGATCACGATGCTTGACTTCTCCGTTACCGACATATACACATACACATTCGATTCTCAGAACCAATTCATTGTCTATTTTATTTTGAACTTTGGAAAGTAAAATACGCGTGCCATGTCAAAAAGAAATCGAAAGCGCCACCAAACAACCCCAATCTCACTCATTTTTTTCCTTTTTCAATGAATAAAAAATTCTGCTGTGATTTGATGTATTTAAATTGTATTTTGTTTTTTTTTTTCATAAGAAATTGTGGAAAATCCCCAGCTGCTGGATTTTTAGAACAACAAAACGTTGCATAAATGTACAAGAATTTTGATTTGTGAAAATGGGATTCAGCATTGGAAGGAGGATTGTATAAATAAATTGTGGCTATGTATGGATGTATGGGTCTACCACCTCTATTTACTTGTGTAGTAGAAATGTGGCACGTTGAGCCTCGGGCTAGAGCAGATTTAATTCTATTCCGAATTTTATACTTTTGATTCGTAAATGGAACGCAAAGGTTTGTTTTAATATTATCATTTATATTGTTTTTTTTATATTTTTTTGTAATGGCATCTGTTTATGGCTAGGAATTTTAATGCCAAGGGTCACAAGATTTGTTTTTCTACAATTTGTTTTGATTCACTTTTATTATTGTATTATTATCGTTTTTTTTTTTTGGTACAGTAATAATATGTGAGCTTTGAAAATCTTAACATTTTTCTAAATCACTCACTACGTAAGTATGTTAAAGCAGACCCACTGCAAATGTCATTGATGACATCATGGGTGGTATACAGAAATATGAGTTCGCGCTGTTTACTCATTTTTCGAAGAACTTTCTTAACATAATATGTAACAAAGAATGACGAAACAATTGGATTTAAGCTTGGATATTGATGTCCTTACTACGTTTTGGTCAGGCGGACAAAAGTTTTGGTTCTTATCATCTATGTATGTGCAATAGTTCATTCTGCCTGGCAGTGATATGGTGGTGGTCTTCGTCTTTAGTTATACAATCCGCAGAAGAAGTTTCTCCTTATTCCTAAGAAGTCCAAATCGATACTCACCATCGTTTTTTTTCGATTTTAAGTCCGCATATGACAGCATACAGAGCCAAGTTTACTTTTGACATCCCTGCCAAACTTGCCCGTCTGTGCAGGATGACAATGAAGAACGTTTGCTGCTCCATCAAGGTCAATAACGACCTAACCGGGTACTTTGATTATCAAAAAAGGATTAAGACAAGGTAATGCGCTGTCACTCCTTTAACATAATACTTAAAAAATTGTGAAAAACTCACAAGCCAGCCGGAGGCACAATCTTTCAAAAGTCTGTGCAACTAGTAGCGTACTCTGACGACATTGACATACAGCGGTGGAAGATAAATAGTACTCATACCTAACTAAGATTTGTAGAAGATTTAAAATAAGAAAAACTCGAGCTTTTACATAATTGGTTTTAAACATACTTTAATTTTGAACGTAATATAATTCTATAACAATTTTTAAGATTGTGCCAAAAGTAAGAGCAAAAAATAAAATACACATCCAAACGTTTAAAAAAGGATGAATGGAAATATAAAAAGCACAAGAGGTACATTATAAAGAAAAAAATTAAGAAAACGTGCTAAAACCGATGAGCAATTTTTATATTACCATTTTTTTTTAAATCAGTATGTAGTAGGGTGACCTTTATTTTCCAAACCTGCAATAAGTCTCTATGGCGAACTTTCAACTCGTTTCTGGCAACGAGTTATTGGGATGGCAAACCATGCTTCTTGAATTTACATATGTCCATAAATTGTCAGAATTTCCAATTTGTTTCTGTTTTAAGGCCTTATCGATGTTATTCCACAGATTGTCAATTGGATTTAGATACGGACTCAGTGTTGGCCATGAAGCCAAACATGTACTGATTTGGCTGTATGTGGGTCATTGCCGTGGACCAATCCCTCAGTTAGAGGCAAGTTTTCGAATGCAAAAGGTTCCATGTGGTTTTGCAATATTTCTTTATACTGATGTTGAGCCATCTTATGGTCACACCATTGCATTATCGCCACCGCCATGTAGCCCTGCTTCGGTAAGGCGATATCACACAAGTCTTGACGATACATTTACGCCATAATCATCTTCAATTTGATGTTTTATTTCTGTTGAGCTTTTGAATGGATCCTTTCGACTTGCGGCTACCATTGCTCTATCCATGACTTTTGTTGCTTTTTTAGCCCGTTTCTTTCTTTCGATGTTTTCAAAAGTATAATGGTCTCTTACGTGTTTTATTGCGTTATAGACCATCTTTTTGGAACAGCCCAAGTCTCTCGCAATCTCAAGAATACGCAAACATGTTGAGCATAGCCTTTTTTACAGGCGAACAATGAATACCCCTTTCCATTATTAATTCTAATACAAAATTACTTATACATATTTGCTTTAGAATAGTAAATAAATTTAAACTTATAAAGAAAAAATGGCCCAAATTTATTTTATTTTGTATTAAGAAACGCAAAATGTGTTATTTATTTTTCCACCCCATTTGGATGGCTTTACAAGTAGAATGACGATTCACTCCTTTGAAGCACTTAAAGGATTAAAAAGAACCGTTATGCTTTCATCTATTTCAGACATACATATGTGCAGACGAAAACAAACGCCGTTAGTTCCAGTTTCATGGAAAATACATGTGATTTAATATGGGGGTATTAGATAGTGTTATTTAGTTTTCCACCACTGTAGGAAACAGTTTACTGTCACTGGTCCATTCGCTGGTATAAAAAAGGAAGTTGTCAAAATGGGCTAAGCTGTAAATGAGGACAAAACCTAGTATATGCTGTCAACAAGAAGGGACCCACAACATAGGGGAATTTGACAGTAAGTCACAGTCGACAGCTATAACTTTGGGGTAGTAAAGGACTTTGTCTACCTTGGTTCTACAACAAATTCTGGAAAAGAAATAAAACAAAGAATAACTCTCGCCATTGGCTTTTCCTTTAGGCTGAGAAGGCAATAATGTAGTAAGGCCCTATCACGAACACCTAAGGAGACTCTATACAAAACCTTAATTATCCTTTCCCGTCCTGCCTTATGGCGCTGAAGCATGGACACTGTCAAAAGGGGATGAAGATATCATTGGTTGTTTGAAGAGAAAAATTCTGCATGAGTTACTCGGTCATTAGAGTTGACGGGCTTTGGACGAGAAGATTCAACGACAAAATATGTATATGTACGAGCTGTACGTGACATCGATTTAGTGAGAAACCTTCGCATTAGTCAGGATGAGACCCAGGTTAATTCAAGCTGTAGTGGCACCTAAGTAAGTAAGTAAGACCGAGAATAAGTGCTGATGTTGTAAACTCTATCTCATTTGTTGAGAATGATCTCATTTTGAAAATTTGATGTGAGTCAGTGCTTGCTTTGATATGCAACATGATGAGAAATCGGTTGCTTACATCGGATCTTGGTCAGCATGGTATTTCCTTTTCTCAGTTCACATACAGCCGTCTAGATGGCAGAATTTCAGCAACATTCTTAAGGCATCGCGTTTATAAAAACAAAAGGTGTCCAGTCGATGACGATTTTCGTCGGATACATAAATACATATGTCTTGAGACACACCGAAGAGGCTTTAAAAAATCATGAAAAAAAAGAGAGAAAAATACATCCACGACTCGGGGTTCCAAGCTGGATTAGGAGAAGATCGTTGGTGAACATAATTTGACTGTATCAAGAGTAATTCAGTAACAATAAAATAAAAATACTTCGCGCAGCAGACTGTAAGTGGTCCAGAGCCTAGCTTCTTGCGACTATTAGTGTTATATTTTTTCACACAAATCGAAGGGACCTACAGTTTAGAGCTATGTATATCCGAAAGGCTTTTTTGGAAGCTTTAGCTTTATTTTATTTAAATTAGCTTGCTGGTTCACAACATATCAAAACACCTTGTAAAGGCCAAATCGGTTGATCCTGCGGACCAGTGTAAATCGCTAAAAACGATAAATTTAGCGACATACTGCAGAACTGTCCCGTGTTGTGTGTGAGGTTGCAACGTCTTGCTGACACCAATTGCTCACTAGTCACTGTAATAGTGTTGCCGACGCAGTCCCTGAAAAAGACGGGCGAATCCCTTTTTTCGGTAAACAGTGACTTTGAGAGGACGTAAAGTTTTTTATGCATTGCGCGGATATTCAGTGCGCTATTTTGGGGTAATTTAGCTTACTGGAGTATCCGCATAGGTAGGTGGAAATTCGCCAAGTCGAACATGATGATTTTCAATGGAATATCATCCTCATCGCTGTTTAGGCTTAGAGGGGCTTGACTGTAATTTACACGCGACTGGTGGTCTTCAGGCGATAGCTGATGTACTGTTTGAGTGGGTACATCTTCAAATGTATCACCTAAATTCACTATAAGAGTTGTCTATTGATGCCTAATTGCATGACACGTTATCTGGTTGATGTTTGAGGGTCCTCTTGGACACCTGCAGCTACAACAGCGTTGTTGAATCGCGTTGACCAGGCGAGGCAAGCGGCTAAATGTCACAGTGTTTGCCGAATTAGTGCCATGCAACGAAGACCATGTCACATTACTTTACCAATATCTATATTCTAGTAGGGATATTCGTTTTGAAGTTATTTCAGAAGCTGCAACTGGCTATAAGCGGCATTTTTAGTAATTAATTTTTCGAATTTGAAAATGGAGGGCAATAGGAACCACAGCCACCAAAGAATAAGAGAAACAAATAATATCTAAGAATTCAAACTGAATTCACAGTTGTTAGGTGGCCCCTAGTCTTATGTCTGTACTAGCTGTAATCTGCTTGCAAACAATATCAGGAGTATTGGCGGAGTGTCTCTGCTCACAGACCTTCTAGCAGAAGCTTGCCAAGCTTAGTGTTGATTAGTCGAATACGTAAAGGATTTCATTTAATGGATCCGAGTTGCAGCCTTCATAGTAAATTCTCTACGAATTGAATTGAGCCAGTATGGATTTAAGTTTTAATTCGGTTTTCTTTCTAGTATATGTAATTCCCAACTTGTTTGCATTATCCGAACGATAGCTCCACCTCGTCTAGATTAGACAGTTTGAATAGATAACTTATGTATATTTTTGGTCAAGAGTAAGTACTTATGCGTGTCATGAATAAAAGGGTGGCAATTCTCTCACAACTGGTCTCAAGAGATTGGAAACATTTAAAAATTTCGTTCGTCTTTTTGAATCTTCTCCAAAAATTTATATTTTATTCCAGTTCCAGCTCATCAACAAGCATTGCGGGACCTCATATCAATTTTTAAGAAGTATTCGTCAGTTACACGCAATCGCGTATTTCTTTTTTCGATTGAATTAATCTTCTCATTAATTAATTTTCCATTAATGTTGTATCGCTTAAATTTTGAAAATATATTAAATTACAAAGAATATCACTAGCACGCGCACACTTCTTAAGTTGAAGTGAACTCTTTCGGAAATTCAAAGTTGACTGCAACTCGAACGCCCTTTGTCTGACTGCACCGACGACTAACGTCACTAATTCATTTTTAATCATTGATCAGCCCAAATCAAATACGAGAAACACTCAAGACTTATTATTTCCAAACCGAGTTGGGAATACTGCTTGGAATTGTGTTCCTTTGTATTTTGTTCACCTTCAGTATGGATTCAACAGCAAGGTCTCCCCCGTAGATGCCTATATGGGAGGTTCAACCAAAGCTCATTAATTCATCCAATGCTCAGTGCTGTTTAGTGCGAGTTGTTAATGGAACTCGGCATCACGTTAACATTTTCCTTAATTACTGTTTGCGTTAAGGGATATGTAAGCAGGTGTATAATTAGACATTCTAAAAGTTTTTGAGTTTTCGATAAAAAGAAGGCCACAATATCACCAAAAACACCCCTAACATCGATATACGAGTAGTATACAAAAAAAAAAAAGGAAAAACAAAATAACTGACACAGATAAGAAGAATACATATCTCAGGTTGACTGCCGCTAATCGCCCTTAGAAGCTCCGACAGTCGACAGTGGCTGTGCACATCTCCAAAGATCTTGGAGGAATAGCTGTGGCCACAAATCCTTGGCACATTTATAATATGTGGCATGTTAGGATCCAAAAGAGGCGGAGTAGCGCAAACCGAGTATAGATGAGTGTAAGGCTTCGCCCAGTCCTGCTCAGAGTCAAAAAGTGGGAGTTGCTATAATTGTTTAATTATAGGCTTTTTATTTTGTTTGCTGGTTTGAATTTGTGTGTCGAGGAGCTCATACCTTATTTCGCCACGTAACATTAGCGAAAGCAGTGCGCGGCGCAGAACTGGGTAGGTAAGCATAAGCGAGGAAATACTTCTAAAGTGATCGCCAGAGGATTTTGTTTGTCTCTTTTTTTTTTTTGTTACTCTTTGCAAAGATACGAATGTGTATGCATAAAGGCGAACGCCAGTACTGAAAAATTCGAAAAATGTTTCATAGGAGACCCTTTGTGATCAACATACTCGTAAAGGAGAATATCTTGGAGGTATTGTGAAGCGTGCACTGGCTGATGCCTCCTTCCTTATCTGCTTCAGGGCAATCATGTATGATCTTTGGTATTCAGTAGATACAGATGAACACATCTCAGCTGGAAGGTGCGTGGAATGTCGCGGTAGTATTGTGTTTTTTGATATATGGCGAATATATTAATTTAGATGTGGTGTGGAAGATTAAAATCCGGTAGAATTTATTTAAATTTTGTTAATGAGAGAGTATATAACAAATGTTATCCGTATTACGCGCCTTGACAACTATTTTCTTATTTTTTAATTTATTGTATTGGGTATAATAGTTTTGAAATATACTAGTTTTTTTTTCAATTCTTAACGATAACTATAAACTTTTTTTTCTAATTTATGTTAGTACGAAGCTGTGCTATGCCTGGCGAGATCATCATTCCTGCAGCTTTTTGGAATATCTCGAAGCCTTCCGATTGATATTGAATTGTCCAACCATCCAACAACCTAGAGTGATCTACAATGCGGAAGAAATCAATTCCAGATATTTTACGGTGACTTTCTCCTTGATTGATATTAAATTCAACTTTAACCAAAAAAAAAAAAAAGAAACATTTATCTTCGCCTGAAATATGAGATACGAGATGACGACGTTTAGCACATCGAAAAAAAAAACAAAAGCCGCCAGCAGTGTTGGAACCATACGTGTAGAACAGTACAGATTCCTTGTTCAGGGTCACATCTGCCTTTTAGCTTTGCCTGTAGGATAGTGGAGATTGGAATCGCTGTTTGTTGCAATAAATTCTATTTTCCTCAGTTTAAACTAGATCTAGTGAGCGCCGTGGCTCAAGTGGTTAGTGCGTTGGATCGCTGAGCGGGAGGTTCGACGAATCTCAGAAAACAAAAAAAAAGCACCTCTCGGGAAGGTCTGACAAACGTTCTATATATGTATCTTAGCCACCCCAGATAATGGATTGCAAGCCTGCTTTGATTAATAGAGCTGTGAACTCACAAAAAATCGTCGTTTTATCTTCTATCTACTAAAGCGAAGAAAGTTTTCTCCCAAAGCATATAGTGTATGTACATGCGTATTTTCGTGCGCCTTTTTTAAATGTTGCCCAGTAAATGACAGGGTGCATTCTTCTAAGAACTTACGGCAAAAGATTACTATAGATAAAGCGAAAAGTTTAAATAATTTCAGGTGCTACAGATGCTACTTTTATTTGCCAGCATAGCTGGGAAACTCCTAATCCGATGTTGTAAGTCGATGTTCTATTGGTCATTAACCCTCTCGCGAGAGAATAATACAAATTTTGAACTTTTTTCGGAAGAAAAAGTATAT
Organism: Blera fallax; assembly: GCA_946965025.1. Taxonomy (NCBI): domain Eukaryota; kingdom Metazoa; phylum Arthropoda; class Insecta; order Diptera; family Syrphidae; genus Blera; species Blera fallax. Next base: position 26,250,637 of record OX337245.1, read on the forward strand.
ATGTATGTACATATGTAAAAGGAATAAAGAGAGGACAACATAATCACGGAACAGTCACGAACCTTACGGTCTATACTAAAATGTAGATGTGGTAAAAAAGCTATGTTCGGAAGACTCATTGGCTTGTTATTCAAATGGACAGTTATGATCAGCCCAGATCCGGGAGCTAATGACATTCAAAAGACTAAATATCCATTTTAAACTGCAAGTGGAAATACAGTAAACGCTCGATATAGTGAACTTCGATATAGTGAACACAGAATATTTTTATACAGGCTATTCTAAATAGTGAACAGAAAAAATTTCGATTTAGTGAACTCATGTTTTTATTTTCTCAGAATCTTTCCGCAAGCAAAAAAGTTTAAACTAATAAGCGCCGTGCAGTCACCAATATATAGATGCAGCCTAAAAGTCTAAATCTACCATTTCTTCTACTCAACGTGTTGTATCTATTGAAGGAGTACCATATACGAAAACCGAGCAGAACAAATGGAATGAAGATCAGATAGTCTCAGATATTGATGAAGTCGAATTAATTAATGTTCAATTAATTGGGAAAGCACTTTAATTGGCAACAAGCAATAAAGTGAATTACACTGACGTTTTAGGCCTTAAAAGGTTGCAGGAAAAGGCTATACTAATTGACCGTAATTCAAAAAGAAGCAAAAGAAAATGATGAACTATTTTAGTACACTTTGAATTGTGTTTATTTATTTTTTTTATTACCTACATTGCATGCATTACGGATGAATTGTGTTTTTTTTCACAATAAATTATTCTTTTTAGTAAATATTGGATTGTTTTTTAGTAACTAGCCAGAAAAGTTTTAATTATATTGTAATTTCGATGTATTGTATGTTAAAACATTCACATTTTGATGAAATTTGCTTCAAGGAGTCCACGCTCGATACAATGAACAATCTCGTTACAGTGAAAAGGGCTGATTTTCATTAGTTCCCTATATCGAGCGTCTACTGTAATGTGAACAGTACGACAGATTCTTTACAGATGAAGAGTCCGCTCAGTGGATAAGTATGTATGTCATCAAAAATCCTATCAGTGTAACGTATTCGGCCTCGGAATTTGATATTGTAATTCCAGCAAAACGAATACAATACCCGATTTCAACTTGCCAATTGGAATCAAAATAAACACAAATTGGTCCACCAGTTCTGGAATAGAGAATCTTTGAAATATGCAGTTGTCCTTTTTAAGTACCTACGAATAGATAAAGCAAATTCCAGTGCTATCGGCTTGGGTCTTGATTGTATTGGGACAAGACGTTAACATTGCAAGCGATATTTGGGCGCCTAAAAGTCGGAATATATAAGAGTCTTCCGATGAGTTCCTGGTACGCTTATTTTTACATCGGTTGTTTTTCTCCATCTTGCGTTGGTTACTTTTCCAGTTTAGTTTATGGTGGCATTGGTAAAGTATGTGGTTTATAATTCAAAGGATTATAGTTTGTAAGTAAATTTTTAATATAATTTGACTGACAAATAGATAGAGTCCCTTTAGCACGACTACGTAAAATCTATCCGCGGTTCGTTTAGATCCCAGATATCAAATGTGCTTTTAAATGATGTTTCGATTTTTAGTAGGATGAACAATCATTTGTATCTATGGTTAAATCATCCACATAGAAAGTTACAAAAGGAACTACATTTTCATTTCTTAATAAAAACACTACCATAGCTTAAATTGACAAAACTATCCTGTCTTAAAATGTTGTCTAGTTTAATATGATGACCAGACCTTAAGACATAAATTGACTTTTTAAGTTTGCAGACCATTTTGATCAGGAATAAATCCTTCGGGAAACTCCATATACATAGATATATTTTTCTGAATCTCCCTACCGAAAAGCGGCTGAGACATCTACATATGTACATATATGATAAAGATCTTAGTCCTGCTCAGTCGCAATAACATAAAATCCTAATTCAACTTATTTCGTCAACCGTAGAGAACCTTTAAAAATAATCTACTCGATACTGTTGAATATGTCCTTTGGCCACGTACATATATAGCGTTCTTGCGTTGGACTGAGATATCTGGTTTAGATTTGGTCTTGAAGATCCACCTACAACCGATAATCTTAGCGTCCCTTGGTAAGTCTATCAGCATCCACGCAGTAAAATTTTGTAACTGTAACTGATCTTTTCTTATTTGAAATCATGGATTGTGTATCGTTTGTGAATTCCATAATCATCATGAATGGTCCTTTTTTAATGTTCGCATCCCTTTACTTGTTAGTTTTTGTAGTCTATAAGATTTGTGAAACATATGTGTATAAAAAACTTGGACAATATACAAAATGAGGTTTGTCTCTCACAGTGTACACTTTCTTGCCGTAATCATTGATATATTTTGTCTAATGTTCTAATTGATACATAAAATTATTTTTCACTTTTTTATAGATTAGCCCCATGACATTTAACATTGACTATTCGATTATTATTTGACTTTTTATTTTTGTGTTTATTTTGGTCGTACCTTCCATTTGCGGTAAGAAACACGCAAAACACGACCTTTAGTTAGTTACTTCCTTTTGTCAATGTTAAGTAGAACTTTGTTCATATGTATTTCGCATTGTACTTTGGGTTCATAAATCAATTTTGTTTTATCATCGGTTTTTGGAACATTTTTATAAGTTATATATAAATAAAGTAATAACCCCACCCGTCTAGATAGACGTAGATTTTAAATATAAGCCTATTGGAAACTGAAGAATTTCCTGCTCACAATTTTACTAGAAACTACAAACATTTGCCTTCGTGATTAAAAAAAAAATTTTAATTTTAAAAAGCAATCGCATATGAGCCTTACTTCTTACTCAGAATGCTGCAATCAACGACAACTTTTCATTTGAGAAGTTTTCCAGAAATATTATTTCTTTAAAATAAAGGGTAAGTCATATAGATGCATTTCAAGGTACAATTTTTCTTCAACATTTCTGCATGTTTTCAATTTGTTTAATAAAATTTTGTGATTAACTGTTTTGAAAGCCCAGTTAGAAAGTAAGTATTGTGTTTCCAAAAACAACTGAAAAAAAAATGTTACTCTTAAAGTTGAATCCAATAAAACTTGAATAAAACAACAAATGTGTGTTTTAATTATATATTAAATTACATGTAGTACTTACAGACATGCATACATATGTATGTATGTACTTATGTATGTAAAAATACCGGAGGAAAAATGGAGGAGAACGAGGAAAACCCCTTTCAGAGGGGTTCAAAAATGCTGAGGTCACCAGTTGGCCAAGTAGCAACAGTACAAGGAAGCACGGAACGACGCGAGTCACCCTCAGTAAGAAACGTGACGGTCGAACCATCCGCCCAGCAGTCTGATTTCCACAAGCTAGGTGAGCAAATAAGGGGGCTAGCAGAAATGCTGGAAGACGGAAAACGACGCACGATCCACCAAGCGATGCGAGACGCCATTGAAAGGATCAGAGCTCTCTACGAGCTCTCGGCGATCCAGCTACACGATGAGAAAGCGAAGGCGGTGATTCGTCAAAATAACTCCTCACAAACCTCGCCCTGGCTAAAATCAACACTAGAACCTAAGAGAAGGCAGGTTGCAGACAGCGAACCCCCGGAGCCAAAGCGGAAGCAGAAACACCCATCAAACGGTGTTGCCGTCAGCGAACCCCCGGAGGTAAAGCGGAAGGAGATACATCCATTAAATGGTGCTACAGGCAACAAACGCCCGGAATCAAAGCGGAAGCAGAAGCATGCATCTTTGGCAAACACCAAGCAGGATGATATGACAGCCGGCAGTGTCGAGACTCCAATAGCCACAGATAAGCGGGCAAAAGCAACGACAAGCAAACAACAGGCGACAGAAAAAGACGAATGGTTAAATGTCACCAAGAAGAAGAAGACCGTAAAAAAAAGGCAGCAAGAGACCGCAAAAACTAAACCGGACGCTATCGTCATCAAAGCAACAGGGGCTCTTTCCTACGCGGATATACTACGTAAAGTAAAGGCAGACCCCAAACTGGAAGCAGTTGGAAAGGCGGTCTCTAGAATCAGGAGGACACAGAAGGGAGACCTCCTAATACAACTCAAGGAGACGGGAACGAAGACCACCGAGTTTAAAGGCGTTATCAGCAAAGCCTTATCGGATCAAGCAAGTGTAAGGACACTCACGCACCGTACTACACTAGAGGTCAAAGACATCGATGAAGTCACTACAATGGATGACATAATCGATGCCATAAACCTCCAGTTTGGAGTGAAAGCTTCACCAGCGGACTTTTTATCCCTGCGAAAGGCGTACGGAGGAACACAAACAGCAACAATCTGCCTTCCCGCGGAAGACGTAAGAAAGCTGATAGAAACCGGAAGAATTAAAATCGGCTGGGTTAACTGTCGCATCCGCGAACGGATTCTCCTAAAAAAATGCTTCAAATGCCTAGAGTTTGGTCATCTAGCCGGGCAATGTAAAAACGAAGAGGACCGCTCGAAGCTATGTCGAAAATGTGGAACAGAAGGCCACATTGCAAAGATTTGTGAAAAGGAGCCATCATGCATGTTCTGTAGAAAGGATCACCCAGAAAATGCAAAACATGTGGCCGGTAGCAGCAAATGCCCGGTCTTCAGGAGAGCCATCAGCACTAAATCACCATGAAGATAATACAGATTAATCTGAATCATTGTAAGATAGCCCAGGACCTCCTGACACAAACGGCTAAGAATGAGGGAGCGGACATCATATTGATTAGCGAACCTTATAAAAATCTCGACGGTAACATTTGGATTGGCGACAAAACCAAACAAGCTGCAATATGGATATGTGGAAGGCATGCCTTCCAAGAAACTAATGAACAGGCGGATGGCTTTGTACGGGCAAAAATAAATGGTATTAACTTCTACAGCTGTTATGCTCGACCCAGCTGGACGACGACTGAATACCAGACAATGCTAGATAACCTAATGACCGACGCACGCGGTAGAACCCCAGTGGTAATAGGTGGTGACTTCAACGCATGGGCAACGGAGTGGGGTAGCAGGCTCACCAATGCCAGAGGGCGTATTCTACTGGAAACCTTTGCGCCACTGGAAATAGTGCTCGCAAACAAGGGGCGCGCAAACACATATCGGAAAGCAGGTATGGGGTCAATCATTGATATAACCTTTGTGAGCAACTCTCTTCTGCGCAACACCAAATGGCGACTCAGCGAGGAATACACACATAGCGACCACCAGGCGATATTGATCGATATTAAGAAAGCTCAACCAACCTTCCAACGCCCTAAATTAACAGGTCCAAAATGGAAGGTGAAACTCTTCGACAAAGACACTTTCGAAGAAATGATGAACACCGATACCGTAACTCTCAGCGGAACAGCGGAGGTTCTCTCGTCCCAACTCACCCGCACTATCACAACAGCGTGCGATGCAGCAATGCCCAGAAGAACAGTTAGTAGAAAAGGGGCACCATGCTACTGGTGGAACGAGGAGATAAAAACACTCAGGGCAAGATGTTTACAAGCCCGACGCAGAGTCCAACGATCGAGGGGAAGAGTTGACTTTCAGGAGCGTCTAGACACATTCAAACGGGCGAGACGCGACTTGAAAATGGCGATCAAAGAGAGCAAAACAATATGTTTTAAACGACTCTGTAACGAAGCAGACATAAACCCTTGGGGTATGGCGTACAGAATGGTGATGACAAAGATGAAAGGTCATAGGTCCCCACAAATAACTTGCCCAATTATGTTGAGATCAATAATAGAGCACCTATTCCCCCATCGACCATCTACTCTGTGTGATATAATCAGAGACACCAACGCAGAGCACATCCCTGCTATTACACAGGAGGAGCTGCACGATGCATGCAGGAAGATAGGAAGCAACAAAACGCCTGGACCGGATGGCATCCCCAATATGGCAGTGAAAGTGGCTGTTCAAAAGAGGCCGGACATTTTTATACCCACAATGCAAAAGTGTATGGAGGAAGGAGTTTTTCCTGAGCCATGGAAGCTCCAACACTTGGTACTGCTACCAAAAGGAAACAAGCCACCTGGAGAACCATCGTCATATCGCCCAATATGTCTACTCGACACTTTGGGAAAAATACTTGAACGAATAATATACAACCGACTGCTCGTGGTAGCAGAAGAGAAAGGAGCACTGTCAGACCACCAGTTCGGATTCAGAAAATCGCGGTCTACCGTTGACGCTATAAAAGCAGTAGTCGACACTGCAGCTGAAGCGATCCAAGGAGAAAGATGGCGAGGTGGGACAAAAAAATACTGTGCAGTAGTGACTCTGGACATAAAAAACGCCTTTAACTCGGCAAATTGGTCGTTTATAAGGAGATCGCTAGCCAGAATGGATACTCCATACTATCTGCTAAGGATAGTTACAAACTACTTTATCAACAGGAAGTTGAGGTACCAAACCGACGAGGGGGTAAAGTACTACAACGTCACGGCAGGTGTCCCGCAAGGATCGGTATTAGGCCCCCTCCTATGGAATATCATGTACGACGGAGTGTTGCGACTACCACTACCACAAGGAGTTAAGATAATCGGGTTGCTGACGACATCGCCGTAGTCACCGTGGCTAAACATATCCACGAAATAGAATCAGCAACAAACGAAGCAATCGAAAAAATTGAAGACTGGTTAGGTACCGCCGGCTTAGAATTAGCCGGCCACAAAACTGAGGCTGTTCTTATTACAAGCCGCAAAGCTGTTGAATATGCGAATATTCGAGTCGGAAATCAGACTATAAGATCCAAGGAAGCACTAAAATATTTAGGCGTAATGCTCGACAACAGATTAAGGTTCAAAACACACGTGGAATACTCGAGCAAGAAGGCTTCACTACTACAGGCAGCCCTTTCTCGAATACTGCCAAACATCGGTGGCCCGGGATATGCCAGACGGATTCTACTATCCAGAGTGGTTAGCTCGGTTCTCTTATATGCTGCCCCAGTTTGGGCGGCGGCATTAGCGACGACAGAAACACGGAGAAAACTGTCGTCAACATACAGGCTATGCGCGATAAGAACAATCAGCGGTTTCCGAACAATATCGGACGAAGCAGCCTGTGTCATAGCCGGAATGATCCCCATCGACATTCTCGCAAATGAGATGGTAAGGATCAACGAAAGGAGAATCTCGAGTCATCAAGAAGCAGGTACTGTCAGGAGAATAAAGGAGGAGGAGAAGGCAAGGTCACTAGCTATGTGGCAAGCCAGGTGGGATAGCAGCACAAAAGGCAGATGGACCTATAAACTGATTCCCACCATCGAAGTCTGGACCAAGCGAGTGTATGGGGACTGCAACTACCACCTCACGCAGTTTCTTTCGGGTCACGGCGGCTATCGCAAGTACCTACACAGATTCGGACATGATAGCTCACCTCTCTGTCCACACTGTCCAGAGCAAGAAGAAGACACAGAGCACGCAATATTCCACTGCAGTCGATTTACAGAATGGAGAAACAATCTGCCAAGTCCACCATTCCTTATAGACCAAATGCTGCGGTCAGAGGAGAATTGGCTGGAAATCTGTACACTCATAACGAATGTACAAAAAGAGCTCCGAATAATTGAGAGAGCAAGGAGAGCAGAACCCGCAACACAAGAAGTATAGCATGAATTGCTAACCAGCCCCGCGAAGTAATACCTAACGGCAGTCCCGCGGGGAGAGTGGTAGAAGTGTGCAGGGTGTGGATTAGTACGTAGGCGCACTCCTGGCATCGACTACTCGGGTTTGCGAATCGTGCATGCTAGCAGCCCGGGCTACTAGTATCTTTGGAAGATTACCACATCCTTTGGCGCAACCAAAAAAAAAAAAAAAAAAACTTATGTAGAGTCTTGTCAATCAGAATAGAATTTGAATACTAAAGATTGGGCTATCTATTAGCTTCTATTTTAAGAGCATATTATCAATGGCAACACTAAAGCTTTTGAAATATTGACAGAGAGTGTCGGTTGTAAAAAAATAGATCGTTTCACGCTTGAAAAACGTCGAGAAATATATAAAATTATTTCAAAAGTGAGTGCTGTGTTGTAGGAACTGTTACAAAGAATTTTCCTCTCGACACGACCAAGGTCATCTTCATCTGATTTCGACAGTGTTCATGCTTCAGCGAAATAAAGAAGGACTGGTATGACTAAGGTCTTGTATAGAGTTTCATAAGTTGCTCGGAGAAGGGCCTTACTATTCAATTGCCTTCTCTGCTCAAAGAAACAGCGATTGGCAAGTTATTCCTCATTTGATTTCTGCTGAGATGTTGCTGGCAGAGTTCCTAAGAAGCAGAGCTAAGGTAGGCAAAGTCTCTTGCTACCTCAAAGTTATAGCTGTTGACTGTGACATTCCGTCCAATTCATCGATGTTGTGTGTCCCTTCTTGATGACAGCATATATGTACATACATATGTATGCACATGGTTTTGTTCTTATTTACAGCTAAACCATTTTCGGCAGCTATAAGGAAAGTACAGACATTTATTACTATTATTAACTGATATGCGTAAAATACAGTAGACGCTCGATATAGTGAACTAATAAAAACCGAGCCTGTTCACTGGAACGAGATTGTTCACTGTAACGAGCGTGGACTCCTTGAAGCAAATTTCATCAATATGTGTATGTTTTTAGATGCAATACATCGAAATTAAAATATAATTACAATTTTTCTTTGCAATTACTAAAAAACAAGCCAATATCATTAAACAGAATAATTTATTTTTAACAAAAGCAACTCATCTTTAAAAATATCGTAAAACGTAACAAAAATAATACATTCCATGTACTTAAAAAAGAAAAAAATCATCAAACTTAAGCTGTGCTAAAATAGTCAGTCATCTTCGTTTGCGTTTTCTTTGAATTTATGTCAATTAGTATCGCCTTTTCTTGTAACCTTTTAAGGACCAAAACATCCGTGTAATCTACTTTATTGCTAGTTGCCCTAGTGTTTTCTCAAATAATTGAACAGCATTTCTAAAAGACACTGAACAAATCGGATGATCTACATATGTATGGTTGTTGCAAAAGGCAGTTTGCATTTGTACTACAAACAACCCCAAACTGCGTGATATATAATCGTGCAAGATACTCTCACAAAACGGTAAATTTGGACGATTGTATATGGGCATGCATACATATCTGTGAACATATATACCTACTTCTCAGCGGTCCTAACTGACGACTCCATGGCACTAATAAGTTTTAACTGTTTTTTGCATGCTGTGAGGTTCGAAGAAAATAAAAAAAACATAAGTTCACTGTAGAGAGATTTTTTTTGTTCACTATTTAGAATAGCCTGTATAAAATATTGCGTGTTCACTATATTGGATTGTTCACTATATCGATGTTCACTATATCGAGCGTCCACTGTTCTATCAAAATAGAATGATATTCATGATTTCGCAGTCCCAAATAAGAACTGTCTAAAGGTTCATTCAAAAACGGGGTCGACCTTTAAAATTAAATAGAAAGAACTGTAGCTAGTTAGTTTAAGTTATATAGACTTTTTATTAACTTCATAATTTTTTTTACAAACAGAGTATACTTAGTCGTTTATGGTGTGGCTAATTGCCACAGATTGCTAATTTTGCTTCCGCGAAGGATGGGGCTGCATATTGCGGTAACGGAGAAAACTGTGTAGGGTTGAGTAATTTTTTTTAGATACTTCCTTAAATACCAAAAGAGTTAAGAACTGCTATCTTTTGCTGAATAAATTGTTTCGCTTTTTTCTATACAAACGCGTTTGAAATATTTGTTTGCTTTTGCATGGACTTCCTTGGAACAATAAGTATTTTGCTTTCTTAGGCGCCTTAATAGCGTAAATGTTTTTTTTCCCGCCTTTAGATAATTTCAGTTACAACGTCGATGTGAGGTGCTGTAATAAAAAAAAAACAGTAGGCCAAAATCTTTATTGTGGAGAAAAAAATGCATTCAATGTCATTATGTATAAAAAAAAATATTTTCAACGGCTTCGTTGGCAGGAGATGATTCGGCAGACCTAATTTTGTATGTGGCTGGCTCTTCCACATAAATTCAGTTAAATCAGCAATGGCTCATTCGCGACAAGGCCGTGAATTATTGCTAACTTATTGTCGAATCTGGGTTGATATCAATAAACAACAAGTCCACAAAAACTCACCGTTTGGAGTCGGCCATTTGTCTTGATATGGTACAATGGTACAATGGTACAGATATAGACAACTTAAGGTTCCAACAAGATGGTGCAAAAATGACGTTATTTTAGAAAATATTAATATTGACGCCGGCTTTAATGAGTCAAAGGTGAACAGCATAGTGATGCGACTAAGCCTGGCTAACATATTCGAGGATGGGTCTAACGAAGGTAATATAAATTGATTTGGTGACTAAGGGGCTCGAATACTCCTTAAACCAAAGCCATGTGCAGAATTGGCTACACTTATGTGAAAGGAAGTTAAGTTCCCTATTGTAGGGAAAACCTCAGTCATGCCAAGATGAAACTGATGGGACAAGCTCTTTGCAGAGAAAGTAGTTCCTATTGAGTGGTGGAAGGTGTTTACGGCCGTAGGTGATGGATTTTGCTAACATAAAGTTAGAGATAATTTTTCTGGCACCGAAAAGAAAATCAGTTTATGTCTTTTTGAAGAGGGCGAGAATCGATGGGAGAAGGTATGTGCATATGTACATGTGTACCTAAAGATCTTTATATCATCGGCATAGACAGAGAGATATGAGTCTTTGACAATGTATTCGACAACGTTCGTGGTCAGGACGAAAATTAGAGGACCAACATAACTGCCCTCAGGGGGGGCTTTAATGGGATAGAGAAGGACAATCTAAATATAACCTCGTTGCCATCTTCACATGCACGAAGTGTCTGAGAAACTATATTTGTTAAGTTGGTGATTGTCTTTCTACATTTAAGGAATCCGTATTGGTTAGAAAGTAAAAATTTGCAATTGAGTCGTACATTATGCTTTCAAAGAGGTCAAGTTTGCATGATAGTTTAGCGATAGGTCGCTGGTTTTGTTTTTCGTTTTAAGTGCCTTTCTTCTGAATGAGGATGATAAATGAGTTTCTAAAGTAGGGGGAAAGATCCTTGCGGAATGAACATAAGAAAAAGAAGTCAAAGGTCAATGGTGGCACACATTTTTTTTTTGTGTAACAGTTTTGTGAATCAGAATCTTCTGTACAACAAATGTTACACGCTAATTTATTTTGTTACAGATTGTCACAGTGGGAGACTTGCATACATATGAACTTATATATAAGTCAGAAATCTAGGGGGAGTAAGAATATTGAAAGCAAGGCATCAAATTACAGATCGAAAACATCTTGACTTTGACGTAAGACAGGTGATGGAAAGTATGAATATGTATGAATATACTAAGGTTTGTACTGATGATTATTATTCATTAATGCTATAGGATTCAGGAAGGTGCATATAATTTAACTGAACTACTGAGTCCAAACTGAGTTTACTCTCGTGAAACTTTGTGAACCAGAGTCGAGTTTTCATCGATCGCTCCGAAACTACGAGTATTAAGGGATACTGTGGAAAGTACTCAAGTATACGTCATTCATGTGGAGGCTTATGATACAATAAGGGTTTTTTTATATGGAATAGGAAGAAAGATCAGAATATAAATATGCGTATGTCTGTTATGATAGTCAGGATACACTGACGGTCTTGCTCAGCTCTTTAATAACTTTAAAAATGGTTCGGAAATATTCTGTCGCCAAGTTTGCGGGAAATAAGATATCCGATAATGTTTACGCTCAGAGGCTTATCTCTCCCGATCTGAACCTGTGTTGGGTCATCGTATGAGCTCGATAAATGCTTCTTTTGACGCATACCTTTCCTTTGACTATATTCGTTTATAGCAGGACTAAGGAAATGCTTCCGGACGTTTGTAAGAAATTTGCAGCTTTCATTTTTCGTCAGTTGAGCAGGCCATAACAGCAATGTTTACGAACTACAAGAAACGATTCGAGACTTTCTTTCTATAGCAAACAAAGGTAGCAAAGCACCTAGGAACTGTTAAGTGGATGATAAACCATGTGGGGAATCGGAACGAATAACCACAAAACGCCAATACAAGTTGATCGTTGTAATGTTTAAGCAGAACCTTACAAACAATCGCTGCACGCGTAAGACCAGTCGTAAGTGTTGGTAAATTAAACGTGTTTGGACAGAAAAGGTTTTCTTAAAAGTATTGTGGACATATTGTCGAGACTTGGTACCTTGAACAGTCACTGTCCGTCAATCCAGCCAAGATTGATATGATGCTATCCGCTATGAGGACTCCTGTCAGATGGCCATCCTTCTTGGGCACCCATTTACTACTTTCGACCTTAAGAGTATATTCTAACAGTACTCTAAGTTTGCTTTCAAAGAACATATTCAGACTGAGATCACCTGAGGGTCACCAGCATTCTCTGGCAGTGCCGTAGAATGTTCAGAAGGACCTGGTGTTCTAAGATCCTCCAATGGATAAATACTAGTTAAGTCAGGCCGTATCTTGTGCAAAGTACTGTTTCATGGTGGTCAAAGGAGAAATTCTTCAAACATGAGCTCGGTAAAATTCAGCACTTTGCTGGTATCCATATAACTGGTGCGAGAAGAGGAAGCTGGAAGCTGTTCTGAGCCCTCCTTCCTTGCATACCTTTTATCTTGTACATGGCCAGGTAAGCAGTATTCCGCATTGGAACGCTGCTATTCTCGATCGGAGCGGCTGCTCCAGCCACGTTTTCTACTCTCCCATGTTGAGTCAGTCTCCTCGAGGCAAGCGGGTTAACACCGCAGTGGTAACCCAGTTGGTGGCACGTGACTAAGGAACGAGTAAAACCTTTCTTTGACAACCGGTTACCGCTTTTTAATGAACAGACTGTAAATATTCTCGGCTTTAGTGGATAGGCGTCGATTTCACGGAACACTTTCACCGCAATCGACCTCCCATTACTCGTACTGAGCTGCAGATTTTTGGTGGAGAGATGGTGAATGCTGACACCATAAGCTCCTCATTACTGAGGCGCCCTTTCAGGACTTGTATTGAGTGGAGTCTCTGTTTTCGACAATCTTAAGTTTTCTGCAAGTCGAAACAGAAAACAGAAAACCTTGTACAGATGTTAACAGCTCTGCTGGAAAAATACATCTGTAAAAAAAATGTTTGCTCATATGGAGAAGAAGCCAATTCCAACTAATCATGTACAAAGCAAAAGAAGCAAATATACTCGTATTCAGCTTTTGTTTCCTATCCTTTTCATAAATCCATGTTTACACATCAGCTTCTGATGAGCACTCTTGTTGAAATTATAAGTGCAATGAGTTACAATTAATTTGAAGCACCCTGCTTCAAACAATCGTGTTCTTTCCCCTAGTTTTGAGCAGGGCATCAGCGTCAGCCCTGCCACGTTTGAAACTCTTTCACTCCGATGTTTTCATTGCAACGTATTATCCGTGTGCAAAGTAAACATTCTTGTATACCATCGCGGAAGGGAGAAAGGAGTAAACCGTGAATTGTATTTAACTCGAAGCCATCTGAAAATGCAACCACCTTATATGTTAAGGAAAAGGGTCATTAGGGGATGGTCTGGCTTCGGTATTAGCTAATCCTCCAAACGGACCATTCGATTAAATTGAAATTCTGCTTTTTAATGTTGAGAAGGTTTTTAAATCCCTTGTAGTATGCTGTCATGGTTTTCGCATAGCAGATGAATTAATCTTCTTAACATATTTGGATCGACTACGAACGACTTAAGTTCGTAGTTTTCCATCATCCAAATGATCGATTTTAATTCCTCTTATTGCGGTAAATGAATGAATTTTCCAACTTCAAAATTACAGTTGAATATACGAGTAAGTATTTGGTACTAAAAAAGAAAGTTCTCACCATTGCACAACACTACTGGCAGAGGACTGAGCATTCATAAAAATGCACCCCTAACACTGCGCTTCTCGTAGATACTCGTATCCGTAGATTTGATCCCACATTGAATGAAAACGTTGAAAAGAGCACTTGCTCAATAAATTTGTTAACCAGATTAGGACTATAATCCTGTTTGGGTAATAAATGGTAGATTTTCGGTTTCATATGTACTTCAGATTCTCATATGTTCCCATATCGAAAGGCCAATTCAGGCGTATGATCCTTTCGCACAATATATGCGTAATTGATAAGCTGCGGACAGGTCTTCAATTGACCTGTCAATTTGCTATGCAGACTTATTTTTTGTGTATATTTGGCATTATACATCTGTTGAATTTCTTGCGTATACCAGAAGGAAGGACATTGCAACAAAATGTAGCAGAACGGTTTATATTGCTACTGTGGAACGAATTATTTGTAAGGAAACCTCACAGATTATTTCATAACTGTGTGGAAAGGGGATACTAGGGCTAATTATCACTGTGTGAAAGCAGATAATGGGGCATAGTGCTCAAAAAATATTTTGCTCGAAATGTACCCCATCAGCAGCTAGTGTAAGCAAAAGCTATCCGCGTGCTTGTGTGAAGGACACGTCCCATCAGATGTCAAACAATCTTTTGAAAACTATGTTCGGGAACCGAATTATCAGTTATCTTGGAGAGCGGGTGGAAGCCGTTGTTACTTCAATGATCCGCACACAACTGACGCAATTAAGGAAAACATCCATGGAGCTATTTGCGTAATAGAGCCACAAACAATCGACAATGTACTGCACAATAAGGTTGACTAAATGGGTTACTCTCAAGGCAGCCGTGGCAGCCATTTGAATAAAGTTTTTTTCAAAAATAATCGGAAAGTGTACCCACTTCAGCAAAGTTGCAATCATTAAAAATACATATTTACAATTGCAGTCTAAATAGTAGTTAAAACAAAAACAAGCAGATGGCCACTCGTTGCAGTTTTGAAAAAAATTTACGTACATTATTTTGAGACTTCAAATTTCCCATGAGAAAAAAATCATAGGTTTCGACGACTTTATAGCGATAATGGTAGAGGCTAAAGCTAATTGCAAACGATACTGTCGTATCTTTCAAGGAATGGCTAGAATCAAGGAGGAATTTACAGAACACAAGACGGATGCAGTGCTCATTAGTAACCGTCAAGTAAGAGAGAGTTTTAAAGTGACGATTTAAAGTTAGATACTACACTCCTTCATCGCTTTAAACTATTCGATTCGGCAGAATGTCCTGCATGCCCTGGTTGGTATGAAGACTCGGAACATGCCGAGTTTACCTGCTTTCGGTTCACTGAAGATAAGATAGTGTATAAGTAATAGCGAAGATGCTAAAATCGGAGAGCAAATGGAATAAGGTAAGCACATTATTAATCCGCATACAAATAGAATTCAAACTGGAGGAAAGCGAAAGAAGCACATAATAGACAAGAATGGCCGTGTAGTAAAGGAAAATCCGCCCTGCGATACGTGGTGAGAGCCCTGCGGGCTGAGGATCTAAGCTAGCGGATATTAGCTTCAAGAAAAAAGTTTGTGGGTAGACGAGGTGGAAGTGTGATCCACAACGCAACAGTCAGGTCAATGCAGACCCATTGCGATACCCATAAGAATGATTTATCTGAATCTTGCTCCCAGTCCCGCCGTAGGTGTAGTCTTCATGCCATTTAGAAGTACTAACCCATACCAGTGAGGAAATTAGTTCTCCTAGAGGGGTTACCTTTGGATGCGTATACTTCTAACTTCTTACCTTCCACTTTAGTTATTATATGTCTTCTTTGCAGTATTTCCACAGTCCATTTAAGCAGCGTTTTAGGTTTTTAAATGCTCCTCGTACCTTCAATGCTGCTAAAGTGTTGTTTTGTCCTTTGATAATTTCTTGATTAAGCCGACAGTTTTTACAATTTTTTCGTTTTATGTAACCATGCCGATGGTAGGATATATCAATTGCACATGAGGTGATCGAAAGTCCATTGCGGTAGTATGATTTGCTTTACCAGCCTTGGGTATGAATACCATCTTGACCTCTCTTCATATACGTGGAATATATGTATCTTCGTATGATGCAGAAATGAATGCATATGTATGTATGTATGTACATATGTATGTATACTTCATAGAATAAATCGTTTTAAAGATTAAGATAAAATGCATAGAAAAAAAGTGGACAAAAGAAGAAGTAACATCCTGACAAAATACTAAGATCTGCACTAATTTATACTCAGGACAGCTTAGCCAAAAATCCACAAAGTCCCTTTTCTCTCTACCAGCTCTTTTATATGAAGGTACTCGTAATATTGAATATTGGTGAACTACTACCATCTCTACTCCCATCTACATTATGTATCTACGAACAAGCAGATGGCATATATATGTATATACACATATGCATGCATATAATATACTCAATTTACATGCATCATGCAGATAGGATTTAGTAATTTCATTATAACTGGTAGAAGCTAAAATATTGCAATCCATTTGCGTATCCTGGCAAACTCAAAACCAGAATCCATAACATAATAAATGGTATGCGTTTGACTTACCACAATAAGATCTGCACTAACGCCCGGGGCAACAATATCTCGTTGATACAATCATACGCAGAGCACACGCAGGATGTACACGGATTAAGGATGGCCATGTGCTTGCTTCCCTGCAACCATTCAATGCTTCTCGAAGAGTGCCTCGTATCGGAGAATAAACGTGCTACACAGAGTGATTCGGGGTAACAAACTTATTTACAGATAACCTTTTGCCCGATTTAAGCATCCGGCAGTTGGAGCTTTAACGGTCGGCAAATGCAATGAATTTATTGCATCCCGTAAGGTTGCAAACTAATGTACCACCTGTCGGAGAGAGGTTTTAAAACTAAACAACACTCGGACAAATTGCTACGGATACGTACATATTATGAATGTGAATGTATAAAAATCCGTGCAACACACCGGAAATGTAGCGGGTAACCAGAACTAAATTGAAAATTACACGCCCGCTTAGGCACCCCTTAGACATACTCGTTCGTATACCCATTTTTTATTCATACATAAATTAATTTCCTTCGTTGCGGTAAGGGTGTTTGTGGAACGAACATGAGCAGCTATTTAGACATCATTGACACTGGTACAAAGAGCAGGAGGAACAAACAAAAAGAAGTAGTGTCATGCCTGACAATTTTAAAGAATGAGGAATTTTCGAGTGTATGTTTGTTTACCACGGCACGGCGCCACCCTCTTTCCGAATATACTGAACATGTGGCAACAGCTCATTTCGTATTTGGAATCCTTGAAATTCTGAATAAGGGATATATGCTCCCTGCAGTTATGTGTTAATTACATAGCCGTTCTTGTTAAAAAACTGAATAAGGTGTGAATCCACGATATCGAAAACAGAATGGACTACGCCTGAGGATCCTTGACAAATCAAGGAGGAGGTGACAAACAACCATAATTGCGGGTTCGATTCAGTCAATTCACTATACATAGTATGGTCAGACTTTTTTATGGAAATCTTGGATGCACGCATATGGTAGTGTGAAATTATGGAAATGTGCTATGTGACGCGACATGCTTTATTATATTTAAATCTGCATTGTAAGATTAACGTTTTTAAGTGCGTTAGTTTAACATGTTTTTGGAATCCAAGGACTCTCTTTGTGGCGCGGTGGCTCAATGTTTTATGAGCAACCAAGTCCCAGAAGCACTCAGACTCTATACGGTCCACTGTACTCTTAATCAGTAACTCCTTTTTCGGTGTAGTAGCTGGAGAAACCCAGATTTTATTCGTTCCTCTGTTATGCTTGGTGGCTGTGATTGTTGTTCCCCTAGCGGGGTTTGAACTCCCACCGGCCAAGTCACAAGCAAACACACTACCTACTACTCTGTCGCCACCCTTTGTAAGGGCTCCTATTTTCTCAATTTGGCCTTATGACTGTAAGGTGAAATCTTCTGAAGATACTAAAGAACCTTCCTCTGGTATGGGTTAGTACTACGAAGTCTATCCGCCCTGCGGATCTATAACTCAGATTTAACGTCGTCAAACCCGTAGCACATGCAAATTACGTGATTGGTAAGAACACATACCTTCTGACCCTAATTGAGAAATTGGAAGGGGTGCTGAATACCCTGGACTCCAAGTCAAAGAAATGTTTCATAGCGGTATACCCCCAGAAAACCGAGCTCGTATTATTTTACAATAAAAAAAAAATACTAGAGTTTACACCAACTTAAATAGAAGCTACTCCCCTTGAGATCTTGGACAGTGCCAGATATGTAGGCCTAGTGCTTGATAAAAAACAGATTTAGAGAGTCAACATAAATGAATGAATCAGAAAAGTCACTATTGCCTTCTATGCATGCAGTGGAATATTTGGGAAAACCAGGAAGACCAACAACTTAACGGCTATGAAGAAGATATAGAGACTAGCGAGCATTGACTCCACCAGTGCAAGCAACGAAAACAACGCCAACAGTGGGACTGAAAGCAATCCTTAAATTTGCGCTGGATATCTTTGTACAGGCCTCAGCAGAAATTATTCCCCTAGGAATGAACCAATCGGACACCTGGAGATCCTGATACCGAAGAAATATCTAGTCAATCTACTACAGACTACACACCATATCTAGATTTCACTAGACTTTTTCAAGCACCTTCCCGAGCAGGGAATAATGGAAATACGGACAGTTACCTAACACGCAATTCATCTCTTTCTACTTGGATGGATTGGAACCAATTTAATTCAAATAGATATATTATGTACATCCCGCCTTTCACACTGAAGCTCAAAGGTTCAAAGCCCTATGGGAGGATAGATGGTTCTCCATATGCACTTGTGCAAACAGAAAAGGAATTTGCCCTTACTCTGACTAAACAAGGACCAACACACTTAAGCGAAAGAAAGGAAATCCCTTTCTATTCTGGTAGGAGTCACGACGTTGAATAATATTACGATATGAAAAATCTACGGCTAATAAAAAAAGAATTATGTTAAAAGATGCGGAAGTAAAAAAATTAGCAACGATACAACCCACTTTCTCTGTCACTATCCACGTCTCATCCACCGTAGATACAAACATATGTACATACGTAGATAAGGCCGACACTTTTTAGAGGACCTAGAAGAAATATTCAGTAGGCTAGACAAAGACATCTTGAGCTACATCAAATCAACTGGATGATTTGCAAGTTCATTACAACCAAAAAGTTGAACCATACCTTTCGAACAAGGTTCACCAATGAGCAAGAGACACTAATCAAACCTATACTGAAATGAAATCAAATTATATACTACTACACAAACAAAGAGGTGTCATCCCTTTACAAAATCCTTCATTGCAATTCTAGGAATAGACATAGATTTCGTTGCACTAAGTGTGAAGAAGCTCTTACTGTCCAATTACTGAACTCTGTAATTTTATACTTACTTACTTAGGTGGCGCTACAGTTCGGGGTGAACCTGGGCCTCAACCAACAAGCCTCTTCAGTTAGCCCGGTCCTTAGCTAACTGCCTCCAGTTGGTTAAGGTCCCCTTCAGCGCGCCACCTTAGGCGAGGTCGTCCTCTATTGCGTTGTCCCTCCGGGTCAGATTCGAAGACTCTGCGGGCCGGAACATTGGTGATGCGCAGTTTTTTGACTAGGTCGATGTCGCTATACAGCTCGTAAATTTCGTCGTTTAATCTTCTCCTCCAAAGCCCGTCAACGCAAACGGGACCGTGTATCTAACGAAGAATTTTTCTCCCGAATGGAACAAAGAATATCTTCATCCGCTTTCGAAAGAGTCCATGCTTCAGTGCCATAAAACAGGACTGGGATGATTAAGGTCTTATAAAGAGTCTCCTAGTCTTTCGAGACAGAGCCTTACTACTCAATTGCCTTCTCAGCCCAAAGAAACAGCGACTGGCAAGAGTTATTCTTCGTTTGATTTCTGATGAGATGTTATTTTCAGAGTTAATAGCAGAGCCAAGGTAGACAAAGTCCCTTACTACCTCGAAGTATTGTGTGTCCTTATACTTTTATACATCTGCTCAATCTTTCGAACGGTGAAATTATTGAAAATAAATGGAATAAAATCATCGATTGAGAGAAGTTCAGATGTGCAGGTATTATTCCCTCTTTCTTGCCCGCAACTTTAGCTTTATTTATTATTTTTTAAATTGCTTGTTGTTATTTCGCTTTATAAATGAAAACAATAATACAAATCGCTACACAGAGTACTTATGACTTGTTGAACTCGTTTTCAATGAAAATTCTTTTGTCACAAATTGATTGAATACATTAATTGTACAGCGCCCCCTATGGTTATATTGTTTTCCACCAGAAAAAGTCAAAAAATTCTTACTTTGATCAGCGGGAAAACCTTTGTTTTTCATACCTGTGCACTTACTTACATATGTATAAATTTAAAAAATCGCAAAATGCTCTCCGCATCAAAAATTAAATCGACGAACTGAAATCAATTGATTGGAGTTTTTGATTGAGTTGATAGAAAAGATAAAAGAAATGTTAATTTTTCCAAGATCAAAGATTCTGAAAACGAAAAATGAACAGATTGTTTTTTCAATGATTTTTTCACATCCAAAACAAACACATTACTGTGCTCATCATTTCACCACAATGAAACCACCCCCTTCGAAATGTCGATAAATAATTTAAATAATCCTTGAAAATGTCATATGTCTGTGAGTGGAATTGTCCTGGCTTAGACTTTCGATCAATGGAAAAAAAGAAAGAAAAACTAAATTGTTTATACAGTTCCTCTACTAAAAAGGTATTCGTACGTACTTCAGCTAATTCATTCCTAATTGGGGGTGTAATAGCGCTATTAAATGGTCGGTTAAGTTCCGGTTTAAAGTCTGTCAATTTTCAACACCCTTGTGCGCTCTTTGGTGCATTTAAACAACTACAAAGAGAAGGGCGTGTTTCGACAGAGACGAATAATCACTCAAAGGGGTGCAAGAAAACCTGTCACTACGATTGTTGTCGAGATAATGCCGAACAAATCGACATTACCCCTTTGCTGGAAATTTGAAATATTTAATTCTAAATCGGAAAATTTGACAGATGGTTACAGTAACGTTACAACTACATTGTTTTGATCTTCTGTGTTACAGTATATTGGATTGAAATGATGTAAGCGATTGTTTACTTTGTTGGATGCCGCTTAGAATGAAACTGTTTTGAGTTGCAGCCAAATTAGTTTTATAGCTATCCTGTGCAAGGGGTTATCATCCCAATATTTTAACGTGTTTTTAAATTGTTTTGGGTTAAGTGCCCATATTTTTATTTCATACTTTTATGAAGGTTTTCTTAGGTAACTATCCTTTATGAATACCTTGTAACTAATACTGTGAGCTATGCCCGACGTACTAAAAGAACTTCCTATTTCAATATCCTATTTGTGCCCTGCAGCAACGCCAGTCAAGACATTCCTCCATTGGGGCACGTTTGACACTTCATCGCTTTTATGTCAGCTGCCAGAGCTATCAGTTATTGCATTATGGCTCAATTATGCTTCAATGCATCCTTGACTTGTCGCCAATATAAATGTGATCAGGCTTTTTGGGGTCA
This sequence comes from Blera fallax, assembly GCA_946965025.1. NCBI lineage: Eukaryota > Metazoa > Arthropoda > Insecta > Diptera > Syrphidae > Blera > Blera fallax. The sequence continues at coordinate 26,272,114 of OX337245.1, forward strand.
CTTGGGCGCCAATTTCTCTTTCTAACATATTTCTAGCACAAGTTCTACGTTCTAGATTTTTCATTTCACGGTGCTCGAAGATCGGGTCATTCGCATGCTTGTGTATATACAGATATTCACAGAATGAATGCAATAGAAATTGTGTTGGATAATAGTTAATCTCACCGTGCTTCCTCCATCCATCAACGGTGGTAATCAGTTTGTACAAATATCCATCGCCTTTTGGTTGGATGTTTGCCATTCATCTCCTGTCTCTGAAACATGGTTGTTCTTTTCTCATCGTGCTCATTTTCGAGTAGTACCGCAGACTTTTTCACTTTTAGATCGACAGACATTGCTAATAAAATTACACCTATTGCATCCGCTGACACACTTGTACAGCGTACCCTTAAGATTGCGTCGAGTTCATTCTTCTAATTTTCGTCTCATGGTTCGTTACTGATGTCCACATTGGGACCGCATACATGAGTATTGACTTGTTCACACACATGAAAAGCTTTTAATTGACTGTCTTAGTCTTCCAATACTTCGGCAGTAGTCTGCACAGTGCCGCTAACCCCAAAGAGGTATTCACGCCTGCGTACGATAGGTGTTCCCCGAAGTCATCCAGCAACACTCCTAGGTACTTGATGTACGGCTTCGAATCGATGATGTGCTCAACGATCTGCATGATTATGTATACGACTTTTTTACGGCTGCTTTGGAGAACAGTTTCGGTTTTGTGGTCCTCTAGTTCCGAACCTGAAGTTTGTAGCCATAGATAGCTTTACGTTCATGATTGTTTAATTGGAGTTTTCTATGGTTTTCTTTTTATTTTTGGCACTAATACCACAGGAAATCAGCATCATTGGTTGCAGAACGCATTATTATACGCAGTATGCAGTTTGATACCTGCAGTTTGGTTTGGTACACAGCCCCAGTCGGCTGGACATCTAAAAACATCTCTCTTCATCGCTGAGGAAAATTTGAAGTGAAAAAAAATCAGCATTCGAGAATTGTTGAAATCGATTTTAATTCCACTCACGATGATATCCGAAAAAAAACTGCACAGCAAATGCGTTCGGAACGTCAATCAGCAGTCAGATCCTTCACATATGTACACATTCGATGATCTTCGTTAGTTCACTGTAGAGGATGAATAAAATCAGCTCACGGAAACTACGAAAATTCAATTCGATTGAATTATTTATTTACCTCACAATGAAATGCACAAAACTTTTCGAAAAACGACAATATTGTCTGTTCCATGTGAGCCGGACATGAATTTCACAATTTACATAAATTCTTATGTCACCCACAACTCGAAACGTCATTATTCGTTCGCTGTTTTCGTTTCAATTCAAATCAGCATGAACTGTCACGGCAATATATGAAATTCATTGGAATGACAGTGGCGCCATCTGTCGAAAATTGGTCGTACCAACTCAGAAACCTTCGCGGGCTCATGCACAACAACTTTGCTAAAGATCATCACATGATCAAATGCATAGTTTACGATTCTATAAAGGACATACAGACAAACATTCATTTTTATGTATATAGATCTGATAATAATACTTAACGCATTGCTTTTCCATGTAGCATTCCATATTTACTAATCGCAGCATTGACAGATGTCCTTTTTTAGGTCAATCTTATTTAAGTTGGCTTGAATATATTAATCAAACTTTTTTATCCATCAAAATTTTATATTCAGACAAAATTCACCAAACCCGTTCGAAATTTACCCAATATCGTTTAAATTCATCGATCGGTTTGTTTGTATACTTTCTTACAATAATTCTATCTTTCATCTGAAACAGAACGATCATTTGGAAATTCAAAAACTCGCAATTTTTTATTTCTCAGAAATTATCACATTGAATTCTCTTGAGCTTTAAAAAATTTAATATTTGCTTTCCTTTTTTAATACTTCAGTCAAATGTCAACGTAATATTATTTCTCTATGAAACTGAATGATAAGCGCTTGACATGAGAAATGCATTTTCAAATATTTGCTTAAGGATTTGAATAAAGCCCTTGCAACCCTAAATTTACGCCCCTCATGTTTGATCCCACACGTTTGGGTTTTTAAGTGGAAATTATTTGATGAGTTTTCAATTTAAAATGTTAATAACTCAGTTGTAGATACCATGTTACGGTACTTGCGTGGGGGTGTTTTTTGGTGAAATGAATGTGCTCTATCTACAAAATAGATACACTTCGTTAGACAATGAAATAGAGTTAAGCAGACAATATTCGTAATTTGCGTTTTATTGCTTGAATAAATTGATGGAATAAAGTTGTTGATGAATAATAAAGAAAGAAAGAAAAGTACTTATTCACGAGGATATGTATTTATATATGTATCAGCCTCAGCAGATTATTAATACCTGTAGTTAATAACAATGATTTCAAAATCGACACTATAGTTTATGATTTAAAAAAATTTTGTTTATTAAAGTAAACTGCTGCTTACGCCAAACTCCAAACAGCGGTCTGTCTCAGTTGCTTGGGAGCTTTCCCCAGTACGCCTGGCTCTGCTATAGACGCTTTGATAAGCACCCCTCTCCCTTGATATTTATGTCATGGGGTGTAAACTCAGAGCCATTTTCCGTTTAAAAGGAAGTGGTCTCTGGCACAACTCGCACTGCAGTCTTGATGACCTTGCGGCGACGGCTGTCCTATGACCTCTGTCTAATCGATATGAATTACGGCTACGATGCAAATTTGAAGTCGACTTCAGGCTTTGGCCAGAATCTGAACCAGGAAAGGAATGTATTCGCATTTTTACGGACAGCTCCAAAACTGGACAGGGGTCCGGTGATGGTGTTTTCGTGGAATACGACAACATTAGACTTCATTACTCACTGGGAAGGCATGCATCTGTCTTTCAGGCAGAGGTTTATGCCATCCTAATGGCTGCAGACTATACGAGTATTCTGAGAAACAGGAGGAAGGGGCGAAATATCTGCATATGTAGCGATAGCCAGGCTGCGCTTAATACACTACTCAACCCTTTAACCTTCTCAAAAGTAGTTCGTGAGTGCAAATCTCCTTGAATTCGGTCGTAAGGCTGAACTCATCAAATATCGTCTGGGTCCCAGGACACAACGGGATAACAGGGAATGAGATCTCCGACGAGCTTGATAGACAAGATCCAGAAGAGGTTTTCTCAGGACCTGAACCCACGTTGGATTTGCCAGCGTCCGTGGCCAGGGCTTCCATTGACGATTGGGTTTTTAATGACTTACTGGCGTTCTTACGGCCCATACACCTTTGCCAAACACCTTAGTGATTGTCCTGCTTTGCTCGGATGGATCAGGTGGCGGATTTCGATACTGATGTGGTGAGTGCTGATGATGTAAGCTCCTCATCACTGAAGTTCCTTCTCGACTTTCTAAAATGGGGTTCTCTACCTGGTAGTACAATGAGTTTTTTAGTGCACGCCCAGACAAAAAAAAAAAAAACCGATGAACATTTTTCTTCAGGAACTTCGAGCAAATGGCGCACGTGCTCATATGAGAATTTTACTCACTAAAAACACCTCTCTTCAACTAAGTAGAACTTATCAAGTAGTTTACATTTCGCATTACACACATTTTGCAGGTGAACATAAGTGCCTGCTGTACCGCAAGTAAAGTGCGATTGCTGTTTACAGAACTTAATCGGATGGTTTTGTCCTCTGTAGTACACAAACTACATATGTATGTTCTATTTCAATTGTCCACAATCTAAAGAACAGCGTCGTTATACACCGTAGAGTCAGCATCCATGTTTGTGCGAAATTTTTACTTTACTAGTCTCTCGACCGAGGCTATTCTTAAATCTCTGTGGAAATCCTCATTTCGAATATACCAAGGTGAGTTCACCTGCCTTAATCACTTTATTTTCAAAGGTTTGTACTGTTGAAAACTATCGAGACTACTACTTATAACAGCTGAATGTAGGAGTCCGCCTTCGGGTGATAAAGTGTTATCCAAAAGAGCTTTCGATGTTAGCAGACCTGCAAATCAAGCAGCTGTTAATAAGCATCTGTTTTCAAAGTTAGTTTGCAACAACACATTTACTAAATGGATAATTTTAACACCGTTCAATGCGTTAAAATTGTTCAATTGTTCAATTGTTCTACAGAAATAACAATTCTGAACGAACTGTGTATCGAAATTTATGGGAAAATTTTGGTCAATCTAATCGTCCTACAGAGCGAGTAATTCGCAACGTAGTAAAAATATTTCAATACACTAAAAGCATTTCAGACAGGGTAAGGCTTATCGCCTTACGCCATAGGGCGTCCATTCAGCCGAAAAATTGCTGCTGTAGTTGAAAGTTTCCTCTTTAAGGTGGCTACGGAGTAGTAAATAGTGTGTTTGCTTGTGATCTGGCTGATGTAAGTTCTAGGAAAGCAGTTATCACAGTGAACAAGCACTGCTTTTCTCCAACTACATACATACATATACAGTATACTCTCGTTAGCGGGAACACCGGATAATGTGAACAGATTTTTTTTTTGCTTGACATCTCTAAAACGTGAACAAATCATGAACACTCTAAAACGTGAACAACAATTTTTGCTTCAGGTTAACAGTAAACTGTTTGAGCAAGCTGTATTTTAGCTTGAAATTCCTTATTCTTGGTACAATACTTCGTCTTGTACAGTTTCCGGTTTGTTGCACGTCAGTTCGTGTCAGTTTGTTCCTCGTTGTTCCTTGCAATATTTGTTTTTGATTGTCTTGTCTGCTCGATTTTTGCGGTTTTCTTTGCTTTTTATCATCATAAGTTTTAGCTGACATTAGTGTCTTAAGGAGCCTTAGAGAAAAAGCAGTGAGAATGCTTTTATGCCATAACCTTTTATTTTATATGTTCCTATGCAATAACTTTTTGTTTAAAATTAAATAAATGAATTAAATATACTGTTATGTAATAGTAAAACCGCATTATTTTTAATTTGTTAAACTGAACTCCCTTGGTTTTTAATTGTTTACGTTATCGAGAGTCTACTGTACTACGTCAAAAAACGAGTTGGTTTCTGGTTTTACAATGGGACGTATAGATCCTGAGTGCTTCTGGGCTTTGGTTTGTGGAAAGTTGCTCAGGTAGCATTATTACAAGTTCTGGTGACGAAAATGTTATCGAATTTTGTAGAAAGTCCAAGGGTCCTCATTTAATAGATATTATTTTTTATAAATAATCAAATACATAACATTTTCTATTAACAAAACAAAATCAAATGAGTTGAATTTAAATTTTTTTAATAAATAACAAAAAAAAAACTTAAATTGGGTCACACTTTACTTAATGGTAATCACAGGGGTGATCCATTCGTTCGTTGTTCGTTGGACATAGGATTGGGTCGAAAAATGATTAAGATGATTCTTATATATCTCTTTACGAAGATCTTTAACTTGGGTATGCTAGTAGCATCCACTTTTCAAATACTGCACCCAACTAGCAGTACTGATTCTAAAATTCTACGTTGAAGCGGAAGAGTCGCAGCTTGGGTCTTGCTTTCTCAGACTTTTGCTTTCGAACGCAGCTTCTGCCATCCCAATTCCGTTGCACACATCCAGTTCGATGCCGGAGCTCGTAAACCGAGTCCAAGATTTACATAAAAAGTTGTCTACTTTCTCGACTTCCGGCAATCTTGAGACGAGCTCCTGTGTTAAAAGTGCTCAGGGATTTTGTTTTGGGTGTACATATCGGAACGTAAACGACGCAGCTTCTGCCATCCCAATTCCGTTGCACACATCCAGTTCGATGCCGGAGCTCGTAAACCGAGTCCAAGATTTACATAAAAAGTTGTCTACTTTCTCGACTTCCGGCAATCTTGAGACGAGCTCCTGTGTTAAAAGTGCTCAGGGATTTTGTTTTGGGTGTACATATCGGAACGTAAACGACAAACAAAGGCCTTTTAGAAGCAGCACCTCCCGATAGGTGCTGGCCCGCTTACAACAGTCGAAAATCTAGCAGCCCTACTCCCTCCCCCTCGTGGTGCCATCTGGGAACTTTTTTTGCACACGGTTTCACGAGGCTAGTACGCCACAAAACATCATAGCTGTCATTTGGTATGTGGCCCGGTGAGCCGCAGTCGTAAGAGACCTTACTTTCTCCGAAACGGAACGTTCGGCTACGAATTTATAATTTGTTGACGACCTTTGGCTATCGCCTCAAATTTACGTACACATATCAATGGTTCAGTGTTGCCAATGGCAATAACGAAAGCAATTTTTTGAATAAATGAGATTGGAAATTTGAGAAACCTTTATTTGTAAGAACTAGTTTCCCCATTTTTAACCAACTTGTACTTATAAATATTCTTAATAAAGAATGAATGCAATTCATACAGCAAAGATACGTAGTAAACTAAAGCTTTTGAATGCTAACATCATGTGCATTCAAAAGATTCCAATAGAATTTTTATAAAGATGTTTTGTGTTTTTGTTTTAAACGACTTTTTTTTATATTTTCATTGCACTTACAATGTGCAATGGTAGACATTCATTATTATATGTATATAAATGTGAATAAATTATCAAAGTTCCTTTTTCCATAGATATTTTTTTCTTTAAAGTAGTTGCGAGCGGACTGTATATAAATAAATGAAATATTATGCTACTCATAGAGTTAAAAAACAGCATATGTGGACTTATTCAGACACTATAAAAATAACTGGACACAGAATATCCTGTGCATTATCATAGTGTGTAAATTTTAATTAAAATTCTCTTTTGGTGCAAAGAAAATAGAAATTGCGATTCGAATGTGTGCATTCAAAGGATGAAAACGAAAAGTATAAAATCAAGTGAATTTTATATTCACAAAGCATAAGGACACTAAGGACGGTACTACCATCAGAATCAAGTGCATACATGTGTATGCGTAGTCTTCACAAGAGAATTCAGTGTATAGTACATGTGAGCGGACAATTATGTATGTGAATGGTCCTTTATAGTTTATTGGCATTCATCTTTTGCTCCAACGAATTCAAATGTTTATTTTGTCTGCTTGCCCACAGGTGCTCTTTTAGCCTTATTTTCAAAATTCGTTTGGTAATATCACATTCAAAGCGTCTGTCATACATAACTTTTGGTAAAAAAGCATTGCAACGGAGGTTTATGTTCACAATATGATACTTAACATGACATTAGGTCTACTTGGGTCTTTGTTAAGATAGGACAATTAAGTGGGAAACAGATCTCCTGGAACGAGTAATGAAAGAAAATGTAGATCTCTATTCCCTTAAAAATGCTACAAGTAGGAGCTAGAGTGTGCCTCCTCGAATCACACCAGAGTCTGAGTACAAAAAATTCTATTCCAATGAAGTCCTGCGAACGTAAACAGAGTGGATAATTTCGTGATCAAGATGATTCGGGGGCACATTGCAAGAGCAATGAACTCGGTGAATAACCTGATCTCTGCGGCCTTCTACCCCAATGACATCTACGACGAGAGAGTGTGCCTTAACGGCTTCACAGACAGACAGAGAAGGTCTGATCCAGGACAGATTAGCGGTGCCGCTAATATTCCATGTTGCCCGGACAGCTGCGGATAGGCGACTAACCTACAACCGACACGTCACACACAGCATTCCGGAGCGTCTCCGGTACAGTAGAGCGGTATCAGGTCGCGATTTGCGCGATTTTGAACGGCAGCGCCAGAAATTCTGGTGGTTAGGGGACGGACACAGAACTCCTTCGTCGGTTCCATTTGATCCGGGGTAGCCTTTTTCAAGGGGCAAAGTTGGCCATTTTACTATGGCCGGCTTACATAGTTTAGGTAGATTAAGTTTAATTTTATAAAAACAAAAAAAAAAAACAGAAAAAAATATAAAATAAAAAATTTCACAGCACTTTGAAAAAAGGAAAAAAAAAATCGCAGCACTTTGCACAAAAAAAAAAAAAATTACGTGTAAAGTACGTATTTTAGATTAAGATAGTTTTTAAGGTTTATTCAAGGTAGCTTGTAAGTTAGATTTAAGACTACATTTTATTTTATTTTAAGCAAACTCAAAAAAATGTTCGTTCACTAAGTTTTTAAAAATAAATTTTCTTAGTCCTCACTTCGTTAAGTTAAGTTACAAATAAGCCTAGTTCGTAAACGTCGAAAGACATAGTTTTAAGCGTTAGGTTTAGCTTAGAGCACTCGCATAGGGTCAGTAAGTTAGAGTTACATTACATAGTTAAGTTAGTTAAGCTAGTTTTAAACGTTTTTGTCTAGCATGTAAGAAATAATGAATTACGCATAAAAAATGCATTGAAAATGAAAAATGGAAAACAGGTATCATCACTGGGCACTGTTTATTAGGCAAACTTGCAACAAGACTTTTCGTGAATTCGAACGACTTTTGTAAAAGCCGAACGGACGAAGAATAGAGAGAAACTATTCATCCTTTGTACCTGTCCAGCTCTCTGCTATAGAAGGAAGCTTCACTTAGGAACACTCTTTTACAGCGATCCAGGCGATCTGATAAATACAGATATTTGCAGCCTCTTAACGAGTAAGTAGGGAACTTTTCCCATGATCCATGTACTAGACCTGCCTTTGGTCTAAGTGTGTCAGCGATAGCTGGAAACAGCTTCAACGTAAGCTTACACAAAATGGAAATGGTTCATTTTCTGGTTCATTTTTGGATCCAAAAGCATGCAATTTGATTTTCCAAGCTCAAATCTGCGTCGCATAAATTACCGACATACAGCTGGATTGGGTGCAACTATTAAATAATAAATCCCATTTTTGGATGGAATCAAATGTTAATCAAGGATTAACTCTGACTAATCATTTTCATTAGGAAGATGGTTAAGGGAAATTGCTCATTGAGGAAATTAGTTTAATGGCAATGAGACCCATTAGGTTTGGGAAAATGCTAACAATTTTTCAAGCCGCTTTGAACACTGTACAGTGCCATCTGGTACAGTTTTATTCTTTTGTCACAGTAGTTATGACTTGAACCCCATGGGGAAGAAACTTCTCCTAGATACCACACGTGCACATAGTGGCGCTTGTAGAAATTCATTCGTTATATTGTTCACATGACACGTCAGATAAGTTTCGTTCAAACAATGTCAAATAAGTTACCTTTCGCAAATGTCTAACAATTAAATGGCAAGAAAATTAAAACAATTGCATCTTGAAATGGAAAAGATAAATATATTGTCAAAAATAAATGATTAAGGATTAAAAAAACGATGCCTTGTGATTGTTATTTCCCTTTTTCCTTCTGTGTCAGCTGTCAAATTTCCGTACTGAAATTGAAATTATATACACTTTCCCTAAACACACGGCAGTCAAAGAAAACTTGGCCAATCAGAGAATAATCCCATTTTGGTCACGTCTTATTACTTGCTTGTAATGGCACATTCCATTAAGCTGGTGTAAGTTCACCGAAGGCTATTATTGTTGGGCCTTTATTTTACTCAAAAATATTGTAGACAAGACGTACTAAAAATGTAACGAAACCAAATTATGAAAAATTGACATTTATAGATTCACCAAGATTACAGTTTACATTTTTTGAAACCCTTGAAACTCCACTCGAGAAAATTCGAGCTCACGAACGTGCCCTCAATAAAATAAACAGATTTTAAAATGAACGCTTTGTCAACACAACAGTCGGTTGGTGATCTATTGAGCTCAGTGTTAGTGTAGCAAACTTCACATGTAATTCAAAATCCAAACAAATCGAGTGCCTGTGGAATTGTGAAATCATTGCACTTTTTGTCTTTTGTAAACCAATGTGAAGTGAAGTGCTTTATCTTCGTGTCAAATCTTTCAATTACTGATAATTTTCCTTCAAATAAAAGAAAAATGGATAGTGAAAACGATCTTGTAGTCAATCTAACTGGAAAGATAAAATCAATTTCTTGCAAGAACTTTGTGTAAGAATTAATGTGCCATTATGTATTAACTTTAGATGTAAATGTTTAATTTACGTTCTTAAATAGGACTTACGATGATTGCGTCATGTATCCTACAGACTATTTGAATGTAATCATAGGTCCCAATGGGACTGGGAAGTCAACACTTGTTGCTGCTATTGTGCTTGGAATGGGAGGCAATGCCAAGCTACTTTCTCGGGCAGCAGCTATCGAGGATTACGTGAAGAATGGAACATCATTAGCCATGGTATGCATCGAAATATACATAAACAATGAAAAGGAAACAAAATTATTTCAACGACAGTTTGATTCGAATGGGAAATCCGAATACAAGGTACGATATAGTGGATGGCCACACGGCTTTTTATTATTTCCTACCTGAGGAAAGATACTCTCGTGCGGGGCTTTGATAATTTATACATCTATGTTTTTCAGGTAAATGGAATTATGGTTTCCCATAAGCACTATTTGCGCAGTATATCAGAATTTAACATTCAAGTTGAAAACCTATGTCAGTTCCTTCCGCAAGACCGTGTGCAGGTAAATCTTAGTCGTGCTTGATACTAATCCTATTTTATCTATTCGAAAACCGTATTTATTTGTGTGGTTTATGTGGACTATCGGTTTTGATCGTAAAGTTTACCACTATATTACCTACATACATTCATATGTACATATGTACACCTGCAGCAAGCAGTTGTTTAAATTTAAAACAACTAGTAGTTTCGTAGTATAGTATTGTATAAAGCAAAATCCACGTTTCCAAATCGGGTCACTTTTAGTGGGTTATAACTTCCTTTTGTTATTGTACTGCAAAATCGTCCTTCGTTCCCTTAAAATCCCCACATTTCTCTTTAAATTATACAATTACATACATATGTACATATGTATGTATACATATATGTACATATATGTATGTACAGGATGCGCCATCTTTTATGTCGGTATGTAAGCATTGAATAACTTTTACATTTATCAACTGATTGACTTGTGTTGCCGAGTGGAACGAGTTGGCGTCAGTGGAACCACCTTGCGGCGCATTTTGAAGGATGACTCTAGAACGGTCATAAATATTAATTCCTGGCGATACGCTTTTAGTATATTTTGAGTGCCCATATTCCAGATTTATCTTTTCAACGCCCTAGTTGTTGGACATAAGCATTACTTTGTAAAATGAAATTGTTGCATTATATCCTATTCAATACAAGTGTCATTGGCCCCAGCTCCACGAACCACTGACAAACTCGGGTATAATGTTACTTTTTAGTTTGATCCTTCACTTAGGTTTTTATTTTTCTAAATAAACTTATCAAATTATTTTCCTCAAGCATTCATATCGCGGAACTTCTTTATCCACTCAAACCAGGCTAACTTAATTTAAACTTCACTTTTAAACAATCGTTAAATTAAAAACATTATTCATTTTCTTCTAGGACTTTGCCAAAATGAATCCACAAGAGCTTTTAAATAATACTATTACTTCTGTTTGTCAACATGATGTTATCGATACATTTACCAAGCTGAAAGAGTTACGAAGAAATCAGCAGAATACCAAGAAAACTTTGGTAGATGATATTCGTCGATTAAATGATTTAAAACATCGGAATGAGGGGTGTGTAACGATGTAAATTGACATTCGATTATTATTCATATACTGTTTCATACAGGTTAAAACAGATATTGGAGCATATGGCAACAAAGAAGAAATTCGCTGAGACTATCAAAATTTGTAATGCAAAAAAGTTATGGATTGACGTAAGAGAACTGAATGCCAAAGCCAAAGAGATAAGAGGAAACTTAAATGATGCAGAAAAAATAGTTCATGATCGCCAGACCAGATATGATAAACTTATGAGAGATCAAAGTGTTATAGTGAATAGAACTGCAGAGCTTGCAAATGAATTACAAAAGCAAGTAAGTTCGATATGGTATAATGTTTTAATATTTAGAAAATATTGTAAGCATCTTAAATATACACATGTAAACAGCTTTAAAGTTATTAGTTAATCACAGATCTATTTTTAATCAAGGGTGGTAACGTAGCATCAGCTGGACAAAAAATTGATAACATTATTGCAAACATTGAAGAGCTGGAAGCAAAAATTCGACGAGCGAAGCAAGAACTTGAGGTATTTTATTTATTATCTTTTTTATTTGTAATATTAATTTAGAACTTTATTGTATTCTACCTAAGACAACTAAAAAAGAGCAGATAGAACGAGAGAAGGAGATTAATAATGAGAGTCAAACTTTAAATAACGTAACAGAAGAACTAAAACGTGAGGTAGTAACTGGTGGTAGCGACGCGGATCGCAATGCGAAATTACAGGCCATTAAAGAAACTTTGAGTCGACTTAAAGTAGAAATTTCTGCGCAGATGGCGAAACGTTCGGAGATCAATAAAAGATTAGATGAGGATTATGTTGCAGAGTTACAGAATTTAAAGCAGCGTATTCAAAGTCTGGAAAGTTGTAAGGAGTTAAGGCTAAAAGTAAGGTTAAAAAAAGGATATATATGTATAACAGATTTTTAAATAATTTTTTTAGTTATTAGAAAGTAGGTATCCAGATCAGTATAAAGGTGTTATGTGGCTTCGAAAAAATTTGGATAAATTTGAGGGTCGCATTTACGAACCAATGATTTTGGAGGTACATACATATATACCTATGTAAATGTAATTCTTTTAAAAATAACGAGTTGAATATTTTCACATCTAGCTAAACGTACAGGATCCAAATAACGCAAAATATTTCGAGAATTCCATTCCCCATAGAGATCTTTTAGCGTTTACATGCGAGAATAAAGCGGATATGTCGAAATTGATTGATTACCTTCGCATTGAACAGCAGTTAATGATAAGTATAGTGTACTCGGCCCCTGCGAGTGCATGTCAGTATGTTCCAAGTCAGCACATTAGTTCATACGGGTAATTTTTATATTAAACACTTGAAAATATGCATTACATGTATATTATTTTCATTTCTAGAGATTACGGGTTCTTTGCCTATCTTATAGAGCTGGTAGAGGGTCCACCAGCAATTTTAAATTATCTTTGTCAAAATCATCACATAGAAAAAATCCTAATTGGAACAGATAAAGTAAATGACAGTCTTGATTCGATTCCTAACAATATTCGGAATTATTATGGCGGTAAGAGCTTTGCTTTATTAATACAAATTGTAAAATAAATTGTTGTGTTGTTGTCGATAAAAAATGTTTGGATTTTACCTGTTTTTATCCCACAATATGTAAGGGGGGTGTCTTAATAAGAGCAGCGCTTATAATTTCTGAACCAAACAAGTAATAATATCTTTGTCATTGTAAATTACAAAATGTTTAAGTATTGAACATAATTTTAGATGAATGCGCCCAACGGCTCTCCTGGTAAACTCTTGCGCTTTTGGAGCAATATTTTCGATCACATTGTTGCATAGTCGTTGCTCGATCATGACAATAAACTTGGATCCCCGCATTAGTGTCGGAAATTCTAAAATCACGCGATCTTGCTACCCAATTCATAGCATTTCTTTAAGTTATACGACTTGGAAATTTTTCACCTGCTTCTCTAAAATATTATTTCTGGTTTTGTCCTTGCAGGCTCCCTTTTGGGTAGCAAAATCTTGGATGTTCCCCTCTACCCATTTATGAATATTTCGTATCTCTTTCCTATTGTTACTTTTCTGCAACTCCTAAGTCTCACTAAGTCTTCTTTCTGAGCGATTCTTTGAGAGCGGTGCCTGTCGGACAATGGACATCGTATGATATCCTCAAGCTCAACGGTTTTACGTTGGGTCCTGTAAGCAGCTGTAGATATTCACTTTAGTTTAATTTAAAATTTCATTAACAGCAAGTATTTTTTAATCTAATACAATTTTCTTACTTCATAGGTGACGTCCGATACAACGTTTCGATATCTAAGTATTCCAGAGAACCAATTCGATCACAAACGAGAATTCAACATCGAAACCTTCTCTCAGGTGTGGACAAGGCAGAACTTAATGCTCTGAAAAAAATGTATGTATACTCGTATTGTGGGCGCAGTGTCAATTTTCTAAAAATAACTAACATGTCTCACTTAGGTATGCAGACAAAGCTCGAGCTGCGGACCTATTACGCAATGAACGTTCGCAGATTGAGGCTAAGACGAATGAACTGGAACATCAGCGAGCAGATGTAATGAAAGAACAACGAGCGCTTGAGATTGTTATAGGCAAATTAAGAGAACTAAAAGAACGCCTAGCCAAGCAAGCACGAAGAGTAAAACAATTGAAAACCGCTTGCGTGGGTAAATATTATTTTTGAAGAGATTTCGATATTTTTTTAATACTGCTTTGGTTAGACATTCCTCATCAACAAGAGTTGCTTAGAGAGCGAACAAAGCTCTACCTAAAGGAAATTATTGAGCTACAACAGATGAAAGTCAAGTGTCTTAAGGAGTATCAACAGGCATTGCAAGAACAAGATAAAGCTAGAGCTCGTGTGAACATTTATAAACTTGAAAACGAAGACCTAAATCGAGCGATAACAGAAGCAACTGATGTTCTTGTTCAAGGAAAGGTATTTAAAGCGTCATCTCGAATCTCGTCATGTATTAATACAAGTTATCATTCCTCATAGAAATTAGTTGAAAATATTAAGACATCCTTGGATAATGCTGCCAAAAAATATAGTCTTAAATTAATTGAGGCAAAAAACCTTACCAATGGCTTAAAGCCTACTGATAGAAATTTTCCATATACCAAAGAGTTCGGAGAGCTTCCAAACGACATGGACGGTCTTAAAGAAGTTATAAATGATACAAGCGCGCGTTTAGAATGCTTAGGCGACACAGATAAAAATGTAATAATGAAAGATTTAAGTACACACAAAAATTAATCTGGTTAGTATTACAGGTGGTGGAAGAGTATGAGCATCGAGCCGCCCAAATTGAAGCTTTATCAGATACAATTAAAGAGGCACAAAATGGAGATCAAAATCTAAACCAACAAATAGAGATAATTTATAACGCCTGGATTCCAGAAATAAATCGCATAATCGATATTTTAAACCAAAATTTTGGCAATTTTATGAAATCGATGGATTATGTCGGGGAAATCCTTTTGTCTCATAAAGAGGAGGTAAGTTTTCAAAATAAAATTCGAGTTGTCTAATATTCAATTTATTAATTTCTAGTGGGATTTCGATTCGTATGGTATTCAGATAATGGTACAGTATCGTAACGGTGCAAAACTTCAAGCACTTGACAGATATGTTCAATCAGGCGGAGAGCGAGCTGTTGCCATTGCCATTTATACGTTGTCGCTTCAACAATTGACTAATGTCCCATTCCGGTATGTTACTTACTACGTCTTACACCACCGTCATATTAAATTTGTTTATGTGTTACAGATGCGTGGATGAAATAAATCAAGGAATGGATCCACGAAATGAGAGGAAAATATTTGATATGTTGGTGGAAGAAACCACCAAGATTGGAAGTTCTCAGTATTTCTTTGTAACACCAAAGGTAATTTATTACTAAAAAAATTTAAAGCCACACATTTTAAAATAATAAGTACTTTAACGAGTAATAATAATATGGTATCCCAATAATACCTGAATTTAAAATCCCAATTTGGTTTATAAGGTCCAAAAATTTCATGTAACATATCTGTAACTCATTATAAAATAGGAAAAGTTTTGCTGAGACAGTTTCGGAAAGTTCGTTAAATTGAATGCCTTACTAAATGATTGGACACTAATTAAAAACCTGAAGCAACTGGCGGAACTGTAAAAAATAAATCATCCATTCGTATTCATAACGCATGTTCACTCGAAAACATACCCGCAAGAAAAAACGCCTTACTGAGACACGGGGGGGCATCTATTCTACATCGTTTACAAGAATTATACATTTTAAAAATCAACTTGCATCTGTATGTGTACAAGACTTATCTGATCCAAAAATTCAAAGCAGAACACCATTTTAAACGAAGAGAATTGGTTGATATAACACCAGGTAGTAAACAACAATTTTACTAAGAAAATAATCTTTTCATGGCTGCGTAAATAAGAAAAATGTTGGAATTTGGGATGCGACGCAACCTGTTACACTGAACGTGAGAGCAAATTTCTAACATTTTGCATATAAACTGCACTTCTCTTATACAAATGTAATAGACCAACACAAGCAATCCTCAACCTACCTCAATAATCTAACCCACATATCAGTCACCCACTACACCGCAATTGTTAACGCAGCAATAAAGAGACGAGCACAACACATCCATAACATGAAAACGCAAAGACATAATACCGCGAATACGCGACTGAATCATTTTGATAATTAACGCCGCGCCGGAGCGATCATGTACATATTTATTTTCTGTTTAACTGTAATATTAAAAGTTCAATATAGTTCTCCATAGATTTAGAACGCTGCAATGGTTCCGGAGATTTAAGAATCTCGGTCGTTGATTTGGACATTCCCACAAAAATATATGCGATGTGCAATATTTTTTATTATGTATAGTCTCATAAAAGATTTCTATTTTCGTGGGATAAATGACCAAAGAGACAAAATAAAAGCGAAAAGTAAAATATAATAGAAGATATTATGTCTTAACTGTTTCAGTGCTCCTTCCGTTCCTTGTTTTCCAAACTACGAGTATTTGAAAAAATCATACTAATTGATTGATTTTTTTTTAATGCAATTTTTATTTCGAATTCATTATCTCTTATATGCTAGGCAAAAACGCTTAAAACTAGTTTAACTAACTTAAGTATGTTATGTACTAACTATGTACTATGCGGGTGCTCTAAGCTAAACTTAAATCTTATTCTAATGTCTTTCTTTCGTCGTAACTTAACTAAATTTATGCTTAACTATACTTAACTGGAAAACTAAAAAAATTTTGTCTTAAAAACTTAGTGAACGTACCTTTTTTTTTTACCTTACTACCTTAAAATAAACCTTAAAACTCTAAAATACGTTGTATGTAATTAAATACGTAAATACGTCCCCTAATGTTTGAGATGAAGTTCTCATAACAAACCTTTTTGGCGAGTTTGTTTGATTTGAGGAAGCATTTACAATATTCTCAATTTTAGAAACAGGAAAGGTTTGATCCCGAGGGATATATGTATATTACAGCGATTTTGTTTAAGTTCGAATAAAACGGCAACAGCCGATATTGAATAGTTGTTATTAATAAATCTGTGGGGAAGAGACTTGTGGAGTAATTGTCCCGTCCCTTGCTTGACTGTCGTGTTACTTGGAAGGTTATGAAAAAATGAAGCGTATTACTTCGGCGAGTAAGGTTTTATAATATTTGCGGATAAATAGGTTTTTTGAAGCGATATCACAGAAGGTTTGAAATCATTTATCAGTAACTGCAGTTCGTGGTAGTTACTGATAGTGAGAGAAGTGTTATTACATACTGAGAAGAAAGCAGAGAGTTTTAGTCTTCTGCTTGTTCTAAGTCGAAAAATTTAGCATACCCGGTATATTGCATCGAACGTGGTAAGAGTTTTTGGAATCAGAATTGGTAGATGCCTGGTACCGATGAAAGAAATAAATATACCCAGCCTCGTAGCAATAGGGTATAAACCAGTTGGTGTCAACTCTAAAATAAGTCTTCATTGCAGGATTGGCAATGGCATATATTCCTTCATCCTAGCGAACCAAAAAAATTATGAGATGACCACTCACTATGCAAGAGTTTTAAGCCTATAAATCTGTTTTTATTCCTGCTGAAAAGCATGAAAAGGTTCCATTCTCTGTCAAAGTTGCAGCATCGTTTGATGCCGCGCCTCAAAATCCATTTACTAGAATGCGCGCTTGATATGAAATAATACGCTATCTTCATACGCATGTGTGGGTCTGCAAGACAACAGGGGGTAGATGAAACATTAGTATTGTAGATGAAACCAGTGATAATGAATAAAACTTCGATTGTAAAAGCAGTTTGTGGCTGCCATGGTATTGCAGGTGTTAAGGAAAATGGGTTCCTCCTCGTCTCCTATGAAGCATGGCGGTTCATAGGATATGCACCGTGCATATTCTCAATAATTCTCACATCTACGCTTAAGCATATGCGAATGGTGCTTTTGGCAAGACATGACAAGACACCAAAAAATATCATTTGGATCCATGCGGCTATGATGAGTCCGTTCCTTGTTTATTCGTCGGTTGTTTGATACAGGAGGTATGACAGCCCTCTGCACTAAACTTTAGATCATGTCCGAAAGCTTTCCCATGACAGTTATTGTTGCCGGACCTTTGTGGAACATTCACGAGGGATGGAACCATGGAAAATTCGAATTTCAAACCTCCCGCTTAGTAGTCCAACACACTAACCACTGAGCCACAAAGCAGACAATTTGGTCTGAGAAACTAGACTGGTTTCGGATTTTACATGCAGGCCAAAATCACGCTTGCAACGTCCACAAGTCTATTTCCAAATAATATAAATAATTTCGGAAACACACGCCGGGAAAATGGTACAATGCACTCAAATCAGTACTAAACCCGTTACAAACACTAATGATAGCACCATAGGATCGCCATCACATCGTGCGGAATTTAATATTCTATAACTAGGACGAGATGAGGAACTTTTTATCGTTTTTTTCAACAGAACAAGGAAATTAGTCTCTAAAATTTGTGTAGCAAAGCATTTGAATCCGCAACTGAATTGGTCGATGATAAGCAATAATTTCATTATTCCTTCTTCCCATCTTCAGTGAAAGAGGATTGAATGCTAATCACAACAAACAAAAAAAGGTACTTTTTTGCAAACATAATTATATGCAATTCGAAAATATACATCGCAGAAAGGTTGACATAATCACATTTCGGCGAACATAAAATTTAAGCCAAAGCACATATGTATTAAGTATCGTATAGTCAGGATAGATGCGAGAGTATCCTTTAAGGAGCACCTTTCATTATGTAAGCCGCAAATGTTAGCGGCGCTTTTCCCCGCATCAAATCTTATACAGGCACACCGAAACAGTGTCTACGACTGCTATAAGCTATTGTAGTTACGTTCTTTATGTCCAATTTGGATCAGGGCAACAGGAATTACGAGTTACAACAATAATATTGCGCAAGTATTTTGAATATGCGTCCTGAGACAAGTTGTGCTTTCCATACTACTGCCAACAATGTAGTATGTGTTTTAGCATAATTGTCTGCTAAAGATGTCCTAGCAGATTAACAACAGCGACAATACTGTGTAACGGAATGGTGTACCGACCTAACATACTCAACATAGTTTCTGACGGCGAATATTAAGAATAAAAGAACAAAATTCGGCGAACCACCATCCCCTGAAAAAAATTTTAATGAAAAACTTAAAAGCCGAGAGGCATGAAACTTAATGGCAATAGGTAGTCCAAAATTATCCTCTGTATGTTTCTTTAAATTTTTTTTTATTGAAATTGTGCAACTCTAATTTAGTCAAAGCTTATAAGGTAATCATAAAATGATCATTGTATGCTGCTTTTAGCAACAAAAAACGTTCTTAAACATGTACATACATATAAGATATAATTCCTATTTTTTTTCTCTTAACTCATTTTTAATTTACTTACTTTCAGCTTCTTCCAAATCTGAATTGCAACGATAAGATGACTGTGCATGTTGTGTTCAATGGGAAGTTTGTGGAGTCCAGGGATGCATTTAATTTTGTGATTTAACGTAGTATATTAATTTCTCTTTAAACTATGAGTAAATTAATGAAACACATACATGAATTAATGAATCTAAAAGCATAGTTCAAGATTCCATGACATTTGTCAAATCTGTTATAAAGTTTTTTTTTTCTGTTTATTTATTCTAAGTTTTCTATGTTGAATTTTTGTTTCGTTTTCGTATGTTATTCATGTTTTTTTTTTTTTTGTCCAATTCTATACTGTCTCTACTTTGAACCAGAATAAAAACATGATTTCAGTAATAAAATATTTTTTATTTTATTTATATATGTGGTGGTGGCGTTAAAAGAAAAATGTATACTACATTTCGCTTTTCTCATTTCGTTTGCCACACTTTCTATGCCCTACAACTATCGCATGTACGAGTACACAATCTACGTTACGAAATTAGGTTAATTCAATCCCACTCTAAAGGGTCATATTTCAGCAGCTATCACGTGCAATCTTGGCAAACTGGCATTTTAAATGAAGAAAGATATCGATGACCATTGCTGTCTGTTATTATTTTATTGCGGAATACTATCGCCAAGACCTTTAAGTCTGAAAAATATGTATTAGAGGTAAGAGGCGCAATTCCTACCGAAAATTATTGCAGCCTAATGTATGCAATGCAGAAGGAATGGCAGTAGAATGAGAGAACAAACCCGAGATGATTGCAGCAAATGAAAAGGGGGAGCTGAAATGTAAAACAAAAACAATTACAAAGTTAAAGGAGGAGAAATGAGGCCGATGTAATGCCGCCGATTGGATGAATGAACCTCACGACTGGCCTTTGTATGCAAACGGTGGATCGAAAATGCTTGCGCTGCTTCCACTTGTAGTAATATCAGTGAATTAATCGGCGCGTGCTTAAAATCGTGACTTGAGAGAATTTTGTTGTTTTTATTGGGAACTGAAATGGTAGAGGGGCTCTTCATAATCGATCTTTGTATATAATGAGGAAGAATTTGGTAGCAGCAAGAAGACCAAATTAAACCAAACCCAAAAGAAACGTACCGTCGGGCGGTATTTATGTTGGATCGCCAGTTGGGTTGTTAATTGGCTGATGTATAGATTTCAGTTATCATTCGGGTCAGTAAATGACTAATAGTTGAAGTTTTAAAATTAATTGGAATTTATTTATGGTAAACTGCACAATGATGATGATAACTTGGAAATATGTTTTTATTTTTATTTTTATAGATTTTAAGGGGCTCACCAATTATAATTTTCTTATTAAATAGGTTCTCGAGTCTGTGCAATCGTGATTTTAAATCTATACGATAACAAATTATAAATCAAATATGTTATCAGTCAAGTCAACCGACAAAACTGACTTCATTTTGCTAAGATCTTTGAAACCCATGTACAAGTACGTTTTTGAACAATAAACGTAATGGTAAATGGGTGGATGGCAGCATCTGGTGTTAGAAACTTGGTTTTCATTGACTGTACGATGAACCGGTATCACGTGACTTCGTCGCTCTGCTAAGGGTATTTCAACAACTGTCAGGCAGGGGCCTGGAGCTAAAGTGTATCATGGTGCGTGAAATAAGGCTTGCCTGACAGTTGTTGACATACGCTTAGCGTATGGTATGATTCCCTATCCCGCAGGAAGGTTTAGATTTAATGAAGGGTACTGCCGCTCCTTGTCTAACCAAGCAGTCTGCATCTTTGTTATGCTCTATTAGAACATGGCCAAGTACCCAATAGAGGACTTCCTTGTTTTTATTACCCAATTTATTGAGTTTGTGTAGGCATTTCCACACAAATTTTGATTCAATTATATTAAAATCAAGTGCCTTGATAGCAGCTTGACTGTCTGACAATATTGCTATATCGCATTCTAAGTAAGTATTTTCATCGTGGCATCATACACCTGCTTCATCGTGGCATCATACACCTGCTCCTGTTCCTATTTCAGTTCAGAAGCTGTCACTTTATTGCGTGGTTGCTTAGTCCGGAGGTTATGGATTTGTCACTCCAATCTATCTTACTACTTAATTTCGTACGAAATTTTTGTCGAAGTTCAATTTCCTTATCCTATCGTCCCTACGTATTGCTAGAAGGGAGAAGTGCATCCTATTCTCTCGAACTAATGCATTAATCTCTCCCGGTTCTTTCTTTGGCCATCCTTAGGATTGTCCGCTTCGCGTTAAATATAAAATAAATATGTACCAATTTTGAATGAACTTGCAGCATTTACTTGAATAAATATAGTAAATGCTAAATACTAAGTAGTATATATATAGTATAGGTGGTATGCTGTAAGTCCTAGCTTCTACTAGTATTTTCTATAACCTTTTACTGCTAGTAAGTACGATAACTTCAGTTTAATGCATACAACCCATTATGTATGAAACTCTGAAGCGGTAAATAGAACTTTTCTGGAAGAAGCTAACGGATGTTGATTTGTGAATGAATAAAGGGTGTACGAATACGAATGTGACCAGTATATATTATGTATGTAAGGAGTTACACAATTTTTCGGCCTAGCAGTGAAAGGTAAGGTTTTTATAAGAACTTATATTTTCTGATTCAGTTTTCAGCAAATGGAACTTTAAAACACTTCTTCATGTCGTTTTTTCAACGTTATGACTCTTCGAAAAAACTAGAGGTTAAATTGTTACCAGGAAAACTGCCGAACGAGAAAACGTCTTATAGACCAAGTTCGCTTCTTCCAATTATATCCAAAGTTTTCGAGAAAATATTGCTTAGGAGAATACAGCCAGTTATAGAAGAAAAACGTCTTATCCCGGATCACTAATTCGGTTCTACAAGCAAGCACTCTACAGTTGACCAAGTACATAAGTAGAATAACAGATGTAATCGAAAAATGACTTGAAGGAAAAATGATTTGCTTAAGTGTATTCCTTGACCTCTCTCAAGCTTTTGACAAGGTCTGGCATGAAGGCTTAAAGTTCTGCCCGATCCTTTATATAATGTGTTGAAGACCTATTTTACGAATGGAGTATTCCGCGTCAAACACGGAAACGAATATTCAGACTTTAAGGAAATAATGACTGGGGTATCGCAAGGTAGCGTCCTTGTTCCACTTTTGTATCTATTATATACTCGTGATATACTGCAAGTAGATGGCACTGCGCTAGCTACATTTGCCGACGACACTGCTATCTTGGCAGTGGGAAAAACGGTCGAAGAGACTACGGGACAATTGCAAGAAGCATTAATGGATGTAATGTAATGAGTGGAGTGAATGAATGGACAATGGAGTGGAAGTCGCATGTAAAGAAAAAACACAAAGAGCTAGAAAATAAATACAGGGAAATGTATTGGTTACTTGGAAAATATTGCAAGTGCTAAAGCCAGTCTGGACATATGGTATACAATTCTGGGGTTGTACCAAAATAAGTAATATTAATATCTTACAAACTTTGGAAAATAAAGTGCTAAGAGGAATTGTTAATTCACCGTGGTATATCAGAAACAACGATATCCACAGAGATCTTGGCAATAAAACAATCGAAGACAAAATCAAAAACTACGCGAGAAAGCATAAAAGTCGACTAGAAAGTCAAGTAAATAATACAGTCCTTATTGCGCCGGGTACAAAGGACAAAAGCTTTCGACTTGGTGAGATAAGGATTAACCGCGTTTAGATTGCGCAACATGTAGGATCTTTCAATGGAAAGTAGTCTAATTATGAAGGTAACCTGTCAAACGTTTTTATTTCGTGATAGAAACATTGCTTGATAAGTTATGATATCCAACAAATTTATACCGAAGCGTGGAGTTTTTGGTCAGTAAGAATCTGACACTACTATGAGCGTTAGGTCATGTAGGTCATGCAGGTACAACGCAACCGTGTTAAAACGTCGCATCAGGTTGAGCGCGGTTTGGTTTCGTATGGTGATTCCCTTTTGCATCTGGAAAACAAAGTAAAAATTTGACAGGAGGCTATCTTCTGGAAGGCAGGCGAAACATTCAATTACAAATACAAATACTTGGCGCAACAGACCGTATGTGGTCTAGGGCTTAGCTTCCATTAGCGACCATTCGTGTCGTGTACTATATTTTTTCACACAAATCGAGAGGACCAATAGTTTAGACAGAGCCATATCCGAAAGGCAAATTGAGAAGTTTTCTCATGAAAGTTCTTACTCTCGGACGTTTGTCAGCCATTCGCAAGAGGTGGGACAGTGAAAATACTGTTTTGTGTTTTCTGGGATTCGAACGTCGAACCTCCTGCTCAACGCACTAAATACTTGAGCCATGGCGCCCACATTTAATTGCAGCGAAAAAACAACCTCTGATATGTAAATCCTATCTCTTCTTCCTCCTGGCAAGGCTCATCTAAGCTCACAACAACTATTAAATAGATTTGGCATTTGGTATTCAGAAAAGCGATATTTGTATTAATATCCTCAATTCAACATCTCCTAATCTAATTATGCTCACTATAAACGATTTGATTCGCCGAGCCACACCTTACGAGATTATGAACAGAGACAAATTGATCTGTAATGTGATCCATGTACGGCCAAATCATGTAATGCCATATGTATTGTCCACTGTGTTCTATATAATAAATCGGCACCGTGTCTATTTCACATTTATGCCTTTATCACACATATTACCATCTATGGAACGTGTGAATAGATAGGTATAAATCTAGTGCATTAATTCATATTACCGCCCATGAATGACAACAGACATAAGTTTTCTCATATAATCTAGTTAAGAGCTTCGTAGTAGTCTTGAAAGTAGATATGCGTATGCTTCTGTCCCCCAAGCAGTCTATGTTCGTCGTGATTAGCTGCAAAGTAAACGCAGCCACGAAGGTAGATGCATATACATACATATGTATAATTTACCTATCACAGGCACCATGACTGCGAAATTTGCTACTCCGCTTTAATGAGGCATAGGGATAAGAGGAAAACCTGCCTATAATTATATTTTCCGTCGATTGCATCTTCTGAAGAGTACTTAATGCAAATTTACATAACTCAAATTCCGATTTGTATCTTACAGACCGAAATGTTTCGTTTCTTGGTTGGAGGATTTTCTTCGCTCCATCCTTAGATTGTGTGCTCCTTGCTGGCTGTTCGCGCCAGTAATGCTGTTATCTTATGTTTTGTATTTCAATATCTTTCGATGAGTTAGTTGCAGTAAGCGTGTAAAAGTTTTAGTGAGCCTGCATTATTATTATTATTATTTTATTTTGTTGTTTAAGAAACTTCTAATGACAATGATTGTCTTGTAAGTTGGTCGGACAACTACATATGACATGACACAAGTACTTTACTGTTGATTTGTAAAATACTCAGATTTAAGTTTTATTAAGAACGGTTTAATTTTTTTTTAGAAAATTCCGTTAAAAGAATCAAGACTTATTTTAGCAATATTATAAAAAATTATTTTTCGTGTCGTTGCATATATTTTGCTTAGATATTTATTGCAAATACAGCTTAGCAATAGATAAACATTTTTCAAAATTGTTTGCAAGAAACCTGGTAAGCCAGAGCATAGCATTTCTACAAATATTCGAAATGGAGAGATTTAATACAATCGTTAAGCCATCGACATAATTTTTTTTTAGAAAAACCTTGATAAGTCGAATTTTTATTGTGGATAACAGTAGTTCGAGTTATCGACGTTTGACTGTAACATTAATACGCATAGCGTTTAAAAACTCATTCTAAGGCGGCCACTGTGGTATTACTAAATACTATAGATCGTCTGTAGACAATATTGTAGATTGATATGATATGATATGAACAATATAGAAAAATTGTATGGTCTGTGTCTAATATTGCTCAATGTCGTGTAAAAATAAAAGAGGATAACAGAATATTTTTTTTTGGGTGCATCGAAATGCATGAAATTCTGTAACATACAGTAACAGGAATAAAGAAATCAACAATGCATTTTCCCATATCTATCTCTCCAAATACAAAGGAAGATATCCCAAAGCTAGCTGATAAACAGCAGTTGATTCAAAACTCAACTGTTTACACAAATTTCAGAAACGAAGTGAAAAGAATATCTGACTCTGAAAATCTTTGGGTTCACTCTCATTACTAGATCATTTAATAAAATTGCATAACTACACACATTTCTTTTTTTGTACCACTCTTTCATCCATCTGCGAATATTGTGCGATATATTGCACAATAATTTTGAACGTTTAGGGGCCGCTTGATAGTACTTTGGAGAAAATCAAAAAATGTTAACAATTGTTTCCAAGTTTAGAGCAAAAATAGTAAATTCATGACAAAAGTTTTTCTTCTGTTTTTGTTTTTCTATGGTTACTTTAAATCTTAAAAAGTACTGATTGAAAAGAAATGCCACTTCAAAACACTTCAAAAGTAGTCAAAATCTAAAAAACCAGCTGGCTGGATTTAAAAACAAAATCCAGCTAAATTCATATCAATCCAGTCAAGTCTGACTGGAAAGCAGTCAAAACGGCAACAGTGATGACCTACAAGGTCTGCACATCTGTTAGATAAAAAGCTTTTTCTCCAAATCAAACGGGTTCATTAACCAATTCTGTCAGGTCAGCCGAATTAGCAGCTGGCACACTTTATTAGAATCCATATGGATGTAAAGGCTGCAGTCGAACAAACACCGGCTAATAAGCTCCAGAAACTACAGCGTATTGCCTGCCTAGGTATTACAGGTGCAATGCACACCTGCCCAACTATAGCACTAGAGGCTTTAATTGGACTTACACCCCTACACATCTTCATTAGGAAGACGGCTGCTAGATGCGCTATCAAACTGCAGCTGGAACTTAAGTATAAAACAGATGGCCACGTGGGACACCTGAAAATACTTAACTCAATCCCAAATATAGAAATGTTTCTGTCCATCCCAGACATTATGGTTAGGGAATACAGTTTTGGGAAACTATATGAGGTAGAAATTCCAGACCGTGCTAAATGGGCCAATGGGGCTCTGGCACGGGACCCTAGAAGTCTGATCTGGTACACTCATGGATCGAAAATGGAATCTGGAGTTGGAGCTGGTGTCTTTGGACCCAACACCAAACTGTCGATACCAATAGGAAGGTGTCCCTCGGTATTCCAGGCAGAAGTACATGCCATTGAGATCTGCGCCGACTTAATATCCAGAAAAGGTATTAAAGGCGCCAGAATTATTATCCTTTCGGATAGCCAAGCAGCATTACAAGCACTGTCTTCTAACATGATGGACTCTATGACTGTTAAATGCTTCCACGATGCCTTACAGCCAGATACAACAAGGTCAAACTTGGATGGGTACCTTACCTGGTCACCAGGGTATTGCAGGCAATGAATCGGCGGATGAACTAGCAAGGGATGGATCAGAATCCGTGTTCTTAGTCAACTGGGCTTCTGCCTTAGGACAATTAAACGACTGGGAACATCAACTTCGTCTAAACCACTGGGAAAATGTCCCTGGTCTGAGACAATCCAAACGTTGAATTAAGCCTTACTCCTACAAGGAAATCCTTAACCTAGATAAGGAAAGCATTAGGAAGCTGACGGGCTTCCTAACTGGCCACTGCGGCCTGAGATACTACCTTAACAAAATGCCAGGACAAGGATTGTCGATTCTGCCTCGAGGAAGATGAAACATCCGAACACATTCTTTGCGAATGCCCGGCACTACATTGGTTAAGGATACGTACTCTCCACAGAGAGATACTTACTTCAGTGGAACTCAAGGGATCCGCTACCAAGGATGTACTTGCCTTCATAAGGGTGGTAGTACGTCTTTTGGATTAACTCCAACCCCTCGATACAATAGATCTTTTAGGTCGCAGTGTCGATGCCATGCGGGCAAGGGTTGTACAAGAGGAAAAAAAAGGCTGCAGTCTGCAACGAATTTAACCATAATCCCCCAAACAGAGAATTAAGGGTTACGAGGACTAGAAGGCTCTGACATCTCTTTGATGGCATCACAAATGACCTAATCTTTGGTCTAAGTGCGTACATATGTATGTACCTAGTTTTATCAATTAATATTACAATATTTTTAATTTTAATTTCTTTGTTATGTACTTACATATACATACATACATATATCAAATCTCTAGCATACTTTGGTACATATGTGTACATATGCTTGTAAATGAATAAATTGTTTTGGTAAAGATGTTGTTCCGGTAGCACTTCATTTTATGGGCGCCAATGCGCAGTAGACCTTCTAGCCCACACAATTGTTCCACAGAAATTGTCGTTCGGGACAAGGCGCGACATCCAAACCCATTGCATGGTATGTACTAACAATCAACTGGATTATTGAGTTATTGGTTTTCGGAATTAAATTGGGCATCATACGAGAAAGCGCTCGAGCCATGTGTGTGTCGCAGTTGTAGGACATTACATGCAATACGTTTCTTTGCAACATTGTAATGCGATTTGTCCAATGCACAATTTCTGCATTTAAAATATGGATGGTGACCTGGATGTCATGTAGAGCAGTTTCTATTATAAATTGCATTGCAATATGTATAGTTTTTGCGTGTACATTGGAAATAATCGTGGGATGGTAAATTTTTACGTAATGGCGATTAAACACATTAAAGGCCAACACAGCTCAGCGAACTGCGAATGCGAATAAATTTTGACATTTCATTCACAGCCCCTTTATTTTAGTCTCAGCAATCTGCGAATTTCTCTTGTCATTCATTGTATTTCAAAAAAAAATTATTGCACCAAAATGGAAGTCAGGCAACACATTCTGCTCAGAAAACAACAATTGTTCCTTGCGTATTTATAGACAAAGAAACTTAAAAAAACGGAAAGTCATACATGTACACCCAATAAATAAAACAAGAAGTAGGGAAGGAGAGTTCTGTACGCTGATGAGTAAACTACAGAAGGATCCCACACGATTTTTTAAGTACTTTCGGATGTGCAAAGAAAATTTTTATGAGATATACCATCTAATTGAACACAATTAAAGCCCAAATCTTTAAGAGTGAGACAGGATACGATACTTCCCCTAGAAAAGATGGTTATAACTTTGAGGTAAGCTTTTTGTTTTCAAGTTCTCCTTTTCAATCGATGTCACTAGATTTTCTTCAGGTTTCTAGCAACAGGTGCAAGCTTTGTGGACTTATCATTCCGTTTTCGGATGGGAGTATCAACAGTTAAAAAAGTAGTTGATCAAACCATTGTTGCAATCATCTCAAACTGCCTAAAAATTGCCTTACCGGATTCTTTTACAAAAGAAGATTGAGGAAGAATTTCCGATGAATTTTTGCAACGTTGGAACTTTCCCAATTGTGTAGGGGCAGTAGATGGAAAACATGTCCTTACATTTGCACCAAAGAACAGTGGAAGCCTTTACTTTAATTATAAAAAAACCTTTTCTGTTAACTTAATGGCTGTGGTTGACGCAAATTATAATGGTAGATGTCGGGGCATATGGTAACAATGCTGACTCCACAGTGTTTTCAAGCTCCTATTTTGGAAGCACTTGGTTGAATAACCCAAGTAAATTAAATATTCCAGAGGATTGCCCACTTCCACGAACTACTACAAAACTACCCTACTTTATAATAGGCGAGGAAGGATTTGCACTGAAACCAACAATTTTAAGACCCTTTCCTGGAAATAAATTGTCAATAAAGGAAAGGCTTTTTAATTACAGGTAAAGTTTATGCTTCACTCGAATATTTATTCACACATAATGATCATTATTATATTTTTCGTTATCTAGGTTGTCGAGAGCAAGAAGAGTGGTGGAAAATGCTTTTGGGATTCTGGCTCAAACTTGGAGGATACTTTTAAAGCGTTTAGAAGTACAGAAGGACTCAGCCAACAACATTGTTCTTGTGTGCTATATTTTACACAATATGTTACGATTGAATATACCAGCTCAAGAAAAACACAATTCAAGAGGATATGACATACGAGCCTAATTCTCAGAATGGGTGTGGCCGAAGGAGATGTAGAGTTTCAACACCGGATGATCTAAATGTAAAATATGTATGAATGTATATTCAAAGAAAAAGCTGGCTGAACAGAAAATAAAAACTTTATTATTAATTCATTCCAGAAGTAAACTTAAAATTAAATAAATATTTGGTCAACAATAAACTGAGAATGTTTTCCTTTCTTCAGGTACACATATTTTTATGCTTTTCTTTAGCATTGAAACAAAAAAACAAAACAAAATTATTGCATTTAAAAAAAAAACAGTCTTAAGCACAATTGAAAGTTTAAAAGTCATCATCCTCAAATTCAATTTGATGAAAAAGAGTGCGCATTTCCAATTTGGATTGCTTTTTGCGGCTCCAAGTACTTGCACGAGATGACAAAGAATTAAAAATTTTTTTAGTGGTGGCGATTCAGGAGGCACATATATTTCAGCCAGGGCTGCCAAAAATTTGTCAGTGTCTGTATCTCCACTTTTTCTTTTGCTTTTCTTGGCGATGGATTCTGCCTTGTCTTCGAAATACGAAGACTTCCGTTTTACTGGCGTAAAAAAACTGTCAGAGGTTGTGTCGCTAGTTCCAGGTGTTAATCATTTCATCGATGTTCTCCTTTTCAATGGAATAGAAATTGCTCATGGTTCTAGAAATTATATCTGTCTGTTATCATAAGCAGGTAGCAAAAAAACATTGGATAACTTACCTTGGAACTTCTATGAAAGGAATCAAAAAGTTCATTATATGAAAATATATCCACGGTTTTCTGCTAACGGATGCTTCTGACCCACTTGGAGTATTTTTTCCTTCTTGTAATATTTCGAAAATGTGTCTTTTAAATTCTTCCACCGTTCCTTACAAGTTTTAACTGAAATGTTAATAACTTTCAATGTAAAAGAATGTTATTGAATATTATAGGTATATGTATATATATTTTGCCAACGCTCTTCTTTTTTGTATCTGTCGGAATACAATTTGTTTGATTTTTGGTAAATTGCTGGGTGTGCCTCAACTACAAGAATTAATTTCTCATCAAATACCTTAACGTGAAAAATTCATAAAGACATGTGCAACTTTAATGTTTGTTTTGTATTCTTACCTTTTTGTCAACAAATTCAGACATAATTATAATTATTGTATTTGAAATACGGCTCTGACCGACCACCAAGAATAAAACAAAAGAATTGTGAGGTTAAACTCTCGCGAATGTTTTGTTCGCGCGAATGTGGATTGCGTTTTATATCTGAGGAATGTGAATAAAATTTGACAGTTCGCAAGAAGTATTCGCCTATTCGCAGAAAAATCTGCGAATTGTTAATTTCTTCGCATAAACTAATTAAAATTTAACTTTTTTTATAATAATCGATAGATAAATTAAGTCACGTTTTTTTGGAATACTAAAGTTGTCAATGGTGTGCCTTTAAATGTACTAAAAATGGTTTGTTCGCAGTTCGCTGAGCTGTGAAAGGGCTTTAAGGCTTTGTAAGTTTGTTGCAGATTTATTGCAAATTTGCCATATCTCATCATGTACATATGTATATATGTATGTATGAACAGATACTCATACGTTTATATATAAAGCTATGGTTTATCTTTCAAACCGATTATGTTTGGCTGTCATTTTGGGTTGACTGTCATTTGTCAGTTAATTTTTGACAGTCGTGGAGAGTGGTCGATAAAAATATATTATGGCTTTGGCAATTAGGATGCTGCTTTTGCGGGAAACTTTTCCTTCCGGACAATATCATAAGGTGGTGACATCACTGGCCCCCACGATACCCTGATTTGACCGCCCATGATTTTTTAAAGTTTTTTAACAAACCAACCATTATCCTGATGCTTAAGGACAACATTCGAAAAGAAATTGATGAAATAATATCAGAAATGAAAACTATGCTTGAAAACTATAACTACAAGTTCCTATTAATTTATATTCGTAGAGTATTTAATTACAATGTCATGCATTAATATTACGAAAATCAAATACATATGTAGGTATAAGAATTTTAAGTTAATGAATTAGAGAATATTATCTTATAACGTAACGTGCGTCATGAGTCTATGGTAAGTGTGTTGGACTACTAAGCGGAAGGTTCGAACCCCAGAAAGCACCAGCAATTTTTTCCATTGGCACACCTCTCGCGAATGTCTGACAAACGTCTGAGAGTTATAACTGGCATGTCAAGCTTCGCCTTTCGGATATGACTTTAAACTGTAGATCCCTTCCATTTGTGTCAAACAATATAACGCGCACAACATGAAGGGCGTAGCCAGGCCCTGGACCAAATTCGGTCTGTTGAGCCAAGTATTTGTATTATTGAATCCGACCGATCATATTCCTTCTTCTAATCTAAACCTTACTTTTTAGAGGCCTATTACTAGTGCACAACAACATCCGCGTATGCCTGAACGTAGTCGTTTGAACTATTGACAACAGAGAGTCAGCCACCATGCACAATAGCAGTGGACACAAGGCAAGCTAAAAACTTAAACGCGGAGTTTTCCAACGATGAAGAAGATGAGGACATAAATAATTTAAAATCTCAAAATGTGGCCTCCATTAAGGTGGTCTTTAGGCTCTGGCTGTAAAGTACGTTTTTCCCTCTTTTTGTTTACCATCTCATCATCGTCCCGGTGTTGTGTTCGTCGCTTGGTAGTCTATGCATAATAGGTGAGATCAGTTTGATAATCGTAGAATGAAAAATCCTCATCAGTGTTAAGATTATAACCAGTGTGACCATAGTAGAATATAATATTCCATTTGTGGAATATATTATTAGAGGTGCAGAAATATTGGTTTTCGAAAAATAATCGGAAATAAAAGTGGAATACTTTTTCTCCAAAAGAATATTAAGGTAATTATATTTTCCGTAAATTGGAACTACATATATTCTTACCTTCATTTAATTTTATTACTGAGCAATAAATTCGTACAATTTTGGACTGAAGTTTCCACTTATAAAAATGCGTGCAATTTTCCACCATTTGAAAAGTTGTCCTATTTTGTATTTTGCTTTTTATCATTACTATTCAGTAATACCGAAGTTGAGAGAGTATTCAGCTATGAATTTGTTTAAATCAAAAATAAGAAATCGAATGCAAACAAAAATGTTGAATAGTCTCTTAATTGTAAAGACATGGATGAAAGCAATGGAAACATGATGTGATAATTACATGTGTATACTATTCCTAATGAATTAATCACGTAATATTTATGTAAATACTCATTTGAATATATAAAATACCCGAAGAAGATGAACAATTAGATTTTGATCTTCAAAACTTTTAAGTTTTAAAATTTTTTTAAAAATTAAAAAGAGAAGCTGATATTTTTGTTGTTGCAATTATAGTTTTTAAGTATTTTTTGTTTTTTTTTTTTATTGGAGTAATACCCATTTTTGGTTTATCATGTTTTACGTTTTGTATGAAATAAACTTTTATTTTTTTTTATTAAGGTGTATTACCAAGTGGAATATAGAAATATTGAAGCGGAATATAAATATTCCACCTTTCGGGTCGAGTAGAATGTTTTTGAGAGAAGCTAATGGTCACACTGATTATAACTAAATAATATATATGTACTTTCAATCATGCACTATATGTACAACAGATAATCAACATACATACATATGTATGTACATACCTAATTTTTTCTAAGAAAATATGCTGCAACAACCAATTTAAAATCACAATAACTCAAACAAAATAATTCTAAAGAGGAATAAATACATACATATGTACATATGTACTTATGTATGGCAAAAAATTAATTGGGAATTTAGGTTTTTGTTTTTCTTTGAACATTTCCAAAACGGTTGCTATTAATAAATTTATATTTAAAACACACAAAATAAGTACATCTGGATCCATTTCGCAAATTCCAAACAATTTAGTTTTGCAATGACTAAATTTAATGCAGAAATGTCAAAAAACAAGCTGCCAGCGGCTGAAAAATGTAGTTTGCTTTACATTTTTAATACATTTTTTCTGACATTTTCACATTTATTAGGTTAGTGTGTACGCACTCAAACTTAATGGCAATTTCGGTAGTGAATTTTTAGTACTGCTCTAATTTTATTTTCAGAGCATTAAAAATGAGAAAAAAAATTAGTGTCATACGGGCTTTAGTAGTTTTCCTTCCCGGTGCTGCAGATTCAGTAGACAAAACGAGAGTTTTATTAGGTAGAAGCTCCCAAAACAGGCCCGTTTCATCTGCATGGCAGACTTGTTGTGGTGTAAGACACATTTCTTTGTTTGTCGCATGGAACTTTTCCAAAAACGTTTCAATTGCACTTTTATTACATGACAACTTTTCCCCGCATATTTTTAATGTCCTTACACCAACCATGATTAGCCTTGAAATTCGGAACTTCTTTGAATAGCAAATTACATTTGTTGGCTTTTCGGTAGAGTAAATAGGTTGAAACGTGGTTTTCTCTTTGCTTTTTTAGCCCCTCGAACAATGCTTTTTCCATTTTAGGCATTTCAGATTCCTAACCATCTTCACTTAGCAGGTCCAGATTCGGCTTGTTTTAAATGATCCGATGATACAATTTCTTTGTATTGCTGTAATTGTTGACCTTGACCCACCATATTTTATAGCTAGTGCGAATCCTGAATACCCAGAATTCAGTTCGCGTAAAATTTCACATTTATGTAAATATGTATCTTTTAAAGACAAAAATCGATATGCTTTTTAAAACACAAAAGGAGACTGGAATTAAAAAAAAAGTTAACACTGAAAACACAGACCACGCAATTCACTGCAGAAGGATAACCACGAGACTGATTAAACAACACAAGGACGCAGTCCATTAAATGTATGTGTGTAGCTGCCAGCTGGCCCTCATTGCTATAATACTGGAAAACTCATGCCTTAACAAATAACAGTTAGTATATTATCGCATGCAAAAAGAAATATAAGAACTTCTACAGAAGAGAGTTCACATTATAGAGTCCAAAAATTTGCAAAGTTCACATTACAGGGACGATGTTGAAGTGCTTTGCTCGTTCAGTTTATTTATTTATGTATTTATTTATTTCACCTAGCTTAACCGACTACAGAGTAACTTAATAAATATACAATAATAGTTACGATAAAAAAGTACATAAGTACAAATAAAAGTTGTAATGATAAAAGCGTTAAGAGAACAAATTAAAGATAATGTTTTTGAAACATTCCCGAGAAAGAGATAAGTCTACATCATTGCATACTTCATTGAAGAAGACAATGGTCCTTGTAATAGGCTCATTTATACCATAATTTGTTCGATGCGCAGGAAGAAGAAGAAGTGGTCTTTCTCTAAGCATTCTTACTGGTGCATATGTATATTGGCATAAGAGATAAAGAGCGGGGCTTTTAATATGGTAACACAATAAATCTCCTACAAACATTATATTACGAGCATATGTATATTCTAGATTTCAGGGGTAATAAGTCCAAAAGCTGACATCTAGACTCATAAGATGGTGAAAATTGCCAGCGCATTTTCCTAACGAAAGAATGGAATGTCGCGATTGCGTAAGACGCCATTTGCAAAAATGAGACTCTTGCGCCACCTTGCACTTAATTGGTGCCATAGTGCGGCAGTGCGAGAATGATCCTTCATTTAATACAAACGGTAATGTTGACATAAGAACATTTCTTAAAACAATGTATTTTGATAACTTAGTCTTATGTCATTCTTAAGCTACATATGTACGTATATGCATATTCTTATAAAATCATTGTCTTTATTGAAGGGGGTTAAATAACTATATTATCTCTTTCGCTATAAAGCGTATCATGCGCGCTAGTTACCATTATTTGCAAACATTCAAGCACACTCAACCTTATCCACATGCCATGGCATAGCAATCATACTATTACACCAATTTGAACTTCACCAGCGATTTATATGATTTTGAGACATTCAAAGCGTCGTTGCTTTTAATTCAGACATCAATTGACCACCATTGCTCCTGTAATTAAGCAATTTTCTTCCGTTCATAGTCATATCGCCACTCATCATGAGCACCTGCGTCTACGATGCCAAGCGGATAGAGCGAGCAAAATTCCCTCCCAGATAAACATAGGTAAACAATTTAATTGACAGGTTTATCAGAGACGTTGGTAATATTTAGAAAAGTTTCCCGTTGTCATGAAACAGGTACTGGGTTTGTGCACTGATGAATGATGCCTGGAGAAATCAACACACGGCATGCATACATAATGGGATTGACACTTTTAATCGCAGTTCCATCAATAATAATCAATTCTGCTGGAATCGGCTGCACCAAGTGGTGCCTATGGTGGCAGATGAGTAAAGTGGAAGCGATCATCAATTATCTTTAATTCCTGAAAGAATGCACGCTCGACAGTCACCCATTTTGTTGCAAAAAAGTGGATTCGCGATGTCAAGCGCTCAAGTGTCCAATGCGGAATTAGTCCTTAACGTCATTTCAATCATTTGGTTGGACATTAACACGTTTGGGTTATGATTGTCCATCATTAGGGATTGTCAGTGGTTCGCTGTCAGTTTGGCCAGCCACTGTCACTTGAGACGTCTGACGTGATAGACACATGATAGCTGGTGCTCAACAGTATACTGTCACAATTGGTTCCACTTCTACCTTCTTGGGATGGCTAATTGCCAGACTTTGTATCCAATGAAGCTGTCTAAAGTCCTTCGGGTGATTGCTATTTGTGGGCTACAAGTGCCCGTGGAACCGCATGTGTGCACGCATATGTCCGTTGCCGCAGTTGCGCACCATCCGATGAGTGTAATTAAAGTTATACGGCAGAACATCCGTGCGTGTTGTCATTTATTTTCTTCTTTATTGCTCTGGCATTAGATCACTGTGAATTCCCCGACGGGTACCAAGAGGCACTGCGAGGCTAATGAAGTTATTACGGCATTGTTCTCTATTGCCACTGGAGTGGTACAGTGGCGGCGTCGGGTTATAATTGCCTGTGGCGTAGTGATTTATATTGTTTTACGGAAGCATAGTCAGCTGGAGTGTCTGATAATCAGCTTAAGGTGCAAAAAGTCTTTCAATCATAAGTTAACATGAGTTGGTGACATGACTTGCGACGTAGATCGGGTTGACACCGCAATTTGAAGAATGCAAGAATACCCATGTTTACCCCAAGTAGAGAGTAATAATGGAACTAAGATGTAACGTGTTACACATGATAGTCTCACTATCTATCTTAACATACATACATATGTACATATGTGTCTGCACATGTAAAAAAGTACTAGTGTAGGCTAACAACATCTAGTTTAGATATACATACATACATAGATATAATGACATTTCTTGTGTTCATCCTTTATGCTACCAATAAATATGTGTGAAAACTTGCACACGTCAAATCCGGTCCAGAATATGTCTTTATACCGCAGCTCGGAGATTCCGCTACCAAAACAGAACAGACATGGCCCGCATTGTTAGACATACATAGACAATATTTATCATTTAATTTGGCACGCGGTATTCGCAGTTGTATTCTTTCCTTGGGAATCAAATATTGTCTCTCTAACACATCGAATACCAAACATTGTTGAAAAAAGACTTACAGAGTTAGTACTGCTGTCCTTTTCGATATTCATGAAGGGTGATGTTCACGACCCAAGTAACTACAGGAGTATTTAATTTCTGAATTACATAGCGAAGATCAAGATTATGGGAGCCCTTTATAAGAGGTTATACACATGGGTGGTAAGAAATGACATTTTAATTGAGTACCAGACTAGCTTTAGAAAAAAAATACTCTACAGTAGATAACTTAGGTTCTATCGTGCAAATCAAGCTGGCAAAAGAAGGAAGTGTATGCCTCCTCCAAGGCCCTTGCATCGAATAAAACATTTTCTGAGCTGGTAAAACAGTGTTAAGAGGAACTCGCTTCGCTAGGGCATTGCTTCAAGATCAGTCCATCAGTCTCCTCTGTGTGCCAGGACACAGTTACATAGAGGGGAATGAAAGGGCTCATGACCTGGTGAGCCGCGATTCAGCCCTTGACAGGTCACTGGCGAAGTGTGTCCGCATCCCGTTGGGAGCAGTCGAACTTTCTATCAGAGGCCAACACCAGATGGCACGCGTTGCAGTATTGTGTCATATCAAGGTAAATGCGGGCCAACTACAACTGGGGCAGAACACAAATACTTTGCATGGATCATATGGGTCACTGGCCCATAGGAACACACGCGTCTAGATATCTTCATAGGTTTGGTCGAGGAGCTCGTAGCGTCTTTGGTAGCGTCGTCCTTGTCTTCTGTGGGGGCGTGAGCACATATCAGGCTGATGTTGTCGAATTTAACCTTTAATGCGGATTGTCATAAGACGCTCGCTCACGTGTCGAAAGCTCAAGACTTCTTCCCTAAGTATACCGCGTATAACAAATCCGCATCCGAATAAGCGCTGTTTGTGCTCTCTGTAGCAATCACCGTACTAAATGTCATAGTTTTTCATCCTCCTTTCGCTCGGCCCATCCCATCG
Organism: Blera fallax; assembly: GCA_946965025.1. NCBI lineage: Eukaryota > Metazoa > Arthropoda > Insecta > Diptera > Syrphidae > Blera > Blera fallax. The sequence goes on from OX337245.1 coordinate 26,310,010, forward strand.
CACTTCCTGGATGGATGTAATATCTGCTTTATAACGGTCTACATAGGGCCTCTGCTAATTGATTGGCTGCACGTGGTCTGGTAAGGGTACGAACGTTCCACGTGCAGATCCGAAAATCACTGTCCTTATTTCGTTAGCCAGGGTCCGAGGCTTGTTGTTGCTTCGTAAATAAGGGTTTTTTACGTGGTAGGGAAGCCGCCCCGACGCACAACCCCCAACCTGGAGAGCCAGATCCCTTTATACAACCTCTAGAACGAAGGGCCGGTTACACCGATGCCAGTAACCCTCTTCGGGGATGCGAGAGCTGTTGTTGGCCCATTAAGGGCTCCTCCGCCACCATTTCTTTTTCAAGACCCTGCCTCAGTCGTGAAAGTTCCTTACTGGCCTGAGCTTCAAATATGTCGGAATAGCTCAAGTAAGGCTTCCGATGGTCTGTCTGTGGATGTCAGACCAGCTGTGGAATTCCTCTGCTGCACGTCCTCCTTCTGCGGACCTCATGTTAGACAACAGGGATACACCCACTTCTAATATCGTCTTCCAAATCATTTCAAACCATATACACTAATTTTTTCAATATTTGCCTTCGAGAATCTATATTTGCTTCGAAATTCGTGCTCAAGGAGGTCTTGAAGAGGATAAAACTTTTTTTAAATTTTTTTGGAAGTTGCGTATTAATAAATTCATTTAACATATCTATGTAAATAATTTATAAAACTATCCATTTTGCCCGGGAAGAATATTATTTGTGATTATTTAATGAAAAAATAATTTCCATCTTTGATTGAGCTTGAAATGCCAAATTCGGCAGTCTGTAGAGCTATCTGAATTGTTTTGAAACTAACATCAGGCAATTCAAATTATCCCTTGCTCAATGTGCCGTAGCTGAAGATGGACATTTCTATACAATGGACTTAGGTTAGGTGAGGTTAAGTGGCTATCCCCCGCTCACGGTACGATTCTGCGTTAGCTGTCACTTTGTATACTTCCTTTTCTAAGGTGAGGAGTAACTCGTTCACGGTATAGAGTCTTAGATCCGGTGATAGTGTCCCTGCTTTTGGTGTGCCGCGTTGAACTACGCAGTTGTCTGGAGTTGCTTTGGCCAAGTTCTGAATTGATTAGCATCTGGTTGATACAGTGATTTAACCTAGCATTTATCCCAAATTTTCTGAGAGCTTTCAATATGGCCTCTGGTTTTATGTTGTTGAAGGCCCCTTCTATATCAAGGAAGGCTACCATAATAAATTCCGGAGATCTTTCAATGGTACCAACAGGAGAATGCAAGGCGATTTCAACCGATTAACCGGATGCTTTCGAAAGCTTTCTAAATTTGATGTTATTGGGATTTTGATATCTACCATCTTTTCCAAAGTCCCTAAAAGATAGGAAAATAGGGTAATGGGTCTGATGTCTTTTGGTGTGGTGTTCTTGACTTTACCGGTCTTCGGTATAAGGAAGCAAGCTGTGAATTGTCCATTAAAGCTTATTATCGATTACTACCGCCTCTGAGATATGCGTAGTCTCCAGATTGAACTGCTCAATATTGAAGACGCGCACTTCTGTGTTGCCTGGAAAATGGGTATCTAGGAGTAAATCTAAAGATTCTCTACTAGACATTGTCATTGTTACATTAGGTTTTTTGATATAATCGGGTATAGTAGGTGCCTTAGAGAGGATCTTCCCGATTCTACTGGTTTCATTTATACTTTTAATTTCTGAGTAAAAGCGCTGCCAGGTATTTCTTTTTAATATTCTGATATTTATTCTGAAGTCATTGAGACTCCTTAGTAATTTTTGCCCAATTAAAGAGCTTCCTACTACTCTTTCTCCGCATATTTAGGTTAGAAGTCCACCATGGTGGATTATTTCACTTTTTACATCTTCTAATGAGGCATGACCTAGAAAAGATTCCTTCATGACCCAGTCACTTTTGCCTTTATTGACTTGATGTCCGCAATTGATTATAGTACTCCATTGTTACCAACTGATCTTACAAGATTTTTATTGTACCTATTGCAGTTGTAATTTACTTACACCTAAGGTACATATGTCAAGAGAACAGTGTTCAAACGCAATGATGCTAGGTTACAACATCAACTCACTACATTTTTTTCGAAAAAACTATTTTTTTGGCTGAAAGAGACAGACATCGAAAATAAGTTTGGCTTACACTGCGATCAGAATATACAAGAAGGAGACTGAAAGATCAAAAACTTGCAGCTTTTGGATCGACTTAAAGCAGGTGGTAGCAAGATATAGAACAGAGTGCAAGGGAAAGTAGCGCCGAAGTTTTTATTATCTGGAAAACTATATTGATGATTTCGACATTAGTAAAGTTACTTAGACGGATTCTCAAAGCTAGGTGCGATCTAATCCTTAATGGAAGCATATTTGGGGGCAACTATTCAACTTCATGCAATATGTATAACATGAGAAAAGAAGAAAACATCTATCATTTCATAGGCAGATGCCTCGTACTATGGATATTTAGAGTGAGATACTTTGACGTGGCAATTTTAAATGAAGGCGGGTTCATTACTGTGCTCAATGAAGAAAGCATGAGCAATTTGAGCAGACTCGTCAATTATATTACTGTGGCCATATCGTACAGAAAACAACTTCTAAGTGAATTCAATTAAGTTAGGTTTTAGTTATGAATGAAAAAAGTAATACATATCACCATTTCCGTCATTGCAGCTTCTCGCGCAGCTATTGTTGCCCCCTAGACCTCCGCTTAGAAAATACTGCTATAGTCTGAAAGTCAAATTGACTTGTTAAAATTGAGTCTTTCAGAAAATATCCCCACACCTACTCCCATATTTATCTTGAATCTAGAAAACTATTGCACTTTGGTCAGTACCCTGAGGTTGATGACCCTACAAGACTTGGGCCCCAAGGATTTCTCAAATAGTCTACTGCAAGTGTAAAGAGCTATCATACCTTTTCCTGCTCTCTCCCTAATCTCCATCTGATCAATTCTGAAATAAAGCCAAAAATTTTCACGAATCAACGGTTAAAGTGGACGAGTTTTTGTTGTTTTGTTTTTGAAAAAGTTCAGCGCTTCGGTGGTACATACATTGGTACACCACATTGCGTATTTTGTACTTATTTCTGTTGTTCCTTGTAGCCCACTGAGAACTTTCTGAACAAAGTAAGATCGAACTCGACCAAAAAGGGTCTATTACAAACGATTTAATCTTATGCATACTTTTCATAATCTGAAACGATCACTGTTTTATTGTTTATAGAGTTTATTAGCTGAAAAGGCATGAATGCATTGCTAATATTATTTGTAGTTCTGGCTTATAAACTTGCGTCATAATGTTAAAACATTAATGTGATCATCTGAATTTCTAATTTTCTTTCATAAATGTATGTATCTATAAGCAAGGTTCATTAAGTTGTTTTGTTTACAATGCATCATGAACACAATCTTTCAGTTGTTGTGTATAAGCATAAAATATTCGTTTAAACGATTTTATGCTATCGTGGACCATATGATGGGCATAAAAAACTGTTTATTTCCTTAATCGGAAGCACTATCTTTTTTATATTAATTTTTTATTGATCTTCCCTTTATTTTCTACACTCACCTCATCTTGCTGTTAAATGGTTAGTTATTAGATAACTGGAAGCCTTGGTAATAAAATCATCAATTGGAACAGGAGCTATAATCGGATTAAGAACATGCGCGTATCTTGAGGCCTATATATTTCCACATGAATATTTATTTTATGGCAGTCATCAAATTTATTTTTACGGTTGGACCGGGTAGGGTCTTATTAAATCGTGCAATTATACAACTCAATTACGAAAAAATTTTAACAGTTTAACAGGAATCGAATAATTACGTTGCGTCTGTTTTTAACAGTTTCCTATTTCTGAGCACCATAGTGCATTTCTAATCCCCCTAGCTACTTCCGATTACTAAAAGTTCGCGTTTGAAATACTGACAGATACATAATAGTGTCACGCCTCTTCAGTAAAAAAATGGATCGTTTTAGGCTTCAACAATACGGGATATATTGACAAATAATTACTACCCGTGAGTGCTGTGTTGGAGAAACTCTGCAACCCCCCGGCTATAAAACGTTATAGTCGGGACGTTTTAATTTTGTGTTTTGGAGGGCAGTATACAGACGATATCGTTATTGGACCTACCCGGCCGAGTTATGTAGTTGCTTGAAGTTCATTTGTAGGGGAGGACTCGACTTCCTATTGCTAATGTTGTTTCTGATCAGGGTTTTGCAGATATGATTGATTTATGTATCATAAATTTTTCAAAACTTTTAAAATTAAAGGTTCATCTCAAAAACGTTAAAGAGTCATGAAGATAACAGTTTCGAACTCCACTTATGAGAAAAAAGTTTAGACCGAAGGACAAAGTATTAACTCTTGTAATAATAGTTTCTTACAAAAATGTCGGAAGAGAACTTTTACAAATTGAAAAGAATTAACGGTAGTGGACTTCAGTAGGTTAACCGAAGGAAAAGCCCACTTAATTTCTGTCAAAAGATCTAGTTATTCGTAATGAACTTAAGCAAACCTCATGAACGGAATATCGGCTAGCTGTTACTCTGCAGTAAGTACCCACTAACATTTTGTTTTACACGTTGTAATTAAAATAGAATATGCACAATTCTGTTGAAACTATTGAAGGAAAGCATATCGCTATAAGATGTCCCCCGATATCTTTACAGCAGATAAAGAAAGTTTCAATCAAAAATTCATCAAGAGCTCGGCGAAGAATGAATTGAATTTTCGTTGGAGCATTTTATTAAATTCGTTACGTACATATGTATGTATGTATCCTAAAAAAGAAGAAAAAGTGGCCTTAGCTTGTGTGGCGTTGCAAAATTTCATATTGCTCAACAAAGAAGGAAGATTATCGTATTGCCCTAGCAGGTATACTTGCGAGAATTCTGATGGGAAACTTCATGATGGATTGTTGAGAAGTGAAGTCGGAAGAAATTTACCATCACTCGCAGTGTTCATCATTGCAGTAGTAGGACTTCTGTACAAAAAAGACATCAAATTTCTAAATTTCTGAATGAAAAATAAATTAAAATAACCAAATGTAGATTTTAATTTTTTATAGAAGCCTTCGAGAGAAAAGTTCTACGTTCGATTTATGCTCTTACCTGTGTTGATGGTTTGTGGAGGAGAAGTTTTAACCACGAACTATACGAGTTATACAGTGTCACCGACCTAGTTAAAAAGATACGTGTACAAAGATTAAAATGGCTAGGTCAAGTAGAGCGGATGAGCATTGGTTTGCTCCAGCCCGAAGAAACTTCGATTCGACTCTTCGATGCTGAAGAGGATGGCACTATCTTTGATGGTGTGCGCAAGTAGAAGGTGAACTCAATCAACTCGCCGTACGCAATCAGAGGCAGCTGTATCGTATTAGCTGGAAAAGCTTGTTGGTTGAAGCTCTGTTTTACCCCGAACTGTAGCGCCACCATAAGTTAGTACCTATAGGGATTTGTTAATATTCCCAAAGAAGTATTAAAGCATTTATATATCAAAGACTATTGTGAGACAGTACTGTATTTTGAACAACAACTTTTAGAACAGTATATGTTCTGGATGCTGAAAAATTGCAACAGTTGTTCAGATAGAGGAAAGCAATAAGAACTCATCGGCCATTGTAAGCCATAGGCAGATATGTAAGTGTGCTCCCTTACATCGTAAGGTTTTTGTTTTAAATCTTGATTAGCAAATTGATGTTATACATTTTCGAGCTGAGGCAACTGATTCCGATTAGTAGACAGTGCATGCTATAACAAAATTAGTTTCTAATCTAAAAACAGGATGATAAACAATCTATTGTTTGATAAATGCAACAGCTAAAACTTTTCGTAAGATAAGAAATAAACTATAGCAATTATTGTGGGCTACGGTGAGGCCACGGCGACAACTGACGAGGAGGGTTTTTGTCAATCCACTCCAATCCAACCCCTTCCCCTCCACCATACACCACCGGCTGACGCTAGAAATGCATTCCTAAACACACACGGCAGTCAAGAGCCAGATAAAAACCCAAACCACCAGTGCCAGGACATTCAAACAGCTTATGTCCACAATGGCGTACAATATACATCGATGCTCTACAGGATTATCCCAATAACTGTGTTCGGTAAAAAGTCTCATTACGATACGTATGCATTTTTGGACGAAGGGTCATCAGTCACGCTTATGGATGCAGAGGTAGCTGAGTTCCTTCAACTTAATGGTGTTAAAGACCCGCTTTGTCTTCGATCGACGTCAAATACACATCGGTTCGAATACGAATCCAAACGGGTTGCCGCAAAGATCTCAGCTATAGGGTCAAATAAAGCGTATGAGATAAGCAATATCCGTACCGTAAAGTCGTTGGACTTACCATTACAAACGCTCAATGTCCAAGCGCTTTGTGAGAGGTATCCTCATTTAGAAGGAATTCCGGCTGAATCGTATAAAAATGCTATGCCACGTATACTGCTTGGTTTAGAGCACTTAAGCTTGTCAGTTCCACGGCGTGCTTAAAAACTAGTAATAATAAAGGAAAAAAGTAATGGCCTTTTTCCGGTTTTGGCGCTTTTTTATGAGCTTGCCTTCTTTGCCGTGAGATAAAGGAGTTAAAGCAATTTTTTAAGTTTTTTTCTTTCTTTTATTTTATTTTCTTCATTGTTATTAATAATTAAATAATAAAAATAAAGTAAAGTCTACTAAAAAAAAAAAAGAAGCAAAGTGATTGATTTTATCTCTCAAACGGCAAGAACACTTGGTTTTGTAAGAATTTACCACATTCTACATTTAGAGGCCCATCTGATGAGTAGAGAAGAATACATCGGAGGATTTTATTGAGAGTAACCAGTGTTTAATTGAGGTTGCATCCTATCTGGCTTGTGTTTAATTAGATTTAATAAAACATCATAAGTTCAACGTGTCGTTGTAGTATTGACTGAACTGTTGGTGATCTTAGGAAATGTATCCCGATAAAATCCATGCTCATAGCGATCTCAAGTTATTTTTCATATCATTTCTCCATATTCATTTTTAATTTCTAAAGTTCATCTAACAACTTGAACAATTCCGCAAGTATGAAAAATTTTCAGAAAGTTTATCCATTTTACCCGTAATAAAATAACAAAATAAACCACCAATACCTTTATGACACTTTTGACGGATGAAAAATTGTCAGTTTGCACCTGTCATACGTGCATAACCGCACGTCTCTATGCATTCATCATTTCTTGTGATAGAGCTTTAAGAAACGTTACCCAACTTTGGACGAATTTACGTTGAAGATAAGCCGCCCAAAAGGAAGCATTTTACTACCGCAATATTTTCCAGTTTATTGATCTAATCTAAACACACAGAACACGCCTACTTTAAATGCCGTACAAAGAAAACTACTCTAAACATTAAAACTTGATGCTCGTTATTTTGACAGGTGTACCAATATAAAAAAGAAAAAAAAACATTGATAGTAATGCCATCTCTGTGCGAGAAATGTTGACCCTGTTCCTGCATGTGTATCTATTTGGGCATAGAGATGTGTAAATGTTTATATTATACGTTAGAATGATGTTTCCAACCACATCTTTAAATTTACTAAAAAATTTCCTGGAATATATGGATACATGGTCAATAGTCATGTATGGTCCTTGCGTAACATTGTAGCAACAGTAGCTATGTGTGTATGTAGCATCTATCGTTTTTCATTTACAATACGACTTACACCACATTGTACGCTCAAGAACAGTTCGTAGATATTCATAGATATGTCAGCTAAAACGAATTTCAAATGTCCGCTTAGAGCATTTTGCTTTTATTCTCTGCGCGTCACATTGATGTTGATGTATTTATGTAGCTCATTTAATTATTTAATTAGTCGTCAAAAATATGTCAAATTAATTCTCCGATTTGTCTGCTTGTTACGTGTCTAATGTATCGCTTAAATATATTTTTTTGATTCCTTTCGACTTCGATTTTCAAATCAAAGAATTCTTAGACATTGCCGCAGAGTGTCCAGAATATGTGGCAGCACCAGACGATTGAAGGCAGCGAGTGCTGCTGACATGTAAGAAGATGAATTATTGATCTTGTCGGTTTTGTTTGATTTCTAGGTTTGACCGTGTCTGCGATTCCGACGAATATGTATAGGCGCCAGAAGTGGTTCCTTGTGTGATACCATGTATATGAGAGGAGGGAGTCTATGAAAGGACACGATGACTGGCCATAAATTTTAATCAGTTTTCTGATGTGGACAACCAAACAGATCACTTTGCGTCATGGGGCGCTGTTGCTACGAACTTGTCATAACGATTCCAATTAAATGGCAGTATGAATGGCTTTTATTGTTTATTTTTTATTTTTTTACTTTATAGATTCTAATACTAATTAAATTCATATTTTTCTACTTGTAATTTTCATGGGCGCCGTGGCTCAAGTGGTTAGTGCGTTGGATCGCTGAGCGGGAGGTTCGACGTTCGAATCCCAGAGAACACCTAAAAGTTTTTTCACGGTCCCACCTCTCGCGAATGTCTGACAAACGTCCGAGAGTAATAACTGTCAAGAGAAAGCTTCTCAATTTGCCTTTCGGATATGGCTCTAAACTGTAGGTCCCTTCCATTTGTGTGAAAAATATAACACGCACAACACGAATGGTCGCGAGAAGCTAGGCCCTGGACCACATACGTCTGTTGCGCCAAGTATTTGTATTTTTTTTTGTAATTTTCATCCGCGTATTTTAATAGCGTAGGCACTAAACTAGTGCAAAGAAATATCATTTCTTGTTGCAGCTAGCTTTATACTCGTATGTATGTATGTGCATATGTATAGAGTAGAACTTGGGATTAAAATATTTAATACACAACATGTTTGGTTTGTGTAAATTCTAGGAAATAATTTAATATAATTAAAAGAAATACACTTGATTGTGTGAAGGTAGTAAATTAAATTAGGTAAATTTAACTTAAACTTAGACTCTGTATGAGCATATGCCCACACTATAGTTTACCATGGAGCCTAAAGAGCACATAAAAAATTTAATACGAGCATCTTAAAGAAAGTGGGCGCCGTGGCTCAAGTGGTTAGTGCGTTGGATCGCTGAGCGGGAGGTTCGAGGTTCAAATCCCAGAAACACCAACAAGTTTTTTCAGTGTCCCACCTCTCGCGAATGTCTGACAAACGTCCGAGAGTAGTAACTGTCAAGAGAAAGCTTCTCAATTTGCCTTTCGGATATGGCTCTAAACTGTAGGTCCCTTCCATTTGTATGAAAAATATAACACGCACAACACGAATGGTCACGAGAAGCTAGGCCGTGGATCATATACGTACGTCTGTTGCGCCAAGTATTTGTATTTGTATTTATCTTAAAGAAAAGTGGTACATGCAAGTGGAGTGGTACAATTTATTTTATTGTGCATTATAAGTTCAAATTTATTTAAGGATGTTGCAATAGCACTTTAAGTAGCAATGAAGTAAAGTAATATTCCAGTTCATTAGGCTTCCTTAACAAGTTATACAGCATTGAATAAACTGAATGACTACAGCTAATTCAATTCGAACATAAAAAGTTACTACTCATTATATTTACATATATATGCATGTATGCAGGTATGTCTAATGAACGAACTAACAAAAATAGCACTGACGGTAACTATGCTAAAAATATTTGCATTCATTGCATCCTATTCGATTCGTACAAAAATTTCACAATGGAATTTGCGATAGATCTCACTGGTATGTAACAATATACATACATATTTATATAAAAATCCGTAGAACTACAGAGGTATGCATAGCCTTCCTTAACCCTGCTTCTAAACTGTTTGGTGCTTTGCTCTTCAATAGGCTTTCGAGGTGGGTAAAAGAACAAGTAAAAATGAAAATCTCAAAAAATAGATCCAAAGAAATACATATTACTGCTCCATTATATAATTTAGGTCAATATTTTAGATGAGACTAATCAGCAGATTAGCGGTCTTCAGTGAAGGAGGAAGCTTTGCATTTAGTTGGATTATTTTTTAGTATTTTTGATTCGCAAATCGTACCGTGTAGCGGGTAATGTAAAAAATTGTTTCATTGTACTTGCTGTGAAGATCAACTGTCGGAATACGACCTAGGAATCTTAAAAAGCAAGCGAAATCTCGGATACTATTACGTGGAGTGTAAAATAATTTCGGTAAAAAGATTGAAGCAATACGATGCAGAGTAGGTGCTGCAAATATGGCCAATGTTTGCAATATGGCCCACCACAATATTTCACAACAGGAAAAGCATACACATACCGCTATGCATTCATTTCATTCATTTTCGAACCGATTGGTGGTCATTGAAACGTGTTCAGTCTAGAGGTGGGGAAAATCCTTCATTTTACTGAAGTGCTTATTCACTCTGCTTCAGTTGAAAGAAGTGTTCACTGAAGCGTTCATTTTGAAGTATTTCTTTTGGATACAGGGTGTTATGACATGAGGCATTGTTATTATATTTCTGTGCATTTTATTAATTTGTGCTGACATAAGTGCACCCTTTATTTAATGAATATTTCTGGTTAAGGTAACGGTAAATCGAGGAATAATGAATTCTTTTGCTATGTATTACGTTTCTATGACTTCTCCTTCAACCTCAATTGGCAACAGACGTATTTTGTGTAAAAGCTGTAATACTTGTAAATTGTTATTTTGTTATCAGTGTTAATTTTGAAACGGTAAGATATTTAAGAATAGATCAAGTATAGAATTTAGTTACCTTGAAAAGAAGTGCTGTATGGAACTTCTTTGTTGAATTGGAAGGGCAAAAGGCGAAGTGCAAGTATTTCCAAGCTTTGATTTCATTTAAAAGTGGCAATGCATGTAATATGCAGAGACATTTAAAAATGGAGCATCCTGGTGTCTTACCTGAAAAACAACCAGCAATACCAGGCACCAGTTCTTCCAGCGCAATGCTTGTTTCTGAAGAGCTAACAACAACCATTTCTCTAAGCCTCTGCCCGTTAGTAAGACCAAGCAAATTCACCAGCAGCTAGTCAGAATGATTGTAAAGGAGTTTCAACCATTAAGCATTGTTGAAGACGTTGAATTCAAAAAATTCGTAAACTTATTAAGCCCAGGATATGTGATTCCTTCATGCAAAACATTATCCTATCTTCGGGTAGGGGATAGAATATACCCGAGGTAGGCATGCCTGTCGTAAGAGGCGACTAAAATCCACCCTCAGTATACCGAGCGTAGTGTATACAAAATATGCAATGAACAAAACAAAACGATATAATACCCCAGGTGGCAGTCCAGATACACTGGAAAATCCACCCTCTTCGGAGGTCGGCTCTACGGATTCTGGGGAGAGCCATTTATTGCTACTGATTGATCCCTTTTCAAAAAGTTCAAGGGTATCTCGATCTCCACCATCAAGATCGAATGTCTCCGGAAAAAGAAGTCCGCCGGAAGCGCCAGCGCGCGAAAAACGGGACTCAGTGAAATCTAAAAGCTTTGAGGAGGAAAACAATGAACTTCGTCTCAAGCTTAACGAAATGGAGCTACTCTACCGCGATCTTAAGAAAGAGGTAGATTTACTCCGAGAAGAAAACAATGCCCTAAGGAATTCAAATCTCCAAAAAGAATGCACAGTTAGTTCACAGCCCTCAGCTAGTCGCGAATACCAGACAGACGAGGAAGAGCTAGCACGCGAAACTAATTGGATCGAAAAGAAAAGACCTAGCAAAAAACGCAAAGCTGGTTCTTCACCTGAGGTAGAGCCACACAAAGATGAAAAGCGCAAGCAGGTGCAAGAGAAGCAACCTCAAGCAAAATTACGTCCTCCGTCACCGATAAACGTCGTTGGAATTTCGGACTATAATAAGTTGCATTGCCTCCTCAAAGGAACGTTGTCATCGAAATTTAAGGTCACATCTCTCCGAAACAATACCTGGAAAATCAACGTCGATGATTCCGACGGGTACCGAGCAGTGCCCCAAAAATTAAATGCCGAGAAAATCCAGTGGTATACATACGAAAACAAGTTAGAAAGGCCACTGCGTGTTGTAGCAAGGGGACTCCACCCCTCGTGCACGAAGGAAGACGTTATGAACGACCTCCATGCCAAAGGCTTTAAAGTTCTTGACGCCATTAATATTATCAAGAAGGAGAAGCAACAGTCGGAAGGAGATAAGGAAGTATTGGTTAGGCGTGGACTTCCGCTATTCTTACTAAGTTTCGATAAAGCCGAAAATAAAGATGAGATCTACGGTATTAAGACTATCCTTAACATCGTGGTCAAAATCGAGCCTATGCGTAAGAGCTCAAGATCGATCCCGCAGTGCAAGCGTTGCCAGGGCTTCAATCATACGCAGACTTACTGTCAGAAAGAGCCGCGGTGTGTGAAATGTGCGGGTAAACATCTCTCCGAAGACTGCCTCTTAAATAAACAAGCCCCAGCCACTTGCATAAATTGCAACGGAAAGCACCCAGCGAATTATCGAGGTTGCGAAGTGGCAAAAGAGCTTCAAAAAAGACGCGATACGCTTAAAAATAACAAACGCCCAAACCTAAAACAAATTAAGGATGAACGCGAAACCGCTACGGTAAAAACAGCAAAAGAAAGAAAATCTGTCAAACCTGCCCAAAAACCAGCTAATGAGGAAAAACATAAACGTCCGAAAGCAAAGGTGGCAAAAGCAAAACTGACAGACACTGGTGTGCGGTCTTATGCTCAAGTGGCGATGACAGATAATGGCACGTATATAGCTGATGAAGCAAAATTAACAACAGCAAAGCGTCCAAACCTTAGCGTCAAGACTCACGCTCAAGATGCGGCATCGGAAAACGGCAATAGCGTTGGTTCACAGGAATCTATAACTCATGTCTTTTCCATTATCCTTGCGAAACTTGAAGAGCAAAGCAAAACTAACAAACTTATTTTCGAGAGACTAGTTACACTTGAAAATAATATTCGCAGCGCGCGCACTTTAACCAAAATATGAAAGAAATGCTTAAGATTCTTACTTGGAACGCCAACGGGCTCATACAAAGACTCGATGAGTTAGAAATATGTATACGTGAAAAAAATATTGATATATGCTTGGTTTGTGAAACCCATCTGACAAACCAATCAAATGTTAAGATAAGGGGCTATAGTGCCTACCACGCTTTTCACCCATCGGAAAGGGCCAGAGGTGGATCATCTTTGTTCATAAAAGAATGTATCGAACACTCGGCAGAGCTAAAGATCGAATTAGAAGCGATGCAAGTAAGCACGGTACGCGTAAAAAATAGAAATTTTTCTTTTAATATTTCATCTATATATTGCCCACTGCGATGCAGACTTGAAGAAAGTGATTTTACAAACATTTTCAACTTCCTTAGACCAAACTTTGTTATTGGTGGCGATTTCAACGCGAAACACACCTTCTGGGGATCAAGATGCGTCTCTCAGAAAGGTAGAATGCTTTATAATGCGGGTATGAAATACAGTTGTGATTTTCACTCGACCGGTAAACCAACATACTGGCCGACTGATAGAAATAAGATACCGGATCTGATCGATTTCTTTGTTGTTAAAGGAATATCTGGTAACTGTATAAAAGTTGAAGAAAGCTTTGATCTCTCCTCTGATCATTCTCCAATCATTATGATGATAAGCGAGGCTCTGATTAAAAAAGTAGAACCAGCTAGATTAACCAACATGAGAACTAATTGGGACAGCTTCAAAAAAGATATTGACGCAAATATCGAGCTGAGCGTATCACTTAAGACACCCTATGAACTTGAAGTCGAAGTTGATCGCTTTGTTGAAATCGTACAGGGTGCCGCGTGGAAAAATACTCCCAAACAAAAGAAAACGCCGGGCAGTTATGTCCAAACGTATCCACCCGAAATAAAAGAGATGATCAAGGAGAAGAGAAAAGCGCGTAAAAAATGGCAACAAACTCGGGCTCCGCAACATAAAGCACACCTAAACCGTTTGTGCAACTCGCTAAAAAAGACCATCAATGATTTTAAAAATCGTGGAATACAAAGTTACCTTGAAAGTTTAACTGCAGAAAAAGATTCTAATTATTCGCTTTGGAAGGCTATAAAGGGTATCAAAAAACCTAAAATTCAAGCCGCCCCAATTAAAAAAAATAATAATGAATGGGCCAGAGATGACAAAGAGAAAGCGCAAGTTTTTGCCAACCATCTGGAAGAAACTTTCAAACCGTTTGATGGACAAGCGCTTATTCAAAATATAAGCGCATCGGATATAGACAATAGCGTCATAAGAAACGCAACGCTAAATGAACTCAAGCAGGAAATAAAGAAATTAAAGTCTAAGAAAGCTCCTGGATATGATCTTATCACAGGAGAGGTTCTCAAAGAACTACCTAGAAAAGCTTTAATTAAACTTCTTTTCATTATAAATGCCGCGCTTAGACTAGAATATGTTCCCAGCCAATGGAAATTCGCGGAAGTTATAATGGTTCTTAAGCCAGGAAAACCGCCGAACGAGAAAACGTCTTATAGACCAATTTCGCTTCTTTCGATTGTATCTAAAGTATTCGAGAGAATATTGCTTATGCGAATACAGCCAATTATAGAAGAAAAACGTCTTATCCCGGATCATCAATTCGGGTTTAGAAGCAAGCACTCTACGGTGGACCAAGTACATAGAATAACAGATGTAATAGAAAAATCACTTGAAGGAAAAATGATTTGCTCAAGTGTATTCCTTGACGTCTCTCAAGCTTTTGACAAGGTCTGGCATGAAGGCTTAAAGTTTAAATTGCGACAAGTTCTGCCCTATTCTTTATTTAGTATTTTGAAGACCTATCTTACGAATAGATTATTCCGCGTCAAACACGGAAACGAATATTCAGACTTTAAGGAAATATTGGCTGGGGTACCGCAAGGTAGCGTCCTTGGTCCACTCTTGTATCTATTATATACTCGTGATATACCGCAAGTAGATGGTACTGCGCTGGCTACATTTGCCGACGACACTGCTATCTTGGCAGTAGGTAAAACGGTCGAAGAGACTACGGAAAAATTGCAAGAAGCATTGGATAGAGTAAATGAATGGACAAAGGTTTGGCGAATCGCTCTGAATGAAACCAAATCTGTTCATGTAAATTTTACTTACAAAAAAGTAAATAATTTGCCGATCTTTTCAAACTCGGTTCGAATTCCGTTTGCAAACGAGGCTAAGTATCTTGGAATGACACTCGATGCAAAGCTGAAATGGAAGTCGCATGTAAAGAAAAAACGCAAAGAACTAGAAAGCAAATACAGAGAAATGTATTGGTTACTTGGAAAGTATTCCAAGCTTAATATAGGAAGCAAACTGCTTTTATACAAGCAAGTGCTAAAGCCAGTCTGGACATATGGTATACAACTCTGGGGTTGTACCAAAATAAGTAATATTAATATTTTACAAACTTTTGAAAATAAAGTGCTAAGAGGAATTGTTAATGCACCGTGGTATATCAGAAATAGAGATATACACAGAGATCTCGGCATTATAACAATCGAAGACGAAATCAGAAACTATGCGAGAAAGCATAAAAGTCGACTAGAAAGTCACGTAAATAATACAGTCCTTCAAATTTTGGATGACAGTAATTTACTGCGCCGTCTACAAAGAACCAAACCTTTGGACTTAGCGCGATAGTGAGCAACCGCGTTTAAACTGCGGAGCTAGCAGGAACTAACAGGAAAATCCATTGCGCCGACTATAAAGGACGAATCCTTTTGACTTGGCGAGATAAGGATTTACCGCGTTTAGATTGTGGATTAACCGCGTTTATATTGCGGAACCTGTAGGATCTTTCAATGGAAAGTAACCTACCAAACGCTTCTATTTCGTGATATAAAAATTGCTTGATAAGTTATTTCTTAGTTGCAATATCTAACAAATTTTTATCGAAGGGTGGTGTTTTTGGTCAGTAAGAATCCGACACTACTATGAGCACGCGCTTGCTATTCTCATAGTGTCTATGGAAGATTTTCACCTACCCTCGGAAAAAAAAATTTGTGATTGAATTGAATTGAACTGATTATCCTCTTCATACATTCCGCAGTTATACGAAAGCATAAAGGACGAAATTCGCGCAAGTATAAGTAAGGCATCGGCAGTATGCGTAACTACTGACATGTGGACGTCGAGAAATGCGCAAAGTATCATAGCAGCGACAGCGCATTTTATAGCAGAAGATTCGTCACTAAAATCTGCCTTACTTGAATGCGTTGAGTTTCCACAGAGTCACACGACAACCCTTGTCGTGACTTACAACGTATTTTCGTAGAATAGGGAATTGAGAGTAGGATAACTGCTGTAGTGACCGACAATGCCGCCAATATTGTGTCAGCAGTTCAGAAAGGAAACTGGCGTCACCTACCCTGTATGGCACGTTCTTTAAATTTAGTTGTCCAAGATGCTCTTAAGGAGATAAAAGAAGAGTGAAAAGCAATGTGGAATATTTTAGAAAAAGTCCACTCAATAGTTCTATGCTTTGCTTTATTCAAAAGCAAATGAATTTTGAGCCCATAAAGCTAAAGCAGGATGTGGTGACGCGTTAGAACTCCACGTATGACATGCTGAGATGCATTTTGGCGATGAAAGATCTTGTGGTGTTAGGTTTAGCTCTTTTGAATGCCAAAATTATCCCACTGAGTGATATAGACTGGATTATCATTCAACGAGCGTGTGCAGTCTTAAAAGTTTTCGATGAGGTGACTAAAGAAATTTCAAGCGAAATGGATGTCACACTGTCGAAAGAGCTCATTTTGGTTAACGACATCAGGTCATTGCTACGAGAATCCATCCTGGAAAATGATCATCCAGAAATATTAGTCCTCATTTCGAAGCTTATTAATGGGTTGAATAAACGCTTCAAGTATTTGGATGAAAATCAGCTCGTTCTCGAATCTACTCTTCTGGATCCTCGGTACGAGAAACACGCATTTCCTCATGAAACTGCGTTTAATAAAGCGTATCAACTTTTGAGTAAAAATGCGAGTGGTATAACATTACCACAAGAAGCTGTCTTGGCTGAGACTCCTCCAACAGCAGCTGCAACAAGTCAAATTTGGCTAAAATTTGAAGAAAAACTAAGGACAGCAAGAAGTATTTCGAACCCAACCGCAGCAGGTCTTGTAGAATTAGACAAATACCTTCAAGAAACGTATGCCCCTCTTGATTTCAATCCTTTAACCTGGTGGAGTAAGTATCCATCAAAATTTAAAGCAACATTTATTTTAATTCCTTGTTTCTAGATGATAGAAAACTTTACTACAATAGTGAAAAGCCCGATGTTGGTAATATGGCCCATCGTCGCGAAATTGCCGACCTCCTCTTCTTACATCATTTATTAACTGGTCACATTGACTGCCCAGCGCTTCTTGCATTGGTTTCATTTAATACCAATCCCCGCGGCCTTAGGTCCATTCCCCTCTTCCGTCTCAGTACTCACCGCACCAATTATGGTTTTAACGCACCCTTGTCCAGAATGCTTCGTTTGGCTAACAATATGGAAAATTCGTTTGATTTTCACTACAGCAGAGCCACTCTTCGCAACATCCTCCAGCATCGCTCCAACTCAGCCTAGCCATTGTCCCACATCTCTCCTCCTCTAACCCTAATCCCTCTCTCCCTTCTCTCGATAGTTCGTAAGTTTATCTCTAGTTTTTTAAGTATAGATTGTTTAAGTACGGCTTGTATTAAGCTTAATAAAGTGCCGGTAGAGCCGGCGTCAAATCAAATCAAATCAAAACCACCATAGGTGTTCCTATTATGGTACAGTGGGCCATATTTAACACACTATTATGCGTAACAATAACATGATTGCTTTATTTTTTTTTAAAAGAACTAATGGCTTCGAGAGCAACACAACCGCCAAAAAAACGACAGGCGTTGAACAAAGAGGATATGAAAGCAGCATTAGTTGCCATTAAAGAGAAGAGGATGGGGTTCTTGAAGGCATCGAAACTATTTAAGATGCCTAAAACTACCTTGCGGCGTTTGGTTGCACAGACACAAAAACCAGTGGAAGATTTGGTGTCTACTAAGTTGGGCAGAAAACCCATCTTCCCTCTAGAGCTAGAGGACTCTTTAGTGGAATATACGCTATTGATGGAAGCAAAGTTGTTCGGTCGAACAAGAAAAGACATACGATCATTAGCATTTCAACTAGCTACTAAAAACAATATACCGAACCCTTTCTCATTGCTGCAGGTAGAATGAAGATTGTTCAGGCAACGAAGAAAAATATTTTATCTGCGAAATTTGCAATAGAATCTTAGTTGTATTAATTATGGACCACCCTGGGCCATATTTAACACAAGGTGATCCATATTAGCAGCATTTTATTTAAAAGTGTTAAAATAACTTTCTTTAGTTTTTAATTTATTTATTTTTTGCTAAGCTTTTTCTATGTTTTATGTGTATGAAGACTGATAATGAAATAATTTCATTTTATTAAAAAAAAACAAAGTGAATTTACGTAACACTGGCTTTTTTATTAACAAAAAAGTTAAGGGTGGGCCATATTTGGGACACTTACTCTATATTAGAGTCGCAAATGTAGTGAAATAAAAAGTATTCAGTTCAATAACGAAATTCTCGACGATAATAAAATGATAGCTAACAAATTTAAGGACTTCTTTATTGAAAGTATAGTGTCGATAAGTGTCTCTTTTCCGTTTGTACTGTTTTCCAACAATGTCATTGATACAAATATAGTCTTCAATTTTCAATTTGTGACACACCAAGATGTTAAACTAATTCTAAAGCAAATGAAAAACGAAGTTGACTTTACATATATGAGCCCCAGGAGATTTCTTGACAACTGCGATATACTCTGACCAGCTTTATTAATGATAATAAATAAAATAAAATAAATCATTAGAAACAAAGGTATTCCCAAAATCATCGGCACCCAGAAAAAAATGTGCAATACTAACCAATGTGAAGAGTTCCGTCCTGTTAATTCGTTACCATTATGTGAAAAAGTGTTTGAAAAACTCATCTTTAAATAGTTAAATAATTATTTTGAATCAAATAAATTAATATAAATAAATTAATAAGAAATTTCTGATGACGCGGTGATATACGTCTCGGATAAAAATTACTTAGAATGCCAACAAAAATGCAACAGGATATGGAAAGTGCCTCTGAATGGCTGAAGATGAATAAATTGAAACTGAATGTGACGAAAACCAAACAACTGATCATAAATAAACGACAAGGAGAGTGAATATATTGAACAAATTGATGAAATCAAGTATTTAGGAATAACAATCGATAATAAATTGACTTTTAGCAATCATGTCAATAAAACTAAACTAAAATGACCGGTAGTGCACATATGTAGCTGTCTGTGGTCGCTATCCTTATATCCCCTACATACATATACATGTTGTTTGGGGGTTTCAAGCAGATAATTAATCCCAAACAAACCGTGAAATTCACCAAAATTCTTTTTGAACAACTCCTTGACATTTCTTAATTGGCCATCGTCTAAATCAGATTTAAAACCAAACGAGCATTTGTGGGGCGATGTTAAGAAGGCTGTTAGCACTCAAAATATTTCCCATTTTGACGAGCTCTTCGAAAAAGTGAAAGCAGCCCCATTCCAATTGAAATATGTCGAGCTTTAATTAGCTCTATACCAAAACGATGTCGGGCAGTATTAAAGCAAAAGTACTAATGGAAACACAGCTCAAAATAGAACTTAACCTATATTTTGTAACATTTTCTATTCACCACCGTTTCCATTCAGGTGTCCCAACTTGTTGCTATGGTCTCTCAATAAAACGGAGGCAAAATAAAAAATTAAAAACATTTTTTTTCTCTATTTATTAATGTTTTACAATATGTATATGTATAAAATAGATACATACATATGTATGTACATGTACATATGTACATACATATTTTATAATATTCCTAGAAATATAAATGGAATGAAAAAACCGATAATTGAGAAGGTGTTTCTAATTACATAGTTGACAACAACTCAAAAAAATGCTGTAATGAAATTTTATCAAAATCAAGGAGAGTCCCCTTTCTAAACATTTACCCAAATTATTTTTCACCTATGCCAATGCCACCCGGACGATTCAGTGGAGGATATTGAATGTGATGAAGCAATAACAACACCGGTATCCAATAAAAATCAAAAATCATATCCATTTGACAAGACAAATGAAAAGAAGCTGTAAAAAAATTGACTCATTAAATCAAATACAGTACATATGTACATACATACATAGTTATGTATGTGCACAATTCACATTGACAGCTTTTACTCATGGGCTTCCATTAGCAAGAGCAATAAAGGTTATTCTCTGTGGCCTTAATGAATTATCCGCTGATGTACTAAAAACTGCTTAGCTTAAAATGTCAGAACATAAAGGCGATTGGAAAAAAATACGATAAGTTTATTGACCAATAAGACCTAATGATCTAAAAAAATTATTCGACCAGTCTTCAAGGGTTTCATTAGATGACAAAGAATTAAAGTCACATATTGCTAGAACTGCCAAATGCAGGGACATGGAGAGAAAAATTTTCACATCAACGCACACTGCGGTTTTACTCTGAGAACACGCAAATCATCCGACCCATCATTTGATTTGAGATAAAGGCTCTCTGCCAGAAAAAAACACACCTCCTTCCTACGAGAAGAGTAAATCTAACGTAGGTACATACATACCAAACAATGTGTGTTTTCCAGTACATACTCAAATCTCAGAAGACACCAACAACACTTATGTATTAGTAAATAACAGAAAAAACACGGGAATGAAGAGCAACGGGGAACTTTTTTCGATGGAAGAGATCAAAGCTCTTTCTGTAGAGATGATAACTCTACTGGGTAATTGTGACACTAACTGCCGGAACATAATGCACGGTAGCTGCGGCGGTAGTAGCAGTAGTACGACTTGTCAAAAATTCGCCTACGATGGTGTTGCGCGTTATGTACATTCATGCATACATACATATGCCGAATGATCAAATGAGATATCATTCAAGGAAACTGTCATTTCAGTCATTGTTTTGTTTTGTGTTTTCTCTTTTGCTATAAAAACTAGTTCTTCTTATATTAAATAAAGTAAATAAGTATTAAACCAATACAAAATGTTTTTCTCTGTCATTGAATTATCAAAATACAAATACGATTTTGGGTGGTTTTAAGTATGGGGGAGCGAATCTGTCAAACGACCCGAAGATGACTGTTTCATTTAGTTCGACTATTAGTCTAAGAGACCGGTGCAATTTTTTGGAGTGAGATACATATAACCAAAAAATTTGCAAATATAAATAAAAACCTCTGAGATATTTTAAATCAAATACGACCGTCTGGCAGCATTTTTTTGGTGCTTATGTTAGTAATGTTATGTTCAAAATGGATTTTTTTCCAAAATGCAGATCGTTGATATAACCACTTGAATTTAGTATTAAACAAAAGAGTCTGCTCTTTTTGAATATAAATGTGTAGGTCCCAGACGATTCACATGGTTCTTTCTTTTTGCCAGACGCACTAATAGTACGTAAAATATC
Source organism: Blera fallax (assembly GCA_946965025.1). Classification (NCBI taxonomy): domain Eukaryota; kingdom Metazoa; phylum Arthropoda; class Insecta; order Diptera; family Syrphidae; genus Blera; species Blera fallax. The sequence goes on from OX337245.1 coordinate 26,331,532, forward strand.
AGTTTTTTAAATAATAGGTATAGCCACATACCGATTACTCTAAAACAATGATATGAATATCCTGATCACGAATATACATATATGTAGTTCCCAGACGTTTCATATGGTGCTATCTATATGCCTTTTTTGTAAATAACTATAGGTACCCAGTGTATTAAGGAAAACAGAAATTCAGTAATTTTCCATAGAAACAAATTTTTTTTAAGCCGCAATATCTGATAAATTAAGAAAAATATTGGTTCTTTTGTACATTACCCTTATTTCCTCAAGCTCTACCAAATGGCGTTTTCAAACCGAAAATTGTAGAAGTGCCAAAATAAACAATACACTCACGCTGCCTATAAAATGTTTGCACTGAAGTGTACCTACCTTTGATAACTTTTTTTATTGAATCATAATAATTATTCACGTTAAAGAACACGGTTTGTAGATCGCACTAAAAATTGTTTTACTATGTATTACGAATAACTCGATCTTATTGCGCCAGCGCACACTGGTTAAATATTCTCCCGCGGCAAACTTGGGGTAACTTCTTCTTTAATCGCACACCGAATGAATAATTCGGAGTAAAATTGAGTATAAATGAACCAATTTTCATTGTATTGGTATTTCTGATGTATCTCTAAATTGACAACTTGTGTGCATTGGTTTACCCCGATGTTAAACCACTTCAACGCTGGATGAAAATTTTACCCCGTTTCATACTGTATACCTGCCCTTCCTTTTCTATAAATTCAGTTTTACTCTGGGGAATGTAGTGTGCTTCATTTTTCAGAGAGAGATTTAGCGCACAGCCTTCTCACTCTATTCAATAATATTTTTTTCTCATTCTCACACAATATCTACGTGCAGAAGTGTGAATGAACGATCGAGAGTAACAACCAATAACAATCAATCCAACCCAAACAAAGTCTAATAAAATCTCACGCACACTATTGCAACGATATCCACTGCTGCTCGACTGCTGGCAGTGGTCTCCACTGATGGAAAATTGTGGGCGATGATTTAAATAATTGTTTTGAAGATTGCTCAGCTTCAGGACAACGTAGAAGGATGTTTTATATCTCAAATGAATCAGGGGCGAATTTACTAATTTGACCTATTTTTTTGTTTTAAAATCCGATAAGCCATTATTGAGTTAGAGCTGTAAAATTGAACTTTTTCCCCACTTAATTCACTATTATCGTTACTCCTTATTCGTTATTTTACCTAACGCAATAAAACATATCCTATAACCTGATATCCTATAACCTGAAGAGTGAATATATCTATGAATTAAAAAAAAATCACGTAAATCGGATAAGTGGTTCTCCGGCTAGGAGGCAACTAACAGAAAATAATTTTGGTTTTTATAAGTATTAGGGATAAAATTTTTTTAAATGGATGATGAAGAAGAAATCAGATTTTTTTAATGCTTGTTATTGTTATTGAAATGCGGTGATGGTAGGTGCGGAATTTTGTGGACTTGACTTGAATCTGGACATCTCAGTCTTACTTCATGTCTTGCCTTCTCTGTAGGTATTAACTCTGACTAAAAATTTATATTTGAGGTTTGGCAGCAGGTTTTCACCAAAAAATTTATTTGTTGGTATTGATTTGGTAAAGTAAAGACGTGTAAAGTGAAAATATGTTAGATCTTCGTCTTTCGTAAACTGAGACGCTTAAAATTATTAATTTATATGTATAAACTCACGCTCCGCATATGTATGTATGTAGCGGAAAAAAGTGGACGAGAACTCTGTCGCTGTGTACCAGACGCGTTTATTTTATTCGAAATTGCGAAATCGGAAAGCAATTAGACTCATCCCTCTTATGAATGAAAAATTCTGATTTATTTAAAAAAAAAAGAACGATTAAAAAGAAACAAACAACAAACTTAAAAACAGTTATTCTAACAAAAACAAAAGTTACAAAATTTTCAAACTGATAAGAATTTAAAAAAAATATATGTCACATTTGGTGGACGTTTGGAAAAACCAGTCACAGAGTGTTTTTTTTTTTTCGTTTTTTGTTTCTCATAATACAATTCCCGGTAATGTGCCAAGGCAGTCCTTATGTTGGGTTGAAACGTGCTCAAGCGTCTTTCAAGTGGATCAATTTTTAAAGATTCTTCTACCAGTTTTTCTTCCAAAGCTGGAAACATTGCCAAGTTGGTCACTGTTTCGTTCTTCCAATTTCCTTAAGCTCAGGATATAGAGAATCTTCACGGTAATCAAATAGCTCAATCATTTCTTCAGCGCCAATGTTCCGCCCGTCTGCTTCAAAAATTTCGTTTATATCCTCTTGATCCGAGTTTTTAAACCCTTCTCCAGCAATTTGCCTTCCATGCTAAACTAACCCTTTCAAATTCATTTCTTGCAGATGGAAGAGTCTTTTCTAAGCGGGGCATTCGAATTGAAATTGTGTAAGTTCAAGATTGTTATTACAACGCCAAAACTTTCCATTGCACCACTGATGGAGCATCAACTTACTCCTTACGGCAACAATGAGCAAACTACGGAAATATGTATTTTATTCATTGTTACCGTCAATTTCTTTTGCAATTCAAAGGGCGGGGACGTTACGCAACAACAAAATACGAAAAGGCTATTAATAAAATTGTTAAGAGCACAATCCAAATGTCTGAACCAGGCAATAAATATACATATATGTACCAACAGATGAACAAGACAAATTCGGAGACTTTGGCAGAAGCATCACCAGGGATTTACTGCTGACCGAAACTACTGCTGCTATGCCATATATGACAAAATCTTTCGCGCCATAACATACATATGTACATGTACATAGTAATTCGGTCCTCGAATAGAAAGGAGATAGCACTGCAGAAGCAAGCATTGCTGATGTCTATGATGATTTATTCCATTTTTTAGTAAAATAAAAATCATTAAAATTCTCTAAGAGCCCTGGCGAATCCAAAGGTTCCCAGTAGTCTTTATTATATTTATCTTTTTCTTTGCAGAGAATTATGTTTCCATAGTTTCAGTATAGCTTATTATTTTTAACTAAACTCACACTAAACTGCACTACTATGAGAGACCACAAAATTAACATACATATGTACGTAAGAATACTATGTATGATTTACATAATTCTAAATATTTTTTTTTCACTCGACGAGTTTTCTTCTTTAAGCAAACAGGACCTGAATACTGTCGCATCTGAAACATCATAATATTTCCCTAAAAGATCTTTGTTCCGCACCAAAGACATCCATTCACCACTAAGTTTTTCTTTACTATCATCATAAAAAGGAAAGATTGAGGGTAGACTGCTTTTCACCACTAACTTTGTATCTTTACTGTACTGTACTGTACTTCAAAATTTTCAGTTTATGAAATCTTCTAAAATATCGAAATGATTTTCATCGATGAACTGCTGAAATTCAACCCCAAAATATCTGAAAATCGTAAATGAAGGGAATAATCTGCTTGGGCAAATACTGACATCTATTGAATTAAGATTGTTAAAATTTTGAATAAGAACTTTATAAAGACATTCATGTGTTCGCCAAGTAAATGTGTTTAAGTGTGGCCAGATTGAAACATTTAATTTTTTAGATTGAATAAGTAATAATAAAATATACCAGTAGGTATGTATGTATGTATATGAAAGAAGAAAAAAATGCAATTTGTTTAGTGGACCCATAAGGTAGTAGTTTATTTCTTTACGGCGTCAGGCTTTTTGAAATATAAAATCTTAGAATAATATTGCATTGAATTCCATTGCTGTAGAATTCGTTTAACGACACTCTCCACGGAATGCCATTGTGTGCGGGAAATATTTAAAATTTTGTTGTTTTTTATATCAAAATATTCTTGAAAAATTAAAGCCGCAATCCGTTTCGGGCTACCTGAAAAAGTATTATATCAACTTTTCTAAAAAGAAGTGCAGTTTTTGTCGAGCAAAAAGTGACATGTACACCCAATATAAGATAAATCTTTATTTTCAATAAGAAGTTTTTCCTTTATATTGGCGGACTTTACAGAAGCATTGCCTGTTGGTAATCCTATAATATTTTTAAGAAGAATATTCCTATTTACGAAAAACCCTTTCAAGCTAGAAAATATTTGTTCAGAAACTGCGCCCTGAAGTTGTACCTATAAGGCCAAAAAATTTGTCAAGATTTTATCTTGGGTCTTATCGAAGTAACACGTAACATTTATAAGACATTTTAAGCTTGATACATCCGTTGTCTCATCGATGATAATGGAAAGTGTGCCACTTCTTCAAACTTGGTTAAATTTGCCTTGTACGAATGGCCAAGTCAATTGATAAATCGTTGCTGTTGCCTTCGTTCGTCCGCACTTAATGCCTTTTGCAATTGTGGAATCAGATAAGAAATTCAACTTTTTTCGAAAAGTTTTGCTATTGTGTTTTATACTAAAAGGGATAAATTTTCTCTATCTTGAAGTGCATATGTAGGTAAAAAATTAAAAGTTTAATTTTATGTCAAAAGATTTAAATTTTTAAATAAATGTAGTAGATTTATTGCAATTGCAGCAAAGTGGTAACGCTAGTCAGGCGTGCCCGGCTCAATCTGTTGTTGTAAGCCTCTGGAGATGTTGTCAATTTGGTGTTCCCGTCATAAGCAAACACCAAGTTCTTCCCGAGCCCAAAAATGTCATCACCAATAAAGAAAAGTGGAATAGGAGTTTCTGACACTTCAGGACGATATATTTATTTTATCGTCAGATAGTGACTTGTATAAGCTGCTGTTTTTGAAGGCAACAACATCTGAAATTTTATCATTACCGTCAACGTCTATATATGTATATAAAATTGTTACGTGCATCCACAACAGCTAATAGAACGATGCAAAAAATATCCTTTGTAATTATATAAATCCGATCGAGAACGTGGAGGAGCTTTGTTCGGATAAGTTTCTCATGTATTGCTCCTACTGTATGAGCATTGGCAATTTTTGACTAATTGTTTTTTGTGGAATTGAGGATAAGGAATTTTAAAGGGTGTCTCAGTTAAGAGGTATAATCTTTTAACTGGAGATTCCTGAAGTTCCGGCGAACAAAAAATCATATGGCAGGGGGGTCTATTTTCACCCCAGTTCGTGTTATAGCCCTCCGATTTGGAGGTATAATCACTTTAAATACCTTCTGAATTATTATAGCTACAAAAACAATTTTGTACATTATGAAGAGACAATTAAGTAACGCATAAAAAATGTTTAAACTTTGTGTAATTTTATGTAGCCACAAAAAAGTTAAACTCAAAATTATGAAAATTTCTTATTCCAATTTTTTACTTAAAATGCATCTTTCATTTTATTTAGTAAAGGTCTTTTCTTTACGAAACTTTTATCTTTGATAAATTTTCTAAAAATTATGTTCAATAACTTTTTTACGTACGATTAACGGAAAGTGTAGTAAAGCCATTTTTGTCAAACAAAATGATCAAAAAAAAAAATCAGGAGACTTGAGCGGCCAAAGATGGGGACAAATCCTCCAATCCACCGTTCATTAAATGCTTGATAGAGCAACGAGGTTACCCTGCTGCTACTGTGACAAGGTGCTCCATCTTGTTGATTTAAAACCATTCAACTGATTCGCAATTGGTTTGCTCTGTAAGTGAACAGCTGATTGATAAGTTGATCTCTACAAAATGTATTCAACACGTGAATACGTGGAAATGGTGTTTGTCTCCGGGGGTATGTAATGGAAACCGATTCATTGCCAAGATTGGAGTACCAACGGCGGTACCCAAAACGAAGAATACCATGCAACCGGGCGTTTACTGATGTGTGTCATCGCCTTGTTAACATCAGGTTAGGTGAACCGAATAAAGGAGAAATACGTCCCGACGCAGTGGCGGCGGAAGTGGAGGATAGAACTTTGCTGTGGGAAATCAGCCCTCAGTTAGCGTCCGCAGACTAACTGTACCGTTGCTACTTCCTAGAACCAGGGTTCACAGAACATTTAACTCCGGGTCAAGATCTACTATCCGGAGACGCTCAAAGAACAGCAGAATTTTGCCAATGGCTATGTCGGTACTTTGTGTGCGGTTATGTCCTTAATGGAATCATATAAGGAAATTGCGAACCCAAAACCGCAACAATTTGCTCTGAGCTCTTTGCTAAACAGGTTTGCACATTCTTGGATTATCTTTTTGTAAACGAATATACCTAATATTATTGCAATTAACAACTTCATAAAACGAGCGAACGTATGAACAAGCATATGCCACGTAGCCTAAACCTATGTATAATTGCTAGGGTAGTTCTTCGTCGGATCTCCACTATTGGTCCATCGCCTTGTAGAGCTCCAAGCGATAAATGTCTGTCATACGCAGCCTTAAGGATTATAAACAGATGGTGCGGTTCGGCTTGAAATTCGTTGGTTTTTTCCAGGATTTGTCTTAGGGTGAAAATTTGGTTCAATTATCAATCTGCCGATCCAGAACACACATTGGTAAGTGCCGATAAATGTGGTGCAGATTATCTCAAGACGTTTACACAGTGTGCTGAACCGATGCTAACTTACTATGTTAAGCCATGGTCAAAGATTGAAATATTTTCAAATTCATGTTCCTTTTTCTCATTTCCTCCAAATCGTACCCATACTCATTTTGAAAGTCGTGTAAGGCCAAACAGATAATGAATGAAAATGTGCTTAGAGTTATAAAGAAAAAGCTTGTATATTGATATCGAAAACCAAAAATGTTTAAAACGATCCACGTCTCCTATTTCCCGTATGTTATTAAAGAATCGAAAAAAAGTACGAACCACTAACTTTACTCTCACGTGACGACTTTGTATAATTTTTTTTGTAGGAATATTACTCTTAAATGCAGAACTTCGGATTGTAACTGCAACTCGTTTCAATTAATCCTTTCATGTTTTTTTTTTATTGAAGAAAAACATGAGAGCATAGAATTTAAAATTCCAAGCAGCATTCCAACTTTAATTACAACGAAAACAATTAAATTTATCTCCAATTGACACGCTGTTAATCTATGTGCTGTGTAGATATCTCCCTCTTCAACTCAAATTGTTAACAAAAACCATGTCTCTATCCGACATTACATCGGAATTAAACACGACAGCCGTTTTCACCATACTTGGTTGAACAAAACATCGCAACTGGAAATGCTGTCAGGTACACAAACAGCCAGCTGAAAACAGCAGCACAACTCCAGACACGATTACCTACCCAATTTTAACTTTCCGTCCAATAGGTCCAATAGGTCCAAGAATCCCTACATAATGGTGTTAAAATCATTTATATCTAGGTATTGGAAACAGAACGGAAGAGAAGTACCCAAACAAGTCGGTGGCTTAGTATTCCCTTTTGGCCGCTAATGGCCTAATAAAGTGCAGAATAATTCCGACTAGCAATTGTCACGTTTGGCTGCCTTTTTTGGTAGGAACAATAGCTGCAACATCTGATTTAAACGCGGTTAATCATTCGCGCAATTAATACCTACTTACTGGAGTACACGTTGCGACCAGATACTGGGCATTAATTAACCACTTGCAATCGAAATGACTTGAAATCGCTAATTACCACCATAAATAGATTTATGGAGGCAGGACTGCATTCATCTCGCGGTTTTCTTTTGGCATGCAGCTATTTTATTAAACATTTTAACGGCACTAACATGGAATGTTCGGGTGCGTTTAATTGCATTCTAACCATTCCACAGTGAATGATTTACTTTGCGTTGGTGATTTATCGATCGATTGTGAATCTTTAGTCAATGCCTTTACTTGCTCTCCTTATTGGTATGAAAGTAGGTACACACGCAGCCTTTATAACTCTATCAACAAAAACCGAAAACTTCAATTCTCCCATGTGCCAATTATTCGTAGTCTTTCAAGCGCATCCTGTGCACCCTTAATAGCGTCATAATAACATTCCTGACAACAAGCAATAAATAACACGGATGCCGTTTCACCATTGTTCTTCAAAAATTTCCTCTCAATTATCTATTGTTCAGCACATACTACAATGATGACATTGTCGCCATCGTCATGACTTTCAATCTTAATCGGCAGTACTCGTGTGGTGGAGAGCACTACTTGGCAAAAGCTAAAAAGAGCCCGTAAATATTAAGTATGGCATAACTGTCGAGTGAGACACCAAAGAATCGACAATATCGCGCCGTGTGCCATTCTTGTGCCCTGCCAGATATCTTCCAGGTACAATGCAGCAACAGCTGCAACGAGTGTGTAGTAACTATACCTGGCTATAACAATAAAGTAATGCTAAATAGAACATAAATTCAATAAAGTGCCAAATATAATGACAGGTAACGTGTAAACTTGCTCGTATGCTCCGTTGCCTGTTGCATAGATACAGCTTTCCTGCAGTACCTTCTGCAGACCCGTTCATTCACTCAATCAGCAGATATTGTAGCTGGGCACAGTTCTAGCTCTTTAGCAGTTACCATTTGTACATTATTTCGGCATGGATTTTATATTTGGTGTTGTTTCTTATGCAAGACGTAAGTTAGATAACTACATATTATGACTGGCTGACGCCAATATAAATGTGCATCATACTCTCAACGAAGTGGGCATTGATTCACTAAGTATTTCCTTCCAAAAGATGACGAATATTGAATTCAGTATTAATATGCAGAGGCACATACAATAATGACCATCGGGTGATAAAGATCAATTTTTCTGCCTGCGCTCGCATATGAAAACAAATTGATTGACAACCTTTATTTGCTTGTCATAAGGCACGTTCCAAGCACCCGATAACGATATTAAAAACTACATTGAAGGAGTTGAATAGAAAGCAAAACTGGTAATTTCCATTCGATACAGTTTCATCAGAAGAGTTTCGTTTTGGTAAAGTGACTTCTATTTTTTTTTTTTCCCGTGAGAATGTTTTAGTCAAGTTAACAAACTTTAACTTTAACTTCATTCTGCCAAAAGTTGGAGATGCCAGCTCATCTTGTCATTTTTACGTGCGCCTACTAAAAGGGCACAAACAAGTTATTTTTGTGAGAATTTCCGACCTCAAGATTTTGATCAGGATGGGTATGTTTCATCCTAACGGGATTAACGGGATGGGTATGTTTCCTTCTGTTTAATTTTTCATATAACCTAACCTAATCTATTCATTCATAGAAAGGGAACAAAATTGAGAGCTGGCATATGTACTTATCCCAGGGTATATACTTGAAATAGTCAAAGAACTAAATTTGAAGATTGAAAGTATCATCTGAACGGAATTCAGCGTTAGTGCAATGATTCGGCTTGTACCTTAAAACAATCACCAGTTTTTGTTTTTATAGTCATTTTTTGGCAGGAATTTATAATCTTGGTAACGTATGCCACAGTGGAATAAATAAATACAGTGGACTCCCCCTAAGTCGAATTTTCACGGGATACCATGATTTGCTCGAGTTAGAGGGAGTTTTGGAAAAATTCGAGTTAAAGAGAGAAACAATTTTTTTTGTTTTAAAGCGTTTATTTAATAAAAAAAAGGTTAACATAATTTAAAAAAGTTAACAACAAAAAAAAATTAATAATAGGAATGCTAAAATATAGCGAAAAAATTCGAGTTAGAGAGAAATTCGACTTAGGGAGAGTTCGACTTAGGGAGAGTCCACTGTATATGTAAATAAATGTATGCATACGAGTATGTATAGCAAATTTTTACATGAATACTCGAAGACGATACCATGTTTATGCATTTAATTGCTTTATAAGCTAATATCTTATCTGATTTGACACAATCCTTACATGTTTGGGCTGGTAAACTGCTGGCATTGAAACCTTTCGAATTTTTATTGTCTTTGTTAGTGATTTTGAATGAATTTTTCATGGTCGGCTGTTTTAGTCCAAGGTCACTCGGCAGATTGTTGCTGCTGTGCGCTTTCTATATCCCGTTGTATTCTATTCTAGAAGCATTAAATGATGATTCTATTTCTCTTGCAGGTGCAGACCCGAAGCTGAATACTAAGTCTATACTTTTAAGTCCACTGTATGAGTGGCTGGCCATGGCGTAGTGGTTAGCGCCTTGGAGTAGGAGAATTCCGTGGGTATCAACGGAATATCGATTATTGTGCTCCAACATCAGAGAGAATTGGTGACAGCTTTTAATCGTGGGTCAGCACGGGCAGTCACTGGCGTGTCGAAGTAAAGTCAGATACATTTGGACTTGGCTAGATTAATATTTATTTTAACAAGCATATATGTATGTATATACACATGTAGAACTACATTTCCTTTTGCCCTTACAAAATGAATGCTTTATAGAAGCCAACTCGATGCGAGGGTGAATTAGGCCTATGCTTGCATATAGATAATGTGGGAACAAGCTTTATGCAAAGCATTCGACTGTTTACGATGACTTCGATTAGATATACAGCACACCGAAGTCTCAGTAAAAAAATTTTTATTCCCATGAAAAATAGTATAAGAGTCATCGTCGAAATATAAAAAAAGAAGATATTTGACGCAAACAGCTCATATAGGACTGTCAGCTAGCTTTTCGAACGAATGACGAGATCTACGTCCTTATCCGAAAAACATAATTAAAATGCCTTTCATGACAGTTATTACTTTCAGGTGTTTGTCATATAATCGTGAGAGGTGGAACCGCTCTAAGGCCCAGAATGACCATATTTAAAGGCCATGGAGAGCATGCAATGTTCCCCTGTAGATGCTTCGCAGAGGGAAGATTGAACCTACCAGTCCCGGAGCTTCTAATAAGCCATATGCCAAGGTCAGGAACGACTGGTTTGAGATCTATTTCCTCATATCGAGCGTGCAGAACCAGTTAAGAAGACTCGAAAGATTAAAAATAAACGGCAGATTCATAGGACAAACATAAGTGGTTAACCAGCTCCGCGAAGTAATCCTAACCGCAGTTCCGCAGGGAGAGGAGTAGAAGTGTGCGGGCTGTGGATGGAGAGCATTCGGATTAGTACGTTGGGTTAGTCCTGGCATCTATTATTCGGATTTACAAATCGTGCATGCGTGTATTTGGAAGATTACTTTCATTGGCGCATCCATAAAAAAACTATCTATATAAATAATAATATTTGAGAAATGTATACGAGTTTGAGAAATGTATACGAGTAACACTTCTTTTCAGAATTCTCTGCAAAATGTGTCTTATAACTCTAAAAGTCTATTGGAGGACCTCATTCGTACGCAGAGATTTAAATGGTTTGCACTGTACAGTTAAATTAGTACCTTTTTCCTGATAAGGTCAGTAGTGATATTTGGGATCAAATCTGGGCATATTGCCAAAGAAGTGAGTGTTCGTTTGTACACTCAACGATTCCTCTTTAGATTTGGCCCAAAAATTGTTTATTTTCTGGTATTTGCTCATTCCTCAGACAGGCGGAGTGAACAGTGCTGTCAATTCTCTCGCTATTGCTGACCTTTGTCCTGAAAAAAAGCAAAGCCTCATATGTTTCCATACCTGCGAGTTTGACTCTATTGAATTGTGTTCGTCTATTTAACCGCCTCTCTGTTGGTCTATCCAATTCCTCGTCTACCGATAATCGGTCCGTGGAGCTTAATTTTTTATTCTCAAAAAAGATTTGAATCAAAACGATTATATTTATAGCCCAACAACAGTCCGACTATACTTGTTTGAATATGATAAAACTCTTAATTCAATTACTTCATGTTTGCATACATATGAATGTATGTGCTAAAGAACTTCATTAATTGCTTAACTAATTTTAACTGCACTCAATGAATGCTATCTGAGAAATAATTAAAAAGGATTAACTGTCTAATTCTTTTATTAGGCGGCCGTTTACCCAATTCATTCGCTAAGCCCCTAAGCAATATCTGTCTTTGACAGATGTAGATAAAGCTTCAAGGTATTTCTCACATATATTCCCAAGATTAACTCCAAATGTCTGCACTTTAGTTTCCACTTGTCACTTGGGAATTTATGCAATCTTTAGAATTCATATTACCTGTACATGTTTACTTTTTTTTTATAGCTTTCCTAACCTGTGCTTAGATTTTGAAAATTTTGATTGCGCTGGGTGCAGTTCTCCACTTGATTATTATCAGGAGTCGTTTTATAGCAAAAAAGACGAAACTGAATAAATCAACACACACCGGATCAACTTCTCGGCGCATTTTGAGTTGTGAACTCGTCGGGTGGGTAACTATAAAATGAAACAAATGAAAATTATAATTACCACTATTAGATAGTCTGTCCATTTGGGTGCCTCAAGCTGACTTGTGAATTGCAATGCGTTTTTGTTTTGGTTATTTGCAGCTTGGAGATAAAAGTTTTAAATCACAAGAAATATGAACAACTTTGTTTTTTTTGCTGATTGCATTCCTAATAAATCAAAATTGAATTTATAGGATTGGGAAAGCATCGCGTAACTACATTAAAATAAGAAAAAATAAAAATAAAAACTTTGTCACACCCATGGAGTTTGGTGCAGGTCTAACAAGTTATTGGTCAATTGTTGGCGTCCAAGAGATTTGTGATCCCAATGCAAAAAGTGCAGTTACGATAACATGTAAAATGATCAATTTTGAATATGAAATTACTGATTTGTGGAACATGTAATTGGTTATAATTGTCGTTTTCTTTTTGGGCAGGTGTCACTTCATTGCAATTAAATTACAATTTAAAAAAAAAATCAATATCATTGCAAAGAATCATTGGCGGCCAGTCGCATTCATAGTAGATGGTTGATAGCGGAATAATTAAAAAGTTGTAACTCTAACTTGTTAGACTAAATTCGCAGGAGTATATGACTGGAGTTGTTCGTAACGAATTATAAACTTTTCGTACAAAATGAAAGAGAAACACCATCAAAAATCTACCTGGATAATTTCTAATCATTTCATTAAGGTACATACATACATAAGTAGAAGGGGATCTCAACGAACTTGGAGTGCGCAACTAAAGGCAGTTAGCTAGGGTTAACTTGGGAGGCTTGTTGGTTGAGGTGTAGATTCACCTCGCACTGTAGCGTCACCGAAGTAAGTAAGTATGTCGAATGAATTTAGAATAATTATTCTTAAAAATGATAGGTCGGTGAACTACCCTCGCTCGGCTGCCTGTGTATGTTTGTCAACAATATCTATGTATATGTTTTGTTGAGGGCACTGAGCATCTAAGGTCAATAAATTCTTTTATTTATTCTCTAAGGCCAATAAGTTGTGAACCCAGCCAAAATAAATTCACACTTAAAATTTCTTCCTACTTTGAAGATTTCACGTCTTTTGTACATGTTTTCTACTCTGCTCACCTTCTATGCAAATGGAACCGACGCACATAGGGGTATTTGTATCCAAAAAGCAGTAACATTTTTTTTCTTCTAATGACCTTAAATGCATATGTACATATGTACATACATATATCTGAAACAATTGTTTATAAAATTCAAAAGCCTCTAATCTTTGTTAAAAGAAAAAAAAAAGAGTTTATTTATTATATTTTGTGTTCTTTTTATTACAGTGAAGAAGAAGAAAATCCGTGGTTAGTATTGCCACCATTCGAATTTCCGACACCGGGTTTTGGGCCATCCCTGATAGCGGAGCCCACGTAGGCTGAGTCCTTAACTACTTCTAAATATCTGTCGAAGGTGTCGTTCTGTAAAACTAGATACTGGTCTGTAGAGCTCGTTTTTGTAAATGCAATTTTAAGTGATTTAAAAATCGGTCAATAGATGGCGTATATCGATTTAGTATTCCTGGGCTTTCTCCAAGATCTGCGGCATTGTGAATATTTGGTCGACTTTCGGCGGTGGCCTTTTCTGGTCTCAAGCCAGGCTGATATGGCCCGTTCAGGCTTCATATGCTCAAATAATACAGCAGACACAATTTTGTATGCAACGTTGAAGAGACTATTGCCTCAATAATTTGCGCAGTTCAGAGGGTGTTCTTTGTGAGGATCGGGTTAATAATTCTGATTTTTCATTCATCGGCCATGCTTTCGGTCGATTTGTTCTACAAATTAGTTGGTGCATGTTTCTTATCACGGAATGTATCTCCTTCTGTTTTAAACGGCCCGCCAGGTAGGCCGTCAGCTATGACAGTTTGAACATAGCTATCTCTACTTTGTCAAGGTCGGATAAACAAAAATGTTTCCGCTTCACATTTATTTGAGTGGTATGATTTCTGTTACATTTTGTCAGTTGTACAGTAAAACTAAATACATACACACACGGAAAGCAATAAAATTAGTATTTTTAAAAATTTAGAATCAAAGTTCAAAGTTTAGACAAATACAATGATAGGTCTGTCAGTCGAAGATTAATATCAAGTAGATTCTAAAGGTACTGCGAGAATCTGATGGAAGCTTTACAGAAAGTTAATTGTGAAACTCTATGCTGGCTTATGCAAATCAACATTTTGGAGCCTCATGTCAGAAACCACTCACAATTTCTGTCTGCGAATACCACAAGAATCCTCCAGATCACCTCCAAAACCAAAGCCTTTCAGACCAATCAGATTTTTGCACTTGACATTTCCAAGCCATTTGACATAGTTTGGCATCGAGCTATCATGCTTATGGTATCAACGAAACCTTTCTGATGAACTGATGAACATCATAATTCTGAATTATTGGATAACAATGAATATTTAATTTTTCGCAAAGATATTTGTTTTACAAAAAACTAATTGCATGAAACGCGGCGGTGTATTGATTGCCGCTCTTCTTTTTCGTGTGTGCAACTTGAATTGCCCTCTTCCTCATTATCGGTGTCTTCAGTTAGACCAGGTAGCTCAATTGATTTATATAAATTACATGTAACTAATTGCCGTGCGTTCACAAGGAATTTAATTTAATTTAGGAATTCGGAGCACGTATTAATTTTAGGAGATTTTAATTCAAGTTAAATTAACTGGATATTTGATCCTGATAACAAATATTTAATTCCATTTAATATAATTAATAATTGTGATAGAGAAATAGTTGACTCATTCGCTGAATTTGATTTTGTTCAAATTAATAATTATACAAATAGTTTTAATAATGTACTTGATCTTGTTTTTGTAGGTAAAGAAACACAGTGGACGTTCAGTTTGACGAATACTCGATATAACGAATTTCCAATACATATAACAAATGAGATATTTTTTTTCCATTGATTGTTCTATATTACGAATGATGCAAACATTTTACGCTCGATTTAACGAAAGTTTTGTAAATTCTTACAAAATATGTTTAACAAACTTATATGACATACATAAATTGCTTCAATAAATGCATCCAGTGGTCAGTACAGAACTATAGAGTAAGTTCGGGTATTGTGGTATACATGTTTCTACTTTGACAAAAACGAAAAATGTATAAATCTCAATCAATCAAAATTTAGCAGAGTGCAACCTTGAATTATAAGCTCAAATTTGGTATACTAAAGAACTGATTCCAATGATCATTAACAAAGATTTTGTCAAAAATATGACACGACCCCAAAAATAGCATTCTGGAAAAATGGCGGGTAATGTAGTATGCTATTTATTTTAATGTAGTACAGTATACAACATTACAAGTTTGTTGGTTTTCTGTCACTTGAATCCTTGGTTTGTGCTAGAGGAATTTCTAGTAAGAGTTATCCGACTGAAAATATAAACCTAAATGAAGTCGGATAATGTAATGTAGTATACTATGATTTTAAACTTCTAAGGATATGCACTACATCTCTCACTACAATCCACATCTGTTGTCATGAAAATGCTAGCAAAAGCGTGATCAGTGATCCGAGAAAACCACCTGTACCACATTACCCGCATATATGACAATACCCGAACTTACTCTATTGACTACTCAAAGACGCTTTTGTTAAGAGAAGTACTAAAGGAGGCTGTTCACAAGAGCTTGGAGGGAACCAAAAAGCAAACACAAATCAAAAACTTTTTTTCGAAATTTTAGTTCCTACATTTATGTAAAACTTATGAATGGATTTGTAATTTTTTTATAAATACAAACATACATTTCATTATAAATCTCTCATTAATTCAAATAGGATTCAAAAGCACGCGTTAAAACTAATAGGAAACACGAATATACATATATTGCGAGTTCTATGAATTTGTTGCAACACAGAAAGAACACCTCATGTCCCTTACTGCTGTACCGCTTTTTCAACAAACAATTTTCAAACGAAATTGTCAGCTGCATTCCGCCCCTTCAATAATACTCAACAAACTCGTACCTTAAATAGCTACTCGTCAGTTAGCCCTTCAACCTTTGTATGTTCGTGTATCCTTGTGTAAGATTTTGTGTCTAAATTTTACTTATGTACATATGTACATACGTGTGTTGAAATACACGTACACTTACTTGTCCAATGTAAATGAGTTCCAATTAACCAATTAAAGCATGTCGTTATTTAAGGAACCTCTTATAAATAGATCCTTTTAATTACTTAGATTCCATTTGTAGTTGGCCTGCAGAGACTTACTGGGATTTAATTACCCACACATACATACATATGTATAATTAAAATAAGACGCCATTGCATATAAATTAAGGTTTATCCACCTTGTTTCTCTTTATACCTAGTTTATTTTCATCAACATACACAGATAACATAATGGTAGCATAAAGAGGCATGAGCTGCCTCTGTTCAACCAATTTTTAACGAATTTAATTATCGCAATTAGAGGAGACCATGTTTGGGTTAGCCGATGTTACAAATGCTTCCTGCAAAGAACGTTTACATCGGCAACAAATACCTAGAATTAAAGTAACAAGTACCTATCTACAAATAATTTTAGCTAAGGCCAGTGTTCAAAAACAAACATTCCAATAAAAAAAAAATTCGGAAATTTAATTGATTAGTGTGTATTGACTTGAATGAAAGTTAAAGGTTAATCGAAAGGTGATAGTTAAAATTCTTTTATAGTATATGATTAAATGGCTAATCGATTTATTTATTTTGAAAGGAAAACTGCAGCGAAGGAGCTTATAACGCAATTTTATATATGAGTATGCCCTCTATTTATTATTTTTATCAATTAAGTCTGATATGTACATACCTATGAATGTATGTACATCAAAATAGTAAAATGAAATACTCACTAAAATGTACCTGCATTTGTACTTTGATTGCTGGTTGTTGCTTTTATTGCACAACTTAAAACAACATTTACATATACATATTTGCACCTTCGAATTCAAAATGTTTTTTTTTTTAATGTTGAATTTTAATCCACTTACATACACATCCCTTTTATTTAAGGCTCCTAAGGGGATATATGTACCTGTCGAAGTTAAGATTTCATATCCCTGCTATATCGTCAGTTGAAAATTCAAAACTCAAATTCGACATTTTGATGCAAAATGGTTCATATTCATTCTATTACTTTTCACAAGAGAGCAGCACATAATAAAAGAGGGGTAAAGCCATAAAATCAAGGTGGTAAAAAGAATTTTCATTGAATGTTTAGATCAAAGTCATACATATGTTGACATACAGCTTTGTGATTTTAAATAACTAACAAAAAATTAGTAACAAAGTCGTCTGTGACTTACTATAGCCATTTACATACAATGTGTCCCAGTTAGGAGGTATAATCCTTTAAGTGGAGACTCCCCAAGTTCCAGCGAACGAAAAAAAGGTGGGTCTATTTTCACTCCTTTTACAGTTATAGCCCGTCGAAATGGGACACCTCCGATTTGGAGGTATAACCAGTTAAAATGGTATAACTTCTGAACTATTACAGCTACGAATATTTTGGAGAAACAATTCAGTAGCGCATAAAATGTTGCAACTATTTTTAATTTTATGAAGCCACAAAGAATTTATGGCTTCCTCCTTAAACTCAAAATTATGAAAATTTTCTTAAAATGCATTTTTTTCAAAACTTTTATCTTTGACACGTTTTCTAAAAATTATGTTAAATAACTTTTTCACTTACGATTAACGGAAGTTGTAGTAAAAGCCATTTTTTGTCAGACAAAAATGGTCAAAAAAATTAAAAAAACAATGGGTGTTAGGTCAAGAGATCTGAGCCCCCAAGGGACCAAATCGACCAATCCACCCTTCATATACTCTCATTCCCACTAGTGGAGTCACATTATTGTCGTCAGAACACGGCAAAAAAAATACCTTAAAGCCGAACTTTCTATTGCGGAATAGGCAGTTCAAGGCTCAATGCGAAGATAATGGAGGATGCTATGTTAAAGAAAGTCAATACAGGCAAATACTTAATTTTGAATTTAGAACATATTGTAAGAACCTTCAACCAAGCCGTTTGTTGAGTTGGACGAAAAGGAGTACCTCAGTTTATGACTGGTTGTGTGCGATCTAAGGAATCAAGAACTTAGAGAAACTCAAGAAGCCTCGCTCGTCCAATGCCGAGAGTTTTGCTCGAGAGGGAAACGGCGCGGAGGGCGGGCGAGACGTACACTACTCTAATAAGAATGCATCTCCAATAACGATCGAAAGATAACGCGTAACGTGAACGAAAGCAGCAGCAGTGGGGACGACAAGAAGGATCATTTCTTTGTTTTCTCTCCAAGTTAACATTTAAATTAAAAAATTGTTTTCCTTTCTAACTACACACACATATGCATAATTTTACTCTGATTGAGAGCTATAGTATACAATAAAATTAAAATCAAAAACACCTTTACTACGGAGCTGTCTCTAGAAAATCAGAATCGTTTCGGTGTATTCTTGTCCTTGAAAGAGTCTGCTGTCCATCTTCGGGGCATAGAACTCAGTCTACTTGTTAACTGCTTCAAATAAAAGGAATGCAAATCGTTAAGGCTCCAGCGAAACCTATACAATGCAAAAGTTGTTTCTATGTTCGAAAGGGTAAATTGAAAAAAGATCTTTAGACAGTCTATGGTTTGAATTGTATACTTACTAGACCTCCTGACTCCATTCATGATGAAATCTATAGAACTGCAGTATTTAGTGGCATGACCACATCAGTGTACGTATTCGGTTAGTTCGGTGAATCACATTGTCTTTTCGTTTCGGATGGAATAAAAGCCTTTTAAATCAATATGGTTGGGATATTTGCTGAGGCCAAATTTAAAAATCATAATGAGGAAAAAAATTGGGTGCCGCAACCAGAGGCAATGTGATAAGGGCAACACCATACCTGTTTTATGTTTTGACTTCCAAAACGTAATAACTTGTCCAAAGAGTGAAATAGGATCTTTTAATTATTTGAGTAAATTAAATATCTATCCAGCTCTGGCCAAGTATATTCCGCGATATGGAACGAAACCATAGCCAATGATATTGCAAATACATTGTCTCAAATTTTAATGGCCATTATTACAGACAACCTCGGTATAACAGAACTTACTCTTTGGAGTAATTCCTGTATTCCTCAACGAAGAAGCAATACTTTTATTTTTGGAGTCAAACAGCCAAATCGTAGACCTCAAAATTAATTTTTTTATCCCTGGCCATTCCAACATTCAAGGTATTGATACAGTGCATAGCGTTTTGGAGAGAATTTTAAAGCCAAACGAATTTTTTCCTCCCATTTCCTTAATGCGAATATTAATGAAGGCCAAGTTCAAGGGGAAACAAATCAAAATTTTGCAAGTGGAAGCCTAAGACTTTTTTAATTTGCAAGCTCATTCATCACTTTTAAATTATAAACTTATGCCTTATTTTAAGGTAACAAATCTGAAATTATCTCAACATATGACGTCACTATAATATAAAACATCATACATATCTGGACAGTAATTATATCAAAATCGATTTAAAGTACACCAAAATTTCTACCAGGGCTAACACAACCACGTTTGTAATTTATTCATTATTAATCATCATAATTAAGTTTTTTTTTTTATTTCGAGTGATCGCGAACAGTTATGGGTCCCTTTTCGTCTCTCTTCCACGATCCATCTTAGCCTGAGAGACTCTCCGGATTTCTCTCAGTTCTTCTTTGGCTTTGATTCCCCGCATCTGGTTCTTATACTGTTAAATAGGAGCTCATCAGCAGAAATGCATCAGCCCAGATCTCACAACCAGGCAAGCGGTAGAGAGCGTGATTTTTATGAGTAGTTTGCACCTGCTTGCCGTGGGACCTCCAATGTTTGTCATTAATCTGGTCAAGGCTGAAGTGATTTTTGCAGCTCTTTCGAACTTGTGCTTGATCTACTGCCAAGAAGTAAGCTTTGTATTCAACGCCACTCCCAAATATTTTACTACGTCTTTGGTGGTTATTGTATCCACTCTTTGCTTCATCTCAAATGTAGTGGGAATGTGTCCCTTAGTCAGCAGGCAAATCTCTATCTTTTCTTTTACTTAGCTTATTCCATGGTCTAGCATCCTGGATTGGACGCGTTTCATTACTTGATTAAGGCAGATTTGGCCGTTTTCAATTTCTCGCGCGGTACTCAGTGCTTTGATATTGTCTACGTAATTGACCAGGTAAATGTGTCAGGGCATTTCATTTTAGAGTATTCCATCATAGGAAATATACCACAAGTCGGATTCTAAGATAAGGTAGTAATTACCTTCCTGCGGGGTCCTTTAAGGTTTTTATATATTAGCTCTCAATTACTGAGGTAGCATTTCACCATTCATAGAAGATATTATTGTACGCGGAAGATGTTTTCTAAGGCATGCCACACACTCTGTACCAGCCCGTTCTTCCTCAGGAGCGTATTTTTCTGATAATCTAGCCTTCCATGTTCAAAGAAATTGAAATGTAGTTCTGGTGTGCAAAAATCATATTTGACGTAATGTCAGATTCTTACTCTTTTCAATAAAAAAAATGTTCCTACTGCTAGAAAGGCAGTATCTGTAAAAGACCCACACTACTACATATTTCCTAGATTACCCCTTCGGGTAGGGGATAGAATATACCCGAGGTAGGCATGCCTGTCGTAAGAGGCGACTAAAATCCACCCTCAGTATACCGAGCGTAGTGTATACAAAATATGCAATGAACAAAACAAAACGATATAATACCCCAGGTGGCAGTCCAGATTCACTGGAAAATCCACCCTCTTCGGAGGTCGGCTCTACGGATTCTGGGGAGAGCCATTTATTGCTACTGATTGATCCCTTTTCAAAAAGTTCAAGGGTATCTCGATCTCCACCATCAAGATCGAATGTCTCCGGAAAAAGAAGTCCGCCGGAAGCGCCAGCGCGCGAAAAACGGGACTCAGTGAAATCTAAAAGCTTTGAGGAGGAAAACAATGAACTTCGTCTCAAACTTAACGAAATGGAGCTACTCTACCGCGATCTTAAGAAAGAGGTAGATTTACTCCGAGAAGAAAACAATGCCTTAAGGAATTCAAATCTCCAAAAAGAATGCACAGTTAGTTCACAGCCCTCAGCTAGTCGCGAATACCAGACAGACGAGGAAGAGCTAGCACGCGAAACTAATTGGATCGAAAAGAAAAGACCTAGCAAAAAACGCAAAGCTGGTTCTTCACCTGAGGTAGAGCCACACAAAGATGAAAAGCGCAAGCAGGTGCAAGAGAAGCAACCTCAAGCAAAATTACGTCCTCCGTCACCGATAAACGTCGTTGGAATTTCGGACTATAATAAGTTGCATTGCCTCCTCAAAGGAACGTTGTCATCGAAATTTAAGGTGACATCTCTCCGAAACAATACCTGGAAAATCAACGTCGATGATTCCGACGGGTACCGAGCAGTGCCCCAAAAATTAAATGCCGAGAAAATCCAGTGGTATACATACGAAAACAAGTTAGAAAGGCCACTGCGTGTTGTAGCAAGGGGACTCCACCCCTCGTGCACGAAGGAAGACGTTATGAACGACCTCCATGCCAAAGGCTTTAAAGTTCTTGACGCCGTTAATATTATCAAGAAGGAGAAGCAACAGTCGGAAGGAGATAAGGAAGTATTGGTTAGGCGTGGACTTCCGCTATTCTTACTAAGTTTCGATAAAGCCGAAAATAAAGATGAGATCTACGGTATTAAGACTATCCTTAACATCGTGGTCAAAATCGAGCCTATGCGTAAGAGCTCAAGATCGATCCCGCAGTGCAAGCGTTGCCAGGGCTTCAATCATACGCAGACTTACTGTCAGAAAGAGCCGCGGTGCGTGAAATGTGCGGGTAAACATCTCTCCGAAGACTGCCTCTTAAATAAACAAGCCCCAGCCACTTGCATAAATTGCAACGGAAAGCACCCAGCGAATTATCGAGGTTGCGAAGTGGCAAAAGAGCTTCAAAAAAGACGCGATACGCTTAAAAATAACAAACGCCCAAACCTAAAACAAATTAAGGATGAACGCGAAACCGCTACGGTAAAAACAGCAAAAGAAAGAAAATCTGTCAAACCTGCCCAAAAACCAGCTAATGAGGAAAAACATAAACGTCCGAAAGAAAAGGTGGCAAAAGCAAAACTGACAGACACTGGTGTGCGGTCTTATGCTCAAGTGGCGATGACAGATAATGGCACGTATATAGCTGATAAAGCAAAATTAACAACAGCAAAGCGTCCAAACCTTAGCGTCAAGACTCACGCTCAAGTTGCGGCATCGGAAAACGGCGTTGGTTCACAGGAATCTATAACTCATGTCTTTTCCATTATCCTTGCGAAACTTGAAGAGCAAAGCAAAACTAATAAACTTATTTTCGAGAGACTAGTTACACTTGAAAATAATATTCGTAGCGCGCGCACTTTAACCAAAATATGAAAGAAATGCTTAAGATTCTTACTTGGAACGCCAACGGGCTCATACAAAGACTCGATGAGTTAGAAATATGTATACGTGAAAAAAATATTGATATATGCTTGGTTTGTGAAACCCATCTGACAAACCAATCAAATGTTAAGATAAGGGGCTATAGTGCCTACCACGCTTTTCACCCATCGGAAAGGGCCAGAGGTGGATCATCTTTGTTCATAAAAGAATGTATCGAACACTCGGCAGAGCTAAAGATCGAATTAGAAGCGATGCAAGTAAGCACGGTACGCGTAAAAAATAGAAATTTTTCTTTTAATATTTCATCTATATATTGCCCACTGCGATGCAGACTTGAAGAAAGTGATTTTACAAACATTTTCAACTTCCTTAGACCAAACTTTGTTATTGGTGGCGATTTCAACGCGAAACACACCTTCTGGGGATCAAGATGCGTCTCTCAGAAAGGTAGAATGCTTTATAATGCGGGTATGAAATACAGTTGTGATTTTCACTCGACCGGTAAACCAACATACTGGCCGACTGATAGAAATAAGATACCGGATCTGATCGATTTCTTTGTTGTTAAAGGAATATCTGGTAACTGTATAAAAGTTGAAGAAAGCTTTGATCTCTCCTCTGATCATTCTCCAATCATTATGACGATAAGCGAGGCTCTGATTAAAAAAGTAGAACCAGCTAGATTAACCAACATGAGAACTAATTGGGACAGCTTCAAAAAAGATATTGACGCAAATATCGAGCTGAGCGTATCACTTAAGACACCCTATGAACTTGAAGTCGAAGTTGATCGCTTTGTTGAAATCGTACAGGGTGCCGCGTGGAAAAATACTCCCAAACAAAAGAAAACGCCGGGCAGTTATGTCCAAACGTGTCCACCCGAAATAAAAGAGATGATCAAGGAGAAGAGAAAAGCGCGTAAAAAATGGCAACAAACTCGGGCTCCGCAACATAAAGCACACCTAAACCGTTTGTGCAACTCGCTAAAAAAGACCATCAATGATTTTAAAAATCGTGGAATACAAAGTTACCTTGAAAGTTTAACTGCAGAAAAAGATTCTAATTATTCGCTTTGGAAGGCTATAAAGGGTATCAAAAAATAATAATGAATGGGCCAGAGATGACAAAGAGAAAGCGCAAGTTTTTGCCAACCATCTGGAAGAAACTTTCAAACCGTTTGATGGACAAGCGCTTATTCAAAATATAAGCGCATCGGATATAGACAATAGCGTCATAAGAAACGCAACGCTAAATGAACTCAAGCAGGAAATAAAGAAATTAAAGTCTAAGAAAGCTCCTGGATATGATCTTATCACAGGAGAGATTCTCAAAGAACTACCTAGAAAAGCTTTAATTAAACTTCTTTTCATTATAAATGCCGCGCTTAGACTAGAATATGTTCCCAGCCAATGGAAATTCGCGGAAGTTATAATGGTTCTTAAGCCAGGAAAACCGCCGAACGAGAAAACGTCTTATAGATCAATTTCGCTTCTTTCGATTGTATCTAAAGTATTCGAGAGAATATTGCTTAGGCGAATACAGCCAATTATAGAAGAAAAACGTCTTATCCCGGATCATCAATTCGGGTTTAGAAGTAAGCACTCTACGGTGGACCAAGTACATAGAATAACAGATGTAATAGAAAAATCACTTGAAGGAAAAATGATTTGCTCAAGTGTATTCCTTGACGTCTCTCAAGCTTTTGACAAGGTCTGGCATGAAGGCTTAAAGTTTAAATTGCGACAAGTTCTGCCCTATCCTTTATTTAGTATTTTGAAGACCTATCTTACGAATAGATTATTCCGCGTCAAACACGGAAACGAATATTCAGACTTTAAGGAAATATTGGCTGGGGTACCGCAAGGTAGCGTCCTTGGTCCACTCTTGTATCTATTATATACTCGTGATATACCGCAAGTAGATGGTACTGCGCTGGCTACATTTGCCGACGACACTGCTATCTTGGCAAAACGGTCGAAGAGACTACGGAAAAATTGCAAGAAGCATTGGATAGAGTAAATGAATGGACAAAGGTTTGGCGAATCGCTCTGAATGAAACCAAATCTGTTCATGTAAATTTTACTTACAAAAAAGTAAATAATTTGCCGATCGAATGACACTCGATGCAAAGCTGAAATGGAAGTCGCATGTAAAGAAAAAACGCAAAGAGCTAGAAAGCAAATACAGAGAAATGTATTGGTTACTTGGAAAGTATTCCAAGCTTAATATAGGAAGCAAACTGCTTTTATACAAGCAAGTGCTAAAGCCAGTCTGGACATATGGTATACAACTCTGGGGTTGTACCAAAATAAGTAATATTAATATTTTACAAACTTTTGAAAATAAAGTGCTAAGAGGAATTGTTAATGCACCGTGGTATATCAGAAATAGAGATATACACAGAGATCTCGGCATTATAACAATCGAAGACGAAATCAGAAACTATGCGAGAAAGCATAAAAGTCGACTAGAAAGTCACGTAAATAATACAGTCCTTCAAATTTTGGATGACAGTAATTTACTGCGCCGTCTACAAAGAACCAAACCTTTGGACTTAGCGCGATAGTGAGCAACCGCGTTTAAACTGCGGAGCTAGCAGGAACTAGCAGGAAAATCCATTGCGCCGACTATAAAGGACGAATCCTTTTGACTTGGCAAGATAAGGATTTACCGCGTTTAGATTGTGGATTAACCGCGTTTATATTGCGGAACCTGTAGGATCTTTCAATGGAAAGTAACCTACCTAACGCTTCTATTTCGTGATATAAAAATTGCTTGATAAGTTATTTCTTAGTTGCAATATCTAACAAATTTATATCGAAGGGTGGTGTTTTTGGTCAGTAAGAATCTGACACTACTATGAGCTTGCGCTTACGCGCTTGCTATTCTCATAGTGTCTATGGAAGATTTTCACCTACCCTCGGAAAAAAAAAAAAAAAAAAAAAAAAAAATATTTCCTAGACCCCTGGCACTCTAACATGAGTAACTGGTAACACTGCTGAAGTATAGGATTAAAGCATAAAACTAAATGAAAAAATTATTCAGATAACCATTCTTCTTAAAACCTGAACCTCCTTGCATATTCAGTAACCTGCATACTCATATAAGTATGTACTCTTCAGCATACGAGTATACCATTATCTAAAAATGATAAACGATACTCAGCATGCAGCTATTTATACGGTTTCTGGTGAACAAGTAGATCATTTCCCTCTTTGTATGCATGATTCAACGCATTTTATCCCACATCTACTCCATAATAAGAGGACCAACGTGTACGTGATTCGTAGATACTGCTAAACTAGCGACATATCTACCGCGGACCCGACCCACGAGCGTCTGTAAGTATGTAAGGCTGCACATTTTACCATAGATTGCAATCGAATAATTTATAAATATTCGCAGCACTACGAGAAGGTGCACGTTTTATTAATATTAATAATTATTTTATCATAACAAATGATACAACTTGCTAATGATAATAAACGATTGAAGCAGTTCGGAACTGTCTCATTAATCGAGAAGAAATCAAATAAATCATAAATTTAAGAAGCTCAGAGTGGACGATGAACTGAATGAATAGAACGAGTATGTGGGTATAGTGATCCATAGACATGGGGCATTGGACGTCGGCTAGAGAGAAGAATC
The DNA here is from genome assembly GCA_946965025.1 of Blera fallax. Taxonomy (NCBI): domain Eukaryota; kingdom Metazoa; phylum Arthropoda; class Insecta; order Diptera; family Syrphidae; genus Blera; species Blera fallax. Next base: position 26,357,750 of record OX337245.1, read on the forward strand.
GTTTTTATTTATATACTTTGTTTTGTCAATAACTTGTGGTCTTATAGGTGGCCATATGGCGGCCGTGCAGTCTTTAATGCGAGAAATAATCTGGAATAGTTGGTCGATCGTTCGTTGTCACACAAAATTTATATAAATCTAGCTGCTTGGCATTATCTTGTCCTTAGTAATATTTCAAACAGGCTATAACTAAAGATCCAATTAAAAAGTAAAATTGCAGTTCTTTGCCCGCATATTCGGTTGGTGTATAAAGTAGTCATGGAAGTTGATTTGGTTTGGCGGCAGAAGTGCAGATATTGCATTGACATGTCTCGAGAAGACAGAAATATTATTATTATTCATCGATTTATTGGTTCAAGCGGCACTCTGAGATGCCCAAACTTGAAGTCGAACGTAGTTGTTAGTTTTTTGTCAGATAATGACTAAGAATTATGGATGAATTGGTTCTTATAAAACAATTACTGATGTCGGCTCTTGCCTAGAACTTCATCATCACGACATGGCTGAGAAATTGGCGTAGTACCTACATATAGATACGAAATATAACTGATATGCCAATGTTTATTGCATTTCGTGATCAACACACAAATTTAGATACCAATATGCCATTGAATTATTGCAATCTAAAGAATTACGAAAAAAGGGAAAGGTTAGGTTAGATGGCAGTGCAAGTTATGGCAAGGCAAGCTTAGACGAAATGGGTGGGTCCATTGTGATACCATTAATGAAGAAACTGGAGTACACTCATAACTATTATACACGACTTCCTTTCCAATAAAATTGAACTGGATGCCTTGAATTCCACCCAACTTAGAACTTGTAGTTGGTGATTCGGAGCCTTTATTGCCGCTGGACTATTTGGGAGTATGTATGTAAATTACGATAGCGCGGTTTTTGTGCCCAGTAAAAGCATAGATTCTTGCTGTTTTTAGAATTATCATTCTCTTTGCTGCAGTGATCCGAAAGTGCTTATTAGTTTTTATGTCAGGTGAACTGGAGAAAATTTCTGCTGCAATTACATAAGTATGTATATGATGATATGACTATCGCAGTACAAGGTTAAGAAGCAGAAACATTATAGTTTTAACATAAAGAACTATACCTTTTTAGGATTGCTGGCGTACTCACGAATTTAATTTAATTTAATTTAATTTAATTGCAGAACGTTAATTGCACCAGAACCTTTTATAATACGACGCAAAATATCCAACGTTGTATCCGATGTGTTACAAGTTGTATCGTCTTGTTGTAAGCGAAATTTTGGTTATCATGTGCCTATAGCGTTCGCCGTTTCCTGTTATATTCCGACCCTCATCATCTTTAAAAAAAGTAATACCCAATGACGCCACCTGACCGCAATATACACCAAACACTCACTTTTTTGCCATGGAATGGTGTTGGGGAATCACATGAGGATTTTCCTCGCCCTGTATGCAATTTTGCTTACTGACATGCAAGAGTGGAAATCAGAGACGATATTTTTTTGTGAAATCAGCATCAACTTCCTACTGCTCTAACACTCAACTTGGGTTAATTCTTGGCGCCGAAAATTTAGGCATCTGCTTCTCTTTTAATCTTCCGAACCGATGCAGCGTCTTTCAGGCCGAAATCGCCGCGATTTGACAAGTCTATGACTGGCTGGCGGTAAATACATAGTTATATGTGTATATCAACGGCCAGGCAGCTATCAAACCCCTCATATCCGGCATCGTAAGGCAGTGGAAAACTGCCGCAAACTCATAACGAGGTAGCTGGGTCATCATTGGAGATCATTATGACGTTCTGGAAAACTGCGTGTTTGACGAATTGGCCAGACGAGTCTCTAATACTATACTAAAAGCATATTTATTGCCAATATTGACCGACCAATGTCTTATGCTAAGTACCTCATCTACACCGATGCGTTAAAAAAAGTTAACCATATATGGGGCTAATTTGGTCAATGCCTTATCGTTGGGCAACTATGGCCAAAACTAGACCAAAGATGATCTGACGAATTCTTAAGCACAAAAAAAGAACCTTCTCTACACTAACCAACGTAATAACCAGACACTTCACTATAGGCAGGCATGCTCAAAGGGTGGCATCCTTCATAATAACCTCTGCAAGAGTTGTAGAGACAAAGTGAAAAAAGACAGTCCTTCACTTTCTGTGCACATGTCTTCCTTTTGCTAACATTAGGGAAGCTATACTAGGCTATTGCGATTTCGATGCACTCAATGATCTCAATACTGCCTCTACCGCTAATATAAACAGCTTCATACAAAAAGCAATTGGCTCGAGGTGCAGACCCATTCGGGCCTACCTAGTGACAGTGCAATGGACCTTTCTTAGTCTAAGTGTACTTTAGCGAAGGTCACATCAACCAACTTACCGACGAACCATGCCTTTCGGATATGGCATCACTACGACCCTACTGCTCAAAGTATAACAGAAACTACATGAAAGGCTTCAATTTCAATATGGTTCCTGTATTCATTTATTGTCTGGACGCAATTCTGGTCTAAATTTTGTTCGAATTATATCACACTAATTTTCACACTTTCAGTTCGCAAGAGCTGATCTTATTGACAGTAAGTTCCCAGTTTTTCTGTGGCCAGGGAAAATTGATCATATCCCATCGTTGTCCCTCTTCTGCCGTTTATTTCAGTACTTTACAGATTAATGTCCCTTGACGTCTCTGGAGAGCTGACTGCATAAAAATAAACCTTGCTGTAAAGTATGTACATATGTATATAGAAGTTGGTTTAAAGATTTAGCCGGTTTGATGCAGAACCACGACTTGTTCCACAAAACACCTAGACCAAAAGTCCTAAAAGTCGAATAAAGAAGAAAAATATTTTTAAGCTCTTCTGTACCTAAAGAGCAGCAATCTCCAGCTTGTATGCAATACTGTAAATACTTTGAATTGAATTTGGCTGATACAGAGTGAATAAACTATGCTAATATTTATGTAACAACAACAACTACTGTTTGTAAACATCATTCCAGAGCGCAGCAGCAGGTTAATTAACAATTATCGCAAATTGTAGCACGCTCGAGCAATTACGGATTAACAACATCGCCGATATGCTGCAAGGGACCATTTAAATTCCCCACAGTCTAACACATAAATGCAAATTGACGAAATTGGCACACATTTGATCGGTGCACACACATGTCAATAACTTGCCTGACCGCCAAATGTTTTGCATTAAGCAACAGTTAAGATGCCAATCAATTAGCCACTAACACGAAGTAGAACACAATTTTGGGCAGAGTGGTTGTTTTGTTCTTGGATTTGCAAAGCGTTAACTCAATGGTGCGGTGGCACGAGTATTTTGCTGTCAAAGATTATTACTAAACGAGCAATTTGTTGATAAAAATCAGGAGCAATAAATTAATTTTAAAATTACTTATCGCGAATGTTTTATTCTTTATGGTGATGAGTGAGTGTGATGCAATTGACGTGGTAACAATGATAAATTCTCAAAAGAAGACATCAGAGCCCCTTTTGAAGAAACGCATCAATCAGTGGTCACATGAAGTTCGTAAGGTAAGTGGAATTGAATCATGAAGCTTTGTATAAAAATTATTAATCAATTAAAGAGCTGTTGTATTATTTTGAGTTTTAACATTTCCGCATACCCATCTGTAAATGAGAATCCTGTCTCCAGCTTAAGTGCCATTTTTCATTGTCTTTCGATGGATTCACTTTAAGGCTAAGGATCTAGTCTGTCTCGAAAGCGTGTTTGCCGATTTCGTTGTCCAGTTATCACAAGTTTTATAAACTGGTCTCATATTTTCCTTATGACTTATTGTGGCTTAATCTTACTAAAAATGAGGATGTCACTGGAGTATGTTTTACCGAATGTCAGATTTTTGTGGTTTGTTGATTATTAAATCACTAGCGCCTCAAAAGTTATCATCTTTCTGAAACTCAGATCCTACCATGATGGTCTGCTGGTTGACAGGAATGTCTGATTAATTTTTTTTAATTTATCTACACTTTGAAAAACAGGAAAAATCAAGTTAAGGGTAAAGTTATCAACAAAAAAAAGTTAGAGCTAAATTTAGAAGCAAAACAAATGCTTATAAAAGTTTAGCGGATTGGCTTTTGACTTAATGGGTCGTTGAAAGAGACTGAGATACAATTCTCGATGATGAATTGTTATGCTATTTCCTTGATCTGTATATTAGTTCATATCTAGTACTGGTAATAGTTAGGTTATGGTTAGGTTATGTTAAGAAGTTTTCTGAAGCCAATCTATAATAATACATATACTACATACCATAATGCGTCAATGCGAAAAAATATTTTTTTTTGTTATTAAATCTACGTCCTTAGTGTTACTCAAAAATAATTTCATATTTCTTAAGCCTCACCCTGAGATTTGAAAAATACTCGGGCATATTATTAGGGACAAAACAATAGGACAACTAAATATGTTTTTTAAATAACTGGGATTTTCAATATTTTTTTAAAAAAATGTTTTTTGCATTTTATTATTTTTAACATAAAGGAAAAGAATAAATTATTCGTTCAAAAAATGAAGTGTGCTTTATTTTATTAACTTGACTCGACTAGTACAAGATAAGTTCTCGTTGGTATGGCATACCAAGCTGCCTGTAGTCTGCTCCACAATTCCTTTTTATTTTCCGATTTTCGGCTCCAATAGACTTTTTTAACAATAGCCCAAAAATTGTGCAGAGGATTAAGGCCTAGAAATTGAACTTCGTTGCCGTTCACCAAGTGCCATTTCAAAGGTATCTTATATTCAGCATACGGAAGGATGAGGTTATCTTATATTTTGGCATGCAGACGATGATTTATGGTTTCCTTGATTCCCAAACCATGATATTTCACCTGCATGCTTGCTGGTCTATTAAGACTGGTATGCTGCATTTTCAAAACGCCTAATCCATCGTTTGCATTCGATTCCACCAAGTTTATCTCAGTTGCATCAGACTAAAGAATATTTCGCGCCTTTTTCTTCTTTCTGGGTCTATCCAATTCAAATGTTCCTTGGCGAATTGGAGACGGTTCTTCCGTTACTTTTGGTAAGAAGAAGAAATTCTCTGGGACTTCTTCTCAAGAGATATTGAATGGTCTTTCTTGTACAGACGTCTGATTTTGGCGTCATCTTTGAGGAAAGTTTTTCATGATCGACATGTTGGCACGTGGGATTTTGGTGACTGCAAGACATTTTCGGCCTTCTAAATAGTCGGGAGTGTGAGTTATTGGATTAAATCCCCTGCGGTTGTGAAGTAGTGCACTACGCTACTCATTTTGTCTATTATCATAAATAATATACATATACATATTTCTGTGATATCTTTCATGACAAGCACATATGTTTTTGAAGCATTTATATTCGGCTGTGTCAATAAGTTCAAGTCACATGCCTTCTCAAAACACAGTGTCCAGGTAGAAATTCCAGAGCTATTCTTAACTTTTGCGGAACAAGCTTACCAATTTCTGTAGTTTTCTTGGGCAGATCAAAGCGCCTTAGATACCCCACATTCTTCTTTGTTCAATCATTCACGGTCAGCCGGCTTAGTTATTTTGTGACCTTCCTTAAGGTGAACTAAGTGGGACAGTATGCATACATATGGTAGTAATAAGACTAATAGCCAAATTTATAGCTTTTATGAGAGCTAAAGTCTAACCAAAGTTTTCAATTAGTAAGGTTATGCCTCCTTATAAATGATCACAATGGACCAAAAGAGCACTTTTCCACCTGTAAAAAGCTTCATATCTGAGGAGGTATGGACGTTCGTAACGTGTCTGCGTACCCCGAGAAAATTCGATATCTCTTGGAAGTAGCTTGGAAGGGAAAATGAAACTAGACATGACCGACGAATGTTTTCTATTCTTCAGATGTTTCCCGATATTTTATTGTTAAGAATTCTACGCAGAGTTGAAAACTGTGCGTGTGTTTTTCTGTTTTGTCTGTAAGAAAATTCCTTAAGAGCTTATGAAGCTTCATGCTTTGTTATTAAAACTCAGTAGCGTTATTTTGTTAGAATTTTTGTAAAAATCTTTAATTGGCCTTAGATTTAGAAAGACACAGGGTAGGACAAATAAGGTTCGAAGCCATCACTTGGAAATTGCATTCATTTCATTACACTTTGTTTTCCTCATGTATCATGTCCTTATAATTAAAGTGATATCGTTGAAGAAGTTTCAATTTCGGGTGATTGAGAGTGTTCAAATATTCTTAAACAATTTAAGGCTCGAAACAACACGTAAACTATTGATATGATGAATTGAATAAATTCCTTCACCAACTTTAAGATATGTTTCTCATCTATTAGTGAACTGCATTGATTGTGAGTTCCCAAAGATGCGACCTCGATTCTTTAAATAAATTAAATCACTATGAAAATTTTGAACATGGAGTAAGTTAAGTAGGACTTATGATTTACGATGTCCACGCATTGATTTCATACATATGTATGTACATAATCCGTCCATACTCGTACATTGTATAGGGCAGCGCCTATACTTTGGAGCGTTTCCTAAATATTAATATTGTTAGTATTTTAAATATTATCACAATTAAAGATGAAAGACTATAGACGATTCAATGCACACATTTTGCATTCAAGAAAAGGACTAAACAGAGCTACACCTACTTTTTTATTGCAGGGTATAATGGTGACGGATAGTGGGTTTCATACGATCTTCAGTTACTTTAGATTGAAATTTAGTTTTTAGTGATAAAGTTTTTAAATTTACCATTTCACGCTTACGGTGCCAATCTTAAACATTTTTAGACACTCAGAAGCTGGCATATTCATCTGTTATCGATCAATATGCGCAATGCGCGTATAATGTACTCGGGTGACCATCAATTCGCCGTTTTCATTTCGCAAACTATTATCTCGCGACTATCAAAATGTATTTTCTTTATTTCGCAGAAGTCATGTGGCAAATTGTCAATTCATCTTGTATTCATCTTGCCGTAGGATTATCTCGCGTTTCTTGTTTTGCATTTCTATGCTTCGCGCTTCTATTAAGTGGCTTTCCGTTTTTTCCCACGCTTATCTGGCAAACTGTTAAGTCGCGCTTTGTTACTTAGCCGGTTGGGTGCCATGACATAAGACCGTATTTCAAAATATGGCCCTATGACGTTTTCACAAAGCTACATAAGGCCATATTTCGAGGCATTGAAATTGATGACATAAGTCCACAATTTGTTTGGTTTGAAATGGGACATAAGTCCACAATTTTTCAGAATGTAAAATGTTAAATAAAAAGACACAGAACTAAGGCCGAAGGCCGTCCGGTGTATGAGTCGAGGAGATGTACATTTTTTTGCATGTACATGCGACAATACGACAAAACAAAGTGATAGTAAGTAAAGTTTAGTAAGTTAAAGCTTATAAAGAAAATGCTAACTTATCAAAAAACTAAACAATGAATGCAAAATATCTTAAGACCAAGCCTTAATAAGAATTTGCTAAATAAAAACTGCGAAAAAACTAAATGCGAGTTGTTGAAATGCGAAATAATAAATTGCGAAATGATCGCAACGAAATAACAGCGAATTGTATCATACCCAATGTACTCGTATGAATGATGTGTATAAAATCCTTTCTTCAGGAAGTTCCTTAACAAGTAGTTATAAGTTATTACCTTATACTTATTGCTTCAATAATCTTCTTGTCGTTAGTTAGATATTCGGGCTTATGGTACCTAGATAGGTATATACAATAGAAGTGGTTGCTGCTGCGCACTACACTGCAATCCAATTATCACTCAAGCGACACTTTGAGTAGGTACCGCAGCTCATGTGAATTTGTTTGTTGGAAGGAACGGTTTCAAAAAACTGATCAACTCTCTGATATTTTTCTCTAAAATTTCCTTAAGGTTGTCGAATAAGGGTATACCTAGAGTTCGATGCTGGACTCTACTTAAAGCTGGACACCCATAGTGGAATTTCTCGTTTACATTCTTACAACAGCGGCAGTGTGCTTAAAAAGGGATGCCCAGTTGAAGCGTATGAGTCCCTACTGGCCAGTGGCCTATGCTTATCGCTACATTTCTTCCCACGTCTACCAGAGTTCTTTTTTCAAGTTCTTGTTTTTTGGCCTAGTTGCCGGGCGACAAGATCTGCCTAGAAATGACACAAGTCTGTCGACGGTTCAACCTTTTGTTTGTCACTGATAGAAAGTTTGAAAATGAACTACTTTTGCACGGGATCTGTCAAGAGCAGACCCCCTCCTCTCTAGATCGTCGGTTTGTTCCCCTCTATGATGCTATAACCTGCCACAGAAGACTGATTTTGGTCCGCTAATCTATTAATGAGATCTTCTACACTGTTCAACTAGTTGGGAAGATGGTGTTATTGAGATGGGGGTCTTATTGCATTTTATTATCCGATGTGCTTCGCACCTGGAAGGGACTGAATGAATCGGAAAGAGGATACAGATATTTTCAGGGTTCCCCAAATTATTTCCGCACAGACCCCACTACCAATCTTTGAACAGTGGGTATAAATATCTGTTCTGATTTTTTTTATGACTTCCCCTCTTTTCCAGTCTACTCTGAACGGAAAATTGACTCTGGATTATAAAATTGTGCAGATTTTCTGCACTATCATTGTCATTATCAATTTTTAAGTGGCACGCCTGATTTTGAAAAAAAAGGTATAACATATACAATACATACCTACATATATCGAAAACCGTTTTTGATGGATTGGAACATATCGTTTTTAATCATTATTTAGTAAGTTATGAGAACAAAATGGAATGAATTAGGTGACATTCTCCCTTATAGTTTTGCTTCCTCTTTAGAACGAGGAATCATCCTGGCATCATTTAAGTAAGTGTCAGGCGATAGTAAATGCAATCGAAGTTCATTTTTCAATATAAGGAGCACTTAACCAAACACGACTGTACTCCAGATACGATGAATGTGTGAATACGTAACAGCACTTCATTTATTCAGATTAGATTATGACTTTACTTCATACATTAAGTTCACAAAGGTATGGAATTTGCGGTCAGCCAAAGAAGACAGTTTTGTGTTAAAATCGGTTAATTCACTCCTGTACTGTAAAAAACTAAAATGTTCCGCCTAATGTATTTCGTCGGCTTACAAGCAAAACTGACCAACTGCCAAAAATTGTATTTTGTATTTTTGATTGGAAAGTATAAGAAAAAAGCAGGTAGAACATTCTGTAAAAACTGCATATCTGATATTTTGCCTTGAAGTATAAAAAAAATTAAAGAGAAACGCAGTCATCATCAAAATTTACAAGGATTTAAAGAAAACAAAAAACTTGTTTTGCATTTTCCCACGAACTACGTTTTTGCAGTTAGTCAGTTTTGCCTGTAAGCCGACGATTTATGTGTGCGACGTTTGATATCACTTCTAAAAAAAACCAACCAATACATTCCAATATTGCCCATTTAATATCGATACGATTTCATTTTCTGTTGCGGTTCTTCAATGATTTCTTCTATTTTCCTTTCACATGAAACAAGTTCCGATGAAATGGTGAATGTCTTCTTAGTCAATTTTTTACATAAGTTAATTAAATATGTGTTCATCAGCAGTTCCTTTAGAACATCTTTCCACGATGGTATGTTGTCTTCCAATATTTGTGTTCCATATTCGGTGCTAGGCTATTGCCTAAAGAAATTAGTTTTCGAATTAGATGATTTGCTACAATGTGCAGAAGACGTTGGTTTGGAGGGAATTTACTTTCGAAATTTAAAGGAAATGCAATTTTTCGGTGACGATATTTTTTTTTAAGAAAGTATCTTAGCAATTTTTCGACTTCTTCGTATTGAGCTGCATAACACAATATGGACATCTTAACCGCTTCAAACAGCTTGTATTTGTAAATGATATGCCTCTGTAATTGTTTGGATTGCTGGTATAAACTTTTTTAAATAGGAGGAATATAATATTTCGTCTAAAACTATCAAGCACGTAGCTCGCATTCTGTTAGTTTTTCCAAAAACTCATTTATCACGTATTCAAAAAATTCGCACGGAATGATCTTCTCTTGGTGCTTTATTTGGTGGGTTTTTTTGAATAAATTAGGGTGATGAGCAATAAAAATTAGCTTCAAGAAGCATTTCAAGCTAATATAAATCTTTTGTGTAAGGTAAGATATTTGTGTAGTTTTGCAACTAGCTAAAATAAAGTTCGTGGAAGAATCTTTGGATTGTTTGAACTGTGGAGGATGTGACATCAGAAGGCGATATAAAGCCTTTATGAAAGTCTTTAAGCCTAGCCCGTGCAATGGCAGGACATTCATATGATATATAAGGAAATCTATTAGGATCTTTCCGGTATATTTGCTCTATATTGTAGAATCTTGTTGATTCTTTTTATTTAGAAATTGATAAATTTGTTGGCATGTCTGAAGCTAGGTTGTGAGTTCCAGGGAAAGAGGTTTTCTTTTTTTTTTTGTATTAAGGTTACATGGGTGCGTAACTTTTCCTTTTAACTTTTATTTATTTATTCGAAGCAATTCAAATCATCATGAGAGTACAGTGTTGTGCCATTTTTTGGAATTTCCAAGGGCATTACGAGCCAATGTTTTGTACGCAATTGCCACAGAGAAATCCCAAGTCAGCGCAAACGTTGAATTTAACTTAAGGTAGATTATACACATATATATGTAAGTGTGTACTTATTTTCTTACAAAATTATGAAATTTTTTATTTTTTGATAAAACAGACTCGTAAAATAACACATATTTAAATAATTGATGTTTTGCATTATAGAAGAGAACTATGTGTCGTCTATGCAGCCGTTATGTTGGGACTTAGTAGGCCAGTAGATATTAAAAATATCGAAATCCATATAAATTATCTCGAACTGCTGGTCCAAAAAATCCCAACCATAACGACAGCAGCTTTTTTAATATATTTTCATAGTTTACTACATCATGAAAAAAATATTTCATGCAATTGCTCTAAAAGTTATTGATGAGGTACTTTGAAGGATAATACATAGATCTTCATATAATAACTTGTCTCGTACATATACATATATGTATACATACATATGTAGATTAGGTTTTTGAAAAATGCAACTCGTTTCACTCGAATCTGAAATATAGGGAAAAATACTTACTTACAACACGAATGGTCGCGAGAAGCTAGGCTCTGTACCACATATGGTCCGTTACTCCAAGTATTTGTATTTTTGTAACAAAGTTATAAGCAATGTGCCCAAGTTTTTGCTGGCATTGAATTTCCTGAGTGTTATCGACACGTGATAAAGTTTATTTTATCTTAAATGTGTTATGAGATTCAATAAAAATACATCAGATATATGTTTTCTTTAGATTGAGGTACTTCCCCGTTTGGAGAATATCCGAGCAAGAAGACTTTTCTACATATTTTCCAGAAAATTATTTATTAGAACCATCATAACGAAATTTGTTGGTTTTGGAATTTGCAAAATATTTGTAGCTCTTACTTAATACTTACATAAAATTAATATAAATACGGAAAACCTTAAGTAACTAATACAAGTTATGATTGAAGCTTATAAAGAGCCAGATTGATTGATCCGGGAATACTAATATTGCAAATCTTTATCTTTTTAATTGAAGTTCTTGCTTGGATCATGATGTTTTCTTTCAATTCGTCAATTTAAGTGAAAGATTGGAGAAACAATGGTCCGTAATAGTCCCTTATATGTAAAAGTCCAACGGATAACACGGTGTGGGTTTTAGGATGGTTCTTACTTTAAAAATAAAGCAGTTAATAACGTTCGATCTGTTGCCCTCCGGTAAACGTTTATCTGCTGTTTTGTAATTTAGATCTGCGATAAGTTCCAATTTTTTTAATTTTCAAACACGCTTTGGAAAAAAACAGCAATTCTAAACGTGCAGGACGAGCACATGGAATTCTTACACCAGCCGTTGAGGGGGCTTCAATTCAATCAACTTTTTTTAAATTAGTCACAGTTTCCCTAACTTTGTAATTAATATTTCAACATTCAACGTTTCGAATGTTTTCTGTGCATTTGCGAATCAGATAATATTGCTTCGAGGATGATAATTCGAATTCTTCGACATTGTACTTTCAGTGTTCGGGAGGCATTATGCCGCTGATCAGAAGATCAAACATTGGCTCACGCAGTGGCAATGGACGAAGATTGAATGATTCGCCGTGCAAATCAAACCCGTAAGCAACGCGCCAAAGCGAATTAAAGCTTCGAGCACATGCCTCGCGAATTCGTGCAGGACGAACTCAGGAGGAAAGAGAAGCACACGCAGCTGCTGAACGACTGAGACAGTAGCGCAATCGCAATCTGCTTCGTCAATTTGAATCAAACGCCAATCGTCGAGTGAGAAAAAGTGCCCTGAATGCCCAATTACATCGCGCCGATTTCCAGTAACTGCCGTGTGTTACGATCGGGCCCATAAATGTGATTTTCCAATATTGCAATGAGCCAAAGTTTCATTCGGAGACACCAGGATTGTGTTTGTTTAATTTGCAGGTGGCAAAATAAAATTACCACCGTTGACGCAACCACCAGAAACATTGCGCTCTTTGCTTTACGGCGAATTACCAGAATCAAGACAACTTGACGAATGCCCTTAAATACAATGCCCGACGTCAAATGACGTCATTCCGTGCGAATGTTGTTGAAAAACCTGGATTTAATCCGACATTTAATCCTTGCATTCGCCATGACAATCAATAAATCACAAGGCCAACCCTTGGAAGTGTGTGAGATTAACTCGAATTCCCAAAACAAAGAACGTAATCTACCACAAAGCATTGAATTGACCAGACATGTGATTCCCTGAACCTCTTTACATTCCGTGTAAATAAAGGATATTGAATTCAATCGAATTCGAAAAATGTTTCATTCAATCAATAATTGAAATTCGAGTGTGCAATCGTGAATGCTCGAAATTGTTTCAATCAAAAAATCAATTTCGGGCGGGACGGGCCGGGTCCGCTAGTATGTATATCATAAAAATCTTGTAGGGAATGTTGATGAGGATTGAGAAATGTTGTATTCTCTTACAGTTTTTGTTCATAAAGCATCTTTTTTTGATGAAAATTGTGCAAAATGTCCTTTTCCCCCCACGATATCTAATGCAAACATTTTAGATAATTTAAATTCCCTATGGCAAGAATTCCATCTAACAAATCTAACAACTTACCAATAAAAAAGATAAGTGAATAAAAATTCGTTAAATAATTCAGAAAAGGTACAAACAACCCAATTAACGTAACACCTAGTCTGCTTACCGTATATAATAATACGTAGTTAGAATATTTGATTATCTTCTTTCTAACGGAACCCGCGGTGTGCGAACGTGGTCACGCTTTTAATGATTCTTTTTTATTCGCAGTAGGAAATACAATTAAATTCACCACAAATTTCATTGATGTAGCTTTTATGTAGGATTCACATTTTACAACTCACCGCGCTTTCGTAATATCCTATACACATTTTGATTAGTCGAACTCCATAGCAATACATTTATAAAGGTACCGACAGTGTAAAGACATAACTATAAATTTTAACAATTAATGACCAAAACGCTGCCGGAGGCGTTTAAGTTAAACTATCAATACTAAGCAGAAATGTTCACAGATCCTTGCGATCTTCATAAATTAATTCGGTTTAAATAATTAAACCCATAAACTAGGTCTCATTAGCAACAGGTGTTCCTGCTATCCCATCTGCACATGTAACCAAAAACAGAAGCGTTAGAGCATTAAGGTTTTCCATGTATCCCATCACAGCAAGCTCACGTTTTCTACTAATTGCAGCAATGTGAGCGCTGTACTGGTTCCAGTAGCATTAAATTTTCCAGAATTTGAGTAAACATGAGCTATGAATTTAAACGATACGTAGTTAGTATGTCATTAATCCATTTTCATTTAAATGGTCTGCATTAACATTGGCGGTCTTCTGAAAAGTCCTTTTCCGCTTTAATTATTGTCGTTTAGATATCGCTGGCGAGTCCATATATTCGTTTGGCTGCAGGCCTTAAATATCAACCATGGCAGCTGCAACTGCCATAAGATTGAAACTGCTTATTGGTGTTGTAAAAGCATTCTAGGCTACTTTGAACATTTCCTGGTTTAATTGGATGACTAGAAAGCAACTTTAATAAAATGACACCTCGCAAAATTGTCCATAGTATGTGCATTAATTTCTAATGATTCTTAAGACTTTTTCCGTAGGAGTATATAAAATATCTAATATTCTCTACGAAACTTCGTTGGAGTTAGACTCTCAATTTAATCGTTGATAAATGAAAAAAAAGAAACCAAACAAATTAATGACATTTTCATTCCGACTTTTAATCACCGTGAGATTACCGATACCTAGATCAGTGGGAAATATTTCTATTTTAATTGGTTCTTCTCACCTCGTTACTCTGATGACAGTCTTTATCATCCTCTTCTTGGCCACGCAGTTTAAAAGCAAACGCAATGGAATTAAACTGTGGGACGTACAAATTGCGGTGACAATTTGAGCGAAATGAAATTGTCAATGACAGGAGGATCGGCGCCAGTAGTGCCAGTTGCACTCGCCTTCTGATTCAACTTTATGAAAACAGAACAGGTATTTAGTAGTTAATTATTTTGATGAGTTATGCGCTCAAATATGTTAGATCCTCAATGAAAACAAGACGACTGTAAGAAACTGGAATTAATTGTGGGAAGATCGTTTGACAAATATGACAGCGCTAATGAATTTCACGGTGAAAATGGGTTAAAATAAGTTATTAACCGCAAACTTGCCTTGTTGTGGATAAGCGCAAATTATGAGATTCAAAAATGCGAGTAGATCAGAGCTACGAGTAGTTTTGTGGTATGACTAGTTTCAGTGAGTCGATAATTGAATTTCTGTGATCACAATGTTATAAAACGTACGAATGTGGGTATAAAAAGTAGTTCATATGGCTGTAATAAAATCTCGAATTAAGATACACATACATACATAATTGCATTCTACATAAGAGGTGGCTATTGAGTCAATAACAGTGATTATAGGCCTAATGAGAATTTATCGGAAACATTAGTGATGGAAATTTAAATTGTGTTGACAAGGCTTACAATTTTTGTATTTTGCGAATTAAATAATAATTATTCAATAATTTACAAATTTAATTTATTCCATATTCAGCGAGTTCTATAAAAATTAATTAAAATTCGCGCTTCGTGATATGAAAACTTTGTTCTGTGTACAGTCTCCTAGAATTATGGAAAGAACTAGGTATTTCGCCCTAAATGTAGTTAATTGTTTTAACTTGTCCTGTGGAGTTTAAGTATTTGGGAACGCATTTGCAGAAGTTTTTTCAGAACATTCGTTGGTCATCCAAAGAAGGTGGTTAAAAGCGGAACGAATTTCAGGGGTCTGGTCAGTTTCTATTTTTTTTTTTTATAATTTGCACGCACTAAAGGGGTTATGAATACCCTTTTAATATTGACACACAGTGCGGGCGTTGAAGGAAGATAGAGAGAGAGAGAGAAAGAGAAAGAAAGAGAAACCACTACCCAGGTTTGAAACTCAGGTGTATTTGATTTCACATTTGCTCCACGGGTGGTGTCCAGATAACTGGGGAGATTTGCTTGTTCTTTTTTTGCCTTCGCTTCTGATTCACAGTATTTTTTCCCAGTACACCTGATGTCATAAGCATATTAACGTTGCGATGGCAAGGGTTCTTTTTTTTCTACGTGAAGAGCAGAAGAAGTGGGGTTATTTGTAACCCATCGTCGGAAGGTTAACTATCTAACAGAACGAAAAATTTTTCCAGCTACCAATTGTGGACTTCCGCTCCGGTGGGGGAGGGGAAGTAAAATTATTACACACACTTGGCGGAAATAACTTCAAATTAAAATTGAAACAAATTTACTCCATCTGGGAATTTATTCCACATATAGTGGGAAATAAGTCCACTTTCTTAGTGTGGAGTTATTTCTCACTCAAAGTGGGAAATAATTTCACTTTTGTGGGAATTTGTTTCAATTTTAATGTCAAAATATTTCGTAGCGAAATAAGGCCAAACCTGAAAATTTGACATTATTTCACTCTGGAATAGTGAAATAAGACCATATCTCAACATTTAGCCTTATTACACTTTGGTAAAGTGAAAAAAGGCTAATCCAGTTTCTGAAATAATACCAAATATGGCCTTTTCTATTATATTATTATAGTTATGTCCTATCCCATCGGGACATAAGTCCATAATTTCTTTGGTCTCAAATGAGTAATAAGTCCACAATTTTTCAGAATGTAAAATGTCGAATAAAAAGAAACCTAGCTACATATGTACATATATGCCGCGTAGTGGCTCCCTGAGCACCTGCATGTGAGGCCGAATGCCGTCCCGTGTATGAGTCGAGGAAATGTCTTCTTAGGTTGCACGTGTTACTGGCTGAAAGAACGCTTCCAACGAAAATCGGAGTACGGTTTCAAAAAGCATTCAGAAAATTTGGCACGTGCTCAGATTCGTATGTAGAGCTGCTAAAGGGTGCGGAAAGTAGAGATTAAGATGAAATTCAATTAATTGAATTCAAAAATCTTTTTTTTGAAATTGTTTTGCCAAAGCATATAAGTGCAACTTACACTCTTAATCTTATTGCGTCTATTGATTTCACCCGCATTTAAAAGTAAAACCCATCAATTTTCATTAAGCATGAAAGAATGAGCAAAACACGCATATAAACACGTTTGTATATTAATTTATTAATTAATTTATATTTATTTAAAAGGTAATGTAAAAATGTTTCATTCTGTGGAGTAAAGTTAATAAACCTAAGACATCACGGCAAGTAATTTCTGTTTTAGACAACTAAAATATTCAGTAGCTACTCAGTAGAACTCGCGTTTTGATTCCGTTAAAAACATTATTTCTTAAAAAAGCGAAATCGGTGAACAAATGGTTGAAAACCCAAAAATAATTTGATGCTGACCTTGAGTAATTCGTACCTTGAGTATACAAATACCTTGAGTATACATATATACAGTTTTTTCTGAGGCTCTTGATTTATTGCAAGTCCAAAAAGGCAGAACAAAGGACTTAATTAATACTCTAGCGACGGCCAGATCAAAGTTTCCAAAAATTCTAGAACTGACTAAAATTCTTGGACTTGGAAATCCTTTCTAAGTTGGATGATGTTCTAATTACTCAGTTTCATAGTAATTTCAATTTAAAGCAGGAAGCCCACATGCACTTTTGCATCCATCCTTTGCCCATCTGTTCCCCAAAGCGGAGTTCTTTCTAACGCCAATTTCGAAAAATTGGAAAAATTGGAATAGAGTAGATTTGAATATCCGTATAAACTTGGAAAATGAAATCTGACTAATCTCAAACGTCCATATTCAATTTAATTCATACAAATATTGTCGTCAGGTCTGCGATGATAGCTAAATGTTCCGTATACGCCTAAGTATGTAAGCTGGAACGCTTTTCGAAAAAGGTTGTCTACGTAGGTCCAGATTCTATTAACAGAGATTTTTAAGAGTAGACTATTATCACTTATATTCGTAATAACGTAATTTTTAGTTTGTAAAATTTATTTTCTTTGATCATAATTCATAATACATATATACATATATACATATGTATATAATACATATATACATATATACATATATAATACATGTGTACATACATATACATATATGTACATACATACGTTCGCTTTAGATCAGTCCTATCAGCCCCTTTCTTGGCCACTTCTGGTGTTCCACAAGGCAGCCATCTTGGTCCTCTCTTCTTCATTCTAACTATTAACGACGTTGATAGGATCATAAAATACTCCTCCCTTTCTCTCTATGCGGATGATACAAAATTTTTTAAAGCCATCTCCTCACCACAGGACTACTGTCTCCTCCAACAAGACCTGGACAGTTTCTCGAACTGGTGCTCTAAAAATTGCTTAGAGCTCAATATCACCAAATGCCAATCTATTACCTTATCACGGAAACACCACGTGTCCCCTGCCCGCCTTTATTTTCTCCATGGTCAATCTATGTATATCCATAGTTCAATCTATGCGTGACCTTGGAATATTGTACGATAGGGAATTAAATTTCCGTTCTCATATTGATGAGATAATTGTTAAAGCTAACTCCTCACATGGCTTTATCAAACGGTGGTCCAAGGAATTCTCCGACCCTTACGTGACTAGATCCCTCTACATTACCTTTGTCCGCCCTCTCAGCATGTGCATGTGTCTAGAAGGTCTTTCTTGGAACTACCCACTTATCCTGCCTCCCTATCAAAACCGACTCAACCTCATCAACTTGAATTCCCTCGAGAAACGTAGAGATGATGCAGACATTCTTTTCATTCATCGACTTCTCTCTGGCTCTATCGATTGCCAATCTCTTTATAACTCAATTTTATTCAATACTAACCCACGTAACTTACGATGCCCTCGGCTGTTCTACCTACCAGCCCATCGCACCTTATATGGCTCCGATGAACCAATTTCCCGTATGCTACGGAAGGTTAACTCAGACCTCATCCATTTCGATTTCAATCGCAGCACTCCCAGCCTCAAACCTGATCTCCTCAACCATTATCCTTAGCTTAAAGTCATAGTTTTTAAGCTAGTTGTAGCTTGTATTAAGCCAAATAAATGGAGGCTGCAGCCCCCACCAAAATTAGATTGAATTAAAATATAAATATAAGACAAAACACATACAAAATTTGCATATATTTAATATTTTTAATGCAAATGTTTGCAAATGAGTGTTGAAGATTGGTTGCGTTTAATTGAGTGGTAGAAATTTATTACAATCTGTTTAATGATAAATTAATGATAAAGTTCATTCAGTTTTTTTTTTTGGTTCTCTAAATGAAGTCAGTGAATGCAATCATAAAATTGAAGTCATAGAACATTTTTTCAAGAATGCATTCCAAAATATTTGCATTCTTTTACAATTCTGGAAACGCACCTGAGGAAACTAGGTATAGGAGAAGAGGGTTTCTGCAGATTCTGCAATATATATATGCTTCAAATTTTGGGGCATCTATTACAAATCCACTAGAAAGTACTTCTAACATGTCTTAATTTAAAAATTAGTTGAACATCAACATCAATTATTTCGGCAACTAGCTCTAGATTGTTAAAAAATATGCGGCTTATATTGCCATAATTTGTGTTCCAGAAACCAGGCTTTGGTGCATCAACAATAAGTCCTAATTTTGTTTTGAAGTTTCTTGTACTTCAGCTTTGATTCCTTTAAAATATTTCTTTTTCCTGCGTTCTCAGCTGCCATTTCTTCAATAGAATTTTTTAAGCTTGAAACCTTAAACAAGACGCTTTAATTAGCAAATACCTCTGAACGTAGTCCAATTTCGCACCAAAATCTTTCTCTTCATACTCCTTCATAACATCATACAATTATTTTTTAGTTAAAATGTACAAGCCAGACGAATCTGCAAAAGAATCTATTTTATAATAAACGGCCACAGAATTTTCAAAAAACTAGACGCACATTACGGGTGATAAAATCTAGAGGGGCAGTTATGGGCAGCATTTTTTTTTATAAATTGCTTTTTGACATCTTTTACTGTTATGATACTAAAAATGTTAACGAATTATATAACTAAAGGTCCACATTAAAAAAAAATTTGTCCATTTGCATACATTTTGAATAAATCAAAAATCTATGAAACTAAAAATCTCCTGATTATAAAAATAGTTTTACAAGAAAGTACATACCTGCAACTGAACTAAAAACTTTGTACACAATGTAAAAAAATAAGAAACACAATTGTTTAACCGTGGCATTTTTCACAAAAATCAACTAATACTCAATGCAAGCTTTCAATTGATGACTTTCAACTAATGTTGTGGCAAAATGTGTGCATAAAAATTTAATGTACAGTACATTATTTCATGGATATTTAACAGCTAGAAACAAAAATTAGTTCTCAACTCTACATTTTGAAACATTGATTTTTGAGCGGTTTTCGAAGCAAATACTCCTATGCGCGCTGCTTGCAGTTGAAAAGAATTCAACTTCACGATGCACGACTCAGACTCAGATGCACATTATGTTGCGACTTATGGCTTCCCATAGAGGTAGAAGCAGATGCACATTCTTTCCGGCTCGTACAAAACATTCGCAACGTTTTTGAAGTTTTTCTCGCAATAAAGAAAGCTGAGAAAATGATAGGAAGAGAAAAATTAAAGAAAAACATAATCAATACCTATGCTGATACTCAAAGAGCCATAAAGATGTTGTAATCACTTATTAGTTCGGCTATTGTCTTATAAAATTTAGTTGTTGTTGTAGCAGCTAGGTATAAGCTGTAGGTACGAAGAAGGAGTTGAATATAATCGCGATTCTGTCCTTCACTTACCCTAGAAAAAACCAATCAATGCAACTTTCTGACAGGACCAACAAAACACAGAGCATAACAAACTTTTAATATTTTCTGAGTGGTTTATCTAGCGATCTTTAACAAATTGGATACAATGGACTCTTCGTGGTCTAACTGAACCGTTGACACCCCCTGTCAACAATTTGCCCAGCCAAAGCTAACGGCATTTAAAAAGTGCAAAGGTAATAAAAACCTGTCAAATCGTAGCCTTGAGTTTATAAAACCTGCCACTAATCTGTGTCGCCACACCACTCACTTTGAGAAACTGGTATTCAAAAAAAAATATTAATTTGCTATTTATCACTTTTCCATCAATCCATCTCAGCCGTGAAGGATATACACACATACTTGTACGGTCATTTATGTAGGTGGCTATGCGTGGATATCAATTGGAAAATAATGCATAAAATGGAATAAAGTCTGTTAAACTTCTTTTACCTCTAGGGAATAATAAAAAAAGATATAAAAATTCTATGCATTTTTTTAATCAATTTACATTTTCTTAAAAGTTGTTCGAGTTAAATCTAATAATTTATATTTAGAGAAAATTTATATGAAGCTCAAGGCGCACATGATTAAACTCAAACTTACTAGTAACTAGAAATTAATTACAAGCGAATAATTTTTAGTCCTGACATATTTGACTGAGCCTGACGGTTAGGTGTAATTCGATTCCACTTCAATGGCATTTCAATTTCATTAGCAATCATGCCCACAACTATAATCAAGCCTTTGCCCCCGATCCGTATCATTGCGATCTGATATATAGAAATATGTGTACACCTTCCATTCGATTTTTATGTAACAAATTAATTGAACAACTTTACAACGAAATTGTCCTGAGGGTTGCCTTGCAAATCGCATCCACAATCGTAGGTGCACCGTAATTGTAGGCTTTAGTGTTTTATAACATTTTCAAGAGACTGAATGTAGCTCCAGATTAGGCGCTACCTGCCTCTGATGCGTGAAATAATGTACCAATAAATTACAGGTGATGCCAAACAGTTCCCATTCACATAAATCTTTGTTTATGTGGTGGACGCAAGTCGTCTGTCGACGATGTTGACTTCGTTCGTTCGTTCATTCATTCGTTCGTTGGTTCGTTTGCCCAAGGTGGATTGGACGCCTGGCAATAAATTATTTGGATTGTCAAAACCGTAAGTAAAATATCACTTTGGCGCTGTTTCCCTGTCGCAGTTGTAACGCGGTTCTATCTGATCTATTACTCAAAATTGACTCGTGAACATTTCAGTTAAGAACCAGTATTTGTAAGGGAAAGTTATTGGAAAGTATTTATAAAATACGTAGTTTTTGTAATTTATTTAGTAGTATTTTTTTTTACTTCAACATTATTTTACAAGTTGTTGCTGTTTTAAGAGACCGACATATGTATGTATGGCTTAAGCTTATCTTAAAAACGAACAAAAAAAAACCCCTAATTTCTGTTAAATGATTCCGTTACTTCTAATCGACGTAAGAAAACTTCACAATTTGTCAAATTATTTAAATCCTGTTAAGTTTCAGTACCAAAAAGCAACATGCAAAGTAAACAAAACCATCTTGTGCATTTTGCAATGGAAGAGATTGTTTTCGTGATAAGAATTAATAATTAGTTTACAACTGGGTGGCGATAGAGACCTGACCGGACTATTTTGCGGGGTTCCTTAAGGCAGTTACATTGATCTCATTTGGGAATGGTAATTTTTTTAGAGTTCCGTACATAGATCACTAAACCCTATTGCTCTCGCTCATGCCGATTCGTCCATCCGTTCGTATGATTGTCACGACTTTCTAGTTCCGAAGCTATAAAAGCTACAGGAACGATTTTCACATTTGCTATAACCCACCCACAGCGCCGATATGGTTTTTAAAAAATATATATTTTGAAGGTAACACGAGAACCAGAAAATTCAAAATTGATTTTGCTTGTACATAGGCATAGGATACATCGTCAAAAGAGCTTTTTGAGTAGATTCCATATACATACATATATGTTCTTCTTGGAAATTTTAGATTTTCAATATGACGATTTAATCTAGGAAAGTCTTTAAAAAATGGATGTCGCCAAAACACATTGAATTAGCATTCTTGGATCTACGAATATCGCTAAATATGCCTGGTTTTGGAATCTCAAACCATTTTCTAGATATAACAATTTACATATTGGCTTATAACTGATAATTTTTTTTTAAATCAATTCCCCACGCAGCCTGAAAAAGTGACTTATCTAAAATCATTTATTCTATTCAATAATTGAGTCCCCTTTAGTGGCTATTGTAAAGAAATCCATAAAGAAAGTTTGCAACGTTGGAATGGCTGTGGATAACAAAAGTCCTCATCCAGTGGGCACCAAAGGAAAGAGTTACTGTTGTGACCTTCGTAAAAACGAAGGACCTGCATTTTTTGAAGAGCTTGATAACTGAACATCAGTCGCAAATGAGAGTCACGGTTCTGCTCTGGGAACTCTTGCTACATATTTGGATTAAGTTTATTGATGACCTACTTACTTAAGCGACATAGAACTATGACTTTTTAAGCGACTGATGCGCAGTTTTTTCATTAGGTCGATATCGCTGTACAGCTCGCGTAATATTTTATCTTAAATCTTCTAATTCACAGCTCGTTAAACCATACGGGAATGAATATCTTACGAATAATCATTTTCTCTGTGATATGCAATAGTTATTTTCGATGACATATTTGTAGCTTTATAGTGGCAAAACCAGTTTGGATCTCTTCCTTTAGTTCAGAAATTGCAAACATGGGAAAAATGCTATACGAACTTTCTGGTAATAATTTTCAGCAACCGATTGTGAAATTATGTCATCGTCTGGTTAATCGCAGACGTGTTGTTTTCATCTCCACACAGTTGCAGGAATTTGATTAGGGAAAAATTCAGCCATCATCAGCAGTCTGTACAATTATCTTATTCATGTCGATCTCAAAATGATAGCATTTACGGTTTTCATCTTTTCTCAGCAAAACAGAAAGTTTCTTAGTGACGCTATCAACGCCAACAAATATGTAAATGGTCAGATTAATCAGCATTCCTTAAAATAAATACAAACTTTTCAATAATAAAAAAATCTTTTTAAGCATAAAATTTACATTATTAACAATTTAGATAAGAGAGAGTCAGGCAGTGGGGGAGGCCACAGTTTATGACATTAAAAAAAAAGGATACCGTCAACAAGACCTATGCGGAGAACTTCTCCGTTAAGATGAAAAGTCGTAAGGCAGAAAAACCTAAATTGGACGAGGTATTTCACAGCCACTCTACGAAGGTATTCTAATAACCGTCCAAATCCTGGTACAGAAAGCGAAGATGTCCCATAAACTCATGTGAATTAAAACTGAATGTAATTAAATTATTCCCATGGTTGGCATCAAAAATTTAAAAACCGACATCAAATACATACATGGTTTGCAATCATCGAATTCGCAGTTCTTTCCGTTGACATGCGTCGTACATGCGTATAAAAAATAAATTGCTTACAAAGGCACATAAACAGGGTTGGATCACGCAGATCCTATTTCTAGATTCGTTCCTGAAGACAGGAAACTGCATCAGCAAGGGTGCAGTCTCACTCGGGTCTCAACGGATCCATTGTGTTCCCCCGGTGTGGGATACCTGTAAAACAAACGCCGGTGTGAGATACCTGTAAGTAAAAGAAAGAGAAATAAGCAGTGGGTTAGCTGTTTAGTTAGTAGCAGCGGTGGCCCTCTTGAACCAGCCCGATTTCATGATGAATTTTAGGGTGGTTTTAGGTGGCGTGTTTGCTAGTTCACTAAGGTCTTTGAACTGTGGTTTTCCGAGGGTTGAGAGTCTGGTTCTGAAGAGGCTTGGGCATTCGCAGAGGAAGTGTGTTGAGTTTTCCTCTACCTCTGTGTCGCCACAGCCTCTGCATAGGTCGGTGGTGCTGATTCTCATTTTCCTGAGATGGGCCGCAATTGAATTGTGGCCAGTAAGGATTCCAATGAGGAGTGAAAGCTGTGGTCTGTTTAATGATAGCAGTTCTTTGGTCCTCTTTTTGTCAAATTGGGTCCAGAGTTTTCTAGAGACTCGGCATGCGTTGATGGTGTTCCACCTTGCGTTGGCCTTATTAAAGAAGTCTGTAGAGATTTTGGACATGAGGAGACTGATGGGCAATAGTACAGAGTTGTCTGCTTGTAGGTCATTCTGAGCCTTTCCTGGCCAGTTCGTCGGCCATCTCATTCCCGTGGATACCCATATGGCCCGGGATCCAGCAGAGCGAGATTTTGTGTCTCGTGCTGAGGGATTTGAGTTCCTCTTTGCATCTTTGGACCAATTTAGATTTGGTGGTGATGGAGGTTATGGCTTTGATGGCTGCTTGGCTGTCTGTCAACCTGTCTGTTGTTGTTCAGTGTGGAGAGGTGTCATTACCGTAAATAACTGATCTATCATATTTTAAATAAGGGAGGAAGACATTCAATATTAAAGATGCGATCTATATATGTATATCCTTGCTGAAAAATACGTGGAAAATACACAACCTTATGTTGGAGCGCGAAGAAAACGACTCTGAGCAGTTGATATCCGCAGAGGACGGTGTAATTTTTAATAACTATGGTGATGAAAATAAATACAGTACTACATGGATAATGTGAGTTAATTAAAACATGGGCAGCTCACATTTGCGAGGTTTCACATTTCTGAATCCGGAAAAATTCATTGTATTTCATGCTTTTTAAAATAATTTGTTACTTAATTATTGAAAACCAAAAGAAAGGATACAAAAACATAGTTATTTAACTACGTTTTTCGGAAATAACCGACACTTTTAAAGAATTCAATCACATTAACTTGAATGCAACGACTACTGAATTCTCATTATAACTGTATTCACAATTAAAAGTAAAAACAAACTGTGGTTAAAATCAGTGCGCAGGGTCAACGCGACGCGAGACATTGCACCTTTCTGGCGAAAGTAGGACGCAGACACACCAATGAAGAATTCCTCACAGTCAAATCAAACAGGGGTGACTTTTCTTGAGAAAAAATAAAAGTTTACATTTTCGAGTATCAAGAATTGGTTTTGATTTCACATTTTAGAGTATGTAATGTAAACACTTTCTGATTTATATTTTTGGATAATTCACATTTTCGAGTTTCACTTTATCGAGGTAGTACTTACTGTACATACATATGTAAAGGGTCATTTCGTGGTTTCAAGTTGGTAGCGCTGGCATTTGACACATGCCAAACTTAGCTGTCATTTGAAGTGTCATAATATTAGTTGAATATTTGCCATTTACGATAATGGATCGCTTAACAATCGAACAACGCGTTAAAATTATTAAAACTTACTACAAAAGTGGTGATCCACTTTTCGCGCATTACGCGATGATTATGGTCGTCATAATCGACCGACTACGCAAGCAATCGGTAAAATTGTGTAGAAATTTGAAGAGAGTGGAATCGTTACTGATGTCGTAAGGCCTGTGCATCATCGTAATGCACGCTCCGTCGAAAATATTGCTGCTGTAAGTGCAAGTGTTGCTGATGATCCGAATTTATCGATTTCCCGGCGTTCGCAGCAGTTGAACGTGTCGTACACCTCACTATGGCGTATTTTGCATTTGGATTTGCATCTTCATCCTTATAGAGTTCAACTTACGCAACAATTAAAGCCTGCTGACCATTCACAACGCCGTAGATACGCTTCTTGGGTGTTGGAACAACAGACAATAAACACCGATTTTTCGAACAGCATTTTCTTCAGTGATGAAGCACATTTCTCACTCGGTGATCGAAGAGGTGCCGTTGCATCCAGAAAAGTGACTGTTTGGTGTGCTCTATAGTCGAAAGGTGTCATTGGTCCGTATTTCTTCGAAGATGCCAATGGGCGGACGGTTACAGTCAATTCGGAGCGATATGGTCGAATGATAACCAATTTTTTTTGGCCGGCTATTCAAGATCATGACTTGGACGATATGTGGTTCCAACAAGAACGACGTCAATTGGCCACCAAGATCATGTGATTTAACACCGTTAGATTTTTTTCTGTGACCGTGTTTACGCGAATAATCCTCGAACTCTAGACGAATTAAAAACCAACATTACTCAAGTTATGGCCGAGATATCGCCCGAAATGTGCGAAAAAGTGGTTAAAAATTACCTCAAAAGAATCGCATGCTGCGAATCTTCCCGAGGCGGCCATTTGAATGATATTGTTTTTCACACTTAATGGCAAAGTCCAAACTTTATAATGAATTAAAATTTTCATCAAAAATATATGTGCTGGTGTTTTATTTAGCTTTACTTTCGAAACCGAAAAATGTATGACCCTTTATATAGATACATTCCTCATTCCCTACATAAAATACAGATTTGTTTTGAATATGTACATATGCACTTGAATATTCTGTATGTATGTATGTAATTACGTTTTCGTATCTAGGGATAGAAAAAATAAATAAATAAATATGAATGCTCGTTTTTTTTAAATCTCCAATATCCCTAAAAGTGATTATCTGGAACTAGCTTGGTCCCAATCACTCCGGATCTATGTATATATCTGCATTTTTTTATTACAAGCTTCTTATAATGACCGTTTCAAAAACTCCTATTTCTATACAAAACCTTATCCGCATCCCAATGACATCCATTTAAAAAATCTCTGTAATTCTTTCTTATAAACACTTTTGTCATCCTTAAAAATTTAGTCAGAACCGTATTTTATGAGTTTTCGTGCATTGATCTCAACAAAAAAAAAAAAAATACGCAAACAAGGTTGTACACATTCTTCGTCAAACTGTTTCCCCCTCAATACTTCAATTAACTTAACGCGCGAAAACCACTTAAGTCTTAAGTTTTAATATTATCTAGGCTATCTTGCTTATTTCATGTTTCAACATAAGACATTAGATGTAGGTATCTACTGAGACTAATCGCTGAGCAAAACCGATGAGTGTCACCATACCTACATATCTGTTAAATTCATTAAAGTAAACCTACGGATATACATAAATAATACTCACTATACTGATACATGCAATCAGGCTTGTATAAGAATATTCACTTCATACAAGGTGTTGACTACTTGTATAACTTTTTTCTATTTTTCAATATAAAACACACGATATATTATCTTACTAAGTAGGCAAACCAACTTTCTTATGAATCATTTATCGTAAAAAATGGTTATGATCAGGTGTATTCAAACATAGAGGTGAACGTTTCTGATGAAATGCTGGCAGCGATTGGTCGGAGTAGATACATCCATAGCTCTCTGTGATTATTTAACGAGTTTAGTATTAGTTTTCAGCTACTTTGCCAAAGGTTCCTAACTAACAGACACATACTCGTAATTTAGGTCTTTCTGACATAGCTATTTAGAAACCATTTTTTAGAACCGCCGTTAAATAAATTCGTTAATACAACTAATACCAATTGTCTGGCTGTACTATGAAATACACATCAAACAAATCCATTACTGCCACATAGCAAGTCCCACACACTGTATTTTATTTGTCAGAACCCCACTTTATATGCACAGGAGGAAATAAGCCTATCAGCATAAGTCTTGCCGCTCCCAAGAATTTTCCATTAACATTGCTGAATGTTTCACAATCACAATCAAAGCAAGTTAGACGTGGCGCAGTTGCAGACCACACCAAAAACTAGGTTTTACTGGGCTCAGCGCCTTCCAGCCAAATCAGATCGCATTAGTTCTCGATTAAAATGGCACTTACGGTTACATTTCTATGTGCACCTCCGACCATATCCAACATGCATGCAACAGTAAATATTCACTTTCTCCACAATTGGATGCATGTACATACATATGTAGGTAATATCATCATCTCATCCTGCCGACCTTATGATTTCTTGTTGGTCTAATGCATATTAAAGTACATTGCAATATGTGGGCTGAGAATACTGACCGCATTTTTAGATATTTGTAGTTGCCTTGCCCCTCAGTATGTATATTTACTGCTATATTTTATCCAATATTACATGAAATGTATGGCTTTAAAGTAGTGTAGCCTCTGCAAGACAAAATAATAAAATACTGCTTTTACATTTCGACTTCAATTGGCGTTTCCCTCTTTGTGTGTCCTGCACCATATGGGCACTGAACATAACCATAACACTTGCAAACAGCTGGAATGTTTCATTGAAAAGTCAAATGTTATGCGACCACCGTTCGTTGTCACCGTTGCCAGTCGCCACACCGGTTTCTAAATGGATACCAAAGACGACACCCGCCTACATCAGATATCCGCTGGCGGACAGCAGTCCTCTTAGTTATAAATATACATACACACATCGCAGAATAGTGGACAATCGAGGAAGAAACCCATCAAAGCTATAGAGAATTCTTTTGAAGACCATGTTAAAAGTCTATTCACAACGACAAACTCCCTGCTGAAAAATTTCAAAGGTGACCATACCGAGGCGCTTACGGTGCACTTCGCGGCAATACCAGTAGCCGCCGACGGAACTGCTTCTTGCAGCCGATTATAATATATTCACTATAAACAGTGGAGGATGGTGGCTATCAGCCGCAACTCCCTTGGCATCACCTTCAGCGAAATGTGGAGGAAGATGAATTAAGTGAATTTCTTTCGCAGACAAAAGGCTTGCGCGGTGAAATACTATTGCGGAGCAAATAGTAAATTTCTCCATGCGACGCGCTGCACAAATAATGTCAAAGCAAGGGTCTTCGTGTTCCTTTCATGTTTAATGGACCAAAGGCCCAAGTGCAGAAGTTATTGGGTGTAACTATAGGCACCTCCTTAGCGCACCTCTCTGGTTCGCTGCTATCCTCGGGCTATTTATTGCGATTGTAGTGAAAATGCCGTGCGCTATGTACACAGGATCGATATTCGCGCACGATTCAAATTGGCCAGTCTTCAATAGGAATGTACAAGACAATGAACAGGAACAATGCAAATACTATGGATTTTCTTCTTATGCACTCCTTAATTGCTGTCGAAGTGATGGGTGTGTGGGTGCAGTTGAACGCATTGACATTTGTGGTCAGATAAATAATGAAACCAAAAAAGTTTGTGCGCTAGATTGAGTGGATTCTAGGCGCTTTCATATTTCAATTTTGATAATAACCTGAATTTGTTGAACGATCAGAAATACATACGAAACATTTTTCTTTTCAATTTTAGATTGATATTGACAGACGTGTGTACTTGTACATAATATGTCGAAAAAACATATGTACATATTACTACAAAAATCTGTCAACGAAATTAATCTTTGTTTTGATTAAAACTAAGTTTTGAGAAATATTTAGGATAAAAAGCTTCGCGCGTAGAATAGGATTTCGGCTCAAGTTTGTTTAGCAAGATGTGCTTGTTTGTCGAAAACATTTCCTCAACACTTTCTTATTCCGCTTTGTTGTTTTTTATTTTCTACATATATATGTTCATCGCCAGAAAAGAGATAAATGATAACTGGATATGTATCGCAACGTTCGTCTGAAAACCGGTAAAGGTTGGTTTAATTTTGAGTTGCATGTTATTTCGACGGTGGTAATATTAACGCTAAACTTAAATTTAAGTTTAGGCAACGCTGAGAAACATTAGAAACTTCTTTCCAAAGTGAGTGATGTTTTTGTTCGAAATATAGTCTCTTCAGTGACTTACTTAGGTGACACTACAGTTCGGGGCGAATCTGGGCCTCAACCAAAAAGCCACTCCAGTTAGCCTGGTCATTAGCTAACTGCCTCGAGTTACGCAGTTCCAGTTGGTTGAGGTCCCCTTCCATGTATGCGCGCCACCTCAGGCGATGTTTTTTTTTTGTTTCGAGGGTAGGTGAAAATCTTCCATAGACACTATGAGAATAGCAAGCGCGTGCTCATAGCAGTGTCAGATTCTTAATGACCAAAAACATCACCCTTCGATATAAATTTGTTAGATATTGCAACTTAGTACTAACTTATCAAGCAATTTTTATATCAAGAAATAAAAGCGCTTGGCAGGTTACTTTCAACTGAAAGATCCTACATGTTCCACAATCTAAACGCGGTTAATCCTTATCTCGCCAAGTCGAAAGGTTGCGTCCTTTATAGTCGGCGCAATAAATTTTCCTGCTAGCTCCGTAGTTTAAACGCGGTTACTCATTATCGCGCTAAGTTTAAAGGTTTGGTTCTTTGTAGATGGTGCAGTAAATTTATGTCATCCGAAATTTTAACGACTGTATTATTAACGTGACTTTCTAGTCGACTTTTATGTTTTCTCGCGTAATTTTTGATTTCGTCTTCGATTGTTTTAATGCCGAGATCTCTGTGTATATCTCTGTTTCTGATATACCACGGTGCATTAACAATTCCTCTTAACACTTTATTTTCAAAAGTTTGTAAAATAGTAATATTACTTATTTTGGTACAATCCTAGAGTTGTATACCATATGTTCAGACTGGCTTGAGCACTTGCTTGTATAAAGCAGTTTGTTTCCTATATTAAGCTTGGAATATTTTCCAAGTAACCAATACATTTCTCTGCATTTATTTGCGTTTTTTCTTTAAATGCGACTTCCATTTCAGCTTTGCATCGAGTGTCATTTTAAGATACTTAGCCTCGTTTGCAAACGGAATTCGAATTGATTTTGAAAAGATCGGCAAATTACTTATTTTTTTATGAGCGATATTTGGTTTCATTTAGTCAAATTTTTGTCCATTCATTTACTCCACTCATTACATTACATCCATTAATGCTTCTTGCAATTTTCCCGTAGTCTCTTCGACCATTTTGCAGTGTCGTCGGCAAATGTAGCTAGTGTAGTGCCATCCACTTGCCGTATATCACGAGTATATAAAAGATACAAAAGTGGACCAAGGGCACTACCTTGCGATACCCCATCCATTATTTAATTAAAGTCTGAATATTCGTTTCCGACGCGAAATTGTCTATTCGTAAGATAGGTCTTCAACACATTATATGAAGAATCGGGCAGAACTTTAGGCCTTCATGCCAGACCTTGTCAAAAGTTTGACTGACGTCAAGGAATACACTTAAGCAAATCATTTTTCCTCCAAGTGATTTTTCTATTACATCTGTTATTCTATGTACTTGGTCAGCTGTAGATTGCTTACTTCTAGACCCGAATTGGTGATCCGGGAAAAGACGTTTTTCTTCTATAACTGGCTGTATTCGCCTAAGCAATATTTTTTCCAAAATTTTGAATATAATTGGAAGAACCGAAGTCTATAAGTCTATAAGATATGTTCTCGTTCGGCAGTTTTCCTGGTTTAAGAACCATAATAACTTCCGCGACTTTCCATTGTCTGGGAAGATATTCTAGTCTAAGCGCGGCATTTATAATGAAAATAATTTTAACTAAAGCTTTCCTGGGTAGTTCTTTGAGAACCTCTCCTGTGATAAGGTCATATCCAGCAGCTTTCTAAGGCTTCAGTTTGTTTATTTCTTGCTTGAGTTCGTTTACAGTTGCTTTACTTATGACACTATTGACTATATTCGACGTGTTTACATTTCGAATAAGCGCTTGTCCATCAAACGGTTTAAAAGTTTCTTCCAGATGGTTGGCAAAAACTTGCACTTTCTCTTTGTCTCTCCGTCCCATTCATCATGATTTTTTTTTATTGGGGCGGCAGTTAAACTTTCATGGGGTGTTTTAAGTGATACGCTCAGCTCAACATTTGCTCCAAAATCTTTTTTGAAGCCGTCCCGATTAGTTTTTACGTTGGTTAATCTAGCTGGTTCTACTTTTCTAATCAGAGCTTCGCTTATCGTCATAATGATTAGAGAATGATCAGAGGAGAGATCAAAGCTTTCTTCAGCTTTCACACAGCTGCCAGATATTCCTTTAACAACAAAGAAATCGTTCAGATCTGGTATCTTATTTCTATCAGTCGGCCAGTATGTTGGTTTTCCGGTCGAGTGAAAGTCACAACTGTATTTCATACCCGCATTATAAAGCATTCTACCTTTTTGAGAGACACATCTTTAACCCCAGAAGGTGTGTTTCGCATTGAAATCGCCACCAATAATAAAGTTTGGTCCAAGAAAGTTGAAGATGTTTGTAAAATCACTTTCTTTAAGTCTGCATCGCAGTATTTAGATGAAATATTAAAAAAAACGTTTTTATTTTCTACGCGTACCGTGCTTACTTGCATTGCTTCTAATTCGAGCTTTCTTTCTTCTGGCGAGTGTTCGATATATTCTTTTATGAACAAAGATGATCCTGCTCTGGCCCTTTCCGATGGATGAAAAGCGTGTTAGGCACCATCAATTTCTGAATTGGTTGAAATCGTACTTTACTAACTGGTTGTTCAGGATTCCCTCCCGCTCAGAGATCCAACGCACTAACCACTTGAGCCACGGCGCCCACAATTCAATTTATCTCAATTTAATGTCCCTGCTTTACATATTTGTGAAACGTGAATAATTGTGCTATTTGTATTTTATACTGACCACCATATTTGGCTATTTTCCGATAAAATAAAATAAGAAAAAAAAGAAAGACACTTACGCCGGCGTTCCACTGCAATTGAGTGATTGTGTAATCTAAAAAAGGCAGGCTTTTGAACAACACTCCTCTTTTCCGGCAATCATGACAACGCAAATTACATTTTGACTTCCATTGACCGTCACCGCAATTTCAATTCAGAAAAAATCAACTTACCATAAAAGGCAACAACAAAGGATATGAAATTAGCATGAGACAATGGAAATGTAGTATTGTGACCAGAACACATACATATGTATGTATGTACATATGCATATATATCACTTGATCGAAAATATGACCTGAAAATAATGCGCCCGCACTATTATTTACTGGAGGGTTGTTGGCTCATGTTGTTAAACAGTATCTGCATACATAGTAAAGATATAAATTTTTGCATACAAACGGGATTTCAATTGCATCGAAAACTTTTTTATAATTACTTAAAAACTAAGTCGTTCTGAGTCTAAGTCTGCGTACGAATTGCGGGAAGCCTCTCAAATTAATAGGAAACTTTTTTAGAATCATTTTATGATAAGCGACGTGTATGGAGGTCAAGCTTATTTAAATATATGTACATATGTATGTATCTATAAACTTAAGAGAAATACCAAGCGAAAAAAATTATCATACATGCATATAAGTATGTATGTCATCCAAAGGATGGATATCGCGTCTTAATCTAATTATTTCTGAAATTTTGGTAAAGCTTATCTGATTATTTCTAGAAAATAAATTTAGTCAAGTGGCTGCCACAGCTGGCTTGGCAGAAGCGCATCCTGTTAGCCCAGTTTTCCTGTTCGTTGTAGATTGTTTGTGGCTTTATTTCGCGAATCGCTCGATGGGTGTTTGGGGAATATTATAATCAATAATAATAGTGGGCGCCGTGGCTCAAGTAGTTAGTGCGTTGGATCGCTGAGCGTGAGGTTCGAGGTTCGAATCCCAGAGAACACCAACAAATTTTTCACGGTCCCACCTCTCGCGAATGTCTGACAAACGTCCGAGAGTAATAACTGTCAAGAGAAAGCTTCTCAATTTGCCTTTCGGATATGGCTCTAAACTGTAGGTCCCTTCCATTTGTGTGAAAAAATATAACACGCACAACACGAATGGTCGTGAGAAGCTAGGCCCTGGACCACATACGGTCTGTTGCGCCAAGAATTTGTATTTTTTGTATTATTAATAAGTCTCCATAGGAAAAAACACAACGGCGTCAATTCGTAGCAAAGCCATGGAAAGGCACATCTCCAAACCGCCTGTTAACACAGTTAACGAACTTATTGCGCAAAAGATCTCTTGTTCGACGGCTGACGTGGCACGTTGCGGAATTCCGCCGGAAGTAAAGTCCGTTCAAGTCTGAACTGTATACTTTTGTTTATAAAGAATAATTTATCACTTTGGTCGGAATAAAGAACTTTTAGCGGCTAGTGGAAGGATATTTTTTTTAATGTCGCTTGTTACGTTGTTGTTTTGTTAATTGGGCTTCAGAGTAGTTGAAGGAAAAAAAATAAATACAATTATCATCACAGAATGTATGTGGTCAAGAGGCTAACTTGTCGCGACCGTTTGTTGTGCCTGTTAAATTTTTTGTCACAAATGGAATGGACCTAGATTCTAGAGAAATATCCTAAATGATTTTTTCGCCTTCTGGGATTCGAACCTCAAACCACCCGCTCAGTAGTGTAATGCGCTTACCACTGAGCTACGGCGCTAGAGTTGCCGGCTTGCCTGAAATGCACCGTTTGGTATAGTACCCACGATGTTGGCATCATCGGACTTTATTTCTTCAAAAATGAGTCTGCAGCTGACGTATCCTCCAATGCAAATTATTACAGAACGATGATCTCTGCTCTAGGCGTTATTTTTTTACTCGAAAAAGTTATCTAATACTGGACGATCGCGGTGGCCATATATGTACCTCAAAGCCTGTTATAAATTCATATTTCGAATAAGAAAAACATTACATTTTTGTGTTATTTTTTTAAATTTAATGTTTTGACACTAAAAACCCTTAAATAATCATAGTTTTGAAGTTTTGTTACAACGGTTTTTAGATAAGCTATTTGACATGTACATAAATACATACATACATATGTAGTTGGAGTTGTACTTGCAATCTTACAAAATTGGTCAAAATTCCCTTTGCGGAATGAATCCACAGCTTCCAAATATAAAATAGTAAGTAAATCCAGCTAGACGTTTGGGCCGTTTCGGAATTACGGAATAAGTTTATTCGAGTTTCTCAATTATATTAATATCAATATTGATCTAAAACCGCGACATCTTGACCACATACATTCTTATTCACGAAGTCAATAAGTCTACTTTTATTAATTTAAAATTTCTGTATTGAGGTACATATATACATCTGTACATACTTAAATCCTTTTCATGCACCCTGATTTGAATGATGTAGAGGATTGTGCTTTAGCTCCTTGAATGAATGTCTATAGGCTAAAGTCCCAGTAGAGGACAATTAGTTTTCTTTTAAGTAAGTATGTCTCTTGGTTAACGTCCATGCTGTCACCCATCAGGTATTAGGAGAAAAGAATTGACTACAAGTTTCTCCAACCACTGCTGAATTTGGATGATTAGTTTTTTTAGCCTTACAGTTTTTAGCAAAAAAAAATTTTAAATAGGTACATATGTACATATGTATAAGCTTTTCTTTGAAAGTACAAAAAAAATTATTGCTCTAATCGGTTACACTCGCCTACCTTTTTTCAAGAAATGCCATTGAAATGTATTTAACATAAAATCTCATAAAATCGGAAATATATGTACATATGTAAAGGGACAAGTTATCATTGTACTTTTATCTTAATTCAAAAGAATTAGTGTAGCATATGACACGTTCCAAATTGATTGTAACTGTTTGGTATGCAAAATATTATATCCTATTTTATATACATACATATGTACGTAAATTGATCTATTTGCCCCAAATAACATTGAAACCGCTCTAATACATACATATTATATCAGAATAATAATAGCTAACTGTGGGATAAACATAACTACAAAGTATTAAGAATGTTATCGCACATCATTGATTGTTGTTATATACATATGTACGTTAGATAATGTCTTCCTTGATAAGCCCTTTAAAATTTACAAATTGTATCGCAGCACACATGTAGTCGTATAAGTACTATGGTGTAATGCACGTACTATAGTATAATTAATCAGGAAGTGGAATTATTTTAATCGGTTAACGTGCTTTGAAATCGTTCCTGCATTCACCTCTTGATAAATTGAAAGCGTGTCCTCAGCTGAAACGTAATGCCTCGCCGTAGCGCGGCAAAAAAAGAGCAAAATCTTTAATATGGAGTAATTGCAATAGTCGCTCCACACAACACAGATAATCATTACTCTTCAACACCACACTCATGGATCTCCGGAACGAGAGGATCGCTAGCATTCGGTCAAAAGACTAAATCTACCGTGTCAGAGACGAACATAATCGATGACCGCATTCAGCTGCTGACTAATGATCGATCCAGAAGCAGCAGCAGCGAACTTCACCGTCAAAAGAAACAAAATTTGTTTTTGTCAGTCGTTGAAATTAGCCACAGAAGGACCGGGGATTGGTGCAGGCTGCAAAGTCATAGTCATGCTATGGTCTGGCTGCTTGTATGCACCCGAAACAGATGACGAACGTGGTGTACATTGGTACGCTTCTGCTTGGGCTTCTGCTGCTCCTGTACTCCTTCGGCTTAGAGGGTGTCAATGACGCTGGATGCGAATGTGACGGGAGTTTATGCAGATTTGCCTTTGCTGGAAATTGGAATTGAATCGTGTTGACGGCTTTTTGCCTAACCCTAATGAGCTCACAGGAGTTATTTTGCCAGTCGGTTTCGTGTCATTTGCTTGTGATTTGTTGGATGCGATTATGAAGACATGATACTGTGATACTATTAAAGGATTTTGCCCATTAATTAAGTGTAAGTCATCGCTGCTGGGGTATTTTCATATTATTTCGTCACGGAAGGAATGTGCTCCTAATGGCAACAACGGTCTGAACGGTGAGACGACCGTCGCGGACCATAGTGTGTTTCCATTCTATGGTCTTTTTCATGATTGTACCACAATTTGAATGCTTGTTGTAAGCAGCTGTTTGTCAATTAAAAAAGAAATATAAATTGCTACTGACATTGTTTTACCATTATTAATTTGAGGATTTAAAGCGATTAGTTTTTTTAACTGTTACCTACACTCTTAGAATATGGGCGGAAAGGATTTGAGAAGTCCTTGGTTGAAAGTAATGTTAAGCGGTTGGTAATTGGACTAAATTGTTTTGAAGTCGATTGAAAAATGTACATAGAGGAAGAAGTATGCACGTCTAATGCTTGAATAAAGATGTTCTGGTATTCGTCGTCACAATTATTATTGGACACAGCACTTCAATCAAATACATACATACACAGGAAACTTTTCAAATTTAGTATGAACCAAGCAATAACCAATGAACTCCTTTCAGACTTCCTGATGTCTGCCGATAGTAAAGTTTAACTTTAGATTTAATTACATTCCCTCTGGTTCAGATATATCTTAAGTTTTGTGATACGAAAGCAAACTGGACGCAGTTTGAGTGCTAGCTGTCAACGCGAAGCTTAGGAAAGGAGAATGTGTTTCTCGAGAAAGCAACACGGGCGTTATGTTTGATAAATGGCATGATACTACGGAAGTCATCATTGTAGACAATTGCCATTCATCTGATATAGCAACTACAAAAAAAATATTCCTTCTAAAGAGAAAACTCTTTGACTGCAACTAAGCACTGACTTGTCAAGCAGTTTTTATTTGACGGTGTTAGAACGTTCATAATTATCTGTCTGTTGAAAGTTCCTGCTTGCTGCGCAATTTAAGCGCGGTTGGGATTTATCGAGTTAAGTCGAGTTTGTTCTCTGTATGTAGACGGCGCAATAAATTCCCCTCATCTGTGACTGTTCACGTGTCTTTCTCATCGCGTAAAGTTTTGAATTTCGTCTTCCACAGTGACAGTTCCTAGATTTCTCTGAATTTCGTTGTTCCTTATGTACCACGACGCATTGACATTACCTCTCAGCACTTTGTTTTTAAATATTGTAATTATTTTTTCTGGCATACCCCAAAGTTGTGTGCCATACATATGTATCGCCACGGATTAAGCACTTGCTTGTGTAAGAGCAGTTAGTCCTCTACATATGTTGAGCTAGGAATATCTTCCAAGTAAACAGCACATCTCTCTGTATTTATTTTCGAGTTATTGGACTCCTTTTTCACGTGTGGCTTCCACTTCAAATTCGCATTAATTGTCATTCCGAAGTATTAAGCCTCGCTTGAGAATGCAATTTAAACCGAATGCAGAAAAATGGACAAATTACTCACTTTTCTAAAGGCAAAATTTATATGAACAGATTTGGTTTCGTTGAGTGCGATTCGCCAAGTCTTCGTCCACTCATTTACGCTATCTAATGCTTCTTGCAGTCTACAGTGGTTTTTAAGCCAGTTTTGCTTGTCGCCAAAATGGCGGTGCCATAGGAAAACGTACATAATGTGGTGTCTTCTGCTTGCGGTATGTCACGCGTGCACAATCGATACAATAGCGGATCTAGAACATTTCCTCTCTTTGAGCAAATTACAAATAAAATTTCTTTTCTGTATCAAAGTAAGATTTTTTTCTCATTTCTCAGATTTGTGTACATATGTCCCATTCAAATATACGGTCAGAACAAATACGCCCCGGTACCTTCCCCGCCCCAAAAATGTACTATTTCAACTTTGACTTGATAAAACATTTCGAATCTTACTTCTTTCTTGGTACAACGTAAGAAATAAATCTTTTTTACTCTAGTGGAAAGAAAAGAGCAGAGTTACAAAGCCTTTAAAGGCTCTTCAAACGCCGATAATTTTCTAGAGGGTACAATTATGTAGGTATATGAACATTCAGGATATGAGGAACATCTATGATCTCTAACTTGGCGAGTGCTTAAAGCCCCATTTAGACGATCAGTTGTAGTTTAGATGTCATTTCAGTTATCAGTTCAGTTCAAAAAGACAGTGGCGCAAAATTGTAGTCATCTGATTTTAAAGAAGGTTGGGAGCCACTAAGTAACATCCCTTTAACTTTAAAGCTAGTACTTAACTTTGAGTTGAATTATAAACAATTTTTAAACTAGCTACAACTAGCATCGACTTTAGAACTGACTTACAACAAATTTCAGTCAAAAAAACCTAAAAATTGACAGTTTGAGTACACACACAGTTTAACCGCCATTGTTTCAGCAAATTCAAATGAATTTGACATATCCAACAGAAATCGAACACATG
The DNA here is from genome assembly GCA_946965025.1 of Blera fallax. Lineage (NCBI taxonomy): Eukaryota > Metazoa > Arthropoda > Insecta > Diptera > Syrphidae > Blera > Blera fallax. The sequence continues at coordinate 26,396,846 of OX337245.1, forward strand.
CTGGGGTAGGAAGCCGACGATTGGATATCAAGATTTTCGATCAAGAACTGAATTGTCACCTTATCAAATCTATACCGGAAATAAAATGCATCGTCATCTAGCTCTTCCAAATGATTTGCACGATTTTTATATATTTTAGGCTTTTTGAAGATCTCAAAGTCTTTAAAAATATTGAAATCTTCAAAAATATTAGATATTAATCTTCATCTTGGGAAAATATTTTGTGAAATTTCTTGTTTGTTATAAATGACAGATAACAGATGGTTAAAAGACCATTCTAAAAGATAAAATGTACTTTGTATGATTTTAAAGTTAGAACGAGCTGATAACTTTATAGTGGGTTTTATGTCGTCTATAATTAGCAAAACACTAATATTGACTTTGCTACGTGCTTAAATAATGTACTTTATCCTACTATAATTTTGCGCCAGTGAATTTAGACAGCAGTCCTGTATTTAGTTAAGTTTTCATTTAACTTGTGACCAATAGTGAACCTAAGCATTCATAATGAACGAAAAAAGCCTAATTGCTGTAGTAATAGTTTTGTTGCTAAATAACCTTAAAAGGGAAAGAAGCAAATGGATCAAGGATTGGTATTAAAAAAGCAAATCACTGTTGCCCGTGAATTTAATAAAGGAATTGAGATAGTAACGCGACGATTGACCAAACTATTTACGAATTAGAGAAAGCATTTATTTTTACTCTAACCCTTCGCCTTCGTTATTCGTGGGCGCCGTGGCTTAAGTGGTTAGTGCTTTGGACTACCGAGCAGGAGGTTCTAGTTTCAAATCCCAGAAAACACCAAACAGTTTTTTCACCACCATGGATGTCTGACAAATGTCCGAGAGTAATAACTGTCATGATAAGGCCCAAAAGCCTTTCGGATATGGCTCTAAACTCTAGATGTAAATAACCGTTACAAACCCTCGTGAGCTAACTGTTACGAATAAAGTCAAAATATTTGAATAACTAATATGTGAAAGCGAGAATATACGAATACAGTTCGTGAACTTTATCAACGATTTTAGAAATATGTATCTATCACTTCCTTGTATAGTTGTGAAGAACCATTTCTATCCAACACACACATACATATATGTATTTAAGTGAATAATTTATTGATTATCATAAGTGCTTAATGAGAAAAGGAATACTTGCAACAGACATACTAGCAGTTACCTATAGGGGCTAGGGTATACATATGTATATACATATATACATATATGTATTTTCTTTCATAAAGAAAAGTAGTGGGTCTCAAGTTTCCATTACTCTATTAAATTCGCCTAAATCAGATTGACGGTGATCTTACAAATTGTAAAACGCTCACTGTATTTCCATCCCACTGAAATTTTATTACGAATTCCTACCATTGATTCAACAACCATTCGTAAGATAAGCCACTGACGGCGAGTGATATCTACTGCGCACAGACATGTTTCAGCGATCCATAAGCCATAGCGAGCCGTGTTCCTGGCAACTGTGTATACTTTTCAATTCCACGGGATCAGATTGCTCAAATGACCACCAACTACCGCACAGCAACTTGAATCTAGATTACACGATCCAGCCATTTCCATGTGGCATTATTCGATGATTTATACTCATGCTACTATTAAATAATAATAATATCTTCGATGCACGGAATTCGAAGATTTCTTACACCGATGAGCGAGCTCCCATTTTCCTCATCTCAATTTCAGCCAGATAGGTAGGTACTCGAGTTGTGTGCAGAATTCCGCAGCTATTGCCTACCGATTAAGTGGTTGAGGATTTGTTGATGGGCTCTTCCCTCCACCAACCTATGTAGGTGTTATAGAGCGAAGTTTACCTCTGCGATTGTAATAAATTTAAGTGCAGGGAACACGGGAGTGCAACACAACATGCCTAGAACCGTAATTAACCTTTGCGACCAATGGATGTTGTTTCTCTTTTTGGCGCACTTTATCCTATTTTCTGTGTTGTATTGCAATTCTGCATACAACTACTAACTCTCCGGTAAAAAATAAAAATGGTCATGGCGACAAAAAGTCATCTCAACTTTCTCTCCATCCGTTTTGAACGTGTTTGGTGTCTTGCTACGGACATTTTCAATTAGCCTCACCAAAATAGGGAGTTCTGAAATACACTCCATCGCCAGATCGTCGACGAAACTAATACGGGAGAGACGAACTGGAATGTGGAACACTTGTAAGCATTAATCATCGATGAAACCCCCTACAATTTACGTTTGGAGTGCTTGCGGAAAAAAACGAGCGCGATCGCTGTAGAGTACTCTAAATCTTTAAAGGCTAGAGGTGGTGTGTGAAAAATAGTTTAACACCATTAACATGAATTACAAAAGAAGCCATAATAAAAGTGTTTTATCTCGAAGGATCCGTGTTAGCAGGAATGTTTCATTATGCGGAATAGATCAAGACTCACCGCTTCATAGTTCCCATTGCTATCCATCCAAACGGAGTGAGAATAAATGTACCGTGAAAATCTGATCGCTATCTAAGAAAACATTGTTTCGTTTCTTTTTTAAGGTTTTCCTGAAGCCGACAAGGTACTGGCCGAACAGACAGACGAACAGCGGACCTGAAAGGCCGACATGACACCCCCAATAACGGAGACTTCCTCACCTCATCAGTTGGTCGCGCGACCGGCCAGCAATGGAGCGTGGACCTTGTGTACACACCACCATCTGGACCGTATCCTCTTCGAGAACGTGTTCCGTAAAAATCCTTACGAGCGTGTTTCACGTCACTTTGCGATCTTGGTTCATAAATCAAAGCAGCACGGTGTCATGTCGTTTAATTTGCCGCCACAATTGAATTTATTTTGATCTTTTTCTTGACGAATAAATGGCCTATGCAATGCTTGGAGGTTGGACTGCTTTGTTTTATTCTGCTGACTGTGGACACCCGTTGGTGGAAAGGTGTACCGGGGGAAGATTGCTGCATAACCATTCCGACTCCAATGCATTCTAGGCGACCTACTGACAAGAGCCGAAACAACACGACAATAACCTCAGCTGGAGCTAGGACCCATGTTTACACTAGGAACGAACGCAGAGTGTGCCTGGTCTCCGATTAATTACGATTATATAGAAGCACAATAATTATTGTTGATATGAGTCTGCAGCAGCGGCGGCGTGAGCTACAAGCTTTAAGTTTGCGTGACAAATTGATATGACATGAGGTTGGCAAATTGTGCATGGTAAGTGTACGACTATGCCGAACTATTTTGTTAGAAGTGTTTGGGACGTTAAATTTGTTTTCTTTTTATTTTCCTTACACGGGTAGTGATCTGTCTAGGAATGCTGCACATGAAGAGCTTTGAAATGTGTAAAAATTTGTTTGTACAACACATCTGATGTTTACATGAGTCAGCCGTACTCATGTATCCGGGGGGCATTAAGGTAGCAACCGTTCTTGTAATAATGTTGAAAGTGTTGTGATACATATAAAATATAGTCTCAAGGTGCAGATTAAATAGATCAGCAGCTGCAAAGATGTGTATTTGCATAAAACATCTTGAACATGATGATGATGCCATTTAAAACTGACTAAAGCATACGTTAGAGGAATTAGCATGATGACAGCCAATGTAGTTGTGTATCTAAATGGTGCTACGAACAGGAAGTCGTGCGCAGATGGTCGTTGGGCTGGCCATTGCGAATCGCGTGCCAAAGACTTTAAAAAGAGTGCCTGCACTTATTCAAGTAGGCTGTTTAAAGTGATTAGATTTAATTACGTATTCTCTTGCATGGGTATTTAAGAAAAGGAAATGAATTAAGCTGTACGTGAGATGACACTTAATTTTGAAATACATTTACGAGTTTGAATAAATTTTATTCAACATTTTGAGAACCGGAAGCATGTTTTAATTGAAATAGAGTGATGAGAGAAGTTTATTCCCCTTAGCGGAATACATACGAATAGCGAAAGGATACCAATGAGCCTTCGAATTGAACCCGGCAGGACAACGCTGTAGGGGACGACCTCGCCTCAGATGGCCTTAAAAAATGTTGCGGTAATAAATTTACTATGTTTGTGTTGAAAAAAGCGTTACATTCAATAATATAACTTTAAGAGGAGAATTCTGTGACCATTAATTAAGAATCAGAAAATTTGGTGAAAAGATTAGCATTTCATTAAAAGCAGTACAGCAATAGTTGAAGATCAATTCTAAGGCCTAAAACTATCATCATTCTTCAAACATTTGCCATTTGTTCGGCATTTGGGATCATGAAGTAGCTGATTCTGAAATGGTCCACTTTAATTGAAAAAATCGGTTAGAAAACGTATATGGTTATCAGCTGAACGTCGGACTTAGGGCAATTACATGACCACTCACGAACCTTGGAATTGCATATCCGATTGTCGCCTTGAGCAACCAGCTGTTGATAAATAGGGTTATCAAATCTAAGCTGGGCGACGCCGTAGTTTGGAGGCTCGTAAGTAGTACCTCCGCAAGTTGGGGTCCGCACTCCTCTCCCTGGGAACTTGGTGATGAATGAAGTGCTTTTAATCTTGGAAAGGGAAGGCTGTAAGGTAATTATCTATGCAGGTGATGTTGTAACAGTTGTATGAGGTAAACCCCTACCAACGATCTTCTGCAAAATGCTCTCTCTAAGCTCTCTAAATGGACTAAATGTTGTAGTTTAGCATTAACCCTCAAAAGGTTCTCTTTACAAGAAAATATAAAACTCCACATTTTGACTCCCAATCTGATACTTGTAATATAAAGCAAACAATTTGAGAATAAGCCTTGGCAAGAAACTCAGCCGGAAACCCTCTGTATTGAGTATGAAGGCGATAGGAAGTATATGGGAACTACAGCCACAAATTGCATACTGGTTATACATATGTATCTGTCACCAGGCCTATACTAATGTACAGCATGCTCGTATGGCAAACGTCCGTAGAGAAGGCCGTTCACCGCAACCATTTGGGCTGAGTGCAGAAGTAACCCGACAGCTGTTCTAGAAATGCTGTTTCACTTGCCCTTAGATCCCTGCAGTAAACAGGTGGAAGCGTATGCAGCCACTCGCATAAATGCCATATCTGCATATCTGAGTGGTCCAGTCTACGAACTGGACACTCCTATATTCTAAACGATCTTATTTCTTGCACAAGATATCGACCACACTCTTTCACAACTTCTGTTGAACAAACGCTTTGAAACCCAAATACCCTTCAGACTAAACTGGCAAAAGGTTCTTGGATTGCGAAAGGAATTTATGCGTTTCTATATAAGTAGATCTAAAACCCTTTCGCCTTCCTAATGACTATAACGTCATCCAGGCAGAGATTATAGCGATAAAGGAAGCCATGACGTGGATAAAGTACAGTCAAGCCGCGATTACATTTCTGAAATCTTTCACCTTTATTTCACGAAGTACCCCAAATTGTTGCCTGTTTCTTAACGTGATGGCTAAACAATTCAATATCCACCTAATTTGGGTGCGGGGCCACAAGGACATTTCAGGGAATTACATGGCCCACGAGCCCGCCAGGCAGGGTACAAAAAAAATCCCATCGCTTTAACCGGGCAACGTGAATTTCGGTAAGCATATCTCTTCAGTTAAATTGATACTCAAGCTCAACACTATTAACTTAACCAATCGCAAATGAGCTGACGACGCAAACGACTTCCCCATAAGCTGCAAGGATGAAGAAGAGGAAGAAACTATACTACATCTTCTTTGCACATGTGAAGCTCTCTCCACTCATCGGAAACAGCACTTAGAAGCCTACAGTATTTACTGTGCATACAATCGTCCATCTGAGCAAGCCTTCCATATAACTTTCGATAGATTTTATACCACATGCTCCCTAAATGATGAAATAACATCAACACGTCTAAAAATGTGCTTTCAAATTTATCGATTCGTCATCGTTCCCAGCATACAAAATGGTGGAAAGATTTTTGCCTATACCGATAAGGATCCAGCTGTTACTGGAAAGCCACAAGACCATTATGATTTCACTTATGAGCAGTTGCAAGCTGACCAGTTGTTTTATTAGGCATTTTTAGTCTCTACATAGCTAACACTGAAACTCGGTTTTCTTTTAATTTCGAATTCATGGTTTATAGATTGCCTTAGAGGTAGGTAGTTACTCATGGATGTGGTTATAAGTATTCTTTTTAAAAGAAAGCTAAATCGTCTGCTTTGCTTGCGCAATCAACGAAGTTCTGAGAGAAAAATAGGAAAATAAAAATAGAATGCAATCAAGCAAAATTGAAATAAAATAAAGTCTACTCCTTTCTACTCTCATAGACCAACTAACGGGCATACATTTGCCACTCCTATGATATTACAGAGAGCCTATTTTCCCCACATTCCAAACATTCTATATGTATACTGATTCGACTCAAATAATTGCGTTTTTGCATCCTTGCAGATCCAGGTTACGCGGTAAGCAGCCACCCGTCAAACGAAGGAACTGATGTTATACAAGAAAAAGTAGAAAGATCTCCGATTTATTTTTACTGAGAGGTTCAGTCGATGCAATTGCCAGACTCATGTATTCTCTGGACATTGCACATGTACGCCTAAAGGCGGGTAACGAAATTAATGTTCGGCAAATTCAATAATTTTGGATGCTGTGCCACATTTTACAATTTCAGTTTGGTTGTCAGAATGCTTGTACATATGCATGTAGGTTCTCTTAAATCTAAGTCTACCGGTCTTTTGCCCACACAGTTGGGAGGCATTATATTACTTTATTTATGTCCTGGCAGTCTATAGTTCCTTGTTTTTTTTATTGTGAGCTGTGAAAATAATAGAAACTACCTATGGCTAATTCGTGTGACGTGGATAAATTGGGAAAGTAGCAATTATTCACCACTAACGAATACACATGTATGTATGTTTGACACAAGTGCATAAAGTATTATCGCCCAGATCCATTAAACATCTTCCAGTCGAACTGCGTGATTATTTATAGTAAATGCTTTGAAGTGATATAATTTTAATACAGTAGCATACTTTCACTTTTATATTTTCAATTCAATATTAACAGAACGAAGTCAATTACAGCAGCTCTAATAGAACTAAGAGAGAATATGAAGATAATAAATTGGATCGATGAAATGCTCAACAGCAGAGGAATCAACTCAGAGCTCGGAAATAGTGTTGTAAGGAAAACGGTTACGAGAGGAATTTCACAGGGGAAGATATTTTTCCTTTGATGTGGCTTCTAGTCGTTAATGTTAATAAAATTCTGACAACTCTCAAATCCAAGAGAATAAAAACAGTGGTGATGACATGATTGGTATGAAACATCTTCCTACAATGAGCAATATCACTGAATCTGCACTGACAGAATTATCCTGATGGGCGGAATCAATCGGTTGGGTATTATTGAACCCAACGTAAACTTAAATAGTTCTGTTAACAAAAAGGATGAAAATTGAAAAATTCGACCTACTAAAGCTCTCTGAATCTCTCATCAGAAGCCAAGTATCTAGGAACGATCATTCACTCAAAGCTCATATGGAAGAGAAACACATGCAAATGGTCGAAAAGGCGTAAGAGCTTTCTATGCGTACCAGAAAACCTTAGGTAAACGATGGGGTTTGTCCATACTTATCTTATCTAGCTACGACAATAGTCCTATGAAGGTAGAAATATTAGCATATGTTAGAATAACAGGAGCACAGAGATCAACACCTTAGATAGGGTTGTATATAATAATTAATCGCCCTCCACTAAATGAATTCATGAGATGAAAGGCTGTCAAAAGCGCTATTCATTTAAGACAATCAAGCACATGGAAGCAAGGCTCTTATGGACATGGATGTATATTTTAAAAATATATGTAGATCAATTGATCTTGATAGAACAACTATGTCTATGTAGTACATTACATAGATTTTGCAAGAAATAACCAATTCATTTTCCTGACATATAGGAGTGGGAATCCAACGCACAAACCAATGCACAGGACTTTCAACTCTACACTGGCGGACTAAAAATGGACATAGGAACCGGTGCCGTAAAAAACTAAACCCGTCTACGCTCAAAGTACTAGACAGCCTGATAATTAGATCGAAAACAGTCTCTGCATGCCAGTTCCAAACAGAGTATGCAACACCCATGGTCATTTTCTGCTGGATCACAGGAAATACCTATGTATAAATAAAAAGAGGAACGAAACAGAAAATGGACTACCATTGAAAGGGTCAATATTAGACGAGGAATTCAGCCATGCATCAGTAGCTATCCCTATTGGTGTACTAAAAAGGAAAAAAGTCCTTAAAGCAAGATAAGATATCAACACCTCCCGGGCAACCAGAGGCGACTGTGCCGTATCTTGCAACTTATGGCCAAATCTGAACGAGAACAAAAAACTAGAAGCCTTTTGTCAATTAATAAAAAAGAAACCAGTATCATGTTAATTGTTCTTACTGGACATTGTCCGATGGGTGCAGTAACCATTAGACTAGGCATCGACTTCTCTGATTACTGGTGGAACTGTCATGATACAGAAGAAATCGAAATTCTTCAGTTCTACTTCATGTTACAAAAATTCCAACACTATTAGTGATTAATGAAAGGGTCATGATCATAAAAATAAGTCATAAAATAAACAATGAAAAAGTCACCGTACCCTTTTGATCACTTAACTATTCTTTCTGCCTGCTTTGTGATATGGAAGAGAAAAATTCACAACTTGCTTTGGTGACAAAAAATATAAAATACAGTCATAAGAAGAAAACATATAATTTGCTAAAAACTCTTAAATTGTTAAAAGACAGGGATGATCAGTGCAATATGTCATACAACAGATTAAAAATAAATAAAAAGGTAGAAAATAAACCCATCATCGCTTAGGGAAGGGGATCACCAGAACACTGATCGTTTGTGTATGAACTGTCCTAAATGTGTTCAAAAGAAATGAGTACAAACGTCAGATGAGCTTGTAGATGCCTTATATTGGGAAAAATAGACAAGGACAATTCGTTTTAGATTAGGTGGCTAGGTTGATGAGGGGAGAAGCTCGACTCATTCCACTTAGGTCCTTATGATACCCACTGGGGGGTATCCTGTCCTGTTCCTGTCCTGTGTTCTCGCCTTACTGCTCATTCGTGATTGGAGTCCCCAGCTATCGCGTCGTATTCAGGAACTTAGAAAGACCACTGAGTGAAACATTGGATAATTCATGTATGTCCAGGAAGTACTAGCTTCCTAGAGTTCTATTTTTTAAGTGACATAGGCTTGGACAGTCACAGAGGAAGTGAGGTGTATCCTAGTGAGCCTCTTTGTCATCGCAACCTCTGTAGATATTGTCGTCTTTGAGTTAAAGTTTCATTGAGTGGTTTCTTAGAAGGTTATGACCAGTAAGCGCACCTATCAGCATTGACAGCGATTTCCTGTCATAATTTAAGAGCTTGCTGGTACCAGCTTTGTCATATCCAAAGCTTCTTTGATATGTCACAAGTGGGAAGCGTTTACACTTATTGTTGGCTTTCATTAGAATCTTACACTCAATGCGCTCTCGTAGGTTACAGAGTGGAGGTTTAATCCATTGAAGTGCTCGATTGTGGTATATTGTAGACTATTTTCACGCAAGTTCGTCAGTTTTTACGTTTCCGGCTATATCCCTGTGACCAGAGACCCAGCAGAGAGTAATATTGTGCTGCGAGCCAAGAACCTTCAGTTCTTCGCTACACAATCGAACTTACTTGGACTTGATTTCAGTTACAAAAATTGCTTTAAAGGCTGCTTGACTGTCAATGAAAATGGTAATCTCATCTCATGGTATTGCTAACATTGATACTGTACTGGTTGCCACTGTCACTGCCAGCACCTCCGCCTGGAATATATTGCTATGGTCAGGGAGTCTGATTGAGCTGTGTATTCTCTAGCTTTTCGGAGAATACACCGGCGCCTGTTAATATATCTATCTTTGACCCATCTGTGTAGATAGATATACGCTTGTCTTTAGCTGGTTCATTGGTCTCCCATTCTATTCTACTTGGAAAAATGCAGGAGAATGGTTTTTCAAAGTTAAGGTATTGTGAAGTGTAGTCACTGCTTACATCCTCACTTACGAGTTTCTTTAGAATCCGTGCATGTCCTTCGTGATTCGATTTCCAACCACTTGATTGGCTAATAATTAAAGAACTTTTGGCAGAGACTAGGCGTGTCTCTGGAAGCAATGGCCCTTAAAGGGGCGTCACCTAGTTTCGCATTTATATTCCTTGTATTGAGCAGACTCACGGTCACATTAAAGAGAGTTTGGTCCGCCAGTGTATATTCCTTATCTCTTAACAACTTTTCTGTCGTACAAACGACGTCGTGTAACGCGGTTTCTACAACTTTGGCCTTCGTATACGCGTGTTGCGCTGTGGAGATGACATTGGGGTCAAGTCTGCTCCGAATATAGACATTCATTAGTTTCTCAAAAGTCCTTAGAACGAAAGACTAAGTCCAAGAATGAGCTATTCAACCTAAACGATGACGATCAAAACTTCCGTCTACTGGACCAACATGAAGTGAAAGCAGCCACATTGAAACTTGAGTTCGACGTGGCTGCTAGGGTGTGTGGCCTGCAGACCAAGCTCGTTAAGGCAGCGAGAGATGACTTGGTAATCAAAATACAACTTATCTTTATCAAATCTACTCTGATCATCCCTTTATAGATTTTAATATCGCCTTTGAAAGCGTATATAGAGATGAGCTGTATAGAGCCATGTCATGGGTAATCTAGTCATTTCATTGACACGCAGACAAATACCTAATATATAAATCTGAACATTTATATGGCTATCTGAACAAAAAAATTATCAGCATACCATTACCAATAAAAATCTTAAAGCTGTTTTAAGGGAATGGACAAAGAGAGCCAGCAACGCAACCTCCAAGCTACTTCATTTCATGTATAATCGGTTTAAAGTTTTTCTTTTAGTGAACATGGAGTATTTTTATTGAAAAAAAAAATTCTGTACGGAAATTTTTTGCACTCCGTGTCCATATACTGCCAAAAATTAAACTGAATGTTAACTTACTAACACGTCTTACAGAGGAGGTATGTATATGAACATGGTAACATGCTCCCAATTTTTAAAGAAACACTTCATTCATATGTATTTATGCCAACGTTAAATTTTGGACCTTGTATATTTTTTAAATTGAAATTTTCGTTTAAAAGAATACTCCAAATGAGTTCTCAATTCTAAGATTATTTTAAAATTTCAAGAAACTGGTTCGATTGTGAACAGTATTACTGAAACCCTAGGGACATTAATTTGTCATCTTTTAAAATAATTAGACGTTCCATAAAGCTCTTTACAGCGAGTTCTCACGAAAAACCTATATCTGTATGTGTACGAGATCCAACTTGTTCAAGATTTCAACCAGAAAACGATTTTAAGCGAAGAGAATTTGTTAATTGGCTGATGGAACATTACAGCAGAGGTAATAAAAAGTCTGTATATTAAAAATGTTTCTCATATTTAAAAACTATGACTCGCACCAACCTAAGCCTCCTCCTTCCTAAGAGGAAGCTTCATTAAAATTTGTTTTGATATGTTCTTCATATTCGTTAACCCGACGCAAACTAACAAGTTTTTTGAAAACAACTAAAATCGTACCGTAAATTCGATTCGTTGATTCGATTGAATATAAAGATACTCATTTTTGTTTCTATGAAAATACTACAGCAACATGTTGAACAAGAAATAGTTAAATAAATTGCGGCTATGTCTATACATATTAAAATATAAGGGTACGTGCCCTACGTGCCGCCATATGGACTAAGTACTTAAAAACCGTATCTCTTTGAATTCAGGATATGACACAAAGCGTCGTAAGCTGAATCTGAAAATCATTGAACACAATATTCGTATTCAAAGAAGATGCAATATTCCTAGTAGTTAAACAAATTAAGACCAGCTTTTCACTTCAATCTTTATTTGTCCGTTTAAGAAGTGAAAAACTCGATTTTGATAGACTTTAGTAACCAAATGGAACAGAAGTATGCAGAATTATGTGCTTCAACTGGGCTAGGCCACACACGAACCACATCTGCCTGTTTTGCATTCATTCATGACATCTCAAAAGAGATGCATAATATCACCAAATGCAGTTGAACTGTGAATCGTAGCGCGCGCTATTTCAGCGTCGTACCACACTTTGTTGATTCGACGACAAGGCACGCGATTAAAATTATAATAAACTCTTGTTTTCACTTGCACCAGTGGCATACGACGACGATGGCGCTGACGGAGATCACCAACGGAGGTATAAAGCCACTGAATGCAGAGCATCTGATGAAGCATAATTACAATGCAACTCCTCCATTACACTATTCAAGTGCACTACGTTTTGATTGGACCTGAAGCGAATCACGACGGTAATATGCCAACAGGCCGCATGTAAGTGGGAGGCGGTACCAAAGTAGTGGGTTTCATGTACGAGTAATATGATTTATGTTAATTACTAGCCAGTTGAGTTCCAGTTATAGACGGTCATGACAACAGCCAGTAGCTAAAGAGATCACGATGGATTACAGTTCTCTTATATCCGGAAAAAACTTGCCCTCTGCTTCTTCAATTAGGCGAAAGTGGGGGCTTTACCTATGTATCTACCTATGAATATAGTGTGCACAAATTTAAGTGGTAATTCAAACTTAAACGTTATGTCGCGACGCTTCCTAATAGTTGACGGCTAACAATAAAAGCTACTTCGCTATTCACCCGAATTCCTCAGCAATCAATGCAATGGTTTCCTTACAAGTTCTGATTGAATTCAAGACGATGTGGATGTAGGTGCTAATGTATGGGAAGTACTATGATCGTTGTACAAGCACTAATTGCTCTCGCTAATTTATGGCTACGAACACTGCAGAAAAGAGATTACAACTGGAGTACAGGATAGAAATACTTCACTGCAACATACATATGTATATGTAGACCTGGATGGTGACGCCGATATTCAGTAAAAAAAATCTCGTTTCTACAGCTTATAGTTGATTCATCTGGCATAGTTTTTTAAGTTTAAATAGGGTCTACACTGACTTTCCTGTACTGATTAAGATTATAGACTTAAATGTACCATAAATGTACATTTATTCATTATTTTTGATGCAGTTTATCCAAGCTTTGTGTTCCAAGGAAATCAAGAATTAGTCATATAATTTGGAAGGGTCTATAGAATCTCACCTGATTTAAAAAATTAAAATCAAATTACTATCAAATCTGGGGCAGTGAAAAATCTTCGCTTGTCTCTTGAACAGTTAGCCAACCTGATCGTTCTATATCAGTGCTAGAAGAGTCCCCACCAATCAAATATTCACAGTAAGCAGATTTGGAAAAAATACCAGGAGCTTTATCATCGATTTCAAGGCTGTGTATGACAGCATTTATAGAGACAAGCTATATAGCGCAATGTTTAGTTGTCCCATCTCTAACAAACATATCCATTTGCGCAGATTGACGCCAACGTCAGAGGCATAACCTTTAAAAAGTCCGTCCAATTACTCGCATACGCCGAGAAAATTGATATAATCGGAAGAACGCAACTTAAACGGAGCTTGGAAGCTACAAGAAAGGACAATCAACATCAACGCTTGGGACAGAAAGTCACCGTAGACAGATTTTGTCTACCTAGGCACTAGCGCTGAGATCAAATGAAGAATAATACTTGTTAACTGCTGTTGGGCTAAGAATGCAATTAAGTGGCAAACGCCATCTCTCTAACAACTTAATGACTCTTTATAAGACCTTAATCATCCCAGTCCTGCTCTATGGCGCAGAGGCATGGAATTTTGTATCTTGAACTAGTTATAATTGTTGTTTTTCTACATATGTACAGGGTGGGCCAAATAAGACCTTCCAATGTTAAACACGTGTAACTCTTGTAAAAATCGTTTGTTTTAATTATTTTTTTTTATATATGAAATACATTTTATGGAAATTAAGTATTAAATATGACAGAAGACAAATGTCCACCATTTTGCTCGATACAGACATTGGCTCTTTTTAGCGCTATAACACCGCACCAAACTACATCTTAATGGGTGTAACTGATACTGGTGTGATGCCCTTGGATTTTCAGAACCCCACAATCTTCAGTTTTACTTGTTGACATAACCACTTAAATGAAAATGCGCTTCATCCGACATCAAAACATTATTTAAAAAATCAATTTGTGTGGATAATTGTGTAAAACGAATAGCGTATTGTAGGCGTTGTCGGTGGTCTTGCGGTAGCAGTGTTTGCACAGTTTGAATTTTGTATGGTGACATCTTAAGACCCAACTTTAAAATTCTCCGCAATGTTGTTCTGGACATGCCCAATATGGCCGAACGACGACGAATTGAGACAGATATGGGAGCAGGAATCGATTGCAAGTATTATTAATCAAATTAACGAAAACAGACGATTATCCCCATGCAGTTCTGGTATACAGACTTTTAGCTAACTCCTTAAAATATAATTATTGCGAACTGTATCTATTTCGTTCTTAAGGTGATTCCAGTGATTCCATTTCTTTGATTTTTTAGCTATCGATTATACATACATATGTATACTCGTATATACATCAATTGTAGATATAACAGCGAAACAATAAGAACAAAAAAGTATGATACGCCTCGTAAAACACTTCTTCCCGCTGATTTCTGACTCATGCATATGTTGATATTCTACATACATACAGGTACATATATCTAATCCAGAATTCCCACTGTTAGCGATGACTATAAATTAAAGTAGAAATGCTCAATTGGCGCATGCAATTTGGTGCATTGATTCCGTTCGGCGAGTACGTTTCGTGTTCTGCCATTTGGTGGGTCTTGTTCTCGTGCCACAGCCACACAAGAAGATTGTCAACCATCGGGCGAATGTTATAAAGAAACCAAATACAGAAAAGAGTCAACTTATAAAAAAGGAGGAGAGAAAAACTGCACAGTACTGGATATAGAAGGAATGCATTTTCAAATTGACTGCATGACATGGAAACAAGCTCTGCTCAAAGTAGAGCGTTCTATCCTGGTGCGTGGTGAATTGCCGTCTATCGTCTGTCTGTTTCTCCATACGTGCAAGCAATAAATTTAGTTGACTAATATGGCGAGGCATTAGACATGCCTAACGAGACAATTTGATCCAATTGTGAAGCCCCGTGGTTCCCGGCATTGATTCTGATATTAGTTTGGATTTGTAGGAAAGGTAATCACGATCATCTGATCAATTGATGAGACTGAGCTGAAAATATAAATTGACAGCTTTATAATAGACTGTTTATTAAGAAAATCATTCAAATTTATGTATTTAGACTTGTTTTCATAAACTTCTTTAAATTATCAAGACCAGCATCTGATAGTCTGGTCTATGAAACGGATGTTCGATATACTCTTAGACTTGAGCCTGGGCGCTTGCGATACCAAGAGCGTTTTTGTCCAAGCGTTTGATGTGGCTGACCTTGTATAGTCGACGTATCTTGACTTTTGGACTATATCCATGTTTCGGAACAGTTGGATGAGCTTTAATCGGTGTCTTCTTCTTCATTCGCCCTATACGACGATGAACGATCTCACTCAAAATTGAATCAGTTTTCTTCTTGTAACCCAGCTCTCGGCAAGGTACAATGACATGAAGGATGAACATCCTATAGAACATAAATTTAATTTATGCACATACATTCATATATATATATGTTGGTATGTACATATGTGCCTATTTGTCAACATTTCAAGCCCGTTAATGCTAGTAAGACACTATATGTGTCAGTTTAAATTTGGTGTAGCGGTGTGCAATTTTCACACTTCGGTAGATCCTGAAGAAAACCCAAAAAGTCAATACCATTTTCCATTGATTTTAAGGTCACATATTTTAAGTCGCTCTTCTTTTGTTCTCAACGAACTCTTCTTTTAAACAGAGAACACTGGATGCAGGGTTGTTGCGATGTAGGTATCTTAATATCAGGAAAGTACCTGCAAACACTTGCCGATATCATGCAACTCGCTTTAAATAAACTAGTCAACTGGACGAATCACTACGGCCTTAGTATTAATCCGACCAAGACTGTGCTGGTCCTCTTCAATAGGAAATACAAGATCCTTGCTTCTCGCCTCCCAGACTGGGAGGTTCTGCTCTTAGTCTCTCAAACAGCGCTCGCTACTTGTGGTTAAAGTTAGAACGGAAGCTTCATTGGAGAGAAAACGTCAACGAACGTGTCTAAAAGCGATGATTGGCCTGTACTCATGTAAAAGAGCGGTGGGCCCCACGTGGGACCAAAACATAATATGCTAGCTATACACGTCGGTGGTAAGACCGATTCTCTTGTACGGTGGAATGGCGCGGTGGACCTCCAACTTGAAATAGATGGAAAAAGTTCAACGAGTGGCATCACGGGTTCGCAAAGAACCGCTCCAACAGCGGCGCTTCAAACCATGCTTCACCGTCTCCCGGTAGACATCGTCGGCAAGTAAATGGTGACTAGCTCTGCTCTTCGACTGAGGAACTCTCGCCTATGGAAAGAGCAAGACACTAGTCATGCCAATATACTTGCCTACTGAAACTGATTTCAGCTTAGGCCCCAAACACTGATACCGGACAGATCAGAATGGACGCAACGCGATATTCTGTCTATCTTCACGGATGGGACCAAAACCCATGACGAAATTGGTGCCGAAGTCTTCTCCGAAGGCGAAGAAGTATCAGTTACCTGAGATAGCTAGGATATATAGAGGACACCAATGCTCCGGCCCTCAGAGTCTTCGAATCTAATTTGGTGGGTCGACGGAATAGAGAAAGACTTCATCTGTGGACTTCAATCGACTTGGTGTGCCAAACTGGAAGTGGTATTGTTGCTTGAAGCCCAGGTTCACCCCAAGTATTGACTACTTTCTCATTACATTCAGGATGGTAGGAGGATGGTTACTATAAGGAAAGTTGCCCAGTACGTGTTAAATACACGAGGTGGTATAAAGAGATGATAAATTTTGTGAAGAGTTAAAACTATCATTTGGAATTGCTAGACTTTACATATAATTTATCTACCCTGGCCCTTAAAACAACATTGAAAAGGGCCGAATAGAGTTACATTTATTCAGATTGTCACTATTAAACTTCGTCTAAAATATCACGAAGTAAAACCATAATGCCGTGAAATTAGGAGTTGGAAAAGTCATCTGAAAATGCAAATACTTGGCGCAACATACCGTATGTGGTCCAGGGTCAAGCTTCTCGCAACCATTCGTGTTGCGTGTGCTATATTTTTTCAAACAAATGAAAGGGACAAACAGTTTAGAGCCATATCTGAAGGGCAAATTGAGAAGTTTTCTCATGACAGTTCTTACTCTCGGATGTTTGTCAGGCATTCGCGAGAGGTGGGACCGTGAAAAACGTTTTCTGGGATTCGAACCTCGCACCTCCTCCTCAGGAAAAGTCATCTTGCTAACTGAAAAAGCCAAGAAGTTATTAAAGGAGTTCTCCTGAAACGCCCGAATATAATAATAAGATCAACTTCAGTTTACAGAAATATAATTATGGAGGAGAACTTATATCTTTTTTAGTACATAATCCCAATGGCGATTAAAGATGTGTGAGATAGCTAAGCCGCCAGCATATACTAAGAAAGGGTTGTGTACATTTTATATCAATTATTAGGTAAATGTAAGAAAACTTCCGGTTTGTTACTAAGGATTAGACATGAGTCCACCACTGGCGTCAGTGGCTCTGCGCCAAAAAATAACAAAGTCGACTTCATCTGTCAGTGTTTTTCTGGACTCAAAAGCGATTGTTTTGATTGACTATCTTCCCTATTTCCACAAAGCTTGGTAAAACAATATTAGTCATATGCGTATAATAAAACTATACAGAGTCGATGCCTGTACATTGAGGATAGTTTGGCGCCCGTAGGAACAAAAAGTACTTTTATTGCAATTTTGTTTTTTTCTCTGTGAACGCATCACGTGGAAATTACTGAACGGATTTTGATGAAACTTGGCAAAGTTATAGCTTATATCTTGAGTCAAGAATACTTTTTCACTTAAGGAAAGTGAACCATATTTGCATTCGGCAATGTTCATGAAAAAGTTCAGGAGTACTTTTAAAAACATTCAAAATCAAAGAGCGGATACGAACAAAATCTTTAAAATTAGCAGGAGTTTCTTTGATAGTTTTGAACTAGTTTGTAAAGTTTACGAAACGGGACTTTTCTGTAAAGAAATGCATAAGCGCACACTTATATCGCCCGATCAAAAGCGAACACCGGGACTCTAACCTGCAAGAGACCATTGCACTTTTCTTTTGGGTAGTAACCCTAACGCAGATTTAAGATTAAGACCCCTGCTTGTGCTAAAAGCCATTAAAGGAATTTTAAAATCTAGTTTGCCTGCGATTTCGGAGTTCAACATTTCGACATTTTTCAAAATTGGTTTAACACATATTTTTGTGCATTTGTGAAACGTTACTGTGAATTTTTTTTAACAAAATAAGCAACTGCATTCCGGTTTAAGTAGTTTTTTTTACCATCCAACACTACGTCGTTAATTCATCCGATGGAACAGGGGGTCATCGAATTTTAAGGCAAATCGCACAAATATACAACTTTTTATCAAAATAGTTTTATTTTTATAGTTTTACTCATTGATGGAAGATGAATTATCCAAGTAAATAGATTAAGCACACACGTAAATCTATTCAGTCTTAATTGTATCGTTAATCTCTTGCAAAACTAATTTATCAAAAAGTATTTTTTATATCATTCATGACATTTAAAGAGCAGCCCTTAGGAAACGGTTTCCTAAAGATAAAATAACAGTGATTAATCGGTAAAATAAAATGGCATTTGCCAGCAGCACTTCGTGTCATAAAAATACTTCAAAGAAATACATAGTTCCATACCAGTAAATATTTGTTAGTTTGTCTTATAGCATTCCATTCAATTATAAACACTACTTGTGTCCCTTTATGTTCATGTTTGACATTAGGTTTTATGACTGCATCACTCATTAATATTGATTTTTAGGCCACGCGATGATAGCGTTCGATGACATGCTGTAACTGCCCGATCAAAGTGTCCTCTAGCTTGCTTCTCAATTCATTACGCGCCAATTGTCCATTAATCAAATTACCACAACTGCTTACCCTGGCCATGCTACTGCATCAAGTTGACATCCACCTCAAGTGAAACAGCCCGATCGATCGTTTATTGGATCGATGGGTTTTGCCTCCAATCAGCGGTGACGCTAGATGCAGCCTATTGCTTGGTACTCGTGATTGAGCGAAGCTGTCATTGCGTAGACGGCAAGCAATTAACCATAGCCCATGTCCAGTTTTATGACAATGACACACAAGAGGCGCTCACGAACGACTGCTACTACGATGTGAAGCCACGTTATGAACATCAGGGCTTGATCTTATGAATGACTTGGCATGCACAAACATAATAAGTTCTCAAAAATGCTATCATAAATTATGCTTGCTTCAATTGACTACATAGATATCGAAGTAATGAGACGCAAGGTTCTGTTCGTGGTACACCCACTCATATCTCCGTCAGATAATAGCCACTTTCTTGTTTGAAGATACATTGGTTGTTACTCAACTGAAAGCTATTATGTTTTATTTAGATTGACGTCCAAAAGGAGCAAAATAGTGCTCTAAATTTTAATTTATGTTCATTTTCGATTTTTGATTATGAGTAGCATAAGCGAGAATTCCTGCAGTGAAATGTACAAAACTATCTCGATTAACTTACGACCTTCGCGAACGTTCATAAGTTGAGGATCACCACAGTTGCTCTTTGATTGTTCCCATATGTAAAAATTATTTAGAGACCTACAGTGTTAAACTCGCTTAAAACTAGCTCAACTAGCTTAACTCTGCAATGTAATACTATCTTTCTAACCCCTTGCGAGTTGTCTAAGCTAAACCTTGTGCTAAATTATGTCTTAGTTTAAGTTGTAGTACTTTTTTTGTCGGGTTAGGAAACACTCCATCGGAGCACTCAGACGGAACTGGACCATTGTACTACAAGGAAGCACATCCCAGTACTATCCGTTTTACTGGAATTTTTTCGACTTTCGGAGAGAGCCGAGAAGGTACTTCAGTGATGCAGAGCTTACAGTATCAATACTCACCACGTCGGCACCGAAGATCTGCCACCTGGACAAGGACAAGGGCAGGACAATAACAAATTAAGTGATCCGGAGTATCATCGCCATCTCCAAAAGAGGTGTCTGTTAAGCAAAGCACGCTAAGATGCTTAGCAAAAGGTAAATGGCCCATGAGAATGCCTAAAAGTTGTCTACAGTCTTTTCTGCTGAGAGACAGCAAGAATGCTGATGCCTATCACACACAATTGTGCTCGTGAGAGACCCAATGTCAATGGAGGCCCTGATCGAGAACGCGGGAAGACCTAACGCAGGTTTAAATCCCGAGAAAACATCCTCTGAGCCGTGCTTAGCAATCTTATTGGAAATCTCATTTCACGCAATCTCAATGTGACCTGGGAGGCAGACAAGAGTCAAAGAGTTCAGTCTTGCTACCAAATTCAAAGAGTTCTTGTATTCTCGAACTATTTTGGAACGGGTTAAAGGGTTTAGCAATACCTTAAGCACAGCCTGACTGTCACTACAGACGCAGATACTCCGACGCCTCCACCTATTCTTAACATTTCTTAAGATATAGTCAGCCAAACGAAATTCTTGGAGACTCTTCTGTGGTAAAATAGAAGAAGTTTTTGAGGCATCTAGGCTAAGGAAAATTCTCTCTTCAAATCCAATTACACCCAGTTACCTTAAAAAACCGGATGGAACTTGGACTACTTCCAGCGAAGACTCGCTAAAACTACTGCTTGACACCCATTTCCCAGGCAGTTCCCAAGTTGTTAACAGTATGGTTTCCAGCAGACCACTTTCACAAATTACCAACTCCTCAAACTTAATCACACTGAGCAAACTCCACTGGGCACTACACAGCTTCAAACCATACAAATCCGCGGGACCAGACGGCATAATACCTGCCGAGTTGCAGAAGTCATCGGACATAATTATGCCGGTGCTGAACATGATTCTGCAAAGTTGTCTAAACCTGGTTTATATTCCAAAGATATGGAGAGAAGTCAAAGTTGTATTCATACCCAAAGCGGGTAAATGCTCTCATTCAAATCCAAAAGATTTCAGATCTATCAGTCTATCATCATTCCTCTTAAAAACATTGGAACGACTGATTGATATCCATTTACGCAACAGTAGTGATAAGAAGCTACTGTCAGCGGCCCAACATGCGTATTGCAAAGGCAAATCAGTGGAGACAGCATTGCACTCACTGGTACGCAAAATTGAACATTCCCTGTTCCACGAGGAGTACACAATGGTTGCCTTTCTGGATATAGAAGGCGCTTTCAACAACGTCAATACATCAGCGATAGCAGATACACTATCAGATCTGAAAGTTGACAGCTCACTCCGCGAATTGATCAATCTACTGCTCAATGGTCGGATTATCAATTCAAAGCTGGGTGGGACGACTATCAGAAGATCTGTTTGTAGAGGCACTCCACAAGGAGGTGTTCTATCCCCGCTTCTGTGGAATTTGGTGGTCAATGAACTATTGATAATCATGGAAGGCGAGGGATGCACAGCGATCGCTTATGCAGATGATGTTGCCTTGGCCGTCTCGGGAAAGCACCTAAATACTCTGAAGGAACTCTTACAAAACGCTTTAAATAAGCTCACTAGATGGGCAGTTCTTTGTGGTCTGGGTGTAAACCCCCACAAAACTGAACTAGTACTCTTTTCAAGGAAATATAAAATTCCGCTAGTCGACCCTCCCTCTCTTAATGGAACCAGCTTAACCTTCTCTGATAAAGCAAAATATTTGGGTCTTATCCTGGATAGGAAGCTAAGTTGGAAACCTAATATTCAAGAAAGAGTAAAGAAAGCTACAGTAGCACTTTTCTCTTGTAAGAAAGCCATTGGGAATAAATGGGGATTAACACCTCGAATTACTCACTGGCTCTACACCTCGATCATTAGACCGATACTCACATGCGGGGTGATTGTCTGGTGGACAGCCTTAGATAAAGCTATAAATCGCGATTATCTAAGTAAGGTCCAACGTACAGCTTGTCTGTGCATCAGCGGAGCACTACGTACAACTCCCTCCGCGGCACTGGACATTATATTCCATCTAATACCCCTCGATATATATAGCAAGCAAATGGCAGCAACTGCAGCCGTTCGCCTTGAAGCTACCCAACAGTGGTCAAGAAAAGAATTCGGCCACGCCTCTATTCTGAATAAATTCAAAATCTCTCCCGAAAACACGGACTACACCACACCTCGTTTAAATTTTGAGAAGAACTTCCTTGTCACCATCCCTTCCAGATCATGCTGGGAGGAAGATGCATTTTTAGAAGATGATTCTATTCACTTCTACACTGACGGGTCAAAAACCATAGATGGAGTCGGTGCAGGTGTTTTCTCCGATAAGCTTAATCTTAAGCTCTCTTTCCGTCTTCCTAATCACTGTAGCGTGTTCCAGGCGGAAATAATGGCGATAAAAGAAGCCCTATCTTGGCTTAAGAAAAACGTGATATCTGCTAGAGATATCCGCATCTTTTCTGATAGCCAGGCAGCAATCAAATCCCTGGAATCGACCTCTATAAACTCTTTAGTAGCCCTAGACTGCCGTTCGTCTCTTGTGGAGATGGCTGAGCAGTTCAATATTCACCTGTGTTGGGTGCCGGGGCATAGAGACATTCCAGGGAATTGTAAGGCCGATGAACTCGCCAAAGAAGGAACAAATTTACCCATCTTGCCGGATAACGGCACCTTAGGTATTCCAATCGCTACTCGCAAACTTAAACTTAAGCTGGATGCTGTCGAGAGTGCAAATCTTAGGTGGACAAGTGGTTTAACATGTCTAGCGACAAAACAGATTTGGCCAAAGCTGGATCTAAAACGCTCTAAGAATTTGATTTCTCTCAACAGATTGCATATCGGCACCACTGTAGGTGTCATCACTGGACACTGTCTAATAGGCAAGCATGCTACAAGGCTGGGCCTCTTCGCGAACGATTTCTGTAGAAGCTGCATGGATGAAGAAGAGGAGGAAACTATTCCTCACCTTCTTTGTTTCTGCCCAGCTCTCTCCCGTAGAAGGAAACTCCACTTAGGAGCTCCCTATTATAATGATACAAGCGACCTGATGAATATCGACATCAAGAGCCTCCTACGCTTCATAAGAAGCTCTAATTGGTTTTAAGACGAGTAGGTGGAGGGAGGCTTCTCCCATGATCCACGTGGTATCACAACGGACCTCTTTGGTCTAAGTGTGCTGGCGAATCTTAGCTGGCAGCCACTTCAACCTAACCTAACCTAACATAAGATATAGTCGGTTGCCATTAGGATAGCAAACACCCCTGCTTGAAAAACAGTGGCATGCACACCTAACGAGTAGTGAAATCAAGTATCCTCGAAGACACCAGCGCCAGACGCTTGACCGGTTTTGGAGCCATCCGTGTAAATTTGAGTACATCCCAGTCCAAGTTCATACTCTGGCCGAAGCCAGTCCTGAACGCAAGGAAAATCGACCCGAAATTTGCACAGCGCTTTAAGTACTTTTGGTACGCGTACTTTTTTTTTTAAAAAAAAGTTACTCTGTAGCGTATCAGCTTGTCTCTATCTGAAGAGAGAAACACCTCTGGGATAAGCCGTGAAGCTGTTAAGGCGCACTCTCTCGTGGTATACATTATAGGGGTAGTAGGCACGGAGATCAGATTATTTATCAAATTCATTACTCTACCATGTGCCTTCGAAGCATCTTGATTGGATAAGAGATTATCCACTCTATTTATGTTCGCCTTGTAATACAGGATCTCATTGAAATAAGTTTTAGAGAAGATAAGCATTCTAAAGTATCCGAATGCTTTCCATTAAACTTGGTCGTACGAGATCACTCGTGTAAATGTGAAAAGAGGATCGACGAATTAACCGTGCCCTATTGCAGACCGTTTTTAACTTCGAACCATTCAGGAAAAGCCACATTGACATTTTTTCCAATGAACTGTCTACTGGTAAGCATATTATAAAAAATGTATAGCGGTGGTTTGGTAATGCCCAGCCTGTTCAGCTTCTAGCTATACAGTATCGAACTTTCCCAAGTCGGCCAGGCAGGCACCAGTTCATTGGTGCTTGTTTTTGTAATATTGGATATTCGATACCAATTTAAACGCGGTATGCATAATAACATCCACCGCTTTGAAACCGAATGAGGACATGCATGTCCTCAACCCTCTTACTCAGGGCCCTACTGATGATTTTTTCGAAGTTCTTGCTGATGTTCGAAAGGAAGCTTATCGAATGGAGATTCACCGGATAGGATGTATGTACATATATATCCTTACTTCTTTTAGGAATAGGCTGTACCACCAATAATGTTCCTTATTAAGTGCATTGTTAAACAGGTGATATAAATATACGAGTATCATTTAATATGAATTTTGTTTGCGTGAATAATTTAAAAAACCTTGTAACGTAGAAATTGTGACATTGTCTGCTTAAATCGAGTAGAAACTTACTACTTACTTAGCCGATATTTAAAAGATTTTAAACTGACTATTCTTGTTTTTACCTTCAGTATACCGTTTGTGTGATATTTTACAAAACCGTAATTTTAAAGGTAGTTTCAGTACAAGCAAATGTGGCAGTGATGTCCTTTTTGCTTGTACATACATATGCTCCATCGTTAAAAAATTCAAATGTTTTTAAAAAATGTCTCCCACCCCTTAGTTTCTCAAACTATTAATCAGTAAAATTTAAGAAAAATCGAACTAATAGATTTTCGGATCTTTGCCGTTAAACATGCATAATTTTGATATCTCAGACCGTTTTCCAGATACCTATTCTAATTTATATAACTTTATCAGATAGTTTATCGTAAATAGTTTCGCAACAAAGTAAATACAAATATTTGACACAACAGACCGTTAGCCAGGGCCTAGCTTATTGCGATTATTCGCGTTATGCGTGCTATAATTTTTGCCAATAAATATGAAAGGAACCTACCTTTCGCATATTAAGTAGCTTTCGCACTTCAGTTATTACTCCCGGACATTTATCAATCATTTGCGAGAAGTGGACCGTAAGAAAATAGTCTAAAACAGTAACTCACCCTTTGTTTTATAAAATGAAAGAAGGTTCACCATAATCGGATACGAAATTAAGAAACCATTTGGAAAAAGTGTCGAATGTGCGAGGCGTAGTTAGGTGTCCCCGTCCTCAGTCGTGTGCGACCTAAAAAGTGATAAAAATCCTGTTAAAACGACATTTTCCGATCTCTATCGTTAGAGATATGTATGTCTGATCTTGATATCTTAAAACGGTTTCGAGATATCTAAATTCATATGTTTATAACAGATAGCTTATATCACATCGCTGGCCCACCAGTTGTGATAAGGCGACTAACAAACTATGTATTTTATTTGACGACTTTTTAATCCCTTATTCTATTCAACAAATAAAATTCGCCCGGGTGTATTTTTCGGACCTTACATATGTAGCTATACAACAAACTTATAAATCCGTGGTTCTCTAGATAATTCGACCCGAAATATATTTATATTTATAAATGTATTAACATACGAGTATGTACGTATGTAAATAAAAAGTGAAAATACATTTTGACTAATATTTCAAATATCAAACCACGTCCATGGCTTAATGTGTTGAAGATCATTTTATTAGCCCCGACTAATCAATGTTAACTAACTTATGTATGTATGTATGTACTCAATTATTTTTTGTTTTCAAACTTCAACTGACTGAACATCCATGCATACATTATAATACCTTCCTTACAGATACAATGTAGTGGTGTTTGAACTCGGCCATCCCTCCAGGTGAAATTGATGCATTTAGTTTGCACTTTCTGACGTTTGGTGATTTTATATGCTCTTGCTTGGAGTATAATTTTCCCATTTCAGGAAATCGTTTGATGGATGAGCGCTCTTCTTTTCCATTCCATGCAAAAGAAACTGTTTTCTTTATGTGAATGCTACATCTTAGAATTATTGCAGTCATGCTTCATGGCGACACCTTAATATCAAAATTTAAATTCATTTATGCTGCATTCTGTGCTCGGTCGTGGTCGTCACACCAGTTCCACCTGACATATGTCCCTTACCCCAAGAGCCATTGCATTCCTATGATTCTTGTGTCGAATTGGTTACTGTACTGGTATGTTGCATAAAACACTGGAACAGATCAGCGTATGTGCGGCGTTTTCTTTTTAAATCGCCTCTTCGTCGATTTTTCACTACAACTGCTGCAGTGGATCCCATATAAACATTATTCTTCTTTTTATTGCCGCGATCTGTGGAACTTCACATCGTGCGAGAAAATCAGTGTTTCCTAAGATGTCAATACCTTGGTGTTTCAACTGCTCAACAATGTTCAATACTGACACTCAATGCGAACGAAATGGTTGCAGATACGTTGCCAAGACTACTGCAATCTGATGTCAATATTTGATCAATTTGGTGGTTAATTGTCAATCGTAAATCAAATCGACGGCTTCTTTCTTTGGTGACTAAATCAAGCCGCGCTTTTCTCTTACAACCGTTTCACCTTCCCACAGTGCAACAGCATTGCGTTGTAATGGCAGCGCCAAATATTGGTACATGGCATGAGTTTAATTGGTCACCGGAATCGATACTTATTTGAAATGATAATTATCCTACATACGTCGTTTTAGACCGAGGATGAGTTTTTATCTGACTGTTATAGTTGGTCTCGTCTAGACTGGTATTTTTTTTTTTATTGCACATGCATACATATGGGCATATTGTACATGATTGTGTGTATGTACATACTCGTCCATAGTTTGTATGCACTTGTTACTAATTATCGGTTGCGATTAACTCGTAAGCAATTTGCTACGATTTTTCATTGAAGGCCACGCCTTTTATGAGTTAGGTATTATTATCGGGAACATTATCTATTTTGGATAAAGGTGTTGCTACAGTGATCAATGTTCAATTAATTTCTAGTTTTTTCTAGCAAGTTTTCGTGGCTTATAAAAAAGGACCAAGTACTCACATCTCCAGAGTACATTTCATGTGCCATGTGAATTATGCGTAAGTTGTGTTTGACAAGAAAAACCATGTGTAACTGTCAATACCCGCAATCATGTAAAATTAATTGATCAATTTTTCTAGTTGTTAGAAGTAATAATATATTTACTAGTCCTTTTCGTTATCTTGAATGTAGATTGCAATATTTCTGCAAATAAATGAATGACGTATTAAGGTAGATAATTAGAAGTAATGATTAGCGAATGGAGTGTCAATTGTAAGCAATTTGGCACCACATAAGTGTTGCGAGGCTAATAAGAAGAGTTTCTTAGCACTGTTTTTAAAAAAAGGTAGATATTTTAAAAATTAATAAAACAATTGGTTATAATCTCCATCTCCAGGTTAATGTTAACCGTAACAACTGGCAAATATAGACTTTGCTTTGCCTTGGCTCAATCGACATTTTGCTCGTTGGAATTTCAGGGGGTGTTAGAATCTCACGAATGTCAGGAGAAAACTTCAAAAAAAACCTTTCGAATAAAGCTATAAGCTGTAGGCGTCCCTTCCTTTTCCACATATGGTATGTTGCGCCAAATTTTTTTTTTTTTAGGATCTCACATTTTAACCGAAACCAGCAGCTCCACTATTGAATATAAAACGTAACTCCAAGGGTATTCTTTCTTGTACCTAGTCCTGCCATAAGATCTATTACACAATTTTCAGTGCTTTTTGTTTAAAACGCCTTACAGGAATAGAATCGCTAACTTGTTTTTCAGAAAATATGCATTGTTTAGTAAAGAATACTAGTCAGTTTGGTTTCAGCTTGTGATCTATTAACATGGAGTGGGGCCATACCGAGAATCGAGTGGTTGTAATATCGTTGCATTAGTGCCGGCCAAATTGTAATCTGCAATTCCTACTACGTTAAGCGGAGGTAGAGAGCGTTCAATAGTTTGCAGCTTATTTAATTGCGATTCGGTTCTTTTCCTGTATGCGTAGTTCGACTTCGGATGAAGACCGGAGCTTTTCGTTTTTTCTTCAGTCGTTCTTAAAAGTTCGATCGGTTTTCCGTGCAAGGTCTTCCTGATGGGTATAGTACTACCGATTGAGTGATTGGGATGTACATATACATATGTACATATATGTACTTTTCATTTTTTTTTGTGTCTGAAATGCTCTTTTTTAACTCTTGATAAAGGTGTTAACTCTTGATAAATTCACATTTTAATCTATGCCAATAAACGAGCATGTATTACTCAAGCAATGTTCTTAGAGAGGTATGAGAACAACTTTATACCGGAGGCAAGAAAACATTGCACTGAAGTAGGACTTCCACGCAATTGCAAAATTATCCTCTTATTAGATAATTGTCCTGCAGATCCTGATGAAGAGATCTGAGATGTGTCAGTCAAGTCAAGTCATGAGAGCGAAGTATGAACACTTTTACAAACATTCAATATCAAAAATGTGATCAATTATAACAATACTGAGGAATCAATAAAGATTGAAAGAAAACATATTCTATGCCAATGCACTGAACGCAAACCAACAAACTGTCGGGGGACTAACACGTTCGTTTACTAAGTTTTTCCAAATTTTTCTTAGTTATCCTAGTTTGTTAAGTCATTTAGATAAATAATTAATTTTAAGTTAGGTTTCGTCGAAAGACATAGTTTTAAGCATTAGGTTTAGCTTAGAGCACCCGCATAGGGTCAGTAAGTTAGAATTAGATTAAGTTAAGTTAGTTAAGTTAGTTTAAGCGTTTTTGTCTAGCTTTAAGAAATTATGAATTAAAAAAAAAAAAATGCGTTGAAAATGAAAAAAAAATACTCTCGGGGGACTTGACACAAACAACTTAAACGACTGGATAGATTGCGACTTTCGTGCTCCTGTTTATGCATATTTGACTGAAACCGAAATTGTGGAAATGATTCTAAATCCTCACGAAAATATTCGTGAGCAAGATAGCGAAGAAGAAGTTGAAGTTGTGTGTGAAAATAGCGCCGTTAAAATATCTGAGGCTACTGTTTCAATTGAAAAAGTTGTAAGTTTTGTTGAGGATTAGAACTTTATCCCTCAACAGGAAGTAATGCAGCTTCAAGGGTACAAAACAAACTTTGAAAAGAAAAACCGAATCTACAACTACAAAA
This sequence comes from Blera fallax, assembly GCA_946965025.1. Classification (NCBI taxonomy): domain Eukaryota; kingdom Metazoa; phylum Arthropoda; class Insecta; order Diptera; family Syrphidae; genus Blera; species Blera fallax. Next base: position 26,426,018 of record OX337245.1, read on the forward strand.
AACCTTGGAAAAATATTTTCAAAAATGAAATATGCTTATACTATTTGTACATGTAAATATGTATTTATATAAAAAAAATATCATACTTGTAAAAAATGTATATTTAACATGAATTAAAGTAATAACATGTTAAAAATGATTTTTTGTTCAAACTTTTAATAACCGGAAATATTGATTATCTGGAAGGCCGTCGGGAGCATTCCGGACAAAAGTGTTTTTACTGTATATAGAAGAAATTCTCTTAAATAAACAAACGCAAATACAAATGTGTTTTTGATACTTGTACTTAACACTCTTAAAGGAAAATTATTGCAGTGGTGCACCACAATCTTTAACACATTTGTGTAGAGAAGTTGTTTTGTTTTTCAAAGATTTAAAAAAAAAATCTTGTGTCCATTACAGTTGATGGTTGTACTGAAAAGGTTAACACAATGCCGTACATGAAATTCAGTTAATATTATATTTGTTAGCCGCATAGTAAAATAAGGCTCATATATACATACATATTTACATATGTACATATAATATAAGAATATAAAAATAAGTTTCTGCTACAGGTAGATACTCGTTTGTACATATGTACCTCAATTTTCCTGACAAAAAATAAATGAAAACAAATAAATGTAGCAAATACAAACCCACTTCTGTAAAGATATATCCATGTAATCAATTGCAGCCAAAATGCTAATCAGATATAAAAATCATTAATCAATTGAGTCTCCATCCACCCACGATCTGACAGCAAATATCTTAACATAACACGCCAACCAGCCGCACTCAATGAGTTAAGGCATCAGTGTCTATCTCGTAGTTTATTCACAAAGATAATTGAAAATTTTATATTCACCGTAGTTTAATCAGATCAACATAAATTGTTGTATCAAGATGCATAACTCGCTAAAGACTTGATTACAATCAAAACAAAAAGGTCTCTATCTATTTGAGAATGTGGTATGAGAAATAAAACGCCTCTAGTGACGTTAGTTTCTTAAAAAGCTGAACTCTCAGTGGATACACGTTCCAACCACAGACAACCAGTACAAATTGCAGATAACCAAAGTGTATGGTGATCCCTAATCAATAAATAAGCTGCAGTATTCACAGCGATTTACCATATATGCATATGGTTTCACATGTACTTTTTACTCCTCCCAATAGCGATCCGTTAGATTAGTGGGTAATAAAAATACCATCGAAAAGTATTCATATTGTTAAACACTCCAAGGCATTCCTTTGAGCCTTCATTAGATTTAAATCAAAGCAATCCGATTCCACAAAGGCGGCACCGGCCGTTTTGTTGATCAGGTCCAACTACGAGTATTTGCTAGAAAATTTCAACGATGCAGTTGCAGTACCGCGCACGAAGTACTCGTACTCTAACAAACAAATCTCCTTAGTCGGCGCACCGTGTGTCTGATTTTCTTCCACTCAGCTGGTAGAATAAGCGACGACGTTCCGGTCCCCATCGCATCATTATTATCATCATCGTCATCATTCCGTAGGGGAATCAGCATAATCCATGCAGATGTTTTATTAATGTCAAGCTTCATTAATAAAACATACACCAGAAAATAGAGTCAACTGTTCGATTCGATATCGAGAGGAGGGTACTTTTCACGTTCAAGTTCCAGTTGTCATCGTTCGTGGTCGTTGTAGCTCACTGGTGGGAATTCAGGTGTCTGTGGCTGTTAAATCCTTTCCCATTCGCATATCAATCGGTATATTCATCTAAATGGGAGAATCAATGCGCACCATACGCCGTAACCATAACCACAAAACTCTGCTCGTACATAGAAACTGACTATGTATGCAGTAGTACTCATAGTAATAGTGTTTCTTTTTTTCATAACTTTTCTTCCTATTGCGTATGCTTTGTGCGTTCGCATTCATCGCATATTAAGAAATTCCTACTACATAGCTGCAGATCACATATGTATATATTTCATTGAGCATTTGAGTTAAGAAATAAAATAACAATACATAATTAATTTAATCATTATGACAAAAGATGTTTACTTTGACATCAACACATGAACAAATCCAGGATCAATTAATTTAATGTGCATGGTTAACATAGCTACATAGTTGGCTTCACCACAGTAGCAATCTAGGTCCATATTGATTAAGGTACGCCTAAAAATGGTGATAAAAAAAAGATATCTGAATGAAAATGTCACCGCATGACAACCTTGATGGCGCTTTGATACAAAGTAATTCAAGATCTCAGCATCAAGTCTTCAAGAGGTATTTACCCAGGAAAGCCTAATAAATGCAGAAAGAGGGAAAAGAGCAATGACAAAAATTGTAAGATCGTCTGCAGTAAGGCTTACTCGAATATGGTAGCCCCGCTAGCAGTTAAGGCCAACGCACGTTGAATTCATTCTTTTAGTTAATACGATCCCACCTAGGTAAATGTTTTTCTACCCGAGTAGAACATGCGCTGCATCGAACTCACGTTAGCCACTACGGTGATGATGACGACTTTCCGTGATATGATCTAATGTATTGAAAACATCATGCGGCGCGATCAAATCGAATGGGTGCTGATATCCATAGGCGTCTAAGCGAAGAATGTACAATATCTTTCGGATGCCTTAGGCGCAGCCAAATTGAAGAAAGCTGGGTACCGATACCATGCATGGATGAATTATTTGGACGTCAAATGATGTTATAAAGTGGCTTTCCTTTGTGCTGCCACTGGGGAATAAACTTTGAATGGTTGTCACCGGTATAGACATTGACGTTAAGAGGTGGCAACTGAATGTTGATTGAATTTAAGGTAGGATTATATGAGCATTCATTTCTGTGTATCTACTACTGGGAGCACAATTAAAATAATCTTAATAAACCGAATGAAGTGAATAGAGCTTGTGTGGGCATAAAAAACAATGCAGCCTCATTAAACTTGTAACTTGTAGAAGGATGTCTTCTTCTCGACATTCAGTATTTTGACGTTCTAAATTTAAGATACTAATTGGGTGTTATGATTTGATAATGTTCTTCTGTGAATGATCTCCTATACTAGGAAGCCTATTTGCGCTTTGTCCCAGAGAATACCAATTAAATTGGTTACGAACACCTGAATCTGCTCAGAAAAGAAGCAAAACTCGTCTCCTTTATAGGGAACGAAGTTAAAGACTTCATGTGCGTATTCAATGAAAAACTACATAGAGAGGTATAGGTATTGTATTAATTTTTTAACTCAGGTGGAATTGGTAGATGCTGTTTATTTAAAAGGACGCGGCATCTTTCTCACCCGTCTATCCATCAACTCTTATTGTCACCTCCAGCTGTTGAACCTTGGGCTCCTGATACATTGACTGAAGATTGGAATCCAATCCATTTGGTAGGTCTTGATTTCAGGCCAGGAGCCTTTAGGTTATGGCCATGTAAAAAAAAAAACCGATTACAGGCCTTGGATAAGGATCACGTTAATACCACAATTCAAACAAGAACACCTTTGATGCGCGGGTGAATTATACAAAAAAAAATAAATAAATGATGTTTGGATCTGCGCGTATAATGTTAAGTTCCCTAAAAAACCATATGCATTCAAGCAACTACCCTACATCATGAAGTGTGGCCGTACCAAGTAAAAGGAAGATAGAAAACGTCACAACTACTACCCCGATTGTTGCCGACAATAAAGCGCGAGATCTTGATTTTGCGGCAAGTGAGCGAGCGCCTTCAAAGCACACATGCACAACAAATGAGAAATATTTCTTGACATGCCGAAGATCTGCATGCTAGTTTCCGTAGGAGAGATTTTTTTGCTCTTTCTGGTGATTTAGCTCTAAAGGCTCTGCCATCTGGTGTTTCCTCTTTGAAATTGGAATTAAATCTATACTGTTTAAGACATTTCAATGATTGGTGCCTATTTGAAGACAATACACGGTTCGATCATCTAATTTCTTTTGAATGACCGCCATAGCTGGCTTTACACTAGCCCATTCTGTCAACTTAACTTTCCAGTAGATTGTCCATTTTTTTGTGGCTCTATTTCAAGAATAGAATTGTCAATTGTTTTTGTTGATTTACATATGTATGTCAACATACATATGTTTATTGGGCAATCCGACAGAGTTGTTATTTCACGAAAGTCGATAGACATACAAATGTATACACATATTGTTGTAGCTTTACTTCTTCAGAGGAGGCTTGAGGATGTTACCGCACAAAATTCAATATTTTTCTTTCGTCTTTTTCTGTTGCTTTGCGCGGCCTTCCTAGTTTATGGCACGTGTGCACGCTTCCGCTCTGGACAATGCGGCAAAGTGCTGACTTGTGGATGGCATATTTTAAAGAACTTTGTTTTTGAGTAATTCTGTTATTAATGTTACTCAAAATTCTTGATTAATTTTCAGGACAATATTTATTTCCACCCATTTCCTTTGATATGGCTTTAACTGAATGCGTGACTACTTAGCACTATCGCTCGAAATACGACAAAATCACATTCAAAATGTGGCTTTATTACGATGATAAAATGGAAATAACGCCTGGCGGGTCTTATTTCCAACACAACTTGGAAATTAGACCACATTTAATCATGGAAATAAGGCCACATTTATGGAACATTTCCCCAATGACGTTAATTGCTATTAGACAGAAAGGTTGGTATAACTACAAAAATGTTCTAGCCAAAAAAGATCATTTGGGTATCAGTTGATTGTGAACGAGTAAGGCCCGAATATGGCTTTATTTCGTAGGGCGCTTTTTCACGTCACCTTGATTAAATTGTAAATCTTCAAGAATGTCCAAAAACGAAATAAGGCCCAGCGGGTCGCAGCAGTCATTGAAATAAGGCCAGATGACTCATTTCCATTTTTACATTTACGTGGAAAGTAGGGCGCTATTTCACGTCACCGTATTTGTCTTGTATGCATGCGGCTTAGCTAATTTAACGTTAATAATGAATTGCGCGTTAAAACTGTGTACGTAGTAATAAAACGCTTCAATAGTATCTGCTCTTATCTCGATCATTCCGAAATAAATTTCTTAAAAGCTTTTTTTTATCGGTGTGTGAAAATATTTCATGAGACACTTTGAGTGTGAAATTCTTATACACAGAAAACATATCCCTTCAACCGTATTAGTACTACAATTAAGTATCTTAAACTTGTCTAGTCGTTTAAATTTCATATTTATCACGCTTTATCAACGTAAGCGCCTGCTGTACTTATAGCATGACCAAATTAAGGCAGATTTGACAAACACTTCTATTCTTCAGATATCATGTCAAGATTGCGCACAAACTGGGACTGCATTATAGGTTTAAATGTATGTGTACATGCAGTAGTTCAGGATTAATATATAAATAAAAATTTTACACACCTTAGCATCTCAACCGGTATGATTTCCTCCGTCAATAACCTCTTATAAAAACCAGTTGAATGTAACAACCAAACCCTTGCATTTTAATCAATTCCTTTTTTTCTCATGTGCATTTTTTTTTAATCCTACCTTATGTTGGATAAATTAGAGCAAAAGGTGCTTACGAACCACACACGCTTTAATGGTGCTGTGGTGTGCTTATAAACGAGGAGGCAGCAGAATGAAAGAAAAAAACAACCTAGTATAATTTGCAAAGATTTGAAGATATCATTAAGCAATTATCATCTTATTATGTAAATTGTACCTGCTTCTGCTCCCTACGACGACGTAAATATACGTTTTAAAATGCATGCTTTTCAAGTTCAGGATCTACAGAGTTGATTCATACTTTATGTGGTAATTGCATAGACTTCCTGACCTGCTCTATTTTAAATGGATTCATCGAGCATTTATACGATCACAACCTTACATATTCTTGAGCAATTAATGTACATATACATGCATGTACTGTAAGAGTCAAAAGAAAGTGTATAACGGGTTTGTATCCTCTCATGAAATATTTACATATGTAGATACATTTTTAACTGGAAGAAAAATCATTACGGGACACAGAAAAAATTTTTGGCAGAAGCTTTAATACAGCTAACAAAATTTTAGTTGAATTTTAGAAATTTAAAAAATTTTAAAAACGATCTAGTGCATGTAGATAGGCCGTGTAATAACGACAAAAAATTTAATATACATATTTGGATTGAAGAAACCACCCAAAATACATATTTAGATTGAAGAAACCACCCAAAATATGATGACTTTAAAAAAATCTAAGAAAAAAATATAAATTGAATCACAATGGTTGGTGGTTCATTGGAAATTTAGTTGACAGCACAATGAAAAAAATCGATGTCCTGTTGCAAAGTCGGGTTTTCCAGCAGGACAGCGACCCCAAGACACGGCTAAATTGGTAAAGGAATGGTTACTTTATCAGACACCCGGGCAGATCGATCATCTTCTATAATCGTTTCGAGCATTTGTGGGAGTACCTTGATAGGCAGATTTGAAAACATTTCATAGCCAGCAAAAACTCGTTTAAGTCTGTTTTAATGGAAGAATGGATAAGAATGTTTAAAGAATTCACCAAGAAGTTAGTTTCGTCAATACCCAGAAGAATCAAAGCTGCCTTGTACTTATATAAGATTTTATTTGGTTGGTCTTGTCAACTACTCAAAAAAGGAAAGAAAAAATTATTAAGTTCGACTCCGTTCAACAGTTAAGGGTTCCGCTGCAAAAAAGTCTATTTCGATGATGAGAGAAAGCTGTTGAAAAGTCCTGAGATACAAATTTTCTATCAATGGTTCTCCAAAATAATACTTTATTTTTAAATCACACCGGAGCGGCGCGGGGTTGTGTGTGGGTCATTGCTTTACATAAGTTTACGTAATGTCGCCAGGAAAGACCTGCAAATAATGTAAACGCTTCAACGCTTCAACGCTTTATTAAAATTACAGCTTAGAGTCATATCCGAAAGGCTATTTTATATTTTTGAGAAGCTTTCTCATGACAATTATTATTAACTTCCCAATGGGAAGTTGTTGTAATGGGGCCAATTCTGTGAATCGCGAATTTTGACATATCTCCACGTTTTAAGGTCACCTGAATCCAAATCCAACGTTTTTACAGAGATGTCTGTGTGTGTGTATGTACGTATGTGCGTATGTTCGTATGTGCGTATGTGCGTTCGGAATTATCTTTCGCCTCGATTATCTCGAGAACCAAAGATGATATGGACATGGGACCGGGTTCATTTGACGCGTAATTACGTAACTACGAACTGATTAAGTTTCCAGAAAAATCGGTCCAGTAGTTTTTTGTAAGTAATTAAATAACTAAAATAAAGACAAAAAAGGCAAACTAGCTGAATTTTGAAATTGATGATTTGTACTATTCATTCGTGCAGATTCTAAATACCTTCGTAGTGATTTTTTTTTAATATTATTATTGTATGTTTTAGCAAAATTTTCATGAATGTCGTAGCAATTATTTTAAAAAAAATATTATTAAAAAAAAATACTTATGAACAAAAACTAGATGAATGTGTAGAATTTTAAATTTATATTATCAGGCCAGGAGAATAATGAGATTTCGAACTAGCCAACTCGTAACAATTAGTTATAATAAAAAAAATGGCGCTGATAACAATAATAATAATAAAAAATGGGATGTGAATATATTCTTCGATATAAAAAAATCAACAATCTTTTTGCAATTCAAGGTTGCTTTATTAATATGCAATTAATACAAGAATATTATGTTTGAGAAAACATTTGGAGGTAATAGTATGATGTACATTTAACATTAAAAAATTAATTATGACGTGGAACATGGTTGTAAGTAGAAGTTATTAATCGTAAAAGTTATTTTCGATGAAACAATGCTTTTTTTCATTTCTATAAGTACATATAAATAGTATTTATGAAAATATTGTTATTTCATATTTTGATAAGTCTTATGTAAAGTCGATTTCTTCCATTTTAAATCCGATTTAATTGCGTATGTTGTGTATGGGCTGATTGTTATGTTATGAGAGCTTCATCAATTTCTGCTAGTTATTATTTGGAATATGGAAATGTTTGTTGAAGATGATAAAATTCTTGAGAATATGGTTAATAATCTCCTACTGATGATTTTTGAACGGTTCATGGTAAAAAGCAGTAGTTTTGTGATGTCAGTCTTGAACAATTTATGAAGAAAGTAAATTGAATTGTACTGTCAGCTGCGTAGTCTGTTATCAATATTGTTGTTTAGTTACTTTTAAGTAAAGAAATGTCAATTCTGCATTCTTAGTTGATGAGTGGTATTGGTGAGATATCTCCAAGTTGATGGTTTCTTGATAGCGTGAAGAAGAAAATTTCATTGTTCATCAAACATCGTAGTAATTGTAGAAGCAAGTGTGCAAGTGCAAGCAAAGATCTTGATCATGTGAAAATAATATTTCAATGTTCATTGACATAAACGGAAGACTTATAAAAATGAAATAACAACATTGGTACATGAATAATTGTTTAGCGACGAAAATAATAAAAAAAAAAAAATATAAACATTATTTCAAATCTGTTCTCAACTTTTACGTACAACCAATTTTCTATCCTTCTTCGTAGCAGTGCTGGTGCTTCCTCGATGAGAAAGTAAACCTATAAAAATAAAGGAAAAATATACCCTTGATATATCCGTACAAACGGGAATGTCAAAGTCTGTTAAAATTTAAAAGTTTCAACAAGTGGAAGATTTTGTGGTAGTTTCTATCATCTTGAAATGCCGCATTGTTTAAGAATCATATTTATTTATCGCTAAGGTCATTATTCATTCTATGGAAAAATGAAGAACTCGATTGAATCGTGAAACGTTAAGATGATATCTTTATCTTCCAACTTTGTATTGGAAGCAGTTATTGGCATTAGTCATTGAGTCACTGGGAAGTTAGTCGTGTGGACCTTGCGGGTCGCACCCAGACCAATTTTTCTCGGACGTTTGTCAGACATTCGCGAGAGATGGGACCGTGATCAATTTTTTTGGTGTTTTCTGGGATTCGAACCTCGAACTTCCCGCTCAATCCAACGCACTAACCACTGAGCCACGGGGCCAGGAAAAATAAAATTATTATTTTAATATACGTTATATAAACTACTGGGTATTAAGCCATTTGTTTTTGGTTTTAACAAATTACATGTTTGGTCAGGTTTGTTCATAGTGGTACTCCACTGTGCACGGTTTTTTACATATTTGTTTATATACCGTAAATGCATAGCGTTGCATATCTGCATTTTGGTGAAAATCCGATTTTTCGGAAAAACAAATGGACACATTTTTTTCGAGCTTAGATTAGAGGGTTCACATTTCTGGATACGAAAAGATTCGTTGCATTTAAATTTTTTTGAAATGATCTGTAACTTTATTATTGAAAAGTAAAAGAAAGGATACGAAAACATAGTTACGCAACGATGTTAATAAATAAACGAGACAAGAAATTCTGAAATAACCGAAACTTTAAAAAAAACCTTAACGCAATGAAAACTGAACTCTCATTATGGCACGTGCCGCATTCACAAACAAAAGCAAAAAGAAACTGTGGAGCAATGAACATTTTTTCAAAGTTAAACCAAATAGGGGTGATTTTTCTGAGAAAAAAAATTCACATTTTGAGTAGTACATTTTAGAGTACCTAATGCAAATTGTTTCTGGATATCAATTTTGCATAATTCACAATTTCGAGGTTCACATTACCGAGGTAGTACTGTATTTTAGTCCAATTTTAGCTCTAAAAATTTAACTTTTTGGAAAGCTGATTTTACTGAAACTTTAAAAGCCAAAGACGCAAAGTAGTAATAATTTATATTTTTTGTATTAATATTCAAAAAATATGTCTTAGTGTTTTTTAATAAATGTTTCAAAATGCATTTGTCATATATGTACATATCCATATGTTCACATATGCCTACAATTTTGTATTATAAAGGCTTGTTCAAACCAAGTGAACATTTAAACAAAAAAAGCATTCCACAAATGTTCGACAAACGTTGCATCAACATTTTGGATACGGGCATGTTCAATTTATAACCATTTGATAAAGTATTGGATGTTTGAAGAAAACGAAAGGGTGAAAAGCAGGGGTGCAGTTTAGAATTTCTTGGCTCTGAACTATTTGCTGCATTAGACAGTGGAACGGTAAGGTATTTGGTGGAAAAATGGGCTGAAAGCTGAGTCCAACTAAATAGCAAAAAAAATACCAAAATATTGCCCCAGCATAGTATGTACGGGGTATATTCAAGTATACAGTTAGTTGCGAGGCTCTTAGAACAAGGACTTGTAACTTCACGTTTCATAAAAATTGGGTCACTAGAAAGAGTAAAACCTACAAGATTTGCTTTGAAGAGGTGGTAAAAATAGGACATACGAGTACATACTGTAGCTTTTAGGAGTGTAAGCGCACAGCGACTTCGTAGATCTATTATGCTTTCCGAATTGGAGCTCTGGTCGAAGAGATATTCGAGTCAGACCGTCTCTTCCAGTCCAATTTTCTCGATGAAGCGACGTATCTGGTGTAAATCCAACCATGCTAAATGTACTTCTGATAATTAATATGCATCCAGACGTTTCCACTGTTTGTGAATTAGTGTCCTACCCACATGACTTAAGACAGTGCCTTTGGGTTTCCTCAACTTCTCCATAGAATCTGCAATCTTCGCGTTGCTCTCAATCCAGTTTTTTGAGGTGTCCCTTAAGTTACTTCATAGATAGAGAAAAGTGACTTTACGGTATCACTGGTGATAAAACCAGTCATCTTTCCAGTGCTGGTTAAGATGAAACAAATTCAGAGAACAATTAAAAGAAGCAAACAACTAGACACATGTGTAAGCACAAGAAGAATGGGGCTTACTTTGAAAACAAGCACCGATAAACTTATGCAAAAGTATAGTAAATCCCTTTCTACTCTGGTAGAAGTCTTCACAGAGCACAATACTCTGCGGTACCATATGAAAAATTTACGACTTAGGAAGGAGACCTATTTCGATGCGGAAGTCAGCGTGAATTAAACGTATTTTCTCTGTCGCTGTTCAGTTCCCATCTACATATTTGCTTTACATAAAAATTTCTCGGGTGACACTTTTACCAGGACATCGAAGAATCATCCAATAAGCAATTGAACGACATATTGAACTGGATGCTTCACAAGTTTATCGCCTTAAATATTTAAACCATAGCTATAAAATAAGGTTAACCAATGGACAAGGACAGTTCTCTCCTACGGGTATCACAATGAGTCTGCATTGACCTGAGTGTGGATCACTACCACCTTGCTTACCCATACCTACATGCCTGACACACCATATGATACATTCCTACATGTGTTGCATGAGCAACTATGATGTGAATGCATATCAAACTGAAAGCGTAATTGGGCATATTCAATGCACCTTAACAATATTATGTAAACGTTTTGATGGTATAGATTACGGTGAATGATTAATTTGAAAAATGGGAAACCAGAGCTATAAAGGAGCAAGTACATATACGTATGAGCATATCAACTAAAATTGTGATACCTGTACGCCAAACGCAGACTACTCAATTTCAATTGTGATACTCGTTGAAGTACCAAAATTTATTTGATTAACTTCTAGGAACTTTATCTACTGCAAATAATAATTACCACGATTTTACTACGCAGTTAATCTGATTAAATTATTCTTTTATGGGTTATATAAAAATGGTTATTAAAACTATTTAATTTTTGTGCAAAATGATTTTTTCATATTTAATGGATGTTTGTTCCTTACACAAGCTCTTGGTTGATAAAGTTGCTTAGTTGAAAGCAATATAAGAGGAGGCAGTTTAACATGGTGGAAACTATTTGGTGAACAGATTAATCACGTACGCGTGCATTACATTTCCAAATGATCGATTAGGACAACATTAACCAGTTCCGTGCATTAATTTCGCAGCAACCTATAAAATTTTATGAATCAATAACTCTACGTGTAAATAATTATGAAACACTGTAGAGATTTGGCTCCATTTTTATAAAGTATGCGAACCCGTCTTTCTTCCAGATTTAAGTTTAGCAAAAGATACCATATTATATATACACACGAGTATTTACATAAATACATACATAAATAAAAATCATGCATTGCTTGGAATTGCCTCTTTGCGATTTACGGAGATGTTTTGAACCAAGTAAGTTGTATACAGAAAGTAAACACAGTAAAGGTAAATGTTGTGCTCTAAGTATTTCACAATTTGAGTTCCATATGCCGCATAAATAATGTAAATGGTTAACTTCGTTGCCTAAGAGCTTTTGCATCTGCACCAAATGAGCTTAAGATAATCGATTAGATTTTGAATTATTTTCTAATACTTTTACGTCAATTAAAACATTTTTTTGCCAATTAAACATGCTATCTTATTTTCCGACCGTTCTTAGTAATCTCCAGGCCAGATTTTCCAGGCCTACGCCATTGAACTATGCACCAGAGAATGTTTACGGCACAACCTCGGTTGTTCAAAGATTAACATCCTGTCCGACAGTCAAGTGGCTATCAAAGCCTGCCACTCCTTATCCTTTATGCCTAAGCCTGCCCAAGCGCAGCTAACTCTTCATAACAATGTCACAATCATTTGAGTTCCTGGTATTGAAAGTATTGGGGTTAATGAACACGCGGATGAACATATTGCCCATATATCTAGCCCTAAGGAAATAACTGTAGCAATGTCAAATATTTAATTCAAACACAATTATATTTTGCTTTTAAAAATCCTCGATTTTCTATTTTTATCATTTTTATCATTTTTCTTTTTAAAAAATTAGACGCGACTTAAACGTCTTTCTTTTTCTATTCTAATAACATTTATCAAATAAAGCTCATTCGTTGCAACTATTGCACTTAAAAAAATTAATTCTTAATTCTTAGGGAAACGCCCCCAAAAAGGAGGGGCCGCCTTATGTATATTTATAATTCATAAATGAATTGTGCACGAAGTCATTTCACTTTTTCTTTTTTCAGCTTCAGGTAAAAAAAATTTGAGAAAGAGTATTTGTGGGAAAATAGGCATTCTGCGGAAGTAAGTTTCAAAAATAAACCTTATTCGCGCATACTTTCTCAAATAAAATATAAATTTTGTCAATGCATCTGCCTTTGCAGTAAAAGTCACGGTGCTTTTAAGGCTTTGCTGATTTCACTATTCGGTTTCAAAATGGTTCAGAAAGAACGTTCTGAATTCGGTCTTCGGAACCACTGGGATCATATGGAAATTTTCGATAAAACCGCAACACAATTTTCAGAGCCTGCGTTGGGTATTCTATAGACGATTGAAATTCTTACAAACACAATTTTGGGCCGCATGACATTCTAGTATGCAGAAAATTCAAACGAATGCTGATAGGCGTCTGTACGAAATCCGCGGAATTCTTCTGCCTACTTGCAGAAAATATTGCAGAAAACTGGCTAAACTAACTGTTTGATAAGAAGGGCGACTTTTGTGCTTTGTGTGGTAAGGCATCGTAAGTTCCTCATCACTGAAGGGTTTACTTGAACAAAAACAGTGAACGCTCTGGCTCACTAAATTGAATGATACTAACAAGGAGGTGAAATCGCAAAAATAAAATGTTTGCTAATCATACCTTGCAGATATGGCATCAAACTTAAGTCTGGAGACTTCTTAATATAACTGACTCAAGATGAATGGCTGCGAGAAGTTAGGCTCCATGGCCTTGTGGAATGTTAATACTTATCAAATATTTACATCTTATGCTCACGCACATATGTACATACACAAATGCACGAAAATTTGTGATTTCCTGTCAAAATTTCTCTCACTAAGTCTAATTGGAATAAAAGAATCACAATACATTCACGATCAACAAAAATGTAAGCTAATATGCATAGGACAAAAAACGTACATACATACATATGTACATCTATACCTATTGCACACTGACTTTAATTTTACGATATTTAGTAGCGATTTCCACAAAAATGCGGGTTCAAAATTAAAGATGTAATTATCGGTGCAGGGTCGTAAGTCCAGGCCATAAGTCATAATTCCACAATCCTAAAAAGCAAGTGGGCCATAAGTCCACAACTCTTTTCATGACTTATGTACATATATAATGAATTAAAATAACGAGAAACAATTTTGGAATACTGAACAGTTTATTTGCTGCATATTGATTGCAATAATAGGTGCTATGACAGAAGACCAAATATTTTCAGAATGTAAAATGTCAAATAAGAGGACACCTAAATAAATTCCGCAATCCGAAATTGATGTATTGAACCCATGCATATATTTTATGTCAATCTGCTCCTAAATTATAGTTCAAGGAAAAGAGAATGTAAGAGAGAATTTATGAATCAAAACCACTGTATTTATGTTTTCATACGAAAATTACAACACTGTGGACTTGTAACCCACCTTAGTGAGCCATGAGACCACAATCGATGGGTCACTAGTCCACTGAAATTTCCTGTAATTCACAAACGAATTGTGGACTTATGACCCACCCAAGTGAGTGAAAAGTCCATTGTGGACTTATGACCCTGGACCGAAATAATCTACATTTAATGAAAAGAACAAATATTTCACTAATTTCAATATTCTTTTGTTTTTATTTTCTAAAACATTTGTTTGATTAAAAAGTCTCAGATTTATTGTTTATTCCCCATATAGAAGACTTATAACTAATGAGCTATTATAAATCCACTGCGTGAGTAGTGATTTGGGCGAAAGCCAAATACTGATATATCAAAATATCTTTTCATGTTTTACTGTCACGCCAAAAACCAAAGGTTATTTTGGTTTGAATAGTTCTTTAATATTGATTTCTGTTTTCATCTTTCTGGTGCATTTTCCCATATATAAAAAAACGGATAGTTCCAAAATAAATCAGAGACGAATCAATTCAATTTCTTCCTCTTCTCAAAGATTTAGATTAAAACCACACGTGCAGTACATGCCAAAACCAAAATATTACTTTACTGTAAGAGTTCGTCAAAAATGAAGAAAGGTACCTTTTACAAAAATTCGAAAACCGAAAATATGTACCTACTCGTTCATATTGAAGCTGTCTCCGAAATGAGTAAGTTAACCTTAACAAATAGAAAACAAACTGCGACAGTTCTATTCACTTTAGGAGGATTACCTTCTGTTGCTCAAACTATTTCATATGAAGTTAGATTAGCTTTGATTTTATTATCTTTTGTTTTTTTTTAATAATTATTGTATATTGAATTTTCATCATTATCAGGTTTATCGCATCGATGTATTTGCTTATTGCTACTAAAAATATTAAACTTAAAATCTCAAAATTTGCTTCCAAATTACTTTTCATTCCTTCCCCAATGGATAGTCCCTCGAAAAATCACATACTAAATTAAAAATACACGTACGAGAATCTATTTTCGGAAAAAAGGAAACGGGAAAAAAAAGATGACTTACTCAACCCACAATATCTAAGTGACGAACAGGATTCTTTTCGATGACTTTTGTAATGATACCTATCCATAGATCACAATGCAGGCCGCTTCAATAATCATTAAACCACTTGGTATTTATGTATGTGTCAATCATTTAGGATAGTGCACCAGAGTCAGCATTACGATAGATAAAGAACAAAATGGTTCAGGGTTAACATTTTTCAACTTTCAAAAAATATTCCAGAGTTGTGTAGCTTAACACTAGTCTCGGAGTTTAATTTCTTTTAACCTGTGAATCTTTAAAAAAAGGTTAACACAAATGAATTTAATTTTGAGTTCTTCTTAAACACGGAATTAGTTAAAAACCTATAAGAAAAAGAACTGTACGGCTATGGTCGGTTTAATCACTCGACGCAGTACATGTGTTCATCATCACGGACCTTACATATGAGTCTTGTCTCAAGGGTCACTATACAACGGAGAACTTTCTCTGTGTCGGCATTAGTTCAAAATCGAAATTGTTAACAACAATTTCCACTGTGAATTCTCAAATAGAAAATGGTTTAATATAGTATATCAGAGTAGAATTAATAGTAACATTCAACAGCATTTCAAAATTAAAGAAGAAGTAATGTAATTCGTATTTCGTGGACAAAAAGGATGTCAATTTCCAAAGGTATGGAAACGTACCTATTACTCTAAGCTTTAAAATCAGACAAACAAATGTAAGCTTGGAAGTGATTTGAGGGATTTTACTAAGGATCAAACTTAAAACCAAAAGGAATTGTTAGGTTTTTGATTACCAGTGTACCACCAAAACATGGTTTCATTGATGCAACATGATTTCAATTATGTAAATTGATAAGAAGGGCCAAAGGTTACCTCTAACAACCGTCATGTCCCTCGGGCGTAATAAATCCCGGAAGTCATTGGCTTGAATCCCTTTGGGTTCTGGTTATGAATATTAACTCAACTGGATTGAATCAAGGTCTCTCTCTATCTTTCCCCTCGAATAGAAGAAAAGTAACAAGTCATCATATTTTACAAAACAAGAGAGGATTCCGAGGGATTTGCTGAGAAGCAATGTATACGTTGTATGTACATGAACTAAACTAGATCTTATTTCCTGAATTTAAATAAAACAAATGCCGGTATCTCCAAGTGGCACTGTTCAAAATACCGGTCAAAAGCTCAGTTAATGTTTCTTATTTCAGGGATACAGTTCAACAGACGTAAAACAAACTCACCAACAGAATATCCTCCACGAAAATTCCATAAACTTTAATATACATATCTTGTTTAGGTTCAACTCACATTATCTTTTTTTTTTCTTTTTTTTAAAATACACTACACATTTAAATAAGATCATCTTTTTTTAATTAAGTTAACTTTCGACAAAAAATTATCTTTTTATGTGGCACATTAACACATCCTGTGTTAGAATTAAATAGATATTGACCACCCTTTGCACATTATTTCCAAGCACAACATTAACCGGTACGAATAACGAATTCAATTTTAAAATCGTATAATTTTGTTTCGTAAAACTTAATTGCTGTAGTTAACGGTAAAAAAAAACGATAACAATTAATTAAAACTAACTCATAGCTAATATTGCGAGTTAAATAATTCCCGATCTTAACCCATCAAACGTTAGAGGTCCACTAAAGACAGCATCATGCTATGTATCATTAAACTCGATCGTCTTATTGCAATGACTCTAGAGCTAGGAGTACACTGAGGCTGGGTTACACCAGCACCACCAATAATAGTGGCGGCGACGGCAGCAGTGGCAGCAACAACAGCAACTACAACAAATCGCCCGAATGGTGTGTATGTGTATCAAAAGTAGTCTAAGCTAGAAAAATCTTATAATCTGGAGTAAGTATCCACAAGACGAGCGAACGACTTGCATGCGCTCACGCTGTAAGCACCTACCTATCTACGGAAACTGTGCACACATAGGGATGAATGGCTCAATGGTCACCTGGGTTGGTCTTGATTGTGGTCTTTCTATGTTGTGTGGCTAGAAACATATGCAGCTTCGGGCGGATTGTTACTTGCTCGCTCTGGACCAGAAGAAGAAGAGTAATGGTCCATTGCGCACGAATGATTGCTCGCTTGTGGCTTTAACTGGCAATTGAAGTTCGCAATGCATTGGATCTTATCGGTGCACTTCACTACTAAGCATTTCTTTCTCTCTTAAATAGATACATAGATACTCTTAGACTTTCCTTCTATAAAATTAAAACCTGGATTAGAAAGAGATTTGAGCTACAATTCCAAACTGAGCTAACTAAGAGTTCAATCGGCAACTGGATTGGATGCTGTACATGTATCGCATGGCCTTAAAAATGAACATGGAATTTCGTTTGGGATATTGGGAATAGAATTTGTTAGTGTCGGTATGTGATACAACTCTTCATTGTCAATCGAGGCGATGGGTGAATTTATTGTGGGATGTAGTCAATAGTTTGGGTGCCGCAATTTAGACATCGTTTGGTTGTATTTACGCAAAAGCATTTCGATTTCGTGTTTTTAATTTTGTAATTTGCTTCAATTAGAGTGGCAACGTTCATGTTGGTTATGTATGCTTAGACAAGTCTGCTTGTCACATTTAAATTTATTGAACATGTGTCGCATTTTGTACACAATTAACATTTTTGGTGAACTAACTATATTGACAGTAATGTCTAATACCAAATAAAAGTAACTAAGCAAAAATGTAGAAAGGTGAGATTGACTTGCAAAAATTATATAAACACATATCTACATAGGCATTTGGAGCAATAAAAACAAATGAGGATTGATATAATCTACTGTAGTGCTTCCATATTTCTTGTGAATTTGAGTTTGAAGTTCAATGAATTTGCGGCAAAGCGATTATTTAGCAATTGTTTGGGTAGTTTTTTTTTTCGAAAAACTGATAATGAAATATCGTTTCCAAGTTATAAATACCGTTAAGTGTAAGAAACATGTATTTATTTATTTTCTTACTTTATTTATTTATTTCGATTTTAAACATAATAACCCTTAGATGGCCAATTGGGAAAATCAAAATTTAACTTATTAAGGACTTCGCAAATGTCTTCTATGCTTACGGCTCTAGTATCACTGGAATAGGAGCAGGCTGGTTTTTAGACGATGAGACTAAATTTACCAGCACTTTGGCAAAATACCGACTGTTTTCCACACTGAAGCCTTTGTCATACTCGGACTAGCAAACTGGATTATCGATGAAAGATGACGTGGCAGATACTCGTTCGATACTCCCACAAATCATTTAACGATTTCGCAAGAATGTCAGAACAGACTGAACAAGCTTTGGAAATGAAATGAGGTCTGACTTATATGGGTGCCGGGGCCATAGAGAAATCGTGAAAAATGATGAAAATCTTCTACTTGAAAAGTTGGGATAAGAGACCCATCCCATAAGTCCGGAACCGATAATTGGTGTTAGTTTGACCAAACTGAATCGACTCTCAAATGATCTATACGAGGCATAGTGAAAACTACTAAATATTTTGTGAAAGTAACTGATAAAAGTACTATAAAATTCCTGCTCAATTTGGGAGGAAAACCTGTAGTGCTTTGGTTGCGATAATCATTCGACATAGTACATGTGGTCATCATATGACTTACATATATGTATATTTATATGGGAATCATCACGGACCCTACGTATGAGTTTTATCTCAATGGCTAGGATCCGACGGAGCACTCTATGTCCAGTTTGTGAAAGAACAAAATACAGTTAAAATAAAATGGGCCTTTTTGTGTTTGTCGCATATTTATGCCAATAAACCACCAACCACTGTCCTTCAGCAAGTGATATTAGTGCCACTATCAAGCCTCAATTATGGAACGATGTTATCGAAAATAACTTCGGCATAAGCAAAGGTTACAGAAGTGGTAATTATGACGCCAGCATGAGGAACGTTTGCAAAGAGAGGGTGTCTTATCATATTTTCCTAAGCTATCCAGCCTAAACAATTTAAGAAATTCTACTAATAGAGCATTTTCATATCTATTCCGATAAAAATATCTGGTTTTGATTGTCGAGATATCACAATTTATATGCTGTTGAAGTATCCAAATATACATGCACTTTTTGGAAATATAACATCATAACTGACAAAGGTTTTCAAAAAAAGAATCTCTTCTTTCCCACCCCTCTGAAACGGTCTGCTTTAAAAAAAATCAAGCTTACAAAGCTGTTCAAAATGTCCGATATCTCAAACTGAATTAATACAGTGAGTGTTCGGTATCATGATCATCGGTAAGTGAAGTGAACCATCTAATATAATGAACTCTGAAACTATTATTTTTAAGTTATTTTTTTTTTTTTAACCCCGACGTTTGTTAGACATTCGCGAGAGGTGGGACCGTAAAATAAACGTTGGTGTTTTCTGGGATTCGAAGGCCGAACTTCCCGCTCAGTAATCCAACGCACTGATCACTTGAGGCACGGGGCACACTGGGGTATTTGTCTCGAAAAACCGCTCAAAAATATTTTTTTGTCTTAATGAAGTGATACTTGCCTGAAGCAACTTTAAAAGCGTTATTAAGCTTATTGTCAAATTAAGATATAAATAAAGTATCTTTGGTATACAGTGTACTCCCTTATAAGCGGACACCGACGGTTCTGAAAAATGTGTCCGCTTATGAGAGGTGTCCGTAATGAGAGAATACACTGTATTTAGATCTTATTTTATTAATGTAAAAAAATTTGTATGGAATGAAATAGAGTGTACTCTCTAATTACGGGACACCCCTCATAACCAGACAGATTTCAATAAACCTTTGTTTAGGTCCGTTTGTTTGTTTTCTCATAACCGGACACCTCTCATAAGCGGACAAATTTTTCGGGAGTACGCTGTATATGGCATTTTAAGTTAGTCAGTGGACATTCCCAGGATTCTTTTTCATGAATACATTCCTCAACTGTTTCTTCATCTCCACTTTCATTGGATATTGTAATCTCGCCAAAATTTTGTAAAGAAGATCAGCCCGCAATCGCGGAAGTCAGCATTTCTAGAGCTTCTTCTATAAATTCTTCAGTTTTTTTTTAACAGGCAAGGGCCTCAAACTTATTATTAGAGGACTCGAGCTTAAAAGTAACATACAGGTAGTATGAAAAAGAATTATTTATTATTTCCAACTGCTAATAAACCTGCTATCCATGTTGCACTCCGTCGTAGAAAACTTTCTTGCAAAATTTAACCGGTACAACCTGAAATGCTTGTTCCTTGCTTATGCTGCTTCTTCTTATAGCTCCCTAATCGATAGGAGATTATTTCGATCAACATCTGATCCATGCAGAATAATTTTGTGCATGGTAGAAGTCATGGGATGCTACGAATAGAGCTCAGCAAAAAACTTAACCGTAGCCTTAGCGAATGCTTTAAATTTTGGGGCATCTATTTCAAATCCACTAATAACAAGTTCTCCCATGTCTTAATCCAAAAATTTATTGCACTTCAACACCAATTAATTTGGGAACTAGTTCTGGATTGTTAAAAAATCTGCGGCTTATACTGCCATAATTTGTGTTCCCGAAACCAAGCTTCAACAATAAGTCCTAATTTTGTTTTAAAAATTCTGGAACTTCAGCTTTTATTCTTTTAAAATATTTTATTCTTCCTACTTTCTCAGCTGCCATTTCTTCAAGGGCATCTTTTAAGCTTGGAACCTTTAAGTTTATCTTTCATACAAGACGCTATATTTAGCAAATAGCTCTGAAGGTAGTCCGATTTTGAACCAAAATCCTTCTCTTTTTTATAATTTTTTAGTTAAAATGCACAAGCCAGATGACCCTTCTAGCAAAAGAATCTATTTTATAATAAACAGCCACAGAATTTTAAATAAACTAGGCACACATTACGGGTGATAAAATCAACAGGGGCAGTTACGGGCACCATTTTTTTTTAAATTGCTTTTAGACATCTTTTACTGTTAGACGAATAGCACCGAATTATAAAGCAAAAGGTTCACATTAAAAAAAGCGTGTGCATTTGCATACATTTTGAATAAATTAAATATCTAAATAAATATAAATGAAATATAAATTAAATATCTAAATTATTTTACAAGAAAGTACATACCTGCAACTGAACTGTTCATAGTAGAAAACTTTGCACACAATATAAAAAAAAAGAAACACAATTGTTTACCCGTGGCATTTTTTTACAAAAATCAACTAACACACAATGCAAGCTTTCGATTGATGACTTTCAACTGATGCTGTGGCGTAATTTGTGCATAAAAATTAAAAATATCTACACTACACAATTTCATGGATATTAAACTATAGCTAGGATAGATACTTCTCAACTCTACATTTTAAAACATTGATTTTTGATCGGTTTTTCGAGGCAAATACACCTATGTGCAGCGCCCAGTTAGTTTATTTCTCTTTTCAATAAAAAACGATTACCCAAATCTAATGATTTAAAGGTTGGAAAATATGGAAAAGGTCCAAGAGAACGTGTTTCTCGTATGCACACTGCATGAACGTACTCATACTTGATCAATTTGTTTATAATATTAACGGGGTATACTCGTAGAATTTACTAAATTTCCACTTCATGTGGAACTGCGATTTTCGAGCTAGTGGGTTGGCTTCGGTTGGCTAATTAATTTAATATATTCGTTTCAAAGTCTCAATTTATTTAAGCCAAACTATAACAGAAATTCAGCTGGTGCTAGCTATAGCCTTTGTCGCTAATAATGATTGAGGCCGCCCAAGAACTCCCATCTCTTCTAAAAGTGTAATATTGCAGATTTTCCTGGTAAGAGTACCTCTTAATTCAATACGATGATTCTTAAAAGGAAAATTTAATTAAAATTGCATGCATATTGTCGATATTTTCGTCATTTCTTAAAGCAATACTTACTTTAAAGCGTGCAGAATAAAACGCTGAGAACCGTCAGTTACTGCACTATAGCAGAAAATTTTCGTGTGCATATGTAAAGTGTGTTAAAGCTCTATTTATATTAATTTACTATGAATTGAATTTTATATACATTCTTATATGTATACTAATGCATGCAAAGGCATATTGAGTAAGGAGCTAATACTCCCTGGAATGCAGAGAAACGAGCAATCCTTCACCTCAAAATCATGCGACAGGTACTGAATTCTAACCAACAGCTAGCGAAAACCAAACACCTGTTAAGGAATTCCTGCGATCTGTTGAATAGCGATTAATTAATATACCAGTACACTAATCTGGATATATTACGGTTGCACGCAATTCAACTAAATGGTTGTGTTGTGCGGCTTGGCTTCCACTCAAAACCCCCAATCGTCGCCCGAGACATGGTCCTGCAGTTGCATTTTACATACATTTAGCTATAATGTTCCAATGTTACCTGTACCTCCTTCATGTAATTTGTACGGCAGTCCAGAATCATGCCCGCCAGTAGATATACAACTCCACAGTTGGGTTCTGTATTTAGGCCATCTTAACATCTCAACGTCTCTCAACATTTGGTAACATCAGATTTATTCCGGAAAAACATCGCAGGCGTTGGTTGCACAAGCAACAAGACAACTAATGTGCAACTTCAGAGTCTGGAAAGGCAAAATAAATTGTACAGCTGCCAGAAGTACTGCAGCGCGTATGTTGGAGTAATCTATCATCGGACCGAAATAGTACATATATTTGTGCTCTATGTGTGATTTAATTTATATGATTTTGTTTTGTCTTTTGTGAATTACCAGTTGGGAGAGTATTGCCCAAGTACACATAGATATGTATGTAAATGCAGGATAATTTCATTCTCTACGGGTCTTCTTATGGCTGAATTGCATTAGCAGTAGCCTAATATGACTTCTGGTAATCTTACTTAGCATAATTTCACTCAAAGAGTGTGCTCCTCTACTTTGTTGTTTGCATTGCCATGACTGCATGCGATCTATATCTTCCATAAAGTAGCATGACGCCTGCTGTGCCGCAAGTGATGTGTTTCCACAATTATTTTCAATGAATTTAACATTGTTGCAGCTTCGTACTGCGGCATTTTGCTTAGTAAATGTTGCGAAGTGGTAATGTGTGTATACAAAAGTAAAATGTTTTTTCATACTTTATCCCATAGGATATGAAACATACCTTGTAATATATAGTATTAATAATGATTGACCGGCTTTAGTTCTATTAACATTAATAATGAATAGCTTAAGAACTTCCAAACTTCCATATGTTCTGCTGAGGCTCTTTATAAAAAGACAATTCGGTGTAGCCACTCGAATTGAACAGTGGACTTTGTTAGATATGAGGTATCGAGGCAGACTATGAAGAAGTCGTTGTTGTGGAGCAACATACATACATTGATCAGTAGACGACACGCCACGCAAATTGTCAAATTGCTGTGGTCTCTGCGACAAATTTTGTACCATGGCCTGTTCCCATATGAAAAACAAGCAACCAAACTATCTTAAGCCTCAACGACGAAATTGTTGGTTTCCACGAGAATCTCTTCATAGGCAAGGAAGCCCCTTAAAAACACAGTGGATTTTGAACAAAGAGAACACCTGCTTTAGGGAACTGATAACTCACACATGATTAGGGCTAGGATTTTCATGCACTTGAAAACGCAAAATATGCGCCTAAATTATGCTCTTAAAAATGGGAAATAGGCACTTTAAATATGCATTTAAAACCATGGCGAAGTCACCTATAACGACATGGTTTATAACGACCAGTCGCTTTTAACGACCAATTTTCGCCCACGTGGTTGGTTTTTGCACAAGTAATCTTTCAATTTTTGAAAAGTCGAATAAAACGACCGTTGGCTATAGCGACCAGTTAAACTGTACGACTGTAGTTAAACTTTGCATTTTTTTTATGAAAAACAAAAAAACATCTTATCCAGTTTTTAGAAAAATTCAGTCTTTTTATTTTAAGAACTAAAAAACAATAATGTTAATTAAATAAATAGAAAGGTTAACAAAACATAAAGAACTTCATTTGAAAAATTAAATAACAGAAGTAGCATTATTTTAACATTTAATTTTGGTTTTCAAAGTCCTCATATGTTTTATTAACATAATTGATAAAATTTTTCTTAAAATTTTTAAAGGTGAAACTTTGGCGATTCGGTATTTGAAAAGTTTTGTACATCGAGAAGGATCGCTCGACGTCAACTGACGTAATAGGTGTATTTTAAAGAACACATACTTCTTCAGTGGTTAGGTTTTCTATATAATTTTCGTCGACGCAACTCAATGTAAACGCCTTAAGGGCCCGACCCATAGAATCCGTCGACGTCGTTCCGTTGAACGTTAGCATTGACGTTCTCGTATTGCCAGGAGGGACCGTCCCATAAAATCCGTCGCATACCTACGTTGACAGATAACAGCATATGACAGTTTCTTAATCCTCTCTCCATATCTCAATGCTTCCACCAATGAATGTGCTTACTCTCAATTTGTGAATGCGTGAACTTCATTATGTGAACTTTATTACGGGAATGTGTGAATTGTCAACGCATCAACGGATTAAAAAAGTAGAAAGTTAACCTACTATGTCCGTCGAAGTTTATACATCCGTTGGTTATGGGCCACCTTTCATACGAATGTGTGTATTCTATTTAGCTGTCAGTGAAAAACGACGCAACAACAGATCAACGGATTCTATTGGTCGGGGACTTAACATATATTTTTCAGTTTTAAAAAACCTTAATTTTTTATAAGAACATTGTCAAGCTTTTTCTTTATAATTTCTCTAAGAGATCTTTCAACTGCAGTAATTTTTGAAACCGCGGCTTCAAAATTAATTTTTTTTTTTGAAAATATGCACAAAATATGCATTTATTATTAAAAATATGCAAGAATATGCAAAATATGCATTTATAGTAAAATTTGCAAAAATATGCACTAACGATTGGATGCCAATTTAAAGGAAAATTCATGAATCGGAAAGATAACTTGTTCTATTGCTTCTAATGTAGTAGTAGTAGTATTTCGAATAAAAAAATTACATTAGCTTGTTGCCGCACATTTTACAGCGCAGGGATTTAATACATTTATCTTTCCACAGAAATATGATATAATGTTTAATCTAAATTGATTTTTATTAATAAGAAGTGTAATAGACTAAAAGGAAAATACGAAGAAAAAAAAAAATAAAATAAAAAATAAATAAATAAATAGATAAATAAATAATTGAATAAATAAGTAAATAGTTAAATAAACAAATAGATACGTAAATTAATCAATATATTAATAAACAAGTTATTGCTTCTAATGTGTCTCAAAAAAAATATGCAAATGCATCGAAATCCTAGCCCTCCCTACACATGATACTTGAGAGGCATTATATCGTATTCCTTCGAGAATACCGCAGGGAACACTAGCACTCTAGAGAGAATGTTCCCCAAATTTGTTAAGAACCGAATTTGCAACTTTAGCAAAATAGCAATGTAAACATCAGGATTTTGAAGAGTAAGTTCCATCACCGCCAAAGCATGCACATGAAAAGGAAACAATACATCAACGAAAAGAGCGATCATTTTATATGAAATATTTTCTGGTCTTTATGTTACAAATTTTCAAGAACAACATTACGAACTTTATTATTTACTGTATGTAAATCTATTGGTTTCTTTTTTTTAAATTGCCATTAAACTATGTTGTTCCATATTATCTGATTATTTATGGAAAATATTTTCACTCAAATGGCTGCCGCGGATGCCGCTTGGTGGTATCCCAACCTGTCAACAAAGGGTGCAGGGAAATAACTTCGCGGGCAATAACTTCACAAGGGAAATAGCATCACCTTGAGTGGGAAATAACTTCACATAAAAAAGTGGAGTTATGGAGAGTGGGAAATTTTGTGAAATTTCTTCCCACCAATATATAAATGCGATAGCGACCAGTACCATGAGATAACGCCAAGCGAAATCTGGGAATTTGACTTTATTTCACTTGAAATAAGGCCATATTTCAACATTTGGCCCTATTTCACTACGGTAAAGTGAAATAAGGCCAATTTGAACTTATTGAGCTGCAATTAGTTATAACGGCGCCCCGAACACCTGCATGTGAGGCCGAAGGCCGTCCGGTGTATGAGTTGGGGAAATGTCTATTGTTAACTTCCCAATGGGAAGTTGTTGTAATGGGGCCGATTTTGTGAATCGCGAATTTTGACATATCTCCACGTTTTAAGGTCACCTGAATCCAAATCCAACGTTTCTACAGAGATGTCATGTCAAAGATGATATGGACATGGGACCGGACTAAACGTAAATAACTAAAAAATAAAGGCAAACTAGCTGAATTTTGAAATTGCTGATTTGTACCATTCATTCGTGCAGATTCTAAATAACTTCGTAGTGATTTTTTTTTTAATATTATTATTGTATGTTTTAGCAAAATTTTCATGAATGTCGTAGCAATTATTTTAAAAAAAATATTATTAAAAAAAAATACTTATGAACAAAAACTAGATGAATGTGTAGAATTTTAAATTTATATTATCAGGCCAGAATAATGAGATTTCGAACTAGCCAACTCGTAATAATAAAAAAAATGACGTTGATAGCAATAATACTAATAAAAAATGGGATGTGGATATATTCTTCGATACAAAAAAATCAACAATCTTTTTGCAATTCAAGGTTGCTTTATTAATATGCAATTAATACAAGAATATTATGTTTGAGAAAACATTTGGAGGTAATAGTATGATGTACATTTAACATTTAAAAAATAAATTATGACGTGGAACATGGTTGTAAGTAGAAGTTATTAACCGTAAAAGTTATTTTCGATGAAACAATGCTTTTTTTCATTTCTATAAGTACACATAAATAGTATTTATGAAAAAATATTGTTATTTCATATTTTGATAAGTCTTATGATTTCTTACATTTTAAATCCGATTTAATTGCATATGTTGTGTATGGGCTGATTGATGTTATGAGAGCTTCATCAATTTCTGCTAGTTATTATTTTTTGTGACAAGCCAATATGGAAATGTTTTTTGAAGATGATAAAATTCTTGAGCATATGGTTAATAATCTCCTACTGATGATTTTTGAACGGTTCATGGTGAAAAGCAGTAGTTTTGTGATGTCAGTCTTGAACAATTCATGAAGAAAGTAAATTGTATTGTGCTGTCAGCTGCGTAGTCTGTTATCAATATTGTTGTTTAGTTACTTGTAAGTAAGGAAATGTTAATTCAGCATTCTTAGTTGATGAGTGGTATTGATGAGATATCTCCAAGTTGATGGTGTCTTGATAACGTGAAGAAGAAAATTTCATTGTTCATCAAACATCGTAGTAATTGTAGAAGCAAGTGTTTATGTGTAGGCCATTAGTGTTTGGGATTGAGCTTCATTAAACCTTTTCGTATGATCATGTGAAAAAAATAATACTTATTGATTAAATAATGAATATTGTTTTTTTATTTCTTCCCACTGGGAAGTTAGTCGTGTGGACCTTGCGGGTCGCACCCAGACCACATTTTTTTTTTTTGCGAGCGTAGCGAGCCCCCGTCCCTCAACTCAACTAAGTATTGAAGTAACTAGCGGGAGAAGAGTAGAGTCGGAGTGGGTGAGCTCGCTACTCTCGCTAAAAATATAAAAACAGTGGACATTTTCCCCGACTCATACACCGGACGGCTTTCGGCCTCACATGCGGGTGCTCAGGGCGCTCAGCACCTCTACGCTGCATATACATACATAGTTAGGTTTCTTTATATTTGACATTTTACATTCTGGAAAATTGTGGTCTATTTGAGGTGAAGTTATTTCCTATGTGAAGTTATTTCCCTGCACCTCAACAAAGTAACTTGAATTGCAGTACATTGTGAATTCAAGTGTGCAGTATGAAACGGGACAAAATTTTCATCCAGCGATGAAGTGGTTGAACATCGGAGTGAACCAATACACGCACAAGTTGTCAATTTCGAGGTGGAAAAAAAAAACTGTGTTATGCGCATTTCATTTGTAATTTGGCAGCGGAAGAGAATAGGTCGGAAAGAAAAAAGTTCTGCCGGATCAAGGAATAATTTGGACGACGCTGAATGCAAAATATTTTTGCATGAGTACCCGGGTACTCGTCACGGGAGATATACGGTGTAAAAATGTATGGTATCATAAGGGTTAAGGACTCCGACTCCGAGAAAACTGTCGAAAAATTTATAATCCGATCATGGAAGAACACACTTGAAGACATAGGCAATAGATCGTTGACATCTCATCTCATAAACATTATTTAATCGATTTCGGGCTCTTTAAGCTTTTTGCATGATGGATTTCAAAACTCCTTTCATTTGAACAAAAACGCAATCGGCTGACGATATCTCGCATGTAGCTAAATTTTTGGCCAGATTTGTGATTACACGTGTGACCTGGGCTCACCACCTCTAAGTTCAAACAGCAACCAAAAGAATATAGAAAATTTTTGATCTTAAAGGCGAAAAATAAAAGTAATTTACAAACTATAGACTTTGGTCAGGTCGCGAATTTTTCACACATTGATCCCAATAGAGTTGGTTGAAATATAAAATTCAGTTGAAGTGGAGTTACGCTCTTTTCTATGTGCTGTTTGCACAGAATACTTGCACTTTTGTACACTGTTGGTCCATACAATTCATCAAAATGTCGTACGCTTGTTTTTACATTTCTTGTATGCTAAATTGTCAAAGGAAGGACTTATTTAATAATACCACCATTATTCAAAAATTAATTACTAATAAAAACTGGTTTTACTAGAATAAATTAATGCAGAATGGCGAGTAAAAATCAAAACAAAATACTGGTACCCAACGGCACATGAATTAAGATCTTAAAAACACGATGGAGATAATGTGCATTCATATTTATGTACCTCTTACACAGTCTATCCAAGAAAAAATTATGACATATTTACACACTACTGGGAGGCCATATACTACATACATATGTGTGCACATTTTCAACGCCCGCCTTCTTGCACTAATACGAATTTCAGTTGAAGTTATCATTATGCATCGCTAAGATAATTAATAAAAACAATTCTACGCAAAGAGACCAACATGAACATACCCACTCCTTGCTATTTTAAACAAAAATTGTATATGCATACATATGTCTGTATATGTACAAGTACGTACATACATTAAACCAATTTATAGTTCAGTAATTGGTATAAGTAACGATGATATTTGAGTGAGATAATTAAGCACTAAAACAAATGTCTCTCTAAGACAGAGTATTAATTTGCTTACATTATAAATGTATCTGATAAGACGGGACTGCGCAGCTTGCGTACGAATACAAATTAGTCCATGACACCAAAGTGAATGGCGAAATTTACAATATTTTGCCAAGTTGGTTCGACCCATTGGTACATAGTAGACCTGTGTAGTTTTATTTCACTTTGCCATACGAACGTTTTTTATTGATATTTGAATAATCATTAATTTTAATGTTCATTGTTAATACTTCAATTAATAATTGTTATCGAAATAATAAAAAATTATGTGATACCCTTTTTCAATGTGAGTCATTGCCCAGTGCATTGCAGAAGTTGTATGATGCGAATTGTAAACAGCATCCGAGGTTTTGCCGATCCTTCATGCCTGCGTCTAAGTAACAGAGAGGACAATACCGATCTTCATAGAAGACTATTAATTGAGATTTTTTTTCTTTACTTGGAAGGAACGGTTGGTTAGCATGTTTATGAAATTTTTCATTTTCAGATACAAATACTTGGCGCAACAGACCATATGAGGTCCAGGGCCTAGCTTCTCGCGGGTATTTGTGTTGGGCGTGTCATATTTGTTTACACGAATGGACGAAACCTACAGTTTAGAGCCATATCTGAAAGGCTTTCTTTTTTGAGAAGTTTTCTCATGACTGTTATTACTCTCGGACGTTTGTCAGACAGAGGTGGGACCATGATAAACTCTGGTGTCCACTAGCTTTCAATCTCCTACTCAGTAATCTAACTCACTAACCACTGAGCCACGGCTCCCACTATTTAGATTTTCAGTTACTTAAAAATGAGTTCTGTTCGCCACACGATATCGTACACGGTAGTCATTTTTGATGTTGATAGTTAGGAATAGTACTTACTCGACAAGGGATGGCAGACAGCTAGCTCAAATTGCACCCTGCCTCTATCCTGTTGTAGATATCCCATCAAATTCTGCAGATTTACTAAGTTTTAACGATGAAGAAATTTCGTGAAATTGCCACGATTCCACCATCCATTTTTTTAAAATCAAAGTTGTATGTAGATCCCACTAGCTTAGGTAGTTCACGTTTGCCATACATAGTCTCTTTAACCGAGCCGCGTCTAAAGATCCCAGGAGATTATCCGCAATTTCTCCATTACCACTAATCAAAAGTTCTCGGTAGAGTTGTTTACTTTACGTGGACCTAAGGGATCTTCATATTCTTGTTAGCTTATGTACAAATTGCCCGTAGTTGTTAGTTTTTCCCGACTGTCTTAAGGTTTATAAGAGCTTACACATATTCTGTAATCCATAGTAAGAATGCCATCTTGTTCTTTACACTAGGTAGAAATTTATTGCGAACCTTTGGGTTTGGGATACCTCATAGAGAAAACCGGATTACTGGTAAGTGCTAGGAACCTTCAGGCAAATTTCCATACGGGACAAAAGGCAGGGCATTCAGTTTCGCTATGAAATCATACCGTAATGTGATTCGCCGTTCAGGCACTAAACCAATTTGACCCTGAGAAAAAATTTTTATTTCTTTTCAGTCGAGTCTGGCTAGATCACTAAGATCCTCGAAGAAGTATTCACCAATGGTTTTCCATCTCCAAGTCGATAGAGGAGGACAAGTGCAGAGAAGGTGGGTCATGATTTCTTTCCCTTCTACGTCTATACCGTTTCTACAGGAATCGTTGAAGGGAGCATCTGGCCGCCTTGCATGTTTGCCGGTAAGATAATTCCCCGTGAGGACTCCTAGTATATTTGTTAAATATTTCCTACTAGCAGAGATAAGTCTTCTAGTTTTCCTACAATCCAAGTTTGCCCAGATTTGTTTAGATGGAAGACACTGATATTATTCCATCTACTGATGCAGTGCCTAATTGAAACTTTATCGACTTTATAGGGTCTAGCGGTCCCTCCCTGTTATTTGGAAGATCACACTTTACAGCTCGTCCCCTTTACAATTGGCCGCAACGTCCCTGTGGCATAAAACCCAGCACAGCAATACGTCTCATCTCACCGCGATCTCGTTAAGAGATCAGTGGCTTAGCTTAACCAACTTGTTTCGAACTATTGGCTATTCCAAGGCTTTTATCACTGTTTGACTATCTACTCGTTCAATTTTTTTTTTTTTTTTGTTTCATGAAACCAGATTTGTAGAATTAGAACATTCGCTCTGCTTTTAAAATTTTACTTTGAAATCCTTGTGTGCAGAAGTACTTATGAAAGTGCACCTTTGTAGGATATTTAACAATGCTTGGATGAAATTGCACATCCATTTCTGATCAAACATGTTCAATTGGACTGAACAGCTAGAAAGAAGACTTAAGACTTAAGACTTCTTCTAGTCTCAATATAATCCTATTTACGGATACATACATATGTTCATACATAGATTGATACTCACGTCAATAGTTTTTTGTGACATGCCTTAGCTTTAGCTTAATATATTGCTAAAACCATCCGACAATCATTTTGACTTGTCGTTTAGTGATTATCCTATTATGATCCCCTACCTGGTTCATTGTCCCTGTCTCCAGTTTTTCTTCAGCGACTAAACCATATTGTAATAAGGTTGTTTGTAGTTCCTAGCTTTGTTTACTACCTACTCTATTTCAGCCCCTTCGGATAGTGTATTTAAGGAAAAACGCTGGAATCATTTCTTATATCTCGCACTCTCCGCTATTATAACCTGCTTAACTGTCGGAACAGAACGGAACTGAAAAGAAGAGGACTTCTCAGTTGTGGTAGTAATCATTTACCATTCTGTTGAACACGACTGGATAGATACATATGTACATAGTCATATGCATAGTTACATATGTACATATTGATACACCATGATGCCACTAGCGTGGAAATTGTACTAAACTGTGGACGTAATGCGGTCTTTACGATATCTTTTGGATCAGTCTCACTCTATGTATATGTGATAATTTTGCTTATTAATAAATATTTCAATCCAAAACTGAGCCCCATCGCTAAACACAGTTTTGCGATAAAACATATTCGTTATTCAGGCGTAGGCCAAGATCGTTCTATAAAATTTTCCGCGATGAGAGCCCTAATTGGTGCAACCGAAGTCGAGTCGAAATGGATGTTCTTGCACATGTTACACGTTGACAGCGGCGTACGTACATACATTCTTTTGACGTGTTAGTGTAATTACATCATTTAGAGAGTGCGATACGAAATCACAGTTCGGCGATAGACGATTATGTGTGCGATAAAAATTAAAAAAACTTGTCTATAAGTTTTATTTTATTTGGTGATCAAGCGAATTAGTTTGACTCAAGGTGGTGAAATTACTTTTCCTTATCATAAAAAAAAATCGTTGGACTTTTATACATACAGCTATGACCAAGATAATAGTAACACCCTTTAGTTTTTAGTAGAAGGATTTGTAACTCCTGTTTCATTCGAATTTTAAAAATTATTTTTATACAAATGTGATGGCAAATGTGTTTTCAATACATTTTTTAAGTGATGACCTGATTAATCGCAGGTACATTTTATCAGGCGAAACTAATCTGTTGCATATCCTTTATTTTTAATGACTTCTTCGATTCTTTTGTTCATAGAATCGACCAGTTTACATTTTTCGGTTGGTATAGAATAACAACATTCCTGGACGATTCTCCACAATTCATTAATATTTGCAGGGTGAGACTTGGCAACTTGGTCTTGGACCTTCAACTCATTCCAAAGGTTCTCAATTGGATTTAAGTCGGGTGACTGAGAAGGCCACTGCAAAACATCGAGATGGTTGTGGTGAAACCAAAGCTTTGTAAGTTTTGTCGAATGCTTCGGGTCGTTATCCTGCTGAAATCGCCATCTTAATGGCATATGTTCTACCGCATATGGCAGCATAACGCAAGAACCCCATAACATCAGACTACCTCCACCATGCTTCACAGTTGGTTTTGTGTATTTTGGATTGTATGCCTGACATTCTAGGCGACAGTTTCCCATCCATCCCAAACAAATTAATTTTTGTTTCGTCACTCCAAAGTACATTTCTCCACTGCTTCACCGACCGTATTGGATCCTGTGGCATGTAATACAGCTTGGCGAAACCAATCCGCTTTTCGAGGTGTCCTTTTTTAAGAGTGGCACTTTTCTTGGGCTTCGAACGTATAGCTTAGCATCCACCAGAATGTATGCATCTGCATATCCGTCCGGTATCTGCGCACTTACTCTAAGGAATGTGGAGTTAAAGCACAAAAAAAATATTATACGACAAACTGTTCAGGGTTAGTTAGTTAGTTAGCCGATCATGTTGTATGTATGTTGTATATCTGTATGTACTACTCTGCGTGCTAAAGGTACAGACTTACTACATACCGAAAGGTTGGACGAAAAGCTTTCGTCTGGCTTCTAGCGCCGTGTTGGGATTCCGCCAGACTTTTGCTCTACCGTCGTGGCAAATTATTCAACAGGTCCCCCCAATGTAAACCGCTATGAACCATAGTTCATAATTATTAGGTAAAAAGGTTTTCCAAAGAAGTACTGACTCTCCAAGAGTTAGCGCCTATTTTAATAGTTATAATAAGTGGTTTAGTTATGTGTCACCCGAGGTCAAAGCTATATAAACAAATACATACATATGTGCAAAATTGATATTTTATAATTTGTTAAACAAAAGGAATTCAAGGAGAATTGAATTTTAGAAATACTTATAAACAATCCATTTAAGTCTGTTAACCGTAATATATTGATCGTATTTATGTGGCTTGATTATACGAGCACAAGTGTATCCTAAATTTATCTTGATTTTCTGTAAAGCGATTTACATCACTAAATTTAATTTATTTTTTCAATTGAAATTATTCTACATTAGGATTTAACAGTGAGTCCAGATAGAGTAATACCTCTACGTTACGGAGACCGTTTTATTCCGAGACGGTATGCTATTAAAGAGAAGGACACTAATGAGAACTTTCTTTTCAAAGGAGGGAAGGAAGATTTCTTAAGTACGGTAAGTAAAATATTCCGATTACTTATGATGATATGTCGCTATCGAGCTTAAAGAAAGCGAAAAAACAAAATTCAAACTGAATGAATGGTGAATGTCAAGCGATTAAGTTTCTTTAACTAGGGTATAAGGATTTTATAGTGATAAAAAAACACATAACATAAGCCATTGATGTAAACAAGTTACCTGACAAAATCTTAATTACTCTTTATTCAGCGGTTCTCCCCAAGTCATTGGAGGTACAAAGGCTTAAAAGTAGCAATAAAAAGCTCATTTGGGATAAAACAACGTCGAATATTAGAATTTGCCGATTTGACAGCAAAGAGCACAATACTCTCCAGCGCCGATGTGTTGCCAACAGTTCCTACTTATGAATTTATATACGGAAGCCTCAATGGATTTGATTGGCCATGTGTGCCTCGTTTGAGGCCAATGGCGTGTGCAGATACAACTCATGATTTACCCTACTTTGATATGTTTTCTGGTCAGTGTTTGAACCAGGTTGGTTCCAAATATTTAATTATATTTTTTTTAATTTCGCTTACTCTCAGATTTGAATCTTATTGACTGGTCTGTGGAAGGTCAAATTGCAGCTTCTTTTGGCCGCGACCTTGTTCTTTGGAAACCATCGTTAGACTTAACCCTTGTTTATAGAATACGCAATTCCAAGTCCATAGCATACTGTCCAAAAGGAAAATTCCTCGGAATTGGCAGTAAAAACTTTGACTGGCCAGGTAAAAGTTTATTATTGGCCCTTTTGTCATGCATTTTCATACTTACATATGTGTACAATTCTAGTCTTCGAGCTATGGGACCTACAACATTATAAGGAACTTTGTATACAAAATGGACATGTTTTCAATAATACACGTTGCGTAGTTCTTTGCATTGAATGGGCTCGTTCCGGTAAAGTTGTGGTGTGTGGAACAGAAATCGGTTGGGTTTATGTATTCAGTGCGCCGGAATTAAATGTCATCAGAGTCTTAAAGAATCACAAGCAGTCCGTTTTTATGATCAAGTTTTCTCCAACAATGCGTTATCTAGCTACTTCAGACGTTGAAGGAAATATCTACGTATACAATTGGCCATCTTGCGATATACACGTGGTTCTTAGATCGAAACGGAAATTGCGGGTTGTCATAGATTGGCATCCCTGGAACGGAACTGATCTAGCCATTTGTTGGTAAAAGTAGTTTGTAAGCATAAGATATAACTAGATTTGGTTTCTTTTCAGCTGAGGATTCTCCAGCATCTATTGTTATACTGCACGTCCCATCGAGGGAAATTGTTGCATATTATCAACGCAAGGACAGACGAGTTGAAATTGATTTCATCACATTTAACAAGTTAACTGGCGAGCTCCTTGTAAGCTATTCGGATAAAGGTGAGTCAATTATAGTAACTTTTTTGTTGGTTGTTGAAGGATATTCAAATTCAACGTCATTAATATCTTCAAAAATGTTAGTACTTCACGCTTAAAAGATTTCCCACTAAGGTTTATTTTGCACAAATTAGTCAGTCAGATACAAATGAGTCAAGTTAAACACTGGAGTTCAATCCTTTCACGTGTTCAAATTACAACCTAAAATTCAATTCACTCACTTTGTAAATAACCTATATGAAGGTCTAAACTGATTTAAAATGCAGTATATATGAATATAAAAAAAACTCAATTATCCATAGGATTCGTTTCTCATAGACATGCTATCTCAATTCTGTCTGCCCCTCTGCAGCATCAACGGCTGGATGGTATTTTTCCAAAACTTGGTATCGGGGATGAGGAGGGCAATCACTTGAGGAGAAATCAGAATTTGCTGACCTACAGTGATTCCTAAAATTACTGTGTTTTAAACATAAACATAACAAATAAGAACTTGTTCATAGTCAAAAGTATTCATTTTTGCACGTTTTAATACTTGTAAGATAAAAGTAACTCCTAGTACTTTGTTTATAGTCCTTTGTTTTTATATCACTTTTTACCCTTCGCAGCATGGCTTCTACAATTTTTTGAATAGTTTCGGCAGGAATCCTCCCCATCTGGTCTGAACCCTAGCACAAAGCTCGTTTAGGTTTGTGGGTAGACTTTCGTCTCCCAGAATTTGCCGTTTAATAGTGGCCTACAAATTCTCTATCGGATTTAAATCCGGACTTTGTGTAGGCTATTACAACTTTGTTGTAAAAGTTGATTACCAAGCCAGTGTTTGACAATTTTGGCGTTTTTTGGGATCACCGCCATGTTGGAAAATAATCTCTTCAAAAGGGTACGCACATTCCTCAACAAAATCCTGTAAATTTGCCTGGAGTATTTGAACGCAATCTTCTTTTCTCAATATACCATCGATTTTTACCAGGGGTTCAACATGCCACCAAGTAAAACATCCGCCAAACCATTAGGCTACCTCCACCGTGCTTCACTGTCTATATACCAGGAGTATTCTTTGCCATCTGACTGGCAGCGATTGATTTTTGTCTCGTCAGAACATATGACTCTTTTCCAGTCTTATACCGTCCAATTATTGTGGAACTTCAACCGTGTTTTTTTTTTCTGCTTGATAGCAGATATAAGATCAATTTATTTAAGGGCTCGTCTGGCAGTCGATTTACTGACCTCTTTATTTATAGCCCTAAAAGCAGACTTTGGTATCTTCATCTTATTCGCCCTAAGCATCTTTTCCAAGACACCAGCATCCCGATCCGTTAACAACCGATGTCTTCCACCTTCATTTTAAGGGGGACTGCAGTTTTTCCTTTTCTGGACCATAAGGACTGTTCTCTGACTATCGTTGCAAAGCTTGACAATTTTCCGTGAACTGCACCAATTTCTAGACAGCGAAACAATGTTATGTTCTTAAAAAATTATTAAGAAAAAAAACACGATACCTCACATATTTTCTAGCCTAATGTAAATTTGTATGTATTCAAATTTTGCTTGCCACTGTATGTATGTATATACCTACGTACATATGTAGGTACATAAGTAGGATTTTGTACAATATTGATATTAAAGCAATACTTTATGTTATCATTCGCGTACTCGTATGGACAATTCAGAAATAATTTGATTTTGCTATTGAAAATGTTGGCATGACTAATTCAGAATATTGGACCAATTCGTGCACTATCACGAGTGGATTTTAACAAATTTTTATTTAAAAAAAATGAATATTTAGCACTGGCAACCGATGAAAAACCTAGAGCCCAGAAAGATTTAATATCTTATTGCCGTATCTGACAGATTAAGTGGAAAATCTTCTCATGATAGGGAGATAATACTCACGCTTGTCAGACATTCGTGAGAGGTGGGCTGTGTAAAACGTCAAATATCTTATTCAAAAGTCCAATCTAACCTAACCTACGGAAAAAGAAAGAAATTGGGTTGCGTTGCTTATGTTCCTAATCAGATAGGAAGCGAAAACTTTCAAGCAATTACCAAAACGTGTTATGTCCTTTCATATGACAAGTATTGATTTCGAAAATTTGATTCGCTACCTATGTATTCGGCTACACAAGGACTGTTGAGGATTCGACGAAAGCGGGATCCTCAACAGTATAATCATTCTTATTCGAAATTATTAATTGATTTGATTAGTAGTCAAATGTAAACTAGTAGTCCTATGTAAACTATGTTTTTGTGGTTACGATAGAGACATTGATAAAGTTCTAATGAGGCATAAGTTAAGACTAGGTTTTTCTCGGATTAAGCACAAAGAAAATCAGGGACCGCGACGAGTTTCCAAGCTTATGGCATTCTCACAAATAACAGAGAAAAAACTAAAGGTATTCCAATAAGATCACCACATTTATTTGTTTGGTCAAACATTTTGCGGAAGGCCAGACGATTGAACAAACAATTTAAGATAAGTAATGTTTGCCAAATGAAAATTAAAAGTAAGAAAACGTTAATTGTATCTGAAATGCTTCGCCACAAACTTATTCCAGAAAATAGCCGATATTTGGTGCATATTGAGTGCATAATATTTTTCTTTGTCTAGAAATTTTGAACAAAACAATGTTATTCCCGGAGATCCCTGGTATATCAAATTTAAAAAAATAAGTCCTTGCGTTGGCAATTAATTCAACTCCGGAAAAGTTTTTCTCTACGTATTTGCATATATAGGAATCTGTATAATGTAAGAATTAATTTATTAATAATATTCACATTGCAAATTAATTAACTTTATTTTATTTTCAAATTAGGTTGCTTTCTATAAATGTTCTTATATGCTTATATCTTTTCTTGCAGATGCTGATGGATGCATTCATTCAGAGATTCTTGTCATGTCTTCTCTTGATCGCGTGGTTGATGTTCTCCGTGTACCTGACAGCTGTGTCCGATTTATGATGTGGAGCCCGACCGGAATGCAACTGGCGACTGCTGGTAATGATGAGACTTTAACGATTTGGAATTTTCTAGCCAATCGTGACAGAGACCGTCTCGGTCGATCAGTTGACAAAATTCGTAAACTTCATCCTGAAAACAAACAATCTAAATTTACGTTTGATCTGAACTATGGTAAGGAGTTCAGTAAATGGTTATCAATGAAGTGAAATCAAAAGAAAATTTAAATTATGGTTGTGAATGTGCATTTTATGTTAAATATGAATATCTTCTTATGTTGACTTAGTATTTGTTTTAAATAAAGATTGACTTTGATTAAGACCAGTGAAATTCGGATGAAAACGAAATTTTCTTCACGTCACCAATCCATTGTTACTTTCTACATCCGATTGTGATGTCGATGGGTTGTGGACTTATTCTCATATAAAGCTGCACATTCAAAGATATTACGCCCTAAGGGTAATACATGGACATGTATTGCCGAATGATTGCAGCTTGCGAATGACATTGTTGGTGATCTTCCAGGTACCACGACCATTCAGTGGTATAGAGTCAACGTTGGAGCCGAACATTTCTTTACAAATTTGAAAAGCATTCCGAACACTGAAGGTTTGGCACTATAGCTTAAAGTTCTAGCTAAGAAGGGTTCTTGCGAAACACTTATATAAGATCTTAGAATCCTACCTTGAAAACAGATTATTTCGTGTTAAACACGGAACTGAATATTCCGAGTTCAAGGAAATCGCTGCAGGAGTTCCGCGAGGAAGTGACCGTGGTCCTATTTAATTTTTGCTGTACACTTGAGACATACCCAAAATTGAAGGCACCGTAGTAGCTACGTTCACGGACGATCAGGCTATCTTGGCAACGGAAAGTTGAGTCAGTAACTGAAAACTCCAACGAGCTTTGGATAAAATCTGCGATTAGACAAAACTTTGGCGCATTGTCAGCAGATGCTTTAGCCGAAAATCTACCTGCCTCACGCGAATATTCGAAAAAAATCGAAGCTTAAACTACTTGTTAAGGAAAACTTAGTTGTAGTAAATAAGAAAAAGGGAAGGGTGAGTTTAGTCATTAAAAAGGTGACACTACTATGAGAGCATGGTGTCTCATAGTGTCATTGTGTCTTATGAAGATTCTCACCTACCCACGAAAAATAAAAAAAAAAAAAACTTTTTCGACCTGCTTTCCAACAATGAACATACAATTGAACGGGGAAGTTTAATAATTGACTTCGTATCTTCTCTTAAATAATCGATATCCCAACAATAACTTTAAAACTGCAATTAGGAAGGCTGTAATCAATTCGAGCCAAGGCTTGAAACCTGCACAAGCGGTCCTTTTCTGCGTACAAAGCAAAAGTTAAACGGAGGTTTAGGTATAGCTATCACGCTTGGAGATGGGTCCTAAAACATTGTTTAATTATACTAGATACCATTCAAAAATGAGCCGTTAGAAAAACAGGAAATTCAAAACTAATATCCAAGCTTCAAGCATTGGCGCATCTTAGCTTACTGAATACTTTTTTTTTTATTTGAAATATTAAATCATTGCATTAATATCTAAAAGTGGTTTCGAGAATGCAAACACCGCGGCTTTTCTTGTCGAAGCGCATTCTGTCCATCAAATTTTGAGTAACTTAAGTGTTGCTGGTTTATAAGCATAAGCCAGTAGCTAATAATTGAAAGGTGTCAAATCGCATGATCTCGTGGACCAATTGGCAGACCAATTTCTCGAAATTATCTTATCTCTAAACTGTGATTTCAAAATATTTGTCGCTTCGTAACCGGAAATTTTTTGTTTTGACACCCATTCTTTAAAAAAAAAAAATTCTTTAGATATGCCGATCGCTGTTTGCAAACTCAAATTTGAACTGTATTCTATGGAGAGAACAAATCGTAGGCGGACAAGTGGTATAAAATGTCTAGCGACAAAACATACTTGGCCAAGATGGTTCTTAAATGCTCTAAGAATCTGATATCTCTTTACAGATTGCATATTAACAATTGTTATCATCACTGGGCACTGTCTGATAGGCAAGAATGCAACAAGGATTGATGAATGTATGTTCGATCAATTTTTGTCATCTTTTTTGTACCTGCTCGGTTCTCTCCCACAGAAGGAATCTTTACATAGAAGTTTTCTATTACAACGATCTAGGCGATCTAATGAAATGGATATTAGGAGCCTCTTACGCTTCATGAGAAACCCAAATTGGTTTAGTGAGTAGGTAGGGAAATTTCTGCTATGATGCATGTATTTAGCAGCCACTTAACCTATGTGTTATTTCTTTAGTGGCCAGGCAACTACCGCATAGCACCTAATCCTCTCCCACGTTTACCCGGCAAGACCTTCCAAAGGGATTGGAACCCAATCTTCAATCAAGGCCCTAGGGACCCACATTTCCAACGATTCACTGAAAACAAAAAAAATTGTAATGTACTTGATTAGACTTTACACTCTTTAATCGATAAATCGGCATTTAAAATAATAATTTTTAGTCTCGTCAATGTCGTTGAAGGCTCTCAAAAGCAAAAATTATTTCATAGTGATGACTGTGCCAGTATTGTAGATGAGTCTTAAAATCCAGGAGTGCTCATAACTTGCAATTGGAGCTTCTGTGCGCCACCTGCGTTGCGGTCTTCAACAATTGCGCCGTCCCTCGGGGGTGGATTTGAAGATTTTCAGTGCTGGAGCACTGGTGCACTGGTTTCCATACGCTCGACATAACCCAGCCACATCAGTCGTTGGAACTTCACTCTTCTGGCTAAGTCGATATGGCTGTACAGCTCATCGCGGTATCTTCTACTTCGCTTAGCGTATGTGGAAACGGGACCGAAAATCACTCGAAGAATTTTCCTCTCCAAACAACCAAGATCAACCTCATCCACTTTTGACAAAGTCCATGCCTCTGCACGATAAAGCTGGACTGAAAAGGTCACTTTCACTTCAGTTGTTTAAGAGAGAGCTTTGCTACATAATTCTTAGCCCAAGGAAACAGCAGTTTGCAATCTGTATTAATAGCCTAGTTACACAAAGTCCCTAACTACTTCAAAGTTAAATCTGTAAGTGCTGGGTGTCCTTTCTTCTTGACAGCTTGTACTTGATCTTGCCCTCATTGACCATTAAATTCATCTCGCCGCTTCCATCTCAATACTCGCGAAAGTGAGTGACATTACACTGCGTTCTTCCGAATATGTTAATATCATGCACGAGTATACAAATATGAATATATGTGCATACATAAGCACTTACATCACCGTCTACAATTATAATTCCAAAGACCTATAAATCTCTAAAAAGGAGAATATATTGCCAACTAACAAATTCAAGTTAAAACGACACTACACTATATCTATTATCAAACTTTTCAAAAACGTGAACGATTTTAAACATTTCAAATTACAGGTCTCTATGTACATATTCGTAAATAT
This sequence comes from Blera fallax, assembly GCA_946965025.1. NCBI lineage: Eukaryota > Metazoa > Arthropoda > Insecta > Diptera > Syrphidae > Blera > Blera fallax. Next base: position 26,468,242 of record OX337245.1, read on the forward strand.
CTTTTATTCTCATTCCTTTTCATATACTACAACAAAAAAGACAATGCAGAACATAAAACAATGAAAAATGGCTAAAAGCTTCAACCATTACGTAGTTGTTTTCGCCCAAATATGGAACAATCCGTAATAATATATCTGTATGTACCTACGCGAGTATAACGATTTATATCAGTACACCCATTAATATCATTACCAATGCTAAGCACAAGTAGATCTGGCCCAAAATCTACCCTCGTTTATGTATTATGTTTCAGTAAGATATAATTTATGCGAAATAAGAAGCTCATAAATTAAATGTACGATTGCAAACTGATTGCTTTAATAACACCTGCAGAAGCCAAAGTTTATGCGGTAAACCACTGAAATAAAATCCGCAGCTCAGAAACTGAATGAAAACCCCGGCGTACTCGCCTTCGGCGTAAATTGTTTTGGCATGCAATCAAACACCACAACTTACTTACAGGCAATATCAACCATCTGTCTGTGCGCTGCAACAGTATCAACACCGGTTATGTTTTCATATAACTTACAACGATTTAACGTAATTTGAGAAATAATAATGTAAAATTGAAGATCCAACTGGAATGCGGAATATCCATGATGTAGTATACGAAATCGAAGCAGCCATAACGAAATACAACAGTACAGTCAATGATAATCCAGTTCATTTTAGGAGCCCATGCAACAAACCGTATCGCCGGAGTGGAAACAATATAGCAGACTACAACTAATAGCCATCGTAAAATATAAACGAGGATATCGAAATATCGACTGGGTTAAGACTCCCCCACCGAACCAAACCGAAGCGAAGCGAACCAACTAACCAAGCATTTCTGATGAGTTTCCATCTTCATAAAATGATCACGAACTCAAGCACGCGCCCGATCAATTGAGCGATATTGTGATATTACCTTTGGAAGCAACGAAGTAACACACGATTTCGTTCCCCCAGATATGGGATAGGGCCACTTTCAACGCAGTGCCCTAGAATACAACGAACTGGCATAGAGTATTAAGTATACTATACGGATATTTCGAGATTAAGTGCACTCTTGGAAGTGGCGAGTGGATTGGTTTTCTGGAAAATTATTTATAAGAACCCATTACGGTACACCTGGACTTGGGTAGATACTTTCCCATTTGATTTGGTGGTTGGGTTTCAGTGTATTTCACAAGAAAACCGTGCAATCAGTTGCAAGTAGTTCCATATAGATCGTGAAGTCATCACTATCTAATTCTATGTTTTCAATCGATAAAGTGGGTACACAAGAGAAGCAAATCGAAACTAGAATAATAAGAACAAAACAATTTGCAGGAATAAAAGCGATTTATATCATTGTACGAGTATAGGCAGTTGCATAGTAGTTCTTTTTCTAAATTAGGATCAAAGTCCTATAAACACGATTTATATAGCAACTATTAGCAAAATATATTGATAATGAAGTATTGGAAATTTTTTCTTTTTCATTTTTTGGGTGGCCCGGTCGCTTGTTAAAGGATTCTGAACTAAGGATGGTACTTTCAGTTGCTCTGCGTCAGAAAACAAAATATCCATGTAAAACCAACTTCGTGGAAAAGTTGAAGACTATAAGATTGGTCTGAAGGCTAAAAACGGCGATCCTAAGGATTGTTTCCACGAATTCCAGGACATAACTTGCAAGGAATGTTGTAAATAAGCCTGATGTTTCTAACGTAAAAGTAGGTAAGTAGTCAAATAGAGCGGCGGGGATGAAGAAAAGGAACCATTCCCATTCCATTTCATCTCCACCTATTCAGTCCTAACCAAAAGATGAAGAGCAATTCTCCTCAACAACCTGACTATCTGACGAACAAAAACACCAGAAGCATCGTTCGCTTTATAAAACGCTTCAGTTGGTTATGGTATCTAGACCTTCTTCAACTGATTTCGTGCTAGTCACAGTGGTATCACAATGGACCTCTTCCGATCTACGTATATCCGTGTCTAATCTAACCTCAACTAATGACCAACAGTATCTAATTGGGAAAAAAACCTTCTAGAAGTCGTATAGACCTAATAATCACAGTGCAAACAAAAGTGCTACGTTTGTCATAATATCGATATTATCCTTTTTTCAGCAAGTAATGGAAATAAGCAAAGTTTTAATTGGTATCCGAATGAAATAACTAAACATTTTGTTAAATATTGAAAGATTTCACAGGTATAAAAAAAAATTAAATGTAATAGTAAAAATTCAAATTATGAGCTGGTGCACTGTTTTGATGGAAGCGACATTTTTTCCATGCAAAATGGAGTCGTTTTTTTGTCAAATCCTTGTTGAAATGTTCCAATAAGGTGGAAGAAAATTCGCCAGTTAGTCTTCTTCCCTTTTCGAGGTAATCGATGTGGAAAGCGCGGAATACAGCACCCATCGTGCTCAAAGCTTTCTCATTTGCAAATGTTGCTGTGAGACATTGCGCAAACGTTAATTTGAGATGTCTACTATCTTAACTATTTATGCACTTTCCCTCTGTGGGAGGTCAATGCAATACCATGGATTTTTTCAATAATTTTTGGTGTGGTGACCTCATTTGGATGATCTGGACGTTGTTCCTTAAAATCACTTGATGAAAATGTGCATAATCGGCAAATGTGATTACCTTAGCAATTTTATATTTGTTGCTTCATTCATATTGGCAAACTTGTTGCACATGCCATCCATAAAATATTTTATCAATATATTTATGAATACAATAACACGTGCGTGAATGCAGTGAATCCTTCAACACAATACACACATGCTAAATTGATACATTGTATATTGACTGTCATGCAAAGATAATGCATGAGACATGCCTAATTGGCCCCTGTCAGCGTGGTTTCAGGGCGGGCTATACAGCTACTCTGTCAAATTTAGAAACGCCCTCACCAAAACCTTTGATGTCAAAAAAGGGCTTAGACAAGGTGATGCGAAACAATTGTGCGAAACTCACAAGCCATCATCGGAGGCACAATCTTCCAAAATCCTGAGCAAGTACTAACATACGTCGACGACATTTGCTAAGCGTAGGACTATCTATTTCGTACTGTGAATTCTTAACGTTATGTACATATGTATGTACATATGTATGTACTTCTTCAAAAGAAGCAAAGAAAAGACCCACCTTTACCAGATGTTTGAATATTGTGGAGTACAATAACTTGCGGGCTATTCCGCCACGTAAAGGAATGAAATCTAAAAGTCTGCTAAATTCATCTTCTTGCAGTGCATTTCTACACAAATCTTTTGCTTCACTTGGTTCTATCCGTTCCGTTCGCGAATAGATAAACCTAGTGGTCATAAATTTCTCGCGCCATAAAAGATCTTGTAAAGTGTTATTCCTTCAAACATGAAGCGGAGATCTCATAACGCACCTTTTAACCCGAGACTGCTCATTTTATCCTAATGTCAATAAAACGGGTAAAGCTCCGTCGCAGCTCCGCAGATTTTGCTCGCAAAATCAAGAGATTGCCCGCCCAATGCTGCAACCACAAACTTCCCCGAAGGTAAAATCTTAAGCTTATCTGCGAGAAGCAAAAAAATTCGTCTATCCCCCATAGATCGTAAACTTATCTGCAAGAAGCATTCCCTGGTAACACCAAGCAAGTAACGAAAACTTAATCGGTTACACGGTTCTTTTAGTATTAGCCTTGGACGATTGGCTTATGCTTTGAGTAAGATTCAGGTAATTTGAGTAAAATTGCAAATTTATTTGTATTCAAACTTAACGGCGGAGCAATATCTTCTACAATTACTCGTATACTCAAATCTAATTTAATTCAATTGGTTATAAAAAATATTAGTTTTTACTCCTATGCATTATAGTTAACTTTATTTGCCAAGCTCACTTGTAAAATTTTTCTTAAGTACCGTGGATATAATTTTAGGCTGTCTTGGCCTATATCTGCAAAAACGTATTTAGCTTGACCTAAGTTATACTCTAATAAGATATTAAACAGCATTTGCACATACATATGTACATACGAGCATACGTACATACTAGTGCATGTAGTCGGTTCAGCAGTTAGCGACCAAAGCAAATCCGAAAATAAGAAACAAAAATCGCACATCACACATCTACGAGTTCAACATCACCTGTGGCTGGTGGGCATCCACTCGAGATGCCTATGTAGCAAAGAAATAAAATTCTCGAACAAGATAAGTGGATTTATCGTTAAGGAAAACTGATACTCGCGAACATGATAAATAAATTTCACACGTAGAACTCCTAGTCTGCAATCTACATCAGGCATACATAGCTCCTCTCCAGCTTCAGCTTAACTTGCATACCGCTAGCATACCATAACGAAAAAATGGCTCACACTCACTCAGGGTAAAACCCGGATGGTTTATTAGCATGTTACCAGCAAAAACATAATTTCGTTATTAAAAGTATCCAAGAGACCGACAACGCTATAAGAATTTTTAGGTCAAGCCAGGGTTCAATGCGAAAATGTGCCCGTGGTGGGCAGAGGGAACTGATGAAGGTGTAAGAGATAGATCCGTGCTCTGGATGCACATTGTGTGTTGGCGCACAGAGGTTGATACATTGAAATCGATATCGTGTTCAATTTATAAACGATTCGATTTCACCAGCAAGCGACGAAATTAATTTCTTTCGAGTCGATCTGTTCGCGAAGTGACAACGTCGTTTTTTTTGTGTTTTTATCTAGGCACAGGTCGAGTTACGCAATTCAGCCTCGCAATTGGAGGTGTTGCATGTTAGTGCGCCACGCCAAGCGGAGCAAATTATGACACCAATTCAAATCGAATGTTCGATCTTGCAAGCAGTTGGGGGCTTGCGTGTTTGCAGTAGCAATGGGTAAGCTCTAGGGGTTGATAATGCACAAAAATTCATTATTTGAAGTTGGACCTGCTGAAAAATTTGTACCTGAATTACTTTGCATTCGTGGGTTATATTTAACCTTTTATCTGAGTATAAAATGTTGTTGATCGGGTCCTACCATACATATGTACATATTGATCGATCGATATTTTGATTTATGATACTTGTGCTTTAAATGCATTTCACCGCAGTAGCTCCTAAAAGAATTCGGACGAAATGTACACAAATGTCGCTTGTCAATTCGATATGAATTACTTGGCGGATTAATGCATAATATCAATTCGATATGAATTATGATGTATTATAAACTTAACACACCGTATTTCATTTGATGGCGGGTGGCCAGCTTCTATCTCTTAAGTATGTTAGTTAGATCATGAAATTATTGCGCCAATAATGATTAATGGATTTGATTAGTTTTATTTTCTCATACCTGCGTAGATATAAGCGTTTATTTTGATTGCTCTGTTTACAAGGTATGTAAATAAACTCTACTGAGTAACATAAAAAATAGAAAAATATTTTTTTCTAGGTATGTACTAGGAAACGGCTGCAGGAAATAACCTCCCAATGAAATAACTCCCCAAAATTGGGGAATAATTTCACTGTGAGGATGAAATAAGTCCCCAATTAGGTATGATGAGACCATATGTTTTTTTTTTATTTTGCCAATCACAACAATTGAGACCTAACTACATATGTATGTATGTATGTATATGCCGCGTAGCTGCGCCCAGAGCACCTGCATGTGAGGCCGAAGGCCATCCGGTGTGTGAGTCGAGGAAATGTCCATAGTTTTTTTTTTTAGCGAGTTCACCCATCCACCATTTTCAGGCTTTCGCCCGCTTGTCACTTCAATATGGCCTTGTGTCGATTTGTGAGGGCGTCATAGCATCATATTTTCAAATATAGTCTTATGTCACATGGCCTCATGTCACAGCACCAAAAATATCATCTATAGGCTCCATTTCCTCAAAGATGTCTTGGTTCCGAAAAGTCATCCTATTTAAAAATACCATGTGGGTAATTTGCCCTTCTCCAGCATTTCGCTGGCCATCAAAATTTATTTCATAGTTGAATTTGGGGAATTATATCTTCATGTCTATAACTATAAGCTTCAGCGAAAAATTTCACTACGGCAGTCAGTAAAAAAGCGAAAGTCAATATTGTACACAGAAGCATACTTTTGCCTTAGCTTTCCACGCACAGGTCTGATTTTCTTCAGTCACTTCTTCAGTAGTTTCAAAAACAAATTTAAATGTGAAAAATGAGGGCCGTTTAACCGAAGCTGGCTTACTGAATCTAAACTTGTCTAGCCATGCGTAAAGTACCTTACAAACTGTTTTTTTTTTTTTGGAGGACAGTAATGCGAAAAAAAAGATGGCCTCAAGGCATGACTGAGCATTGAGTGTATTAGTTCCCTTAAATACACTCCCAATTTAACTTGAAGTGAATAGAGTAGTTCAACTGACATCTTTATTTGAATTGAATTCAACCATCGGACTTAAGAAGTCCAAGAGATTAAGTGGTAAGAAGTGCGTAAGGCCTCTGAAATCACATCCAAGAGACCTTTTAAGGAAAGGCAAAGAAGACTAACATAGTATACACATAGGTCGCATTTTGATGACACGTGCATTCCATTAAAAAGCTCATTTCAAGTAGAAGAAGAAGTTGAACAATTAATTGCAAGTATTCAGCAAGCAGCATGGATATGTATAGGTGTGCTTGCTAAAAAAAGAAAATTGAAGGCATTAACCACCCATATGAAGTTAAGGAACTTATAAGGAAAAAGAAAAGCACGAAAGACTTGACAAAGAAATCGAACTTCTGAGAATTAAAAGATTCTACATGCATTATGTAATGAACTCAAGGAGTTACTGCAAAAACTTAAATAATGAATCATTGGGAAGATGCCTAATACAGGCTACCCGCTAAGAAAAGTCTGTTCAGCCATATTTCTAGACGTAAGACATCAAATCATACATCGCAGAACGACACTTTCGAGTACGATATGGCGAGAAATAGTCTGATTTAAGAAAAGTAATAGCAGGAGTGCCATAAGGAATTGTCCTGGGACCAATCTTGTACCTTTTTTATGCAAGAGACTTACCCGAACACGAAGAACCTAGTTTGGTGACTTTTGCCGAAGACACCGCAATCATGACGGTTGGTGACTATACTGATGTAGCAGCAAATGAATTATAGAATTCCATTAAATCTGAAAGAGACTAGACAAAAGAATGGAGAATAAAACTACATACATGAAACTAAATTTGTTCAAATTAACTTCGCTGACAAAAGAATAAATACGATACGAGTTAATATTGAAAGTAAGTTCCGTATGCATATCTTGGCACATACATTGGTTAATGGCTTTATAAGCTTTATAAATGTCAATGTAATTGCCCAAAAATATACAATTACAAATTACTTAGGAGGCACTACAGTTCGGGGTGAACCTCGGCCTCAAACAAGTTAGCCCGGTCCTTAGCTAACTGACTCCAGTTGCGCACCCCAAGTTGGTTGAGGTCCCCTCCTATTTCGGCGAAGACTACGTCTACTGCGTTTCCCTCCGCGTTAGATTGGTAGACTGCGGGCCGGAGCGGGCCGGTACTGACCATCCCAAGCAACTGATGCGCAGTTTTTTGACTAGGTCGATGTCGCTGTACAAAAAATAAAAATACAAATACTTGGCGCAACAGACCGTATGTGGTGGTCCAAGGCCTAGCTTCTCGCGACCATTCGTGTTGTGGGTGTTATATTTTTCACACAAATGGGCCCTACTGTTTTGATCCATATCCGAAAGGCAAATTGAGAAGCTTTCTCTTGGCAGTTATTACTCTCGGACGTTTGTCAAACATTCGCAAGAGGTGGGACCGTGAAAAACTTTTTGATGTTTCTGGGATTCGAACGTCGAACCTCCCGCTTATCGATCCAACGCACTAACCACTTGGAAATTTCGTCGTTGAATCTTCTCCTCCAAGGCCCGTCAACGCAAATGGGACCGAATATCTTACGAAGAATTTTTCTCTCGAAACGACCGAGGATATATGTATATCTTCATCCGCTTTCGACAGAGTCCATGCTTCAGAGCCATAAAGCAGAACTGGAATGACCAAGGTCTTGTACAGAGTCTCCTTAATTGTTCGAGATAGGACCTTACTATTCAATTGCCTTCTCAGCCCACGCGATTAGCAAGAGTTATTCTTCGTCTGATGAGGTGTTATTTTCAGAGCTAATAGCAGAGCCAAGGTAGACAAAGTCCCTTACTACCTTGAAGTTATAGCTTTTGACTGTGACGTTCTGTCCAGTTTGTCGATGTTGTGTGTTTCTTCTTGTTGACAGCATATATGTACATTGGTTTTGCACAGACTTTTGGAAGATATGGCCTCCGGTGTTGGCTTGTGTGTTTCGCGAAATTTAATCTCTAACTAAGAATACATAATTAAATATAAAAAAGGAACTCGTGTGTACAAACGAGTAGAGTCAACTGCATGCAAAACAGTTGCGCAATTTTGACTCAATGTGTGCAAATTGTCTAGTTCTTGCTCAAAAGTTAAAAGTTGAGTATACTTTGTAATCTTTAACTTTCAAAAGGGCTTCGGAGTTCACGATTATTATTGTTAAAACACCCGATAATTTCATTGGAAGTAGACATTTTAAGAGCGCACATTTACCACAAGCATCGAATGAATTAACTTAGCAACCAGTTTCCCCACAATTGTCAGCGCAATCCTCTCAAATGCATAAACATGGAGATCGTGCTATCCACGGTTTCATTCATTGTAACCAACTCATTTATAACGTCTTACATGACATGTAAGACGACCTCACCCGCCCTACTCATGTGTTGCAACTGGTGCGCCCCATCTCTGCTTTGCTGCCGTTCTCTGAATTTTCTCAGTGACGTGAACCATAGCCGATAATTTATTCGGCATGGTGATGTGCTTCTGCTGTTCCTTGCTGTAGTAGCAAAAGTTGATCGAAATAAATTGAGGGAGGTGGAAAGGATTGTAATTCGATCACAAATTGGCAGATTCGTAGCTCACAAAATGCTACATAGTTCGGACTTGTGTACAATGGAGGTTATGCAAGAAATAAAACGACAAGATGAGTGCATATGTACATACTCGTATACTCGAAGAAAAATGAAAGTTGATGCAAGATCGATTACATTTTTGTTTTCGTTTTTCATTAAATTCAATCATAAATTATTATTAATTTACGCTCGTAGATATCACTACAGGTTTGCTATATGAAGAAGTGATTTAGCGTTCCTACTAAGACCATATCTACAGAGTACTGCTGACCGCTTCATATAAAAAAAAGGATCCCTAAGTTCGCAATAAGCAAAGTGTACCAAAATTTGAGTTTCTTTCTGTTCACGGAGCACCCACGTATGAAAGACCCTGTCCCAGACATTTATGCTCCACCACGAGCAGTGCCTTCCTTATGATAACTGCAGTAATATCTATGTACATACGTATGTACTTGTCTCTTGCTATTTTTTTCACAATTATCTGCATAAGTAACTGTGTGAAAGCCGAATGTCTAAGTTTATCTAAAAGTGAGTCTGCCTGCGGACTGTGGACAACCCCTGCTAACCGTACCTCTAGTTTTTAAACACCTATTCCCCTTTTAATCCAACACATACTAATATAATTCCTTAAGTATCTCAAAAGCGAATTTCAGATGACTCCTCTTTCGCAACGCCTGCAACTTGATTGAATGCCATATTTGTGGACATGTAAGCATGTTGTCTACTAATAAGAAAATTAATTTTCTGCGCATGATACACCATACCACTTTTAATCGGTTTGAGGGCATCGTTTACCGTAGATCAGTTGTTATCCTTTTATAGGTAGAAACTTTCGCTTAGTCTGGGTGCAATAATTTCTACGCTTCAATGTATTAGGGCTGCTGAGATTGTACCATCCTGTCCTGCAATTTTCAAAGGAATAAAATCAGGCTTTCCATCGCTTCAAAACGGTAGTCTCCTTTCAGCCCCTGTTCTGTCTATCCTGCTTACCATGCAGTCCAAGATTGATTTAATGGAGGTTTACACCATCTCCCGTTTTCTGTCACTGATTTCAAAAATTGGTTGTCTAAACATTAAAATTTAAGATTACTTCCCATACTCGAGACGAAGGCCTTCCCGCCTCTTAGGTCCCTCCCTCTTTTTCGCCTTTCAACATTCTCATATTTCAGGTCAAACTCCCCTCATGGTTCTTATATTTGAAGTGATTCCTGATATTTCGGACACACTTTCCGTTCTCCAGCCTCTCATAATTTACGTTTAATATTGCCTTCCCAACGGCTTCACGAAACTGGCCATTATGTAATAATCCATTAATGTAATAATCTCTTCTGACTCGCATTACGGAAAACAGTTTGTCTAGGAGCCAACAGCTTTCAAATGAGTTCAAATGAGCTGCTTCTAACTCTGTGATATCTTTTTCTGTCCTGACAGCATTGGTTGCCTCACTCCTAGTTTAAGGCTTCACTTCTTTTCTGTCTGCGTTTTTTTCTCAGCCGAACTACGGGTCTACTTTCACACTCCTTCCTAGGTCCGTAGTAGAGAAAATCAGAGTTTTTGACCTACAACTTTATTGCCTAGGTTTTCTATCAAAGTTCGCGCCCTTCGTGTTCCATTCTCAGTATTTGACGGGACTTGTACCAGTAGGTTTAATCTTCACAAATCCAACTTTTTCTGGACTCAATATAGCGGCAATCCTCTCAGTAAACTCAATGAACAATTGATTCTCTCTACTTTTCGAGATAGAGTTCTTGTCATAATCCGTAATTGTTGTGATTGTACCTACCCGACCATTTCAAAAGTGTACGCAGATCCTTCATTGTGTTTATTATTATAACTCATTTATTTCAATATACAACTACACTGTCACTAGAGATTGAGGTGGCCCTGAGAGGTCACAATTTCCACTACCGCATGGAGTCCACACCCTTGAAGTGTGTTAGCACTAAGTTTTCAAAAGTCGCCTGCTAGCATCATCAGCTATATTTTTTTATCTGATTAATTTCTTCTCTAAAATACAAAATTGCTCGCATTTGTATATGTATCTAACTACTTACATATCTTTAAATACATACGCTAGCTATGTACATTATAAATTAAAGAAAAAAAAAATTAGTTATCTATTTACTCGAATGTAGTCTTGGTCATGACTTATTACTCATAAGATAGGTATATTTCACGTAGATAAGTATGTCAAGGACCAAATGACTACGAAGCTGTCTTTTCATCGGCATACCGACATATTCAATTCAATTTGAGCCTCATCTACAACACCAGGATTATCTTATCTACCAACATAATTTTCTCGGGCAGACAGTGCATAAATCTTCTTTCAATACACCCAGCAGTGGAGAAGGCCAAAATATGGATTTCATTTGCGCAATTGCACCAGCTGATGTTGAGAGGAGTGTTCACTATTTCGATCGACGGAATTTCTTTAAATTCACAAGTTTTGAATTGAATTTGAGATAAGGATTGGCAGTTTTAATTAAAACGAGAACTGAACTCTGCCGGAGGAGTGCAACTCCTCGGCAAGGTGGTCGTTCATGCCATTGATTTAATGTTGATATGAATTGGTTAAGATACTTTTTAAATTTATCAGAGCGCTGGCGCTGGCTTAATTTTTGTAGTACGTATTTTAAAATATATGTGTAGGCCGATATGTAGTACCAAACAAAGCGAAACATAACCTCAAATGGACAAAGATATAAGTATGTTATGCATATGTATAAATAATGGCTCAATGAGGCTTTTTGTTGTATATCTAAGTTAAAAGGACTTCCGTAACTAATCGTTTAAAGTGGCAAATAAAACGTGAAATATGGTGCAAACTTCCCGCCAATAGCTTGCCCCAATAGCCTTGAAGATAGTCTAACTAGGTATACTGCTTGATGGACAAATGAAAAGAACCGAAAACAGATTTCACCGAATGACGGCTGTATCGCATCGCACAGCGGCATGCGCACCGTCAGCAAATCATTAGGGCTTGTTTGAGTGCGCTTGCAAAGGCGAGAGTAATTTATCACTTGTGGTCAAACTGGTCCTTTTCGTGGGGGGCTATTTGGTTGCGTCCACCCAAGGAGGCCGCAGCACGGCAGCAACAAGACACCTCCGATTTCAGTACCACGTCGTTTTAAAAATGAGGTTCAGCGGGATTATCGCACACAAAATGTATATCGAGTGCATGTTAAAATCATGCACCTCTAGCTATAGACTTTGGCTGGCAGTCTCTTACGAATTTGCCTTCATCGATATGAGCAAGTCAATGGAATCAGTAATTTGCGGTGGTATTTTGGTGCGGGCAGTTGCATTTTAGACCTAATGAGTAGCCAAATTGACAAGTATATTGCATTTTTAGCTTTTGTATTGTGGGAAATGTCTAGCATGCGAGATTCGGTAGCAGCAAAGCCGGTCAGCTCAGTGTCGTGATTTGATAAAGTCAAGTCCAATTGTGGGTGGGCATGAATGACAGTATGCAAATTGGTTACATTACAGTGCAAACTTTTTTTTTCAAAACAAGTAAGTTATACGAGTATTACCAACAGTGTAGCATGTACCCTCTAGGCAATTCTTTAAATTTTTCACACCATACAGCTCATTTGTAACTTTAGCTATTCATAGGTGGAGTGTATGTTCAATTGTCAATACGATTGTTTGGATTTTCCTTTTTAACTCTTGATAGCCTTAACGCACACACAAAGGTAAAGAGTGCGATTTAAGATTGAACATAAGTGAATAATGATTATTTAAGTGGCTGGAATGATTGGGTGGGAGCCGTGGCTCTAGTGGTTAGTGCGTTGGATCGCTGAGCGGGAGGTACGACGTTCGAATCCCAGAAACACATATTTTTTTTACGGTCTCACCTCTCGCGAATGTCTGACAAACGTCCGAGAGTAATACCTGTCAAGAGAAAACTTCTCAGTTTGCATTTCGGATATGGCTTTAAACTATAGGTCCCTTTCATTTGTGTAAAAAATATAACACGCACAACACGAACGGTCGCGAGAAGCTAGGCCGTGGATCATATACGTCTGTTGCGCCAAGTATTTGTATTTTTTGGACTGATTTTTCTTTTAATTATGACTGTATGTACATATATGTATGACTTCTGTAATTAGGTGAAAAATTTCCTTGTCCAAGTATTGAGGCTCACAAATTAAATAGATATTCATCAAGGTTGGGGAGATCCCTTTTCAACACCGCACGCCACAATACGCCCGATGCTTCTTCATCGCTCGGCTACAGAAGTAGTTCTAAGGAGCGTTTATCCATTCTACATGTCTTTGGCATCTTCTTTATGGTAAAATTTTTTACTTCACAATTTGCTATAAAAGGTTAGGTTAGCTTACGTTGAAGTGGGTGCCAGCTTCGCCAACACACTTAGATCAATGCGTGATACCACATAATAGTAACAAAAATTTCTTACCTACTCGTTTAACCTTCTGATGAACCGTAACCGGTAAGGCTTCTACTATATCTATTTATCAGATCGCGTAGATAATTGTAGTAGAAACTTCCCAAATGAAGCTTCCTTCCACAAAGCCGTTCAAAAATACGCCAGGCAAGCTTATACCTTTATACAAAGGCAAATACAGACAAAATACAGAGACAAATCAAATTCTTTGCAAATAAGACAAAGTTCGTCAAAACATTTCTTAGCTGAAACAAAAAAAAATATTCATGCTTTTGAATACATACATATGTATGTATACGTATGTACATACACGTATTTACATGGAACATTCATTTTTGTTGCTGGTTACTTAATTTTTTTTATTTCTTAATAACATACTTATGTATATGTATGTATTTTTATAATGCCGGCTTCTCTTATTGTAAAAAAAAAATTTGCTTTCTTTCACGAATTTAATTTACTTAATTGTTCCTCCATCATGAAATTTTAAAATACAAAAACAGGTAACACAAACCAATGATGCCAAGTGGCTGAAACCGTGACTGTGGTGTGGTAGCATTCCCTTCTGCAGCGAATTAGAAGTAGAGATATGGTGCAAAACTGCATAGAGCAAATGCGTTCATTGAATTACTTCGATGCATCCAGAGTTCTGATTTGACCATTAAATGTTCTTTTACTGTTCTTTTATGACGGCACCACAATGAATCGATTGCATGATAGCGAATTGACATAATGTGTAAAAACAAAGCGTACATGTGTAGATATGGAGTAACACGCAATGTTAGGCGTTTGGTAGGTTTTGATCATATACATACATACTATATCGTAAAGTTCTCAACAACGCCCAAACACAGCTAATCTGTGTAGTGCCGCATGTTTAATAACTCTTACCCCGCCTATTTTGGAATTTGAATCGTTTTTTTTTTTTGTGGCCAAATATTTTTCTTTCGGTAGCAAAATCGAAATGACGCAATTCTTCAGGTTCGTCCACCTAAGTCTTTCCTTTAGGAGAAAGAGTAAAAAAAATAATATTTCCCTTCACGAATCATGTTCCTCTATGTTCCCGAGGAAAGTGATCTTGAAGTGATTACTATGCTTAGTGGTGTCGATTTGTTCGTAAGTACTTAAAAAAAAAAAATGGGGAGATTCTTAATTACACCTTCCGGATAAGCCTTTAAACTGATGGTTCGTTTGTTCGAAAAATGTAATACGCAGAAAGTCGTTAGCTTAAGTATATAGTTTGATCAATGCATTCCCTTATCGTTATACATATGTGGTCCACGGCCGAGCTTCTCGCAACCATTCGTGTTGTGGGTGTTATATTTTTACACGCAAATGGAAGGGACCTACATATTGAAGCCATATTCGAAAGGCAAATTCAGAAGCTTTCTGGGGACCATGAAAACACTTTTTGGTCTTTTTTTGGGATTCGAACATCGAACCCCCCGTTCAACGATCCAACGCACTAACCACTTTAGCCACGGTGCCCATAAGTACGTACATATACAGCGCATAATAATCGATCAAACTCAATTTTGTGGTCAGAAACACGTAAAAAAGTTTACGGAACACCACTGTTTCGAGGAATACTGGGTAGTTACCTCTGCACTTAGTAAAGAAAGCAGTATTGTGTGAGGCTAACTGTACAGATCTTAATGAGCAGAATTGGTATTACATAAATTTAACTTTGAAGCAGCATATCATAATAAAACTCACTACCGATGAACTAACAAAATTACACAGAAAATAAAGTCCGCAATTTTATTAAGTGTTTACTGTCGACCAAAATGAATGCCTTCCGGGCGGTCTGAAAACGCCAGCAACTCATATTAATCTTGCCTGCCACGAATCCATTTGCGGCATACCGCTCTATACTCGTCCCTTAATCCAGAATGGACTCGGTCAATATTTCATTGCGATTGTCCATACTCCGTTCTACTAGATACATTTGACCGTACTAACAAAGTCATGGCGGCGACGTTCGTCTGTGTTACGGCAACAGCAAAAATCCGCAACGGAATGAAATATTGTTAACACGTTTCCAAGGAAATTAATTTTCCTGCTGTGAGCATTATGGATATTACACCTTTATAGATTGTTCTATTCGGTATAGCGGTGAGAGACAGAATTCTAGCAGGCTTCTACCGACACACGTCGGTACGCATGAGACTCTTTGTGGTACCTAAACGGATGCAGATACAGTTGCCAGTGATAGTCGTTCGAAGCTGGCGCACGGCCCGGTCATTGTGTAGGCATTGTTATTTAGTATCAATAAAATTGTAATCGATATGACTTGAATTCAGTTTGGTGCAATACCGTATCACATAATAAATCTTTCCGACATTCAAATGCAGCAGCTGTAGTAGTGCGAGGAGAACACGCTTGAATAGACTAAGTGTACAACTCACCGAAACGAGTCGATCACTGATTGTAATTCAAGATTGGCTCAATGAATCATGAACCACATGCACATGGTATAACAAATGAAACGTTTTTGCATTTGTGTGGAATCGATGTGTTGTATGTGTAGTCGTAAAGATATTGAAGATATCGTACAAAATCTCTGCAAAATGCGGTTTGTTTCAATTGATCTGATGTGAAATTAATTGATACTCTTGAATATGTAATGCACACAGGGAATCAAATGAAATTTCACACCATTGTACCCGTATATTTCCAGCCTGTTGCGCAACGACTTTGAAAGGCATGTGCCGTGCGTCGTCGGATTTTGCTAACTTGTTTACTTGACTTGTATTGAGCATCATTTAATGACATTGATGTAAGTATTACAAGATATGCTCGCATTTTTTTAACTCAAAATACATACTACAAGTATGTACATATGTACATATGTATGTGCATATGTACATACTTCGTCTATTATTTCAAGCAGATATTTTTGCGGTTTGAGTAGAAATGGGGATGCAGTGAAAATATATGGAGGAAAAGCTGTATTCAGCGTGCTAAGGCTTGTTTATTACTCTATCCCGCTTTTATGATCAACACCTCGACTAGACTTTATTTGGGATTTTGCATAAAATGCCAATGGAGGAGTAATGCGATTACACCGATATATCGTTTGTACATATATACATATATGCCATATACTCGAGTTTCTTGTTATTTTTTCTTTAATATTTTCTTGTAAATGTGTACTTTGAAGAACTAAATAACCGGCTATATTTTTTTTTCTATATTATCTAAGTTGCCATTTTAAATTTGTCCTTCCAGTCAGATTTACTAAAAAAAATCAGTCAAAAAGATAAAATTCAGTCAAAAAAACCAATCAAAGAATTGTAAACACAAATCCAGCCAAATAAAAATAACATAGAATATAATTTATTTTTATTTCACATTTGTACATATGTACATTCATACATATGCATGAACATACATTAAAGAAAATTTATTTTAGGAAATAAAAATCGTTTAAAAATATTTAAAAAAAAAATGTGGTCTGGGTGCGACCCGCAAGGTCCACACGGCTAACTTCCCAGTGGGAAGAAATTAAAAAGCAATATTAATTTTTTTTTTTTATTTTCGTCGCTAAACAATTATTCATGTACCAATGTTGTTATTTCATTTTTATAAGTCTTCCGTTTATGTCAATTATTTGAAATATTATTTTCACATGATCAAGATCTTTGCGCATACGAAAAGGCTTAATAAAGCTCAATCCCAAACACTAATGGCCTACACATAAACACTTGCTTCTACAATTACTACGATGTTTGATGAACAATGAAATTTTCTTCTTCACGTTATCAAGAAACCATCAACTTGGAGATATCTCATCAATACCACTCATCAACTAAGAATGCTGAATTAACATTTCCTTACTTACAAGTAACTAAACAACAATATTGATAACAGACTACGCAGCTGACAGCACAATACAATTTACTTTCTTCATGAATTGTTCAAGACTGACATCACAAAACTACTGCTTTTCACCATGAACCGTTCAAAAATCATCAGTAGGAGATTATTAACCATATCCTCAAGAATTTTATCATCTTCAACAAACATTTCCATATTGGCTTGTCACAAAAAAATACACAACATATGCAATTAAATCGGATTTAAAATGGAAGAAATCGACTTTACATAAGACTTATCAAAATATGAAATTACAATATTTTTTCATAAATACTATGTATTTATATGTACTTATAGAAATGAAAAAAAACATTGTTTCATCGAAAATAACTTTTACGGTTAATAACTTCTACATACAACCATGTTCCAAGTCATACTTTATTTTTTTAAATGTTAAATGTACATTATACTATTACCTCCAAATGTTTTCTCAAACATAATATTCTTGTATTAATTGCATATTAATAAAGCAACCTTGAATTGCAAAAAGATTGTTGATTTTTTTATATCGAAGAATATATTCACATCCCATTTTTTATTATTATTATTGTTATCAACGCCATTTTTTTTATTATAACTAATTGTTACGATTTGGCTAGTTCGAAATCTCATTATTCTCCTGGCCTGATAATATAAATTTAAAATTCTACACATTCATCTAGTTTTTGTTCATAAGTATTTTTTTTTAATAATATTTTTTTTAAAATAATTGCTACGACATTCATGAAAATTTTGCTAAAACATACAATAATAATATTAAAAAAAAAATCACTACGAAGGTATTTAGAATCTGCACGAATGAATAGTACAAATCATCAATTTCAAAATTCAGCTAGTTTGCCTTTTTTGTCTTTATTTTAGTTATTTAATTACTTACAAAAAACTACTGGACCGATTTTTCTGGAAACTTAATCAGTTCGTAGTTACGTAATTACGCGTCATATGAATCCGGTCCCATGTCCATATCATCTTTGGTTGCCGAGATAATCGACACGAAAGATAATTCCGAACGCACATACGCACATACGTACATACACACACACACAGACATCTCTGTAAAAACGTTTGATTTGGATTCTGGTGACCTTAAAACGTGGAGATATGTCAAAATTCGCGATTCACGAAATCGGCCCCATTACAACAACTTCCCATTGGGAAGTTAAAAACTATAAAAAAAATATTAATTCACTCTAAAACGACCCCTAGGCGATCAATATTATTGTGGTATTGCTCATATTGCGCAAATGTATTACATATGCGCCGGCCATTTCATAACGTCAATATGTTTGCTTAGAAAAAAGGACTTCACCACTTTAGAAGTGTGTTTGGGGTCGTTGTCCTGCTGGAATGTCCAGCGCAACGGCATCTGCTCTTCGGCGAGAGGCAACATAACGTTCTCCAATATATTGATGTACTCTACGGCATTCATAATATTCTATATCCAGAATATTAGACCAACGCCGTACCAGGAGAAACAACCCCAAACCATCACACTTCCGCCTCCATGCTTGACGGTTTTTATAGTGTACCGCGGTGAATATTCTTTGCCCTGTGTTCTTCTAACATACGTTTTGCCAATATCTGCGCCAAATAAATTGATCTTGGATTCATCAGACCATGAAATATTTCGCCACTTTTCTTTTGGCCAATTCAGATGTTCCTGCGCAAATTTCTTCCTTTTTTGCACGTTGCGCTTGCTCAATAATGGGCATTTTCGTGGAACTCTGGAAGGTAATTTGTGTTCAATTAATCTCCTTCGTATGGTCGAAGCACTTAAATCCAATCCCAGATCTTTCTTTATTTCCTTAGAAGTGGCAAACGGCGCTTTCACCAGCCTAACTATTTGGCGATCGGTTTGTTGGGTCGTTTTTCGCGGTCTGCCTCTCGTTTCTTTGGTTTGGTGCAATTTTAAGGCATTTGTGACCATGTTCTGTGAACAGCCAATGGTTTCCGTAATATACTTGTATGTTTTTCCTTCCTGTCGCAAGGATTTTATCAAATTTCTAATTTCCTCGGAGTAATGTGCCTTTTTAGTCCGTTTGGGTTTTTATACTTACAAATTTAATAAATTCGAATAAACAAATCATAAAAACTTAATTTTAGGTGAAATACTTACGACTTTTACCAATCTTTAAGAATTAATTCCACTTTACAATAACGCACCTATCATTTTGCACACTCAAATTTCGTGTCCGCACACAAGAATGAGCAAGGAAAAAGAAAAAATGATGACAACACTCATTGGAAACGATACCTCGCAATGCAAAATTAACAGTTAAATACTTCATTACAGTTTTCGAAAGAATTTTGCAGCTTACGTCTGCGAAAAATTATATTTAATTGAAAGACAAACTTTACACCTATTACTTTTGCACACCACTGTTTGTATCAATGCGACTGTCAACGCGTTTTACGTTTTTACATCGTTTTACGTTGACGATTCCACGACGTACCCACTCTGTGACAAATTCTGAGGTCAGAGAGTCTGCGCGTTGACCGTGTAATAGTAATTATGTACTTATTTGGCACAACGCAAGAGTTGCGTATACAGTTACAAAAGTGAGTATATACCATAAGGCAAAGCCTTAAATTAACAAGAAAAACAAATTACTTAGAATTTAGAAAACATGTTGCATACATATGTATGTATATTGTATTTAGGAATGTATGTATGTATGTATATCTTTTTTTTTTAGCAATTTTTATATTCCTTTCACGAAACAAACAATAAACTCCAAGTAACGAAAATTAGCAGATATTCAAAATAAAGTAAAATCCAGTTTAAATTTTGATCACAAAAGTAAGTACATACTCAAAATGAATGCGTTAAATGTTCTTCTATTGAAATATGCCAATTTGAAAAATCTAATATTTACTATTTAGCCACAACGCCTCTATTTTCCAAAGTTTCAGCGCTGTACGCAGACTTTTGTGGATAACTGTATGTAGGTATACACAACAAAAAAAAAAAGAATTTTCCAATAAATATTTGAAATTAATATACATATAGTTGGGTACACTTTGCCTAAATTGCCGGGCTTATTCTTGATACCATTGAAGCAACAAGGAAGGTATTAACCTCTTGTTTTTGGATTTACGCACCAGATGATCCCATGCTCGAGGGCACTTAAATCCGGGGATTCAGATAATGTTTTGAGCTTTCTGCGCACATTGTACAGTAGCCATTTTCATACGACAAGCGAATGATGCCTGGGGTCATTATCTTGCTGGAAAATGAATGACAACTCAAAAACAAATTTTTGCGCACTCTGGTGGAAATTTTATTTGCGAATGTTGAGACAAACAAAGTTGTCCACTGTGTTCTCAATAAAAACCCAATTGACGACGCTGCCATGCGCCCGAAAGCCATATGTGTGGTCCATCTGAACCGTAGATGTAAAATTTGCTTTCATCCGAGAATATAACGCTATTCTAGAAAGCCATTGGACAACTCAAGCCGGCGATATATCCAGCTTTGTGTAAGACACGGCGCATGGTTTTAGCATTGTTTACCCGTCTCCTCTCGCATCGGCGTTTGCTTACTTATTTTTACTAACCTTTCTAATTTTCAATGAAGTTCAACTGAAAAACACGAGAGATAAACTTGTTACAAATCGATGCGACGCACTAGGAGTAAATGCATGCAAAAACCGGACAAAATTATTTTTCTGTTTTAATGGTCCGATTTTTATCTGAAACTATAATTAAAACTATTTTAAGGACATTTCTTATCTTTTTTAGCAATAAAAATGTTTTTTCTGGAAAAATAGGTTTTAATTCAACAAATAGGATACAATTTTTTTTCAGAGAGGGATTCAGCCCAAGATTCTACTTTGTAAACGGATACTTTATCAGAATCGCTATTTTCTACTTTTTCAATATCACTGGATACTGTAATTAAAGTTCTATCAATTGATAAAGATTAGACAGGAAGCTTAGAAGTAAGCATTTCGAGTGCTTCTTTGTTAAATAATTTTTGTTTTTTTAACAGGTAAAGGTCTAAGGCTCGTTATTAGAGGGTCAGATGTCAATAACAACCATTTAAAACATCTATGCTACATTCCTTGCTCGAAAATTTTCTTGCAAAATTTAAGCGGTACAACTTGAAATGCTTATTACAGGTTTCTGCTTCTTCTTCTTATAACTGCCTGATAGGCAACAGGTCGTTTTCAATCGCAGTTGCTCCATGAATCAAAATTTTGTACATCGTCGATGTCATAGGATGCGATGAGTATAAATCCACATACAGTTAAGCAATATCTGATGCGAAAAAAGCAAATTTTGAAGTATTTACTGCATATCTACTAAAAAGTACTTCCAGTTTGGCCTTCAACCTAGAAATAAATTGCAGGTCCAACACCTGTAAATTCAACAGCAAATTGTGGATCATTAAAAAATCTTCGACTTGTATTGCCATCATAAGTGATACCGAAAACTGGTTTTGGTACATTCACTATAAGGCCCAGTTTGCTACTGAAACGTGACATTTTAAGTTCAAAATCATCTAATTGATCGTGCTCACAACAACCTCTACTTAGCAAATATTTTTATACGTAATCCAACTATGCCTTGAAATCAGTTTCTGTACACCCTTTCAAATCTTCATATAAATGGTTAAAACTCTCAAACCAGATGGTTCTTTAAACGAAAGAAAATTTCTTAGCTAGCCACAGGCTAAACCTCACGATCGTTATAATGAAAAAAACTAAGTTGGCAAAAAAAAAGCAGCCAATTTTTTTTTCAGTCGAAGCGTAAAGGTTCGATTGACTATATTGTATACAAATTATTACCGAATAACACCGAAAACTACAACAAAATGACTCCCGAACGAAAAAAAAAAAACCAAAAAAAATGCATTATGCATTACGCATTTTTTTAAATGAATTCTTATAAATATTAAAGTAATACAATTCAACATTGAAATCTCTTTAAATAATAGAATACACCTGCAGCTTAATTATTCATATCAAAAATTTTATCAGAAGTTACAAAACCCTTTTTATTAAATGAAATGTTATAAATTTTTCGTATGGAGATACAAAAAAAATTATATATTCGCAATCAACGACTTCGAGCTAATGTCAGGCAATAATGCGTTGATAAAAAAAATATTACAGCTTATTGCTCCATGGGAATTAAACTACCGTTTGAAAAAAAAAAATATTCTCAATTTTGGAATTTGAAAAATCGACTTTTGTCCAGTTTTGCATGCATTTACTCCTATGTGCGACATATCGTTGTATACGATGGGGTTGGAATTTCGCACCTCCCACTCAGTAGTCTAACCACTAAGCCACAGCACCCATAAAGGTATTAGCCTGGTTTCAAAACGGGATTTTAATTGAGTTTGAACAATCGACAATTTATAGGTATTTTATTTTTTTAAAGACAAATGAAATTTACTTAAAAGGATTTGGTTTCATTCAGAGCGATAAGCTTCCGCACCGAGATTTAATTATTCTCATACTAATTGACTTATTGTCTGTATAGATACGAAAGTTCAAAGTTTTTTATATTGATGTAGTAGGTTCACATTCAGATGACTGATGATAACGAACCAGTTACCGCACGTCAAATCGAAAGAGAGTACTGGAGGAATCTGGTCACCTTTATAACTTTCGGGACGGTGGTTGACATCAAGGGCATATGAAACTGATCGCTTAAGTCAACAAGAGATCATGTGATCTTTCCAGGATTGTAATAGGAAAGTTAGGGGAGGAGTTGGCCAGGTGCAATGCTCGAAGTCGTTGCATAGGAGGATATAGCAAGCAGACCGAGAACTCGCACTTTACCCCAACCGAACCCCCTAACGTGGATGAAATACACTATATCCCTTAATTCAGCAACCCATTGCTTCTGACACATACATGTATGTATGTAACTGGAAAGTAGCTTACCTGAATTTCGAAATGCGTCTGAACTTCCATTTCATGTAACTTTTTGATAAGATGTTTTCGAAAGCTACTTTAAGATTAACAAAGAATGAATAAACTATAAATTCTATCCACAGCGAAATACTTTTTTCTAAAGCCAGTCTAATATTCTGCCAAAACATTGTTTCTTTAAACGTATGCCTATGCCTGGCATTAAGGATTTCCATCATAATCTTTGCTATGCAATGTTACGGGAGCCTTGAGTGTGATCCTGAAAAAAAAATTTAACGTATTTTCTAAAACATTCCAACTCCCGTATCCGAATCTGAAAAAAAGAAAAAAAATCATCTCTTGAAAAAAAAAAAAAATGTAAACAAAACAAATTACTACTGAAGTTAGTCCCTTAAAAAAAATATCATTAGGTGAATCCTAGGGACAAACTCCAACAGCAAACTCACCTGCGGTGCACGATCGCCTTAATAGTGGCCTAAAGTCAACAAAAGACCCACGACTACAAAGTAAAGAGCGCCCTGAGTACTTCGCCACAATAAATTGAAAATATGATTGTTTTATTGAAAGCCTCGTCTATACAGCATTCACTAAATATTCTATTGTAGATAGACGCCACCTGCTACAAGTAAATTTTTGTTCCATGTGTGAGGAATTCAATTCATCCGTTGCTTTTTTTAGCACATTTTTAATTTCTTCTAGGGAAATATGTAAATACGTAGGTTTATCCAATTCAAGATCTGCAACTAAATTTGGTGCTTATAGTTCATGTTTAGCTGATTCATTTAAGCTTAGAGGTGAGCTGTAATATGCCCTAAATGTTCGCTCACTAAGAACATTTAACTTTATTATTTCTTTTTGCTTAACTTTGGTAAGAGGTTGAATTTATTTGAAGTATTGTCTAGGATGCCTTGCTTGAGAGACAATATTATTGGTATATGGTCTGACCATATCGTTTCTTCAATATGAAACTTTTAAATATACATACATCAATAGGTCTTGTGATATGGCACATGTGTATGCCATTCACCGATTCTCCTTTATTTCTGATGAAAGTGAAGTTGACTTCTTTATCATTTAGAGTTAATTTTCCTTGTCCTGCAGAACACTAAGAACTCTCTTCCCCTTGCAATCTTAGATCGCCCAGCAAAAAAATATGTTTGTTATGATCAGTGATATGTACATATGTAGGATTCAGTAAAAAAAAAATTAATTTCTGTGTGAAAATAAAACAAGTTGACCTCGAATGACCTTCAAAGCTATCTTCAAATGAAAAAGCAATGAAATCTCTAATCGTTGCATTTAAGCTTTTGTTTAAAACCTCCGCTTTGCTCTCTAGATTGAACGCCTCACCCGATGAATACATCTGCCTACTTTTTAATTAGAGCTCAACTACTTTTCCTACTTCGAATTTTACCTAAATATTTACTGACAGACCTATCAACCATAAATATCTCAATCGTGATCAGTTGAACATCTGGTTTGCAGTCAAACCTAATTTTACCTTGTCATCAGGTACAACATATCAAATTTTACAACAGGTATATCAATTTTACCACCTACTATGCCAATTTGGTCGAATGAATTTATTATCGCTCCAAATTACTTACTTTGTCTCGAAAAGTGTAACTGCACCGCAAATAAGTCACCTTAGCAAAGGTGCGTACCGCTTGTTAGCGATCTACATATTTCTCAAATATCGGTTTAAATATCAACAAGATCAGCAACCACCATCATCTTACCTCAGCACTAGAGCACCAGTACCGTGTGGACAAATGATAGCTATCTTGTGCAATTTGAATATCGATGTCAAAATGACATTCGACACAATTTCCAACAGCTAGGGTGATGGTGACGTGGTGTCTTTCCTATGTTGCGTTTCACAGCAACTCGCATTCGCACAGCGACGCTTGTCAAGTTTCGCGCGATTGTTAGCAAACCACTTTCGATGCAGTCCAAGATATAAGTGAACACTACCAAGCATCAGTAGGGTGTTAAGTGTTTGACGTGTTGCGGTACATTCCATTCATTTTGTCGCAATACCACTACATTCAAACGAATAAAAGCTACCAACACAGATACTTCTTATGTCGGGCAGTGACCACTCCTTTTAAGCCATAGCAGTGTTATTCCCTCTCCACAGTCCACACGCAAAACAGATGGTAATAAAGTGATTTGTCTGTTTCCAAGTTATCCAGAGATGACGAATTCCGCTGAATACATTGTCCAGTGGTTGATCTATCACCACATGCAGCGATCTCTGCAACGGCGTTCAACTTTGATTCCGGAAATTTTCCTGCCAATCTGATCGAAAATGCCAACACGACCTCATTCGGGCTTCTCCCTAGAGTGTTATTAGCTAAGATACTGATGGCAAGCTGCACATTGGAGAGCCACATAAAGTGCGGGGAAACGGCACCAAACCAGAGAAAATCTTCGAGGTAAAGATCTTCTTGGCAGGAATAAACGGATTATAACAGTCATACGGGCAAATTTATCTGCATACAGTGAAACTAATTTGAATATAATAAAAATTAAGATATCGTTGATAAACGGTGGCCAGCAAATGGTCTCTAGGGAGGATCCGAAAGCCTTACACAGCTAAATGGGGGCGCATGAAATCAGAGCGTGCATAAAAATGCATTTACCTAAACGACAGCGACCGTTCACATGTGCTGTGTAGGTACTGTTTGGCAAACGGCGGCTGCACCCATCGGCAGATCGGTCCACCTTTTACGTTCTTTTGCCTTCATCTCTAAGCAAGTACATACTATTTATACCTTAATAACATACTAAGACATTGTTAAGAGCATCATACTCGTGTCGTAGTTGGGCCAGTCAGCTGCATTATCCCCTGTTATCATATCACCTATTTGCATAAGGCAAACTAAGCATAAATTCAAAAATGCGCCATAAGGTATATACAAGATGGAGGGAATTGAATAAATGGCAAAAATTAACCCTGAAGACAACAATCTCTTTAGAAGGATGCATATTAAACTGTTCACAAATAAGTGGCACTGACTGTTGGCTAGTTATGTTGACCGCGAATGTATCTTTGTACGTTGGGTGGGATGATAATGTATGCGCACACGTGTATCTAATTACCATATAGTGTGCAGAATTCCGATTTTTATCAAATCTACACGTCCGCGTGCTGAAAATGTACGAATAAAATTTATGTAATAATTCGGAAATGGATAATTATTCTAAGCAACACATAAATAAAAAATTATCGTTGGGGATATAAAACTAAAAACTGGAGGTTGAGTGAAAAAAAAACGAAAAATTATGTCCAACTGGGTTAGGTGAATATAATATGTACACTCAAAAACCACTGGAAGCATTCGGGAATCATATATGAGAATAATTATGACTCTTAATGAAAGTAAGGGTGCTTAGATTTTAGGGCATAATAATTTGCGTCGGTCTATTTCAGCCTATGGTTTCGTTCTGCCTTCGCTACCGTAGGCTGTTGCCGAACATATTAAGTAAGTAGTAGGAATTAGTCTGCATTTGTTGTGATGCTAATGCTCAGTACACACCATGTAAACAATATTGCTCTGATCTCAATCCTAGGAGGTTATTGATTTGAAGTTATTTAACCTATAATTCAAGTCGATTACTAACTAAAGCGTTATGCTGGAGGTGTCTTTGTCAGGTGACTAGGAAAGAGATAGATAAGTCCGTCGAAACTCCTCCTAAGCTAAAAACGAAACGAAGAGTTGATGATGCTCTACAAGACCTAAGTCGGCAATATTTTAAAAAAAAAAACAATAAACCTAAAGCGTAAGCTATTTGGCTTATTGAAAAGTGTTTCTTATTTTTGCAAAGTTGAAAAGACTCCATCAGAAAATCTGATGGTGCCTTCATTGAGACGGAGACTTTTAGTCTTCTAGAAAATTCAAATAACTATTGAGTTGCAGCTTACATAGGTCGAGCTTAATCGAAGACTACATACGTTGAAAAACTCGGCGTAGTTAGTGTATTGCATTGGTCGTGGTACTAGGTGAAGCTATGAGGTATGTTGCAGCATCATTCAGTAGACTCACATCGTCTGGTATCGATCAGCCTTGCTGCAACAGGGTATATACCATGGTTCGAAAAAGAATCTCCATTACACGATTCGCATTGACATATGTCCATATATTATACATGTACGTATATTCTGCTTAGAGAGGCCCAAACCTTAGTAACGTTGACTACTCACTCGCCAGGAGTTACAGATATTTTAGTTAAAAAGCATCTGAAAGCTGATCAAGATCCTTGTGCGCAATGTTGCTTTGAGGATGTCCTCTCCGTCAGAGGAACAAACAACATGCATATAAGCGTGGAAAACCCTGCGAGACAGCTCTTCAATATCTGGCTGCTAAGATTGAATGCTAATGCCTGATTGAAAAGAATCGGCTAAGGAAGGGGAATAAGGGGAGCAAATAAGACTTCACTACGTGCATACTACATTGTGATGACCTGCTATTCACTGCAGGTTATGTAACTTAGGTGAAAGAGACGATGGCATCAATTTCATAAGGAAATGTAAAAGTTTTATGTGAAATAAGAAGCAATTCCCTAGGCAACAATGTTAAATCAGAATATAATATTAACCGCGAATATATATTCGATCAATATAATATAATTTCGATCAATTCTTCAATTATTATCAATCCACGATGTCCTATCGCGACCAAAGTACAAACACAGCTCTATTTTTTTTTTTTTTTTAAACCCTTCTCGAATTTATCTTCAAATCATTACCACTTGTTTTAACCTTTTCAGTCCGGATTTATTTTTTAAAGAGACAAGTAAGTGAAATAAAAATTTCTTATGAAATAGAGCTTTTGTATCTAGTGGGACCTATTTGTCCCACGATCTGCTACTGTTGGGACATATGTATCCCGCACTTGGATTTATAAGGGAAAATTGCAAGTTAGTCATATGAGTGCAGGTCATGGGACATATATGTCCCGTTAGGTCTGAAAGCGTTAAAACAAATTCTATACATAAGTACATATGAATGTTATATTTAAATTGATGTCGATCGGGCGGACGGCAAAGTCAAGGTTACTTTCAATGATTCTAACGTCTACACCGTAAACTTCGCGCTATACGTAACAAAAGAAACAAGTTATGGGCAGTATTTCTTCGTACCAATTTCATCTCTGACTTTTCCAACTACCTCGGTTCTTACCTTCAATTCATTCAGCTTTTTAACTCTCTCTATCAGCGCTATCTAAATAACGCGCAATCAAATCTGATAAATGATCCTAAGTCTTTTTTCAAATTCGTCCACTGTAAAAGAAAATCTGACGGTTACCCTCCCTCTCTATCCTTTGATAATACATCATCAAATGATCCACACACCATTGCCAATTTTTTCGCCACCTTTTTCAAACAATCTTTCGCCGACAACTCCTTCATACCGGACCCCTCTTACTTCAATTACCTTCTTAATTTCTCCGTAGGTCCTTTTCTGCATCAATCCTTTGACCCTGCTCTTATCGAAAATAAATTGCTAAGTCTTAATGACGAATTCTTGCCTGGCCCGGATGGTCTCCCCGCCATTTTTCTTAAAAAATGTTCATCCAATCTCTCACTCCCTCTCTCTCACCTCTTTCGCCTTTCTCTTTCACAAGGAGAATTTCCGCAGATCTGGAAGACAGCTTTCATAACCCCCGTACACAAAAAGGGTTCAAGGAGCGAAGTAACAAATTATCGCCCCATTGCTAAACTTTCTCATATACCTAAACTCTTTGAAAGTATTTTGTACGAAGCCTTAAGCTTTCAGTGCAAATCTCTCATTTCCCCTAATCAACATGGCTTTCTGAAAGGTAGATCTACTACGACAAATCTCGTCGAATTCGTGTCTTTTGCCCTCACAGCCTTAGAGAATGGCAAAGAAGTCGACGTTATTGCAACTGATTTTAGCAAAGCTTTTGATAAGATATCTCATAACCTAATTCTTTTCAAATTGTCTGCCCTCGGTTTCGAACCCATATTGTTAAAGTGGATATCATCCTACCTTGAAAATCGTTTTTATAGTGTTCGCTTTAGATCAGTCCTTTCAGCCCCTTTCTTGGCCACTTCTGGTGTTCCACAAGGCAGCCATCTTGGTCCTCTCTTCTTCATTCTAACTATTAACGACGTTGATAGGGTCATAAAACACTCCTCCCTTTCTCTCTACGCGGATGATACCAAATTTTTTAAAACCATCTCCTCACCACAGGACTACTGTCTCCTCCAAAAAGACCTGGACAGTTTCTCGAACTGGTGCTCTAAAAATTGCTTAGAGCTCAATATCACCAAATGCCAATCTATTACCTTATCACGGAAACACCACATGTCCCCTGCCCGCCTTTATTTTCTTCATGGTCAGCCTATATCCATCGTTCAATCTCTGCGTGACCTTGGAATATTGTACGATAGGGAATTAAATTTCCGTTCCCATATTGACGAGATAATTGTTAGAGCTAACTCCTCACTTGGCTTTATCAAACGGTGGTCCAAGGAATTCTCCGACCCTTACGTGACTAGATCCCTCTACATTACCTTTGTCCGCCCTCTCCTCGAATATGCGAGTCAAGTGTGGTGCCCCTTTCAGCAAGTGCATGTGTCCAGAATCGAAAACATCCAACGTCGTTTTCTTCGTTTTGCCCTACGAGGTCTTTCTTGGAACGACCCACTTATCCTGCCTCCCTATCAAAACCGACTCAACCTCATCAACTTGAATTCCCTCGAGAAACGCAGAGATGTTGCAGACATTCTTTTCTTTCATCGACTTCTCTCTGGCTCTATCGATTGCCAATCTCTTTATAACTCAATTTTCTTCAATACTAACCCACGGAACTTACGATGCCCTCGGCTGTTCTATTTACCAGCCCATCGCACCTTATATGGCTCCAATGAACCAATTTCCCGTATGCTGCGGAAGGTTAACTCAAACCTCACCCATTTCGATTTCAATCGTAGCACTCCCAGCCTCAAACCTGATCTCCTCAACCATTTTCCTTAGCTTTTAGTCATAGTTTTTAAGTTAGTTGTTAGTCTTAGTTTTTAAGTTAGCTGTAGCTTGTATTAAGCCAAATAAATGGGGGCTATCGCCCCCACCAAAATCAAAATCAATACACTTAAGCATATATGGATGTTATTGCCGTACGAAGGATCCTGGTGGGTCTGACTCAGTCAGTGCTAAAAGGAGATTTAGCACTTGATTTCATATGTAAGCCGAAGACATACTAAACTCTTTCTGATGGAGTAAAGAGCTTCAAGCAAGACATGGGGCTTTCAATCGAAAAGGACATTTGGAACTATACGACTTGTTTGGTGGATGATGAGGATTTCGCATAAGGACCTGGCTGTGCTTTGCACAAAAGCCAACGGACGGCCTTTGTCGGCATGGCGCTGCTCTGACGCAATGGCAACGGAGCTTTGGCTAATGTTCAAATTTTCAGTCGACTTTGCCTGCGTCCAGTACTGGCTTTGGCCAAATTCTGAGCCAAGATTCGGCCAATTGTCGCGAATGGCTCAAAAATGGCACGAACGGCACAAACACCAATCAAGGGTTCGGTGTTGGTGTTTTCGTAAATGAAGACAAAGTTTGGCATTAATACTTAAGGTGACCAGACGTCCCGCTTTCCGTGGAACAGTCCCGCTTTTAGAGTCCTTGTCCTGCTGTCCACCAGACTTCAGTGGGTATAGCGAAATGTCCCGCTTTGGGCTACCCCACAGATGATTAAAAATAATTATCCAATAACATGCATTGCAACGAGTAGCAATGATGCCTCCCCAATACACGATGACGTCATTGCGTATCAGTTTTCACTCACGTAACTCACCTTAGGAAAATATGTTTCTTAATACAAAACAACACACCCAACTATGTCCTTAAACACTTATGTAACATTCAAACTATCGGATGCAATAATGCACAATAAAATCTACTCGGCAAAAGAATAGTAAACATATGTATTTCCAGCGAACTAGAGCAGTGATCAACTGAGCTGAAATCTGAATAGCAAGAATCTCACAATATATGTACTTTTTCCTAAGCTTAAGGAATACAGCTGGAGAGAATTCACCATGCATTCACTACAATCGCACTTTCATGACGAATATTGCAACCTATCCTATGTCGATGCTCCCAACTACTTCAAAGTTTCCAATCCTCGCGATATTATTAGCCTGGTTTTGAAGTCCTATTGTGGACTACTCAATCTGAATACCAAAGCTGTTAGAAGTAATACAATTAGTCTCTGCACGATCTGTAATCTTGATTACTCTGAAATACATTTAACTATGTTACAGGAAACAATTTCGTGGGCTGAAGCATGGACACTTTCGAAAGCGGATGAAGACATCCTTGGTCGCTTCGAGAGAAAAGTTATTCGTAATGAATAATTGCGAATGAACCAATGCTCCGGCCAGCAGAGTCTTCGAATCTAACCCGGGAGACAACGTAGTAGGGGACGACCTCGCCTAAGGTGGTACGCACAAGTAGAAGGGGATCTCAACCAACTTGGAGTGCGCAACTGGAGGCAGTTAGCTAAGGACCGGGCTAACTGGAGAGGGCTTATTGATTGAGGCTCAGGTTCACCCCGACCTGTAGCGCCACCTAAGTAAATAAGTATGTACGACATATCAATCTAAATAAAAACTTGTGGCATATTAAGATCACAACTTTGATACATATGTACATAAATAAATATATGTCTTTTATACGAGTATAACCTGAAATTAAGCGAATGCTTAATAGTTTATTATGAAAATATTTGTCCAAATTGTTCTCCAAATAAAACGACAAAAACTATAAAATGTAAAGGTCCATAGTACGAATATATATACATACATACATAACTGACCAATAATATTGTTTTTTCCATCACAGAGTACACAGAACACTACGCTCTCTCAGTGTTTTTATCTCAGTATCGCTTTACACAACCGTTTTTAGTTGCGCGACTCAGGAATTATCTACCGATCTTCAATCTTATAGACTACTTCAACGGAATTCAGAAACGCAAAGTCAGAGCTCAAAAGGGCCATTAACACGAGCAAGAGACGAAAGTGGGAGGAAGTGGGAACAGCGATCCCTGGGGGCTTGATTATAAGGTGGCGATGAGTAAACTTGGGGCATTTTCCAACAGCCCTAAAATTAGGTCCTCAAAAATGAAGGAGATAGTGGACACACTCTTCCCGACTCACCCGGTTAGATCATCTGACACCTTCTCCATACAACCTGAGGAGGTTCCTTTGTTCACCGAAGAAGAACTGATCTTGGCAGCGTCGAGTGTAAAAAATAAGAAGGCTCCCGGCCCCGATGGCAAACCAGGGGAAGTGGTGAAAATAATCTCAAGAACGTGCCCGCAGCTACTGTTAAATGAATGTTAAACAGCTGCCTCATAGACAGGATCTTCTACAAGAACTGGAAGAAACAACGGTTGGTCCTAATCAGCAAGGGAAATGGAGACCCGGAATTGCCATCAGCCTACCGGGCGTTGTGTATGCTGGATACAACAGGGAAGCTCCTGGAGAAGATGCTAAAGTACCGACTTTCTATGGCTATCCAGAGGGCAGGTGACCTATCTGAAAGTCAACATGGTTTTCGTAGAGGACATTCAACAGTAACGGCAATCCAGGAAGTGGTTAAGACAGTCCAAAACGCACAACAAGGCAACCGCCACTCGAGGAAAGTCGTTGGGCTGGTAGCTCTAGACGTGAGGAACGCCTTTAACTCAGTAAGATGGGCAGATATCCTGGAGCCGCTGAAAAATAAATTCAGAGTACCACAGTATTAGTTGCAGGTGTTTAGGGACTACCTCAAATATCGGAAACTGCTCTACGACACTGCAGAAGGACGCCGCAGCAAGAACATCACAGCAGGAGCAGCGCAGGGTTCAATACTGGGTCCGGACTTGTGGAACGTCTCGTATGATGAAATCCTTCGGTTGGAGATGCCTGAAAAATCTTTTCTCATAGGATACGCAGGCGACATCGGCGCAGTGATCACCGCAAGAGATGTAGCAGAAGCGCAGCGAAAACTCAACCAGATCATGAGACGAGTGCAAGGGTGGATGGCGGACCATGGCCTAAGTCTAGCAGCCGAGAAGACTGAGATACTTCTACTAACCAGGAGACGGATCCCGATTCACGTGAGTTTCCAAGTAGGTACAGAGACAATCACCAGCAAGAACGCAGTAAGGTACCTGGGTATGACCCTGGACTGTAAACTAAGCTACTGGGACCAAATAAGATCGGCATCAGAGCGAGCGGCGAAAGTCACGACGTCACTCAGCAGGATCATGGAAAACATCGGAGGCCCAGTAATGAGTAAACGGAGACTGCTTATGTCAATCACTCACTCCATTCTCTTGTATGGATGTGAGATATGGGCTGAGGCACTCAACGTGGAAAAATGCAGGAAGCAAATGGCTGCAGAGCAGAGACGAGGTGCCCTTCGAGTTACTAGCTCCTACCGCACAGTGTCCGAACCAGCTGTCTTCGTGGTAGCGGGAGTGACCCCTATAGATCTGCTAGCAGCAGAAAGAAAGTACGTTTACGACAACAAGACGGAAATGGGGATTGAAGCGACACTAGCAGAAGCAAAAGAGCGGACCAGAGAGAGGTGGCAAAGGAGGTGGAACAGTGAAACCAGGGGAAGATGGACCGCGAGGCTGATAAGAGGCGTTGCTGCATGGACGGAGCGGAAACACGGTGAAGTGAACTACTACATCACCCAATTTCTAACCGGACATGGATACTTCAACCGGTACCTCTGCAGAATGGGGAAGAAAAACAGCGCAGCCTGCCAGTACGGAGACTCCGAAGTTAAAAGCCTTACCGGTAAGAAGAGAAATAAACCCGAAACAGAGGACGAAATGAAAAAGCCGGCCCCATAGGGGAATGAAAACGACACCTCTCTGAAGTAATGCGAAAGCGATGCCGGAGTGGAAGGTTTCAAGAAGAAAAATAAGGGGTCAAAAGTGGGTTTTTTGTGGCGTGTGAGTCCCACACTACTTGAAGCAGAACGGGCCTGTTTTTCGTGCGCATTAGCGTTTCCCTCCGCCCCCTAGGCAAAAAAAAAAAAAAATACTACTTCAACAATAAATTCAATCAAAAACAATTGAGTAAACTTAGTTTTTAAATTCTATCCGGGATAAGCTAAAATCAATTTTGTTGCAAAACCGATTAAACATGCATATGCACCTTGAAATTGGCTTATTGCTACCATAATTGGTACTAAGCTTTAACGCGGAAAATAAATTTCTCATCCGAAGATATATACCTTTGGGGAGCATATATGTACATTAATAAGAGAAACCAATTCCGGTGAATCAATATGATAGTTAATTATATCGCGAATAAAAATGACAGAAGTTGCCTTACGCCTGACACTTAGGGTTTCGAGCCGATAATTTTGCAAACTACATTCATGTGTAGTTTCAAATGGAGCACCCAGTCAACGTTGGATTATAATCCATCACATAAGATAAAACCATGCGCTAGTATATACAAATAAATTTTACAACTTGGTCCATCACTGCAAATTATTACACTAGTCACAAGTCCCTTTGGACGTGCCGTGCATGTACATGGAAAATGGACAACACAGTCAACGTTGACGATAGCATCTTGCCGTGATTTGTAGTGACAACAAAAAACATGTTAAAGTTCGATAGAATGGGTAACCAACTTGTATTTCGATTGATTTAAAATCGTTTTCTAAGCGTTGAAAGTCTGATTCGTGAGGTGACCTTTGGCGGCAGTAAACTTTTGTCACAAGGTTTGACGTGATTTATAATTTCGATTATGTTCGATAGTCCTACCCTAGCAATATATCGTTCAGTCGAGACTGAAGAAAAGTAAATAAATCTGAACCTAAAGTATGGGGATATTCATATAAACTGACCGCATTGAACTTGATTTAGTGTTCATGAAAATTCCTGAGAATATTTGCTGTGTATATGAACCTAAATGGATAGCTAGGTGTGTCTTGCTTTAGTCTTTAAGTCGCTAATACATATATTATTTAGGTGTACATATTATTTCTGTACTTTAGAAGAAATCCGGTCAATGTCCAAAATTCTTAATTATAAATTATTGAACTTTGTACATAAATGATTTTGTACTACTAGAAATAATTACTTACAATTTTTAAAGAGAAAGGAAACCATTGACACAGAATCAATCTACAAATAAAAAAAAGCTGTGCGGATGGATTGCACGTGCTGGCACTTTAATACTCTTTACTTGCAAATATAAACTTATTTAAAAGCCAAAATATACTTATATCAAATGTTATTAAGATATATAAGTTTTCAACAAAAAATACCACCAGTTCAGACACAATCGATTTTTAAAAATCGGTTTATATTATCTATAAAAAAGTCGAATTAATTCAATTTGATTACGAAACTAGTTTTTCAATATGTCCAGCTTATAACAACATCACAAGAAAGGCCACGTGAGCGTTTAATTTTTGAAGGAAAGTACTCTAAAATATAAATAAGTTTTGCCACGTTGTGTTATACAGATTGCAAGAAGGATTGAGATTCTCAATGAAAATTTCATCTCTAAATGTCTAACTGTAGAAAATCGTCTAGTCAATGAACTAGAACTATTATAATTATTGCCTTCTATTTATGAATTTGTATTTTTTGTCTTCATTTAATTTCAATATTCTATTTTTCATGATTTATTTACTTTATTGTTAATTTATTTAATTAATTGTTAATTTATTTAGTTACTTGTTAATTTATTTATTTACATGTTACTATTTTTTTTTTTTTTTATTTACTTCTTAATTTATTTATTTACTTGCTAATTTATTTAATTAATTTATTTATTTAATTTATTTATTTATTTATTATATTATTTATTTATTTGTGCATAAAGTCTACTATTTTTATTTTCATTTGTGTTACCTTGTTAAATTCGTCTAAGCTAGTTTAATTATTATTTTTAATTTATGTACTTGTTAACTTATTTATTTATACATTTAGTTATTTATTTATGTATTTTTTATTATTATCATCTTTTTTTTTTGTTTAACTATTTTTTACTTTAAGTATTCACATGCTTATTTATCTTCTACAAAGCTTCTTTTCTTTTTTGTTTTGATGATTCTTATATGGAGGTTTTTCTCATAGTTTTTTCCTGTTAATAAGTAATGCATTTAAAAATCAATTGTACTTTTCAGTAGTAAGGTAGGAATTACCATATCTCTGTGCAAGCTGTGCTAATTCAAAAAACAAAGAATGTAAATGTTTAACTATTAAAGGAAAAATAAATTAAAAAAAAAAATATGTAAGGATTATTAAGGTGAATACATATGTACAATATATACATACATATATATGTATATATACGGATCCGCAGATGAAAGAATACCAAACTAATCGAGCACATACATATGTATGTAACTGTGAATTGATCTAAGTGGCTATCCACCGACATGGTAGGGTACAAACTTGGTCCATTGTATCACCACATGAGCCGGAAATATCTTGAAGGTGTTTTTTTAAAAGTATTCTCCCAGAATCTTTTTACTTAATTAGGAGGGGGTGGGGTGTCACATATCGCAACTGCGACATGTCTTCCCATTGCATAAGGTTCTTACCTTGCTTTGCGCGGTTTCTATTTCCCTAACCCTCGCGCAAAGCGAGGGATAAGTATACAAAGGATCACTTTTCTTCCACAAACACGAACACGCGCGATAAATACCAATAAATTAAATTAAATTATCACATTGTTTTGCAATCTTCATGAAAAAAGCACTGAAATTCAAATATACTGTATTGGCAAAATAAAAAACAAAAAATAATACTTGATTTGATCACTCAAAACTGAGCGTACAGCAAAAATGAATTATTAAAAAATAATAAAACAATAAATAGTTTTTGGTGATTGATGGGGGAATACTGTCCCAAACGTCCTTGACCTTGGATTTAAGTTCTGCTTTGTTGCTAGGTTTAAAATTTTTTAGCCGCGTTTTGATTTCTTCCCACAAATTCTCAATTGGATTGAGATCCGGTGACTGTGGTGGGGTTTTGAGCTGTTTTTTTACGTTGTATGGTAAACATTCGCGCACAACATGTGAAATGTGCTCCGAAGGCAAATCCAATTTTTCCGCCGATTGACGCAGGATCCCTTTAATTTAAAGCAAGTACCTTATGGTAAATAGTAAAATATGTACTTTCTTAATCTAAATATCAAAATTTAAAATTCAATTCCTGCCTATGAAAATAAGATTTTGTGGTTTACTCGTACCTTATCCTGCAAGCTCAATTTTGACAGTAACTGTACATCGGTTTTCATCCAAAACTCCAAATAACAATATTATATTAGCAACCGATTTTTGGAACTTTATTGAAATTTTATTTAAAATTAATATTTGAGCATGTGCTTAGTAAGTTACTATAAAAAAGTGAAAATTTAATGATTTGAACTGAATTTAAAATGTAACTGACACGCGAATGGGCATACTCGTACGCAAGTAGTACATTCGACCCAATCGTGTACCTTAATTTTTACCTCAATACTCGTAAGATTGGTGAAATATAACACAAATTATGGATGCCAGCCACGGCTTGACGAGACGCGTGTGGGGGTACATTGTCCTAGTGAAACAAAATTTTTCTCCTGAATATTCTTCATATGATTCTCAATATGATTGCCAAGTGCGAGACGGGCATAGAACCACTAGTCTTGTACCGTTTATTAATTGAGATTTAGTTTTGTCTTTCAATAAATTTGAGGAAACAAGAAATGTTATGGCTGTTTTCATAGGGATCGTTTTTAAATTTTACCAAAAACAAATAATTAAGGATCTCATCTACGTTGGGGTCAGAATCAACGCAAAAAATGACATCTTATTTAAAATTCAACGAAGGCTGGCACATGAAAATTCGTTTGTCAAGTATTAAATTCTGTATTTATTTAATAAAATGTATTCTGGAATTGATGTAAGTATGTATACATTTACATTTTTTGAGTTCAACAATTATATACAACACATAATAATTGGAATTTTATTGAAACCCTATGAGGGCTAATGAAAATCTTGACTGGTTTATTGATTTTAATTTTGTTACGACAAAAAGTGGAACTTCGTTTGTTTCGTCAGTTGTGCAATACACACATTTTGCAACTGTCCATACCAATGCTCATAGCATTCCCTTGAGGATTCCTTCTCCACACACAAGGGCAGCAAAATGATAAAAAAGTAAGTCAACAATAATACAAGAAATGTTTGCGTTTTCAATGCGTCTAGTATTGACAAGCATCACAACAATACCATGTTTGTTGCAGCATGAACAAGATGTATGAATCGGAAACACTATGTTTTTACTCGAATTTCCATCATCAACGAGGCATTTATTCTTGGGGAGTTTCCCGCAATGCTCACCTAACGCATATGGGTGCAGTATGTACGTACTCTATAGATCTTGCAATCATTGCAACACACAACAGTGACATTGACCGTGAACTTTTATTCTTCTTCCATTCGACTGTCTATCAAAGGAAGTCGCACTTAGGTTCAAGCACAAAAACTCGGTGTACGTCCTTAACAGAAACACTCACTGTCGTGTATCTGGTGTCGAGTGTCAGTAAAAGCACATTCAAGTGGATGATGCACTAATAAACCGAATACGAGTTGAACAAACTTGACATGCGTATGAAATGGAAGCGAATAAGAACGTTTTAATGAATCCCTCTTCGAACATGATTTATATGATTACGGATATTGTGCATCAAATAGCTGACATGTTGTACTAGCAAAAGGTTGGTAATCGTATCACATTCTATAAGTTAGCTCTTTAATCCCATGGCATGTAATTTTTTTTTTTTTATTTTTTATCTCTTTCAGATGGAGGGATCTCTAGCCATTTGTTCGTTAGTAGTAGCTTCAATTGGCTACTACGTGTGCGAAGAAACAACCAGCTGTGATATGTTCACTTCTGCCTCTTTGCGGATCGATCGGTCGGTCCATCGATGTTCGTTTGTTATCCGTCAGACCATATATGTTCAGCATCATTGGTCAATTTGGAAGATGCTGGACGACGGACGTCGAGGTGGCTTTGGAAGTAAATTCGCATAAGGCTTACCCTCATAAAATAAATAATGTGTTTATAGTTTGTGCTTAGCGCACTCTTTGCTGTAGTTCTTGATCTTGTTGTTGGTAACGCTCTATATTCGTTCGACAGTGTATAGATTGATTTTGGAACTGACGCCCAGAGATCCTTGCGGCGAATTCGATTTAGCTACCATCTGTGGCCGTGGATCTGTTTTTCTGTGTACATGTCTTTCAATTAACTCAGTTTTTTTCATTCTATTTGCAACGCAGCAATGTGGGAGCACATGTTTGGACATATGGTATCAATAATTGAAATCAGTGAATTATATTGCACATATAATCGTCGATATGTCTTGCAGGGAAACCTGCCTCAACATAACTACTGTTCAATGTGTTGTTCATATCTGCGGTGAGCACAGCACCTAGTAAATTAGTTGCAACATTATTATGGCACCAGAACGGGGAATCGGCTTGAAGGGATGTTGGAAAGAAGTGTTATCAAAATTGAAATCTCATTCGATGGTGCAACATAATTATCTTTGTTCTAAACAAGGATATCTCACGTCAATCTCTGTTTAGCTCTTGACGGGTATTCTCCAGGGAGAAATTGTGCACCTCATACACCTCACAGGTGGGTGCGATTGATAATCTGTACTGCTTGGAATGGGCAATCGCATTATTTCCGGCTGACAGATACGCTTTGGTTTAAGGTGGTCTCGTGGGATAAATCAAAGCGGGACTTTCAAAAGTTGTGCTAGTGTAAAAAGAAACACTTTAAGATTTATGAAATTCACTAAGAATTGCTGACGAGTTTATTTCTTGGCAATTTATCTTGAGTTAGGTTTGTTTGTTTTCTTTTGTGCGAACAAGAAAAAAAAGTCTTTTTCGCCGTAATTTGAAGTGCCATATAGAGTAAAATTCGGCAAATACCACTTTTAAATATTTTTAAAATACAAACTCCATTTAGTCTCAAATATTATTTTCAATTCAATTTATATAAACAAAAAAACAGAAAAGAAGGTATGCATGTAAAATATTAAAGGAACTTGCCCTCGTTAATTCAAAAACCGATTTTCTCTTATAACAATGCACACAATTTCCCATAGTTAAATTTTTTATTGGCATCTAACGTACATATTAGGTTTATGAAGTTGAACCATCTGGGCTAGACTTCAGTAGAGCTCGTACATACATTGACTATTGGATTTGCATTCGCTGATAGTGATAGCTCACCGATGTTAATGATGTCATTTGGTTCTTTTCATTGGGTAGAAAATCTACTACGATATAGCAGCTACATAAATACTTACACATAAACGCGCATCTTTGTAGGATGGTTAACAATTCCGTTGAAAAATTTTCATATCCTTTTCTGACCATATTTAATTGGAGTAAGCAATCGGAAGCGCACTGAAGTCGTTTAAGAATGAGATTTCATAAAAATGCACTTCTTTCTTCTAGGAGCGACCTAGAAGTATTGACATTGATACCTCTGGCCATAGTATTTTCTGCCTTGCCTGAGCTTGTGTGTTGCAAATAAAACATTTCGACAACGGCGAGATTAATAGTTTCGCTTCAATAGCGGATTCCGGAAGATGAGGACGTATAGGCAGAGTGCCTAAGGAATGACATACGGCAGTTGTAGCAGAAGGAGCAACAGCTCATGCTCCATCAGCCACCAGCAAAGCAGCAGCAACAACAACATGTGCATCAAATCCAAGTGCAACTACAAAATCTAGGACAATGCCTGTTAGGCAGCATTAACAACAGGAGCAACCAAAGCAGCAACAACAACAGCACAAAAACAAAATAAACAGCAGCAGGAAAAGCAGCAGCATCAGCAACAGGAGCAGCAGAAAAGCGTGATTAAAGCTGCCACCTACATATCAACATCTACAAAATGGAGTTGAAGGAAACTATTCAATTATATAAGTCGGCCATAGGCAATAATTTTATATTAAACGGTTAAATAAGATAGATCCACAGTCGATCAGTATAAAAAACAAAGGATTTTGTTAAAATTTGTTTGCTGCCAAAGGTTCGCACACTCCTCGCCAAACTGCGAATTGGGTGAAGGGTGGAAAAAAACCACAAAGCTGAGGAATGCTCTTTAGGTAATGATGGACCAGCAGATAAGAGTCAACTCTCGTGTGTTTTATGCAAGAACTCGGAACACACCGCAAACTATCGCAGATGCCCCAAATTCCAGCATATGAAAAAAGTAAACCTGACTCGCCAGTAGAAGGTCGGTCGAAGTCAACCGCCCACCCGTTCCCTGCCAAACACCATCTGTTACTCTCCAATGGACCTACGCCCAAATACACATGTCAGGTCGGCGAAACACGGTACAACAACATCCGAAGGTCGCTTCACAAACCCCAGTGCCTAAAGCACATGTCAAGTCGGGGAAACACGGTACATCAACAGCCGAAGGTCGTTTCACAGACCCCAGTGCCTAAAGCACCTAAGGTTCAGCCTGACCTGGGGTTCAGCCTGACTTGCTGGCTATATTCAAGGGCAGATGGGCCAGCTCCAAGGTCAGTAAGAAGAGCAGATCTACGCGTTTTTGCCAGACCTAGCACACCTCTAGTCGTAATGGGTACGATGGCGGAGAAACCCTTAAAGATCTTTGCGGTGTATTCATTGACAAGAATCGACCGAAAAACCGTACTTTTTAAGTTGCTAGAAGTTCAAAGCCCTGATGCTCTTTTGGTTAGCAAAACAAAGCTTTCTCAGAAGCACAAACTGAGGCACAATAAATACATCATTATGAGAAAAGACCGACCGACTCCATTCTATTCATTAGAAAAAAAGCGATATAAGGCTGTGCACAGCAGTTGAGTGCGGGGGTTCCAGGAGCTTGAAGCATTTATTGTGTGCGTCCCTCTCCATAATGGAAAGAGTTTGTACATGATCGCAGTCTACGCTTCTGGGACAACTCAAACCACTTCATTTATAAGAGAGCTGGAGACATTGTGTAGCGTGTGATGTATACCGCTGGAGTCAGAAGAGAATTATTTCATTAGCGGCGGAGATTTGAACGCCAAACATAGTGATTGGGAAAATAATACATCTAATCTTAGAGGGAACCTGCTTTTCAATTGGTGGGATTTGAAAAATCAGTGAGTATAGACTCAAGCTGAAAGCAAAAGATAGTCCGTGGTATCCTAGAAGTGGCTCCATTTTTTTTTCATTTTCAATGCATTTTATTTTAAGAATTCATTATTACTTACGAGCTAGACAAAAACGCTTAAAACTAGCTTAACTAACTTAACTTAATCTTATTCTAACTTACTGACCCTATGCGGGTGCTCTAAGCTAAACCTAATGCTTAATACTATGTCTTTCGACGTAACCTACCTTAAAATTACTTATTTATTTATTTATTTATTTAAATTACTTAACAACTAGACTTCTAAGAAAATATAAAAACTTAGAAAAATTAACTTGTTTTTTATAAAAAACTAATATAAAATAAGAACTTAAAAACTACCTTAAAAATACCTTAAAACTACCTTAACAATAAACCTTAAAACTACCTTAAAAATAAACCTTAAAACTACCTTATTCTAAACTATATATATACATGTATATATACGTAATATATATACATATATATACACAACGTATATGCACATACATATGCATGTACATATACATACATATAATTTTTTTTTCTTGTTTTTTTTTTTTTTTATATACCTAAAGATAACCTACACCTAAATCTTAAACCTATGTAAGCCGGCCAGGCCAACTTTGCGCCTTAGGAGGAGCTACCCAGAATCAAAAGGAAACGACGAGGGAGTCCCCTAACCACCAGAAACTCTGATGCTGCCTAACAACGTCTCGCAAATCGCGACTTGCTATCGCTCTACTGAACCGAAGACGCTCCGTCATGCTGAGCGCGACGTCCCGGTCGTAGTTGAGTCGCCTATCCACAGCTGTTCGGGCAACATGGAAGATTAGCGGCACCGCTACTTTGTCCTGTATCAGACCTTCTCTATCTAAATAGAGGAACGCCTCTGGGGGAATGAAGCCGTTAAGGCGCACGCTCTCATGATACATATCATTGGGGTAGTAGGCCCCAGAGATCAGGTTATTCGTCGAGTTCATTGCTCTTGCAATGTGCCTTCGAATCATCTTGATCAAGAAATTATCCACCCTGCTTATGTCCGCCTTGTTATAGAGGATCTCATTGGAGTAGAATTTTATGTACTGAGACTCTGGTGTTCTATATAAGCGAAGGCAGGCCCTAAGGCAAGCCCTCTCAAACACCCGAATCCTTTCCAACGAGCTTGCTCCCACGTTGAACCACACGGGACAACCATATACGAGCATGGGCCGAATGAGGGCCATGTAGCAGATTACCTTCACCCTGGCATCGAGTTGGCTGCTATAAAACAGTCTCTTTGTGAGGGCGAAAGCCGCTTTGGCTCTGGCCAGAGCAGCATCTATATGTTTGTTAAAATATAGATACTGGTCTAGCCAAAACCCAAGGTATCTGACTACATTTCGAGACGCTAATGGTTGTCCTGTACGCTATCAAGTCGTAGGCGTACGCTATTGCACGGTGAAGAGATCCTACAAGATCACTTGTGTAAATGTTAAAGAGGATCGGCGAATTTACCGCACCCTGTTGCAGACCATTTTTAATATCAAACGTGCCAGCAGAAGTCACATTGCCATTTTTCACAATGAACTGTCTACCGGTGAGCATATTACAAAGCATGTACAGCAGTGGTTTACTTATGCCCAGCCTACTCAACTTGTAGAAGAGTCCTTCTAGCCATACGGGATCGAAGGCCTTCTCCAAGTCAACCAGGCAGGCACCCGTGCATTGTTTCTTGCTTTTGTTCCATTGGATATCCGACACCAGTTTAGACGCGGCATGTATTGTATCATGCCCCGCCTTAAAACCGAATTGGTTATCCGGAACAATATTCATGTCCTCAACCCACTTAGACAGGGATCTATTGACAACCTTCTCGAATACCTTGCTGATGTTCGGAAGGAGACTTATCGACCGGAGATTTGCCGGATTGGACGTATCTTTACCCCTTTTGGGAATAGGATGAACCACCGCTGTTTTCCAGTGCGCCGGATAATGTGCATTATTCAGCGCATTGTTAAACAGGATGGTGTAAATGTTCACCGCTTCTGGAGGGAGGTGTCTTAGCACAATGTTAGACACTCCGTCGATACCCACGGATTTCTTCCTTCTCAATGATTCGAAGATCGCTTGGAGTTCTACCTTCGATATGAACGGGGGATGTACCTCCACATTGGCGATCACATTATTTGCCATATTATCGTCATTGAACTCGGTGAAACCATTGTTCTCTGATCGCCAGTGCTGTATATCATTTTGAAGGTTAAAGTTGTGCACAAGGACTCGACTTTCCAGGTCGTGGTTCGGGCAAATACTATCATTCACCTTATACACTTCCT
Source organism: Blera fallax (assembly GCA_946965025.1). Lineage (NCBI taxonomy): Eukaryota > Metazoa > Arthropoda > Insecta > Diptera > Syrphidae > Blera > Blera fallax. Next base: position 26,512,815 of record OX337245.1, read on the forward strand.
GGAAAGTCGCTCCTATAGCCTCTACCTTCTCCTGCGGATCTTCGATCACAAAGAAGTTGTCATCACTGACGGCGTTCCCTGGATCTATGCCTGCTGTTATGAGTATCTGTTCGTTGTTCGTCGTTCGGGGGATCTTAAGACATGGCAGGTCATTCTGATTATTCCTCCGAAATATTTTATTTATTTGCGGGAACATACTCGGGTTGCTGGATTTTACAGCCCGAATTTTTTTGTTCCAGTGCAAACTTACAGAGAGTCTGTAATTTTCTTTTATTAACTGTTGGAGGTTTTTAATCAACGACTTCAGTGTCCTGACCTCCGAGTTCTGTCTGTCAGTAAACCGTCTGTACAAGGTTTTTAATCTTGACAGAAGTCTACTTTTTTGTTCGTGAAGTGCGTCAATTGTTGCATTGCGGTATATGTCTACGTTGTCAGTTTGTTGATACCGAGGTATCGTTCTGTCCATCGTTTGTTTAATTGTCTCGTCCATTCGTTGTAGGTATCTGTCGATCTCCTCATTTGACAGGTTCCTATTGGACGGTGGGTAGAGCGAGTTCGAGGAGAGTGCTCTTGTCAATACTCTGGAGAAGCGTGTCCAACGCGTCCTACTGTAATTGTAGGGGTACGTTTGGACAAACTCCTCCAACTCCGCAATCTCATTGGGAATTGTGATTTCAGCACTGAGTCCGCAATGGTCACTGTCATACACGAATGTATGTAGGCAGTTTCTGGTTTGTCGGTTCGTGTTGGTCAGTTGTAATCGTACGTCGAACAGCAGAAGATCCAGATAGGAGCCGGCGCTAGGATACGACGGACTATCGGTAGCTTTCAAATCGAGTCTATACTCGACATTGTGTAGACCCCACCAATTGAGTAGTAGGTTCCCCCTAGAATTTGGTATATTATTTCCCCAATCACTATGCTTGGCATTTAAATCTCCAGCCATAATAAAATAGTTCTCCTCCGACTCCAGCCTTAGACATCGAAAAAGTGTCTCGAGCTCTGTTATAAATGAAGTGGTTTGAGTAGCTCCGGAAGCGTAGACTGCGACCATGTACAACCTCTTTCCACTACGGAGAGGGATGCACACGGTACAGGCCTCCAGCTCCCGAAACCTCCGCACTTCACCGCTGTACACAGCCTTGTAACGCAAATCTTTTCTAATGAAGATCGCAACACCTCCCCCTTGAATGGAGTTGGGTCGGTCTCTTCTTATAATATTATATTTATTGTGCCATAGTTTGTGCTTCTGGGATAGCTTAGTTTCGCTAACCAAAAGTACATCAGGGCTTTGGTCTTCTAACAACTTAAAAAGTACAGTTCTTCGCTCGATCCTTATCAGTGAATTCACATTCACCGCAAGGATCTTTAATGATTTCTCCGCCAACGTACCCATTACGACTGGTGGTGCGCTAGGTCCGGCAGAAATGCGTAGATCTGGTCTACCCGTTTCGCCTGCTCTTGTGACTGACGCTGAAGCTGGCTCATTTGCCCTTGAATTGAGAGCAAAATAGCCAGCATGTCAGGCTGAGCCTCAGGTGCTTTAGGCACTGGGACCTGTGAAGCAACCTTCGGTTGTTGTTTTTGTACCGTATTTCCCTGGCCAGACACCATTTGGGCGTAAGTCCATTTGGAAGTAACGGCTGGTGTTTGACTAGAAACGGGTGGACGCTTGACTTCGACCTTCTGCTGACGAACCAGATTTATTTTCTTCATATATTGGAACTTAGGACAACCCCGATAGTTTGCGGTGTGTCCCGAGTTTCCACATAAAGCACATGAGAGTTGTGCCCTATCTGCTACCCCATCCTTACCCAGAGAACATTCCTCTGCTTTGTGGTTTTTACCGCACTTCACGCATCGAGGCTGCATTTCACAGTTCGACGCGGCGTGCCCAAACCTTTGGCAGCGAACGCATTGTAAAATGCTATCGCTCCTTTTTACTTTTTCCCATGACACAACCTGGTAGTCTAGGACATTAATACTCCTGAGACCATCCAGTTTGCTACTGGGCGAAAGCTGAACAAGGAAGAACGGTAGCTTTCGCTTCTCCCTTTTTGCCCTAGCTGTGGTGAACGGCTTGACCCCCACGAACTCAAGCCCGTCGCACTGCTTATCCCTCAGCATTTGAAGGAGCTCCTCCGGCTCGATAGACGAGTCCATCCCCCTCAGCAGCATAGTTTGCAGCTTTTCCCTCTTCGGGGTGAAGGAGAAGAACTCCGTCGTCGAGTCCTTTAGTAAATCTTTGATTTTTTTATAGTGCTCCACTGTTTTGCAGTGGATAGCATGTCTATCCTCACTAAGTCGTTTTATATAAAAATTGTGACCTATGGCCGACTTACATAGGTCTATGGTGTCCTTTAGCTCGATTTTGTACGTATTAATAGGCGGCACCTTCACCTTCGTACTTTTCTGCTGTTGCTGTTGTTGCTGCATTTGTACTTGCTGCTGCTGTTGTTGCTGCTGCTGCTGCTGTTGTACTTGCTGCTGCTGTTGTTGTTGCTGCTGCAGTTGTTGCTGCTGCTGTTGCTGCTGCTGCTGTTGTTTTTGCTGGTGTTGTTGTTGTTGCTGCTTTTTTGGCTGCTGTTGTTGTTGCAGCTGCCTTACTGGCAGTTGACTCGATTTTTGTTTTGCCGCTTTCTTTGCAGTTTTATTAACTGCGCTTGTTGTTGCTGCCTTATTTTCTGGCAGCTGCTGTTGTTGTTGTTCTTGCTGGGAGCGCTGGAGCTCAGTGTGCTCCCTCTCCCTTCTGGTCGTCTGCTTGGCCTTTATGGCGAGCACCCTTTGTTGCAGTTGCCTTATGCTCGTATCGAGGCACTCCAACTCGTCTTCCTCGTCTTCCAATTCGGAAGCCGCTAGCGAGGCGAAGCTATTGCTGTCACCCATACCTTTATCGTCGTCGGCCGACCGATGACGTTGGTGTTGTGCTGCTGCTGTTGTTTTGGTCGATTTGGCCCCCATCCTCACTTCACCCCGCAGCTTTTTGGCTGAAGCAGATTGAGAGAGGCGCTTAACTACGTTAGGAGTTGGCCTCAATTTTGCCCTCCTTTTAAGTATGGTTTTTGTAGCCACTGGTGGTATGCGGCTACCCATAACTGCCTCATCGGCTGATGCGGAATTTTTTCCCGCTACTCCCGAGATAACGGATCCCTCACTCCTATCCATTCTTTATTTATTTATATTTTTTTTTTTGTGTCTCTGTCACTCAATGTAATTTAAAATTTGTTTGTTTTGTTTTTGTGTCTCTATCACCTGATTTTCTGTTTTTTTTTTTTTTTTTTTTTATTTACACAAAATAATCACACACACACACTGGGGTGTTTTTCGCCGCCAGTGCTCGATACCGAACCCGTTGGGTAACGGTTGGCAAATACCACCACTGGGCTACGTCGTCGCTTGCTACCTGCTACCGCACTACTTTTAATTTGTCAACTATACGCTGAGAAGCCGAAACACGTGTAGACTCCGCGAAGTTCTGTGAACGACTGCTAGAAGTGGCTCCTATTTGGATCTTATGCTGTTCAACGTACGGATACAACTACCCGGCACAGACCGACAAACAAGAAACAGCCTTCACACATTTGTGTATGATAGTGACCATTACGGACTCAGTGCAAAATAACAATATTCTAAGCGAAATTCCAAAGTTGCAGGAGTTTTTCCAAATATACCCCACAACTACAGTAGGACGCGTTAAACAAGCTTCTCCAGAGTTATGACAAGAGCAGTCTCCTTGATCTCGCTCTACCCACCGTCCAATAGAAACCTGTCAAATAAGAATTTCGACATGTACATACAACAAATGGACGAGACCATTAATTGTACGATGGACAGTACAATAACTCGATATCAACTCTCTGAAAATGTAAGCATATGCCGTAGACATTTCACCAACACAGTGCAGACTTCTGTCACGACTTAAAATACGACCGACAGACAAAACTCGGAGTTAAGAACACTTAACACGTTGATCCAACAGTTAATCGAAGAAAGTTACAGACTCTCTGTAAACTTACATTGAAACAAAAAAATTCGGGCTGTAAAAGCCAAAAACCCGAGAATGTTCCCGCAAATAAATAAAATATTTCGGAAGAATAATCAAAACGACCAGCCATGTCTTTAGATCCCCCGAAGGACAAACAACGAACAGATGATCATACTTGTAAGTAGTGATGTAAAATGTGAATACATTTATTTATGTGAATACGTTATTTTTTTATAAGTACTCGGATAAAAGTAACGAATACTTAATACTCGCGAGTACCACCTATAGAATAATTTGGAAACTATGCAAATACAATTCTGACTCTTTTCTACGAACCGAATACAAAAGTAATCTCTTGCCTTGTTTCCCTCAATATTGCATCCTGCTCTAACAAATATAATTCATTAGAAACAGATTTCTCTTTTCACTTTTGCCAAGCCGTGTGTTTGCTTGAAGGTAAACAAAACATATTGCGTGTCCGTGTGTATAATTTGTCTGCCTCCTTGTGAGGTGATATTGTTTTGTTGACGTATTTTACAAAGGACAATTTTATACGATTATAGTATTGGTGTAGCGCGAGTAAGAAAATCTCTTAAAATAATTCTGGTTGGTAGTGCAAGAGAGAACGGGTATTCGAATACATATCTGTGGCGAGTAAGAATCCCCTGAAATGTGTTGGGTAGTGCAAACAGAATGAGTAAGCAAATACGTATCTGAGTACTTTGCAGGTAACGAGTACGAATGAGTACATGATAGTAACGAATACGAATGAGTACATGGTAGTAACGAATACATTGTACCGAATGAATACTTTTTTTACACCACTACTTGTAAGAGTTGGCATAGATCGAGGGGACGTAGTCTGTGATGACAAATTCTTTGTGATCGAAGATCCGCAGGAGAAAGTAGAGGCTGTACGAGCCAATTTTTAGGAAGTGTACAAGGTGAATGATAGCATAAGTTATATCACGTCGAAAGGCATTAGAATAAGCAAGAAGTTTACCTTAGCATGCCCGCATAGGGCCAGTACAGCAAGTTAGTACATAACATAGTTATGTTAGTTAAGTTAGTTTGAAGTGTTTTTTTTTTTGTCTAGCATGTAAGATATTATGGCCGTCATTGGATGAAAACAGAACCAAAACCTATTGGTGATTAATTAAAAAGAAATTCGTATCTTAATAGGTGCGCTAACAGGACACTGCCCGATAGGGGAAATGGCTGCAAGGCTCGGCATCAACTCACCCGAGCACTGAAGGAGCTGTTAAGATATAGAGGAAATAGAAACTATCAAGCACCTGTTATGTGATTGCCCAAATCTTCAAATTATGTATTCAATTTATGTATTTACATGTTCCACATAACAAAAGGGAAACACAATGGGCCGCAATGGCCCATTTGATAAGCAGTCAGCTGCATTTCCCACCAACCTAACCTAATCTAACGTAAGATATTATGAATTCATAAATAAAATAAAAATTAAAAATTAATCAATGAGTGCGATTCGAGGTTCGAACCCCAGAAAACACAAACAAGTTTTTTCACTGTCTAAGTTCGTGAATCTCTGACAAACGCCCAAGAGCAATAACTATCATGAAAAAGCTTCTTAATTAAAAAAAAAAAACTTTCAGACATGGCACTAAACTGTAGTTTCATTCCATTTGTGCGAATGGAATGGTAGCGAAAAGCTACGCCCTGAACTACATACGATCTGCTGCGTCAGATATTTGTTTTGTTTTTCTTGTATTTTGTTTTAGGTCATCATATGCGTTTCCAGTTTCTTTGCAGTAACCGAATCATTTTGTAATGAAGTTGCTAGTGGTTTCCAGGTACTTTCCTGTTTCTGTTGTTCTTCATTTCGGTCCCTTGAGATGATGTAACTTGGACTCATAGTGTGAATCAGACGTGAACGAAACTAATATGAAGAGTACCTCTCAAGATATCGGCCCTTTTTACGAGCGGATGTGGTAAAAAGGCTTCACCGTTTTTAGTACAACAGACTGTCACATGCCTGCCTTATCTTCACTTCTGCCAATCTATGTTGTTTCCTTCTGACAAGAATATACATGTGTATGTATACACTCGAATGTGTATTGAGCTTCTTCAATTTACCTCAACACCGAAAATGCTCCTCAAGAATACAGTCTCTGCATATATTATTTTTCACTTCTGTAATTGTTATGCAAAGATATGTTATTGCTTTGGCAAACGAAAAATATATTGTCTTATTTGGAGTTTCTATTTTTTTTTCGTTTGTAATAAAAATAAATTCACATGAGGAAAGCAGAGGAACGAGGTCGATAATAGTCCACCCAATCAATACCCATTGTTGCAGTGCTCTCTGTTATTCGAACCTGAACCACCCAACCAATAGCACACATACACACGATGTACATGGCCATGAGGACTAGGTATACTAATTATGTACTAATTGTTGAGCTAATTGAGATGTGATACCAATCCCCTTCGTCAGAAACATCATAAGTGCATTGCAATTTTAATTCAATCAATTTACCTCAATAATGATTTCACTACAAGTAGGTACTAGGCGAAGATGACGACCACGCCAAGAAGAATTTGGCTCGTCTTCAAATTAAGTTTAGTTTAAGTTTGAAGTCATCAGATCTCTTTAAATTTTAACGTGTATAAAATAATAGCAGCGCTTAGAAAATCGTATTTAATTTCAGTTCATTTAAGGTTTTGATCAATTTTTAATACATTTCAGACAGTAAATAATATTATAATAGTAAAATCAAGTGTTTTTAGAAAATTACCCAAAAAAATGGACGTGAACATTATAGTAAAGATGTCGATTATGCATATGTACATGTGTGTTTTGTAAGAAGAATATTTTCGAATAAAAATTAGCACGGAGTTCAAGATAATAAATGTAAATACGTCGATAGAGAAAGGTTTATTATAATTCTACCCATGTTAAATAAACATAATTGAATTTCTGTGTGCCATAAGTAAATCGAAGAATCGAAGAAAAAGTTGGACACTGGCAGAGGAAGTGCTCCGTCGTATCCTCGCCTTCGCGATAAGACTTACGGAGTATACGTTTTATTTTTGATCTCAAATATATTTTCATTTACTGCTGATACGATTTTCGTTTTATTTACTAACCTTTATATGCATAATATATGTAGGTATAACCTTAAACGTTTCATATAGAGCAGCAAAAACTTCGACAATAATCGATATTGTACATGCAGGAAGTCTAAACAGGTACATTACAATTTTATAAGAATCACCTGAAACAAAATGGTGTAGTGGTAGCGTCATCGTTTGTCGAGCTGATGGGTCACGGTTCAATCCCTGATGTCAGCAAGCATTATATGATAAGAGGCAGTCCGATCAATTGCGAAAGTTTGTGACAACACTACTGCAAAGGCATAACACTGGCAGTAGGTTTCTCATATGGCTGGAAAATTGATCGCTCTGTTGATAATTGATATGCTCATGACATCAGGTGGATCGGGAAAAAAATACTGTGAATCAGAAGCGAAGGCAAAAAATAGATGACAGCATCAAATCTCCCCAGTTATTCTGGACACCACCCCTGGAGCTAATGTGAAACCTAATACACCTGAGTTTCAAACCACTACACCAATCTCTTTCTCTCTCTCTCTATCCATCTTTCAACGCCCGCACCATGTGAATACATGTAAAAGGGTATTCATAACCCCTTGAGTGCGGGTAAATTATAAAATAAAAAAAAAAAAAGATATTAATGACGTCACAAATATTTATTTATTGGAGATGAAGAAAGACTTCCTTTCCATTTACCTGGCGCTAAAAATCGAAGAGTTATTATTAATCTTTCTGTAATCGCTTTTCGAAAAAGTGCATCTTTTTAAATTAGTTTTCCAACCCTTAATTTTATAGCCTCAAGTTCGTCCGGCCATTTTCTTTCATAGACTTAAGAGCTATTTTCAAAAGTTTTCAGTTCAGTTTACTACCAGGGCACACTTTTACTTCTTTTGCTCGACTTAACCGACTTATAGCATTCAATTAAGGTTCGATTTACGGTTCAATTTTCGAGCGTCATTTTCGATTGAGTATATGGTCGTGAGTTTTGGTATCTGTGGAATTTTTTGATCAAGTAGACTTACAGCTCACGGTACATATTCACCTATCAAACAAATAAACGAAATAGTAGAAAAAAAAAGAAAGTATTACAAATACTTGCCGTGAGAGACAGTTTGTGGTCTAGGGCCTAGCTTCTAGCGACCGTTCATGTTGTGTGCGCTATATTTTTTCATCCAGATAGAAGGGACCTACAGTTTAGAGCCATATCCGAAAGGATTTTTTTCATCACAGTTATTACTCTCGGACGTTTGTCAGACATTCGCGAGAGGTGGGACCGTGAAAAAACTTTTTTTTGTGTTTTCTGGGATTCGAACCTCCCACTCAGTCATCACTTCCACCAAAGGGGTGCATTGGTTTCGCGAAAAATTTCGATACTACGATTTTGACCAATCTTAAAATTACTGTTATAAAAAAAACATATGTATGTATATTTATTTATGTGTGTAGGTATACGTTTCTCAAAACACTCCATTTTCGAAACAGAAGATTTTCTGACAAACCGCTTTAACGAGTTTGTTTAAATTTCCTATTTGACTTAAATAAGATACACGGCATACCATGTTATTCATAATGACCGCTAAAATTAGTGCTTGCGCATTTTTTTTACACATGCAAGGACAACTCGAATCAATATTTGGAAAATTGTAAAAATAGGTTTCTAGTCTTTTAGCGATTTTTATTTAATTTTTTTTCCAAACCACTTTTCGCATAACACAATATATCTGATCTATCTAGCGGCTTTTAAATCCTTTGCTCTGTTCAATAAACAAAATCACCAAATGGAAGGATTATTCAGAAGTACATATGTATGTATGTATGTACAGTCAGTTAGAAAAGTCAGTAAGACTTGTACTTGAATTCTTGGCTTTTTCTTGTTTTCTTTGAATTATTCCGAGGAAAAGGCTTGCTTTTGTTTTAAATCATTTAAAAATAATAATTTGTTATCTAGTCAGAAAATTAAATTTAAATCTTACATATCTATAAGAACTGATCTACTGACTGTTCATGTGCCATAGCCAAATCGTTATGGCCAGTCTATGACAAAAAGAGATTCGCAGATCTCATGAAACTCAGTCACAGGCGTATTTGTATAGCTGTCGGCGTCGTGACGGGACACAGTGTGATAGGCAATCATGCAGCACGGTTAGGACTACCCCACGACGAATTCTGTAGGAACTGCAATGACGAAGAGGAAATAGAATCCATTCGCCACTTGCTATGTGACTGTGAAGCACTAACCCCCAAAAGAAAGGGCACCGATCTACCTAACCTAACCTAACCTGACTGTTCATATATGGGATAAGTTTTAACAGTAGAAAGACAGTATTGAAACTTTGTTCTTCTGCTGTGATATGGAAAAGAACCGACAGAACGCAAACTATGGAAAAATAATCACAGATTTCAATCATCTTCTTTTTAACGTTCCGATTAATTTATGACCAAATCACACTGAATCTCAAAATAATTTCTAGATATGGGGTCACTATTCAAAAACGTACTGTGCAGTGCGCCGTTTGGGTAAGATGCCGCCTTTTCCACGTTTGAAATTTCTTTAATACTTGTGGCTACAATCAATTTTTACATCATAGAATTAGTGATTCTCTGCATAAATAAAGAGTTTTGTTTGCAAGAAATTGAGAAAAATTTGCCTTTTACAAAATCTAGTTTGCATAAAATCTAAAATGAACTATTCCCTAAAATTTCATTCCCAATACAATTCTTCACACTCTACCATCTCACAATAGTCTAAATATAAAATAAAGTATCAAAGTGTGGAACTCTAAACCAGTTAAGTACATTGTGCATTCATCTTAGGATTCGTGCAAAGAAAAATTCCATCTAATTAATTTACCATCCTTTACTTTATTTCAAAACGCAACAAATACTCTATCATTAGCACACAAAAGAAATCGATTTATGGCCACCGGTAATACCAGTGACAGTCTATTCACGCGCTTTTTGTCACCAAAGTCTAACGAGTTATTTATATGTATCACCGTTGTAGATGCCAACAGCCGACAACCCCGCAGTCACTATACAAGGTACTGCTGAAATGAAGTCGCGAAGACGAGATAACAAAACAAAAACGAACACCACTCCAAAAAGAAGACGGCCGCAGGGAATGAACTGACGGCAAAGATTGCGTCTCCAAATTGGATTGATCACCTGAAGATTGATCACAGCAATTGAGCAGGATTTTATCGATGTTGCAATCCTGTACAGACAGTCACCCAAACAAAAGAGAACAACACCGACCGTATAGCTGCTATTCACTCCATTTAACTAAACACATAAAGTGAGGAAGATTCGTTGTGACCACATTGGGGCAGTCTTCTGCCCATACTCCTTTATTCTATTGTGCAAATGACTGCTACAAATGACCGAACTCGGGAGTGATGGTTTTTCCTCTAATCCATGTCGAAAATCTTGTCACCCATATCCTGTCATTTAGAGTACACACTGAGTGTTGGCTGCTGCGACGATCATTGGACGATGATCACTCAAGAAGAGGAAATAGCTTCTGTGCCGCAAACCCGATTTTTCAGCTTAATCTCGATGTTCGCATGCCCAAAGAGATTACAGCGAAGATTGCTATCTGACAGATGGTTTTGGTATCTCTATCGCAAGTCGTCCTTCGTCTGACTCCTACTCTTTTACTTAAGTCACATCCACACATACTTGATTGCCTCAATTGTAGCCGAGTGCGATTGAAAAGACGATTCGGAATGTGCCACGACCATTAATTCGTTCTTGTATTTGAGTAACAAGTTTTACAACAAACGCTGTCATTGTCAACGTCACATTGTCTCCTTTAGACATGCAGACGCTGCCGCCTGACTCTGTTGCTGAATTATGCGAATTGGATAGTGCTCCAGAAAACACTCTCTCTACGAAACCAGGGGAGAAAGCTTCTTTAGCATATCTAATTCTGTTGCCTATTCGCCGCTGCCGTACATTCCAAACACCAACAAGGAGGTGCCTCCTAATGAACAAGTCACGATCAGCATTTATAATTTATTTTGGTGAAAAGATACTCCCGCTGCATTTACTTTGGGTGTGGGTCTAATTGCATTTTACCGTTTTTATAAGGTTGTTACCTAACTGACCACTTTATACGATTAGTGGCAGTTTATCATTGCAGGTTGCTCAGGTGGTCGATGAATGCGGTTGATACAATATTTTCGGCAAAGCGGTATCTCATGCACTTAAAACTCATTTACAGCACGAATGATAATTTTTTTTTTACGCTCTAAGATGAAATTGTCCCCAGTGTGCAACTTATTCAAAAAGTTTTTTGCTATTGGAGTTTTCTGTATTGTGCACCTACAGCAGGATGGTGTTCTTATTTGGAAATATTTTTCAAGTGAATTAGCTCATAACTTACCATTGGAATAGAGCGCTCCTCCCACGCTGGACAAGCCTAACCGTGGAGAAACGTGTCGTTTATATCATGCAATGCTACACGCGTTCAATGAAGCAAGCACGCTAGAGGGGTTTCTGGCTGGCCGGAGCTCCTTGGAATTTGTAGTTTAAATTAATTATGCCGCTTAGGGAAAACACTTGACTTAAAATGTGGACGTGCGTTAAATCACTTTGACGTTGTACTTGTGTTTACCATGTAGAGCAAGATTCGATTTTTCAATTGAAAATTGTTCGCGAAGGAATAGGTGCAGGTGTTTTTTGGCGGAAAACTGAGTATCCAATTTTAGGTACCGCAACTTGCTGAACCGTTAGAAGAGGAATTATGGAAGTGAATATTTATTAGATACACAAATGAAGGCGTGGAATGCTGGTCGCTTTTACCATTTGCAATAATTTTTTTTTTGATAATGTTACTAGATCCTTTCCCTGTTTTACTTGCATTATAATAGAAGTCATTTTAGAACTCACAATTGGTAATTTTTGTTATTAAGTTATGTATGTACAATGTAAGTGTGTATATTTTGTTTATCAATTGCCAGTATTGACTGTTCATATCATACGTAAGCTTTAACAGAGTAATGGAATACGATAAGTACTTATCTTTTATTTTGAACATCCTTAGAAACGGAGCATTTAAACAATTAAGGTGAAATTGGATATATTCACAGACATGTTAATACGGTCAATTCCTATTTGTCTATATTCAGAGGTTAGTTTTATGAGTATAGGGTATCCAGCCAATGCAGGCGTTTTTGTTGTTTTGGTTAGTTTATATATGTGCACTTGTAGGAAAGCGTTATTTCAAAGGACGATTAAATGTTAAAATCAAACTGTCTTAGCTACATTTTAAATATTTAATTAATGTTTGGTTATGTGCGAATTTTCTTTTCATTCGTTATTTTGCATAGTTTATGAATATGATCTTGGATCAAACCGATCATAATCTTTAAAAAGTAAGATGGGTTGATGCTTTTTAATCGATTTAGAAAAGAATACTAAATGATTTCTAATACTTGAATGTCTTCACGTTATAAACTTTCAATGTAGCGGTGGCTAAGCAAAATTAACTGCTAAAACGTTGAGATTTCTTCTTAGTTTTTCAAGGTAGTGCATTGAGAGAGAATCTCTTTATAAGAGGAACTTTGAGCTCACGATGGATGTTAGAGTTCTTGATGTATCAAGGGGCACCAGACATGTTTCTTAAAACTTTGAATTCAAACTGTTGCATTTTATCTACGTTTAAGACAGTACTGAGCAAATGCATACTCTAAACAAAGTAAACAACTGGTATTACTTAGAAGGACTAGCGTGTGATCCCTTATAAACCATAATCAAACCTTTCGCTAGGAGGAGAAACTGAAGCCTACAAACGCTAAATAGGGTACAAATTAATTTCTCAAAAGAAACAAAATAACTTGGGGTAACTCTAAACCATAAACTGTACTGAAAACCACATATTGACAGAAACTTTGAGAAGGCGACAAAAGGCTTCTATAATAGGGATTAAAACCAAAATAATCCACTTACCTCACCATCGTTGCTCCAATAATAAAACATGCATCACTCGTACGGTGGGAAAAGATTAACCAAACTGTTACACGCTCTGCCCTTCGAAAGGTGCAGAGACTAGCATGTGTAGGGATTACCGGTGAAATGCGCACTTGTCCGACGGCTGGTCTCGAAGCTCTCTTATATCGTTCAGTTCTACATTTAACTATTATAAGGAATGCGGCTATAAGCGCACTAAAGCAATTTATTAAATAGTAATAAAGAACAGATGATCATTGAAAAAACTCCCTTGCGATCCTCACTACCAGCAAGGGGGTAGCCAGACAAATATTTCAGGGAGGGATATGATCTTTGAAAAATATCTTTTTATTTTTAAGGTTGGGAGCGATTAAGGAAAATAAAATAATCTTAAATTTCAAATCTCATTTTTTTTCATTGACTAGTAATTATAAATAACAAAAGTAGGAATAGGTTAAAAAAGTAACTATATTGAACATAACAAAGTAAAAATCTATTTTATAAAACTAATAGAATTTAATCGCCTGGCCTTCTTTGCTGCAAGTACATCAATTACTTCGTCAGTATTTATTTCTATCTCCCGATGAATTGACATTAAGGCTAAACCAGTAAGGCGATCTTCACCGGTAGAGTGAAGATCTTCGTCACTGAGGCCAATCTAATGCTGCTGTTTTTGCATTTGTGTGATCCAGGAGTTTTTTGGCCTGCCTCTCTTCCGCGCTTGTATAGGTACGTTGATTGACATCGCCTTTTTGACTGGGTTCGTAGGATCCCTCCTTAGAACATGGCAATACCAACAAACCCGGTCGTGCTGCAATTTTTTCGAGATGGGTTCTTTGACGCGATGGCTTCCTCGGATCTTCGAACTTCTTATTCAATCAAGCTTTGTTACTCCTGCTGTCATGCGAGCATCTTTATCTCAGCTGCCGTTAATTTGCTCTCATGCTTTTTGTACATTGTCCAGCATTGCGCACCGCATGTCAGCGCCGGACGAAGAGCCGTGTAGAGCCTACCTTTCAGCTTAGGGGGCATTTTTTGGTCACAGAAGATAGCAGAGTTTTCCTGCCACATTATCCAACCTACGATTACGCGATGATTGATTTCGTCATCAATAGTTGCATCGCTATTGATCATAGATCCCAAATACTTGAGCTTTTCGCACTTGAGAATCACTTTTCCATTCAAATAAATGCTTGGACTAGGTCGGAGTGGATCAGAGAATTGGCAGCACAGGTACTCTGTCTTTTTTGGACTAATTCGATACCCATTTCCTTCCAAAACATCCCCCCTACATCAAGTGCTCGTTGCAGGGACGTTTGATCGTTACTTATAATGGTTCCATCGTCAGCAAAGAATAACTGATGCACTTCGGGGTCCATCACTTTTCTTTCAAGCAGATAATAATAATAAACTGTAATAAATAGCAAAGGACTTAAGACGGGAGCACACCGACTTTAAATAAGAACTCTTCGGTTACTCCGGCGACGCACCTTACTCTTGTCTTTGCTCCGTCATACAAGTCCATGATCATCTGTATGTAGGGTTCTGGAACTCCTAAATATCTTAGCGCCACACAAACCAGATCTCTTGGTTGTCTATCGAATGCTTTTTTAAAATTAACCAACACTAGATGCAAATCCTTTAAAACATCACGATGTTTTTCCAATTTGATCCCTATACTTTGGGTTGCATCTGTGGTTGATTTACCCGCGACAAACCTGCACTGGTTATCAGATAGCCGTATTATTTGCCGCAATCGGCCGTTTAATACCCTTAATAGAAACGGATGGCTGGATGCTGTGGGAATTAGGTAGGCACTGATTGGCTTTAACTTGGCAAAGCCCAGTGTTGTAACTGTTACCACACATCAATCGTGCTTATTTTACCTCCAAGTGGTAGCCATCGGGTACTGGCTGTTGTTCACCCGGACGCGGCTTGCTAAAATTATAAGCGCGAGTGCTGACTAGAAAACAAATATAGCAGCACTATAAACACGACAGGGGACGAGTTCCCCAGATGGAACCAACGGTGTCGTGATAAACCTCCGCAGCGGAGGATTTCCAACCTGAGGCCGATAAGGAGTTCCAAGAAAACCAAGAAGACGGAGGAGCAGCACTCACACCCCCGAAGTGGGTCACCGACATCGGTATAACCGACCCCTCATCCTAGGGGTTTCTAGAATGAAATTTTCTAGAATGGAACTGGTCCTCCAGGTTGGCGGTTGTGCCGTCGGGGTAACTGCCCGACCATGGAAAAACAAAATCGTTATGAAGCTCCAGCAAGCCTCGGAAACGAACCATTCAATCTGGACGATGATAACCAACATTTCCGTCCCCCCGACCTGGATGAGGTTAAGATAGCGGTATCTAAGCTGAAATCCAATAAAGCTGCTGGAGCTGATGGTCTGAATCCCGAGCTATTCAAAGCAGCCGGGGATGACTTGGTAAGGAGCATGCACCAACTCATCTGTAAAATATGGTCGGATGAAAGTATGCCCGATAAATGGAACCTCAGCATTGTTTGCCGATCCTCAAAAAAGGAGACCCTCTGAACTGCGCCAACTACAGAGGCATCAGTCTTCTTAATATCGCATATAAAATCTTATCTGCCGTATTATGTGAACGCCTGAACCCGTTCGTCAACAACTTGATCGGTCCATATCAGTGTGGTTTTAGGCCAGGAAAGTCCACCATCGACCAAATATTCACATTGCGGCAGATCTTGGAAAAAACCCAGGAACTTCAAATCGATACACACCACCTTTTCATCGATTTTAAGGCCGCGTATGACAGCATTTATAGAGACGAGCTATTTAGAGCAATGTTTTGGCATCCCTGCCAAACTCGTCCGTTTGTGCAGGATGACGATGGAGAATGCACGCTGCTCCGTCAAGGTCGGTAAAGACTTTACCGAGACCTCCGATGTCAAAAAAGGATTTAGACAAGGCGACGCGCTGTCATGCGACTTCTTTAACATCGTTCTTGAAAGAATTGTGCAAAACTCACGCGCCAACACCAGAGGCACAATCTTTCAAAAGTCCGTCGAATTTCTCGCATACGCCGACGATATTGACATAATCGGAAGAACGCAGCGTGATGTCAGTGGAACGTTCGTGAGTATTGAGGCAGAAGCGGCGAAGATGGGTTTAGCGGTTAATGAGGGCAAGACTAAGTATATGCTGTCAACAAGGACGACAACCAACATTGACGTCTCGGACAGAACGTCACTATAGACAGATATAACTTCGAGGTAGTTAGGGACTTTATCTACCTAGGCTCCGCTATGAGCTCAGAAAATGACATCGGCGCTGAGATCAAACGAAGAATAACTCTTGCCAATCGCTGCTTCTTTGGGCTAAGAAGGCAATTGAACAGTAAAGCCCTCTCTCGAGCAATTAAAGTGACCCAATACAAGACCTTAATCATCCCAGTCCTGCTCTATGGCGCAGAGGCATGGACCCTGTCAAAAGCGGATGAGGTCGCTCTTGGCTGCTTTGAGAGGAAAATTCTTTGGGTGATTTTTGGTCCCGTCTGCATAGACGGTGAATGGAGGAGGAGATACAACAGCTAACTTTATGGGTTGTTCAGCGACATCGACTTGGCCAGAAGAGTGAAGGTTCAACGACTGAGATGGCTGGGTCATGTAGAGAGCATGGACACAAATGCTCCGGCCCGGAAAATCTTCGAATCCATTCCCGAGGGACGGCACAGTAAAGAAAGACCGCGACTCAGGTGGCGCACGCAGGTGGAAGAGGACCTCAACCAACTGAGCGTGCGAAACTGGAGGCAGCTGGCTAAAGATCGAGCTGGCTGGAGACGCTTGTTGGTTGAGGTCCAGGTCCACTCCGGACTGTAGCGCCACCTTTGTGCATATGAAGATGATAACTTTTCCTTCACTGATTAGGCATTGGATCTCCTCCCATGAGTTTGGAGATGAGAATCATGAGCCTAGACCCGATGTATCCCATCTTTTTCCAAAACTCAGAGGCTAGCTCGTCCGGCCCAACTGCTTTTCGCTTTTTGAAGGATTTGACCACTTTCCCAGCTTCATCGACTGTTATGTCGGATACTTCTCCATAGTTAGGACCGGCTCTTGGAACGTACAGCCGGGGAAACTGTTCGTTTAAAAGTTTCTCACAATACTGTCGCCACCTTTATAGAATTTTTTCGTCGTCGACAAGGAGTTGGCCTTGAGCATTGTTAATGAGCTTCGGCGAACGAATCTCCTGAGCATTTTTTCTTCTCTTAGCAGCTATTTTGAAGGTGTTTTGTACCCTTGTTTAAGTTGTTTTGTCGCAGCTCGTGGATAGCCTGGTTCGTATCAGCAGGAGAAAAAGATATTTCCTCCAACTCCCGATGCGGGCCCTCCATACTCTTTGCATGCATTAGGGCGCACTTCTTCATCGCGATACTTTTGCAACGTTTATATTCCAATTCGAGGCGAGCTTTATCATCTCTATTATTAGAGGGACACTTTGACCAAACTTTAAAGCTACTTTTTTTCATTTATCACTACTTTAGCTTCCTCAGTCCACCACATTGCCGGTTTTATGGAAATTTCAACAAGAGGGTGATCCTAAGCACATGGCCAAGGTCTCTCTAGAGTTTTTCTAGGATCAATCAAATAATGGCTTGAACTGGCCATCTTCCAGTGCTGATGAAAAAAATTGCTAGTTTGGAATTAATTGAAAGTTATACGGAGTATGGTCTTAATTTTTTTACATTGTGGTTTTGCTAAACCATTCTGTTAAAGGGGTTGGGGACACAATCCCGAAAATCCAAAATCCCGAAAATTCAATATCCCGAAAATCCACAATCCCTAAAGGCCAAAATCAAACGAAATCTCGAAAAATTATATACATACAAAGAAAAATTTGCGCAAATTTTTCGAATTTGAGGCCGAATGCTGTCCGGATTGATGAGTCGAGGAAATGTCCAACTTAGTATTGAAGTGACTAGCGGGCGAAAGCCTGAAGGTAGGGGTGGGTGAGCTCGCTGCGCTCGCAAAAAAAAAAAAAACTTTGGACATTTCTTCAACTCATACACCGGATGGCCTTCGGCCACACATGCAGGTGCTCAGGGCGCCGCTACGCGGCATATACTCTTTTCATTTGTTATTTTACATTCTGAACAACGGTGGATTTATGTATGTTCATTTTAGACCAAAAAATAAAATTTTCAGTTTCACTTTCGGGATTTTGGGTTTTCGGGACTATGGATTCTCGGGATTGTGGATTTTCGGGATATTTGAATTTCGGGATTTTGGGTTTTCGGGATTATCTTTTTCTGTCCGACTCCCGTGTTAAAGAAATGGATTAGATACGGTTCCGCTATAACAGCTGTTTTTAGCTAAAGGTTCTTATTTAAAATTCATTAAATTTTTTTCAATTTCCGGTTATATTCGTAGTTGTTTGTACTATCTGTGGTGAAATCCCATGTACAATGACGTGTATAATGACGAACTTATTTGAGCCCAACGCAATTATGATTCTCCGGTAGAGGGACTGCGAAGATTTAAATTCACATTACCGGCATCTATCAACGCAAAATTAACGAAAAGGTTTGTGTATGGACTAGCATGACGAACCGGTTCACTTGTTTCTTCGCTGTTTGACAATTTTAGTTTGGGTCGCGTAGTAAGTCTTTAAACCGGAAATGGATTCATGCTGTAGTTATGGCTGGAATACTATTTCCAATCATATAGGGTAGAATAGCCTTAGATGAGTGTCTAAAAATAATGAGAATTATAGTTGTAATAAAACTGGATAAGCTATTGTATTTTACCTTTCTGTAAACTAAGATTTTACCGTCAAGAAGTTTAGATATCTTCTTAAGCAGATGCCGTACAAAAAAATGTTTATATAGCCTGCAAATTTTCATTTGTTTGATTTCTTTTCTAATGTACTATAGCGTATGTAAAATATTTATTTTCGGAGTATCTTTACATAATGGCATACCTGAAGGTCGCTGAATATTTCAGATATTCTCATGTAACTTAAAAGCTGCGAATCCGGCATAAAATGTACATATGTAAGTACCGCGTTTTGCAGCGTGACTTTACGTTCCTCTCGTGATAATCTAAAAGGCTAATTTACTAGATTAGCTACCTTTTCGGAGCAAATTACTGAAATTACTACCATAGAAGCTCTTCAACTTCGGGTTGAAAAGTTGGAAGAGCTTTGTGTGAAATTTCAAGCTTCTCAAGAGCATCTTCGATGTAGATGGGTACGTCTGCCCTGAACCAGAATTCGAAGAAATCGAATCAAAGTATCTAGTGGTAAAGTCGGTTTACCTAGCAGTAGGTAAGACAATCGAAGAAACTACTGCAAAACGCACTGAATAAAGTAAATGAATGGACGAGGGACTGGCGGATCGCCCTAAACGAATTTAAATCTGTTCACGTGAGTTTCACTTGTAAGAAAACTAATGGCTTGCCAATTTTTCTAAACTTGGCCCGAATGCCTAACTTTTGCGAGAGAAGCCAAATACCTGGGAATGACACTCGACGCAA
Source organism: Blera fallax (assembly GCA_946965025.1). Classification (NCBI taxonomy): domain Eukaryota; kingdom Metazoa; phylum Arthropoda; class Insecta; order Diptera; family Syrphidae; genus Blera; species Blera fallax. The sequence continues at coordinate 26,532,349 of OX337245.1, forward strand.
GGTTGAAATGGAATTCGCACGTGAAAATGAAACACAAAAACTCAAAATCAAATATAGAGAAATGAACTGGTTACTCGGAAAACATTCCCAGCTTAGTACTGAGAACAAACTGCTCTTGTACAAGCAAGTGTTAAAGCCGGTGTGGACCTACGGTATACAACTTTTGGGTTGTACCAAGAAAACGAATGCCAATATTTTATAAACTTTTCAAAATAAAGTGCTTTTTTTTTTTTTATTCATTTTATTTCAACTTAAAACTAAGAATAACAATTTTTTTTTTAATAATTTATATTTAGTGAATGCATGAAAAAAAAAATAGCCGTCGATTTTTAATTTAATGAACAATTTGTTCTAAATTAGTGTTAGACGACACTTCAATGGTGTTAAATAAACAATTTTTTGAAGTTCTGATAATCTGTAACGAATATTTAAAAATTTAAAAAAATAAAAACGTTGTATACAATTCAAACTCAATATTCAATATTCTATTATGAAAGAGAAATATAAGGTATACTATAATATCTATAAGTTAAAGTAGTGTTTCCTTGCCGCCTTTTAAGATATAATTCTTAACAAAGATTCAATTCTGACATGATCAAAAGTAAATAACCAGTTTTTGATTTTTTTAATGTATTCATTAAAGTTGAATATGAATTATTTGGATGGAATATGGAAGTCTATTAAAACATGTTGGGGCTGTAACTGTGTAAAAATGGACAAAATGAGTTGTACGTGCAACTGGAATATTAACAAGAGCAATGTTATTGATTCGTAAATTATAAGTTTGATTACTTCTGCTTGGAATGTTACCAGTTTGTTTAAAAAATTCTCTAAGAACCTTAAAAACGTACAGGTGCCTTATTGGTAATACATTTAGTTTCTTAAACAAGGGTTTAACCACAGTCTTAATTGTTCTAAGTCTTCTCCAATCTTAGCAATTCATTCAAAATGACTTTGGAACATATATTTACGTAAAAGTAATGTCATCAGCAAAGGCAGTGGCTAGGCCATTAAATTGCTGCGTGAAAAGCGAATTAATATAAATCAAAAATAGAAGAGGGCCAAGCACAGAACCTTGACATTATAAGTTTATTAAACTCAATGGAAGTAATTGGGTCAAATACAAAACTATTTGTTTGTACATTATCATCGATAACATTTGTAGGTAAGCTACAATTGCATGACCTATAATGATCATAAGATGGCTTTAATTGCTCTGAAATATGTGTGAAATATTCGTTGAATTTGTTTGAGATACTTTTGGAGTCAGATAAAAGAGCTCCATCAACTTCTATATAATTTATCTATATAGGTTGTTTTGTTTCTCCAAGAGAAATTGCTAAGAGAAATTGTCTAAGCACCAACGTGGTATACTAGAATCGACGATATCCACAGGTATCTCGAAATTCCGACAATCAAAGCTGAAATAAGAAGCTTCGCGAGAAAGCATAGAAAGCGAATAATCGGGCATGTCAATAATGCAGTCCTTCAAATTTCAGATGAGAGCAATTAATTGTGTCGACTACAAAGGACGAAACCTTTCGACTTGCCGAGATAAGAATCAACCGCGTGTAGATTGCGGAACATGCAGGATGCCAAACGTTTTTATTTCGCGATAGAAAAATTGCTTGATAAGTCATTACTTAATTACAATATCTGACAAATTTATATTTTTGGTCTGTAAGTATCTGACGCTACTATGAGCACACGCTTGCTATTCTCATAGTGTCTACTGAAGATTTTTACCTACCCTCGGAAAAGAAAAGTTGAATACATCAACTTCAACCCTTAGTGAACTAAGTAACTTTCTTCCCAAGATTCATATCGAACCTTTCTCGGGTAGTTATCGTGATTGGCCCGCGTTTCGGGACATGTTTGCAAGTTCGGTTCATAGCAAATCGAACTTCTCGCCAATACAAAAATTCTATTTGCTTCGCTCTTGTCTTCCCGGTGAAGCCTCAAATTTACTTGCTCACATCCCAGAGTCCGATGCTACCTATGAACCGGCTTTGGAAAGATTGGAAAAGAGATACTTATAACAGGCCAGGTTATATCATCAATAGTCTTCTAGAAACATTAAAGCAACTTCCATCAATTCATAGCTCAAACGTAGGAACTCTGCGTAAAATATCGGATGGTGCTGACGAAGGAGTAGGAGGTCTAAATTCTTTCGAAAGGGATCCGTGGATGATTTTCATTTTATTAGGAAAATTGGATACAGAAACTCAACAGGCTGTCAGCTGATAGCGTAGATGCCGAGTATCGTACCATTGATCAATTTTTAACTTTTTTAGAAAATCGTTGTGAGGCTCTTGAGTCGTGTCGAGGGTATGTTTATGACTCAAATAAAACTAAACCTGCAGCTTTGAAAAGTATGCACATGTCGTCTTCAACCCAATGCCCAAAATGCGGCTAATACGATGCGCGGAATTTCTTAAAAGTGGATGTAGCCACAAGGAGGGATTTGGTAAAATAGAAAAGGCTTTGCTTCAATTGTTTACGCGGCGGTCATTACTCGGTTAGATGCCAATCAGAGTTTCGTTGTAAATAGATAAATAGATTCTGGTTCACAGGTTTCTTTCGTCACCGAGTCTTGTGTCCAGGGACTTGGACTTGATCCGAAATCAATTTCTTCGAACGAAGACAAAGCAATCGAGGATCACTTTTGTAAAACACATAAAAAAAATTAAGATGGAAAGTATATTGTCAGTCTCCCTTTCAAATACCCTCCATGTTTCGCTGACACTCTCGGTGGTGCACTTTCTCGCCTCAATTCGAAGAAGTTCTCGAATATCGTAACACTATTTCAGTCTTATTTACATTTTTTCCCGCGGCTTATCTGGCAAACCATTAAAACGCGCTTTGTTAGCCGGTTGTTTACTTCAGCATGATATGTCGTTTTGTGAAAGTGTCATAGTGGCATTAGGGTCTTATTTCACATTCAAACGGAGTTTTTACATATTTACATACATAATCAAATTTCAAACGGCCATTGACCATAATTCCATTATGGTCTTATATCCCATCCTATCGGGCCATAAGAGCACAATTTTTCAGAATGTAAAATGTCAAGTAAAAGGAGGTCTAACCACTTTCAGGCTTTTGTCCGAAAAAAAAAAAAACTATGTACATATCCTCGACTCATACACCGCACGGCTTTCGGCCTCACATGCATGTGCTCAGGGCGGCGGTACACGGCCTATAGCTAGGTCTCAACTATTGTTATTGGCAAATTTAGAAATAACCCACATGGTCTTATATCTCAAATTTATATGGCCTTATGGCGATTTCACAAAGCGACAGTAAAGCTAAGTAATTTAAAGCTTATCAAGAAAACGTTAGCTTATCAGGGAGCGAAATTGTAATTGCGAAATAATTAATGCAGAATATCTTAACCCTTAAATGCCCACAGTATCTTTAAAGATACAACCATTCAATTAATTTTAATTTATTAAATAGAAGGTCCAGAGCTAAGATTGTAATAGTTTCTTATTCACCAACTCAAATCCTAATCAAAATAATTTTGTCAGCCTCCTAACTTTGAAAGTACAGTTACCATAGGCAAATTACGTGCGTGAAGCGAATTTCGTAGAATTTAAAAAAAAAAGTATTTTTTATTATTAAAATTCTTTGAACCTGGTGACATTTCACTAGAAAAAAAAATCATTGCAGGTACAGACATTTATTGTGAAGTTAAATAAATTTGTTTCATGGGATTCTAAGAAACGCAGCTCGCGTAATGTTGTGGTAAACGGTTGTATCTTTAAAGATACACTGGGCAGTTTTGCCTATTTCGTGATTATTGCTATTTTTTTATGTGCTGCGTTTGTTTGCAATGAATTATCATTCTATGGGTATTTATAATGTACATGAATATGAAGATAATGATGATGATAATAATGATGTGAGCCGGGTGAAACGGACGGAGATAATAGGGAAGAAGATTTTCCCAATATGATAAATGATGTGGGAGGTTTGGAAGATGCAGATGTTGCTTTAACCTCATCTGCACCTCAACTTCAGTTAACGATCGTTGGAGTTCATGTCCTTTAGATTTTACAATTTGAAAGTTGATGTCAAGTCTTCGAAATGCGAAAATTCGAATCTTGTTTATCATGCACAGGAAGACTCAACCCTTCCATGAGAAGTGGTAGGCTAGGAATTTTTTTTAAAGTTCGATCATACCTCTTTCCTTAGTCGTTGGACCAACGAAAGTTTATTGGGATCCCTTTTTACATGGCTTACTTCAAACTCCCGAGTACGAACGATTTTTGGAGTTTTATAAAAAATCGATGCACCCCGTAGTGATGCGACAACATTCCTATATTCATTTCAATGACAGAGCTAAAGAAGATGAAAGTGATGATCCTAATCGTGACTGCCTTTATCTATTAGGCCATTATTAGAAACACTGAATATGGCGTACCAATATTAGATCGGTTGTATGTAGTTGAACAAATGCGCTCTTCATTTTATGGGCCATATTTGCCTAAAAAGCCGAAAAAGTGGGGTTTTCAATTATTTATATTATGCGACTCAAGCAAATTTGCATATATGTATATAAATTTGAAATATATACATAGCAGATCACCTGAAGTACCGGCCCTAGGTGAAGTGGACCCTCAAGCATCGGCAAATATTGTTTCTGAGGATTGCTTAATGAAGTACTACGTTATCATTTTATGATAATTACTGTCGAGATATTCCCTTGCTAATTTATCCCCACACAAAAGGAATGCTTACTATCCGAAGAAATCGGGTAAAGAATTGCAAGCTTCCAAAGGTGAAAACGATGATGAAGGTTAAACGAGAAACCAGAGAAGAGTTTGTAGCTTCAATACATGGCATACGTAGATCTTACTTCACCATCGTAGAATCGTCAACCTCGTTTCAGCTAACATATGTACATTGGCATAAGACCTCTTTTACCCATTATTTCATTTTATCATTTTATGCATTAAATTTTTGATTTGTATTATATTTACTTAATTTCATTGTAAGCCAGTTTGTTTTGAAAATGATATATAAAACAAATAAATTTAGCATAAACCGCAAGTGAACCAAATTTGTTCATTAAATCTACTACCATTTATTTCGTTCTTTCACTAATTTTCCTTTATTTTTAAAATATACTATTTATCCATATTAATTTAACACATAAACCTTTAAACTCAAACTTTTCCTTAATAATAAAACAATGAAACTAGTTATTTAAGATTAATTTTCCAATATATACACTCAGAAAAGAAATCAATACTAAATTATTCTCATAAACGCCTTTGAGGGGTTAATGCCCAGTGTATCTTTAAAGATACAACCGGTTTTTTGTCAAAAATATGGGTTTAAAAAAATTTAAACAATTTTTTTTTAATGAAATAGTTGTTTTTGTTCTATTTTGCATGTAATATATTTTTTTCGACAAAATCGGCGTCCTTGGGCATTTAAGGGTTAAGGTCAAATAATTACAAGCCTAAATAAAAACTTGCCAAATAAAAACTGCGAAAAAACAAAATGCGAGTTGTTGAAATGAGAAATAACAATAAGGAAATGATAACATCGATTTGTACCAGTAGAGTAGATCTACTCCGCTTTAAAAAAAAAAAAAAAATACTCCGACCAGTGTGACCATTAGCTTCTCTCAAAAATATTCTACTCGACCCGAATATTTATATTCCACTTGGTAATACAACTTATCTAATAAAAAATAAATAAAACTTTATGTCATACAAAACGTAAAACATGATAAACCAAAAATGGGCATTACTCCAATAAAAAAAAACACAAAAAATACTTATAAACTATAATTGCAACAACAAAAATATCAGCTCCTCATTTTTAATTTTCAAAAAAATGTTAAAAATCAAAAGCTTTGAGGATCAAAATCTAATTGTTCATCTTCTTCGGGTATTTTATATCTTCAAATGAGTGTTTACATAAATATTACATGTTTAATTCATTAGGAATAGTAGGTATATGTAGTTATCACATCTTGTTGCCATTACTTCCATCCATGTCCTTACAATTAAGAGTCTATTCAACATATTTGTTTGCATTCGATTTCTTATTTTTGATTTAATCAAATTCATAGCTGAATACTCTCTCAACTTCGGAATTACTGAATGGCAATGATAAAAAGCAAAATACGAAATAGGACTAATTTTCAAATGGTGGAAAATTGCACGCATTTTTATAAGTGCAAACTTCAGTCCGAAATTGTACGAATTTATTAGTAATTAACTGAATATACATAGTTCTAATTTACGGAGAATATAATTATCTAAATATTCTTTTGAAGAAAAAAAATATTCCACTTCCTTGTCACCATCCCTTCCAGATCACGCTGGGAGGACGATGCATTTTTAGAAGATGATTCTATTCACTTCTACACTGAAGGGTCAAAAACCATAGACGGAGTCGGTGCAGGTGTTTTCTCCGATAAGCTTAACCTTAAGCTCTCCTTCCGTCTTCCTAATCACTGTAGCGTGTTCCAGGCGGAAATAATGGCGATAAAAGAAGCCCTATCTTGGCTTAAGAAAAACGTGATATCTGCTAGAGATATCCGCATCTTTTCTGATAGCCAGGCAGCAATCAAATCCCTGGAATCGACCTCTATAAACTCTTTAGTAGCCCTAGACTGTCGTTCGTCTCTTGTGGAGATGGCTGGGCAGTTCAATATTCACCTGTGTTGGGTGCCGGGGCAAAGAGACATTCTTAGGTGGACAAGTGGTTTAACATGTCTAGCGACAAAACAGATTTGGCCAAAGCTGGATCTAAAACGCTCTAAGAATTTGATTTCTCTCAACAGATTGCATATCGGCACCACAATAGGTGTCATCACTGGACACTGTCTAATAGGCAAGCATGCTACAAGGCTGGGCCTCTTCGCGAACGATTTCTGTAGAAGCTGCATGGATGAAAAAGAGAAGGAAACTATTCCTCACCTTCTTTGTTTCTGCCCAGCTCTCTCCCGTAGAAGGAAACTCCGACCTGATGAATATCGACATCAAGAGCCTCCTACGCTTCATAAGAAGCTCTAATTGGTTTTAAGACGAGTAGGTAAAGGGAGGCTTCTCCCATGATCCACGTGGAATCACAACGGACCTCATTGGTCTAAGTGTGCTGGCGACTCCTAGCTGGCAGCCACTTCAACCTAACCTAACCTATATGCTATTATTTTTCGTGTTTGCCAGATGAATGTATCCTTCTTCTTATGGATTCTAAGGATGGTGCTTGTTTACCCTCCGTAAGCAAGCGCTGACGAATTTTCGGGGCTGACAGGAAAGCATTACTTGTTGCTAGACGTACTATTCTTTTATCCGTTCTTTCATCAGTAACTTTAGGACGGCCTGTTCGATTTAACTCACAGACTCGTCCATTTACCGTATAAGCCTTTACCGCTTTGTATATTGAAGCAACGGTTTTGTCAAAAGATTTAGCTATTTCTCGGTAAGTTTTGCCATCTTTATGCATTTTGATGATAACTTTCCGTTCTTCTGTAGTAAGGTGCTTGAATTTCCCCATGATCACTGCTTAAAGTGTCCTAATTGGCATGCGCTAAGGGTACAACCGATATGTATTATTTCATTCAAATTTTTTAAAAAATAAAAGTAACTCTTACCAAAAATAATCGAAAAATTTAAGTTCCAGGATCAATGAACAAATTGTAATAATTTATATATAGAAATTTTTTTTGTCAGTAGGAATATGGCTAATATTTGTTTTTTGTTTACTTATTTTTGACTGTCCTTTATTTGAGCACATGAACTACTGACGCTCAGATACAATATATAAAGGCAGAAAATAGGAAAAAAAATTACTGAAATGGCAGGACATATTCTAAATCTTTATTTAAGTTAACGAAATAAAATAAAATTGTGGCTATTTTTGTGCAATGAAGAAAAACAGAGTCTTAGGACCATTGTTTACTTACTTTTGAGACTAACTGTATATTCTCTGTAGCTCTAATATATTCCACAAATGGAATATTATATTCCACTATGAGCCTGTTTAGATGATTACTCTCCACTATGTAGTGGGCAGTCGTATCGTGTTCACACAGTGTAGTGCCCAGTGCTGGATTACTTTACTGAAGCTAAGGGGTGGAATCAGTGAATTGGAGCAGTTGTGTGTCGGCGAGCATGTACATATGTACGTAGTTTGGCGTTGCAATTCTTTCCGAAAGAAAATGATGCGAAAAAGTAAAATGTTATATAGAATACGTGCTGATTACGTATTGTTCGTTATTTCAGCCGTATGTCTTCCATCGTCGCATTTGGCTTTTATTCGCTTAGTTGTCCTTTAATTTCTATTTTTTTTCTATTTACATAATCTTCATGTTTGAAAATATACCTACGAAATAGCATAATCATCGTAAAATCAACGAGCGATTCCATTTGCTCTCTTATCCACATGAGTATTCATATTAATCCGCGATCTACTACTACTACTCCACGATCGAATAAATTATGACAAAATGGAATAGAAATGGAACATTTTGGGTGTGGAACGTGACTGCCGCCTTCCCTGTACCTCTTACTCTTCTCACCCAAAAACCACCGACATAGCGCACTCATGAGTAACCATCTAAATAGGGTCTAACTCCCATTGGATTTCTGTTTTTTTACTTTAAACGCCACTCAACGCTAGCATAATGCGGTGGTGCTTCTTGAAGCTATTTTATCGCTCTTCACCTCAATTCTTTCGACTACAAGCTTCGTTTTTTTTCTTTCTTCATAACAAAAAATGAGCGGGCAAATGCGAGTTTTCGTTACTGAGAGTCTGCTCCTGCTTTTTATTCATTCAAATAATTTTTGTAAAACGGAGTAAACACTAATTATGAGTACTTTGTGTTACAAAAATGATTCGAATTGATCCAAAATATGTATGTAGGTACATATGTAGTTAAGTACATATACATGTACATATGAGCATGTTGACTCGCTATTCTGTGTTACTGACTGCAGATAATGAGCTGTCTACCCATATTTTAGTTACGATAGTTTTATTTTGAGACTGTAAGTAATTAGAACTGTCAAATTCTAACCAGAGCAACTGAATTTAGGCTATAATCTTTCACGTATTTAACATATGTATGCATACATTTATGTATTTTCTTGTTTTAATTTGTCCAATTTATTATCTACATATTATTAACTGAAATTCTAAGAAACCCACAAAATAAAAAAATTCTAATCGGATAGAGTTACTTTCCTTTGTTATTTATTAATCGTTTCTGCTTGTTTGTATCTTTTGTTGTTCTGTTCCTATTTGTTTTAACGTGACCTGAGGCAAAATCCTTTTAACGTTAAAATTTCGTATAAAAGGGCGCAGTAATATTTCATTTTTTATCTTCCTAAAATGTATCTTTTATAAATTGTTCTGATACGAACAACTTTAATTTGTTTTTTTTTTTTCCGCGAAGTTGTTATAGCAATCGAAAAGACCACAAATGTATTGTGCAACCAATAATACGCGAATGATAGGAGGATATCCGATTGGAATCGAAGCTGCACCATGGCAAGTGGCTATAATTTACAATGGTTTCTTCGAATGTGAGGATCTGTGATTAGTAAACATCTGGTAATGAGAGCAGCTCTTAGTGTAAAAGGAAGTGAAATTAAAAATTTCGAGCGGGCTCCAGACTTTTTCGAAAAGGTGGACAACTGAGAAGCGTTTCGAATACAGTTATAAACGCATCCTTCGACGAAAGAACATTAAATCATGATATTGCGATTATTAAGCTGATTATGCCTTAGAAAATAAACAAGTATGTGCAACCTCTCATATTAGCATTACATTACTAGCCTCCAGTAAAATGTGCAACCGCCCTCGTGAACAAAATCTCAATCCATCTTCTGATTTACATGCAATACTTGTGAATATTATTACATTATCAAAGTGCCAGAAGGATAATGAAAACAAAATACAAATAACCTCATATATGATCTGCGCAGGAGCACCTAATGGGGGAAAAGACCGTTGCGAAGGCGATTCGGTTGGAACATTAGTTCAAAACGGTATACAATATGGAAATGTTTCCTTTGGCGTTGATTGTGGAGGGTCACATTTTCACGGGGTGTTACAAGTTTTGCAGCACCTAAAAGTTGGATAAACCGAGTTACTAGATGCATTTAATTTATTGTAAATGAATTGATATATGTCATCAGTGCTGGCAGGATACCCAACATCCCCTACTTCTTTTCTCCTTCATCTGAGTACATGACAGTATAGGATTGATCTAAAACCAATAAAATGCAAATGAAATTTCATTCATTTCAGCCGTATGCATACATAGTTTACGCTCAACTACGGTCGAGAAGAATATAAAAAGAAGAATGGGGCTTTCAAAGCGGTTGGGTTGCTCATTTGCTGCCAAAAGCGATTACATGCCCCTGACTACCAAAAGCGATTGTGTTTCCCCCTGGCTGTTAAAAGCGGTTGCGTTGCTGTGACTGGTAAAAGCGATTGTGTTGCTCCACGATTGCCGAGAGCTGTTTTATTGTCGAAGCGCTGCTTAAAGTAACATCATTCTAACATCGTGACTTTCATATTGGATTGGGATGTGCATCAATGACATTAATTTACTGTCATGTATTATCAAAGCCAGTTAAATAAGACCGACAATTGAATTGAACTATTAATGGTTATGAAAATCTTTGTATTAAAGAGAAATAATAAATAAAACTTTAACTCTTCTTTTCTTCTTCTTTAACTCTTCTCCAAGTTTTTTTTGGTGTTTCTTGGATTTAAACCTAGAATACAGAAAGCTTACATCACCCTTCGGTAAAAATACTATTACACCTTGACGCCCCAGCAGATACCTTTTACAAAAAGTACATGCGAAGCACATAACCGACCAGGGGAGGAGAACAGTTGAAGTTGTACCAAGAGTAATCCGGCCGTTGCTATTAGGCGACACCACTTCACCAAAGAATACTGACTTAAAGCGATACGGCGCTAATATAAACAAGAAAGAGTTGGACACCATGGGTGCTATGAAAGAACGCCGACAAAGCATGAGTATTTTTCTTAGTGTGAAGCGATCCCGGTAATGTAAATCAATGTACAATCTCCGTGAGATTACGGAAGATACGAAAGTGCGCAGCTACTTAATCCGAGACTTACAAAGGAATTGTTAAATATTTGAACGATTGTTTATTTCTTTATTTTTAATATATCATACATAAGTAGAACCATATCAATGGATTTTTAAGAATAACGTTCTTTTGAATCAAATTTTTAAGAAATCGCATATGCACGGGGAGAATTTGAAATTAATGACAATAGTTAAAAAAGGAATATTGTTAGGTTAGGTAAGATAAGGTCAGGTGAGAGCTACTGTCTATAACAAAAAGACAGACGTACTTAGACCAGAAGGGGTCCATTATGATACTATTGGGTCTAGCACAAAATCAGTTACACAAGAACTACTGAAGAAAACCAACCGGAGCTTTTTATAAAGCGAATGATGCTTCTGACGTATGTGTTCGCTAGTTCACCAATGTTATCGAAGGGAAGGGTTCCACCATGCAGTATTCTCCGTTTGGATAGGGCCGGACAGGTGAAGGTGCACCTCCTCTTAATTCCTGCGGCTTCTGGTAAAATCGATTAGCAAGAGACCTAACCTTTTGGCGTCTAGGTCTAGGACAGTGTCCAGTAAGGACATCTATAGTGGATGTAATATCTGATCGCCTTAGCAAGATCACACAATTTGAGGGCTTCTGATTCAGCAAATGTCCAGTTTGAATTTTCTTGAAGTTAACAAGTAGTGATAGACATACCTTAAATCGTTGAAGTAAAAAAAAAAACGATCCATGAAATGCTTATGTTCCTCAATAGGCGAAGAAGATGCTCAGGTTGAGCTTTTCGAAGAAGACACAACCACCCACCTTATATCAATACGTTTGAACTAGAAAAGCTTAATCACGATCTCAACTTCTCCTTCAATCAAAATTGAAGATATTGATGGATTCCCTAGCTCCCTACACTGATAATCAATGCCGGCCTTGATCTACAGGGAAAATATCATGTCAATGTCGAAACCGGATAGAGAATTGTATGGGGCATCAGGAATAGGGCCATAAACTAATTACATTTTTGTCGGTCATTACTTAATAACCGAAATATTGCTCGGCAGTCTCTTGAGGAATTCATTTTCCGATCAACTCGTTTTATAAATGATTTAATTCCCCTACGTGCTGTAGTCGAGAAAAACTCTTATACCGAGACAGTAAATGACCTTTTGCAGCTTATTACCATTACCATGAGGCAAGATTGATTACAATCTCTTTAAGAAAATAATTTACAGCACTGTCTACAAAAAAAAAAAGAAAAATATCCAAAACTTTCCAGTTACCGTTGAGTCATATACAACTTAATTCCTTGCACAAACAAAACAGAATTTAAACACCTGTCAGTGCGATTCAAATGTGGATGAAAGTAAATTCGTACCTACGTTTTTAATGGACACTTTATAGTTGAATTTAAAAGATTAAATTTAAAGGAGGACTTTTTTTTGCTATTTCTTTGTAGCTACGTATAAGAATAGAGAAGAAAAAAATCTGCAAATGGAAATTTAAGTCTGTCCATTAAACACAAAAAGGAATACCATCAGCACAGAGAAGTTCTCGTTGTATGCTCAGCTGAATGTACTCGCATTAATCTTACAAGTAAATTACATGACCATTACAAGAAAATCTCTTCCTCATCTTTATCGTTTAATTTTTTTCTCGTCCCAGCGTTAACTGCTTTTTCATTTTCGCTTGTTTTAGCTGGCACACTTCATGTTCGTTTACATTAGAAATGTTTATCATGTTTTCCTGATTCATTTTATTTACTTTTTTATATGTAATTCGAATGGTAATACAGTTGTCCTTAGGTTCAAAGAAGCAACATTTTTGCTCTGCTCTGGAAATAAATTAGAATTGCGTTTGTGTTAATATAAAGAAGCCGTTAATTGAGTTTTATGGATTGTGAAAATTACAAGGCATGAATTACTACAAAAAAATACTCTCAGGGTGGGTGAAAATAGCAAGACGATTGTACAAAAGCGTAAAACATTAATAAAACTGGGGTTCTTAAGAGGCTGGAAATGTACGGCTTTTCTGGTATGATGAGTGGGCCAAGTAAAACAATGAATGTTTAAAAAATTTGCAGATAATAGTATTTAAGGATTTTTGCAAATTAAGTTCTAAATTATCTGGTGTAGAATTATAGATGCTAAACTGCAGAAATTTGTTTGTTTCTGGTATCTGGGGATCGCACTGAGAAATTAAAAAAAAGTTCACAGAACGCCAGATCCATAACTCGCTCAGAACTATGCTTAGCAACAGTCCAAATCTTCGTGTAACCTTTAAATCCATGACAGAGTACTTGCGAAAAGACACTATGTCAATCTGTTTGCAGAAGTATTCCATCATTCTTGGCATTTCCGTACACTTTGTTGTCTTTGTGGTAGGTGCCTGTTCTCGCTGTCTTAAACAATACTGTGGATATTGTTCATCTTCTACAAGGCTTATTCAAAGCATATTTGCAAAGCCTATAAGATCCTGTCTTATGCAAAGTATGTATGTACACATATGTAAGTGCCTAAAAGAAAATCTAATTATTTGATCTTAAAAGTAGAAACACAATGTGGCGTTCGCGCGGTCGCGCGTTGACCAAAATGTGACCTCACGCGTTTGGTCGGTTTTTGATCGTAAATATCGTAAGCGCGACCTCAACGTCGAAGTAGAGCTACTCTCTACTATTTTCTACTATGGTCGCGCGTTTTGACAGCTCACAGCTGTTTTCGATTGACATTATTCTTTGGCTTGTTCGATTTTAGCAAAAAGGCAAACCATTGTGTCGTATATGTACTCCGAATTGTTAGCATGTAATATGTAAACATTTTTAATTGCTAATTGATGTTTTTTGAACAAAAATTAATTATGCTAGGGCATGCAGACGTTTTTTAACTTCCCAATGGGAAGTTGTTGTAATGGGGCCGATTTTGTGAATCGCGAATTTTGACATATCTCCACGTTTTAAGGTCACCTGAATCCAAATCCAATGTTTTTACAGAGATGTCTGTGTGTGTGTATGTACGTATGTGCGTATGTGCGTTCGGAATTATCTTTCGCGTCGATTATCTCGAGAACCAAAGATGATATGGACATGGGACCGGGTTCATTTGACGCGTAATTACGTAACTACGAACTGATTAAGTTTCCAGAAAAATCGGTCCAGTAGTTTTTTGTTAGTAATTAAATAACTAAAATAAAGGCAAACTAGCTGAATTTAGAAATTGATGATTTCTACAATTCATTCGTGCAGATTCTAAATACCTACCTTCGTAGTGATTTTTTTTTTATATTATTATTGTGTGTTTTAGCAAAATTTTTATGAATGTCGTAGCAATTATTTTAAAAAAAATATTATTAAAGAAAATACTTATGAACAAAAACTAGATGAATGTGTAGAATTTTAAATTTATATTATCAGCCCGGGAGAATAATGAGATTTCGAACTAGCCAACTCGTAACAATTAGTTGTAATAGAAAAAAATGACGTTGATAACAATAATAATAATAAAAAAATGGGATGTGAATATATTCTTCGATATAAAAAATCAACAATCTTTTTGCAATTCAAGGTTGCTTTATTAATATGCAATTAATACAAGAATATTATGTTTGAGAAAACATTTGGAGGTAATAGTATGATGTACATTTAACATTTAAAAAATAAATAATGACGTAGAACATGGTTGTAAGTAGAAGTTATTAACCGTAAAAGTTATTTTCGATGAAACAATGCTTTTTTTCATTTCTATAAGTACACATAAATAGTATTTATGAAAAAATATTGTTATTTCATATTTTGATAAGTCTTATGTAAAGTCGATTTCTTCCATTTTAAATCCGATTTAATTGCATATGTTGTGTATGGGCTGATTGATGTTATGAGAGCTTCATCAATTTCTGCTAGTTATTATTTTTTGTGACAAGCCAATATGGAAATGTTTGTTGAAGATGATAAAATTCTTGAGGATATGGTTAATAATCTCCTACTGATGATTTTGAACGAATCATGGTGAAAAGCAGTAGTTTTGTGATGTCAGTCTTGAACAATTCATGAAGAAAGATTGTATTGTGCTGTCAGCTGCGTAGTCTGTTATCAATATTGTTGTTTAGTTACTTGTAAGTAAAGAAATGTTAATTCAGCATTCTTAGTTGATGAGTGGTATTGACGAGATATCTCCAAGTTGATGGAGATACACTGGGAAGTTAGTCGTGTGGACCTTGCGGGTCGCACCCAGACCAATTTTTTATTTTCGTATTCATACACATTCGTTTTCATAGTTATTTCATATATTTGTGTTTCCTAATTAAACCATGAAAATAAAAAAAAATTTCTACTCCTTTTTCTGCCGTGAAATAGTGTGTGGGAAATTTGAGGGAACAGAACATATTTCTGCCATATTCCTAACCTCTAAACGCACGACCGTCGTGAAGCCACATTTTGTCTTGCAAATTTTGAGGTCGCGCGTTTTGACAAATACTATCGTAAGTCGGTACAATGCCTGTCAAACGCACGACCGCGCGAGCGCCACATTGTGTTTTGCCCATAATGGGTAATGATTCAGTATTTCTGCTGAGAATATTTATTTAAGTAAAGGAAGCCAAAAGTGATCAATCTAGTGGCGGGAAAAAATGTAGAGCTCACGGGCGGGCACGTAACAGACAACGAACATATGGCTTTGTGGACAACAGTAACAACTTTGATAAAACAATACGAGTAGTAAGCCAAGATGGGTGTACCTACAATATGCTGTTAACATTTCATGATTTTCACTACCCGCATAGTGACCAAAACATCAAGATGGAACACTGAAACTACAAAAAATGCTTGTGGATTACCACCGATTTTAACTCACTCTTTTTACTACTGCAAGCGAACTTCACATTCATACCTAACAACAGCATTGAACAAAATATAGATCCTTCCGTGATTATCGCAGAAGTTCCAGAGAAACAATACATATGTGAACGTTACAAACGACCATAATTATCGTGTATATATTTCTCGGCTGGAATTTAAAAATAAATTGGAGAAATATTCCTACTTTGTTTTATAAACCATCTTAAAGAGCATTAAAGCTAAAGGGCGAAAAATGTGTGGGTACTAAGTTGTCAAAAGAACGGATCACAGTCTTATTTAGATGAAGCGAAACTGAAGTTACTTATTAACAATGTTAAATGTTAACCGGTTGATAATAAACCCAACAAAAAGGCGTGGAAGAGTTTCGAAGTCTTTGAAAAGACTTTGAGAACCTGGAACTCTAATTTAAAAAAAAAGTCTTTTGTTTGTTGAAAACTTTCCTGCCCCTCCACATCTTCACAATTTGACAAATATTAAATTGACATTTTTAACACCGAACCGATAAATGTATCTAATCCATTGCCCAGAGAATTAAATAAAAAGATCGATAGATAGTGATTTCAGAATTAAAAAAAAAAATTTTATAATTTATACAAAACTTTCTAAAAGAAAAGAGAGTTGCTGATATTATATTCTCTATTTTTAATGTGTTACAAATGTACCTATGTTTGTTGTATTTTAGCATTAATTGAAGCCAAAACACTGCTGTTTCGCTGCTTGGGTATCTCCGGCACTGTCATATGTAGAGAACTGCTCCTTAGCAGTCATTTATCACATTGAAAAGAATTACCACTAGATTTAAAATAATCAGCATTTACAGTGATATTTACACATGCATAGTTGAAAAAATTCTTGCAATCACTGCAACACACCGAACAACAATTCATCTTACAAAAGTTTTTAGTTTAAAACTAATCTAAGTGATGCACACCCCACGACAATCCAGAGAGAAAGAAATTGAACTACCTAAAAATATTGGTATTAAGAATGAAAAATCATCTAAAGAATAACACTTCAGAATTTCACGTTAGTTTCTTAGACGCAAGAGGAAAGATAGCAACAAAGAGTATATCCAGATACTCGCACATGCAGACTTTTGTAATTTTTTATCTTTACCTGCACATGTTGAGGATACGGTTGATGGATTGTATAGTATCTATAGTTTGCTTTTGGAACAACTCGCTAAAAGTTGGACGAAATAGGAAAACTATTGTAACGAGGAGGCTTATATTAATGTAGATAACCATACTCTTATCAGTTGTGTTTTTATTTATCTTATTTATTTTATAGGTTTTCTGTTTAATTCTGTCTTAATAAAAAAACATAAATATGAACATACCTTCTCGTACAGAAGTATTCACGGGAGTTTAAAATTCCCGGATAGGAAAATAAAAGAAATTAGGGCTCACGAACATCTTAAGATACCCCTGATATTTACTAATACAGAAAGCTTGTTTCGCAACAATATGTTGATCCACTATTGGAATTGGTACTTTGTGTACCCGTTTGAGACTTCCGATCTTGATACAGTAGCTAAGGATCGCCGCGGTGATCTGTTCTCTTACAGGCATTAACAGATTATCTCTCGTTATAATCGGGTATAATCTGGAACGCTTCAGCAATAACTTCCCACAAGTGCAGCGCTTCAAAACTTCAAAACATAGCTTTAAAACCAGACGTGCATAGCTGCCTCGATCGCCTACACTATTATTGAATATCTTGATCATGTAATGGATCAGATCAATTCGGGTGTCTCTGATTTGGAACGGTGGACAGATTCGTTTTATGAAGCTATCATCCAGGGTTCGTAGTTGATATAAGTACCCTAATTCACTTTAAATTGTATAACTTCTAAATTATTATAGCTACAAAAACTGTTTTGTAGTTTGGACATTTCGAAGAGACAATTCAATAGCGCATAAAAAATTTTAAAACTTGTGTGATTTTATGCAGCCACAAAAAAGTATGGCTCCTTAAACTCAAAATTATGAAAATTTTTTGTTCCAATTTTTAACTTCATACCATACATACTATACCACAATCATTATAAATCAAAAAATCGTTCCATGTGCTTATACAGTGAAATATTTGGGTATGACTCTAGACGCAAAGATGCGACGGAAAGAACACGTGAAAAGGAAAGAGAGGAGTTAGAAAGCTTCACTGGTTGATAGGAAGAAACTCCAACGTGACAATTCCAAATAAAGTGATTTTATACAATCAAATTTTGAAACCAACATGGACATATGGAATTGTGCCAAAAAGAATAACGTGGACATAATACAACGATTCTAAAATAAGGTGCTCAGAAATATAGTAAATGCACCTTGGTACATAAGAAACACTGACCTTCATCGAGACCTGAAGGTAGAAAGTAGTAGAAATTCGGAAATTTTAAAACATGCTAAAAAACACAAGGAAAAGCTAGAAGAGCATATAAATATATGTAGATGCAAGAAAACTATAAAATAGCGAAAACCAATTAAGAAGGCTTAAAAGAATAAAACCTCTTGATTTAGCTTAAACTAGAAAAGAAAAGGAAAGAAGAGAAGAAAAAAAAATCCATGCATACATACATACACATACATATGTATATCACATCCGAAACAAAGCTTATTAGTCCAAATGACTAGATCGCAATTACATATGTGGGAGGCGGTTTTAGCCGATAAAAAGCAGGCAAACTGATTACACGGATCATCAGTATCTTTTGAAGATGTCCCCTTCTTCTAAAAAAAAATTTAACTTCAAATGCATTTTCTTAAAATTTTTACTTTGTAAAAGTCTTTTATGTTAAATAACTTTTTCACATACAATTACGGAAGTTGTAGTAAAAGCCATTTTTGTCAGACAAAAATGGTAAAAAAAATCCATGGGTGTTAGCTCAGGATATCTGAGCGGCCTAGGATTGGGACCAAATCGACCAATCCAACGTTCATTATATGTTTGATTGAGCAACGACGTTACCCTGCTGCTAATGTAATAAGGTTGAAGGAACATTGCCCTTCTCCTCTTCTGGTTGACGCAGTACCCATTGGCGAAATTCCACTCTTCTTTGAGCATCTCCTGGCAGTAGATTTTGTACCTGAGTTAAAGGGAAAGGGTACAATCCATTATTTTGCAGAGTTCTGTGAATCCTGGTTCTAGAAAGTTGCAACTGTACAGCTAGTTTGCGGACGCTCACTGAAAGCTGAACTCCCTCAGCAAAACTCCACTCTCCACTTCCGCCGCCGCTGCGTTGGGACGTCTTTCTCTTTTATTCGGAACACCTGACCCGGTGTTAACAAGGCACTGATACACATCAGCGAACGCCCGCCTGCATGCTATTCTTCGAACTGTCTATCGCTGTTGGTACTCCAATATTGGCAATGATGCGGTTTACATTGCAAACCCCCGAAAACAAACACCATTTCCGCGTATTCAGGTGCTGAATACATTTTGTAGAGATCAACTTGTGAATCGGATGTTCACTAAGAGAGCAAAATGTCGATTGCAAACCAGTTGAAACCAGTAGCAGGAAGGTAACCTCGTTGCTCAACCAAACATTTAATGAGGGGTGATTTGGTCGATTTGGCCCTAACCCTTTGCCCCTTAGATCCCCTGACCTAACACCCATGGATTTTTACTTATTTTTTTTTTTACCATTTTTGTCTGACAAAAATGGCTTTTACATTAACTTCCGTTAATCGTACGCGAAAAAGTTATTTTACATAATTTTAGAAAATTTATCAGAGATAAAAGTTTCGTAAAAAAAAGTCTTTTACAAAGTAAAAGTTTTGAGAAAAATTTATTTTAACGGATTATAGCTCGAACTGGTGTGAAAATAGACCCCCCCTCCCCTGCCGTACGATTTTTGTTCGCCGGAATTTCAGGAATATCCAGTTTAAGGATTATACCTCTTAATTGGGACACCCTGTATGTAGGTACAATATTTTAGGAATACAAAGAAAACCTGGCACCATACACGCCCTCTCAGTTGACTTATGGCGGCATCACTTTGATTGGGTCCAAGCTGTCAGGCATGAATGGCACCCAAATACCTTTTGGCAGCAATCTGATATTGATTTATCCAGTGGCCTGGATTTTGCACGAAATGAAAACGTCTTTGCACGATTCATTCATCCGCAGCACGACAATGAAGTATGAAAATGGTGCTCAATGTTTTGGAACCGAGCGCATCTTCTTTGGACTCAAGTTCGATGAACATGGCTAGCTGATGTTTTTCAGAGATCAGCGACTCGTAATGGTTGAATTGTCTGAATTGGACAAATTTGTCTTGTCACGTACATTGTGTTTGGTTACAAATATAAATATCACCTTACTTTGGCTCGTATAGTGCACCCTGGTAAAAATACCATCTGTCGAGAATCGAAAGAGTTCAGTATTACTATTTCATTTGACAAGACTTTTTGTAATGTTAAACTTAATAGTATAGCCGAAGGCAGCCCAAATCAATTAGTTTACAATTATTGTGCTTATGTGCAGCGCATGTGTTACTTCCTAATAGTCGCCAATTGGGCATGCCGTGCAATTTGTTCCTCATGATGTCAAATTACGATGATACATAGGTGATACTTTCATACATAAATTGCATATTGGAACTCATTTAGTTATATGGTTTTTAGATTGATCAGAATTTGGTTGTCAATTATGTGTCAACTTACTGCGGTATTCAAGATCATCTCTATCCAGATCGTCTTTGTATGGGCTTCCCATTCGATTGCTTGAACCGAAGTGGTGCAGAAAGTTTGGTAAACTTTGTAACCCCAATCATACGAGTTATTGATATTACATTTCGACATATTGTTAAAGTTATTTCTCGTCAAAAGGATGTGAATTAAAATCCTACAACACTTTAGGCCAAAGTTATGTTATGCGTTTGTAGTGCACGTTGTTATACATATTATATTATACCATGTCGAAAAGGCCGATCAGTGAGTGCTTGGTGCGGGCTTGGGAGTGGTGGCATCATTCGTCTCTGCTTATTTGAAAATGAACCTGGCAACAAAATTATTGTAAACAAAGTGCATTACAGGAACACAATATTTAATTTTTTTTGTCCACAAACCATTTGAACTTGAACTACACTTGGTTCCAGCAAAGTTAAATAAGCCATAAAATCTGTCAAACAATCGATCTTTCCCGACTAAGTGCGTTAACCTTGTTTTAGACTGTTTTTAATAGGTGACTTAGCAAATGTGCAGCTGTGATTTGACGCCGTTTAACTTTCTTTTAGATGAGAGTTTCAAGGACTGTTACGACTCCAACAGAGCATAAACAAGTGACACACTTATGGAAACTTCCACTAAGCTAATAGAGTCGAGAATGGGCTACTGCCGAACGAGTTATTTTGATGAAATTATTTTCCATAAATAATCGGAAGATAAAACTATTGAACGGTGTGTTTGTGATATCAGCTTCAAAAAGAAACCAACAGATGGGGCACCCTTTATATAGATGCTCAATGACGTATGAACTGAAAATAACATACTATGAAAAATATGTCAAATATCTTGTTCATTCTAAGTGCATTCTCCTTCCTGTGACCAACACAGTGCATGCAAGCTTTTTAAAATTTTAAGGTACCACACTAATCCAAATGTTTTTCCTTATCGCCGAAAAACTTTTAAGTGGTTAAAACTCCTTAACGAGCATCAAAGAGGCTGAATAAACTGTAGGATTTATGTATCTATAGCACAGAAGACAGAAGAAAAATAATAATAATTATAAATTCTTAGTTTTTTTTAGAATGTTTTATCAATTACAAACAACTGCTTTCGTGGATAAAAAGCACTACAATAAAAATTACTGCTCTCTCCGAAAAACAGATTATCCTAGAAGTAAATTGAGAGAGTAGGTACTTCTGCGATTAAGTATTTATTTTGCTGAAAATGTAATTATTCCGGATTTTGTTAGTTTCATTTAAGTGTAATCGCTTCTATGGGTCCGTGTTCCTCTTTTTGCTAGGACTATGTTTGCGGTTTTTTTGTTTGCCAGAACTTGCCACAGCTGCAGCAGATTTCTTCCTGCTATTTCTGAGGATACTCTTTCCTTTATTGACGGCATTGTTTGGTGGTGGTTTTGGTTTTAGTGGTTTCAGCTCAACTCGCACAAACAAATCATAATTGAAATCCATGCATGTTCGTCCTGTTGAAAACAAAGAGCAAAAAAAGATAAAACATTCAAATTTTTGAACATCACACAGGCATGTTGACCAACATTCATTGCATCATACCATAGCACATCTCTTCGCCACATTCAGTGCATGTCAGCAGTCTAGTCTCGATGACCCCGGACTTGTTTTTAACTTTTTTTATTCCATTGTTGAGGGTGAATTCTCTCTTGTCACGTGCTTCCGTTTTTAGCTGTAGCTTCCCCATTTCAACAAGCCGGCTGAAGTAGTCCTCTTCTAGTTTGGATTTTGGCCGCAGCGTGGTCAGCATTTTCCAATCAATGGGAACAGCACAAAGCTCCATCAGGACAACATCGCGCATTTCATTTGGGACAGGGTCGGTGTACGTGTACATGGGTTCACGTTCGCCATTATGCTTCAGTAATTTTCGCACTTCTTTTCTTGGTGTTTTAAATGAAAAATCCTTATCTTTGATTTTAATTTCTTCAGAGCGGACTTTAATGGGACGCATTTTATAGTCAGGGACCTTTTCCATTAAACGTTTAAATTCTTCCTTTGATTGTATAATGTTTTTGCTTAAGTCTAAAACCGGAACGACGGTCTTCTTTTTTCCCAGAATATCTTCTAGTTTGTTCATTACTAAATTTAATGCAATAAAACAGTTAAAACAGTGAATAATCTAAATTATTAGCAGAGAAATGAAAGTATTGATCTAACAATATTGTTTGCGTTGCTATGTTACAAATATAAATTTCTTACACCAACAATTATGTACATGGTAAACGATAAAGTATAAAAATGGGAATAATCAAATACCTGAAAGAAGTCTAACATCAAATTGCTAAAATTTACTCGTAAATATTTATTACAGTCCATTCACTTGTGGTAAAATAAAATCGGTCAAGCGGGTCTTCCTTCGCAGGTAAAAGGTTTCGCAGAATAGAATGTAATTAGAAATTTTATTAATACATATAAAAAAGCATAGAGGGTTGTGTGACGTCGTTTCTTCATGTGGGGCAGTGCGGGACAGTTGAACCATATTTTATGGAAATATGTAGATGGATGTATTATCTATCCATGCGTGGGGCATAATTGAAGATGTATGACATGCTATGTAGGTGAAAGCCTTGTTATTAAATTGACGTCTTTTCTATTACATTTTTTAGTTACTTTGTTGGCACACAGTGGTTGATGATGGACATGGGAATCAACCAACAAGCCTTTGCAGTCACACCTGCTACCTAACTTCCTACAGACTCACACTACCAAGCTGGTTTAAGTCCCTTTTAACTTGTTTGCACCACCTAAAGCAAGGTGTTCTCCTAGAAGTATGTGTCTATTTGTTCTACATGTCGCAGCCATTTTCTTTATTTAATTTTCTTTTAAAAACGACAACCAGATCCAAGTAGCACTCAGACTCTATCAGGGTCATTGCACTACCAGGTAGCAGCTCTTTTTTTTGTGTAATATTTGGAGATTCTATTCTTCTGTCCTTTTTATATTTGGTGGTGGTGGGTGATTGATCTATGTACATAACTCCTTTACAAATGCTGTGATACATGGTTTTGAAATCGATTATGGAAGGTGTGTATCGATTTGAATTTCCTGGGTTTTGTCTAAGATGTACCGTAGGTAAATCCGTAGATGTGCCAACCATGCTGAAACATAATAAGCGCAAAAGCGCTGTTTTAGTACCACAACTCAAGTGACCTATCGGATGTATAAAAAACGTTAACTAGTAGGGATAGAGGAAAAGAGTAAAGATTATTCAAATCCACCCCGTTACATTGACGAAACTGATAATGTCCCCAATGCTTATCTCCGCTAACTTTATTAGGTTGGCAAAGAAGCGTTTACCTAATGTGCGCTGTCTAGCCATGCCAAGCGCCGGACGCTTGCAAAGGAAGTGTAGAATTGCTTTTTTCTCGTTGGCAAATTTGCAGTTACGACAATGTGCATTAAATGTAATGCCTATTCGGGCTGCATGAACCCCGATGGACCAGTGCCCAGTACTAAATGCCAAAACTCTTTGAATATCTGCTCGGTTTCTTCTTAATAGTTCCTGCGTTCTCTTCATGTAGTATTTGGGCCACATCTGGCTCGATGTGAGACAGTTCCGTACCCCCTGCTATCTACAATCAGCCTCTAATAGATAGTTCGTAAAGATTCTACCCCTAAAGGCCTTCATCCGGGACGTTCACTGTCTCCACAAGGGAACCATAAAGGGCAGATCCCCGCCTTGCTAGTGCATCAGCTCGCTCATTTCCCTCAATGTTGCTGTGACCCGGCGATGACCCAGCGAGGCAAGTTCTTCCTCGCAATGTTCTATTAGCTTGGAGAATGTAGTGACATGCACAATAGCCTTGATAGCGGCCTGACCGTCAATGAGGATGGCTATGGTGTTTAGGGGTGTACAGGTTTGCTTGAGTTGGTGGCAAACCTCATGTACAGCAAAAATACAGAAATGATGGAGCTATTAAATACTAGCAATCTGACTAGGAGATTAGGAAGAGTATTACCTTTTGTACTAGCTAGATAGGTAGAAAAAAAGTTGAAATGATATTTAATCGTCCATAGACTAATAATTATAATAAACAATTTAAAATAAGAAAGACAAATTGCTGATCGGTCTAATGATTATGTAGGTGCAATAATTGGAAGGCTGGGTCCTCCCGACACTGCGATGAAATGCCAAGACGGCCGTACCGCAGGGAAAACGGGAAGAAGGGAAAAGAAGTTAGTGGGTAAAAATCTCACACTGTTACTGAGTGCGGGCTCAGTTTCGTCTTTTAAAGATTGCCACTTTCCAGGGTAAAAAAAAATTTTATTGAAATTTTAGCGAATAACTGATTACGCGTTCTTATTGCAAACGTTCATTTTACACCACACAACAATTTTCATCGAAATTTTTTAACACGTTTATCACAGTGATACCAAGTTTAATCGAAGTCTCAAAATTTTTCCCGAAAACAAATAAGGTCATAGTGAGATTCTAACCAATGTTTATTTCTCTCCGTACATAATGGCTGAAGTCTCCCTCGAACAGGCTTTTACCACAGTTATCTGCAATTCTATGGATAAGAGTTATTTCAAGCGGAAAAGCCAACACAGTTTCCAAACGGCATCGCCAACGCTCAGAACAGTTTCTTTTGACAGACGCAGGCAAATATGTCATTAAACTCACTGCGCCTTTAGAAAATTAAGACCGTAGCTATAAAAAACTATGATAGGTGAACTTACCTTAAAAAATCGCTTGTATGCGAGCATATTCGAGTCTCTCCACTAATCCCCTTGTTATCGCCGTAGAACTTTTAACTTTTGCCGGGCCTTTCTCTTTGGCCTTGCAACTATTCCATGCGCCAGGTTCAAACTCTCTGGTAGCACGGTTAAAGGCTTTTCTGACCTCCTTTGGCCATAACACCAGGGCGTAGGATCGCTTCATAAATTAAGGTTGGATTACATTCCTCAGAATACCCATCACATCTGGTATCCACATGCAAAAGGGATTTTCGTTGTTCTGGTTTTACTCTCACTCACGTTATCTTGTAACATCTTTCAATCTGTCTTTACTTTTTGGAATCCAGACAAGTCCAATTAATGAAAAGAAAAAAAATATGTTCCAAAAGTAGAGAAAGGAATTTATCTTGAAATTCAATGCTATAACATATTGGAAACTTGCCAGGGTTCCAAAAATTATAGAGAATACATACAAATCGAAATTGCTCGCTGCGTTGGACGTTAAATTCACCTTTTTAACGGCGAAATACGCAATCTTCCAACATACTTTCCGTTTAGGAACGAAAGTAGTGGTGCATAACACAAGAGAGTATCGCCACAACCTGACGTGAACCTTGTCGACTAATTGTCGGATAACCTGAGCGAACACTCAAAAAAGACGCATCGTATCGCGAAGAGAGAGAGGGGAGTTCGGGAAGGAATGAGCTAAGATTCAACCATCCTACCATTCAACCATAGCTTTTCCGCCAGAGGATGAAAACAATTATATCGTTAAAATGAAATCCAGCATGGCACTTATAAAAATATTTCTTTATTTCTAAAAGAACCCGCCTTGTATACATAAGTATGTATGTACACATGTATAATTATAAATATTTTTGAAGTATGAGTCTTCACAATGTCCATACACACCTACATACGTCAATACGTGGGAGTTTCTGGTTCACCTTTAACTACGGTTTTGCAACTTCATGGTACAAAATCAGTAAAAACATTACTTTAAAGATGATTACTTTATTTCAGTACTCAAACATGAAACGAAACTGTTTTCAATTCAATTTGCGCTTAAATCATTCAATATTAGACTCAAACGATGTTTGTAATCATTTAACCAAATCGGAAATGTTATTATTATACGTCAACCTACTCCTTGCTTATATTCACAAATCCCATAATCTTATCAAAACAGAGGGTTGACAAATTCAATATGCAAATATAACTTCTACGCACAAGATACGACTTTTGCCAAGCAATACAATTATTCCAAAATCCTTTCCCTAAGGACATAAGCTTAATTGTTGTTCTTGTTCGTTACCTAAAGGCACCCTAGGGATATGAAAAGCATTATTTGTCGTACGATCTTTGTTTCAAATAAATAAAGGATAGACAAGATATTAATCAGCAAAGATATCCTTTTTGAAATAATTTAATTAAGAAGTCTTGAAGTCGTTTTCTAAATAGCAAATAGAATTCAATATGCCAAGAGAGTAAAATCAGAAGAAGATTTTATGAAATAATATCAATCAATTACTGGATTTAATGGATTCGTCAATTTGCCCAGTTGCGCAACTTTCTGTTTTAAGTGGTTTAATACCCAAGCCTAAACTTAATTACTGCTGAGAGTAAGACGGAAATATAAGTTTAGTCCATGAAAATAATAAACTTTTTTTTAGTTTAATAAGATTACTTTTTTTATTTCAATCGATGGCCAAGGACGCACCAATGTACTTTATTCTCTAGCGAAAACAACTTGGCCTTCAATCTCATCCACGTCAAATATGGAAACGGCAACAAATTTTCGTTATAAAATTGACCAAATAATTTTGCCGGTGTTTAATGTTGTAACAATAATTTTGCCACTTTCTTTTCTATGGTTTTAACGTTTACTGTTGAAAATTTGATTTTGTTTTTTTATTTACCGTTTCAAGAGGACTTATAAGTTTGATAATAAACAAGAACAAAACTGAAATATTGAATTTTTCAAAAGATATACAACTTTATTGAAATGATATGGTGCAAGCATTGCATTGTGCAAATAATTTTGCCAGTGACTGTACATCGCTTGAAGATGATTCACGTAAAGTAGCAAGCGTGACTAAAACTGGAACCACAGACGAAAACATTGGGCCCAATAAAACAATAGCTGTCGAATACTACGCAA
Organism: Blera fallax; assembly: GCA_946965025.1. Classification (NCBI taxonomy): domain Eukaryota; kingdom Metazoa; phylum Arthropoda; class Insecta; order Diptera; family Syrphidae; genus Blera; species Blera fallax. The sequence goes on from OX337245.1 coordinate 26,559,801, forward strand.
GTCTTCATGACCTCTGGAGGAACAGATTTGTAAAAAGAGGTCTTGATTGCAAAAGAATTTTTTTTTCTTCAGGATCTGTCTGTAAAAGTTTTTTGGCAATGGGTAAAATATGAATTGTTGGAGCATACACGATATTTACCGCATTAGGCCCCTCTGAGTTTCAGCTATTCTTTAATCGAAAGAAATTTTTGGTTTTGAGTCCAGTGAAGAGGTGATAACATTCTTAGAAAGTATGTTAGATATGGAATCGATTCATCGAGTATCGTTGGACTTTGTCTATTGAACTAAAAATAACTACGTGGAATAGCCAGCTCTTCGTTTTTGCAGTTAAATCTATCAAATTGGTTTCATTCAGTTTGGTTTGAAAAAAAACATGGAAAATCAGAAAAAAATCACGCGTGGCTCTCGCTATAACAGAGACTTAAGTCCTGACAAAAATTCATAATCAAAAAAAATTTCTGCAGTATTTGATAAAGACTACCTAAATTAGATCGACAAATGATTTATATCTCATATTTGCAATCATTTCTTAGAAGACATTATAATAAATTCCCATAGTTACTCGTGTGTTTTTGCTCCTTTCAAGTCTACGAATTGTGTAGCGTATTTTTGCTACGTCTTAAATCTCGGGTTGGATGACCGTCTTTAGTAGCAAATTGTGTCGAATTGTGTTCCTTTTAAACATGTCTATAATGTAGCCAATCTTCAGGTTACGATGGAAGGCTTTTTTTCGTACCTGTCGTGGAGCATGGATTGTTCCACGAAGTACTTTGCTTTGAAAAGTTTGAATTACTCATATGGATACCTACTTACTTTTTACAACCCCATAATTTGATGGCGTGCGTCCAGGCACGTCTCAATATTTAGTCTTGTTTTGAACTGACAATTTTGGATTGTGTCATATTTATTAGCCAAGTAGTTCTTATACCCTATGGTTAACACTTCATCTTTCTTTTTTTACTTACTCTTTAAATTTTAATTCAACATTTATGTATATACATACTCAGGTATGTAGGTACTTGGTTGAGTGAAAGGTACTGCTTTATTATTGATGACAATTTTTGAGATGGCTTCTGTTTTATTATAGCAAACTTAATATAAGTGTACTTAATCTCGTAAACCTTTTATTTCCCCCAAGCTACACCTAATCTCTATCGAATACCTTTTGCTGCTTTTCAGTAACTTCAACTAACTGCTAGAATAGCACTGTCGTCTACGAATCATACGTACATATGTACATGCATCATACTTTTGTTTATAAATCCTGTAGTTTTTATATAAAGTAAATATGTTGGTCTGAGAAAACTACCTTGTGGGACGTCCGCTTTAATTTCTTTATGTGCAGAGTACGCTTCAGCACCCTCAAGAGACTACGCAATATCCAAAAATAATGCGGCGCAGACCTTTTTTCTTCGAGCACTTTTCTATTATACATATTAGTAATACGGTGCATAGGGTCAGTAAGTTAGACTTACATTACATAGTTAAATTAGTTAAGCTAGTTTTAAGCGTTGTTGTCTAGGGTGTAAGAAATAATGAATTACAAATAAAAATCGCATTAAAAATGAAAAAAATCGTTGAATGCTTATTCATAAATCCAAATTAGTGACTCGAGAAATATTTTCTTTTTCAGTGATTTTCTCCAGTTTTTTGAGTATCAGTTTTTTGAAAACTTTTGAAATTATGCTTCTATTGGTCTACAAGATGTTAAAAATGCCTACAATAATAATGTTTATAATTCTAGAAAGTGGTTAAATATAATGATTATAAATAAAATTCTTAATAATGAAACAATTTTCAGGTACTGATTTTAATATTTCAAATCATCATTTCAAATTGTCAAGTGAAAGTAGGTATATGTTAACGAAAATTTATATAAATACTTAAGTGTTGCGGATGTATACGTACATACGTCGCCACACATGGTTTTGTAATGCAACAACCCGAGTTGGTGATCAAATACTTGCTTTCCCTCTTCGTGGCGGTTCCCGTTAATATAAGAATCCTCATACATAGGCTAAAATTGCAAGTTCCGGTGGTATAGTGCCTTAGTTCCGCGCTATATAACGTATGCTAGCATCTTGTGTTGCCAAAAAGTACTGATATATCTTTGATGACTTTTAATTATCTTACCTAGAAAACCCTTCTAAACTGTGAAAAGCAAGGTCCTTACAATTCCTATGTATGAGAATGTGAGTTAAGCGGTAAAATCTAGAAATTTTGAGAATATGCGACATATGTACATATGTAAGGGAGTTTGTCTTAATCTCTTCAAGAAAACCCTGAGGAAGACAAGGAGAACTTCTGCATTCAAGCAACCCATATTACAAAACTCAACGGAGATAGCGACATATTGAAAATAGTCCTGAAAGCAAAAATAGGCAGAAATTAGACAAGCGGCCGGTATGTCATCGGAACTCATCGCTTCGGTATGCGCAACGATAACGGTGAAAGATCACGTCAGCACGCCTATTCCTTTAGGGCAGACGGGTTGTAACCTTCCTGTGTATTTTATTTTTCAATTCAATTGCATTTAGCAATAATCAATATATTAATTAATTTTTTTATCTTGCCATTAAGGTTTTTAAAACAAAATTCCTTTATTAAACCAAACTTATTTTATCGTAGGTTTCTTTTGCTTATCGATTAAATTAGGGCACTTTCAACTTCCCTTCGAAATCTAAATGCTCAAATCAGTTAGCTTTTCGTTTTCAAACATATTTTCACAGTTCGAGAAGCTTGGGCACATCAGCTGCATTATTTAAAAAGTTGTCATTATTTTTCAAGAGTATTTTCTCATTCGTTTTCTTGGGACTTCGTCTCATGGCGTCCTTGACGATGCTTGTTGGAATGAATGGAAATTGAGTTTTGTTATTCATTCAATGGTAGTGCAGACACTTCGTTGGATTTGATAGTTCCCATAAATAATACGCGTGAACACTCTTTACGAACCCTCCCAGTCTTTCTGTAGCTTATGTGATTGCTCGCAATTTTATTGATGAGGGTTATATACCCATAATTCTCCATCCAGGAATCTCAGGCAGCCACTAGCACTCGTAGTCTCCATTTTGGTTCTTTGGTGTGTGTCACTGATATCTTTTCTCTGAACCGCCACATTATCTCACTATGTTATTGAAGACTGGCCAGGTGACTTGTAGAGATCGTCGGGAAGCTATCTCTTCGCTGATGGTTGATTTGATATCATTACATATTCCATATCTACCCTGGAAATTATGACCCAGATTTTGTCGAAATTTCATTCAAGCTTTAACGAATTGTCGAATGGCGTGTTGCAGACAACATCAGATAATTTACTTTTTAAAATTTTGCATTTATGATTTGATTGAAATTTTTATTTATCTGATGGCTGTAGAATTGTCACGGAGCTCCATTACATTTACTTACGTTTCTAAAGCAGAGTTCCTGGATGAAGTGTATGTTAGAAGCACACTTCGAGTGCTGAGGATATATTTGTACGACTTGCTCATGACGGTTGTTATGTCATGTCAAGTCAATCCGCTTTTCATCCAACATCGTGTCGGATTGGAAGACTTCTAGTTTGGCGAGCCTTAAGAATTGGTTTTCTTAATACTACCACGCATTCATCGGTGTTCGCCATGAGGAAGAAAGACTATTATTATGAAGTTCCTCAGTTTTTACGACTATCTAGCCATCTGAATTGTGGAGCTCTGGATCTTTGGACTTTGAATCAACTTTTCGAATTCCAATTTCTTTACTAATTAAGCGATGCACGAAGTGAGGAATTCTTTTGAGTATTGATCACCTGATAATTTCCGCGCACGTGTATCTCTAACGGCAAGACTTGAGACTGACCACATCTTTCCAAGTAATTATCGACTCTAGGTTCAGCTGCACTTTCTGACCATTCCGGATCTCATGCGATATTCACTCGGTGATAAATTCAGCCCTTATTCTTCGAGTTGAATGCCTTCTTTATGACATAGTGATTGGTGAGCCGTGATTCGCTGAAAGTAGTGACTTATTTTATATATTGGTTTACATTTACATGAGTTTAGCACATTGAGATGTTTTGCACATTCTGATAGACAAGAATTTCTCTGATTTCTTTAAGATATCTGGGATCGGGTGAATCGGGAAAAAATACTTTGAATCAGAAGCGAAGGCAAAAAATACATGACAGCATCAAATCTCCCCAGTTATTCTGGACACCACCCCTGGAGCTAATGTGAAACCTAATACAGCTGAGTTTCAAACCACTACACCAATCTCTTTCTCTCTCTCTCTCTATCTATCTTTCCAACGCCCGCACCATGTGAAAACATGTAAAAGGGTATTCATAACCCCTTGAGTGCGGGTAAATTATAAAAAAAAAAAAATTAAATTTATCTGCTCCTGTAACGTTTTACAGCACACAATTATATTCTTAAGAAACCCAATTGGAGTTGAGCTCAGGAAGAGTATAATCTGATCCAATGGCAAAGGTTCTCAAAATGCGCGTTTTCTTCGAGATACGGTTTGACTAAAAAAAAACATTAAAGTAATTTAAAGACATCTATTTACGAAGGTTTTCAGCTTGCAAATGATAGTGGTGTTTAACCGTAGAGCAGTATCGATCATGCGCTGGAACAGTATCACTTTAGTTCTTGTGCTGAAAACATTTTCTCAAACGAAAATTCCGAATGCAGCTTTTTCTCTCCTGATCCTGCTGCAATCATCCAGCTTGGCGTTGCTTCGGTTGCCAGGGACCAAGCTTCATACTTTAGGCAAGTTGTGCATTTTCTCAACCTGTAGGGCAATGTTACTCCCCGGCATTTAACCATTATATTGGAGCTTAGATCCCTATATCTATCTTTCATCGTACGAACTCATTCTTGAGTTTGAGGAATTTGACGTTTCGAGGTCATTCTTCAAATGAATCAAGGAATACCTCAACATTCCAGAATCCAATCGTTGTCCGTAGTCGAAGTTTGCCATTTTTCTCTACCGTTCTCAATTTCCGACGAGATTCCCAGGTGGGAATTAATTTACTTATTTATCTATTTATTTATGTATGTATTTATCTATTTATATATTTATTTATTATTTACTTATACTATTCACTTATATTATTGCGTCTTATCTAAGAGCCCATAAACAAAAAGTTAAAGTTCAGGATAGTTTAGGTTCAGAAAAATATATAAATATAGGCGTACCCCAATGTTCCGTTTTGGGCCCAATCCTATTCTTAATTTTTGTGGATTCTCTTTTCATTCAGAGTTTTGAAGGCAAATGCAGATAATACTACTTTATCCTACTCTGAAAAAAACAATTTTAATTTGTTCACTGCTGTCAATAATGATTTAGAAATTCTGCGCAAATGTTTTTTTACATAAACTAATCATTAGCGAAAAATCGAAATTCATGATATTCAACATTATGGATTCGTCCTCTGAGGACATGGTGTTGAGTTATCCTTCACCTCATTGTCCTAAATATAAATTAAATGCATGTACACATCAATTATGTAAGACCACTTATAATACAAATACTATTATTATAATCGGTCTGTTTGTTCTGTTGCTTGTTTCAATATCGAACACGTTAACAGCTTTAAGTATTTAGGAATAATATTGGATAGCAGGTTAAGCTGGAAAGAATATCCTTCTAACTGAACACAATACCTTAATAACGTGTTGAGGCAGTTTTTCTACCTCAGCCTTTATTGTGGTCAGCATATTTTAAAATTAGTTTATAATGGTTTATTTGAATCTAAGCTGCAATATGGGCTGACCTGTTGGGATGATACTCACTCTTATAAAATTGCACCTCTGCTTACAAAGCAAAAGCATGCGATTCGTATTTTGTGTAGAGTCAACCGTAGAACTCATAGCTCTGTGTTATCCCAAGAGCTTTGAGATTCTTAAGCACTTATATTTTTTTAAAGTTTTAAAAACATTTTTTGAAAAATCTGGGTATTCTGCCTCAAGATTGTATGGATTCAATAATTTACGTGAAACATCACAAAGAAATAACACCTTTCACTCTTCTATAAGGTCACCCGTTTAATTAATAGTTTACCTATAAGTCTTAGATGCGAAAGGCGCAAATCAGTTTTCTTAAAAAAACTTAAAAGCCTTACTTTTTTCTTTTGACCATGTTCACCATATATTCATTATTAGATGCAATAATTTGATTTGTTGCCCAAGAATTATACTGTTATGAAATTTTATGAAATAGTTTCACAATCACAATATTGTAAAATGTAGCAATTTTAGGTTTATTTTTAATGTTTTAATTATAACTGACCCCATCAGTATTCATTTGATTTTGATATAAAATCTAATGGTAAATTCACCTCTTGTCTTTTGGCAATTGAATTGTTCCTGACTGTTTCAGTGTGATTTAAAGCCTTTTTTATATGACTTTTTATATAGTAGTAATAAGTAGTAAATATGAATGTATGTATGTTAGCTTTAAGTTCTTACATGAAATGAAGTTTAAATAAATAAAAAAAAAAAATTAGCAAACCAACACCGACAACACGGGAGATGCTGTTATGTATATTCTTTTAGATTGTTGAAAATTTAATAAATTTGGTAATGATCGCCAAATTGAATGAACATAAATTTGACCTGAAAGACACATTGTTGACATTGCTGGTGTTGGTATTATTCAATCCTGATAATGTGGAGTTATGACGTTTCGAATAAAAATACATCGCCTTAAAGTAGTCTTCGACTAATTATGTCGATATTTCGTTCAACATGCTTTTGCAAACAGAAAAAGGAAGTACGAGTACTATTCCTCTAGGGTTGTTTACCTTTTTAATTACATCCATATTTCCCTAAGGGTACCATAAGTAAATTAAAAGCTTAGTCATTATTTTACTTTTATTGCTAGTCGATGCTTTCGTACTTTTTTAACCCATCTCTAGAGAAGTATTTTATTCCTAGGACTGTTCGAGTAAATTGAATACTATGTTTTTGGTTACGATTGGACTGATAAATCAATGGATGGTAAAAGAAAAGATATGGAGGATACGGAAAATACAATTTAAATTGCATCCAAAAACTTTTGTATGGAGGTAAAATATGAGAGAAGCAGATCATTTCAGCGTGCAACAATCAAAAAACTAATTATTTTTTTTACTTTTATTTGTTTTTTTTTCAACTTTATGCGAATAAGTTTTGTTTTCCACTCTTTCGTTGGTATGTATTTATATCCTTCATATCCATTAAGGTAATTTACATTTTTAATTACGAACAACTACTTAAGTGTATCATGACATGTAATTCACGTAATTTTAAAACACGCATTTTATAATAACACAACTCTGAATCTTCCCTGAAATTCCATCATTTTTATCCAACTTCGTCTTACATTCTTTCATTAATGAGTACAATGAGTAAGCTTATTGAAACGTTGGAAAAAGTCGAAACAATGAAATATTTTCTCATTTTCAAGGCATCTTGCTTTTTGTTCCACCTTCATTACGTTGTTGTTGATGATGGATTCCGGCTTTACTAGAGCGCAAAAACTCATCTAAGGAAAATTATATTCTACGGGTAAATAAAATGGCAACTTTAATTAAAAACTGTAAAAGCAACCAATTGCTCATAGTACTACCACAATTGACTGTTCTGCAGAGCCATGCTATAGATACACGCTCCAGGAATGATCTGTTGAATACTGGTGAAGTAATTAGTTCCTTCGGTAAATGTAAAATACCTCATTGTGTTACAGGGCGGGCAGTACATACACATATACATACTTACGTAAACGGTGATGATGGATGCATTGGAACTTACTGCAAATGATTAGTGAATACAAAATTGTAAAGGAGATTCTCTCTCAAATGGGGAATTCCAAGTCCTTAGACGAGTTTTACACATTATGTACTACTTACATTCTGGAGAAATCGAAAATTCGAAAAGCAGCAACATGACTATGAAAACAGATAGACTGCTTTCTACTTAGGTATTGTGACATAAGAAAGAAGAAAAATAATACAAAAAACAAACGGGATATGCAAAAAAAAAAATAGTCTGCTTAGTCTGCAAGTAAGAACAACTTATTTCCTAAGAAACTTTTTGTACCTAGGTACCTACTACTCGTACAAGAACTTATGTATACGTGCACGTTCCAATAGAGTAAAGGAGCAATTGCAAAAGGCAAACCAACAGTTTGTGTACTTGGATTAGGAATACCAAAAGGAGAAATAGTGACAATAGATCCCAAACTCAAATCGCCGGTGAACTGGCAAATTGTGGTAGCGACAAACTGGGTTTTCAACAAACCATGTTGGTCTTTCCTAAATAAATTCAAGTTGGTCCAATGGTTGAATTAAATCAGAAATGTATATTTTTGAGATGTTGAATGTCTGCATCAGTGTTGGCAATTTTGTAAATTAGTCAAAGGCAGGCATTTATGCAGGGGCTTTTCCTGTGTTGATAAATGCTGTGATTTAAATCGGGAGAATTTTGTTCATATTGCAATCATGGCACCCTTTTTTAAAATAGTTAAGAGTATGCATCTCCAGAATATTTCAGGAAAAATAAATCCACCGGAAATCCTAACACAAGTGAGGTACTTTTAAGGAGGAAAACAAAAAGAAGGCAAACGCAAGGAGTTGCAAATGAAAAAGGTAGAATTTTAATTGCTGCTTTCTCAAGGAAACGTTTCCATCGAAATTTAAGGTAACATCACTCTACAACAATGTGCTAAAAATCAATGTATGGCTTCAATTATACGCCGACTTATTAATCAGACACAGGGATTTTCATTAACCGAAAAGGAAACCAACGAATTGTGGAAGTTGTGGAAAACTTCGAAGTTTATGCGCAAACCCGAATTTGGTACTCTGTAATTCGAATTTTTTGTCGATTCTTTGCTGACTTCTTTTACAGTTACAGAGTTAAAAGTATTTTCCTAGAAATATTAGGGGAAAACATTTTTACGATAATGGCGAGCCGATTCTAGTTTAGTAGACTGAGTTACATTTTTTTTTAAGCCTAAGAAGGTTTGCAGGGGCTTTTTGTATGTTTGTAAAACCAAAATATCAAATTTCTTAAATAACGTAGGACTTTATAACATTTTTGCCAAAATTCTCTAAGCAATAAATTTTTTTTTCTTGTTTCGGCAAATAAAAGTATTTTACTACTTAAACAGCTCTACACTGCTTTTTCATCCGAAATATTGGCTACGAAAAAAGTATCCAGTAATTTGAAAACTTCCGTAGTTCGAATTAGGGTAGGTCCCTAATAGTTCGAATTACCGAGCTAGCACTGTACTTGTAGAGTCCAACAACTCATCATTTCTGAGGAGAAAATTGCATAGAGACCTTGGATTACTTACTTATAAGGTCTAATACACAGAGTTGAAATAAACTAACCATCCGCTGCGCTTTCACTTCTTGGTATGGGCATTAAATGAGTTGGAAATTATGTTGATTCTATTCGGGCTTTTTATTCCATCAAAATTGCGCAACGAGCCGTCAAACAATCAATCTTTTGCGTTAATGTCAGTGAATAGCTCGTATTAACCTACTAGCTACTGTCTACCACTACACTCTTCAATACAGTAATAATAATTAAAATAAGTATGTACCTACACATCCAGTTTATAGTCTTAAAGACAATTTTAAAAAAAAAAACCCGCAAGTTATCCACTGTTTATAGTTTGCATCTTGCCTTTGCCTTTACATCTTTTTGAAACTCCTCAATTTTTCATGCTTGCAACTGAAAAATAATTTACATTTAAGCAAAATAAAAAAAATCGTTTCATATACACACATACAGTATTGGACAAAACATTTGCAACTAGTAGTAAACCACTCATTTTTTGCAAAGTTCGGGTATTTTTTGTATGAAAAACATATTTTTTTTTTACATTTTAACAAAGACCTAGTTTTAATACAAACATGAAACAAAAAATTTTGAATTCATATTCAAAACTTTAAAATTTGTGTACAATAATGTAAGATAACATAAAATTTACATAGGACAAAACAATTGCAACTATCAATAGAAATTAAATAAATGAAGTGAAATTAATATTTGGTAGCAAAACCATTATTTTTAATGACTGCTTTGCATCAACGTGGCATTCTTTTAATTATATTTGTAATTTTATTTTATGTAATCTCACTCTATGCCGTCTCTATTCGGTTGAAAAACTCATTCGTATTTTTGACGTTTTTCCGATTTATTCTTTGTTTGACAATCTCCCAAAGAGTTTCTGTTGATTTCAAATCTGATGATTGCGTTAGTATTGAACTGAAAGTCAAGGTGTGTAAGCTCGCTACGCTCGGTAAAAAAAAAACTATGGACATTTCCTCGACTCATACACCGGACGGCCTTCGGCCTTACATGCAGGTGCTTAGGGGCAAATGCTAGAATTTGGCCATATGCCACTTTCACAAAGCGACAAACAAAAGGCCAAATTTTCAGATTTGGTCTTATGTCACTTGGCCTTATGTCACGGCACTGAAAACCTTATACATATTCGGTCTTTTTCCTGAAGAATCAGGAACATTATTTTGGATTTGGAGATTTTCATAACTTTTAGCTAAAAAGAATGGTTTTTTGTTCTTTTTCTATATGCCTGTAAAATAGGTTTGACTTTGACGAAGTAATTGAGTTCGTTATCGTTCTCATTAGAAAACCGCTGAACTTTTAGAATTCCGTACATTTAGATTCTAAGTTTGTAACCACAACCCGTGATAACATTTTTTTTAATCGCTAAAAGAAACAATTGATTCAACGAAAGCATGCTTAAAGTGTTCCTTTGTACAGATTTTGTTTTGACATATGAGAGGTGAACCAAACTACCATTGAATTTAGCAAGGAAAGCATCCTTTCACTAAAACCGGTCATAATGAAATCCAACATTTAATGGTTGACGTGAATGCAACCCCCCGCAAATGAGTTCTTTTATGCGGTTCCTGCGGAAGGTTACTAAATTTCCGTTTCAAAAATTTCGAATTGCACTCCACGTACACGACTCCTGTAAAGACATTCACAACAACGTGTATAAACGTACTTGACAATATTCCGTGAATATAGAACCAGCAGCGCGTTGTACTTCTCGTCTTTTTTTCTTTTTTTTTTTGTCTGCACATTACCTCGTTCGGTGGGAGATGTACTTCGCCCGCTTAATCAAAAACAAAGTACTGGTTCCGAATTACGGCAATGGCAAATCGTTGTAGAACGAAGCATACATATTACGGTCCTTTGAAGAACTTTGTGTGATTGTTAACCTGAAAACAAGTCATGCATACTTCAAAAGCAGAAAGTCACTCTTTGTAAGGTAAAGACTGTAAATACATGCGGTCGAAACTATTTAAAGAACGTACGGTTGCGAGAAGTGAGTTTCGTTTAATTTTTATTATTTGCCTATACAAAGCGTTTACTGCTGGTGATAGCTGAAATTAAACAAATTAAAGTTTTAATCTAGGAACTCGTTCGAAACTCATAAAAAATCAAACATAAAAAAACTCTCACCATGCTCTCTACTATTCCACACTCATAAAAGCGAAACGTTGTTTGTAAACGCCAATTAAGCAACTATGTGTGCAATTTTAATTTAAGCAGACTTTCCGTGCTGCGTGCAATACTCCACGTAGCGCCTACATATGTACATATCTATGAGCTGTGTATGCGAAACGGGTGTACCTGGGGTACTTTGTAATAATAATACTAACAGATGTAAAGAAAAATCACTTGAAGGAAAAATTATTTGCTCAAGTGTATTCCTTGACGTCTCTCAAGCCTTTGACATTGTCTGGCATGAAGGCTTAAAGTTCAAACTGCGACAAGTTCTGTCCGATCCGAATACGAATAGACTATTCCGCGTCAAACGCGGAAACGAATATTCAGACTTTAAGGAAATAATGGCTGGGGTACCGCAAGGTAGCGTCCTTGGTACATTTTTGTAACTATTGTATACTCGTGATATACGGCAAGTAGATGGCTCTGCGCTGGATAATAAAATATATAAACTCGGTTCGAATTCCGTTGGAAACGAGACTAAATATCTTGGAATGACACTCGATGCAAAGGTGAAATGGAAGTCGCATGTAAAGAAAAAATGCAAAAAGCTAGAAAATATATACAGGGAAATGTATTGGTTTCTTGGAAAGTATTCCAAGCTTAATATAGGAAACAAACTGTTTTTATACAAGCTTAAGCCAGTCTGGACACATGGTATACAACTCTGTATTACTTACAAAATAAGTAATATTTATTAATATTTTATAAACTTTTCAAAATAAAGTGCTAAGAGGAATTGTTAATGCACCGTAGTAGATCAGAAACAGAGATACATATATGTACACAGAGATCTCGGCATTAAAACAATCGAAGACGAAATCAAAAACTACGCGAGAAAGCATAAAAGTCGACTAGAAAGTCACGTAAATAATACAGTCCTTCAACTTTTGGATTACAGAAATTAAATGCGCCGTCTACAAAGAACCAAACCTTTGGACTTGGCGCGATAGTGAGTAACCGCGTTTAAACTGCGGAGCTAGCAGGAAAATCTATTGCGCTGACTATAAAGGACGAAAACTTTCGACTTGAAGAGATAAGTATTAACCACGTTTAAACTGCGTAACATGTAAGATCTTCCAGTGGAAAGAAACCTGCCAAACGCTTCTATTTCTTGATATAAAAATAGCTTGATAAGTTAGTACTTAGTTACAATATCTAACAAATGTATATCGGAGGGCGGTGTTTTTGGTCAGTAAGAATCTGACACTACTATGAGCACGCGCTTGCTATTCTCATAGTGTCTATGGAAGATTTTCACCTACCCTAGGAAAAAAAAACTTTGTAACAAGTATTCTGAAAAACCTAAATCTTGTACCGAACTTCCTCTCTGTGACCACGCTTGGTAAAAAAAAACGTAGTGTGAGTCTTGATTATTTTCTTTGGAGGTGAAAGCTGATGTTTATGTCTTATGTGTCTGACAATTTCAGCTCCATTTGGTGTATTTTGGACTTTGATTTGCGTCCATATCCCTATAAGGTCCATCTTATATGTCTTCCGATGGCATTCTTCCTCTGCCGGAAAAAGTCAACGCTATCCTGAACTTCCCTAAGCCAACCAACGTAAAGAAGCTCCGTGCGTTCATTGACACCGTTAACTTCTACAGGAAATTTATCAAAAACGCCGCCGAAATACTTGCCCCACTTAACAAGCAATTGGAAGGGCCGAAAGTTGTCAACTCGCAACTCATTTATTGGACATCTGCGTTGGAAGAAGCCTTTACAAACAGCAAACATGTCCTCGCTTCGGCCGCGCTACTGGCGGATTTCAGATTGCATCGGGCAGTTCAGCACTGACATCAGGTACGTTAATGGACCCGAAAACATAGTCGCCGATACGTTGTCCCGCGTTGACGCCATCGAGGAAGCAGTGCAGCCAAGTGAGTTAGCCAACGCTCAAAGCAATGACACCGAGCTTCAAGAACTTTTGAACAACCGAGACTCCAGTATTCAACTTCGTCAACGCACCACAGTCAGTCGATTGACAGTCGATGGTCAGACAGCATTCAATCCGGTATTTGCGCAAGGGTATTCTTTTCTTTAAATTAATAAATTTATAGTTTGAAACAAATCAGAACTTTTACTTTCGTTTCAATCACTAAATATACATATAATATACATAGCTATGTGAGATATTATCTGCCATATTATGTGAGTTTTCAAATTGCAAACTATTATCTCGCGACTCTCGACATATGTCGATAGTATTTCCCCTATTTCGCAAAACTCATGTGGCAAATTGTCATTTCATCTTGCAATTATCTCGCCGCATTCCTCTTTTTGCACTTCCATCAAGCGGCTTTCTTTTTTTTTCCGCGACTTATCTGGAAATTCGTTAATTCGTTGTTTCACGCGAAATGATACCTATATATAATAAATTAAAAGCGAAAAAAGGAAACGCTAGGCAAACCAAAGTGATAGTAAGTAAAGCTATGCAAGTTAAAGCCTATGAAGAAAAAGCTCACTTACTGACTTACATACTTACATTTAATAAAACTTACCCCAGAATTATTCTTGAAAATAAATGAAGTGTATTTTTGACAAATCTTATCATATAGGTATGTATGCAGGTATTTAAATCAAGAGAGTTATTTGAAGTTTTTCTGTAAGTACGGGGTGTACGGAGACTTTTTTGATTGACTGTATCAATTACAGAAGCTAGGCTCTGGACCACATGCGTTGCGCCAAGTGATTGTATGTATTTGTTTTTTTTTTTGTACCAATTACAAATACAAACACCTACTTGGCGCAACGGACCGTATGTGATGCAGGGCCTAGCTTTTCGCATACATTTGTGTTGTCCGTGTTCTATTTTTTCACACAATGGAAGGGACCTGCAGCCATATCCGAAAGGTAATTTTTGCTCTTTGAGAAGCTTTCTCATGACAGGTATTACTCTCGGATGTTTGTTAGACTTTCGCGAGAGGTGGGATCGTGAAAAAACTTTTTGACGTTTCTCCCGCTCAGTAATCCAACGCACTAACCACTGAGCCACGGCGCCCACATTCTGCTCTTAACTCTGAAAACAACACCTCTGCAGAAGTCAGAAATCAAACGAAGAGTAACTCTTGTCAATCGCTGTTTCTCTGGGCTGAGACGGCAATTGAGTAATAAGGCACTATCTCCAACAACTAAGGAAACTATACAAAACCTTGATCATCCCAGTATTGCTTTATCAAGCAATGGACTCTGTCGGAAGCGGATGAAGATATTCTCGGTTGTTGTATCTTCGTAAGATATTCGGCCTTGTAGGATAAGATTTTACGATGCAATTTACGAGCTGTAAAGCGACATCGACCTAGTCAAAAAACTGCGCATCAGTCGCTTAAGATGGCTAGAATGGACACTAATGCTCCGACCCGCAGGGTCTTCGAATCCAACCCGGAGCGATCACGCAGTTGAGAATAGCCTAGCCTAAACCAACTTGAAGTGTACAAACTGGAGGCAGTTGGCTAAAAACAGGGCTAACAAGTTCATCCTCCAGGCTTGTTGGTTGAGGGCCAAGCTCATCCCGACTTATAGAGCCATATTAGTAAGTAAGTAAGCCAATACGAATATTGGAAGAGAAACGAACAAAGCCCCCGTCTATCCGTATGTTTCAACCTCGAAATATGAAATATGGAACGCAAGCTTTCTAGAACTGGAATTAGTGCGTACGTATTTATGTATGTTTGAATATAAATATCGGCTAACAGACACGCTAACTTTAAAAAAAAATAGGTCTCTTGAGCGGCCTTTAGAAAATAAAAAAATAAATAAAAAATCAAGTTTTTGCTTTTTTATGATATTTACGTACATATGTTTGTATGTAGATGTAAAGCGTTCCTTCAAATATATTATTAAAATTGATGAAGAGGGGCTATAAGTATAAGAGAGGTATAGGTAATTTTCCCATCGGATTGTAAGTTTTCTGTATGTTTTAATTTAAACAGAACCCTCCTATTTTTGAGTTCAGTGAATATCTACATCACAACATATATAGAATAACTATTAACTCAAAAATGTGGGTCACGGGAATGATTTAGCTTATTACTTATAGAATAGTATTGATTATGTATTGTATTAGCAAATTCTTAAACTCTCATCGCATTAAGCTAATACACACAGTTCTACTTCACATCTCGGAAGTTAAGCAATTTTCCCAAAAATAAAATTGAAAAGATTAGAGAGCAATTTGAGTAAATTTCATTGATGTCAGAAGTAAAGCTCACTTGACATGCGAAAAAGGTGTAATTTGGGGCGATAGAAAACAGACGAGAAATAAAATTGGTTTTCGCTGAAGGAGAAAAGGAATCACGTTCCTAATTGATTTGATGTCGTTACCACACCACCACCAACAGCAAGGACTGCTGCTTTGTGAATTTGTGGAGATTTACCGCAAATATCTCTCAATTGAGGTCAATTTCTTCACTGATGACAAGCAGTAATTCACGTTCATTCGATTTAGATAATCACCCCAATGGAGTACAACTATGATAAAAGAATTGTGAATCGCTGGCACTAATCTTAACTATTGACAGTAAAGTTGCGTGAGAATCACAGTTAAGAAAATGTATCTTTACTCCTACTTAATTGGTTTTGTTATAAAAATGCACTGCGTGTATTAAATGGTTTCAACTTCAGTAGCAAAAATGTTTTTAAAATTGTGGTATGTATGTAATAAATGTCATTCAAAATTTCATTACCTCTTAAATGCCCAAGGACGCCGATTTTGTCGAAAAAAAATATATTACATGCAAAATAGAACACAAATAACGATTTCACAAAAAAAAAATTGAATTTTTTTAAACCCATATTTAAAAAAAAAAGAAAAACTGGTTGTATTTTTAAAGATACACTGGGCATTAACTCCCTAAAGGCGTATATGAGAATAGTTTAGTATTAATTTCTTTTCTAAGTGTATAAATTAGTAAATTAATCTTAAATAACTAGCTTCATTGTTTCAAAATTAAGGAAAAGTTTTAGTTTAAAGCTTTAAGTATTAAATTAATACGGATAAATAGTATTAGATTATCTGTGAAAAAACGAAATAAATAAATAGTTATGATATTTACGAAACAAAATTTGTTTACTTGCGGCACAAGTTTAGAACTATTTATTTATTTGTTTTATATTAATTTAAAAACAAACTGGCTTTGTAGCTTACAATGAAATTAAATTAAATATAATACAAATCAAAAATTTAATGCATAAAATGATAAAATGAAATAATGGGTTAAAAAGGTCTCATGCCAATGTATGTATGTACATATACATATGTATATGTAAGTTGAAACGAGGTTGACGATTCGATTGTCTTTCTACAACAGTGAAGTAACATCTACATATGTACACCGTGAATTGAAGCTACATACTCTTGTCTGGTTTCTCGTTTAACCATTATCATCGTTGTCTGTTCTCGAAGCTTGCAATTCTTCACCCGATTTCTTCGGCTAGTACCAACTGCAAGCATTTCTTGTGTGCGGGGATAAACTAACAAGGGAATGGCTCTGTAGTAATTATCGAAAAATATTTTAAAATTTTGATAACGTTGTACATCACCAAATAATCTGCCAAACAATATTTTCCGATGCTTGAAGGTCGGCTTCACCTAGAAGCGGTACTTCAGGTGATCTATTATGTACATATGCATGTATGTATGTATATATTGTTGCTTTTTTACCACACGGGCGCATCGATTTTCTATAATACTACAAAAAGCGTTCATACTCGGGAGTTAGAAGAAAGCCATGTAAAAAGCGATCCCAATAAATTTTCGTAAATCAGGTAGTCGAAAGCGGAATGATGTATGTATCAAGAGCAAATTCCGCATTCCGCAAACTTAAAAAAAAAGCCAAGTCTATCATTTCTCCTGGAAAGGTTGAGTCTTCCTTGGCATGATAAACAAGATTCGACTTCTCGCATTCGGGAGACTTGACATCTACTTTCAAATTGCAAGAGTCTAAAGGAAATGAACTCCAACGATCGTTAACTAAAGTTAAGCCGCAGATGAGGTTGCATCTTCCAAACCTCCCTGAACATCATTTACGAGTATCATATTGGGAAAATCTTCTTGCCTATTATGTAGGGCACTGTACTTTTGCCGGGCACTGTATGTCTGCACCTGCAATGATTTTTTTTTTTAATTCTACGAAATTAGCTCCACCCACGTAATTTGTCTATGGTAACTATAGTTTGAAAATTAGGAGGCTGGAAAAATTAGTTTGATTACGATTTAAGTTAGTGAATAAGAAACTATCAAAATCTTAGTTCTGGACCTAGTACAAGGTGGCGCAAATTTAATCATCCTATCGGAAGATGTTATAATTTTTGCTAATTGTGTCACAAGTCAATCATATTTGACATTTGTGAACTAGACAGCTGCAGAATACAAACATACAAGCAATCCTGACCGTCAGTCGCGTGTGAATTACTGTCAAGCCATTCTCAATCTCAAAAAGGACGAATTCGTGTCGAAAATCACTTGAGCGACGAGGCGCGCGACTTCTTACTGCCGGAATTGGATAAGCGGGGCTTGGTGAACATGTGGTTTCAACAAGACGGTGCAACCGCACACACAGCATGAGCCACAATGGATATTGTGAAGGAAGCGTTTCCTGGTCGCGTAATCTCCCGTTTTGGCGATTTGGCAAGGCCAGCCAGATCGCCCGATTTAACCATCCCAGACTCCTTTCTTTGGGGCTACTTGAAGTTGCGGATTTATGCCAACAAGCCTCAGACAATCGCAGCCCTTAAGGAGAATATTCGACAGGAATGCGAATAGTTATCACCGGAAATCTTGCGGAGTCATGGAAAATGCGATAAAACGGGCACAAATGTGTATCAACACTGGCGGCAGCCACCTGGCGGATATCATCTTTTCCACTTAACAGAAAAAATTTGAAAGGTCCAAATAAAGATTTCCATCACTCAAAATCATTTTTTTTTATTCAGTAAAAAAGTAATTTAAAAACAAAATTGAATGATAAATTTTGCGCAACCTTGTATTTTATAAATTAAAATTATTTGAATGGTTGCATCTTTAAAGATGCTGTGGGCATTTAAGGGTTGCTTCGACCAAACCGATGAAATGTCCAAATATATACACATGTATGTCTTAAAACAAACAAAGCTTGTAAAAAATTGTTCTAGACCGCGGCGCTCTGTCTGTTAAGCAGGAAAGCTACGCTGTTCCATTAGAATAGAACAAAATACAAAATAATGTACATAGATTTATTACTTCGGTGGGAAGCCAATCACAACTGGAGTAATAGAGAAAGTTCTTTGTAGACATACTGTAGAATCCGTTTAAAAAGCTCACGCTTAAGACGCTTTCCTGTACTCTCAAAAGGTCGGGCGATAGTCACAGAAGAGTCGGTCAGGAAGTGGTTTTCAGACCTAAAAAATCTTCTGCAGGAAATTGGTGCGGCAGATATTTTTGAAGACCCTTCCAGGATTTTTAATGGGGACGAAACATCGTTCAGCATGTCTCCGAAATCTGGGACTGTTTTGGCACCTAAAGGCTGGAAAAACCTTTATAAGGTTAGCCAAGGCAACAAAAAGGGGACAGTCACTGTTTTGTTTCTTTTTTGTGCTAATTGTAAAACTTTACCCCCTTTAGTCGTGTTTCCATACGTCCGCCCCCCACAAGCTCTAATCCAGAGTATACCAGACAAATGGATTTTGGGAAGGTCAGAGAGTGGCTGGATGCGTTCTGAAACTTTTTTTGAATACGTTGCAAACACTTTTAATAACTGGTTAACAGAAAACGATATCAAACGGCTAATATTGTTTCTGGTCGATGGCCATAAGTCGCATCTGACAAAGGAACTGAGCGATTTTTGCCGGAATAATGATATCATTTTGTATGCCCTATTGCCCAACACGACACATATCACTCAGCCAGCCCATGTGGGCGCATTTAAAGGGCTAAAACAGGAATACAAAAATACTGTACGTAAATGGCAAACCATTCCGGGCAACGCAGCGAAAGCTGTCACCAAAATAAATTTTTGCGAAATTCTGAAGATGGTGTTAGATAGCTCAGACAGAACAGAGATTGTAAAAAAAGCATTTCGCAAGTGTGGAATACATATATCCGTTTAACCCTGACGCCATCGACTTCACTAAGTGCGTGCGAAATGAACTGGAAACGCAACATAAAAAAAAGGAAATATATCAGTGACACACGTTTCGAGGAAACGAAAAAAGTACTAACTTTGGCGAAGGAGGAATTGCTTAAATACAATGTAGACTATGAAGTGGTATGGAAATGCTTAAAAACAATGTAGACTATGAAGTGGTATGGAAAATAAGAGAAGAGATGCAGCATAATCATCTTGGTTAACCTGGGTCAAATGAGACGGACAGCGTTTCCTTACCATCTACACCATCAGGTCAATCTGAGCTAGATGGCACCTTAACAGGAACCTACTTTGTATCCAGCAAAGGAGAGCTTTAAAAGGTTTCTTCGAACGTTTCTGGTTTCATTGATGAAGCAAATGCAAATGGAAAATAAGATTCTATTGTGGCTCTTTTAAAAAGGGCAGATGAACTTTTAATCTCCATTGACCAGCTTGGAACTCTTTCTTTTGACCAACCTGGAACTTCATCCATTGACCAATCTGGAACTTCGTCCATTGACCAACCTGCAACCATTGGTAGGACCTAACACGATTTATACTTCATGCATTAATTTGTTTTCCATTTATTTTCCCTAGCTCAATTATCGTTCATCTACTTCCTTATCCACCATAAGTGAACTTTTGACAAATATTGCTAATGAAAATCAAACTGGTTTGTGCATACCTACTAATTAAAAAAAAGAACGTTTCAAGCTTTAAAACTCTTTCAGCTCAGAGCACACCATCAGCCACTGCAGTCAGCCCTGCTTTTCAAAAGCACCTGTTTTATCCTGAACTTACTCCCAAATCTACCAAACCTGCTCGCGCAAAAGCACCAGCCAGCATCTCCTCGCTGGCCTTGAAGAAATTTTTCATGGAGAAAGATCAAGAAAAAGCAAACAAAGTTAAGGAACAAGAACTTCGAAGACAAAATAGAGAAAAAAAAAGTTTAGAAGCCAAAAAAAATAAAACGAAGAAAATAAAAAAGAAAGTAATTCCATGTTCACTATGTGAAAAAGAGCTTATCTCAGACGTTGAAGATAATAACTTGAAGAACGTCGGGTGTGATTCGTGTCCCAGCTGGTTTCACCTTAAATGCACACGATTTGCTGGAAGAAAATTCGAAGATATAGAACATGAAATATTTATCTGTTTTGTACCTTAGTTGTTTACTTAAGATTTTAAAGTTATTTTTTATTTTTACACTTGTACCTATTATACATACATATGTTATTCAAAACGCATATAAGTATAGTGATTAAGTTAAGTTGTTGAAGTTTTCCTAAGGCATTGTTTTGTTTGTTTTTTTTGAAAATTAGTAATAAGTGCAATGTTTCTTTTTTAAAAGAGCTATATAATAGCTTTGTACTTTGATGGTTTTTATGAACTAATAAATATTGTAAAGTTAAAAAATTAACCTTTAAACTTAGTTGAAATAGTGAAAGTCTGGATGTAAAAACTCGGGCCGACTACTAAATACTTAACTCGCCGACTTCTGAAGTAGAGGGGGCGGACTACTCAAAAATTAGGTTTTCATTAACATTTTTGTAAATAATTTGTTTTAGGTAGTAAATACACTAAAAATGCCTTGAATTTCATAATTAACACATTCCAATAATCAGAAATGCAGAATATTCTGTTCTTTATTATAATAACGGATTTTTAAAACCAAATAAAACGTTAAAAAAGTTAAAGGGCCGACTAGTAGCTCCATTACCCTATATCCCTGCACCGGCCGTTTCGGCTCACCGTACATTTATTTGGGCGGGATTCATTTCCAGACTTTGTGTTGTACATATTTCTCCTTCTTACTACGAAATATGCATTGCTTTCCAATTTTGGCATTAAAGCCGTGATTACAGAATGATATAATATTGTAATACAATTAATAAATCTTTCTTTCGTAGCGCTCATACTTTCCATCGTGGGGATGTATGCACGTTTGTATGTGCATGTATTGTTAAATGTTGAATTGATGAAGAATGTTATCAGACGTTCACTTACATGTCTACAGCTCAAGCGTTCTTACCTAAGCCTTTCTTGAGCACCTGAATAAATTCTTAAGCCAAGTCCTCTAGTAGAATATTGTCATTGCCTTCAAAATCTTGTTTAAAGTTATGTGCATTTTTTTTCTATATTTAGCAATAAACAAAACATAAATGTGATTTAAAGTAACACAAACGCTATTAACTAAAACACACATTTTGTGATAAATTGTGGTACAATGAAAGTCGGATGACAACTCCTGAAATCACCTGGGTTTTAATTTCCAACAAACGGAAAATATTCCTTTGTAAGCCAATATCTGTGTACGTATCGACGGAAATTAATGCACTTTTAACGTTCCTTAGAATTTCTAACCATTCATATGGTAATGACTTCAATATCCATGCCACCAAGCTCGTATTTTGTTGTCATCACTTGTGGAAATTTGCAGTACCTGCGTTCAATGGACAAAAGGATTTGCGAATGTTCATGACTCCCAAAATAAAAGTTCGTTTAGGATATGTGTGAATAAGTTGTTGAAATACCGGGTGAAGCACATTTGCATTTTGCCCTTTTTGTATGGTGATGTTATGCATCTACGAAACTTTTCAGAGTTGTCTATGAACCCGCCATACAACATTCTATCTTTAGGTATTCGGTTTTTCGTTTTCATATGTAAATCTTGCCCTTTGGCATATATTATCATTTTCAGGAAAACTGTTTATTTTTCTTACATATGTATGTATAGTTTTCCTTTATATTCGTTTCTTCCTCCTTTTTGGTTTTATGTATTGAATGTGATGTATTTAAAGCGTTAAAAATAGTTTGGTAGTAGAACACAAAGGAATAATATCTTATATTTATAAAAATGTATCTTTATGTATTTGAAAAATTATGAATACGACACACGGTATAATGAAGTCTCATAAAGAAAAGCATATTTACAAGTTACGGACATGATCACTTTGAATTCTCCCACAAAGGTCTATAATACTACATATGTATATATGTATAAAGGAAATCATAATTGTCATATTGAAGAGGCTTTCGTACGTACATATTTGGTGCTTATTTAGATACAAAAGTTTATGAGTACAAACTAGAAAAAAAAGTTTTATTTTTATACAAATAGGCTACGTTAGGTCAAGTTAGGCTAACTTGGCGAAACAAAAAACCCAAAACATACTTGGACCAAGTTATGTCTATTGCGAAATAGACCACGAAAAAGCCGGAGGAAATCTAAGTAATTTCTTAAAACTAGTAAATTGGATGTGAAAGTGCCCCTTAGATCTGTGCCAGTATTAGCCTCACTGGTTCTGGTGGTTGTGGTTTAGAAACAAGTGATAGGGGTGATTAAAACAATGTATCACTTAAAGCTTTTGAATTGTTGAGGGTCACCAGATGATTGTCAAACCCAGGATCAATCGAAATAATCATATATCAATATATTGCGGAGTTGGTCTAAAAGTTTGGTCGATTTGTTTTCTAGGATTGTGCGGATTCGGGGTAGCTGTTCCAATTCAATATCGATGTCCATCCCATAGGGTATGTAAAGGTTGATACACACATAAATAGTCTGCAAAGAGAAAGAAGAAAGATGGACTCCATATATGTACAATGTACATAATATGTAAATATTAAATTAAATCGATTAAACATTGCTCGTCCGTCCCTGCACAAATTTTAAAATAGAAAAACAAAATTGGATATAAATAAAAGCTTTATCGCATCAGAACCAGCACAAGTGCAATTATTTTTAAAATGTATCCCTCGTAAAGGGAAGCAAAGTTCATAAAAGATACTGTTAGAAAAAAATAATCGGACCATAAAGTTCTTCTGTAAATCAGACTTAATTTTTGTAAATGGCTTCACCATTCAAAAGAACTTTCGGTCAGTACAATAGATAACACTTTTTAAATACAAATGCAATCATCCTATGCGAAAAAAATTTCGAAAATGATATGGTTTTAGGTAAATTAAGCTACAGCAACCAACCACCATGAAACAATCGAGATTTTGAAATGAATGTTCTTGGGTTGTCCGAAAATTTCTTAACTCTGGAGCAGCTGAATAAATATAATTACATATGTATGTATATCTTAAACATTGTCATGGAATGTCGATTCTGGATGAACACAAATGGCGACCATTTGTTACACCATGTAAAATATAATTTTTAAGGACGCTAAAACATTAAAACATTAAATATATCTTTGCAACAAAGTTAAGGACACATTCATTCTGTAACAGATCTAAAAACATTTTCTACAAGAAAAAAAGGAATCTATTTCACAAATGTTGCCATAGAAAGTAAGTGGGCGTTCCTTTTCAGATTTTATACACGCATTATAGTAAAATATTATTAATAACGTGCAAATCTTTGAAAAATTAAAATTTTGCCATTTGAAGAAATAATTCCAAATAATACCTCAATAATAAGTGAGAGCTAACGTATCACACGATATATTCAATCACGACTTTCGAAAGAGGAACGTCGGTTGAAACCCACCCAGGAGTAGGGATCTTCGATCTCGCGAATGTCTGACAAACGTTTGGGAGTAACAACTGTCATGAGAAAGCTTCTCAGCTTAAAAAAGAAGCCTTACGGGTTTGGCTCTAGACTGTAGGTCCTTCCATTTGTGCGCACAACGCGAATGGAAGCGAGAAGCGGAACCACTTATGGTCTGGTGCACCAAATATTTGTATTTTTGTATATATATTATGCACTAGATATATTGGTTACACTTCAGATTTATTTTCGAAACTGAAGGAGCTCATCCTAAATAATTTGTATCTACTTTCATAAAGTCAAAAAAGTAGGCATAAAGCAAACGCAATAATCTACGAGTATTCTATTACGAAATATTCACTACCATTTACGACAACCGATAAAACGCACAGTGAGTAATTTTAAAAGCTTAGAGAAACAAAATTATGTTACTTCACAAAATAAGAAAAATACATCATGTAATCTTATAAGTAGAAGTGTGGAATGCATTTTATTTCCGCCTAACTCCAAGTTACAGGGGGCCTTTAGTTATATGAGGCACAATAACTTTTTACTGACGTAACATAATAAATTCAATGAAGTTAGTCTGGAAGTCTATAAAATACCTTTTATATGCATAGGTGTACATACATATCAATTTGTATAAACCTTTACTCTGCGCACCGGGAGATTTCGAAACCAACTATCGCTAAAAATTTATTGTAATAAATCTTATGTCACTCGTACTTGGTTTTAATTCATAAGATAAACTTTAAAAAAAGTGAAACTTGGTACATAAAATTCTTTCGCTATGTGTTGTTGGAGTTAGGAGAATTCACCATTAAAATGTGTATAAAAAATTTAATTTTTGTGTTCCAAAGACATTTTCTTATTTGGTTTATAGTTGAAAAACGCCTTTTCTTTTTCTTTTATTAATTGCTGTAATATTTACGCTACGTCACTGGCAAGCTAAGCTAACCTTTCCGAATGATTGCTACATATATTCGCCATCGGATCCACGAATTTGGAAAAGCGGCAATGAAAATGTTCCGCTTTCGTGCGTCTAATGGCCTAGGCCATTCGCCTAAGCGACAGGCAAGTTATCGTCGACAAGAACGCAAAACGTCTGAGAATACATACATACATTTTGGGGAAGTGCAAGTGAATCAAACATAGCCATTACACAAAGGCAACAAAATAAAATCGTCTACAATATTATAAAGGCCTGGGGTGCATACTCAACAAAAATACCTATTAAATCATAAAAATGATTTAAATATTTCCGGGAGTATTAATAATTCATTAACTACCAAATTCAAAAAAAAATTGTAAGGATAATATAGCTTCCGCGATCAACGCGCTAAAGAACAACAAGGCGGTAGGACTAGATGGTCCCGCAGAGCGAGCCGCAACAACAAAATCAGCGGAACTTTTATAACTTCATGTAAAAAGATCTTGGGAGGCAGAAAAAAAGGAAGTCTTACCGAGTCCGAAAACTGGAGAGCCATTTGCATTCTTCTCGCAGTTGCTAAGGAAATAGCCAAAGCAGTCCTTGAGCAGATAACGGGTCATCTGGACAAGCAGGTTTCCCCTTTGAATCCTCTTGTACGGAAAACCGGTCACCATTTCACCTGCTGTTCATTGATTTTGAGAAGGCGTTCGACGGCGTCAACAGACAGTTAATCTGGCTTGCTGTTACTGTTTTTATTTTTAATTATCGATGTACTTTGCACAGCTTTGTCTACTGGATTCGTTGGACTCTTAGATCACAACTCAAACATTTGGATTACCCAGATGACATTTTATTACTGACAGCAAGTGTGGAGAGGGAGGCGAATGTCATGGGGCTGAAGAATAACACTGCCAAAACCAAAATCATCAACCTTGCTACTAACTCATCAACTCAAGTTAGCATTGCTGGACGACCGGTAGAGCAAGTAGAGAGTTTCCAACATCTTGGGTGTATTGTCTCGACCGAAGGTGAAACTGAACAGGATATTGTCAATTGAATCGGCAAAGCAAAGTCTAAACTTGTAAACGTTAAGACCTTACTCGTTAAAGCTGTTTTAGAAGTGCTGGCCCAGAATTTTTGTTCTTAAATTGGATAGATCAAGACAGGTGCATAGAAAGTGAGTTAAGTTAAGATCTCTGCAGATTCTGCAATGAGTCCAGGGAGATTTCGGAACACCTTCAGGAGTCTTGTTAGGCTTTGATCCATAAAAAAATGAAATAACTGGAAAAGTTCCAAATATCAGATGGGAATATGCCGTCCATGGACCCACTTCTCATGCTCAGATTCCTTAGAGAAACTTGACTAGAGAGAGTGCTCTAGAGAGGAGGAGGGAAAAAAACATTCCCAAGATATTTGTGGGGGCACAATAGACCTCTAAGTTACTCTACCTGGAGCAACCATTAAAATAACTATTTATTGTTTCACAGCCACGTTGACTTAGAAGTTAGGAGTTGGTGACAAACAGATCTACGGACGGACAAAATGAATAATAAAGAAAACAGTGACTAATGAAGGCTTTAAACAGTTAAAAATAAATAAAAACAGAAGGATGTATATACATATACATATATGTACATATGTAGGTAAACAAAATACCAAACATTTGAGTTTTGCTTCGAATTCTGACCGAAAATACGAAAACAATTTGCATTAGGTACGTTGCGAAAAATCGGGGAATTCAAAATCGACAAATCGCCGCCATGAGCTAAACTGTTACTTGTACCTATTTGACGGGGATTAATAGTTCGTTTATTTATCTCGAGGGGCTTTCGATGCGGATGCAAGCAGTTTAGTGTATTCGGTGAAGCTGCGTGCAGGGGTTTGCCCTCATGTACTGGACTGCTCCTGAAAAGTGTATCATGGATACGTAATACATATTTAGAGCAAAACGAAAATTGTGCAAAAGTTTTTTTTTTTTCAAAATATTATCATACTAGACAGTTAAATTATTTTGAGTCAATTTGAAA
Source organism: Blera fallax (assembly GCA_946965025.1). Taxonomy (NCBI): domain Eukaryota; kingdom Metazoa; phylum Arthropoda; class Insecta; order Diptera; family Syrphidae; genus Blera; species Blera fallax. The sequence continues at coordinate 26,586,862 of OX337245.1, forward strand.
TGTCATTCTGTCAGTGTTTGTGTCACTCTCCATATTATTTTTTATGTTAACATTCGAATTTAATTCCCCCAATACCTCTTACTTGTGTCTACAGAGCACGAGTGCAGTGAATTTTAATTAAAGCTTTATCACATTAAAATAGCTAATTGTCAGTCATATTAACTTACCAATGAAACAGGACCAATTAAAATATTTATTGCCCTTGCCTTTTAAATTATAACCTCTTTTACCCACATTGCGGTGTTAATTAAAACAAATAGGCAGAGGTTGAGTGCGGAGCACACTATTTCCAAAAAATCATTCAGTCTAATTAGGGAAGATTAAAATTATTGTGCAGGTAAAAGTGACCTTTTTTTTTATTGTATTTTTATTTAATTGTTGGGTTGATTAAAAACCATAAAATTTACTGCATACAAAAATATAATGCCTGTGCGTGTATGTACGTAAACAAATAACCACCATGATGAATTGCTGTTCTCTGAGTTGATGAATGAATGTGGAATAAATATTTTCATATTTAATTACATTAAAGGAATAGGAAGAGTTAAATGTCACTTAGAATATATCCCGAATAAAAAACTACCCAAAAAATATTCATGCAGGTACACCAAATTTGCATGAATAAACATTTTGAGTACATATTGTAGTTTTATATCTTATGAATAATCGTACATAAACATATACACAGTTAAGTGCAAACAAATTACATGACTTTTTTTCATTTTACGAAATCATATATTCAGAAAAATATTTTATTGCAGAACTTTGAGGCTAGCAAAAGGTGCAGAATTTACTCCAACCTCTACCCTGACCTCTACACAGTGATCTCCGAACATCTAAGCAACCCAAATGAGAATAGAGTAATAAAACTTTGTGTAACCTTAGGTCAGGCTTTACTAGAAAATGAGCTTTAAGGGAGCCACTCCGACCTATTCGATTCAATGAAATATGAATAAGGTGGGATCATGCATTAAAGCGTGGTGGGGGGACGGATACAAATAACTACCAACACAGCTATGCAGCAGAGATACCAGCACAGCATCAGCTGGAAACCGGTCCTAAAGTGTACAGCGAAACCAGTTCTTGCAAACTTTGCTGTGAAAAGTCAACAAAAAAACGATATAAATAAATACTAGTGTGAACGCCTTGATCAAAATCGAACAAAAATAGAATATAAACTATTGTAGATACATATGTAACAATCTAGGGAGTCATATCCAAATATTCCTGATAAAACAGATGAAATCCTCACTTTCACACATCATACGAAGTAATCTACCTTGATGGGAAGGTCTGGCAACGGAAGATAGTTCTTTCCTAAAATGCAATTGAAAACTGCACGGATGGTTGCAAGACCAGTGAGGGTACATATGTACTCTGGTACATATTCGAGGGCTATAAAGGATTCCACACACCACCGATAGCAATAACTATCGCCACAGCGATAAACAACCGAGCACACCAGCGCGATAGCGATAGATAGCGATAGACGTCTTTTCTCAGTTCTATTTGTGTTCTCAGAAACTAAAGTTCCTACCTTCGAGCAGTGTTACCGCAGGTTTAGTTTTTAATGAATCCCAGAGGCTGAAAAAATCAGCCATTTTGAAAATAAATGAGTCCCATTAAAAAATCCATTTTAAGTTTATGATAAGACTTTTTTTATTTTTTAATAATAAAAATAAATATTTTGAAAACATAAAAAAAAAAAAAATTTAGTTCATAAATTTAATTAAACTAACTAATCTTACATAAATCACTTACATGTATAACAAATATCACTAAAGCGATGTATTTTCGATAATATAAAAGAATATTATGAAATAAAAAGTCTTTAGAACTTATAAATTCACTCAACCGTATTATACAAAGTGTTTATTTGTATTCTTAAAAAAATGAGACTAATCTAAAAAAGATGATTCCCTGAGTCAAGCTAAAAAAAATGAGTCTCTTTTGGCTCAAATGAGTCCCAGTGGTAACAGTGCCTTCGAGTAGGTATATTGTAAAAATGTAATTTTTCCACATCCACCATTGCTTGATAGCGATCGATCGCAACACGTATATTCAAGTTTGTCCATACACACCGAGTGCGATAATATCGGCGATTGTTGCGATAGATTGCGATATATCGTGGCTCTCACTGCATGTTGCATTCTACCGCTCTATCGCGCAATGGTGGATGTGGAAAAATTACATTTCCTACTCGAAGGTAGGAACTTTAGTTTCTGAGAACACAAATAGAACTGAGAAAAGACGTCTATCGCTATCTATCGCTATCGCGCTGGTGTGCTCGGTTGTTTATCGCTGTGGCGATAGTTATCGCTATCGCTATCGCGGCGGTGTGTGGAGTCCTTAAGTCTACATGTGGCACTATGGCTTTTTTCTATACGCATACAATATGTTCAAGCAGAGGTTCTAAATTGCGATTTATAATACTCTATTGAAATTTTTGGGGGTACAAATAAAATGAGCGGTTGACCGTGCGAAAGCACAGTACCAAAAACCTACTGGCTTACATCCGTGGTTAGATAGAGTTTTTAAGTTGAAATAAATTAAGAAAGCTTCGCTAGCATTTTTAAAGTTTGTAAAGACCAGTTATACACAGGATCGAAAACAGTAATTTAATAAATTTTCCTTATTCTGTCAGACCTAAAAATTGTTTAAGTTGCTTACATTTTTTGTGGATTCCATAATTTTTTTCGTATTCTACTTTTTTGGGTTCGATTTAATACCATTTGAAGTAACAACACGTTCTAAAAATTCGGATCTCTTTTTAAGAAATTTTCGAATACTATGGAAAACAAAAGCAACAAATTCAATGTAAACATTTGAATGTGGCTATCTCTCTTTCTTATACGTATTATTTCAAACAAATTAATACGTCGTATTATTGTAACATTGAAACAAAAACAAAACTGTGTATTATGAAAAACAAACATAATCCATGATAAAAACGCTTTTATGTAACTCGTTAGATTGTTGCTTTTAAGCTAAAACGACATTTTCTTGAATTTCCAACAGCAATTCAAAAAAGCTAGTGGTACTTTTCGCCTTCTGTTATATTCTCAGTCAACCGTAAAGAATTAAATCCTTGATCAGTCAAACGGATATCTTTTTTGTCAGTAAAGCTGCAACTATGGTTCCAAGTAAATTTGCTAATCACTATAAATCGCAAATAACCAAAATTTATTAAATCGAGAGACTCAAATTTCTATTGCAAAAAAATGTAACATAAATAAATCTTTTGTTTCTTGATTAATTAAATCATTGGCATATCGACCTCAGAATACGTCGGAGAAGAAGGACAGAAACTCTTACACTTCGAGGACTCAAATATGTAAATATTTATATACGCGACTGAATCGTTTTACCAAACCAAAATTTTCATTTTTTTTGTAATGAGTAAGTAATAAAAATTGATGAATGGCTTTTCCCAAAAAATTGACAATCAACACAATTGTAGTGTAAACTTTAATAGTTATTCGTGTTATAGAATATGTGTATGTATGTATAAAATTTTCTACAACGATAACGGCCGAATGCAAAATATTTTTGCATGAGTACCCGGCAGATACATATACGGTGTAAAAATTTACGGTATCATGCCCTTTTTGTGTTCCGTGGTGCTTTTTTAATGCAAGTGATGAGTGGATCGGAGCTCAGTAACAATCAATTCAGGACATCCACGTTACAATATCTCCTAGAGAACTTTTTATCATAATTAAGATTTTAAAATTAAGATTTTAATTTAAGATTTTCAGTTATTAATTTTTAATAACTATAAAAGGATCTTCGACTAGTGTTTCCATCATTTGTGTTGCCGAAACTATCTAGTGCTTATTTCTAAATTCTTGTTGAATTTAAATTCTTCAAGCTTTACACGCTTCTTTCTCCTCTTGCGATCTAAGCTGCCATTTTTTTTGTTCACATTCACGGCATGTGCTGAATAAAAACTCGTAATTGGCTTGGTGGCTTACTTGCCGTCTGTCAATCCCTGCCCTGCTTACATTTTTTCAGCAATATGAAACTTTTTTCAGTGTCATTTTTCTCCCCCAAAGAACAAATTTGTGGTTATGGAGAAAAACAGGGTGATAAAGTTGCAATCATTTTCTATTTAAAAAAAAAAGGTGTAAGGCGTATGAGTGTTTTTTTGCACGAAAGTGGAAAACTAATTCGCCCAAAAAATTTTGTGCAGCCAATTCGTTTTGCATTGGGTTAAAAAATATTCAAATTAACTTATAAGCTTTGATTCATTGCAGATTTCATTATCATTACAACTTGAAAAATTACACAAAGAAAATATTACTTTTTGCCATATAGTTTTAAAACCCGAATTGAAACAAAAACAAGTGCACAATATTTCCAAAATTCAACTTAGAATGTTAATACATACCTGTAGTAAAACTCTCTATTAAAAAATCGTTAAATGTTATGCAGTTATCACGACAACTCGAAATCACTTATTGAATTGCACTGACCAAAATGGCACGCAGTCAAAGAAAACTTCAGTAAATGAAATCCGTTAACTTTGAATTCCAGTTATCACAACACACGATCTACAAAAAAAAAACGATGCAGCATATTGACCCATGTATGTATGTATATTTAGGGTCCCCTATACAAAGCTTTCACTTCTTGATTTTGGGTTTTGGAAAATCGACTTTTGGCCAGGTTTTTGATGCAAATACTCCTATGTGCGACTGCTTCGTCGCAACCATACAATTGACCCGTTCACCAGTCACCGCCAATTAACTCTTAAACTAAAGATGTTATATGCATAAATTTTACATTATAACACATTTATTCAGTAATGGTCCAAGAACACCAACGCGATTTTTTTAAAAATAGTAACTGGCTCTGGTATGAGAAAAATTAGAAGAAAAATATGTTTTGTTCAGAAAGTAACAGAAAAACTCTCTTAATTGCGCCCGTTTTTTTTTACTCTTAAATTTTAAATAAAATGTCATGATGAATTTTTGATATTTGACGACAAAAATTGATTAAGTCATAAGATCATAAGAATACAATATTTCCAGATTGTAGCGCGAAGTACCTAATACACAGTACACAATTTAATATACCGAACAGTTTTCAAGATACATGCATACATACATATGTATATCCATATAACCCGAAATCAGTTAGAGATATTCAACGATACGGATCCTAAAATACTCTATTAGCACCGATTTTTTTTTCAGTTTGTTGACCATATAGTTTTGAACACTTATTTGAAAATATTCGTGAATTATGACCTAATACATTAAAATTTAAATTTTGAGAAAAATACATATGTATATTTAGGGTCTACTGAAAAATTGATATACCAAATGTATTAATGTAAGCAAAACAATTTTGCTTTCGACATTTCTTTACTGGAGTTAACTCCACCGTACATTACATATGTAAATATACATATACATATATATATATATATTTATGCATGTGTAAAAGTTATGCATGCAGCATAGTTAAGGAGCTAGGAGGTGGTGAGAGACAATCGTAGAAGCAATTGCAATAGGGTTCAATGATTAAAATAAGTGAAGTAATTTCTACAGGGTGGCCCAATATGAGGGCCAGATTCAAATTTCGCTATGTTTATTCGGCAACTCTGAAAATTTCATAAGTAACATCTGTTATTATTTCGATAAGTAAATATGGAACACTGCACGAAAGAACAACGGGAAACAGTCCGCAAACTTCGTTTAATTCATGATCATCAGTCATCAGTTCCAAGATTACAAATACAAATATCTGGCACAACAGACCGTATGTAGTCCAAAGCCTGGATTTAACTCAACTCTTCACAGAAAGACACACTAAAAGCAACCACAGAATCTTATATAAGAAACGTCTTTACGGTATTAACAGATAGTTCTCTATAACTAATTATTTTAACTTATTTATCAATGAATATTTATATGTACATATGTATGTATTTGGTACGTACATATTTAATACATATATATTTCCATGTCTAGCCGATAACCCGGGTAGATAGTGCCGTAAAAATATATTTTACGGATTTTACGGATTACGTAAATGTTTCAAGTATTTCGGTGTTAACAGTGTCAAAATAACAAAAGGTTCGAATAGAAACCAACAGAAGCCTCACCCTTTAGATTATAAGGTCTGTTGTAATTAGGTCTCTGATAGGGTATAGAAGTAATAATTTTTATTAATGTAGAAACATGAAGAATATGCTCCAACGAAATAGACACTTGCATTCCTTCCCTTCAAAATTTCACCCGCAATACACGTCACGCTTCTAATACACATCAGTTCACCCTCAAGCCCAACTTCGGACATACTGTCAAATGCAGGGATTCATTCGTAAGCCGAACGGCACTTATGTGGAATGATCTTCCAGGCTCTGTGTTTCCTCATCATAACAAACTTCAAGCATTTAAAACCAACGCGCACCGGTATCTCCTCTGTTCCTCTTTCCACTTCTTTCAAACGCCCGTGCCCTGAAAAATCAGCATAAGGATATTCATACCCCTTTGGCGCGTAAATTCTAAAAAAAAAAATAGTAAGTTGAGCTTGAGCTAGTATCTATGTATAATATAAAGAGTCAAACAGCAAGTGTTAAATAGGTCTTAAACAAGCAAGCATTAAACACTTTCATGAACGATGAAAAACTTGTTTTATACAGCTTTCTGGGCTAAAAGATGTTAAGTGATTTTAATACTTCCTTCCGCTGCGAAATTTGAAAAATGTGTATTAGCCACCTTCATACAAACCTAACTCCTGTAATAAGTACAGTAGAGAAACGCAATTAAACCAAAGTAAAAAGCACAACACTTTTATCCGAAAATAAAAATTTTATTTTTCAAAACTGTCACTAAACACCTTGTCATTCTAAAAGTTTATGAAGAATAACATATGTTATTGCTAAGAGAACATTACAGTTATAGAATGGATATAAGAGCGATGCCATTATACATAACTTACAAACTGGGATAACGTTCGTCAGAGATACATTTGTATAATTCAAATACCCATTACAATTCATCTCGGCAAATGAATTGAACTGTTTGTTATGTTTGTTGTAAAACTGCATAAGAAACTGTTTGTTGGCGAACAGGAGCGAAAAGAGTTTAATATCTCAATACTCATTGAAGCTCTTGTTGTTGCTGGCTTTATTGGAAATATGTATAGCCACTCATAGATCCAACTTAACCAAATGCGGCGAGATTCTACTTTACGTTCTAGATGACAACATCACCAATCGCAAGTGCTATTATCATTGTACACATTTGGCTCGAAACAGCGGGGCCAACTCTAATTCATTTCATACATACACACATATGAATGTATGAATGCATAAATTTATCTTCATACCATCAACATACGACATCTTTCCTTTGAAGAATGAAGCAATTGCAGTTAGTAATGAAAATCTCAGCAATCACTGCAATAATTCATTAACAAACAATTCAATTACTCGTAGATAGCTTAAGTTATTTTGATAAGCTGTCATCAATTATACATAATTTTAATGCACAGTAACTACTCAGTGATAGCTAACTCCTATATAACTCCGGCTGTTGCCACAAATCACCAAAGGTTTTACCTAAACATGCGTGCGTTATACAATGTACACGCATTCCATAGACTGCCATAATTACCCAGGAGAACTGGCGATTGTTTGCTTGCAATTATAGTACATCACTCTTGTCACCACATTGCCTGATTTAATCATTATTATTCATGTTCGCTGACGCTGGCATTGTCCTTACTTGTTGTGCAATGCAGTGTTTTCGATATACATATGTATCTATGTACGTACATATGTACATTTGCTTATGTACGGCAGTTGCGAGACCAACAACTGTTACATATAGGCGGTAATACTTTCGTATCTCAGTTCACAGTTTGTGACTCGTAATTAACGTCGTAAATTCAACATCTATCACGGGCTTACATATGCATCGAAATGATATTTTCTTACCCTATTCTGTCTGGTGGAGATACAAAGTAATATCTGTCCAAATTTTGATTTTATCAAATATACATATATGTATATGTTGGCAACATTAGTGACAAGAGAACATTTTATTTTTATTTTAATTTTTTCCCGAAAAATTTACCACATCTTAACTCAGTAAACTTTTTTACCTCAGCAAGAACCCAGTTAACTGCCCCGAGATTAGTTTGCAACACATTCGCCCGTGTGAGATTTAGTGGTTTCAAGAATCGATAGCGATTCCGTTGTAGATTCTGATTTACATATGTGTACATATCTAGGTATCTACCAATTTTTATTGTGTGAGGCTTTTATGCGTTCGGAATGTTGCTGTCGGCTACTGCCCAGGTTATTGGTTCTGAAATACCTAACTACATTTAGTAACACTCGTATCCGTACATTCGTAGGTATTTGCTTACAAAACAACAAATTATGTGAAATTCTTCCAAAAAAACGTATTTTTTCTTGCGGGATACATATATGTACATATGTACATAATAAATTACAGGAAACTTAAAACTAAAAACAAAATTTAAAAAGGATAAATTCCTCATTTTGAACGTGACACTCGTATTCTTATAGCAAACTTAATTTAAAAAACATGAAAAAAGAAAATATAAAATTTTAGTAGAGAGTACGTTTTAGGACTTTGCTTAATAAACAACTAGGCATATATTGCACTAAGTTTTGTGCAAAATTCGGTTCAATTAATTCCCATTCTCTTTTAAGGAGATCCTTCAGCTGCCTAGCGTTCCGTATTTTCTGATCTCGCAGCTTTAATTTAAGATGAGTCCACAAATTCTCTATTGGGTTTATTTCTGGTAATTGGAGAGGTGTTTCCAGCACTTTAGGACAATTGTACAACATCCACTCGCTATTGAGCACCTTGTGCTTTGGATCGTTGACTTAGTAGCATACAAAATCATTTCTTATTCCGAATTTTGTAGGTCTATCATGTAAGTGGGCCTTTAGGATGTCGATATATTTCTTTGGAATCCATGATACCTACCATCTATAAAATGTAGGCTTCCAGTACCGGTGGCCCAAAAATAACCCCACACCATGACAGAACCACTGCCATACTTTTCAGTTGGTGTAAGATTTTCTTTATTAAGGCTGGTCCTTTTTTTTCCACACGTTAACTCTTTCATCGGACTAGAAAACATTAAACTTACATATATTCACCAACAAATATTACCCCATTCCAGAATTCAGAACCTTTCTCTCGAATTATTTGTCGTTCATCGATATCATTAAGAATTTTTCTGTTCTGATTTCGCCTTTTATTTTCTATTGTACCGTCATGTCAGTTCAAAATCTTTTTATGATAGATTGCACCGTAGAACGACTTCTTTGGACTGATTTCAATATGAGTTTTTCCTTGTTGGTGCAAAACAATTATAACTTTTCGCGTTTCTATACAGGTTTCGTTTGTTTTTTTCCCATAACTACACGCTACGCAATAGAACCATTAATAAAAATCTTTTCTCGAAAATTACCTGAATGATAACTATACCACAGTGAACCTAACTGTTATTATTTGAGTATCAGAAACAACCGTTATTTGTACATGTGTCCGGGTATCATTGTCAATATTCAGTTTACCTACAAATTTGCTTAGACTTTTAATATGAATTTAGGTTGTAATTTTAACTTTATATACCAATGTTAATCTTTTGACAAATAATACCTAGATCGCAGATTGCATTGACTGATGGAACGGGTTTATTATCGAAGTAGTAAATCCTAGGAGGGGGAGGAACGCGCTTGCGGGAGAAGGTAATAGCTTGGCATTTACTTACATTCAGCTCCAAAAAATTAAATATGCACCAAGTGAAGAACAAGTTCAGGTCGCTTTGAAGTAGGAGAGAATCCGAAGGGGAAGAAATTATCTTAAAGATTTTTTTTATCATCCGCGTACATGGATAATTTGGACTTCTTTAAGATGAGATCAATATCATTTATAGTAAGGACAAAGATTAATGGGCCGAGATGACTACCCTGAGGAACCCCGGAAGTGGCTTTGATGGGGTCGGATACAGAACATCTGAAGAGGACTCTGTATTGGCGACTCTCTAAATAAGACCTAATCCAGGAAATAAAGGATGTTGGAAAACCAAGGCCTCTAAGTTTGAGGTAAATAATTTTGTGCGAGATTTTATCAAACGCTTTGCTGTAATCTGTAGAAATTACATCAACTTCATTACCGTTCTCTAATGCATGTAATGCTTGGGAAACAAATTCAGTTATGTTACATTGTAGATTTCCCTTTTAAGAATCCATGTTGAGATGGAGAGAAGATTGGTTTACAATGGAAATATAAAGAGTCGTAAACAATGCTTTCAAAGAGCTTGGGGATGCATGACAGTTTGGCAATAGGTCGATAATTTGAGATTTCGTTTTTATTGCCTTTTTTGTGGATAGGGAAAATTAATGAGTCCTTCCACAGTAACGGAAAAATGGCTTGAGAGAGTGAGAGCTGGAAAAGGGCTGGAGGCTGTGATAAGACATTCATGCATTTTTTTAAGACAATAGCAGGTAACCCGTCAGGGCCGGGGGAATAGTTGTACTTAAATTGGGTTCTAAATTAGTCTAGGGATCCATGAGTATTATTTGATTATCTTCAGTATTGTATTTAACGAAACTCTATATCGTATAAAACTGGTTTTGTGTTCTTTTTGTAAGAGTATTATGCTTTTTAATGCTGATCTGTTCAGGTATGGTTCCTGGGAATGTTATGAGAAAGAAGAATTCGACGATTCACCAGATTACTTATAATTTACTTCTGAGCAACAATAACCTTGCTGTGAAAGAATATTGATTATTTCGGATTGCGCAGATTAATAAATGGAAGAAAGAAAGGAGGTCTTGTTAGTTTGGATTTACGGAAAAGAAAAAAGGTTTATTACAAATACAAATACATACATACCAGGAGGCAAGATATAGCAATCGAGTTTTGCAATTGCTTTTAATAGTTTTAGCACTAAGAGTGATAAAGTTTAACATCTTCGTTCACAGGGCCAGTGAAAATAATAAGCAGCTTAACTGCAAAGGATTTGAGACTAAGTTACATCCAGACTAGAAAATCATCTGGGTTCCTTGCGAACTTTTCCTTTGCAGATTTGTACAAACAGACGCAACACCAATATCGATTAAAGAATCAGAACACGTAATGTATGTATGTACATACATACAAAAAAAATAACGGTGCTTTTTAAATTCTTCTTTCTCAAATAGTTAGCAGCATAAAAATATAAATTCATGCACAATATTTAGAAATAATGAATCACGTACCTTTGAAAAATGATGTACCTATTCGGTTGACGCGGGGTGTATGTACATGCATATGTACCTAAAACCAGGAAGCACAGATCGCGGGATTTCAGAATTCGATTGCTTCGACCGTTTGGTCCTGGGTAGAATACCCAGTAGCTGAGGATGTGCTTTTATCATTTATGCGATCAAATAATTATTTTCCCATATATCCTTTTATATTGATTTGATGATGTTAAACTGAAAAAATTTCGAAGTAATATGCAGTTGGAAATCTGCAAAGGGAGAGAAGCGGGATATCTAAAATCCACTACAATATTTAATACGCACTAGAAATGGCATTTATGTAAGAAACTGCCTAACTTTTTACTACTTTACTTGCATACGACATTTCCATAAGACCCGATAATGACTATCCAAGCTAATGCCGCAGTCAAGGTGATAATCATCATCGAAATACTCGGCACTACATTGGTTAAGGAATGTGTTTCCCACAAAGAAATACGTTCGTCAGTGAGTAACTTGACTACTAAGGAAGTATCGACCTTCATAAGAAACTTGGTACGTTTGGGAAAGGGTGCAATTCAAAAAAGTCCTCCAATTAAATTCACATCGTCCACTTCACTAAAAAAAAATACAATACTTCAATCTACGCCACGAACATTTGTTCTTATCTGACAACAGAAGCCTTATATTTTGTGCATATTTCAGCCCCTTTTCGGACCCCTCTGTACCAGGTCAGTGTCGCTGTACAGTCAGTACAATGATGGTTGTATCTTCCCCATTCACCGGAACGAAGATCACGCGAAGAATTTTTCTCTAAAACAAATCATTCATGCCATATACATATATGTATATATATGTACATATGTACATATGTAGCTGAATTGGGGTGATTTAGATCGTGTCGCGTTACTTATTCGAGAGAGGCTTCTCAATTGTCTTTTACTACCAAGGAAGCAGCCGTTGGCAAGAGTTTTAATTCATTTGATCTCAACGCTGATTTCGTTGTCCGAGTTGATAGCGGAGCATGTACCCTTTCAATGCTCACTAATGATCATGAAAAGAGAATTTGGATAAGGCACCAATCCCCAAAAACATTATTGTGGGAAACCTTTAAAAACGAGCTCAACACGAAGAGACTTCCACAGCAAGGGATGGTGACCAACACTAGTAGTGTGAGTAGGAATATAAAAACATACTCTAGCCGAGTATGTAAGGCTAAAGTCCCCCTCGCGATGAGATGCTTAAAAGAAGTACTACGATAAATGGTGTGGCCCGGAAAGGAAGTTTTCATCAGTAAGAATCCGACAACATGTGCACCCCTTAGGTGTGGTTTCTTTTACCATGTCATCCTTTTGGAATAGAATCGAGGTTTCTCCAATCAGGCTCTACATAACCTAGCCATTTAAGACGATAATTCTGAACATTTTGACTAAGCCGATGTTGCTTAGTATATGTATAAGTGGTACACTTAATTTATTTCATTTAATCTGTAAATTTTCTACAGTGCTTCGATACAAAAGGGACCGATTACTATTTGAAGAACTTTTCTTTCAAAATAGGCAAAATAATTTTCTACCGTCTAGATGAAGTTCAAGTTTCTGCTCCGTAGAGTCGCCTTATATAAAATCTTGTTAGTTAATCGTTGAAATATAAGGTATTTGATTCATAATTGTATCTATACAAAGCATAAATTGTTTACTTGCCCGTCAGCCGCAATAAGGTTCGTCGTGGGTGCCGATGCATGGTGTACCGGGTAACGAAATGGCAGATAACTGGTAAGTTCAGAGAACTGAACCCCAGCAAAGACAATAGAGGTCCACTGACATTCGTTCAGTCTCGGGGTAGTGAAACAACAGTCTGTGTCAACTGTAAGGATGAGTAAGATGTAGAACGTGTCCTCTGCCACTGTCCTGCAATATTTCTTTTTGAGACAGAAGATACTGGGGTCCCCTAAACGATACCGAGTATAGCACACCTCAGAAATGAAGGAATTGGTGACAATACCACGTGCCCAATAGATGGCTAAGTGAAAAGCGTAAGCTCACCCTCTAAAACCAACCAACTAACCATCATGCGACCCTTTAAACAAATTCCTCCTTTTCTTCATGTCTACTATTCTAGTTGCAGGAATTCCAGGATGTGCCGTGTTCATTGTATTTTGACTGAACTACTAGCGGTAGAATCAAAATGAAAACGTTTGTCATGCCTCCGGTCTTATGCAGACAAAGATTAAATCAGACACTTCTTTGCTTACCAAATCCTGATATTACGAGTATATCATTTCGATTACTTTTAAAAGTTCTTGAAAAGCACTATGTTGTGAATGACTTGGAATTTAATAATAATTTTTCATTGATGTACTTTCAAAGAAAATTTTATAGCAATCCTTATCATTCATTGGTTGTGCATTTCCATTTACACTTCAATCAATGCCAATAATTTATCTTTGATTATTTTATATCGTACTTTCCAAAACCCGTATTCCTAAAAGCACTCACAACTTGAAGCATGTGTCCGAATACAAAAGGTGTTTTGTTTGGAAACCCCTGCTCAATATGTTAAGGAATGAAGAAAACGTTTCAACGTTTGGTCATAAAATACAAAATTTCATAAGAAAATGATTTTTATGGAGGAAACTTTTATCACATTTAGCATTCAAAGTGTATACCATTGATATCATAAAACCAGTTTATGACGATACCCAAATTATTGGCTTCTACCCTGTGAACTTATTAGGAAGTATACAAAATAAATTCCCATTTTGCGAAAACAATGGTGCTGTGAATATAATCGATACTAAAGATAGGCTATAAAATAGATGCTAAAATGCAAAAAGAGCTTGCCTCAAAAATTTGTTTGCATTGGACGACGGATGGAAGGCGAAGCAATAAACTCTTCTAAAATCCTTGTTGGTCCTAAAAGGAAAATCCTATTATTTTCAGCCGATAATTTGAATATTTTTAACAATCCTTATAGAGTCTAAAAGTGTTGATTTATGCAGTCCATTTTCCACTTCAGCTACCCTTTACTTTAGTGTTTCAGGACTAACGAAAAAGAAGAGTAGGTGACATTATACACATCTTACAACATTATGTGTGTAGTATGCACACAACTATATACATAATGTATGAGAAAGATGTCCATGCCCTGGGTGGTATCGTTGAACAAAATTTAACTACTAGAAGAATAAGTTGCCAGAAGAATTTTGCATTCAAAACAAGGAAACTAATATTTTCTTCCCCAGAACGAGACTCTAAACTTTAATGTTAACTTTTTTTTATAATTCTTAAATAAAGATTAATCTGAAGTGAAAGTCATGACGAGAGATTTGGGCAGGAAAGTAGTTCAGCAAATACATGTAGAATAATGAAACCACATCAGCCAATACGAAGATCACAATTTTTTTGTGCAATAGAGGATGTCTTCCTTCTCCCGCCTTCTCTTTAATTGATTTTTATGGGGTGGTGTATTATCCATTCTATTTCTTCGCCTTATCGCTACCGGAAGCTGCTTGTACACAGACGATTTATCCCTCCTTCGCTTGGGCATTGACTAGATACGACGTGACCTTGACGCGTCCAGTCCGACCAAACAGTAATTCTTAGCTAGTACCGTGTACTGGGTGGTCTTTTCGATTAGCCTAGCCTAGAACTTTGTTCCCGTTCAAGTGCTTTCTTTTCCATGGCATTATCATAAGTTGAGCGAATACAAGTCGTTTGTTCTGAGTTTTTGTGAATCCCACTAGATCAATTATTTTCTTTCTCAGCTCCTTCTATACATCACGGTAACCTGTTTTTCACTTTCGTTTCAATTAGACCATTTCATTAAATCCATGTGTTTTTTTCCGACATACACACCCCTCACTATTTACTACCCGTCTAAACCACTTGGTAGCGGCAGTTAGGGTACAAGATCTTCAAACAAAATTCAAATATGATTTTATAATATGTGAAGACACGAAAATACTAATTGTATGTCCTGTGATTTAAGAGCAAAAAATCATAGAAGGTCTAAGAACAAATTCATTAAAAAAAACGTTCATTAATTTGAATACAATACGTACTTTTAAAACAATGCAATCAATTATTTTTCTAATAAATGAGAATTCTACAAACTATCTCTGAATTTTTAGAGTTTCACCACTTCTGTAAATCGTACTTCAATTAAAAATTGAAATGAAACCAACTGAAATAAAACCGTAAGCCAAATGGAATCTAGGAACGAAAAGAAAGTCATTCAAAAAAAAAAGAAAGCAAAACTAAACTATGGTTGAAGGAAATAGATGAAAACAGAAAATTTGTCTGGAAAGGCACTTCAGTTCAACTTGCATCTCTATTAACTTGTTAACGGCGGTTGCGTCTGAGGTACTGGCTCCTAGGAGATTTTCACTGCTATACTATATTCTGAATATTCCATTTATATGAAAGTTGACGGAATAAAGGGTTCATCCCTAGAGAAATTTCTTTTCAAGTGCACTTTGCATTCTTCCTACTCTAACCGTTGGACGAATTTACAACGAGAAGAAGGAACAGGTTCACATTTTTGCTGATGGGATTGAGGCCAATTAGAGCTATTTCCAAGTTCAGGCGGAGACAAGGAGGATCATTCATTTGCGGAACATTTACATTTTGAACTTTGTTGATTTTATTCAGAATTCTTCTGATTATGCAGTGAGTACTTCGTTATACTCTAAATGCATATAGTATACTATAGTCTGCAGAAAATATAAAGTCAAGACATATTCTTGAGGTAATTTCTACAAGTTCTCATTTCTTTTTAATTGGTATCTGCAATTTAAAGCCATTTCTATGAAATCGAATAACAAACAAACATCGAATCCTAATTTTGAATTGAAATTAGCTTAGCAATTGTATGTGAATGTTGTTGAGATGTATTTGCGAAAGGAAGCATTAAGATCTCCCCTAAGATTTCAACGCCAGGAAACGTTCACCTTGTTTGCTTATTGAAGCGGGTAAACACTTTAGACTGTGCAACAAGTTAAACATCAAATTAGTTATGTAGTTCAAATATTGTCGCAGTACAAGTTCAGTCGCTTTGATTTTCACCAATTCTGTTTACACTCACTTCGCTTTATTAGCATAAGGAAATTAAATTTGATTATCCGTCGATTCGCAAAACTATCTTGATTCTAAAGACAGTTCTCATATTAGACAGATGAGGAGGCACATTTTAAGAATTAATGTATAAAGTTTTAATTTATTCTTTCGTACATAAGTAGGGGCTTTTCAAACCATGGCGTAGGTATAGTTAGCGTACGTTTTACTCTTAGGTTATACAGAAGAGAATCAACGTAGAAATATTATTTATCCTTCTAATGCTGTTGTCTCAGTCGGAAGGATGTACTTAATGTATGTTCATGATGGGAATTGGATTAAACAACTCACGGGTTGAATGCGGGAAATTTTTTTATATACATACATAAGTATGTATATGCCGCTT
This sequence comes from Blera fallax, assembly GCA_946965025.1. Taxonomy (NCBI): domain Eukaryota; kingdom Metazoa; phylum Arthropoda; class Insecta; order Diptera; family Syrphidae; genus Blera; species Blera fallax. The sequence goes on from OX337245.1 coordinate 26,603,567, forward strand.
ATGTGTATTAAAATATTTTATTTAAATTTTAAAGAGTGTACATGAATCTTTGAAAAAGTTGGATTCTGGTACGTCCACACTAAACTGAAAGCAAAAATTTTGAATTTATGTATGGTTAGTAGAGGTGGGAACTGATACCTTATAACTGTAGAAATCGATATTGAAACAATCAGATTAAAGTTATTTGGAAACGTTATATTCAATATAGTAAAACAATTTATAGTTCAAAAGATTAAATGAGTAGAAAGTGGAAAAAAATCGTTTATGAATTTACTTTGATGAACAGGTATTTTGGACGCCGAGCACGTCTTCGTTGTGTTGATTCGCCGCTCTTCGTCGACTGCCTAGCAAAGGCCTGCGAACGGTTTCGCATAATCAAACCAACATTAGCCATTTCCTGTCTGTGGTTGGCCCTGCTGAGATCGTCCAGCTTAATTAGATGTTTATGTTTAGATAGAATCCTACGAGTTGTACCCTTTCTCAAGAGATCGTCCGCCTTACAGTTTCATGGAATGTTTCTATGGCCAGACACCCCGCGAAGGTGAATGAGCCAGCGCACATTGGTTTCATTTCCCCCGGGGTAAGATCGGGGTATCTTTTGCTTCAAGCGCACACCGGATGAATAATTCGGGGGAAAATTGTGTACACATTAATTAATTTCCACCGTAGTGCTATTTCTGATGTAACTGGAAATTGCCAACTTGTGTGTGCGTATTGGTTTTTAACCCGATGTTAAACCACTTCAGCGCAGGATAAGCATTTTACACCGCTTCTTACTGTACACTTCTCCTCCCTCTTCAATAGAGTCAGTTTCTCCCAATGTGCGCTGGCCCAACGTTGAACAGCACCATCATTTTCGAGAGACACGAACTGCAGTTTAAAGCTGTTTTTGAAGAGAAGAGCATGAGTGACTTGATTGCGGCTTGGAATTCAGTGAAAATCCTAACATCATTGGCAGATATTTTATGACATTTCAACTGCGATAAGTCTTTCTTGATCCCCATGATTTCCGCTGAGAAACGCTACAGTAATATGAGAGGCCGAAAGAGGAGCGCATATTGAGCTTTTCAGAGAAACATCAAACCTCCTTCCGTTTTCGGTTCGGCCTTGCAACCGTCTGTGCAGATATGAAATGAACAGAAGTGATGCTTGTTGGGAAGTTATAATCAAATCGCATATTGGCGGGATTTAGTCGATGTTTTTATGGGTAGAGTTTAATAGAACGAGGAGTTGACTACTGTGAGGAGGCTTTTAGACGGATGGCTGCAATAGTAGAGATCTATTTGACGGACACGTCTTAGGGCATCAAAAGAAACATAATATCCGATGATGTAAAGGAGTAGGAGTTAATGCACAGCTGATATGCATACATACATGTAGATCTTTGCACTTTTGCTAATTGGATTGTGTGCAGCTCGTTCGAGTGAATATGATGGGAACTTTGTATTTCTCGTGAAGAGAACGGTTTTATGAGAATTTATCCTCTAGAGTTGGAGATCCATCTGTTAAGCAGAAGGGGAGCATATTGGAGAATTTCCGTGAAAGTATCCGATTATTTGTCTGAGGCTGTACTGAAATAATTATGGCATTTGCAGAGGCAATCACTCTATATTCTTTCGGTTTCACATGCTAGTTTTGCCTGCCCTAGACACTTTAACCTCAATCCATATTTTGGGAACGTAAGTCAAATTTGGACAACCTAACACGGTTTTGAGCCAAGCTAGCACTATGCCTTCGGATTACTGAATCTCATGAGATATGATACCTTTCGGTCCTGACGACTTAAAGGGTTTGAAACGAAAACAGCTGAAAGCTCACATGGCACCTATTCCAGAAGTAGGATGTGACGAGACAAGCGCAACTATTTCAAAGCGCTGGCTACAATCTATTGCCGCGAATCTCTTACGAGCAGCACCAACAACATTGGCTAAGCTACTGTTCCAACTTGTACAGATTTGGATAGAGATTTGGTGGCGAGATCTGAGCTTAGGAATAAGCAGTTTTCCGCCATGGACCCTCATCTATCGACCAGATCAACACTCTCATTGATCATTATCGAGCAGTGCGTTGAATATCGAAATCCACTTCACCTGAGAAAGCGTTCGATGGTGTCATTATTTCTTTTACCAGGGTCATCAAGAGTAGCGCCATTCCTATAGCCCTAGACTGCTATAAAGCAAATATGACAGCCACTGAAGAAGAGCAATGGAATAGAAACGGGGATGAAAAACGATGACATATGCTACGGCGATATACGCGGCAGACTTAGGCATATGAGCGATTGCCTTATGAAAATGCGCACCAAGGACAAATTCGCCAAAGTTATCCTTATATGCGCTCATGACGCATAGTAGTCAAGGACGACACTAACAAATAATGTGGGACGTTTGTCAGACATTCGCGAGAGAAAGGACTATAGAAAAAAAAACTTTTTTTTGTTTTTTTTACTCCAGGAACAATGTACAGAAGTTTTATCAAAAGGTATAAAGAACTTGTCAAGCCAACAAGACCCGTACTATAGACATGAAAATGAAAGCCTTGTAGTAGAACCACAGTTCGTGCTGAGAATATAGAAAACCTTCTTTGCAGACTAAATAACGGCGACGAAGACCAACAGGCAGAATAAACCATTCAACATACAGTGCCTGACAAAAGTCTACATACGACCCCCATTTTTGCAACATGAAAAGTCCAATGATGTAGTTTTGTTTTAAATCTCTTTTTATTAATATAATACCATACAAAATTCTTACCCCAGTATAAACCTAAGAAATTATTCACGAAAAACAAAAACAAAGCATTGACATCTACATACGGCCTGTTAACTAACAGAAATGGCTTTAATAAAACTTTTAGAATAAATTCATTTAGTCTTTAGTTGGTCCTCCGCGGGCATCAAGAACTGCCTGTAATCGTCTAGTCATTGATGCAAATAAATTTTTCAATTCGGTAGACGTTATATCTTGCCATGCTTCTTTTAGCTTCTCTTTCAGCATTAAAGCACTAGTAACAGCATATTTTCGTACTGTACGTTCCTGAATCTCCCACACGTGTTCAATGACATTCAAGTCCGAACCTTGAGGTGGTGTGTGCAATTTTTGTGGACCATAATAAAATAGCCAATCTTTAACCATATGAACGGTATGCTTTGGATCGTTATCTTGTTGGAAGATCCAACTCGTATCAAGATTTAATTTATCGACGAGTGGTTTCTAATTTTGTTCCAAAATAGCTTTGTACTGATAACGATCCATATTACCCTGAATGAATACCAGATTTCCTACTCCAGAAGCAGCGACAGCACCCCTGTTTGTATCTGTTTGACGTTCTCTAACGCGGCGGCTAGAAAGCCACGTCAAAATAATCTTACCGCCGCGTAAATTAATCTCACCGCGGCGTTAAAAATGCACTCTGTTTGACGGAGCTTTTAAACTTTCATCCACCTTAAATCCAACAAGAGATGACTCGTTAGAGATCATACACCCACGGATTTCTAAGATCTTGGGCAGACGAGTATGTGTCTGATAAATGGAATCGCAGCATCGTTTGCCGATCCATAAGAAAGGAGCCAATCTCAACTGCGTCAATTACAGAGGTATCAGTATCCTTAGCATCGCATACAAGATCTTATCGGCCACAATGTGTGAATGCCTAAAACACTCCGTAAACAGCATGATTAGTCCATAACAGTTTGGTATCAGGCCAGAGAAATCCACAGTCGATCAAATTTTCACACTTGGGCAGATCCTGGAGAAAACCCAAGAAGTCCAAGTCGATACCCGTTATCTTCTTATCGATTTTAAGGCCGCATATTGCAGCATTTACATATACAGACGAGTTATACAGAGCTACTGAGTATGTCTAGTTTGGGTGTCCCTGCGAAACCCATCCATCTGTTGAGGACCTCACCGAGACCATTGATGTCAAAAAAGAATTTAGGCAAGGTGAAGCGTTGTCATGTTGTGTACATTCAGAAACGTCAAACATTTGCGCAGTGATGCGGCATCACTGCTTATTTGCGATGCACAGTTTATGCTGATGCGTTGCTGATTGAATATGACATTTGCGTTTTAGAACGCATTGTTTACATCAAACATTTTAATGTCGAGATGGAAGTTGCGCTAATGAAAGTTTTAGTCGATAACTATGATCGTAGAGACGATAAATTTATTTTTAATATGTGTGAAGCAAGAAGAAAGCGATCGAAAAGCGCACGGACTTTAATAAGCAAATTTAAAAGAAGGGAAATTCCTAAAATTTCGCAGAAATACTCCCTGTAAAAAAAAATTAAATGCTTTGTGAAAAAAGTAAGAATTCAACAAAAATTTATAAATTTTTCTTTCAAAAGCATATGTATCTATTGATAAAAAATATTTATTTACTTACTTTTCTTTCTCTTCCGACATTTTTCTTCCTTTATGGCCGGCGAATCAGCTGCGCATCAGGTATATCTGTGACGCTTTTTTTTCGTTATGTTTGCGCATCAGTTTAATCAACTTTGCAAAAATGAACACTTGACGTTGAAAGTGATGCCAATAGTTTGCATTAATGAACATTTTGCAAAGTATCATGAGCATCATGATGCCAGAGATGCGTTACTGAATTTACACGTTTCTTCTTCAAAATCATAATTAAAAGATTTTTCAGAATAAAATTTTTTTATTTCGTTCAAAAATTACAATATGTTATCCCACAATTTACAATGAGTACAGAGATGTTGTTTACAAGATTATATCTTTCTACTGAAATAAATATGCAAATTTTTAAATAAAATCTATAACAAAAGAACATTCTTGAGGAAAGAACGATAAAAACCACTAATTCAAAGAAGAGAACAAAAAAAAAAAAAATAAGAAGTTAAATTTGCATTTGTATTTACATACATATATAAATATATGTATTTACGTTTATGTAGGTATAGATTAGTATATGTACGTATATATTTAAAAGTTATGTTAAATTATCATACTTTATGTTTATAAATTATTATAATAGATACATAGTTGATTCTAGAAATCACAAATAAATAAATTACGGAAAAAATAATAATTACAGATATACAAATACATATGATATGGCAGTTAGACAGAGTAGCTTAAGTCGACATAAGCGAATTTTCTTTTTTCAATTGGTAGTAATCTACAGTACAATAGCTACTTTTATATCTTACCCCCTTTTAAAAGGATGCTCTGTTGCAAAAATAAAACAGTTTTCATAACCACTTATGTTTCATTGACTATACAATGTGTTCAAGCTCTTAAATACTTTTTTTTGAGATTTAATAAATTAATTATAATATGATTCAGTTTTATTTTCAATCGATTCAATTATAAATAATATCAATGTAACTACCCCATTTTTGGATAATGTAAATGTTAATGCTAATGTAAATGTTAAATAGAAAAACATAGAATATGTGAATTGTCAAACAAATTAGCGGCTTAAAACAAAGCAAAGAATAAAATCATTCCAATTTATAACGTGGTCAAGATCGAATTTATATAAGTGCTGTATAGAAAACCTTTTGACTTTTAACAATCTCTCTCTCCACCCAAAAAAAAAAACAACAGATCTGCTTTAATTTTATCAGAATCACTTACATACGTCTACATAAGCTTCTTTTGTTGCCAAATTGTTTTTTACATAAACACTTAAGTTTATGAACTCAATTATTACTGCTTTCCTTACTTATTTTTTCTCATAAATTAACATAAACACAAAAAATAAAAATAAAATTTTAGATGAAAATGCAAATTTCTCGAAATAAGCTACTCTGTCATATTACCACAGATATATATACATATGTACATATACCTATATATAATTAAATCATACTTGAAAGAATTGTGTGAAATTCACACGCCAACACCGGAGGGCACAATCATTCAAACGTCTATTCAACTACTAGCGACATTGACATAATTGTCAAAACACATCTGTAAATAAGGGCAAAATCAAGTATATGCTGTCAATAAAGAACACTGAAGCAAGGACTCTGTCAAAAGCAGATGAAGGTGTACTTAGTCGTTTCGAGATATACATACAGTCGAGATATAAAATTATAAAATACCTTTTTCGACAAACCGTAGAAGTTAGTATTTTGTCGGAAACCCTTTGTTCTTTATAACAGCTGCACATCGTTATGGAAGACTCTGCACTAAAGCCTGGCAGCGTTCTTTAGGAATGTGTGTCCAGGTGATTTGAATCTGGTTCCACAACTCAGCTGCATTTCGCGGTTTTACTGCTTCGATGTGATGTTCTCGATCGGATTCAGATCGGGAGATTGGGCTGGCCACTTTAAAACGCTGACATTTTGATCGCTAAGGTAACCCTTCACAAGGCGAGAAGTTTGCTTAGGATCGTTATCATGCATAAAACGCCAAATTAGTGGCATATTTTCTTCGGCAAATGGGATCATTTGTTGTTCAAGAATATGTTTATAGACATGTTGATTCATTTTCGTGTCTATTTTTATAATAGGTTCCACGCCATGCCAAGAAAAAGCAGCCCACAGCATCATACTTCCTCCACCGTGCTTCACTGTTTTTAGTGTGTATCGCGGGTTGTGTTGTTGGTTAGGTGGACGCCAAACATACCTTTTTCCATCCGATCCGAACCTGCAGAACTTGAATTCATCACTCCACGGTACATTTCTCCAAAAAGCCATCGGTTTGTTCAGGTGTTCTTTTGCAAACGACTTTCTTAGTTTTAAATTTTTGTTTGTCACGAGTGGCTTTCTCTGTGCGAGACATCACCTCAAGTTTTTTTTCCTGCAAACGCCGTCTTATAGTCCTATCAGATACAAAAATAGAGTGCTGGAAAAAAACACAGTTTTTTATTGCCTTAGAGCTCGAAAATGGGTTGGCGGCACAAGCTCTGTAGATCAGACTGTCCTCTTTCTTTGTGGTATTCCTTGGCCTTGGAGTTCTTGCAAAATTTTTGGCATTGCCCTAAACCTCCGCATGACGTAAGGCATTATAAGCAACATTTCGGGAACATTGCAAATGTTTGGATATTTCTGTAATCGACGAACCGTTAGCCTCATACTGCAGATGATATTGCGTCTTTCTTCCGTCCTCTCCCCATCTCTAGGTACATCTCCTAATATTTAATGTTACTACAAACTAATGAAAAACATACTTACTTTCAAATGAATTTATTATTAATAATTTAACCAGAACAAAATATTGCTAGAAACACCAGAGAACAATCTGTGCTATTTATTTGGCCAGCAAAAAATACGTCCTTTCACGTTGCAATCGATGATGTGAGTGATTGCTATCGTGATGACGCTGAGAATTTACTGTTAACATTGAATGCATGCAATGCTGAGTATATTCCTTTAATTTTTTTCCCATATTTCGGCCATACTTAAAGGGAATTTGAACTATGTGCGAAGATAGTGTGCTATTTATGTGTCCACCACTGTATATTCGGTATGTACCTCAATACCCTTGCCCGCAGAGTCTACGAAGGACGGAGAGCGCAGTAGAGGACGACCTCGCACAAGTAGAATGGGATCTCAACCAGGTTGGAGTGCGCAACTGAGGGCAGTTAGCAAAGGATCAGATAGATCCTTTCACAATAGTTGTGGACGGACAAAGTTCAATATCCAGTGCATGCCTGCGAACTGGCAAAGGTTAATACCTGTTATACATATTTTCTTCGTAATGCACTGGTCTCTTTCTTGTTGTTGCCGTAATGTCATTCATCATTCTTTCAACAACACGACGAATAGCATGCTCGAAGGGAGATTTCTGGCCCACAAAATTGTCGAAGTTTTCGACAAGTTTTTTTTAAGTAAACACTGATTTCGAAAACAATATTCTACGATTTGGTAACGTTATTGCGGTGTAAATCTATCCATGGTGAACTAGTAGACTTTATTAAAAACATAAAAAAATATTGACGCTTAAGAAAATTAAAACTAGTTTGATATACAATACATAGTTGTTCCTATCGGAAACCCGGCGCTTTTTAAAAAAACATCCTTTATTTAAAAAAAACTTAATTTCGGAGATGTGAAGTTTACTTTGAATTAAATTCGATAGTCATTTAAACTTTGAGTTTTCTAGTACATTCAGGGCTTTTTTTTAATGAAAGAGGACGTAACATTACTTGCCAACGGCCAGAAATTGTTTTAATATAAACTTTGCATTTGAATAAATTTACTAAAATTTGCTGCAAAGTCAAAAATAGCATTCTTTTCCGCGAATAGCAACTACCTGAACTTGAATATTAGGGCTTAGTCATCATTCAATACGCACGTAATCCATGTACTTATATATGTACATAAGTTGTATGCAAAAATAAACCTAACCGTACTCAATTCGACGAAATGTCAATCAATTTATGTATCTCGTGACGCTAAGACTTTTTGATGTGTCTATGTAGATATGTACATACATTCATACATAAAATGCTGGCGGTTAGCCCAGAGGAGTACATACATACATATATACATAAGTACGAGAAAACCCAACCTGTGTTCAAGGATCCCAATAAATGTTAATTTATTTATTTATGAAATACATTTTAAAATGCCTGATCTTACACCGAAACAAAGTTGTACGCAAAATTATTCGTTGTTAAAATCTTAGAACCAAATCTTCCAAATACATAGTTTAACTTCCCCCTGAAATATAAAGGTAATGAAATTTGTTAGTAAGTGGAAATATTTCGAAAGCGTAGTGTTCTTACACTCAGATTCAGGTGTGCAGGTGAGCAACTTTGGCATATTCGGAGCCCAGGTCTGTAAAGAGCTACATACATATATGTCTACTCTCCATATTAGGGGATCTGCCGTCGGAGTAGGTAACTGCTCTACTCCGTCGAAAATGCCGTTTACAAAATAACAACAAGCCTTGAATACTTTTGACGTTAATATTGTCCTCGGGTTTCTGACGTCGAACTAGGATGAGAGAGCAACTTAGGTAGTACTGCCGAAAAGCTTTAACATTACCACCTCCAGTACCTTATCTTGGAAAAAGAGACCATCCGAAATGCAGCAACTATGGAGGTATAAGCTCAACATCGCACACAAGATCTTATCTGCTTTATTGAGTGATAGGCTCTAGCAATTTGTCGACAACCTGATAAGGCGCCTTTAAGACCAGAAAAGTTTACTGACAAAATATTTACTCTATTGCAGATCATGGAGAAAACCCGGGAGTAGATTTGAAAGTCGCTTATAGAGACGGGATATACAGGGTGTCCCAGTTAAGAGGTATAATCCTTTAACTGGAGATTCCTGAAGTTCTGGCGAACAAAAAATCGTCGGCAGGGGGTAGGGGGGGGGGTCTATTTTCACCCCAGTTCGAGTTATAGCCCGTCAAAGTGGGACATCTCCGATTTGGGGGTATAATCACTTTAAATGGTATAACTTCTGAACTATTACAGTTACAAAAACGGTTTTATACATTATACAGAGACAATTCAGTGGCACATAAAACTGTGAAAACTTTTTGTAGTTTCATGCAGCCACAAAAAAATGGCTTTTACAACAACTTCCGATCGAGAAAAGATTTAGACAAAGTGACGAGTTGGCGAGCGATTTCTTTAATATCATTATTAAAGAAATTGTTTAGTTTTGTACTAGGGGCACAGTCTCTTAAGGTTCCTGCAATTACTTGCATACGCCGACAATATTGATTATGTACGTACATATATAGTTGGAAGAATATAATGTGATTTTTATGGGTGTTTTAGTGAACGAGAGCAAAACAGAGTGCATGTTATCGACAAAAATGGACACACAACACAGACATATCGGACAGAACGTCACCCTTGACCGATATAACTTTGGTATAGCTAAGGACTTTATCCCCTTGTGCCTTCCTATCAACTCTGATAATGAAACGATTTGAAATTAACCGTACAGCAACACTAACTCATTGGGCCCAGTGGCTCAATTGGTTAGTGCTTTGGATCGCTGAGCGGGAGGTTAGAAGCTCGAATCACAGAAACCACCAAAAAGTTTTTTCACGGTCCCACCTCGCGAATGTCTGACAAAGGTCCGAGAGTTATAACTGTCATGAGAAAGTTTCTCAATTTGCCTTTCGGATATGGCTCTAAACTGTAGGTCCCTTCCATTTGTGTGGAAAAATATAACACGCACAACACGAATGGTCACGAGAAGCTGGGCCCTGGACCACATACGGTCCATTGCGCCAAGTATTTGTATTTTTGGCACTGACCCCTTCAGAATACTACAAACTCAATCAATGAACTAGCTGGGACATGTAGAGCAGATAAAACCAGTCCTCGAGCACGGCTCAGGTAGTCTTCGAATCCACTTCGGAGGGATAAATCTTTTTATAGCTTGACTGTCAATGACCTGCGATTGCGGCAATCCAGTTAATACCATTTATCAGAAAGCAGATACATTATTATCAGTATATGACCGTTGCCTGCTGTTGAATATACATCAGTGCTGAAATTATCCAAAAAATATGGAAAAATACAAAAATTAAACATGCGTATTTATATACGCATGCATATGTATTGGAAGTTTCCTTTAATATTGGCTCCATTGCACATATTAATTTTAATGTCATTTGTTATGTTGCCAATAATTTAGCTTGATTTCAAAATTGTCTCTTTCATTTAAATGGCCTGATTTGCATGTATACTTGAGATTGTCTAGATATTACATGCATACCCAAGATACTTACATACTCTTATTTTCAAATTCCGTTTAGTATGAAAAATACCTACGGTTATGAAGTTTTCAATTACATCACAATTTTATTCAAGAAATTGAGTTGCTCTGGCAATATTTAAACGGAGAACATACAAACGAATGACTGCTATCGAATAAATAGAAACAAACGATGCAAGTGCATGATTGATTTTCGGAGGGATAAAGCTCTACTGCATAAATTATTTCAAAGTAGGGAAAATATAAAAATGTATTTAAATATTTGCATCCAAAAGAAAGCACATACATACGAGTATGTACATATGTACCTGCATATCAGTTAAAAGAGAAAAACATTTAATATGGCGATTGAGTTGAATTTAAGGATATTTGAGTTGGTTTGTTTGTTTTAGTCAGATAAATATCATTCGGACAAATAGAAGTGCAATCCAATTAATTGATACTACAGTCATTGCGCATTGCAATGAGTAATTAGGTAATTAATGTCAGTTCAATCACCTAAAACATGATTTCCTGAAAAGTTTACATTCTGTCTCATTTTCAAAGCTGTACCTATGAGCAATTGCTGGAAAAAAAATGTTTAGCCGGGGAAAAAGTAAAATGCAGTAAAAAACATGCAGCTCGGTTCATCATTTACAATAAGAATCTGCGAAGCCTTTAAGAGGCTTTTTTGCAGAATTTTTTTTTCTAAATCAAGTTTGTATACAATATATTCTTGACCCATTTTAAAAGATTCACAAACTTACGAGCATTTTTTTTTGTATTTCGAGCATCGATTTTCGATTTAAATTATAATTAATATTATTATTAGATTTGAATCAATTGAAAATTCAATTGTAAAATTTCGGTAGATTAATAAGCCGTAATGTTTGTAGTAAATGTACTTTTATCAGTTTTGTTTTGTTTGGGCCGTCCGATGAAATGTCCTGCAACTCCCTTGAGTTGTCTATTGACAACATCAGATATTGCAACAGAATATTATTGTCCCCTATATGAGTTGTTATGCCTCGGTATTTGCAGAAAAACCTTGTGCTCTTGGTCTTGTGTTAACTTCGTGATAGAGAAGCCGCTTATACTCTTGGTCGTTATACATAGTATTCTTTGATAGCCACGAATTCAAACGGCTGATTAATACTTTAAAGTCATAGTTTTGAGTTAAGCGTTTCGGTAAATCTGGTTCTTTGGTTCTGCATTGACATTGCTGATTTACGGATTTTTGTTTACGAAAAGAGAGTAAGTACGTTATGCAATTTTGTTGATACCATTGATGAAACCAATGCGCATAACACTAGTTCTCTCGTTTGTGCTGACATTATCCCATTACTTGGCCAAATGAACCAACCAACCAACCATCTTTTTGATTAAATATGTTTCATCATCAGTTAGTTGTTTTCAGCATTTCGGTGTTTAATTCCAGAGCTGTACTAACGGTAACTTATTCAGCACAAATGAAATCCATGCTAGGGTAATATTTTTTTAACATCTTTATGTCTTTCTTAATCGTTTTCCAGATCTAAGTGTTTGATCTCAGAAATAGAAGTAGTCAGCGCCCTTGTTCTAACGGACCCAATTTCCGTAATAACAAAAATCCCTCCGTTGCCGTTGGCTCGGTCTTACGAATCCATTTGCTTTTGGGATTCCTTGGATTGCTCGCAAAATTAAAACTTCCATGACTTCTTTTGTCTCCAATTCATCCCTTTATATGTTGTGTGGTAGACTGTCGTAGAATAGAGTTAGCGGAGTTAGTCGCCTGACGACTTTCGTGTAATCAGCTTGGTTATACTCGTAAATGTACATAAATAAGAGTCTCTGATCAAGGTCAATCATTGTCAAGATTAATAGAAAACGACCAAGCTGGCTACCTAGAAGAACTCTAAAGTTGACTTTAATATGCTTGTACAGATAAGTTAAAGGGGATATCATATAGACTTTGTTCTAAGTAAAATTTAATGAACGTAATCAAGTCCAACTGAAAGCAAATCGCAATCGATTCGGGCATTTAGTGACTACAGTTCCAACTAAAACTGACATGCCGACCTTTTTAAGGTTGAAAGTTATGGCTGTGTAAGTATGCTCGTTAAATTGAACTGCAAGAAGAAAATCTGACAATTTATACAAGATCTTGTCTGTTTTATTAGGTAAATGCTTAAACGTATTTCCCCACAACCAGATTGATTCGTAGCAGTCCCTTTTTTAGACCAGAAAAAATTCACCATCAATTAAATATTCACACCACATATAAATATATACATATACATATCACAAAACATATACATATGTACATATACAACCAGCACCACCGAGAGTCTTCGAATCCAGAGTTCTCTAAACCATCCCGTGCGAACGGTGCAGTTAAGGAAGACCTCAGAAGTAAAAAATGATCTGAGTTAACTAGTTTGGAGAAAGTGGAGACAACAAGTATGTAAGGAAATTCAAAGAAAAAGAAAAAAATATTATTGTCCAATTCTGATTTTTATTCCAATCGGTACGAAACAAGAAATTGAAATTGAATATACGCGGGGTCGCTGATAAGTTTGGTGTCTGAGATACTCAATAACTATTTATATTCTCATTAGTGATAACAATAACTGCGGTATTCTTTAGAAGTATAAATATCATTTCTTTTCAATAATAACCTCATTTTGTTTTTATGTGTGGCAGAATAACAACACCATGTCAGCTGAAATCGGAAATTATCGCAAATTTGAGCACCGCGCGGTGATAAAGTACATTTAAAAAAATAAAAAATCGCCTAAAGAAATTTTGTCATCGATTATTCAGGATTCTGAACCTTCGACCGTGGTCGAAAATGGGCTCGTTAATTTCAACAAATGGATGGAGTAAACACGACCTTCGCCCAGGGCGCCCTGTGTCAGTGGTCACTGAAGCGTGACGTGTAAGAATAATAAAGAATAATAAAGTGTTTTTCTTGAATAGAAATTTTGTGATCTTTTTAATTTATACTTTTTTTTATGCTCTTTGAAGGGAACTAAACACTTAACTCGCGCTGGGTACCGAAAATGCCCACGCCGCACCGTGTGACAATTTGCATATTTAGCGGGATTTAATTAGAAAATCTACTTGCACAAATGTAAACAAAAACCGGTTTTTCTTGCAGCTTACACCTCCCACTTAATGACTGTAAACAAATTTTTATGTTAGAAGCATGTGCAACAAAAAAAAAATTATATCATAGTTCAAATTGTGTACAATTATTGATAAGAAGGTCAGGCTTGAGAGCAGGAGTTTCAGTTCAATGGTATTCTATTCCAAATGTTCCCAAGATGCTCAATCGGGTTAAGATCTGGGCTTTGAGCTGGAGTTGGAAGGACATGCGGACAGTTGTACAGCAACCAAAGCCGATACGTCCTATGCTGTATGCTTAGGATCGTTATGTATGCTTAGGATCGCTATCTTGGTATAGATAAAAATCCTGTGCGCAGTTGTTTTTTTCAGCAGAAGCTATCAAATTATGCCTAAGGATGTTTAAATATTGCTTGTGGTCCATGTTTCCTTCGACAAATACGAGATTTCTCACTCCATAGTATCCAATTGCCCCAAACCATAACGTTCCATACCCGGTGTTTAACTGTGGCCGTCACATGTTTTGGTTGCAAAACTTCGTTCTTTTTTCTCCACACTTTTTCTTGTTTCCCATCACTTCTAAAAGTTTAAACTTACTCTCATCTCTAGAAAATTACTTTTTTCCAGAAATCAATTGTTTCGTTTTTATACTTTTTTGCGAATCAAGCCTTCGTTTGAATCTTTCTTCTCTCAAAAGTGGTTTTCGTCGTGCAGCACAACATTTGAACCCCAGAAAATTTAGTTTTTTGCGTATTGCTGAGTCCGAAACAGTTGTTCCACTAAAGTGTTTAAATTTTTTATTTAACTCAACAGCTGTGATTTTAGGATCGTATTTGATTTCCCTCCTTAAAAACTTTTTATCTAGCACCAAGAGGTTCTACTCTACCTTCTTTGTAACATCTATCACAAATACCTTGTACTGTGGAATGGCTTCAATCCAATAAATTGCCTATTTCGCGTAGTGTTTTTCCCGATCGCTTATCGATCGAAGTATTTGTTGGAGTTGCAACCATTTTATATTCACTCCTTGCAAAATACCGTCTTACTAATAATTCCTTTGAGCGGAACTACGAAGAATGCACAAACGCAATGTGACAGTTTGTAAATCTGTGCAAAAACAAGAAAATATTTTATACGTGGAACTAACGGCACACTTTATCGTTGCTAAATCCCTTGGTGTACGAACAATTTTTCTTACTCCTTTCTGAGGACAAAATATTTTACTAGTAGATTCTTGGTTTTTAAATAACTATGTTTTTACTTCTTGTGCGTAAATGTTCTGCTTTATGTATCTTTTATTAAATTACGTACTTAGAAAACGTTGCATATACATACATACATATGTACATATGTATTTACATATATCTATAAAATAAATTTTTTTTCTTACATCGCGCTTTTAAAAGCTGTTTTTTTCTGAATACCGACACTAGTTAAATTTACACCATTCAGATCACCTGTTATTCAAACACCATGGAAGCAATCCATTTTACATTAGAAAATTGGTCTGGGTGCGACCCGCAAGGTCCACATGACTAACTTCCCAGTGACTCAATGACTAATGCCAATAACTGCTTCCAATACAAAGTTGGAAGATAAAGATATCATCTTGACGTTTCACGATTCAATCGAGTTCTTCATTTTTCCATAGAATGAATAATGACCCTAGCGATAAATAAATATGATTCCTAAACAATACGGCATTTCAAGATGATAGAAACTACCACAAAATCTTCCACTTCTTGAAACTTTCAAATTTTAACAGACTGACATTTCCGTTTGTACGGATATATCAAGGGTATATTTTTCCTTTATTTTTATAGCTTTACTTTATCATCGAGGAAGCACCAGCATTGCTACGAAGAAGGATAGAAAATTGGTTGTACGTAAAAGTTGAGAACAGATTTGAAATAATATTTAAATTTTTTTTTTTTTTTATTTTCGTCGCTAAACAATTATTCATGTACCAATGTTGTTATTTCATTTTTATAAGTCTTCTGTTTATGTCAATGAACTTTGAAATATTATTTTCACATAATCAAGATCTTTGCGCATACGAAAAGGTTTAATGAAGCTCAATCCCAAACACTAATGTTCTACACATAAACACTTGCTTCTACAATTACTACGATGTTTGAAGAACAATGAAATTTTCTTCTTCACGTTATCAAGAAACCATCAATTTGGAGATATCTCATCAATACCACTCATCAACTAAGAATGCTGAATTAACATTTCTTTACTTACAAGTAACTAAACAACAATATTGATAACAGACTACGCAGCTGACAGTACAATTCAATTTACTTTCTTCATGAATTGTTCAAGACTGACATCACAAAACTACTGCTTTTCACCATGAACCGTTCAAAAATCATCAGTAGGAGATTATTAACCATATCCTCAAGAATTTTATCATCTTCAACAAACATTTCCATATTGGCTTGTCACAAAAAAATAATAACTAGCAGAAATTGATGAAGCTCTCATAACATCAATCAGCCCATACACAACATATGCAATTAAATCGGATTTAAAATGGAAGAAATCATAAGACTTATCAAAATATGAAATAACAATATTTTTTCATAAATACTATTTATATGTACTTATAGAAATGAAAAAAGCATTGTTTCATCGAAAATAACTTTTACGGTTAATAACTTCTACTTACAACCATGTTCCACGTCATAATTTATTTTTTAAATGTTAAATGTACATCATACTATGACCTCCAAATGTTTTCTCAAACATTATATTCTTGTATTAATTGCATATTAATAAAGCAACCTTGAATTGCAAAAAGATTGTTGATTTTTTTATATCGAAGAATATATTCACATCCCATTTTTTATTATTATTATTATTATCAACGTCATTTTTTTTATTATAACTAATTGTTACGAGTTGGCTTGTTCGAAATCTCATTATTCTCCTGGCCCGATAATATAAATTTAAAATTCTACACATTCATCTAGTTCTTGTTCATAAGTATTTTTTTTAATAATATTTTTTTTAAAATAATTGCTACGACATTTATAAAAATTTTGCTAAAACATACAATTATAATATTAAAAAAAAATCACTACGAAGGTATTTAGAATCTGCACGAATGAATAGTACAAATCATCAATTTCAAAATTCAGCTAGTTTGCCTTTATTTTTTTTAGTTATTTAATTACTAACAAAAAACTGCTGGACCTATTTTGCTGGAAACTTAATCAGTTCGTAGTTACGTAATTACGCGTCAAATGAACCCGGTCCCATGGCCATATCGTCTTTGGTTCTCGAGATAATCGACGCGAAAGATAATTCCGAACGCACATACGCACATACGCACATACGAACATACGCACATACGCACATACGTACATACACACACACAGACATCTCTGTAAAAACGTTGGATTTGGATTCAGGTAACCTTAAAACGTGGAGATATGTCAAAATTCGTGATTCACAAAATCGGCCCCAACTTCCCATTGGGAAGTTAAAAAAGAAGCTTGTGTGCTGTGCCAAATTCTATGTCGGCGAATATATGTATGTACATTTAAAAAACTTAAAACCTAAGGCATTGTGTTTCACCATTGGCAGACAGCGAACACAAAAAAAAAGAAACACCCATGGTCTAACCAAAATTATGCTTCCAAATAGAACGAACAATTTATGCCACGATGACAAGAGCACACAGCATCCACATGTGCTCCACAATGTCACAAATATCATTCACACTTATGGCTTGCTTTGGACTATTTACATAGTAAAGTGCGGTATAAGTTTGACATGTGGTCATGACCTGTCCAAAATTTACACAACCCAGGTGACATGACCACCGCACGAATGTACACCATTAAATAAAACTTATCCCTCTCAAAATGTTTATGCTTTTAGTGATACTACGAGTATGTTAGTAATACTCTTGGTGAATTTAACTTTAACACAAACGCAGAGTTTATACAGTGGACCACAGCCCTGTTTTTCATACGTACTCGTGTGTCTAATAAATTTTGTCGGGAATGTTCGGGTTGTGTATTAAATTTTTAAGAAGGCATGAACATTTATATTGGAGAAATTCCTTTGCTTACTTATTCTTGCACTACATAGAATAAAGATATGTGCATGCAAGAAAAAAAAATCCTTAAAGCGCACTGTTCATGAAAAAAAAATCGTTTTTTCGGATTTGATGAGGATCTCAATCTGTTGGGAAACTTTTTTTGTACGTCGCAATTTCAAATTCAATTTTATTTTAATGGAGATATGAGATGTTGCTAGCACATTCAGGATGTTTGCCTTACGAGAATTCCTCAAGGAAAATTCAAGATATAACAATATTACTCCTGTGGAAGCGTGGCTATGCGCGCATATCAAATGTGCCAGAATATGTGTTTAAATTAGATTGCATTTGTTTCGTTTCTTTTTCGGGAATTTCGAATTTTTCTCTTTTTTTTTTTTGCGAATGTAACTGAGAGGATTACCGTTAAGCCGATTTGGCCTTTTTCCCGAAATAAAATGCAATTTCAGTTTGGTTTCCTCAACTGAGAAATTGCTCTGGGTAGCAGTTTTACATATAATCTTCTTTATGACTATAGGCTATGTATGTATGTATCCAATTTGCCTATTTTGCTTCGTGCACTGTATTCAAGCTTTTTACATGTCTGGTAAAAAATGCATGCTTAATGAAGATCCATGTTCGACAGTTTAAATTTCATTTCATGCTAATTTATTATATAAAATGTTGATGTCATTGTATTTCTCTTCTTTTATAATATAATATATATAATATTTCTAATTATTTCCATGGTAATAGACCCATATTCATATATAGGTACTGGTATAATAGGAGCATGAAACTCGAATTTAATTTTTGTTCATGTTAGTTTAGCGGTTAGATTAAAACCAAATGCAAATCCAATATATTTGGGTGGCCGTGGTTTATAGGAAATTTTAGGGTGTTCGCATAATTCGAGGGGATATCCGAAAATTCGTTGATTTGACCAGAAAATAATAATAAAAAAAGTTTACTTAACATCTACATACAATCTACATGCAATCTACGAGGAACAGATGATAATCCCCATTTCATAGGAATATGTCCCGAATTGAATACAATAAGAAGAGTTCAGATGGGAAAAAAACTCTATCTGCGAATTAAATTCGTGGGTTACTAAATGGGTTTCTAAACTAGACATTATTATTTACTCATAGTGTAAGGAACATACTATACGGCCAGTATAGTTATTTTAAACTAATTAAAATAAAACCATTCACTCCTTGATCCGTGCACTAGCATATTCGCTTAATTATGTATTTCAACAAGAGAATATATGTATCTTATGTATTACAGTCGTCGATCGAACGATTTCACAGTTTTGTCAAAGCGATCACATAACGTAACTATATGTACAATATAACTACACAGCAAGTGTAGAGTAGGTGGCCAGGGCAGTTGCAATAAAGCGTTCAAAAAGGAAACATCGCCTTGTTTTTTTTCTATTGTTCGGTTCATCTTACAATAGCTACGTAAAATACGGTTTAAAGAATCGGCATCAAATAATAAAAAAGCGACATAAAAAAATGTTGGGCGCCGTGGCTCAAGTGGTAAGTGCGTTGGATCGCTGAGCAAAAGGTTCGATGTTCGAATCCCAGAGAACACCAAAAACTTTTTTCACGGCCCCACCTCTCACGAATGTCTGATAAACGTCCGAGAGTAATTACTGCCAAGAGAAAACTTCTCAATTTGCCTTTCGGATATGGCTCTAAACTGTAGGTCCCTTCCATTTGTGTGAAAAAATATAACACTCACATTTGTATTTGTATTTGTATTTGTTTTTTTTTTGGCTTAAAAAAATAAAAAAAAATAATTAAGGGTGAGTATGTGCATACATATGTTTGTATACGTATTATAGCTGATGACTTTATTATTATAATCAAGAAAAGTTCTGTACAATCAAATCACAACTCTAATCTAATCCATAAAATTAAAATAATAATAGACAACCAACCAAAAAAATAACTATTTACTTACAGAGACATAACAGATGCAAATGTAAGACGAATGATTGGCAAATATTAAGAAATAAAAATTAACATATGCGTCTTCTGTGCCTGCTAAGATGAGGTATGACAAAGTTAGCATAGATAATAAGTACAATCTCATACATAATATAAGAAAGCAGGGGATGATCTACATAGGTACATATTACATATTATACGAAAATGAAGCCTCTTTAACCCTCTCTTGAAAACATAAATGAAAGAAATGTATTCGACTGAGAAATGTATTCGATTGATGGAGCAAAAGGATGGACATATGTACACTCATTTGTATGTACGTATGTCTGTGGTATGTGAAAATATGTAAACATCGGTAATTATTTCTATAATAAGGGTGTTGTGTACACGCTTTAAACAGAACAGTACATGTACTACAATTATTTTGTGCCCTTTTTTTTGGATCCAATGTAATAATAAATACTGGTTTTAAAGAAATAATGAATACCTAAATGTCTCATTGTATTCATCATTTATGTTTTGTTGAACAATTGCTTCATCAATTTGCCCCTGCAATTGGATTTTAATTTCACCAAAATAGCTTGCGATGTTACATCTATTTCGACTATTAAAATTATACCCTGCTTCTAGCGTGAATACGTGAAAACTAGAAAAAAAAAACATTCTACAGAAAGGTTGACCAAAACCACATGTGTGCTAAAACCAAAAAAAAATTTAGCCTCTAAAACCATCAAATTAACTAACCATCATTATGAAATAGTATAGAACAAAGATATAAGATTGGATATACATACGCAAGCATTCCAAGAAGAAAAGTAATGATGAAATAACTCCATTGGCATCTACATGCCACTTACATTTCCCAATCAATAATGAACGTTAAATACACCATGACTTTTCCTAACGACTGGCATGTTAACAATGGAAAATCCTCGAAATGCTAACGAACGAAGGAATATTACCACTCCGCCATCTCATCACCGTAGTTAAGTAAACAACTCTATTTTAATGCAACGCCAAACTCCAAATTTGAATAAACTCGCAGAATTGAATGCAAATTCTTTAAGCTTGCGGAAATAATAAGGAGCAGTTTTTCCTAGGCAATCCAGCCAGCTTAGAATATGGCATCTTCTTAAAATGAAGTCTAGTGAAAAAGGGATGATGCAGGAAAATTCCTTATTGTTTGAGAATACAATTCAAGGATAAAATGTGCATTTTCTGCAGTAATCGAATTGTTCAGATAGAAATGATTTTTCCCACAACCCACTCAACACGAGCCAAGGAAACTGATGATTTCCTCTAAGGGAATATACGGAGCAGGATGTGCGCACATAAAGATAAACACGTATACTCATACAAATTCAAATTGAATAAAGATTTTCACTATCCATGCATTGTGCATGACTTTTTTGATTTGTTCTAGAGCAAATGCAGTTAGGAGAGAATTGTATGAACATTCAAGATGATTTCTTGACATTTTCAAGTTATTTAATATTTACATAGGAATGAAACTTTAAGATTTCCTATGTTCAATTCTGGCAGGCACGGTAGGCGAAAAGGCAAGGGAACTTCTAATATGCAAGCAAACAGATGAGGCTAGGACATATGTAAGTACATACATATATGTATATGTATGTATGTACATACTTGCTAGTATTTTTGCTATTTGAAAAAAAATTAAAGATGAACTTGTTTGTACCTACATGGCGTGCACGTATGTAATTAGAGACGAAAAGGATGCTATCTTTTTTTCCATATAGCGGGTAGTAACGGTACTATATGACATATTGTTGATCCGAACAAAAAAGTTGAGTGATATGTACAGTAAAAATAAAAATTTCATAGTGCTAGGGCCGAAAACTCACCCGCTTTAACGAAAACAATGATCGCATCCTTGGCGGTTCTAATTACATAGGTGCACGCCACTGTACGTATCCCTATGTGGACGAAGTGAGAGGATATAAGAAAGAGTGCCAATTGGACGTAGATCTGATGTGGTCGTAGTTAGGTGTTATACCATAGAATCGAATGCTTTTTTCACAGTAAATAAACTTTTAATCCCATAGATAATCACTGCCACAAAAAACAATGATTACGTTGGTAAAACTCTTTTTAGCTTTTGTACGAAATGGGATACAAATATACAGAAGAGTAATAGATTGCATATCGCATACATGCATACTCTCGTTGGAAGCAAATTTCAATCAACTTGCAAAACACTGCAAACTGATGGAAAGTTTTATATCTTTCAGTGTAGATATCCTTAGTTATGAGATCAATAATTCCAATGGGCAAATCCTTGGGGTGAGTGCTCTGGGTCTGGCGTTTTCAATGAACATACAATGAGTACACATGTATGTACAAATGTACATTATATACTCGTACCTGGTTACGTAAAAATGTGCATATGCAAGCATTTTATCGTGATAACCATGATCTTTAAACAGTTAACTTCTTCTGTAAATAAGCTAGTGAACGTATCAATGTGTTTTCGACAGTCAGCAGCAATCGTATGCATACTTTGAAATGATATTACCTGTGTCATGAGGACTGATGGGTATAGCTCATTAAAGTCGGTACTGATTATGTGTACGTCTCCTTTCTCTTTTATTAACCGTTGAAATATACATTAGAGTCGTATGTGCACACGCATATGTATATAATATGAAGGGTCCACTGGAAAATCGGCCTAAGCCCACTCAAACCGATTTCGAGCAAAACGCAAAGAAAAGTTTTCTTACTAATAAAATTCTAACTTCAAAGAAAAGAAATTGCTTTAAAAAATATTTCTGCAACAGATGTGTTTTATCAAAAATTGTATCAGTTAAAACTAGTTTTTATTACAAACTAGCTGTACCCTGCGTGCGTTGCAACGCCACCAACTAAAATAAATTTGAAGGAAAGACATTACACAAATATTCAATTCATTTTGAGTCATTTTATTGATTTTGTTCATTTCGAAAAAATTGTGACATTTTCATTCGATATTTATTAAAGTGCTGTGGGATACACAATATTTCTTGTTTTTCCATCTGGTGCGTAAACGAATAAATCAGAAGGTTTTCCGACGCGTGAGCAGGCCACATAGAGCTGCCCATGTGAGAAGCATGGATTCTCCAAATTTAATCCACACACTTGCAACGATTGTCCTTGTGCTTTGTTGATAGTCATTGCGAAAGCGAGTCGCACCGGGAACTACAAACGTTTGAATTCGAATGGCATATCTGTCGGGATCATTAGGATACGCGGCAACAGTACGTCTTCACCTTTGAATTTTCCAGTCAAAATTGTTGCCTCGATAACATTGTTCATCATTTTCTTGACTGAGAGTCTGGTTCCGTTGCAAAGTCGTGGTGGATTTATGTTTCGAAGAAGAATGATGGGTACGCCAATTTTCAATGTAAGAACGTGCGGTGGCATGCCTGGCAAATCAAGCGAATTCAAGAATTCAGTTGGATAGTTGACAACTTCGTCTTGATTCACCACAGTATCGATGGACTTATATGTTGTCGTTTCGCCGGGTATTCCATTCTGAATGGTGAAGTTGATGGTATTGACATCGATGTTTTTGGCCGCTAATATAGCACGCGTACTGAGCCACTGATGATTTTGGTAGTTCTGTGCAATGTTTGGGAAAACTTTTTGCACCAATTCGTCTATGCTTTCTGTGATCTTACAGAAGTTTGCTGGCAAGGTGATACATTGCGTAGATTCATCAATTTGCATTCGCCCATTTCCAATATCCATTAATTGTTTTGCAAAATTTCCAGCCGATGCATCCCGTTGTAGTTGTACACGCATGTTGGTTTTCAAAGTCAATTTCTGTAAATGACGCCATAAAACTGATGATTTGAGACATGCATTAAGTTCATCAGCGGGTGTTGAACGTGGTATAACCGGCAGTGTTTGTCGAAAATCGCCAGACAATAAAATGAGTGCGCCACCGAAGATCCGTGCGTTTCCTCTCAAATCTCGCAGTGTACGATCAAGCGCTTCCAATGCTTTCTTGTGCGACGTTGTACATTCATCCCATATGATAATTTGACACGTTTGGAGTACTTTGCCCATTCCAGAGTTTTTGCTGATGTTGCATGTTGGTGCCTCAGTGTTTTGCAAATTCAACGGCAGTTTCAATGCTGAATGCGCTGTTCGGCCACCATCCAAAAGAGTTGCCGCAATTCCAGATGATGCAATGGCCAGTGCAATACGATTTTGTGATCGTATGGTTGCCAAAATGAGTGAAAGAAGAAAAGTCTTGCCTGTACCACCGGGCGCATCTATGAAAAATAGTCCACCGCTTTGTTCTGTGATTGCACGCATAATTCTGTCATAGGCAATGCGTTGTTCTGGAACCAACTGCGGAAGATTTGTCTGAACAAATGTCCCCAGTTCGTCAGAATCAAAGTGTGTTTCTCATTGCAAATCACGATCGAAAAGGTCGTTCGCTGGTCGGTTCGGAGCAGGCATTCCCAGTCTTCAATCAAAATCAATGCCTCATTATACACGTTTGGTGTGAATTGAATGTCCGGATTTTGATTCGCAGCGCGCAAACGATGTAGAATATCTTTAGTCATGTAGTCCTTGTATTTTTCCCAAAGATCTTTTGGATTAGATGGGAAGCAGGTTGTCAATATTATGGCAAATAACGTGCGTATTTGCTGTGGTCGAGCAGTATTCGATGCATCAGCGAGTGCAGTGTCCCAATGTGCATCATTCTCAAGAAGATTTAGTTCCTGGCAAGCTTGGCGATAAGTGGCGCACAGCTGACCGTTGACTGTTCTTAAATCTTGGAAGGATGTCGGTCCACGTACATTGATTAACAGCAATCGCAGATAGAAGCATTCTGTATTGTTCGGGTGAACAGTGTACAGACGACCCAATGCGTCACTGGAATACAAATTGGGATTTCCTTCAACTGCTTTACCTTGTTTTCGACGTTGAAACTTTTTAGCCGATGCATTGCATGTGTAGAATTTCGGCACCTCAAAATAAAGTAGAGTCTTTGCAAAAAGATCATCTTGGCACAATGAGTAAAATGCAGTTAAAGTTGTTGCCGGTGTAACCAATGCTCTTGCACGTACATTATCTGCTGTGAAGTACACGCGCTGTCCATTCTCGAGATGCACCGCCAAGTGTACTACTGTTGGATGTCGTTCATGGATTGGAAATGATAAGATGCGCCATACTGCTTCATTGAAGCTAATGTAGCGTCCAAGTTGGTATTGGTTAATTTCATCGAGCGGTGCGGCCACATTCCCTACATAATGTATTTGATCGACTTCACTTAATTGCAATACTCAACATTAATGTGTGCTTTGAAGGTCTTTGAGAGCAACGGTGAATATGGCACAACCCAACGATTATCGACTTCGACATCAACGTTTCGTACTTTCAGAACGATGGATTTGCCGCCATCCTCAACTGATCGTCGACGATACAGTGGGTATCCGTCATTACCAGTGATGGTATCAGAAACCAAGTTTCTTGGGTATCGTTTCGTGCATTTCCCATCAGACATGCATGGTGAATTGTTGTTGAATGCGCCACATGGACCATGAATCATATTTTTGGTAACGACGTCGAATAAGTCTGGATCAATGTCCTTATCTGGTATTTCTGCTGAGATGATTTGGTCAATTTGATCTGGCGTAATTTTGTTGATTAACCAAACCAAAATATGTGCATGTGGCAATCCTCTTTTCTGCCATTCAATGGAATACATCCAGCAGCGTGTCTCTTCAAAAACGTGATGCCTGATAATAAAATCCATCAAAGATTTCAATTTTTGTTTAAATACGCGTGCGGTAATGTCATGGCGGTCCGAAGATGATTGTCCAGCTAACAGAAGTTCTTTAATTTCATCCCATGTTGGATTGCATGTAAATGTGATGAACAAATCTGGACGACCGTATGCGCGAACGTATGTCATCGCATCTTGTGCGTATTCATGCATGTGCCGTGGACTCCCCGTGAATGTAGACGGTAATATGACCATTCTTCCCAATTCGTTTGGATTCACGTTACCATCATTAACGATTGCGTCTCGTAAATTGATGTACTCTTCAGAACGCAACTCGGTTTGATTCAATCGAATATATAGAAGTCGTTCGGTTTCAATCTTCTCGTACATGTCGACGATGTATTGATGGAACAATTGTCGACATTTCAGAATGTGGTTCTCAGCGTCTTGACGAATCATCAATCGATAGGAATAATAATTCATGGCACTGACTTTCTTATTCGTTTCCTCGTCTGTTTGTGGATTTCTCATTTTGATGTTGAAATGATATCCATCTTCTCCTCGCCAAAACAGAATCGGATACTGCAATCCGTCGTATGAGCGATGAGTTTCGGAGACTCGCTGAACGTCACCACTTCTGCGATGAAGAATTATGTCGCGCGATTCGAATTCTTCGCCAACTATCACGATCGCCACTTCATCGATTGTGAAGGACATACAGACAAACATTCATTTTTATATATATAGAAAGAAGAAAGATAGCTGGTTGTACCCGCTTTGCTGGGTTTTTTTCTTTTTACAGAACGTGGGAATCTGAAAAAGATACTATTAAAATAATAGGTTCCGGATTTCTACCGACTAAAACCACCTCCCTTCTTCTCCCCTGTTCCAGGCAATACCGCCATTAAGCATTTCTTCACAGGGATTCAGCTTTCCTTGCCTATCATTTTGTATTGGCTGAGTGCCCACATTCTTGTAGCGTTTTCTTCACTCTGGCCGCTTGGCTGAGTCTCGTAATAGATGCGTACACATGCGTGTATGTAGTACGCATGTTATGTACTAAAATATTGGTCAGAAAAGGACATAATGTAAGAACAACAACCTATTATTTCTCTTACCGGTTCTCTTAGTACAACCCAAATTCACAGAACGAAAAACACTTAAAACAAAATACTTCTTATAATTGGACAAATTCCTATTACGCCAAAATTCATTTCAGAAGTGCAATCATACTCTAGAGTTTGGAAATTCATAGGAAAACAAAACAGCAAACAGAGAAAAACAAAAAAAGATCCGTTAAGTACAAATGTATATGCAAACAGAAGCAACCCCTCATCACCAGGTGTACTATTGACAGCGAAACAGAACTAAGTTAGCTCCAAACCGTTTTTTTTTTTTGTAAAGAAATTGCTTACTTGTGTTCCTTCGAAACAATTGCATATACATATACATATATAGTATATATACATAAATACATATATACATACATATACTTAAGACAATGCATAATTACATAAGAAACCTACAGTAGTGCATAGAAAGAAAAAGGTTTATTTGATGAACATGAATATGCACGCACTCCACTGGTGAGCCATTGATTGCAATGACCTACGCATCTGTGATACCTTTGTATCTTGAATAATTATATTTTTGCTTAATACTTCCGTTATAAGAATCGCAGAATAATGATTTATACCTCAATCTCTTCAGCAGGAAATGTACTAATCGAGGAATCAAGTCATATTCAAATCGGTTCAGCCATTTTGTAGTCATTAGTGTGTAAAGCATAGGAAAATGGTTTTTGTCAGTAAAAAAAACATATAAAAGGGGTTTAAAAGCCCAATAAGGGATTCAGTATACTAAAATTAGTCCTAAAGCATAACCCATCTCACGACAAATCGATTGATATATATATTGTTGGGGTATTGTTACGCACTTACTCCCTATTCGCGGAAATACAGAAAAAATGTGTTCTCTTTTATAGATGTAGAGAATAATTGGAATGGCAGTGGCGCCATCTGTCGAAAATTGGCCGTACCAACTCAAAACCTTCGCGGGTTCATGCACAACAACTTTGCTGAAGATCATCACATGATCAAATGCATAGCTTACGAGTCTATAAAGGACATACAGACAAACATTCATTTTTATATATATAGAAGATAGATAGATAGATGAATGTCAGCGTTGTGGCTCAGTGGACGAAGAGGGAACCAATCGGCAGATCCGATTCTTTCCATTTACGTTCTTACACAATTTACTCATTCCAGAGGGAGTCTAATAACTTCATCAGGAGGATCTTAGATCTAATTTTCAGATGTCCATTTTGCTTATATGAATTATTAAATGAAATACTGTGAAAATATGCAGGAGCTCTCGTTTCTATCAAAGCAAAATCTATCGATTGGGGTCGTTGCAAGGTTTAGTCTTTGGAGACGCTCTTTAGAAGACATCAACCGCTAAATTTATCGATGATAATTTTAAAGATTTTATTCTGCAATATCAATGAATGCTTCGAATCACAGCAAGGTGAATATTGTTTTGTTTACTGAAAATAAAACAGGAATTTCGGTAAAAGCGTTAGATCCAATAGTGTGCTGCATTTACTCCCTTGTAGTAAAGAGGGCCGAGTAAGGTAATCATTATGGTAAAACCTAAAGCTGATATTGTTAAAGTTGTTAAACGTCTATAAAGACCAGGTCTACCTTCTATTTGAATGTTGCCCTCAATTGATGCTAGGACAAGAAAGAAAGCGTGTCATACACATTTCGGCAAGTTGTTGCACACGACTTAGCTTTTTTTACTTTAGTGACTACGGTAGTCTTTATCCAACAAATTCAGGTACTTCGATGTAGGTGAATAGAGTAAAAAACACATTTAAGCATCTTGTTGGGTGTAAGTCCCCATCCCAGGATTACATCAAAGTATTTGACTTCTTACAAGAATTGTATTGTTTCGCTAAATGTAGCGGGACCACGGTTTTTGGCCAAAGGCACTATAGCTGCCTTTATTGGACTTACAGAAGTCACCATCTCTGTACTTCAATTAAGCCTTATTGTATTCCATCTGGTACAGAGTTTTCAAACTAGCCACTCACAGTTATCGGTCGCGTAAGCGATAGTTTTATTATCCTGATACTCGGACAACTTTACTTAACTGCTTCGGACAAGAAAGGAAATGGGACGGCATTATTGGATTGAAATCACTGAGATTCAAAAATGTTAGTGTGAATCACTCTCCAACAACACATTTTTCGACTGTCGGTGATAGGTTTATTTTATTGAGGGCACGTTTACATAATGCACTCAAATGAGGTGTTATTGAATGTTATTTTGAAGTGTGAAAATGTAATTTTGGTAATTAGGTTCTACAAGGCTGTCTCAGTTGGTTTTTCCTGTTGCTGAGAACTACAAAGTTGAAATGCGTTAGAAGCCTTTGCTCTTTAATTTATTTTAATTTTACGAAATATTACGATTTTGATTTAAGTTGGAAAAATATATTTGGCTGATACTTTACATCAGACAGTAGGGACCAAACTACAACTAAACAATTTGAAGTGTGGGAGCTACGATATCAGCTTCTAGTGGAAGTAATGCCGTTATGGTTAAAAAGGTGAACCAGTCATACTTGATGGCTGGTTATGCTCCACTTTGCGGAGTGGATATAACATATTTTTAGCGCAGTTTTGGTTAGAAGCTCCAGCTGGGAAGTAACGAAGGGATCCACCATTAATAAACCCCTAAGGTTAGTGTTAAGAGGGAGTTCAATGTATTTTTCATTATTTGGGTTCGACTTCCATTCTCTTATTGAGTGCAACTTAAGATACAGGTTTGTGGGAGGTAATTACTTTGCGTGTACAGGTTGTTGTGAAATCAGGTTGTTTGAGCGACGTTTTCAGCCTTGTTTTTCTAAGCAGCTTATTTATTCTGGACTTGAGATATTTTATGTTACTTTTCTTCCATGCAGCTAGCCTCAAATTCTATTATGACATGTTTAGCGAACACTTTTGATTTATCTGTGCTGTCAATTCGAAGGTTCTCTTTAATGAAGCGCTTAGAAGATGAAGGGCGTAAGTGATATTTTCAAACATTTAAGTAATCAGCGTTTAAAGGTGTTTATCTACAACACCTTCATATAACATATATGTAGCTTATAACACCTTCATCTTTTGCTAAATAATAATCTAGAAGCGATAGAGGATAAGACAGAAATTTAAGTTTTCATATAGGATCTTCATTTGAAAAAGAAAAGGCAAATTAAAAAAAATGTCGCTTAGGCCTATCATCTTCTAAGCGCTTCAAATGATAGACCCAGCCAGTAATTCTCCTGCGACATTACACTATTTTGGTTGAATTTGAGTAGTCTATTTCAAATCTAATCTGCATGTGGCTGAACCTGAAGATTCAGCAAACCATTAAAGATTAGCTTACTAGAAGGATATATATCAAATGGTTAGATGGACAGGTGAATAAGGATATTGATCTTAAAATATATGTTCATCGACGCACAGTGCGGCATTTGTATGGAAATTTGGACAAAAATCGTTTATTCAAATTCATATTTACAAATTTTATTTTTTCTGTTTAAATATTTTTTCTTAAATATAAAATATAAAATCAAGAAAAAAATTTAGTTAAGCTATGATTATTCTGAAACTAAACTACTGTCATCGCTATCTTCAAGCTCTGTATCAGTTAAATACATTTCATGAAATGAGGAAGCACTTATATTTTGTGAATTATTTGGCAAATCTTCAATTTGTAAGTACATACTAATTTCTGATATATTCCTACTTGATTTCCTTGAAGAAATATTCCTATGTGTTGAAATTAAAGGATCAGAAGTAAGTAATAAGACGTTCATAAGATCCGTGTTTGTCTGATCCCTACTCATCTTACGCGTGTGATATAATCGATTTTTTCTTACTTCCTTATGTCGAGCCTCTAAAGCCTCTTCAGACAGAAGGCCTATAGGTAAGTCGAAAGAATCGATGACATCACAACCATGAATCAAGATCTTATGGACACTACTTGGCATGTAATACCAATTATACAAACTTATATATAAATCTTTTGTGTCTTTTAGTAAAATTGAAAACTGCTCAACATTTATTTTTATACCTGCCGATAAAACTCTTAAAATTATGTGAAAATTTTTTATTAAATTTAAATCTATTCCTGTGATTTCTGAACTGATTTCAGCATCGTTAAAGAACCTCCTCGCAGTATTTCCATCATTTGTGGATCCATAGCCTGGTTTTGGCTTATCCACCAAGAGCCCCATACGAATTTTAAAAAGGTCTTGAATTTTTTTTTTATTTTGCGCGAATATAGTCTTAATTTCGGCTCCTCTTACTTGCCAAATTTTTAGCGGCAAACGATAAGAAATGTGAAGAAGGCATTCAAAACACCTTATCCATGCGTGCAGAGTGGATAAACCAAAACGGTAATGATCGGTATTAGGAAGCCTTTCAGAAACCAGAGTCAAATTCATTTCTTTTGGGGACGCTCCACATATATAGCATTTAGAAGAACAATTAGTGTCTGATAAAATGTTACATATACTCCCATCTAGCATTGTAAAATGTAATTCGTACTTAGCCAGTACAGAACTGCCATCGAAATTAATTTGATACGCAGATAATTGGCGTATAGCATTTCTCATTAAGGACTCTTGCTCTCTTACTAAATGTTGATTCTCCTTCATAAAAATGAACTTAATAGGTCTACAAAACAGTGTGGAGGAGGAACGTGGGTTGACCCATAACACATTTTTATTGTCATCTACTAATTTAAGAGGAACAAAAGCTATCAAGAACATAAATTCATCAGTTTGAGATCTATTTTCTGTGAAAAGAAAAGGCAAATTAAAAAAAATGTCGCTTAGGCCTATCATCTTCTAAGCGCTTCAAATGATAGACCCAGCCAGTAATTCTCCTGCGACATTACACTATTTTGGTTGAATTTGAGTAGTCTATTTCAAATCTAATCTGCATGTGGCTGAACCTGAAGATTCAGCAAACCATTAAAGATTAGCTTACTAGAAGGATATATATCAAATGGTTAGATGGACAGGTGAATAAGGATATTGATCTTAAAATATATGTTCATCGACGCACAGTGCGGCATTTGTATGGAAATTTGGACAAAAATCGTTTATTCAAATTCATATTTA
Organism: Blera fallax; assembly: GCA_946965025.1. Classification (NCBI taxonomy): domain Eukaryota; kingdom Metazoa; phylum Arthropoda; class Insecta; order Diptera; family Syrphidae; genus Blera; species Blera fallax. The sequence goes on from OX337245.1 coordinate 26,635,237, forward strand.
CAAATTTTATTTTTTCTGTTTAAATATTTTTTCTTAAATATAAAATATAAAATCAAGAAAAAAATTTAGTTAAGCTATGATTATTCTGAAACTAAACTACTGTCATCGCTATCTTCAAGCTCTGTATCAGTTAAATACATTTCATGAAATGAGGAAGCACTTATATTTTGTGAATTATTTGGCAAATCTTCAATTTGTAAGTACATACTAATTTCTGATATATTCCTACTTGATTTCCTTGAAGAAATATTCCTATGTGTTGAAATTAAAGGATCAGAAGTAAGTAATAAGACGTTCATAAGATCCGTGTTTGTCTGATCCCTACTCATCTTACGCGTGTGATATAATCGATTTTTTCTTACTTCCTTATGTCGAGCCTCTAAAGCCTCTTCAGACAGAAGGCCTATAGGTAAGTCGAAAGAATCGATGACATCACAACCATGAATCAAGATCTTATGGACACTACTTGGCATGTAATACCAATTATACAAACTTATATATAAATCTTTTGTGTCTTTTAGTAAAATTGAAAACTGCTCAACATTTATTTTTATACCTGCCGATAAAACTCTTAAAATTATGTGAAAATTTTTTATTAAATTTAAATCTATTCCTGTGATTTCTGAACTGATTTCAGCATCGTTAAAGAACCTCCTCGCAGTATTTCCATCATTTGTGGATCCATAGCCTGGTTTTGGCTTATCCACCAAGAGCCCCATACGAATTTTAAAAAGGTCTTGAATTTTTTTTTTATTTTGCGCGAATATAGTCTTATTTTCGGCTCCTCTTACTTGCCAAATTTTTAGCGGCAAACGATAAGAAATGTGAAGAAGGCATTCAAAACACCTTATCCATGCGTGCAGAGTGGATAAACCAAAACGGTAATGATCGGTATTAGGAAGCCTTTCAGAAACCAGAGTCAAATTCATTTCTTTTGGGGACGCTCCACATATATAGCATTTAGAAGAACAATTAGTGTCTGATAAAATGTTACATATACTCCCATCTAGCATTGTAAAATGTAATTCGTACTTAGCCAGTACAGAACTGCCATCGAAATTAATTTGATACGCAGATAATTGGCGTATAGCATTTCTCATTAAGGACTCTTGCTCTCTTACTAAATGTTGATTCTCCTTCATAAAAATGAACTTAATAGGTCTACAAAACAGTGTGGAGGAGGAACGTGGGTTGACCCATAACACATTTTTATTGTCATCTACTAATTTAAGAGGAACAAAAGCTATCAAGAACATAAATTCATCAGTTTGAGATCTATTTTCTGTGAAATTTTTAATTTTTCCTAGCAATTCACTTTATCACGCTATATATTCTAAAATATCTAAAGAATTTGGTACTAATACTTGAATAACAAACCTTCTTCCAAATTCGACATGATTTTAGTTCCAAATTTTACACGCACTAGAAATAAAAAACACTTCTTCACAGCAAGCAAAACTGAAACTAATTAAATTGCAACATGATCGTTCTACTCAATGCAGTGTTACCGCAAGTACCGTTATGTCTTCAGAGAAAACATATTTGTTCTTGTTTGGTTGAGTCATTTTCCTACAATTATATACCGTTTATTGAGTTAAAAGCGAACATATTTTTTTTGATTTATGTCCAAGGGTTGCCGCACTGTGCGACGGTTTGAAGATGGACTGTGTTGTCAGTGCAGGTGTGCTTTCGGAATCTATAAACGTATCAAAATCTTATAGACTTCCTGATGTGTCCAGTGTTTTTCAAGCGGATTTGCTCACTATCCGTGAAGCCTGTCGCCAAATCAAACTACACAGAAATATTCTACCAACGGAAAAGATAGGAATTTTTGTTGATAGCCAGGCTGCTATCGAAGCCATCGATCGGTATCATTTCATCCAAACTGGCATCTTGGTGCTAACTGGGTTTTCTCTGAGTAGAAAACCAACTCAACCACACACCCACTTACCTAACATCAAAACTTTCTCCCTACTAGAGGTGGCAAATGTAGGTTTTTGCTAATACTGTACATACATAGTTAAGCTAAAGTAAACTGTGAAATCTAGAAGGTGCATACTTCCGTACTTCAGCGTATTGTATTGTATCGTGTCACCCTACTGATGTCAAGCTGCATCATCTGGGTAATATATACATACTTATATATTAAACATTAATAGAAGTTACTGCATACAAAATATTAAGATTTATACCCTTTTCGCTACATTTAATTGCTAACATTTGCATTTTTTTTATGATACTTTATATGTATGTACATATGTATGTATGTATAGATACTCATTGAAACCAATTTTTCTTTTCAAAAATAATAAATGTTAATATGTATCTGCATAAAAGCAATATATAGGATAAACAACGAAATCAAATAATCGAATAAAGCCAATACATAAATCGAAGAAGAATAATATTTATTTCAAATTAGATTTTCGTTTTTCTAGATTTTGCAGGTTTCATATTTGCATTTTTTACAGGTTTTTTTTAATAATATGTACATGCATATATCACTCCATATTTTATAAAAAATAATAATAAAAAAACAAACCGAAGTAGAACGGAAACAAAACGAACAGGAACCTAACAAACAGAAGAGATATCGCACACGTTTGGGATGTGATAAAATTGCGTCACATTTTTCTTTGCTTTTAAAATGGATGTGAACAGATAGACAGGGTTCCCGTAATAAATCTCGACGTACAAGTGTGGAATATATTTTATGATTACTCCGGAAATAAAATGCACATTTGTCATTGTAATCAATGCTATATATTAGAATGGAGGGGTGCGCAAAGTCTATTGGAAATTATCAAGCCCAGATGTTGAAAGTATGCATCCATTTCAGAGTTATTTGAATTTTATGTAATTTATGTAAGGATGTACATATGTACATATTTATGTTTTTATTTATGTATCTTTTCTAACATAATGGACGGAAGAACATGTAGGTACTATTGAATTCAACACTTCAGGAATATTCATTCATGTACATACATAGATATGTACATACTTATCTATTTGCTCTGCATTCACAAACCTGAAGGGCAAATCAGCGAATCTCTATAGTGTTCTATTTCTTCCTCTGACTTTTATGCACGTTTTCACGGAGTTCTCTTATGATGTTTGCATCCATAGTTTTATCTGCTTCCAAAGTCTTTTGCCGTGTTATGTTATCCGGAGTTACTGCCCCGACCAATGTTCTCTCTAAGTCTGCTGTTTTCAATTGAGCATCCTGCTTTGATTGGTTCACAACCGAGAGTAATCGTATACGAATCTATATATGTATGTAGGTAAGCGCAGAACCATATGTGAATATCCACTTAGCAGTGGCTCAGGTAAAAGTAAATTTGACCGTATGGGCTACATATCCATACAGTGCTACCTTTCCGCACTTCCCCATTATCCATAGAGATATTGTGTTCTTTGCTTACAATTCTACAGCGGTTGTTGTTATCCACAAAGATACCAACGTATTTCATTCCCCTAATGATGCATATGGTATGTACATATTATTTCACTCAAAACAATAAGTCATTACATGGAATTAAAGAAGTGGTCTTCTACTCTGGCTTGGCTCTTTTATATTTGGTATAAGCCTCCATAGTGGAACTAGCAGCATTGTCGCATGAAAACTCAAGAGGATTTTTACACACTAACCTAGCGTTAAATATTACCCCCAGATACTTGATAACCGATTGTCAGCCTACGGAGACACAAATGACTTTGAGCGTGATTATTTCGCTCATTTTCCTGCTTCTGATTGATATTGCTTCATATTTGTTCCCTGACTAACATGCCATTTTTGGCTAGTATAAGAATCACCTGAGAAAACATCTGCCCAGGCACCGCCATCAACCATGGATCTATTCGTGAAGATTGTTGCTGCAGCCCTCTTTCATTCCACCCTAAAGCATATTTACATCCTTAAGCTCATTGACCATGAAGTCCATTATACTCCTATGTCCGTGAATTGTGCCGCGTCAGTTCCATTATTGTCAGGGTGCGGTCGAAGGTCCGTTTTTTCATAGACAATTTAAACTGGAGAATCATGTTTATCCAGTATGCTAACCTCGGTGAGTTTCCACATCGCTGCGCGCATACTCTACTACTCTTTTAGATTTACGAATGTTCTGGTAATTCAGAGCTAGTCTAGCATTTAGTTAAATCCCTAAATACTTAACTTTTTAAGATACCTTGATTGGAAAATGTGTTAATTGATGAAAATCAGAGACGTCCTCTTCTAGTCCTCTAAAGTCTGTTTTTGCCGCATTAATTCGAAGACCCTCTGCCAGATTTTATTCCTCTACAACAAGGAATTCGCACCTTATGGCATCTGCAGTACTGCCAACACCTTTTCTCTTGTCAATTACTGCGTAAATAACCGCGTGAATACTAATTTCAGTCCTTTCACCAAAGAGTCGTTATGCTTCACAGAGTGTATGATAGTTCATCGTCCTCTGAATATCCTTTATTGACCCTTCCCTTCAGACGTGAGAATAATCACTAGTCAACTTGAGTAAGTAGGTTGACATGTTTTGTATTCTTGATGCACATTTTATCTTTTATGCCCATCATAGCGGACATTAATATCTTCTTCCGCAACGTGTACAACTTGATGTAGCACCATTTCCGTAGACAAACCCGATCTATAATTGTATTGTTACTATTAAAAGTTATTAAAACTCTCGATATGGTCCACATTTTTTTTTGTTTCTTCAATAAAAATGACCACTGACCTGAAGGACTTCGCTAATCCTTTCCCTCCAGTTATATTCCCTTCCGGTAAACGGTTACCAGAAAGGCAAGGTATGTACATATATTTCCCTCTCTCTTGCATCAGGGCATCATCCAATCCTGCGGTTTTAAAGGTGCCAGAAAGTGCCAGTCGCGCTTTCACCGCTTCAAGTGTCACTGCATTTTCAGCTTCTGATGGGAATATAAAATCATACAATTTTGAGCACTTACATTTGGTAGATGGGTGGTGAAGCTTTGTGATGCGTGAACTTTTTCATGCGTACCCTATACCCTTCTTGATGAGATATTAAATAGCGACAAGCTGGTGTAGAACTCATGAGGTGAAATTGCAGATGGAGCTGGACCTATTTGGTAAAAAAGGTGGACTTTTACCTTGTTTTGGCTCAACCGACATCGTCAGACGATACAGGGTCATAAAATGTGAGGATTAGATTTCAAAGGAATTCCTTTTCAGCTGTACGCCGAGTTAGGTATAACATGAGGTGCGGTAAAGCTTATGCTTATCGCTGCAAGAACATCCCGAGAATGCCAAACTCACGCATTTGATTAGCAAACATGCCAATAGACAATGGAACGCTGATTCAGGGTCTTAAATTACACAACTCGCTGATTCCTGTGGATGACTGGGCAGACATTCAAGCTGAGCAACCACAGATTAACTCATCCAGAGGTGTGGTATTTGGTATACTCATGGGCCACGAGCTGTGGCCTTTGTATAGTTTTTGACAAACCGAAATAATGCTATTTACCACCAAAACCAAATACGAAACTTCTCCCTACCCAAACTGAATGATCGGCCACTTGCTTTATATTCTAGTGCAAAATATCTAGATACAATTCTTGACTCAAAACTTAGTTGGAAGTTAAATGTTGAGCATGAAATAAAGAAAGCAAGCAACTAAAAATGGGGTCTTTAGCTAAGAATGACCCTTTAGATGTACACAGCCATTGTGTGTCGTATTCTCACTTACGGAGCTAACGCAGTATGTGAAAGCATCACGAGTACTTTGAGATGCTGTCCAACGGCTTCTCTGCGATCCTGCATTTGATCCCTCTCGAACAACACATCAATGATACAGCTGTGGGATTACCTAATATACTGCGCAATCCGGCTCAGAAAATCTGGGCGCTATACCGCTATGCCTTACGATATACCGTCCTGGAGACGGCACCCAACAACCTGGTTTCGTCTTCTACTGATTACAAAACCCTAACTTCAAACTTTAGAAAATATATCGCAGTGACTTTCCCTCCCAATCGCAGAATGGAAGAGCAGTAAACTAATCAAAGAGTTTGATATAACCATCTATGTATACGGACGGATCGAAAGTCGAATGCGGAGTTGGTGTCTGCATTTTCTTGGGAAAGCTTAACGTTTCGAAAGGTCGTTTACCGAATTTTGCCAGAGTCTTTCAAGAGAATCTTCTTGCGATTCGGGAGCCTTGCCTCATACTGCATGCTTTCTCAACATCCAACCGCTATTGTACTACATATCTCCAATAAAAGCCAGGCTGCTATCAAAGTCATTGATTCACCTACTACATCACCGAAATTGGTAAGGCAATGCCAGAAAGAACTAAAGAAACTAGGCGTTCAATAAAATATCAAAAAGTTATAGTGGGCCTCAGTTCATAATAACTTTGAAGGAAACAATAGCGAGGTCAATTATCCACTAGGAGTCGTTAAGGGTAATATTCATAATCACCTTTTTAAGGTGGCCGTCTTGGGGTAGAGCACGAGGAGATCGCTCGATAGTTTGAGGTTTTACTTAACAATCGATAGGTGTGTCTCAGAAATCATAGAAAGCATACATCAATATTTTCATTGCCCCATACATTGTTTCAACCACCCATCCGGGTTAAATAATTTAAGAATCTTGTTCCTATGAATAAGATTATAAAAATTAATCTAACTTTTAGCATATTATCAATGAGTTGAGTCAATACAAATAGGATATCACTTATTTTGCTTACAATAAAATTATCCATGAAGCGGAAATGTTTGATTTCAAAAATAAAAAATAAAACTCGCAAATCAATCCGTACCAATTTTTTTGAAATTAACTTGATTTAAGGAAATGATTGTCATCTTACTCTAAAAACTTCATTCGTTCTTTTTACCACAATCGATTTCTACTTAAATCAACTGGGGTAGTTAAGCCGCATACTTTTTCAAACAACTTTAGAAATTTTATCGGTGTTCAGTCAGGTGTGCATGGAATGCACTTCTTAGAACTTTTACTTGTAAAAGTTTTCCATACATGTCGCACGTACATATCATAAGGCTTATGGAGAGGTATTAAACCTGAATGCAACTTAAGTGTTCATGAGGAAGAAATTCTGTCGGAGCATTTAGGTAAAGAGTTTATTGAAAATATATACATATGTATGTAGTTTCATAATTTGGATGAATAAATGAGCTTTACAGTTTTAATCGGTGATTGAATAATTTAAAACTCATCTCTAACAGTTACTCGTAGTTAAAACACTAAATTCGTTACTGTACCTACATACATATGTATGCACTTACATACTTTATTCCTGTACAGAGTTGTTGATAGGGCCTTACCACTGAATTACTTTCTCAGCATAAAAAAACAGCAATTGGCAAGAGTTATTCTTCGTTAAATTTTTGATGAGGTGCTATTTTCAGAGCTTATAGCAGAGCCAAGGTAGGCAAAGTCCCTTACTACCTCGAAGTTATAGTTGTCAACTGTTACGTTCTGTCCAATTTGTCGATGTTTTGTGTCACTTCATGTCGACAGCATATACTTGGTTTTGCCCTCATTTAAAGCTAAACCAATTTTGGCGACTTCTGTTTCGATACTAGCGAATGCACCAATGACAGCCCGCTGTGTTCTCCCAATTATGTCAATGTCGTTGGCGTATGCTAGTAGTTGTACAGACTTTTGAAAGATTGTGCCTCCTCTGTTGGCTCGTGAGTTTCGCACAATTCTTTCAAGTATGCCATTAAAGAAGTCACATGACAGCGCATCAGCTTGTCCAAATCGTTTTTTGACATCGAAGGTCTCGGTGAAGTCATTACCGACCTTGATGGAGCAGCGAGCGTTCTCCATCGTCATCCTGCACAGACGAACGAGTTTGGCAGGGATGGAAAAACTAGACATGTCTCTGTATAGCTCGTCTCTATAAATGCTGTCATATACGGTCTTAAATTCGATAGAAAGATGGTGTATATCGATTTGGACTGCTTGGGCTTTTTCCAGGATCTGCCGAAGTGTGAAAATTCGATCGACTGTTGACTTTCCTGGCCTGAAACCACACTGGTAGAGGCCAATCAGGTTGTTGACAAAGTATTTCAGGCGTTCACACAATATGGCAAATAATGCCTTTGACCGATGCCCTGTAATTGGCCAAGTTGAGAGGGTTTCCTCTCAACAGTTCTGAAGTATGTTCTGTATGGTCTTCATCGCCGTTACACAGTTCTTCATCTCTACAGGTTCTGCATGGGTCTTGTTGGCTTGACACGTTCTTTTATCTTCAAGGGTAAAGTTATGTTGTTGAATTGTTGAGATGAAGTCGCATTGATATTCGCCAATAATAGTTTTAGCGTATGGTGTCATCCTGTCTTGTAGGATAGAAGAAGAAGGTTTCTTATATGGGGCTCAACAACGTTATACCGCTATAGATACTGTACGTCATGATATCTCCTTTAGTGAGTTTATGATGACATTCGCAAGTTTTCTGGCATTTCTTCATGTTTCCATACGAGAATTATGATGTTATGAATCGCTTAAAGTAAAGAAGGGTCTCCGCACCTTAGTTGCTTACCAGGTATTTCGTAAGCCCCAGACACTTTATAATGTTTCTTGTTACATAAGTATGTCTTCTGTACTTCTTCTGTACTTGGTGGCGGTATTTCCATATTCATTGAAGTGTTCCAAGATGCCTTCAGGATCGGTTATTAAATACTCCTGTTTATCCCTGCAGTATGCACATTGTGGTGTATATTGAGCCATACCACGCTTCTTTCTCGCGGTTTAGATTGTATTTACAGGCAAGCTCTTGATGTACAATTTTCGCTACTGTGTCATGTCTTTGTTTGTATGTAGTCGTTTCCCGAGAAGTGTGTACAGACAGATATTATGTGCTGTATATTTTCAACCAGATAAACTAGTTGGACTAGTCGATATTGACTGTTTTCGTCCGGAAAGCATATGCATATGTAGAACGATGAAGGTCAGAAGTTTCAGAATTTGCGAAGAAGTACTCCCGCAGTGATATTTTTTAGCCTTCGAGTAGGTTTCCGGTGTCAGTTAATCGTCGTCCTCCTGTATTTCGGGGCAGAGTCATTCTTTCTAGCGCGGATTTTGGGTAATGTTTACGTTCTTTAGATAAAAGAGTTCTTATTTTTCTTTCCAGTGTTTCCACATCTGTTGGAGTCCATCGTATAAGGCCAAATGAGAAGCGTAGTATAGAGCTTGCATAGGTGTTTAGGACTTTAAATAGGTATTTCCTTTTTAAAGCCGATCTGTAAAGAAGTTGAAATCTTTTGGTAAATTCCTTTGTTATCTTCTCTTTGACTTTCGTATGAGGCACGCTCCTGCTTGTTTTACTTTCAATCATTGCCTGAATTGGCCGCATAGTTCTCTGGTGCCTTCTTTAATAGAAAATCCGTACCGTGTGGAGTTCAATCTGGAGGACAGTGGGTCTGTTGCTTAGATGAACCAAAGTGGGCTTAAGGAATCGCCCTAGAACATTCCTCTTCGCCCTAGAAAATTCCTCTTCTAACTTTAATTTTGGAAGATTTTATTTTTCCGTTAGAAATAATTAATTTTTTTTTTTAATTTTTTTTAATTTTTTTTTTTTTTTAATTTGACGCCCCCAGGGGGGCACTTTATTAAGCTTAATACAAGCCAGAAACTTAAACAAACTAAACTTACAAACTAGAGCCTTATAAACTATAAAAATTAAGTGAGGGGAGGATGGATGAGATTGAGGAGATAATAGACTTAAATGCTAAATGGTTATACTAAGCTGGACTAAACCTAGTAACTAAGAGGGATGATTGGAGATTAAGGAGGATGATTGGAGGTTAGGTATGGTTAGGGCATTATGGAGTACGCATTTACTCCTATTAAAATCAAAGATATGCGCCGCGTTATTTGATTTGCGCAGCATTCTTGATAATGGTTCGTTGTACCCATAGTTAGTGCGATGAGGAGGTATACGGAATAGAGGAACAGACCTTAGATTGCGGGGATTGGTATTTAGAAAAATCGCTTGAAGTAAGGCGGGACAATCAATGTTGCCAGATAACAACAGATGAATAAAAAGTATGTCGGCAACATCACGACGTTTCTCCAATGACTGAAGATTAATCAGTCTAAGACGATCCACATAGGGTGGAAGGTTGAGGTTATCAGCCCAAGACAGACCGCGTAAGGCGAAGCGAATGAACCTACGCTGGACAGCCTCAATTCTCATGACATGGGTAGCATAATGTGGCGACCACACTTGGCTGGCATACTCGAGGAGGGGTCTGACGAAAGTGAGATAAAGGGATTTTGCTACGTAGGGGTCAGAGAACTCTTTTGACCAGCGTTTCACAAATCCAAGTGCTGAATTGGCTCTTCTTATGACATTGTCGATATGTGATCGAAAGTTAAGTTCACTATCGCAGATAACGCCCAAATCACGTGCAGACGTGACAGAGGGTACAGGCTCATCACGAATGAAGTAGATCCTAGCTGGTGTTGGGAGACGCTTGCGGGAGTAAGTGATGGAGTGACATTTATTGACATTAAGTTCTAAGCCATTTTTATTACACCAGATGGAGAAGCTATCTAGATCACCCTGTAGTAGGCGAGAATCAGTGGCAGATTATATACGTTTAAAGATTTTCATATCATCAGCGTAGACCAGGAGATCAGAGTTCTGGATGACACGTTCAGCATCATTTGTTGTAAGGATGAAGATTAATGGTCCAAGATGGCTGCCTTGAGGGACGCCCGATGTTGCTGTAATAAGGTCTGATACTGTTGATCTGAATCGAACTTTGTATTGACGGTCCACTAAGTACGATTTGATCCGTGAGATGAACCGCGGTTGAAATCCAAGGGCTTTCAGCTTAAAGAGAATAATTTGGTGGGAAATTTTGTCAAAAGCCTTACTAAAATCTGTGGCTACAACATCTACTTGATTGCCATTTTCCAAAGCGTTCAGTGTACTAGACACGAATACGGTTAAGTTAGTGGTTGTTGACCTCCCTTTGAGGAATCCGTGTTGTTTTGGGGAGAGGATTGGTTTGCAGTGGAAAGACATTACATCGTACACGATGCTCTCGAAGAGCTTAGGTATGCATGAGAGCTTGGCAATTGGCCGATAATTAGAAATTTCGCTCTTGCATCCTTTTTTATGGATAGGGGTAATGTAAGCGTCCTTCCATAGTTGGGGAAAATTTCCTTGTAAGATTGAGAGTTGAAAAAGGGTAGTGAGCGGCTGTGTCAGATGATTCGCGCATTTTTTTAGTACTATGGCGGGGACACCGTCAGGACCAGGGGAGTAGTCATCCTTCAATTGGTTAATCTTATCAGCAACCATTGATGGGAATATGTCGACAGAGACAAGGGAGGTTTGTGTAGAGTTGTTCAAATAGCAGAAATAATCAAGATCGGGTTCATGTAGGTGGGCAGCAAACGACTGGCCAAAAAATTGAGCGAATAGGTTAGCAATTATTTTAGGGTCTGTCGAGGTGGTGTCCGAGAAGGTGAGAGTGGATGGATAGCCATCAGATTTTCTTTTAACGTTTATGAATTGAAAAAATCCCTTGGGGTCGGCTATTAGGTTTAGTTGCATTCGATTGAGGTATTCTAGATAGAGCTTTCCGCAGAGCTCAGAGAATTGGGCGTATACACAAGTGTATTTATAGAAGTCAGAGTCGGATTTAGATTTAAGGTAGGATTGCCATAATTTGTTCTTATTATTGCGAAGAAAGCGTAACTCTTTATTATACCAGGGTGGAGAAGACGATGGGTAAATGTGTAGAGACGGGATTTATGTTAAGAAGTAAGCTATTGAGTTTGGCGAAATTAGCTTTACGAAAATTAAAGCAATAAGTGTGCTCTGAGACTGGGTATAAATTATCGTTGTATGAAAAGGATAAGAAAAGCGGGGGGTGAAATTGGTCCAAAGTCGAAAGAAGATGACTGCTCTCAGAGACTAGGGAACTAAAGGCGTCAGACGAGAAGATGAGTTCAAGTTGTCTTTTCATGGATGCCGCTAACTTGGAATAGGCCAGAATCAGATAGACAATCAGTTAGGAGGATTTCCTTGTCGGATATGGCACTGGGAATATAGTGGGATTCATCTGCAGATTGGGACCATTGAAGATGCGGAAGGTTTAAGTCCCCCAAAACTATGAGGTCATCGCATGGGCCGATGGTATCACTCAAATCGTCAATCGCATCGACGGCAAGTTGGTAAGATGCAATTGATTGGGATGGATGTGTATAGCAACACATTATGTACAGATAGCGCTTGGGTAGGAATATCTTGACACATATAAACTCAAAGTCAGCGCTTTGCGAGTTTTTGAAAAAAGTATTATGTATTGCGAGCAGGGTACCCCGGCCGGATAGAGCGCCGTATGTTACGAGTCCATCGTTGCGAAATGTGTTAAATGCAGCAGGAAATAATTCACTATTATTAATATTGGAAGTTAAATTTGTTTCAGTCAAAGCAAAAATGTCATAAGGGAGTTTTTGGGAGTTAAGGAATACGTCGCGTGTTTTGGTGCGTAATCCTCTGACATTTTGATAGTAAAGCGACAGATGTTTCGGTGTACTTTTTGGGTTGGGAGTGTGAGTCAAAGGTAGGGCCGCAATAGGAGTATAAGGGCAAATGACTGTGCCGGAGCAGTGATTAGGGACGATAATATTTGTTTGCGTCGGTCCTGCTTTTTTGAAGGTGGGAAGTTCTTTTTGAGCTGAGGTAGGAGGCAAATGAAGATAAATCTTCAGAAATCTTTTGAGGTGAAATATTAAAAGCCTCATGATAGTTATTGAGCATATTTCTGTTTTCCAATTTGCCATTACATGTTTAAGGTAGTTTATATATTTCCGGTCTATTTTGCAGACTTCAAGAAGAGAATCAAATGCTTTTTGTAATCTATGAACGCTGTATAAAGCTTTCATTTTTTTGTAACCGCTTGGTTGCGAACCCCTGAGTCTATTATCAATAGCTTCTTGTAGCCTTTTGACCCTTTTCGGCAGCCGATTAGCTGAGGAGTTTTCACGGTGTTCGTAGATCCTTTTAGGTACACATGACATTATGATTTTAAATAATGCTGGGAGACGCGTAATGTGTCAAAATATTGTATGTTATCTGGTCTTGGGGCATTCCAATTTGGTAATGATTTTGTAATTCTGCATACTTCATCTGCTATGATAGCTTCCTGATGTTGCTGTACAATTTGTTGCGTATCTTCTATTTCATTCTGCAACCAACATCCATTAGAGTTAAACTCAGAAGAACTTAGAGTTCTAAGTTCACTACAGAAATTTGCTCCTCCCAGCAACTCTGGACTGTTGAGATGGATACCTAATATTAGTATTAGTGTTGCCTTCTTTCAATTCTGATAATAATTTACGCTTTTTGAATGGTTGATCTTGGTTCTTAAACCTTCTGCAAGTTTACGCTTAGACCGCCTGATTTTGCTTATTTGTTGATCGTTTAGTCCTCATTGAAATAGGACTAAGGAGGCTATTAGTACTACTTCGCGTGCGTATGCAATGATTTAGATTATAACCAGCAGCTGGAAAAGTGGCGAAGGTACTCCACTTTGCGGATTTTCTATTGCTTGCGCATTCTCTTAATCTTGACGTGATGATAAGGACCTTAAAATTACAAATATCTATACTTTTGGATATTATATTTTTTCTTAAATTTTTTTTTAAAAAAAGGTTTATGAAAATATTTTAACAGTAATTTCACACATAACTTCTCGTAATACTAAATGAGAATAATTGGATCTTAATTTAGCTATGCCTCGCGGAATCCATTTGACCACAAAAGAAAGGACAATAATTATAGCTCAGCTTGAAGATCCAGTCAAATATGCTTTCTAAGAACCCATAACAAATTGCTATTTCACGCGAAGCCAACAATAAGTTGAATGCTGGTCAGACAAGACGCAACTTGGATCTTCCAGTAACTCTACGAAGAGTGTAGCAATTGTTAGAGGGAAATCCCAACCTTCCATACACAAATGCTGCAATCGCTGCAGCGTCATAAGGACACCATGCTAGAGATCACATGATATGGATCAGGGTGTGAGAATCTCTTGTTTTAAGCTATGAAAAAAATTTAATTTGAACAGTTTGACGGTTTCCATTTTTATTGGTGTGATTAACGAGACGAAAAAGAAGTGAAAATGAGCCGGCATTTCGGAGGTGGAGGTGTAATAGTTTGTGGTGCCTTTGGTTTCAATGGAAAAATCATTTTGATGTGGTTAACCCTCAGAATAAATGGAGATGCCGTAAGCTTTTTTCCTCACAACAATGCAAGACAATGCTTCCATTCAAGCGACAAGAACTATCGGCGAATGGTTTGAAGCACCGAGCAAGATGTTTACCGCAACCATCATGTAGTCCTTATATTTTCCTGACAATTAGCTCAGGTCCGTCACCTCCCTCAATTGTAGATAATGCTGCAGTTTATGCTAGATCTAAACCTCAACCAACAAGCTAACGTAGACGACTTAATCATAAGTAAGTTTCGGTTTCTATCTTCAAGTTTGGTAAATTATCTTTTCCCACCTTTTTTCAGGTCTTCCTTTATAACGCAGTTGCTCAGGGTGGAATTTCAAAAATGTTTGGGGCAGAGCGTTAGTGAACATTCGCTCTACATTTCCGAGCCATTACTATTTGGATGAGGCTATGTAATCTCCCCGGTGACATTTTTACTCATTAAATGCTTATTGGTTCTTTAAAAAAAAAATGTTCACGTAAGTTTTGCATTGACGAACCCATTGGCAAAGCACATACTTTTTTTGATGTAAGGAAGTGAATGAGACGTCGTAAGAATAAGCAAGAATATTTTGTCAGTCGCCTTTTTAGAACGCACAGATATGCTAGTTGGGATACACTTTCTCTCATAAAAACATTAAATATGATATCTTGAAAGCTGTTAAATATATGAAAACGAGAGTAATCATTACAAATTGCTTAATAAGATTTTTTCAACTTCTTAGGTAGAATAGATTTGAAAACCAGAGGAGAGTGACATCCATCAACTAACATATCTAAATTTTGTTTAAGTAAATTTTTTACATTTTGCAAATATGTATCTGTTTGTTACTAATGCTCTATCAAGAGCTTCTCTGCCTGATAATATATCAACCGAATTCGATAAAGAACGGCGTTTGTATTGCAATATTTTAACGAAAAACTTGTCAGCGTCAGTCAAAGATTAAAGAAGTTATGATACTTTGAACGATACAGTACTTTCAAAAATCAAAGAATATTATAAACTTGGTTGACTAAATAATAGCAAAGCCATACTTTAACATCCGAAATGACATCTATGTGATTGATGAATTAGTTTTTATATGTAATAGCCTTGTCATTCCATAGGCAGTTTGTCACCAAATGCCTTCATATATACTACGTACCTTTTCTGGCCCAATATAAGCCAAGATATATGTATGTATGTATATAACCCAGTCAGCAATTGTGAGTCCTGAATTTGACACCGTCATTCTATCCCTAGACATCCTTTATAACCTCATGACGTTATTTCAATTCTTTGGCTTGAAGTTGATATTGTCTTACTTGAAATAAAAAGAAAATATACATTATTATGGTAGATTATTTCCCGAAGTTTATAGAGATATTCCAGCTATTCAAATCATCTAGTTGTCAGACAACTTAAGTCGATATTTGCACGTCATGGTACACCACAGATCATGATCAGTGACAATGGCCCATTAATTAATTCGGACGATTTCCGAAATTTTACTTTTGATTGGAACATAGATCATTTAACATCGAGCCCATATCTAGCTCGTTCAAATAGACTCGCAGAAAGATCCATTCAAACAATCAAAAAATTATTATTGAAATGTGATGAAACTGACTCAGACACTTACGTTGCTCTTTTGCACTACACGACAACTAAAAAAGGTAAACTGAACTCGTCACCAGAACTTCTGACGTCTCGTAAGCTACGTACTAAACTTTCTGTAACTCTAAAATCTAAAATAGTCAATGTTAAAAACTATGAGAAGTTTCAAATACAAATAAATTCGTAACGCAACAGATCTTATGTGGTCCAGAGCCTATCTTCTCACGACCATTCGTGTTGTACGTGTTATATTTTTTCACACAAGTAGAAGGGACATACAGTTTAGAGCCATATCCGAAACGCAAATTAAGAAGGTTTCTCGGACGTTTGTAAGACATTCGCGAGAGGTGGGACCGTGAAAAACTTGTTGGTGTTCTGTAGGATTCGAACGTCGAACCTTCCACTCAGCGATCCAACGTACTAACCACTTGAACTACGGCTCCCCTATGAGAAGCTAATGATAGAAAAACCGAAAAAGGTTGCAACACGTATGTAGTTAGTGATGACAGTGGTACCCATTACAGTACGAAGTCGTCAAACATTATCGGATATCCTAGAGACAGTAACACTGATAAGAAAAATGAATGCATCAATCAGTCGGCTGAGATACATCAGGTACTCAATCATTCAGATTTCCGTGCTTAGTTTTATATTGTTATGCATATTCTAAAAAAATACTCGAAATCTTAATGTAAAAAAAATGTCTAATATAACTTCAGTTGACTGAGTGTTTATTTAAATTATATTCCTTTTCTTGAACTGTTTTTAGGAATGTAATTTAATATTTTCTTACCATGTACAAGGTGGCGCAAAATTAATCATCCAACTTTGTTTTTGAATTACTTTTTTTACCAAATAAAAGAAAATGATTTCGAGTGATGGAAATCTTTATGTGGGCCTTTAAAATTTTTTCTGTTAAGTGGAAAGGATGATATCCGCCAAGTGGCTGCCGCCAGTGTTGACACATTTGCGCCCGTTTTATCGCATTTTCCATGACTCCGCAAGATTTCCGGTGATAACTGTTCGCATTCCTGCTGAATATTCTCCTTAAGGGCTGCGATTGTCTGAGGCTTGTTGGCATAAACCCGAGACTTCAAGTAGCCCCAAAGAAAGAAGTCTGGGATGGTTAAATCGGGCGATCTTGCTGGCCATGCCAAATCGCCAAAACGGGAGATTACGCGACCAGGAAACGCTTCCTTCACAATATCCATTGTGGCTCGTGCTGTGTGTGCGGTTGCACCGTCTTGTTGAAACCACATGTTCACCAAGCACCGCTTATCCAATTCCGGCAGTAAGAAGTCATTTATCATGGCCCTGTACGTTCGCCAGTAACAGTGACCGTATTGCCGATGGCGTTCTCAAAAAAAATACGGCTCAAACACTCCTCCAGCGTGAACGCCGCACCACACAGTGGCTTTGAGTGGATGTAATGGGTCTTCGTGCATCACACGTGGATTTTCAGTGCCCCAGAAACGAAGATTTTGCTTATTGACGTAACCGCTTAAGTGGAAATGCCGATTATTGGCAAAAAAAAAAAAAATAGACACAATTATTCCACGCTCTTGCGGAGTATAGCGTTCCATTGCTTGTCTGTTTGTATACTGCAGCTGTCCACAAATGTCAAATATGATTGACGTACGGCGCCATTTGCAAAAATTATAACATTTTCCGATTTTGTGGCATTATATGCATGCAGAAGAGCCTTCGGGAAATCATGGGGATTCAAGCCTAGAGTGGTATACTGGCTATATACAGCGGTCGTAAGATCCATCTTATCCTACGGTTCGGTAGTAGGAGAAATACCAACTTAAGAGCGTTACAAAGATTCAACAGGCAGGCTGTCTGGGGGTGACGGGATCGATGAGATCAACACCAACAACAGCTCTGGAAATAATACTGAATCTGCTTCCACTTGACATATACTATGCAAATTCGGCAGCTAAAACTGCACTTAGACTAAGGGAAGCCGGTCTATGGATAGCTAAACCTTTTGGTCATGACCCAATTCTAAAGCGATGGAATGCATCGAGAATCCGGACGGAAACGGACTACATCATCCCACTACCAAACTGCAACCGGAGGTTCTCTATTAGAATTCCTATCAGAGAGGAATGAAATGAAGGCAGAGTCCCTTTCGAGAATGAACTGGCCATTTTCACCGACGGTGTATAATGTGAGTCTCGAAACACATTTCGCTCGTTTAGACTTGAGGACAGGTGCAGTGTTTTCCAAGCTGAAGTTGCTGCAGTAAAACAAGCTGAGAACATGATTGTTGATGAAAATATTTCAGAAAAAATAATCAGCATCTACATATGTATGTCATTTAAGGAAGGCTTTGCTGTCCACATCGATAAGATCCAAGCTCGTAAAAATCTGTAAAAAGCGACTGGATGACATCTCAGCGACCAATACGGTGACCCTGTGTTTGGTACCTGGCCACACGGATATTTCCGGTGACGAAAAAGCTTACGAACTAGCCAAAGAATTATCGCTTATGAATTCCTCACGGGCCCTCTCTGAGGCCAGTATACCGTTCAGTACACTGCATAGGGAGATAGAAATCGAGGCCATTGAGGAGGCCAATAAACGCTGGTACCGACTAGATACATGCGCAGCAGCCATATCATTATGGCCAGTCTACGACAAAAGAGATCTATAAATCTTATGGAACTAAGTTGAAGGGATATACGAATAGCTGTTGGCGTCGTGACAGGACACTGTGTGATAGGTAATCACGCTGCACGGCTAGGATTACCGCACAAAGACTTCTGTAGCAGCTGCAGGGACGAAGAGGAAATAGAATCCGTTCGTCACCTCCTTTGTGACTATCCAGCGCTGGCCATTAAAAGAAGACGTGCTCTTGGCTGTTACTTCGTTTCAGAACCAGACGAGTTAGGTAACATTGAGCCAAGCAAACTCCTGAGATTCATACATTTATCTGGGTGGTTTAAATTAGCGGTCGAAGATTGATATTTAGGTTCCCAGGGTTTTTAAATATTGGGCACAATGGACTCTTAGTGGTCTAAGTGAGCCGTTGACAATCCTGTCAACAAGAGCACCCATTTACCTAACCTATGTAAGTATCATTATACATACTTACATCAGTCGATAGTCTACCATCGTCCAATAAAGATATCTCCTATAGTCAGCTGTCTATGTTGATATTTTATTATTATAAATAACGCAGTATGTTTATAACAAAAGATTGTACATATGTTTATTCGTAAATCACACAGAATTCAAAATTCAAATTCAGTCAAAATTTTTAAAATGTATTTCTTTCGAAAAAATCTAATAAAAAGGTTAAAACTGAGTTTTTCAAAACTTAATAGGCCATGTTCTTACATAAAATCTGCCGATCCCTAGCCTTATCCGAGTGGGTGCAAGTAAAAAGGATGTACGATATACATACCTAAGTAGATTTAATATTTTAAATGGAAATACCCATGAAAGGATAGACCCGGACAAGTTAAAATCAAAACTTAAGAAATCTGCCTTTCATGATTATTGTGACGAAACCAATCCCCGCCTTTTAAAGAGGGAGTAAAAATTTAAGTAAAGGTACATACATGACGTATTTAATGTGGATGAAGTGAGTGTAATACACAAATCTGGTATATAAAATTCTACGGATATCACATTTAAAGCACAATTCATAAAATGTAGGTATAATTCCTCATCGAAATCGACAAAGAAAAAAAAAATACTTGTAAACATTAAATGCGAGGTTCTTTAGGGTTGGCGATTGCGGAAAACGAATATAAATCATAAACATTTTATTTGCTGAACCATAAACTTTATTCGCGTTGAATCATATTTTCTTGCCAGTAGGGTAACATTTGAATACACGAGGGTTCCGGCCACCTTCACCGTAGCGAAATTTGAGTGGGATAATTGTTGGTGTCGTCCAGTCTGGCATTCAAAATGTCAGCTTATACATTTTCGAAGGACTTTTATATATGTATGTATGTATATACCTACAAACCGTCATGGCATACATTATAGTTGACCCAAAAGATTACACAAAATGTTTACCAAACGCGTTGGAACAATATGGAATACCTAAAATGCTCAAGAGAAGGCTGTACTCTTCTCTTTCGATGTAGTCCAGATTCTCTCGGTGACGCAGTTACTTCTAACAGCTAAGAGATAATATAAAGAAAAGAGTATAAACTTTTGCAATTCAAAAACGGGGTTTTATTTATAAGCCATGCGCAAAATGGAAGACGAACTACATTGAATTGGAACAGAACACTTCAGAACCCGGTCAGTGCAAGGACAATATTTTATAGCCTTGCGTGTTCAGTTTCAGTAGCACCGCGACCTTTTGTAATTTCAGAAGTAGGCATGAAAATCAAACGTGCAATGCGAATCATGGCGAACACGATTTAATCACGTGTGCACGTACATATTTCGATGTCTACATGCGGGTACATACATACATACATAATTATGTACGAGTATTGAGTTTGCATTCTATGGAATGGGTCTAGTAGATATTTTCTAGGATTTTACCGCAGAACTCTATGAATGTGAACGCCGAAAGTACTCATATTACTTCTATGATTTTGTAAAGTTTTTCAGTTTAGATAATAATTTAAGATAGTTGATCGGTACTTTAAACACATATTTATTTTGTTTTTATTTATTTACTGATTAAATCCAACCCACGGGCTACGTACACATTGTTTACCTATAATGTAGTATGCCTGTACATAACGTGTGTTCCTTTGAAAATGCTTGTACTTGATGTACTTTGGTATTATAAACTCATTTAATTACACCCAGGGGAGCGCATTGTTTCCGTTTCGTGCTTGCTCTCGATGAATAAATGAATTTCGTTGGATTTTATAACAACCCACAACGATGATGGTGGCCATGATTATGATGGGGATAAACCCAAGGAGCATTGTAAATTTTCAATTTTCTGAATGAATCAGAAGGTATTAGATATTTTTTCTGCATGATATTCGTTCACGTTTATATTATTTTCAGTAATCAATTGGAATCTAGTGAGTTTTCATATTTTGTTTTTCTTTTTTGTCTCTTTAAATACATACCTATGTACATACCTACATACTATAATTTGAAGGACGGATATGTATCCTACGCAGAGATTTAACAGTAATCTCGTTAGCTGGTCGAGGAAGTCATGTAAATGTAATTTTGTTATACCGTCGGCAAACCCTCGTTTGATTTATTTGTCAATGTTATTTAAATATTAAATACATACATACATATGTATGTATGTATGTATATGTGCACTAGGATAGTGCAAGGGCAATGTTCACTGTATCGAATATGGTTCCTTGTTAAATGTATTGATTGAAACAAGATATTTTTTTTTATGAAAATTTGATAACTTGGTAAGTACTAGTACTAGTTTGTTATAGTAATATTAATCAAATCGATCCTTCTTAAAGGGACTTAGTTAGGCCTTATATACATACATATGTATGTATACATACATACATATATATAAGTATATGTACATGCACATTTGTATATATTTATACATGTATGTACATACATATAATGTACAAATATATTTAAAAAAAAAATCTGCTATTCCTTAGTATTTTCTTTGTTTTGAGAAGGTTTATGTGATTGATATCGATACAGCATTATATACAAATAATTAAAGCGCCACTCCGTTCCCACACAAAGTGTTCCGCCAGGAAATAAGTAATTCAAAATTCTAACAATAATTCCCTACGAATATCAGGAACGGCCTTGTGTCATTTGTCATATAATTTCTGAATTATTGATTCGTGTTTGGTTAATAGATATACGTATGTATGTTTTTGTGTTGAAATTACTTTCTTGCAAGGCTTGGGGAAGCCACATAAACTGTCATTACGAAATCGAGATATCTGGAAAGTTGTTTACAGTATAAATTCAAAGGTTTTTGTTACTATACATAAATTGTTTTTGGCGCTGAATTCAATAATTCTTTTTAATATTTAAAATACTTTTTATTATCTTTTCAATGATCAGAAATCATACAAGCAGATACACGGACACAAGGATAATTTGATTAAAGAACCCTGCAAAGGTCCTTATTTGAAGTCAATATCAAGATCCGATTAATTTTATTGAAATTCGGTGCGTTGGTTAAACCTTTCCTGTAGATTGTTCTGCCCGAACACTATGAACATTTAAGGCTGTGATAAGATATGGGAATTATGGGTAATGAATATTCTGAAATCACCTTTCCAAATACTCGTATAGATTGTTCTAATAAGACGTAAATATGCAGATACAAAAAAAAAAATACTTGGCGCAACAGACCGTATGTGGTCCAGGACCTAGCTTCTCGCGACCTTTCGTGTTGTGCGTGTTATATTTTTTCACACAAATGGAAGGGACCTACAAATGGAAGGGACCATATCCAAAAGACGAATTGAGAAGCTTTCTCATGACAGTTATTACTCTGTCAGACATTCGCGAAAGGTGGGACCTTTGGTGTTTTCTCGAACGTCGAACCTCCTGCGCAGCGATCCAACGCACTAACCACTTGCGCCACGGCGCCCATGTAGGTAGACATTTTTAAAATACAAAAATATTACAATCGACTGAAGTGGGAGTAAGATATATGAACGTTGGGCTATGGACGTTGCCTAAGAGGTCTTTACATGCTCGTTGGATTAAAAAGGTGTTTCCGTCAGCTCGTGAGGCATAACCTGTCTACAATACTTACAGTGTCTGGAATATAAACTATTCTGTCGATTTAATGTACGAGAATCTACAGATGTCGTTCACCGGTTTGTCGGAATGTTCTATGACTGCTTGGGTAATGACACACAAAGTATGTAGTGTCTTCATGGACTTCTTTATCACCGCAGCCTTTACACATGCCTTCAATTATAATTCCTAAATATGTTTGATCACTTCTTTTAGAGTTGTACTAGGTTATTTCCCACCAATAGTTCTGAAGAGGTGTTCTTTTTCGCTAGCAAAACCCTTGCGTAAACTTTTCTGCCTGGCCTACTCTTCTGGACTCTTTCCGAGAAGATGGAAAACAGCATTTGTCCGGCCTGTCCCTAAAAAGCGAATCTTCCTCTCCGACCAATTGCGCTTACGTCCCTTCTTTCCAAGGTCATGGAAACGCTGATAAATAGTCAGCTTATGAAATATCTTGATTTACGAAAACTTTACAATGACCGGCAGTATGGTTTTCGTAGCAACAGGTCCACTGGTGATTTGATGGCATATCTCACCGAGAAGTGGAACCAATCTTTCCATTACTTCGGTGAAACAAAGATAGTTGCGCTTAATATTTCAAAAGCATTTGACAGAGTTTGGCATCAGGCTCTTTTGTCAAAAAAGCGTGCATTTGGCATCGATGAGTCTCTTCTTCAATGGATTAGAAATTACCTTTCGGGGTGTTCAATACAAGTTGTCTTGGACGGCTTCAAGTCTGATATTCACCATATAAATGCTGGTGTCCCCCAGGGCTCAGTTTTGTCTTCATTCCGACCTTGAAAGCATAATCAAATGGGGTTCAACCAACAGAGTAGAATTTAATGCATCCAAAACGCTGTGCTGTCTTCTGTCTCTCAAGCGAAACCAAGACCCTCAACCATTATCCATGAATGGTACTTGCATCACTGAAACCAAAAGACTTGCCATTCTCGGTATGTGTATTAACAACCATATTCGTTGGAACCATCGCATATCCGAGGTCGCCAAAAATGATGCAAAATATTTAGGATTCCTTAAGCGGTGCAAGAAATACTTTACCCCGTCTGATCCACAAAGCTGGAGTACAACGCCCATATCTGGTCTGGTGCACCCAAGACCGTTTCGCACATTCTACATAGGTGATAGAGACATTTTGAGCTACATAGTCTCACTAGAACATCTTTCCCTTCTCGAGTTAAAAGTCGAACTAACGACTTGAGCCATGGCGCCCACTATTTTCATAGTCTTGCTTGTTCTAAATTCGAGGATTCTTACAAAAACGAGAATAGAAAACCTATTGTATGTTTGTATGTATGTAAACCAGCAAGCCCAACCCAGGCTTATAAGGGTGGCAATGGTGTAGTGGTAGCGTCATCGTTTGTCGAGCTGATGGTTCACAGTTCAATCCCTAATGTCAGCAAGCATTATATGATAAGAGGCAGTCCGATCAGTTGCGAAAGTTTGTGACAACACTACTGCGAAGGCATAACACTGGCAGTAGGTTTGTCATATGGCTGGAGAAATTGATCGCTCTGTTGACAATTGATATGCTCATGACATCAGGTGGATCGGGTAAAAAATACTGTGAATCAGAAGCGAAGGCAAAAAATACATGACAGCATCAAATCTCCCCAGTTATTCTGGACACCACCCCTGGAGCTAATGTGAAACCTAATACAGCTGAGTTTCAAACCACTACACCAATCTCTTTCTCTCTCTCTCTATCTATCTTTCCAACGCCCGCACCATGTGAAAACATGTAAAAGGGTATTCATAACCCCTTGAGTGCGGGTAAATTATAAAAAAAAAAAAAAAAAAAAAAAATATTCACACTTAAGGTGATAAAGCGTGTTATTATCTGCCCTAAATCCAAAAACAGCGTTGTTGTGCGTCCACGTTTCTGGAATGAAGGTGACATAAAACCCACCCTCTACAAGATGGATAGGTAAATTGATTGTGAATGCCTTGGAGTAGTGAATATTAATCCGCATTAACTTCATTATTGTGATGTTTAGCAGATTGGTCCTCCACCATTGTAGTGCCAGTGGCATCTGAATCGGTTGAAAGGCACTAGTTGAGACTCTCATCTGTATCTGTCGTCTCATTGGTGTCCCCTAAACGATTGTTGGTACGGGGAAAGACATACTATCCAGGATTGTTTTTCAAAATACCGATTTTGATTAATTTCAGTTCATTGGCTTGTCAGGGTGAAAGTGTGGTTCCTTCTGAATATCATCGAAATCGTATAGTCTAGATGCGCTTGTTTAAAAAGTTTTCAAAAATGTGCGCTCAGGGGTCATACTCGTAAGGGTGGCAATGCTGTAGTGGTAGCGTCATCGTTTGTGATAGTTTTTTAGGTAGTTCGTAAACGTCGAAAGACATAGTTTTAAGCGTTAGGTTTAGCTTAGAGCACCCGCATACGGTCAGTAAGTTAGAGTTACATTACATAGTAAGTTAGTTAAGCTAGTTCTAAGCGTTTTTGTCTAGCATGTAAGAAATACTGAATTACCCAATAAAAATTGCACTGAAAATGAAAAAAAAAAATGCGTCATCGTTTGTCGAGCTGCTGGTTCACAGTTCAATCCCTGATGTCAGCAAGCATTATATGATAAGAGGCAGTCCGATCAATTGCGAAAGTTTGTGACAACACTACTGCGAAGGCATAACACTGGCAGTAGGTTTGTCATATGGCTGGAGAAATTGATCGCTCTGTTGATAATTGATATGCTCATGACATCAGGTGGATCGGGAAAAAAAATACTGTGAATCAGAAGCGAAGGCAAAAAATACATGACAGCAATCAAATCTCCCCAGTTATTCTGGACACCACCCCTGGAGCTAATGTGAAACCTAATACAGCTGAGTTTCAAACCACTACACACCAATCTCTTTCTCTCTCTCTCTATCTATCTTTCCTACGCCCGCACCATGTGAAAACATGTAAAAGGATATTCATAACCCCTTGAGTGCGGGTAAATTATAAAAAAAAATAAAAAATATGTAGGTACAACCCAGGTTACGTGAATTAAATTCTACATACTTCTCAGTGAGCTTGTTAGCTTTCAATCGCGAATTATGTGTCTAAAAGAATCAATTGTTTTGAAACATTTTTAAATGCAGGGTGTCCCAGTTAAGAGCTAAAATCCTTCAACTGGAGATATCTGAAGTTCCGGAAATTGGAACAAAAAATTTTCATAATTTTGGGTTTAAGAAGACATAACTTTCTTGTTATGCATAAAATTAAACAAAGTTTTAACATTTATATGCGGAACTGAATTGTCTCTTCATAATATACATTACCTTTTTTGTAGCTATGATAGTTCAGAAGTTATACCATTTAAAGTGATTATACCTCCAAATCGGAGGTGTCCCACTATGACTGCTTCACTTTTCATAAATATTACCAAGACATTTGATACTGCGGACCATTCGATATTGCTTCAAAAATAGAATAGTATTGGTTTCAGACGGTTCATGCTTGATTGGTTTGCCTCGTACCTAATCGGAAGAAAGCAGATGGTCAAGCTAGGTGTTGAATTAAGTGAGATCCAAGGAATTAATATTGGTGTTCCCCAGGGCTGGGTACTTGGTCCAATCTTGTTTTTGATTTTTATAAATTCCATCTTTAACCTTGGCCTTAAAGGTATAGATACCGGATTTGCAGATGATATTGCTTGTACTTATTCTAATGATTCTGGTTTTGATCTAATCGCAATATCTCAAATTTACAACTTTGAGAAATATTAAAGTAATGATTTTATGCTTCTTTTTTTGGGGTTTTACAGAATCTATTGCTTCAAATCATTCTTTTTAAATGTTTTAATAAAATATTTTTTGCTTCTTGCACCGCCGCGCCGTCTAAATAATTGTCGTTCTAAATTTATTTTTCAACTCGATGCAACCGAAACTAGTTTTTTTTAAACTACAGGTTATCTCTAATAAACAAATAATTCTTTTAATCTAAATGAAAAACGCATTTAGTTCTAATATATGTGTAGCCATTCATGTCTGATAGTTTTAAACTAAATTATGTATTTCTTCTTATTATATGAATTGTATATTGCAGATACATGAATTATGCTATATCTAATGTACCTGGAATTTAAAGAATTAAAGAATAAAATAATAAAAACAAAAAACAAAAAAAAATTTAAATGGAGTGAAAGTAGACTTCCCACTGCCACACAATTTTTTATTCGCCAGAACTTCAGAAATCTCCAGTTGAAGAATTGTACCTCTTAACCGAGACACCCTGTATGTACGTACATATATGCATATAGTCGTCATAATTACAATAATGCTCACAGTCACATCAGTTTAAAATGCGAGAATGATCATAGGAAGTCTAATAAAGTCATGTGGTTGAATTCCTATGTAAAGATTTGATAAATAAGTTATATACGACAATGAATAATTGCCCATGCACAAACACTTAAGTGCATTAGGCAATAGACAAATTTTCATATATTAAATATTCATATCAGCATAAGGAAAGGACACGTTTAATCTATTAAAACAGCAAATCAACATAATGCATGTATGCTTACCTTGTTACGTTCCTACCGTTTAATGCGCATTGTGTACAAACAAGAAGCTTGCGCTCCTAAGTACCACCCATCACTTCTTGTCTGTCCCAACTGAGTGAGCTCCATAATGAACTCAAATGACAAAAACCGACGAAGTAGAAATACATGCTATGTACAAAGAAAGCAGCTTATAGGGGTAAATGCTGACTCCGGAATTTTCTCTAATCCGATATCCGATCAAAGAAAGCAAAATTTAAGAAAAAAAAATTGAAAAGGTCGGATGCTTTGCCATTTTCCATGGAACGTTTCGCACATATTGTAAATCGGAAAATAATTCAAACTCGTATAGCTTTTCCCTCTTCGCTTAACTATCTTTTTCGATAAGTTGAATGGGAGCAGCCTTTCGGATAAGCAACTTCCTGGGAGAAAGTGCCCAGTGCCAAAATGGGGGCCGAGTGAAACGTACAAATAGCACATGGTTGATAAAACAAAAAATAAAGTGGTGAAGTAAGGCTGTGTACTTTTTTTCTGTTCTCATATTTATTACTTTTGTATTGCTATTTCAAAAACCTTTTTGATTGTTATTACTTTCAGATAATCTTTTGCTTCTGGTACATATTGCAATGAGTAGTTAGGTAGCAACGTATATATTTGAATATTTGATGTACTGTAATAGCTACAAATTATGAGGGTACTCTTACGTTGTAGCAAAAATGTTGATGGGGAAAGTTCAAATTAAATATAAAGTTCAATTGCTCATGGGCATTGTCAAGTGGTACAACATACGTAAATGATAATAAAGCTTGATGTGACATGTGTCAATTAATTTCATGCGATAGGTGTGTAACATTTCAGTTTTGATATGATGGCTTTGTTACATGTTGGGAAGTTGTGCCCTGCAGGCATAACTAGATTACGGTCATTTTAACTGTTATAAAGGGAACGGAAAATGACATAGTGTACTAAATATGTACACATGTATGTATGTACAATAACTCTTCAGCCGTTTCAACATTTTGTATATGGATTAAAATATGTTTATATGCACACAAAGGGTATATACTAACACAAAGAAATTAAATCGTTGTAGGGCTTATAATCGTAATGGCGTTTGCTTTATTTATTCATTTACCTGTATTGTACACATACTTGGAGTTTCCTAAAAATGTAATAAAAACAAATCGTGTTTTTATAACTTTCTAATTAATTAAAAAATCACTTATGTGTACAAACATATATTCATCTATCTATAATTTTTTAGATGTTAAATTGTAATGTGGGTATGAAATTACTCATTATTTTAATAATATACCTATGAACATACATATGTATGTATGTATCTACAGCTGTGGCCAAAATAATATTAATACTTTCTACTTTTCTTTATTATTGAAAGCAATACACTTTAATGTAACGGTAAACTTGTTGTCAACACATTATTGTGTTGGGCTTCAATACCCTTAGATAAATATCGCAAATTAGTCAATTCTACATATGAAGAACAGAGTCGATGCTGTTATTAAAAACAAGGGTTTTGTGACTAAACACTAACTTTCGTATAAAAATATAATAAATAAAATACATTATCTCAACGTTTTTCTCTGTTATTACTTGGTGTTGCTATTTTTTTGGCCAGCCAATACCACTGTCTGAAGCACACTAGTTGAGACTGCTAAAATATACGTTCAACTATACAACAAATTGTACATAGAATATGTTGTAAACATATTTGTCAGTACGCTGAAACTAAAAAAGTCTCAAAAATCCCAAAGAAATAGCAGTTATCTTTACCACTATTGGAATAGAAGTGTTGCTATTATTTTGGCCATAGCTGTATGTATGCCAAATTTATTCTAGTGGGTTTCGATATAGATACATATTTATGAACATATGAAATTGCTCCTTTTGGTGCCAACCAATATTTGCATACAAAAATTAAAAGTAGATACCTACATGTGTACATAAGTATGTATGTTCATCAAACATCAAATGAAATTATTAATTTCTAATTGTGCAGAACAATACACAAATGAAAACCAAATCCATTTCACTCTGGCAATCACCTCCATTCACATACGCCTATTATGTACAACTTGAGCGTTTGGCAGCACTGGAGAAAACTTAGCACAGAATTTTAACATTGGCTTCCGTTTGATTTCGTTTTTTTTTGTTTTTAGTTTAGCTTTTGTTCTACCTAATAAATACAATTTGAAATTATAATTTTTTTTTTGAATATGGTCAACGTCTACATACATAAATTGCGGCAGCCATCAGATACCAAAAGTGGGCTACTGGGATCGGTTTCACATGGATGGACCTCGAAAGTTCCATGGAAAGAGGATCTTCGCATATAATCAAAACGTGTAACAGATTTCTTCAATAAGATGTGCTGCTTTGGTATTTCAAAACGCTAATTGGGTTTCTAAGTTCAGAAACCACCACTGCTACCTACTTGAACTTAGTACTTTGCAGCTAGGTAAAATGTTACTATAGCAAGCACACTGTTTCCTCATCTTAATACTCACAAGGGGTTATGGTAGTCTCTTGGTCATGAAACGATCAATGAAATTAATCACATCGACGTAAGACATGTTCCCAGTATTCTGTGTGTCCAAACCATCCAATCAGACAATATCGACTCGAATCACTACCATTTTGTAGCCAAAGTAAGAGTGCGGATATTCCACGCTCCACAACAGAGAAGAATTACTGTGATATCTTCTCAATCGTCAAAAAGCTTCAATCGCAAGTGACCTTCTGAAACTTTACCGATCGCGTATCCTGAAATCATCGGCATCAAGTGGCGAAGACCAGTACAAACGCTGCCAACATGTCATCAGAGACGCCGCAACTAATGGGCTGCATTTCTCCCGACCCTTGAGCGACCGAAGATAGTGAGAGATTATATTCCAGGTACTCGTATAATGTACGGAAGATTTACCAAAAGCCAAAAACAGCGCGTCTAGCCAACAAGACCTGTATAGAAACATGTGGAGAAAAGAACTTTGTAGTAGAGTCACAGTGGGTGCTAAGAATATGGAAAACCTTTTTTTTTCAGACTGTACAACGTGACGAATACCAAGATACTGCTGTCTGGCAGATTGAACCATTCAACATAGACGATTATGGCCAAAAAGAAGTGAGGATAGCAATATCTAAAATTAAATCCAACAAAGCTATGGCGTATCAGACGACCTGTTGAAAGCAGCTGGTACTTGGTACTCGTTTCAAAGATCTGGCCAGAATACAATATGACTGAAGTCCCGTTTGTGTTGACCTAGTCATCAGTCGCTTAAAATGGCTAAGGTATGTAAAGCAAACGGACACCAATCCTCTGGCCCGCAGAGTGTTGAAATCTAATCTGGATAAACAACAACCAGACTATCTCGCCTTAGGTGGCGCTCATAAGTAGAAGGAGATCTTGGAGTGCGCAACTGGAGGCAGTTAGCTAAGGACCGCGCTAATTGGAGAGGCTTGGTGGTTGAGGCCCACGTTCACCCCGAACTGTCTTGTGCAACCTAATTAAGTAAGTTTGAACATCATCTGAACATGGACGAAGGCCATTGAAAATGCACCACAATTCTATAGCTTTTTTAACGTTTTGATGTTGTATCAGCCGTGTGAGCACTAGCCTCGAAGTTGTCATCTGTTTTGTAACAAGTAAGCCGGGAGAGGTAATCTTACAAAGAAGTAAACCTCCATGTCGAACAAGAATTGCTTTAAACGTAAAAAAAGAGAACGCGAAAGAAGTTTATGGTTTGTTTTTGGAGAGTTTTAAAAAAGTGTAAAAAAGACAAATTTGAACAAATTAAATATAGAAGACCTTAAAGTCGTGTTGGATTGTACCATCAATAAAGAAGATGTGTTTTTCTGCAGGAGTCCGATGAAGCGAAAAATATTTTGTTGTCAGTTCTTTGTAATAAGGAAAAGAGAAACTGCGTGAGGGATTTTATGGAAGTAAAAACTCGATCATATTCCGAAGAAGAAACTGGTGATTTCGAGTCATCGGAACTGTATCAACATCTAAACGCAGATCAAAGGTGTAGTGCTAGCAAATATATCGCAGTTCTTTTTGTTTTCCTAGACACGATCCGGCCTATCGGTTCAATCTTTCGCTTTCCACAGTTTAGATAAAACTATGATGTTCATAAGCAGCCTAAGCCCAAATATTATAAGGTGGCCAAATGAAGAGTAAAAGCAAAAAAATAACAGCTTTTTCAAATATACACATGGATTTTCTAACGAAATCGGTAAGATATACATATATATATATAAACATATGTATATATGTACATATTTGCCAATTAATGCGGCCTTAATTACTTTTCTAAAACTAGGCTGCGACGATGGGACACCTCATGCACGTAAAGATGACTGTTTGCAACGAAAAAATATAATTCATCATATTTGTTGGCTTTCCTGTGTCTTCGCATGATAGCTGTGTGTTCTAGAACTCTTCAACATGAGATAAACTAAATACCGCTTGTGGAGGTACTACTTTTTTTGGGTTCTTGATATGCAATCATTCTAATATGCGACGTATTACTGCTTCCAGATTATTACATATCTATTATGCGTGTCGCTGTACGAATAATCCAGTGACTTCGTGTGGAGATACAGCCTAGGCCAAATGTATTAGGCACCCCCTTCTTTTTTTCTTTGCTGCCAAATCCTTTCTCGCAATAGCGGGTTTATGGATTTTTTCCGGTGTAGGATCAGTGTGCAATCATTGCTCGAAATTGACAGACGCGTGACTAATTTGCTTTCTTTTGTTCATAGTAGTGAAATATGTTTTATATATTTTTCTTTTGAAATACCAAAAAGAAGTGAACTTGGTCTGGCAGAACGTGTTAAAATACAGCTTTTATTTGAAGAAGGCAAAATTAAATTCAATTTGGGGAGATGTTGGGGAGACCAACATGAAAAATGTCAAATTCAAACAAGAAAATGCACCCTGCCACTAATCAGCCCTAACTGTGACCTGACTTGAGAATATAATATAGACCTGCTTGCCTGCGCAGTCCCCGGATCTCAACCCTATAGAACATCTATGGAGTAATCTAAAGCGTAGAATCCAGGAGCACTCGATTACATCAAAAGAACCACTTAAAAATGTGTTACCGCAAGAGTGGAGTGATATTTCCTCGAAAGATTGTTCCAATTTGCCCAAAAGAGTCGCTGCAGTCATAAAGGCCAACGGTGGCCCAACTAAATACTGATAATCTTTAATAAAACTACTTATTTTTCACATCTACTTCTTTTATCGATGTTTTGAAGATTTCAAGAATTTTAAAGGGTGCCTAATACATTTGGCCAAGGCTGTAATGCACATTTGATGAGCGCAAAAAGAATTTTAATCTGAAATTGAGCTCCTCTCGTGTGGCCATAGAGCACTCTTTCGGTTTGGTATCCTGAAGCAACGATTCCGTCAATTGTATTATTGAATAGAATATGTTACTTCGTGAGAGCTTGTTACCCATAACCCCACTACTTCTGCTATTTACATAAAAAAAAGGCCTTGCCGGAAGGTTAAGGAAATACTGCTTTTAGAAACAATACTTACAATGTATTTTTGCATTATTTGCTTAGCTTTTCGATAGATGTTTTAAGCAATTCATTTCGCTCCCTGTCAATAACCTGAATATTATCAAGGAGCTTCAAAATGTTGTATTGTAACTATTCTTTCTTCTTTTCTATCTCATAAACTTTTTTTTAGAATTCGGCCTTGTGCAGACTAAATTTATTTTTTGTTCAAGGCGGGGCAATAGGAGTCTTGAAATTTTGTAAGAAATGTAAAAATTAACAAAGAGCAAATCATGCCCGCATAAGAAGTCTACAGAAAGTTTCCATGTTGAAAATTCTTTTTAAAAATGATATTGTAACATAAAAGTTATGTAGGACCCTGTAAGAATATTTTCATTGAATGTGGCAGTTTTCCATTATTCACAGTTTCTAATAAATACATGTTAGTAGGCAATCATTTGTAAATCAAAATTTCATTAGCACTAATTATATTTTAAGTTACAATTGTTGTTGTTGCAGTTTAGGAACAGTTTGCAAATCTAGAAATCATTGATGTACTCGGTTGATACGATTATGGCACATACATAAAGGCTGTCCCATAATTCACGCAAAATTTGAATTTTGCGCCACAGTGATGTCAACGAAAAAAAAGATAACAATGTGACAGCTGACATTTCGGGGTTAATAACAATGGAGCGCTATACGAAAGAACAACGCGTTTTCATTGTTGAGCAATATTTTAAAAATAATGAAGGTTTGTCAGCTACAGTCCGCAATTTTCGTACAAAATATGGCCGTCATAGTGATTTAAACCATCAACTGTGAAGAGAATAATTGAAAAATTCAGGAAGACTTGATCAATTAGTGATCTTAAACACTCTAAGTGTCCTGTCACAAGTCGTTCAACAGAAAACATCAAAGCAGTTCGCGAGAGTATTGCTGACAGTCCAGGAACATCAATTCGGCATCGTAGTCAAGAATTGGGCATTTCGAGAAGCTCTCTACAGCGAATTCTCACGAAAGACTTGAAACTTCATGCTTACAAAGATCAATTGACTCAAGAACTGAAGACTACTGACCATGCAGCGCGAAGAAAGTTCGTTGAATAGATTTTGCAACAACAACAAGTGGATGCTGATTTTTCGAACAAAATCATCTTCGGTGATGAAGCTCATTTGGCCATCCAGATCTTGCGATTTAACGCCATTGGACTTATTTCTTTGGGGTTTTTTGAAGTCAAAGGTCTATGCAAACAAGCCCACGACCACCAACGCCTTGCAAGTGGAAATTGGGAGGTGTATTAATGAAATTCAGCCACATTTATGCGAAACGGTCATAGAGAATTTCAATAAAAGAGTACGTACTTGCCAGCAAAGCCGTGGCGGCCATTTATCCAATGTACATAACCCCAATCTGTATACTTTATGAATCAATAAAAAAATTTAAGCTTTCTAGATAAAAATCTGTATTTTCGATCAAAATTACATTTTGCGTGAATTATGGGACACTCTTTATGTATGTATATATGTGTATTTTTTTCAACCGTATGAAACGTATGAAACTACTAAGAACACTACGGTTAAAACGGATCGTATGATACATTATCCCAAGTTTTTTTTAACCAACCCCCATAAAGGATGTGGCGTTACTGTCTTTCATGACCTCATTCATGTCAACTTGTGCAAAACTGCGCCGATTTGAATAATTTTCTCAGCAGAGTATTTCTCTAAAATAGGTCAAAAACAAATTGATAACAGGGTTAAAAGAACTATAAGTTGCGCAATTAATCGAATTCAATTATTCTTCTTCTGTAATTTAGGCTCTGGAATTTTGTTAAAGTGTGTTCTTCTTACGTTTAATTTTGCAGATGATCAGTACCAACAACCTCACAAATTCAAAGTATCTGGCGGTTTTCAGCAAAATTAAATTTGAAGTTTCTACCACAAATTTTTGCAATGCGTCGGAAATCACACAAACTTTACGATGAGGCTGAAATTTAAGAGAGGACTGCAATTTCAATTCAATTCAAATACATTTATTCCAGTAAATTAATTCACATTAACAATATACAACTTTGACTTAGTAGCTAATATTTAACAATAAAGACTATTTAAGATATTAATACAATATATAAGTGGGCTCCGTGGCTCAAGTGGTTAGTGCGTTGGATCGCTGAGCTTCTAACCCTTTCAGTGAGTTTATTACATATGTGGGACATCATTAAGTGGCGGCTTTTAAAGCAAAAAATGTTTTCTTTTTTGCTTCATTCACTTTGAAGATTCAAAAATCAGCTTATGAAATAACGAACCAACCACTTTCGAGTGCCATTTGAGACTTTGAGTAAATGTCACATCGAAATTGGTCGATGCACTTCGCATATTTTTTTCTAGTTTGTTAGTGAACTGCGTTTTGTAAAATTTTTGGATCTGTGTTCGCTGAAAGAATTCTTAAGTGATTTCAAGTAAACATTTCTGTGAAAAGCCTTTTAGAGTGGTCTGGTAAGTAAGACTATAAGAAAACGATGGCTCGGATATGGGACATATGTACATAACTTTACAAAGTCAAAAATCAATGTACATATGTATTCGTGCCAAATATGAGCCATAGCATCATAATATTATATTAATTTTCGTTCCTATGCACGTTTTCTTCGGTTGTTTAGATGAACATATAATGGAAATAAATAATCCCTTGTGATGCTTTGTCCCATATATGGGACACCTCATATCTCCCAAATTAAACCTCGTATGTACTTGTTATCTACAGATTTGAACTCAGTAGACCTGATGTTGATCACCAAATAATTTATTCGTTCATTATAACAAAAGATCCACTAAGAGGGTTAAGTGTTCTTCATACTATAGTTACAGAAACAAGTGGCGGATGAATCGAGTTGGATAAACAAAAAAAATAAAATCATATACATATGTATGTATAAATATATAACATGAGTGTAGACAAAAAAAAATACAAGGTATTTAAATTGTCAATACGAAACATTCCCGATTGTTGAGGTTTTTGACTTCATTGAAATTAAAATTTAACAGCCATTTTTTAATTACTCTGTTGAATATAAAATAGTCTGGGTGCTACTGCCGTATATGTAGAAAAGAAAATATGTATGAGTTTTATGACGTGGAATAGTAGCCAGAAGTCTATCATTACTACAAAGTTCATAGGTAGTAAAGTTCTGATTGAGTAAATTACCACTTTGTTTTTATTATTAAATCACATCTAGTAATTTACATTTCATTATTTTTCTTGTTAAATTAGTAAAAATAAAGCCTGCAGCTAAATAATTTACAATTCGCGTTTATTGTATATAAAATATTGTTTGATTTAGATAACATTTATAGCATTAAGTCCATTGGAGTTGTCCTCTGTAGTCTTCTCGGCTGAGTGGGTGTATTTAACATTTGTTGGATTTCTTCTATTTTGGTGCTGAAAATGTTTCGTTGCAATTTCTACTGCCTCTTGTTGTACTGGTTTAAATTCAGGTCTTTGTGTATGTATACGTTTCGTAGGTATGTACCACGGCGCTTTTAGTATGCAACAAATTGCTTTGTTTTGGAATCTTTGTATAGGAACAATGTTACTTTTCTTTGTACAGTCCCATAGTTGAATGCGGTACGTTCAGATTGGTTTGAAAACTTGTTGGTGTAGCAGAAGTTTGTTGTGAACTGATAACTCTGACCTTTTCCCAATTAACCAATACATTTTCCTAAATTTTAGGTTCAAATCATCTCTTTTTTTTCTTTATGTGTTCTTTCCATTTTAGTTTTGCATCTAGAGTCCATACCAATGTACTTAGCGGTGTTAGCATATTGAACTTATTTGAGTTAATGAATATTGGATTAACATCTATTCCTAAATCTGTGAAGTTTATGTTACTCGATTTAGATTCATTGAGTTTGATCCTCAATTTTTTTGACCACTCGACTATTTGATTTGTAGCTTCTTGGAGTTTTTCAGATGCCTCAATGGGGCTTCTACCTATCGATAGGATTGCCGTATCATCTGCAAATTAGCTATACTTGTTCCAGGAGGCGTTGGAAGATCGCTCGTATACAGCAAGTATAATATCGGGCCCAAGATACTTCCTTGGGGAACCCCTGGTTTAATTTTTCGTAATTGGGAATATTCATTATCATATTTTATACGAAATTGTCTCTCAGATAAATATGACTTTAGTAGAATTGTGTAGGTAAGAGTCTTATTAATTTACTTAAAAGCCCCTGGTGCCACACCTTGACAAATGCCTGCGCAACATTCAGGAACATGACCGATTTTTTTCTGTTGCAGCTATCTATCGTATTTGTTATCCGATGTACTTGTTCGATAGTAGAGGAGCAAACCTGAATCCAAATTGATGTGGGGAATCAGATTTTTTGCATCTATGATAGGTTGGAGCCTTCATAACAAGATTTTTTCAAATATTTTTGAGATTGTAGGAAGTAGGGATATAGGTCGATATGATTTCCTATCATTTGGCGGTTTACCTGGCTTAAGAATCATGATGACTTCCGCTATCTTCCATTACCTAGGTACAAAATTCAACCGAAGAGCAGCATTTAGTATATGAAGCAGTTTTCTCACAGCACCCTAAGGCAATTGCTTCATTATTTGACCTGTAATTAAGTCTTAACTTGGTGCTTTCCTGCTTTTATGTTTTTTTCTAATAACTTCTTTGAGTTCCTTCGAGGTCATGGATTGTAGAACTACTAAATCGATTTTTTGAGCAATTTTTGGTTGCTTTCCATAAAGAATACTCAGTATCCTTATCTGGCCTTTAGGCAGGACCGGCCCCAGCCAAACTAGCGCCCTGTACAAGATTTACAGAAAGCGCCCCTTTTTCATATTTGCACACATGCATAATTCTTTTCCACATCACCCAGGACTTTCAATGCGTTTTTTAATTGTATTGTATCCACGCTAGGCCTAATCCTCAGTAACAAACAAATATGTATATTTACATATATGTAAATATATTATATATTTAACAAACAAATATGTATATTTTTATATATGTTTGTATGCGTTACATATTAAATGATTGTATTAAATGTATTTACATAAATAAAAAATAAATTACTTAAAAACAAATGAAATGAAAACATATTTACAAAATAAATAAAATATAAAAGAATTCATTTAAGGAAAAATTAACTAAATTTTCCGCGGGCGCCGTGGCTCAAGTGGTTAGTACGTTGAATCGCTGAGGTTCGATGTTCGAATCCCAGAAACACCTAAAAGTTTTTTCACGGTCTCAGCTCTCGCGAATGTCTGACAAACGTCCGAGAGTAATAACTGTCAAGAAAAAGCTTCTCAATTTGCCTTTCGGATATGGCTCTAAACTGTAGGTCCCTTCAATTTGTGTGAAAAATATAACACGCACAACACGAATGGTTGCGAGAAGCTAGGTCCTGGACCACATAGGTCTGTTGCGCCAAGTATTTGTATTTCTTTTTGTAGTTAATTTTTTTAAAGAAAAAAAAAAGTAAAACCATAAACTAAAACGCAGCGAAGAAATGTGCAGAGGGGAAACGTTTAAATTTGGAAACTTATTTTTCTGGCCTTAGCTTTGGCAATGAGATCATCATAGTCTAAAGATTTTAATAATTCCTTTTCTATAGACATTATAGATAAGCCTACCAATCTCTCTTGAGTCATAGTTGTACTGAGATAATTTTTAATAATTTTAAGTTTAGAAAAACTACGTTCTCCTTTTGAAGAACTTGAAGAGCAATAACTAAATTAGGAGAAAGATCTTCAAGGCTTGAACTGAATATAAAATTTAACACATCTAAACACGAGCATTGTGGTGTAACAAGCGGTAAAATGACTGTTAACTCTTGATACAATTCTGCTCCATCTAAATCATTAAAACTACCAAATAAATAGTAAGTAAATTTTTAATTTTCAAACATTCGCTTATGTTACTTAAAAATGAAAAATTTATACTATATGTGTCAAGCTGCTCAAACCTTTCTGTAATTGATTGAATCACTTGATCAAGTATTTTGAAATAAAAATCTACTTTAAATCTTTGTTTCGGGTCTAATATAGTTTCGGGACATTCATCAGCATAATGTCTTTTTCTCCGTCGAGATCGTAATGATGAAGCTTCAGGAAACATATTTGGTATTTCAAGGGAACTAGCAATACGCTCAGTTAACTGAACATAATCATTAAATTTTTCATCGGAACGAATTGCAATAAAACTATTTTTCGTATTTTCTAAGACTTTTATGCCTGTTGACAGATTAGCGGATGGACTTTGCAAATATTTACTAGTTCTATTTATGTTTTCTAAAATATCAAACCAAATGAGCAGGCAACAAATAAATGTAAAATCAGAAATTTTATTTCCTAACGATTCTGCAATGTTTTTCGCCTCCGGATTTCCTATTTCAGATATTTCTATAAGGGCTTCATATATGTCCTCTAGATTTGTTTTTAAAGGCTTTAATGCATCTAATCTGCACTCACATCTTGTTTCAGAAAGGGGTTTCAAAGTAAGATTTGGCACTTTTTTTTTTTTATAAATATCCCACCGTGTTGTGGAACTTGAAAAAAAGTTATACAAACACTGAATTGTGTCAAAAAACTTAACAGCATATAATGAGCACCGAGCAGCATCGTTAACTACTAAATTTAAAGAATGCGAACATGGAACAAAATATGTTCTTGGTTCCAGGGTTCGAATTCGATTCTGTACACCCGCTTCTTTTCCTTTCATATTGGAACCATTATCGTAACTTTGGCCTCGACAATTAATTATTAAAATTCCATGTAAAAAAATGAACTTGCATAGGTCTAGTGGAATTTTTTATTTTGCGATATTTTGAGTTAGATTCTCCTTGAAGTTGCAACATTGCAAGTGATGTGAGTTAATGTGCAAGAAATAATTCAGCACAGGTGTGATGGATGTTGTTATTTTGGGCTTATTTAAACAAGGTTTTTGTTTAAAATGCAAGTATTTTTTCGCGCTAGATAAAATTAATTTTTCTTACTCCAAGCAATGCGCCTCCAGAACTTGGCGCCCTGGAGGCATTAATGATGGAGCTCTATATACATATGCTAGAAATCAATATTAATGCCATGAAAGGATCTTTTGAACTAAAGAAGTTGTTTTTTCTTTTAAATGTAAAGTTCTATTCGACTTAAAAGGACTCTCTTTGTATAGATTTTTTTTTTCTAAAAATAATGATTTTGTTTTTGGACGCTATTTTTGAAATCGAAAGTCACGCCTACTGTCATAATCAAATAAATAAGTAACAAATATAGAATTTCAATCAAGTATTAAACATCACTATACACTGCATCAAAAAATTGCACATACAGTAGTAAAATTTTGAAATAATCTTAACATATTTGTGATTTGTAGGAAATCGGTTATATTTGTATGCTATTTTTCTATTGATTATGACTAATACTAACATAAATAAGAGTTGTTCATCAGAAATTTACCATTTTTATACAAAACATTACATATTTCTAGCTAATAAAACGAAAACAAAAATCAAAAAAATGTACATACATCAAAAAATTGCACATACACCTATGGCAACACTAGTAATCGCTTACTAACGGTACTTCTTTTGCGACGCATTGACATAATCTGATCTTCACTGTTAGTACTGAAGTTTGTTGTAGTCAGTCGATGTGTTTTTATTTTCGTGGTTACAAAGTTTGTGTCGAAATGGCTTCATCGCACTTGAAAGTCCCAGTTGATATAAAAAAATTAATTGTAAAGCTCAAGGAAAAAGGTAAAAGCTATTCAGATATATCAAAGATTGTTGGTAGAACCCGTCCGACAGTGCAAAGTGTTGTAAAAAACTTCCAGAAAAATAACAGCTTTAATATTGCTCCAGGAAGAGGACGTAAGAAGGCTTTGTGTGAACACTCGGAGAGAAGAATTGAACGAATTATAAAGAAAGACCCAAAAATTAGTGCACCCAAAATTGCTGCAGATCTCAGTGAGAATGATGGACTAACAGTAAACCCTCAGACGATACGCAATTTTCTTCACAGCAAAGGATATAAAGGTCGAGTACCAAGGAAGAAACCGTATATTTCTAAAAAAAACATAGCGCGACGTTTGTTGTATGCAAATGAATATGTGAAAAAGTCTGATGAATTTTGGAAGAACGTTGTTTTCATCGACGAATCAAAATACAATGTATTTGGATCTGATGGTCGACGGTTTGTGTGGCGTAAGGCTAATACAGCTTTAGATATGAAAAATTTGAAACCGACGGTGAAGCATGGTAGCGGGAGTGTTATGGTCTGGGGGGCGATGGGAGCAAAAGGAGTGGGGAATTTGGTGTTTGTCGAAACCATAATGGATAAACACAAATATCTACAGATTCTTAAGGACAACTTAGTAGATAGTGCTACCAAAATTGGCTTACAGGAGGATTTTGCACTAGTCTAAGATAACGACCCAAAGCATTCCTCTATGCTAGTCAAGGAATGGTTGCTGTATCATGTTAAATCTGTACTGCCCCATCCACCACAATCCCCAGACCTTAATCCCATCGAACATCTTTGGGACATTGTGGAGAAAAAGCTTAGAGAACATCCCATAACTAGCAAAACTCACCTTAAGGCCCGTATTTTAGAAGAATGGAACAAAATTACACCGGAAGTAACCAGCAAACTAGTGCTTTCAATGAAAAATCGCTTACAAGATGTAATAAACGCAGACGGAGGTCACACGCGCTACTAGATAACGGATTAAGCCAACTTTACTGCAGTGTATTTGCATTTTTTTGCTGTATGTACAATTTGTTGAGATACTTTTTCACTTTTCTTATTTTTTTTAAAAAAAAACTAAACATAAGTCCTAACTTTTTCTTTGATATACATATGTATGCAAGTACTTATTCTTGTTATCAATTGTCAACAGACCAAGTTTTTCACTAAATCCTATTTTGAAATGAAATAAATGAAATTTCTTTAAATTTGAGACTGGTGTATGTGCAATTTTTTGATGCAGTGTAAATAATTTTCGAGAGCACCATACGTGAACATAATTTTTGCAACGTAGTAAGAAGAGTGGGGTTTTTTTCGTAGTTTAAAATTTAAGGTCCGAAGACTCATGATAGATAGATAAACTGACATGTCCTTAATTGAAATGCACTGGGAAGGCATGTGAGCAGTTTCTGGTTATTTCAAATTTATTTTCAAGCGACTTTAATATTTAATAGAATCCCATTCACAGATTACCAGTAATGGATAATTAAACGCCGTAATCATACTACAATACGAAGCAATAAAATAACATTTAGATGTATTTACACACCCATTAAGTTTACGGCGATTCTCTACGAAAGGAAGCTTCAGATGCGTGCTCCTATGCAACCCCTTTTATTTAACAAGGAAATTGCTTTGTTTCGTATTTGGTTTCCCTGACGATTCAACTGTTTTAGACTTTAGCATGCATCCAACCAAAGTATTTCCGGGAAAAGAGGAAAATAGCCTCTTGTATTATAACATTGTATGGAAGCCATAAATTATGTATTTGTTCTCTGAATAGAATGTGGGCAGAGGAGTCATTTTTACTATTCACATGAGCCCAGAAGAACTCAACCCTAGATGGTAGAGAAATTTTTACCCATTCTGAATGTAGCGTTCCGAACGCTGGAATTTCAAAAATTCTTTGGAAATGTTTATGGCTCACTTGAGAAAATTAAGACAAAATCTAAAAATAGTATTTATGTCATTCTAAAGAGTGAAACTCATTTGAAGGCATTTTATATCAATATTCCGAATTGAAAGCAATTTTGTGTACCATAATTTAGGGCATTGTTTTGAAAATATATGACATTAGGTTTTCAGCTATTTCTAAAATACAAACGTAGGTATGTACAGTACATATACATCTATTCTTATAGGAACT
The DNA here is from genome assembly GCA_946965025.1 of Blera fallax. Lineage (NCBI taxonomy): Eukaryota > Metazoa > Arthropoda > Insecta > Diptera > Syrphidae > Blera > Blera fallax. The sequence continues at coordinate 26,677,707 of OX337245.1, forward strand.
ACTGCTTTTGCAAATATGCATAGTACATATGTATATAAGTAGTAGAAGTAAAAAAAATAAAATGTGAGGCTTTTGCTTTAGCTTTCATATACGAAACGTAACAAAGTTGACCATAAATTAACGAAAGGCTTATCGTAGATATCGGAAGTTTTGACCTAGCCATACGATTAATACTTGTTGAAACAATGTACCTTTTCGCCGAAAAAAAGCACATTTAATCCTCTAATAGATAAGGCTGAATTGAGGAAGCTATTACATGAACTTCTTTAAATTTGAATCATAAAACATTTCGCGCTCAATCAATATTTACAACTTTTTTGGGAAAAATGTAAGTTGCATTCTGATGCGTTTGGCAGCAAAAATACATTCTCTGTAACAAGTCACTCGCACTGGTCATCGAGAATAGAGTATATAACAACAGATACCTAACTCCCTGGCGGTGTGAGCTTCAAACCGTGCCGAGGGATGGAAGACTGGGGGTTAAACCAGTCCAAACGAGCTCCTGTGGGCGCTCTGGCCGGGCTCACAGTGAGTTGTGCCTTATCTTAGCAGGCCGGTAAAGTAAGATGGACAGTTGTTCCGTGCTTACTCGTGGGAATCAAAATGAACGAAAACTTAAACAAACAAAAAAAAAAAAAGAATACAAAAAAATTTAATAAAATTTGGAAAGTACTCTCTGAACAGAAGGCAATGGAACTGGGAGTCTGACGTAGTGTCATCTCCACAGTCCTCTACCTCTGGGCTAGAAAAGGAATTGGAGGAAGTTTTATTGACTTAGCGACAGCGAGGATGCGGGCAAAACACTCACTGAAGCCAGCGCAGTGGGAAATGAGCAGGCTTGTACTCTCACTCCGGGAGTTAAGGGCATTAGTTGGCAGGCAGGCATTCCTATTATAATAGAGGAGGGCACAAGTGAGTTGGCTGGCACTCTCACAGTAATTAAAAGGAGTTGGCTATCACTCTCGCTAATAACGATAAGGGAAAAGTGTCGACTAAAGAGACTGGTAGCGTAGCTGGCAGGCACTCTGCTGCTCCTAGTCTCTTGGAGGTCGTGCGGACAGGTAGTAGGAAGAACGCACATCAACTGGATAAGATGCTGATGCGCAACGCTCGACGTAAGATCGAAAGTGCAAAGCGCAAGGTCGAAAAGTTCAGTGGGTATGACGTCGATTCCTTAAGTGCGTGGGATAGGACGCAGCTTGATCGGGCTAAGGCAGTCTTGGCCGATGAAGCTGTCAGGGCAGGAAGAGGCTGCACAAAAAGGCTTGGCAATCCCTAAGAATACACTTATTTGTCTATGGTAAATTTTTTATAAACCAACTTGCTTACTAGCGGGGCATAAAACACCCTGTAATTTTACATCCCAAAACCTTGTTAGAAGGATTTGAGAGTTCACTTATCAAGAGTGAGCACGCGGCCGCGATTTTTGTCAACGATGAGGACGCATTCGATAATGCTACATCATTTCGTCGTCATTCAAGTACATTTTTCCTATTTCACGCTTTCCATGCAAATCAGTTCCAAAATTCTTCATTTGTCAATGGTTACGCAAACTGCCATCTATATTCGAAAACCAAGATCATCATCAACCTTTTTTTGGATTTTTAATTTTGATTACTAACTTAAAATGCAAATATCAAATGGACTTGGGAGTATCAATCGAACGGCGACGATTTGTTATCACACTAAAAATACCCAAAATATTGACGTCGTCGATAAGAGCAATATTAATGAGAAGAACTGATCTTGGCCAGAGTATTTTTGCAGGAGTCGACAGGGTCGTTTGCTGGCGTCTTCAAGGATCAAATTTTTTTGAGTGAGCGTTGAGAAACTTACGAAATCTTTACAGTCATGTGCAAAGCGATTAAGAGCGGACCTATGTATACTTGTAACTTATGTTAAAAGATGTTAATCGCATGGAATTTTCAAATTTCAAACGATATCTTTAATAAATATAAATATACACATACACACTTTTCCCTCATTTGTTTATGATATCAAGTTCTTCAACAGTTCCTAGTGAAAGTACAATGAAAGGAAGTTATTCCCCAAACACAATAAAAGAGATCTCAATTTTGATTAAGATGTAAGAGCATAGATTCATACACGACAAACAAGAACAATGACATACCTATGAAAAACTTTACCCTAAACTTTGCCGTACAACAAAAGAAAGTCGTAACCCTCAGTGGCCATATAGCAACACGAAGTTGATGTCGTCCTCTGATTGTGTGAAATAAATACCATACAATCTACTTTTGGAATTCTTTTGACTTTGAACACTTTCAGTTACACGTTTTAAGTTCAAGACAAAAATATAATATGGTTGTGGTTTCAATAACATAAATTCATGTAAATTTTTGTAGCTACGCCATTTATGAGTGTGAAGAAAATTGTAGGTCCGTTCGCGTACTTTCTGCACTAAAATTCGTAGATTGTCAAATTTCAAAGAGTGGGGGTAAAATTCTCTCACAGAGTGGCAAAACTACGAAAAAGTAAACGAACGCGTTGAACAAGAAAAGTTACCCACTTTTTAAACGTCAAACGTCAAACATAAAAAAAGTGAACACGGAGAAGTTTGTTTGAGTTGCTTAAAAAAGAATTTTTAATAAAAAATAAATAAAAAATTAATAAATTAAATGAACAGGACTTTAAAATTATATTAGATAGTGGTTTTGATAAAGACGACGATATTTTAGATATTTTGCTCCAGGAACCCGATGAAGAAGAAGATATTCCGTTTTTAAGTATGTTGGAAAAAGAAAAGAGAAACTGCGTGAGGGATTTTATGGAAGCTGTAATGCCATCATACTCCGAAAAAGAGTTCAGGACACATTTCCGAGTGGCAAGGTCTCTTTATGAAAGCCTCACGGAAAAATTTGAAAATTCGGAGCTTTATCAACTTCTACGCGTTGATAAAAGGTGTAGTGCGAGCAAACATATCGCCGTTTTTTTGTGGTTTGCTGGACATGAAGCGTGTAGCTTCAGAGATCTGGCCGATCGGTTCGATCTTTCATTCTCCACTGTCTCACACATTATAGAGAGAGTTACAACCTTTATAAGCCGCTTAAGCCCAAGCATTATAAAGTGGCCAAATGAGGAGCAAAAGCAGAGGAGTAGTAGCTTTTTCCAAAATAAATCTGGATTTGCTAAGGCAATCGGTAAGATATACATGCATATTTTCTGCTTTCTGTTTCCTTAATTATCATTCTAAATCTAGGGTGCATCGATGGGACCCATATTGTAATTGATCCACCACAAGCGGCTAAAGATGATTACATAGACCGGAAAGGAAATGTGAGCGTTTGTCTGCAAGCTATTTGCAACGAAGAAAAGAAATTTATTGACGTGTTTATTGGATTTCCTGGGTCTTCGCATGATAGCTGGGTGTTCCAGAACTCTTCCATATGTGATAAACTGGATACCGCTTGTGGAGGTACTACTTATTTTCATTTCTTGATGTGCAATGATACTTATGTACATGCGACATATTATTTCTTTCAGATTACTATCTATTGGGCGATTCGGCGTATCGATGTACCAACCACCTATTGACGCCGTATAAAGATAATGGACATTTGACGAGTGCCCAGAAGAATTTCAATGTAAAATTGAGCTCCTCTCGTGTGGCCATAGAGCACTCCTTCGGTATCCTGAAGCAAAGATTCCGGCAACTATATTATTGCAAGCTAAGGGGTATGAGCAAAATCTGCCACTTCGCGAGAGCTTGTTGCGTGCTCCACAACATTGCGGATGAAAAGGACCTGGACTTCTCACTGGAAGATATTCCTGAAACTGGACCTGAATATTTGCAGTATGGGGATAGCATAAGGGCAAATTCAGTTCGAGATACAATATGCCAGGAGTTACAGCTATATCAAAGGCATTAAATTTATAAAAAAAAAAATAAAAATAAGTAAAACACTGCACTTAATATTAAAATGTTTGTTTTATTCGGATAGTTTGGCAACAATAATGGCCAGCATGTCATTGCGCTTCCTGTCAATTTCCTCCCTGTGGTCGAGGCGCTTTAAAATTTTGGCGCGATATGCTTCCTTGTTTGTCTCCATTAAGTCCATTTTTTTAAGCATCCGTTCCTGGACTGAATCAGAATTCTTCCTTCTTTTCAATGTAGGGCTATAGGAGTCTTCTGAAATTTTAGAGAAATTTAAAAATTATGCTATTAGCAAATTATGATCGTCATAAATTCCAAACCTGAAGTTGATGGTGTGTTCCCATCTGAGTTGCTCATCAGTTGCTGTCTTGATATGCCTTCAACCGACTCGCTATCCAAGACGAACTCCGGGTAGAGGCCTCTCTTTTCGCCCAGCACCTTATCCAATTCACTTTAGGAATAGAAAATGATAGATTATATATGTATTTTGTATATGTATTTTAAGCATTACCTTTCGTATGGGCAGGTTTTCCGATTTCTGCCGGTTTTGGAGTTGTGCAGCTTAGTCTCCTTGTACTTTCTTTCCAAGCTGCGGTATTTGCCTTGTACCTGAGCTACGGTAAAAGCATACCCCTCCTCAGCCAGCTTCGAATGAATCCGCTGCCACATTTTTGTTTTATTTTTCAATTCGAATGTTTTCCCGACCTTAGGGCCCATCTCTTCCATAAGAGAGAGCAACAATTTCGTTGGTGCCTCCAACCATACTTCTTTGCTCATTACAGCTTCTTCTTCTGGGATGTTGACGGTCCCAGGAACTTCCGAAACCAAAATATTCGGGATGAAATTTGGATCCTGGGACTCCATCACCTTCTGTGTAATTTCATTTCTGTAATTTTCATCTGAAAATTTTTTTTTTATTATTTTCTGGTATTCTATCTTTCCAATAATTACTTACCAGTTTGCAATCTTCTAAATGTATTGGGAGAACACTCCACCTTCACTTGACTTCCATCCATGTTAAAATTTATTTACTTTAATCTTACTTGCCGCTTTTTTTATTTATTTTAATCTTATTTGCCGCTTTTTTTTGCCGCTTTTTTTATTTATTTTAATCTTATTTGCCGCTTTTTTTATTTATTTTAATCTTATTTGCCGCTTTTTTTTGCCGCTTTTTTTATTTATTTTAATCTTATTTGCCGCTTTATTTTTGCCGATTTTTTTTATTTATTTTAATCTTATTTGCCGCTTTATTTTTGCCGATTTTTTAATTTAATTTTAATCTTATTTGCCGCTTTAAAACTACAAAAACCACCACCAAGAAAAAAACAAGTGCAGAGATTTCACGGATTTGTCAGTTTTGACAGATCTCACAAATCTACCCACAGAAATTTCTTGTGCTAAAATTCGCAGCATGGGGAAATTTTTTACTCTCTCGTGTGCACTCTCTTCTACGAAAAACTACGAAATTTTTGCGTACGCGAACAGGATTTCGTAGTTTTTCGTAAAATTTCGTAAAAATTCGTTGTTTTGGGAGGGTACGCGAACAGACCTTATTTAACTTAACCATTTTGCTAATAGCAGTCTCCCAATCATTAAGCAAGATCGTCTAAAGCCCGTATGATACTACATTTTTTTTCGCATTTTTAATGCTCTGAAAATGAAATTTGAGCAGTACGAAAAATTCACTACTGAAATTTCCATTAAGTGTGAGTGCGTACACACTAACCTAATAAATGTGAAAATGTCAAAAAAATGCATTAAAAATGTAACCCAAACTGTATTTTTCAGCCACTGGCAGCTTTTTTTTGACATTTCTGCATTAAATTTAGACATTGTGTTGCGAAATGGATCCAGATGTGCTTGTTTTGTGTACTGCAAATATAAATTTATTAAATATAGCAGCCGTTTTGGAATTAAATAAAGAAATACAAAAACCTAAAAAGAAATATTCGGCACGGTGGCTACTACGCCGGGAAGAAGAAGGTAAATATATGGAAATTTAAATAAAAAACAAACAGGCATTTAGATCAACAAATATTCTATGACATTGCAGGTTTTACGTAAGTAAAACCTACAGATTGGCGAAAGAAATCCACTGCGAAGACACTAAATTACTCAAGAACATTTTAAGAATGACGCCTGCCATTGTATATGAAACTAATAGTACTATCACTTGAGGAAAATGATGAAACCATATGCTGAAACAAATTTAACTGTTGACCAAAGACGATTTAATTATATGTATGTTGTCTAGAAATCGCCGCGTAGTAGAAAATGCTTTTGGGATATTGGCAAACAGGTTCCAAGTTCTATTTGCTCCTATTTATCGCGCTCCTAGAGAAGCGATTCAAGTTGTGTTAGCTTGTGTTTGCCTACATTACTTTTTAAGAACCGAGAATATAGAAAACAAAACTTGTTTCGATTCCACATGAAGATCTTGAGCAAGTAATAAATCAAAACTATATCAATATTGCACCTGAAAGGAGGCGAATCAGAAAAAGCGCAGAGAATATAAGAAAAACTTTGGAGAACTATTTTAAGTTTTAAATCCAGATATTAATTTTTTTGAAACATGAAGAAAATAAATAAATAGACACATGTACACAAGTAAAAGTTTATTGTTCACTTCGTTTTATTCTTTCACTTTGAAGATCCATAATTACAAAAAAAAAATTTTTCTTTGCAGTAATTTGCAGATCAGGTGGTAATTTATCTATTTCTGTTGAAATGTATATTCCAAAAGCGGAATTTTCAGTAGTCTTAGTCTGCAGTTCAGCTTTGCTTGTGATGGCTTCCGTTAACCCTTTTGATGCTTCAAGAAGAGTAGTTGCAATAGATTGGTTGGGCATATTCTTCAACTTGCGTGGCTTTTTCTTAACATGCTCTTGGACTGAATATTAACAGCGGAGGAATTGGAAAGTGTTTTAAAGGGAGAGGAAAGAGTAAAATTGGGGGATTGGGTCGAATCCGTATGATTTTCTGCTTGCAGCAATGAAATTTCGTTAGACGTATCAAGGGAAAATCGTTCATTTTGAAAGGAGTTTGGTGATATTGGAGTAGAAGTTAAAGAACGCCCTGCACTTTTTAAAAACTCTGTAATTGATGTCTGTTTTTTAGCTTGGGTGCTACATTCTGATACATCATTTTCTTCACTACACAAAACCTGCAAATATTAAAAGTAAGAAATAAAATAAGGTTGTTATGTATGTATAGTAAGTTACATTTAAACTTCTTTTGTTAAAATTATTAACGGAGGGAGTAGGATCTATCGCTGACAGAAAGTTTAGGCTTGACTTGAATTTCCAACTGCTTTGAATATGTTCTACTTCTTCCACACTGGCTCCACTTTTTTGTGCTTTGTAGACTTTTTGATTTTCTGCACTGAAGTAGGATTTTAAATTGTTCCACTTTTTGATTATTTCACTTAAAATAAGAAAGTTTTGAATACATTTGTAAACACTTATTATAAAAATATAAAATTTTACCATAGGTATGTGAAAGGTGCTACTGGATTGAACTTTTTATTCAATCCTTCTGTAGTTTGAAGCCAAAACTGTTGTTTTTTAATTTACTTTTATAAAATACATTTTTAACATTCCAAATGTACTCGGTTTTATGTACTTTGTCAATTAAATAAAACACAAATTTGTCTTCCCAATTAAATTTTGCCATTTTCGTTTCTGGTGTCTAGCTTTGTTTGAAAACCAAATACGACAGTTTATGATGGTTTGCACAAATAATTATTGCCCTTTTCTGGAAAGCTGACATCTACATGCGTTTTAATGTATAAAAAATGAAAATGTAGTGTCATACGGGCTTAAGCGGAGGGAGAGGAAACAATTAAAAATTTCTCATATTTATTACGTATTTGAAGGAAGGGGGTTATAGAGATTTTATATTTTTTTTGGTTCAAATAACAACATTTATTGCAACAATGTTTAACAAAGTAATATTTGTTTCTTGATACGCCTGAAGATCAGAGTGATTCTTGATCAGAAAACTATCGAATGTCAAAATTAAATGTTGGGATAGTATCGGAAAAAAAGTACTTACGATAAAGTGAAGTCTGCATACAAGCAAAAGCTCAGCTTTTCGGTAAAGTTTAGCATATAAGTGTGGGATAATTAACACAATAATATTATTTATTTTAATTTTAGAAAGAAATTCACATATTTATTTTAACTTTAGAAAAGAAATTCACATATTAATTTTACAAGAGAAATTCACATCGGTCTGCACGCTTCGGTTGTTCTCAATTGACTCCTTGTGTGTTTCATATGCAGGAGGGTCGCTACTGCGCAGAGTGAGAGAGAGAGAAACTAAGGGAAGGAGAGTACTTCGGTTGGGTTAATAATAATAAACACGCCCGGAGCGTGTTCGGGAATTGGATCCCACATTCGGCCATCCTGATGGGTCATCCGCCCCGGATGTACGTCTCCACGGCTTAATCCCGTCTGCAGCGGCTGTTGTAGCATTCGGACCTTCATGGTCGCCTACCTTTTCGACCTCGTAGCGGTCGTGCTTACACACCCTGGTCACCCTGTAGGGACCTAAAAATTTCGGCTTCAATTTAAGACCCGGACCGAATTGAGTTCTCCTCACGGCTATTAGCTCACCAAGCTTATACGTTTTGGGGACCTTCCTTTTCCGGTTGAAACTATCGACGTTTTCCTGCTGGATCTTCCGGATATTGTCCCTGGCTTCATCTCTGACCTCGTCGCGTTGGTCTTCTAATTCTTCGATCAGCTCTTGATGGAACATCTCTTGAATTTTCGGGGTCACGTTGGTCTTCATCTCTAATCCAGTCAATATCTTGAACGGGGAATGCTTCGTACTTCTAGGTGGAGTACTGTTGATGACTTGTTGAGCACGTCCTACGTGCTTATACCAGCTCTTCGGGTCTTCTAACGACATCTTCGTCAACAATGGTATCAGGAGTCGGTTAATCCTCTCGACCTGGCCGTTGCCCCTCGGCACGCCCGTAGTGATTAGCAGGTGAGTGATGTCTTCTTCCTTGCAATACCCTTCGAACGCATTGGACGTAAACGCAGTCCCTCTGTCCGAAATGATTCGCTTCGGGTTCCCAAACACCTCGGACTGTTTACTAAGACGATCTATAACCTCCGCGCTTGTCGTACTCTTGGTGGGATACAGCCAAACAAATTTGGAGAAAGCGTCTACCACAACGAGGATGTGGTTGTACTTCTTCTTGGTCTCTTCCATGGGTCCAAGATGGTCAATGTGATACGTCTGTAAGGGTCGGTCTTCCTTGTCTATTGGCGATAAGAATCCTTCTTGTCGTCCCGCTTTCTTTTCCGCCAGGATGCATTGAACACAACTTTGCACTACTTTCGTCGCCTTAGCCTTCAATCCCGGAATGAAGTAGGTTCGACTAACAAGCTCCTCCGTCTTCCTCGCCGAGAAGTGACCCTGTCGATGAGCAATTTCGATGATCTCTTCCTCTAGGGCAGTCGGTATGACGACCAACTCTTTAGTGGGATCTTTATGCAGTACTTCATTCTTCAAATAGTAGTCGTCATACGTCGTGTATTCGAGCACCTTACGAATAGCTCTAACACAAGGGTCCTGCATCTGTGCCTCTTTAATTTGATAACTTGAGGTATCCACGATCAACATGGCGATTCGGCTAAGAGCGTCTACATGTCGCATCTGCTTTCCTGATCGATGAACTATTTTGTAGTCGAAGTCGTTTAAATACATCGCCCATCGTGAAACTCGCAGCGGAACGTCTCGTTTGTTGATGGTCATGGCAAAAGCATTACAATCCGTCACAATGGTGATAGGCGTTCCTATCAGGTATATTCTCCACTTCTTCAGGGCTTGAATAATGGCGAGTACTTCCAACTCATAAGAATGATATCTCTCTTCCTGGGGTGTCGTTCTCCGGCTCATATACTGCACTGGGTGAAGCATCTGATCGTCATTATTCCTCTGAAGCAAAACGGCTCCATACCCGTACTTGCTGGCATCGGTATGAACCTCTGTTACCGCGTTTGGGTCGAACAGTTTAAGGACTGGCGCCTGTACAAGAGAGTTCTTCAGCAGTGCGAACGAAGTCTGTTGATCCACTTCCATCTTGAAAGCTACGTCCTTCCTCAAGAGATCACTTAGCGGCCTGGCAACCGCGGCGTAGTTCGGGATGAATTTCCGGAAGTAAGAAGTCAACCCCAGAAATCTTTGAAGAGATTTTCTGTCTGCAGGTATAGGGAACTCGCTAACAGCTCTTGTCTTCTCTATCGATGGCTTTATCCGTCCGTCCCCAATCACGTATCCAAGAAAATCTATTTTCTCCTTTAAAAATTGGCATTTGGCCCATTTGAACTTGAGACCGTGCTCACTAGCAACATCAAGTACCATCTTAAGTCGTCGAACGGCCTCCTCATAACAGTCGGCAAGAATAACTACATCGTCCATATACATTACCATAATTCCATTGTTTACTAGCTCTCTAAATACAAAGTTGATAAATCGCGTAAACACAGCAGGCGAATTGCAAATACCAAATGGAACTTTGAGGAATTCATATTGGCCGCTATGGATTATAAAGGATGTATACTTCCTAGATTCGGGTTCCATCGCCACATGGAAAAATCCATTCACGAGGTCTAAAGTAGTAAATAATCTTGAGGACTGTAGGCGATCAACAACGTCTTCAATAAGAGGCATCGGGAAATGATCTTTAATAATCTTCGCGTTTATTCGGCGGTAGTCGCAGCATAATCTTTTGGTACCATCCTTCTTTGAAACCAGAACTACGGGCGAAGCGAATTCTGATTGACTCGGTTGCACAATCCCGTCCTTAAGCCATGTTGCGACTTGCTTCTCAACTTCCTCCTTATCTTTCGGTGACATGCGTCTTGGGTGCTCATACAATGGCTTCTCGTCTTTCAGTATCAACTTCATCTTAACCGGCGTCTCCACGTTAGCTCGCGGTATATACGCAGTGATGAATTGTTCGACATCCCTTCTAACTCCTTCCGGCAGATGAGACAGGTCAACGTCAGCAGTCAAATTAATGTTCGCGCTGCCAATGTTGCACAATAACTCGCCAAATACCTTCCTTAGCTCACACACCTCGTCCTTCGGTGTATTCTTCTCTCCCATGTGATCGTCTTCATCTTCAACGTCATCAGCATCATCTTCAACGTCATCAGCATCATCTTCAACGTCATCAGCATCATCTTCAACGTCATCAGCATCATCTTCAACGTGATCAGCATCATCTTCAACGTCATCAGCATCATCTTCATTCTCTCCATTGCCTACGTCTTCATCGGTTGGCCGGCCTCTGACCTTTGTCTCACGATCCTCTTTAGTGAGAGAGTCGTTTGACGTAGTTGCCTTTCTAGACTTGCCTTCGTTTCGCCGTTCCTCGGAGTCACATGTCTCGCGCTCAGCTATCTCCTTTTCAGCCAATCGTCGCCGGAACCGAACCTCACCTGATGTAATGACCACTACCGCTTCCTTCATTAAGTCATTTCCCAGAACCACCAGAAAATTGGAATCCTTTTCACCTACGACATGCAGCCGAACTTGGAAATAACTGTTGTCGACCAAAATCTCAGCTTTGATCAGGCCTTGGGTGACGACTTGATGATTGCCTAACCCCGATAACACTATTGGTGGTGGTTGAATGTCATACCTACTCAATTGCAACAAGAAGTCTTGCCTGACTATACAAACATCACACCCGGTGTCGATCAGAGCCGTGGTCTCAACACCGTCAACACGTATCGTCTTGAGTAGATGCATCGTTTTTACACCAAACTTTGCATTAACAACCCTCTCATCTTTTTTCTCTTGAGTACCTAGTCCGCATTCGAAAGATCGGTGACCTAATCCTTGGCATTTGAAACATCTGAATCCTTTTGGGCAAACCTTTGCTATATGAGAAACATCGCCGCATTTATAACAGCAGCGCTCGTCCTTCCTCCTATCGCTGGATGTGGATGGTATCGCTGCGCGAGAGTGCATATTGGTGCTGGTCGACTGGTTCCTAACCTTTTCGTAGATCTTGATTTTGCTCTTGAGTTCCTCGATAGTACGAGCCCCGTACAGAATGAGTTTGTTGACTTTGTCATCCCGTACACCTTCCACAAAATAATCTATCACGGACTCCTCATCGACCGCTATTGGCTTTGCTATTTCGACTAAACGATACAAAAATTCCCTCAAGGTTTCGCTCGATTGCTTTCGTGCGTTTCGCAGTTGTCGATGAATTTCAGCTGAGCTCAAGGACGCTTTAAACTCGGTTAATAATGCCGCTTTCAATGAACGCCAATCTCTGATACTCCTATCGCCCTGGACAAACATTCTCGCCGCCCCCACCATCAAACGCCTACCGTAAATATATTGCTGCAATGAATTCCACCCCACCAACGAACTCACATCTTCGAATTCTTGAACCCAGCGGACAATGTTTTGGCGACTTTCGCCGCTAAATGTTTGCAAACTCTCCTCTACGTCTTTGAAAGAGAATACCGCTGGTGCACTCGGTGCCGACTCTCTGGTTCCGCTATTGTCAACCGTTGGATTGTCGACCGACTCACTCTTCTCTCCAGCATTAGTGTGTTGGGAGTCGTTGTAGGCCGAAAGCCGTCTTTGCAATTTCTTTTTGTCACCCGAAGTCGAAAGCCCTAACTCTCTCAATCTCCCCCTCAACTCATCCCTACCCATATACGCAACGTCTCCCTCCATGACTTCACACAAAAGCAAAAATACCAAATGCAAAATCTAAATACTTACGTGCAGACCAATGCTCACAAAACAATTTCTTTTCTTCAGCTGCTGTGGTTATCGTCGTCGTCTTCTTCTTCCGTCTTCTCTCCGATATTCTTTCGTCTCTCCGATATTCTTTCGTCTCTCCGATATTCTTTCGTCTCCACCGGTGTATGCGTAGTTGCAGTAATTTTCCTTCGTCTCGTCACTGCTATTCAGTCGTTGTTGTTTTTTTTTCTTTGCTGTGCGGCCGGTACCGTTTTTCTTCGTCGTATCGAAATTGGTGGTAGATTTAATGATCTATTCGTCGTATCGAACTGTTGGTGGTAGATTTAATGATCTATCCCGGTTGAGCCCCCCAATTATTGTGGGATAATTAACACAATAATATTATTTATTTTAATTTTAGAAAGAAATTCACATATTTATTTTAACTTTAGAAAAGAAATTCACATATTAATTTTACAAGAGAAATTCACATCGGTCTGCACGCTTCGGTTGTTCTCAATTGACTCCTTGTGTGTTTCATATGCAGGAGGGTCGCTACTGCGCAGAGTGAGAGAGAGAGAAACTAAGGGAAGGAGAGTACTTCGGTTGGGTTAATAATAATAAACACGCCCGGAGCGTGTTCGGGAATTGGATCCCACATAAGTATACGACTGTATTTCAGATGTTATAAAATTCTTCTATTGTTTCGATTTTTTGCAGAAAGTATCAACAAGGGCCGGCTTTAAATGTCAATCCCTTTTATTATAAGATTGGCAAGTCTAAAAATTTCATACATCACATCTTCCAATAGCTATTGTGATTAAAAAATATGGAATGGTACAGGAAGCAACAACGCAATATCAAAACTAGCCAAAGCTGCTCAAGTGTAACTCCGTTCTTTCCGTTAGAAAGAAGATAACTGCAATTTATATTTATTTTTCCGTACGAAAAGCTGAATGCGCTCATTTATATACGTATAAATATATACACATATGTACATATTATGTAATATAATCTGTTCTTTCTTTATCTCGTGTTCTCAGAAAATTCCTTCACTTGGTTCTGTCTTCCGTGGGCGGCGTGGCTGAGTGATTAATGCCCTGGATTACTGAGCCAACCTTCCATTTTTTGTGAAAAAGTATAACATGCACGACGAAAATGTTCGCGAGGGCCACATGCATTGTGTTGCGCCAAGTATTTTGATGGGGCTGTTCATGTGGTCTTAGGTCTTTTTACCTTATGCTTATGCTTCCCAAATTTAGGTCTTTTTACCTTATACTTATGCTTCCCAAATTTTCTTCACTCGCAAACTCTCTCCCATACGCACTTAATGACCAAACCGTCTGAGTTCCTTATGCATGACAATTATTTTAACCAATTTCATTTGCAGTTGCTTTGTAATGCATATTTGTCCATTCTCCTGACTCCTAGAACTAAAGAAAAAAATACAAATTCTTGGCGCAACGGAACGTATGTGGTCCAGGGCCTAGCTTCTCGCGACCATTCGTGTTGTGCGTGTTATATTTTTCACACAAATGGAAGGGACCTACAGTTTAGAGCCATATCCGAAAGGCAAATTGAGAAGCTTTCTCTTGACAATTATTACTCTCGGACGTTTGTCAGACATTCGAGAGAGGTGGGACCGTGAAAAACTTTTTGGTGTTCTCTGGGATTCGAACCTCGAACCTCAAGCTCAGCGATCCAACGCACTAACCACTTGAGCCACGGCGCCCACTCCTAGAACTATTCTGAGAAAATTCGTCTTCACAGATAGTACTTGTTTTCTGTGCAGCTATTCTGGTAAATATGTAGCGTCACCAGATGTTTCAAACTGGCTTATCGGGTTATAAAAATCTCCTGCAGAAGAATATAAGTGCATCTTAGATTTCTGTGAAAAGATCGAGACACTCGGTGAAACTGGAAGGCTGGTTTAAGTTCTTAGAAAGGGCAAACCACTAGAATCACTTAAAAAATCAGACGTATCTATACTGAGACGAGGGCAAACACTGAAAACTGAAATTCTGCTTGAAACTCATTTTTTTGGTAATAAGATAACGATTGGATCACAGTTTGGCCCGATTACACAAGTTGAACTTGATTAAAATTGTTAAACCCGGCGTAGCTGGTATACCGCATAAGCCGTGTTAACAGACGAGGCTATCAGATATGCTGTAGTATCCTCTGATAGCTTTAAATCGTCTTGTACCGATGGAGTGTATCCAGCCTTGCTGTAACGGGCTATAAACCAATTGCTACCAACTCTGAAGAGAACCTTCACTGCTTGTCTGGCACTGGCATACATATATTCTGATGCCTTGACGGACAGTTTGAGTGGCTTTCATACCAAAAATACTAATTGGGAGAGATGACTACTCCCTCGCCAAGAGTTTCAGACCTATAAGTCTGTCCTCCTTCTTGCTGAAAATCTTGGAGAGACTACTAGTCGAGATTTGCATGCACAGGTTTGCACAGGTTTGGGTAGATGAGACTTTGACTTTGTAGAGGCGGATTGTGGCCAAATGCAGTTTTTACATCAAACTGCATTTCCGAATCCAAATGAAATTCCCGATCGGACTGTATGTTTGCCCATAATGTATTCCATATTCCTGCATGTAACCTTATACAACCAGTTTCTCTAATACTTTTGTTTTCTATTGTTTATATCATTAGCTTTGTACACCCATTTGCAACCTTATGGTTCTTTTTGCATAAACAATTGCATGTTTTACTACAAAATTCCAATCCTCGGTGAAGCCTCCTTACCCTTGCATAGTCGATACTTCAGTAAAATAGAAAAATTCAGCATCTGACTGGTACACCTCGTCTCTCCTTGATTAACATCGTCCTGCACTTGTTCTTCTTATCATCAGTCACAATTTCTATTGAAGAGTCATCATTTTTACTTACAAAAAAAAAATAGTTGTGTTGAAAGGTTCCTACTGTTCGACAGCCTTTTTGTTGACCCTGTTACTCCATTTCTCTAATTGTGACGCATCTGTCGATCTTCACTTTTCGTTTTGCTGGTACCCACATGTGATAGCCAATTAATCTGTCATAGCACCCCATGAATAATTCTTTCTCCGCTTTTCTGTCCCATTTTCTGCGTTTCTCCTTGGAGACATATATACATAAACGCCTATATACCAAATGTTTTAAGGTCCCCGTTTTTAACCTTACCTCCACACCTACCATGAGATTAGAAATATACATATACACCCGTGTTTACGGCGAAAAATTCCTAGCCCAAATCCTTCGATTTGGTGTTACCATTTTGCCCAAGGGTGTATTTACTGGTTTCATGACAAATAGAGCGTTCCCTGATGGGCGATTTAACAAATTCGTTGACAAATTCCAACCCAATGTTAGTGCAAAGTGTTTTCACTGTGTGATGACTTTCACAAATAGAGAAATCTGGGAAAATGGACAGCAGATTCTGACTTTTTCTTAAAAAACTGAATTTTGGAAAAAAGATGAAAAGATCTTCTTCTTCATCGTCTTGCTTGGGTTTTGTGCAAAAATCGTTAGACTCTACTTTCCATTTGTGAAACATGACTACAATGGGTCAGTGTCCTGTAATTACTCCAGTTAATATCATCGATCCAATGCCAAAAGTTCTATATTTTCGATTTGTTTATTTTCGGCTATAAGGTACGTGGGGTTGCACAGTTCTCCTTGAATAACCAGGATAAGTGTTTCTCTATTAAACCGTGTATTATACTATACATTGCAATAGGTGGCATTATGGTTATGTCCGTTTCGCTGATGTTCATTGCCGACCTCATCCTTGCCAATGGATCGCTTTTTTGATCCGTTCTATATTGCTATATCCGGCAACCAAACAAAATTTGCTGTCTGATGGTGATCATCGCATCGCGACATTTCCTAACCGCCTTTGTGATTGAGTTAAATAGAACCTACATACGTAAGTAGATAAGTAAATTACATTGGTGGATATTTACGCGATAGCACAAAGTTAACTTTTTAACTCTCTGCGTACACCGAATCTTTTCCAGCCACCAGAAGGAAGGTAGGCAAATGCTTACCTTGGTCAAATCCAGAACTCAACAGCCCTCGGCGCGAGAGCAAAGAGAACTTCAACAGAGCCAAATCATCGAGGCTATCTTCGGACTGGGAAATCTACAAGAAAATAGTAAAGGAGCCGCTTAATCTCAATGGACACACACTTCCCCGGCTATATGCCTATCTCCGATTTGAAAACTGCCACGGTAGAGGCTGTACACCCACAGGTCTCTCCTGGGACAGAACTTAGGGATTTGAAGGGTTTTGAACCATAGTTTTGGAAGATGATTTTGAAGCTTTCAAATCCCCAAACCCGGACGTCATATCTCCGGCTTAACTCCAGAAAGCGTTCGGAATTATACAACAGAGCCTGTCGTGTATTCTGAAAAACTGTCTGGTGCACGGAACTGAATCCAATGCCTTGTTCGAGGTGAAAGTGGTTTTCATATCAAAAGCAGGCAAATTTTCACACACGCTTCACGAGGATCTCAGGCCAATTAGTCTGACATCTTTATGTCCAAAACTCTCGAGAGAATTATCGATTCTATATTGAGGACTCAGTAGATAGTGCCTTGCTATCTAAGTGGCAATACGTCTATCAGAAAGGCAAATCTGTTGAGACAGCTCTTCATTCAATTGTATACCCCACCAAAGTGAATACCGTAATAGAGACCCTAATTAACCCTACCCAGGGGAGGTACTCTCTCCTCTGGTCTGAGATATTTTTCTCAATGGTAATTGCTTGCAAACAGAGAACACTGGATGGAGGGCTGTTGCTTACGCGGACGATGTAGTTATAAATAACTAGTCAACTGGACGAATTGCTGCTGCCTTAGTGTTAATCTGACCAAGAAAGAGCTGGTCCTTTTCAATAGGACAAGGCGAAAAGTAGTAGCATCTACTGCCGCATATCTCTCAACGAGATAGATGGAGAGTACAACGTCACCCTTTTCTGGGTCTCATGTCACTGTGACGTCCCGAGGAACTGCCTGACCGACGAATTTGCTGGACGAGGCTCTTCCAATACTAATAATTACATCCAATATTGAGGCACCTACATATGTCTTATGGTAAGTCCACCCCGATGCGCTAAATAAGGCCAACCATAGATGGAGCTAATTTGGCCAATGCTTTATCGCTAAGCAATTATGGCCAAAACTAGACCAAAGAATATCTATTGGATTTATAAAGCATAAGAGAGGTAACTTCTCTACACTAACCAACGCAATAACCGGACACTGCACGATAGGCAGGCATTCCCCATAATGACTTCTATAGTAGATAATATACATATATGCATAACCTGGATTCAATCGTACACACCAAGCTGGCAGAAAAAAAGAAAGTGTATGCCTTCTACGAGGATTTAAAGGCGTCTTTTGATAGAATCTCGAAGAAATGCTAGTGAAATGGGAGTTTCAACCAAACTTGTGAATCTAAGGGAGTGCATATATTCTAATACCCAAGCAGTGGTGTGGATGGGAAAAGAGCTTTCAGAATACTTTGAGACACTTTTTGAAGCAAGGTTGTTTATTACCGCCCTAACTTTAGCACTCTACATCAATGATCTACATGAGTATATAGGAGGTGGTCTCAATATCGAGCTTTCAATCATAAGAGTACTGTTGTATGCTGATGATATGGTGAACTTAGCATATGGTATTGAAGTTATGTAACAGATGATAGTTCGTCTTGAAGAGTACTGCGAGAAGTGGAGCTTGGAAGCAATTCTTTCAAAATCAGAAATCAAGATTTTCTGAAATAATGGTAGGCTCTCAAATTAAGAAAAGTGGGTTTTTAATGGTTAATAAATTCGAATAGCGTCTTGGTGTACTTCTCACTCCAAAAATTATCTTTACTAGTGGTGTAAAAAAAGTATTCATTCGGTACAATGTATTCGTTACTACCATGTACTCATTCGTATTCGTTAATACCATGTACTCATTCGTACTCGTTACCTGCAAAGTACTCAGATACGTATTTGCTTACTCATTCTGTTTGCACTACCCAACACATTTCAGGGATACTATAATCGTATAAAATTGTCCTTTGTAAAATATGTCAACAAAACAATATCACCTCACAAGGAGGCAGACATATTATACACACGGGCACGCAATATGTTTTCTTTACCTTCAAGCACACGGCTTGGCAAAAGTGAAAAGAGAAATCTATTTCTAATGAATTATATTTGTTAGAGCAGGATACAATATTGAGGGAAACAAGGCAAGAGATTACTTTTGTATTCGGTTCGTAGAAGAGACAGAATTGTATTTGCATAGTTTCCAAAGTATTCTATAGGTGGTACTCGCGAGTATTAAGTATTCGTTACTTTTATCCGAGTACTTATAAAAAAATAACGAATGAGTACGAGTAGTCAAATGTATTCACATTTTACATCACTAATCTTTACAAAACATGTAGAAAAAAGAAATACTACAGCAAAGAGCAGCATCAACGCAACGTGGCATTGCTTTAATCAACGTAAAACTCTCAGTTCAAAGTGGAAATAATTTCTGGCGGTATGCAGAGCCATACAAATGTATAGGGCTTAAGTCTTGAGCTTTGGAATGTTTGAAGAAGTGGATACGCTACAGTGCTATGCTTTGAAGGGAATTTTGAAACTACCATCTGCACTCCAAACTTTGCCTTGTCGATTGAGACCTGCGCTGAAGATGGGCATTTCTATACAGAGGTGCGGACCTCTATTGTATGTCAGGAAAACAGTGTTCGAATACAATGATACTAAACTACCACATCAGCTTACTAAAATTCTTAATAAAAAAATTAAAAGTAATTATTACTTTTGGGTGAAACAATATCGGAAAGAGGTTTGGTTTACACTGTGATCAGAACAGTTTACTTGAAAAAGATGGAAGACGGAAATTAGCAAGAATTCGTGGATTTTTAAATCTAGGAGCGATATAATATTGCTTAATGGAAGCAGATTTGGAGGTACTGTTTCAATTTTTTGAAGCTTGTGTAACATGAGAGAAGAAGAAAGCATCCATCAGAAATGAGAATTTAGAGTGAAATACTTTGAAAAGGCAATTCTAAATGAAGGCGAATTAATAACTTTACTCAATGGAGGGAACATGAATGATTGGAACGGACTGCTTAAATATATTACTACGGTCATATTCTACAGAACGCAAATTATAGTTTAACACAATAAGTTCAAAGAGTAATATCAATTTTTACTAAATTATTTTTCTTCCTTTATCATTGCTTTAAATCAGAATCCGAATACCTACATAATTCATAAAATATTGTATTGTATTAATGTCACTGTCGTAAGTTTTTTTTTTCTTTTCAACAAAAATTGTATACTCCAATCTCAAAACAATGTATTGATATAAAAAGTTGAAAATAAAGAACATTTTACTACAACAACTTTTTACTACTATGTACTAACATTAGGTAATGACCTAATGTAGTACCATTTCGATGGTCTCAATGACTTTAATAGTGGCCGCTTCGTAAGAAAGAACAATTGGTTCCAAAAGCGGACAGTGTCACCCATCTTCCCCTACCTAGGGGCTCCAGACCTACCTTGGTCTAATTGCACCTGATCGGGGGCCACATCAACCAACCAACTAACTCTAAGGGAGCGAATATATGTATTTTTGATTAGCCGGACTTGACGCCGATCCAGAGAACCAATTGCTTGAAATTCGACAAATTGTGACCCATCCAATTGGCCATATATTTCACATACTGCGCAAAGTACTTAATAAACTAATACCAAATTTTCGATGCTTCGGGCGAATACGTAGCCTTTCGTGCTAAAATGAAAAAACTTATTGAATAGATCTGTACATGAATGACAACATATCTCCATTGACGGAACATTTTATATTTTCATTAAAAGAAAAAAAAATTCAGCAAAAAGGAAACTAAAATTTCATAGAGCTAGCAATCGAATTTAAAACGACTATATTGGCTCGAACGAGAGCGATAACTGAGGATACCGTCAGACCAACAACTGCAACGTACTACGCCAAAGTCTTCTACTCACTCCCTTACCAAATATTCGGGTCAGAAAAAGACACTTTGTCATTTTCTACATAAAGAAAGCATTTGATAAATCAACTTATCTCATCACATCGCCTCAGGTCCATGTCGGTTCTGTAGCAACGTTTTAACTAACAAGGTTTCCTCCTGTGCTAATAAGACAAACACCAGCAACTATGCCCACCACCTCCACAAAACGAAGAATTCCAGCAGCAACGTACTTCGCATTGGCCACATCCCAATCGAAATTTTGTTTGTCTCCCCAGCGACATCATCAGCAGCGCACTAGCAGTAAACCTCCAGGGACTCTGACACGACCATCAACCCCGTCACCCGACCTGGGAAAAAATTATTAATTGGATAATTTTTGTTGTTTTTGTTTATTTGTCGCTCCAGGTTATTATTCGATAAATTCTTTTCTCTTGCCGCTTTCCACTTCATCCCACGCATCAGGAAAGGAAATCAACCCTAAATACCACCCAACTGCATGTAAAGTTCTCATTGCTGGTATCATTAGAGTCAGTTACCACCAAACAAACCAAACCTTATTTCAACGCAAGATCCACCTATAAATCATACCTGAACATACTGGTCGCACCTGCGCTGAGCTGAAACCACCACGACCTGTCTTGGTACCTTAATCGGATCGAAAATTTCAACAGAAACAGTAACGACCAGCTTGATCTCAAACTCATAAACCTGATGCAAATTTGACTTCAAGCTCGTTTTCTCGGTGTGACATCTTTAGTTAAACGTAGCTACATATGTATGTATGTACATATGTACATATATGGAATTGAACTGAAAGCTTGTTGCCAGATTGCGGTAAATGTTTCCTTGTCGCTTGTAAATAGCGACGAATTTTTGGATAATGGCAGAAAACTAATTGTTGTCCTTTAATTAATTATATGTACATATTGCATTAGTTTCAACTTATTTGCTTAAATATTCGTTAAGCTCGTATTTTTATTTAAATTTCTGATACACCATTTCGTTAAATAAAAGTGCACAATACTTAAGCCAATGTGACACCTTTTTTTTTGGATGCACCAATGTGTGTAGCAATCTTTCAAAGATAGCCCGGGCATACTAATGCGCGATTCATAAGCCCGAATAATCGATGGCGAGAGTATGTCTACGAACGTCTACGTACTAATCCGTGGAACGGCCGATAGGTATTATTTCGCGAGTCTGTTTATCCACTTTTGCCACATTCTCCGTGTCTGCTGTTTCGGCTCTTCTTATACTTCGAGTCTTCTTAAATTTGCACGCTCGTTGGGATGGAACAGATCTCCAACCAGTCGTCCCCTGACCTTGCCATATGGCTTACTAGAAGTTCCGGGATTGGAATGTTCCCTCTTCCCTCTGCGAAGCGTCTGCAGTGGAACATTGCATTCTTATTGGGCAGGACATTCGAGGGGGCATACTGCTCCTTAGCTTTTTCATCACCATGCTAGTCCACAGGGGTCTGTGATTCTCTTTGCCAACGTTGAAAATAATCACCTGGTGGTCGCTGTGCGTATAATCTTCGCTGACGTGTCATTTTGTTGTACGCAGGAACAAATTTTTCTTGCCTGCTTTGCGAAATCTATTTTTTGCAGTATTAAACTTATCTCGAGCGATGCGAAGGCTTCGGGGAGAGCCCGTTCTTGTGTCCGTAGTTCTATTGCCCCATTCTGTAGCACATGTGTTGAAATTACCAGCAACAATCACTGGGTGCATTTCATGCGCTTCAGCTACAATGCCATGCAGCATCCTCAGATAGTCCCTATGTGCCAAACTAGGTGTGTAGCAGCTGTAGAAATGGAAAGCATTTATCCAAGCAGTGACAAAGAATTCCACTGAATTTTTTGCAGAGCGTGCTTTCCACAGGTCCATATCGCTACCTTCTTTGATTTGTCGCCATTAAGAGGTTTAGATAGATCAGTAATAAGGTTATGTTATCTCTTTTTTCTCGTTATTTATGCCAGCAAATCCTGCGCGGGCGCACAAAGTGGTAAAAGTTTATCTGAACAACCTTCATCAAAGCTGACAGGTGAGGTGACATGCCCATCGTTTTTCGGTTTGTTCTTTTTGTACCAAAAACATATTGGGTATTAAAGGACTCAGTCCTAAGCACGTTACTGTGTAATGTGTATGCTTTAAGTAAGGTAATTCACTGAGTCACTCAAATTTCATTAAATACTACAGCAATAAATTAATTAAATTCCGATTACATTCCGATTCCGATTAAATACATAAATACAGGCAAACGGGAAACGAGTAACACAGCTCAGTTGGCCATAAATAAAAACTACGGCGTTTTCCCTTCTTCTATTAAGTTCCTTACATACGTAGCTACCTCAAATTAATTTGGTTATGATATTCACGCAGTTTCACCTGCGAGTTTTGTAAATATTACTTGCATGCATTGTTTGCCAATTCTGTTAGGGATCGATATTGATAATAAATCTATTAGTAACCATCTAAGATTTTTTAATTGAGCTCAAATGAACAACAACAAAAATCATGGTTCATTTTGCGTTATTGCGTGTTTTTGCACACTTTCGGATCAAGGTACATACATATATACGATATTTACACTTTAATATTTAAATAGTAAGGTCTCGATTTATATAGCTTACTGTCTTAATTAAATACAAAAACATATTTTTACGAACCCAAAAACCGACATAAATAGCTGCTTTTGGTTTTCAGATTGCTGCGTGGGGGAGGGAAGCAGGCGCTTAAATACCTTTTTCAAGCATTGCCCAGAAAAACGATTTAAACATAACGTCCACAGCAAATTACTTTTGGCATTTACCACCAACATGTGGCATTAAATGCCAGCCGAACACGCAATCTATAAATAACTTGGCGCTTGGAATGTGGTGGTGGTAATAATTATAATTAGGTTTAATAATAAATTAAGTGCTACTCTCGGTGACTTGAACAACTTTCTTTATCGTGATTAATTCAATTACAGATTATGATCGCCACGTAGAAAAAAATTTATGTCTCCATTAGTGTTTAATTGTAGTACCTACTACAGTACGAAAATCCATAATTCTAAGAAAATGTAAGCTTTTACAACAAAGAAATTTTAATTTAAAACATTCCTTGAAATTACCATGAGCTTTTTTTACTTTACCTACATAGGTATTTGCTGCGGTCACAATTATTGCTTTAATACTAGTTTTGGTTTTTATTTGCACAAATTTGTACATTTTAATGTAATCATTTATGAAAATATAAAAAGAAAACGGATTACTCCTTTAAATTACTTCATGGCCATATTAAATTATGCTTTTTAGTTAGATTATCTAATTTGGCATGTTCTTAAAATAACTCCATGGTAAATAAGGAACAATGACCTCCACAGGGACCTACGAGTGGAATTCGTCACAGATGAAATTAAGAAAAATGCACGAAGGCACGAATCAAGGCTTCTACTACACACAAACACTGAAGTAGTACAACTTTTGAACAAGGGAAACATAGCACGAAGGCTCAAAATTACAAGGCCATTTGAACAGGTTTAGGTCAATCAGACCACCCATTCAGAAATAAATATAATATTATGTGGGAGGCGGTTTTAGTCAGTAAAAATCCGGCATACTGATTACTCGGATCATGAGTAAAAAAAAAAAAAAAAACTTAAACAACACTTCCTTATAAAGAAATCTAAATCATATTTGCATTAAAAATATTTAGCATCACAATAGGTCAAAGTGTCTGGATATCGATGAAGGAATTACTCACTAATAAATGAAATAATGATTCTAACATTGCATAAACAAAAAAATATGAAACTCCCCTAATGGACGACGATAATAACATACTCGTATTTATAATTCTATCAAGTATACATATGTATGTATGACTTTGAATTTATCACCATTAGTCTATAATTCAGTAGGGGAAGTTAACATGAGTGCAGCACCACAGGAGTGAAAGTCTTTCAACCAAATAATATTTTTCACTCAGAAATATCTGACACTGACATCTAAAATCCTTTTCCAAGCACATAGAAGGCGAAGTCCTCCCACCGCAGGATTATGAAAATTATTAAAATAAATCCGTAGAGCTGGGTCGACTGGCTTTCTGAAAGACGTTTTACCATCGAACTTAATAAAGTTTTCAATTTAACTGAACACACAAACTTTTCCATTTTCCTGGATTTACAAAAAATCAGTCTCGCGTGCAAGGATCACGCGGAACACTCTACAAAATCTTGAGGGCATTCGGTTCATCGTCCGTTATAAGTTAATATCCGAACATTGATTTTTGTTCATAATATGACGGCTCCATTGCTTTCCTTTCAATTTGCTTTATCCTTTTGGGGACAATTTCAATCCGGTTGATTTCTATTGCGTTTGGGGCGTGATTTCTGTGGCTATCTACAGTGTGTGGATAAGGATTCATTTATTATTTAGCGGGGTGTGTAGGAAAAGTTTTGGGTGGTCACATTATAGGAAGTTTCCTGCTTCAGGAAATTCAATTTATTTCTAAGAGGACACCGTACACACAAAACATGATTTTGCCGCTTGGGAATCCTTGATGTTTGCTTCAAAATCTACTCTTCTCTAAACTATGTATACGAATAGTATAATCGTATTGTATTGTAGCACAGGAAAATTACTAAATTCTATTTATTTCAGAAACTCATTACAAACTTCTAGCTGAAGTGGAATTAGGTTAGGATTTGTGTGAATATTTCGTTTTAATTTCCATTTTATATTGAATGAAACTGATTTTACCCCTAAAGTGCTCCTTTATTTATTCAGAAAGTTAAATGAATATCCAATTGATTTTTTTTGTTATTTAAATAATTAATAAATGCCAAATGAAGGCTCATAGATATTTTATAATCGATTACAATTCATTGTGGGTGTTTTATTAAAAAAAAACTAATTTTTAGCATTTTGCAATATTAGTAATTCATGTATATAACGCAGATTTTGAAACACTTCAATAACTATTATACGTAGATATGTATGCATGTAGGGATATGCGATGTTAATTAATTTTTTGAAATAAGGAGGCTCGTTCTCTCCCGAAAACACAGAGTAAGTACCTAGTGGTACTTTATTTTTTAGATTGTAACATACATAATTGTTAATTGAGTTATGAACTCAAATATATAAGACACAAATATATTATATATATTTGCAAACCATGTGTATGTTACAGTGAAGCTCAAAACCATTCGCCTCAATTATAAAATATAAACGTACATATATGCTCACTTTTACATTGGATAAACGACTTTTATCTGATCACAATATATCTAGAAGCTGAGGCAAACAAAGTGGGGTTTAAAATAAACAGACAATACTAAATCCCTAAGCTTCTCTAGCATTCGTGTTCAGCTCACATTGCCGGAAATGAAGCCGAGCAAGTTGACAACTTTCTACATATACATATGTATCTAGGAAATATAATCGCGGCTAACCACAGTGGCACCGAACTGGAAGTGCGCAGCATACCACGATTTTCCCCATAGTTTTTCTGTGCAGTATTTGACATACAGCAAATTTTGAAAAATTATGAAATAAATATTAAGCTTTTTAGAGCATTTTTTAAGCAACATTTTAACAATTTTGGTTGAACTTAAAATCTGATTTGCGAATTAACATATAAGTAGATATATATGTGCAAGAACATACATATTTGTTTGACCTAGTCGTACAAGTTTTTTTCCAAGCCAGCGAATTATGACTGTTCGTATTGAAAATAATATGTGCTTATTTTCTCTTGCAGGGATGTGAACTTCTAGACAGCACTTTTAAATCAAGCTCGGTACTCTTTAGTATCCTGGATGTCCAAAGCTTACAAGTAGCTTACATCCACTTTGACGACTACATGTATGCGCCTAAAATGCGAATGAGGATGTCTTGCATGGATTCGGCATACCGCGGGAATATTTGATGTTGAACGGATACTTTAGCAAGCGACTGGTGTAGCTTTCACTGAAAAATGGCAACTGTTGGAGCAGTTCACATCGGACAACATGCACTTCAGAGGACATTGAGAATCAGCAGATATTACCATTTTCACCTTAGTGAGAACAACATATAGTTGAGATGCATGTGACTATGTTCACACTTACCGTCTGGAATTAAAAGATGTTAATACATTTATTTTAGAAAAGGTGCTCACGTATTTGTCTTGATTCTGTGACGCACGGGCTTATGTGTATGTACCCGTAAATGAAAAAGTCTGCATGAAGATTCACACACATTTACTTCAAAAATACCTTATATTATTTGCGTACAAAGTCAAACTTAATCAAAATTTGAAGCAAAATGATGATTAATTGTTTCTCTGTGTGAGTTTTTGAAATGGAACATCTCGCAAAATCATCTTTTCGGGAGAAGATCATTTTAATTTGGTATGTATACACATATGTCAAAAAGAAAAAGTATATTCTTCGTGGTTCCGAAAATCCATACGTTGTCGTAAAGAAGCCAATACATCCTCAAAGGTTAGCTGTTTCAAACGGGCCTTGGAGTAGTAGCATCATTTATCCCCGAATCCTTGAATATTAAGCTGCAAACAAAGCTACGGTGAATGGAGTGCGCTAATGTGACATGATAACTGATTTTCTATTGCCTCAATCAGAAGATTTAGACTTGAATGGACGTTGTAGCATGGTGTAAAATGTCACAGCAGCAGTCAAAAAATAAAGGATTCCACACACCACCACGATAGCGATAGATAGCGATAGACTTCTTTCTCAGTTTTATTTGTGTTCTCAGAAACTAAAGTTCCTACCTTCGAGTAGGTAAGTATATTGTAAAAATTAATTTTTCCACATCCACCATTGCGCGATAGAGCGATAGAATGGAACGTGCAGTGAAAGCCACGATATATCGCAATCTATCGCAACAATCGCCGATATTATCGCACTGGTGTGCATGAACAAACTTGAATATACGTGTTGCGATAGATCGCTATCGCTATCGCTATCGCGGCGGTATGTGGAATCCTTTTAAGGCATGCCTTGGCCACCGCCCTCGGCGATTTGACTTTTTTTTATGGGGAACTGTTAAAAATTTTTATTACTCCCACGATCTACAAGAAACTAGAGCATACATACATATATGTAAATATAACATCTAATGAGCTGTAGAGTAGAGCCACAAACTTGCGTTGAGACGGTGGGCTATTAACAATTTGGAAGAAATAATTTTCCGCAAATAATCGGAGATAAGTATAGAGTAAAAATCAGGCAACAATGCTTAATAATAATTAAAATAACCAACAAACAGTTCACCCATAATGTACTTATTTATATATTTAAAAAAAGTGAGGTGCGTGTTACTATTTGTCACTATTTGAAGACGTGGATGGGTATACGATATTTTACAGAAAACTTTTAAACAAATTGAGCTAAAAACAAATCAATTTTTCCTAAGAAAATATTGAAATAATGGGCGTGTCCGTGGTCCGAGTTGAAATTCTGTTTACAAGAACAGATGTAAGGAATGGATAACTCTTTTGACCCGGCAAGAGCTTTTTGAGTGCTGTATCATCGAAATTCAACCGCATTTATGCAAAACGACTAAAGAGTGCGTATGTGTACGTAGAATGGCAGTAACAAGCTTCAGTTTTCCCTGTCCACACAAAGTAGTCGTGGTGGTATTTCATTTTCTATTGATGCTTGAGACCATTTCTCCGATTTTTAATACACATTTGATTTAAAGGACTTTTTACATAAAAATATCTTGGTTCAGTTTGTATAAGTTTCTACGAAAATATTGAAACACACCACATTTTGTAAAAGTGGATGCATCTGGGGGAAAAAAATGTTTGCGCCTGTACTCCGAATTTAATTTACTTAGCTCAAATTTTAAGGGCAGTGCATTGCGATTCACCGGGTATGGTATGGAATGAATGGTATAACTGTAATTAGTAAATTGAATAGGACGTCAAAGGAAGATTTTTGACGGAAATCTGATACAAATTTAGTGAAAAGGCGAAAATTTGTGACTAAATCTCATTTCCAGAATTCAAGCATATGCATACAAATATAGGTTACACACTTTAGTTTTCATTAATCCGTTTTCTTAAATTTTAGGTTGTTTTAATGTGCAACATTCATAAACATGTGTACACAAGGTGTGTTCACTAAGTCACTTTATAACACAGGTTAATGAATGTGGGTAACATTGAAGGTGTCTTGTATTTTCTGTCAAGAAACTCAGAATCTCAGAAATTAATAATCAAATTAAAATTTAATTTGAAATCGGTCGACCTTGATACTATTTTCGGTTAAAAGCATTTCTTGAATGGCAGGTATAGCAAGAAATACATGGGTTATTGATGGCGTTTTATCAAATTGCAATTTAATTGGTTTGTTTTGTAAGCTGGGGATACCTACACTTAACTTTTCTTTTACTTTTCTTATGTTCTACCTTTTTATCGATTATTATTGTGCTATTACACTAATTACCTTTTATGCCACTTCTTGTATATCTGAGCAAGGTATATAAATACGCGTATTTCTCTTCATGGTGTCATGCCAATAGTTATTTCTCAGGCCATAATATTACCTAGAAAATGATTGCAAAATTGACTAGATTAATTGCAGTCAATTTGAAAAGATTGAGAGTACACGCGAACAGCAAACTCGTTTCTATAAGTAGGTCAAACCGTAGCCATAAAATAAACCGTCAGATTTATTTGTCAATCCTACTTCATATTTAGGTTGTTAATTTAAAATGCAATTTCATATTTATGTCAACATATGAAATTTCGTTTAACAAAGTTAACATCCTTTTTTCAGAGGCCGCTGAAGAACCTTCAAAAGACGGAACTGAGCCCGTACACACTATTCGTCGTCGCGTTCTTTCCTCACGGTACCATCGTCTTGGTATTTCATCATGAGGGGCAAACAGCTCTAAATATTCATAACCTGGGAATTGGTAATTCATAACTCTATTGCCTTTCTAGTTCGATGTGTCTTAGTTGTGTCGTAATATGCTTTGCGAAGTCCATTCATTGCACAATATTCTTGAGAGTTGGAATTTCTTCAAGCTTATTTCTCAGCGTAGGGGCAGGTGGACCACTCTATCCGCGCCTGAAACCAATTACTTTTAAATTATTAATGTTAGCCATAGAGGCGTTATTAAGATCATTAAGACCATCGAAATAGTAATGACCTAGTGTAGCTTTCCTAATGTTAGCCGGTGCAGGACACGTGCACAAGACTTGGGGGATTGATTCTTCTTCCTCCTCGGCTCTGCAATTTCTGCAGAGGTTGCTATAGGGGATGCCCAATTTGGTTATTACGTTGGTTAGAGTAGAGAGGGTTCTATCCCTTACTTAAGAAGTCCGTAAGAACTTCTTTGGTTAGAATATAGAATTCACCGCCAGATAATCAGCGGCTTGACGAATGGCAGTGACTTCGGCCTGTCCTTCTCCAAGGCAGTCCATTGCACCACACAAGGGAATCGGCCTTCCCAGTGGAGCTTCCGGTCTAATTTTAGCCCCAAATAATTAAAGACTAAGAGTAGAACCTCCTAGTGTGGGAGGTGCGAAGCAAGGGATTTGGTATTTTCTAGTGAAAAGGACTAGGTCAGTCTTAGTCGGATTAACACTAAGGCTGCAGCATTTCGTCCAGTTGACCAGTTGAAAGAATACATGTTCCGCATATTTTTGTGCCTGGGCGCAATATGTACGGAAGGGAGAGTTGTCATGCTTAAATCTGTAAAGATGCACCCGAAATCATCCACTCCCACTAGTAGTTTCATTTTATAGAAGTCTACCTCGCCATGATAGCGGTCTGTTCGTGCTTCAAGATGCGGGATGAAACAATAGATCCATCGGCCTTTACTTGACACGCTCCATCGTTGTTGCCATTTCGCTTTGCTCTTTGCTGGTATAATCTTGCAATAACATAATAGCATAGACTGTTTCTTCTGACATTTCGCAGTCATCACCGCAAATTATCAACACACAACACTGGCTAAAAGCCGTCGACGATTTTATCTCGGCCCTCCATGATTTGACATGATGCGTATGAGTGTGTTATTTAATCGCGAGGCTTTGCCACTAACATATGGTGCCAATCATGACACCTAGATATTTGTAATTTAGGGCTCATCTGCCCCTCATGATCTACGAAGCCGTTAGTGGCTGCAATTACTTCAACGGTAACGGCAGGAAATGGGTCTATTTCTTGTGATTGCTGATCCTCTAATGATGTTTTCTGTTGTCTTGGGAATAGCCCATTGACAATGTATTCCACTAATCTCACATAGGTGGGAGCTATTGACCGAAAGCTCTTCGGTTTCTTTATTATCACCGGGTTCGTCATCCCCCATAGGTTTTGATCAACTTCTTTACCAACTAAACTGCTTTTACCAATGTTTACCTCTGTTTTCTTTCCATTTCTGAAAATTATTTAGTTTTATATCTAGATTAGAAAGGATTATATCCCGTCGCGAATACAATATTTTATTTTAGGGGTCGATATCTATTGTAGGTACTCGTTATGTGAACATTTCTAGCAGGGTCACTAGGTACTTCTTGATAAATGATTTAAATAAATACCTTTTGTAAGTACATTAGATGAGCAATGTACTCCTTTCGTAATCAATTTCGTAAGAGAAAGACTGTATTGACTCGCCCAAGTGTGTCTTATAATACCATTTCTCTCTTATACTGTGTGTATAATCCATTCTGAGCGCAATTTATTTTTTATGGTAATGAGATGAGAGCGGCATTTCCGTCGCTGTTTTTGTAGTCTTGGCTTGATGTTCTTTGTACTGGGTACAATGTGGATATGAAACCCAAATTTCTCTTTTCCAGACTGCCTACATACTACTTGTAGGGTATACGCGTGAAGGGTAAATTTAAAGTCCCTTACACAACAAGCTTTCCATACTTACCAGTTACCACCAGCTATACTTACTAACCTCTAAAATATTTTTTGGTTTACAATAAAAGTATACTGGAAGGGAACGAACTGGTTAATCGAACTTTCATTATATGTAAACCTTTACAATGTAGATAAAAGAAAACCAATTAAAAATACAAAATTGATAAATATGGCTTAAACCACTACTGTGTGCGAGTACAAAATATACACAGGTACTTTTTTTAGAACAAAGAATACTCCGTTGCGTAATGGGTTCAATACAAATTGTTCTTCATTTAAAACGTTCCAGACTGAATACCTTCACACACTTCTTCAGGTATTCACTTTAAATAACTTTCAAATACCCGAGGGTGTAATTTATTAAACTCGAAATGCACTAGTAGATTTATTCTGGAGTGTGTGAAAAAGCAGCATGGCTGCGGTTGCTTTCCTTCCTGAAGTAAAAGCATTCTACGGATGCGGAAATAAATTGCATGTAATTTTTTCTGAGAGCTCTGTATTCTCTTGTTTTGAGAAATGTATTCCACTTTTACAAAGTTTAATGGATTATACCGGTTTTGGTTTGGAGTAAGAAAGAGTAATCGAGTATGTAGCCAACTTTTCCACTCCAACCGAGACAAAGAATGTGAAATATTGGGAACGCTAAATATTTTACGGGGGGTTTTGTTTTCTGGAGAAGGAGTAAAATCCTTCATTCAATCATGTGGTAAACCAAAATCCAGTAAGATCGTCTGCCAATATAAATCAGAAATTGAATGTTCATTTAATAATTGCTGTACTTTAGATAGGACGGCAAAAATATAAGCATACAGGTGCATTGGAAATAAAAGTATGTAAATGTCATGTTGGGGATGTATGTACTACAAATTTTTTTCTTCAAACAGTAATTCAAGTAATTCGTGTGGTATGTACGTATGTATCTATTTACGAAAAAGAATCCAGGATGGAAAATGTAAGCATGAAAAATATATATTTTTTTTTAATGTGTATGTAAGAAAGAAAGTATTGTTTTTCAAATCTCTAGGCAAGAATCGATTTATTTATACCATTGCAGTTAACGTATTCGCCTCCGCAGATACAAAAGAAGCGGACAACAGATAAGCGGTTAAATAAAACACATAATATACTTGGATAAATTAGAATTATTTAAAGATAACGAACGATTTATACTGCCGAACAATATTCTTGCCGCCACAACGTCATTAACCCATTTACGTCGCCTCGCATATGCCCGATTCATCTGCTAGCACAGATGTCTCAACTATTACATATCGGGCGAGTGCAAATACCTGCGTGTACTGCGTCAGCTTAGGTTCCCATGCACTTGAAGATATCCTCGGTCGCTCCGAGAGAAAAATTCTTCATAAGATATTCCTTCCCGTTTGCGTTTACGGGCTTTGGAGGAGAACATTCAACGATAAAATATACGAGCTATACAGCGACATTCACCTAGTAAAAAAAACTGCGCATCAGTCGCTTGAGATGACTAGGACATGTAGACTGAATGGACAGCAATGCTCCGGCCCACAGAGTCTTCGAATCGAACCCGGGGGTAGGGACAACGCAGTAGACAACAACCTTGCCTGAGGTGGCACGCACAAGGACCTCAACCAACTTGGAGTGCGCAACGGAAGGCACTTAGCGAAGGACCGGGCTAACTGGTTGAGGACCAGATTCACCATGAATGGTAGAGCCACTTAAGCAAGTATGCAATCAAGTGAGGTCTGTCATAACGATTTTCTAATCGCAATCTATTGAACTTTGAAACGAGTCTATCAATTTATTTATTTTTATTTTTATTTATTTATTTGTGACTGTGGTGTTTATAGCTGCCGAATCTGCAAACGATTTTCACGACCTAGTTTTGCTTTGATTGAATTTATCTCACACCAAGTGTGTACCACGCAAAGGGGTGGAAAAGTTAAATCGATTTAATCACGTGCACTACAGAGAGATTTCGATTTTGAACCAAAAGATGAGATGAGTTTTGGATATGATCTTATTGTTCAATAATCTCGCGATTACTCTAAATGTAATAACAATTTTATCAAAAAATTGTCTCTTATTCCGATTAAAGTCGGGTTGCTGGTACATCGCATCATAATGAGAAAAATGAAATGGGGTGGACGAAAACATAAGAACGTTAAGATGAATTGTAATTGTATATGGGTTACTCGTACCACTTAATTGATGTTGACAGCTTGATGGTTTGATTAGAAAAATGGCCAAATAAATGTTTCAAATTACGTAATACATCAATACTAACAAAAATGATCAAAAGCAAAATCTCAAGAAGGACATTTAAATAGAAATGTGGTATATTATGCAGTGTTTGTCGATATGGCATCAAAATGATTAAGAATACAAAGGAATAAGTATTTAATTAAATCAGTTGTTGGTTGTTAATTATTTTTCTGAGGTTAGGTAAAAAAAATGTCATAACACTGTTAGAAGTGTGCTCATAGTAGTCCTGTCTGATCTGATGAAAAATCCTCCTGCCTGATTTTTTTTAATGCATTTTGACTCTACATTTTTTACCTTTAACACAAATCCTTGCCACCTAAGACCTATTTCCCTCTTACGTCTCATTTCTCATGCCACAAATTACGGTTATAATATACCAATGCACTCTCTACAATAAAGCGTCTGGCTAACTACATGGACAATACCTTTGATTTTCACTGCAGCAGAACCAGCCTTCGAAACAGTCTTCAGCATCGCTCCAATTACATCTAGCCTTGATTGTTCCATCTTTGCCCTCTTTCATTTCCACATCTAAACAGAATATAGAAGTCTTGCTGCGATTGGTCCTGATTGAATTGTTGTGGTCTTTACGCGAACTGGTGAGGTCTGGGGGTCTGGCTTCTTTCTTGATAGCGATTCGCTTCTACTTTGATATTGCGGGCTCGGCGGGAGAAGTTTGACAATTTGGGGATTATTCTGATATTGTGGTTTCGGTACGACAGATTGATAGTAGTTTTGGTATTGGGGTCTTTGTGGAGCATATCAAGTCTGGGTAGCATGAGTGCTCTATGAGTCACATTGGATTTTCGACTCAAATGTGATTGTGAAGGATAATGTTCCCTAAAGTGTTGGTTTCCCAACTTCCAACTTCAACCCGTTGGTTCTACCATACTCATTTATATGCATTAATAAACGGTGCGAGTATATCATTTGATAATATTCTTGAATAGAGATGTTCCCTTGCACTATCTGATACTCGAACTTCGCCACGTCCTGCTTATCCACGCAGTTAAGCAATGCCGATTACTTTCCCAATTTTGGGGCATGTTAAATGAGTATAAGGCTATGTCTGTCAAGCCAGTATTTTAATTTCGAATAACGTTAAGTGTTCCAAAATATTTTGAGGTACGCTCTTCTTCCATGAAGAAAATTTATTGTTATTCACAGAAGTATGTAACGCAATATATCAAGAATTCTTTCTAGATCATCAAATTTATCACTGTGTTTAGTTGAGCTGACTTCATATGTTCCCTACAAGATGCTAGACTAAGGATTCAGGACATTCTGTACGAAGGTCTTAAAAAACAAATACATACCTATGTATACTTGACGCTACGGACCGTATTTGGTCCAGGGCCTAGCTTCTCGCGATTATTCGTGTTGTGCGTGTTATATTTTTCACACAAATGGAAGGAACCTACAGTTTAGAGCCAAAGTTTAGAGAAAGGCAAATTAAGAAGCTTTCTCACTTTTCAGACATTCGTGAAAGGTGCCAATGTTGTGAAAAAAACATTTTTGGTGGATTCTGGGATTCGAACGTCGAACTTCCCGGTCAGCGATCCAACGCACTAACCGTTTGAGCCATGGAACCTACACGAAAGTCTTTACTTTTTGTAAAACTAATGCTATAAAGTTGGGTGTGGTGCCAACATTTCTAACATTATTAGGCCGTGGTTAATCCTCGTGTTTCCCCCCGTAACCGAATTTTTGACCCTAGGACCTGGTATAGCCCCTTCCTCCTATTGGCAAGTTTACTCAGGACCCTTTATATTTCAGCTTTACCGTTCACGATCGCCATACCGATATGGGGGAAATTCACAATGTTTGCTAAAAGTTTAACCTAGTTATGCATATGTATTGTTACAATACATATACACAGCCAAGTTGCAGTGTGGACTCGTAGATGAGGAATCTGCGCTATTTAATAACATATGACGAGTTTCAAAATCAATTAGTGAAAAACTGTTCTCATGCCGGGGAACTTGTACTTGCCGATCAATCCGCAAAACGATTAGAGCAACAGCAGGACATGCCCTGTACATTCATTTTCTTCTTCTTTTTCTTTTAACACGTTCGCGGACAGTTTAAAACGGTGATTGAAAAATAGCCCCACCATAACTTATGTTCCGATTGGAATAAATTAACGAAATAACAACCAATAGGATTGCCGCTCTGAAATTGGAAAATAAACTTTTTTATTATATTATATAACAACAATAAACTGAAAGGAAAATAAGGAATTTTGTTTCGATATTTTAATTGAATAGAGAGTAATGAAAAAAATGTTTTCAACTTTAACCAGCTCAAAACAAAGAACAATGCAAAGTGGAGGTTTTTCTGGGCAAGTTTTACATAAATATGTACTTAGTCTCCTTCCTGGTTTTGTTTTTCAAACACTGTCATCTGTCATCACTGGCATCTCATGTGATAGGTCTTCGTAGAATCCTTGGGATTTGGAATATTGTCCGGATAGTGCTGTTCGTTTCCGATTTGGACTCTGGGATTACCATCTTCCATCTTCTTTCTTTTTCCCCCATATTTAGCCCCCATTTGTACCAGTTTCCTTCCGTCTTCTAAGTGCTGTGATACTGATAGGATTTCTTTTATCAACTCGTTTCTAAAGTCAAGCAGTGTAGCTTTGTTTATGAATTTCCTCATTGTAGAAAAAGAATTCCATATCGCAACGTCCAACAGGTGAAATATAACCTTTTTATACCAAATAACGCTTTTTCGAGGAGACGAATAGTAATGACCATTTGGTCGCTTCTGTCGATACCGGACATACATAAATTCATTGTACTTCGCTATTTCTTCCGGTTTTTGCTTTATTTGGTTATACCTATTGGTCACACTTACGAGTTTCGGATGGTATTTTGTTGTAATGCAAAGCACATCCCTTTTGTCCTTCCATTTAGAGACATAAATTTTACCATTTCTGCTCCAGATATGTTGACCTTTCTTTAGTTTTATATTTGTAATTGCTTTTGGATTCCCGCGCCTGTTACTTCTTAGGGTACCCGTGCAATGTGTTTTTCGTTTTGCCTTTGTAGATGACCATATTCAGTACGTATCCATCAGGAGTACAAAGGCTATAAAATTTGCTACCGTACTTAGCTTTTTTTCCTTTTATATACTGTCGAAAGGTAAGACGTCCGCGAAACAAAAGCAGAGACTCATCCAACGAAAGCTGCTCTTGAGGATAATAAGCATTTCTGAAATTGGTTAGCAGTTTGCTCAGCAATGGAGTGACTTTTGCAACTTGTCAGAAGGGTCCGCTTCTGAAGCATATGAGCAACTAAAGCGCCTTAGCATTTCTTCGTACCTCCTTCCGGAAAGAGTATGGTGAAAAACTGGGGAATAGTACAGTGAGTCAATTGAAAACATTTTTCTAATGGAAGGATACTTTGTCTGGCCGTGCAAAATACTAATTCCAAGAAAATGTTTCAACTCCTGCGTAGTAAATGCTCTAATAGCGGAGTATCTACTGAATTTTTTTGCTGGTCGGCCAGAGTTTGATGTACGAAGAGCATATTTGTTCATAGAGTCGAGAATCATACTCATTATTGCTCCGTCCCATAACTTATTGAAACATTCTCTAGCAGTTGGAGTCTCATCGCTAAAATAAATTTTTATACCACTTTGCGTTTGATCAAATTCAAAATCAGGAATATCTCCAATAACATCGCACCATTGGTCATCTGTCTCATTGCCTGCATCTTCTGTGCCATGAAGCAGAATTTCTTCCCCATGATCCTCGTGGAATGTTTCGTTTTCCGCACTTTCACCTCGCAAAGAAACTTCGGATTCACTGTCGGATGAATCAAGCTCAGAGTTTTGTTCGTAATTTGGATCTCGATCATCATCATCGCTATCAAAATCGTCAGCAAGCTCTGATTCGCCTGCACTAATTTCTTCCACCAATCCTAGATTCATTTCTGGGGTCCATTACGTGCTTATGTTTCAGATTATAGATTCAAATTGACTGAAAATACACTTGTAAACTAATTCCGAAATTCAAATAATCCGCACTGAAACACTGACTGAGTCAAAATGATCTACACTAAAACAATGACTCACACAAAAAACCACCTTTTCATGGACTTGGGACAGTTATCTCATTGGAAAAACAAAATTATAACAACAACATAAGGCGCAACAGCTTGCGTAAAATCATTGCTCCGCCGTTTTTCCATCACGAGAGCGAGAAATGACCGTTACAATACAAAAAAAACACCATACCTAGCTGTCCTGGGATACAGTATCACAGTGGATTTCCTGGGACATTTCACAAAATATTTAGTTTTTTACTAGGACAGTAGGTTGCATTGTATACATAATTGAATAGAAAACTCGACGGTCGTTCCCGTTTTGCGTTTTAGAGAAAAACAAAGATAGACGGGACATGCCGCTCAGTCCCAGTAAAAATGACAAAATTTAGCGGCATATGCCGCTTTGTCCACGAACGTGTTAATAACTGTTGAAATAAATAACGCGTACGTATACGTACATCTTATTCTATCTGCGTTGCTATTGCGCCGCTTGTAGGGTTGGTTAAGTTTGCGGACTTCAATATCATCCTACAAGGCGCTCTATTTTGGATCACCTCCTCGTTGAGACCGAGTTTTTGTTGTTATTTTTGCATTTGAGTAAAACAATTGTTTTTTTGTCTGCGTCTTTTCCGAATTTCGACTGGAACTTGAGTCGCTACTGTTCTTCTGACGGGATTTTCCTACGATCTTCTTTGTACGTGAGTACCAGCTGATGCGCTTAGCATGGAGTTTTTCAACAATCTGATAATTTACGACTGAGCCCAAGTATGTATGCATGTAAATTTGTCGCATTTCGGAACGATTACTCCGTTTAACAGAATATCCGGAGTCGGGTTTGCGGGTTCGGAAAAATGGCTGTGTAAATGTTTTGTCTTCGTTTGGCTTATTCTTAAATTATTATCTTCTATTGCCTTGATCCGATTTTTAAAAGTGTTCTGAAGGGCTGTCACGTCGCTACTAATGATCGGGCTATCGCGAAGCAAAGTCGATCCCGTTTCATCTGCGCACGGGACTCTGTGCACTCAATCCAGAGGGTCGTAAAAGTCTTACTTGATATGGTCTTTAGCCTCTTCGGTGCACATATTAGGTTAATGTTTTAGAATACAGTTTTGTTGCAGATCACAGTCAAGCCATCATTTATTGGGTAGTTAATAAACCCTTGCCGCAGCCCATTTCCCACAATTTCTGCATCCTAAGATATGTAGACCTTGCGGAAGCTGAATGAATTGGATAGTTAGAGTGTCTCCCTTATAACAACAGTTCTCAGTTTTCGCGTAGCGCCCAAAATGTACTTTCCAAGTGGATACTATTTGATATACACACTTGTATCGAAAGAAAAGCCGTATATTTTTATTGGAGACTTTTTTTTAAAAAGAGCAACAAAAGAGCAAAGAGCACTCAGACCCTATACGGTTCACGTTCATTGTACTTCCAGGCAGCAACTCCTTTTTAGGGTAGTATTTGGAGAAACTCCGCGCCTTTTTAAAATTTCAGTTTCCATAATTTATTCCTTCACAGGTTTTATAAAATTTTCTTCTAAAATTTATATATTTACCTACGTATATGGACATATGTATGTGGTCAAGTTTTTCTCATCGAAAGTTTTTTAGCTCCCATACATGTACACACATTCATACATATATGTATGTTGCATATTGTCAAAACCTGCACACGAGCATTTTTAGTGTGAGCAAAAATTAGAGAACCATAAACCGAGTGTAAATTAATTGATACATTTTTTGTTTCAAAATATAATCCATAAAACTTTTCTTTAAAACGTTTTGCTTTCTATAGCATGCACGTACTGTTTTGCGTGCAACCGAAGCGAAAACACGCACAAACTTTTAGAAAAAGTCACTCCATCAAGAGAGGTATTTTTTCCGATAAAGACTTCAGTCCAAAATTAACAAACTTTTTTCAGCGGATTTCAAACTTTCAGGTGGATGTACCCGTTTGCCATCGAGGGAAAAGAATTCTCTGGTTACTGTGTATTCCCTCTGCTATGCATCTTTCTGATTTTACATTGTTTGTTGTTCCATAAAAGTTTTCAGCAACGATGAAGTGAAGTTCGGAATTGAAAGTATTGAAAATACCTAAAAACTTGTGTTTCCATGGTGTTTTCTTTTTTTCAACAGAAAAGACGAAATTGTGTATCAACACTATAAACATGTTCTACACAGAGCTCTTCTACCCTTTCCTCTGATTTGAAGTGCTTTCAGCTTAAATATTCTTCAGATATTTTTTGAAGGAAATTATATTTAATCTAAAACGTTCCCATTTATGATACGTTTTAGGTAAGTAACTCTCATGAAGTTTTACGATTACTTGTGCAAATAAAATATTTGACTATATGCAATCAATGTATTTCTTTTTGGTAAGACAAATAAAAATATTTTAATTAAAAATATCTAATTTGGGAGAAGAGGCTCCACCTTACATTGTAGATTGTACGTACATATGTATGTAAATATATTTAATGGAAATAAATGAAAATCACTAAGCCTATTGTCGTCCTGGAACTACATGTACGTTTTCAAAAGAGTAGTTCATCAGCTTAATAGGATAAATCACATTATACATAGATGCCAGAAGGAGACATTTCAAAATATATTGAGATTATGAGCAGGTGCAATTCTCTGAAGTCAATTAGCTTTCTTTTGATATTATAATTTCTTACAGAAAGAAAATGTTTTCTTTATTTCTTGCTTATTTAGTATAACCTTGTTCAGTAAATCACTCATCTTCGTATCTCTGCCATTGCTGGGCATATAAATTTTGAAAGGAAAGTGACGCCGCTGGCAAACCAAACTATAATGACATTCGACAGCTTCGCGTATTCATATCGTGTTCATAGTCAGCCCGTCCATCCGATTTACCCGCGGCTCTGGCATTGATAATAATACCTATAACCAGGGACAGGGATGGGTGGATGTTGTGGAAATAGGGTAGGCACTGATTGGCTTCTTCGACATATTTGGAGCTTAGGCCGATAAGGATTTCCAAGAAATAGTTAGGGTCTTGTAAAGAGACGGTGGCGGAGAATCTCTAAATGATCAACTCACACCCCTGAAGTGGGTTTCTGACATCAGTACAACCAACCCCTCATCCTAGGGGTTTCTAGAATGAAACTGGTTCTCAAGGTTGGGGGTTGTGCCAGGAAAAAAGAGAATAAAAAACTGCGATGCCTACTAC
Source organism: Blera fallax (assembly GCA_946965025.1). Classification (NCBI taxonomy): domain Eukaryota; kingdom Metazoa; phylum Arthropoda; class Insecta; order Diptera; family Syrphidae; genus Blera; species Blera fallax. The sequence continues at coordinate 26,718,715 of OX337245.1, forward strand.
GGCGATTATTACCGGCAACAAAAGCAGCGCGTAATTGGATGTGGTTTTGTCGTTGGAGGTAGGCAAGAAGTTTTAAGTTTCAAATACGTGGACGTACGCCTCACGACAATTCGCATCAAGGTTAAATTCGCTAACATAAGCCTTATTTGCGCGCAAGTTAACTGTCTTCATGGTGTCTTTAGACTGAATCTTTATTTTCTTTCAAAAAGTAATACAACCTTTACAATTATTTCTACTTACATACTAATAGCTCAGCATAAAAGGTTCATGAGTTCGATTGCGAAATTTGGAAAAATGGAAACATAATCAAATTGCGAAATTAATAATTGGGTCGCAAAGCAATGAACTCGATTTTGCTGATTGCATGAATAAAAGCCAATGAACCTTTTGTGCTGATGTAGGGAAAGTTGGAGTTCGGTCAATAACTTTGTCGAGGTTAATGTACGGACGTAACTCCTCCCCCACTAGCTTGAGATACTCCTGGATCTCATTAAACATTTTGTTTATTTCTCAGTCAATACAAAATTAAAAAAAATAGAAATATACTTTTACTTATGTCTAACAATTATATCATTATTTCAAAATGTTATATAGCTATACATAGGTACATATGTATACAAATTTATTTTATTTCAGTATATATCTGAATGCATATATATGTATATATAATTTTTGTTGCTTATGTTCTACTCTAATCCATACCTCTTCTTAATCTTTTCAATAGGGCTTATATCTTTATTGTCATATACATTTTCTCTTTTCTTAGCCTCTCTTATGTTAGTGTTTAATTGTACTCTTAGCTTTATTTGTTTTTGGCGAATTATTATTAACAATGCAATAATGGCGATTAGTATCAAAACTGCTATTCTTACAAAACTGTAAGTAAAACTGTAACTGTCACAATAGTTTGCTTCTAATGTTTTTTGCAATTAATGTCGTTCTATCGATTTCTATCATCTGTTCCAAAGTATTTTTCTTTAACGAACAGTTACCTTCAAAGATACAATTTTTGCTCCTTTTTAATTCTTTTAGAGATTTGTTTTCCTCGAATCTGTAGAATACTTGCTCTATTTCGACTACAAGCTCAAGGTCAGAAACTATCTCAATACTTTTCTCATTCGGCATTGGTATTAAAAGTTTCTTATTAGCATTGATAATATCTACCGGTAATTTAATCGCAAAAATTATTTTATTGGTATCAAAAGTAGCAACACCTGTCCGAATATTTAAGAGTTTCTTGAAATCTATATTGTAATGCACTATTTCCTCATTGGTTAATAAGTTAGGATGCAAAACTCCTATCCTTGCTGAAGCTATATTTTGTTGTATGTTTTCAACTTTTTCCTTAAGAGCCCTAAGTTTAAACATTTGTTCAACAAAAAAGGTTTCCACATGAAGTTTTGTGGCAAGGCCTTCAAGTTAGTTAAACCTTCTTAATATCCTTTCCCTATCTGTTTCAATTGTCTGCTTTAATTTGGAAATACTTTCGTTATAATTCGTGTTTATTTTGACCTGCTGGTTTACCGTTTTAATTATTTCATGATTATTTCCATCTACAACCGAAAAATGTCTTTCTATATCTTGCCTATCGTCGTCATCGAGTGTTCCGAAGAGCCATTTGAAAGCTTTACCCACAAGATTAACGAGAGCTCTCCTATACCTATGTGGAATGATAGTCAGAACCTTACTTTTGATATTTACAATTTCTTCTGTCAAAAGATCCTTTCGTTCCTTGTCGATATCAATGTGGCTAATGAGTGTGTTAAATTTGTTAAGGATATCTAATATTTCGTTAGGGTCTATTATATGTAAAATCATGTCGTACTTATGAACTATTTCTTCTTTACCTAAGTTTATTTCCGAATATCCTAGATGTGAATCGATTTTTTCAATTCGCAGTGTTTGGAGCGATGTGGGGATTATGACCAGTAACAATAAATGGAGCAACATCACCTGTAAATTTAAGAGGTCGTTTAATGTTTGACTCATGAACGTTATTTAAAGAGTATTACCTAAACTTTGGCTGTTCTTTATGCCTAACGCTTATATAATTTTTAATAAATCCTTGTTGACGTGTTTCATTATATTCCTCTCGAGTTTTGTTGCGCTTTGTGATGACCTTTCTTGTGCTCTTATTCAATCTGTCTTTTATGATATTTTTATCAATTCTATTATTTTGAGCTTCGAGTGGTGTTGCCTTAATAGAGGAGTGGAAGGAGCAATTGTAAAGCTCGACAGCTTTTGCCATTTGTTCCTTAATTGGTATTTTGTTTTCTAAATTAAGAATTCTTATTCGCTCTGTTAAGGTATTATTTAGCCGTTCTACATCAGCATTGCCATTCCTTCTATTCCTATTCCTATTTCTATTCTATTCCTTCTTCTCTAAAGAAATTCTTTACGTTAATGTTGTTGAATTCATTGTCACAGATAACCTTCTTCATTTTTCCCTTAATCGAAATATATTGGCGAATTTTTTCTATTAAAGTCCTACTGTTTCTGTCCTCGAGATAAAAGCTAACTGCGTGTTTTGAAAACTTATCGATAAAGTTTATAAATGAATGTTTAGAATTTACATATGTATCTATGTGAATCGTTTGGTTTATATCGGTTGGGGTTTCGGTCAATTGAAATTTCTTTTTAATAGGGTTCCTATCATATTTAGCTGCAGTGCAAAGATCGCAATTGTTAACAACTTCATTTATTAAAGCTCTTAGGTTCGGAAAGTAAACTTTGTGTTTCATTCCTTCGTAATTGGCTATTATGCCAGAATGACCGGATTCCGCTTTGTGATATAGGGAAATTTGTCTAAGTGCTTCGTCTTCGTTAGGAAGATCTCTAGCAAAATGTTTACATTTAACGAACTTAACATTGCAATCAGCAGGGAATAATTCAATCAACTTTAGTTGCACTTGGTTGTACATAACATCGTTCAATTCTGAATACGATCCTACTTTTCCTTTACTGACATGTCTTCGGACGATGTCAGAAATATTGTTTGATATATCATTCGATTCTATGAAAATTCTTTTATTGCTGAATATATCTTCGATTTCCCTTTCCTTTCTTTCACATAGTATAAATTGGGTTTTGAACCGATTGACTACTGTATCTAATATCGGGATATGATTACTAGTGTTTGGCTCCATTAGGTTGATTTCGTTGGTGCTTGTATTAATTCTACTAAGAAAATCCGCTAGTTTATTCTCTTTGCCCTTAACGTAATCGATTGTTGCTTCATATTCCCCTAGTTGTACAAGCCAACGTTGAAGCCGCGGATTCAAATCTTTTCCTAAATTTTTTGTGTGTAGCCATTTTATTGGTTGGTGATCGGTACACAAATCGAATTCTTTCCCAAAAAGGTAGGGTCTAAAATATTTCACTCCCCAAACGATTGCTGGCAGTTCCTTTTCGATTGTGGAATAGTGTTTTTCGTGGTCATTGAGGGTGCGAGAGGCAAATGAAACCGGATGTCCATCTTGTACTAACGCAGCTCCTAATGCATAATTGCTTGCGTCAGTTACCAATTTGAAGCGTTTTTTGAAATCAGGGTATTTTAAGATTGGATAATCGGTAATAATTTCCTTTAGTTTTTCGAATGCAGAAACATAGTTAGAGTCGTTGAGGTTAATTTTTGAATTCTTTTTTAAGTACTTTACCATAGGGTATGCGACTTTGGCGTAATCCCTGATGAATTTTCTATAGTAACCTGTTAATCCAAGGAAAGATTTAATTTGCTTTTGGGTTCTTGGAAGTTTTAGGTTCCGAATAACAGTGATTTTTGCGGGATTGGGCTTTACTCCTTCTGAAGTGAGTGTGTGCCCTAAATATTCCGTTTCTTTAGCTAGAAAGTTGCATTTGTCAATCTGAATTTTAAGACCTGCTCTTTTGAGGGTTTCAAAAATTTTTCGAAGGTTGACTAAGTGCTCCTGGAGTGAGGTGCTAAAAATCAAGATGTCGTCTAAGTATACGACACAAATTTTATTTATGAAGTCTCTAAGGATTGAATTCATCAATCTTTGAAATGTTGAAGGAGCATTTTTTAAGCCAAATGGCATCCTCACATATTCAAAGTGACCGAAAGGTGTTGAAAATGCTGTCTTTTTTCTATTCTCAGGTTTGACCAAAATTTGGTGGAAACCTTTAGCCAAATCGAGTGTAGTAAAATAATGCGACTTCCCTAATTTATCCAATATCGTGTCGATATTGGGTATTGGGAATTTGTCGCTCACCGTGACTTCATTCAATTTTCTATAATCGATGACAATTCTCCATTTTTGTTTCCCGTTTTTATCTATTTTCTTTGGTACGACCCAAAGCGGCGAATTACTTTCTACAATGATTCCCTGTTCTAGCATTTCATTTATTTGACGCTGAATTTCTTCTTCATGAACCTTTGGGTACCGATAAATTTTTGAATATACCGGATTGTTAGTTGTTGTTACAATTTCATGAGTAATCTCATGAGTGAACGTTAGGTCATCGCCTTCCATATATTCTTTAAGTAGTTTGTTAACTCCGAAGATTTCTTCTTGGTTAAGTTCTCCAAGATTTACGTGATCTAGTAATTGATCTACAGGTTCTAACGAATAAATGGTATTTGGGTCAATGGGGCAATTATTGTTATCGAATTCAATTCCTTCCTTATTAATCTCGATATATTTCTGTCCCAAGTTAACATTAATTCGGAAAGGAATAAGAATATTAAGTCCTAGAATTGCGTCATAATCCCTACCATCTAAATTAAAAATATTCCAGCTTATAGTTCCTGGAGTTCTAAATTCCAAGGGAACAGGGGTGATAACCTTTGCAGTTACCACACTACGACCATTTAAGGTAGAATAGTATTCTGGTTCGGTTAATGTTACTTCCTTATAATTACCTAAAATATTTGGTTTTACTATACTGGTTGTTGATCCAGTGTCAATTAAACATCTTATATTCTGATATCCTATTGTTAAGGTGACTATCGGTAGGTTCTGTTTTGAGGCCGAACTTGAAAATTTACATTCACTTCATTAGGATTGTTTGGATTTTGGAATGAATGTCCAGGCCTTTGGTTTGAATAATTATAATTACGGTTCGCAAGTCCCTGGTTTGAAATAGGCGAAAAATTGGTTCTGGACTTATTGTGCTGAAGTTTATTTTGTCGTAGATTTCTTTGCTCATCCCTACCACTATGGTTACTACTATTAGCCGATCGAATTGAGTTAAAGTTCATATTTCTATTGTACATTTTTTTATGACTTAAATCTATTGTTCGTTCATCATCTAATAATTTTAGTTTGGAATATTTATTATATATATCTACTATACTATTACTTAGATCTATGTGGATCCTGACACTACCGTCTATTTTTTCTAACAATATTTCTTTTAAATCATTTTCTACTCTGTCTGGTTTGTATACTTCTGGTTTATCTTCATCAAAATCATAAATCTCATTAAGTTCAAAACTAGCATTCTTAAAAGTATCGAATAATTCTCTTAAATTACTGACCTTGACATATCTGCAGTGGTTGAAGATTTCGGAGTATGATTTTGTTGGCCGGAAGTGTTGCTTCAGTTTGTTCTTCACGGTTTGCCAGTTGACGTTGTCTCCTAGTAGCCTCACACATTTCGCTGCCTCTCCCTGGATCTTTTCGGTAAAGACGATCCCCATTGCGTATTGATGTAGCTGCTGGTTAGTACCACAAAGTATTGCTGTTGATTTCACCGATTTGAAAAATGCGTTTAATCCATAATTTCCTGTTCCATCAAAGGGTTTTAGCTGACGAAACTGTTGGAGGATCTTATCAGGGCTTAACGAAAATCCATTATTATTTTGAATGATGTCCTGTTGCTGTTGTGGTCGTTCTTGTTGTGGTAGTTGCTGCATTCGTTCTATATGGTCCTCCTGGAGCTGGACAATACGTTGTAAGACCTCGATTTTTTCCTTTAACTCCTCAATGGTAGCCATTTCATAAAATAAATTATTATCACTCACTTTTACCGTTTATATCAAATAAAATACTTTTTATGGATCACTTAGTTCACCATATGTCGAATAACCGTTTTGTTTTTTCTTATTTTTTTTTTTTGTTTAATAATACTATTCACTTTTTTGGTTTTTTTCAATTTTCAATTGAAAATATGTATGTGTTTATTTTTACTTCTTTTTGCGGTTATAATTCTTAAGAATACACCGTCAATTTATTGTTATTATCTTCGGATAATTACAATTGTAGGGTTTACCGACTGCGCCAGTTAACTGTCTTCATGGTGTCTTTAGACTGAATCTTTATTTTCTTTCAAAAAGTAATACAACCTTTACAATTATTTCTACTTACATACTAATAGCTCAGCATAAAAGGTTCATGAGTTCGATTGCGAAATTTGGAAAAATGGAAACATAATCAAATTGCGAAATTAATAATTGGGTCGCAAAGCAATGAACTCGATTTTGCTGATTGCATGAATAAAAGCCAATGAACCTTTTGTGCTGATGTAGGGAAAGTTGGAGTTCGGTCAATACCTTTGTCGAGGTTAATGTACGGACGTAACTCGCATGTCCCCACAAAGAAAAAGGACGACGACACCAAAGATAGGTTCTACGAGGTCTTGGACAAAACGTACGAGCAATGCCCTAGCTTTGACATTAAAATTGTCCTAGGGGCCAACACAGACTCGGACCACTACCTTGTTATAGCCAGGGTACGATTGCCGATATCCCGAACACCGCTAAGATAAGGAAATACTGCGAGGAAGTTTGACGTCGTGCGGCTACAATAGTACAATCGCAAGAGGTCGCCAAATCCTTTTCCGATCGAGTCTCCCTTAAAACACACTAGACTTAATCAAGTGCATCTCTAAAAACTATAATGTACTATTTTTGCAATTCGTACATTTGTTGCATAACAGAAAGGGCGATAAGTCTTATTGGAGATCACGCATTTTTGCATCAGTTTGTGTTTGCAAACTTGCAGTGCGCTTCGCCAATTTGTTTATTAAAAATCAAGTTTTCTGACTTATTCTTTTTGAATATTAACAATGGCATCTTTGAGCACGGGTATGCGTATTTTACAGTGGGCTTTTGTTGAAATCCATTTTTTTTTAAATTATTTAAATTGGTCTATTTTTTTTTTACATAAAAATTGATTTTAAGTGACCTTATAATTAGTAATTAACCTCAAATACCCAAAAATTCTAGTTCAGTTTAATCGTTAGTTTCTCTATTTTGCTAACATGTAAAACTTATTTGCTACTTTTTTCTAACATTTGAAATTTTCAATTTTCTTTAGTAAAAGTCACAACCATTAAAATCAAGGAAATTTTCAAAAAAGTAATTCTTCTTTGTGGCGTTTGGGATGTCCGCATTCGTACCTTGGCTGCAACAAGGCAGTGGTCCGAGTCGATGTTCGCTGCTCGGAAGGTTCAGACATCCAGAGTACTGGAGACATGCCTTGCGTTCATTGCTACATGATCAATTCCCCTTGTGGATATTGAGAAGACGAAACGCCATTGTGGCGTTTCGCCCCGCAGCAAAATCAATAAGCCTGAGTCCGTTGCCAGACGTGGTGTCGTGTTGGCTCATTAAGGGCTCCTCCATCACCATCTCTTTTTCAAGACCCTGCGTCAGTCGTGAAAGTTCCCTACTGACCTAAACTCCAAATTTGTCGGAGTAGCTCAAGTAAGGCTCCCGTGGGTCTAACAAGCTATATGATCGTACAACTTGTCTTTGGTATCCACACAGTATGCTTTGCAAGCTGGTACTCAGTTGGCAACTGTACCACAGCTTTATGGAGTAGAAGACGAAAACAACATGTGTTTTTCTTCCTCCGTAACTGTCGTGTTTTATATGCACTTGGAGAGCAGCTTCGCAAACATGTTGGTGGATAAATCATAATACTCGCTGGTCCCGTTGTTGCCAACTTAGCTCATTAATAGTGTAATTTGATTTAGTAACTTAAAGTTGCGGATAGCATACCGCTCCTCCCGCTGTTGTATGGACAAAACGTTTTGAATCAACATGAATGTCCATAGACTTTGCACTGCATATTCTTAGATGTTGCGCTGTAGCGTATGCGCGTCTTTTTTTTCTCGTACAAGAATTGAAATATGTACATATGCATATTTAGTTTTAAGGTTAAGAAACTATTGCCTTATGCTCTATGTAGCTGTGTATAATTTTTATTTAAAATAATCGGTTCCGGATTTCTACCCACTAAAACCACCTCCCCTCCTCTCCCCTGTTCCATGCAATACCGCCATTAAGCATTTCATTCACAGTTGGGGATTCAGCTCTCTTTGCCTATCATTTTGTATTGGCTGAGTGCTCACATTCTTGTAGCGTTTTCTTCACTCTGGCCGCTTGGCTGGGTCTCGTAATAGATGCGTACATATGCGTGTATGTAGTACGCATGTTATGAACTAAAATATTGGTCAGAAAAGGACATAATGTTGGAACAACAACCTTTTATTTCACTTACCGGTTCTCTTAGTACAACCAAAATTCACAGAACTAAAAACATTCAAAACAAAATACTTCTTATAATTGGACAAATTCCTATTACGCCAAAATTCATTTCAGAAGTGCAATCATACTCTAGAAGATTGGAAATTCATAGGTTAAACAAATTAGCAAACAGAGAACAGAGAAAAACAAGAAAAGATCTGTTAAGTACACGTAAACAGAAACAACCCGTCATCCCCAGGTGTACTATTGACAGCGAAACAGAACTAAGTTAGCTCCAAATCTTTTTTTTTTTGTATAAAAATTGCTTACTTGTGTTCTTTTGAAACAATTACATATACATATATGTACTTAAGACAATGCATAATTACATAAGAAACCTACAGTAGTGCAAGGGTGGCAATGGTGTAGTGGTAGCGTCATCGTTCGTCGAGCTGATGGTTCACGGTTCAATCCCTGATGTCAGTAAGCATTATATGATAAGAGGCAGTCCGATCAATTGAGAAAGTTTGTGACAACACTACTGCGAAGGCAGAACACTGGCAGTAGGTTTGTCATATGGCTGGAGAAATTGATCGCTCTGTTGATAATTGATATGCTTATGACATCAGGTGGATCGGGAAAAAAATACTGTGAATCAGAAGCGAAGGCAAAAAAATACATGACAGCATCAAATCTCCCCAGTTATTCTGGACACCACCCCTGGAGCTAATGTGAAACCTAACACATCTGAGTTTCAAACCACTGCACCAATCTCTTTCTCTCTCTCTATCTACATTTCCGACGCCCGCACCATGTGAATAACATGTAAAAGGGTATTCATAACCCCTTGAGTGCGGGTAAATTATAAAAAAAAAAAAAAAAAAAAAGTAGTGCAAAGAAAGAAAGAAAAAAAGGTTTGATTGATAAACATGAATATGCCCGCACTCCACTCGTGAGCCATTGATTTCAATGACCTAAGCATATCTCTAATATGTATCTTTGTATCTCGAATAATTATATTTTTGCTTATTACTTCCGTTATAAGAACCACAGAACAATGATTAATACCTTAGCAGGAAATGTACTAATCGAGGAATCAAGTCATATTCAAATCGGTTCAGCCGTTTTGTAGTCATTAGTGTGTAAAGCATAGGAAAATGGTTTTTGGTAGTTAAAAAAACATATAAAAGGGGTTTAAAAGCCCAATAACGGATTCAGTATACTAAAATTCCTCCTAAAGCATAATCCATCTTACGACAAATCGATTGATATATGCATGTACACTCCATTTCATAACTATATCACCACCCCTGTATTTGCATTTTTTAAGATTAAAATAATTTAATTTCTCTTATACCCGATTTAATTTTTAGGAATTTCCATCCACATATGGGGTGATTATACGCGACTCGCCAAAAATTCATAGCAAAATGAAAATTAATGCTCCTTCTTATTCCTGTTCGCTTATTTTTTTCAATTCCTTTGTGCAAAAAAATTCTTTCGCCCACATTCGCGTTCATTCTTTCATGGATTTAGCGCTAATGAACCCTAATTTGTGTGCGTATTTATACAAAAAAAAAATATCGAGTCTCAGTTGCAGGACGCAGAACGTAAATTTTTTTCTGCTAGTCTTCCTTAGAATACAATATGCGGATGCAACAAAGAATATCTAACTATCCTGATGCATACAAAAAAACACGATGAATGCAGTTAGGAAACCATTATGGAAAGATTGTGTAGAAACGATGTAGCAAAAAAAAAAAAATACAAATACTTGGCCCAATTTCTAAGCGACTATTCATGTTGTGCGTGTTATATTTTTACTCACAAATGAAAGGGACCTACAGTTTAGAGTCATATCCAAAAGGCATGACAGTTATTACTCTCAGACGTTTGTTAGACATTCGCGAGAGGTGGGACCGTGAAAAAACTTTTTGGTGTTTCTGGGGTACGAAGACGAACCTCCCGCTTAGCGATCCAACGCATTAACCACTTGAGCCACAGCTCCCACTCAAAATTACAGTAGAGGTAATAAACTATATAGGCGACACTCTTAAGTGCAGTGAAGAAAACTTGCTTTTACTTGGAAGAAGGATTGGAGCAGATAGCTTTCAAGACCTAGAGCTAAGGTATATGAGCTCCTTGAAACACATATTATCGAGTTGTCAGTTCAGAACCTGATAGACCTGGAATGGCAGGTCAAAAAGGATGAAGACAATTCAGATCCGGAAGGAGAAGCTGACCAATTCAGCATCAAAAACATAAAGAAATTAATGACGATGATCAATGAAGCCACTGATATTAAAGAATGCATTGATTCTATTTTGGAAAGAAGTTTAACGAGCATAGCAGGTTTACATAACGCAATTGACATAGTGAATTTCGATACATGTGGTGTTCTTTGGAACGCATGCTTCGCGGATGTGGGGGATTAGGGTATAAGTTTTCATAGTTCTGGAAGGCAAACTATTCACTGAAACGCATTCCCATTCCATTTTTAAAAGGATAATCCAATCAGTCTATTCGTCAAAAACCGCACCAAAGAGTGATGCTTGTACCCCGTGAATAAAAATGATGTTGTTAGCGAAATTGCAGTCCACTAGCACATGTTTCATCAAGCAAATAAAAAATTCTCTTCGTTTATCAATGGTCTTCCAGTTTGTGTTCTTCAATCAGTTGGATCTTGTTCGTATGCAGATGTGGATCTTTCATAAAAAATGCTTAAGGGGCTTCTTAAAACATTTTGTGCAGATCATTGGGGTTCTAGTAAAACTTTTTCTCACTGCGGCTGTTTTCGTGTAGTGTAGTAGAGTTCGCTATGAACGCTCATTCGTGACTTTCTCTCACATTTCTCACAATTCGACAATAATAAATCCTGGTTTTTTCGACAGATTTCATATACGTATGCATGTCATAAGTATATATTTTGAGGATTCTCAAATTGAACGCAACGTCCGGGGCTTTTATTGGGACTCTTACACAGCTACATACGCACACACAGTAGTGTTCGCTTATAAAGAACTCGAAGGGACAGACCAAATTGGTTCGTTATATTTAAGTGATATGCTAAAATAATATCAATTTTTGTTCAGAAAACTAAAAAAGAAGAAAAATAGGAAAACTACCTTTGAACATATAAAAAAAAAACAATTTGTATTTCAGTACTCAACTAATTTGTGCTGCCTTTTGAAATTTGATCAATTGATGCAAGCATAATGTAAATCGGGGAAGTACCGAAAAAATTATGTACATATGTATATTCAAGGACAAAATTTTGTTGTTTGAGAATGTTGGCTCATACATACAGCTATACAGTTCTCAGGAAAGTTCCAAAAAATTGGGAAAATCTCCATGACAATACATATGTATAATGTGAGACATTTTTGATGCGTTATAATCGGACATTTTCTTCATTTAACGCACAAAAAGGGCTTGTTATATACGAAAGTTCGCTTTAAGCCGGTTAGCTATATGCGAAATTAAAGTCCATTGTTCTTATAGGACATTAAATGGGACTGGGCGTAATGGCTCGTTACAACCGAAAATTCACTTTAACCGTGTTCGCTTTAAGCGGTCACTACTGTACACATAAATACATACATATGTATGTAGTACATATGTATCAATTAATTTTTCAAAACATTTATTCATGATTCTAAAATGAATGGAGAAGGCAGGATTTTTTTTTATTTTATTTTATTTATTTAATTTCATCAATCAGACATTTCTTATAGACTAGGATAACAAACAATATATAATGGTATATCTTTAGAACTATTGGGGAGGGAGAAAAAGGAAAAGGAAAAAATTATCTATTTTGACTAGCTATAATTATGATATGCATTTTATTATGATATTCTTCTTAATGGATGAATTCGGAGCATACTCTTGTTTTTATAACTACTGTGTGGAGAATAGTACGATTAAATACCAGAATGTCCAGTTTTATCATATTGAGAACTAAGTCAGGAAAAACTTTTGTCCTACATATTCGAATCCAAACCATTGGTTTTTAGAATTTTTAGCACCGCTCTAGTGCTAATATTTTCAAATGGATTGTCATTTAGAAAAATTTTTTTTTACCTTTCCTCTTAAATGACCGACATTATTTTCCAACACCATCATCTCTTCCCCCTTTAGGTGTCGCACCTGGTGAAAAACGAATGGGAGAAAAGTTGTCGCCCCTAATGTCCTATCCGCATTTCAATTTCGAAAGCACCAAAGACGAAAGGAAAAGGAATAAAAGGATTTCGGCCGGAATCCCATGAGATTCTTTGTCCTACCGCTTTCACTAAAAACGAAATTTAATCAACCGAACTTTTAGACATTTCTCATTGTGATTTATTGTTTTCACATTCCCTGGTCGATGCTTTGCTTAAAAAAAGGGCATTCGAGTATGGGACAAAAGCTGAAAAGTTGACCTATTTAAGGGGCATTTCCTGTCTGCATCGAGGTTTTTCGTGAGCGCAAAATGGCATGTTATAGATTGTTCCCATTAGGGATGAATGTTATCAGAGTCCAGATGATACACACAATCGTACCTACTAATACAGATAAAAGAAGATAATGAAAGTTTCAGATGAAGCATGTAAAAGTGTTTTATTTCCGTTAACCACACATTAAAGTTACGATAAATATGTACCTTATAATGCAATTTGAGCTTTTAAAGCCAGTATATCTACACATCCGGAACTTATTTTTAGCTTGGATTATAATTCACAATTCTGGGAAAATGATACCATTTTTTTTATAATCGCATTGGCCAGATTTTAAGAGAGTTGTATGAACTAGTAACTTAGTACCCAATCTTTCGTTTTCTAAAATACATACATATGTACATACATATGTATATGCAGGTGCAGCATCTACTAAATGCTTCACTAGATTATTATCGTACTCTAGTAGAGCTAACTGAAAATATTTGAGCTTAGCTGATTTTTTAACAGATTTTACGAAATTGTTCTCTCTGCAAATCTAATTAACTTTGGGTAATGAGGGCAACTGGTAATTATTTGAAAGTTGCTAGCAAATGCTCTACAAGTGAACTGAGAAGTTATCCGCGAGAATAACTAGAGGAGAAAAAAATAAACTTTCGTTTTCTTTTATTTATTTTTTTTTTATTTCCTCTCTCTTTTACAAATAATTATTTACATAAGAAAATTTACTCGTGAACAATCAAAACTATCACAGCCCAGTTTATGAAATAATAATGAATGACTAATTAGTACAACTTTTTATTTTGTTATTGTACACAAGTCAAAAAATTTTTTATGTGGTTTCTATGTCCGTTGACATGCACGGCTAATAAAACACATATGTAGTTCCCCTGCTCTAATTTTGGTTTTGGTAATACTCGTGAAGTTTGAGTAACATTTCATATTGTAATGACTTTGGTACTATTGATCTATGATTTAGGAATAGCAATCTTTTTCAAATTTCAGGTAATTTTTCAAAATAAAGTTTTATGTTACATACTGCATATGAACTTCGTTGTGAATTTAGTTATCTTGATTTGAAAAAATAAATTTGACATAATGCGATCGATTTTGTCTCTTTTCGAAACATATGTTGTTTCTAGTCACTGACATTAATTGACAACACCATTTCAATTGTACTTTGCGCAATTTCCTCTTTGCCTAAAAAATTTAGAGATAAGTAATCAGAAATGTGCACGTAGTGCACTTCGATATCATTATTGTGAATGAGAATGTCATTATTGAAATTCGTTTTGAAATGGTATGAAATTCTTATTCTATTGACTTGTCGAAAACCCGTATTTCAGTATCGCTTAAACTTCTAGAAGCATTACAAAAGGGTCTTTTATCTTGCGAAAGACAGAACCTATTCTACACTGAAATGTATCAGCTTGTTAGCTTCTTTGCAGATTACTTTTTTGTTTATTTCAACAAAGTATCATACAAGTACATCAAGTACATTCAACGATTATAACAAATTACACTGCCTTCTTAAGTCTGTGGTATCAAGACTCGGATAGTTATCGTATCGTACTGCGAGAATATACAATGGTACGCATATGAAAATAAGTCCGAAAGACCAATTAGAGTTGTAGCTAGAGGACTCCACGCCTCATGCTCTAAAGATGATGTAGTTAAGGACTTAAAAAACAACGGGTATAATATAATCGATGCCGTCAACATCATAAAGAAGGAAAAGCAAAATACAGAAGTAAGCGGAAGAACAGCATTCGTAAAGCGCGGCCTTCCTCTTTTCATGCTAACTTTTGACAAAAAACAAACGATAGAGCAAATTTACGATATTAAATCTATCTTAAATATGGTGGTTAAAATTGAGCCCCTGAGAAAAAATACGAGACTAGTCCCTCAGTGCAAGCGATGCCAGGGATTCAATCAAACTCAAAAATATTGCCAGAAAGAGCCGCGGTGCGTCAAATGTGCTGGTAAACGATTCATAAAAGACTGTAGCTTAAGCAAACAAGCTCCGGCGTTGTGCATCAACTGCGAAACAAACCATCCGGCAAATTATAGAGGATGTGTCGTAACCAAGGAACTACAAAAGAGGCGCAACTTAATCTCTCTACCACCAATAAAGCCAAAACCGAAAGAAAAGCCGGTAATAGAACAACAAAAAGCGAAAACAGAAGTCATTAAGGTAAAGCCTTCGAATGAAAAAAAAAGCGCAGAAAGCAAAATCGACAAACGTTCGGATAAAGACATATGCCGAAGCTGCGTCTGGAGAAAGTAGCGGCAGCTCCTCTCCACCTGACCCTCTCATGCTTATTCTAGCAAAACTTGATGAACAAACTGCTACAAACAAACTTATTTTCGACAGACTGATTAAACTCGAAAATAATGTATACAGCAGGCGTCTTCCTCCAAGATGATAAAACAACTTAAAATAGTAACATGGAATGCCAATGGGCTTTTGCAAAAAATTGAAGAGCTGGAAATTTTCTTGATTAAGAAACAAGTTGATATATATTTTGTATCTGAGACTCATCTCAAAAGTAATTCTAGGATACAATTAAAGGGTTTTAAAGACTATCATGCTTTCCACCCATCAGAAAGAGAAAGAGGCGGTGCGTCTCTATTTATAAGAGACTAGCTGTACCCTGCGCGCGTTGCAACGCCACCAACTAAAATAAATTTGAAGGAAAGACATTACACAAATATTCAATTCATTTTGAGTCATTTTATTGATTTTGTTCATTTCGAAAAAATTGTGACATTGCAGCGTTTCGTTTCAATTCGTCGATATTTATTGAAGTGCTGTGGGATACACAATATTTGTCTTGATCGAGCGGGTCTTATTCGAAGATTTTGCAGCCTTCTTTCCCATTGTTCAGTTGTCTCAGACGAACGCGCCTGAGTAGTACGTATTCGATCAGTTTCTAACCTCACTTCTCGTTGTTCAGATGATTCAGACGAACGGGTCTCAGCGGCATGTACTCGAAGATTTTCCAGACTTAACGCTCGTTGCTCGTCTGATTCTGATGCTCGTAATGCTCTTTTCTTTCGTGCTTGAGGTGTAGATCGGCCAATTGCTTGTCGCTTTGGAGGCATAATTGTACGGGAACGACGTGAAAAATGCGTTTGAATTTATTAGATGTCAATCAGCAATCCGAATCTCACAATGTATCCAATCCAATTGAACCGGCTGTTCACACACGGATGGAAATGTTAATATTGACGGTGATCACCAATTCGCTGAGGAAAATTTGAAGTGAAAAAAATCAGCACTCGAGAATTGTTGAAATCGATTTTAGTTCCACTCACGATGATATCCGAAAAAAAACTGCACAGCAAATGCGTTCGGAACGTCAATCAGCAGTCAGATCCTTCACATACACATTCGATGATCTTCGTGGGTTCACTATAGGGAATGAATAAAATCAGCTCACGGAAACTACGAAAATTCAATTCGATTGAATTATTTATTTAACTCACAATGAAATGCACAAAACTATTCGAAAAACGTCAATATTGTCTGTTCCATGTGAGCCGGACATCACAATTTACATAATTCTTATGTCACCCACGACTGGAAACGTTATCATTCGTTCGCTGTTTTCGTTTCAATTCAAATCAGCATGAACTGTCACGGCAATATATGAAATTCATTGGAATGACAGTGGCTCCATCTGTCGAAAATTGGTCGTACCAACTCAGAAACTCAGAAATTGGGATTAGCAGGCATTAATGTTCCGAATAGGTGGTAAATTTGACCCTGAATCTTAAAAGTGGGCAAAAAGTTGCCTTCTGTTATGCGTTTACCACCAAAGGAGGTCATTTGAAAGGCTGAGTTAAACTTTCTAGGACTCTCTAAAAAGTTTTTGACGAAGGATATGATCACCCAGCAGAATGCTCTTTGGTGATTCCGGCGGTGCACCGATTTCTCTGAGCATAACTTTTCCGTTTGAACAACACAATCCAGCAGATTCTTTTGCCCGCTCAGACATTGTACCTAAGTATGTACATGCGACTCCTTTTCGTATGAAATGAAACTTTCATACTGAAAACATGAATTTTTCTTTAGGCTCCACGGTCGGACAACATTTTCACCGATAAGAATAAACCGTTCACTAACAGAACCAAGTCTATTAACAGTGGTTTCTCAGCCGAGACATCCGCCTATTTTTTGAATCTTGACTCCTTCGCATAATATCAGGCTTAAAATATCTCTCTCATTTTAGTTGACGCCACACATTCGGTGGAATACATAGCAACTGATTCGGTTAAACTACAATACTGAAAATGTGCAAACTCAATTATAACATCCCCAGTGGGAATCGCTACCACAGCACACACAGACACAACTTATCCATGTATGCATGTATGTATAACAGAAAAATAAGGAAAAGGAAACACACATCCTTCTATCGCCAGCCACTCGCCTCTGCTTATAAATTTAGCGAAGAGGCAGCGAAAGGAGAATAAAGAAAAAAAAAATTATTATCACCACTGAGACATGGTTGCGAGACATGATCAACGAAAAATTAATCAAATTCTGAATTTTACACAAGATATTTTTGATATTGCTCAGCTTCTAGATGACGTAGAATCATGATTTTGGACTTGAAATTTGCGTCTTTAAAAACTCTAAACGACAAAACTCATTTGATTAAAATCGACAAAGGCAAAGTTGATGTTATTTGTGTTTCTAAATTATTTTGTCTCTTTTCGTGATGACAGTGGCGCCATCTGTCGAAAATTGGTCGTACCAACTTAGAAACCTTCGCGGACTCATGCACAACAACTTTGCTAAAGATCATCACATGATCAAATGCATAGTTTACGATTCTATAAAGGACATACAGACAAACATTCATTTTTATATATATTGTTACGAATGGGGCACGAGCCTCCCAACTAACTACCACAGCAACACCATAACCGCGACATCGCCGCCCACCTCCAACACCAACAACGCCCGCCTGCCACACCTCCAGCGCCTCCGTCATCGTCGTCGTTTCCACCTGAAAGTGGAGCTTATTAAATCGGTAAGGCGAAACAACAACAACTTACCTCTGCATTCATAGGTTCCCCCTTCCGTCGCACCTGCCCTCTTTCCAACACCCCAGCTTACCTTAAAAGATTAATCCACCCGTATACTTACCTGCGCTGCGGGATGCCCATCGACACGTTGCACGCAAGCGCCCACGAGAGAATCCACGCATAAGCAACCGCCACCGGGAGTTCGACCGCAACCCGGGGGGTTATGTTCCGCTTGCGTTGCACCGACGAACAAGTATGGGAAAACAAAAGAAAAAGGGCAGAACGCACATAAAGGAAAACTAGGAAACCCGGAAAATTCGCGAAAAAAAAAAAAAAAACACAACACAACCAGCGCAGCGCGGCGAAGTTGACAGCGAACAAATTGTGACAATCAGCTGGATGAATGCCAAAAGCCGGGATGCGTTCGGTGCTAGGCGTAATTTTCGGGTAGGTCTACATTAAAGGCAACGGGGAGCAGAAAAATCTAAGGAATTAGGGATAAAAGGGAAATCAGGTACCAAAAGACGACGGAAGGCTGGGAGGGCTGTTGCAGGACGGAAATTCATTTTCACCTGGACATGCGACCCCTCATTTTGCTCGTTAAATTGAGGACTCCATGATGAAGGGGGTGCCATGATCGTAGGACAAGGGGGAAAGTCGGAAAAGCCGATTAAAGATTTTCATGATGGCGGAGGAAAATCACAAAGGCTGGAAGGTAAGGGCAAGGAGACCGTAATTTTTTTTGGAATATTTTCCAGGCGGAGGCGAGAGGTCAAAGAAGGACAGACATATATTTAGGAGGGAAATTTCGGTGGAGACCTTGGTGGAGACTTTTAAGGTATAAAAGGAGCGTGTGCGAGGCGACTGGAGGTCTTTTACCGATCAAGCGAGTCGACCCATAGTACAGGGTGAACCGAATTCATAATTATAAAAAAAAAAAATATAAAATAAAATTATACCTCTCGGGAACCAGTAATAAAAAAAAAAAGAAGTTTATTATCGAATGTTCTTTCTTTCTTCCTTTTTATTTCCATCGTCGATTTTCCGCTTCCACAGGTTGTTGAGTAGCTGCCATACCCCCCAGGTTGGGATTTTGTAACACTGGTGTCAGGTGTGGGGTGCCGAATAAAGCTAAGATTAGTTTTTCACCATGGACGCTAACGAGATGCGGGAGCAGTTTAGCTCGTTGATGACAATGTTGCAGGAGAGGAGTCTCCACGAGCGGACGTTCTGGGAGACGAAATTCGGTGAATGGAAGGCAGAGTTGGCCAGTAGGCAAACAGCAGTCGAAGACAGGATAGAAGCGCTCGAGAAGTCTTTGGTTGGTCGATCTTTTGCGCCCACTGATGGACAACACTCATCACCCCACCCCACGAACGAGGAAGTGACCCGAAGGCAAGAGGCAACACCAGATCTAGCTGAAGGAAGCTGCCAAGCTGAGGCTATTAGTAGAGGAGCGCAAGATGAAGTGGCTCTCCGCAGTGAAGTTTTCACGACACCTTTGCGGGCGTCAGCGGCAGAAGAAAGCGGTGGCTGTCAACGGGACCATGGAGACCCAATCGGTAGACGCATGGGAGCGACGGCTAACTTCAGTGTAGTGCAACCATTTGATGGAAAGCCCCAGTAATCTCCCGGAAAACTAGACACCACTGGCCGAAAGGAGCGGAAGCCAGTGGTGGGGATTAATACCGCTCCACCACATAAAACAACCCCCCTCTTTTCTTCCACAGAACCAAACCCAGCGGCGCGAGAGGGAGGCGGTAGGAGAATCGAGACTACAGCGAGCCTCATAGGGGCCGTGGGGGACGCAAGCGTGGCTGTACGCGGGTACATCGGCGGCAAGGAACGCAATTTGGTAGTTGACTCAGGAGCAAACATTTCGGTCCTCTCGGAAGATGTCATACCACCGAAGACTGATATCTCAGGGCCTCCTATACGAATTACGGGAATCTCCGGCGAAACGATCTGGACGAAGGGGACAGCGAAGGTGAGTTTAGTGATAAATCACAAGGAGTATACTCATTCGTTCGCTGTCGTAAGCTCCAACGTGCCCAACATTCTCGGGATAGATTTCTTGATGGGAAACCGGTGCCTCATTGATTTTAAAGGCATGTACATGGAAATCCATGGCAAGAGACATGCGTTGCACCTCCCTTCCGGCTCCCGAACGAGTTTGCTTACGACGTCGGCATCGCAAATACTTCCTGCTAAATCAGAGGTGTTGATTCAGCTTCGTCCACCAAAGGTTTTGACAGGCACGCCAGCGCTGGTGGAGCCTTCCGAAGATAATGAATTACCGGAGGGAGTTGTTCTAGGAAGGAGCCTGGTCACACTCGGAAGCAAGAACATCGTGGTACGGATGACCAACACGACGTCAAAAGAGGTAACGCTACCCAAGGACAAAACAATCGGGAGGATGGAACGAGTCGAAGTTTGCGAAGTCCCAACACCGAACCCAAACGCCAGTCCAGCCACCATCGAGGACTTAGTATTGGAAGCACAATCGGAACTTTCGCAGAGACAGGTGACTCAATTCCGAGAACTTCTTAATAAATACCGGGTAGTCTTTTCAGCTGGTCCCGCGGATTTCGGAAGAACTGGTTTGGCAAAGCACGTCATCGAAACCGGAACAGCAAAGCCAGTGAAGCTCCCCTCCAGGAGAGTTCCTTTAGCCAAGCGGGAAGAAATGGATCAGCTTATCCAAGACATGACCGACCGAGGAGTAATCGAGCCTTCCAGCAGTCCATGGGCTGCTCCAGTCGTCCTGGTGCGGAAGAAAGACGGAACGGCCCGGTTCTGTGTAGACTACCGTCGCCTAAACGAAGTCACGAAGAAAGACTCCTACCCCTTGCCCCGCATGGACGACCTTTTCGCAACTTTAGCGGGTTCGAAGTGGTTTTCGACCATGGACCTACAAAGCGGATACTGGCAGGTAGAAATGAGTGATCGGGACAAAGAGAAGACGGCGTTTACGAATGGCAGTGGGCTGTGGCACTTCAACGTTATGCCTTTCGGATTGTGCAATGCCCCTGCGACCTTTGAGAGAGTGATGGATCAGGTGTTTAAAGGACTATCATGGCAGACAGCCCTCATTTACCTGGATGACATAATTGTGTACACCCGAACGTTTGAAGAGCACCTAACCAACTTGGAAACTGTGTTTAAAAGGCTGCAGACAGCCAATTTGAAGCTGAGTCCAAGTAAGTGTCACTTCTTCCGCAAAAGTGTCCAATATTTAGGTCATATAGTTTCCGACTCGGGTCTGAGCACTGACCCCAACAAAATCGAAGCCATCCAGCACTGGCCTACTCCCAGGACAAAGCGCCAAGTGAGAAGTTTTATTGGTCTGTGCTCTTACTACCGCAAATTCATCAAGGGATTTTCGACGATTGCAAAGCCGCTTTCGGAGTTGACTGAAGAGAGACGTCGTTTTGAGTGGACCCCTTCGTGTGAGACCGCTTTCAGGACTCTAAAGGACTTCCTCACTTCGGCCCCCATCTTGGCATTCCCCACCACTAATGACGTTTTTATTTTGGACACAGATGCTTCAGATGTTGGAATCGGGGCGGTGCTAAGCCAAAGACAGGGTGAGTCGGAATTCGTCCTCGAATATTTCAGCAAGACTTTAAATCGAGCCGAGCGAAATTACTGCGTCACTCGAAGGGAATTGCTAGCAGTCGTTTTAGCAACGAATCGCTTCCACCACTATTTGTTTGGCAGACGGTTCATACTTCGCACCGACCACGCCTCCTTGCGATGGCTGTACAACTTCAAGAAACCTGAGGGACAGATGGCCAGATGGTTGGAGCGGCTACAGCAATACGATTGTGAGATACAGCACCGACCAGGCCCCCGACACGGAAATGCGGACGCTCTTTCACGAAGGGCATGCGGCACCTGTAAGTACTGCTGGCGGGCGGAGGAGAAGGAGGCCGCAATCGTCGAAGTGCTCAACCTCGGAGCCACCCCCGAAAGTGTGGAAGAACAGCAGCGAAAGGACCAAACATTAGCCAAGGTAAGATCGTGGCTGGAGATAGGAGCCCGTCCTGCCAAGGATCAAATTATAGGAGAGAGCCCGGATCTTAAAGCGTACTGGACCTTGTTTGAGCGGCTCAAGCTCAAAAGCGGCGTTATCGTACGAGTTTGGGAGGACGGACCCAGTAAGGTGAATGACCTGGTAGTAATCCCTAAGTGTCTTGTTCCAGAGGTACTAGCATCCCTACATGACAGCCCCAGCGGAGGACACCTGGGTCAGAAGAAGACGCTCAGCAAGGTGAGAAGCCGATACTTCTGGATAAGCCGTACCCTGGACGTTAAGAACTGGTGTCTAAGCTGTCGTCAATGCGCAAGACGAAAAGGTCCCGTGCGGAGGACCTGTGGCAAACTGAGACCTAGCACTCCCGGCGCCCCTTTCGAACGCATAGCTATCGATGTACTTGGTCCATTACCACGCACTACTTCTGGCAACAGATACATAATTGTAGTGATGGATTACTTTACCAAATGGCCGGAGTGCTTCGCTGTGCCTAACCAAACTGCTGAGGTAATAACCACCAAATTAATCGAAGAAGTATTTTGCAGGTTCGGGCTCCCATCTTTCATCCATTCGGACCAGGGTAGGAACTTCGAATCGGACATTTTTAAAAAGGCCATGGAAACTCTGGGAGCGGACAAGACCCGAACAACTCCCCTTCGACCACAATCCGACGGAATGGTAGAGAGGTTCAACCGTACCCTCCTGGACTACCTTGCCAAGTTCACAGGTCAACATCACACCGAATGGGACCGATATCTTCAGCCCGCCCTCTTAGCTTACCGCACCGCAGAGCATGAATCGACGAAGTTCTCCCCAGCAATGCTTACCTTTGGACGAGAACTAAAGCTACCGGCAGACTTAGTACGCAGCCTACCGCCAGAAGAACTTCCAACCACCCCGGAGTACGCTCTTGAGTTGCGCAGTCGCCTACAGAAGATCCACAACATAGCGCGGGCAAACCTACAGACCACCGCGGAGTCCATGAAGACGAGGTATGACCTATCGACTAACCCTATCTCTTTTGAAGTAGGTCAGGACGTATGGTTCTACAACCCGAAGCGACGGAAAGGGCTATGCCCGAAACTTCAAAGCGACTGGGAGGGCCCAATGAAAATCGTGGAGCGACTATCGGACCTAACCTACCGCATTCAGATCGCAGGGAGCAGAAAACCCAGGGTCATCCATGTTAACCGGTTAGCCCCGTATGTGGCCCGAGGTGAAACTCAGTCGGAGCTTTGAGTCTTAAGAAGGGGGCAGTGTTACGAATGGGGCACGAGCCTCCCAACTAACTACCACAGCAACACCATAACCGCGACATCGCCGCCCACCTCCAACACCAACAACGCCCGCCTGCCACACCTCCAGCGCCTCCGTCATCGTCGTCGTTTCCACCTGAAAGTGGAGCTTATTAAATCGGTAAGGCGAAACAACAACAACTTACCTCTGCATTCATAGGTTCCCCCTTCCGTCGCACCTGCCCTCTTTCCAACACCCCAGCTTACCTTAAAAGATTAATCCACCCGTATACTTACCTGCGCTGCGGGATGCCCATCGACACGTTGCACGCAAGCGCCCACGAGAGAATCCACGCATAAGCAACCGCCACCGGGAGTTCGACCGCAACCCGGGGGGTTATGTTCCGCTTGCGTTGCACCGACGAACAAGTATGGGAAAACAAAAGAAAAAGGGCAGAACGCACATAAAGGAAAACTAGGAAACCCGGAAAATTCGCGAAAAAAAAAAAAAAAACACAACACAACCAGCGCAGCGCGGCGAAGTTGACAGCGAACAAATTGTGACAATCAGCTGGATGAATGCCAAAAGCCGGGATGCGTTCGGTGCTAGGCGTAATTTTCGGGTAGGTCTACATTAAAGGCAACGGGGAGCAGAAAAATCTAAGGAATTAGGGATAAAAGGGAAATCAGGTACCAAAAGACGACGGAAGGCTGGGAGGGCTGTTGCAGGACGGAAATTCATTTTCACCTGGACATGCGACCCCTCATTTTGCTCGTTAAATTGAGGACTCCATGATGAAGGGGGTGCCATGATCGTAGGACAAGGGGGAAAGTCGGAAAAGCCGATTAAAGATTTTCATGATGGCGGAGGAAAATCACAAAGGCTGGAAGGTAAGGGCAAGGAGACCGTAATTTTTTTTGGAATATTTTCCAGGCGGAGGCGAGAGGTCAAAGAAGGACAGACATATATTTAGGAGGGAAATTTCGGTGGAGACCTTGGTGGAGACTTTTAAGGTATAAAAGGAGCGTGTGCGAGGCGACTGGAGGTCTTTTACCGATCAAGCGAGTCGACCCATAGTACAGGGTGAACCGAATTCATAATTATAAAAAAAAAAAATATAAAATAAAATTATACCTCTCGGGAACCAGTAATAAAAAAAAAAAGAAGTTTATTATCGAATGTTCTTTCTTTCTTCCTTTTTATTTCCATCGTCGATTTTCCGCTTCCACAGGTTGTTGAGTAGCTGCCATACCCCCCAGGTTGGGATTTTGTAACACTGGTGTCAGGTGTGGGGTGCCGAATAAAGCTAAGATTAGTTTTTCACCATGGACGCTAACGAGATGCGGGAGCAGTTTAGCTCGTTGATGACAATGTTGCAGGAGAGGAGTCTCCACGAGCGGACGTTCTGGGAGACGAAATTCGGTGAATGGAAGGCAGAGTTGGCCAGTAGGCAAACAGCAGTCGAAGACAGGATAGAAGCGCTCGAGAAGTCTTTGGTTGGTCGATCTTTTGCGCCCACTGATGGACAACACTCATCACCCCACCCCACGAACGAGGAAGTGACCCGAAGGCAAGAGGCAACACCAGATCTAGCTGAAGGAAGCTGCCAAGCTGAGGCTATTAGTAGAGGAGCGCAAGATGAAGTGGCTCTCCGCAGTGAAGTTTTCACGACACCTTTGCGGGCGTCAGCGGCAGAAGAAAGCGGTGGCTGTCAACGGGACCATGGAGACCCAATCGGTAGACGCATGGGAGCGACGGCTAACTTCAGTGTAGTGCAACCATTTGATGGAAAGCCCCAGTAATCTCCCGGAAAACTAGACACCACTGGCCGAAAGGAGCGGAAGCCAGTGGTGGGGATTAATACCGCTCCACCACATAAAACAACCCCCCTCTTTTCTTCCACAGAACCAAACCCAGCGGCGCGAGAGGGAGGCGGTAGGAGAATCGAGACTACAGCGAGCCTCATAGGGGCCGTGGGGGACGCAAGCGTGGCTGTACGCGGGTACATCGGCGGCAAGGAACGCAATTTGGTAGTTGACTCAGGAGCAAACATTTCGGTCCTCTCGGAAGATGTCATACCACCGAAGACTGATATCTCAGGGCCTCCTATACGAATTACGGGAATCTCCGGCGAAACGATCTGGACGAAGGGGACAGCGAAGGTGAGTTTAGTGATAAATCACAAGGAGTATACTCATTCGTTCGCTGTCGTAAGCTCCAACGTGCCCAACATTCTCGGGATAGATTTCTTGATGGGAAACCGGTGCCTCATTGATTTTAAAGGCATGTACATGGAAATCCATGGCAAGAGACATGCGTTGCACCTCCCTTCCGGCTCCCGAACGAGTTTGCTTACGACGTCGGCATCGCAAATACTTCCTGCTAAATCAGAGGTGTTGATTCAGCTTCGTCCACCAAAGGTTTTGACAGGCACGCCAGCGCTGGTGGAGCCTTCCGAAGATAATGAATTACCGGAGGGAGTTGTTCTAGGAAGGAGCCTGGTCACACTCGGAAGCAAGAACATCGTGGTACGGATGACCAACACGACGTCAAAAGAGGTAACGCTACCCAAGGACAAAACAATCGGGAGGATGGAACGAGTCGAAGTTTGCGAAGTCCCAACACCGAACCCAAACGCCAGTCCAGCCACCATCGAGGACTTAGTATTGGAAGCACAATCGGAACTTTCGCAGAGACAGGTGACTCAATTCCGAGAACTTCTTAATAAATACCGGGTAGTCTTTTCAGCTGGTCCCGCGGATTTCGGAAGAACTGGTTTGGCAAAGCACGTCATCGAAACCGGAACAGCAAAGCCAGTGAAGCTCCCCTCCAGGAGAGTTCCTTTAGCCAAGCGGGAAGAAATGGATCAGCTTATCCAAGACATGACCGACCGAGGAGTAATCGAGCCTTCCAGCAGTCCATGGGCTGCTCCAGTCGTCCTGGTGCGGAAGAAAGACGGAACGGCCCGGTTCTGTGTAGACTACCGTCGCCTAAACGAAGTCACGAAGAAAGACTCCTACCCCTTGCCCCGCATGGACGACCTTTTCGCAACTTTAGCGGGTTCGAAGTGGTTTTCGACCATGGACCTACAAAGCGGATACTGGCAGGTAGAAATGAGTGATCGGGACAAAGAGAAGACGGCGTTTACGAATGGCAGTGGGCTGTGGCACTTCAACGTTATGCCTTTCGGATTGTGCAATGCCCCTGCGACCTTTGAGAGAGTGATGGATCAGGTGTTTAAAGGACTATCATGGCAGACAGCCCTCATTTACCTGGATGACATAATTGTGTACACCCGAACGTTTGAAGAGCACCTAACCAACTTGGAAACTGTGTTTAAAAGGCTGCAGACAGCCAATTTGAAGCTGAGTCCAAGTAAGTGTCACTTCTTCCGCAAAAGTGTCCAATATTTAGGTCATATAGTTTCCGACTCGGGTCTGAGCACTGACCCCAACAAAATCGAAGCCATCCAGCACTGGCCTACTCCCAGGACAAAGCGCCAAGTGAGAAGTTTTATTGGTCTGTGCTCTTACTACCGCAAATTCATCAAGGGATTTTCGACGATTGCAAAGCCGCTTTCGGAGTTGACTGAAGAGAGACGTCGTTTTGAGTGGACCCCTTCGTGTGAGACCGCTTTCAGGACTCTAAAGGACTTCCTCACTTCGGCCCCCATCTTGGCATTCCCCACCACTAATGACGTTTTTATTTTGGACACAGATGCTTCAGATGTTGGAATCGGGGCGGTGCTAAGCCAAAGACAGGGTGAGTCGGAATTCGTCCTCGAATATTTCAGCAAGACTTTAAATCGAGCCGAGCGAAATTACTGCGTCACTCGAAGGGAATTGCTAGCAGTCGTTTTAGCAACGAATCGCTTCCACCACTATTTGTTTGGCAGACGGTTCATACTTCGCACCGACCACGCCTCCTTGCGATGGCTGTACAACTTCAAGAAACCTGAGGGACAGATGGCCAGATGGTTGGAGCGGCTACAGCAATACGATTGTGAGATACAGCACCGACCAGGCCCCCGACACGGAAATGCGGACGCTCTTTCACGAAGGGCATGCGGCACCTGTAAGTACTGCTGGCGGGCGGAGGAGAAGGAGGCCGCAATCGTCGAAGTGCTCAACCTCGGAGCCACCCCCGAAAGTGTGGAAGAACAGCAGCGAAAGGACCAAACATTAGCCAAGGTAAGATCGTGGCTGGAGATAGGAGCCCGTCCTGCCAAGGATCAAATTATAGGAGAGAGCCCGGATCTTAAAGCGTACTGGACCTTGTTTGAGCGGCTCAAGCTCAAAAGCGGCGTTATCGTACGAGTTTGGGAGGACGGACCCAGTAAGGTGAATGACCTGGTAGTAATCCCTAAGTGTCTTGTTCCAGAGGTACTAGCATCCCTACATGACAGCCCCAGCGGAGGACACCTGGGTCAGAAGAAGACGCTCAGCAAGGTGAGAAGCCGATACTTCTGGATAAGCCGTACCCTGGACGTTAAGAACTGGTGTCTAAGCTGTCGTCAATGCGCAAGACGAAAAGGTCCCGTGCGGAGGACCTGTGGCAAACTGAGACCTAGCACTCCCGGCGCCCCTTTCGAACGCATAGCTATCGATGTACTTGGTCCATTACCACGCACTACTTCTGGCAACAGATACATAATTGTAGTGATGGATTACTTTACCAAATGGCCGGAGTGCTTCGCTGTGCCTAACCAAACTGCTGAGGTAATAACCACCAAATTAATCGAAGAAGTATTTTGCAGGTTCGGGCTCCCATCTTTCATCCATTCGGACCAGGGTAGGAACTTCGAATCGGACATTTTTAAAAAGGCCATGGAAACTCTGGGAGCGGACAAGACCCGAACAACTCCCCTTCGACCACAATCCGACGGAATGGTAGAGAGGTTCAACCGTACCCTCCTGGACTACCTTGCCAAGTTCACAGGTCAACATCACACCGAATGGGACCGATATCTTCAGCCCGCCCTCTTAGCTTACCGCACCGCAGAGCATGAATCGACGAAGTTCTCCCCAGCAATGCTTACCTTTGGACGAGAACTAAAGCTACCGGCAGACTTAGTACGCAGCCTACCGCCAGAAGAACTTCCAACCACCCCGGAGTACGCTCTTGAGTTGCGCAGTCGCCTACAGAAGATCCACAACATAGCGCGGGCAAACCTACAGACCACCGCGGAGTCCATGAAGACGAGGTATGACCTATCGACTAACCCTATCTCTTTTGAAGTAGGTCAGGACGTATGGTTCTACAACCCGAAGCGACGGAAAGGGCTATGCCCGAAACTTCAAAGCGACTGGGAGGGCCCAATGAAAATCGTGGAGCGACTATCGGACCTAACCTACCGCATTCAGATCGCAGGGAGCAGAAAACCCAGGGTCATCCATGTTAACCGGTTAGCCCCGTATGTGGCCCGAGGTGAAACTCAGTCGGAGCTTTGAGTCTTAAGAAGGGGGCAGTGTTACGAATGGGGCACGAGCCTCCCAACTAACTACCACAGCAACACCATAACCGCGACATCGCCGCCCACCTCCAACACCAACAACGCCCGCCTGCCACACCTCCAGCGCCTCCGTCATCGTCGTCGTTTCCACCTGAAAGTGGAGCTTATTAAATCGGTAAGGCGAAACAACAACAACTTACCTCTGCATTCATAGGTTCCCCCTTCCGTCGCACCTGCCCTCTTTCCAACACCCCAGCTTACCTTAAAAGATTAATCCACCCGTATACTTACCTGCGCTGCGGGATGCCCATCGACACGTTGCACGCAAGCGCCCACGAGAGAATCCACGCATAAGCAACCGCCACCGGGAGTTCGACCGCAACCCGGGGGGTTATGTTCCGCTTGCGTTGCACCGACGAACAAGTATGGGAAAACAAAAGAAAAAGGGCAGAACGCACATAAAGGAAAACTAGGAAACCCGGAAAATTCGCGAAAAAAAAAAAAAAAAACACAACACAACCAGCGCAGCGCGGCGAAGTTGACAGCGAACAAATTGTGACAATCAGCTGGATGAATGCCAAAAGCCGGGATGCGTTCGGTGCTAGGCGTAATTTTCGGGTAGGTCTACATTAAAGGCAACGGGGAGCAGAAAAATCTAAGGAATTAGGGATAAAAGGGAAATCAGGTACCAAAAGACGACGGAAGGCTGGGAGGGCTGTTGCAGGACGGAAATTCATTTTCACCTGGACATGCGACCCCTCATTTTGCTCGTTAAATTGAGGACTCCATGATGAAGGGGGTGCCATGATCGTAGGACAAGGGGGAAAGTCGGAAAAGCCGATTAAAGATTTTCATGATGGCGGAGGAAAATCACAAAGGCTGGAAGGTAAGGGCAAGGAGACCGTAATTTTTTTTGGAATATTTTCCAGGCGGAGGCGAGAGGTCAAAGAAGGACAGACATATATTTAGGAGGGAAATTTCGGTGGAGACCTTGGTGGAGACTTTTAAGGTATAAAAGGAGCGTGTGCGAGGCGACTGGAGGTCTTTTACCGATCAAGCGAGTCGACCCATAGTACAGGGTGAACCGAATTCATAATTATAAAAAAAAAAAATATAAAATAAAATTATACCTCTCGGGAACCAGTATTTTGCAGAAGATAGATAGATATTTTTTTTATTTCGTACAGAAAATATTACATAATATATGTTATTGCACATTTTACAGAGATTTGATAATAGGGAGTTTTATCTTTCTACTGAAACATTATTTATAATTCAATTGAGGACGTGTGAAAAAAAAAAAAAAAAAAAACAAGACAAATTTGAAGGAAAAACGAAAATAAAAACCTTCAATAAAACGAAGAATATATGTACATATATATGTATACATAAGCATATGTCTATGTATATACATAAATAGTTAGATGAAATTATAGATGGATAGAAATTAAAAATTAATGAATAAATATTAATAGATAATAAATAAATAAATAAATTATAAACAAGTAAATAAATAATAAATAATAAATAATAAAAAAATAAATAATAGATGATAAACAATAAATAATAAATAACAGATAATAAATAATAAATAAATAAATAATAAGTAACAAATATTAAAACAATAAATAATAGATAATAAAGAAATAAATAATAAATAATAAATAATAAATAATAAATAATAAATAATAAATAATAAATAATAAATAATAAATAATAAATAATAAATAATAAATAATAAATAATAAATAATAAATAATAAATAATAAATAATAAATAACAAATAATAAATAACAAATAATAAATAAATAATAAATAGATAATAAATAAATACTAATATATAAGACAAATACATAAATGGATAAGTACGAACAAATATGTAGGTATATATTTAACATTTAATAATCATAGGTACATAATTGATTTACAAGCGGGTTATCAGCAAAACTGCATCTTATTTTGAACGTATTATTTAGTTTAACTATTCTATTAGCAATCAATTCGACATTCGCTCTTACGTGAGTATCACGAGTTGAGTGATGCCAAGGTAAATCTAGCATCATTTTTAAGATTTTATTTTGTGTGACTTGCAATTTGTTTATATGGCAAGTTGCAGCGTCGCTCCAAACTTGGCACCCATATAGCAGAATCGCCTGGAAAATTACTTTGTACAGTATAATTTTGTTGTCGGTAGAAAGTAGTGATTTTCTATTGATAAATGGGTACAGCATCTTTATAGCTATTCCTGTTTTCTTAATAGCTTTGTTAATGTGGTCCTTAAATGTAAGCTTGGTATCTAGATAAATCCCTAGATATCTAACGGAGGGCTCCCAATTTATATAACTTCCATTCAGTTGAAGTTGGCCGCTGGGAAGAAAGCAAGACTTTCTTTTCCGAGTGAAAAAAATAGCTTGCGTTTTCCCTTCATTGAGTTTGATTTTCCATTTGTGATAGTATTTTACTAATATTTCCATTCCATTTTGGAGATTCCTCTCAATATTGAGAGCGAATTCATGAGAAGAAAATATTGCGGTGTCGTCTGCAAAGATGGCTATATCACAGTGCGGTAACTTCGGTATATCCGATGTATAAATATTATAGAGGATTGGGGCAAGAACTGAGCCTTGTGGGACACCCGATTGAAAATATATTAAGTCGGAGACACTACTATTAACATGGACTTTGAAACGACGACTGGACAGGAAACTTTGGACTATTTTACAGATATATGCAGGAAAGTTTAAGCTTATCATTTTATATATCAGGCCCTCATGCCAAACAGAGTCAAATGCCTTTTCAATGTCTAGTAAAACCATGCCAGTAGATTTTCCTTCTAGCCTATTTCTTTTAACCCAGTTGGATATTCTGAGTGCCTGATGGGATGTGCTGTGATGACGCCTAAAACCAAACTGTTCGTTAGGGTAAATTTTATGGGCATCTATGAACTTTAAGATATGCTCCTTTAATACTTTTTCATATATTTTACTAAGGTTGCTTAGTAGGCTGATAGGTCTATAACTTTCGGGATATTCTGGAGGCTTACCAGCTTTTAATATGGGTACCACTTTTGCAAGTTTCCATGCATCCGGAAAGTAATGCATTTTTAGACATGCGTTTATGATGAATGTTAAGAATTTTATACCTGTCTTGGGCAATTGCTTTAAGTAAGTGTTTCTTAACATATCAAGTCCTCCTGTTTTTCTAGGGCTTAGGTTGTATAGAATAAATTCTATTTCTTCTTCGGTAACAAAAATAGTGGAAGAAGAATGATTTGACCCTTCTGCTAAGAAATCTTGAATGGTGTTGCTTACAAGGGTATTGGTGTGTGCATCACCTAAGTTTTGCGAGACAATATGATTGTTGTAAAAATTAACGGCAAGTACATTCGCTTTTTCAACATCGGTAAGGTATGTACCCGACGTGTTTTTTAGATAAGGTAATTGTCTGTTTTTGTTTTTTACCAGTTTGACGATGTTCCAGAAGGGTTTACCGTTTTTATCTAGTATGTTCAGTTTTTTGTTCCACTCTATGTTACGGTGCTCAAAAATGAGTTTGCTTATTTGCTTATTCAGGTATGTCATTTGGTGCCGGAATATGGGTTGGCGATACCTTTGCCAATTTCGTCTACAAATGTTCCTCACTTTTATAAGATGGAGTATTTGGGAAGGTAACTTTAAGGAGTAGTCCTTTTTGGGAACTTTTGGAATGCTTTCATCGACCGAACTGAGAACGACTTCTGAGAAGTCATTTACAAGACAGTCGACGTCTTCCTTAGCTGATATGCCGTCAATATTCGTAGAAATATTTTGGAGTTTAGATTTAACCACTGAGCGAAATCGTGTCCAGTTGGCATTTTTTAAATCTTGAATATATTGCACTCTTTTTTCCCCTGACCATAGGAGACGACATAAAACCGGATTGTGATCAGAACTAAGATCATTTAGAGATATTGGATTAGTTATGTAACAAGACACATTTGTAACAAATAAGTCGAGAACGGAAGGACTACCACGAGAACTAGCTGGAACATAGGTTGGGCTAGGTGGAAACAAACACGGACTGAGGTATGCGATGAATTGTTGGGAAGAGATTTAGGTCTTAGTTTTAAAGATTTTTCTTTCATCTCGAAATACTTAATTCTGTTGACACACGATGGATCCGTAGATTTATGGCAGCCGTTGCAGTTAACACATTTGTTTACGGCAGCATTATCGCATGAAATGGTTTTATGTTGACCCGCACAAATGGCACAGTATGCTTTTACATGGCAATTTCGCTCGCCATGGCCGAACATTTGGCAGTTGTGACATTGAGTCAGTTTGCCTTTGAGTTTTCTTTGTACACTCCAGTTAACCTGAGTATGTAGAATTGACCGATAATGTTTTTTTAAATCAAATAATTTAATTGAGCCATTTTCTAGCGAAATTAAGTAGAAAACATCACTGTATCGTTCGTACGTTTTCGTTATCTTTTTAATATTGGTACATTTTAAACCCATTTTAATAAGTTCATTTTTTAATGTATTAGCGTCCATTTCGCCCATACCGTAGAGAACCACTTTAAAAGCTTTCTCACTGCGGAGATCATGTGAGAAGAACTGACAGTTTTCCGATTTTAACTTGTCAAACACTGTTTTATAGGAAGAAAGAGAATCACAAATAATTTTTATTCCGATGGATAATCTTTTTATGCAGTAATCAGAAACGTTTAAAGATTTCATTAAACTGTGGACATAATCACTAGATTTTTGGAGGAGTTTGATTGGTGGTATATACACTTTTTTTTCGTTGACCACGACTATTTCGTCCATATCGTCGTTGTTGTCACTATCAGGTAGACATTGTAATGGACTCCAGTAGTTAATACTAGAATCCTTTTTACGAGAACTACTCGCGTTGTTCATTGTCCGACGATATTTGTTATCCGAGGACAGGCGATTGTCCTCGGTTTCAGGTGATCTATCGCGTTTGGATATTTTGAATATTTTTTATATGAACTATGGAGAAAGCCGATTAGAGATGTCATGCGCAGACAAAAGCTCCGAGATGACCAGTAATAAAAAAAAAAAGAAGTTTATTATCGAATGTTCTTTCTTTCTTCCTTTTTATTTCCATCGTCGATTTTCCGCTTCCACAGGTTGTTGAGTAGCTGCCATACCCCCCAGGTTGGGATTTTGTAACAATATAGAAGATTGTATTGAACACTCTGAAGATATTAAATTTGAACTTGAATCAAGGCAAATAATAACAGTACGTGAAAAAATAGACACTTTGCTTATGATATCTCGTCTATCTACTGCCCTCCACGCTGTAAGCTGGAAGTAAGCGACTACCTTAATACTATTGAATCACTTGGATCAAACTTTATTATTGGTGTTGACTTTAGTGCGAAACATACTTTCTGGGGATCTACATAGATGTACTACACCAAAAGGTAACATGCTTTTTAAAGCAGGTATGAAATATAGCTGTGACTTTCATTCGGCAGGTAAGCCCACTTATTGGCCAACTGATACGAGAAAAACACCCGATCTCATAGACTTCTTCATTGTTAAAGGGATTTCTAATACGTTTATAAGAGTTGAAGAAAGTTTCGATCTTTCTTCTGATCATTCACCAGTTATTTTAGTCTTAAGCGAAACTTTGATAAAGGTAGAAGAACCTCCCAGATTAGCTTACGACAAAACCAACTGGGACAACTTCAGAAACGAAGCAGAAAGTAGAACTAGATTGAATGTACCATTGAAAACACACTATCAACTTGGAGATGAAGTCGATCATTTCATTGAAAGTTTTCAGAGTGCCGGGTGGAATAATACTCCCTATAAAATAAGAAATAAAACTAATCGGGATAAAAAATATCCGACGGAAATAATAGAACTAGTCAAAGTAAAGAGGAGAGCACGCAAAAGGTGGCAACAATCTCGTGCTTCGCAAGATAAAACGCACTTAAATCGTTTGTGCAATAAACTCAAGGAAACTTTAAGGGAATTCAAAATAAAAAGATTTCTTCCTACCTTGAAGGACTGACTGCGGAACGAGATACAAACTACTCGCTTTGGAAAGCTATGAAGTGCCTTAAAAAACCTCAAATGCAAGCACCAAAGAAAAATAATGAGGAATGGGCTAAAACCGATCAAGAAAAGGCTGAAGTTTTTGCCTTGCACTTAGAACAAGCATTTAAACCATTCAGCGGGCAAACAGCTGTCGAAAATATAAATGTATTACCGATGTCATCCGACAATTTTAAAACCAAAATTGTAACGCTGGTTGAACTCGAAGAAGAAATAAAAAATTTAAAAATTAACAAAGCTCCTGGATATGATCTAATAACAGGACTAGTTCTCAAAGAATTGCCCAAAAAGCATTAGTGAAGTTCGTCTACCTAATAAATGCAGCATTTAGATTGCAATATGTACCAAGACAGTGGAAGATTGCTGAAGCCATTATGATTCTTAAGCCGGGGAAGGTACCTACTGATAAAAAATCATATAGACCAATATCACTACTGCCGATAATTTCAAAAGTATTCGAGATAATTCTGCTTAAGCGACTACAGCCTATCATAGAAGATAAAACGCCTTATACCGGATCATCAATTCGGATTTAGACGTCAACATTCTACGATAGACCAAGTTCATAGAATAACAGACATAATCGAAAAGGCGATGGAAGAAAAAAAGATCTGTTCGAGTGTATTTCTTGATGTCTCCCAAGCCTTTGACAATGTATGGCATAAAGGCCTAGAATACAAGTTACAGCAAGTTCTTCCCGACAAATTATGCAAGGTTTTGAAATCTTACCTTTCAGATCAATTATTTCAGGTTAAAATGGGTAACGAATACTCAGAATTCAAAGAAATCATGGCAGGAGTGCCTTAAGGCAGTGTACTTGGTCCGACACTCTACCCGCTGTACACAGGAGATATACCGCAAGTAGATGGTACGCAAATAGCTGCATTTGCGGATGACACAGCAATATTCGAAACGGGCACTACAGTTGAGGAATCAACCGAAAAGTTACAAAAAGCCATACATGAGATATTCGAATGGATAAAGACTTGGCGAATTGTACTAAACGAGACCAAATCCATTCTACGTACAAAAAAGAGAATAATATACCCATCCTAGCAAATTTTGTTATAATCCCGTATGCAAACGAAGCAAAATACTTGGGAATGACACTCGACGCTAAACTAAAGTGGAAGACGCATATGTATAAAAAAGAAAAAGCAAGAGCTCGAAAACAAATACAGACAAATGTACTGGCTACTTGGAAAGCAGTCCAAGCTAAATACTGAAAACAAGCTGCTTTTATATAAGCAAGTGCTAAAACCGGTTTAAACTTATGGCATTCAACTTTGGGGTTGTACCAAGAGAAGCAATACAGGCATTATACAGACATTCGAAGATAAGGTGCTAAGAGGAATTGTTAATGCACCGTGGTATATAAGAAATTCCGATATCCACAAAGACCTTGGAATACCAACAGTTGGAGACGAAATAAAAAATTTCGCCCGAAAGCACCAACAGAGAATACAGAATCACTGTAACAACGCCGTCCTACAGATTTTGGGCGACAGAAATTTAGTGCGTAGACTACAGAGGACGAAACCGTCCGATTTGGCACACTAATGATTGACCCCATGAGACTTGAGGTATAAACAGGATTTTCGCTGGAAAATCCCTGTACAAAGAGAAAATACCACGAAAGATATCTACTGAATAAGTTTGTTCTTAGTTGTAGTATTAAAAACCCTCCTCGTGATGAAACGATTGATGGCAGTCGCATGAGTAAAAAGGTTTGGGGTGGTGGGTGGTTTTAGTCGGTAAAAATCCGGCATGC
Organism: Blera fallax; assembly: GCA_946965025.1. NCBI lineage: Eukaryota > Metazoa > Arthropoda > Insecta > Diptera > Syrphidae > Blera > Blera fallax. Next base: position 26,755,187 of record OX337245.1, read on the forward strand.
TGTTGGAACCGGTCCTTCAGTATCTTTAGAAGGTGGTCAGGTTCGGACTCTCAGGGTAAAGTCCCTGGACGATCCCTGGCGAGTAACCGTGACAAGAAGACTCACTGCCTCCACGGGGCGGCCACCGGGCAACGAATACCACAGCGAGATAATCTGGCCTAGTATTGCGGACGTGCACAACTGAACGTATGGTCTATTGCGCACGCCTGCGATGCACGGCTGGTGTTCACGTCTGTGACTATTCGGCTAAAGTGAGCGACGTGAGGAGTAAACCTCTAGAATAAATCTCTAATCCAAGGTGGCACAGCATACGCCAGGGATGCGTGGCTAAGAGAGTGCTTAGTCGCTAGTATGCGGACTCCGAATACCAGGCTGCCTTCGGTTTTAACCAATGCCTTCCCGTGCCGTACCGGGCTCCGACATGGGTGACTCTTCTTTCCCGGATACTCGTGGGAATCATTATATCTCAAAAAAATTTAAATTTACAGACTGATGCCTCTATAAGCGCATCAACCTCTGGCGTTGCCGTTGGGCAACCAGAGGCACTCCCCAATCGGGTAGCCACTGGGCTCTCGACGGTCGACATTAATAGTGCCTCAGAGCACATAACGGCCTCTACTTCTCGGTCCGCCATCGGGCAACCGAACCCTACATCCGATTCAGAAGGTCTGGCCAAGTGGGCCCCTTCCGATCGTACGGATTGCTGTGACGATAAAGCAGCAGCGGAATCGTACACCTCTGATTCCGACGCGTCCACACTTGTTGACACCTGCAGCGTGATTACCGAGAAATCGGGTTGCTCCTCCATCGGGAAGAGTTTTAGCGGGCTGCAAATACAACAGAGTGGTTTTGTGAAGCTGAATAGCTTCCAAAACAGACGCTTTAAAAGCGCCCTGCGGAGAGGAATGGACAGAGAAAGTGCTCTCATCCTGGCCAAATCCGCTGACAAAGACAGGCCAGACATGAAGCGAGTCAGATCCGAAGATCAAACTCCCCCTTCATCGGCCGCCAAGAAGATCAAGAGTGGTCCCCTACCTGATGTTCCCACCTTTAGCCAGGTGGCTAGCCTTGTCAGGTTAGGGATCGTTCCGACCGACTTGACCAACCATCCCCTCTCAACAGAGCAAATGGCTCTCGTACAAGAGGCAGTTATAGACACCTCGATCGAATTGAGTAACTGTGGCGTGTGGCCTAAGTTCTCAGGGTCACACCTAAGATCGGGGTGGCTAATTTTTGTCTGTGGAGACAATGATACAGCAGGGTGGATGCGCTCCAACTTTGAGAGGATCAGCACTAAATGTGGTCTGGACCTGATGTTGGTGGAAGAGGGTTCATTCCCAAAAACACACATCGTCCGTGGATTCTTTCCACAAAGTCTGGATCTCTCAAACGAGAAAGTGCTTGCCACCCTCGTATCTCAAAATGCCAACTTTAAGGCCAATACGTGGAAAGTCATCCAGAGAAGGAAGGAAGGTGCACTCCTTCACCTTGTGCTAGGCATAGACGACAATTCCATGGCTAAGCTCCTCGAACTCAAGGGGAAGGTCAACTACCGCTGGGGTCAGATAAAAATTATCCTTAAGAGCACCGATAAGGTTCCCTCATCTGACAGCGGTACCCCTTTAGAGGAAGAGGCAGCCAGCACTCAACCTTGCACCGGAAATGTGTCCGATTGTAAGGATTCAAGTCAGCCCACCTCAACTAGCTGTGCCTCTGGGCCATCTAGCTCTGGTGGCGGTAAGACGACAGCGGTGTCTGTTCCTGTGGATCGCACCCACTCAGCCTCTATAGGCAGTAGTAATGCCGTTGGGCATGCTACTGCGGGGGGTTCTGGGAGCGGCACTAAGGCTACGGCCACCGCTTCGTCGGTCAGCCCTAAGCTGCAAAAGAAGGGTACACAAACCCGGACAACTGGCAACGTGGCCGGAAATCCTCTAAATACGGCTGAAGTCAGGCACAGAACAACAGGTCGTCCTGGACAAGCCGCCTGCCGCAGTAAGAAAGGCCCTAAAAAAGCCCAACTACTCCGGCAAGCTAAATCTTATCAGCCATGATTAGCACCTTCAAGGTGTTACAGGCGAACCTGCATCATGCTAAGGGCGCGTCCGCTACCCTTAGCAAGCGGTTCGCCGATGAAAAGATAGCCCTAGGACTGTTACAAGAACCTTGGGTTTTTCGCGGACACATCAAGGGTCTCGGGAATGGGGTAGGTAAGCTAATTTATAAACACGATGAGCAAGTGCCAAGGGCGGCCTGCTTAATCGACCATAATATAAACTTTCTTCCCATTCCAGAATTTATAACAAAAGACCTAGTAGCCCTACTAACAGAAGTCCCGACCGAGAGAGGCACTCAGAACATCGTGTGTGCCTCGGCGTATTTCCCTGGTGATGACGACAATATACCGCCATTGGAGGTCCAAGCGCTCATCAGCTACTGCAAACGTAGTAACCTACACTACATCATTGGCTGCGATGCCAATGCTCACAACATGGTATGGGGTAGTAGCGACGACAACAAAAGAGGTGAGTGTTTGTTAAATTATCTTGTTAGTAACCATGTAGATGTCCTCAACAAAGGGTCTAAACCAACCTTTATAAATGCCATTCGAGAGGAGGTACTTGATCTCACTCTCGCCAGTCCATTTATCTCTAATTTTGTCATAAATTGGCATGTGTCAGATGAAGCCTCGATGTCTGACCATCAGCATATTAGGTTTGACATACCCGGCCAACTGACACAGGCCCCAATCAGATACGATCCCAAGTCGACGGACTGGATTATGTATCGGGAGCTAGTCCTCTCTAAAATGGATATGCTTGTCTCACCAATTGAGTCCACGTGGGACATTGATGAAGCAGCATACCAGCTGAATAAAGTGTTGCTAACTTCATACCACAGTAGTTGTGTCAGTAAAACCAGCCCGAGTAAACGAAAGGTTCCCTGGTGGAATGACCAGCTTGCTAAACTCCGGAAGAAGGCTAGGAAACTCTTTAATCGAGCCAAACGCACAAAAATGTGGGACGAATACAGGTTCGCTCTCACAGAATTCAATTTAGAATTGAGAAGATCAAAACGAGCTGCATGGAGAAGATGCTGCGAAGACATTACTGACATGCCTGTAGCGGCACGTATCCACAAAGCTCTTGATAAAGATCCTACAAACTGTGTGGGTTTACTAAAGAAAACTGATGGTACCTACACGTTGGACCGAACGGATACGATTAACACCCTACTTCAGGTGCACTTCCCCGGTTCGACTATCCATGAAAATCATGATAACTCTAACGACACTGACCTTAGGGTCTCCATAACCAGCAGAGTTAACAGTCTATCTGGCAAAATCTTCAGTCCAGATAAGGTAAGATGGGCAATCGGCTCTTTCAAACCTTTCAAAGCCCCCGGTGGTGACGGCATATTCCCAGCCCTTATTCAAAGGGTTATCGACGTCATACTGCCGGCAGTTATCGCTTTATTTAGAGCTAGTTACAACTGGGGTTACATCCCATTCACCTGGAGACAGGTGAATGTGATCTTCATCCCCAAGAGTGGCAATAGGCCTAGTGAACTGCCTAAATCATATAGACCTATCAGTCTAACATCATTTGTTCTTAAAACTATGGAAAGACTTATCGATGTTCATATTAGAGGCCAGATAGAAATATCTAATCCTCTACACTCAAGTCAATACGCGTACAGAAAAGGCAAATCCACTGAGAGTGCTCTTCACTATCTCGTCAAAAAGGTAGAAGAAGCATTTCAAACCAAGGAAATTGCCCTATGTGCCTTTTTAGACATTGAGGGTGCTTTCGATAATACCGGATACGACTCGATAGCTAGGGCAATCAGTCGTAAAGGTATCGAAGATTCGACCAACCAATGGGTCAGAGCAATGCTAGAAAGTCGAATCATAACCGCCTCCTCTGGTGGCGTGTCGGTGTCCGTAACGGCGGTCAAAGGCTGCCCCCAAGGTGGGGTACTTTCTCCCTTATTATGGACACTGGTCATTGACGATCTTTTAGTCAGTCTCCACAGACTTGGCTTTAGCGCCATTGGTTATGCAGATGACCTGGCGATCATTTGTAGTGGCAAGCTTAACGCAACCATTACTAGAGGCATGCAGAACGCATTGCTTCACGTCTTAGAATGGTGCACTTCTGAAGGATTATCTATTAATCCCAGCAAAACTATTCTAGTGCCTTTTACTAGAAGGAGACTGGTTAATTTTGAACCTATCACCTTAAAAGACACCACTTTGCCTTATTCCAATGAAGTCAAATACCTCGGTATTATCCTAGATAGGAAACTCAATTGGAACTCTCACATCAAGTCAGCCACAGAGCGTGCCACTAGAGCCATATGGGCCAGTAGGCGCCTCTATGGCAGAACTTGGGGGCTTAACCCCAAAATGATATACTGGCTTTATATCATGATGGTTAGACCTATCATTACGTACGCTGCTGTTGTCTGGTGGCCTAAAACCCTCGAACAATCAACGGCTAATAAGCTCCAGAAACTACAGCGTATTGCCTGCCTAGGTATTACAGGTGCAATGCGCACCTGCCCAACTTTAGCACTTGAGGCTTTAATTGGACTTACACCCCTACACATCTTCATTAGGAAGACGGCTGCTAGATGCGCTATCAAACTGCAGCTCGAACTTAAGTATAAAACAGATGGCCACGTGGGACACCTGAAAATACTTAACTCAATCCCAAATATAGAAATGTTTCTGTCCATCCCAGACATTATGGTTAGGGAATACAGTTTTGGGAAACTATATGAGGTAGAAATTCCAGACCGTGCTAAATGGGCCAATGGGGCTCTGGCACGGGACCCTAGAAGTCTGATCTGGTACACTGATGGATCGAAAATGGAATGTGGAGTTGGAGCTGGTGTCTTTGGACCCAACACCAAACTGTCGATACCCATGGGAAGATGTCCCTCGGTATTCCAGGCAGAAGTACATGCCATTGAGATCTGCGCCGACTTAATATCCAGAAAAGGTATTAAAGGCGCCAGAATTATTATCCTTTCGGATAGCCAAGCAGCATTACAAGCACTGTCTTCCAACATGATGGACTCTATGACAGTTAAATGCTGCCACGATGCCCTACAGGCCCTCGCCAGATACAACAAGGTCAAACTTGGATGGGTACCTGGTCACCAGGGTATTGCAGGCAACGAATCGGCGGATGAACTAGCAAGGGCTGGATCAGAATCCGTGTTCTTAGGACCAGAACCGTTTTGCAGAGTCAACTGGGCTTCTGCCTTAGGACAATTAAACGAATGGGAAAATCAACTTCGTCTAAACCACTGGGAAAATGTCCCTGGTCTGAGACAATCCAAACGTTTAATTAAACCTTACTCCTATAAGGAAATCCTTAACCTAGATAAGGAAAGCATTAGGAAGCTGACGGGCTTCCTAACTGGCCACTACGGCCTGAGATACCACCTTAACAAAATGGATATTTGCCAGGACAAGGATTGTCGATTCTGCCTCGAGGAAGATGAGACATCCGAACACATTCTTTGCGAATGCCCGGCACTACATTGGTTAAGGTTACGTACTCTCCACAGGGAGATACTTACTTCAGTGGAACTCAAGGGATCCGCTACCAAGGATGTACTTGCCTTCATAAGGGAGGTAGTACGTCTCTTGGATTAACTCCAACCCCTCGATACAATAGATCTTTTAGGTCGCAGTGTCGATGCCATGCGGGCAAGGGTTGTACAAGAGGAAAAAAAAAAAAAAATCTTTAGAAGATTTCCACCGTCCGGCCGCAAAGCAAAAAAAAAAAAAGAAATACAAGTACATCTGTCTATAATTGACATTTAGTACGCATGTACATTCTTCTGCAATGATTTGTACAGGAATTAATTAGACGAAATGACCAATGTGGTATTGACCTTTGTTGTTTGGATATAGATTACATTTTTCTTTACATTGGTTAGTCTTTTTTAATTAATCAAATCGGTACGTCGGCTTCTTTAAGTCGTCTTTTCCTGAGATCTCTTGTGCTGGAAATGTGTTAGCTCGTTATTGGTATGGGCTAATATTCTTACGTATTGTCTTGTGGTTGTGTAAGATATTACATCGTTGATAGTCGGGATGTTTAGCTGAGTTACAGTACTAGATATATGTATACCATTCTGCAGTGATTATTGAGCATAGGATTTTTGATTGTTGCCTTAAAATAATGTTGTCGGTACATAAAAAAGTAAGACATTAAAATGACAACAACCAAAAGATATCGAGAAGCAACAATACTTTTTGGATTATTCATATAAAGGAATCTGCCAAAATCCTTCTCTCAGGTCTGATACGGTTAGGTATTTAAAACCTGATAATATAAAGATACATCTTCAATACTTGGAATTAAAAATTGTTATTTTTTAATAACTTCATTTTGTTCAAGTGGATCTTAAGAAATTTTAAGTTGACTGTCCACTGTAATCAAGCTATGTAACCATTTCCGCCAATACCTCCTTTGAACTAAATCGCATTTTAATAGGACCGTAAGGTTGAAGGGAGTGGATTCCGCACTAGTGGAGTGGATCATCTCTGTGCTTAGGTACAGAATCACTCCCAGCATCCTTTGGCAGGGCCGTAGAATGTTTAGCAGGACCTGGAGTCTAATTCCTAATACTCCAGTGGATATACACTGGCATTGTCAGCCCATACCTTGTGAATGGTGAGGTGCGTGATAGTCAATGGCGAAATCCTCAAACGCAAGCTCGGTAAACTGCAGCACCTTGCTTACTGGCGGAACTCCGATTTTTGCAATGGAAGCTAAAAGAGCAGGAAAGCGGGCGGTAATCTTTGGCGAAGTGCGCACTGCGAAGGTAAGGCTGAAGAGTTTCTCAGCTCTATTCCACGCGTTCGATATGGGGCGTTGGATATCATCTGAACGGGACTTATCTTTGAGCGTAGACTCCGAGCATTCGAAATCGAGAAACGACAGATGGGCAGGGTCTGAACCAGTTAATACTTACTTCTATACAGACAGGTCTCTGATTGATGGGCTCTCAGGAGCAAGCATCTATTCGGAGGAAGTGAGTGTGAACAAGACTATTCCACCAGGTACGTATAATACGGTATTTCAGACACAGGTCCATGCTATCGAAAGTGCAGCTCACTTAACTCGAATAAAGAAGGTAAGGGTACAGCTATTCACAACTGCTGTGCCATCCAGGCCGCGATTAATTTTTGCTTAGGGGGTCCTCAGCCATCAATAGGTTGCAGCTTGGTATTTTTTAAACAAACAATGGCTGAGCTGCAAATAAAACAGCACCTGAACTACTTGCGACGTCGTGGTACATGCCGGCAGACGAAAATGTGGATCAATAACCCAGTATGGGCAGAACCAGGATTATGCTTAATATACCCAAAACGTGACTTAAGAACTATTACAGGGCTCGTCACGGGTCTTTTTTCCGTTAGCGACTACCTGAAAACTGCATGCTTTGTGACATGTGCCTGGAAGAGGATGAAAGCGCCCGTGTAACTTCTCTACTTTTGCATAAATCAGGCACTTTACCACGAGAAATTTCTTATGGAATCTGGCTACGCTCAACCATGCTGATTTGTTGCGTTTTGCAAAGCGCACTGGCAGGTTTGAAGTACGGACAATACAAACCCTATAAGGGGTATTGCCCTCACATGGGGGGGCCTTACGCCGAAGTATAATGGTCCCTCAGGGACTACGTGCTGCAGTTCAATGAAGGACAGCCCACATAAATACAATACAATACAACGTCTACAATTCACACCATTCTCTTTCGGTCTTTCCTAAAATTGCAAAAGTTGCTCTTATTTAATTTGAAAAATATATACTTATAATTTGCAAGACTTTTATAACTGTTTTTCTTAATATTTTTGTCGTTGAGGTATTTTGCTTTATGTTATTTTTATTAAAATTTTGATTATTTCTGCTGTGATTGTAATACGTATTTGCATGTTTTCTATCACATGGCGTGCTACCGTTTTATGTCGGGGTTACGCTCCGCAAAGTAGATATGTACATAAATTTTCTTCGAAACCTGAATTAATGTTTTCTAATGAAGCGCTGTTTGATGAACTAATTATTTTCTTTTCGATATCCACTTTAAAGATTTATAATGTACAGCAGTACATAAGGAAACAAGACTTGTAAAAACAACCGCTCTGTTCCTTGTTTTTAATACAAGTTGTTCTTCATTCAGTAATCATTCAGATATGGAAATAACAACTGCATATGTATAAACCACAGTAGAGTTCTAGATAATAAAGAATTAATTATATTTATTTGCATACATATGTATATACATATATGCTTCAAATAATAATGTGACAACTCTTCTTACAGCTATAATACGCCAGTATTCATTAGCAGCGAAATAGCGTCCACGCTATTAATTCAACTTGGGGTCCTGCGTAAATCGACGACGATATTCAACAACTGCCAAAACAGGGAATTCAAACAGAACTTGAAAATTGTGACTCTTAAACTGAGAACCCAAAAAACTTGCTATGGATTTCCTTGATAAAAGTTTGGTAACGAAAACCGAAATCGTTTATCAGATTGTAGGGCGTTGAATTGTCTAGAAAAGTATCCTGAGTGCTAAACGAAAAATCGTTAAATTATTTTCTTCAAAATCAGTTAAAAAGATTGAAAACATCAAATATTGTTTTTAAGCAAAATCGACTTAGTCAAAGCGGAGGAATTCCTAATAACGTCTCTCAGCATATGTATGTACATATACACCAACTAAAAGAAAAAAACCTGGAATTGCCGACATATCTGGTCTAGGTTACAAACCGAAAAACTGACACAATTGAGGGCCATGCATTCATCTAATCAAAATTTTACGAAACTTATACTTTTCATTTAAATTCCTTAGAAAAACGAAATAAAATTCGTATATAAAGAGTTGATAGTTTTTTTTAGATTTCATTTCATCCAATGAATCCATATTTAATATTATATCTTAAAACTAACATATAAAAACAACGAATCTCTTAAACGTTCGCTTTTAAAGTGTTCTTCATAATGTCATCGAGGAACACACCCTATAATTATAGAAAACTAGCAACGTGTCTCTAAAGAATAAAATTATATCAAAGCACATATGGAATGAATATATGTAGAACTTTATATATATGCATGTGCAAATGTAAATACTGAAAGTATATATTATAATAATCGTATATGTATGTATATGTACATGTCGTTAGGGGTGTTTTGCGATAGACTTTCCACTGCATTTGAATCACATCCTCTTAAAATTAACAACACGTAAAATAAGCAAGACTAGTTTTTGGAAAATCTATTAAATTGAATTTCATTCACCTTTCTAAAGCGGCTAATCCAATTATATTAAAAGCCGGATAAAATATTTGCTAATTTGTTGGCTAAGTTATTACTTTCAATCTACCCAGTGCTTTTAGCCAAATAATGAAACTATGAACATTTAAGCAAACACTTCCAACTTTTTGTCTGCTTTATATTCCGTAAGTCATTATAAAACTTTTCAACAAAATTCGCATTGACCCCGCATAACCTCAAAAAGATCTGCGTTGAAAAGGTTCACACAGTGTTTGTACGAACCTTCATGTTCATGGTCGATACTAAAACTTAGGTTCCTTAATTGAATGTGTGATGAGTACTTTTCAGGAAATTTGGGTGGTACTTCAGAGTTCACATATTAGTTTTCAGAGCGAAAATGCAACCGCTCTCAAACTCAGCCCTTGGCATTTTTGTTGAAGAAAAAAAATTAACAACTTGCAAGTTTAATGGGTGAAATATTTCAATATGAATATGTACACTCTTGCGCTTATACTGTAATTAAAAAATACCATGACCTTTGATACTTTCGCAACTTTATTTTTTTATTCAGAAAAAAAAAGAAATACGTACAAAATAATATTCATTTCCGACTGAAACCTCAATAAAAGGATTTTTTGGGTTTTTAATCACTTCCAACAGACCAGACTAACTGAAGGGTTCCCTGCGGACCATCCTACACTTTTATGATGTCGACGGAGGAAAATAACGAAACAGGTTCAAACAACAGCAGAATGTCGAGATAAGGTACAGACAGTGATTTTTTATTGAAAGTATAATTAAAAATCCGTTCAACACAAACACTGGCGGAACTGCATTTCAAGGGGATTTTTCTTTTTCCTGAATATACAGTAGGCACTTCAATTATGGCGCTATGGTGAATGGATGGGTTTATGTTGCACCGCATTTACAAACCATTCCAGGCCTTGCTGCTGCTTGAAGTGAAGTGCGGCAGACCAACTGCAAATTCAATGCAATCGTCATAAAGTGGTGTGCATCTGAAAATATTTGCCGCAACATTTAGCGGACTGAATAAAAGCTTGGAGTTCTAACAATTATGGAGGAAATCTTAAAGTGGAGCTACAAGTATACCTCCATAATGGAAGTAAGGAATTAATTAAAATATTATTTTTTTGTAAAATTTAGTTGTTTTTTTAACCATCTGCATTAAATTTGTAGGAAGACCTTGGAGTCTCTTGTATAAGCGACCATCAGTAGTCTGCCAACATTGATGGTTTCCATTTTCCTGGGTACTCTATCACAGCAATATCTTGGCAGAACCTCTCGTCGTGCTGATCGCTTACATCACCCCTATTTTCTGGGAGAGATTGAGGTGAGAATGGAAAAAATTAATTTTTAAGAACATGTTGCATCCCATTTTGTGGTAGCATCCAGCATTTTCGGCATAAGTGGAGTCTTATTGTTACCGAGGAAGTTTTCTGTTACCTTCATGATTTCTTCTGAAATGTGTCCGGAAAATGTTCGAAAGGTGGTTTTGGAACCGGTAAAATTTCTTTACCTGGTGTTGGTTGTGTTAAAGAATAGGCATCTACATATTTTATGGAATGCTTTGATTTTCGAGAAAAATCCCTTCACATTTGTGCAACAAAAGTAACAATCCTTGTGTCTCTGGGGATTTCTCCATATTGTAGACGTTCCAAAAAGCATTGCAGAAAATGACCCGGTAATCCAACCAGTTGGTAAATGTGTGGTGCCCAGGGTTTATCCTGATGATTTATTTTGAATGTAAAATAACACAAGTAGCACTTTTCAATGAACGGTGTTATTTTCTTCTTTTCGGGAACTTGGTGTAAATTCTCCACAAATGTAGCAGAATAATTAACACAAACTCTCGACATTTCATCACTTTAACGCACTTCTAGTGTTCTGCTTATACAATTTCGATAATCTAATATATTTTTTTTCTAATAATTGGGGGAACTCGAGAGAGAAAGAGCGGTCGTATTAAAGGGCTCTGTGTATTAAACAGGTAAAAATGTGTACAGTTGGAAGTTGTACGTGATCTGGGCAAAACATAATTTATTCCGTTATCTAGAGGTCAAGTACTATGAGAAACAGTATTCACTATTTCCGAGAATTTTTCACTGTTGACCAGTGTAATCAATTAGGTTGAAAAGGTTTGATGGCGGAAGTTCAGATCCATCATTAACTGTAAGATTATGAACATGAAGGCATCGTGGATCAGTGGTTATCGAGTGAGCGGAAAGTTCGAGAAACTTTCCAATTCCGTCTTTCGAATACAGAATTTAATTTTGGGTCTTATCCTTTGATTCCAAAAATAAAACACGCACAACGTAAAGGCTGTGAGGAGCCAAAGCATTCTGTTTCCAGGAATATTTTCATTTTTATTATTACACTTGTGTTTCGAAAACAAATCAATTAATTTGGTAAAATCTTTAACAAGACTATTTTTTTTTGTTGGATTCGAAGGAAAATGGGGGTGAAGAGAGTGTGATGAAATTTGTTTGTTAAGCTATTTTCGACTTTAGAGGTTGGTTGTTCATTTCGGCGTTGCTAAAAGGCATATGTTGTACATGTTCAGTCTTTCTTGATTAGTTGGCATATTTTCTCAATGATCAAGATGTTTTAATAAGAACGGGTGAATTAATATAAATGGTGCGCAGAAATTTGAAATGAAGTAAGATACGACGATTGTGACCGATAAAAAATTGTATATAGTTATGGCTGGAAGTGGAAGTGTCGCTTAAGAATATTTTATATGCGTTTTCAATACAGGAAGCAAAAAGTGCGGACGACTCTTGTGAGAAGGGTAATGGGAATAATAAATGAAAACTTGAAGCTAATTGATGTTTAGCAAGTGTAAATAGGTGCGGCCACAGCGCTTGAATTAATAATTTAGGCATTTTAGATGTTTGTTTGACTATGTGGTTAATTGCTTGGTTTGTTTTTATTTATAAAATAGTGACTGCAACAGAAGGCAATGAGAGGGTCATGTACCGAAATATGTATGACTAGTAAATAACATTACATATCATGCTAACTTTGTACTTACATGAATTTTCTAAAGATAACATTTATCAATCGAATTGTCTTAAAATCGTATGGAAAAAAGGTAAAAATATGTTCATATTTATGTTCCGTGTACATACATATGTGCGTATGTATGATTATACCAGATCTCTTATATGTATTGCGTGCATAACTATTGTTGAGATTAAAGTAGCGTTGCATTACGAAGCACTGACGAATCAGAATTAATTGCGAGATATGTATGTACATATGTATGCATATACTTATGTATACATGATTCTAGTAAAAGGGATAAATTGGAGAATTCTGATTTTTCGGCTTTCATTTGCTTTTAGAATGCAAAATAATTGAAGCGAATTTTTGCAGTCATTGTTATATTTTCAGACCGTGATTAAGTTTTTATTGTTTAATAAGAACATGCATTGTAAATATTGCTATGATTTTCCTTTGAAACTTAAAAATATTACATAAGTTACTTACACACATACATAATAAAACAAATAATTACATGCATAGTAAAAATTCATTACTTACGATCAGGGAGTCTCTTTTAGGTCATATTCATCACTAGGGTTTCTGTCAGAATCGTCTGCAATAGGCAATGTATTCTTTTACCGTTCTTATACTTTTTCGCAAACTTTTTGCCAGCCTGGTGCCCGCGTATGTCTTGCATTAGTGCTCCCGTTGCTTTGACTATCACAACTTCCTCATGTTTCTTCCCGGGAATATTGCTGTCTAGTCTTATACCTAGATACTAGACCTGATGTTGTGGTCCTACTCTGATCCAATTCAGTGTTTTGGGTAACATATGTTTCAGATTGCTTCTTCTGGAAAATGGTGACACTGTATTTTTCGTGGGATTTATAGTTAATTTTACCATTGGACACCATTCTTGTGTTACTTCTAGTCACCTCTGTATTATCTCACAAAATGTCTCCTCGAATTACTATGTCATCGACATATCTTTGACAGTTTATGCGGATGTTTGTTAGCTTTTACAGAAGTTCATGAACAACTAGGCCCCACATTAGGGGTGAGAGAACCCATCCTTTTGGGCAACCTTTAGTTGTATTTACTGTGATGGTCTTATGTCCCACCGAAGTTTCATCCGTTCTTCTCCTTAACATCTCACACTTCCAGTTAGATGTTGCTGGATTTATTCCTTTTCTTTCGAGGGATCTCTTGATAGCTTCATGTGATGAAGCTCTTCGAAAGCTCCTTCAATGTCCATAAAAGCGCAGACAATAGCGTCCTGAACTAAGCTTGTCAGTTGATATACATACCTATAGTGCAGGTCTGTGGATTTCCTGAAGCTATATGCGTGTTGACTATTGTGGAGAGGTATTCTTTCTAAAATCGTTGTTCTTATATTTTTGTCTATGACCTTTTGCATTTTTAATATGAACGGCGCCAGGCTGATTAGCCTATAGGATTTGGGTGATGTGGTGTTTTTCTTTCCTACTTTTAGTACAAAAATTTACCTTTGATCTTTGACCCGAGGGCCAAACTGCCCTAATTACCCGGAGGAGGTGCAGCATGATGTTTTCCTGTCCTTTTTACAGCAGGGCAGGGAAGATGCTTGCTGCTACCTTTCCGCTACATCTGCGTTATTGGACGTCGTGCTAAAGAATGTTTCTGGTAACAGAAGAACTTTTTGCTCTTAATTATCAGAGTAGCTTACTACTTAGTGCATCAACACTGCCTCTTGATAGGTCCTTTTGTATCCTGGCTGTATCAGATGTAGATGTGACGCTGTCACAGAATTTTCTAAAGCTATTTCTTTTACTTTTTCAGATTCCCTTATTGCACTCCGTTCGCTTCTCATTGTAGTTTTACCAGCCTCCATCCCGCTTGGCTTTGTTAAATATCCTTCGCGTTTTGTTAAATACCTTTAACCCCCCTCAAGTTTGACTCTAAGATGGTTTTGTGCATCTCCCAGTCGGTTTTGCAGAGGTTTCCTCTAGTGGTAGTTCCACCGATGAGCCCTTCAATGTTGAACGTGATAATTCTCTGATCAGACATTGAAGCTACCTTCCCCTTTGTACTTCCAGTGACTACCAGGCTATATTGTGTGAAACAATTAATGAAGACACACGACAGAGAGTACTCAAGAGATTAGGGTGGAAGACAAATACATATATTCGATGAAGAGGTTTCGCCCTTATGATCGCGGATGCTACGTTGACGGGTTCGGCGAACGAGAACTCTGTACAACTGATCACATCACAACGGCTTGCGATGCGTCTATGGTAACTATTATTTTATAAACAAAATAATAAAAATTTGAATTTAAAATTTTATGCAAGAGTGAGTTAATCATTGTTGTTCGAAATACTTTTTATAACAAAACTTAAGTTTTCAAAATTAAATTTGGGCAAAAAGTCGACATCTTTCAGGTGGAAATATACGCCATAGACAAATGCCTTCAAACCAAACTCAACAGGAAATGCATAGCAATTATGAATGAAAATAATCAAAGCGTTTGATACCAACATAAGCTAAAGAAACTGGGTATATGAAATAAAATAACCCTCTACTGGATGTCGGGTCATGCCGGAATAGAGGGTATTGAAGAAACAAACTCTCTAGCAATGAAAAGGTCAGTAGAACTCTATAGAGGACTTGGACTTTTCTTTTAAATAGGGGATCACGCTTAACCCTAGAATACTAATATTAATAATAATAACAAAAACGTAAAATTATACAATACATTTTTTTTACTTTTTTAGTAAGTATTGTGAGAGTCCTCACAGGGAGGATTAGTATTCTAGGGTTAAGTACGAATTCAGAGAGATATAGAGACAAAACAGGGCCAAGGCCTGGAATAGTACTCAAAGTCTGAGGCAAGCCAAGACACTTCTAGGGAGCTATAACCGAAAAAGATTCGAAGCATGCATCAGCTTTAGCAAGAAAAGCCTACGTTTCCTAAAAGAAGAAGGTCTCTGCAGCTTCTGCAATGAATACAGGGAAACTGCGGAAAACCATTTGGAGTCTGGTGGGGCTCTGTTCCACAAAGAATGAAATAAGTGAAACAGTACCAAGTATTTCATGAGGATTTGCCGTCCATTTAGGCGCTTCTCATTCTCAGATTCCTGAGAGAAACTGAACTATAGAGAGTGCTTCAGTGCCGACGATTGTCACCTAGGCAAAGCAAGAGAATGGAGTCCACAAATATAATTACGGGTTGAATCATAATGCGATCGGAAGTTTGAGGAGGGAACCAACCTCCACAAACATTGGAAGTAGGTTCGTTTTACCACCAGGTTGCAGTACCAGTTATCCTTTTGCAATTACGGTTGAAAAGGAACGAAAAAAAAATTTTTACGTTATTTTACAAAACTACAGAAATATCTACGAGTATCTCGACTGTTAAACAGAAACGTTGAAAAAAATGTGCTCAATAATTGTTTTACCTATTAAACGTAAATTAGTAAAAGATTTATGATTTTTATCAATCGGTGTTTGATTTTCCAAAATTATAATTACAAATTCCCTATGAGAGTAAGATGAATTAAAAATCTTGTTGTCTTAAGGCAATATTAGTATGTTTAGGGCGGTTCTGGCACACATGGAAAACGGAACAATTTTTGGGGTTCTGACATTTGAGAGTTTTGGTGGTTATAGATAATCCGATGTTCTTATGACGTGTTCGGTTTTGGGGTTTGATAATTCAGTGATTTAATAACATCTCCTTTTCTGGCGCCTGATAATTCGATGATTTTTTCTCGTGTAGTTCTGACTTCTGCTGTTATCGACTGCCCTCTTTTGATCTACCTAACATCCTCTTCCAATAATATGTGTTTTGCTTCGTCTTTAATATTCTTTTCAAATATTTTCAGAGTTATCAGCAGTAATGAATCAGCATAATTTGCCCGAGCGGGGTATCGAACAGTTGAGGGAGACGAGGAAATCAAATAATAATAGACAAAATTCTGCAATACTCACACCACTACCATGTGCAGTAGATATACATATCTACATAGTATAAAATTTGCTGTTTGAAAATAAAAAAAACGTCGATTGCATTGGGAGATATTGGTTAATTGGATACATACATATGATGATGGGTCATCATCGTTATGATTAGTACATAGATGATAATACATTTTACGATAGAATATTTTTTCCGATTGAGTTGAAAAAAAATAAAGTGACAGCTCGTATTGGATGAGCCTTTATATCAGCAGGGCGAAAAACAAAGATACAAAAAGTGTGTTTATGAGTTTTGAGTTGAACTGATGGCATGATGATGCTTCTAGTGATGATTATTATGATAGGGTTGGGGGCATCCGATCGCTGAAATTAAGTGCACATTTTATGTTTGTATTTAGTGTTGAATGATTGAACTACGCTAAATATGAAAAAAGAAGAGAGATATATAGGAGAATAGGAAAGGTTATAAGAAGTCGGTTTACTACAAGGAATCATGTAGTTAATTTTTTTAAGACTGCCTGTCTAATTCTGATAAGAATTCGATAGCTTCCTTAAACTAGAAAAGTAGAACCTTGAATCAAAAAAGTACATTGGTACAAAGAAAAAGCAGTGCAAATCAGTAAAACATCCATCGGGCGCCCATTTTTATTATTTTAATTGGCTACTAAACGACACACAAAGGCATAAGTAGAGTATATGCATATATATTTACTTGTAAAAGTATATTCCAATAGGAAATAAAACCTTTTGAAAAACATAAGTTAGCGTTATCATTTGGCCCTCCCCCCTAGGAAATATTGAAACAGGGAGCATCAAACAATAGCGTGTATGAAGATGATACAACACCGTTTAATATTAGCCGTCACCTTCACAATCTTAGGTCTTACTGAAAAATATGATCAAGAAAAATTTCAAGAGCTTCCCCGCAATTATTTAAATTTGTACATAATAATTCAAATTTTATTGACAAGGTGTATAGTGTGTATCATGAAAACGACTTATGGAAAATGATATTCATTAAAGGAAAAACATGTAAGGGTACAGAAGGATTTTATATAATACTAGCTGTTTGCCCACGGCTCCGCTCGCGTGGGCTACAAAATTAATGTTAATTTTTTAATTTTTTTAACTAAAGCTAAAACTTACATTGTATTAATTATAATGAAATAAAAGATATTTTATTCAATCAAAATAATTATTAGATGTTCACGTTGAAAAGCACAGTTTAGGAGATCGCACTAAAAATTGTTTTACTTTTGCTATCTGGAGTATCGCGAATAACTCGATCTTATTGACCCGTTCACGCAAAAGTATTAAGCTACCGTTAGTCTACCGGAGCTTTAATAATTCCATTCACACAATCACAAACCAATATACCTGTTTCATTTTTCACAAAGAGATTTTGTCGCATAGCCATCTCACTCTATTCGTTCATATTTTTTACTCACTCTCACACAATGTATACGTGCAGAAGTGTGAATGAACGACCCGACAGTAGCAAACCAATACAATACAAACAGTCTGAGTGGGACTGATAAATATTGTATTAAACCAATACAAAATGTTTTTCTCTGTCATTGAATTATCAAAATACAAATACGATTTTGGGTGGTTTTAAGTATGGGGGAGCGAATCTGTCAAACGACCCGAAGATGACTGTTTCATTTAGTTCGACTATTAGTCTAAGAGACCGGTGCAATTTTTTGGAGTGAGATACATATAACCAAAAAATTTGCAAATATAAATAAAAACCTCTGAGATATTTTAAATCAAATACGACCGTCTGGCAGCATTTTTTTGGTGCTTATGTTAGTAATGTTATGTTCAAAATGGATTTTTTTCCAAAATGCAGATCGTTGATATAACCACTTGAATTTAGTATTAAACAAAAGAGTCTGCTCTTTTTGAATATAAATGTGTAGGTCCCAGACGATTCACATGGTTCTTTCTTTTTGCCAGACGCACTAATAGTACGTAAAATATCAGTTTTTTAAATAATAGGTATAGCCACATACCGATTACTCTAAAACAATGATATGAATATCCTGATCACGAATATACATATATGTAGTTCCCAGACGTTTCATATGGTGCTATCTATATGCCTTTTTTGTAAATAACTATAGGTACCCAGTGTATTAAGGAAAGCAGAAATTCAGTAATTTTCCATAGAAACAAATATTTTTTAAGCCGCAATATCTGATAAATTAAGAAAAATATTGGTTCTTTTGTACATTACTCTTATTTCCTCAAGCTCTACCAAATGGCGTTTTCAAACCGAAAATTGTAGAAGTGCCAAAATAAACAATACACTCACGCTGCCTATAAAATGTTTGCACTGAAGTGTACCTACCTTTGATAACTTTTTTTATTGAATCATAATAATTATTCACGTTAAAGAACACGGTTTGTAGATCGCACTAAAAATTGTTTTGCTATGTATTATGAATAACTCGATCTTATTGCGCCAGCGCACACTGGTTAAATATTCTCCCGCGGCAAACTTGGGGTAACTTCTACTTCAATCGCACACTGAATGAATAATTCGGAGTAAAATTGAGTATAAATGAACCAATTTTCATTGTATTGGTATTTCTGATGTATCTCTAAATTGACAACTTGTGTGCATTGGTTTACCCCGATGTTAAACCACTTCAACGCTGGATGAAAATTTTACCCCGTTTCATACTGTATACCTGCCCTTCCTTTTCTATAAATTCAGTTTTACTCTGGGGAATGTAGTGTGCGCTGGCCCATTGAGCCGTTTACCCAAAAGTATTAAGCTACCGTTAGTCTACCTTAGCTTTAATAATTCCATTCACACAACCACAAACCAATATACCTACCTACCTGCTTCATTTTTCAGAGAGAGATTTAGCGCATAGCCTTCTCACTCTATTCAATAATATTTTTTTCTCACTCTCACACAATATCTACGTGCAGAAGTGTGAATGAACGATCGAGAGTAACAACCATTAACAATCAATCCAACCCAAACAAAGTCTAATAAATACTCACGCACACTATTGCAACGATACCCACTGCTGCTTGACTGCTGGCAGTGGTCTCCACTGAAGGAAAATTGTGGGCGATGATTTAAATAATTGTTTTGAAGATTGCTCAGCTTCAGGACAACGTAGAAGGATGTTTTATATCTCAAATGAATCAGGCGCGAATTTGCTAATTTGACCTATTTTTTTGTTTTAAAATCCGATAATCCATTATTGAGTTAGAGCTGTAAAATTGAACTTTTTCCCCAGTTAGTTCACTATTATCGTTACTCCTTATTCGTTATTTTACCTAACGCAACAAAACATATCTTATAACCTGAAGAGTGAACATATCTATGAAATAAAAAAAAATCACGTAAATCGGATAAGTGGTTCTCCGGCTAGGAGGCAACTAACAGAAAATAATTTTGGTTTTTATACATAAGTATTAGGGATAGGGATTAGGGATTAGGGATTGTTCAAGAAAATGCCAAATCGAAACCTCTTACTAGCGAATATATACAAATTTATAAGATCATATACCAATGATATCTCATGACGTCAGAAAACAAGTGCATGCAAACCAAGGTCGTAAATATAAAAACATTATTAGTAAAGAATTACGAGATACTGTTTACAGTGCTAGCGGCGGTTTAATGCAGTTAACCAATAAAGTAAAGAGTATACTTATTAACTATTTAGCAGTTAATAATAATGAAATAAAATGAGCGTTGATATGTTTGGAGTGATTTGAATAGAAAACAAAGAAATAGCGCTGGGCGAACATTGGTCTTACATCAGAAAATCAGAGAGTTACAGAGAAAAAATATCTGCTTTTCCTTGTTGCCACAGATATAGACTCCATAGGAAACAATTCAGAACAAATTCACAGTATCACCACTAACATGACTATGGGTTTTTTTAATTACAAACAAATGGGTTTTTTAATTGCAATCAATACACTATGATCTTTACCCCCTATTTTCAAGATTTCATAATGCCACGGGTTAAAAGTTGAAGCAAATGTTATCATGCTCGCACAACCCATTCCAAGCAGTTTTTCAAATAATATTTTAAATGTAATATTTATTAAAACATTAAACTACATATTGTGTACTGCACTTAAAATACACCACAAAATGTAATCAGTTTGTACATGACACAGACATAATCTCATTGGAAATATTTTATGCATTTCCTTGCTACCTATGAGAAAGTATCTCCGATCCCCTCAAACCAATTTGCACTCATATCTACATAATACCCGTGCAGCACAATTGAATTTCATAAATGATTGATTGCCATCGACTGCATTTAATTCGTTTATGGAAAACTCCACTTTTGTTTGGAATCATATTAATTTGTTTTCCTGATTTCAAATGAACGCAAATTTAAATTTCGAACACTACAACCAGCAAGTTTGGAAGATTCATTTACAATTCAATGCAAAATTTATGAAGGGTAATTTGGCATTTCGTAGCATTTAGGTACATCAGCCTAACTGGCCGATTTCTAAATGTATGAAATTGATTATATAATTCAGAATTTAATCATGCACGAGAGCAAGGACGCAATTTAACAATTAGTGTTTGAAACACAGTGGATTTATTAACCACAAATACGAATAAATAGAATTGGGAGATAAAAGGCACTCGAGTGTTTTTTTCTTAACCCTTAAATGCCCAAGGACGCCGATTTTGTCGAAAAAAAATATATTACATGCAAAATAGAACACAAACAACTATTTCATTAAAAAAAAATTGTTTAAATTTTTTTAAACCCATATTTTTGACAAAAAACCGGTTGTATCTTTAAAGATACACTGGGCATTAACCCCTCAAAGGCGTTTATGAGAATAATTTAGTATTGATTTCTTTTCTGAGTGTAAATATTGGAAAATTAATCTTAAATAACTAGTTTCATTGTTTTATTATTAAGGAAAAGTTTGAGTTTAAACGTTTATGTGTTAAATTAATATGGATAAATAGTATATTTTAAAAATAAATGAAAATTAGTGAAAAAACCAAATAAATGGTAGTAGATTTAGTGAACAAATTCGGTTCACTTGCGGTTTATGCTAAATTTATTTCTTTTATATTATTTTCAAAACAAACTGGCTTACAATGAAATTAAGTAAATATAATACAAATCAAAAATTTAGTGCATAAAATGATAAAATGAAATAATGGGTAAAAGAGGTCTTATGCCAATGTACATATGTTAGCTGAAAAGAGGTTGACGATTCTACGATGGTGAAGTAAGATCTACATATGTATGTATGCCGTGTATTGAAGCTAAAAACTCTCCTCTAGTTTCTCGTTTAACCTTCATCATGGTTTTCACCTTTGAAAGCTTGCAATTCCGATTTCTTCGGATAGTACCAACTGCAAGCATTCCTTTTGTGTGGGGATAAATTAGCAAGGGAATATCTTGGGTCAATTAACATCGAGCCCATATCTAGCTCTAAAATCCAGCAGAAAAATCCATTCAAACAACCAAAAAATTATTATTGAAATGTGATGAAACTGACTCAGACCCTTACGTTGCTCTTTTGCACTACACGACAACAAGAAAAGGTAAACTGAACTCGTCACCAGAACTTCTGATGTCTCGTAAGCTACGTACTAAACTTTCTGTAACTCTAAAATTTAAAGTAGTCAATGCTAAAAACTATGAGAAGTTTCAAATACAAATAAATACTTGACGCAACAGACCGAATTGGTAGAGGGCCTAGCTTCGCGCAACCATTCGTGCTGTGCGTGTTATATTTTTTCACACAAATGGAAGGGACCTACAGTTTAGAGCCATATCCGAAAGGCAAATTGAGAAGCTTCCTCATGATAGTTATTACTCTCGGACGTTTGTCAGACATTCGCGAGAGGTGGGGCCGTGAAAAAACTTGTTGGTGTTCTCTGGGATTCGAACGTCGAACCTCTCGCTCAGCGATCCAACGCACTAACCACTTGAGCCACGGCGCCCACGCCATATTCAGTGTTTCTAATAATGGCCTAATAGATAAAGGCAGTCACGATTAGGATCATCACTTTCATCTTCTTTAGTTTTGTCATTGAAATGAATATAGGAATGTTGTCGCATCACTACGGGGCGCATCGATTTTCTATAAAACTCCAAAAATTGTTCGTACTCGGGAGTTTGAAGTGAGCCATGTAAAAAGGGATCCCAATAGACTTTCGTAGATCAAGAAGTCTAAAGAGGAATGATGTATCAAGAGCAAGTTCCGCATTGACTAAGGTTTCTTCAACGATACGTTGGTTCAACGACTAAGGAAAGAGGTATGATCGAGCTTTAAAAAAAAATTCCAAGCCTATGACTTCTCCTGGCAGGGTTGAGTCTTCCTGTGCATGATAAACAAGATTCGAATTTTCGCATTTCGAAGACTTGACATCAACTTTCAAATTGTAAAATCTAAAGGACATGAACTCCAACGATCGTTAACTGAAGTTGAGGTGCAGATGAGGTTCAAGCAACATCTGCATCTTCCAAACCTCCCACATCATTTATCATATTGGGAAAATCCTCTTCCCTATTAACTCCGTCCGTTTCACCTGGCTCACCTTCATCATTATCTTCATATTCATGTACATTATAAGTACCCATAGAATGATAATTCATTGCAAACAAACGCAGCACAGAAAAAAATAGCAATAATCACGAAATAGGCCAAACTGCCCAGTGTATCTTTAAAGATACAACCGTTTACCGCAACATAACGCGAGCTGTGTTTCTTAGAATCCCATGAAACAAATTTATTTAAATTCACAATAAATGTCTGTAGGTACCTGCAATGATTTTTTTTTCTAGTGAAATGTCACCAGGTACAAAGAATTTTAATAATAAAAATACTTTTTTTTTTTTAATTCTACGAAATTCGCTTCACGCACGTAATTTGTCTATAGTAACTGTACTTTCAAAGTCAGGAGGCTGAAAAAATTATTTTGATTAGGATTTGAGTTGGTGAATAAGAAACTATTACAATCTTAGCTCTGGACCTTCTATTTAATAAATTAAAATTATTTGAATGGTTGTATCTTTAAAGATACTGTGGGCATTTAAGGGTTAAGTTAAAAATGACTGCGCAAATGCTTTTAAATATCATTGATTTTGTAATTTTTTTAGTGCAATAAGAACGTATCGCGGTATGTATGTATTTTCCCGCGTTGTGTTTTATATTGCCTTTTTCCGAGACTTTTTTCATTCCTTTTTATCCTATGTATCTACTCGTAAGAGAACAACAAAACGGGTAAAACATTTAAATGAAATATCTGATCGTATAGTAGAACTAAAAGAGAATCGGGATGTGTTGTCATGTGTGTGAGACAACTCACTGTGTAATAGTAGACTTGCCATGGGGAAAATCCAATTGTCATTCTGCTCGACAACTATGTTCAGTCTGGCATGTCATACCAAATTAATCAAATTTACACAAAATCGTCCACCTGAGCAAGACATTTATGGAACTATAGAAAGAGATCTTACCATATTCCCACCATCCAGCTGGTCCAGAAATCAAAGCCAAATATCATCAATCGCGTTTAGTGATGCGCCTCGTACGATTTGTATCCTTTGGGAATGCTCTCTCGTGAATGGAGATCGTTACAGAATCATGATCACTGATTATTTGCATCCAAGCCGGAATGGAATTTGTATTGCTTATCAGGTTCAGCTTAAATAACATTTAACATGTAGCTAGGGGTATGCCACGACTCCAGTAGAATCGTTAAAGTGGTGGCGAGTTTATCGGCCATGAAGTTATCATCTTAAGAGATGGGCGGCTATCTAAAGTAATCTTGGAGTTGAAATGAATCGATCTCAGAAACCTAACCGCCTAGAAACGCTACAAAGATTGGGAGGTGGAAAGAGGTCTTTCTGATAGTGATGGTAATTTTGTATCCTATTTCTATCTGGAAATGCTAGTAACCTTGAACCCCCTATGAAGTTTTGTTTAGAATACTGTTATGGTGAGCAGGCTGAACCAGTGGGTGTGGGAGGTGGCATTATATCGAAGGGCTGCACAAACGACCATTTGTTTACAAAACACTTTTACGGCTCATGATGTTCCTTGAACATTGAATTGCGATATATCGTGGCCCTCACTGCATGTTGCATTCCATAGCTCTATCGCGCAATGGTGGATGTGGAAAAATTATATTTTTACAATATACCTACTCGAGGTAGGAACTTTAGTTTCTGAGAACACAAATAAAACTAAGAAAATACATCTATCGCTATCTATCGCTATCGCGCTGGTGTGCTCGGTTGTTTATCGCTGTGGCGATAGTTATCGCTATCGCGGCGGTGCACTATGGGACCAGCCAGCGCTTATCGTCTCAAAAATCTGTAGCTTTTTATTTTTAGTGATAAAAGGATGAAACTTTGTATACATAATCTTGAATATTTAAGCTTTGAAATAATGTACATATCACATATATACATATGTTTTATTGTAATAAAAAAATGCACACAAATTTAAATATTACATTTTTAGTACATAATTGAGGTTTACGATACAACTAATTATATTAATAACACGAAATAAGAGCATTAATTCTTACCTTCAATAATTAGTTAGATTTTGCAAAAGAATATTAGAGCAGTTTAGCTTCATCCAATAGTTCTTTAGAAACTTTTTCAATCGGTTTTCTCATACTTGATATAAATCAGATGTAAATAACTAAATATGAAAAACGTCTTCATTTATTGCTGTTCTCGAGCATTTTCTGGAGTGGGTTAGCCTTATTTTTTTATTGGCAATAAAATAAATAAATAAATAAAAAATAAAAAACTGACCTATTGGCAATACCGCGAAGAACTGAAGGTTCTTGGCTCTCAGCACAATATTACTCGTACTCTCTTCTGGGTCCCTGATCACAGGGATATAGGCGGAAACGAAAAAGCTGACGAATTTGCAAGAAAAGGGTCTACAATAGACCACAATCGAGCACCTCAATAGATTAAACCTCCACTCTTTACCTCAGAGAGCGAATTGAGTGTAAGATTCTAATGAAAGCCAACGATAGGTAGAAATCGCTTCCACTTATGACATATCAAAGAAGCTTTGGCCAAGATATGGCAAAGCTAGAACCAATGAGCTCATAAATAACGACTAGAAATCGCTGACAATGCTGATAGATGTGCTTACTGGCCATAACCTTCTAAGTAACCACACACAATGAAACTCAAACTCAATGACGACAATATCTGCAGAGGTTGCGATGACGAAGAGGCTCAAGAGGATACACCTCACCTCACCTCACTCCAAGCTTATGTCACTTGACAAATAGAACTCTAGGAAGTTATTACTTCCAGGACATACATGAATTATCCAATGTTTCACTAAGCGATCTTTCTAGGATCCTGACTTTGACGCGATGGCTGGAGACCCGAATCACGAACGATTGATTCCATTATGAATGAAAAAGTTACACAAGTCGCGATTGGAAATCACGAATTCACTCATTGTGCGAAAATGTATTAAACTTTTGTATATATGTATGTATTTATATATATGCAGGAATTTTAAGAACATAAAAACTATTCGTGGAAAGAAAATTTTATTACAGCCGATATGTTTAATGTTTATTTATCATATAGCCAGAAATAAGTAGATCACCTGAGTACTATTTACATATGTACCACGGCTGTCGTTAATCAATACACCTATACGAGAAAAATATTTATTGGTCACAATTTTACTTTATCAACCAGTGACCAAGTGACACATTAATAGCTTTAGAACAAAGGAGGGCAGATGGGGCAACTTTTTTTTCTTCCTTACAATTACTGATGAACTAAGGAATAAAACGCTATATAAATTTTAACAGCGGCAAACAGCGCTAACAGTTAAATCTCTCTTTAAAAATTAGACAACAGGAAATTTTAAAGCAATTCAGAAAAACTTTTTTATTTCTCAATGGATTAAATGAATATGTCGAAATTGATTTTATTTAGAAAGTAGAACCTATAAGCTTTTATATAATATATAACACTTATGTAGTTACATTTGCGGTTAAAAAGAATGAAGATGTTTGTGTTACTTCACAAAACTCTTTTAGCGACATAATTTCTCTTAAAAACCTTAGGAATATTTTTTTGGTATAACGGTTAAGTGCAAATGTTAAAAATTTATTAAAACAAATAAATAGACATCCATCTAACCGTTTTCATTAATACAAACATTAAAATCTAAATTTTGAAAAAATCATTTTTGAGACGATAAACTTTGGT
Source organism: Blera fallax (assembly GCA_946965025.1). Taxonomy (NCBI): domain Eukaryota; kingdom Metazoa; phylum Arthropoda; class Insecta; order Diptera; family Syrphidae; genus Blera; species Blera fallax. The sequence continues at coordinate 26,781,693 of OX337245.1, forward strand.
TGGTCCCATAGTGCGGTGTGTGGAATCCTTAAACGTTGTATATAGATCCAAGCGAAATATTTTTAAATCTCATTGTCTCATTATAAAGTCTCATTGCTGATTATTACCATCGGACGCTTATTAGGCATTCGGAAGATTTGGGGTCATGAAAAATTTGTTGATGTCTTTTAGGACCCTAGCGTTGAACCGTTTAGTATTCCCATATATCCAAAAATACATTCTGTAGCATTGTAACGGCACTAGATATGAATTATTATTATCATCTATGTTTTTTATGTGAATACATGTTCCAGTATTCAAAATCCCCAATTCCCAAAATACACAAGCGAGTACATTTACATACGTTATATGTATATACGCATGGCGCAATCTTCTAACAAATAAGCGGTTTAAGAGAAAAGAAATATTCATTACGTTTAGAAGAAGAAGTAACGTAAAGTATCCAAAATAAGAAAACCGAATTCATACATATTTCATAGAACAATGAATCAATTTCAAACGGACTGAATAGATGGTTTAGGAATAGCATAATGTTCAAAGAGTGACTAATATTCGTACAGTATATTTGAATATTGTTTGAATGTGGTTGGCTCAATGAAATTACTTGTAATTTGGGTTCAAATATTCTTACTAAAACTTCTTAGCAAACAAAAAATATGCATGGGACGGATATAAGAAAAAATTATCTTTGGACAAATCAACCACTTTTGCTTCATGTTTGTTTATATTCAAACACTTCGCTCTTGAAGGACTTCAAGGTTTAAACTAGTAGACATGTATGTACATACTTTTTCTTGAAATAATTAATAGTAGATGTTCGTATGTCTGAAATCGTTGTTCTAGTACAACCGCCTTAACACTTTTAAAGTTAGTTTTTCATATTTATGGCAATATCTAATATGTACATATGTATGCACAAACATATATATTCGCAAATAGAAAAGACGATGTGGGTTTTACATACTTTTCAAATTTAGGGTACAATGACCCCAATAGTGAATTACCACTCTTCACTTGGTGAATAGGTATAGGGATCTACCATAGCTTTCTTAATGCCAAATTTCCTATATGAGATGTGACCTGGATATTTTGATGTATCTTTGAAAATAAGACTGGTTGGTAATGAACAATTACGAAAGTCAATATAAAGAAATGAATTCACTTCGTTAAATTTTCTGGTAAAGTGAAATAATTTAATTTAGTGCGAGTTTACCACTCATTCACAATTGTTAGCACATGACTAGTGCCCGAGCAAAAGATTTAAACTTAGTTAAATGCTTATCAAAGATATGGGAACAGCAACATCATCTTCACAATCGATCAGCCTGAAACCTTCCCTTTCTAGGCTTAGTTCTTGGCTTGGATTCGAACGTCGATTCAGCACTCAGCAAGTAGTCCATCGACTGCTCCAGGAGCTGGTCAAGTTATTGGACAGTCCTGAACATTCCCGTCCAGCCGGCAGGATTTTCGAGATTGAACGCACTTGTTAGGAACGCACTCATCAGTGACGTATGTATGTATTTATCAGAAACGTACTCATCAGAACGTCACTCAGCTACGACGCGGACTTCAATTGTTGTTTTTTTTTTCTCTTTTTTTCTGGATTCTTTTTGGTTGGATGGTGAGCATTCGTTCAGTGTACGTCGTTTAAAAAATAAATTCTTTTTATTATTGCTCCCTCTGAATCTACATATTTATTTATGTACATTCATAAATCCTGAGTTTAAATATGTATATATGTACACGGAAATTTATAGGTTTCGCTCGTATACGTCCGTCCGTCCGCCCATCGGTATGTCTATCACCATCGTCTAGCTCCTAAATTATAAAAGCTGCGTGCATGAATATACATGTAATATCCATCGCCACGGCTGGTGTGATTTTTCAACAAACCGAATTGGCTTATGCATGATGCGTTCTCTGTTCCAGGCCGATTTATTTTGAATAACTTTTAAATGAAACACAAAACTTATTTTTTATTAACTGATTACATACTTGGTATTTAAGAATCGGTAAACTGTTTTTTTTTTTTTTGCTATAACTGTTGAATTGAATTTTATACAAGTAGAAATATAATTGTTTTTTTCAGGGTTTTCAACTTCCCAATTACTACTCCCATACCAATTACTATAGCACGAATGGTCGCGAGACTCTAGGCCCTGAACCACATTTGGTCCGTTTCGCCAATATCTGTACCTGTATGGTTGAAAACAGTTCTTTGAATAGAATCGAAGTGTATGATTTTACAATTAAAACTTTTAAATAAAGATTCAAAATTCACGAATGTTATCAAAGAATGGGTGGCAGCGTTTTCGAATCCATACCTCTAAACATTATGTACTTAATTTTGAGATATGTTGCCATCTTCGATATATCACAATTTATATCGATGAACCGGAAGAAAAAGGTCACGAAGCATAAAATCATATTTTCCGGGAGAGGCAAAAGAAGATTTCTAAATCGTTCAACGTCCTGTTAGCTCTACACATTAACGTTTTTGAATTATCTATGATTTATTTAATAAGTACTTTGATTCAGCTATATAAGGAAACTATATTTACCAACGCATCTTCAAAACTCTTAATTTAAAATATTTAATCAGGGGACTTCGACTTCTGACATTTTTCTAGATGTTCCTGTTTGAGTTTTGAATGACATACATAACTCAAATTGCGTCAGAACATCGAACATGGCCCGTACCATTTTGGGAATTTTTTAACGCGAAAAACGTTAAATGTGTCAATTTTTTTGGTAGAAAAATTTGAATTCGTATTCAAGCAATGACACTTACCCATGTGACGTTGTTCGCGACATTTGATCCGTGTTTTCTTAAAGAAGGATGAAGCACAACGAAGTTGTGTCAATTTTCTCGACGTAGAGGTGAACACTTGCAAGCAAATGAAAACGACACATTTGCTTTTTAGTGGTCTCAACATAAACTAGACGATATACCTATAACCAGGGCTAGGATTTCTATGTTAATACATATGTTTTTTGGATAAACGTAGAAGCAAACAAATAAGATTTCGAATCAGTAAATTTCCTTTAAAATGGCATTCAATCGTTAGAGCATATTTTTGCATATATTACTATAAATGCATATAAATGAATTTTTTTGTTTATTGGACACATTTTTAAAATAAATGCATATTTTTAGTTCATATTTTCATAATCTTTGAAGCACATGAAAATTCTGAAGCTCTTTCTATTAAAAAAACAAAAGAAATACTTAAGTCACTGTTAAAAAATCACTTAATTTTTATAAGTTCCAATTATGGATTTCTTAATGAAAGTATCACTAAGCTACAGGGATGGAACACACTAAAAATCCAAATAGACTTGACGGAAGATGCATTTGCAAAAATTAATTCAGTCGAAGGTTCAATAGGAAGAGTTATTTTCAAAAGAAAATTGAAATAGTTTTAAATAAGAACGAAGGGTACATAAAAATGAAAACAATATCAAATATATTGACGTTGAAGAGTAACGAAGAAGAGAACCTGGAGAACTATTCAATAAGTGAAATTCTTTCATTTAAGAATGCTCCAGTTACATCTGTTGACGTTGAAAGATCTTTTTTAATGTATAAGAGTTTTTCCGACCAAATAGACAGTTTTCTTTTTGAAAATTTCCAAAAAAACTTTATAGTATATGTTAACAAGGCCTATTCAATGAATTTGGACAATTAGTACCCTATTTAAATGAGATTGAAATGCAATAGTTTAATTTTCTTTTCAATTAAATGAAGTTCATTTTATGTTTATTTATTTTTTAAGTTTTTTTTGTTATTTTCGTCAAATAAAAGACTACATTTTTTTAAATTTTCAACGTCTTTTTATTATTTTTCAAAGCATATTTTCACTTTTTAAGCGCATTTTTTCTCATTTTATGTGCATATTCTATGCGCATATTTTGTGTTTTTTAGCGCATAAAAATCCGAGCCCTGCTCATAACAAATATTATATCTTGCGTCGCTCTCCCAAAGGGTGGCAATGGTGTAGTGGTAGCGTCATCGTTTGTCGAGCTGATGGTTCACAGTTCAATCCCTGATGTCAGCAAGCATTATATGGTAAGAGACAGTCCGATCAATTGCGAAAGTTTGTGACAACACTACTGCGAAAGCATAACACTGGCAGTAGGTTTGACATATGGCTGGAGAAATTGTTCGCTCTGTTGATAATTAATATGCTCATGACATCAGGTGGATCGGGAAAAAAATACTGTGAATCAGAAGCGAAGGTAAAACAAATAAATGACAACAAACAATCTCCCCAGTTATCTGGACACCACCCCTGGAGCTAATGTGTGAAACTTAATACACCTGAGTTTCAAACCACTACACCAATCTCTTTCTCTCTCTCTCTCTATCTTCCTTTCAACGCCCGCACTGTGTATAAACATTAAAAGAGTACTCATAACCTCTTAAGTGCGGGTAAATTACAAATTATAAAAAAAAAAAATCGCATTCTCAAAAGCGGATGACGAATATTTCTATCGAACGACTTCTAAAAGTACCTCTAATTATCGGTTGGATAACTCGGAGGTTATGTGGATGGTGGTCCGACAGTAAACATTGCCACAATGTTGAAAAGGGTATAATCGAAATATATTTTTGCATTTTTTTAAAAGAATCTCTCGTAGATGGGGAGGATTTTGCCAAACTATCTGGTCTAGAATTCTGAGAATAATCGCGCAGATAAAACATTTTAGACAGCAAACTGCATTCGAGATATCTGAACTTACATATGTGGTCATAATAAATAATCTATCTCAAATCCCTTTCCCAGATATATGTATATCTACCGACTTTCCAATCCCTTTCGTTACTGAAAATAAAAAAAATTTCCCAAAACCGGTCAAATAATTTAAAACTTTTATAGAAAAATGTCCAACAGAAAGCGTCAACTTCGTATGGAAATTTTTTTATAAATTGTTATCATCTTTTTTTTATAACAAAGCCCTCAATGCGAGTGTCTGACAAACGTCCAAGAGTAAAACTGTCATGAGAAAGTTTCTCAATTTGCCTTTCGGATATGGCTCTAAAATGTATGTCCCTTCCACTAGTCTAAAAAATATAACACGCACAACACGAATGGTAGCGAGAAGCTAGGCCCTGGACCACATACGGTGGTCTGTTGTGCCAAGTATTTGTTTCTTTTTGCAAAATAAACATGTGTACATAAATTTTGTTTTATTTTTACTTACCAAAATCTTTTATGAATATTTTGCTCCAAGTTATTAAAGAGTTTGTTAATTGCATGTCAAAAAAACGGGTGAAAAAAATCTATATTCTAAACTCAAAAGCCGCAAAATTTTGCCTCCATATGAGCTTTAGTTTTATGTATAAAAACTCAGTTATTCACATCTATTCATAACTACCTTTGACGATACTGATAATTTGTTTTCGATTTTACTTATTATCAAATCTAATTAAAATAACCAATGTTGGTATGTCACTAATCACCTCAATGGCTGCAAATCAAATTTCAAACAACAAATGCACAAGGAGAAACGTTCCACATGGGATTAATCAATTCAGTTTACCTTTATTTGGTTTTCAGATTGATTGAGCCCAACCACCGTCATACCACTCAGCACTAGTTCATAGACGAATCCATTTACTTCCTCAACTCGTTTGAAAATGCAAATAACACAGCCACAACGGGCCAATGAGCAACCCAATGTTTCCAAATAAAGCGCTTTTCATATGGATATGAACTAGGACAATGGATGCAAGTCTTGGATGCAAGACCGATGGTTTTTGCATGGGTTTGTCAATACAAAAAACAGAGTGGAGTGATAATTGGGTTTTGTAAAACTTTTTTTTTTCGGAGTTGATAATTGCTTCAGAGTTTTGAATGGAGTAAAAAAGAGTTTGTACAGTTCAGCTCAAATCGAATTTTCAGATTTTTTTTATTGTTACGTGAAGGTAATACTTTATTCCACGAAATACACATGGCATTTTTAAGGGCCTTATGTGTGTGTATTTATGCAAATGCAAGAGTATGCTTAAAGGAGTAGGTATAAATTTATCTAAATACAGTGTACTTCCTCATAAGCGGACAGCGACGGTTCCGAAAAATGTGTGCTTATGAGAGGTGACCGGTTATGAGAAAACAAACAAAAAGACATTTAAAAGAAAGGTTCTTTGAAATCTGTCCGGTTATGAGGGATGTCCGTAATGAGAGAGTACACTGTATGTACATATTTCCTAAATATTTAGTAATACCGTGAAGTCAGAGTAAGGTGCATAAAATGTTGTACTGCTTTAATTCCTACAAACATCTGCAGTTTACTTTTTTATTAAAATAATATATAGCTTTACTTATATTATATTGCAAATGATTCCAAAGCATAACTCCGTTCTATTTGGAAGCGATTGTAGATGATTAAAGAAAAAATAAGAATTAGTGAAAATATAGGTATAGGGGAGTGCGGTTTTTTTTAGCAATCTCGATTAACTTGATTTTCAAAATCCGAAACCAAATTAATTTATTATGCCCTATCCCATGGTTTACAAAAACCTATTCTTTAAAAAAGTAAGCTTCAAACGTTTTTAGCAAATATTCAGATAAATTTAACAAAAAATGGTTTTTACGAGAACTTTCGTTAATCGTACGTCAAATTTTTCAAAGATAAAAGTTTAATAAAAAGAAAGTATTTTATTTGTATTGAGAAAAATTAATTTTAAGTGAAAAACTGGAACAACAAATTTTCATAATTTTCGGTTTGAGGAACCATACTTACACATAACAAATTACACAGAGTTTTAACATTTTTATGCGCTACTCAATTGTCTCTTCTGAAATGTACAAAACCGTTTTTGTAGCTATAATTGTTCATATATTATAACTTATACAATTTAACGTGGATATACCTCCAAATCGGAGCTGTCCTACTTCGAAGGGCTATGACTTGAAATGGGGTCAAAAAGACTCCCTCCACGATTTTCGTTCTCCGGAACTTTAGGAATTTCCACTCAAAGGATTATACATCATAACTGGGACACTCTGTGCTATAATAATATTAAAAAAAAACCGATTTAGCTCCGGCACCACTGTCACATCGACGGCTACAAATAAAGAGAGAGAAGGAAAGCAAAATATTTTAAACCATACATACATACACTGCTGGACAAAATAATACGTGTGGGTACTTTTTGTTCGATATTTCAACTCAAAATGAAATAAAAAAATTTATTTCACTAATTTTGATTTAAAACTGATAGAAAATGAGAAATATATCAAAAAACTTAAATTTAAATACCCACATTAGTTTAAATCTTATATTTTACGATTAAGCCTGGACAAAATAATAGGCGTGTTCAGGAGTGCTTGGAATAAAACAACATTTTTATCTTAATATGAAGCTCTTTACCAATTATTTATAATCCTACATATTAGTAGACTGTGTAACCACCATTGTTCTTTATTAGAGCCTGAAACCTTCTACGCATAGATCGTATAAGGTCTGGAACGTCTCGATAGGTATTTGGTACCAGATGTCTTGGACATTTTGCCATGACTGGCTTTTGCTGGTTGGTGTGCGCATTGACAGTCATCTCTTCAGCTCTCCCTATAAGTTGTCACTGGTATTTAGATCGGGGGACCAACTTCGCCATGATAGATTGGCGACATTGTGTTCGTTAAGCCAAGCACTCACTAGGTTCGATGAGTGTTTTGGATCATTATCCTGTCGGAATCGCCAAATCAACGGCATATTATCTTCTGCATAAGGCAGTATTACATTTTCCAAAGTATCCTGGTACTCAAATTTTATTATTGTCTCCTCTCTTCGAAATATGGGTCCGACACCATTCCAGTAAGAACATTCCCATACCATAATGTTTTCCCCGCCATGCTTAACCGTTTTTCGCGTGTAGTGTACATGGTATTCTTTGCCCATTGGTGGAAGAACAATTCATCCAGAATCACTGGAGAGCAAATTGATTTTTATTTCGTCACTCCATTCGTTCCACACCATGAACGATGAGTTTCAGCAAAAATTTTCCTCATATTTAAATTTTTTTTTTCGCATCAGAGAAAAGTTTCGGGCTACGCTGCGTAGCTTAGCATTTACCAATCGTAGATGAATCATGTTGGAAGTAATATTAATACCCACCTCTGCCACAATAAGCTTTGAAGGCTTAAAGGGGTCCTTTTTGGGTAGCTTAACAATCTTCTGATCGTCTGTTTTTGTCGTCGATCTAGGTCTTCCGGGTATTTCAGGGGCCTTGTGGTATTTCAAAGCGTTTGTGACGAAGTTTTCTGATCGCCCTTGAGATTGCACTATAAATTTATGAGTTTTTCTCTGATTTCTAAACTGCTGTACTAGATTGTAGATTGATAAAGAGGTGGGAATAAGTCACCTTATCACTGCGGCCACGATTGGGCCTATTGTGATTTCCTCTAAACTTAAAGCTCACTCAAAATGTCCGATTTGGTAATGAATTTTACTATGGTTTTGAGTGAGCTTGCAGATAGGTCTTCAGCTTCCAGATAGAATTTACCTAAGTAACAATGACGTGTTCTGATTAGACAGTTGCAGTCACATAAGATGTGTTCTGCTGATTCTTCGTCTTCGTTGCACAATCTGCAGATGCTGTCTTGTGCTATTCCCATAGCCATTAGATGTTTTTTCACTTGACAGTGGCCTGTAAAGAAATCTGTGGCTATACGAATCTGACTCCTATTTAGTTGTAAGAGTTGTTTCGTTCTTTTGAGGGAAGTGTTTGGCAGAAAGATTTTGGCTTGTCTGTTACCTTCAGTTTCCATCCAGTAATGGTTCGCCCTTTCTTTTAGCCAGTCTCTGATACAGCTTTTAGCCGTACTCACTGGTAATCCACAGAATGGTCTTGGCATTATAAAGTTTGATGCAGCTCCAGTTCTGGCTAGCAGGTCGGCTTTTTCATTTCCCTCATATCCACTGTGTCCTGGCACCCAAATGAGATGAACTCTGTTTGTGCTGGCTAGCGATATGAGTAATTGAAGGCAGTCCCATACTAGTTTGGACATAATTTCATAAGCTTTAATTGCCAGTAGAGCAGCCTTGCTATCTGATAAAATATAAATGTTCTTATTGGTTATGGATCTGTTTATATTTTCTCTGATGCATAGTTCTATAGCAAATACCTCAGCTTGGAATACGGAGTTACTCTTTTCCATGCATGAATGAATGAAGGTTTTTGTAGTAGCACCGTATACTCCAGCCCCAACTCCTTCATCTGTCTTTGATCCGTCTGTGTACCATACATGAGAGTTATTGGCAAATTTAGGTTTGTTCTGTTCCCAGTTATTGCGATCTGGGTATGTAACTTTGAAGTTCTGGCTGAAGTTAAATCTTGGCAGACATTTGTCCGTGATTGTTATTCCTAGTAGTTTATTACTGTTGAGCTCAAGTGCAATATCCGAGTGAACTAGTTTGAAGTTTGAGTCATCTTCTGCGATTAGGCATTAACCATAGCTTCTTTCTTTATATGAAGATGTAGAGGTGGTAAGTTAAGAATAACTTCCAGCGCTGCAGTAGGAGCAGATTTCATTGCATCTGTTGAGCATACACAAGCTAGTCTTTGTAATTTATTAAGCCTGTCCTGTGTAGACCTTTGCTTTGTTTTATGCAAATTTGTTGGCAAAATTATTTTAACACTGTAAATTTGCAATAACAAAATATAAAACTCACACACCTATTATTTTGTCCAGCAGTATAGATTACTAATAAAAGGATGTGTCTTTTTTTTGAGTGCGTTCATTTTCTAAAGTCATATGGGGAATGTTTTCTTAAGATGGACGAAGAATGCTAGTCCATACAAGTCGATTTCACGAAGCTACCGCTATCATGCAAATGATCGACTGCGAATCGATTCTCTACTACAAGACCCTTCACTTTAAACTTAGGTCTAACTGAAATCTAACTAGCTGCGAAAAAACACATATTAAAATAGAACAATAGTTCCCTTAAATACGGTACGCTACTTCACTATATTGATGGTCCGGAAGAAAAACGTCACAAGTCGAAAAATCCGTTTTTTAATTTATTCAACAAAACATTCCTCGCTTGAAAAACAACACAAGTCTAGTTTATGTTGAGACCACTAAACAACAGAGAGTTTTTCATTTGCCTGCAAGTTTTCACCTCTAGATCGAGAAAACTGACACAACTTAGTTGTGCTTTATCCTTCTTAAATAAAACACGTACGAAATGTTGCGAAAATCGTCAGAAGTCTGTAAATGTTGCTTGAATACAAATTTTAAAATTTTTTGACTAAGAAAAGTGACACATTTAAAAATATGACGTTTTCGCGTTAACAAATTCCCAAAATGGTACGCGCCATGTTCGATGCTTTGACACAATTTGAGTTATGTATGTCATTCAAAACTCAAATAGAAACATCTAGAAAAACGTCACAAGTCGAAGTTTCCTGACTAATTATTTTTTATGAAAAAAGTTTTGAAGATACGTTGATAAATATAATTTCCTTAAATAGCTGAATCAAAAGTACTTATTTAATAAATCACAGATAATTCAAAAACATTAAGGTAACAGGACGTTGAACGATTTAGAAATCTTCTTTTGCCTCTCCTGAAAAATGTAATTTTTTGATTCGTGACGTTTGTCTTCCGGACCATCGATATGTACAATGCACGTTTATAATTCACTGCACTTCACTTTCTATAATTATGCTAAGTCGCTTTAGTATTTTCAGTTATAGAAACCGAAGCTGTAGATGTAACGATCCCAACCGATGAAAATTAACCTGCGGACAAAAAATATTGCAGAGGCTTAGATCGCCTCCAATTGGTTTAAATCATCAGGATGTTTATATTCGGAGGAAAGTTATAAACATCAGCCGAGTGTATGATCATAGTTACCTTTGCATGTATGTTTCTGCCATATCGACTCAAAAACTGTTTTGTTGTTACATTTACCCGTCCCAACCAATCGAGGGCTATCACTTTCTCCTTGAAATTTTACGTTCTGTGTATGCCATAATACTCATTGTTGATATCATTCTTTCTTGGTCGAAATGGATTCATGCCGCATATAAATCTAATTTTATCTCATTGAACGTATACTCTGAAATTGAAATCGTACTAACCAACTGCCTTTCTGCAATAAAGTGGCATCTACAATTTTATGGAAAAACAATTTATCTGAGTTAATTCAAATGTAAATACCGCGAATGAAACATTCAGCTTACTTACTTTTCTTGCACTTTCAAAATGGTTTTCTACACGCCTAGAAAATCAATTAGACTCTGATTATTCCAAAATTGCTTCAATTTGTATAAAGATATGGGATTCGATAATAACAAATTCTCCACCCCGGCGGCCGGCCGGATTCCTACCTTCCTAGATACCAAAGGTTTTTAACAAAATTGCTTACTGCATCATATACCTCAAGCTGAAATTCCTTTGATTTCCATCAACTTTTATTTAATAAACTAAGTCTTATTTAGATAAAAGCCAGTACAGAGTGCTCTGCGGATATTCAGTGTCAAACTAAGGGGAACTATTTGAAGCAGTTGAAAATGACCTGGTGAAAGCATACTCCAACTCATTTAAAAAATTGGTCAGATAAGGGAACGTTTAGTGAATGGAACCTCAGAATAGTTTGCCCATCTATACGAAACTGTGCCAATTACAAAGACATCAGCCTCCTCAACTTCGCATATAAGATCATAACTGTCATATCGTGTGAACGGCTGAATCTTACATAAACATCCTTAAACATCAGTGCAGATAGTAAGTCAACTTTCGGTCAAATGTTTACATTCCAACAGATCCTGTAATGGCCCATGATTTTGAAAACCATACCCACTATCTCAAGCCGCCTATGTCAGCACTTGTAAAGACAAGTTATACAAACTTGTTCGATGATGGAGAACGCTCATTGCGCCATAAAAGTCGATAACGATCTCACCGAGACATTTGGTGTCAAGAAATTGATTGTTTTGGCCAATACCAGAGGCACGATCTTTCAAAAGCCTGTGCAATTATTTGCACATACCGATAATATTGACATAATTGACAAAACGTAGCAGACTGTTACCAGCGCATTTACAGGAGAGTAAAACAAAGTATGTAAGTGCTGTCAACATCGACGAATCAGACTGATGGTGCATAGCTTTAACCTTGAGGTAGTAAGGGGCTGTGAAAACCTTGACTTCACTATAACACCTGACAGTAACATCAGCACATGAATCAACCGAAGAACAACTGCTGTTAAAAATATAACGGAGCAGTAAGGACCCTAATCATTCCAATCCTACATAACGTCGTGGAAATATTGACTTTATCGAAGATAGATAAAAATAACAAATAGATAAAAATAACCAGTAAACAAAGTTCTTGCCTTAGGCGGCGGACATACATACATACATAAGTGGAAAGGGATGTTTGAATTGAGTTTTCTGATCAAGTTTATCAAAATTTGAATAGTGAGAGTAAAAGGATATCTTAGTATTCTAATCAAAGTCTTTTTACACCAAGGTGAGGAATAGGGTATCATACATACAGTACTTTCGTTAAGTATTGTAGGATTTCTGTATGTTTTGTAAATATATGTTTATTGTTATTATTGAATGTTACAAAGCTTGATCTAATTCGAAGTTCGAAGATCCGAGGAAGCCGTCAAAGAACCTAAGTATCTCGAAAAATTCGACCTGCTCAGTTACTATTGCCATATTCAAAGGAGGAATTCTGCGAACCTTGTCAAGCAGGCAATGTCAATCAACGTTCCTATACAAGCGCGGAAGAGAGGCAGGCAAAAAAACTCCTGGATCACACAAATGCAAAAACAGCAGCATTTGATTGGCTTCAGTGACGAAGTGATCCGAAACCGGGAGGCCTGCAGATATTTTTAGAGGTGGAATCGGCGAACCCCACAAGCGGGCCAGTAGGGATGCCGTAAAGTGGGACGGTTATGATTCCTATAATCCTGATCATAACTTGACCGAACAAAAGGAAAAAACAATTCAAATGTTGCATTTAACTTTGTATATCCTGTATGTTATGGTGGGTCAAATAGCCTGCCATGTTACGATTTTGAGCTATGGATCTATGTAAAAGTGCGCATGCAAATAAACAGATATTTTTACTCAACAAACTATGACCAAAAGCAGGTAGTTCCCAATAAAGGAAGTTCTTTCTTAATATTTATGGTTAAATATTTGCATACGTATGTACATATGTATCCGAACCACCATGTATTAAATTATGTACAGGCATTAAAAAACTGCGGTTTTTAGGCATTTAAATACTCAACAGATTTGTTTATTTGATTACCTTACTTCTGTATTAAATGATTCTTTTATGTAATGAGTTGGAATCTTTCGTAAGAGGATATTTCAGATGCAGAGGCATTGCATAGAAAAGGACATCCATTCAACCGTTCGCTTACATTGTTTGGAAATTAATTAGTGCAATTATAGTAATGCCATGAAACAATGCCATGATAAGTGGTTTCGGGGTAGGATTTGCATAGAACCACATTCAACTTCTGAATTCACTTAAATAGGGGAGGGCAATGGGCGTTCAAGATATATGTACTTATAAATAAATAGTAGTATAAGTAAAATAGGAGTTCAGGAATACTACCACGATGACCGGTTTCATTACATAAGTTATTATTTTTATTATATATACAATGGCAATGGTGATCTCATATAAAATCTATGGCCATCTCGCAAAAGATGGTGATTTACTTCGGGTAACACATTACATATTCAGGTTGTGAATCACTGTGGAAATAATAACTTTACCTTTGCCAGCTAAGCTAAGAACCATTTCAGTTCGTATATTCCCACTTTTTGTGTATTAAATTCTGAGTTAGAAAGATGAATTTTGGAATATAAGCATTCTGTAACGAAAACAGTACGATTGGGCATAGATATGTATTTATAAAACATGCAATAAAAAAAAATTGTCTTTGAAAAATATGTATGTCAGTATTTTGTCGTTCATACATAGTACACGTTTCCGCCTGGGGTGGTTCATGTAAATATCAAGATTTTTTTAGGTAGGGCGGACCATCTGTTGGTTGTCTTTTGAAAAGCGTGTTATTTCGAAGCTGGCAAAACTAAATAACCTTGGATATGTGGTGTCAAACCTCAGCGATAAAAATAAGATCGTCTTACTCTTGAACAACGCTGGAAAATAAATAACAGCTAAATATCAGTCGAATTTCTCTAAGGAGAGCATTTATCCTCAAACCTATGTATGTGCTAAAAAGATATGATCATTTTACCGAAAAAGTGTTCAAAGTGATCTCACCAAACTTGTCACTCTAAAATCGAAGAAATATTTCATATCACCGCCTTCTTCCATAAAACAGGGATTGTACATATAAAGGCTCTAAATAGATGTCAATATTCCTGTATATATATTTTGTTTTAAGACTCTAAAATAAATTTTAAAGTATCGTTTAAAAAAATTGTCAAGGGTATATTTTCCGAAACAAGTTTCTTGCAAGGTTCTTTATTTGGATCTTAGTTTTGCCTTTTAAAAATTATCAAATGAAGAAGGATAAAATGTGATATAGTCTGAGTGTAGGGAGAGGAATGACGGTGGAGTTTCGAATCATCTTTTTTAAGATTCTGTGAACGAATTTGATGAAATCTTTTGAGTAAACTTAGACTGATAATTCCGTTCAAAAACTATGCTAAGCGAATGACGTGACAGGGGAGGGACATAAGGGTTTCAATTATATTGCAGTCTGTTTTCTTTTTTTATGTGAGACTCTGATTATGGACTCCTGCGTAATCTGCAATTGTTTCTGCTGCAGTATTATGATTACGATGGTGGTCTATGTTGCATACTTTTATGACCTGATGCATTTACAATGCCAAAAAACGAACGAGGTCACTAACCTAACGTACACAGGACTTTCGAACTTTTTGCTTTACTATCAGAAAATTAGTAGCATTTTTCTCAGCAATTAATTAATTAACGTAATATTAACTGGGTGCCTTCATCCTATATTCACTAATGATATTGAATGTGAATATAGGTTCATTTGCTGAACATAATCTTATCCAAATTAACAGATATTCTAACGCTTTCGACAATATTCTAAATCTTATTTTAAGGAATTGTGCGCTGATGTTAAAAAAAGTATTCTTTCTATATATCCAAATTCTATACTTCATTCAGCTATATGTATCAAATTTAGATTTTTTAATTATTTCAAACCATTTTAGTCCAACTAAAAATGCTTACATTTATTAATGTTCTTTAATGGAGCCATATTTTTCTAACTATGAATTATCAAAGGGTGGCAATTGATTTATTCTGCAAAAGCCCGTGTTTTTACTGTAATATTATTGCGCGCGGAATCTAATTTAAAAAATAATGGTAAATAATTTTGGAGCTACATCAATAGTAAAAAAACGATCTAATGGAATTGTATCGCAGGTCACCTCCTTCTATCTGCAACTTGTTTGCAAGTTTCTTTCAATCAGTACTTACTACTTTCACTGTTTCGTGTAACTCCACTCCTTACCCATCAGAAAACTCTGTCCTAAGCAATTAGTTTCGAAATATCGCACCAGAAGCAAGTTATCAACCATTCCGAAACTATTTGAGAAAATAGTATGTAGTAAATTGAAATTTATCCTCAAAGACAACCAACCAATTAACATCTTTCTGTAAAGATGTAACTAGATGCCTGGAAAATTAATATCAATGTGATATTATTTATACCGACTTTTCGATAGGGTTAATCATAAAATTTTTTTGAACAACTTGGAAGTGTTAGGTTTCCATTCTTCTTCTTCTTTTTCCTTTCGTTGAGCGAGGTTATGATCAGGATTACTGCATCCCTACTGATCCGCCTGTGGGGTTCGTCTATTCGACCTCAGAAAGTATCTGCAGGCCTCACGGTTTCGGATTACTTCGTCGATGAGGCCAATCAAATGCTGCTGTATTTGCATTTGTGTGATCCAGGAGTTTTTTTGCCGGCCTCTCTTTGGCGCTTGTGCAGGAACGTTGATTGACATTGCCTTTTTGACAGAGTTCGTAGAATCCCTCTTTCGAACATGGCAATACCACCTGAGCAGGTCGTGCTCCAATTTTTTCGAGATGGGTTCTTTGACGTGAAGGATTCCTCGGATCTTCGAACTTCGATCAAGTTTTTGTTACTCCTGCTGTCATCGTCATCTTAGTTGCCGTTAATTTGCCCTCATACGCGATGATTGATGTCGTCATCAATAGTTGCTTCGTTATTGATCATAGATCCCAGATAATTGATCTTTTCGCACTTAGAACTTACTTTTCCATTCAAATAAATGCCTGGACTAGGTTGGAGTAGATCAGAGAATGGGCAGTACAAGTATTTTGTCTTTTTTGGACTACGTAATTCGATACCCATTTTCCTCCAAACATACATCTATCTATACATCAAGTGCTCGTCATCAAAGAATAATCTAAGCACTTCGGGGCCTGTCACTTTTTTTCAAGTAGATAATCCAGGACTGTAATAAATAGCATAGGACTTAAGACGCTTCCCTGGTACACCCCGACTTAAATTGGGAACTCTTCGGAACTCTCCGGCGAGGCAACTTACTCCTGTCTTTGCTCCGTCGTACATGTCCATGATCATCTGTACGTAGGGTTCTGAAACTCCTCGATGTCTTAGCGCCACCCATATAAAATCTCTTGGATGTTTATCGAATAGTTTTTTCAAAATCAACCAACACCAGATGCACATCCTTTAAGGCACCACGATGTTTTTACATTATGATCCTTATCCTTTGGATTGCATCTTAAGTGGATTTACCCGCCACAAACCCGCACTGGTCATCAGCCGTATTATTTGCCGCAATCGGCTGTATGTATGTGCTGTATGTATGGCTGGTATGTGACATCAGCTTAATGGAACGGTAATTATCACAGTTTCTCGTATCACCCATTCCTTTGTGCAAAGGAAGAAGATAACTTTCCCTCCACTGGTTAGGTCTCCTCCTATGAGTTTGGAGATGAGCATCATGGGCCATCTAGACCTGATGTCTCCCATCGTTTTCCAAAACTCAGAGGGTAACTCGTCCGGCCCAACTGCTTTTCACTTTTTGGAGGATTTGACCGCTTTCCCAGCTTCATCGACTGTTATGTCGGGTACTTCTGCATAGTTAGGAACTGCTCTTGGAAAGTATAGCCGGGAAACTGTTAGTTTAAAAGTTCGTGGGCGCACTTCTTCTTCGCGTTACTATTGCAAGGTTTATATTCCAGTTCGAGGCGAGCTTTATCATCTCTGTTATTAGAGAGGCACTTTGACCAAGCTTTGAATGACACTTTTTTTATCAGTACTTTAGTTACCTCAGTCCACCACCATCTTTCTTCGCCGTGTTGGTAGTGTCCTTTCGAAACTCCGATCAGTGATTTCGCTTTCTCTAAGCAAGGCTGCTGTGGGGAATCCCACATATCTTGTGCTCAGCTTCGTCGATGTTGTTACGGAGATAATTTTTCATGATGACAATAAATGATTCGCCTTTTTCCTTATCCAGATTGTACCATTTAATTTTCGCAGGAGCCTTTGTTTGCTTGTTTTTCTGTTTAAAAGGGTATGTACACTGTGTACTTGGTATAATAACTGGTACTTTATTCAATTTCTTTTACTCTATTTATACTTAAATCTATTGAGGTTAACAATTAAAAATTTTTCTTTTTTGCTTTTTCGATAAAATATGAAATATGAGAAGCAATTTTTCAGTTCAATAAATTAAGCAAATCAATAAGACCTATTGAGGTCATTGGAATCATTGAAGTTGCTTATTGGGCAGAAGTTCGTGTAATTCTCATAAACAATAAATATTTCTGTCAGGAGGAGACGCTGTTGCCAGGCGATCGCCTCTCCCAAGATCAATCTTTAACCCTGGGCTTCCTTGAAACTATATACCAAATGGTAGTCAATCTCGGTTTCATTTCTGCCAGTGCTGTAAGTGATCAGGTGTCGGCTTTGTTTGACGAACATGGTATTTAGCACGATTAGAGCGTATAATTAGCACATGCGTAGGATGTCCTCGATGGCAGTCATCATAGTCTTTGTTTGACTTTCCGACGTGTCCGTTCAAATCTCCCCCAACAAACAAAAGTTCTTCCTTTGGGATATCCTTGATGAGGTTGTGAAAATCTGGCCAGAGTGCATCTTTTTCCCTCTGCTTGGCACCCGACTTGGGAAGCGTATGCACTGACAATATTCCACACTTCACCTTGTATCACCAGTTTTAGAGACATCAAAAGGTCACTGGACCTCGAAATGGTCAATACGTTGCCAAGTAGCTCTGCCGCAAGAATGATACCGATTCCGTTTCTGCCCTGTTCGGTTCTGTAGTAAAACATATTGTTAGATTTTGTCCTAACGTCCAAGAAACGCACCCGATGCACACTTGCGGGACAGTTTTTAAGATGCTAAGTGTGTCGCTAGGCTCACCTGGATGTTCAAATTGCCTAGATGTGATTCATCCAGGCATACATATATCTACACATCGCGATGATGTGTGTTCTTGAACTCACTTATTGAATGTATGATGTTCATGTATGTAGATTTTTCTTCTCTATAAACCCTTAAAAAAATTTGTCTGAGTAAATTTAAATTGTATTTAAATAAGTAAGTTGGTCAATGATACAAATCAAATATTTTTTTAAATTAATTGTGCCTCTTTCCTGCATCACCTGCAATATTCTTCCATCTGATGCTTACATACGTACATAGGTGCATACTCGTACTTAACTGGAAACCCTGAGTATCTATGCAACTATAAAATGAAAATAGATATTTGTCTCGATCCTCATATTACCTACAAATGGTAAAATGAGCACACAGCAATCAGAAATCATCAATTGAACCGTGTGTTAACATACATACATTATCTTACAGAATGCATCAGATTCCTACACGACTTACAGTTTGAATATTTACAGTCAAGTAATGCCTTTCCTTCAACAACATAACAAAAAAACATTCCTCTACAAAATAAATTGAACAACCTGCTTAGACATTTCGTTAAATAGAAAGTCAGCAGTATGGCCAAATCCCATTCTGCAAATCTTGCCGCTCTATTCATGCATTCAAGTTGTCACCGTAATCTTGAATTCTATTTTCTGATTTGTTTGCGGAAATCTTGAGAGAATTTACTTCTGTTCGTATAAACTTTGGCGATAAATCAACGGAGAATAAACAACCATTTGCGCAAATAATTTGTTTTTCTTTTTCTCACAGATACAACAGATACAACGAGACATGAAAATACGGATTGAAGTTTACCTTTCGATAGAGAATTGACTACTTGAAAGTTTTTTAATGGCGAGGGTGTCTTCAGGTTTGCTGGGTGGTGTGTTGATTCGTGTAAGCAATGCAGATTGCTGGAATACATGTGATTTTCAATGGATGCGGATATTTTTCTTAAGAAAACTTACAAACGACTTCTATGCAAAAAAGCGTCGTCAGCACGAGAAAAACTGAACTCAGTCAGAAATATATGAAAACATTTTTCTGGGACAGTAAAGGGAACTTCAAGTTGTCTGATTGTGTGTATTCAGCTATAATAACTCGTAAGGTTTATTTCCACTTTCTATATAGCAACACACCAAGTCATAAGCGAAAGAGAATGGAGGAAATGCAGCTTAAAGAAGACTTTACTTTCCACAAAATTTGCAGATATAATCGTAATTTTGAAGACTACCATTTGTAAACAAGAGTATTATACATATGTAAATATGTATATGTGTATAAGTATCGAAAACTATTATGTATTGAAGAAACACTGATTACAGAAAAAAAAATTAAGCAATTACTAGTCCATTTAATAAGGATACGAGCACAAATTCTGGACAGCTAAGTTGACCCGGTTTTCAGAACAAATAAAGCACAACTGATTGAATTTCTACTAGTTACGTTGTATTTCTACCACAATTAACCAAACCAACAACTTTACTACCGCCAACATGAAGCCTACAAACTTTTATTTCTAAAAGTGGGCGTCGTGGCTCAAGTGGTTAGTGCGTTGGATCGCTGAGCGGGAGGTTCAACGTTCGAATCCCAGAAACACCAAAAAGTTTTCTCACGGTCCCACCTCTCGCGAATGTCTGACAAACGTCCGAGAGTAATAACTGTCGAGAGAAAGCTTCTCAATTGCCTTTCGGATTTGGTTCTAAACTGTAGGTCCCTTCCGTTTGTGTGAAAAATATAACACGCACAACACGAGTACATCTGTTTCGCCAAGTGTTATATTTGTATTTTTTTTTGTAATGTGACATTTATCGCCAACCACCAAATCCTTTAACCGATTGTAAATTCATTCAATATTATATAAAAGAGTACTCCTCCAGTATGATTCAAAGTACTATTACATTTCACTAGTTGAAAGTCTTTCAATCTAATTTAGTAGATTTTTATGCTTTTAGTTAAATGCATTTCGATTAAGCAAATAAAATCGAATTCCTCTTTCAGAGTTAATGGTTCTAATTTAATTATGTTGCACATACCCTCAATGTTTAAAGACAGACACCTTAAATGTTGCTTCAATTGTATATATGTACTGTACACATGTACATACATGTGTATATTCCATTCCTTCAGTTTCGATCTGTACATTACGTTTAAGTGTGCTATAACAAATGTCTCTGCAGTCATGGTCTACAGTGATATATGTATGTATGGCACAAAATTAATCATCCAATTTTGTTTTTGAAATACTATGTACTTTTTTACTAAATAAAAGAAAATGATTTTGAGTGATGGAAATCTTTATTTGGACCTTTAAAATTTTTTCTGTTAAGTGGAAGAGATGATATCCGCCAAGTGGCTGCCGCCAGTGTTGATACACATTTGTGCCCGTTTTATCGCATTTTCCATGACTTTCCGCAAGATTTCCGGTGATAACTCTTCAAATTCCTGTCGAATATTCTCCTTAACAAAGAATCTTACTGGCCATGCCAAATCGCCAAAACGGGAGAATACGCGGCCAGGAAACGCTTCTTTCACAATATCCATTGTTGCTCGTGCTGTGTGTGCGGTTGCACCGTCTTGTTGAAACCATATGTTCACCAAGCCCCGCTCATCCAATTCCGGCAGTAAGAAGTCGTTTATCATGGCCCTGTAGCGTTCGCCAGTAACAGTGACCGCCTTGCTGATGGCGTCCTCAAAAAAATACGGCCCAATCACTCCTCCCTCGTGAACGCCGCATCACACAGTGGCTTTGAGTGGATGTAATGGCTCTTCGTGCATCACACGCGGATTTTCAGTGCCCCAGAAACGAAGATTTTGCTTATTGACGTAACCGCTTAAGTGGAAATGCGCCTCATCGCTCATGATGATTTTCGACACAAGATCGTCTTCTTCGTTGTTGAGATTGATAGGATTGAGTATAGTGCTCCAAGGCTTATCTGTTTGTATACTGCAGCTGTCTTGTTCACAAATGTCAAATATGATTGACGTACGACGCCATTTGCAAAAATTATAACATCTTCCGATAGGATGATTAATTTTGCGTCACCTTGTATATAATGGTCGAAAACCTTCTTTTATCCTTGATCAATTGATGCATTTAACAGCTGCACTTTGGCATTCTTTGTATGGATGTACATACATATGTATGCCTTAACTTCCTACACTTAGCACAAACTTGATTGACTTCTTTGCTGCAGAACAAGCAATGTCAATGCGCTAACTTCATTATTTTTTATGTTCTTCATTATACATCTCAGTTTTTATCTCTTTCACACTTTCTATGATCTTATATCTTGACAAAGCTCTTTACATTACCATATATATATGTATATATTTTTTCGCTTTGTGTTTTGAAGCATAAATTCACTCAATTTTTTATTTCTACTGTACTTTTTCGCACTCTCAACCTGTCAGAGTACCGTGCCTCTATTGCTTCGAGTAAAATTTTAATTTCTGTTTCGTTTTTATAATGATTCTTCAAATTCCATTTTATACTCTATGCGATAATTTTACCGTTACATTTTACCGCCCTGTGACACATTTTTTCGCACCCACCCGTACATCTTACACCAGATTCTGCACGAAAAGAGTTTTTACATTCTTTTAAAGCAGTGCGGCATTTAATAGATACAACAGTTTAGCTACTTATTCCAGTTTTATCAACCTTCCTTACTGCCCTCTCGAAGGATACTATGTTTGTAATAAGCTATTTCATTCTTTTAAGCATTTTTTAAAAGAAATTTTTAAACATCACTTTATCTCGAAAGCAACTTTGTTTTCGAAATTTTATTCTAGACCTTATCTTTCGAGGTTTTTGTACTTTCTAGATTTTGCCGCATTTGAGATTCGTGATAATCATTTCGGTATTTTTTTAGTCCTTTCTTCTAGCTAACTTCATCCCTGCCTTAATATATTGCCCCCGCGGTCACCGATTGGCAAAAATGCGTCGGCGCTTTTCTGACTCACCTGGACCGAAATTTTTTTCTTGGTGGTGATTTGCATCCAAATATTATTTTTCAGACACTATCCTTATTTCAACCCAAGGAAAAGTATCTACTCGATTGTATACATATCGTGATTATAAATACTGATAAATACTTTACAAACGTGCAGTATGATTTATTTAATTCATTTTGTAACAATAAACTTTGTCATTATTATTTTTGCATTAATCATAAATTTTTTTGTAAATATTTATATTAAGATTCAATAAATTATGCATATGTAGATAAGTATATGGGTACAATATATGTATGTACATATGATAAGTGTCATCAGTATCAAAAGGGTCGAATAAACCGTATAATGTTCGTATACCACAATTTGTTGGCCATACCAACATATAAGCTTGTTTAAACTAGAGGCAGTACGCGTAAACATATTTGAAATCCATTGCGCCGATTTTTATTATTGCACTTACCCTCTATTAAAGCCAAGTTGGCCTTGTTACGCTTTGAATTTATGTATGTACATACATATGTATATGGAAACAGAAATTAATAAAACTGAAATAAATGCAAACTTTTATGTCTTCATAAATTTTATCTTATCATTTTTACTTTGAGTACATAATTTTAGTCTTTTTTTAGTTCTCATTTCACATCAATTATGGATGATTTTGTTATAAGGTTTATTTCTTTTTAATGTTTATTAATTTATTTATTAATTTAATTTTTATTAATTTAATAATGGAGTAAAACTGCAATTTATCTGGGAATAGAAGTCGAAAATGATTTGAATTCAGGCGTCCCTATGGAATCCTTAATTGTTAATAATGGTCTTCTGACCATATTCAACTTTTATTTTTACATTTAGGAGGCCATTTTACATAAAAAAACGTAGAAAAATATTTTAACAAATTAACCAAAGTTCACTAAGCACAGCCACTTTACTAACAAACGGCCCCTTTTTAAAAACAAACATTTCTATTCTGCAATCCACATTCTATGAAGTTGGGAAAATTAGCCCATAAAATATTTTGCAACTGATTCCGCACACATTTCTTCTGTACATTATGTACATTGGAAAAAATTGGACTATAATACACATGCCCATTTTCAAAACTATTTCTAAGAAGTTTTTTCAAAATACGTTTTAAACGTTAAATCTCTTGAAAATCGATAACTAGGTTTTTAAATAGCAAGATATCATTGTGTTCGGTCAAATATTAAAAGTAGTTACCTCTATTTCTTTATGGCAGAGTGTATACATAGTATGTACCTACATGTCATAGGGTATCATACGATCGTTTTCAGGCAAATTGTAACCTTTCTGTATGTTTTCTTTTATACTAATCTTGTACAGATCAAAAGAGACTTACTTATGCAACTGCATTCTAATAGTAAAACTTGAAAAGGATTTAAATCGTGCACACGGCTAGAAGGTCAAGAATCATTTATACTTTAGTTTCTCTAATTTAGAAATACCAAAATATATGTATTATATTTTTATACCGAAATCAAAAATTGTCATAAAGCAATAATATCTTATAAACTTTGTACATATGTATTGTATACATACACGCATTCATGTCAGTTCATATATGTACATAGATGAATAGTCTTTCCACTTGAAGTTCTTTTTTTGACGGTTGACACTTTCTTCAATCTATTTACTTAAAAAAAATACTGAGAAAAAATACCCGCAATTCACTGCATTCAGTTAAATAAAAGTTTCTTTGCTTCCATTCATTTTGTTAGAAGTAAATGTGCAGCAATATCTTCTTTCGGGTCTTCAAGTATGTCAAGCGCAATGAGAAATACGTAAAATTCCTGAACTCAGCTGTTATTAAACACGTTCGAAATATAAAAGCGTCCTTCCACTTTATAGACGTTATGACATTTTCTGCAGGACATGTTCGTAATAAACTTTAATGGCTGCAAAAAAGTGTCGTAAACATTTTATTCCTCAGATGGTGGCGCCCATACCATCCATGCTGAAAATTTCTAAATTTCAATTCTTGTCATAGCTCTAGATCCTCTTAAGAATAAGAATGGTGTTTTATCTTACAAATGCACCAATGATATTGACACGTTTTCTAGCATCAGGTTTAATTTAATCTGAGCGGAAGTATTTTCACCCTTTCACAAGTTAAGTGCATGAAATTTAAAACATCATTGGATTCAATGTTATTCATTGCATTGTTTATGACCCGTTGTTTTGAGTATTTAATGGATTATTTACAAGCCAATGGGAGAGGAAATACAAGAAAAATCGAAATAATAGGGATTGTTAGTGGCTTTTTACTTAATTATATCAACAGTACAAATAATTCCTTGCAGCTGAGTTAATTTACTTTTTATAATAAATTCTTACACTATTCTGTGAGGAAAGTGTGTGGGCACTGTGGCTGAGTGGTTAGCGCGTTTGACTACTGAACGGAAGGTTCGAGCTTCGAGGAAAGACCATTCGTTAAAGACCTTTGGGACATGGCTTCAAAGTGTGGGTCTCTTCCATTTGTGCGAACAAATATAACACGCACAACACGAATGGTCGCGAGAAGCTAAGCCCTGGACCACATTTTTTTTAAGTGTGTTTATGTAAAAAATGTGTATATGGTGGCCAAAGGGAAGTGATGCGAATATTTGAGAGCACAAGCATTCTCACGATAGCCTCTCACTATCAACCCCTACTCTACGCCTCCACGATGGTAACCGCTGGGGGCCTAGTACCTCGACTGGAGATTGGATAATCAACCCCTTTGGAAAGTCATTGGTGGCAGCAGACGAGAGAGGGGGGAGGAGTGCTTTCTCACTAAGGCACCTCCTCTTGTTCCAGGCGACAGCGGACGAATTCTCTAGATGGAATCAACGGTGGCGTCTACCAGTTCCAGCTAAGCCGAACTATTAGTGTTATCCCTATATGTGCTGCTTCGACGTATTCGAATCCCATGTCTATAGGGATCTCCAATACTGAGTAAGGGTGTTGGAAAAAAGTTGGTGGCGGATGAACCCTTAACGGCCCAAAGGCAGCGCTCATATCCCCGAAGTGGGCTACTGATTCCGGAAAATCCGGCCCCTCGTCCTAGGGGTATAAAAGGGAACTCGTCCTCCAAGTTGGGGGTTGTTCGTCGGGGTAACTTCCCTACCATGGAAAAAGCTGTTAGTTGTGAAAAAACCAACCGCCTCGGATAAGGATGATTCAACTGTTGACGACCCCAGAAAACGTGATGAGGGCAACGACCTTTGGATGTCAGGTCCCTTAACAGACTACGTGCAGCCGAACAATTAGCGGAGGCCCTTGACTGAATGAGACAGACTGAATGGAACCTCAGCATTCTTTGCCCGATCCTCAAAAAAAGGGGCCCTCATAACTGATGCCTCTGAACATCAGTCTTCTTAGCATCGCATATGTATAAGATCTTATCTGCCGTACTATGTGAACGCCTGAAACCGTTCGTCAACAACCTGATCGGTCCATATCAGGTGGTTTTAGGCCAGAAAAGTCCACCATCGATCAAATTTTCACACCACAACAGATCTTGGAAAAAACCCAGGAATTTCAAATCGATACTCACCACCTTTTTATCGATTTTAAGGCCCCTCTCGAACAACTAAGGTAACCCTATATAAGACCCTGATCATTCCAGTTCTGCTCTACGGCGCAGAGCCATGGACTATGTCAAGAATGGATGAGGTCGCTCGTTATGAGAGAAAAATATTTCGGGTGTTTTTTGGTCCCGTCTGCATAGACGGAGAGTGGAGAAGAAGATATAATCATGAGCTGTACGAGCTTTATAGCGACATCGATCTAGTTAGAAGAGTTCAAATACAACGACTAAAATGGCAGAGTCATGTAGAGCGGATGGACAACCAGAAGGACGACGCAGTAGAGGAAGACCTCGCCTAAGGTGGCGCGCCCAAGTGGAAAGGGATCTCAACCAACTTGGTGTGCGAAACTGGAGGCAGCTGGCTGGAGAGGCTTGGTGGTTGAGGCTCAGGTCCACCCCGGACTGTAGTGCCACCTAAGGAAAAGTATATGTACAAAGAATACGCGACAAATTTGTATCTTATAAGTAATTGACGAATACCACTTAACATTACGTAAAATTCAAATGACTGGAACAACTATGCGGCAGCAATTAAAGTGAAAATTTAGACTTACATCCTCGACTCTGACATTTATACTGGCATGAACCTTTTAAAAGCACATATGTATGTAGGTTTATATGTATGTATGCACTTATGAATACATACATATGTATCATACTCGCATACTTTCATGGCACATACATACATATGTACATATTCAAGAATCCATCTTCTCTAATATACAGATAGACGGGAGAGAGTTACAAGAAATTCATATCGATTATTGCAACCTTGGTGAAATAATCTCTACCCCAACAGGTGTATCATAGAAGCTGCATCGAAGTCATATGCCCTACAAGGCCGATCTCGATAAACAGTGCACTCTATGCAACTAACGGGTGAGGGAAAATGTTTCCCACTTCATAGGAATCTGTCTAATTTCAAAAGATTTAATTTAATTCAATTTAACTGTGAATGAAATGCAAGTCATATGGAATGAGCAGAATTGAGACGTTGTATACAGCTACATAAAATTATCTATACTGCATGAAAATATTACTTGAAAGTTATAAATTGGGACTTTTAGAATCAAAAAGAGTTTATTTTAATAATGTTAAGTAAAATCGTAATCGATTCCTTTGATCTGATTGATGGCTAACACCAATTAATATTGTGAAATTTTATACAACCAAGAACATAATAAAATAACATTTCTTACTACTATTTACTATACATATGTATTCATGTATTACATTGTTCCTCAACGCAAAATTGTTTACCAAGTTTTGCACGTTATTCCTAAGTGGTCTTATTTTAACGGTACTTCCAACAAGGCTTCGAAGCTTTTTAATATTCGGAGCTGGAAGAAGGTAGACCGTAAATGCTCTCTTCCCGGATTCTGATAATATTTTTAAAATCAATCCTTACCAGAAGGCAAGGCTTTGATTTTTGGTGCGAATGCCTCTTAAAAGGCAGCATAGCTCTGAAATGGATGAATTATACACTAAATAAATACTTAAAACAAAAAAAATTTCAGTTGCTAAGAAGAATAATGAAAATAAATAAATTTTTTTGATGAAAGTTAGCGTGTCCAGAAAGTATGTTTGTACATATTCAAAATTTCATATTTTTAGCTTAAACTGTAAAGTCAAAAAAGTCGTGATATACAGACTGATGCACATTTATGACTCACTCGACCCGGCTGTTGATACACGTACATAATAAATAAGCATGTACATAAATTTATATGTACTTATGCAGATACTTTATTCCGTATGGAGCTTAGTCAGTTTTCCCATCGCTGGGCTCTATGCCAGTGGGTACCAAATAGTGTGCACAATCACAGGGTGGGTGAAAATATCAAATACCACCCGCTTACCAAAAAATTGACAGGAGGAGAACAAAAGGAAAGAAGTTACGTTGCAGGGAGTCGGATCGGCTCAAAGTTGTTTCACATAAAATTACTGCAATAAAAACGAAAAAAGATTGTGCTATTGCACCGACCACAGCAGTGGTAAACTTGGCCGCAGTAGCCAGTAATGGTACTAGTCGAGAGTCTAACGATTCGAATACGGTGTTTGACACCGAGGTCGAGGCGGATCTAAGAAGTAAGATATCTGATCTCCGAGCACAAATAAAGATCCTCAACTTCAGTGCCTACAAAAGTCAAGCGACACAGCAACAGAAAAGAAAATAGACCCAGTCGAAAGAAAAATGGGAGGAAACGTGGCGTGTAAAGAAGTATAGCCAAACGACAAAAGAACAAGGTCCGAACGAATTTTCAAAAGAAATAGGGAGAATGGCGGAATATGTAACCGGTCCGATGAGCAAGCATCCAGGGGGCAAGTCGGCACAAGAATGGGTTAAGGTCGGCAAGATCATGCGTATAACGAATGGAAAAAAACCACGGCGACCGGATGCGATAGTGACTAATAAGACGCGGATCTATCGTACGCTGACGTGCTTCGAAAATTGAAGGCTGATCCTTCACTTAAAGAGGTAGGGACGAATTTTAGCCGAATCCGGAAAACTGCAAGTGGAGACCTCTTACTCTTGCTTTATAAATCTGCGGCGATCTATAAAGATAAGATCAAGGAAGCGTTTGGAGAAAGTGGCAGTGTTTGATTCTTTACGCAAGAGATCTTGCTAGTATGCAATGATATTGACGAAGCAACATCGAAGGAGGAAATTTGTGCCACCCTAAAAGAACAAGTGAATTATTAGTTCAATATTGCTGCGATCAAAAGCGTCAGAAAAGCTCATGGTGGAACGCAAACAGCTAAAATCGGATCGGCTGGGTTTATTATCGAATACGTGAAACAATTCTGCCAAAGCACTTCAGATACGATAAACGGTATTCATATATACAGCTGCTGTATACAACTTAGCGCTAGTATCGAATTCACGTTTGCAAATAGTGGGCTGAGATGCTAACATGTGCATGATCACTATATAAATAGTGATCACAATGCCATCCTATTTACGCCTGACATTGGGCAACCAATTCGCAATAATCGAACAATACTCAAGCGAACTAAATAAGACGCAAATTCTATTGAAAAAGACCTTTTAAGCTTTGTCGTTAGTGAGACGATAATTGAAGCCAGAACCACAGAGGAATTCGTAACGCAGGTATCACAGGTGTTAGTCGACGAAAGTAATACATCGATTGGTGGAACCCAGAAATTGCGGAACGTAGATCGGTGTGTACACCGTTAGCTAGCTGACCCCGGGTGCAACTTACTGGTCATACAACTGAAGCGGTGCTTGTCACAAGTAGGAAAGTTCGTTTAGAGTCGGACCCTAGAGTGATTATCGATGCTCGCCTAAATTTCAAACACCACCTGGAATATGTATGCAAAAAATTGTCGAAAGCGGTTAGTGCACTTTAAAGGCTAATGAGCAATATAGGAGGCTCAAAACAAAATAAAAGACTTCAATAAATATGTATGCAGCAGAAATATGACCTAGTGCTGAAAAGTTAAGTTTTACGTTGAGTTAAATCCGTCGACTGGCTTAGCGCACTTCCGGTCGCCAGTGCGTTTCGAACTGTTTTAAACGATGCGTTACTCGTCGTATCTTCAATACTACCCATCGACTTACTCACTGAAGAAATGAAAAGACTTCGAAGTGAGCGAGTTCAAAACGCTTGGCAACGAAAAAAAAAAACACGAAAGGAATCGCAATATCGCAACCTGGCAACAACAGTGGAACGAATCCTTAAGGGGAAGATGGACACATCGTCTTATACCAGTAATCGATGTACATATGTATGAATAAGACGCGATCACGTGTTGTGAGCCAGGATGAGGCCACGAGTGCAACTTCTCACTTAGATGAGAAGGACGGCAGCACGATCGCGGTTGCTCGACTCATTGGTCTTGACAGTCTGTCTCTCGCCGAATTGAAAAGCTTGCCGTTCCCGCCCTGATTCTTCCTTGTCGTATTCGGGTACGTCTGGTTCGTTAAGTACGTGTCGTCTGTTCCTTTGCATGGTTGTCCTGTACGTAGGTTAGAGCCCCAGTAGGGTAGTTCGTACCCCGTCAAGTTCAGGTCTTGTAGTCTGTCTGTCAGTATAGTAGAGAGCCTATTGATCTGTTCCGTTTGTGGGTCTTGTTCCATTCGGGTCCTCGAACGCGTCCTATACCCCTCCGGTTTGTTCAACACCTGTGATGAGGTACCTCTTGGCACCGCGCCTAACCCCCTAGTCGCCCTATCCATCTTCCAAGATAAAATTTAAAATTGGATCAGCGAAAAAAATTCAACTTAAAACTTAAACTTAAAAGGCAAACTCAATATTCAGATAAAAAAAACGAAAAATTTAAAAAAAAAATTAATTCAAAAAGACAAATACATACATAAATCATAGGTATAAATAAAACAAAAGATAGTTATTCAAAGATAAAAAAAAATTAAATATAAAATAGAAATAAAAATAATGTGTGTATTTTTGTTTTTATGTTCATATGTGTGGAACACCGAAGTTGCAACATCGTAAGTAACGTGGCGGTACGCATACTGAGTGATCTTAGGCCCACTGAGCTCCAACGTAACGCGAATAATACGAACAACCGAGTTTCAAACGTCTAATAACACAGAATGTCGTATAGGAGAATAGTGCCTTAAAGGCTAACCAGCCCCGCGAAGTAGTACCTAACCGCAGTTCCGCGGGTGATTTGTTTAGTGTGTGCAGAGTGTAGTTTAGCACGTATGCGTATTCCTGACAGCATTTAGTCAGTTCAACGAATCATGAGTGCTAGCAGCTCGGGTTACTGGTATCTAGAAGATTAGACAAATTTTAGCGCAACCATGAAAGAAAAACTACATACTTTTTGAAATCTATTGTTAGTATTTCTCGATTGTTCAAGCTATGTATGTCTAAAATGTATTATTCCTCATTACTATTTTCTATTTCGTGATTTCTGGGCACGAAAATGTTCTAAAAAAATTAGTATTTTCTTGCTTTATCTCAATTACCGAGTGTATAACTTGTCTTACTAAACCTTTTTGATTGAAAGATCATGGACCTAGGGAGTTTCCATCGAACGACGACGATATAGAGGAATAAGAGTAATATTATTTTTCAGTAATCAAATAAACATCCAAAGAAAAGTTAAACTAAGAAATTAGCAAAGTGTTACACCATTGAGCATTTAGAGTGCGTAAGCAAGAAAATGATTGGAATTTATAATTTCTGTTCTGTCAACCATTTTTCCATAGTGAATTTTTTTTTTATTGCATAGAATTTTTTTTCTGAGTCACTTTTTCGAGATATGTACGTGCGGCACGGTTTTGTTACGAATTGTCTGTTAAGAAAATGTGTATAAATTATGACATCTCAAGCTGACATATTTAACGGTAAGATTGTTGTTTCGACATCATTTGTCACTTCGCCTATTTCCAATTCCGCTCTGGTTGGAAATCTGAGCGTGGCGTCATTTCTGAAGTTTTATGGGAGTTATATAGCCGGTTGGATTAACTACCAGATCCAGTGGTAACAGATTCAGGATGCTGTTGTGAGCGTGAGGTTTGGTACACCAGCATCCTGTTTCTCTCAGTCTAACCGCACTACATGATGATAAATTCATAATGTGAAGACTGAGTGGTAAAAGGTTAAGTATTACGTTCAAAGCTTCGGTTTGACATGTTTTCATGGTCGCCGTTGCGCCTAGAGACGCAGCTCTTTGCACTTTGTTTCCTTCTTAACGCAGGCCACCAGAATAGATCCATGGGGAAGCATAGGAAGCACCACCGCGGTGTACATCCATATGACCATATGCGGGAAGTCCCCACTTCTTACCGAGAGTTTCGCTGCAAGTATAGAAACTCACGCAGGCTTTCTGTATCCGCTGCTCAATGCTAAGCTTACAGCCTAGTTTTGTATCAAGTACCACACCTAAGTACTTGGCACTGGAGGATAAGGAGAGCAATTGGTCTTTTAACCGTGCAAGCGTGAAGATCCGTATTTTGGTTTTAGTGGGAAAGAGCATTATTTCAGTTTTCTGAGGTTGACGCTGAGTCACCATCCAGTGACCCATTTGCTAATCTTGTCCAAGCATCTTTCATAATTGCACTTATTATTATTAAAGGAAATTTCCCTGATACCAGAATTATAACATTATCCGCATACGCGCCAAGCTTGACTCGATTTCCGTCAAGCCTACACAGGATTTTGTTGATTACCATAAGCCGAAGAAGAGCATATATTACCCCACCGTGACGAGTTCCTCTTACGACTGGTGGAACTGCTGTTACCAAGGGTCGATTAAATGACTTTAGTTGTGAGCATAGCCAGTATCCATTTGCAAACAAACTTTCCCACAGCCAGTTGGATCAGAGATTCTTGAATCGATTCCCTGCTAACGTTATTGAAAGCACCTTCAACATCTAAGAAGGTAGCAAGGGTATATTGTTTGTAGTGAATTGTCTTTTCTATCGTTCGCACAACTTCGTGGAGCGCCGTTTCTTAAGGGCCATTCACAGCTCAGCGAACTGCGAATGCGAACGAGCGAATATTCGCAAATTTTGACATTTCATTCACAGCCCCTTTTTTTAGTCGCAGCAATCTGTGAATTTCTCTTGTCATTAATTGTATGTGCAAAGAATTGTGAGGTTAAACTCTCGCGAATGCGAATTAGATTTGACAGTTCTCAAGAAGTACATATTCGCATATTCGCGGAACAATATGCGAATTGTTAATTTCTTCGGAGAAACTAACTAAAATTTAACTTTTTTTATATTAATCGGTAGATAAATTAAGCCATGTTTTTTTGGAATGCTGAATTTGTCAATTGTGTGCCTTTGAATTTACTAAAAATGTTTTGTTTGCAGTTCGCAGGTCGCTGAGCTGTGAAAAGGCCTTTAGAGCTGCCTTCTGCGAAACCATGATTTTCTGCAGGTAAGAAATAGTGTAGCTCACGGTTCTGGGTTAAAGTTCATATGAGAAGAGTCGTCGGGTATTAAAGCTCTGTTGGATTTGTGTGAATATTATGAACTTCTCTAATAGAGTAACTGCGGTTAGGTGCTGTACCGTTGTTATTTAAGGTGATATTGCTCGATATTTGAGTTCTTATTGTATTGCGAGTGTTATCACTACGTGTGTCCTTTAGGGTGCGTGAAGTTGTGTTTGATTTACTGGCCTGGGTACGAATACATTTTGGTTTTGGCTTCGTATTAGGGGAAAAGGGTTGTTGTTTAGGTTAGCAACGCTTTGGTTTTGTCGATGTTAAGAGTAATTATTGCCGTTTTTTTTCGGACCGGCATGCTCCTCAAGAATTGAAGATATTTGGTCTCTGCCTAAAGAGCTAGTACTATGACTAAAGGTATATGGATTTGATTTGTTTGCTATGCTAGGATCGCATGTAATAAGAATTTTGTTCTTTTATGCAAAAATTAAAAACTACCTGAATATTTCTAGGCTTTATAGCTCTTACAATTAAAAACGCACATTTCTGAATGAATGCCACTTTATTGCTCCCATAAGCTAGAAGTAATCTGGGATTACCAACCAATTGCGGTAGATCATTAACAGCATGTGGGATTTTAAGTGCATTAAAAATATTGTTTTATTGATAAAAATGTGACTTATATAACTAGTTAAATTATTATTAATATCTAA
This sequence comes from Blera fallax, assembly GCA_946965025.1. Taxonomy (NCBI): domain Eukaryota; kingdom Metazoa; phylum Arthropoda; class Insecta; order Diptera; family Syrphidae; genus Blera; species Blera fallax. The sequence continues at coordinate 26,815,281 of OX337245.1, forward strand.
AGCACTTATTTCCTAAACTATAAATACAATTATCACCTAGTTCTACATCAGAAGCTGCATTGCTAATATTGGATGACAATGTAAGATGCTGGTCCTTCATATTCAATTGTGAATGTAATTGCTATTCACTTTCACTATTTATACAATATTGCTTATATCTGGATGATGTTATCTTATACCTAGTATAACTGTTCAACATATAATTGTAGCGATAAGTGGGGAAGGTGGTAGGGAGCTACTTCAATAAATCCCACATATCACCTTACTTGTACTGGAGAATCGATGCTGGTACAGTTGGTCGCCTGGTGATTGGAGTTTCGAAGGGTACTACTGAGCCAATGAATTGAAATTCTCCACACATGTGGTGTGCCCTGGTCTTCTGGTATTATTACACAATACACCGATATTCTTTCGATGCTAGGTTCACGCACAGTTCAGTCAAAGTCACAGACTTCAATTATTGCAATATGCACTTGCAATATTATTTTGAGTGTTTCAATAACTTATCCGTTATTATCAACGAGACCTCCGAATTTATACTTTTTCGACTGCATGTGTGTATACATATGTACATACACTGCGGTTCACTAGGTTATAAACACCTTTTTTCGAAATTGAAATTAATGTTTATACCGTGTATTGCTCGGAGAGAAAAACAAATGGTGTTAGAAGAAAGGGCAATGAGTACTCAATAGAGCAGCAAATAATAAAATTCCAGGAAAACAACTTAACTGTTCTTTTGAGTCTTTTGCATAACTCGTCTCATTTACGAGTACATAAATCGGTTTATTAGATTAGAAGCACTCAAAGTAATTGCTCTGTTTGCTGTGTAATTATACTTTTTTTGATATCTTTAGTGAATTAACTGTAGTTGAGAGCTCATAAAGTGCTTTTCTTCAATAATGTGGAAGAAAAAAATTTTGACATTGTCAGAAAAGGTTAAGATAGATGTTTACCACTCTAAAGGATTAACAAATCGTGCTATCCCCAAAAAACAATAGCCAAAGTGATCATGTTGTTGGAAATTATTTGAAGCATCGTATATCTCAAGAAATGAATTATAAAGGACGTACTTCCAAAGCTCTTTCACAAAGGGAAAGACGGAAAATTCTTAGACTATCCTCCAATTCCGCTCTGGCTACTTTAAAATTCAAGAAAAACCACAATTAAATGACTTACGCAAAATTTAACGCCTGCAGTTTGCAAAAAAACATAAGACTGGATTGTTCAACAAGGTTCAAGTTTGAATGACTGGCCAAAAGTAGTTTTTTCGGCTATGATGGCAGCTTAAAAATATATCTTCCTATCTTAAATCATGAAAGTAAAAATTGTATCCATCCGGTCCGTCCAAGTAAATTTTTTGTTTTCAACAGTAATTAGCAGAGTTATTCTTCGTTTGATTTCTGCTGAGATTTTGTTTTCAGAATTAATAGCAGAGCCAAGGTAGACAAATTTCCTTACTACCTCAAAGTCATAGCGTAACAGTAGATTACGTTCTGTCCAATTCGCAGATGCTGTATGTCACTTATTGTTGACAGCATGCATATACTTAGTTTTGCCTTATTTACAGCTAAACCCATTTTGTCAGAGTCAATTTTGATGCTAGTGAACGCACTAGTGACATCCCGCTATATTCTGCCAATTATGCCGATGGCGTCGGCGTATGCCTACGATGTTGGGTTATGAGTTTCGCACAATTTTTTTAAGTAGGTATGGTATGAAAAAAGTCACATTAAAGCGCATCACCTTATCTATATCCTTTTTTGACATCAAAGGTCACGGTGAGGTCATTACCGACATTGATGGAGCGGTGAGCGTTTTCCGTCGTCATTCTTCACAGACGGACAAGTTAAGCAGGAATGTCAAACCCGAACATGGTACCGTCTACATAAATACTGTCATATGAGGCCTTTAAAATGATAAAAAGATGGTGAGATCGATTTGGACTTCTTTGGTTTTCTCCAAGATCTGCGAAGTGTTAAAATTTGATCGACTATGGAGTTTGCTGGAGTGAAATCACACTGATATGGGCCCTTGATGGACACCCTCATCAAGGGTTTGAGGCATTTACATAATATGTCAAATAAGATATTAAACTCAATCTTAAGGAATTCTATAATTGGAGCAGTTAAGGGGGTGGATTTGGGGATCGGAAAAACAATGTTGAAATTCCATTCACCAGGCATACACTCCTCTGACCAAATCCTGGAAATGAGTTGGTGTATTCTCTCTACCAAATCAGTTTCAGCTGCCTTGAATAACTCGGCCGGTAGGCCATCAGGTCCAGCAGATTTGTTACATTAAAGCTTGGATATATGTAGATATCCTTATTCCGTTTTGGTCAAGTGAATTGACATTTTGTCTATCATCGTCTATGTTGAAGGGTTCATTGTGCCTGACACCGGTATTGTGGTTTTTATCACCGTTATGTAGTCTGCAGAAGAAGTTTCCTCATAATCTCAGCACTGACTGCAACTCTACTTACAAGTTTTCCTTCTTCATCTCTACAGGTTTCTGTACGGGTCTTTTGGCTTAACAATTTCTTCTTGCTTTTTGGTAAAATTTCCGTACATTATTCCTGGTGCTCTTTGTTCTTCTTGTGGCGAAGCCAAAATTTTTTCCGTCTCATTTGCTCGTAAAGCTCACCAGCAGCTCTTGTCCTTCTACGCTGCACCGCTTTGTATGTGTCTTGTTTAGCTGCATGTGCTTTCCGGCATTCTTATCAAACCATTAGTTACTTGGTGGTGGTTGAACGAAACCCAGCACATTAGACTCTGTGTCTCTGATGACATGTTGGCAGCGATGCCACTGGTCTTCAGCGCTTGATGATGGCGTGGCGGCATAGGGGTTATGGAGCGATTAAGGCTTCTGGCTGTCTCTTCCGACTGCAGCTTATCGACGCTGTAACTTCAGTGATTCTTTTTTGTTATGGCGCTTGGGATATCCGAATTCTTACCTTGGCTACAACAGGATAGTGGTCCGCATATGTCTATCGGAATGTGATCAATTTGGATGATCATTTCATGATAAGGAGACCACCATATCCCCTTTTGCATACTGGGATGAGAAAACCGTGTGCTTGCTATAGTCAAGTTTCGCCGCGCAGCAAAGTCAATAATTTTAAATCTGTTGCCAGACGTTGTTTCGTGTCATACCAATGATGTCCTCCCTTTTTATACTGGCGTTTCAATTGCTTAACACGAGCTTAACTTCATATTTGGGACATTGTTCATAAGTCTTGTCTTCAATCACACTGTGGTGAAAGATTCCCCTACGGCACAATCCCCATCATGGAGGCCCAGATTCTTTTATATCCCTCCGACGAAGAGCCGGTAAGCCGATGTCAGTAACCCACTTCGGGGATAGCCATTGGACAATAAAGGACTCCTTAGCCACCATCTCTTTTCCAAGACCCTGCATCAGTCATGAAAGTTCCTTACTGACCTGGCCTTCAAATTTGCGGGATTATCTCAAATAAGGCATCCGCAATTCTGGCTACGGACGTCACCGATGACTCCATCGATGGAACTCCTCCGCTGCATGTCCTCCTTCCGCAAGATTACAGGTCAGGTTAGCAAGAGATACCTCGCCTGGCACGGCCCAGGGACATAGGCCCCCGGGACATAAGTCTTAAAAATTGGGTCTCAGGTCCCACCTAACATATTTTTTTTATATAAGCTTAGAGAATTCAAATACCCAGAAGAGTATTGAACATGTAAGTAAGTAGCTACCTCATACTTGAATTAAACAAAATTTCACAAAAAGTGTGCCCTTATAATATGTTTCCAAAAACTATTATCGTCACATTGGTGTGAACTGAACACCCTGAAATTTGAGACAAGTCAGGACGTAGCCACTAAGATTCGTGTTGTGCGTGTAATATTTTTCTCACGAATGGAAGCACCTGAAATTTAAGCGCCTGAAATTATGGATAAAATCTTTCGCACGTCCCACTGAAGTTAGGGTTTCTTTACAATTTTAAAGACAATTTAAATCTTTTTCTTGCTTTATTTTGCGTGGATTTCTAAGTTTTCGTCAATTTGCCGCTACAATATTTTTTTAAGTAACTGCCCACTGACAAATCGAAACTCAAGACCATATCTGCATTATTTGTCGGATAGTTGTGATCTCGTCTTTCATAATTTTCGGTCTGAACAGGGTTATTCACTCCCAGATTTGTAGGAATGTATTTGTGTCCGAGAGTTGAGTCTCCTACGGAGGAGTCTATGCAAACAAGAAAAGAAATCTCCAGGATAAGAGCATTTAGTCTATTTGTAGAGAATGTCACTTATTTATTAAATAAGATGACTTTAGAAGGTTCATCAAATTCTACAGCGTTTTTGCATGGAAAATCACTCATAGCATCCCAGGAAGTTTTGAATAGACAGCTTAAATTAATTTCCACTGATATCTCTGCATTTGGCATTCAAAATTTTAATACAGTAATAATTCTGAAGAATATTTCCTTCTACAACTAATATTGCTGTCAAATTTTTGTACTCGAAATTATAAATTTTGTAATAACTGGTATTGAATGAAATTAATTTTTTTTTTCAATACAAATACTGGTACAAGCGGGTTGTGTAATGTGAAAAATATACATACGTATGTTTTTAAGATAAGGATATCCAAGGCGCCAAGTTCGCACTACCATCCTACTTGAATTGAGATAAAATTAGTTTAAGCCTTAACAATTGTAAGGCATATTAAATTAGTGCAGGCGAAACATAAATCATACTTAAGAATAAAATATTTGCCCAATGGCTTAAATTATTAAACCCTTTAGTGGAATTCCTTTTTTCCTCTCAGTATACATATCAATATCTAGCAACCAGACACGTTCGTTCTCCTTTATATGGTGCTATCCTAGAAAAGTAGTCCCCCACAAAGAATAACGTGAGTACACGTTCAACCGTGCAGTGTGCTAAACGTCATGACGTTAATCTGAAATGTGTTCAGTTTTATGGCTATTGCATTGTGCAAGGATATCTCACACCAGGAATCCTTACGGCATAGATAGTGCGGCTTTCGCGAACACTTTGCAGTTTTAACTCCTCTTTGCAGAGGCTCTGCGTGCAAATGATGCTTTAAAAGCTATTGTGGGCACACTTAAGTTATTTAATTCTAAAAATGTTTGCGATGTTGGTTAATCGATTCCTGCTCAGCTGCAGGTAATTCGTATGCAAATGCATACTATACTCGTTGTAAGTAAGAGACTCTTCTCGCCCTCACCTAAGTATAATTATATGGTATGTAAATATTTTTATGTTGGTTAAGCTATAAGGAGGCAATTTTAATTTTCTTATGGTTTGCCGCAAACGACGTCCATAGGATAGACTAAAAAAACATAAAAGTATAGGGGTATACACCTTACAAGAAATAATTCTATTAGTATCCTAGAATCATACTTTTTCAAGCATAAACTTTTATCTAAGCTCGTTAAACTTTTTGCCAGGTAGCTGACCTCCAAAGCAGTACTTACTTACTTAAGGTGGCGCTACAGTTCGTGGTGGGCCTCAACCAACAAGCGTCTCCAGCCAGCTCGATCTTTAGCCAGCCGCCTCCAGTTTCGCACGCTAAGTTGGTTAAGGTCCCCTTCCACTTGCGTGTACCACCTGAGTTGTGATCTTCCTTTACTGCGCCGTCCCTCGGGAATGTATTCGAAGATTTTCAGGGTCGGAGCATTTGTGTCCATAGGCTCTACATGACCCAGCCATCTCAGTCGTCGGACCTTCACTCTTCTGGCTAATTCGATGTCGTTGAGCAGCCCGTACAGTTCACTGTTGTATCTCCTCCTGAAGAATTTTCCTCTCGAAACAACTACTTTTGACAGAGTCCATGCTTCTGCGCCATAAAGCATAATTAAAGTCTTGTGTAGGATCACTTTAGTTGCTCGAGAGAGAGCTTTGCTGTTCAATTGCCTCCTTAGCCCAAAGAAGCAGCGATTGGCAAGAGTTATTCTTGATTTGATCTCAGCGCTGATATCATTCTCTAAGTTCATAGCGGAGCCTAGGTAGATAAAGTCCCAAACTACCTCAAAGTTATACCTATCTATGGTAACGTTCTGTCCGAGATGTCGATGGTGGTTGTCCTTCCTTGTTGACAGCATATAATTAGTCTTGTCCTCATTGACCGCTAAACCCACCTTCGCCGCTTCCGCCTCAATACTCACAAACGCACCACTGACATTATTGCGTTCTTACGATTCTGTCAATATCGTCGGCGTATGCGAGTAAATGGACGGATTTTTGAAAGATTGTGCCTCTGGTGTTGACTCGTGAGTTTTGCACTATTCTTTCAAGAACGATGTCCAAATCTGTACCCTTTCAATTTTTGGCCGGACTAGAACCCAAGACCTGTTCATGTTAGTGGCAAACGCATCAGACAAGCTTCCGCGTTAGGCTTATTAGGTAGTAGAATAGTAGAATAAAGAATCCTATCACTTTAGCTCAGATCTCAAGGAATCGATTGTGGCCTCCGCTGTGATAAGATCTTTAAAAAATTAACGAAAACAAGGGGATAAAGTTCTAGTTACAACGCAAATGCTATCATGTATTCCGGGATGGCTTTTTGTGATGGCTTAAATCAATAAAGACGTATTTTTCAAGAACATTCTTTCTGGTTCTGCTGACGCATGGCTTTTCGCAAAGAAAGTGCGATGAGCCACCAACCTGTTCACATCGCTGCAGCCACATAGCATAGATTTATTATATTAAACATATACTAACAAATCCTTTAACTTAGAACTAAAGTATAGATATGTGCCATTGTTTGACCTAGACAAGAAACTCTTACAGTAAAAAAGAGTAACTTTATGATGAAAGTTTATTTCGATACCTTTGACTAGCTTGGATTTCATTTGCAAACTAAAGAGGAAACTAAAGTTAGAATTGAGGTGCTATTCTTACCAGCATTTAAATGTTTACGGTGGTTCTACCGATGTTTGTGGTTTTCTTTAGCACTTTACCACTAAATCAAGTTCATACATATAAACTCGTGCATACTATATGAGGTCTATCCGTATTAAACTGCATTGATATTTCAAAGTACATATTATGTACTTAAAGCAAACTAAAACTCATAACTGGATTTTCTTTCCAAGATTTCTATTACATAATTCTAACATCTTTTTAAAACTGATTTAATTTATTGCAAAATATAGGCATGTGGGAGGTGGGACAAGTTTTCCCAGTGCCCTACCCACTTTAGCACGGCCATGACTGCAAGTGCACAAAAGAGGAAACTTGTGAATTTTCCATCATGATTTATGATAGCTAAGCCAGGACTTTCTTTGTTCTCTGATACTGTGTTTTCCTTATATCGGTTTGTTGTTTTAGTGCTTCAACTGGACCTAAATTGGTGTAGCTCTTGCACATGAAATTCCCAACTCAATGCTGTAGAAATGGACCATTGGGAGCTTCTATCTTCCTACTGCAATGTGTTGGTTGTGGGTTCGACATCGTTTATTTTCCTATCAGTTATCTAGTGCTCAATTGAATCACTTTAGGAATTCGTAGATACATACGAGTACTGGAACATACATATGTATGTATTATATACATATGTACATCTATGTATGCATGTTGTTGCTTTATTTTCTTGTTTCTTTCTTTCGTGTCGTACGGACTAATTTTTTCTTTCTGACTTGGTCTGTTGTATTACTGGAGCAATTTTATATTTGAGCGAGTTCCAATATACATACATATGTACATTGAAAAATGTATGTTTTTTTGATTTATGATTGTCGTGTTTTTTTCCAAATAGTTTCGATATACATATACATACATGCATACATATGTATTTGTTTTTCTGCTCTCAGTAGAATCTAAGGGTGCATGGTGCATAATTGTCTGCTCAGCTTTTATATTTATGTAATGGATCTTTGGCACATTACAGCAGTTGACAGCTATCTTTCTTTTAGTGTACTTAATTAAAACTCATATTATTTAAATTGTCACCCGGTAAAAAACAACGAAAAGCGACGGGCAACCGAATTAGGCATGTAGATTACAGCCAAGCCTTCCAAAACCACGACCGCGATGAGGATGATTTTCCATTTCCATATCATGACCGACGAAATGCATTTCCACTCATGTGGATATGTAAATAAGCAAAATTATCGCTTCTGGGGCACTAAAAGTCTGCCTGTAATGCACAAAGAGACATCCTCTTAAAGTCACTCTTTTGTGCGTCGTTTACGAAGGATAGGTGACTGGCCCCTATTTGTTTGGAGGACGACGCCGGCAGTGGTAAGTACTACAGAACCATGATGAATGACTTCTTGCTGCCGTAAATTGACGAATTGGGTTTCGAGAACTTCGGACTGCAGCAGGACGTTGCAAACACATCCACCGTTTGAGCGACAGTGGACATTTTACAGCAGGCGTTTACCGGCTACTTAATATCTCATTTTAATAATTTGCACCAGGTCCGATAAGCCAGCCGATTTGACCGTTCCAGACTGAAAAAAGTTTTGCAAAATTCTGTGAAGAGTTCAAATCTTGCGATGACCACTTGACCAAACTTGTCCCACTTCCGGTGATATGGGGATTCATCCCACACATTTACTGCTAGAATCGCCAAAGAAACCACACTAAGAATAATCAAAGAGGGCGTCAGAAAAGCAAAATGCATCGCACATAGATAGCGAGAAACACTTTTCCCTTCTTGATTGACACAGAGATGATACTGCTAAGAGATGAAATTCAACTGAAAGCTGTCTAGCAAAAGAGAATGAAATAGTGGAGTCGGGATGTACAAAATCAAGCAGAACACCATATGGCGAATGGATCGAAAACATAAATAGGAACTGAAGCAAATGTATACGGCTCAAAGCCAAATATTTGGAAGCCATGGGAGGTCTACGCCGTTGAAAGATGCGCCCAATTTGACCTCGATAGAAAGCATAGCGGACAAGGCATCGGGATACTGTTGGATAGCCAAGCCGCAATTAAGGCTATGAGATCAGGTCTATACTAGGGGGGCAGTGCCTTGCCAAACCGTCCGAACAACATATTCAACCTCTACTGGGTTCCAGATCACGTGGGAGTAGAGAGAAATGAAGCAAGTGATGATCTAGTAAGAGAAGGACCAGAAACAGGCCAGGAACCATTTTGTGGTTTGAGACCATATACAATACGGGAAGAAGTAAGGAAGATAGGAGACTAAGACAGGCCAAAAAAATCCCTCCCAACTATAATCGGAAAAGAAGTAAGGTCAGTATAAACATTAGTAAGAACCGGCTGCGTATCCTTGCAGGCTCCCTAAAGGATTACTGTAGACTTAAGGACCACCTCAGGAAACTGAGCATAGGATAACGTGGAGACTACAGATTCAACGGGGGTGTTCAGGAAACCCCAGGGCACCTTCGCAGGAAGTATGGAGCACTGACCCACAAAAGAAGAAAACACCTGGATGCCTACAACTATTAGAGGAAAATCTACCATTGTTGGATCCAGTCCAGGAACTTCAAATTATCAAGGAAATTGGACTATGAGAAGCGTCATCGACCAGACCTTCAAGTCAGTGGAGCACAACAAATCTACAACGGTCGCAGTGCGCAGTGCGCCCACCAAATAAGTAAGTAGTATTACAGCGTCTTGAGCGCAGTCTGACTCTGAATGTGAATAGCGTATTTCCCTTTGGGTCATTGGTGGCGTGAAACACAATGAATATTTCATCTGATATGGACCAGAGCTAGAAAACCATAAGTTGCTAGACCACAGCCACTGTTTCCAGTAAAGGCGGTTTCTGGTAAAGAGAATTAGTTTTGTATATTTTTCTCCATTTCCGCGTAGCGTAAGTAAATTTTCAAGAAGCATCAATCTTTTCAATTGGAAATAGATTATTTCTGATATATTACATATTTTGGATCCATGATAGAAAAACGTTTCCTTTTCTTATGAATTTTTTAAAAGTATAACATTTTTCTTTCATTTAAAATCAAAAGAATATATAAATGAACATACAGATACTTTAGAGCTTGTATTGTCAGTAAGTTAGAGTTACATTACATAGTAAGTTAGTTAAGCTAGTTTTAAGCGTTTTGTCTAGCATGTAAGAAATACTGAATTACCCAATAAAAATTGCATTGAAAATGAAAAAAAATAGAGCTTGTTTGAGGAAGGTAGTATGCTGCCATATCCGTATAAGAACCACAAGAAAACGGGCGTGGCATTATGGAATATTTAAGTTAAATAAAACGTATTTTTTTGTTAATTTTTTTAAATAGTTATTAATTGACATTATTTTGTGTACGCTATCACGTACATATATTCACCACTTTGCTCTTTTTTGGCAATCTTAACTTAATGACTAGAACTTAACTTAACTATAAACAAATGTTCCTTTTTATAAAAAGAACATAGTGTGTAGGACCCAAATATATAGGTACAGTATCTCAAAAACACTTATAGTGTACTATCAGTGAAATTATGAAAGCAATTTATTAGTTTTTATTGTTTTTTTTTTAATTTTTTTATTCACATCAGGAATGAAAAAGAAAAAAAATTAAACAAAAGATATTTATACCTTATCTCACTTTTGTATTCGTACAAAGCAATTTCGGGTAACAAAAAGAAATTAAATTTATTGAGTAGTATTTTGTTGGGTACCATTTTATTGGATGACCTTTCTTAGACAATTAGACATCGAATCCACCAATTTTTTGCTAGTCGTTTTTAGAGACTGCATCAGCTGCTTTATATTCTTAATTTCACATGTTCGCCCTTTTTTTCTTCAAATGGGTCCATAAATTTTCAATGTGATTTATCTTGTCTGTTATAGCCCTTTGATACTTGTTGAACGTTCTTAAAATGTATCTCCAGGTACTTTGTTTCAGAAAGTAATGGAATTGGATAGTTATTTTATTTTAATTTTAATCACGGGGAAAAAATCCTTGTAGGTACATAAACAAACAATAGTTTGAAAACATAACCATGCAATTGTGATTTTAAAGTATTAACTCTTGCAAATAATGATTTGTAAGATATTTAAACCTACAATATGTATATTCTTTTTGAAAAAGATTCAATAAGAGTAAAGTTATTCAAATAAAAGAAAAAGCATGTCTGCAACGTAAATTCGTTGCTTGCGAAGTTGAGAAAACTCAAATCAATAGTAGCATAGTACCATAAAAGGCTTCCCACACCACCAACCCGACCCTTTACTGATACATCAATATTTAATTTGGATCTGCAAAGTACAGTGCTTTATAGAACGCCATTCTTTTAAAATGAAAATAAACTAATCGAGGCGCAAATGAACCCAAAAGTATAAAAAAGTAGCTATTGGTCTTACGAGTGTTATTTGATTGATACATAATATTCTAGTTATAATTAAGTATATATTCATAGCATAATAAATTCTTTTTTCCGCTTTAAATAACCGAATCCGAATATTTGACAATGCAGCACTTTTTAATATTTATCCTTCAGCTCTTGAAAAGGTTACATTTTTTGCCCTTAATGAAATATAACAAGTATTAACCTCAATTCATAAAAAATATTGATTTCGATTGCGCTCAATACCGAAAACCCTCATCATGTTCTATACCCCCCTATGTAGACACGGAGATAAATCTGTACCTGTACAGACTTATGAATACCACCTTTTCCCCCACTTTATCAGAACTTGAATGACTAAACACTTTGAGAAAAAAATATTCTGTTTGTTAGAAATTCTGTGAATTATTTTCCTCTTCTCTCAAGTGGGTTGTTTCCTTCAGCACCGGTGGCAGCGCAATATCTTCTTTGTGGGTTTTAATACAATCATTATTTCTTATTTATTTTTGTATTTTCGTATAATATGTATGTAGTGTGTACGTACATTTCGATATCTCAAAGAAATTGAACAAACTTGTGTTATATAAAATTTAAAGTCGGATTTGGGTATCTTTCGTATTTTTTTAGTTTATATTAAATTATGCACATTCAAAGCAGAGTTGAAAAATCAGACTTTTCTAATAAATTGTTAAGAAAAGTATTGTATCTAATTTTTAATTTTTTTATTTTTAATATAATTATGTAAATACTTGTTTTTATCAATAACTGTAAATGAAAACTTTTAAAGTTAATTGCAAAACAACGTAAAAGCGAAGAGATCAAGTTTTTTTATTTGCCCCTAAAAAATATTCATCTGAAGGGACACATCATGTAGTAGTACTACCAGTGCTGCCAGATGATTTTCACCAGAAATCGTAATTTCTAGCTTTCAAAATCGTGGAAATACGATTTGTTGGAAAAAAATAAAAATAAAAAATTAAAACACATAAGAACTGTTGTATACTTCAGTTTATTACATGTGAAATTATTTTGGATAACATAAAATTTTTTCTAAACATAACATTTTAAATTCATTCAATAAAAAAAAAAAAACTAATATGTATACATGTACATATATACTAAATACTAATATAGTCTAGTACAGTCTACTGCCATATACATACATACTTGAATTAAATTTATTCAAAATGCTGCTGTTTACTTTTAAATTGTAGCAAGAAACCTCTTGCATTCGTAGCAAATCTTTGGTATGCAAAATTCCTTGCAAGGTTTCAGTGGCCAACGAATTTCTTGTTTTGGTTTTATTTACATAGGTTAACTTCCGAAAATATGCGTTCAACAGTAGCAGATGAATGTGGAAGTGATAAGACTTCAAAAATGAATTTGTTCATTAACGGAAATGCTAAACTCTCACTACCATGCTTCGTTTGTAAAACGCTTTTCCAAAAAGCTACTACAACTATTGAAGATCGAGGTTCAGAAAAAAGATTTTCAAAATTTAGGTTTCTTATCTCACGAAATTCGGCGTCGGCGTCTTAAATATCTGTATTTAGAATAAAATTTGGAAAACTTTTGAATAACTGATAAAAAGACTGTACCTTTTTTTCAATTATGCTTAGTGGACTTAGAAGGGTTAAACTTTCAAGCAATTGGTTTTTAAAGTCAAATCTTTTTAATATTTGATGGACGAGTTCTATGTAGAAATCCAAGCAAGTCTGTTTGAATTCATCAATATCCTTGCTGCTTAGATTCAAAGAATCCAATTGGTCTTAAACATCTACACCGAGATACAATTTATCAAGAGAAACAATATTCGAAGGCAATCGAAATTCATCATTAAGGTATTTTATGTTTACCACCTTTAAAATATCGGTTTTAAGGAAAAAATCTAAAATTGTAAAAATTAATTGCTTTACATCATCATACATTTTATGTATTTGTGGCTGCTCGCTCTGATAAATTTTTGTAAGTTTATTGATGAAAGGCAAAACGAATTTTAAAAACTGTAAATACAATTTTGTGAATGGGTTGTTAAGATGTTCATGTATTTTACGAACACTATCGATTTGGTCTACATTAGAAGCAAATCCAAAATAAATTTTTAAAGGTTCATATAATTCTAAAATTCGGATAACTACAGCGTTTAGAGATAACCACCTTGTTTGTGATGGATGTAGTATTTTTCTCGGTTTAATTTCCAAAAGACTCGTAATTTGGTCGAATTGGTCTATTCTTTTTGGACTATTTGAAATATAATTGTAGATATCACGCACATTATTTTCAACATATGACGGAAGTTTCATACAGGCATATGAAGAACAAATCGCAAAAGAATGGCAAATGCATTTGAATATATGTAACTAAATTATCGCAGTCTTTTGCCAGTAATGTTGCTACTGAATTATTTTTGCCGGTCATGTTATTGGCACCATCCGCAGCATATCCGATTAAATTTTTTTTGTAATTAATTTGTTCTTTGTCAAAAACGTGAACTATAGATTCATAGATAGATTTGGAATCTGAAGCAGACGTTTTTTTTAAAGCAAGTAAATAATCCTTAATCTTAAAATCTTCAGAAAGTCTTACCACAATACTTAACAGCTTAGACGTCGACAAATCAGTTGACTCATCGACAGATATGGAAAATTTATTTTCTTTTAAAATTGCACATATGTTTTCGTATTGCGATTTACCCAGCACATTCTTAACGATTCCCGTTACTTTCGTTCTACCACAATTTATTCGTTCCGCTATCTTGGAGTCATGGAGAGCACTTTTTAAAAATTGCACCAAATGATCAGATAGCTGGAAGCTTAGGTTATGCTCTGCGATTAAAGCTCCCAATTTGCACTCAGCATTTACTACGTTCAAATTACTTTTAATAAAGATACCTTGTGTTAATGTAGGCTGACTTAAAATGGACTTCGAGTTCGATCGATGTATATCGGTCTTCGAATGCTTGATAATATCATTCTTGCCAGCTGCAACTTTCAGGTAGGAAGAGCAGTAACTGCAATAAGCTATGTAATTCCAGTTGATGTTGTATGCTGCTTCATATTTTTTTTTCTAATGTGAAATAACATATGAATAATTAATTTCATAAGATTCATCTTAACCAATTGTTGTTAAAAATATTACCTTAGCGTTAGAAGATGGCTCGCGTTCAATATTCGGATGTTGGTCGTCATAACATTCACAGTTATTATAATCATCATTACATTCTAAATAGCAAATAATGGCATGAATTGAAAATGCTCAGCTTATATTTATTGTTTTTTAAACTGGATGTACCGTAGGAAAAATCAGTGTTCGTCAATGAAGCTGCAGTCTCGGATTCTGCATTTTGTTGTTTTGGTTTTATCCACGCAGCCACCGACGCCGACGTCGCTTTCTTGGTATTTTTTGTTTGCACCACCGTCGTTTTCGTCGTCTCCGATTTTTTGTAGTGTGTGCGGGCATTTTTATTAGATTTTTCTAAGAAAGTATCATAATCAATATGGAAAAAATATGTATTTTGTTAGTCTATACTATTTATACTTGTATTCATTTAATTTAAGAAAAAATACGTATATACCATATAAGTTATTTACACAGCTCGACTTCAATCGCTCGACTCGATCAGAACAGAACACAATACACAAGGGAAATTTGACTGTTATGTTGTTACTGTTCAGTGGCATTGTTAAATTTGTTATTGTCATTTGTTAAATGACACAATGACAGTTTGTTTATAATACAAGTACATTTACTTAAAAAGCAGTATGCATAATCATTAAGCAGAGCTACAGATGAGCGGGTTTTACTTCTCTTCTTATTTTTGTTGGAATATTTGGATATTTGGAAAATTGCAAATGAATTTTTATATTGTCACATAATGAAATGCTTATAAGAATTCCCCTAAGTATGTGACCTCCACCCAGTAAGCAAGGGCAATTTTCGCCACACTTGTTGTTTGGGCATCAAACATCAAGCGTGAGAGGAACTTGTCCCAAATTAATTTCTCTTTCCAACATTATCTTCCTGAGAAGATAAAGTTGGAGAGTTCGTCTAGATCGTAAGTTGAGATTGTAAGCGTTAATCGTAGGTCTAGTTAGTTAGTTTGTAAGTCGTGTAAGTCAGTCGAGTTTTGGAGTTAGCATTGTAACCATTGTGTAATTATAATGAAGTTAAAATAAAAGTTAAACGTGTTTTATAATATTAAAATAACAAACTATAAAATTATAGTTTAATAATAAACTATAAAACTGGCGCAGTCGGTAAACGAATTGGGTAATTTCGAAAAGAACCGAAACCTAAAATAAAATAAAAGTGAAGGTGAAAATAAAAATCGAAAACTCAAATTCCGCGTTAAAACAAAAAAAAAAAAAAAACTAACTGAAGATAAAATTATAATAAATAATAAACAAATAAATAACTAAAAGTGATTTCAAAAACGCTTAGCGCAAAAAAAAAAAAAAAAAACACAAAAAGTACGTACATTACATACATACATATATCAGTTATAGAACACCAAACATAAAAAAAAATTGTGTAACAGTTATTAAAACAAAAAACGCGGCGTCTTAAATTAAGTTCGAAAACAACCCATCATACAAAAAGCTCCTGCCTCACTTCATACAAAAAAAAGTTCGAAAACAACGCCTTAAACATTGGACCATACTCGACCAACCACATAGTCGAAACACTTTATACCAATCACTAACAAGGAAAAAAATTTCACGAAGAACAACAGAAAAGGAAGACACTGAGCACACGAAGCATAGCAGAAGCAACTAAGGAGGGAACAACTTGTCATTGGAAGTCGACTTGAAGATCAACCGTGAGTACTACTTGATCGAAGATGGAAGCCTTAAATGCAGTAGATAGATTTAGGATATTTTTAGATTTAGTAAATAAATTACCTGAGTTTAATGGGGATCCGAATTATTTAATTGATTTTTTGGACAGGGTTGATTCATTGGTAACCGTTTTAGATTCATTTGATGCTAATACAGTAGGTACTCTTACAGGTTATGTAAAAGACAAAATTGTCGGAAAGGCTAGGTGTGAACTTCAGAAGCACGGGCGATTAGGAGCCTGGTCCCAGATTAAGGATGTGCTAAAAAATAATTTCGGTGAAAAACTTTCTCCTAGTACCTTATTAGATAAAATTCGAATGGAAAGAGTTAGGACAACTATCGAAGATTATTACAGTAGTATTAATAATTTATTAAGTAGGATGAACAATGCTTATTTAATTCAAAACGATCAAAATGATCAGCAAGTGATTGCATCTAATAACAGAATTGCTCTAGATGCATTTAAAAATAATTTGCCAGAGCCAACAAAAACCATAGTGCTCAGCCGAAACCCTCATGCACTTAACGAAGCCTATAATATAATTCGCGAAATTAACCAACAGTCATTTGGACCCAATGTGTCTACTCACCATTTTAGAAACAGACGCAGGGATCAAAGTAGTCACTATCAGGAATACCACAGTCCACCGGCAAGAAATAGTAATTTTAACAGCTCTTTCAATAGAAATTCTTTTCCGCGTAGAGACCAAATAAGGCAAGATCGTAATTATACACCGCAACAAAATCAAAATTACACCCAAAGTGGCCAATCTAGGCAAATTAACCAAACGCAGAGTGGCCAATCACGTCAATCAAATAGGAGTAGACAGCGTAATAATTTTGAGCCAATGGACATAACACTCAATGAACGCAGGACAAACAACCAACGCCCTTTCAGAAATCGTCAAAATTTTCCAATAGACCAGCGAAACAACTACCCTATATAGTCATACAAACTCATATAAGACCCCTAAAATTTATTATTGACAGCGGTGCCGAGTACAGCATAGTAAACAAAAACGTATGCAATCCAAAGTGGAAAGTACCATCTAAATATCACACTTTGAAAGTACTCGATCGCAGTGTTCAAACGAATACAGAATTTAGGATTCCTTTATTTAGCGAATTTAATCAACCCAATTATTTTGTAAACTTTCTAGAATACCAGTTCCATGACCGATTTGATGGTTTAATTGGAAACAATATCCTTGTCGATCTTAATGCTAGGTCACTCATTACCGATAGAGCTACTATTCAAATATACTTCAACGAGGATGAAGAAGTGTATGCGAAAAATGGTCAAAACAAAGAGTTTTTAGACGTACCTTGTAGCGATACTTTCGAAAATGAAATTGCCGAAAACCTGTTTGCAGAACACTTAAGTAATGCCGATGTATCTAGATTGAAATCTTTGCTTTATTCTTACAAATCGATTTTCTATAAAGAAGGGGACATTTTAACATTTACAAATGAGATACAACACCAAATTATCACGACAAATGACATTCCTGTTTTTAGTAAACTCTATCGTTATCCAGAAATCCATTCAAATGAGGTGGATAGACAAATAGCTGAAATGTTGCAGCAGAAGATAATTGTACCAAGCAGTAGTCCATACAATTCGCCCATTTGGGTAGTCCCTAAAAAGAATGACAAAAACGGACAAAAACAATGGCGAATTGTAATAGACTATAGGAAGTTGAACACTCTGACAGTAGAAGATAGATTTCCGATGCCCAACATCGACGACTTGTTCGACAAGCTTGGCAAGTGCAATTATTTTTCGACGATCGATCTTGTGAAAGGTTTTCATCAAATTGAGGTCGATCCACGCGATAGAGCTAAAACTGCATTTTCTACTAAAAGCGGCCACTTTGAATTTCTGAGAATGCCGTTTGGGCTAAAGAATGCTCCTGCGACATTCCAGAGATTGATGAACCATGTATTAAGCGAGTACATTAACAGGATTTGCGTCGTTTACTTGGATGACATTCTTATATTCTCTACTAGTTTTGAGGAACATTTACAATCGTTGAAGAACATCCTTCAAAAGTTAAAAGAATGTAATCTCAAGATCCAAGTAAACAAGTGTCATTTTGCCGATTTATCCACCAATTACTTAGGTCATGTTATCGTTAATAATGGGATTAAGCCAGATCAAAACAAAGTTAAGTCAATAACTTCAATGAAATTGCCAACCACTATAAGGGGTATAAAACAATTTTTAGGAATAACCGGATATTACCGGAAATTCATTAGGGACTATGCCAAAGTAGCATACCCTATGATAAAGTATCTAAAAAAGTCGGCAAAATTAAAAGTTTCTGATCCCCAATATGTGAAATCTTTTAACACATTAAAAACACTACTAACTACTGACCCCATCCTTAAGAGCCCCGATTTTAACAGACCATTTGTCCTTACCACAGACGCATCAAGTTATGCTTTAGGAGCAGTGCTTAGCCAAAACAATCACCCTATTTGCTATGCTTCTCGCACATTAAACAATCACGAACTGAAATATTCCACAATCGAGGAGGAGCTCCTCGCAGTTGTGTGGTCTGTGAAATACTTTAGGAAATTTACTGTCCGGACGGATCACAAACCCCTTGTATGGCTAAATGGAATTAAAGAGCCTAATATGAAACTCCAACGTTGGAAAATCATGCTCAACGAGTATGACTTCGACATCGAGTACCTTAAAGGGAAAGAAAACTGTGTAGCAGATGGACTTAGTAGGTATACTGATCAGCAGAAAAATGAAAATATGTCGAACAACAACGATGAAGTAAGTCTAGTAGACATTTTTAATAATGCGGTATCTGTTAGTGATGGACTCGGTAATAACGATGAAGTTATCTCCGAAATTTCAAAGTCCAAGCCCAGGGGTAATAACGACGAAGTTTTGTCCACAGGTGCTACCATCCACAGCGCGATTGAAGATGGATCTCGCCATATTTATATAACAGAGAAGCCTATTAATCTTTTTAAAAATCAAGTATATCTGTCTTATAGCTCTAAGGACAAAATTTCAATGAAAATAGTACATAAAAAAATACAAAATATCGTTCAATTAAAGGAAGACAGTAGTGAATTATTAAATTTAATGAAACGATTTTTATTAACTAAGGGACTCATCTGCATATATTGCGATGATTTGTCATTATTCCTTAAATTTCAAGATCTCTACGTAAGATATTTTTCTATGAATAAAAATCTAAAAATATTAAAGTCTAGCATTAAGCTAAAAGATATTGTAGATAGAAATGTATTAGTTACAATAATTAAAAATGAACACGAAAGCAAAAACCACAGGAATTATTATTTTTGGAATTAAAAGAGTTGTATTTCTATCCAAATCTACAAGTGGAGATACAAAAATTCATAAACAACTGTAATATTTGTAATCTCGCTAAACATGATAGACAACCTCTTCAGATACCAATGGAAATAACCGAAACACCTAAACATTTCAATGACGTAGTCCACATGGATATTTGGTTTCCCGAACGAGGTAAAATGTATTTAACTACCATTGACAAATTTTCGAAATATGCGACAATTCATAGTTTAGAAGATAGGAATTGGATAGCCATTTTGGGTGCAATTAAGCAACAAATCCTTTTTCTTGGAAAGCCGAACAAACTTGTATCCGATGGAGATACTTGCATATTGCACTCAGCGGTAGAACAATTTCTGAAAGAAAACAAAATTATATTCCACAGAGCAACAGCATCACTTAAAACCAGCAATGCTGATATCGAAAGACTGCATGGTACTTTAAATGAGCACTTGAGAATTAGGAATGCAGTCAAAGATAATACCGAATTAGACGAAAAGCTTTTCAACATCGTTTCTATGTATAATAACACCATACATTCGACGACCAAATTACGACCCATAGATTTCATTTCTAAAAATCTTACTAAAGAGGATATTAGAACATTGGCAGGAAATTTCAAAAAAGACAAGGAAGTGAGAACTAACAACAAAAATAGAGCTATAGGAACTAGGTTAAACCAATGCATAGACATAGTCAAAAACAGAACGGTTATCAAAAGTAAACCGAAATACAAAAAACTGAACAAATTCGTAGCAGAAGGTAATTATATAATAGACAAATCAACAAAACGCAATATAAAATATCATAAAAAACAATTTAAAAGGAAATATAAATACCAAAATCCATGAAATACAAACCAAAAACTATTTTTTTTTCTTCTTCTTTCCAATTCCATTTTTCTTTTCTCCACTTCCATCCCTTTAGAAACCCAATTGTTTTCTTTTCTCAAATATATTTTTCTTTTGAGCAATTCCTTTTTCCTTTTTTCCATTTCTAAAAGCGGAGTCTTAAACTTTGAATTCGGTAACGATCTAGTTAGACGTAATGTCATTTTAATGGATGTGGTCAGGGTAGTTGTTGGTTGTGTCCTGGATAATGGGTGCGTACAAGGTTCAGAGTGAGGAAAACTTCCGTTTAGACGTGTTGATATTTACACCATTGTTCATTATCGTTACGAGTTGATAAACTTTAAATAAGAAAATTGAATTCGAATTGTTTTACACGGTTAATAATAAAGGTATTTTCAAAAAAGTGCTTAAATGGTTACCAATGAGTTGCTCTCGTCCAGAAATAGTAAAAAAAAAAATAAAAAAAAAGCAATCATGTATTAAATGATAAGAACTTTATAAATAATTTTTGTAAAACGAAAAATTCGTAATTTTGAAATATACATCTAGGTTTGTAATCAAAGTAATAAAGATTTCTCTTTTTTGTTGTATAGTAATTAAAACTTAATAATATGTATGTATATTGCACAAATCATTGTGATAAAGCAAAATTTTGTTACAAAAGTTAGAACAAAACCTTATCTTAAAGGTAGATATTTATTGTAGTAGGTAATAAAGCTGATATTACTCTAATTTTTTTAAGTTTTTGTATAATATTATCCTGTCATCTACTTATTTATATTCTAATAAAATGTTAAACTTTTTGGAGACCAAAAACACTTAGAGGGGGAGGTGTCACATAATGAAATGCTTATAAGAATTCCCCTAAGTATGTGACCTCCACCCAGTAAGCAAGGGCAATTTTCGCCACACTTGTTGTTTGGGCATCAAACATCAAGCGTGAGAGGAACTTGTCCCAAATTAATTTCTCTTTCCAACATTATTTTCCTGAGAAGATAAAGTTGGAGAGTTCGTCTAGATCGTAAGTTGAGATCGTAAGCGTTAATCGTAGGTCTAGTTAGTTAGTTTGTAAGTCGTGTAAGTCAGTCGAGTTTTGAAGTTAGCATTGTAACCATTGTGTAATTATAATAAAGTTAAAATAAAATTTAAACGTGTTTTATAATACTAAAATAACAAACTATAAAATTATAGTTTAATAATAAACTATAAAACTATATACGAATTTGAAGTCTTGGAATTTTATGATTTTTTAGCTCAAAAATCGTGGAAACAATTTTATGTCCAAAAATCGTAAAAATACGATAAATCGTGGAATCTGGCAGCGCTGAGTACTACAGAAGTCATCATACTAATTTCTATTAGGCTCTGAAAAAAACCTATGGTGCGTATTTAGTATATATCATCTCTTTGATGTATTGTCTGAGCCATCTTCATCCCAAAACAAGGTAAGGGTGATAATAGATCGATAGATAGATATTTATTTCGTTTTTAATTTACAAAAGCTTGCCACCACACAATTACAGATATATGATAACAAGGAAGCAAACTAACAAAGATAAATTAACAGTTAAATAAGTATATTAATAAATAAGAAAAAAAAAATATATTAACAAACGAGAAAGTAAACATATAAAGACATATAAATATGATGAAAATTAAATGAATAAGAGCAAAAATAAATTAACAAATAAATAAGTTAACAAAAATTTAAATATTTAATAAACTAAATAAATTTAAAAATATACAAATTATCAACATATAGAAAGAAATAACAAGAAACAAGGGAATAATAAATAAATAACAAATAAATAAATAAATAGATAAGTAATTAAATAAATAAATAAGTAAAACACGTGGAATATCAATATCAATCCAGCCTGTGGTAAATGACATTTAATTTATTAACTAAAGTTTTATTAGGTAGGTCACATCTGATTAGAAATGTGTCGATAAGCGTTTGTATTCTATCGGAGATCAATTCAACATTAGCTCTGCTATGCAAGTCGGAAGTGGAATGATGCCAGGGAGATTAAGCATTATTTTTAAGAGTTTATTTTGTTGCATTTGTAATACAACACACTTGACAACCGTAAAGTAAAAGTGCTTGAAATATAACTTTATGTATGATTATTTTATTTAGATCTAATAATAGAGACTTTCTGTTTATAAAATAGCTATATCATATTAGCTATATCATATTAGTGGCAATACTTATTTTGCGCAATGTTCTCCTTATGTGTTCTTGGAAGGTTAACTTCTTGTCCAGATATAAACCTAAATATTTTACTGAAGTCTCCCAAGTTATCTGGTGTCCATTCACCATCAACTGGTTGGAGGAAACAATGCTTTCTTTTTCTGGTAAAAAAGATAGCTTGTATCTTTTCCGCATTCAATTTGATTTTCCATTTTTTATTATAGTCGCTTAATATTTCAGCCGCATTTCTGAGATTCGTCTCGGTATTGAGACCAAACACATGCGATGAAATTATGGCAGTGCCATTAGCACATACACTACCGCTCAAAAGTTTGGGGTCAATCAAAAATCTGAGCTGAAATGGCATTAATCCTACGAAATCTTTCTAAGAATCATTCTTTTTGTACTGTGATGTTAATGTTTGACTATATAGTAACTAATTCGAAAGTAAGTTTTTACAAAAGCAGACACCAAAAAAAGTTATAAGGCTTTTATTATGAGACAAAGGATTTACTTAATTATTTCTCTCATGGTATTCAGCTTGGATTAACCTTCTTATCCCATAGTTCCGCTATAATTTTAAAATAACGAGTCAAAAATATTAAAAAGAATATTTATTTGATTGAGGGAGAGAAAAATAAAATAAAAAAGGTATTATTTCACGAGCAACCATCGTCTTCAATCCATTGACATGGTGTCACTGGTTGCGAAAAGAACTCAAGCTCAGTTAGCATTATTTTTGATTTGAAAATGGCACCAAAACAAGAGATTTCTATTGAAATGCGATCTGCAATTATTACATTGTACAAAGAAAATATTTCGCTCAGTGAAATTTCAAGAAAATTTAAAATTTCGGACAATGGCGTTTACTTCACGGTTAAACGTTTCAAAGAATTAGGCACCATTCATGACAAGAAACGCTCGGGAAGACCTAAAGTCCTAAAGACCTAAAGTACATACTGCAAATTCGCATTCTGGCAGGTTTGGAAAATCTGATGTATATAAATTGTATAGGATCGGCCCTAGGACTGAGCCTTGGGGGACACCAGCAGGGATACTTAATAAACTAGACGTACTGTTATTGACAAATACTTTAAAACATCAAGAAGCTTTGGACAATTTTACAGAGAAAAGGAGGATTAAATTAAGAGTACCATGCCTGTCGATTTTCCTATAGCACGATTAACCTTAATAGAACTCGCTAGACTAAGTACTTGATGGCTTGTACTGTGAAAACGATTTAAGCCGAATTGTTCATAAGGAAATATTTTTTGTTCATCAATTATACTAAGAAGTTTTTCCTTAAGCACCCTTTCAAAAATCTTACTTAAGCTACTAAGTAAACTAATCGGTCTATAGCTTTCCGCCATATCAGCAAGTTTGCCTGAATAGTATCAAGTATCAAAGTATCAACAGTGCCCAAAATTGATTTTGGGGAATTAGTTCTGCAAATTCAGGATATTTAGACTGCTATCTGTGGCCTTAAGCCGAATCCTAAGCCTGGGGCTGATGGTATTCCTGCGATAATATTAAGAAACTGTTGCAGCGCCATCTGCAGACCTCTGTTAATGTTATTTAATTTATCGCTAAAGTCGGGTTCGTTCCTTGATGAGTGGAAGATCTCGTTTTTGGTGCCTATTTTTAAATCTGGTTCCAATAATGATGTCGAAAACTATAGAGGTATATGCAAACTTTCTGCCATACCAAAGCTTTTTGAATCCACTGTAAAAAATAAATTAGAATTTCGCATAAAAGAGTATACTTATATCTGAGTTCCAACATGGTTTTGTTTCGAGTCGTTCGACAACATCTAATCTGGTCCACTTTACATCCTTTGCAATTAATGCTGTTGAAAGTGGATCCCAGGTCGATGTCATATATACTGACTTTAGCAAAGCTTTTGACTCTGTGAACCATGCTGATAAAGAAGTTGGAAAATTTTGGATTTCACTCAGCAATGTTGGATTCGATTTCTTCATTTTTAATTGGAAGGTTTCAAAGAGTTTGCCTTGACAATTATTACTCAAGACTAATTTCTGGCACTTCTGTTTATTATTTTTATTAACGACATTGTTCATCAAATTTGTAATTGTCTCCGGTATGCGGATGATCTTAAATTATTCCTCAAAGTAAAAAGCATATTATCTCCAAGAACTTTTGTAATGTGGGAGACAGACTTCTGGTATTGATACCATGGTATAGTGAATACTATAATCCCTGACAGACTGCACTTCGTAGAATACGTTGACTTTTGGGTTACGTAGTATACTTTGACATTTGTGTTGCGCCTCCTCCAGCTTTTTACACATTTTTTGCAACACTCCAATATTGCGTCTTGCTCCTCGTAGACCGCCGATATAATTCCTCTAAACTTTTCTTACTTCATTGTTTCCAATGCAGATAAAATTGTCCTCCTTAATCCATTTTCAAAACATTTTTCGCTGTGATTGCTTGCTTTTGAATTGTCAAAGAAGCTATGAAGAACCACCAACAGAAAGAAAGTGGCGCTGCAAGCAATAAGATGGTGGTATACCACCAAAAATTTGCGAATCTCAATACTAGGTTCTATTCATGGTATACTAGGTTTTAACGTGGTATTGCAGTGACAGACATGTGGTATAGAACGTAGTATTGCTATACCATGGTATCAATACCAGCAGTCTGTCTCCCACATAAGTAGTATTGAATATTTTTACTCTTCATAGGAATGTGTACTACCGCTTAAAAGATCGGGCGTGGTTAAGGACTGGGAATTGGGCTAGCCATTTCACATTTTGAACTATTTTTCATTGCTCTTTGAACTTAAAGTACTCCCTACAAAGTTTTAAGGAATGTTTTCGATCATTTTCTCTTTTGGAGCCAAAGTTATCCCCAATCAAATGAGGTCCAGATGGAAGAGCGTGGTTCATCAAAATGCTCTTTGTTCAATATGAAATGGATTTATACCAAAATTTAGATCTTAAATAGTTACCAAAGTACATGTGTAGAGCGATGTCGGCTCAGCCTACGGTACCTTGCCCTTCCTGTAGTGAGCAACAATTCCTGAGAATGTCACAGTAATATGAAAGCTGACAAAGGTCGAGGTTTTATTGATCATCTATCTCGACTTTTTTTTTGTTGATTTATTACTTACCGATATTTATTAAACAGTTGTAAAGACATATCGCCACTCGCTAGTATAAGTGCAACTGAGTATGCGTTGACCCGTCTGCTGAGATACAATTTGAAACTTATTCGCACGTTATTAGACATAGTAGCAGGTCGCATAATTTTGTATTTTTCAGAAGTATTAAAAAAAGGTCAAATGGAGCGTCCCTTTAGGTAAGAATGTCTATACGTGCCAGAATAATGATTTTGTTTGCGATTCGTGACTTTGGTCATTTGCATAGAACATCAAAATATAAGAAAACATTTTTTATAACTTTTTTTGATGAGTCGGATATATTGGTATCTTGGTTTGAATGTAGCTGTTACCATATGGTCACAGTCGTACATACCGCATGCAAATAACATTTTGTTCAGATATTTTTTTTTAAATATATTTTCTTATCGTTGGCTTCTATGAAAAATTTATTATTAATGTGAGAATTATAATACAATATAGGTTATAATTCTTAATAGATATAATAATTTTAAAACTACCGATGAAGCTCTAGAGTATTTGGAGGAGATGGTGAATTCGGTTCTTGACGACAATGTATTTCCGAGCACACTCTTTATAGAGATCCCGGATTCAGGCGCATTGTCTGGAGAAGATGATGCTGAAGAAGATGAAGCAGGTACCGGTGATGATCTTCATCGTACACTGTTATTACAGCCATGCGAACTTCGCGGATGGAAAATCAGAAATGCGAAGATGATGATCATCTCCCGAACCTTAGTGCTTATGGGGATATCTCTGATGTTATTTCAAACGTGAGCAGTTTATTGAATGTATGTCATTGACTTCTTACTTCTTGAAAATATGATACTAAAATGCTCTTGTTCTATAGGTTGAGATGTTAGAGAACGCGGAAGTGTTGGAAGCTCTTCAAGAGAGAAGAGAAGAGGTTGGAATGCGTTGCGTCGGTCTCAGCGGAGCCTGGCACAACTGCTGAATCCATTGCTGAGATAACCGAAAAGGTGTCAACTGATTCTTCTTCAAGCAACGTTCCAAAAAAAATACCACACTTGGGCGATGCATTTCAATGGAAAACTGATACCAAAGGAGCTACTAGACCAATATTTTCAGCTCCAGATTATAGAGATTGTTGCCTTCCTGCCTGGGATATGTTCGAACGCTTTTTCGACGTTGAGATGTTGCAAATGATCGCCGAAAAAAGCAATGAATATGGAATTCTTCAGGAAAATTGCAATCCAGAGATAACTCCAAATGAGTTGAGGGTTTTTATTGGTATAATGTTAGTCACCGGATATTCGCAAGTTGGAGACACGAAGTCACATTGGTGCAAGGACGGTGACTTGTATAATCAGATGATAGCGTCGGCAATGACCCGTGATCGCTTCACCACCATCTCAAAATTTATTCACTTTTCTTCTCCTACATCCATGAATCCTAAGGACAAAATGTGGAAATTACGACCAGTATCCGACCGGCTCATTAGAAACTGTCAAAAAAACTTTCATCCGGAGCAAGATTTATCTTACGACGAGTCCATGATAGCATACTATGGTCGCCATGGATGCAAACAGTTTATTCGCGGAAAACCGGTACGTTTTGGGTACAAAGTTTGGTGTTTGAATACACCACTAGGATACCTGGTAAATTTTGAGATATACCAAGGCAAAAACCCCCGCATCAACCCTGTTTTGGAAACCAAATTTGGAAAATGTGTAGCTCCCTTATTGGAAATGATTCACGCCATGCCCCCGGAATTGAAGGCTCTTTCATATTGCTTCTACTTCGATAATCTCTTTACTGGAATTCCTATTCTATCTTATTTGAAGCATTTGGGCTATGATGCTACAGGAACCATAAGAGAAAGAAGAGTCCCACGGAATTGTCCATTACCTAAAAATGATCAAGTGAAGAAGATGCCAAGGGGTACCCACTACTCGAAAACTATATCGAAATTGGGCATTTCAATTACCAAATGGATGGATAATTCCGTGGTGTGTGTGGCATCAACCATATTTGGAGCAAATCCTGTCGGAGTAGCTAAACGTTATTCATGTGAGACGTTCACCCACATCACCATTTCTAGACCTAACGTCTTGAAAGAATATAACAAAGCTATGGGTGGAACCGATAGGATGGACCAAAACATATCATATTTTCGTATATCTACCCGGAAGAAGAAATGGTGGTGGTCCATTTTTACTTATTTCATTGATGTAGGTATTCGGAATGCTTGGATCCTTCATAGGAAAGGTGGAGGAAACCTTTCCCATAAGCAATTTCGGCGGGATATCGCAACGCACTACTGCAACAAGTATGCCGATCTTACTCGCATTCAGAAGGCTAAGAAAAAATACAAAATTTCGGATGCTGACGTAAGATTCGACGGATTGAGTCATTATGTGGGACCTTCTGCAACACGGCGGAGGTGCGCCTACCAATTTTGCAAGGCCACGACTCGCTTAGTTTTAAAAAGTGTGATGTAGCCTTTGCCCACCATGTTTTGAGCGTTATCATCTAATTTCAGCGAACCAATAAAGATTTTACTTCGCAAATTGGTTTTTTTTTCTTACTTTATGCAAAATCGCATTTATATGCGGTATGGACGACGGTGACCATATGGTAACAGGTTCAATCGGCTAAATGATCAGCGGGCCAAATAAAAAAATTATCAGAATTGTTTGTTAAGGTTATTAGTATGCACTCCTGAAAATTTTCCGAAAAATTCCCAGTAAATCGTTCTCGTCCTAAATGGGTTAATACAAGCATATAATTTGAAAATAAGGTTACTATTATTTTTTTTGTGTAATTTATGTAACTATTAGTCAAAAATGGGTATAGATTTATTACCATTACTCAACATCCTGGACCACAGTGGAGGCTGCGGGTAGCAGGACGGAAGAGGAGTATAGAGCTTAAGTTGCGAGTAGTAGTGTTAAAAGAAATTTTTTCGAAACCTAACACCGATTGCCCAATGTTCTAGCTATTCACTGCAGAACGAAGAGTATGTCCTTAGCGCCACAACTCGACGATATTCTTATGTGGTCGTTTCTAGTAATCTGCCCAAGGACTGTTCGCTCCACAAATTCGATTCTGTTGGTTGGGACTTTGTAAAATGGCGAATATATTTAGCTTTACGAATGGGGCCGTCGAAGGTAGCATACTTGAACTTAAGGTCCAAAATAGTGTCGTATAGTGATATTTTTCCATGTCAAGATATGAGACATTTTTATAACACCAGATGGAAAACATATTTAAATCATCTTGTAATTGGCGCGAATCTGTATGCGACTACTCGAGTACGTATCTAATTATTTTCATTTCATCAGCAGAAACATATAGATCAGAGCTCCTCATAGCACAATCGAGACTATTTATAGTTCATTTATGTTATTTAAATTATTATAAGAAATTTTGGACCCACGAGTCTCTGGAAAAGGAGGTCACCCATAGTGCTGATAGTGAGGAGCCCACTTAGCAAGTTATTGAGTTTAAAAAAGTAAACTTTGCAAAAACTTAACCCTTAAATGCCCACAGTATCTTTAAAGATACAACCATTCAAATAATTTTAATTTATTAAATAGAAGGTCCAGAGCTTAGATTGTAATAGTTTCTTATTCACCAACTCAAATCCTAATCAAAATAATTTTTTCAGCCTCCTAACTTTGAAAGTACAGTTACTATAGACAAATTACGTGCGTGAAGCGAATTTCGAAGAATTTAAGAAAAAAAGTATTTTTATTATTAAAATTCTTTGAACCTGGTGACTTTTCACTGGAAAAAAAATCATTGCAGGTGCAGACATTTATTGTGAAGTTAAATAAATTTGTTTCATGGGATTCTAAGAAACGCAGCTCGCGTAATGTTGCGGTAAACGGTTGTATCTTTAAAGTTACACTGGGCAGTTTGGCCTATTTCGTGATTATTGCTATTTTTTTTATGTGCTGCGTTTGTTTGCAATGAATTATCATTCTATTACCCATAGAATTATAATGAATATGAAGATAATGATGTAGGTGAGCCGGGTGAAACGGACGGAGATAATAGGGAAGAGGATTTTCCCAATATGATAAATGATGTGGGAGGTTTGGAAGATGCAGATGTTGCTTGAACCTCATCTGCACCTCAACTTCAGTTAACGATCGTTGGAGTTCATGTCCTTTAGATTTTGCAATTTGAAAGTTGATGTCAAGTCTTCGAAATGCGAAAATTCGAATCTTGTTTTTCATGTACAGGAAGACTCAACCCTTCCAGGAGAAGTAATAGGCTAGGAATTTTTTTTTTAAAGTTCGATCATACCTCTTTCCTTAGTCGTTGGACCAACGTATCGTTGAATAAACTTTAGTCAATGCGGAACTTGCTCTTGATACATCATTCCTCATTAGACTTCTTAATCTACGAAAGTTTATTGGGATCCCTTTTTACATGGCTTACTTCAAACTCCCGAGTACGAACGATTTTTGGAGTTTTATAGAAAATCGATGCGCCCCGTAGTGATGCGACAACATTCCTATACTCATTTCAATGACAAAACTAAAGAAGATGAAAGTGATGATCCTAATCGTGACTGCCTTTATCTATTAGGCCATTATTAGAAACACTGAATATGGCGTACCAATATTAGATCGGTTGTATGTAGTTGAACAAATATGCTCTTCATTTTATGGGCCATATTTGCCTAACAAGCCGAAAAAGTGGGGTTTTAAATTATTTATATTATGCGACTCAAGTAGATTTGCATATAAATTTGAAATATCTACATAGCAGATCACCTGAAGTACCGGCCCTAGGTGAAGTGGACCCTCAAGCATCGGCAAATATTGTTTCTCAGATTGCTTAATAAAGTACTACGTTATCATTTTATGATAATTACTATCGAGATATTCCCTTGCTAATTTATTCCCACACAAAAGGAATGCTTGCAGTTGGTAGTATCCGAAGAAATCGGGTAAAGAATTGCAAGCTTCCAAAGGTGAAAACGATGATGAAGGTTAAACGAGATACCAGAGAAGAGTTTGTAGCTTCAATACACGGCATACATACATATATATGTAGATCTTACTTTACCATCGTAGAATCGTCAACCTCGTTTCAGCTAACATATGTACATTGGCATAAGACCTCTTTTACCCATTATTTCATTTTATCATTTTATGCATTAAATTTTTAATTTGTATTATATTTACTTTAATTTCATTGTAAGCCAGTTTGTTTTGAAAATAAAATAAAACATATAAATTTAGCATAAACCGCAAGTGAACCAAATTTGTTCACTAAATCTACTACCATTTATTTCGTTTTTTTACTAATTTTCATTTATTTTTAAAATATACTATTTATCCATTTAATTTAACACATAAACCTTTAAACTCAAACTTTTCCTTAATAATAAAACAATGAAACTAGTTATTTAAGATTAATGTGCCAATATATACACTCAGAAAAGAAATCAATACTAAATTATTCTCATAAACGCCTTTGAGGGGTTAATGCCCAGTGTATCTTTAAAGATACAACCGGTTTTTTGTCAAAAATATGGGTTTAAAAAGATTTAAACAATTTTTTTTTAATGAAATAGTTGTTTGTGTTCTATTTTGCACGTAATATATTTTTTTCGACAAAATCGGCGTCCTTGGGCATTTAAGGGTTAAGCTACAGAAATATTCCGGGACTGGGTTCATGCCCGAATATCGTTGTACTTCGGAGAGAAGATTGCAGTTCTTAAACACAACAAAGTTATTGGTGAATATGGGATCAAGATGCGTACTCATTTTTTGTCCACTAATTTGATAAAGTTCTTGTACTCGTGTTTAATAAGGGATTCAGAGAAAAGGTCGATTATTCCGAATTTTGAAGGAGGGATGGCGCAAGGCTGAAAATGGGATTCGTATTTGCATTGATTTTCTTGCATGTAAGAAGGATCAAGATCTGATGACATCCATATTAGCTAGCCTTATCTGTATGCAGCGAATCTCCTTTCTCCGTTACTCGTGGGATCAAATATGAACTTCATCATTTAAGAAAAAAATTTAAATTAAATTTAATTTAAGAAAAAAAAGAAAATAAAAACAAATGAGACTGGTTCTCTTTTAAAACCGGACGCTTACACGGAGCCTAGACTATCCACCGGGAAAGCCCCTGAAGAGCTGGCCAGTAAAAGATTTTTTTTTTTTTTTTTTTTTTATAATTTACCCGCACTCGAGGGGATATGAATACCCTTTTAAGGGTACACAGTGCGGGCGTTGAAGGAAGATAGAGAGAGAGTGAAAGAGATTGGTGTAGTGGTTTGAAACTCAGGTGTATTAGGTTTCACACATTGTGGGCTCACATCGTCAGAGTACTGTTAAAAGCCGCGTGGAGTCTGATGGTCCCCACGGTCCACTAAGCACTCTTCGGAAAAAACTCATCGGGACCGGCATACAGCCTGAAAACCATTCAACATTTCGAAGCATTCCAGAGTGCAAAGTAAGTCAAAGAGTGAAAACCCAGGTAAAATGGGCCCACAGAATTGCCGGTAACAAATTATCTGGGATAACCAGTAACTTCACTTCAAAGCGACAGACATGGTTGGAGGAATACCTACCAGATTTCAAAAGGGCCAGTGTGTACAATTCCCGTACTCCCTCCTGGCCATCCAAAGTTCATTCCGAGTCCAAGAGCGATGTGCTTAAAGACATACTCGTACTGGCGGTGATTGACACAAGCGACGATGACGGCTCTATTGCTACAAAAAATGGGAAAATGATTCCAGCTAGACTGGCTAGAATATTCCTTGAAGTGATGAAGGAGACCCCTGGTCCACCCCAAATGTCGCGGAGGTGCGGTGGTTGGCTTGAAGGGCCATGTACAGCTATCACTTGCACAGATAAGAGACCATATCATCTCTACAAGACTGCTTAAGGGAACGTAGGGGAGATATGGCCATATGCAAAGCTCGATGAACAAAGAAGTCTTTTGTGATCAATAAGGAATCTCGTGCTCCTTCATGAAGCCTATAAGTGTGATAAGTCACAGGTTCAATGCAATTGCGAAGGACTAAGTACCTGTAATGGGAGAATTCCTGCCACATCCCAAGAAAGCAACTCCAGTAAACAAAGACTCTGGAGCATCTATTTCCTTTCCCTAATTAAAGAGCGGTGACTCTCAATCGTCAAGCAAGCAGGCTAATACATCTCAATTCACTGAAGGCATATTGTCGACTATATAAACTATATTCTCCTGAGTGATGACTGATCTCTTCCTTGATGGTTTTTACCATGGTGGATGAAGTCAAGGTTTTACCTAAGGCAAAATGAATAAGAGGCCCTTGGCAACGCAAAATATATCAGACCAATACATCTACCATCTTTTCACCTGAAAACATTATAAGATCTAGCAGTCAGCGGCACAATTTCAAGGCAAAATCTTTAAAAGAACGCTTTATTCACTGGTGCATACCATAGAGAGAAAATTATACGCTGCAAATTGGTTAGGTTGCTTGATATTAAATAAGGTTTTAACGACGTTAAACTCGATTAACCAGTTGGTAAGTATAATCATAAATGCGAGTAAATCTGTTGGAGCTCACGTTCTGTCTGATCCCATATTTTTTTTAAAAACAATACCATAGTTGTCTCTGCAAAGTACTTAAGTTTAGAGAATTATTACAAGATACCTTACATCCGTTCTACTTATGGGATAATAAATATTGGTTCAGGTTAAACTTATTCTGAACTAAATTCATCCTCTTTACCAATGTTTCTCATATTAACTCTCCTAAATTTTTAAGAACTAGACTTTTTTAACAGATGAAGCAATATACTTGGGTTAAATTTTACATTGAAAACTTAACTGGAAACCTACCACTATACAAGGCGTTAAAAAAGCTACAATCGTTTCCATCAGCCTCATTACACCTTAAAACTAACTCGTTTGTCTCCTATTTCGCCACAAGATAGTAGCTGAGCAGCTTAGCATTCCCCTTTTTTGCCGACTCATAGGAATATTCCGCGTTATTGCATGGTCAACAAATTCGGCGTTCATTGTACTACCTTAGTGATTGTAACCCAGTAGAAGAATCTGAGTTTGTCTCCCTCTTCAGATAAACTGTTATTCAAGCTCGATGCGATCCACAATACAAACCCTAAATGGGCAAATGGCGCTACCTGTTAGAGAATAGACAGAATAACTACCCAACTATGGATAACTATGGATCTACAACGTTCTACCAATTTGGTATCAGTAAATACCTAAATTTTAAATCAGTACAATAATGGAAGCATATCAAAAGGCTTTTTTACTCTTTTTAAATGATATCAGTAGGAGCTCAGGACAGCGAGGATAAAATCACATCCCTATCTCATCTGCTCTTGGCTAACACTAGCCATTCGTAATAAACTCCACAGACCATCACGACCGGGCTAAAGAGGAAGTCAATTATCTCTAACGCTTCAAAAAGAGGTCTAATTTGTTTTACGAGTAACTTCTGTAGAAAATCTTATAGCATCATAACTAATTTATCGCAGCGTATCCATACCCAGACTGTATGCATAAAAAAAGGGACGAACCTAAAATTATGATTCTCTTATTGCTATCTCTAATTGCAGTATTTAGAATTGTTGTCTAGTACAATTTTTTTAGTTTAATAAACGTTATATTCATTGAATAAAGCTCAAAAAGTCTTATAAACCTTTTTTACTTAATAAATATGAATCGGCGTTAGTTTTGCCTATCAGTGTTGATGTGTATGTGCATCAAATTCATCCACAAAAGTGTACCTACTCTTATAATCGAAAAATTAATAAAACCGCTGATAGAAGACACCATACTCAGATTCAAACCTTTGGAGCCCCAGGAACTAACGAGAACGTGACATAGTTGCAAAGGTGTTTTATATATACTTCCAAGGAAGT
Organism: Blera fallax; assembly: GCA_946965025.1. Lineage (NCBI taxonomy): Eukaryota > Metazoa > Arthropoda > Insecta > Diptera > Syrphidae > Blera > Blera fallax. The sequence goes on from OX337245.1 coordinate 26,849,795, forward strand.
TAATGAAAGTGATTAAAGTCCTTTTCGATGCTATTGACAAATTTGGATCTATTCATATTGAGTTTGACTTAACGTAATTGGTGTTCGTGAATAATTGAAAACGAATATTGATCTCAATTAAACCGAAAGCGAGAAATCACGTTGTAATTGGATTCCAAGTCGACCACCCTAAAAGTGACATCCATGCTTCTGTAACTTGTGAAGTTTTCGCACAGAATACCATCCAATTAAGACCGATTTTCTCATAGATGGGACAGAGTGAATCACGTTCATTAGATTTGAGTAATTATAGTTTTTCGGGAAATTCGATGGACTTGAGTTAAACTATTATACTTTTACTTAGGACTTTGGAAAGTAGTTTTATCGATCTTCTTGATTAGCTTAGTGAATAGATGAAAACTAATGACACCAATTCTCATGCTGCAAATGTGACTTCTGGTAGCGTAAGTACATATATCATACACTGAATTATACCGAACTGTATCATTTGCCATTTATTCATTTGCTAACATATCAGCCTGGATTCGTGCGTGCCAAAAATCATCCTAGCAACATGCTACATGCAACTGAGAGTAATATCTGTCAAGAGAAAGCTTCTCAATTTGTCTTTAGGATATAGCTGTAAACTGTAGGTCCCTTTCATTTGTGTGAAAAATATAACATGCACAGCACGAAGCGACCTACAGTTTAGAGCCATATCCGAAAGGCAAATTGAGAAGCTTTCTCATGGCAATTATTACTCTCAGAACTCTCGGTTGTGGGGTTTCTGGACCATACGGAGAGCGGAACAATTTTAAGGGTTCTGACATGGAATAATTTGATGCTTTAAGGTTTTGACGTTTGATAGTATTATATCGCGTGGTTCTAGCTTGTGCTGTTATTAAGTGCCCTCTTTTGGTCCACCTAACAACCTTGAACTTAATCTAGAATCATAAACACACTTTTTGTGTCCATGTGTCTACTGCTATGCTCTGATATACCAACAAAAATTAGCTAAACATTTGTGCATGCATAAAGGAAAAACTCTACCCAAGACCCTACTTGTGCGCTGATCACTCAGCACAATCACTTAGAAATCGTTATCAGCGTCTTCGTCATACACCCTAGCAATCGATGATAAATTATCCAAAAATATTCAAAGATCTCTTATACCAAAAAACCGATGTATCCAATATCTCCTTATGCGATCGATAGTTTTTATTTTCAAACAGCATCGTAGTATTAGAATTCCATGGTATGCAGATGTGCTCTACGTGGTAGTGGGAGTATTCGTACCAGACCGCCTGAATCTTCGCCAAACGAACGCATCTCGTACAAGATCTTATGTGCCATATTGAGTGAACGCCTGAAAACCTTCGTCAATAACCTGATCGGACCCGTGTGGTTACACGCCAAGAAAGTCCACAGTTGATCTCGAATCTCTCCGGCAGATACTGAAAAAACCCAAGAAGTTCAAATCGGTACCACCATCGTTCTATCTATTTTGACTCCGCATATTACAAAGTTTATATACATGAACTACGAGTATACGGAGCAATGTCCAGTTTTGACATCCCTACCAAACTCGTCCGTCTATGCAGGACGACGATATAGAACGCTCGCTGCTTCATCCACGTCGGTAATGACTTCACCGAGATCTTCGATATCAAAAGCGATTTAGACAAAGTAATGCGCTGTCATGTGAATTTTTTTATTCCATACTTGAAAGAACTGTGCGAAACTAACAAACCAACACCGGAGGCTCAATCTTTCAAAAGTCTGTGCAATTACTAACGTACGCCGACGACATCGAAAAAATTCGCAGAACACAGCTGATGCTTTCGATGGGATCGAAACAGAATCTTCCAAAATAGGTTTAGCTGTAAATAGGGGCAAAACCAACAATTAAAGATAGACAACTTTGGCGAATTGAATAGAACCGCTGAATCGACAGCTACGACTTCGATGTAGTAAGGGACTTTGTCTACCTTGACTCTGCTATATGTATATTCTGACAATACCTCATTAGCAGAAATCAAACGATGAATAACTCTTGCCAATCGCTGTTCTTTTGGGCTGAGAAGGCAACTGAGTAATAAGTCCCTATCCCGAACATGAAGACCCTTTACAACCTCATCCCGGTCCTTTATGGCGGTAAGCCATGCACACTGTTGAAAGCGGATGAAGATATCCTAGGTCGGTTCCGAAGAACAATTCTTCTGTCCCTTTTACTTTAACGGGCTTTAGAGGAGGATTTTCGTACGTACAGCAACATCGACCTATTAAAAAAAACTGCGGATCAGTCGCCTAACATGGCGCACCGATTTTTTATAGCCAACGTGTATACCTTAGTTTATTTTGTATTGGTCGGTCTTAAAATTAAATATTTACATTATGTTCAAAACTGGTATTTGGGCAATATTTAAATTTTGAAAAGAGAACAACTTTGGTTTAACTTTGTCTGGCTTACTCTGGTACTACTCAATTATGTACATTATTAATTCTGTAATACCAATCGCACTAGAGAAACGTTTTTATTAAACATTGTTTTGTATGCTACTTACACAATCAAAGTAGCGTAAATAATTTTTGAATCTGTCATCGTGTTTATCAAAATTTGCTCATCAAGCTATGATAACCATGAAATATTGGTGTATAAGCGCATGTCATAGCAATATGCTGTTCTAAAGGAAATGTTTTAAAAACTGGCCATTTTCATACAGTGAAGTACATTTCTACCTCAGAGAGTAGAAACGGCCTATGCAAATTAAAAAAAAAAAACCAGTGGTTGCGCAAAACGCACAAAGTGCTTCGTTTCCCTTTTTAATTGAATAAATTTATGAAAACATATTTTAATATTTCCGGCACCATAACGCTGGTTTTTTGGGGGTAACCCTCGCCAATTGAATGGTCAAAAAATATAATCCCTCCGTTAAAGCAGAATTAAAATTTTTAATTAATTTTCTTTTCAAAATATTATCCCCAAAAGGGCTTTAGCAGTGTAAGGCATGGTTGACAACACAGAAATAATTTTAATGAAATTTATCGCTTGACATCACAAGCAATTTTGTAAAATTCAATCACTCGTTGGTGCTTATCTGATGGATTACATGATGTACATAAATAGGAATAAGTATTGAGATAAAAGAGATTTTAATTAGACCTCACTAAAGAGGTTATGTCTATTCAACTTCCGTATATGTATGTGCGTATGTATGTATTTATGCTCCTAGCTTAAGAATTTCCAAACATAATCAGCAAAATGTAAAGAAACAAAATTTTAAAGAATCTAGGGTGAGCTTCAACTTATGCTTACAGTTTCTGAATGTGCTTATCTTTTTTTCATAACATTTTTCTAATGTTGCACTTACAAGTCCTAGTTACAAATTTCTTCGCTTACTTTTTTTCTACCTAATTTAGTTATCCCTGCATTTTTTATTTATAACTTTCGCGTACTCTTTGCTCATTACACAAGTTTCTAGTGGATATACATACATAGATGCATACATACACATGTGTGTATATTGCACGGCTATATTGAAAAATAGTTTTACTTTCAATAAGTGCGTATTTTTCAAATAATTGTAAAGTAGAATGAGTTGGTTTGAGCTAGTGATGCGAGTTCTTAATGTATTCCCGCAGTGATATCTTATCCTGAAAAGTTTTAGGTTTGAATATGAAGTACCTAAAATCATTTTTTCACAGTGTTTAATATACACACCTATATAAAGAAAAAGAACATGTTGATGCCATATTGCAGGAATTAGAACGAATTGAAATGTTATTAAAACTCCGTCGACAAATCTTGCCATCAATATTATGTCAAGATTTGTGCATGAAATATTTTAAAAATAATTCATCAGATGTACATACATATCTATATATATGTATATCCCTTAAATACATTTCACCGTTCTTATTTTTGTTGTTTATTGAAGTAAACTGAGCTTAGTAAGCTCAAAGCCCAATTTTTTAAGAGGCAAGCTCTTCGACAAAACTCAGCATTTCATTTGATTTGGTTATGATATGATCTTACAAGCTTTTAGTAGGATCATGAAAACAATCAAATCATCTGGAAAAGAAGTGACCATTGATGCTTGTAAAATGCTCATGAGAAATATCGCTCGAAGACTTGTCACGCATTCGCTAAACGTCTGATCTTCAATGAAATATTTTAACGTTTTTCAGTTTCGTTGAAATAAACCTCAACTTTCGACCAGTGATCTAACACAATCTAACAATCACCACGAACACATTGCATAATACCTAGTAGGAGAATTTATGTATTGGTAAAGGTTACCTGCGACAGGTAATAAATTTAGGTTATAAATTTAAGAAAAAGTAAAAAATAAATAAAGTAGATCAAATCGGAGGCTCTTCATGGTAAGTTTAATACTACGTTATTTCTACACCCTTTTCTTATAGAAAAAATTGGTACCCTTTTAGTAAATAAAATACAAAAAACTTTCTTAAAAACCACTATCATAGACTATTATGTTTTAAAAAATTATTTGAGTCTGAACTGTTCTTGGTTTTCAGTTTTAAGTCTGAGCATAGACCCATTCATTATAAACGTAGTGTGATTCTGCTACATGTATTGTGTTCAGTGATTAATTTGACCACAGTTCTACAGTCCTTAATATGACACGAATTTCGTGGTATTCTTATCAAACGTTTTTACGAAAGGTTTGCATGGGTTCAAACTTGAGTCGATCCAGTCTAGCAATTTTGTGAAACCAACACCAAATATTGATACCGAACTTAAGAGGGAAGTTTCAGATACGTCCATTGCAAATAGGAGATTTAATTTCCTACGATTCCGTTATGGTCCGTAACCCAATTACATGCAAGTTAAAATATTAGAATATTAGAGTTAAGGCTGCATGATCACTCATGCACTGAAAAGTCTCAGTGCTTACCGTGTAATAAAATTGTTAAGCTATATAGCAAATAAATATGTATGCATTGTTATTATGATCACATCAAAAAGCTTAAAAGAAAAAAATCATTATGTAGAAAAAAAGTTGTAAATACAAAATTTCAAATGTCAAGAGACAATTTCATAATTTACACAAAAATTATTAGAGTATCGCAAAATTATAAGATACAGTATAATAAAGTACTTAAATGGAGAATCTAAATCAATAAATCAAATAATTCTGTTCATTCTTCTATCAACAATTTCTTAGCAATCTAAATTTCTATTAAAAATATAAATCAGTATGATACTTTGTTTCGTATTTTCAACATATACAGTACTCAGCTGACATTCTATTAATACTCGTATATACTATCTTTTTAAATTGTTGCCAGAAGCATAAAGAATTCCATTGGAAGAAATTGAGAATAGATGCAGAAAGATAATTTGATTAAATACTGACCCTTGTGCGATAGATCTCCATTGAAGTAATTCAGTGCCCACACAAGAAGTTTGCTTCAATTTAGTTGTCATACGTCTAATTTGGATAAAAGCAGAAATTCATGCAGTGAAACAAGTTCATTTGCTGACATTCCTCAGATTAACATCTCACATATCTCCTCAAAGCGTAGATTGAATACTTCAGTGCAAACAAATCCAATAACTGAAATATATACAAAACAATGCATTGCTCTCTATTTCATAGGCAAGGAATGAGGGATAGATATAATGCCTCCAACATAATATTGATGACTGATGACTTTGAGGGCACTTGTACATTACAACGTCAGGTTGTCATGCACAGAATCAAATATCCACATCCTGTGTATGTTAGAAATGTATGTGTAAAACAATAATTGGCATAATTGGTTATTCGGCATGTGTAGCAAAGGTTTTATTACTTGAAGCATACCATGAGCAAAATATACAAAAGGATGAAGAAAACTTTAGCCATCATTCAAGGATGTTCACGTTGAATGAATTTATGTGGAAACTTTCAAATACATTTTTATTTCAAGAAAACTTAACAGAATGTACATTGGGAAAAAGTGGTATCTCTCCTCTTATCTGCTGGAATATCGCACCTGAGCTGACGGGGGTTAAAGTTTTATCTAGAAAGTTTTTACATTAATTTTCACACTAGAAGTTTGACTTCTTAGTGAGCATTTAAGGACGTTTTTTCTTATTTTTAAGTAAAATTTGACATTCCCTCAGTTAAATCGGAATAGTTTTTGTTTGCTATGAATGAACTAGTATACATGTATGTATGTAAGCTTCTCAATGACTGAGAACTCAAACTGTTATGTATATACACATATGTATGTACATATGTTTATATGCTCGAAGAGCACCAAAAATCGTCCAACGCGATTGCAGTTATAGGCTGTGTGCTTCGCCATTTTAATAAAAAAAAAAAATAACAAAAGAAGTGGGGGAAACTCCTAAATGAGAAAATAAGAACTAAATATTTGTTCAGTAGACTATTATTAACAAAGCCATTAACAATTAAAGATTCACCAAGGACCCCTAAATTCAATTGATTTTCAAAGTGCATATATTCACGGATAAATTAAAGTTTTACATTAATCTCAACTTAACAACACCATATTTATTGTGCAAAACCTGTTTAATATTGTAAGCCATAAAAAGTAAACAAATAAACGTAATAAAAAAAAATCCATCTTTCATATTGTTCGGCGAGGTTATGATCAGGAATATAGGGATCATAACCCTCCCTCTTTATTTCATCCCTACTGGTCCGCCTATGGGGTTCGCCGATTCGACATCAAAAAGTATCTGCAGGTCTCCCTGTTTCGAATCACTTCGTCACTGAGGCCAATCAAATGCTGCTTTTTTTGCATTTGGGTGATCCATGAGTTTTTTTTTGCCCAGTCGTTCACAGAACTTCGCGGTATGTGCACGTGTTTCGGCTTCAATGTTGAGAGAGAAAAAAAAAAAAAAAAAAGCAAATTGTGAAATTTTAGTTTTACATCAAGTAGTATACGGTTCAGCGGCGACGCAGCCCAAGTGGTGGTGTTTGCCTACCGTTACCCAACGGACTCGGTATCGCGCCGTGACGGGGTAGAGTACAAGTGTTTGTGTAGGTAACAACAAAAAGTGATAGAGACACGAAAAATTAAAAACAAAAATATAACGAAGTGACAGAGACACAAGAAAATTGAAAAGCAAGGGATAGAGACACAAAGTGATAGAGACACAAAAATAAAAATTATAACAAATAAAGAAAAAAAAAAAAAAAAATAGTGATGGATAGGAGTGAGCGGTCCGCTATCCCTATAGCGGGAGTAGCAGAAAAAAATTCGGAACCAGCCGATGAGGCAGTTATGGGTAGCCGCATACCAGCAGTGGCTACCAAAGCAATTATTAAAAGAAGGGCAAAGCTGAGGCCAAATCCCAACCCAGTTAAGCGCCTCTCTCTATCTACTTCAGCCAAAAAGCTGCGGGGTGAAGTGAAGATGGGGGCGCCATCGGCAAAAAAAATAGCAGCAATTCAACAGCAGCGTCATCCGTCGGTCGACGATGGTAAAGCAGAAGGGATGGGTGACAGCAACAGCTTCGCCTCGCTAGCGGCTTCCGAATCGGAAGACGAAGAAGACGAGTTGGAGTGCCTCGACACCAGCATTAGGCAGCTACAAGAAAGGGTGCTAGCCATAAAGGCCAAGCAAATGGCGAGAAGGGAGAATGAGCAAATTGAGCTCCAGTGCTCCCAGCAACAACAACAACAACACCAGTTGCCTGCAAATAAAGCAGCAACAAGCGCAGTTGATAAGACTGCAAAGAAAGCGGCAGCAACAACAAAGCTGCCGCAAAAAACCAGTCAACTGCCAGTAAGGCAGTTGCAACAACAACAGCAGCCGAAGAAGCAGCAACAACAACAGCAGCCGAAAAAGCAGCAGCAACTACAACAACAAAAGCAGAAACAACCGCAACAACAGCAGCAGCAGCAACAACAGCAGCAACAACAACAACAGCAGCAGCAACAACAACAGCAGCAAGTACAACAGCAGCAGAAAAGTACGAAGGCGAAGGTGCCGCCTATAAATACGTACAAGATGGAGCTAAAGGACACCATAGACCTATGTAAGTCGGCCATAGGTCAAAATTTTTATATTAAAAGATTAAGCCAGGATAGACATGCTATCCACTGTAAAACAGTGGAGCATTATAGAAAAATAAAAGAATTATTAAAGGACTCGACGACGGAGTTCTTCTCCTTCACCCCGAAGGGGGAAAAGCTGCAAACTATGCTGCTGAGGGGGATGGACTCGTCTATCGAGCCGAAGGAGCTCCTTCAAATGCTGAAGGATAAACAGTGCGACGGGCTTGAGTTCGTGGGGGTCAAGCCTTTCACCACAGCTAGGGCAAAAAGGGAGAAGCGAAAGCTACCGTTCTTCCTTGTTCAGCTTTCGCCCAGTAGCAAACTGGATGGTCTCAGGAGTATTAATGTCCTAGACTACCAGGTTGTGTCATGGGAAAGAGTAAAAAGGAGCGATAGCATTTTACAATGCGTTCGCTGCCAAAGGTTTGGGCACGCCGCGTCGAACTGTGAAATGCAGCCTCGATGCGTGAAGTGCGGTAAGAACCACAAAGCAGAGGAATGTTCTCTGGGTAAGGATGGGGTAGCAGATAGGGCCCAACTCTCATGTGCTTTATGTGGAAACTCGGGACACACCGCAAACTATCGGGGTTGTCCTAAGTTTCAATATATGAAGAAAATAAATCTGGTTCGTCAGCAGAAGGTCGAAGTCAAGCGTCCACCCGTTTCTAGTCAAACACCAGCCGTTACTTCCCAATGGACTTACGCCCAAATGGTGTCAGGCCGGGGAAATACGGTACAAAAACAACAACCGAAGGTTGCTTCACAGGTCCCAGTGCCTAAAGCACCTGAGGCTCAGCCTGACATGCTGGCTATTTTGCTCTCAATTCAAGGGCAAATGAGCCAGCTTCAGCGTCAGTTACAAGAGCAGGCGAAACGGGTAGACCAGATCTACGCATTTCTGCCGGACCTAGCGCACCACCAGTCGTAATGGCTACGTTGGCGGAGAAATCATTAAGGATCCTTGCGGTGAATGTGAATTCACTGATAAGGATCGAGCGAAGAACCGTACTCTTTAAGTTGTTAGAAGACCAAAGCCCTGATGTACTTTTGGTTAGCGAAACCAAGCTATCCCAGAAGCACAAACTATGGCACAATAAATATAATATTATAAGAAGAGACCGACCCAACTCCATTCAAGGAGGAGGTGTTGCGATCTTCATTAGGAAAGATTTGCGTTATAAGGCTGTGTACAGCGGTGAAGTGCGGAGGTTTCAGGAGCTGGAGGCCTGTATCGTGTGCATCCCTCTCCGTAGTGGAAAGAAGTTGTACATGGTCGCAGTCTACGCTTCCGGAGCTACTCAAACCACTTCATTTATAACAGAGCTCGAGACACTTTTTCGATGTCTAAGGCTGGAGTCGGAGGAGAACTATTTTATTATGGCTGGAGATTTAAATGCCAAGCATAGTGATTGGGGAAATAACATACCAAATTCTAGGGGGAACCTACTACTCAATTGGTGGGGTCTACACAATGTCGAGTATAGACTCGATTTGAAAGCTACCGATAGTCCGTCGTATCCTAGCGCCGGCTCCTATCTGGATCTTCTGCTGTTCGACGTACGGTTACAACTGACCAACACGAACCGACAATCGAGAAACTGCCTACATACATTCGTGTATGACAGTGACCATTGCGGACTGAGTGCCGAAATTACAATTCCCAACGAGATTGCGGAGTTGGAGGAGTTTGTCCAAACGTACGCCTACAATTACAGTAGGACGCGTTGGACACGCTTCTCCAGAGTATTGACAAGAGCACTCTCCTCGAACTCGCTCTACCCACCGTCCAATAGGAACCTGTCAAATGAGGAGATCGACAGATACCTACAACGAATGGACGAGACCATTAAACGAACGATGGACAGCACGATACCTCGGTATCAACATACTGACAACGTTGACATATACCGCAACGCAACAATTGACGCACTTCACCTACAAAAAAGTAGACTCCTGTCAAGACTTAAAACCTTGTACAGACGGTTTACTGACAGACAAAACTCGGAGGTCAGGACACTCAAGTCGTTGATTAAAAACCTCCAACAGCTAATAAAAGAAAATTACAGACTCTCTGTAAATTTGCACTGGAACAAAAAAATTCGGGCTGTAAAATCCAGCAACCCGAGTATGTTCCCGCAAATAAATAAAATATTTCGGAGGAATAATCAGAACGACCTGCCATGTCTTAAGATCCCCCGAACGACGAACACCGAACAGATACTTATAACAGCAGGCATAGATCCAGGGAACGCCGTCAGTGATGACAACTTCTTTGTGATCGAAGATCCGCAGGAGAAGGTAGAGGCTATAGGAGCAACTTTTCAGGAAGTGTATAAGGTGAATGATAGTATTTGCCCGAACCACGACCTGGAAAGTCGAGTCCTTGTGCACAACTTTTGCCTTCAAAATGATATACAGCACTGGCGATCAGAGAACAATGGTTTCACCGAGTTCAATGACGATAATATGGCAAATAATGTCATCGCCAATGTGGAGGTACATCCCCCGTTCATATCGAAGGTAGAACTCCAAGCGATCTTCGAATCATTGAGAAGGAAGAAATCCGTGGGTATCGACGGAGTGTCTAACATTGTGCTTAGACACCTCCCTCCAGAAGCGGTGAACATTTACACCATCCTGTTTAACAATGCGCTGAATAATGCACATTATCCGGCGCACTGGAAAACAGCGGTGGTTCATCCTATTCCCAAAAGGGGTAAAGATACGTCCAATCCGGCAAATCTCCGGTCGATAAGTCTCCTTCCGAATATCAGCAAGGTATTTGAGAAGGTTGTCAATAGAGCCCTGTCTAAGTGGGTTGAGGACATGAATATTGTTCCGGATAACCAATTCGGTTTTAAGGCGGGGCATGATACAATACATGCCGCGTCTAAACTGGTGTCGGATATCCAATGGAACAAAAGCAAGAAACAATGCACGGGTGCCTGCCTGGTTGACTTGGAGAAGGCCTTCGATACCGTATGGCTAGAAGGACTCTTCTACAAGTTGAGTAGGCTGGGCATAAGTAAACCACTGCTATACATGTTTTGTAACATGCTCACCGGTAGACAGTTCATTGTGAAAAATGGCAATGTAACTTCTGCTGGTACGTTTGATATTAAAAATGGTCTGCAACAGGGTGCGGTAAATTCGCCGATCCTCTTTAACATTTACACAAGTGATCTTGTAGGATCTCTTCACCATGCTATAGCGTACGCCGACGACTTGATAGCGTACAGATCAGGACCAAAGATTGAGGTCATTGCAATACTCTTGCAGCGTGACTTCGATAAGATCAAGCGATATTGCGACGACTGGAAGTTGAAAATCAACTTCCAGAAGTCGGAAACCATCCTGTTTAGGACGTCGTTATCTGGGGCCTCTGCGGACACCAGAAAGAATTGGCGAAAGTTCTCAATAGTGGGACAGCACGGGCAACCATTAGCGTCTCGAAATGTAGTCAGATACCTTGGGTTCTGGCTAGACCAGTATCTATATTTTAACAAACATATAGATGCTGCTCTGGCCAGAGCCAAAGGGGCTTTCGCCCTCACAAAGAGACTGTTTTATAGCAGCCAACTCGATGCGAGAGTGAAGGTAATCTGCTACATGGCCCTCATTCGGCCCATGCTCGTATATGGTTGTCCCGTGTGGTTCAACGTGGGAGCAAGCTCGTTGGAAAGGATTCGGGTGTTTGAGAGGGCTTGCCTTAGGGCCTGCCTTCGCTTATATAGAACACCAGAGTCTCAGTACATAAAATTCTACTCCAATGAGATCCTTTATAACAAGGCGGACATAAGCAGGGTGGATAATTTCTTGATCAAGATGATTCGAAGGCACATTGCAAGGGCAATGAACTCGATGAATAACCTGATCTCTGGGGCCTACTATCCCAATGATATGTATCATGAGAGCGTGCGCCTTAACGGCTTCATTCCCCCAGAGGCGTTCCTCTATTTAGATAGGGAAGGTCTGATACAGGACAAAGTAGCGGTGCCGCTAATCTTCCATGTTGCCCGGACAGCTGTGGATAGGCGACTCAACTACGACCGAGACGTCGCGCTCAGCATGACGGAGCGTCTTCGGTTCAGTAGAGCGATAGCAGGTCGCGATTTGCGAGACGTTGCAAGGCAGCATCAGACATTCTGGTGGTTAGGGGACGGAGAGGGAACTCCCTCGTCGTTTCCTTTTGATTCTGGGTAGCTCCTCCTACGGCGCAAAGTTGGCCTGGCCGGCTTACATAGGTTTAAGGTTTAGGTGTAAGATATTTATAAAAAAAAAAAAAAAAAAAAAAAAAAAAAAAAAAAAAAAAAAAAAAAAAAAAAAAAATTATATATGTGTATATCTATATATATATATAAATGTATATATATGTGTATATATACATATATGGTTTAGAATAAGGTAGTTTTTAAGGTTTATTTTTAAGTTAGTTCTAAGGTTTATTTTTTAAGGTTATTTTAAGTTTTATTTTTAACGTAGTTTTTAAGTCCTTATTTTCTATTAGTTTTTATAAAAAAACAAGTTCGTTTTTCTAAGTTTTTTATATTTTTCTTAGAACTCTAGTTGTTAAGACATTTAAATAAATAATTAATTTTAAGTTAGGTTACGTCGAAAGACATAGTATTAAGCATTAGGTTTAGCTTAGAGCACCCGCATAGGGTCAGTAAGTTAGAATAAGATTAAGTTAAGTTAGTTAAGTTAGTTTTAAGCGTTTTTGTCTAGCTTTAAGAAATTATGAATTACAAATAAAAAATGCATTGAAAATGAAATGAAAAATGAGTTTTTTTGCCAGCATTGATTGACATTACCTTTTTGACAGGGTTCGTAGGTTCGTGAAGGCTTCCTCGGATCTTCGAACTTCCTATTTTGATCGAGCCTTGTTCCTTCTACTGTCAAGCGAAGGATCTTCATCTCAGCTACCGTTAATTTGCCCTCATACTTTTTGTACATTGTCCAGCATTGAACGCCGGACAAACAATTGCGGTACAAAGCCTTCCTTTCAGCTAAGGGGATATTTTTTGGTCATAGAAGATAGCAGAGTTCTCCTGCCACTTCATCCAACCTACGCTTTCGCGGTGATTGATGTCGTCATCAAGAGTTGCTTCCCTATTGATTGTAGATCCCAGATACTTGAACTTTTCGGACTTGGAACTCATTTTACCATTCAAATAAATGCCTGGACTAGGTTGGAGTGGATCAGAGAAAGGGCAATACAGGTACTCTGTCTTTTTTAGACTAATTCGATACCCATTTCCCTCCAAATACCCACCTATTCATCAAGTGCTCGTTGCAGAGACGTTTGATCCGTCACATTTACTTCGAGCAGATAAACCAGGACTGCAATAAATAGCAAAGAACTTACGCTTCCTTGGTGCACACCGGCTTTAATTGGGAACTCTTCAGTGAATCCGGCGGGGCATCTTACTCTTGCCTTTGCTCCGTCATACATGTACATGATCATCTGTACGTATGATTCTGGAACTCCTCGATGTTTTAACGCCACCCATATCAGATCACTTGGTTGTCTTTCGAATGCTTTTTTAAAGTCAACCAACACCAGATGCAAATCTTTTAAAGAATTACGATGTTTTTCCATTATGATTCCTATACTTTGGCTTGCATCTGTGGTTAATTTACCCGCTACAAGCCCGCACTGGTCATCAGATAGCCTTTTCCATAAAGATCAAGATCACTTTGCAATCTTTAGCCCTGCGCTTTATGAAGCTAGCTACCAAATGGTAGTCGGCTTTGTTTGACGAACATGGTACTTAGCACGATTAGACTGTATGACTTGCACATACTAAGGATGTCTGGACTAGAAGGCACCAGGAATGCCGCATCTCAGTGGCTCTGACCCGAGCATTTTTGATCGTCCCAGGATCACAACCGTCCGTAGCAATAGTAGTGGCTGACGGGGTATTACATTTGTTTTTAACACGTTCATGCTCCTGTTATTTGTTGTTGTTTGATTTTTCCTTTTATTGGTAATTTCCAGTCATGTGAACCCAGAAATATTCTTGGCCCGTCCCTGCACTGGTAAATAAAAAAGACCCATAATTGTTGTAAAATGGCATCTAAGAGTTTTTTTTTTTTTAATTTTGCATTTAAATTTTATTAGGAAGACGCTTCTTAGAAAAACGTGAACATGACTATAAGATTTTGCGCATAACAGCCAGACCTATTCATAGATACATGATTAAATCGTCACACCTTCCCTTACCAATCACAATAAAGTGTATGAATCGTTAAGAACATTTAATTGAAAGTGAATCTTTTAAGCCTGTAATATCTACTCGTAAATAAATATATGTACATATGGATATACATTTGGGTCTGTAATATTTTGTTTTGGTAGGTGTTTTAAGTTCATCCCGCATTTGGCAGTCACCTTAAGCAAGTAAAACTTTTATCTGGCTTTCATTGACTCTCTTAACGTAAAAAAATCATATCCCTCACGGAGAAACGCTTTAGATATTGAGAACTTGTCACGAACGCATACCCATATTTAAATGTTTACTCGTACTTGCAAAACAGCAAAAAGCAAACCAGTACGGATATGGATGGTGGAAGGGAATCATAGTGTGAAGAATCTTCATATGGATACGATTTAACTTTCCCACAACATGGCATGGAGTTGTGTTTTTCAACCCTCAAGACATTTGCATGAATAATTTACCAAGCTAATGTAATGGTGTCTGATATAAATCTGAGCAAACATTTGTTGTGATATTAACTCATGCTTTGTTGTACAATATTTTGTTTGTAGTATATTCCTAAAATGTGTGTACTCCCCGCGGAGGTTATGTTCTTTGTTTTTAGTTTTCTCCTTTTAAGGTTCCGGTTAGACATAACAAAGGAGCTTCTCGTTTCAAATATAATGTTTTATTTTGTGACAGCTTCAATTAACTTACATATATTACGAATACATTTTAAAGACGTAGTGAAAAGTGTGTACATTGATTCGATAATTCGTGTGATATAATACGAGTATTCACAGAATGGATTTGAACTCGGAAATAATTTTCAGAAATGTGAAATATGTACATATATATTATGTATGTATGTACATATTTACCGTTTCTGCCGCCTTTGGCATCCTGAATTGAAAATTTGTTCGAATAATACACTCAATCCACAAGAAAGGAGACCTCATTAGCTGCGCCAATTACAGAGGTATCAGTATCCTCAACATTGCATACAAGATCTTGTCTGCCATGTTGAGTGAACGCCTGAAACCGTTCGTCAACAACCTGATTGGCCCCTATCTGTGTAGTTTCAGGCGAGGAAAGTCCACAGTCGGTCAAATTTTCACACTCCCGCAGATCATCATCTTTTTATCGATTTTAAGGCCGCGTATGAGAAAGTATGTAGAAACGAACTACATATATAGAGCTGCCAAACTCGTTCGTCTGTGCAGGATGACGATGAAGAACGCTGCTTCTCCATCACCGTGACCTTCGATGTCAAAAAAGGATTTAGACAAGGTGATGCGCTGTCATGTGACTTCTTTTAAATCATACTTGAAAAAATTGTGCGAAACCCACAAGTCAACACCGGAGGCACAATTTTTCAAAAGTCTGCGCAACTACTAACGTACCCCGACGACATCGAAAAACGGCGGGCTGTCACTGGTGCGTTCACTGGTATCGAAACAGAAGTTGCTAAAATGGGTTAACCTGTAAATGACAGCAAAACCAAGCATATGCTGCCAATAAGAAGGGACGCACAATATCAGCGCATTGGACAGAACGTCACAGTTAAAAACTATAACTTCGAGGTAGTAAGGGATTTTGTCTACCTTGACTCTATTATTACAAAAAATACAAATACCTGGCGCAACAGACGTGTGCGATCCAGGGCCTAGCTTCTCGCAACCATTTGTGCTGTGAGATTTTTGACACAAATGGAAGGGACCTACAGTTTAGAGCCATATCCGAAAGGCATATTGAGAAGCTTACTCTTGACAATTATTACTCTCGCACGTTTGTCAGACATCCGCGAGGGGTGGAACCGTGAAACACTTTTTGGTGTTCTCTGGAATTCGAACCTCGAACCTCCCGCTCAGCGATCCAACGCACAAACTAAAAATAACTCTTGCCAATCGCTGTTTCTTTGGGCTGAGAAGGCAATTGAGTAGTAAGGCCATATCCCAAACTAAGGAGACTCTATACAAGACCTTACTCATCCTAGTCATATTTTATGGTGCTGAAGCGTAGACTCTGTAAGAAAGTGGATGAAGATATCCTCTTCCTCTTCGTTAGATATTCAGTCCCGTTTGGATTGACGGGCTTTGGAGGAGAAAATTCAACGATGAAGTGTACGAACTATACAGCGATATTGATCTACTTAAAAAACAGCGCATCAGTCGCTTAAGATGGCTGGAAGATGTAGTGCAAATAGACATCAATGCACCGGCCCGCAGAGTCTTCGAATCCAACCCGAAGGGACAAGCCAGTTGAAGACGAACTCGACTGAGGTGACGCGCAACCAACTTGGAGTGCGCAAGTGGAGGCAGTTAGCTAAAGACCGGGCTAACTGGAGAGGTTTGCTCGTAATTTAGTCGACTCCACTATTTTTTCTGAGTTGTAAAGTTGAAAAACCAGTTTGTTTCATTTGCGTCCGGTTGACGAACGGATGGTGTGGTAATGAAGAAACGGCAGTAATGCTCATCTGTCAGTTTAACTATTTCTCAATCCAATTTCGACTCAATCTTTCGACACGGTGTGTGCAAATACACATACAATGGGGCATACTGTGGAAGAGAGCTGGGCCCATAACCTGTAGAATACCAGAGTTATGTGAGTGGATGTCCAGAGATTAAAGGAAACGACCACTTTAAGATAGGTACAAGTAAGAAATGTATTAAAAGGAAATAGTATATGTAAGTAACAGGAAGTTAAGGTTAAAGTAATTTTAGACCAAGTTGGAAAACTATTTATGTAAGAGGGCGTTGAGCGTTATTAGTGTTGACACTTATTTATGATTATATTTAACGCACGTATATACCAAAAATACGTTAATAATTCTACTGCCTATATACATATGTATATGTGATATATCTCCAATATGAAAGCAAGAGAAAATGTACATACTTTCTTTACCTCTCAATATGTACAATTTTAAGAAAATTCCGCTAACGGTTTTTCGGATCATAAATAGGTATGTTTTCACTTTACAAAATGCATAATGGAGGGAGACTTAAACCATCATATAGTTTTATATATGTACATATACGAGTATCATAGACAAAATTATGTACATATGTATATCTAACTAAAAGTCAATCTGGTAGAAGACCTTGGGCCAAACTAAATAAGAAAATTGGTCTGGGTGCGACCCGCAGGGTCCACACGACTAACTTCTCAGTGGGAAGAAATAAAAAAACAATATTCATTATTTGATTAATAAGTATTATTTTTTTCACATGATCAAGATCTTTGCGCATTCGAAAAGGTTTAATGAACACTAATGGTCTACACATAAACACTTGCTTCTACAATTACTACGATGTTTGATGAACAATTAAATTTTCTTCTTCACGTTATCAAGAAACCATCAACTTGGAGATATCTCATCAATACCACTCATCAACTAAGAATGCTGAATTAACATTTCTTTACTTACAAGTAACTAAACAACAATATTGATAACAGACTACGCAGCTGACAGCACAGTACAATTTACTTTCTTCATGAATTGTTCAAGACTGACATCACAAAAATACTGCTCTTCACCATGAACCGTTCAAAAATCATCAGTAGGAGATTATTAACCATATCCTCAAGAATTTTATCAAAAAAATAATAACTAGCAGAAATTGATGAAGCTCTCATAACATCAATCAGCCCATACACAACATATGCAATTAAATCGGATTTAAAATGGAAGAAATCGACTTTACATAAGACTTATCAAAATATTTTCATAAATACTATTTATATGTACTTATAGAAATGAAAAAAAGCATTGTTTCATTGAAAATAACTTTTACGGTTAATAACTTCTACTTACAACCATGTTCCACGTCATAATTTATTTTTTAAATGTTAAATGTACATCATACTATTACCTCCAAATGTTTTCTCAAACATAATATTTTTGTATTAATTTCTATATAATAATATTCTTGTATTAATTGCAACATTATAAGGCAATCTTGAATTGCAAAAAGATTGTTGATTTTTTTATATCGAAGAATATATTCACATCCCATTTTTTATTTTATTATTGTTATCAACGTCATTTTTTTTATTATAACTAATTGTTACGAGTTGGCTAGTTCGAAATCTCATTATTCTCCTGGCCTGATGATATAAATTTAAAATTCTACACATTCATCTAGTCTTTGTTCATAAGTATTTTTTTTTAATAATATTTTTTTTAAAATAATTGCTACGACATTCATATAAATTTTGCTAAAACAATCACTACGAAGGTATTTAGAATCTGCACGAATGAATAGTACAAATCATCAATTTCAAAATTCAGCTAGTTTGCCTTTATTTTAGTTATTTAATTACTTACAAAAAACTACTGGACCGATTTTTCTGGAAACCTTATCAGTTCCTAGTTACGTAATTACGCGTCAAATGAACCCGGTCCCATGTCCATATCATCTTTGGTTCTCGAGATAATCGAGGCGAAAGATAATTCCGAACGCACATACACACATACGTACATACGCACACACAGACATCTCTGTAAAAACGTTGGATTTGGATTCAGGTGACCTTAAAACGTAGAGATATGTCAAAATCCGCGATTCACAAAATCGGTCCCATTATAACAACTTCCCACTGGGAAGTTAAATAGAATTTAATAGAATTTAACACTCGTATTAAGTAAATATTACTACATAGTGTAGTTTTCTACTTAACCAAGAACAATCCAAATTCAGCTGTTCAACGTTTCACATCCGAATAACTAATTCTCTGGCTTTGTTGCCATTTTGATACCGAACAACAAAAACCGCATCATGTGCCCGGGTCAGGAAGGGATCTGTTGGTATTCTGGATTCAGCGGTTAACTCGAAAGCCATAAATCGTCCGTATCTCTCGAATCTCTAGTATGAAACATGGAAAATAATTGTAAAATTACACACGCCTGTTGGCTTTATATTTTGCTCTTCGTAGAGTAGATACTTTATTATTTAATTGGTGATTTGCTGATTCAAAATTGGGAAATGTGCGCGGTTTTCCTTAATTTAGTTGTTGTGGAATTTGAGGTTTTTCTAGGATTTATTTAAAACATTTCCTCTACGTAATTTAAATTTTCGGTTTAGAAAATCGAATTTATAAACACATATTGACAACTATTTTTTGAACCACGTCGCGTACGTAACACTACCCAACGTTAAATTCAGAAATGATAGCAAGCCATGTACATATGTACATATGTATGTATGTATGTACGAGTATATTAAGAAAATCTTGAATCTCATACTTTAATGTATGTATGTAGTATATAAATATAGACTTCGCAGTCTTTGTAAGTTGTATTGGCTTCTTGTAAAACAATTGCATTGCAGGAAATCACTTCTACAAATATGTACAAATACTTGGCAGACCGTATATTTTCTCCCACTAATGGAAGTGACCTGCAGTTTAGAGCCATATCCGAAACGCAAATTGAGAAGCTTTCTCATGTAGAGTTGTCAGACATTCGCGAGAGGTGGAACCGTAAAAAAACTTGTTGGTGTGTTCTGGGACTCAAACTTTGAACCTCTCGCTCGCACTTACCACGGCGCCTGAGAGGACTCAGAAGATTGAACCCTCCTTCAGTTGAGCAACAAGAGTGTACAGCTTCCTCTACACTGGCAAAGAAGACGAAAGTAGTAACCACTGTCAATACTACCATCGCTTTAACTAAGTCCTTAAAGAAAACTTGGAGATCATGGGCGTTGACCTTATTGTTTTTCCTACGGTTCGATCTTTGTTTGACCAGGAACCCTGGTTAGTTGGAAACCCATCTAAAAATCTTTTTACTCTCTAATTACAGCAATTTATATATACATAGTAGCTACCAAACTGAAGCTCGGAGCAAGAATCTACTGGGTGGTTTCAACAATTTGGGTCCCGATTATAAAAAGATATCTTAAGAGGAAAAGATGTCCCATTAAGAAATGGACTTAGTGGGGCGTTCGTACCTTCGCTATCTTAAGAAGGGCTTGCATATGAGATTTCCAGGAAAGAGATGGATGCATATGGTTAAGCCCGAAGCAAAAAAGAGGTGTAGCAACGAAATGTTTTGTTTCCAAGAAAACAGAGACTTGTCTTTGTAAGCATATGCAAAAGCAAGTCTTCTCTTTTAGTTCTTCTGTGACATGAGAGGTTTTCCTCTCCCTATTCTTCCTAACTGGACTCGCAGAGGATTAAGTGTCCCGTATGACCTTCATGCTATGCTGTATCAGCTTTTTGGAACACGTTAATATCCTTGCCACCGCGGAAATAGTCTCTTCGTCCTGTATCATATCATGGAAGCGATTCTTTTCCTCCTTTCCTCGGTGCACTCTTTTCGTCTACTTATCTTACATCTTGCCAAATAACACTGGTAAACAAAAAAAATATTTAATTTTTACTCGGAGATACAATTTTGTGATTCGTAATCGTTAGAGTTTATAAAATCAGGAAAACTGAGTAAAGCAGCCAGGTCACATCAGGTTTTTGTGAGAAAATGCTTTGTTTGAATTTAGAAAATTTACCGATAATATTATCGACAAATATTATTTTTTTGTAAAATTTACATAGATGTTTTTTTTTGGAACCATCTGCATTATATTTGTAGGAATACCTTGAAGTCTCTCTCATAAGCGACCATCAGTAGTCTGCCAACATTGATGGCAGATATGTATTTCCAAATAAAGTATTATTCAAATACAATTTTATTTGTTATTTGCAAATAATGTTTAAAAACTGGTAACATAAAAGGAACAAATTCAATTAAATTTATTTGAAAATAATTTTTTATTTGAATAATCAAATGGAAATACTTCTCAACTAATTTCACGAAAAAAAGTATCAATTAATGATGAGCTATATTTTGTTTATATCATTAGCTCTTGCAAAAGTCCTCATTTCAAACATTTGATCTGTTAAATTCGATGTCCTTGGCATATCTACCATCGTCGCAAAGGAAAATAGCCTTTCTCCGGCGCTGACGATTAGTGGTGTAAAAAAAGTATTCATTCGGTACAATGTATTCGTTACTACCATGTACTCATTCGTATTCGTTACTACCATATACTCATTCGTACTCGTTACCTGCAAAGTACTGAGATACGTATTTGCTTACTCATTCTGTTTGCACTACCCAACACATTTCAGGGGATTCTTATTCGCCACAAATGTATTCGAATACCCGTTCTCTCTTGCACTACCAACAAGTATTATTTTAAGAGATTTTCTTACTCGCCCTACACCAAATACTATATTGGAATAAAATTGTCCTCTGTAAAATACATATGTCAACAAAACAATATCACCTCACAAGGACGCAGACAAATTATACACACGGACACGCAATATGTTTTGTTTACTTTCAAGCAAACACACGGCTTGGCAAAAGTGAAAAGAGAAATCTGTTTCTAATGAAATTTATTTGTTAGAGCAGGATACAACATTGAGGGAAACAAGGCAAGAGATTACTTTTGTATTCGGTTCGTAGAAAAGAGACAGAATTGTATTTGCATAGTTTCCAATGTATTTTATAGGTGGTACTCACGAGTATTAAGTACTCGTTACTTTTATCTGGGTATATTAAAAATAACGAATGAGTACGAGTAGTCAAATGTATTCACATTTTACATCACTACTGACGATGGAAGAATACAATTGCATTTCATAAAAACAGATCTCACATTTGAGAACTCATTTAACATTACGAGATCCCTTCTTTTGTCACCCAAATATCTTAAAACCTAAATGGAGAAAAGATTTTAAGCTTTTAAAAAAGTAAAACATACGTACCTCAAGTTCTGCTTGTTGATAACTACTCTCCCCGAATATAGTATTATCTTCATTCTCTGATTCGCTTCCGAAATCGAAATCGTCGCAGTCATCTTTTGATGTGGTAACATTGCCTAATCCTTCTGATATCCCTTTATTGCGCAGCTCAGTAGTAACAGCTTTTGTGAGCTTATTGCGGAATGATTGTGGATCAAGTCCTGTTGCTTTTACCCACCTATTTTTAAATTGCGGAAAACTCAGAGCTGCAATAACCGCATCGTTTTCAGATGCGTCAAAGTTTAATATCTCTTTAAATCTTACATCTAAACCTTTTGATACAGCTTGAACAAATGTGGAGCAGAACTTAATATTTTCGGATTGCATTTTTTGCATTTTTATCTTTAAGTTCAATAGGCACGGTATAACGTATCCATAATACATATTTTTCTCACCTTGCAGTCTATCCAGTGCATCACCGAGTGATGCGATACACTTTATGTTCTCTTCCAAGTATGAAAACTCAATTTCTGTGATAGGATCTAAATCTATTTTATCGTATAAAGTCACGATCTTATTTTTGTTAAGTGAAATTTTTGTTAAAGCATCAAAGATTGAGTTCCATCGTGTTATGCATGGTCGACTAAAATACAAACCTGTCGAACTTTTAATAATCCCGGCAGTTTTAGGTAGTGAGCAAGCAGACCATATTTTGCAGCATTTTCGCATTACTGCATTATGCATTTCAACAATCGAGCTATTGTAAATGCTATTAACGACATCTTTGGTAGCAATTAGACTTAACGTGTGTCTAAAGCATCTTTTATGCTTAGGGAGGTAAATATTATCTGCTAATGTATCAAAATCTGGCTGTAGCTCATCACTGTTTCTCGAATCGGGGTGTTGTAATCCATACTCTTGAAAAGCCTTAACAAAATTTGAGCCATTATCAATGATGGTAGCAGCAATTTTGTTAACATTTAGCCCGTATTCTTTATTTGCTATCTAATAAACTTGCAATTCTATCATACGAATGTGTTCCGTCAAATATTCGGCAAGCAAGTGCGGCAAATTTCCTTTCAAAAGTTTTTGTTTCAATCCAGTGCCCTGTCGTACCCATAGACCTTTTGTGACTATTCGACCAAACGTCAGCTGTAATACAAACCACGTCGGCTTTACTTAATTCTGTTATGATATTTTCTTTTTATGACTCAAATTTCATGATAATTTTTCTAGATAGGGAACGGCGACTCATATGTTTTAAGTTTTTAATGGAAAAATTATCAAACATTGCTCTAAAATACTCATCCTCAACTGTTCTCAGTGGAGCTTGGGTACGTAATATGTAACTTATAACAGCTTCTTCAAACTTTTCTTGCGAAAACTTTTTTATTTTTTCTCTTCGTCCAACTTTACTTGCAGAAGTTGTATTACCTGAACTCGAGGCGCTTGACGAAGAATTCAATTTATTGTCCTTTGTAATTCTTTGTTTATTTGTAATGAAGTTATCAACTGCATCCTGTCCATGTTTTTTTTTTAAATTTGATAAATAATTAGATGTGCAAAGGACCCATTGATTTGTGTGGTGCATTGCTTACATTCGGCTACAATTGAACCCGACAAGTTTGATTTTTCCGGAATCACTCGAAAAAATTTTCCGTCAAATATTGGCCTTTTATTGGCGATGTCTTTTATTGTATTCCTATTATGTAATTAATTCACGATTTTGCACTGCTAAGTCCGCTACCTGTACGTTAACAGGAGAAACAAGTAACTTTGGCGATCGGGATTCACATTCAGATTCAGATTTCGTTTGAAATAGCTGACATTTCATATCGATTATTAATGTTAACCGGAGTCAAAAATACACGAATGATTTTTAAAGACGCAACTGGCACACAGTAAAACCAAAAGTGAAGCCAGAACCAATTTTTTAATCGAAGCGTCTTTTCAGCATATACATAACTGTATGACCAAGAAGAGAGGCCACTTGACTATTCCTTGTACAATGTTTACATTCTGACTAATTAACTGATGTTTTCCTATCCAAATATAACTTTCAATCCCTTTTAACCAGAGAGACAGAAGGTTTCTCTTAACTTTCTTATCTGCCAGTACCGTTACAATACATATGTATATATGTACAATAGCTTTGAAGGCACCTAATGTTTCCCAAAGTTAGCTTTAAGCTAATAGAGATAATGCCCCGCAGTCAATTACCTTATAGTAAGTCAATCCCTTTAAGTGTTGTTAGCTCAGATTGCTTCCGACTTTTAATTTTGGCGTTTAAAATGCATAAATTATCTAGTATTTATTATAAATTGCACGTGCTATGTATTATGTAATGACAGTTCTATGCATAATTGTTAGTTTAATTAAAAATTCGTTTTGAGAATCTTTACATAGATATAAGAAGCTATACAATATTTTCAAATTAATTATTTTAATTATTTTCAAAATAAAGTATTTGCAAATACATTATTTACAAATGATGTACATATTTGCAAATAATATATTTTCAAATAAACAAAAAAATCATTTGAAATGTTATTTACATAGAAATTATTTGAAAAAATATATTTTTATTTTGAAATTTTATTTGAAAATTTTTTGAATAATGTTTTAATCGAATAAATCCCATCAATTTGATGGTTTCCATTTTCCTGGGTAATGCTTCTCTATCGCAGGTTCTTGGCAGAACCTCATCGCTTACATCACCCATATTTTCTGGGAAAAAAATTGAGATGAGAATGCAAAAAATTAATTTTTAAGATCATGTTGCATGCCATTTTGTGGTAGGATCCAGCATTTTCAGCATAATCTGGAGTCTTACTGTTACCGAGGAAGTTTTCTGTTACCTTCATGATTTCTTCTGAAATGTGTCCGAAAACTGGTTTTGGAACCGGTTAAATTTATTTATGTTATGTTGGTTGCGTTAAAGAAGAGACATCTGCACATTTTATCGAATGCTTTGATTTTCGAGAAAAATCCCTTCACATTTGTGCAACAAAAGTAACAATCCTTGTGACTCTGGGGATTTCTCCATATTATAGGCGTTCCATAAGAAGTTGCCGAAAATGACCCGTTAAACTAACCAGTTGGCAAATGTATGGTGCCCAAGATTTATCCTAATGGTTTATTTTGAATTTAAAATAACACAAGTAGCACTTTTCAATGAATGGTGGTATTTTCTTTTTTTCGGCAACTTGGTGTCAATTCTCCACAAATGTAGCAGAATAATTAACAGTTGATTTGCTGTATTACGGATGTTTAGCTCTTCATCTTCGCTCCTTAACCGCAAGTATTTTAAACAAAATTATACATTCACCACCTCTCGTCTTTGTGCAGGAAAATAACAACTTACGCACGCCACAAGTCAATTAGTTAAGGTGGTGCCATTTATAATTTTTATTTAAAGTGTCCATATGCATGTACATACAAACATTGAGCAAAAAAGGCAGGAAAGCGCCAGGGGTTAACCTTGACTTTGTCAATTATTTGATACAAATTTTATTAGTGAGTTTTTGTTCTAAGAGCACAATGCATAACTACAGCAATTACTACTAAATAATAAAGCCAAGTAACACTTGGCTTTTTAGAGTACTAAAAAATATATGTACATAAATATACATATGTATATACATACATACATATATGTATATATACATATGGGTATACCCAAAATATGTATGTATGATAAGAAATAGATACATAAATTTGTATGCATATTAAGACAAAAACTTATAAATCCACTGGTCTTAAGAGCTTAACAAAGTGGATGCAAAAAAATCATAAAAAGAAAAGCTTTCGAAAATCAAAATTGTATTGAAGTTTTCTGTTACATGGTCTTATGTACATACATACATAAAAACCCATACACTTTGTAATCTAATGGATTCAACTAACTACAGCACAGGAGAATATTTCATCATATCATCAGCATTGCAAAGAACAAGACCTGGAGTAAATTCAATTTCGTTAATGGAATGTGAATTAATTTGCCACATTTGATAATTTCAATGCTACATAGAAACAGTTCAGAACACAGCACTACTCGGAGTTCCCTTGGCTCTCATACCAATAATCATTGAAATATCATTCATTCAATGGCATCACTCTAAAGGACTTACCACAATCACTCCGAATTCAAACTTTTCTATCCACGTCCACAGTAGTTTGTCTCCCCGCAATTCTCAAATCAAATCAAATGCAAGAGGGTAGGGTGGAAAAATGCAATAAATTCGACATGGCATGTAGTCGGGTAACTTGTAACTTTTTGTCTCCCGCCATATTGTCGCAAGTAGTCTACTTGTGAATATTTAACTAGAACAAATTCAACCGTGCACTTAAACGACGCTTGATTGAACATACAAGAAGGATGTGTATAGTATGTGTTGTGCAGTAGCAGAAGTTGTAGTTTCTCGTAGAAGCACACTGGATAGGAGTAATGTACGACAATAAGTGGATGGGATTGAAGCCTCGAGGGAAACTTACATCCTTGTTGGCTTTCTAATTAATGGAAGTGACGGTTGCACCTGATGTTGCACAAACGCTCGTTTGTATGTAATTTGTTTTAGGGAAGAAGATTTGTGAAAATGGCATCGTCAGGAAGCATTTAAAGCACACCTACACATTCATGTGCGCTGAAGTTTATAGTTCCTAATAGTTTCTGTGCGATGTAGACATCTGGGATGTATGTACATATGCACTTGTGAATGCAGGTACATTCAAATATTCAGCCTAAGAGCCTTGAAGATCGTTATCACTAAACTTTACTGAAGACTGTATGTATGTACATACATACATAGAGTAGCTGAGTAGCTTGGGTAATATTGGAATTGACATGGAAACTGATTGCTAAACGAGTATAAGACGGTATTTATGGGGAAATGTAAAAAACTCTTTTAAAATAGGAATGGAATTTATGCAATGACGTTTGGGCCCTCATAAATGGATCAAGTTGCACTGCTAATGTTAATAAATAAAATGAAGAAGAATGTCGAAGAAGCATGGGGTGTCTTTGTAATCTCATTCATAGAGTGGGGTGTTTATCTGGGGAGATTTTTGTCTTTTATTTTCTAAATGATTCATGCTTTTCATTTTTAAGTTTTCATGAATTTTCTTCATATTAAAATATTCAATAAACAGAAAAAAAACAAATCTTATCTTAACTTCAAAATTCTGTTCAATTGAAATAAAGTAAACGTTCGATATAGTGAACACACACTATGTATTTGTATACAGGCTATTCTAACAAAAAAAAAATGCCGATATAGTGAACTCATGTTTTTATTTTCTCAGAATCTTTCAGCAAGCAAATAGAAGTTAAAACTAATAAGCGCCGTGCAGTCACCAATATGTACACAGATGCAGTCTAAAAGTCTAAATCTACCGTTTGTGCTACTCAATGTATTGTATGTATTGAAGGATTGGCATATACGGCAACCGATCTGAATAAATCGAATGAAGATCAGATATTCTCAGATATTAATGAAGTCGAAAACGAAGATGAAGAAGAACAACAACCAGATACAGATAATCCGTTTTGTTCAGTGTCGTCTAGAGATGCTGTTCAATTATTTGGGAAAGCACTTGAATGACTGGATGTTGTGGGATAGAGTAGACACTGATTGGTTTTAATCTGGCAAAACCCAGTGTTGTAACTGTTGCCACACATCAACTGTGCTTATATTACCTACAAGTGGATACTGGCCTTTGTCCACCCGGATCCGGCTTGCCAAACTTATAAGCGCCAACGGTGGCGTCTCATTTTCCACAACGGAAACAACACCTTATCTGGGCTATTTCGGTATATTCGAAGCTCATGTCGATAAGGATCCTTCAGGTACTAGTCAGGGTCCTGGAAAAGAGATGGTGGCGGATGAGCCCTTAACGGGCCAACGGGCCTCACATCCCCGAAGTGGGTTACTGTCATCGGTTTAACCGGCCCCTCGTCCTAGGGGTCTCAACAATGGACCTGGCCCTCAAGGTTGGTTGTGCCGTCGGGGTAACTTCCCTACCACGTAAAAAAACTTTAGTTATGAGAGAGATACAACATACCTCGGATAATGGACCTCAATTGGCAACACGACCCGGAACGTCAAGGGACTATGAATAGAGAGTATGCACCTGGAATGTACGTACACTGTATACCCCCGGCGCTACTCAAAAACTTGAATCTGTCCTCGAGCGGTATAAGGCAGATATTACCGCGATCCAGGAGATACGATGGATAGGATCAGGTACACAAAAACGACAAAACTGCGACATCTATTACAGCTGTCATAAAAGATTGCACATGTTAGGATGCGGATTCGTCGTGGGAAATCGGCTTCGGTCAAAGATCATTGACTTCAAGCCGATAAGTGATCGCTATAGCTGTGATCCGCATCAGAGGCGCATTTTACAACATTAGCCTAATATGTGCACACGCCCCTACCGATGAGGCTGAGGATCCCATCAAGGAGGAATTTTACGACCTCCTGGACGGAGCCTGTCCGGAGTATGATACGAAAATCGTACTCTGGGATTTCAACGCCAAAGTCGGTAAAGAAAACAACTTCGGCGGGTTAGTTGGCAAGTACAGCCTCCACGATACGACAACAGATAACGGCTTCCGACTAATCGACTTTGCAGCAGCACGTAATACGGTGATAAGTAGCACTAGGTTTCTAAGACTACGAATCCACTCAGCAACCTGGCGCTCCCCAAATGGTCGAACCGCCAGTCAAATAGACCACGTGCTGATTGATGCGAGACACGCATCAAACATCCTGGATGTACACATATTCAGAGGGGCCAACGTCGACTCTGACCATTTCCTTGTAGCAGCAAAATTCAGAGCTCGACTGTCCAACGAAAAGAAGCTACGAACCGCCTAGAAAAGGAAATTTAACATTGGACGCCTTAGCACGCATGGGGAAGCTAGAGACTACAGAGAGCGCCTGAGCGAGAGACTCTCCACTGTGCACCCCCCATCCACAAACGCCAACAATCTGTGGAACCAGTACCGTGACATCATCAAAGAGGTAGCCGAGTTCACCGTTGGATACCAACCACCGCCCAAAAAGAACTCGTGGTATGATGCTGAGTGCGTACGGAGGAAAAAGTGACGGAGAATGCACACAAACAAACGTTGCGGCGCAAAACAAGAGCAGCGATGGAAGAGTATCGAGCCAGAAGACGGGGGAAAAAAAAGATTCTGCGAAGAAAGAAAAGGGGATACGCAGTCTCCCAGCTCAAGGATATGGAGGAGTGCCGCGACAGAAACAACATCCGGATGTTTCATAGAAACCAAACAACTGGCAGTTGGCTTCAGGCCCGGAACGCAAGCCCTTAGAAATAGTGAAGGAAACCTAGTCATCGAAGCACAGGGAATAGCAGTTGTTTTTAAGCAGCACTTCCAGCAGCTGCTAAATGGGCATCATGTAGAGAGAGTGGTAGGGTAAGAAGAATACCCGCATTCAGTCAACGAAGAAGCAGTCCCGCCTCCAAGTATCGGAGAGGTCGGCACAGCTATCAAAAAGCTGAAGAATAACAAGGCCGCCGGCTCTGATGGACTGCCAGCAGAGCTCTTCAAATACGATGGTGATGTTTTGGTGATGTTTTGGTGCACCATCTCATCAACAAAGTATGGGAGGATGAAAGCATGGCCGATGACTCCGGGCTCAGTTCCAAAGTAGCAATCTACAAAAAAGGCGATCCTATGTCCTGCAAAAACTACAGAGGCATATTCCTGCTAAATGTCGCGTATAAGAACCTATCCAACGTAATATGTGAACGTCTAAAGCCTTTCTGCAACACACACATCGGAAGCAACGGTGTGGCTTCCGGCCCGGCAGATCGACGATAGACCAAATTTTAACATTAAGGCCAATCCTGGAAAAGGCCAACGAATTTCAAGTCGAGACTCACCATCTTTTCATCGACTTCAAAGCCGCATATGATAGCATTCATCGCCGTGAGCTCTACATGTTCAGTTTTTCTGAACTATTCCAAACTAGGACAAAACGTCACGTCCACGAACGACACCTTAGTGGAGATCCGACGAAGACTAACCCGACCAGGGTTAGTGCATTGTCAGGGCAATGCTTTGTGGTACACTGCGCTCTTTGTTTTGTTGTCCGGCGCGTAAATAAACAAAGATGAAGGCTTTCCAACACGCGAACATGCCACATATAATTAACCATGCGAGAAGCATGGGAATTCGAGATTAATCCCACACACTTTTAAAGATCCGCCTTGTGATTTATTGATTGTCATGGCGAATGCAAGGATTAAATGTCGGATTAAATCCACGTTCTTCAACAATATTCGCACCGAATGACGTCATTGGGAAAGAACCGTTGTATTTGTGGTTCTTCGTCAAGAATTGCCTTGATTTTAGCAACACAACACAGCCCTGGCAAATCACATTTATGGGCCCAATCGTAACAAACGGCAGTTCGCTGTAGTGAATCGTGCAGTCATATTGGAAATCGGCGCGATGTAATTGGACATTCACGGCACCTTTTCTCACTCGACGATTGGCATTTGATTCCACTTGACGAAGCAGATCGCGATTGCGGTGCTGTCTCAGTCCTTCAGCAGCTGCGTGTGCTTCTCGCTCTGTTAAGCCGTTAATTCGCTTCGGCGCGTTGCTCAGGGGTTTGATTTGCACGGCGAATCGCCAATCTTCGTGCTTTGCGACTGTGAGTCAATGTTTTCTGATCGGAGGCATGATGTCTCCCGAACACTGAAAGTATAATGTCGAAGAATTCGAATTATCATCCTCGAAGCAATATTATCTGGATCGCAAATGCACGGAAAACATTAGAAACGCTGAATGTTTTCAATAAACTCACCGGAATCACTGAAATTTCCACTTTAATCACCGGCAAAATCACAAAACATGAATTGACAACGGAACAATCGTCAAAATCACGCTGAACTTTTTTTGATTGAGATGAAGTAATCATTCACGATTGATTTTGGCACAATTTGAATATTGAAAGTCAATTAATGTTCAAAAGTAATTTTAATGCAGCATCAACTATAGCAAGTAGCAACAACAGATCAATGTTAAATGCATAGACTACCTACATATAACAGACGGAAACTTGCATTTCCACTGCCCGGGCATTGTCAAAAATAGGCGGAGCCTAAATTTTCCTGTCAGTGAATGTATGTGAATGAGCACTTGGCCATCAGCTGTCTAAAAATGTAGCGTGTTGTTTCTTTCTTTCCTTTTGAATAGAACATTTTGGGCAGCCTTTCATCCTCTTAACAACAACAAAACGTACAATAATGATCTAAAGAAAATGGCTGCATCAATCTTCCACCTATTTGTAAGAGTGTGAGTGAGGCACCCATTTGATTTTGCTGCAACGTCAGAACATTCAAGCTTCTAGGTGGAAATGGACCAATTTTAGCTTGGTGGAGCGAATCTGTTAAATGCATCGAAAGTTTGCCGTCTAGTATAGTCAGACTATAGTGAAATGACGAAGCAAAAAGGACACCTGTCAAATTGCATACGAATGTTGTTGCATGTGAATGTGTGGGAAAAGGGTTTTTCCGATTAAAAATTTTCCAAATTTGATGTTCTGGCAATTAATTTCATTGCATTATTTCTTCAAAATGAAAAAAATTATTGTCCGGGAAACCTTTCCCAATTTTAAACCCTTGCAACCATTTGAATTGTAATATTACGATCAAAAAAAAAAAAAAAGAAAATTCCCCATACAAAATGTATGGAAAATCGATTTTTCCGAATTTTCCAATTTTTCTTCAAAATTTTCCAATTTTTGCGCCGTAAAAATGTTCCTTGGACGGAGACGAAGACAACAAAAAAAAGACAGCTCAAATCGGAGCATCCGTTCCCGAGTTATAAGCGGTCTTACGTATGCCAACTCCTTTTTATATATACATATAGATATAGATAAATTATTCTTTTTATATTAAATATCGGATTGAATTTTAGTAACTGGACAGGAAAGTTTATAATTATATTGTAATTTCAATGTATTGTATGTAAAAACATTCCCATTTTGATGAAATTTGCTTCAAGGAGTCTACGCCCCATACAATGGACAATCTCAATACTAAAACAAGCCCGGTTTTCATTAGTTCACTATATCGAGCGTCTACTGCACTTTCAAGAGTTACTATAATCTCGTTGATCTAATAAGTTAATTAATAATTTAACGACTTCAATTATTGTACTAAATTAAATTTTTGTTAACATTTTCATTTGCGTTTCCTTTCAAAGTTCCTATGTCATCATATAACTTACATATTTGTTAGCCGATTTTTAAAATCAGCCTGCCAACATTAGAAAGATAGATAACTGCGTCGTTTAGAAAAGGTACAAAAAGTGTATCCCCCGCCGCATGTCGTACACATATGTATTTAAGGAACCATGTACCATTGTATTGGACCTTTGGTAGGAAAAACGCAAATGTATTCAATGTGTTCGAAAATATCGATGGCACTCAACTGTCCTGTAGTTCTTTACATGAACTACCTTATAGTTAAAGACCCCAGTTAGTTAGTTTTAGATATTAGATAGATATTGGAGAGACTTCACAATAAGTTTCTTCAGAAAGCGCGACTTTCGTTTCCAAAACGACTCGGCTGTTGATAATTACCTCTTTACATATTGTATGTGGTCTGTCGATATTATTCCTCAGTGACAAAAAACATATGTCAAACTTAAACTAAGCAAATTCTCAGTGTCTAGAAACATATGTATGTCCAAATTATCATCTTAGGGCGTAAAAATGTATTCAATAAAAAGAAAATCTTGCAGAAGGTTTAAACGTAACAAAAGCCGTCAACATATCATGTATACCAAAAATAAAAAAAAAGGTTCTTATTTTTCAAGATTTGGTGAATTCTTGCATATGTTCAGATACAAAACACAAAAATAAACAAAATCGGCCGTATGTATAGCCAAATCAATGATTGACTTCATAAAATATCGCTATACGATTTTTTACGAAAAACATAGAAAACATGAGATCTGAACAAAACCAAAAACTAATCTGTCATTTGCAGCAAAAACCCATGTTAGCTATTGTTATATAAATTGAAAACTGAAATCGGAAATCGTGTCGGTAGTTCTACTCGTAATTAATTAGGATACCATTATTACATATATTGTAGATATCACTGGGCTAAGGTTGTATTGGATTTTTTGTTTATTTATTAATTTCATCAAAAAGAGAATATAAGGAAAAATCATTCATATATTATCTTAAAAGACTACAGAAAGTATATACATATACATACATACATACATACATACATATGTATATATAAAGAGCTACTAAATAGAAAATAAATATTACTTAAGGCAAAGATGAAGTTAAAATTAATAAAACATGCTTTTTAAAAGAATCGCGGCTAAGACAGGCATAAAAGTCAATATAATTACAAATTGCATTGGCATTTCTCATGCAACGTGTAAGAGGTTGATTGAGCCCATAATTTATTACATGTCCGTGAAAAATACGTAAAAAGTGTTGGGGCATACAAACGTGTTAATTAATGATAACAGAAATGGGAAATTTATTTGAGACGTTAATGTACATACATATGTATGTATATGGTGAAACTGAGTTTAGTATCGAACATCACTCCAAGGTCTTTTGTCCCAGCAACTCTTAACAAAGGGATGTTCTCTATATTGTACGTAAATTGGACTGGTGAGAAATTACGACTAAATGACATAAGCTGACATTTAGAGATGTTTAAAAGCAATTTATTTGTTGAACACCATTCATGTAATATCATCAAATCCTTTTGTAGCAAAAGACAGTCTGTTAAGGTGTTTATGCAGAGGAATATTCTTAGGTTATCTGCAAACATAAGACAGATAGAGTGCTTCATGAAACTCGGAATATCATTTTATCAGCAATGTAAAAAGAAGTGGTCCTAAGTGACTCCCTTGTGGCACTCTCGAGGTAACATACATAAATGGGGCTAGATACAATACCATTAATCCTAACGAATTGTGTACGACCGATTAGGTAGGACTCAAGCCATTTCAATACGT
Organism: Blera fallax; assembly: GCA_946965025.1. Taxonomy (NCBI): domain Eukaryota; kingdom Metazoa; phylum Arthropoda; class Insecta; order Diptera; family Syrphidae; genus Blera; species Blera fallax. The sequence continues at coordinate 26,883,790 of OX337245.1, forward strand.
TAGAATGAAAACCTAACATTTCCCATTTGTTCAATAAAGTTTTATGAATTCTATCAAAAGCTTTCGAAAAGTCAGTATAAATAACATCAAATTGATATTCATTTTCCAGGCATCTAGTTACATGGTTACAGGAAGATGTTAAATTGTTTGTTGTAGATCTGCCTGCAACTCACCGTGCTGAGACAGTGAAATCGACTCTTTTAGGATAAATGTCAATTTACTACATACTATTTTTTCAAATAGTTTCGGAATGGTTGACAACTTGCTTAAAGGGCGATAGTTCGAAACTAACTGTTTAGGCCCTGCTTTATGAATAGGAATAATGTAAGACGCTTTCCAATCAGCTAGAAAAACACCCTTTTTGAGAGAAGCATTAAATAATAAAGTTAATGTTCCCCAAAGCGCAGCAGTACAGAACGTCAAAACAATTGGAGGGATTTTATCTGGGCCCGAAGTGACTATCCAGATTAAGCTTCCTAGGGCTAACTACTCCTAGGTTGCTTAAGTACAAGCTACCGATGTTGACAGAGTTTGCTGATGGGGGAGGAGTGGAGTTATACGAAACTGTGGAAGTAGTGTAAACTGACTGAAAGAAACTTGCAAACAAGTTGCAAGTGACCTGCGAATATTGCATACAATTTGGGATTCCATTAGATCGTTTTTTAATATTGATGTAGCTCCAAAATAAGTAACTATTATTTTTAAAATTAGATTCCGTGGGCAATAAATATTCTTCATATAGAAATCTATTTAGAACATCGAATTCGTTTTGAATACTTACATAATTCTTTAGCATAACCGGATTGTTTAATTTATGATAGAGTTTGTTTACTTTTCTTGTTTTTGATCATTCTTCTGTTGAACCAAGGTGGCTTAGAATTAAAAACACTGACTTTTGGAACGAATAAATCAATTTCCTCCTTAACTGTCATTAGCAAACTTGTATAGGTTTCTGATTATTCATAGTAAGAGAAAATATGGGTACAGGAAATGACATTAATAAATGTTGCTATTTAATTAAATCTCTCTTTCTTGTAATCATATTTAGTTGAACTAAAATGCGATGGTTTGAAATAATTAAGATATGTAGATTTGATACATAGAGCTGAAAGAAAGATAGAATTCGGGTATATAGGATGAATACTTTTTTTAACGTCAGTGAAAAATTCTTTATTAACAAAAATTAGATTAAGAATATTGTCGAAAGCGTTAGAATATCTGTTTATTTGGATAAGATCATGTTTACCAAATGAATCTATTACATCACATTCAATATCATTAGTTATATTAAAAGGAAGAAGGCATGATTCATCAGCGTCAAACACCCAGTTAATATAACATAAATTAAAAGCTCCTATGTAGTACGATAATATGCTGATTACTTTTTAAGCTATCAAGAAAAACACGACAATTGGATATACATACATATGTACATGTATGTAGTTTGTATAAATCTAAAGAGCTACCAGGTGGTAAATAACTAAATTAAATCAAAACGTCACTAGATTCAAAGGAAATGCGGAAGGCCAGTCGGTTAACATCTAGTTGTGGAACAGAAGGAAGCTGGTAAATTCAGTTCACAGCTGGCCAGAGAAGAGCGCACTAAGATAAGTATACCCCCACTAGTGGCGTTTTTAGTTTTTAGCAAATTTCTATCTTTGTGGAAAACAGAGAACTTGTTAGTACCACAGAGTTCTACATTTTATTTGGCATCAGAAAGCCACGTCTCAGTAAAAGCCAAAATGTCTTATTGAGAAGAAGAAGTGTGAACATATAGTTGGCTCAATCTTCCACGAATGCTACGAGTGTTCTGATAGTAAGACTCTGAGTCATATTGCGACCACCCGGGCACAGCGTGGAATCCAAGAAATGAAGCCATTTATTGCTAATGGGAATTTATATATATTCGTTGGGTTAAAAACTTTTCCTGACCATTTATAAAAATTTTATACATATATCTACCATGTTCTTGTATAGTTTGTCGAATATCATTTGCATATGTAAGTATCAATTTTGAACAAAGGCTCACAGTCCCAAAGTCACATTGAATGTAGATCTGCGCGAATGGGTTTGTACTTATTTACTGTGTCCCTATATGTATATATCTCGTTAAAATTAATATTCCCTTTTTCGTGAATATATTTTTAAAAAAACAGCTTTTGCCAGGGAAGTGGCTGCCTAATGTTCAAGCTGAATCACGAAGCTTATTGCCTCAGTTGGAACATTTAAACGATCATCTTGTCTTTTACGTTTTATGGTTTTCGTTAGGATCATCTACCTGATACATTATCAACGTTTGCAGTTCGTATACAGAAGCTTGACCATCCTATTCTCAGGCACTTTGCTGCCTTTGTTATAGTCTAGTTCGTTCCCCTAGGGATGGTGTATACTAGATCGCTATTATTACCAGATTAAGCGGCAGGCGCACACAAAAGTAGAATGTATCTCAGGATATCGGTTTCTTTAATGAGTCGATCTGACAAAAATAGCTTGTTGAGGAAACAACATTCCTCCAAAATCAAAAACTTGCTGGCACAGCTTAGAATAGATTTTTTTTTATTTCTACATATGTATCTTTATACCTAAAGCCTGAATACGTACGATAAATAAATAAATGCGTTCGAAAATATAACGCTTAAGAATTATGCACTAGGCCCTATATGGACTATTGGCCCCAAATATTAATTTTTTTAATGCATTGAAGTTGCTCTGCTCTCTTGCAAGTGCTTTGTGGGAGTCCAGGTCCAGAATATAAAAATTAGCATAACACTAGAATTGACTGAATTGTGGCAACGAGATTTGAGGTGTAATAGTGGAAGAACGGAACCAATAATTGGTGTCAGTCAAAGACTCATCCAACATCTTCTTTCAAATTTTTACACAAAGTAAACGTTATCATTCGAAGTTAAATGCTTCTCTCCATCCCTATTTAGTGCACCATAATCACAGTCAGATTGTAAACGTAGGGAAGTCAGGAGCACAAAGATTCGTTTCCACTAATGTTGTGCGTCTACCACAATGTGATGTCAACCACCTAATTAAAACAAACTAATGGGATTTTACGCTTCGAAATACAAACAGCGTAAATGAGGTTATGTTGGCACATATAGCAGTAGTTAAAGCCTAGTTGCCAAATTTTAATTGTACAAAACGACCGGGCACATCGTACATGTTGAGGACGCTAAGTAAATAAACACTAACGAAAAGCTTGCATGTGGGTTTCATCCTGGTTAGTGTTTCCTGTACACTTAACAGATTTGTTACATTACAACTAATGATTGCCATGTACAATGGACGCACCTTCAGGAGAAAATTAGGGCTAAAACGGTACATGCAAACTTGAGATACGTGTTCATTGTCTATTAATTATATCAGAAAGATATTATAATAATAAATGAGCACAAGCCCTACAACAAATAAAATGTAATTAGTTAAGCATCCGTACACAAGCATTCGAGCTGAAGGACCTGCGATTTTAGAACTGTCAATAAAAATGTTAACACTTTAGTGATTTAAAATGTCGAGCCATTTGTATGTATGTATGTATGTATCTACAATACTGTTTAGATAATGACATTTACAATTGCGAAGATACCTATTTTCCGAGTTTGCCGTAGAAAACCAGACGTTCGCCAGCATTCTGAAGCTCATAGCTTCTTGCCAAAGTATTCCTTTGATTACAAATCTGTATCCAAATAACCGTTAACTTTGCTCTGTGCAACACTTACCGTAATAGATGTCAGAGTTTTTCATCTTCTTTGTGCTTTCTCAATTCCATCGCACTTCCTGGATGACTTAAATATCTGCTTTGTAGCATTCCGTGGTTTACGCAAGTTGTTCGCCTACACGTGGTCTGTTTAAGGACCGAACACCTCACCTGCATATCCGAAATTAATTGTCTTTGTTTCGTTTGATTGGGTTGTTAAAGATGAAGTCATCCATATCCGAAGCTTTTGGTTGTTTCTGAACTTTTTTTTTCCGTCGTAGGAAGGTTATCCCCACGACACAACTGCCATTCTGGAGGACCAGGTCCTTTGCTATACTCATCGGACGTTAGCGGTTGGATATACCGATCCTTACATATATCCTGAAGTTTCGAATAGGTCCAAGTAGCCCAAATAAGGTGAAAACCAAGAAGTTCCTTTAACTACTCGTAGAACTGGAGACACAACAGTTGGTCCCATCACTCGAACTCTTCCTCTGCCGGCTCATCTGGTGGAAACACTCTTTCGCTGTAGAGAATTAGTTCCGACTTTGACCTTTCGACCATGGCATGTCCTTCTGTAGAAACGAGCTCCGATATCGCATAGTTCTAAGTTTCACCCCAGTATTCGCCATAAGCGCACACGCACCTGACAAGGCAGGGTAAGCCTTGGAAAAAAAATCACAGGCAAAGAAATGAAGCATTCGTGAAAATTTCTTCAATTTTCAATCAAACGAACTCCGCTTGAAAAACAAGCGACGTAAAAAGGACAAATTTTAGGAATACCTTTCCTTTTAACTTTTTGTTCATAGAAAACACTAATTTTTTAGTTGGGTCTTCCTAAATTTTATTCCATTCTACAGAAATAACTTTCTATAGTTGAGTTTTGATAGTAATATTCACCTTCCTAATACATTTCTCCAATTCTTCCCAACGATGTTCAACGGAGTCTAGATTTGGGATCATGGAGGGTTTATTAGGGGGTGGGGAACGTTGAAAACAAGCCACTGACGAACGATATAAGCGGTGTACTTAGGATCGTTGTCTTGTTGGAGATAGTATGAGCTATTTCCAAGTTCAAGGGATTCAGCACTTTTTTTTAAATTATCCTTTAAAATATGAAGGTACATATTTCATTTTATTCATATTCCCCTCGATAAATTCCAATTCTTGAACTCCCGAGGAAGCCACACAACCCCACATCATAACGCTTCCACCCCATGCTTACATACCTTGCAAATGCTCAGGCTAAAGTTCTGTACTCGGCTTTCTCCAAACCAAAATTCTTCCATCAGATTTATTTACTCTGGTCTGAAAACAAAACTTTACCCCAGAAATTGTTGCATTATCGGATAAATTCATTTGCAAACTTCATTCTGCTTTTCTTGTTCTTCTTGCTGATCGGCGATTTTTTTCTTATTATGTACATAACGCATTATGTCCAGCGCCTAGCAACAACATGTTCATCACTTTATGTATCATTGTTTTCATATAATAGTTTTGCTGCGTAATTCATTCAGCTTCAGCTGTTAGCAATGAAGTGTGCCAACACTTTTGTTCGTGTATGTACATAGTACATATGTATATAGGAAGTGATGAATTACTTTTATTTAAAAAAGAAACACATCAACCATGTTGCTAGGAGAGTTTTCGGAATTTGAAAATCAATATAGTGTTGAGGGATATTAATGAGAAAAATATCTGTTGCTTTATTTTTCCTTAGTTATAGCCGGCTTATTAAAATTAACATCTGCTGTGCCAATACTTTTTTTCATAAATGTATTGTTACGCGGATCAACAATACCGCAAGATCATCGCTAGACACTCTACTGCCACCACCACGCGCGCCGGTCAAAATTACCACGAGTTCATACCCCGCTCGACACTCCACTGCCACCGCCGTTTCACCAGACATCAGCACCTCCAAAGACGACAAGAAAAGACGCGCACCAAAGCGTACTCACCATTCATCCGAGCACCGATGGTAACAACAGCAATGCCCACGGAAGCCCTGCACAGCACTCGAGGCATCCAAACAAAACTTCTCGTTGGCTTTTGAGTCAACAACTTTTTAACAACTCAAAAGTTCTGTTCAGATAGTTACCAATGAAAGCTGTTTGGTTTGCCAATGTTTTGCGAAGGTTTGCAAATAAAAGACAGGGTGACCGGCTCATTAAGCAGTACATGGGGGATGGCGATATTATTAGCGGATAAAAGTCATTTTGGCGGCCGTGGGACATGCGATCACTTATTCGACGAGGAATTTTGAGATCGCAACGAAAATTAAGTTTATTTCGCCGCTAAACCACCAGGGCTTTATCAAACAGTAGGGATGATCGATGTTCATCGATGTTCACAAAACATCGATGTTGAGAGAGTAAACATCGATGTTTAAGTACGTAAAATATCGGACAATCGATGTTAAGAACAAAACATCGATCTTCGATGTTGGCAAAAGATAACCGATTCTTGATTGCAGATTTTGAATATTTTTTTTTCACTGAAGACAGCATGCTTTGCCTTATAAATACCTACATATGAATAATTAAAAACTTCCTGTATATTTATATGAGAATCGGCGGTATGGCTATTTTCCATTGCCTTTCCCTTGTGGATAAGGTACTGGATGTGACTGATAAACGCATCCATGGATGAACGCATTCATGAATTAACGCATCCATAGATAAAAATTTTTGGAATATGTGATATAAGTATTTACACACTCCCTACATATATCTTTAAACTTACACTTACGTTTTTTTAACTTCCTTATGATTAATAAATGCGATACTTAATACATGTTTTAAAGTATGTTGTTTTTTTTATGCCATTCGTCGGCATTCTATAAATTCATTCTAAAACATCGATGTTAAGGAACATGTTAAGGAACATCGATGTTTTGAGTTCGATTATTATCGATCATCGATGTTTAGTCATCGATGTTGATATCGATGTCAGCATCGATGTTTTGCCAAGATCGCTCATCCCTATCAAACAGCGAACTGAACTTTTCCAAAATGGCACCGAAAAGCATGGGCAGGAGAAGCATGAAAGGTTCCAGTGCTGAGTTCGGAATGTGGAAGCACGACTGGAAAGCAGCAGGGATGCTATAAATGAACGACGCACAGTAGCAGAGTTTGAGTTTTTTCGGAGTTCGCTCACTTGTACGAAACAAAAAAAAATAAAAACCCTCTCGGGAACCCAATTTAATTGTTTCTTTCGTTCTTTTCTTTTTTTTCTGTCTTAGGTTTTTGCTCAGCTATGAGCTACAGCCTTTTGAAATCTGCACAAATCTGTTTCTTTTAATTTACCGAAATAGTGGCAATTTCAATACATACAGTCGAGTCCCTCTAAGTCGAATCTTCTCTAACTCGTATTTTTCGACCCTTTTTGCATATATATTAATCCCTCACTCTAACTCAAATTTTTCCAAAAATTCTTTTAACTCGAACTAATTTTGATCTCCCGTTAAAATTCGACTTAGAGGAAGTCGACTGTATATAGGTTTTGATAAAATTATAGGTAAACGAGTTTATCCATTTATCTACATAAAGGTGGGAAGGTTTTTGAAATGAATTGATAGTACTTCCAAAATGCATATTCATCCCAGAGTTGTTTAATGAGTTATTGTAACTCAACTGTAGTCCAAAGTAAGAATGCATCTTACTTCTAATTGTACAAAACAGAGGAAATGAAAAATGACAAATTTCAATGTTATTAATGTAAAAGTTTCGTCAAAGAATTTATTTCCTCCCCTTTCTGTACAAAAAAACCCTTGCAAGAGTTTGCAATCATTTTGCACTGGATCAAGTAACGAAACACAACCACCAAACTCAGTAGTTGCGCAACAAACATAAATATGATGCAGAAAATGAAAGAAGAAAACCCAAGATGCTGGTCCTTCAACATTGTGAAGGACTTTGCAATGCATGGCGTTGTGGTTGCTTTTCATGAATCTTGTGTGTGTGCTGCAACCATCTCAATTCGAAGTTCTTGGAATGGAAATTCCCTGAGCAGCCAAGCGTATTGCACAAAAGAACTCATTTGCGTCAAGGTGCTCTTTCACCTGGCATTAATTTTCAGAATTCATTACAACTATTTTGAGGAATGAAAGCAATTCAAAACCACAGCACTCAATGCGACTCCGAGTTCACCGCCATTAAAAGAAAACAAGTCCGTAAGCCAGCCAGTAAAATGAAGTTACGTAGAGTATGTACGGATGTACATATGTATGTGTGTCCTTAAGTGGCATATTATTTTGCAAGCTATAAACATAAAGAGTAAGAAAAAGACGTGCTATATATATTTGATGCTAGAACACATACCTACGCTTTAGTTAAAAGAAAGCAAACTAACTATAATTAGGTACACATACACATGTACATACATTCATATGTGTACGTATTAAAAAATTGGGGGTTTTCTTAGCTTGAGTTAGTGCCGCTACAGTCCATGGTACATAAGTCTGATATTATTCAATCAAGTATTTCCAATTAACTTGCAGCATTTCATAAAGATTAAAAATGCTTAAAAAAGATTAAAAAAATATATGTTTGTACAGTCAGTTACGAAAGTCTACATATGTATGTATGTATAGCCCTGAAAAGTGCTTGCAATGTGACAATGCTTGACAATGCAGTCTTAAAATATGAGTTTTTGCTCAAGCTTTATCTATCTCGATATTAGCTTACGAATTTCGTGAGTTAACGATTTCCAGAAATTTAATCGCGGCTTGGCGGTCAGTAAAATTTATGATATCCCGCCAAGATATCACATTGCACTTTACTCACGGCAAGTCTTCTTTTATCGCCATGATCACCGCCTGAAAGACGCTGCAGTAATAACGGAGGCGGTAGGAGTTTATGATCATTGGAGATGACACCCCCACCCACCCCTGAATCTGCTTTAAATCCGTCTGTATATGTAGAAATACCAGTCTAGTCTGGAAAGTATTTGGGTTTCAAAGCGTTTGTCAAACAGAGGTTGTGGAAGATTGTAGTCGATGTCTTGCGGACGAAATTCGAAATCGTTGAGAATAGAGGAGTGCCCATTCCTAAACTACACCACTGAAATATGTCTTTTATGCGTGTTGCTGTACACAGTGCCACCTGTTTACTGCAGATATCTAAGGTTGACTTGTGAATTTCACATCATCATTTGAAGATTATTTTAATTTTTATTTTTTTAAGGAAAGGTAATAATGTCGAAAGACTTTACCGAGAACATCGGCTCTATCCACATAAATGTGGAACCCTAAACTTACTTATTTGGTTTTGACTTTTTGATTTAACTTAATTTACATATATACAAGTTAGTAGAATACTTCGAACAAATTCATTCATTTTTTTTATGTTTTTTTAAATTTGTGATGTTTTTCAGGGTAGTTGGTATTCGATAGGAGAAACATTTAAAACTAAATATTTGGTATATAACTTTGTTGGAATCAAAAATGACAGTAATGGACCCACATGCTAAATAAAGGGTGTTTGTTTAAGTGTCTGAAAAAAAAAATTAAATAAAAATACACGACATTGGCTTTTGATCTAAAAATGCTTTTATTTGATAAATAACTCTTTATTTAAGGATGATTTCGGGCATATAAGCACAGCGACTGGCAATTACAAAGCGTATCCTGTTGTTACAATTTTTGACCAGTCGAGTCCGCAATAATTCGCCGTATATTCTCTTCCAAAGCTTCAATCGTTGCTGGTTTACCCACAAAAATAAGCGATTCTACGTACCCTTACAGAAATTTATCAATCTTGAAATCTCTCTCTCACCAAACTTTGATTTCAGTAAATCGCCAATAAGACTCAAGCTCCTGTTCACGTCTGCTAACTGACAAATTCAGATCTTCAGTAATACTGGGCTCAACTTCGGAAAGTACTGGTCTCATTCTTCTTGCTGCCTTTATGTCATGTAACGTTACACTTGTGCGAAATCTATTCATAACGCAACGTTCAGATGGGCAATGGGCGTTCATATGCCAGATAAGTCGGTTCATAAAGTGGACGAAGTGCTCTAGAAGTTTCTTTAACTGAACACTGATTCCAGAAATAACACTCCACCATTTGGTAATATTGTTGCGGTGCGAATCTTTTCATGCGAAATTATGACTTTACTGACAACAGAAAACATTGAAACTTAAAAAATTACAGCTGGTTTGACAGTTTTACCTATTGGAAATCAGTCGCCTCTTAAATAAACACCCGCTATTTACATCTTTTTAAATGAAAGATTATGTATACTATTTTGTCAGTTTAGATATGTACATATTTTCATATTCGTTTTTCTGCACTTTTTTTATATCTTGAACTAAAGCCCTAAACACTAAGCTAGCCATTTAGTAAACTTCTTATGCTACCAATACAAATATATATTTGACACAACAGAACGTGTGTGGTCCAGCGCGTCTTTTCGCAAGCATTCGTGTCGTGCTCGTTATATTTTTTCGAACAAATGTGAATATCCGAAAGGCCTTTTTTTATTTGAGAAGCTTTTTCATGGCAGTGGGACCGTGGAAAAACAGTTTGCTATTTTCTGGGATTTGAACGTTAAACCTCCCGCTCCATTGAGCAACGGTGCACACAAACTTCTTAAACAACTGATTAATGCTTGCTGATCAATAACTTTTTTTCAATGTGGGGTAACGACAGCACTTTTGATTTACGAACGGAATTCTATCTTAAATCGGGTATTATGAAAGCTACACAAACCCTTTATTATCGACTTTCTCGTACTACTATGTATGCTTACATCTCCATACAGATTACGAGAACTATACATACATACATACATGTCTAAAAACAAATTCATAAAATTGTAAAAACGCTCTAGACAACTGTAGTACGCAAACTTTAGTTTGAAATCACAACCAGTATACGTAGTTTTGCTTCGCCCTGAGGTGTACGAAACATACTAGACATGTACATACATATGTATGTATATACGAGTATTATGCACATCTATGCACATACAGGTGTACAATTCTCAGCAGACTAATTCAATTTTAATGTACTTTTGAAATACAAACTATTCACATGGTTATGACTGTGAAAATTATGTCATCTCGAGGAAAGCTCGTCGCTTGTCGCCCATCACCTACTTGCAGTACCATCCTTTTGTATGGAAGTTTCAAAACACTCGTTACACTCGTTGTACACATTTCCCAGGATACGATGGAGGTTTCAACATTTGCATGCATATGCGTCCGTATTCCATCCATTCACTTGCAGGTGAAGATATCTCTATTTTACCAAGTTTTCATCTACGAGAGTACATATGTATGTATATGTATCCACGGAAGTATGTACATACATATTTGCATTTTCAGCATGTCCTTTATATTTTGGCAGTTACTCGTACATCCCTTTACTTTTCCATATCTACAGCCATGTTTCAGACTTCAGTTCATTTATTCTGTGCGATCTTTACACGCATCTATTCTGTACGTTGTTGTTTACGTCTAGCTGTCAGCTCAACAGTTTGAATTTATTACCCATGTTTCGTTTTATCTGTAAATTCTTTGTATTAATGCAGATGTAGGAAGGCGAAAAAGCAGGGCCCTCTATAGACATTTGGAAATTTATTGATTTATTTTAAAATAAAGGGTGTCCCATAATGCACGCAAACTTTTGATATGAATTAAAATTTATATAGCAAACAACCATTAAAAGGCAAAATTAATATGCATATGAACGAGTACTGAAATTTCTTAATGGGGCAAGTACCTACTTTATTATATTATGTGCCCTGAGAAGCAGTTGTGTATGTATTTAATAAATAAAAGAAAAAAACAGTTGTAAGTTTGTTTTTCTTAATTCTTTTATAGCTTGAAAGATAAACCAATTATGCAGAATTTTTCTTGCAGCAGAGATAGGATACAAGTTTAAATGAGCAGATGCAGAAGCATTGAAAAGGAAGGAACATTAGCATAGAAATCCCTTTTGTCGCTCTTGCCCTTATACGTGGAAACAAGGAAACTCTCCTACACTGAATAAGTATTCAAACTCTTCTCATCGATTCCTACTTTACTGAATTTCAGTCATACTTTCGAAGGCATGAAATCCGGATTTGCCATTTCCCGATTAATTTTTTTACCGACCTGCTCCCTTTGTTGACTATTCATTTTATTATCTGCTCTCCATGAGAAGTAGTCTTTCCACCTATTGTAGATTCCGTTTTCGTTTGTTTGTGACAGACTTCGCCGTTCTTCATTGTAGCAAATCTAATGTAATGAATTTAAAAAAATATCAGTTTTTTACGGCAAGCGCGCATGCTTAAGCTTTTCTACTTCCTTTTTACATCGCCCATACTTCAGTTCCAGTAGTACTTTTTAGTACTTCGATAATAATCAGTTATTTGTCTGGCGCTCACATACAGTTCGCAATGCTGGACAATGGACAAAAAGTGTTAGGGCAAATTAACGGCAACTGAGATGAAGATGCTTCGCATGACAGCAGGAGTAACAAAGCTTGATCGAATTAGAAGTTCGAGGATCCGAGGAAGCCTTCACGTCAAAGTACCCAGCTCGAAAAAATTGGAGCACGACCGTTCAAAGTTCCTATATAAGCGCGGATCACACAAAAGCAAAAACAACTGCATTTGATTGGCCTCAGTGACGAAGTTATTCGAAACCGGTAGGCCTGCAGATACTTTCTGAGGTCAAATCGACGAACCAGTAGAGTGGGAGGGTTATGATCCCTATAATCCTTGTAACCGTTATTAATCAAATTGGAAGATAATAGTAAATATGTTTTTTGTTCTGTTGCGTTCCGTAATAAAACGTACTGTAAGCCTTTCATTTTAAACTTGGATAATGAGCCATTTTCTGACAATGCGCCACATTATTATTTCATTATTTCTTTAATGCAGAATATCTCGCTATCCTAAATCTTTCTTCATCTTTTTTACTTCGAAACTTCTCTAGATGTGCTAGAAGTGAAAACCTCCAGGTGAACATGAAACTAGTATACTCTTGAAGCTTCTTTAAAGGAGACTTTTTAGGTCCATAATATACAAAGGCGCCGTGGCAGATTAATCTGCACCACTGTTAGCTTCCCTTTGATTTCCGCCTCGCTTTCAAAGAGCCCAGCCCGAACTTGATGCTACCCCCATTTCGTTTTAAAACGTCGAAGGACGTCTGGTCAATCGTAACCAGGATGTCCTTACCAGTTAAGAAATCCAAAGATTTCTTGTTGCCGCAGCCTACAACCTTGACTCCGTTTTGCCACTTGGCTCCGTCCAAGTTGTCCTCGTCATCACCTGCTTCGTCATCAAGCATCACCTGCAAAATTTTTATTTCCACAGTAAGCCATCTATCGTTCGTTATCTTCCCATCTGGGTCGGAACGGTCGACAATGGCCACCTGCAGGTCCATCCGGGAGTCGAAGCTAACTGATGGTTTCAGCTTCTTCGACGACCTTTGGGGCTCCTCTTCAGACCTTATCCTCTTTGCGGTCAGCTTACTAGAAGCGGGTGGCTTGAGGGTTTTGTCCGAATAGGATCCTGCTGGAATTTATGGATTCTTTTTGTTCGAAGCTGACTGACGCGAAGGGGAGCTTGTGGCTTTGTTTGGCAGCTTTAGCTTCTCATCTTTATCAGTCTTCCCGGGCATCGTTTTAGCAGTGGTTGTGTTGGACAAGGGTTGCCTTTTTTCGGTTTTTTGGTTCGGTGGTGCGCAAGTGGCCGTGTTACCGGTCGGTTGCTGGCCTCCTTTGCCAATGTTATCTTTCCGTTCAAAACTGGCTACAGATTTCCGATGGTTTTTGTTAAACATCTTATCCCTATCCGTTAAGGTTAGAGGGTCTTTGCTTGCATTTCTTAGATATTGCAAATACCCTCTGTAGCCGTTTTTCGCCTTCTCTTCCTCCGTGAGAGGTTTGCAGTAGTTGTCATAATTGTTAGTGTTTTCTTTTTCTTTTTTGTTGATTGTTTTTTGTCGTTATTCATAGTTTTTGGACTAGTAGCTAGGGAAAGGAGTGTTCGTCTGCACAGAGTCCCGCATTATGCAGATAAGGCTGAATAATTCAGAGAGCGCCAGGTACATATCTGAATTCACTGTTCGCGACTAAACTATTTTTGTTGGGCCCTCAGCCTAGTAGATCCTCGACACGGTTCGATTGACACCATTGATCCAGCCCAGGGATGGGGAAAGGAATTGAGATTGGAGAGGATAGTGGACAGTGGAGACTGCAGTTTGAGACGTCAATGGAAGAGACTACATAAGTAAAGAAGATGAGGCTGCAGCTCAAGATCTAGCTCTGAAAGGTGGTGCTGTAGATGTGCTTCAAGCAATTCCTATTGCTGAGCAGAATAATTATGAGGTATTAATGAATGCTTTACTGCTTAAGTATGGAAGCCAACATCGAAAGCATGACTGGCGAGGCACTTCAGGAGATGCAGCAAAAGTCGAGCGTTTGGCACATCTGGTATATGTGGCAGCACCGAGGACAGAGGACGTCGCGACGGTACACAACCGTCGACAAACTAAGTGGAGTCAGTTTTGAGGGACAAGAATTGACTTCCACGATGGATTGTCCCAGACTTTTCATTTCACAACTTGGACGGAAAGCAAACAACCTTGCTGTCACTGGCATCATTGGGGGCAAACTACTCACGGTGACTTTAGATACGGAGCTTCACATTCAGTCTTAAAGAGTGACTTGGCGAAAAAGATGGAGCCACTGTGGGGAGTGCAGCTATAAACGGTTACAGAAGAGGAGGCACCTGTACTGGCAAAAGTTAGCGGGAAAATAACTACTGGAACCATTACAGTTGAACACCAGTTTATAGTGGTAGACATACTGATTTCTTGGTAACGAACAGTATCACGTTGGACTTGAAACGGCGAATCCTAAAGTATAGAAATTCATAGGTCCCATTGCATATCGGCAAAGACAACTCGCCAAGGGTCCAGAAAGTTTTCATAGAGGAAAATAAGAAAATCCTGCCGGACTCTGATGCTATAGTATGGGCAATGGGCAATGGAGATTGCGAGACGAACACGTTGTTGGTAGTAGAGGCCGGGAACAAAACACCAACAAGCGGTTTGACCGTTGGAAAGACTCTCGTGAAATCCAAAAGCGATAAAAGGGTACCGGTGAGGATTCTAAATCTGGCAAAACAATCGAAGACTATCAAGAAAGGGGAAACCATAGGACAATGCCAAGAAGTGTCAGCCATAGTAAACTGCGAGTCCCATCCCACAAAGTGCAGAGCCAACCAACGACAACAGCATGAAGAACGTCTTTGCCGAATGTAGGAAGGGACTAATGACGCTACAGGCCCGAGAAGTATAAAGGTTGTTGAGTAAGTATTGCTCCATATTTGCGTTCAACAGTCAAAACGGGGCAGCACTTCCGTAGTCAAGCATCAAATCGATACCGGGGTTTCAAGGCCGATTCGTCAAGCACTAAGAAAGGTTCCACTTGCCAAAAGAGATGAGTTGAGTGACTTAGTGAGAGACATGCAACAAAACAACAACATCGAATCATTATCGAGTCCATTGAGCTCACCAGTGGTGTTAGTCAAAAAGAAGGATGGCAGCACGCGCTTGTGTGTAGACTACAGGCGGCTGAACGACGCGACAAAGAAGGACAGTTATCCACTACCGAGGATAGATGATATCCTGGACACGTTATCAGGAGCGGTTATGGCAAGTGCAAGTCGCCCAGGACGATCGCGAAAAAACGTCCCTCATGCAGGGACGGGCCAAGAAGACATGATGAGTAGAAGGCGAGTGGACATCTTGTGCGTTCAAGAAACGAAATGGCGAGACACGGGGAATACGCGCATTTCTTGGACGTTAGGACAAAGCTTACAAGACGTTTTACTACGGAACCGAAAAGGGTAAAAACGGTATCGGTATCATCCTTGTGCCAGAGCTATTTGGCTACGTATTGACCATTTTGAAGTCCAGCGACTTGAGATGTCTTACTAATTTTTTGGTAAAAAAAACTTAAGTCAGTTAAGCTGTATTATCTCACATGATATCTTGAATAAAATAGAAATTTAAAGTAGAAAAACATCTTAAGTGACTTCAGATTTAAACCAGATCATATCTGATTTGGTTAAACCACTTAAGTAAAATCAAAGACCTTAAACTAGTAAAACACAAATATTTCTATTAGATTCTACACTAAATTTATTTCAATATTTCATACTTCATATTTTTCTACGTCGCATGATTGTTTGAAAACTTGAAATTGCTATCCTTAAAAGTAGGTGTACAAATCAGACTTAAGATGTTTTACGTTTTCAGCACAGCATTTGCGCCTTATGCGGTTAAACCAGCAACAATTGAGCCTTGGAAGCCATCATCGTGCGTGTTATTCGTAACAAACGGTCACCACTGCTAGAAAAAGTGATCCAAAATTGGGTGGACAGAATGCACTCCGTCAAGAACAAATGCGGTGGCCATATGACGGAAATTATTTTCAAATGTTCATGTCAAGAATTTTCGAATAAAACATATTTTCGTCTTTTTTCTTAAAAGTTATTTGTTTTTAATTTGAAGTTCTATCGGGCTCCAATACTTTTTAGAAAAGTTAGGAAAAAAAATAAAATGATGACTTAGTCCTTTGGGATTTGGCCTTCTGTAGCCATTTGAAAGTTAAAGTGTCCTGAGAAACAAATCCACAAAATCAAAACTATTTGTTACATAAAGGAGTGACTTATTCCACTTTTCCAAAGGTTGTTGTTTTAACGATTAAACGATTTAAAAAGCTTTTTTCATGACAGTTATTATCCAGAGACTTTTGTCAGACATTAGGAAGTGATGTGAAAAAACTATTTTGTTGGTGATTTCTCGGTCCTGATGGTCTGCACGCCATATTTCTTAAAAAAATTGTTAATGCTCTGTATCATCCCCTTACAACTTTATTTCGACTCTCACTCTCTCAATCCGTTTTCCCAATACTATGGAAGGACTCTTTTATTTTCCCTATCCCAAAAAAAAGGCAGTAAAAACAACATATCTTTGAAAGCATTGTCTACGACTCACTAAAACACTGCAAGCTTTACAGCAATGCGGTTGATAAAATTTGTCACCTAACTGTTTACCTTAAACTCAAAGCCCTCGGCTTTCCACCTTCTTTCATTTCATGGCTGAGATCGTACCTAGAGAAACACCAGTACATGGTTTTCTTTAGATTTTCAATATCTAATCCCCTTAACGCCACCTCAGGTTTTCCTCAAGGCAGTCATCTTGGTCCATTGATATTTGTCTTAACAATAAACGATGTTGGTCACATCATAAAACACTCTGATCTGTCTATTTACGTGGACACAGATCTACACCTACAGATCCTCTCTTACTTCAAAACGACTTAAATTCATTCTACACATGGTGCGACAAAAACTTGTTACAACTTAACGTCGGTAAATGTCAATCTATAAACTTTTCGCGTAAACGCCTCCCACCTCCGCTTAGAACTTATTACTTTCGTAACGAGTCAATTTCCTCAGTCTCCACTATACGCGATCTGGGTATTTTTTGTGACAGGGAGCTAAACTTCCGTTCCCACATTGATCATATTATTCCCTTACCACCGCACCAACTTTGGCCATTTCGAACCAATCTCCAGAATGTTGCGTTTGGCCAACAATGCACAGAACACGCTTGACTTTGACTCAAGTTTATCCTCTCTTAGAAATTGTCTTCTCTCTTCAACATAACCTATCCGCTTATTTTTCAAATGATAATTTTTAAGTTTTAGTTTAAGTTAAATTATAAAGTTAGATTTTAATAATTTGGGTGAGCCTTAGGGCTCGGTCAAAATAAATATAAAAAAACAGGTTAAGTTAGAATAATTTAGCTTTCAGTTATGGCTTGTACTAAGCTTCAATAGATAAAATTTGAATTTATGAATCGCCCGCTCTATTGACCCACGGCGCTAACAACCCATAAGTATGTATATTTTAGATATACTTTAAAAATTAGTAGTTTTTAAAACATTAAAATTAGGATAACGTGATAATTACTTGAACTTTTGATAAATCATAACGCATGTATGTACATACATATGTATGTACATACATACATACATAAGCATTAAAATATTGATCCTCTCTTTTACTGGTGCATGCTTACATTAAAATAATACCACAATATGTATATATGTATGTATGTATATCGAAAATGCCCAAACAGAAACTTTAAAAAACACTGTACCATGAATGTAAACATGACAAGGCATATACATATGTATGAACAACCTATGTACACAAATATATGTATATGTATAAATTAAATTACATACATACAAATGCATCTTGCATAACTTTTGCAGGTAATTAGAACTTTCAGAATGCAAAACTTCTAAAGCATTTTGCGGTAAGAAGCGGAAATTAACTTCATGTCTCCAAACGTTCTTGGAAAACTTGTGTGAACTTCTTGGTCTTATTCTTCAATTCCGTAGTGCGTTTTATAAGGAGAGATTGTCAAACTTCTTAAGTGACAATTATAGCGATGCTCGTTTTTAATTGCTTACATGGGGAGTAATGCCAGTAAGAGACGAACAAGCAACTTTATATACATACATTTGTACATAAATGTGTATAAAATATGATGACAGACTTATGGCTAGCTATGTACTTATTACTCGAATATAACACATTCAAAGGTAACCTTTGTATTTTAAGTATGATGAATGTAGGAAGGTAGAGAGTTATTATAAAATGAACAATAAAACATTTATAATTCTGTGCTTATTGTTAGTTTCATTATTGTTAATGCACCCGAGTCCGGAAAGTAATTGTGTGAGATTGAAGTTAAAGTTCTCTATATTTTCCAATTGACCTCGGTGTTTCCAACCAGTTTTTCGGTTCACCTGCATCTAGTTTCTCTGCTGCAGCGTTCTTACCAGCGACATGTGGTTTTTTCAACTTCTACTTTTTTCTCATATACAATAAAATATTTCACAAGTCCGGTTTTCAGACACATGGCGCGCCTTGTGAGTGGCATTTTCTTGTAGGCAGCAGTTTTTCATGTTGAAAAAGTCGGGGGAGGTTATGATGATTTCTTTTAAGACTTTTGCTGGTATACCATCTGCTCCAGGGGTTTCGTATTTTTCATAGAGCTCGCAGAAAATGTCAGCTCTTCTTCGTTGAACTGTGGGAATTCCTCTTATTTCTTATAGTGAAAAGGCTCTATCCACAATTTTAATTTTTAATTTTTTTCCGCGGCCAGAACTTTAGCTGTCGCTCATATTAATTGCCCATGTTCTCTTTTTCACTAAATAATGATAGCACAACTGCTGTAGCGTCTTCTTCTCCATCTTAGTTGAACAGTAATGTTATTAACTCTTCATTCAGTGTGGCCAAATTCCACTTACTTACATATATGCTTGCCTTTGATTTGACTTGTTGGTCGTATGTCACCTTGTCACAGATGCCATTGAATCTTTTGTGGGAGTTATGTCAGATGCGACATTTTTTACACTTAGCTTCAATCTAGCTATCAGTCCGAATTTCTCTTGAGTCCGAAGTGTTCATACCCCATTCTGGGATTTTTTCGTTAAAGTCGCCAACGACCACTATAGTTCCCTCAAATACTTTGTCTGTCTTCTAAATTATCCAGTTTTTTTGGGAGTCGCATATGCTTTCGCTCGTCGTGTGGTAGCATCTCGCTAGTCGTATTTAATCCACACGAATATCTTCATGTACCGTGGTTTTAAGTAGTGGCCGTTCTTGCCTGTGCTGTGCTCAGAGTATCCACGAACCATTCAGGACTGCTCATATTTCGATATAAATAATAATAATCGCGGCAAAAGTCGGAAGGCACCTATTCTGGATATCCCTAAGAAGGCCAAACAAGCACTGCGACCTCGAGAGATCTTTTGTGCTATTCCTAAGTTCTCCTAGTAATGGAGAGCAGTATTTATCACGAGCAAATATCAAGGTCGTGGAGGAAGCTTAGGATCGTTGTTGCGGGTGACTGGTTGATTATATTTGGGGAACTGAACTCCCTTTCAAAGTGTCTTTGCTTGACTTCTATTGCCATTGGAAGCATTCATAAATCTCTTGGCTTTATGTAGTCCGGCTATTGAGTTCCGTTTTGAGATTCTTTCTTGGTGATCCCATGAGTTGAGCTCCAACTTTATGTGGCTGGTGGATAAGCCGGAAAAGGGAGACGGGCCAATGAATGATGATTGCGATCCTAGTCTGGCTAACTCATCAGCAATTTCGTTGCCCTCTGTTCCCTTATGTCCTAAAACCAAATGAATGGTAATTGTGAGCAGCCAGTTGCTTTATGGCGTCCAGGCAGTTCCAGATGAGCTTAGACTCAAAACAAAAGGAGTTCAGAGACTTTATCGCCGCCTAGCGGTCAGAAGAGATGGCAATTCTGTTTCTACGGATGTTGCGTCTAATACACTCTCTGGCGCATAGTTCAATTGCAAAAATCTCGGCTTGAAAGACAGATGTTGAGCAGCTCAGAGAAACTGCTTTTTTAAAAATGGGGCCGTATATGCCTGCATCAACTCCGTTTTATGTTTTTGAGCCATCGGTGTACCACACAGAACGGGAACTGAAGGAGGTTGGAACCTCATTACTCCATACACTGCGTTCCCGATGGCTTTAAAAGGGCTGACGAAGTTCATCCAAGAGGACTGATATTACTTGCTGATAATAAGCATGCCAATCTTTAAGTCTAGTTTTTGATGGGTAATGAGATTAACCGCTGTTTCGTTCCTATGAAGGCGTACTTGGAGAGTTTTTATCATATTTGTTATTCTTCGCATTCTTGAGTGCTTCTCTAAACATGTAACAGCAGCTTTATAGAAGCAGGTGAGCCACTTGCTATATAGTCGATTAAAGTTCTACTATATAAAACTTGGTGAAGTTGTTAGGCAGTCTTGACTTCACAAGTCACAAAGTCACAAGTCACAAAGTCCAATCCACTAAAACGTGAAATGAGCATCTGTTTTGTTTTCGCTTGACTTAGATTTTTGTCGCAAAATCATCTCTTCGGATGAGGTTCATTTTCATATTGGAAGCTATGCAAACAACTAAAACAGTAGTCCGAGTTTTCGGATTGGTGGCATTTTTGGTGCCTACTTCCTCAAAAATTAACTCGATAACCACTTTACGAAGAAAAAAGTGCGCCACAAAAACAATATAACAATTCGATAACTATATATCTATGTGTTGTCAGCGTTTTGAAGACGTAAATTGGCTAACATGTGGCTACCAAAACATTATATTCGTATTGCAATAGTGCAAATACTTGGCCTTCATACATATAGAGCTGTCGAATGTTGTTCCTGTCACGTGAATCTTCATTTTCGCTGACATGGGAGACTGCGTATGCCTTCTTCCTCCTAAGTAGGATTTTTGTTACTGGCTCGGTACTCCTCTCCCGGTACCCACGCTTTAAGATTTGCATCATGCATATACAGCACATTTGATGCGTGTCTCGCATCGATCAGCACATGGTCAACTTGGTTAGCGGTTCGACCATTTACCTGGTAAGGAAGTTATACCAATGACTCAAGCCGCCAATCTGAAGGTAGATACCACCGCCTCTTTTTACGGTCTTGAACTCCGAATATGTCACAATGGATTATGCAAGGTGATCGCTAGTTTGATTAAAGACGTCACCGTTGATGCCCCCGACCGAATGCTTCTGCCACATGCAGAGGGCTCTTGATAAGCTTCTGAGGAGCATTTCAGCCAATCGGGTGAACAGGGGTTGCCTCGTCCGGATTAATGCAAGATGTTTTTGCGCAGGTTCAAATATTCAACGTAGACTCATCGTTAGTTCGCTATCAGATAACTGTACAGCCAGGATGATTTGATGATGCATTATTCTGCCTATATGCGTGTTTTTAGTAGCAATTGTAAAAAGAAACCAGCTTTGGTCCACCCTCTTCATATGTATGTACATATATACATTTTTAGTATGTGAGCTAAAAATCAAACACATTGGTCTTATCTACTTGTAAGTACTTCTCCACCCACAAGAAATGAAATATGTTTGATTTTATTTCGACAGCCCGAGATCTAATAGGGTAAAGCAGCCTATTGTTGGCACCCCTCCACTGGCTTCTTCCTCCTCTTCACCCATGCAGCTTCTACCGAAGTCGTTAGCGAAGCCTTCCGATAATGCAGTCCCCTGTAACGACACCTTCTATGCTAGAGATAAGCTCGCTTTTCCGTCTTATAGTTTTATAAGTTGGAGCGTTTGAGATCCAGTTTACGCCAGACTACCTGTGATTAAACAGGTAGTACCATTTGGCCTTCTTCGATTGGTACTGTTTGTAGCATTAAGCTTGAGTATCATTTTACATGTAGCGATAGGCATACCGAGGTTCACCTTATCCGGTAGAATCGATAGGGTTGTACCCTGCCTGGCGAGCTCGTCAGCCATGCAGTTCCCTAGAATGATACTGTAGGACAGCACCCAAATAAGGTGGATATTGAATTGTTCAACCATCTAGACAGAGACAGGCGACAATTATTGGCAGTTGGAAAGTTGAGGGTGACGGATTCTAGAGATTTGATCGCGACTTGGCTGTCAGTAAAAATGATGATATCCCGTTTAGATATCACATTGTACTTGATCCATGAGAAGGCGTCTTTTATCGCCATGAACTCCGCCTGGAATACGCTACAGTGATTTGGGAGGCGAAAAAAGATTTTTAGGTTGCAATCATTGATGAATGAACGCAGGTCTACTCTTGATTCTGCCTTGGATCCATCTGTATATAATAGCATGGATTAATTTTGTAACCCGAGATCCCCTTGCCATTCTTCTCTGGTGGGTATTCGGGTTTCAAAACATTTTTCGAACAGAAGTTGAGGAAGGGTGTAGTCGATGTCTTCTGGGAGGAAGTTAAGATCGTTGAGAATGATGGAATGTCCAATACGTAGACTAGACCACAGAGATATGGCCTTCATGCAGGTGGCTGCATACGGTGCTACGTGTTTGCTTTAAAGATCTTCGGGTGGAAGATGGCACATCATTGGCAAATTGAGAATAGTTTTTCTACTAACGCGTTTCTCATTTGTTTAGATATAAATTCGTTATTTAGTAACTACTTTTAAGATGTGTTCGGAAAACCCAAAAATATAATGAAGATCTGGTTTAGGCGGCTTTACAGGCAATTAAGACGGGTTTGCCCAAAAAACAGCATCTAAATAACTAAAAGACAGTAATAATATGCCAAGATATCTATGTGCCAATAATTGGAATACGGAGTGCCAATGAATAGAAGGCAGTGCCAATTATTGATGAAATTGACTTTCCCTTATTTTCTTACTTTTTTGTTTATGTTTCAAAAGAAATTTAATCTTTTGTTTGTTTTTCTTGGTAAAAATACCTTAAGAATAGTAAAAAAATATTTTAAGGCTGTTGGGGTGTTTCATTTAGCTTATATACAGCAGTATAGCCGTGAGTTTGCTTAA
Organism: Blera fallax; assembly: GCA_946965025.1. NCBI lineage: Eukaryota > Metazoa > Arthropoda > Insecta > Diptera > Syrphidae > Blera > Blera fallax. The sequence continues at coordinate 26,906,900 of OX337245.1, forward strand.
TGTGCCAATCATTGGGTGGTTTACAAGTTCTTTTTTAATGGCGTCACAATGGACCTACCCTAAGTATGACCTTGTCAAGATTTGGGCACCGTAGTGGTGTACTCGTAACCAAAACTGAAGAGAAAAAATTGGAAATCAGCTGACTCACGAATAAACATAAATTAATGTATGTATAATAATTACGCAAATAATTCTATACTGTCAAAGTGCATGCAATTATGTTTAACAAAGCTTAAACTAATTTTTATAGTAAATTCATGGGCTGTGATTTTTATTTATTCACTAAGGCATTTACTTAGTAAATTAGTCGGTGTGTTATAAGTGATATACGTAGTGCATATAACAGTGGCTCTTTCATAAATAAAAAACAACTTACACAACAAAAATAAATAATGTTCACGTTCACTAAATACAATCAAATGTTTGCATTTTGCATGACATTAATCATATGTGGCTTTGCAATAGGTGGATCTTATCGAAAGCATATATATGTGTATGTATGTACATATGTACATATGTATGAATGATTTATTTTTATTTGGCTTTGTTTTGCAATTATTACTGAATACTGTTCAAACATATGTTAGTTCCTTTTTATTTCAAGAACAATGAATGTAAACATCGTTTGTACTGTATACTTTGTAAATACTAACGAATATACATACTGTAAGTATACCGTTAACATTCAATGATAGGAAAATAAATAGCAAGGGTTATGTAAATACGCATTTTCTAGGAAAAACTATGAACTCATCAAATGAAAGTCAATAAAAATATTGTACCTTCGAAGTTATTTACATAAGGAGAGATCTTCTATTAATTTCCTAATCAAATAGGTTACAAAAATAGAAAGGGGAATACTATGCCTACTAGTGTAAACGAGTGGACTGTAAAATAGGAAAAAATAAAATTTGTACTATTTTTGGCCAATATTAGTTTTGGTAAGACAAAATATTCATGAATACATAAAGAATTTAAGAAATATTGTCTCCCTTAATAACATTAAACATTATAGCTAATTCTTTAAGGCATAAAATCCTAATTAGGTATGCAGATACTGAATTCATTAGCCTAAATCTATTTGCCAAAGGGTGGAATTGAAGCTGGACCTTAAAGCAAATCGTTCCACACTTCTTTATCTTGATCAACTTTTCCCTTTTTTACTTAGTTTCCCGTTTTTTCTCATTAAGTCATTAAATTATTTTGAATGAAAAAGGATTGTTTACCTAACACCATCTCGTTTTTTACCCGGGCGTAATTGAAGGGATAGGACAAAAAATATATAGATGTATGTATGTATAGCAGAGAAGGGTTGGATGGTTGTCTGAAAGGAAAGTTACTCAATGAAGTCGGCAGATTTTCCCTCATTAGTATGTAAATTCTTAGAAAAAGGGGAAAACTTTTTATTTCGTCCTGATTTGATCTAGATTTGCATTTGGTTATGAAATTCGATTGCGTTATGGACAATAATCGGAGTTAATGAATGAATTTGTGGTGAATTGCATAAAATAATTTCAAATCGCGTTCTGTACAAATATAACGGGCGAGTTTTCATTATGTGAAGTGTGCAATATTTTTTTCTATTTCTTGTTTCGAATGGCATAAAAAACACAAGCATACATTTTTTTCTTAGTACCTACCTAAATGAAAAAATTAGGCATAACTCACCCCCAAAGTTTCAAAAAAGTCATATGAAATGGCATAAAAATTTACAAAATGCCAAAACCGAATCACTTATGCAATTTTCTATGTTCTTAAAAAAGTGTCTAAATTAATAAAAAAAAGTTTCATGGAAATAGGTTCAAAATTGGGTGAAGTACGTAGGTGGCCCGCTATTACATACTTTTGGTATATACAGTTTAAGTATGTATTATATTGACACTCTTTGCAACAAACAATAACATAAAACATCAACTAAAGACAAAATTAATTTTTGTTTAGTTTTTTCTCGAAAATAGCCATAAACATACAGTACTGCTTCAAAAGGATCTAACTTTTTTTTTATTTCTCTTCTCCATTGGTATTCTATAACCCAATTAGCAAAATTATTGCTATAATTATCGTTATAAAACACGATCCTTTAAGTATGAATTCCATCACGACCCACGAAGTGATTTTAAGGGTAGCTGTGGTTCACTTTTTTGTGGATGAACCCGTGCTCAATCAAATAATCATACGCTGGTGCTTTTCATTAAAGGCACCAGCACTTCAGCACTACGTAAATTATCTGGACACACTCCCAGCCTCAAGTCTTTGGACCCATCCTCAATAAGCCCCAAGACCCAATACCCGTCCACATTTATTAAATGTTCTTCTTCCAAACTTGCTCTCGTCAATCTAGAAGACTTTGGCTGGTCCACCTACTTGTTCCTTTGCCTTGAACGTTTCCAGGAACTGCATAACTATTGTCTGTCTCTCGGCAATAGTATTTATGCAATTCTCTGCACGTTTAGAATGACATCGATGGATATTCACTCCTACGATTGGATGTCAGACGTGTTGTACTTTAGTATATGCACATGCGAGTATACTTGATTTAACCTTCACTTCAATTTAAGATCAGGTTGGCTTTATTATTTTGTATTTTTTTTGTGGAAAAGTTGATTATTTTTTACATACATATGTATTTATGATTGAATCTAATCGCTCAATTTTCTGAAGAGGCTTAAAAAGAGGAAAGATTTTGTTCAGAGTATCTGACTGCGCGTTGTACTTTGGTCCTATTCCTGACGCCTGGTCTGGCAACTTTGGCTAATTTGTTGGCATGATCTTGATCTCCAAAATTGTTTTAGCTCATGTATGAGTTTACCGGTCGCTGGTTTTTTCCCGTGCCTATCTTAAGCTTAAGCAGAACCCACCCCTTTTTTATTAATTTGGCATCCGGAGAATTTGGCAACCAATCCATGGTATTGATGCCATTTTTTTTTTTTTTTTTTTTCGGTAGAAGAACTAATGCGATACTTTGATCATTATCTTCTTCAGGATTTCAGTCCCGATTGATTGATCGTAGAATTTTTTTGCGGACTTGAACAAAGCAAACTTTAACAAGAGTATAGCAGATTAAAAGTTCAAATCCTTGCGCCGAGAAGCAACCATGAATTTGCACCGTTGCAGGATGGTTAACAGTGCGTTGTAGAAATTTCATACTCTTTTCTAACTAAACATATTTAACTGGACTGGAAAAAAAACCCGTATGTATGTGAAAATAATTTTGCTCCAATCACGATCTACATACTCCTGCCCCCAGTGACATCGTTTTTGAATGTGTTTCCCAACAACACTTTTGTAGTAAGTAAGGGACACTACTTGCAACCAACTCGTATTTAGGGACGCATTGATGGCTTCCGCCGATATGTAGTTTTTAGCTTGCCTCAGCTTCAGTGTAGGAATCTGCTTCAACATTTTAACGACAATCTTGCCTTGCTGTTACCGTTCGTTTTCAGTTTTTTCCCAGCGGCTAGACCATCTTGTAATGAAGTTATTTATGCATAACCCACCTGTAGCTTGCTTTGTTATACTCACTTTCCCTTAGAATGGTGTGTTACCTATTCACAAGAGCATATAAGATCTTTTATCTTTTTTCCAGAAACAGTATGTGTTCGAATACTGAATCTTTTACAATATCTCCTTTTGACAATCTAAGTCAAAACTAGCTTTGACTGTCAGAATGTAGCTGCCTTTCGAATTCGGGCACTTGTAGAATACAAATTAAGTAGAAAGAATAAAGAATAATAAATTTGGCTAACCTGACGAAATTGATTAACGGAACCAGTGCACTTACACAGAAGATGTCATAAATCTTTACAGCTCCGTTCGAGGGCACAACACATCTGACTAGCGAAAAATGTCTTGTGGAAACTCGAATTATAGAACTTTCTATAAATTAAAACTATTCTGGGTGTCTTTTCGTTGTTTAGGACTGGCTTGGTTTGCCTAGACAGGAGAAAGGTATTAATATTGTTTCATAATTTGTTAGCAATTTTAGGAGCTTCGGTTTTATAATAAAACTAGCGGGTACCAGCCACCCGGCGCGCTTTGCTGCGCAGTTGTTAAAATGCAGTTGTGGGCAAACTACTGGACCAATTTTGACCAAACTTCACAGAAACACTCGGGCCACTATCGAAGACAGCCTGAAAATTTAAGCTCAATCAGTTCGGTGGTTTCAGAGTCTATAGCATACATACAAACACAGGTAAATAGGTACATTGAGTTTTATATACATACAAAGAAAAATCGCCTTAAAATATCAACCATTGCTAGATATCCACCCGACCGTCTGACAGACCATCAAACAACGCCCCACACAATAGGATCGGTCGGACGGACTTCAATGTCTGTCCGACTTATCCTATCGTGTATGGGGCCCAGCTTTTCAGTTTGAACACTTGTTAAAACGAACAGAACTCTTTGAAATTTCATAAAAAATAAAAAAAAATAAAGGTAATGTCGTGAGCTTTCGACTTGTCTCATTCAAAATGCACTTGTTGGCAAACTGCAGAACTGATTTTGACCAAACTTCACTGAAACACTTTCAGAATATTACCGACAATTGTCTAAAAATTTGAGCTTAATCGGTTTGGTGGTTTCGGAGTCCATAAAAAACATCCAAACATAGACACGTAGGTACATAGGTACATTGAGTTTTGTGTATATAGATTTAATCATGTAAATAGGGTCAGTTATTAACTTCCCAATGGGAAGTTGTTGTAATGGGGCCGATTTTGTGAATCGCGAATTTTGACATATCTCCACGTTTTAAGGTCACCTGAATCCAAATCCAATGTTTTTACAGAGATGTCTGTGTGTGTGTATGTACGTATGTGCGTATGTGCGTTCGGAATTATCTTTCGCGTCGATTATCTCGGGAACCAAAGATGATGATATGGACATGGGACCGGATTCATTTGACGCGTAATTACGTAACTACGAACAGATTAAGTTTCCAGAAAAATCGGTCCAGTAGTTTTTTGTTAGTAATTAAATAACTAAAAAAATAAAGGCAAACTAGCTGAATTTTGAAATTGATGATTTGTACTATTCATTCGTGCAGATTCTAAATACCTTCGTAATGATTTTTTTTTAATATTATAATTGCATGTTTTAGCAAAATTTTTATGAATGTCGTAGCAATTATTTTAAAAAAATATATTATTAACAAAAATACTTATGAACAAAAACTAGATGAATGTGTAGAATTTTAAATTTATATTATCAGGCCAGGAGAATAATGAGATTTCGAACTAGCCAACTCGTAACAATTAGTTATAATAAAAAAATGACTTTTATAACAATAATAATAATAAAAAATGGGATGTGAATATATTCTTCGATATAAAAAAATCAACAATCTTTTTGCAATTCAAGGTTGCTTTATTAATATGCAATTAATAGAAGAATATTATGTTTGAGAAAACATTTGGAGGTAATAGTCGAGGTACATTTACCATTTAAGAAATAAATTATGACGTGGAACAAGGTTGTAAGTAGAAGTTATTAACCGTAAAAGTTATTTTCGATGAAACAATGCTTTTTTTCATTTCTATAAGTACATATAAAAAGTATTTATGAAAAAATATTGTTATTTCATATTTTGATAAGTCTTATGATTTCTTCCATTTTAAATCCGATTTAATTGCATATGTTGTGTATGGGCTGATTGATGTTATGAGAGCTTCATCAATTTCTGCTAGTTATTATTTTTTGTGACAAGCCAATATGGAAATGTTTGTTGAAGATGATAAAATTCTTGAGGATATGGTTAATAATCTCCTACTGATGATTTTGAACGGTTCAAGGTGAAAAGCAGTAGTTTTGTGATGTCAGTCTTGAACAATTCATGAAGAAAGTAAATTGCATTGTGCTGTCAGCTGCGTAGTCTGTTATCAATATTGTTGTTTAGTTACTTGTAAGTAAAGAAATGTTAATTCAGCATTCTTAGTTGATGGGTGGTATTGATGAGATATCTCCAAGTTGATGGTTTCTTGATAACGTGAAGAAGAAAATTTCATTGATCATCCAACATTGTAGTAATTGTAGAAGCAAGTGTTTATGTGTAGGCCATTAGTGTTTGTGATTGAGCTTCATTAAACCTTTTCGTATGATCATGTGAAAAAAATAATACTTATTAATTAAATAATGAATATTGTTTTTTTATTTCTTCCCACTGGGAAGTTAGTCGTGTGGACCTTGCGGGTCGCACCCAGACCACATTTTTTTCGCTATTTTCATGGAGGTTCTAACTGGCGCCTTCTTTTGCTGGCTGATGTGATTTACAATTGCCTGGGATGTCCCTATTTCCTGAAACCCAGCATATGGATAGTTCGCATCTGACTACGATAAGGGATCTGCTTAACCCACTTGGATCTTATTATTAGTGATTCCAAAGCTTTTATTACGGCCTGAATATCTACATGCATACATACGAACATGAACATTACGATACGAAGATTATATTGGTGGAGGACCAAGCTGCTTCTTCTCAAATTATCATGATTTCCGTTTAAAACAAGCTGCAATGATTCGAAAGTGTAGTGGTGATTTTTAAAACTAAAACAGTAGAAGATTTCTGCTGATTTATTTCTATCACAGAATTTTTAAAAATTCGACTGGCTTCCCAATCGGTTCTATTTGGAATTCCAGCTTCTTACATACATATGTATGTATGTACAAATGCATATGTGATTTGTCTACACTGCTACATAACACTGTAAGTTGTTACGAAGTGTAAAGCACATATTCAAGAATTAACTGTTACATGCAGAAGAATACATTCTATATCTTCTCTACTTCTTTTTTGCTAATTAACAGTGAACGTATTGAATCGATGCGAGCAAATAAATAAGGAAATTGGCTTATTTTTAGTTTCCACTCACCGCTTGTGCAGGTAACTTGATTTTTTGGTAAATTTTGGTGGTTAAACGATTTTTCATTCTCATATATTGTGTTTAGGTGATATTTGACGTTATAAAAATGGGATGAGGCAAACACATCACATTTAAGGGGGGGAAGCTTGTCATTAGGCTTTGGAGTTCGTCTAACGCCACGGGGACTTCTCGTGCTAGATGGCCTCGAAAAACAACAACTCGTGTTGATCGGATGATTCACCGCCTGTCTGAAAAGGAATTCAATAAGAAGACGTGAATAATGGTGCTCACGCAGTACGACGGCGGTTGATCGACTTTGGTTTGCGAGGCCGTATCGCACAAAAGAAGCCTCTTATAAGTAAAAAGAATCGAAAACGAAAAAAAGGCTGTTGTTTGCGAGAGAGCATACCGAAGGTATAGGCTGGTATGAGTCTAATAGGTCCTAGTGGTATTTACCGAATTAACGGGATCATGGACCGCCTTGTCAATGCAGACATATTAGTACTTAACTGAAGAAAGACCAAGGGGAATACATAATACATAAGTATGAAGTTCTTAGCTCATGAATGTGATATGTGATATGATAAAATTATCTGTAAGACCCATACGAAAGAGTCGATACGTACTCTTTGATCTGTTCTATTGATATGTATCTAAATCGCTAGTAATTGCAAAAATTGATGATTTAATTTTTCCATCACCGGCAAAAAGATAACGATACTACTGGCAATGTCATTTGAAGTTCTTCTTTTTCTTAAAGCTAAATCAATTTCATTTATATCTACAAAATTTCTATGCAAATGCAATGAAAAAACGCAATACGTGCTTCACTGTGTAATTTCCATTTGAAACAGGAGCAGCCATGTATGAATTCGCATCGCTATAAAAAGCATGAATTCCCTGATGTGAACCCTTGATTGAAAAGCAACGCCATGGACCAGTGATTTCCTTTCTTATGTACAACACTAATGAATTGGTTCCTTCCCTGCAGTCCTAAACTTCATGCACAGTAAACGAAGTTTCTGCTACACTTAACATTTCAGAATTTATACGCGTAAGGAAAAGGAATTCCAAGCTGTTTTTGATTACACCACGACAAATTGCAATATGAGAATATTTCAAATAGGAGAATCTAAGGAAGAAGGCGTTAGAAGCACCCGACGCTGAAAACCACTAAAACATGGAAATGATGCTCAAAACAGCTCTTTCTGCTCTGAGTATCAGGGAAAGTCCGATGTATTTCCATGTAAAATATTTGTTTAACATACGAATATAAATCTATATTTCCATACATACATACATATGTGTGTACACATGTGTACCTATCTGAGAAACAATTTAATTTTTGTGCAAATGAAGCAAATGTGTACGAGTATGTCTTTTAATGTTTAAGTGAAAAGTCAGGTAGTTCTATAAACTTATTTCACGGTCATTTGAAGTAAATAACAGTGTTGTCTCTTAACTTGTAAAGAGTCATTTCATACAATAACGAAACCAACTACGCTAGAGCTTAAAATTTAAATATACATATGTACATACAAATGTATGTCAACCAGGGAATCGTGATATGCATTCGTTATTCATTGTTTTACAATTTGGCTAATAAATATTTTCAGTCGTTGTAAAGGGTTATTCATTTCGGTGTGATATCACATCTCTGCCATACGGCATACATACATATGTCAAATCCATCCGTCACCCATAACGGCAGATAGTTAGTTCCTGGCCTTCCATTTAATAACGTTCAACCACTATTAAAATTAGTGCATATTATTACTAATAGAAAATAACAGTTCCTTAATATGTATCGCGATTTAAGGACAAAAGGTCATCATAGTTACCCAACTGAGCAAACAACTCGAAACAAAAAAAAATAAACAATACTTGGCGCAACAGACGTGCATATTTACATATGTATGTGGTCCAGTGCCTAGCTTCTTGCAACCATTTGTGTTGTGCGTGTTATATTTTTGACACAAATGGAAGGGACCTACAGTTTAAAGCCATGTCCGAAAGGCATATTGAGAAGCTTTCACATGACAAATTTTACTCTCAGACGACATTCGCGAGAGGTGATGCCGTGAAAAACTTTTTAGTGTTTGGTGTAAAACGTTAACTAACGCGGGTAACAGTGTCTTTAAAACGATGAAAGCTTCTCTGTTACGGTGAATTCTCTGCGTTAGGGTCATATGAGAACAAAAGCTTTTTGGTCTGAGACTGAAGGCATTCATGTCAGCCACATAAGACTTCAATAGGACGAGCCTGAATGCCACGTAACACAGGTAAATTTTCCTACATATGTATGCATGCATCTGTATACATCTATTGTAATTTCGAGATTAAGCGACATCAATTGCCGATCAAGATTGTGTGACTTGACCCCGATGAATTTTTTTTGGTTTGGTCTGCTATAGATCGTATCTAAATACATACATATTTAGACGACTTCCAAACTTTGAAGCACTTACAAACCAACACTAGCGCAGTTATGGCCGCAATGCAGAAAAAAATGTTTTTATTTTTTATTTTATTTAAATTAAAATCCTAAAGGACAAAATGCATAAAAATTGTATTTAAAAGAATTATTTCTAATTTTTTTTAATTACGAACAATAATTGTTATTAATTTCAAATGCTGAGCGGCAAAAAAACTAAGCATGTGAAATTTTATATACAAATTATACAAAGAGCTGAATTTTGAAACAGGCAGATGTCTAACACATGTTGATTTTTTTTTAGTTTCCCTCTATTTTTCTTTAATCTGGATTTCTTACTCTTACTTAAATAAATAACTTAACTAAAAAACAACTATAATTCAAGCTTTGTTACAGTTCTTTCATATTTTCGAGGAGCGCAACTTTTTTGGAATATGTGATTCTATGTTCTCAAACTTGTGCTAGATAGAGAACGCTGGATTTTGAGACTACTTAATATGTACTGCAATGCACTCCTCCAGGTTACATTAGTTACGTTATAGCCTCTTTAACCTTTTATCAGATGATTATTTTATTTAAGTTTTTGGTAAAATACAGTTCATAAAATTTCTATTATCGTGAGTCATTTTTCCTTTCATATGTAGGTACGATATAAAAATGGCACAATTGGCATACGTATATGGCATTTGAAACAACCAAAAGAAACAGCATTTTCCTTAAAAAAAAACATTATTCTGGCATTAAATTATATTTCCGTATATATATATGTATGTACGTACTCGCAGCCCAAAAAATATCTGTTTTCTATATTTTTTGCATTTTTTTTGTGATGCGCACCATTGAGCTTTAGCGCTCTTTGCGCTTGTGCAAAAAAAAAGAAAATAAATTCACTCTGTACATACACAAAGGTTACAAATAGCACTTAATAACGGTTTCTTTCCCACTGGAAAATTAAAATCCATATATGGCTTCGTATGCAGTATAACCCTCTAGTTATTTACATTAACCTAATACTAGTCTAATCATAACTTTAAGGGTTTCAGTTCAGTAAGCCGTTAGCATTAGCATTTAGTGGCAGGCATAGTGTTGTGTTGCTTGTCACCTAGCCTATGTGAGTTCGAGTCCTGCCAAGGGAACATCAATCATAGCCACCAAGGACAACAGAGGACCAATAAAATTTAAGTTTCTCCAACTTTATACCACACTACAACTTTATACCACACTAATGGGCAAAATACAATGTGGCGCTCGCGCGGTCGTGCGTTTAACAGGCATTGTACCGACTTACGATAGTATTTGTCATAGCGATGGTGGAATATTCGCTGAATCATCTTTTGGCAGAAAACTTTTAAAGGGCGAGTTAAACTTACCATCTCCTACAGTACTTCCGAATTCCGACACCATATTCGACTACTACTTGGTTGGTGATGCAGCATTTCCACTCAAACCTTATTTAATGCGCCCTTATCCAGGTAGACTTTTAGAGGCGGAAAAGTATAATTTTAATAAACGTTTATCACGCGCTAGACGTGTAATTGAAAACAGTTTTGGCATCCTTGTGGCGAGATGGCGTATTTTACAGACAACATTAAATATGTTACCTGAAAATGCTGATCGGATAGTGAAGGCATCCGCTGTTTTACACAATTTTGTAAAATTGAATGCTTACTGCTTACTGTTCGCAAGATTACGTCGATACTTACGATGAGAACGACGAAATTATTCATCGGGGTCTATGGCGAGAGGGAACGGAATCCCTTTCTAGAGTCAGATGCATTGGCTCCAACTTCTCTTCGAAACATGCTTTCAAAACGAGAGATCAGCTAAAAAATCATTTGTTTGAGAATAAAATTTAAAAAAAAACGCTTTTATTTCATTTTGGCTTTTATTTTAATTCGCTAAATAATTCAGTACTTCCACATTTACATCCTGCAACATTCTTTCTTGCAGTCGAATTTTAACATGATCAGGAAAGATTTTCATTTTTTTGGCTATCATTTTCATGAATAGATCATTTTCATCAGGTTCTTCATGATTTTTAAAACGCTGAGAGAATGTCTGCGAGAGATTTCAAAAAACTCATTTACCGGAAATTCGCCTGAACGGGATCTTTTACTTCTATTTGTTGAGGCAGGCGTCTCTGGATTCTCCGGGAAAACTTGTGCTTCGGATGGAGAGAGTACATCCTGTTGGGTTCCACTGCTTTCGTCCAACAAGGGTGACGGTTCGTGGTTACCAATTTGTCTAAGAGGAAATAACATAACAATATGTTATGTAGTCATAAAATTAGCATAGATATACATACCTCCTGGGTTTCATAGCATCGGCTAAGAACTCCAATAATGGGTACAGATCCCATCTCTCCACATCAACAGCACCGCTACCAGAAGGCTGCTCCAGCTTCTTCTTTTCCCTTACAAATCTATCTCGGAGACTTTTCCACCGTTGTTTGCATTCCTCAACTGCGAAATATGTGGAAACATTTACACATGTATATGCACATCCTTTAATTTAAATGAACAACTTACTTGGTTTTTTCAACTCATCTGATATTTTTGCCCATGTTAAATCTCTCTTTATAACATTTTTGTAGCTCTTTGATTTTGTGTTGTACAAGAAATCATTTTCTTTTACTAACGTAATTAATTTTTCTTCAAAAGAACTCATTTTTCCGCACTAAAAAAATTTACCTCCACACAAGAAAAAACTAAACAGCTGTGTGTTAGCTGTCAAAACGCGCGACCATAGTAGAAAATAGTAGAGAGTAGCTCTACTTCGACGCTGAGGTCGCGCTTACGATATTTACGATCAAAAACCGACTAAACGCGTGAGGTCACATTTTGTGTTACCCCATAAGATCCCATTGTTTCTACTCAATCTGTCAACGCGCGACCGCGCGAACGCCACATTGTGTTTCTACTTTAAAGGTTTGCTGCATGGTAGTGTGATCGACATACATAAGTACATATGTACGTACTTACCTGATAAAATCTACGTGCTTTGGGATTTGGCTGTCATTTGATTTCTTTTTTTTTACAAAGGACTGCATACTTTATGTAATCATGGATTATGAGCAGCCATGGTTAGGGTCAGCAACCATCTTTCCCCTACACTAGATTTTGATTTAAATAACTCTGAGTTCTCATCACAAGTCCACTTCATATTTTGCATTTTGTGAAAACCCCAAATGGTCAATTCTGTCCTAAAATTTCTTTTTTTTTTTCCAAATTTAAAATTTTATAGAAAACTTAAATTAATATGACATTATCATAACTCGCTTAAAATAAGAGAGTTTTACACCAATTCATACAATTTTCACCTTTTAAGGGTACCTGTTTTGCAAAATTCCAATTTCTTCTCACCTTGAGATCTTGCATAGATTCAAAACTTAACAATACACAAAAAAAAGCACTAAGAGCAATTGCGTGTGACGCACCTGAGCTCTTTATTATTCTATAAAATGTTTATTTTGCGCACACTTATTCTGTTAAATCATCTACGTATCAAAAAAAAGTTGTGGGTATTCCCACATCATTCCTCATTTAGGATTATAATTTATTAAAAGCTAGTTAAAATTCTATTGCAAATGTGTAGGTGCTTATATATGTACATATGTACGTAACTGAGTGGATATAAATGCAATAATTGATATCCATAAGTGAATTTTAATTGACTAGTAAATATTTTGATTACAAATTAATCAAATGAGTTTCATTGATGTGGACCGAGTAGACACATTTTACTTCATAAGTAAGTTGATTGTGGGTATACAAATGGATACTATATAATTTATACTCTGATGGTCACTTGCATTATGCAAATGGAGGTCGGATTAGAACAGAAAATCCTATAGTATTGCTTATGAACATGAAAGAGTTATGAAAAGTAACCATTTTATTATGGTGTTTAGCTGCAATAAAATTGGCGGATCACGTACATACGTACATATACGCGTATATACTCAAATAGTCGTATGTACACTTTTAGTCAGATGTATACACAAAAAAAAATACAAAACACAACGGATTGTATGCGGTCCGAACCCATATGGTTATAGCCATATCCGATCTGAATATCCGAAATTGAGAAGCTTTCTAATGAGAGTTATAACTCTCGGACGTTTAACAGACATTTGCGAGAGGTGGGACCGTGAAAAAACTTTTTGGTGTTTTCTGGAATTCGAACGTCGAACTTCCCGCTCAGTAATCCAACGCACTTGAGCGATGTTGAGGTACGGCGCCCAAATCAAATGTAAACACATGCATACATATATATATGTACATACATAACTACCGACTTTGTAATTATAAGGATTTATCAATATTAAATTTACTTATTCGACCAAAAAATTAACCCTTAATTGTTGAGTTGCTCTTAACAATGGAGATTTGTAACAAATTTGGTATGGTTAAAATGATTTAGGATAAATCCGGCCGCTCTACTATAGAGGACAGCTTCAGGTCAGAGGCTGTGCCTTCGAGGCCCTTAAAAGACCACAGCTAAATAACCACCGGAAGTCCTAACCAGTGGCGGCTGGTGAGTTATCGAACAGGTGGTGCACTTTACTTGCTCACTAAGTATTAAGATTAGAAATTACAACAAAACAACAATTTACATAAAATATGTTTTTATTTTTTATTATTTTTTATACATTAAATCAATGCGACGACATTTTTCTGAAGCGAAATGTTCAATCACCTTTTTATTAAAATCGGGTATTGTTTGTATAAATATTTTTTCAACACTAAGCACAGAGAGTGCATTTAGCCGATCCTGAGACATGGTGTTTCGCAGAAAAGTTTTGATTCTTTTTAGTGTCGAAAAACATCGCTCGCTCTCTACCGAAGTCATTGGTATAGTGCACAGAATTAGCAGTAGTTTCATTGACTCTGAAAATGATTCAGTGAGGTCATTATTATAAAACAATTGTAAAATTGCAACTGCACTATTTGCATTGATGAAATCGTCGCGATTGTATATTGCAGAGAGTTCGTTTTTCAATTTGTATTTGTCCAAAGCAGCGTAAGTGGAAACTGTGATCGTGAAATCTTTATCGGGAAAAGTAGAACGGTATGTGGTAAAGTTCTCGCAGTAAAATAATTTGGCTGCGATCAAATGATTGCAAAAATTGAATCTGTCTTTCACTTGAGTAATAATTATATCGCACACTTCTTTTGCTATGACAGAGCTAGACGATTTAAACCTTTTTTGAGGAGGTTCTTCAAGTTGATCTATGGTGTTACGTACATTCTGTATACTGATTTCAAAATCATTAATACAGTTTTTTATATGAACCAAATCAATATTCCTTTTTTGCATTTGTTTGAATAAAATTTCACTATGTGGTAGAATAGATTGAAAAAACTCAAGCCAATATAAAAAAGTACTGTCGTTCAAATATCTTTGAAGCATATCAGCCTGATTTATAGAATTGGTATCATTTTCGGTTTCTATAATGGTGGCCATGCATTCTTTTAAAGGCTCCTTGTATCTATGTACTGAGTCAACCGTCCGAGAATTAAAGTTCCATCTCGTTTGCGGAGCAGCTGGAACCTTCTTTGATACAATAGTTTTCAAAATCTCTGTACGCTTCGGTGATCGTGAAAAAAACTTTGGAAAAGCTTGAAGGTTAGCAAAAAATCTCTGTACGGTTTTGTTTTGACTTACACTTTTTTCTATTATTAAATTTAGTTGGTGGGCGTAACAATGAACGAATGAAGCATTTGGATAGACGGTTTTTACTTTAGCCTGTACTCCGCCAACATTCCCGCTCATTACAGAGGCGCCATCGTAACATTATGCTATTAATTGTTGCGAAGTTATTTGAAGTGCCCGTAATTCTGTTATAATAACAGAGCTAAGTCCTTCAGCAGTATGGGAATGCGGCATAAGATATTTCCAAAACCGTTCATGAACCTGTCCGTTTTCTTCGTATCTTAAAATCATTACCATCTGCATAGTAGTCGATACATCGGTAATTTCATCAGCTTGAACTGCTACGTATTCACATTTTTTTATAATATCCGATATTTCATTGTGGTATACACATAAAATTGAGTCCAAAATATCGTTCTGAATAGTTTTTGAAGTACCTTTGAAGACTGTAGACGATGTGAGATGCTCCTTCATGACTGTATCCAACTCTGATACAAAGTCTATTAATCCACGAAACACCCCAGCATTATTTGACTCAATTGTTTCATCGTGACCTCGCAAAGCTAACTCAAAAGCACCACAAAACTTGACACAATCGATAAGACGTGATAAAATATACCTGTTTTTATCAACTTGTTCGTTATACTTTTGGATATTGCTTCTATACACAGAATCTAACTGATTACGAATGTCGACCGTGCCTAACACAGACAAACTCATTACATTTTGTAGGTGTACTTGCGAAGAATCATGTTTTTGTATTTTTTCACTCAAATGCGTCAAATCCTTGATTCCAGTTTCTGTCCAAATCGATTCTCCGCCAAAAATAATGCAAGGAAAACAAAAGAATGCATTAAGACGTTCACATCCACACAACCATTTCTTTCTATTATACATTTCACTTTTAAAACTTCGCGTAAATGCTTTATTTTTCGATTTGCACTCTTGTTTTAAATTTAAAAAGGGCCTTGGCGGTCCGGCCAATTTTATATCAACTTTATTTTGAAAAGTTTTATTATTGTCTTTAATATAATCAATGTTCATTTTAACTCACACCACACACTGTACAGACTGTATAGAACCGAACCAAAACCAAAATAAAAAGACAATTACTTAATATTAATAAACAATATTCAACGCGTCACAGATGCAGCGAAACTACATACATACATACTGATATAGAGAAGTCATACATAACGGCCGCCGTCGCAACGCAACGCAACACGTCGCCACCCATGCCGACCAGCGAATTTTGTCTCTCGGTAATCTTTGATTCGCTCGTGCGGCGCACGAGAGCACACTCATTCCTCGGTACATTTCAATGAAATATCTTCTGTTTCACGTACGTGTCAGGCATATTAGCTTGTAACTCATACAAGTTATATTAGCAGTCCTCGTGCACTCGCCAAAGCGCACGAGAATTTTTCTTTACAGGGAAAATAAGTAGTTTAGCGCTTAAATTGTTTCGTCATAATTGGAAATTTTATTTGTTATATGTTTTTGTATGTTTAAAAAATAAATATTTATATGGTAATTTAAAAATAAAGATGAAGTGATATTTTTTAATTTTTAAATCTTTTGAATTGGTGGTTCAGCGCACGAGCGCACTTAAGGTACAGCCGCCACTGGTCCTAACCCTGTCAAATAGAGGACAAAAAAATACGGAATGGAAAGACTTCATGCACTTCATGTATTTAAAAGAAAATGCATGTGTACTTGGTTAGGTGAGTATAAAACTTTCCAGAGTTAGTTTTTACACAATTTCCGAAGACGCGAGAACTTTGCGCATGCATAATTCCAAAATTGATTTAATTAGGTATTGTTTTATACTTTTGTAGATGTTATAGAAAATAAATTACGGTCTGGAGCCTGTAACACAACGTGACAACTACTTGTCGCACAAGAGAAATTTGACAACATGTAACATAAAACGACAAGTCCGTGAACACTTCGACAATTGTCGCGATGAAAGATGACAAGTGGGAAATTATAAGTTAATATTTTTTAAATGAAACACTGTTGCGTTTTACGATTCAATGACGAATGCTCTTTATTTTCTTATTCTACTTAATTCTAACTTAACATAACAAAAGTAGAAGTAAGGTCGGTGCATGGGGTGAATGGCTGGAAGGTGCTAATCGTGCGAAATTGGATTGAGGTGTATGGGTGAATGTGATTCGGGTAAATGTACGGGAGTGTAGCGTGTGACGGAAGTGCAATGTTGGTTTGTGCTGGTGTCCGGTGCACCATTATGCTGCATTGTCTGCTATGCTGACTGGCTGAGGTGCGCGTGTGTTAACTTATACAAATTCCCTCTTTTTGTAACAGAACACGACAAGTGTCAAGAAACACTTGTTGAAGTGTTGTTCAATGAGGACAAGTGATTTGAATATTGTCGAAAGCTGAAAAGTGCATTTTTCACGCAATATCTTTAAAAAGCAGAATACAAATATGTATGTACCTATACATATGAATAAAAAAAAAAATAATATTTAATTAAAAATGTGATAACAGTCGTCACAGGTTGAAGGTTTTTAAGCCAAGAATTAATTTGTATGTAAGTCATCATCTTTTTATTTTCAGAACACTTTTTTTGAGTTTTTTTATCCAGCATTTGTCTACGTATTTATTCGAAAATTACTAATTTAGTAAGGACATACTTACAATTGCGCGTTTCTTATCATTTTGCCAAAATACGTACTTCTCTTATGTGCGTCTAGTTCTTATTTTGAAGAACAAAGTTAAGGTCTTTGAACAAGTCTGTGTTTTTCGTTCAAGACATCACTGAAAGCACCAAAAGGATATTTTCCTCTCTAGTTGTAATTGAAAAACAAATTTTTTTGTTCGCCGTGGTTTTTGCCATTTTCACTTGCTAAACTCCTGTCGAATAATGCCGACAATTCAAGGGAAATTATTTCTTTTGACAAATGCAACGATTTGCGTTCTGTTACAGAATTAATTTGTACTTGTCGTGGACAAGCATAGTTCGACAAGTGAATCTAGACTAGTCCACTTGTCATGTTGTGTTATAAGCCCCTGGTCGTGTACTTTATTGCCATGCACTCTTCTTCAAGTAATCACTACAAACGGGTCATGTTCCGCCTGACGTCAATATTGACAGTCAGGGGTACATCTAAGTGTACAAACAGAGTGGAGCAGAGAATGAGCAATAGCAAAGAGTAAAGAGGAAAGCGAGGAAATCAACTACGTGTAGTGAAAGGAAACCACACAGAGTGGCAGCATCGTTCGAAGGTCGAGCAAAGCGTCAACAAGAGTGCAAAGCGGCGCTTTCAAACATGTTTGATTTCTCCGCTCTCATCGCTTTGATTTTACATTAGACGTGGTCGTGGAGTGGTTGCACATTGTTTTTTATAGTGGACAGTGGACACCTCGCGATTACATGAATTACATGAATTCCTTCAGTTCTGTTTCCGCGTGTCATTCGAAAGACTCTTGCTTGTTTGCTTCTACTTTGCTCTTCGCTCTTTGCTCTTCATTCCGGCTAGCCTTCATCCTTGCTCTCCTCTCGTGCTCTTTGCTCTTTTATCTGAGGAATTTCGCAGCTTTGCTCTTCGCTCCACTCTGTTTGTTCACTTAGACGGAAATAAAATCTACCTGTGATCTACTAAGCACACCTAAGGTCTCTAGCAGGGCTGTAAAAGAATGCAATCATTGAGGAATGCATTCATTGCAGTCATACTCAGAATTCACATGGATTTGTTTCAATTCAATGACTTCAATAATGACTTCAACTTGGAAAAAATAAATCACCAATCATTCTGAAGTCATGATTTAGCAATCATTTTCTGCAATCATAATTTTGAAGTCAAAATGAATGCAGAGCTTCATTGAAGTCACCTTGAAGTCACTAGCATTCATTGCATTCACTTGAAGTCATTGAAGTCCTTGAAGTCTTTGTAGTCATCTGAAGTCACTGAAGTCTTTGAAGTCCTTGAAGTCATCTGAAATCATTGAAGTCATCTGAAGTCATTGAAGTCTTTTAATACGATGAAGTCATTCAAGTTATAAAAGTTATTTTCATGAAACGCATAATAATGAATAAAAATAAGAAATTGGTACTGATTTACTGATTTCTTATTTTTTATCTATTCTTCTGGTAGACGACACTAAAAATTAGATTCAATAACTTACTATGATTGCTAAATCATGACTTCAGAATGATTGGTGATTTATTTTTTCCAAGTTGAAGTCATTATTGAAGTCTTTGAATTGAAACAGAACCCACGTAAAGTCAAATGAATTAAGTGACAAAATGATTGCATTCTTTTACAGCTTTGGTCTCTAGGAAAAACTGTGCAAAACTAGCATGGCGAGGTTTCTGAAAGGGGTAGCGAAGCTCAAATAAATGCGTGTCAATACATCTGGCTTATTTGGTATGTGTGCTGTAGTTATTTTTATTTTCAAATTAGTCACAATTAATTTTTTTCTTGCTTGTTCATTCTTAACTGAATTCGTATGTACGAAGTTTATGATGTTAGTAGGTAGTGTATTAGACTAAACTAGTTTTAGAAGTAATTTTAAGGAGTGCCGAAGCCGGTAATTCAGAACTATTTTTTTAATACTTCGCAGGCACATGCATAGCATTTTGTACTATAGTAAAATAAATACACTTGCAAACCATATTAGCTTTTGATTGCTTATGTAAACTGCAATTTCTCGAAAACATAACAAAACATATGCTGGATTCTACTCGCGTGTTTGAAAATATTAATTATGGGAATGATTGTTGAAATGATTTGATTCAGTACGTTTGTTTCTGAACTATATTAATTATGCATTAATTGTAATCAGTTCTATTTGATATTCCATCAAAAGCCGTTGACGTGTTATCTTGGTCAGGTGTATATCCCAATGCGCAGTAATTGCATTTTGTAAATTGGAAAAGTTAATATACTTATCTGATCCTATTTATGTACTTGTTCATCGTTGATTAACTTATTCCCAAATCTTGATTATTGATGTTTTTTCATACCTTCGCAGTTTATATCTACCCAAACACTCATATAAATCTTGGACGTGTTATCAGGTCCCCACCGCTCAGTAATTAGAAAGCTCTTCTTAAGTGTGTCAATCCCCCACGATGAAGTGATTCGTTATTCTACACCTTCTCAGTGAGGGACATCTTCCTTAAACTTATGGCAGATATAACCAACAAGACTTTAAAAGCCACCATTAGCTAAGGAATTGATGTTTCTTTCGCATTTAACGCCTTCACCGGGCTTTAATTCTGTACACATATGTACATATGATTTATAATTAAAATACAGTCGAATCACTCTAAGTCGAATCTCCACTAACTCGAATTCCTTCTAACTCGTATTTTTCGAGCTTTTTTGCATTCCCTTAAAAAAAAAATAAATTAATCCCTCCTTCTGACTCGAATTTTTCCAAAAATCCCTTTAACTCGAACTAATTTTGATCTCCCGTGAAAATTCAACTTAGAGGGAGTCGACTGTATTTGTGGAATATTTTTGTTCATCCATTTTAAGCTTTCGACGTTTTACGGAAACGATCAAATGATTTTTTCTGATTATGTGAGTAATGGTGAGTTCGGCGGATATAAGTACAAGATAAGAATTTGTATAAATAATCCTTCTTGACGTACATATGTATTCACCATTAATATTAAACCGTTGCCAATAAATAGTATTTTACTGCTTTTTATAGGTAAAAGGAAATCAATAAATAAAATCAAAATAATTGTTTTATCAGGACGTATGGGCAGTAACACCCACTTAATTGTAGTGCGCGTTGCTTACACCATTTAATTTGTTTATTTATTGTCACAACAATGTAACAGAATATTGGGGTTGCAAACGGGAGAATATAGTAGAACTGAGGTACCAGTAAATGGACTAAAGGGAAATGGAAGGTGCTGAGAAGACTTCAAAGTTATCCCGGGGGAGACCCGGGAGAGAAGCTTTCTCATGACAGTTTTACTCTTGGACGTTTGTCAGACATTTGCGACAGGTATGTGCTATGCACTACCCAGCAAAAAATGTGATCAGGTTTATAAGGCTAAGGGATAAAATTAGGGATAGAAAATAGAGAACGCTTATTGTAAAACTGTAAAAAAGTCTTAATTAAGCATTATAATAAGGAGTTTTATAAGATATAAATTAAACCAAGAGTATGATATCTTATTTATGCCTTATTTGAAGATTTAAATAAGCTCTTTCTTACTTAAGTCCACTAACGTCGTATAATAACGCTTAAAATAAGGGATAAAATCGGGTTGACAATTACACACAACAACAAATTTGTGCATCGGAAAAAAAAGTTTTTTCTTTGGAAAATCATTTCATTTTTAAGCCGTATATATCAGGCAGAAAAACGGGGAAAAGTATTTTATCTTATGTATGCCTTTATTTTAAGATATAAATAAGCGCTTCCGTATAATATGCAAGTCGTATCTATGTTTTATTATAAGGGATAATTGGGTGCAGACGCTCGAGCGACCTAACTGTTTTTCTTTGCAATTATATGTCGTTTTGGGTTTTTTTGAGGAATGAGGGATGGTTTGAGATCGCAGTTGAGTGACGAATTTTGAAGTGGTTAGTTGGTGTAAAAAAGTATTTTTTTTTTTGTTTAAATTGTGAAGGATTAATAATTTAAAGTGAAGTGACGTGCTTATAAAGTAAGTGTAATAGCTTCAACCGCAGGTTTTTCGAAACGGCACTATAAACGGCACTATAAATTGGAGTGGAAGAAAAAACATGGCAGCAATGAAAAGGTTTAAATTTTTTGAATCGACTCTATATGGTAAGTTCAATACACTCAGTTAAACCACAAAATTTGATTATGCTAATAATTTATTATTACTCTATTCAGGTCCTGTTCAAAATTTGTATACTTCCTATGAAGATTATGAAGACGACATTAAAATCGGTATCAAAAAAGGAAAAAATAGAATCGACCAACGAAAACACCAAATGCGTCGATTTAAAAAACAAAACAAATTTTATATTTGCATGTATTTTTTTATTATTCTAATAAATGTCTGAATTTGAAATAAATTGTTTTTTTTTTGAGTAGATGGTCTCACTGTTGTGTCTTTTTTACATGATTCATAAAAGAGGCCTATAATAAGGTCTATGTAAGGTAACTGAAGCTTATTTTATGCCTTATAGTAAGGTGTAAATAAAGTAACTAAAGCTTATTTTATGCCTTATAATAAGGTGTAAATAAAGTAACTAAAGCTTATTTTATGCCTTATAATAAGATATAAATAAGGTCGCTAAAGCTTATTTTTTGCCTTATAATAAGATATAAATAAGGTCGTTAAAGCTCACTTTTTGCCTTACAAAAAGGTATACACAAGGTACATAAAACTTATTTAAGCCTTATAATAAGGTATAAAATAAAGTATTGAGAGTATACCTGAGGGCCAATGACATGGCCTATGTTGCAATAAGGCATAAAGAAGGTATGTTGCATATTACCCAATATTCCTTATGAATACCACTCCTTATATGATAAGCCTTATATTGCTTTCGAAAAAGGCTTATATAAGACCAACATTTTTTGCTGGGTAGTTTTATATTTAAGTCCTCTCCGAGAACATTTCACGCTGATGTTCCTCGTCAACTAATTTCTAAACTGGTTAGCAAGAAGTGGAGACTGTGATAAGTGATCCAAAATGATAAAAGCAACTTTTAATGTTCTTAAGCGGAATATACACATGTCAAAAACTCATACAACATGTGAGTGTATTAGTGAAAATGAGACACGTATACGTTGTGTCTGCTTGAAGCGAAATCAAAATGTTTGGATTTTTACTCAATCGAGTAGCTTTGACATAGTGTATAATAAATACACTCTCACAAGCTGGATGAGTTTTTGACTTGTTGCATATGTTGTATATGCCGCTTTATAAAGGGCACCCGCGTAGACAATTTTCTCATGCAGATGCATAGCGGTCTGATGTTGTTTTGAAAAAAAACATTGCTTGTTTTTGAGTAAACAATTTTTTTTTTCACAAGGGCATATTGGGTGTTAACTTATATAAATTAGAAAAGTAACGCCACAATAAAATGAAAGATTTAAAATTCTCTAAATATATAAAGACTAAAGAGGAAATAATGCAAACAACACCTCTGGAAATCAATGAAAGATGGAGGGAATATTTCCATTACCTGTGTGGAATGAGGAATTTCATAGAGATAATATAGTGCAATATGAGCATGTATTGGGCCCTGTGCAAGAAATTACACAAGAAGAAGCTGCAACAGCACTAAAAGAGATGAAAGTAGGCAAAGCTGTTGGACCAGATGAGACACCAACTGAACTCTGGGAAGCACTGGGAGCGGCTGGAGTTAGCTTCTTAACTGCTATGTTGAACAAAATCCTCTCCAATAGGAAAATCCCAGAAGCATGGATATCTAGCTTAACTCTGTACCGCTAAGAAAACACGGTATACCATGCGAATTCAAGAGTACATCAGGAACATCGACATCATTCCCGGTCAATATAGGCGTACATCAAGGTTATGCAGTAAGTCCCTGGATATTTAATCTGGTTATGAACTTCATAACAGAAAACATTCAGCAACCAATACCGTGGAACATACTGTTTGCAGACGAAATTGTACTCATTGGCAAAGACATGTACCTGAATGCCCCTGAAATTGAAGGAAAAAATCTACAAGACGGTTGTATGGCTAGCTATGATGTACGGGTCAGAGTGTCGCGCGATACTGAAATAAGATCTTAACCGCAGAAATGAGATGATCAGCCGGCGTAACCTTTAAGTATAAAGTACGCAACGATTACGTCAGAGGAAGTCTGAAAGTGGCACCCATATATGAAAAATTAAAGGATACGATGATACTTTGGTATTGCCATGTGATGCACAGAAATAGCAACCATATCGTGAGCAATGAATTTCGAAGATGGACCAAAAATACCAGGAAGACCTAAGGCGACGTGGATCAGCACTGTTAATAACGACATGAGAACCGAAAATGTATCTAATATGACAACTCAGGACAGAAGATCTTGGAGGCTCAGGATAAGCAGAGCCGACCCCAATTAATTGGGGCTTAAGGCCAGGAAAAAGAAGGAGAATGTAACAGACGTTTCAAATAAAACGACTAGTCAAGTCAAGTGAGTCAAAGTTGGCATTTATCCGAAAATAGAAGTGACTTTTATTAAGTACGGTTTCATTTCCTTTGACTTTATCTAGTCTTGGTGAATATGGCCGTATGGCCTAATGATTCCAGAGCCGAGTAAAGCAGGGTCATTCATATAATCTCTGTGCAAGAGGATTCAAGCTAATCAGTAGCCAATACTGATTCAAGTGATGGTGGTAGCAAATAACAAACCATGCTTAAGGATGAGGTTTAAGTCAGTCTCTAACGAGATCATTTAAATACTTTGGTAGGACTTGTCGAATTACATTTGTATGTACATATACATATGTAGTGCCTTATCCTAGCAAATCGCGCTGCTTTAATGAACGACTTTTTCCCGAGTTACTCGAGAGAAAGCCATATGAAATCAAGTAATAAACGAGTTATCCCCCATTCTGTACAAAAAGACAAGGCGACAAATACAAGGAAATCATAAAAGATAGTACATTCACCTCTATTTTCTTTACAGAAAAAATCCTTAAAATACGACCAAGGTAGCCTGTATTTAGTATCTCTTCTCTGGGACAATAGGAGCAACATTTTCCAAAATTTTGTTAGGATGTATTCTCATTTCAAGCAGCGCTAGTTGGTTAGTTGTTTATAGCCGACAAGCTTTCGCTCTTCACTTAGGAATCCAGTGGGTGATGTGCGTGTTGAGAAGCATGGGGAGTAGAAATCCTCATAAAGAGTGGGCCATCGATGATTTATTTTATAAAAGTGTTTTACGATACGATACTGGCAACACTAAAGCGGTTGTAATATTATTATTATTAAGAATAATGTAGTACCATAAATATATGTATCGTTTTAGTAGTCTTGAACAATGCTGAAAAATAGTAAAAAATTAATTTCAAGGTTGCGAAATTTTAAAACGATTTTTTGTTGGAAATAAAGCTCCTTCAGCGAAAACTGATATGTAACAGTAATGAATAAGAAATAAGCGTATATGGGGCTGTTCCTATAAGTACTGCTTATTTTTCTAATTATTAGTTGTCAATATACTGCAATTTTTAGTTCAAAGATCAGCAACGCTGGTTGTAAGGCGGAAAAAATAAGATGGACTAAAAATGTGCTAAGAATTTAAGTATAATAGAGTTGCTTGTACGTCAAAAAGTTCAATGACTGTAACAATTATCAATTTCTTCATACATTTACATACATACATATGTATGTACATACAAGTACATGACAGTATATATGCACATGCAATTAAAGCCGAACTTTCTGTCGCGTGCGAAGAATACATTACTACTTGACATTAGTTTTCCGCTACCACTGGAAACTCATTTCGTATTTTTTATGTTTCGTCACCTCCTTATTTGTCGAAACTACTTCGTCGTATTAGAAACACTCCCCACTAAACTTATTTACTAAAGAAAAAGAAGAGGTCGTACGTATTCGCGTTTTACTCATATGTTTATGCTTTCGTTCCTGGAAGAAAATGGCTATCAGAGAAAAATAATTATAATTATTAAATTGCGTAAGCCGTTACGTTGGTTAGAGTGCTGTAAGATTTTAATTAATGTTAAAACGAAAATGCTTTTTAGATAAAATGAATAACATCTAGCCCAATGGTTTTTGAAAGTAATGCGATAGCCAGAAGGGGAAAATATTGTTTTCTAAGTTATTTATAACAGTTACACTGGCGGTCATAAGTTTGGAATCAGTTTTTGGTTTCCATCAGCCTGTTTCTCTAACTACCATGAAAAGGCACTTGTTTGAAGCAGGCTTAAAAGGCCGAATAGCAGTTCGGAAACCTTTGCTCTGGTCTCAAAATCGACCAAAACTATTGCTGTGGGCTAAAGAGCATAAAAGTTGGACGATGGAGGACTGGAGCAAGGTGCTATGGACAAAAGAGCCCAAATATAAAAAAAATACGAAAATGCAGAAATTAGATGGTGACGTTAAAGTAATAGCCAAGCTTGCTCGCGCATAATTAAAGAAATATGTAAGCTAGCTTTAAAATCTACATATATTTGCGGTATAATACATATGCACATACATTCTCACTTCTTTGCCGGATTAAAACATCAATTTAAGCATGGCTCAGTTTTAAGGAAAGTTATAATATCCGTTTCAAATGGTCTATGTCTAATGTCTCTACTATTGATATGAAGTCCTGTATTCATCAAACCAATACCTGGCCTTTAAAGAGCAAGTCAAATTGTATTTTCCTAAGATGTCTGTAAACACATCAGGAAATGGAATTTTAAATTGCCTCGCTTTAGCCGTACAAATTATTTTCCTTGGATATTCAAATCTAAACAAGCGGAACGAAAAAATTGATAGTGTTTATGTTGATGCAGGGCTTGTTGTGTTGCCGTTTGTTACTTGTTTGCCTGCGATTAAGGCGAAGAGTGAAAGAAATGAATAGCTCAGGCGATTTTTACTGGACAAATTGGGGGACGGCTGATAACATTTGAGTTTTTAGTAAAATTGTATGTGGGCATGTGTATTTTTCTTTTATATGCAAAATACTCTTTGAAAGTTAATTACTCTTGTTTTTCGTTTGGCTTTTTAGGTGTTGCTTTTTAGCAATTTAAAAAAAAAAGTTGGCTTTAATATTTCAGGTACATATACATATGTACATATGTATGTACATATTTTATGTATGCTCTGCTAACTCAGCCTTAACACCATTATACCAAATTAAATATTAATTAAATTAAAACCAAATTAAGACAGGGAGAGACACGTCGCCATGTGGTGCCTATACTCAAAAATTATTGCCACGATAATTGCCGCCAACACTAGAGCGTGTGAACATGTGGTAATAGGGCGTTGGGATTCGCTCAATCAAAATTAGTTTTCACGCTGAAGTCATTAGCGTCACGCATAAGATTTTCACCTGAGCCGTGGTAGACAAGCAAACCAGCTACCCATGAACAACATTAGGACAATGTTCCACCCCATAACACAACTCTGCAGCAACACAGCGTCCTTTTAAAGTGGGTGCTGTGGTTTCCCGATTGAATTATTACATTACAGCTTGTGCGCAAAATTTGTTAAGGCATCGCTAGGGTGCTAAGTGGTTTGATATAGATAGGGGAGATCGTATGTATGCCACTAGCGTATAAAACGTTTCCGTTAATATCCAATTTGGCTAATGCAAAGGGGAATTGCTTTTTTAACCAGGAACTAGACAACGGCAACTGGTCGTACAGGACTTTATGCAAGAAATACATTTTAAATCTAGACTGAAATTTAATATCAAAACCTAGTTCTTTGGCCGGCAGTATTACTTGGCATCTTTTTCGAAGACACTTTGCATTTAATGTTGGGTACCCAAGAAACTATAATTTTCCAATGTTCTTGAATAAGGGATTTCGTTTGTCTTTGAAAAACCATCGATACTTTAAAGTTTTGTTTTACTAGACACTGCTTTTTGCAGTCATGGATGAGCTTTATTTTAACGTTTTGCGTTCGCGAGTTGAATGAATGTGAGTAAAAATAAGAGCATTCCCAAAGAGGGCACCAAATTGATGGCTTAAGTTTAATATTTTGTATCCACTACTATGGTTTTCTATTGTCACATCGCATTTCAAAAAAAATTTTCCTTTTACATAAACATATATGTATGTACGTAGATCACAAACGAAGACTGCCATTTCGATTGAAAATGTTTTGCAAAAGATCCTTGTACAGGTATAACAGCGAAAACAATAGTTTGCTTACATTTACCCACACTGGGCATTTACTCTTACGTGAATTTCTACAAATTTCTCCATTGAAGAATTATTAGTACACTTTTCCCGCTGTATTTTTTCTAAAAATTTGATACGTATGAAAACGCCAAAAAGTGCGACAGAACTCATTGGTGCGTGGAAGTAGATCGACTGACAGTCGAGCAATAACAAACATAACGTATGTCGCAATCATTCGTGTTGTGCCTTTTATATTTTTCACATATGTATATGGAAATTGGAAGGGACCTACAGTTTGGAGCCATTTTAATAAATAATATCCAAAAGACTTTTTAGATTATTACGACATATTCTAGCCATCTTAAGCAACGGATGCGCTGTTTTTTGACGAGGTCAATGCCGCAGCATGTACAGCTGGTAAATTTCGTCGATAAGTCTTCTCCTCCAAAGTCCGTCATTGCAAACGGGATCGAATATCTTTTGAAAAAATTTTATCGCGAAACGATTGGAAATAAATTCATCCGTTTTCTGCTTCAGCGCCACAAAGCAGGACTGGGTGATTAAGGTCTTGTATAGGGTCTCCTTAGTTGTTCGGGATAGGGCCTTACTACTCAATTGCGTTCTCAACCCAAAGAAATAGCGATTGGCAAGAGGTGCTCTTCATTTTATTTTTGCTGCAATTTTGTTTTCAGTATTAAAAGCAGAACCAAAGTAGTCAAAGTCCCTTACTACCTCGAAGTTATAGCTTTGGATTGTGACGTTCTGTCTATTTCGCCGATATTGTGTGCCCCTTCATTTTGGCAGCTTCCATTTCAATACTAGCGAACGCACCAGTGACAGGCCGCTGTGTTCTGCCAATTATGTCAATGTCGTCGTATTCATATTTCGTATTTCCAGTATGATATTAAGGAAGTCACACGACAGAGCATCACCTTGTCTAAATCCTTTTTTGACATCAAATGTCTCGATGGAGCAGCGAGCGTTCTTCATCGTCAGGAGGACGAGGTTGAAACTGAGGTGATGATGTGTTTTTGCCCACCAATCGCATCAGTGGCAGATATTAAATATCACGTTTGTTGGTTGTTGGGTTGCTGTAACATTCTTACTTAAATTTTAACTCCAGAAACATCTGGAGCCTACGGCATATAAAGGATATTTGTTAACTACATTTAACGACCCTCACCTCCAACTATTCTCTATCAAAAACGTCGCTTCAGTCAACTTGTTTATTTTGCTGCCTGAAATTTAATGTTCCATGCAGTTTATTTCTTTTTCAGCGTGTTCTTCATTGCATCTTGGCTCTGTTTTTTTAAATACTTCAGCTAAGGCTCGTTGTTATCTTAAAATAATTGCAGTTTCTTTGAAGTATGTGATCATTTTCGATAACTTTAAAGTATTTACCTTTGGTACCAGCATGCAAATAAAATGTAAAAAGAAGCCGGAGAATAGCACATTACATTGCTTTAATTCGTTTCGGGCATTGAACATTTCGAGAAAGTTTTACGCACTTTGATGGATGAGCTTGGTAGGAATCTCGAAACTCGACTTGGCTCTGTATAGCTAGTCTCTATGATAGCTTTTGAATGCAATTTTAAAATCAATGTAATAATAAAGTGGTCTGAATCGATTTGTATGCAATCAAATAACTGGTCGATGATAAACTTATTTGACCAAAAACCGCACTGAGGAATCCTATTTAAGTAGTTCCTGAAAGGTTTTAGGATTTTGCAAAGAACGGGAGACAATATTTTGTAAGCGAAGCTTAGGTGGTTAATTGATTTGTAATTTTCGGAGCTTAAAGTATTTTTTTTTTTTTTATGTAATTTGCACGCACTAAAGGGGTTATGAAAACCCTTTTACATGTTTTCACTTGGTGCGGGCGTTGGAAAGATAGATAGAGAGAGAGAGAAAGAGATCGGTGCAGTGGTTTTTTGAAACTCAGCTGTATTAGGTTTCACATTAGCTCCAGGGGTGGTGTCCAGAATAACTGGGGAGATTTGATTGCTCTCATCTATTTTTTGCCTTCGCTTCTGATTCACAGTATTTTTTTCCTAGTCCACCTGGTGTCATAAGCATATCAACCATTCAATCAATCATCAAACAGAGCGAATAATTTTTCCGGCCATGACAAACCTACTGCCAGTGTTATGCCTTTGCAGTAGTGCTGTCATAAGCTTTCGCAATTGATAGGACTGCTTCTTATCATATAATGTTTGCTGATACCAAGGTTTGAACTGTGAACCATCAGCTTGACAAACGATGACACTACCACAACACCATTGCGCTTTATAGGTTGCGCTTACAATGATAATAATCTACTCATCAAATACACTGCATCAAAAAATTGCACATACACCAGTCTCAAATTTAAAGAAATTTCATTTATTTCATTTCAAAATAGGATTTAGTGAAAAACTTGGTCTGTTGACAATTGATAACAAGAATAAGTACTTGCATACATATGTACATATATTCTCTTCTACGATATTTTACAGATTGCTTTGTGTATACTCTTAAAAATCGTCTCCCGCTTCTCTTAATAGATATACTTGTAGGCTGTTAGCTTCAGAAACATCATTTTATTGCCACTTGGATAATATTATCCTGATTTTATATTTCTTGAGCTAACGGAATTTCGGAATTTTGGATATCCATGAAACTGTAAGTATACCTGGAGTTTGTTGATCTGTAGCCCACCAAGTCTGCTTATGAATATTAAGGTGTGAGAAATATGTTTTTGCTGTGACGATGTCTTACCAGAAAATCAACTAACTGACTGTTTCCTATTGAGGCTATGTTTTCGGACTGTGTTACCAGGTATGTGCACGTTTCTGACGTTGCCGTTAAAATGTACAACCACTATTTTAACATCATACTTTGCATATTGCTTGTAGGTTTAGGGTAGAAGTTTGAAAAAAGATTAGTCTTACAAATAACTACTATTTTCCCCTTTAGGGCTTATAAAAGTCGCTGTGTTTCATGAACGGTTCACCCAAATTTTATTGTGGCCCACTTATGAGTCAACTTTCTAGGAAGACATTTTCTTGGATTTTATCACAATTATGAAATGTTGTTTTCAACTCGCCATCCTAAATGCATCTGATTTTAATAGAGGGATGCTGTCGTTGGTACACGTACCAAAATGAACGCCCTTTTATGACTCCAAATGATTGATTTGGAAACTTTGGAAACATCGCTCAAAATAAACAGACTTCACTTGAGCTTTATTAAAATTTATTTTTGAATAACCTTCAAACAACGCCAAAAATTTAAGCCAAAAAAAAAAAACGAAAACATTTAATTTTACAACTTTCACCAACTAGAATTTATGATAGTGAATGCCACTAAAACACTTTCGCATTAGCCACAGCCCCCCGCACATTTTTCACTCATACTTCTTGGCAGAAATTCAAAACTCATAATACAAGAACATAAAAGAACTAGAGTTCCTTCCATAAGCAAAAAGAAAGAAAAAAAACGAAAACTCGTTTAATGTGTTTAAAGTACGCAATATTACTCTACATCTAAGAGTTGTTTGCAATAAAACTTAAAGACTACTAACCATCGTTGGATGTTCCATATCACGCCACAGGAAGAAAGCTTCAGTAAAATAATGGCAACACGGCGTATCTTGAGTAGCCTCAGAATACTTAAGGCTATGTCTTGTTCCAAGACTTTATTGTTTAGATTGCCATAGATTAATGTCATCCCTGAAAGCAAATCTCCCGGAGACATCCATCCAACGGCTAGACAAGACAATTTCTTTGCCTGTGGGGATTACCTCTTCGTTTATGCTGCAAGATAAAAGCAAGATTTGATAATGGTTGCTGTAAGTTTCCCTTTTTGTTCTTGTGAAAGTATAAAAGAGGAAGAAAAATAAAAGGACTTTGCATGTTAAAATGTTTTTTCCTACATTTTTCTATTTTGCATAAAACTGATATTGTGGACATTGTTTTTAATTGATTTTGTATGTATTTCTTAGTTACTAGTTGGAAAATAAAATTAATGGAAAGCAGAGAATCATTGAAACTTATCTTGAAATCAGGAGTACAAAAACGGAAATCGTTAATTCTTCTTAATTCATATACATATATGTACATATGTATATGCATTCATAAATTAAGGTTGCATAAATAAGGATATTTATATTAGATGTTTGAGTCCCATGAAATATGTATGCATATCCTTTCAATTTGAACATGTAATGTACTGAATGAAATTTCGTCCTGTTGTATATATGTACATATGTATGTATATAATGTTATCCGTAGAAGCTCACGTTATAAATCTGTAGATATGAACCGTAACTACAATACTTATCCAATTAGCTGCAGGGATTCAATGATATTTTTTGAAGAATTGTAACGAATTTATATTCATTCAACGAATTCAACTTTCATGTATCCAATTCTCTTCCGACTGCAATATA
The DNA here is from genome assembly GCA_946965025.1 of Blera fallax. Classification (NCBI taxonomy): domain Eukaryota; kingdom Metazoa; phylum Arthropoda; class Insecta; order Diptera; family Syrphidae; genus Blera; species Blera fallax. The sequence continues at coordinate 26,939,076 of OX337245.1, forward strand.
CGGTTAACTCTAGAAAGTTATCAAAACCAAATCTTAAATTTTCCAAAAAAACATTAAATAAGAAAAATAGAAAATGTTACAAGTGCAACCGAAAAGGTCACCTTGCAGCTAGTTGTCCATTTACAAATGCATCTTCACAAATTAGAAACGACGAAACTACAACTTGGTAGTAAAAACCATCGAACCGTTCGCCAAATACAAACATGAAATTAACCTCTATGAAATTTGTTCTGGTTCTGTATGCGTATTTGAACGAAAGGCAATTATTCTTAAAAGTCAAAAGTTTCGATTGCTTTATGGGAGGATATTCAACTTAATAGAAGTCATACCGGTTTCATGACTCAAAGAACAGAAAAATTCCCTACTACCAGGGATGCAAGGTTTTTGCCTCAATTGCTAAAAAAAAGTATGACTAGTGATCCTTTGAATAGTGCATCAAATGGATGTGTCGTCGGCGTATTTAAATGGATAGTTGAAGTAAGTCGTCGATGTTAAGAATCAAGAGAAGATTTGTCGTCCAAAGAGGACTATTTATGGTCTAAAGCAATCCGGACGTGAGTGGAATCTTGAACTTAAATCCAAGAAAGCAATCGGTTTGCAGTTCAAAGGTCTTCTACATCACTTTTTTCGATGCGGTTTTTGGAAAATTCATGTGATTATCCAATTAGTTTATTTTATTTTCTTTGCCAACAAGAAACGAAAGCTTTTATAGGTATAATGAAATACTATTCCAAACTAATAAAAGACATATGTAAGTAAAAAAAACAGCAACAGCAAATGATTGTGATTGTGAACAACATCAAGTAATTTCCTTTTTTATCAATTAAATTAGCATTTGACCGTAGTTTGTCCGAGAGTGGGGTATTGTTAAGAATCTAGTGCTTCGTTAATTAAAAGATGAAACGTTTATGTTGAGGATACTGAAAATTTATCAATTTCACCATAAAAAGGAAGACAATTGTCACAGTTCTCCTGACCTCTAGTGATTCGAAGTTAATGAATTTTAACCTTGATAGGTGACGAGATAAGTTATTTGGATTAAGGGAAGAAAGTCCTCTAAGAGCGAATCCAAGAAATTTTTTTGTATTGACTTAATTCTAGATATAAGCACTTTATAATTGAGACATATTCTAATAAACATCGCACAAATGCGACGATAACGTTTTAATAACATACGCGTTGGGAAACTAACATGTGAGATAATATGAGGTAATATGGAGTGCTGTTTCCAGACTGAGTTTATTTTTCCCAAAAACCTTAAATCTAGCTTAATACAAAAATTATAATTGCGCATGTTGCAATTATTTGCCGACATGCGCGTCGCTTATTATTACAAAAATATGATTGCGCATATTGCGATTATTTGCCCACATGTGCGTCTCATATTAAGATATGTGAGTGCAGCTGACCTTGATGGAGCGCGTGTAATGCAACTACAGCTCCTGTTGCGAGGCGTGTGTGCTAACTCCTCCCCCTGTTAAGTTCGAGACGACCTCGTTTCGATCCTTTAGGTATTTGATGGCTTCGTCCATTTGTTGTTTTGCAGTTTTCTCTTTTCTTGCTTTATTTTTTTGTCGTATCCATAGTCTTATAAAGACCCCTGCAATTACAAATATAGCTGATAGGGTTGGAAATGTCGACCACCATAAGGTTATTTGCCTTGAGACGTCTTCTCTTAGTTCTTCAATGTGGTTTGTATTCTTGATATGGATTTTATGTAGGTAAGATAAGGAAAGCTTTGTTTCGTGCTCCAAAAATTCAATCGCTATTGTTTTGGCCGGAAGTGGTTCTGTATGTATTGGAATTGTGTTGGCGGTGTATGAAGTTTCGTTGATCTTTATTGTGCTAGAGAATGTGATTAGATACGTCCCGTTTATTATTATTTCCTGTTCGTAAAATATTTTAGTCGGTGGAACTTCATTTAGAATTACTATTCCATCCTCGATCAGTTGTATGTCTGGAAGGTGATATGAGCTTTCTGTTGGACATGCGGCGGAGTTGTTATTTAGAAGGTGCATTAGACATAGGTCGACCGCAGGTTTACAGATGTGCATCGATGTTATATTTGCGCAATCCGTTAGAGGCTGATAAGTGTTTTTACATTTTGCTGCTTTACTTACATTTAACTTAACTATCTTATTGTTATGACTTACAGGATAGATACTTAAAAAATTACAAATTTCATTTATTTTAGGTATTCTCAGTACGTAATGAATTACATTAGAATTTTGTAAAATCTTTACTTTAGAGGCAGATAACAAATTATTGACGCTAATCGGTATATTCTCAAGATGGATTAAGTTGTTTATTTCAAGATTGTCTAAAATAAGTGGATTTATAATTCCTTTTTTCGCAAGTACAACTGATAAAACAATATTATTTAAATGAGATATGATATAAATATTTCTTTTTAAAAGGCAATCTAAAAGTAGTGATTGTTTATCGAATTTTAAAATTGAGTTTTCCTTGATAGGAGAAGTTAATGCATTTATTTGATCTGTGACCTCATTAGTTTTTTCTTGCAGTTGAGAATTAATTTCTATCTGTCTGTTGCTATTTTCAATTAAAAAATTTTCCTTTGTTAGAAGTAATTCATAATCGCTGTGATCCGGTGTCCCTGCTATAAATTTTAAGGCGGATCCTATAAAGTCGATTGATCTAGTAAATCGTTTAGGGACTTCCAGAATGTTAAGAATATTTAAAATTTCCTCCGTTTGTTGTTTAATAATTTCATATTTACTTTGTGCATCGGGTATTTCAGTGAGTATCTCTGTACTCTGCTGAGCCATTAGTTCGTACTCGGTAAGATTAGTGGTGTGCACGATGTACGTGAAATTTTCAAATATTGCTACTTCACCAAGTGTAATAGGTATAATGTGAGCTGTGCTGTAATCGATGATTCTGGTCGTTGAGGGCCGAAAAAGTGTAAAAATTATACTGAGGAGAAAAAGAACAAAAGAAAAAAAATGGGGTACATATTAACGCAGATTACTTTTATGGATCTTTCTTCCTTCTATGAGGACTGTGGTTCCTAAGTCTTTTTCTATAACTTTCTCTACAAAAATTTTCTGAAATTTGTTTCCTATACGCCTATTTCTTCGTAAAAATACCTTTTCACCTGGCATGTATGTTTTGGTAGAAGCATTTTCATTGAGACGTTGAAGTGTTCTTTCTTGTGCGACAATCAATTTTCTACTTATTTCCTCCTGATCCTGAGGGGGACAATTATGAATTACATCGATTGGTTTTGCATTTATTACGGAATGAATACTACTATTATATCTATGGGTTGCCAACAAAATTAGATCAGTAGCTTCCCCTATTTGTTGTTGTGCCTTTATACACCTGGCTATCTCTAATAGAGTTGAATGGAATCTTTCGATTTGTCCATTACTTTGGCTGTGGAGTGTAGGAACAAAAAATTGCTCTATTGAAAAATTGTCTCTAAGTAAACTTTTAATCAAATTAGAGTGGAAAGCTTTTTCGTTATCCGAAACTATTATTCTTGTATTTCTGTAGCGGCCTAGTATTTCTAACAATGCGTCTTTAATATCGACAGATGATCGAGAAACTATGGGTTTTACTATTGCAAATTTCGAAAATTTATCTATGCAAGTCAGGAAGAGTTTTTTATCTGTTATAAAAATATCAATATGAAGTATTTCCCCTGAATACTTGGGGATTGGTGTTTTGCCAATCTCTGGCTTAGGCGGCTTTCTTTGATATTTGTTTTCTAGACAGATTTTGCAATTGGTTATGATTGATTTTAAAACCTTTCTAATCTCAGGAAAGTAATACTCCTCTATAATTTGGTGGAAGTTTTCCTGTAGTGATCTATGAGCGCGATTGTGTTCTGTTGTTGCAACCTCTAACTGGTCATTTTTATTTGTTAGATCAATTACCATCTTTTCGGTGTGTAAAAATTTAGTGCCGGGAAATTCTAACAATAAAGTGTTTTGTATGTGTGCTAATGTTGGTAGGTCACAACAAATGGCGTTCGTTACGCTCGGATTTACAATATCTTTCAAACACTTAACTAAGTTTTCAACTGAATTAAAATTTATGGTATGACGTATATGCTTTTGAAACATAACTTTTGTTTGTTTGCTGAAATAGTTTGACTTCATTAGTATGAATTGATTCTTAAATTGGTTTATCGGATACTGGGTAGTCTTAATGACGCTTGCCAAAGAAATTTCGCTATGAACCGTATTGCTTGTTTGCAACTCTGTTAAATTGTTTACATATTGCCTCGACAGAGCGTCCGCCACTTTATTTTCTTTCCCTGGTTTATAGAAAAATTTAGGAGCAAATTCTTCAATAAATGCGCGCCACCTTTTAATTTTTGCATTTGGATTCTTATCCGATATGGCGTACGTTAATGGCTGATGATCCGTAAATATACGGATGTCCTTAATTCCATAAAGATAATGACGAAGCGCTTTTAGGGACCAAACAATGGCAAGAAGTTCGCGTTCATTCGTTGCGTAATTTTCTTCAGCTTTTGACAATGTCCGTGATATCATAGTGATAGGCCTTCCGTTTTGGGACAATACTGCACCCAAAGCGCTTGATGAGGCATCTGTTGACAGTTCAAACGGTTTATTGAAGTCAGGATAAGAAAGAAGAACGTCTTCAGACGCTAATATTTGCTTTATTCGTTCGAACGCAAAAAGAGCTTCCTTGTCGAGCTCTACTTTAACAGTTTTAGAGTGATTTGTACCAATGTGCCCGTTATCACCACGAAGATATTTGGTTAAGGGCTTAACAATTGCGGCATAGTCTCGGATAAACCGACGATAATATCCGGAGAGTCCTAAGAATGATCGAAGCGATCGAAGTGTGCTTGGCGTTTTATAGTTTAGAATAGCATGTTCTTTGTCTGGGCACGTTTTAATTCCTCTTTGAGATATCAAAAACCCTAAGAATTCGACTTCTTTTCTAAAAAATTTTGATTTCTCTGGGGAAACACGCATTCCTGCGCGTTCAAGTTTTTTTAATACATTTTCAATGTCACGTAGGTGCGCCTGTTCATTGGGGGAATAAATAATAATATCGTCGACATAGACATGACAACTTTTGCCTATGTCCTCACGTAGAATATCATCGATTGCCCTTTGGAAAATGCTAGGTGCATTTTTAAGTCCAAATGGTAATCGACAAAACTCATATTTCCCATTATTTACACTGAACGCCGTTTTTTGTATGTCTTTGCTATCCATCTCAATCTGATGAAAACCTGATTTCAGGTCTAATGTTGTGAAATATTGCGAATTTCCCAAATTAGCTAAAATAACAGAAGTATCCGGTATAGGGTACCTATCGGGCACTGTTTTTTCATTAATTTTCCTAAAATCGATCACCATACGCAGACGCGGTTTACCATCAATGTCGAAGCCCTTTTTACTAACGACATGAACTGGTGAGTTATAGGGAGAACATGATTTGCGAATAATACCGTCTCGAAGCAAAGTTTTTATTTCGTTATTAATGAATTCTGAAGCGGAAATTGGATACGGATAGCTTCGTGTGTAAATTGGTTCTTTTATTGTAGTACGAATAGTTGCTTTAACATTAGTGTTATAGGGTAATGCCCTATTAGGTTCGGCGAACGCATTAATATTGTTTTTTATCATTTTATGAAATCGATCTAAAAGGTGTGACGGAACGTGATCCTCGTCTATAGTTAACGAGTTAACTTGCTTGCAAGAAAAATGTTTTATTTTTTCCTGACCGTTTTTGTGCAACAAAATATTATTTATAATGTCTAGCTTAGCTCCTATTTCTTTCAAGTAATCGTATCCTATAATTGCATCAAATGTGTTGAGGTTAGGAAGGATAAAAAATGTAGATGTTTTCCCTAGAACATCAACTTTGCAATATTCCTTTATTATATTCACACCATTAATTGATTTTACTTGAAATGGGGTTTCTATTGTAGAAACTCCTTTTAAGTAAGGTAAATTTTTAATAAAATTTTTAGAAGTACCTGTGTCTAATAATAATCGCAGCTCTTGTCCATTTACGGTTTTTTTTGTAATAAATGGCAAGAGCGACCTTATCCTAAAAAATTAACCTCGTAAGAATTGGGATTATTTGCGATTTGATCATCGTCACTATAATGATTAAAGGTGTAACTATCTGTTCCTATATCACTTAATGATTCTGACCATAAGTCTGGCAAGTGGTTTATTCTTTGAATTTTTCCTAGTCGTGAACGTGTTGAATCCATATGATCACGAGTACGTTTTCCCGCTACGCCAGGATTGTTATTTTGATGCTGATAAAATTGGCGAGATTGCCCTGCAGCTCTATTGGATCGTTGTAATCCGACATCGTTCTGGAAATTTGTCGGTTTTCTAAGGACCGAGCTTCCAGGGTCTACGCTCATAGGAATCGGTTTCCTAAATTTGTCACTTGGACGACGATTATATTGGTTATTCTGCTGTAGATGTGGGGATTGAGCCAATGTATTCTGCCTTATAGGCCTGTTTGAACTACCAGCCGCAAATGTGCGTGCAAACTCGTAACGTTTATGGTTCATTTCGAGTTCTTGTGCGACTGCCAGAGCAGTAGGGAGATCTGTTGGTTTCGATGAGAAAAGAATATCACATATGGGGCGACGAAGTCCGGAAATGAAAACTCTAAGAGCATTTTCCCTTGCGCGCTCGTTAAGAGCATCAATAAGATCATAATTTGCACTGTGTGTCATTGTTTGTTTATTAATTATGAGTGTCAACTGTTTGTCAACCAAATCATAATAATCAATAATAGATAAATTATTTTGCCTTAGAATGCTTAGTTCATTTTCCAGCACATGAATCGGCCTTTGTAGAGTGTAGCTATGATCGCCTTGAAATTAAGCACTGTGTTAAATGCTGATAATGTGGCGTTGGCATTGCCAGTAATTTTATTTCTGAAGATACCCATAGCTATGTAGTATTTTTCTGATCCCTCTGTATAATAATTTATTGCGAAATGGGCGGCTGTTCGCCATGCCGGGTAAGCAGTACTATCTCCGTTAAATTCGGCTAGTGATTTGATTAAATCAAGGGTGGTATTCCCTGAATCAATTAGAGGATTGATAGCGACTGGAGCGTATGTCTCAACGCGAGGTGCTTGTAGGCGACTTATAGCAGCGGTTAATTCATCTAACTGGGTAGCAAATTCCTGTCTTGCACTAGCAACAGATGCAGAAATAAGTTCCTGTAGTTGTTCCAGATTCATTTTTCTAAGTTTTCACAATCACTTGTCTTAGTTTCCTTTTAATATCTTAAAATCTTAATAAACCATTTATGAAACAATATTTCAGAACCTTAAATAACTTTTACACTAATTAGTAAACATCTTTCACTTTCAATATCAATGAACAATTGAACAATTTGTCAAACAATATTAGGAATAATATATTACATTTACACTAATTACAAAAGTTATACTTAAACTTACATTAACACTAAGTTCATTTTTATAATTAATTATTAATAATTCGGAAATAATTATTACTACTCCGCACTTTTTCAAAGGTTTTTTTTTTTTTTTTTTAACGACTTCTATGAAGTTTTTTTTCTTTGGGTAGGTTGGGCGCCAGATAATATGAGGTAATATGGAGTGCTGTTTTCAGACTGAGTTTATTTTTCCCAAAAACCTTAAATCTAGCTTAATACAAAAATTATAATTGCGCATGTTGCAATTGTCGTAGTTTCTTGGCAAATCGGAAGCATCAATACGACAATAAGTTTATCTTGTTGCTTAACATCCATTTCAGTTAACTTCTCGGTCGAATCGTGAAATTTATGGTCAGCCCATATATTTCAAGGAGGAGAATGCAGCTCAGCGAGCCGAACGTCCACCAGCAATAACGTGAACGAGTTTCTTCTCACCTGTGCAAGCGACCCCTTCGCCAGAACGCTGCTCTACTCGGAAATGCCTCGCTATTACACTTGGAATGCGTCATACAAAAAGTTCCAACGCCGAAAACAAGGGCAAGCTGTTTCCGGATACGAGCATGTGTATTCAACTGGTGCGCTTGGTCGCATCTAAGTATACTGTTCATCCGAAAAATGGAGACTGCTTCTACCTGCGATTCCTTTTAGCCAATTAACGTGGTCCAACTTCGTGCGAGAACCTGTGAACTATTGATAGTGTGCTGTGCGCCACATTTCAAGAAGCCTGTCAGCGGATGAATTTGTTTGCCAATGACAATCATTGGGACGCAACACTCGCCATGTTACAGTTTCTGCGCCTGCGACTCAAATTCTTACGTTGTTCGCTATCGTCATTTCGACATGTTTTCCATCGAACGCACTCAATTTGTGGGACAAATGCAAGGACGACATGGCTGACGATATTTTGCTTCGAGTTCGAAGAATGACATCGAATCCACAACTTCAAGTGAACGACGAGATCTGCAAGGAGGCGCTGATAGTGATCGAAGACATGTGTCTGCTCATGTGCGGCAGTCTGTTGAGTAAATTCGGAATGACAGCCCTAAATCGCTCGATGAACGATACATTTAATCGAGAAGTGCAGCGCGAGCGAGATTTCGATCGAAGATTTTTGACAGAAACAGTTCGCACAAATGTTCCACTGCTGAATCCCCTGCAAAAGAACGTGTACGATACATTGATGAAGGCGGTTGACGACGGAAACGGCGGCATATACTTCCTCGATGCGTCTGGTGGAACTGGCAAAACGTTCGTTGATTTTGGCATCAATTCGGTCAAGATCCGAAATTGCACTTGCGGTCGCCTCTTCTGGAATAGCGGCCACGTTTTTGGGAGGCGGTCGGACGGCTCATTCAGCGTTAAAATTGCCATCGTCTTCAGATGAATGACGAAGCAACGTGCAACATTTCAAGAAACTCTGCGATGGCACAGGTATTGAAACCTTACAGAATTATCATCTTGGATGAATGCACAATGGCACACAAGCGAGCATTGGAGGCGCTTGATCGTAAAATGAAAGATTTGCGGAACAATTCAGGATGCTTTGCAGGCGCAATGATACTGCTGGCCGGCGATTTCCATCAAACTTTAACGGTCCTCCCACGATCAACCTCTGCAGATGAATTCAACGCTTGCCTGAAATTATCGTATTTCTGGCGACACGTTAAGAAGCAACCAACTATCCAATTCGCTGGATGTGCCCGGTCTACCACCGCACAATTTGCAACTCAAAGTCGCCTCTGTCATCATAATGCTGCGCAATCTGAACCAACCTAAACTGTCCAATGGAACCAGGTTGCCGGTGAAGAAACTAATGAACAACGTCATCCAAGCCACCATAATCAAAGGCAAGTACAGAGGCGAGAAAGTTCTCATTCCAAGAATTCCGATGATACCGATCGACTTGCCGTTCGAGTTTAAGCGCATTCAGTTTCCCGTTCGACTCGCATTCTCCATGAAAATCAACAAATCGCAAGGCAAATCGTTGCAAATGCGCGGCCTTAATCTCAAAGTGCTTTTTGCACGGACAATTGTACGTGGCGTGTTCACCGCGTCAGCTGGTATTTATATACAAATTAATATGTCCCGAAAACGGTTTGATGTATCAAAATCAAGTATATTAAAAGGTACGAATCCATCAACATTCTCGCCAGTAAGATGAAAATGGTCTACCTCAGGCAAACTGTGAACTGGCAAGAGACCAACGTTACGAGAAGAGTAAAAGCAGCAGAAAAGGCAACATATATAGCAGATGCCAGTGGGATAACACGGCAAAAGGCAGATGGACCCACAACCTGATTCCCATGATCGATGCCTGGACAAAAAGAGGACATGGCGACTGCAACTACCACCTTGCGCAATCCCTATGGCTATCAAGTTAGTCAAAGCATAAGTGACTAACCAGCCCCTAATATCTAATACTTAACCGCACTTTCACGGGGAGAGTAGTAGAAGTTGTGCGGCATGTGGATCAGTACGTTGTATTACTCTCGGCATCGATTATTCGGATTTACGAAGCAAGCAAGCTGATAGCACGGGCTTTTAGTGTCTTTGGAAGGTTAACACATACTATACTATAGCAGTCTTAGGAATACCTCGGTTTTGCAATCTACAAGGAGAGCTGTCTCCGATGGTTTTGATCAATGTCCTTTTGAATATTATATGCTCGATAATCTACCAGATTGGTTCACACATGCTAACTGTTGCGAACGCATCCCGAAGAAACACATCGACAGCCGAACGTCCAAACGATCTAGACGCACCCTAAAATACTGGACGTAGCCGCCATCAATCGTCATTATTGAACGAGGTTTCCTGTTTATGTGCTTTTTTCTGACGACAGCGGTTAAGACGACTCGTGGCGCCAACCACGGATTCTAAGAATAATTTGTAATACTTCTTGAGAATCAATAAAGTTATTTTCAATCTCTAAAAGGAATATTCAAATATATTAAACGATATGTCGCGTAATCGCCGCAACATTAACTCTTCGTACAGTACGGATAATTTAACATGTTTCAAAGCTATTGTTGAGAATACTGCAGTTTTGTTCCTAGATTGAAAGAGATTGTGGGTAAGGTAATATAAGCGGACGTACCCAATTCCCTCTTTCAAGGCGTTGGTGGTCGTGGGCTTGTTTGCATAGACCTTTGACTTCAAAAAACCCCAAAGAAAAAAGTCCAATGGCGTTAAATCGCAAGATCTGGATGGCCAATTCTGATCGCAATAACGGCCAAACTACGCGATTAGGAAATGACACATGCAGTAATTGAATTGTTCTCTGTCTGTATGGCATGTGGCACCGTCTTGTTGAAACTACATGTTGGTCACATCCACATCTTGTAATTAAGGCACTTAAAACTGGGTTATCATGTCACGATAACGAACACCATGAATTATTACTGCCTGACCAGCCGCATTTCGAAGAAGAATGGTCCGATAATGCCTCCAGCCCAAAATCCGCACCAAACCATCAAGATGAAAATGAGCTTCATCACTGAAGATGATTTTGTTCAAAAAATCAGCATCCACTTGTTGTTGCTCCAAAATCCATTCAACGAACTCTCTTCGCGCTGCATGGTCAGTAGTCTTCAATTCTTAAGTCAATTGAACTTTGTAAGCATGAAGTTTCAAGTCTTTCGTGAGAATTCGGTGTAGAGAGCTTCTCGAAATGCCCAATTCTTGACTACGGTGCCGAATTGATGTTCCTGGACTGTCAGCAATACTCTCGCGAACTGCTTCGATGTTTTCTGTTGAACGACTTGTGACAGGACACCCAGAGTGTTTAAGATCACTAATTGATCCAGTCTTCCTGAATTTTTCAATTATTCTCTTCATAGTTGATGGTTTTAAATCACTTTAACGGCCATATTTTGTACGAAAATTGCGGACTGTAGCTGACAAACCTTCATTAATTTTAAAATATTGCTGCGTTGGCATCATTGTACTATTAAATGGCGCAAAATTCAAATTTTGCGTGAATTATGGGACACCCTTTATCATAACGCACATATGGGACTAGATCATCAAGTAATTATAAGATGGCCTCACCTAAATCTTATTATCGAAAAGTGAAAAATACGCTTGACCTATTAAATTCTTAGTGTTATTAAGTTCCACGCTCAATTATCTAACTAGAACTTTATCAAGAGCACTTCTTGACTCGTACACTTTCTTCAATTTAAGATAAATCTTATCCCCCGCGAAGGGATACGAAAACACAAACATACATACACATGCTGCTACCCCTTGAGGTTATCTCTTTAGAAAAAGAAAACATTCACTCTATCAAAATCCTTTTCTAAAGGATAGCACTTCATTCTTGAATACCGCCTTCCACATTATTTTCGGGTCATGAATTCGCTTCCATTAAATTTTCCACTCCGGCTAGCAATTGGGTTAGTGCAAACCCTCAACCATTTCTGTTCACGTAACCAAGAAAAGTTGTTCATGCAACCAGCGAGAATATAATCAGGAAACCATTTCGTTGAATTTGTTTGCAATTCAGGGAACATGAATACTGTTCTGGTTTACTGTATTTATTCTTTAGTCATAAACTTACGGAACCACCATTTCGATTAGAGAAAGGTACATTTTCAATCTGCTTAACACATGAATCAGTGTATCTGCTTCAATAAATTGTTCGATGTACTCAAATTAACTGGAAGAATACCCCAGTTTGCTAAAAATTAAGAAAACAAAACAGAAATATTTTCGGAAGGCAACCGAATAACATTTTCAATTCTATGTGGGTTGCTATTGTCATAGAAATAAATTGTTTCTGGTTGTTTGCTATTGTTTACCACCTTACTGACATTTTCGAATCTATTATTGCTCCCAATCTGGAAACATTTTGAAAGGGTAACGCAAAGAATATCATTTGTAATCTCCTTGCTCTCCACAAGCCGGCATACCTGAAAATTTCATATTGTGCAGATCGTATCTAAGTATGTATGTAAGTGGACAAAAAATAGTTCGTTAATGTTCTTAAGTCCTCTTTGTTAACGTTGAGTAATTTTTTGACCTTATATCGGTTGGGATTGTTTTTTTTTTCGCTTGCTTAGGCTCTTAAGGTTGAAACAGTAGTCAGCGGTGCCGTGAAATGACGCCAAGCGAAATAAGGCAAAAGTGAAATAAGACCATATTTCAACATTTGGCGTTGTTTGTTAAAGTGAAATAAGGCCAATCCAGTTTGTGAAATAAGACAAAATATGCACTTTTCCATTTTGTCCATCGGGACATATGTACATAAGTCCACAATTTCCTTGGTCTAAAATGGGTAATAAGTCCACAATTTTTCGGAATGTAAAATGTCAAATAAAAAGAAACCTAACTATGTATATGCAGCGTAGCGGCGCCCTGAGGCCGAAGGCCGTCCGGTGTATGAGTCGAGGAAATGTCTATAGCTTTCTTTTTAGCGAGCGTAGCGAGCTCACCCACCCCCGACTTTCAGGGTTAAAAGAATCCAACTCAACGATTATTATATTATGGAATCTGCTAGGAGCGTCGACGTTTCTCATCCTCTGATCCTTTCTATGTTCAATGACATACATAAACGTAATCCTGAAGCTCTAGAAGATAGCGTGAGATTGGCAAATTTATAATTTTTTTATTTAGAGTTAGTGTTAGTGACTTACATTTATAAGACTGATACTTCAATTCTTAAGCAGTAGCCCGTTTCAAATAAAAGAAAATTGGTTGGAATTGTTTATCTTTTTGTCGCTGCCGCAAGACTGCACCCAATCCTAAACTTATGAATAACAGTGCAATTCTGTATCAACATTAGTGTTGTAAAGTAGTGGCGCTTATAATAGCTTTTGTTTCAACGACTCAAAAATAACTAGCTCGTTTTCATCAAAAGTAAATCTTTGATCTACTTTAAGATCATACAATGGTTTCATTTAAAGGTATCGGAAATTCTGCAACGGCATTTAAGTCATTTAAATTTAGTCTCATGCCATTAGCGAAAACTTCATAAACTTAGTTAATATAAAAAGAAACTTATCTTAGCGCAATTCCAAATTAGTTTTCATGAAAGCATTCACAACGCCTTTTTAAATTTGAAAATGTTCATCCTTTGATTCTGTTGCTGAGCTTAAAACACCTAAATAGCAGCTTAATGTACCTCTGATAAACAGAAGCCTTAAAGGTATGCTTAAACATTAAAACTGTCACAAGGAAGTTAATTTTATGGAACCTTTAGCCGCCTTAACGTGGTGAAATCAACTTTTTAAATCCAAAAGTGACAAAAATACTTCTTGCAATGAATCTGTCCAAATGTTCAATAAGAGAATCTATTAGACAGACTGATTTGTCGTAATTAACCGACTACTTTGAATTTCGTTTACAAATTCTTCACTAAGAGAGCCTTTTAAATCATTCCTTTTAACTAAATCTATTCAGTGATAGTTGTTATAGGCTTCGAGGTGTTAATTACATCTGCCTCGTAGAGAAGCGGAAAATTTTCCCAGTTTGTGGACCTAGGATTACTAAAGATTGCTTAAGAGACATATCCATGTCAAATTTTATACGGATATGATCTCCTAGGATACGAGCCAGTATTCGTAAACCAACACCAGGTAAATATCTTTCTTGATGAACCTCCTGTTGAGAACGGAAAAGACCTGCCGTGCGGTCAAGGACTAGACTGAGCTTCATCACAGCTGCTCCGTGCAGCACTCTCCAGTCATCTAACCTTAGTTCCGTCATTTTGACTTTTGACGAGGCCCAGAATGTGTTCTGTTGGCGTTCCAGAAATGTCATCTCTCAAGAGCTTCTTAAGGCGTTTACGTCCTATTCCTGATAGCTTGACCATCTCCATGTGGGGTCTTTTGGTATCATCTTTCCGAGCCCCAATGACCTTTACGTTCGAACTGAATGACGCAAGTAAGGTCTCCTCACTCACGCCTCCAATGACGGTGCTCCGTGGACTGGCATTGTCGAGTTGTTCAAACAGCGCCAGGTGCTCTTTCTGCAGATCTTAAGATGCAGAGAGTGACCTCAGATTGCACGATTGGAGTTGTGCATTTTTAATTGTTATGTAAACATTTTATCTTTTTCCATAAGATTTCATAATCATGAAAAATTTCCCTGCCGGGAAAGCTAACTGAATTTGGAGGCGCTTAGTATTCGGAGGACACCACTGACACACTAACGGAATGCTCTTCATCCCTTAACACCTGGGATTACGGGTTTTTGAAGTTTTCCTCCGGCATATTGAGTTCACAGCAGAGACACTTCAAGCAGGATGCGGTCCTTCGCCACGTATGTGCTGTCTTAGGAGATAGGTGCGACGAAGCGCTCCTGTTCCTCTTGTTCCTTTGTATAGAAACCTTGCCCTCATAGTCTTGTCATAAAACCGGAAACTTAGGGCTCCCTAAGTCTGCCTCCAATGACAAATCCGCATCGAAACAAGCGCTGCATTCCTTAGTGTAGAATCGCGTTACTATCGACCTTCTTGGATGGCGGTTTGCAGCATTTTTGGGCCTCCATCCGTTGTTAAATAGAACGAGGTCTATGTATTAAGAAAGCATTCCACGTGAAGATCCGGTTATCATTGTCCCTTTTGTCTTTAGCTTGCAGGGGTCGTCAATAAGCTTATTGTTGTTCATAACTATTATTTTTTTTGGGGGAGGAGGTGTGGGTCTGCTATATATCTCTCCTTATAGACCAATATGCCGAAGTAGCTCATATACGGTGTTCACTATAAAGTTCAAACTATCTGACAATGTAGATGCTGCCATTGATTTCATATCAATAATTCTTCCGCCGCGCCGCCATTTTGAACAAAGAAATGAAGACTTACAGTAAGATGTCAATGGGGATTGATCAAACTCCTCCACTTGGGGATGGCAATCCACCTAAAGTGCGACAGAACATCAAAAATTGCTGTAGAAGCCTCTGCGCCAGAAAAATAGTATGAATCACTTCACAGAAAATTTAGCAAAACGATCAATATTTTTGTGCAATATTTGATATTGCACAATATTAGATATTGTTCGTCTGCAGATAATATTGCAAGGTTGTGCAATATATTGTGCAAAAGGTTGTGCAAGGTTGTGCAATATATTGTGCAAAATCAACATGCTTTTGATATTTATTGCGCAATATAGAAAGATTGTATCGTCTGTGGGTAATATTGCACAATATTTGTTCACTTAGTTTTCTTGTGTCGTGCAGTGAACACCTCCGCGAGTGATTTAGTGAAAATGCAAAGCAGTATTCTAACTGTATCGTATGCGTAGCATACGAGTGTATTAGTCTATAAGTCTCTCTCTCTCTCTTTCTCAGTCTGACGTGCTACTGCGCGCACGGCAGTGTATAGTTTCAGTATCCATTGAGCAAGCGTAATAAACGGTTGGGTTTTTTCCAGAACGATTAGTTCTTTTTCCCAACCATAAAAAATATTGTGTTTTATTACTTTATTTATTTCTTAAATCCCTTTGATCTGAACATTTGGTCCCACGAGCCAGATGGCGCCAGCAACCTATGGATAAGATAAGTATAATTGTTCAACTAAAATTAGTTTGGATAGCAAAAGGGTGCAAGTTATTTTTCGTCCATGACGAAATAACAGCCAGCTTACGAAGTCGTACACACACATACATATAAACAGCATGAACAGCAAAGCCAGCGGCTCACAGTCGATGTTATTCAAAAGCGAATACATAGAGCCATGGACAGCGTATAGAGCGGGACGCAAAGTGAGCCAGCAGACAGCCGACAGATGTGTGCGCTCGAGTGCCAGACAACCGTTTATTGGTGTATAGGAAGTCGACGCGTGCGCATCAATTTTTCTTTGAGAGAGCGAAAATTAAAATCAAAATATCGAAAAGTAAAATTAAAATATATTAATTGAATTCAGCAAGTAATCGCAAGTAAGTAAATACAGTCCACAAATATTGGTGCAAGTGTTAATGATAATTATTACAAGAATAGTGGAAAGTTTAAACAAAATCCTTTGGGGGATAGAGCAAGTAAAGTGGCAAGCAAACAAACTCATTATATTTTTGTGATAGTGTGCAAGTGTGTGCAAGTGGAGTCCATCCAAATGTGTTGTTGACTTTGTTTTTATTTATTTCGAATAGCGGATAGTGAGCAAGGGTGGCAATGAATGTGTTGTTGCATATCGTTCGAGCATGCGCGAACGTGTTGCGACGATGTAGTTCAGCCATTGTTTTGACTCGTGTGGTCTATGAACAGTCAGCCAGCTGCAGACAGTAACGCACAATATGGGATGGATTCCGGTTATTTGTTTTATTTCTGTGTCTTTGTAATAGACGCAATGGTAAGTGGTATAGTGCTAACATGCATATGTTGCTAGCGGAATAGTGATTGATGCAAGATCGAATATTCACAAGAGATGAAATTCGATGACTTTATTTTGGTACAGCATAAAGCGGAAAGTGTGCTTGCAAGCGGCCAGCATACCAGCTGGGGGTTGCGAAGAAAGAATTTCGAACTCTCCTATCAGAATAGCTATTATAAATTACTTAGGACAGTGGATAGTTATGAATCTTCACAAGAAAGATTCTCGAAAGTATTAATGTTTGCTTGCCGGACAGCCACAGCACAATACAATTGTTGTTTAGATCGTTTCGGATGGATCGAATTTTGTTTTGTGAAGAGCATTTTGTCTATGTTAGTAGGATAGCGGCATCATTCGATGCTTTCGATAGAATTTTTATAAAAGCTAGTATGAATTCGAGAGTGTGAGAGTGACGAAAGTCGACAGCAGTGATAGTGCGACAGCTAATTCTTTTGTTTTATTTCACAGCATTGGCCAGTATGAACGTGCATTCTGCTATGATGAACGCAATTCGTCGTCTAGCGGCATATGTCGATCAGGAAGAGTTTGTCCATGTGGACCGTGAGAACATTACGGTACGACTTGAACGACTGGAAGAGGCATGGACTCGTTTCAATGATGTTCATGTCGACCTGCTGTCAAGGGTAGACCAGGACACTGGACAAGCGGAGCAAGACATGATAGCTACAGAGGCATTATATTATGCCGCCAAGACAGGATTCTGCCGTCAGTTGGAAAAGTTGCGCCAGCAGGAGATAGCAGAGCAAGAGGAAGTATCAGCACGAGCTACCCCAGCCAGCCAGCCACAACAGCAGATAGCGGTGCAAGTGCAATTGCCATTCCAGCAGCAAGACGTAAAGAACACCTGGGGCGAGTTTGACGGATCGCTAACCAAATGGCAAGGGTTTCGCGATCGATTCGTTGCTGCAATCCACGACAACGAGCAAGTGAAGCCAGCTTTCAAGTTTTCCTACTTGAGGAAGTCCTTGACAGGAAAGGCAGCGCGAACGATGGGCGAATGGCAGCTCACAGACGACAACTATCAGGAGGCCTGGGAGCGCCTGAATCAATTGTACGATAAAAAGTATTTGATTTGTCGTGAGCTTTTGCGACAGTTTATTCGATTGCCAGCTCTGCAAGAGAACCCGCGGTCGGATGATTTACAGAGAATGTCGAATGTTACACATGAGACAATGCGCCAGCTTCGTGCTCAAAATTTACCAGTTGAGCACTGGGATATGTTCATTGTGCACATGTTGCACGAGCGACTGGACAGTGAAACTGGAAAGCAGTGGGAGCTGCAGCGACAGTCCGAAACTCCGACAGCAAGACAGATGCTTGACTTTCTGGATAAGCAGGCCGCAGCAAGCAGCAACCAAGTCGATAGTCGCCGAGTTCGCTCGTTGGAGTCCATCAATGTTGGACGATCAGGTCGCGAGGAGAAGGCTAGATTTGATCGTTTTGATAACGAACGTGCTAGTACATCGGGGCAAGCAAGCAAGCCGAGCAAGATAACCACAGCCAGCTCGTCCGCACGACTTCATAGGTGCGAAGTGTGTGGCGAAGAGCATCAGCTATATAATTGTGAGCAATTCAAAGAGTTGAATTTGGGCACTCGGAAAGAATTCGTTCGGACAAGAGGTCTCTGCGAGAACTGTCTGAAGAAAGGACACCAAATCGATAGTTGTTATCAGCAGCATTGTCCCCGTTGCCCAGGCAAGCAAAAGCATATCAGCGTGTTGTGCCCATCTCGAGACATAAATAAGCCAGTTGCCGCCATGAATAAGCAGACAGCCTTGTTAGACGAGAAGTTGAACATATTGAGCAAGGGAAATCAAGCAAGTTTGGGCAGAGTGGCGAGAGAATGGAGTATTCAATCATCTAAGCCTGAAAGGGACAGAGTGGAAGTTTTTGGTGCCAGCAGCCCCACATCAAGGTGGCATATACGAAGCAGCAGTCAAATCGATGAAATATCATTTAAAAAGGATAGTTGGACAGCGAGTGCTAGAGTACGATCAGTTTTTAACATTACCAATTGGAATAGAGGGTATACTAAATTCACGCCCAATTTATCCACTAAGTGATGATCCGACAGATTTACAGGCTTTAACGCCTGCACAATTCTTGGTTGGCGAGCCAATAGTGTTGCCGCCACCGTTTGCGATAGCGGGACAGCCAGAAACGAAAGGCGTAAAGATGTGGAAAGAAAGACAGCTTATGTTAAATCACTTTTGGAAAAGATGGAAAGAAGAATATCTTGTAACATTACAGGAGAGAAAGAAATGGAGGAGAGAAAAGGAAAGTTTAAAAATAGGACAGCTAGTATTAATTAAATGTGAGAATTTTCCGCCAGCACATTAGTCTATGGGAAGAGTCTGCCAGCTTGTCAAGAGCAAGGATGGGATAGTCAGATCCGTGATAATACAAACGGAAACGGGACAGCTAGCGAGGCCAGTTCAGAAGATTTGTATCCTGCCAGTTGAGTCAGCAAGCTCCGAGGGTCAGAAGCAAGCAGAACGACAGTAAAGATCCGACAGCAAGGCGACTGATGGAAAACATGCGTTTTCGTCGGCACTGTATCGTATGCGTAGCATACGAGTGTATTAGTCTATAAGTCTCTCTCTCTATCTCTTTCTCAGTCTGACGTGCTACTGCGCGCACGGCAGTGTATAGTTTCAGTATCCATCGAGCAAGCGTAATAAACGGTTGGGTTTTTTCCAGAACGATTGGTTCTTTTTCCCAACCATAAAAAATATTGTGTTTAATTGCTTTATTTATTTCTTAAATCTCTTTGATCTAAACACTAACAACAGATAAAGGGGGGCGAACAAGAATCTGAAGGATTAAATAGTACAATCGAAGTATGTATTCATATTTTATTTATTTATATTTTTTTATACAAATTTTTTGTATGTATGCTGCCATGAAACTTGAACCTCATTATTAAAGAAATGACTGTAGATGTCTCTGACAATTTTTGCACTGGCAACTGTATTTCCGCTGTAAGAAATCTGTAGTGTTGTTAATTGACTACTCGTTCTCCATTCGCCGTCGATGATATTTCCTGACTCTATGTTGTCAGATGCTCCTTGAAATATATTTTTGTGGCTTTTCTTTCTTCTTTCTTCTTCATAAATAATTATGCAAATAGCAACACGCTTAGGGTGCTTCCACACTAAATAAAACAGAAACAAACAAAACAAAAATGTCTGTTCGTAACCCACACCAAATGAAGCAAAACTAAAACGTTTTTTTGACTTGCTTAATTTGGTGTGGATTATTGAGAGCCATGCTTCATTAGTTTTCTCGTACTAGAGAGTTAAAGAATATCAGTTGCGTTTAAGATGGCTTCAGGTTCGGACGAAGATATGGCTGTAAAGAAGTTCCAAACCTCTCAACGCACGACCGTCGTGAAGCCACATGTTGTGTTGCCCATGACGCTGCTCTTCACAGAAAATGAATGAATGAAACATAAATACCGATAGTCATCGTTCACATGTTTCAAGCGTTTTCTTTTGTTTTGCTTGTTTGACTGAGTTAATGTAGGCGCTCTCATTTAATTGCATGTGCTTGTCTCTTGCCTATGCATTAACTGTTTTGTCTTGTTTCTGCCTACCTCGATTTTTTTGCTTGAAATGATTTATTGCTTATTTCAATGTACGTTGCTCCATTAAAGCACGTGTAATGTTTGACATAAGCAGTAGAACAAAAGCGTTTTTGTCTGTTTGCTTTATTTCGCTTTATTCAATGGGGGCACACGTATTTAAGAGCGTGTATTTAAATTTCAAAAAACATAAAAAACAGTTTTGTTTGTCTAACACAGTTTTGTTCTATTCAGTGTGGGAGCACCCTTTGACGATTGTTTAAGCTTTCTAAGGCTAGGTCCACACTAAATAAAACAGAAACAAACAAAACAAAAATGCCTGTTCGTAACCCACACCAAATGAAGCAAAACTAAAACGATTTTTGGGTTTACCTAATTTGGTGTGGGTTATTGAGAGTCATGCTTTATAAGTTTTCTCGTACTAGAGAGCAGAGAATATCAGTTGCGTTTAATATGGCTTCAGATTCGTACGAAGATATGGCTGTAAAGAAGTTCCAAACCTCTCAACGCACGACCGTCGTGAAACCACATGTTGTGTTGCCCATGACGCTGCACTTCACAGAAAATGAATGAATGAAACATAAATACCGATAGTCATCGTTCACATGTTTCAAGCGTTTTCTTTTGTTTTGCTTGTTTGACTGAGTTAATGTAGGCGCTCTCATTTGATTGCATGTGCTTGTCTCTTGCCTATGCATTAACTGTTTTGTCTTGTTTCTGCCTACCTCGATTTTTTGCTTAAAATGATTTATTGCTTATTTCAATGTACGTTGCTCCATTAAAGTACGTATAATGTTTGACATAAGCAGTAGAACAAAAGCGTTTTTGTTTGTTTGCTTTATTTCGCTTTATTCAATGGGGGCACACGTATTTAAGAGCGTGTATTTAAATTTCAAAAAACATAAAAAAGCAGTTTTGTTTGTCTAACTCAGTTTTGTTCTTTTCAGTGTGGAAGCACCCTAAGACGATAACTGAATAGGTCGCTGAAATACACCTAATCTTGAAACCAGTATCCTAAATGCTTTTTCTACAATACGACGTGCACGCCGTAGTCGATAATTGAAAACTCATAATTCCATAGTTAAGCCTGTCTGTCATAAAATTATCTGTCAAAGCAAAAATGTCATCTCCAATTAAAACAAATGGTAATTTTTTTTTGTTATTTGGTAATGTACAAGGTCCTGGAATTTTAAGCAATTTATTTAATAATGCTTTTCCAAATGCCGTGTGACCTAAAACCCCTCCGTCTGATATACGTCCTTTTATACCGGCATCTACCATAATAAATTCATAATCTGAGTTTACAACGGCACTCAGCACAATACCATGATATTTTTTATAATTGCAGATATGTAGTAGTATGAGCCCGCATTTGGTGCTTTTTGATTGACACATGCCTTCCATCTACAGCTCCCAAACAATTTGGGAAATCCCATCGATCATAATATCCATTCGCAATCATTTTCCATTCGGCTTCCGTTTCTGGTATTTAGAATTTTGAAGTAAAGTTATTATAATATTAAATTCCACAAAGTTTATTATGTGTATATATTTGTTTACAGCACAAAGTTGAACATAAAAAAAAAAGATCCGAGAAAAGGTGATAACTCACAAGAATTAACTTCTTTAGTACGTAAATATCTTCAACCACCGAAAAATGAGTTTGAACAATTTTCCTCAGCTTGGGCAATCGATCTGCAGAAAATTGAACCACAACAACAATTATTTGCAAAAAAAAGTAATCAGCAATATTTTGTTGGAGTGCCAAATGGCCACTCTGCGCAGGGATTCAGTATAAATTAATAGCTATAGCCGTACTTTAATTTCAATAAATCAATAAAAAAATAAAATAATTTTCAATAATTGCCTTTATGAAATCCTTCAGGACGTGTATTAAATCTGTGCAAGTTTCTATAACAATTATGCCTATTGATTGCGGGGATATAGCGCTTGTAAATTTAAAATCCTCGAAAGTATTTCCAGTAGCAAGATATGGTGTGTAAATTGACAAACGCTGGATAGGAGGAATAGCATCTCGCATAACAGTATTACTTTTATTAATTCCATGCGTAATCATTTCCAGCAGTTCATTAAATAATGTACCGTCTGGTTGCAGAAAATTCCAAAAATCATTGTGTTCACTCACTACTGGCTCATTTAATAAATTTTCATGAGTAAACACATGTCTTTTTTTGTACCACTCTTTCATCCATCTGCGCATTTGCCTTTCTTTCTTTTTTAAGCAAACAACAAACTTCAGGTTCACTGAACATGTTGTGTACACAAATATCAGCGGTTAACTAAATTATTGGGAAAAATATTACACCGTCTGGGGCACCCAGCCCCATGGTTGCAGGAGTTCTCAAAGGTCTGGTCTAAATATACACAAATCCGCTGGTCCAAATGGTATCTCCCCAGTAGTTCTGAAGAGGTGTTCTTCTTCGCTGGCAAAACCTCTGCGTAAGCTTTTCTGTCTGTCCTACACTTTTGGACTCTTTCGGAGAAGAAGGAAAACAGCAACAGCAAACAGGCTGGACACCTGTCCGTGAAAAAGGCGAATCTTCCTCTCCGACCAACTACCGACCCATTGCACTTACGTCTCTTCTTTCCAAGGTCATGGAGACGCTGATAAATCGACAGCTTATGAAATATATTGATGCACGAAAACTTCTCAATGACCGGCCGTATGGTATTCGTAGCAACGGGGCCAATGGTGATTTGATGGCATATCTAAACGAAAAGTGGAACCAATCTCTTCATCATTTCGGTGAAACAAAAATAGTTGCACTTGATATTTCAAAGGCATTTGACAAATTTTGGAATCAGGCTCTTTTGTCGAAAATGTGTGCATATGGCATCGATTAGTCTCTTCTTCAATGTATTAGAAATTACTTTTCGGGGCGTTTAATACAAGTTGTCTTGGACGGCTCCAAGTCTGATATGCACCACATAAATAGAGCTCAGTTTTGTCTCCGACTCTCTTACTCATTTTCATAAATGATCTCTTGTCTACAACCTCTAATGCAATCCATTCCTTCACTGATAACAGTACCCTCAGTTTTTCATATTCGTTCCCTAACTCACGTCCCTGCTCTTCGGCCGTAGAAGAGGAACGGCAACGTATGTTAAACTCATTAAATTCCGACCTTGACAGCATAATGAAATGGAGCTCAACTAACAGAGTGGAATTTAATGCATCCAAAACTCAGTGCTGTCTTCTGTTTCTCAAGCGAAACCAAGACTCTCAACCATTATCCATGAATGGTACTTGCATCGCTGAAACCGAAAGACTTACTATTCGCGGTATGTGTATCAACATCTTCGTTTAAACGATCACATATTCGAGGTCGCCAAAAATGCTGCAAAATGTCTAGGATTCCTTAAGCGGTGCAAGAAATATTTCACCCCGTCTGATAAGGCATCACCGCCCAAAGATGTAATATAACGCCCACATCTGGTCTGGTGCACCCAAGACCGTTTTGCACATTCTAAATAGGGTTCAAAACCGCGCGATAAGACTAACATTGTGTGCTCCATAGACTCACTTGAACATCGAAGAAATGTCTCTTGTCTTTCCCTATTTCATCGCTTATTCCACAAAAAATGTTCCAACGAAATAGCCACTTGCATTCCTTCCCTTCAAAGTTTTATCCGCAATACGCGTCACGTTTCGAATGCACACCAGTGCACCCTCAAGCCCAACTTCGGACGTACTGTCAAATACAGGGATTCGTTCATAAGCCGAACGACATTTATGTGGAATGATCTTCCAGGCTCTGTATTTCCTTATCGGTACAACATTCAAACGTGCATCGGTATCTCCTCCGTTCCTCTTTCCCCTTTTTCCAAACGCCCGTGCCCTGAATAATCAGCACAATGGTATTCATAATCCCTTTGCTGCGCGCTAATTATAAAAAAAAGTCTAAAACTATATTTATCGTAAAAACCGATCTCAAACGCAAAGATTAGTGCCTGGTTAACTACAGCCGAGGTCCTACAAGAACTGCTATAACTCCAATATAAAAACAATCAAACAAATTTTTAATTTCACTGCTTTATTAATTCAACTGAACTATACAATTACATAACGTACTTGATAATAAAAAATAAAAATGGAAAATTAAAGGTTTAACAAGAAAACTTGTTTAGTTAATTAATACATGTGACCAGATAAAATGATTTCAATTCACCACACTGCCATCAACGGCTTTTCTCAAGCTGGCATTAATGAATGCATACTTTAATCTAAAACAGATGTGGTTATTATCATCAAATCTCTCGTTTACCCATTTTATTAAAATTGTTCGGAAAAGTTTTCTTAAGAAGGCTAAGTCCATTCATAACCCAAAATAAGATTCCAGAACAATAATTATGTTTCAAGGAGAGTCTTTTTACTATAGAACAAGTACACTGGACGTCCAGTATAACGAATGCCGATATAACGAACGTCCAGTATTACAAATCACCATTTGAAGTCCATTGATATCTCTAAATAACGAATAATGAGAAATTTTACTACTCTATATAACGAATGCTCTTCAATTTCAAGGAAAAGAAACAATACAAAACGTGAGAATCGTTCTGTTTTTGTTCTTTTCTTCTCAAAATTGATTCAATTTTGTGCAGTTTTAAAAAGTTGTACAATAAAAAGTTTTTAAATGATCAGTAAATATTATGTTTTCATTTTTTAAGGTCGAAAAAACTGGTTCCTATATAACGAATATTTCGATATAACGAATTGGCTGAACATTATATCTTTCGTTATACTGGACGTCCAGTGTATATTGGATTACTCGTGTCATGGGAAAAACCCTGAAGAATAAAACGGTGTAGTCGAGAAGGAATTTGCAGGCAGGCTTCTTTACCTTACGAGAAGATATTTTAGAATCAGAAAACGTAGTATCCTAGGAAGTATCCTAGGAAGTATCCTAGTTTTATACCTAATCTTTACCAATGATATACCAACACTATATGTACAATGCCTACTTTTGCCGATGACACAATTATACTGAGTTCACTTGAATAGTACAAAATCAGCTCATAGCGATTTTACATATAAAAAATCATTCAATTTCCTATACTGATTTCTGGAATTCAAATTCCCTACTCTTGCACGGCTAAATATTTGGGGATGAATATACAATATCTAAATGTCAAGCTACGATAGAAGGAATACATTAAAGAGAAAAAATAAAAGCTTAATTACTACCTACAATGGGGGCATACTTCTCAAACTAATATTGCCATAATCCAACGTTTCCAAAACAAATTCGTAAGGAACATCGTTAGCGTAATTTTGTATGCATGGAAATCTGACTTATAGCGTGACCTTAACCTCGAAACGGTACAGAAGACTATCGTTCAATATGCGAGAATCCACCTTATAAGGCTGAGACAACATGTCAACCAAGAAAAAGAAAGGCTGGGATGCCAGTGGACTGTGTTCAGATCAAAGGGATTTAATAATTAAATAAAGCAATAAAACACAATATTTTTTATGGTTGGGAAAAAGAACTAATCGTTCTGGAAAAAACCCAACCATTTATTACGCTTGCTCGATGGATTCTGAAACTATACACTGGCGTGCGCGCAGTAGCACGTCAGACTGAGAAAAAGAGAGAGAGAGACTTATAGACTAATACACTCGTATGCTACGCATACGATACAGTGCCGACGAAAACGCACGTTTTCCATCAGTCGCCTTGCTGTGGGATCTTTACTGTCGTTCTGCTTACTTCTGACCCTCGGAGATTGCTGACTCAACTGGCAGGATACAAATCTTCTGAACTGGCCTCGCTAGCTGTCCCGTTTCCGTTTGTATTATCACGGACTTGACTATCCCATCCTTGCTCTTGATAAGCTGGCAGACTCTTCCCATAGACTAATGTGCTGGCGGAAAATTCTCACATTTAATTAATACTAGCTGTCCTATTTTTAAACTTTCCTTTTCTCTCCTCCATTTCTTTCTCTCCTGTAATGTCACAAGATATTCTTCTTTCCATCTTTTCCAGAAGTGATTTAACATAAGCTGTCTTTCTTTCTACATCTTTACGCCTTTCGTTTCTGGCTGTCCCGCTATCGCAAACGGTGGCGGCAACACTATTGGCTCGCCAACCAAGAAATGTGCAGGCGTTAAAGCCTGTAAATCTGTCGGATCATCACTTAGTGGATAAATTGGGCGTGAATTTAATATACCCTCTATTCCGATTAGTAATGTTAAAAACTGATCGTACTCTAGCACTCGCTGTCCAACTATCCTTTTTAAATGATATTTCATCGATTTGACTGCTGCTTCGTATATGCCACCTTGATGTGGGGCTGCTGGCACCATAAACTTCCACTCTGTCCCTTTCAGGCTTAGACGATTGAATACTTCATTCTCTCGCCACTCTGCCCAAGCTTGCTTGATTTCCCTTGCAGCTCCGACAAACGATGAGCCATTATCACTGTACATTCGTTCACACCGACCCCGTCTGCTAATGAATCCATCATAACAGGCGATGAAGGATACTGACGTTAAATCTCCTACTACATCAATGTGAAGCGCTCTTGTCTTTAGGCATACAAAAATGGCAACCCAAGATTTCCTCTTGATAAGCTGCTTGCCTGTTCTATCCAAAATCTTGACCATAAATGGTCCTGCATAATCGACTCCCGTATGCAGAAATGGCTTTCCTATTTGAACTCTGTCGGCTGGCAGATCGGACATCAATTGCTGTTCCAAACGATAGTTATGACGTGCACAGATCACACACTTATGCAGGAAATTCCTCAGCTCATTGCGCAACCTCGGAATCCAGAACTGCTGGCGGATAAACTGCATCATTATTTGCACTGAACCATGCTTCGTCATTCTATGCGAATGGTCGATCATTAGCCATGCTAACCTTGATCCGTTGGGTATAATTGCTGGATGACGCTTTTCGTACTCTCCGCTTGCTCTGTGAAGTCGCCCTCCCACACAAAGGATACCATCCTTATCAAAAATCGGTCGGACTGACTCGATCTTGCTGTTCTCAGGTAGCTGTCCATCACTGCGAAGAGCAGTAATATCCTTTCCATAACTTTCCTCCTGCGCTTTCCTTATCAAATATCGCATTGCAGGTGACCTTTCGTTTGCTGTCAGTTGAACGGACGCCAATTCGTCACGTCGTAATCTCTCGTTTTGACGTTTTGTCCTTAGAATATTTACAAAACGAAACACGTATCCAAGAATACTTAATGCTTTCTCTAAATTGCTAGCATATTCGGCGATTGATACTATCACTTGGCTAGCTGGCATCAGTTATACCAAGACTTTCCTCGAATTTCATGACTGTACATGCGTGCATTTCGTTCGATGCTACCGGTGGCGCTTCCTTTGCTAACGGATTTGCTGGCCACTCACTTTCCAAAGAACACAACCATGCTGGCCCAAACAACCATAATTTGCTCGTTATGAGCTCTGCTGGCATCACTCCACGACTTAATAAGTCGGCTGGATTATCCTTTGTGCCGACATGTCGCCATCTCTTCACATCTGTGTTTGTCTGTATAGTTGAGACGCGGTTAGCTACATAGGTTTTCCAGTCACGTGGTAGTTTCTGCAACCAATGCAATGTTACCATCGAATCTGTCCATAATACATATTCGGCGTCTAACCATTCCATTGCTGTCCGAATTTCTATTGCTAACCTACTTAGCAATTCCGCTGCAGCTAATTCCAAACGTGGTATAGTTAACGTTTTGAGCGGCGCAACTCGTGTTTTCGAAACAATCAGCCTGCTCGTTATCTTTCCATTCGCTTGCTCTACTCGCGCGTATATCACAGCTCCATATGCGGCCATCGAAGCGTCTGAAAATCCATGAATTTGAATTTTCGCTTTCCTGCCCGTTCCAAGCCACCTATCGATTCGAAACTGTTCTAGGCATTTGACTTCTTTCCAAAGCGCTGTCCATCTGTCCTTAATCTCAACTGGCACCTCCTGATCCCACTCAAGACTTAATCGCCACATGTCTTGAATTAATATCTTTCCCAATATTGTCACTGGCGCAATATACCCATTCGGGTCATACAACTGAGCTACACAACTCAATATCTTTCGTTTTGTTATTTTTCCGTCTATCTCTAGTGTTTTAACTACAAACGTGAATTGATCGAGATCGATCATCCACTGTAAACCTAAAACGGCTGCTTGCTCTCCGCTGTCGAAAACCATTGTTTTCTCGCTGTCCGAACCAAACTTGCTCGCTAGCCATTCACTGTTCGATTTCCACTTTCGTAATTCAAACCCTGCTGTCCTTAATACTTTATCGACGTCCTTCGCTAGTAGAAGGGCTTCCCGTTCGCTGTCTCCACCTGATACACAATCATCCATATATAGATCGTTTTCTATAACTTGCGCGGCATCGCGAAATGATTCATCTGCGTCGCGAGCACATTGTATGAGGGCCCGCACTGCATTGTGTGCCGACGATGTCATACCGTAGGTAACAACCGTCAACCAATATTCTTGCAATCTCTCCCCTGGCGCCTCACGCCAAAATATCCTTTGTAAGTCCCATTGCTGTCGCGCTATCCGAACTTGCCTAAACATCATCTTAATGTCTGCACTAAAGGCTATCCGATGTCTTCGGAAACGCATCACTATCTCAAACAAATCTCGCTGTAATTTCTCTCCAAGCTGTTGCACTTCATTGAGCGAAATGCCTTTGTCTGTCCGACAGCTGAAATCAAACACAACTCGGAACTTTTTCGTTACACAATGGTGCGAAACATAGTACACCAGCTGGCCGGAGTTTGGCTGTTCGATTGCTCTTGTCATGTGTCCGAGACGTTCGTACTCCCTCATGAAGTCGACGTATTTTTCTCTTAATGCTGGCTCTTTACTTAGCTTTCTCTCTAGATACATAAACCTTCTCAATGCTATCCCTCTTGAACTACCAATATCTTTCGTGCCTGGCTTTAATGGAACCGTGACGATAAACCGACCTTCATCGTCGCGTTTAGCTGTCTGAATAAAGTTGTCTTCAACTTCTTGCTCTTCCTTTGTTCTGGCTGGATGTACGCTGATCTGATCCATTTCCCAAAGTCTTTTCACCATGCTGTCCAAACTGTCCATTTCAACGCAATGTGCTGTCGACAAAACACCACCGGCTTCACCGTCCATGTTCAGTGGGTGAGCACCGAACACAACTGTCCCAAAAGCTGTCTCTATCAATACGATATCAACAAAATTTCGTGGAATCGAATTGACTACTATCTTCGCAAAGAATTTGACGCCCAACAAAATCGCAAATTGCGCTCTCTGCCAATAAGCTGGGTCGGCAAATGTAATAGCGGGACTGTCCACTATCGGCTGTAAATTGATCTGTGGTGTTAAAACTGTCCAACTTGCTTCTTTTGGTAGTATCCAAAATTCGTCCACTATGTATGAATCAGACTCAAACCAGGGAACTATCCGTACTGTCGCTCTCCTGCGCAATCGAATAGGATTGCTATCTATCCCTATCACCTTCCGCATCGTTGGTGTCGCTATCACATGCAGTGAATGCATAATACTATGGGGCATGAGATTCGGCTGTGCGCCGGAATCTAATAGGGCACGCACTGAACCAAAGAACCTATCGTTTGACTGTACTCTCACCATCACTGTTGGCATCAGCGCGGTTTCCATGTCAGCTGTGGAACTAGAGAAAGAACTAAAAGAACTCAAGTAACTTGCCACCAAATTTGGCTCAAATTTATTTAATGCTTTCCCGGGCTTTCCCCTATTCAACATATTCAACTGCTCGTCTAACAAGCCTGTCTGCTTATCTAAAATCGCTCGCTTTTCCTCAATTAGCTTGAGTTCCTCCATTGAAATCGGAGTGCTGTCCTTGCTGGCTGGCTTCCGCTGTTTGGCTGGCACTGTCTCTAGTCAGTCGTGGTAATGCTTGCGCTTGCTGTACGATGCGCCTCCCGCCTTCATGGCGGCAACTGGCTTATTTATGTCCCGAGATGGGCACAACACGCTATTGTGCATTTGCTTGCCTGGGCAACGGGGACAATGCTGCTGGTAGCAACTATCGATCCGGTGCCCTTTCTTCAGACAGTTCTCGCAGAGACCTCTTGTCCGAACGAATTCTTTACGGGTGCGCAAATTCAACTCTTTGAATTGCTCACAATTGTATAACTGATGCTCTTCACCACACACTTCGCATCTATGAAGACGTGCGGACGAGCTGGCTGTGGTTTTCTTGCTCGGCTTGCTTGCCTGGCCCGACGTGGTAGCACGCTCGTTATCAAAGCGATTGAATCTCACCTTCTCCTCGCGACCCGATCTTCCAATACTGATGGACTCCAGCGAGCGAACTCGGCGACTATCGACTTGGTTGCTGATCGCTGCAGCCTGCTTGTCCAGAAAGTCAAGCATCTGTTTTGCTGTCGGTGTTTCGGACTGTCGCTGCAGCTCCCACTGCTTCCCAGTTTCACTGTCCAATCGCTCGTGCAGCATGTGCACAATGAACATATCCCAGTGCTCAACTGGCAAATTTTGAGCACGAAGCTGGCGCATTGTCTCATGAGTGACATTCGACATTTTCTGTAGGTCATCCGACCGCGGATTCCCTTGCAGAGCTGGCAAACGGATGAACTGTCGCAAAAGCTCACGACAAATCAAATACTTTTTGTCATATAACTGATTCAGGCGCTCCCAGGCCTCCTGATAATTGTCATCCGTGAGCTGCCATTCGCCCATCGTTCGCGCGGCCTTTCCTGTCAATGATTTCCTCAAGTAGGAAAACTTAAAGGCTGGCTTCACTTGCTCGTTGTCGAGGATTGCAGCCACGAATCGATCCATCAAACTCGCCCCAGGTGTTCTTTACGTCTTGCTGTTGCAATGGCAATTGCACTTGCACCGCTATCTGCTGTTGTGGCTGGCTAGCTGGGGTAGCTCGTGCCGACGCTTCCACTTGCTCTGCTATATCCTGCTGGCGCAACTTTTCCAACTGACCGCGGAATGCTGCCTTTGCGGCATAATATAATGCCTCTGTAGCTATCATGTCTTTCTCCGCTTGTCCAGTGTCCTGGTTTACCCTTGACAGCAGGTCGACATGAACATCATTGAAACGAGTCCATGCCTCTTCCAGCCGTTCAAGTCGTACCGTTATGTTCTCACGGTCCACATGGACAAACTCTTCCTGATCGACATATGCTGCTAGACGACGAATTGCATTCATCATAGCAGAATGCACGTTCATACTGGCCAATGCTGTGAAATAAAACAAAAGAATTAGCTGTCGTACTATCACAGCTGTCGACTTTCGTCACTCTCACACTCTCGAATTCATACTAGCTTTTATAAAAATTCTATCGAAAGCATCGAATGATGCCGCTATACTACTAACATAGACAAAATGCTCTTCTCAAAACAAAATTCGATCCATCTGAATCGATCTTAAACAACAACTGTACTATGCTGTGGCTGTCCGGCAAGCAAACATTAATACTTTCGAGAATCTTTCTTGTGAAGATTCATAACTATCCACTGTCCTAAGTAATTTATAATAGCTATTCTGATAGGAGAGTTCGAAATTCTTTCTTCGCAACCCCCAGCTGGCATGCTGGCCGCTTGCAAGCACACTTTCCGCTTTATGCTGTACCAAAATAAAGTCATCGAATTTCATCTCTTGTGAATATTCGATCTTGCATCAATCACTATTCCGCTAGCAACATATGCATGTTAGCACTATACCACTTGCCATTGCATCTATTACAAAGACACAGAAATAAAACAAATAACCGGAATCCATCCCATTGTGCGTTACTGTCTGCAGCTGGCCGACTGTACATAGACCACACGAGTCAAAACAATGGCTGAACTACATCGTCGCAACACGTTCGCGCATGCTCGAACGATATGCAAAAACACATTCATTGCCACCCTTGCTCACTATCCGCTATTCGAAATAAATAAAAACAAAGTCAACAACACATTTGGATGGACTCCACTTGCACACACTTGCACACTATCACAAAAATATAATGAGTTTGTTTGCTTGCCACTTTACTTGCTCTATCCCCTAAAGGATTTTTTTTTAAACTTTCCACTATTCTGATAATAATTATCATTAACACTTGCACCAATATTTGTGGACTGTATTTACTTACTTGCAATTACTTGCTGAATTCAATTAATATATTTTAATTTTACTTTTCGATATTTTGATTCTAATTTTCGCTCTCTCAAAGAAAAATTGATGCGCACGCGACGACTTCCTATACACCAATAAACGGTTGTCTGGCACTCGAGCGCACACATCTGTCGGCTGTCTGCTGGCTCACTTTCCGTCTCGCTCTATACGCTGTCCATGGCTCTATGTATTCGCTTTTGAATAACATCGACTGTGAGCCGCTGGCATTGCTGTTCATGCTACTTATATGTATGTGTGTGTACGACTTCGTACGCTGGCTGTGATTTCGTCATGGACGAAAAATAACTTGCACCCTTTTGCTATCCCAACTAATTTTAGTTGAACAATTATACTTATCTTATCCATAGGTTGCTGGCGCCATCCGGCTCGTGGGACCAAATGTTCAGATCAAAGAGATTTAAGAAATAAATAAAGTAATAAAACTCAATATTTTTTATGGTTGGGAAAAAGAACCAATCGTTCTGGAAAAAACCCAACCGTTTATTACGCTTGCTCGATGGATACTGAAATATACACTGCCGTGCGCGCAGTAGCACGTCAGACTGAGAAAGAGAGAGAGACTTATAGACTAATACACTCGTATGCTACGCATACGATACAGACTGATCTGTAGACTTAAGCGTATCAAGGAACACGAGCTATGCGATTCAAAATTGAAATTTTATGAATGATTGCAAGTTCTCCAAAAATAGTAATTGATAGTATGTATGTATATATGTATGTACGTACATATTATGAATAATAATACCCACGTCCACAGTACAGGCCTTAAAATTCTTGAAGAGAAAAACTTGCAAACGTTCTGATTTCATGTAACAAAAATTGCTCGATAATTCAAAAACGAATTTCAGTAACAAATTATTGAGGAAGGGAAGATTCTAGTGGCTAAAAATGCACATAACCACGACTACGCGCTAGTGCTATGGTGTTTTTTGACGATTTTATTAGGAATTGAAAGGATATACCGATGCACATTGGTTCTAAATATTGAAATGAGAGAGAATCAGATGTTCAACTGTACCTCAGCTGCAAGTCTGGGCCTACTACTGAAGCTGTAATCAAGCTAAAAGACGATCTACGCGGGATTTTAAGTTGGTCTCAAGAAAACTTTTTGAAACTGAATCCCATTAAATCAAAATGTCATTAGCAGAACTGAATCAGAAGTAAACCATTTTCTTGCTATATGTCTTGCAGATAATACAATCCACTATGTTTGCAAGGCTATAAACCTCGGGATCTGGTTTAATTCAAAGCTAAGTTGGGATGATCATATTACCACGATAAAATAAAAAGTAAGTAAAATTAGTAGTTAATTTATATACCAAAGCTTCACACCACTTAAAACTAGACTTATGTTAGCAAAATCTCTTCTCGTGCCCATAATAGCTTATGGTTGTGAAATCTGCCGCTGCGTAAAAGTAAATACCTACTAAGAGAAGACTAAATGTTACGTTCAACAATATTACTCGATATGTCTATGCCATAAAACGCTACGATCATGTTTCTGGTTACGCCAAAAATATATACATATATTCTTGGATGCTAATTAGACCAGTATCTGAAATTTTGCACGATTAAATGTCTTCATAGAATCTCCAAACAGCCTTCATATTTGTTCAATAAACTAATTTTGCGCAGTCTAATCGGTCTTTTACTTTACCTCTCCCGCGGTATTACTATCTTTGCACCGAGCGTCAATTTTTCGTTAATGCCATTCGCATTTGGAATGCACTTCTTCTCAGAATAAGAAGATGCAAATTCTTTCACACTTTGTTTAGGTATATGGCGGTTAGTTAAATAAGTAAATGAATTGATTTTAAAAAAAAAAAATTAGTTTAAATATAAAACAAATTCATCGTATTTCTTAAATTTGAAAAATCTGAATTGTTATATATTACTTTTCTCTCTTTTCCAAATGGCATCTTCATTTATAACTTAAAGACTATATTAGTCTATTGGAAGTGATGTTGATACTAATTAAATAAATATCAAAAATATCAAATATCCTTTTAAGACTAATATTAAAGAAATCATATAATAGCGTGCCGCGTTGTATGGTACTGCAATTTTACTAAGTGCAGGATGAACGCTCTGCGTAAATATGTACATATGTATGTACTAGTAGCTTGATTTTAGAAACGCTGTCAAAAGCGACTTTGAAACCTACAGTGGTGGTGAACATTGAGTTAGTATTATTATTGATTTAGTGTTTTTAAGATCTGCTATATTCTTAAAATTTAATCAAGTTAGATATTCAGATAGTACAGCATACAAGAGTAATAGTAATGCCTAAATAGTTGGTGGAGTTCAGTATACAAATCACACCGTAGGAAAAGTATGTGCCCTAACACGTGTCATATCAAACGAAAACTGGCGAACCAGTGGATAAAAATATGTAAAATATATTTTTTTGATAAAATGTTCTTAGCCAAAATGTTAAAAAACAATCGAAAAGAGTAATGCCTCTCCCCCTTCCCTGGTCCTTCTTTCAACCTAAGAGGTAATGTGGTATTACTAGTTCATCTGATTCAAATATTTTTAAACTATTAATATAATAGTCTGAGATTGAATATCAAATTCTATTAAAATCCACCCCTACCAATATTTCATGTAATTTGGATATACATATGTACATATGTATATACATACAGTAAAACAATATTAGGAAACAATTCTGTCTTGCACTTGGCGATGTGTTTTTTTTTTATTTATTATTAAAACACAGATGAACGTACGTTGATGTTTTATACAATATTAACGATAAAAATAGAAAATAAACACATGAGCATACTTTTATTTAACATGTTCACCCGTGCAGGTGAAATAAGAAATATCTACCACATTTTCAATACACATGCTATTTGTCGAAGAACGGAATGGTATTCGTTTGTAAACAAAAATTGTAAGAGTTTTTATTAAGAAATGTGAAACAAGCATTTTGTGGGTTTGTGGGAGGGTCGAGGAAACGCCTAATACTACTGCTTTTGTGGATATACGCCTAAGGCGTATTCCAACGCAAGCACTTTGACTGCTCTTATTAGTTTTCGGAGCAGCTAAAGGGAGAATAGAAGTCAATTGAAATCGAAATCGACAAAGCAATACACAGTCGATAATGTTCGTTATTCGGGAATTGTACCATTTGTAATTGAAAAGGATAGAACCTCGAGGCGGGTTTGAGCAATATAATGTTATTGGAAATCCAGAGAGAAATCAACTTAAATATTTCCAATGAAGGTATCGGTAAACACAAAACATTTATTGCAGCTGAGGATATATACTCGTAGGTATTGTTGTATGTGAGAAGAAAAAATTGGTATGATAGATAGTTATTCCTGTATACTAAGAATTGAGTGGAAGAAATTTAAGAAAACTAAATATACCTACATATATCCAAGAAGGACATGATGCAGGGGCAAAGTGGCAATGTGAAACTTTGTCATGTACATACATACATGTGTATGTACATATGTACACACTCGAAGTAAAACGCTCTAAGCGGTAGTTACCAACTTTCCATAAGCTTATGAAAATCATAAAGTACATATAGAATCGAATGCTTAGATTAACAAAACGAATAATAACTACATACATACATTGTATGTAAGGGTTCATGCATGATCAAATATTATGAATGGAATAGGATCCAAATACATTGTTTTATTCATGTACAACAATAACTTATGGCGACTTTTTATGAAACTGTAATTTTCTTCCATACTCTCATTATTTTTAAAATCTAAAAATCTTATTCGGAAAATCATCTTGAGTACTAATTAGATTTTTATTATTTCGTCCGCTAGATCAATTTGACCACTTACGTTGATTAGGGTCCATATTATGTTGAGATTCGTTAAGATGTAACTCCAATTATACTTTTGATAAATACAATCCACATTATTAACTGCAATTAAAAAACGGTGGGTGATTTACACAAACTTTAACGTTGCAGCCAGCAGCGCTGACA
This sequence comes from Blera fallax, assembly GCA_946965025.1. Taxonomy (NCBI): domain Eukaryota; kingdom Metazoa; phylum Arthropoda; class Insecta; order Diptera; family Syrphidae; genus Blera; species Blera fallax. Next base: position 26,975,573 of record OX337245.1, read on the forward strand.
TTTTCATGCACTATCTGTGCACCAGCTTGGTAGTGTTATGAAGCCTTCATTTTTCCATTCTCGGTGGTCACCTTTAACATCTTCGGAAATCCTAGTGAATCGAAATGTCTTGGGCATGCTAGCTAAAATCATAAAAATTGGGTTATTGTGAATGTAATACAGTATTCTCAGATGACCAGTAAGGATCCCCAAAGTGCCGTTCCCCAAAAGTGGCATTCTGGATAAATGGCGGGTAATGTGGTATGCAGCGCAGCGACATAGGTCCCCGGGACATAAGTCCCATTTTTTTCCTTTGGGACTTATGACCCACTCCATCGAGACATAAGTCCCGCAAAAAATGTTTGGGATTTATGTTCCGGGGACTTATGTCCCTGCGCCGTGATATGCTATGTATTTGAATGTGGTATAGTATACAACATTACCAGTTTATTGGTTTTCGGTTATCTGAATCCTTGGTTTGTGTTAGAGGAATTTCTAGTTAGAGGTATACGACTGTAAATGTAAACCTAAATGAAGTCGGGTAATGTGGTATACTATAGTACCTTAGCCTCTGGCAGGTATACCAATTTTGCCGATAGTGACAATTTCTAAAAAAATTAAAATAACAATGAAAACAGAATGAGTAAAACTTACATTTTTAACTCAATGTTCAATAGTCGATTTTTGTGTTTATCCGGCCGTTTGGTTGCGAATTGATAATATGATTGCACAGAAACTAAAAGAAAAACTCGATTGTACGCGATAAAACATTCCACTCAACTGAGTGAAATCACATCCGATTTTGAACTTCTATGCACTACATCTCTCACTGCAATCGACATATGTTGACATGAAAATGCAGGCAAAAGCGTGCTCAGTTATCGAGAAAACCACCTGTATCAAATCACCCGCATATACCACAATACCCGAACTTACTCTACTACTTTTCGGCACAGTAAGTAGAAGGTTAGTTAAAACCTCTTTAACACTTTTATTAATTAAAATCCGATTTAAATTTTTTGTATTATAAATTAGTTTTGTGTTATTTTGATGCTATTTTTAAAAAGCACCTTTTTTTAATGGAGGCAAGTTTAAAGAATTAAAGTTCTTGACAAGAAGTAATTCGAGGTATTCCCGAATTTATGCGATTTTTGATCCGATTTTTAAAAAGCACCAATTTTTAATGGAGGCAAGTTTAAAGAATTAAAGTTCTTGACAAAAAGTAATTCGAGGTGTTCCCGAAGTAGAGCCACATACAATTGGCAATGTACAGTAATCCCCAGTTAGCTGCATCGGCTAACATGTATGATTTTCAACTCATTTAACCGGGAACGCAATTACGCGAATTCCACTTAATTGCGTTCCTGGCGCAATTAAGAAAACCCCGCCTTATTTTCTTGAAAACGTAAGTAATTTTTTTTTTATATACATACATACATATGTACCCATTTAAAAATAAAGCTGTAGGAGCCATCCTAAATATATTTATTTTTTCTTCTCATAAATTTCATTATTTGTAAAATCTCTTATTTCCTTAAAATAAAACTATTTCAGTTAATTGTTAATTTTCAACAATGCACATTTTTCCTAAGTATGTTAACATTCACATGTGCTATATACAATAAGATTATTCCCGTTGTAACACGAAGTCTTTCCATACACAGAATTGAACGAGATCATGAATAGAGAAATAGAAAATAGAAGAAGAGTGGCCGTTAAAATTCTGGGTATAAAAGGGCGGAGGCAGAACAAATTACAGTCTAGTGAATACAGTCTAAGGGTTTGCACACAGCTTTTTAGTTGTAGCCGCCTAAACGCTTATTTAGATTGACTGGGTTAGGGTGTTCAGTGGACAGGTTGAACAAGAAAAGTTGGTCGCCTGGCTCTGAGTTTTTAAAGTTTGTAAAGAAAAGAATATTTTCCAATAAAATATAACAATCATCACCATCGATTGCTTCAAAGCCAATATTACACTATACTTATTGTAAATAAACACGTTTCATAAACAAAAATAAAATGTAAATGCATACATACATAATGTAAATTCAGTTTGTGTATATGTATATTAAAAGGAACAAGTAATTCATTATATTAGAAGCGTACTAGATATGATAGTACATTTGTCTTACATGATTATTACATAATAATATGTATTACTGCATGTTTTGTCTGACAAAAATGGCTCTTACTATAGCTTTCGTTAATCGTAGGTGAAAAAGTTATTTTACATAATTTTTAGAAAATTTGACAGAGATTAAAGTTTTATAAAAAAAAGTTGTTTGCTTTGTAAAAGTTTTGAGAAAAATGCATTTTAAGTAAAAATTGTAACAAGAAATTGTTATATACGATTTTCCCCCTTTGCCATACGATTTTTTGTTCGCCGGAACTTCAGAAATCTCCAGTTAAAATATTTTACCTCTTAACTGGGACACCCTGTATACGAATGTACATACACACCATATATAACTAATTATATAAGCTTATAATATGTATAGTATGTATGTACATATGTTTAGTATGTATGTACATACATCCATATGTGAGTTCAACTACGTAGAACTCGTACTGCTCGTAAATAATTTCCCAAATATTATTTCCTTTTCATGAGTGCATATGATGGCATACAAAAAATTATTTTATCTTACTTAAGAAGCAACCTTAGTATTTTGAATTATAGATGACACCTCAAGAGTAGGCGGACTTTATTCAGCTCGCCTTACGGTTTTTAAAACCTAAAGTCTACAAAGAGTGCTACATAAAGACTCATTAACCAACTACACATGTAGAATATTGGTACTGTAGTACAAATTGCAGTGAGCCACGGCGCCCACGAATTGGAACTAAAAAAAAATACAAATACTTGGCGCAACAGACGTACTGTGAGCGTCAGAAAAAAGTTTACACCTCTGTGTTTCATGTTTCAAATTCAGTTAAAAGTTTTATTAAAGGTTTCACTTAGATGTAAGTTAAACATGTTCGTTTATATTTTAATTCCTAATCGAACGACATATAAAAGTTAACAAAAAAATCAATACCAAATATTTTATAAGCAAAAAACAAAAAATACTTCACATTTTAGGCGTCAAAAGAAAGTTTACACCCTGTGAATTGTGATTTGCAGAACGCGGAGAGTACCGTTATGTGTATTTCCCCGCTTTGCTTTGTTTATTTTGTTGATCCTAACGTCAAAGGCTGTCTTTCGATTTCAGTCTTTTTCCTTTGTTTGTAAAAGAAGTAGCGTCAACATTTTACAATTAAAGTGTTATTAAAGTGAGTAAGCAAACGTCTATTGAAATCAGAAAACTCGTTTTAAAATTTAAAGAAGAAGGAAAATCTTTAAGAGAGATAGCACAAATAATTGCCAGAACTCATCAATGTGTTAAAAAAATTATTGATAAATATAAACATTCTAAACAGGTTCAAGATTGTCCACGCACTGGTAGACCCAAGCAACTTTTCAAATCTGAAGTAAGATCCACTGTGCGAGAAGTGAAGAAAAATCCATCTGTTAGTGCTGTCAAAATATCAGAAGACATTGAAAAGGAGTCAGGTGTTCCCGTTAGTGCAAGTACTATTCGAAGAGTACTACATGATAATGGCAGAGTACAGAGTACCGAGTATGTACATATATGGTCCAGGGTCTAGCTTCTCGCGACCACTCGTGTTGTGCGTGTTATATTTTTCACACAAATGAAAGGGTAGGTCGGGTAGGTAGGTAGTTTGGAGTCATATCCGAAAGGCAAATTGAGAAGCTTTCTGTTGACGGTTATTACTCTCGGACGTTTGTCAGACATTCGCGAGAGGTGGGGCCGTGAAAAAACTTTTTGGTGTTTTGGGATTCGAACGTCGAACGTCCTGCTCAGCGTTCCAACTCACTTACACTTGAGCCACGGCGCCCACTACAAGAAGAAAATAAAAATCGTAACTGACACATGACCCAGACAAATTTTGTTCTTATTCTTATCCGGAACAAACGCCAACGCAAAAGTCTTATGAAATTGCTTACATATTGTAGTTTTCGCTTAAGCTTACGTGGTTGTTTTGAAATTTGTTCGTGCAAGATGAAATTGTCATTCTTGCAAATCTAAAATTATTTGCACCAAGTTTCGATTAACACCCTAAAAAAATATATACAGTATTGATCGCATGAAGATTGAATGGAAGCAGAATGTCATTTTCCTGTTAAAAGTGTTTATCGTCGCAGATATAATAAATCATTGCGCTGAAAAATGAATGCTCTTAGGTTTCCGTTGTTCTCCACGAAGTCTAATTTGCATTTTCTTTCCTAAGAGGAGTACTATTATGTCACGGAAAATAATGATTTCAAATACACACAGTCATTTTTCTTTTCGATTGTCACATCCCAAGTCGTTGGAATCTCGAAAGGGTTGTTTCGCAATTTCCAATTTAGAAAAGATTCAACCCACAAAACAACTTCATTTATAGAATGGTTTTTATTGTGCGAAATTGGGATACCATTTTGTTAATAGCATCAATTGACTTGCAAATAGTTTGACTTGGGTTGGCTAAGCAATATAATACTAAGCAAATCTTACCTTGGTTGTGTACATAAAAAAGTTAATAGTTAAAAAGTATCATACAATCCAGTAGTTGCTTTACGGTTATTAAACGTACAGATATTCTTTTTACAACTTCTTATTACCCTACCCACGAATAGAAATGTGCATACATACGAACATGTATGTATGTTGATGAGAAGTTTTTCTGTTCGGAGCTAAGGTTAATTTCTCACATTGTAAACATTGTTTTGTCAAAATGCATCGAAATGTGATGATGGGAGGTTATTTTAAGAGTTTCACTATTACATAGGTAACTATGACTATTTTAAATTTTCATTTTAAGATTAGCTTTAAGTAGAAGAAATTGCAAAACGAACTTGGATTATTTGGTAACAAAATTTAACTCACCATCCCAACTCGTTTCTCTGTGTGGGCCTTAAGAAGTTACGTCGGTTTTGGTCCCAAATATTTTCGGACGAAGCCCATTTACATCTCGGAGGCTATGTTAAAAAAAAAAATTGTATGGTTTCTTGGACTGGTGGCATGATTGACCCCTACTTCTTTAAAAATGAAGAAAGCAACAACGTAACCATAAAAATGTACGCTGCAGAGAAATAATCACTAATATCTTGCTGCCGGAATTGGACGATTTGGACTGCTACGCAAATTTTTAACAAACAAATTGAAGCGTTAAAAAAAAGGTATCATTGAGCTATTTGCGAATCATAAATAGGGTGCGTTACTATCAAGAGAGCCGTGGCAGTCATTTTAATAAAATATTTGCCATAAGTAACTGAGAGTTATGCCTCTCCAAAAAATAATAATAATAAGCATTCAAAAATATTGTTTGGTGTAGCTTTATTAGTGAGAAACCAATAATTCCAGGTGTATAACTACCGTTCCTACGGGATGAATGGCACTACGTAAGTGTGTCTTCTTACGCATCTGGCACTTCCTCAGGTTTGGTTTGCGAAGAACGACATTTAGAAAAATCCGTTTAGTCATTAAAGTCAATCCGACTGACCCCGTGTGGCAACTAATAGACAATCACTCAATAAAATTCGCTGAAAGGCTCAAATCCATATTAAGGCACTACTTCCATCAAATATAAAAAAAAAACTTGTTAGAAGTATGCAAAAAAGCGCCTAAGTCGTAATTCTAACCAAGGGAGTGCCAACAATGTACATACATACATATTTAGATATAAAATATCCATTTCGTGGGAGATGCCTTATACTTTTCGGTAAGGCTGGACATATTAAAATGCGTGTGGACTACATTTAGATGTATAAAAAAGCTAAGACATCACCTAATAAATAACATGATACACAAGTTTTTTTTATCTATGTACAGTAATCCCCGGATAAGTGACGCTCGCTTAATTGCTTTCCCCGTTTAATTCATAGGAAAACTAAGCAAGCAAAAGATTCCATAAGAAATGTACATATTTTTCCTTAAATGCATGCCGCTTTAATGCGTTACCCGGGTTTTTGCGCAGAAAAAAGTTAAGCTTCTCATAAAATTTCTTACAAAATCGCCTGGTTAATTGAACACAAAAAAAAAATTGGAAAAGCTTTGTGTTTACAGCTTAAGTAAAATCAGAATAGAAAATTCATATGTACAGTCACTGGCAAAATTATTTGCACAATGCAATGCTTACATTTATCATTTATCATTATCATTTCAATAAAGTTGTATATCTTTCGAAAAATTCAATATTTCAGTTATGTTCTTGTTTATTATTAACTTCCCAATGGGAAGTTGTTGTAATGGGGCCGATTTTGTGAATCGCGAATTTTGACATATCTCCACGTTTTAAGGTCACCTGAATCCAAATCCAACGTTTTTACAGAGATGTCTGTGTGTGTGTATGTACGTATGTGCGTATGTGCGTTCGGAATTATCTTTCGTGTCGATTATCTCGAGAACCAAAGATGATATGGACATGGGACCGGATTCATATGACGCGCAATTACGTGACTAAGAACTGATTAAGTTTCCAGAAAAATCGGTCCAGTAGTTTTTTGTTAGTAATTAAATAACTAAAAAAATAAAGGCAAACTAGCTGAATTTTGAAATTGATGACTTGTACTATTCATTCGTGCAGATTCTAAATAACTTCGTAGTGCTTTTTTTTAATATTATAATTGTATGTTTTAGCAAAATTTTTATGAATGTCGTAGCAATTATTTTAAAAAAAATATTATTAAAAAAAATACTTATCAACAAAAACTAGATGAATGTGTAGAATTTTAAATTTATATTATCAGGCCAGGAGAATAATGAGATTTCGAACTAGCCAACTCGTAATAATAAAAAAAATGTGGTCTGGGTGCGACCCGCACGGTCCACACGACTAACTTCCCAGTGGGAAGAAATAAAAAAACAATATTCATTATTTAATTAATAAGTATTATTTGTTTCACATGATCATACGAAAAGGTTTAATGAAGCTCAATCCCAAACTTAGTACAATGTTTGATGAACAATGAAATTTTCTTCTTCACGTTATCAAGAAACCATCAACTTGGAGATATCTCATCAATACCACCCATCAACTAAGAATGCTGAATTAACATTTCTTTACTTACAAGTAACTAAACAACAATATTGATAACAGACTACGCAGCTGACAGCACAATGCAATTTACTTTCTTCATGAATTGTTCAAGACTGACATCACAAAACTACTGCTTTTTACCTTGAACCGTTCAAAATCATCAGTAGGAGATTATTAACCATATCCTCAAGAATTTTATCATCTTCAACAAACATTTCCATATTGGCTTGTCACAAAAAATAATAACTAGCAGAAAATGGTGAAGCTCTCATAACATCAATCAGCCCATACACAACATATGCAATTAAATCGGATTTAAAATGGAAGAAATCATAAGACTTATCAAAATATGAAATAACAATATTTTTTCATAAATACTATTTATGTGTACTTATAGAAATGAAAAAAATCTTTGTTTCATCGAAAATAACTTGTACGGTTAATAACTTCTACTTACAACCATGTTCCACGTCATAATTTATTTTTTAAATGTTAAATGTACATCATACTTACCTCCAAATGTTTTCTCAAACATAATATTCTTGTATTAATTGCATATTAATAAAGCAACCTTGAATTGCAAAAAGATTGTTGATTTTTTTATATCGAAGAATATATTCACATCCCATTTTTTTATTATTATTATTGTTATCAACGTAATTTTTTTTATTACAACTAATTGTTACGAGTTGGCTAGTTCGAAATCTCATTATTCTCCTGGCCTGATAATATAAATTTAAAATTCTACACATTCATCTAGTTTTTGTTCATAAGTTTTGTTCATTTTTGTTAATAATATTTTTTTTAAAATTATTGCTACGACATTCATAAAAATTTTGCTAAAACATACAATTATAATATTAAAAAAAAATCATTACGAAGGTATTTAGAATCTGCACGAATGAATAGTACAAATCATCAATTTCAAAATTCAGCTAGTTTGCCTCTATTTTTTTAGTTATTTAATTACTAACAAAAAACTACTGGACCGATTTTTCTGGAAACTTAATCAGTTCTTAGTTACGTAATTACGCGTCAAATGAACCCGGTCCCATGTCCATATCACCTTTGGTTCTCGAGATAATCGACACGAAAGATAATTCCGAACGCACATACGCACATACGAACATACGTACATACACACACACAGACATCTCTGTAAAAACGTTGGATTTGGATTCGGGTGACCTTAAAACGTGGAGATATGTCAAAATTCGCGATTCACAAAATCGGCCCCATTACAACAACTTCCATTGGGAAGTTAAAAATTACGTTGATAACAATAATACTAATAAAAAATGGGATTATGACGTGGAACATGGTTGTAAGTAGAAGTTATTAACCGTAAAAGTTATTTTCGATGAAACAATGCTTTTTTTCATTTCTATAAGTACACATAAATAGTATTTATGAAAAAATATTGTTATTTCATATTTTGATAAGTCTTATGATTTCTTCCATTTTAAATCCGATTTAATTGCATATGTTGCGTATGGGCTGATTGATGTTATCTTCATCAATTTCTGCTAGTTATTATTTTTTTGTGATAGGCCAATATGGAAATGTTTGTTGAAGATGATAAAATTCTTGAGGATATCGTTAATAATCTCCTACTGATGATTTTTGAACGGTTCATGGTGAAAAGCAGTAGTTTTGTGATGTCAGTCTTGAACAATTCATGAAGAAAGTAAATTGCATTGTGCTGTCAGCTGCGTAGTCTGTTATCAATATTGTTGTTTAGTTACTTGTAAGTAAAGAAATGTTAATTCAGCATTCTTAGTTGATGGGTGGTATTGATGAGATATCTCCAAGTTGATGGTTTCTTGATAACGTGAAGAAGAAAATTTCATTGTTCTTCAAACATCGTAGTAATTGTAGAAGCAAGTGTTTATGTGTAGGCCATTAGTGTTTGAGATTGAGCTTCATTAAACCTTTTTGTATGCGCAAAGATCTTAATCATGTGAAAAAAATAATACTTATTAATTAAATAATGAATATTGTTTTTTTATTTCTTCCCACTGGGAAGTTAGTCGTGTGGACCTTGCGGGTCGCACCCAGACCACATTTTTAATCTTTTAAGTCATCTTGAAACGGTAAATAAAAAAACAAAATCAAATTTCTAACAGTAAACGCTAAAACCATAGAAAAGAAAGTGGCAAAATTATTGTTACAACACTAAACACCGGCAAAATTATTAATAATTTTGCCAGTGACTGTACTTATGTTTTTTTTAGTACGCCAAAATGAACAAATTGACTGCTACGGTTGCAGTTTAACTAAATTCTACGACTCTCCTGAAAAATTGTAAAAAAAACGACTTGTGCTGTTTTTCCTTATTGCCACAGAATTGATGAAGCTACAGAAAACATGCAGTAATACCTACATATTATGTAATAAGCATGTAAAACAAATGTACTTACATACATATCTAGTAGCCTCCGAATATAATGAATTTCTTGTTCCTTTTAATATATACACAGACTGAATTTACATTGTGTATGTATGCATTTACATATATGTATATATTTTTTGTTCATGAAACTTATTTATTTACAATAGTGTAATACTGGCTTTATTTTTAAAAGGGTACATATACATATATGTAGGTATATTAAAAAAAAACACTTACATACGTTTTCAAGAAAATACGGCGGGGTTTTCTTTATTGCGCTAGGAACGCAATTAAGCGGGATTCGCATAATTGCGTTCCCCGGTTAAATGAGTTGAAAATCATACATTTTAGCCGATGCAACTTACCGGGGATTACTGTATTTAACCGAAGCATTTCAAATATAAATTTGTATATCCTACTTAATGGAGTGCATATGTACATATGTACATATATAAAATTCGGCCAATAGTTTATATAATACATATGTATGTACATATTTAAGGTCTAAGGACAAGAGAAATTCGCAGATTGGTGCGACTAGAAAAAAAGTTGCTCTGAAAGAAATGTCAAAATTTGCGAATATTTGCTCGTTCGCATTCGCAAGTCGCTGAGCTGTGAATGGCCCTTTATCATTCGTTGACAACCAAGAACAAAACAAAAGAATTATAAGGTTAAACTCTCACGAATATTTTAGTTGCGCGAATGTGGATTGCGTTTCACAATTGTGGAATGCGAATTAAATTTTACAGTTCGCAAGAAGTATTCGCCTTTTTTTTACCTAGGGGGCGGGGGGAAAACGCTAATGCGCACGAGAAACAGGCCCTTTCTGTTTCAAGTAGTGTGGGACTCACACGCCACAAAAAAACCCACCTTTGACCCCTTTTCTTTTTCTTCTTGACACCTTCCACTCCGGCACCGCTTTCGCATTACTTCAGAGAGGTGTCCTTTTCATTCCCCTATGGGGACCGGCTTTTTCATTTCTTCTCCTGTTTCGGGTTTATTTGTCTTCTTGCCGGTAAGGCTTTTAACTTCTTGTAGAATTGTTTTCTGAGGGCATGTTAGCTTCCTCCTCGCTTTTCTTCTTTCTTAGCACCGTTTCGATGAAAACACAGATCCTGTTCCAACTTGTCGTACTCGAGATCATTTCTGGACTACGTTGTCTGGTGAGAAGCTGCCTATCTCCGACTCAAGCCTGGTCCTCTGCGTTGCCCACCTACTGCAGACGAAGAAGGTATTGCAGGCATCGTATTCCTCGGAGTCTTCGTACTGGCAGGCTGCGCTGTTTATCTTTCCCATTCTGCAGAGGTACCGATTGAAGTATCCATGTCCGGTTAGGAATTGGGTGATGTAGTAGTTTACTTCACCGTGTTTCCGCTCCGTCCATGCAGCAACGTCTCTAATCAGCCTCGCGGTCCATCTTCCCCTGGTTTCACTGTTCCACCTCCTTTGCCACCTCTCTCTGGTCTGCTCTTTCGCTTCCGCTACTGTTGCTTCGATCCCCAATTCCGTCTTGTTGTCGTAAACGTACTTTTTTCTGCTGCTAGCAGGTCTATAGGGGTCACTCCCGCTACCACGAGGACAGCTGGTTCGGACACTGTGCGGTAGGAGCTAGTAACTTGAAGGGCACCTCGTCTCTGCACTGCAGCCATTTGTTTCCTGAATTTTTCCACGTTGAGTGCCTCAGCCCATATCTCACATCCATACAAGAGAATGGAGTGAGTGATGGACATAAGCAATCTCCGTTTACTCATTATTGGGCCTCCGATGTTTGCCATGATCCTGCTGAGTGACGTCGAAAATTGCGTACCTTTAAATACATACATATGTACATATGTACAACAAATGGTTTTACCAAAATCAATACAAAGTACCTATCTAAACATTTTTGTAATCAGAGGATTATTTCATTTATGTATTCGACCGCTTACAAATCCGTTTGAGATAATAAAAAAAATTGCGCCCAGAATTATCCAATTACACCCTAAGAAAAAATGCTGTCTGCCCGCAAATACACTTGTTCGGTACGGATAAGAAACTCGCAAGGAGGATTTATGATATAATACTTTTCTGAAAGTTTCTAATATGCAAATCCTCAGAATATCTGCATCCGCTTTGACTCCCATTATACAGTTTTAACTACTTTAACCACTTAAAAGTTGTTAGGGATGCGAAAAAGTGCCGTTAATGCCACCCGCTCCAGACACTAAAGTGACGTCGGTAGTAATAGCAACGGCCTGTAGGGAAATAATGATTTTGGTATACAACACAAGAACGAAAAGTTATAAAAAAAAAACTCCAGAAAAACTAATTATGTAAGCAAATGAAAGAAAAATTGAATACGAATTTGTATCAAAATACCAAACTATTTGTGCAACGAATATACTTAGATAAATACATACATATGTATGTATGCATGTATGTACATAAGCTGATGAACAATGGCGCCATGAGTGCCGAGTCGAAGTCGAGACAAGAGAGATGGAACTTTTCTGATAAAGGCAGATGGACGCACGGATTGATCTCCAACATAGACCATTGGAACAATAGGAGATCACATGCTTCATCCCGGAGAGTCTTCGAAACCGCACCCAAGGAACGGCGCAGTAGAGGAAGACCACGATTCAGGTGACGCACGCAAGCTGAAGGGTACCTCAACCAATTTAGAGTGCGAAACTAAAGATCGAGCTGGCTAGAGACGTGGGCGCCGTGATTTAATTGGTTAGTGCGTTGGATCGTGTTATGTAAATATAAGATAATTTGTCATCTCCATAATCTATGTATATAATGTACATATTTTAATGTAACTTATACTTTATAAATAAACTTAAATGAATTACATGTAACGCGTGTTTTCTTAAGCATAAAAGATCGTTGAGCGGGAGGTTCGACATTCGAATCCCACAAAACACCAACAATTTTTTCACGGCCCTACCTCTCGCGAATGTCTGATAAACGTCCGAGAGTAATAAGAGGCCCTGGACCACACACGGTCCTTTGTTTCAAGTACTTGTTTTTAGCTAGAGATTCTTGTTGGTTAAGGCACCGGTCCGACCCGGGTTGTAGCGCCACGTTAAGTAAGAGAGTATGTAACCATTCCTTTTGCTTCTTATTCCTTGTTGAGCTATAATGTCAACTTTATATTCGGACAGAACATCGTTTGGTTATTTCGCAGCTCGAGCTCTGTGCTGAGATCGAACATTTAATGAATAAATTTTTAATTCGTGTTGTTGATGTGATCGTCAGCGTAGGTCCGGTCCATTTTTGTTACGGTTAAGCTATTAGCGGTACAGGGAAATAGGTATGTACATACAGTGCTGTGAAAAAGTTTTTGAAATTAGTTTAATTCTTAGGAGATTATCAAAGAAGCAAACATTTTTTTCAAAATAGCTAGTATGCAATTTTAATTTATTTCCATGAAATCATAACTGTATTCCATATGATAGCATAAAGAAAATATGTTAATACACATTGCGTTACTGCAAAAGTTTTTGAAATTCCTATTATACTACCCAACAAGATTTAGTTCCCACTTTGTGTTAGATGAACCCACTTTCATAAAGTGGACGTAGTTTCCTTGCAAGTTGGGATATAGATTCAAAAAAAGTAAGAGATTTAATTTCCATTTGAAAGTGAATTCCCATTATCCAAGAGAGAAAAATTATATGCAAAATAATTTAAAAAAAAATAGTTCTTCTATTTCTATGTATAAATACAGGGGTGGCGAACTGTCATACTAGTGTACTTAGGGTCGATGTTAGGTGAACATCGTACGTAGGTTCTTCCATGGGGTCGTACCAGATTATGTTTGGATCCGTGGCTGCAGATAACAGAACTCCAAAATGAAAGACTTTCGCATACATGACTTTCGGCGAAATCTATACGTTTTCTCCGATGTATTTGTGAAACCATTGACTTCTTCAAACTTTGAAACCCAAAAAATTATTTCCTAGTAATTGAGCTCTTATTATTCTAGATGACACCGTTACAGCGAAATTTGATTCCATTCGAGCTCTTATATCCACTGAAATAGCAAAAGGATTCCTTAGAGAATGCTTCGCTATCAGACTGTCCTCTCGTTTTGATGTTTTTCTTGGCCTGGATCATTCCCGATTCAAAAATGTGCCAAGCTCCTGAAAATGCTTTAGCATTCTGCGTTTTTTTCCCTGAACGATATTCCACGCGATTTTTGAAATATTTTCTTCTTTTTGGTATAAATTCTAAATAAGGCTGCTTTCCTCCTTTGTGGAACTTATTCGTAAATCTTCAACAAATATAGGAGCAATAAGTGAAATGCAAAAAATTTTAAATTTGAATCACGTGCTGCATTATTTCCAATTGAAACTTACCGGAACTTTCGGGTGTGTCAATTAAAATGTCACAACAAAACAGACACGCAAACGGTAAAACTTGTACACCAGAAACGATGATCCGAAATTATAAGTTTTTTTTTCAAATAGTCAGTCATTTCAAGATCTTTTAAGACCTAGTGACTCCTTAATCTTAATAGTATGTAGTGTTGTAGAAAAATTAACCTTTATAAATTTCCCTAAGGGTGTGCTAATTAGCTTGCCAGCGCTGTATGTGTGTGTATGTATTTATATGTATACCAAATAGGCATTTTTTAGTCGGTTTTTCAAGACTTTTGTGGAAGCGATTTGTTTTGAAATATCTACTATGATTAGATAAATCGTGATATCTTGAAAACAGGTGTGGATATAAAAATCAGATCTAACTATCGGTACAGATCCTAAAATGCTTTTCTAGTGTGACTTTTCTCAAATTTTTAGGTCGGACAGTTGGGAGCCTAGGCGGAGAGTCATTTATTTATTAAGAAGTTTGTTGAATTATGAAATTCGTACCAAAAGACGGTTCCCTGACAATAGAGTTGCGTAATCTTCATACATACATACATATATATGTATGTGCACATACATATGTATACGAAACCCTGAAAATTGGTATTAAATATGTATAACTTTAAAGACCTAGTTAACAATTTTTTTCGGAAATTACAAACAACAAAAAATAATACTAGCTCATTGAGGTTTTTTGATGTCATTAAAAGCAAATTAAATAAGAGGACGAACTGTAGAGGGAATGGAGATAACAATACTGTAGGAAACTTGGACAAAAGCAAAGCAAATTTTCTTTTTCACAAAAAATCAGTAGTTTAAAACCACTTGCCTGGATTATTATAATAATGTATGAACAATGCTAAAGAAAATAAGTAATATGTTAAGAATAACCAAATGAAATGTTTCTGCGCCCGAAGTCCGTCAGTTTTGTAAAACAATTTTTTGTCTTTATTCTTGTTTTCGTATAGAATATATGTATGTATGTACATTAGTATATATGTAAAAAGATTTAATATCAAAATCTATGAAAAACCGTAAATAACTGTCCAATATACACTCCATTTCATAACTATATCACCACCCCTGTATTTGCATTTTTTGAGATTAAAATAATTTTATTTGCAAGTAACCCTTTTTACCCGAAAGAGTAATGAAAATGAAAACCATTTTATGAAAAGTTGAAAAGTTCCGTTATTTTTCATAAGAGAAAAGACAAGAAGAAGACGATCTAGATGGTTGACATGGTACTACTGGAGAGATCTGCGAAAAGATCCCGTGCACTTTTCAAGAATAAATTTTGGGGGTGAAAGTCTGATGGTGTGAGACGGTTCTTTTTTTAGCGGGAACATTACCATTAGCCTTCCCATCCACTAGGATGAACAGTGATTAATACACTGGTGTCTTGAAACACCACTTTTGCCATTTTTGGTAAATAATCAGGACTCGGAATGGCCGCTGTTCATCCAGCAGAGCAACCAAGTCGTGGTTTAATCGACATGAGATCAATGTTCTCGAATGGCCTGCTTGCTCACCAGGTCAAAACCCTATTGAGAACCTTTGGGGCATACTGGTGCGAAAGGTATACGCCAATAACAGGCAGTTCAATAGCGTGGCTGACCTTAAAGCAGCAATAACCACCTCTTGGGCCGCAATCCCACAGGATATGCTGAAAAACCTAATCTACAGTATGCCAAATAGGGTTTTCGCCCTAGTGGAAAACAAAGGAGGTCCTACAAATTACTGATCATTAAAGAATGTGTTTTCTACGTGCAGTAAATTTTTATCAAATTAAAACTGAAGTGGTGATATAGTTTTGAAAAATGCGAAGAAGTTTTTTTTTTCTTTTCTCTTATGAAAAACGGAACTTTTCAACTTTTCATAAAATGGTTTTCATTTTCATTACTCTTTCGGGTAAAAAGGGTTACTTGCAAATAAAATTATTTTAATCTCAAAAATGCAAATACAGGGGTGGTGATATAGTTATGAAATGGGGTGTATGTTATATATTTATTATCGAAAGGTTTTTTAGGCGAAATGTTTCCTATGTCAAGCATCCAATATATTTTCAGTAATATTTTAAAACTTCACCTACACCTTTTCGTAGACAGATTGATGAGCATGTCTTGTATATAACCTCCGCGATATATTACATTATATTTTCCATCAGCCTTGAGGAACATAAAGTATTCCTTACAAGAATATGTAAAAGAAAATCTTAATGCAATTAGAAAACAGTATTTTTTTTTTTAAATAAGAACGGAATTTGTGAGGCAATTCGTCACAATGGATGTACCTAGGTCTAATGCAATTGTTGCCGTTATTAACTACAACTTACCAAGAAAAAAATAACAAGGCAAAACACAGCATTTCTGAGTTTTCATTTCAGGGTGCTTTCGCAAATTTATTGAAAATGCATACATAAGTCAAAGGTAGCCAGCCCCACAACAGCGGACTGGAAAAGAAATGCAATGATCGACTTAATCCTTTCAATACGCCTTTCTTTTTTACAAATGCAAAATCGGTAGAGGGGCATCCTTCTGATAAGACAGTAAAGCCAGTAGTAATAGTAACAAAATATAATAAAAGTGTTTCGAATTTTAATCGTGTAGTTATGTAAACTTCACTTTTTAATTCATTTATTTATCTTAACCCGTGCAGGGACGCTTGTCGCAGAAGACTAAGGGGATAAATCACATCTAGGCAATTAAAATATCAAGGTGAGCTTAGCGACACATTTAACATCTTAAAACTGTGGGCATACGAATCCGTGGGGCGATACGACTAGAGATTACCGGTGTCATAAAAGGAAAAATAAAACAATAACAAATAACATTAAAATATTAGTATTAAAATATGTTAGTTGTATAGTTTATTATTATCATCAATATTAATGATTTAGGAGATAAGGAAAAGTTGACGAAGGGAACTGGAAGGTGTGAAATTTCTCTTCTCTCCTTCCAGGTGCCCGAAAAAGAAAATAGAAATATTACAAAATAAAGATAGAAACAAATAGGGACAAAAACAAGATTTAGGAGACCTAAACAAAGACCATGACGGGACCGACCAACGATGCGAACCATGGGTAACAAGACATATAGTAGAGCGGTCATCGCACCCCGAAAAGAATTTTTTTAGAAAAAAAAGAACAGAATTATATAAAACACATAGGACATAAAATACACAAAGAAAAAAAAAAAAGGAACATAGGGTTAGTTTGGCACTACAAAAAAAAAGGTTTATTAATAAAAAGAAAAAAAAAATATTACAAAAGGAAAAAGGGAAGAAAAAAAGGAGGAACAAAACTGGAGGAACGAGGAACGGAAGGAGCACCATTGAGCAGACCGTTGGCGAAAGGTAGGTGAAAGCAAAGATAATATAAAAATAGCAAACTAAATAAAAAAAATAAAACTTGGCGACAGATCCTATATGCGGAGTGCACTGAGGCAGCACGCACCCCCTCTAAAGCCAAAGACCACCAGCAAGCCACGGCTACAGCAAGCGCCCGGTGGAATCCGCCGCAAAAAAAAAGGAACGCCGCCAGCTCCACCGCCAAGGAAGCAGCTCCACCTCCAAAGCAGGAGGCTCTCCACCGAGATCGGCCGAAGGAGCCTGATACTCCCAGACATCTCCCCATAACAGGGTACCCGGTGATCTTCCGGTACCCTGCAACGGCGCTTTTCGCCCTAACGGGTACACCGAGGGACCCCCAATTCCCCTTTTTTTTCAGTGATAGTGTTTTTTTATTAGTTTTTTTGATTAAGTGAATTTTTTTTATTTATTTTAGTTTTGAATTTAGTTTGTTTATTAGTTTTTATTTTAAATTTAGTGAATTCTTTTTTTTAAATATAAGTATGTATGTATATAGTAAATAGTTTTTTTAATTCTGTTGAGCAGTACACTAACATAGTGTAAAAATTAGTGTAAAAGAAAAAATTATCTGCTCTTAAATCTTATTGTGCTGTGCGCGATTGCAGGCTCACTTAGAGCCACGACAAGAAAAAAAAAAAAACAGGAGATTTCTCACCAGTGCTGCCGGCAGGACGACGAGGGATCCCAGACAAAACGTGAGTCATTTTAAGTTTTTTTTTATAAATTTTTTTTCTTTGAATATATATATATATATATAAAGATTTAAGTTTAAGAGCAGAGTTTTTTAGTTAAGGTTAGGATTTTAAGTTCATGTTTAGTTGTAAGATTTAAAAATAAAGTGTGAAAGTTGAACATGTGTGGTTAAGTTCTTTCGTTCGGTGTGTGGACGGACGGCCGAGCCGTCTCCTGTAGATGGACGAGGACTAAACAGGACAATACGAACGATGACTACTTGACGGTAAGACCGACTGACTGTCTACTACTGACTTAGGTTGTGGCTGAGAGGGGTACTATAGGGGCTACCTTTCATAAATTCCGGCCAGAAAGGTGGCAGTCGTAAGACACGAAGGGTGGGCTGGCCAACCTTTGCCAACAACATCTGGCATTCTTCGGGTTCTTGACGAACCTATGGAAAGGAGAGACACTGGGAAGGTGTCACCGCGATTAGGGCTTAAGTTAGGTTAAGTTTAAGTTAGTTTAGGTTTAGGTTAGGGCTTAGTTTAAGTTTTTAGGTTAGTTTGGGTATAGTTTACGTTAGTTAGGTTAGACCGCGAAGTCCTTCCCGGTCTTTCTCCTGGCTATAGGCATAAGCCCTTGGACACTTTCTTTTCCTCTCTCTATCCTTTTTTCTATCTTTTGAAGTCCGTCCGAGGTCAACGTAGAGTAGCTTTCTTCTTTCCTTTTTTTGATTTTTTTTTTGATAAAAGGCACGAGATTTTGTGTACTGAGCAGGTGGTGTATGGTGGGGTGTGACAAGAACCACCC
This sequence comes from Blera fallax, assembly GCA_946965025.1. Lineage (NCBI taxonomy): Eukaryota > Metazoa > Arthropoda > Insecta > Diptera > Syrphidae > Blera > Blera fallax. The sequence continues at coordinate 26,994,233 of OX337245.1, forward strand.
CGTCCGACGAGCTGAGCCGAGCAACCGCGAGCGTGCCGCAGTCCTCGTCACCTACACCGAAGTTGCCCCCGTGGCCTCATCCTAGCTCACAACAATGGCGCCCAACGGTATTTTTACCAACCGTAACCGGCTACATAGAAGCACATTGCGACTCCAAGGGGACGATTTTCACTTTCGAAGGTCGTCACCTTGGACTTGCAATAGCTTCAATAGTTTTTTTTTCAATTTTACTTTCATTTTTTTTTACTCTTTCCTATCACTTCTTTCTGTCCAAGGACTGGTTAAGCTCTTTGGTTAGTTACACGCTGAAGACAGCTGTCCAATCCACAGGCTTCGGCTAGTGGATCTCGTGAGGTAGTTGGAGGCGTGTGAATAAGCAAAGAGCGGGATGAGGTGGAAAGGCTAAACGCTTGCTGCTACCAATTGGTCAAGGTCCTTGAACAGGCCATTTGTGAGGCGTAAGCGTGAGGTCGAGAAGCTTTGTCCGTGTGGAAGTTTATCTTGAAAGTCCTGGCTAGCCTTCTATTGGGTCTTACCTGATAGAAGTTGTAGTAAGGATGGAAGAGATAAACTGAAACACTCGTCAGGTATTTGAGGTATCAGTCACAACGAGACAGGACTAGAACCTACGTTGTACAGTACGGATACAGACCGACGTATATCTACAGGATTGTTACTGGATAACCCGGGAAGAATTCCACACACCAACACACATATGTACATAAAATATAAATATAAACACATACACATACACTGTTTTTTTTAATTTTTTTTTTTTCTTTTGAATTTTACCTTTTATTTTCAATCTTTTATCTTTAATTTTCTATCTATATTTTTTATCTTTAATATACTATCTTTTATTTTATTCTCATCTTTTATTTATTTATTTATTTTTTTTTTTATTTCTTTTGCAATTTTTGGAATTTTCGGCTTTTTACCTTTTTTTACATTTTAGTTTTAAGTTGTTTTTTTCAATTTTGAATTTTCGAATTTTATTTTTTTTTAAATATATACATATACATATACACCAATATAAAAATGAACAGGAATGATAGGGGTTTAGGCGCGGTCCCAAGGGGTACCTCATTACAAGGGGTGAACGCACCGGAAGGGTACATGACGCGTTCGAGGGCGCGTATGGAGCAAGACCGACAAACAGAACAGGTCAATAGGCGCCCTGCTACATTAACTAACGGACTACAAGACCTTAACTTGACGGGATACGAACTCCCCTACTGGGACTCTAATCTACGTACGGGACACACATACAAAGAAACTGACGATACATTCTTACCGAACCAGACGTACCCGAATACGACAATACAGAAGAAAGCCGCCCCGCCCTCATTAACGGTGATTCAGGAAGAATCAGGGCGGGAACGGCAAACTCTTCAATTCGGAGACAGACAGACCGACGAGACGACAACGCCACGTAGAGTCTCAGGAGGAACACTGGACCGAATGCCAACTGAAACAGACGAGGCAGAAGACATAGCAGGGGCAGCCGGTTGTAATGGCCAACGACAAAACGTGGACTTACACAACCTACAGGACTTACAGCAGGAGTCACTGGAACACAACAGACAGATTACACAACACATACAAAAGGTGGTATCTCATGCGGTAAGAGAGAATCAGTTTGAGATTATGTCGGTGTTCACCCAGAGCATGAAGAACATGATGGCGACGTTCCAAGAGAACATCAGGGTGATCAACGACAAAATCTGCAACCTGGAGCTCTCTTCAGCTGCACAGAGAGAACCACCGATACCTACAGAGCGACGACCTACAAGACAGGAACAGTCGACGCCTACACAGACACACAACTTCAGTGACCTGCTGCGACAGCCGACTCCAACGCTTCACAGACCTAGTCTTGTTCCGCGAGTAGGAGAACGACGTGAGACCGGGGTACCTCACTATGGGGAGAGAAAAATAGATGTCCACAATTGGGGTGTGAAGTTCGATGGGACAACTAAGACGATATCGGTGGAGAGCTTCCTGTTTAGGATAGAAACCCTGCAACGCAAAAACGGTCTGCCCGATGAACAACTCTTTAACAATTTCCACCATTTGGTAAGTGGTCCCGCGGAGAGGTGGTATTGGCAGTTCCTCCAGGAGAATGAGGTAGATCCCTACCTCAACTACCAGGATCTCCGGAGAGAACTGCTAAGGCAGTTCAAAAACAATGTGCGGGACCACGAAATCTTAAGAGAGATAATGGACAGGAGACAGTTACCCCAGGAGTCTTTCGACGACTTTTACGGTGACATACGGACTATGGTTTTACAAATGACGAACAGACCTAACGAACTGGACTTAGTGGACATATTACGACACAACATAAAGGATAGGGTAGTGACGCTAATCTTTGGGTGCTCTATAAAGAGCATCCAAGGATTAAGAGAAGAATGTAGACGGGCCGAAAAATACTTGACAGCGAGGGAATCAAAGTTCAGGCGACACGTAAACGAGGTTGAGGACCAACCAGGCTATAGGACGAAGGACACATTAGAGGACATAGGGGACGATGAAGTGGAGATAGCCGCACTTCAACGACTGAGAACAGACAGACCGACGACTTACGTAAACACTGACAGAATAAGGACGAACAACAATTTAACGAACAGACCTGACACGACTAGGAGCACAGCTACTACTCCATCGGCATGTCAGTCAACGTTTCACACGTTGACCTGCTTTAGCTGCGGCAAGGGAAATTTAAGCTTCAACTGTGCGCAGTGTCAGGGAAACTTGAGGCTCGGCGGTGCGACCGGGACGAAACCGCCGACGAAGACAAGCCTCCCGGAAACCCAGAAAGACCTGTCTAGATCTTGAAGAGAAGTCCAACAGGTGACAGTACCTCCACGAAGCAGGAGGACCTTCTTAGGAAAAGTCTCCACCAGAGGCTACAGGAGTACGCCGCAGCTAGAATGAGGATATTTGGAGAAGAAGTGACCATGCCGATGGAAAAGACCAGGAATTAAGAAGATTAATAGGCTTAGGGAAAAATGTGCAATAAGTAGACGACGAAAGAGAGACATTGTAGCAACTGTGATAACTCTGAATGACGATAATTGGCCCTATGCGAAGGTTAAGATAGAAGGAGAAGAAATGATGGGCCTATTAGATAGTGGAGCATCAATCAGCTGTTTAGGAAAAGGAGCTAAAGAGTTCATAGCTAGACATGACATAAAAGTGACGAACATGACTAGCGACATACGAACGGCAGACGGAAACCACCAACGCATACTAGGACGTTTTAAGACAATTATCTCCTGGGGTGAAAAGTCTCACGAGGTCGAGTTATTTATAGTGCCAAATTTACAACAGGTCCTTTATTTAGGGGTAAACTGCTGGAGGATATTCAAGGTCGCTCAAGACATAATTAACGAACTGGACATCCCATCACCGACGGACGATCGATCTCCAGTCCAGGCACTCTCACCAGCGTAGACACAGGAACTGCAGCGAACCAAGCAGCTGTTTCCCTCTTTCGCGACGTTGGGATTGGGCAGAACCAGCCTCGAGGAACACATAATTGAGGTGGATGACGACAAAATTCCCATCAAGCAGAGGCACTACCCAGTCTCACCGGTCGTGCAGGCGCTCTTATATGACGAGTTAGACCGGATGATTTCACTCGGGGTCATCGAAGAGAGTAACAGCGCTTGGAGCTCTCCAGTGGTGCTGGTGAGAAAACCCGGCAAAAATAGATTGTGTCTGGACTCCAGAAAAGTAAACGCGGTAACCAAAAAAGACGCTTACCCGCTCCCCCACATCGAAGGATTGTTAAGCAGGCTCCAGGACACCAAGTTCATCTCGGGCATTGATCTCAAGGATGCATTCTGGCAGATTCCTTTGGAGCGCAAGTCAAGGGAGAAGACAGCCTTCACAGTCCCTGGTCGACCGTTACATCAGTTCACGGTCATGCCGTTCGGGCTGTGTAATGCTGCCCAGAGAATGTGTCGGCTTATGGACGAAGTCATACCCTCTCGTTTGAAAGAGCATGTCTTTGTCTATCTCGATGACCTCTTGGTTTGTTCTCCAAACTTCGAGTCGCACGTCAGGTTGCTCCAAGAGGTCGCAAAGTGTCTCAGGGAAGCCGGCTTAACAATCAACGTGGAGAAAAGCAAATTTTGTTACAGGGAGATCAACTACCTGGGGTATATCGTCGGTGATGGCTGCTTACGGACGGACAAGGACAAGGTGTCGGCGGTCGAGAATTTCCTGATTCCGAAAACTCCGAAGCAACTTCGAAGGTTCCTAGGAATGACGGGATGGTACCGACGTTTCATCCCGAATTTTGCTACGCTAGCGGCTCCCATGACCGATTGCCTGAAGAAAGGACAGACATTCAACATGACAGACGAAGCGCTTAACGCCTTTTAAAAGCTCAAGTCGACATTGGTGACAGCACCAATACTAACAAATCCGGACTTCAGGAAACACTTTTACATACAATGCGACGCTTCGACTTCTGGCGTAGGGAGTGTGCTCTTCCAAATGGACGCGGAGAACAACGAACGACCGATAGCATTCATGTCCCAGAAGCTTAATTCCGCTCAACGTAATTATAGTGTGACGGAACTTGAATGCTATGCGGCCGTTTTGTCAGTAAAGAAGTTCAGGGCTTACGTGGAAGGATTGCCTTTTACTATCATAACCGATCATGCAAGTCTGAAGTGGCTCATGACGCAGAAGGACCTGTCTGGTCGGTTGGCCAGATGGAGCCTGAAGCTTCAAGGGTTCGACTTCATGATCGAACATAGGAAGGGTGTCCAAAATGTAGTCCCTGATACTCTCTCACGAGTCCATATGGAGGAGCTCAAGACCGATAGAGTCTTGACTTTAAGTTGACGTTGACTTTAATTCCCCATATTTTTCTTCGGAAGAGTACGAGGAGTTAAAGAAGACAATCGACCAACACAAAGACAGACTGCCCGACACATGTGTTTCTGACGGATTTGTTTACAAACGGACCGACATACGAACTGGCGACGTACTTCAGGAGGATCGGGCATGGAAGCTCTGGGTTGCGTCGAAGTCTGCTGGAATCGGCACATAACTCACCGGCTGCGGGCCATGGCGGAATCCACAAGACTCTAGCCAAGCTAAGGCAGAAGTACTTCTGGCCCGGAATGGTAGCCGTTGTGCAAGGCTTGGTTAGGTCTTGTGAGATTTGCAAAGTCAACAAGCCGCAAAACATGATTTCTAGGCCGCCGATGGGACAACAGACGATCACGGAGCGACCTTTTCAGCGACTCTACATTGACTTTTTAGGACCTTACCCACGGACAAAGACGGGAAATACGCACATATTTATAGTACTTGACCATTTCAGTAAGTTTGTATTTTAAAGGCCTATCCGTAAAGCACGGCAGCTGAGGTAGTGAAATATCTAGAAGAGAATGTGTTTCATGTCTTTGGTGTACCCGAGTATATCCACTCTGACAATGGGAAACAATTCGTCTCTGAATTGTTTGCCAGCTTCCTTGGCAAGTATGGGGTCAAACATGTTCGCACCGCGTTCTACTCGCCACAAGCGAATGCGTCAGAGAGGGTCAACCGTTCGGTGTTGACCAAGATACGGTCCTACAACAACGGTGACCAGAAGAACTGGGACCTTCATGTCAGCAGCGCGGCGTTCTCGTTGAGGAGTGTAGTGCACGATGCGACCATGTTTGAACTCTACTACGCTGTATTCGGTACACCAATGATACAGCACGCGGACGCATATGAAGTATTAAGGAAGCTAGATCTCATAAAAGAGTCAAACATAGTAATAACCAGCAAAAATGATAAGTTAGCTTTAATTAGGAGTAAGATTTTTGACAATTTAGGATTAGCTCACCAAAAAGCAACTAAAGCTTATAATACTAGAAGTAGGGACGTGCAATATTGTGTAGGGCAAGTAGTGTATCGGAGGAATTTCAAGCAAAGTAGTGTGGCGGATAACTATAACGCTAAGTTAGGCCACAAGTTTATCAAGTCGATCGTTTTGAAGAGACTAGGGAGTTCCCTCTAAGTGATCGGTAACTTGAGGGGCGAAAAGGTTGGCACTTTTCATGCCAAAGGCCTCCATACATGAAAGTAAGACTGAGTTAGGACGCACTCTGGCCTGCCGTTGCTAATCTATGTTAGTTACGTCTCTTACGTATCACCTACGTATACAGTTTATTTATATAGTTTATTTATTTATTCATGTATGTATGTCCACAGATAGAGATTTATTTATAGAGTTTATTTATAGTTATTTTAGAGAGTTTATTTATTTATTTTATTTATTTACATAGTTCTATTTACACCATATTTATTTTAGGTTTAGGATTAGATATAGGTATATTTTTAGCTGTGATATAGGCTAAGAACTTGAGTCCATGTTGCGAGATGTAACCGCCCGGTTATGGTATAGCCATACCTTGTATGAACACATTTACAACCGCAGCATGGGCGTCAGTGATTTATACTGTGATATTAGGTTAGTTGAAATAAAATATATATATATACACACAGGCCCGGCGATGTAAGGCACGAGACTCCACAATTCAGGGCGTGGGCCCTTGCCACACGTTGGTAAGAAATTTTCGGCACTCAGGGCCACTACACCCCCAAAACTCCCTTTTTACGAGGCCGGTTGTCTCACGACCACTCGTCAACCGTCGTGGATCCTGTTACGGGAGTGGGAACCTGAAAGGAAAACTTTTTTTTAAACATACTTTCCCAAACACCAAAACAACACCCTATCCACACTCACCTAAATGCCCGCATCCCAATCCCCGTCACCCCCGGCTTCTCTCTGAAAAAAAAGAGATAAAAAAAAAAAAAAAAAACAAAAAAAGGTAAACGAAACAAATTGCTAGTGGAAGTTTGTTCCCAAGAAAACTGATCAAGCAGGTTAATCCTAGGAACAAACTCCAATAGCAAACTTACCTACATATGTGCACAGCCTGAGAAAAAAAAAAGGAATAAAAAAAACAAAACAAAAATTAATAAATTTCCAAAAAATAAAAATAACCTACTTACCCATGTACGTCCATATCCACCCAGTGTGTATTGTTTTGACATTTCGTCCCTTTGTATTGTTTCGTTGTCCATGCAACTGTCCCTTTCACTTTTCAATGTGTACTCTTCCTCCCTTTGTTGGTGAATTTATACCAACAAGGAATAAACTCTCCAATATGTATCGTTAATGTTCATGTATAGAAAAGTGATCATGTTCAGGGTATTATTTTATTATGTATTGTATTAAGTTTATAAGGTAGTTATGTATGTATGTTATTAAAATATGTTAGTTGTATAGTTTATTATTATCATCAATATTAATGATTTAGGAGATAAGGAAAAGTTGACGAAGGGAACTGGAAGGTGGGAAATTTCTCTTCTCTCCTTCCAGGTGCCCGAAAAAGAAAATAGAAATATTCCAAAAAAAAGATAGAAACAAATAGGGACAAAAACAAGATTTAGGAGACCTAAACAAAGAAAAATTAGGAGAGAACAAAGAAAAGTGAGAGAGACAAAGGGAAGTTTAAAAGATTAACAAAGACCATGACGGGACCGACCAACGATACGAACAATAGATAACAAGACATATAGTAGAGCGGTCATCGCACCCCGAAAAGAATTTTTTTTGAAAAAAAAAAACAGAATTATATAAAACACATAGGACATATAATACACATAAGACAGAGTGACACAAAAAGAAAAAAAAAAGGAACATAGGGTAAGTTTGGCACAACAAAAAAAAAGGTTTATTAATAAAAAAAAAAAAAAAATATTACAAAAGGAAAAAGGGAAGAAAAAAAGGAGGAACAAAACTGGAGGAACGAGGAACGGAAGGAGCACCATTGGGCAGACCGCTGGCGAAAGGAAGGTGAAAGCAAAGTAAATATAAAAATAGCAAACTAAATTAAAAAAATAAAACTTGGCGACAGATCCTATATGCGGAGTGCACTGAGGCAGCACGCACCCCTCCTAAAGCCAAAGACCACCAGCAAGCCACGGCTACAGCAAGCGCCCTGTGGAATCCGCCGCAAAAAAAAAGGAACGCCGCCATCTCCACCGCCAAGGGAGCAGCTCCACCTCCAAAGCAGGAGGCTCTCCACCGAGATCGGCCGAAGGAGCCTGATACTCCCAGACATCTCCCCATAACAGGGTACCCGGTGATCTTCCGGTACCCTGCAACGGCGCTGTTCGCCCTAACGGGTACACCGAGGGACCCCCAATTCCCCTTTTTTTTAGTGATAGTGTTTTTTTATTAGTTTTTTTGATTAAGTGAATTTTTTTTTATTAGTTTTAGTTTTGAATTTAGTTTTTTTATTAGTTTTTATTTTAAATTTAGTGAATTCTTTTTTTTAAATATAAGTATGTATATAGTAAATAGTTTTTTAATTCTGTTGAGCAGTACACTAAAATAGTGTAAAAATTAGTGTAAAAGAAAAAATTATCTGCTCTTAAACTCTTAAATCTTATTGTGCTGTGCGCGATTGCAGGCTCACTTAGAGCCACGACAAGAAAAAAAAAAAAAAACAGGAGATTTCTCACCAGCGCTGCCGGCAGGACGACGGGGATCCCAGACAAAACGTGAGTCATTTTAAGTTTTTTTTTATAAATTTTTTTCTTTGAATATATATATATATATAAAGATTTAAGTTTAAGAGCAGAGTTTTTTTTAGTTAAGGTTAGGATTTTAAGTTCATGTTTAGTTGTAAGATTTAAAAATAAAGTGTGAAAGTTGAACATGTGTGGTTAAGTTCTTTCGTTCGGTGTGTGGAAGGACGGCCGGGCCGTCTCCTGTAGATGGACGAGGACTAAACAGGACAATACGAACGATGACTACTTGACGGTAAGACCGACTGACTGTCTACTACTGACTTAGGTTGTGGCTGAGAGGGGTACTATAGGGGCTACCTTTCATAAATTCCGGCCAGAAAGGTAGCATTTGGTTTGTGTCGTAAGACACGAAGGGTGGGCTGGCCAACCTTTGCCAACAACATCTGGCATGCTTCCTGTTCTTGACGAACCTATGGAAAGGAGAGACACTGGGAAGGTGTCACCGCGATTAGGGCTTAAGTTAGGTTAAGTTTAAGTTAGTTTAGGTTTAGGTTAGGGCTTAGTTTAAGTTTTTAGGTTAGTTTGGGTATAGTTTAGGTTAGTTAGGTTAGACCGCGAAGTCCTTCCCGATCTTTCTCCTGGCTATAGGCATAAGCCCTTGGACACTTTCTTTTCCTCTCTCTATCCTTTTTTCTATCTTTTGAAGTCCGTCCGAGGTCAACGTAGAGTAGCTTTCTTCTTTCCTTTTTTTGATTTTTTTTTTGATAAAAGGGACGAGATTTTGTGTGCTGAGCAGGTGGTGTATGGTGGGGTGTGACAAGAACCACCCCGTCCGACGAGCTGAGCCGAGCAACCGCGAGCGTGCCGCAGTCCTCCTCACCTACACCGAAGTTGCCCCCGTGGCCTCATCCTAGCTCACAACAACTACCCCGCCAGGAAGTACTAATGCTACGGATTTTCGTTGTGATCAGTTTACAAGTTGGTAGCGTCAATTCGAATTCAATATACTGCGGTGTTTTTTAACAAATTGTTCCAAATTCTTAAATTCATGCGTTTAAGTGCATAGAATACAAATACATTGAATTTGGAAGGAAAAATCTCGAGTTTTAACGAGAATTTAGTTTAAAAAGTTTGTTTAAATGGACAGAGGCCATATATGTACATATATTAAGTGAATTAGTGGTAAATTGAGTGAATAATGAAAGACGATTGCGTTAAATGCAACAAACCAATTCGCGGGGAAATTGGGATTCGGTGCAATGGTTCGTGCTCAACAATTCTTCATCGAAAGTGTGTGGATTTAAGTGACCATGACGTTAAAGTGTTAAATGCAACAAAGAATCTCGTCTTCATGTGTGATAATTGCATAAATTGTCTAGAGGGATTTTCTGTTAGAATGGAAAATATATTAAAAGTTGTGAGGGAAAATAAAGCAGTTTTAAATAAGCAAGAAGAGGAAATAAAATATTTAATCAAATGTATTAAACAAATAAGTGTGAGTGAGAAAGGTAGTGAGACTGAAGTAAATAAGACAATTAAAAAAAGAAAGCACATGCGGAAATTGCGGTAAAAATATTTCTCCTTTGATAATCGAGCCGAAAGGTAAACAAAACAGTGGCGTAACAAAAAGTGAAATAAAGGGAAATATTGACCCGTCTGGCTTGTCGGTGCAAATTGATAGTGTCTCTAATAGAATGAATTGCTATAAAATGCGGAAATGAAGAATCGGTGAAAAAAATAGAAAGTGAGATCAAAGAAAAATGTGGTGAAAAATATAATGTTAAAATTCCTAAATTAGTGAATCCCAAGATAGTGGTAATTGGAATCGAGAATAACAATAAAGAAGAGAATATTATTGAAATTATTAAAAAACAAAACAGTGTAACCGGTAGTATGAAATTAATAAAATGTTATAAAAACGGTAAAAATCCAAATAAATATAATGCGTTAATTGAAGTACATAAAGATTTATTTAAAAAATTAATGGAAGCAAAAGGTTGTTGTTTTAATATAGGATGGAATAAGTGTTTTGTCTTTGATAAGCTAAATGTAAAGAGATGTTTTAAATGCTGGGGTTTCAATCACAATTCTAAAGATTGTAGTAATAAGATTCAGTGCCCAAAATGTAGTGGGGATCATAGTGAAGATAAGTGCGTAAGTGCTAAGCTCGAATGTGTAAATTGCCTTAAAGCCATAGCAAGGCTGAATTTAGATCTCGATGCTGGACATGATGCAAGAAACAACTGCTGTCCGGTTTATCAGAGAAGACTGAAAAAAAAAGGGAGAGAGTAGCTTACTAGCAACCAAAGTCGGCGAAAGTGCATGTATTTAAACATCCAGGGCTTAATAAACAATTTTATTGAATTTGAAGAAGTGGTACAAAATGCAGATTATGAAATAATTATATTAAGTGAAACACATTTAGTGGAGAGTGTGGCAAGTAAGGAAATTAAATTAAGTGAGTATAATTGTATAAGATTTGATAGCCCTTCAACTAGAACGAGGGGTGTTAGATATACCAGAATTAATTACATGTTGGAAACACTAAGATGGCTTATTATAAACCAAAGAAGTATTATGTGTGTATTTATATTTATATTAAAAATTAAAAACGATCTTACACCAAATTATTTTAAGGAAAGAATCTATTAGGGGAGATACACAGCCATATAATCTGAGAAATAATAATAACTTTAATTTGCAACTGCTTAGAAATAATTCTACCCAAAATATATTATTTTACAAAGGACTCAGAATGTTTAATGAACTTCCAGACTATATTAAATTAGAAAGCAATTTATTTAGATTTAAATCAGAAGTGGCCAAATTTGTAAAAACTAAGTATTAAATTAATTAGTTAAGATTGTAAATATTGCAAGAAAATCTAAATAAATGTTAATCAATCAAAAAAATCCTTAGACTAGCAGAAATGCTCGAAATGGCGAAACACGGGAAATAAGCTATAAGATATCTTTTGCAGAACAGGGTCCTTACCGCAGAGCTACTAAATACAAATTTGCTTTTTAAAAATGTATAGGTAGTTTCTTTCTTTCCTGATCAAATATCTCAAAATCAGGGGTGTTTATTTTATAAGCAAAATATTGTGATGTTCGAGCCAGAGTTCGAAAGACAAAACTTTATTTCGAGACTTATAACGTGTAAATAGGACAAATAATATTCGTGTAATTTTTGATACGAAACCTATATTTAATGTGCATGCGCACATTGATCGTGTTGTAGAAAAGTCAAATGATATTCTGAATTACGTACATACATATATTAAACAAAATTCTTTTGGATTTAATTAGTTCCGCCTTTTATTGAGTAATGTTCTATTCTATGCGATTTTTATTATAGAGTTGCCATTAACCCACTTGAAAATGTACAAAAGGTCCCACTAGATCGGTTGGCTGTGAATTCATATAATTTATAGTTTATAAATTAGGTGATAAATTTATGCCAAAATATCTTTTCAGCATATACCGTTCGATTCTAAAGTACAAATAGAAAGGCATACGAGTAATAGATTTACTTTATTTGTATGCACATATAAAAACTGTATGGGTGCGGTGATTTCTACATATGTACTTACACTTAGGTATACGCATGTATGTTGACCTAATCATTCCTTAGGTCAGGTTAGTTAAAAATATATACAGTTGACTTTAATTCAGGTTAAACTGCGATAATATCGATAATACCTTAATTTATTTGCTTCTGCAAGAGTTTAACTTCGGTAAGAGAATAAATAAATAACAAACTCATTTTCTTTTATAAATTAAAACAACACTTAAAATCAATTCTTTATCGTTTAAAAAGTCAATATACTTATATCAGCATTTCTTAACAAAATTCATTATTTACAAACTCGAATTCTAAAATCGTAAATCAAAATCTCTTTCATCCTAATAAATCGCTTTCTCCTATTCATCGATTAAATTTTCCCACTATTTGAAATCCAAAGTCCAACTGTGTCTTCGGTTATATTAACTTCCGGTTTTTCGGTAAATCCATTATCTGTATTATTTATCGAATGTTATGCCATGTTTGAAAGTTCTGAAAGTACATCCGGTGATTTATTTTATTTTGATTTCTAAATCAAATTCAGTTTTGTTGAGTGCGAAGTTACGCGTGAAATTGAGTTTTATCTTTCGAATTCGAGGTCGAATGTTATTAAATTTAGATCAGTATAATCTAAATTCGGCTTATATTTTTTTCATCTAGAAGGTTGACAATACAAAAAATTGCATGTAGGTACATGACATCTGTCAATGTTGCAACTAGTAAATATGGAACTATTTTTTTTTTTTAATAAAACGGTTATCAAATCCGATTAGAACTCAGACTCCATCAAGCTAATTGCACTATGAGGCAGCAGTTTCTTAGGTAGACATGATGCAGATTGTGATTGATCACAAAATAATGGCCTCAAATACAAACAAGCAATAGTTTTAAAGAATTTAGTGAACAATTTTGGCTCATACAATTAAAATATATTTAAACATATCTTAACCCTAAAAACTAAACAATTCAGTCGGAAAATTTCTGTACGAGAAGTAGAGATGGCTTATGAAAATCGAGTTCCAAGCAACGAAGCAAGACTTAAAAAAGAACGACTTACCACACTATTTTCGGCCTGAAATGTACCTACAAACATAACACCAATAGAAGATTATGAAAATAGTCAAAACAATACGCCACTGAATTGTCCCTTCAAAATGTATAAAACTGTTTTTGTAGCTATAATAATTCAGAAGTTATACTATTTAAAGTGATTGTACCTCTAAATCGGAGGTGTCCCACTTTGACGGGCTATAACTCGAACTGGGGTGAAAATATATATTTTATATAAAAATGTGCTAGAGTTAAATTTTGGATTTAAATTAACTTTTTGACTTGACTTTACCAATACTCGACAAACATGATAACCCTACTTCTTTAACCCGTGAGGCTTCTTACGAACTAAAATCTCCTGGATAATTTTAGTTTATAACATTGATCTGAGCTGATATGTTTTGATCTACATTTAATTAATACATAACAGAATTCTCCGCGGCGTTGTGAAAAATTACAGATTAGTTTTTCAATCAGTTTTGACGCAATATGCAATTCATTTACTTTTTAAATGATTTTTATTTAAAAAAAGACTCATTTTAATGAAACTAACAGTAGGTCGTATCCGCTCATATTTTTTTAATAAATCCGATATGATATATTTACTTAAGTCACGCGATCGTATGACATTGGTCAAACTAGTCAAGTCTGGTATATGGATGTTAAATATGGAGAAGTTGTGCAATGTGCATTTTAAAAAACCGGATTTATCCCAAAATAGCTATTAAAAATGGTTGTTCATTTACTCGACCCTAGATATGTATTAACGATAAAGCGGATGAATTAAAAAATTAAATCAACGTTTTTTGGACCGTTGTAATTTTGCTGATAATTTGTTTTTAATTTATTTACGCGGCAATTATATTCAGCAAAACTGTTGATAAGCATGTTACCTTCTTTCTTTCTTATTTATTTAGTAATTTCTTTATTTTTATTATTTACCTTTTAACTAATTTATTTATATTATATTGCATATATAATATTATAAATTTGTGTTTTAATTTTTTTCTCTTTTTAGTTGAAGTCTTATTTTCTTTTGGAAAGGAGAAAGGAAAAGAAAAATACTTCAGTAGTATTTTTATTCAGTCGAACCCGGATAATGTCACACCGCTTAATCACACCGTTTAATGTCACAATAGTGTGAAGCCAGTTGTAATGCCAGAAAACCTTTTATTGTCACATCGCTTAATATCAAAACCCGCTTAAAATCACACAAAAAATATAATAATAACGAAAGAGTTCATGCAATGTTGTTTGCTTAGAGTCACATCTCACAGATCCGTAAATCATGTCATCTTCACATGCAAGAGTGTGCTACCTATGTATGAATTTTTTTTTTTCTGAAATTGCCTTAATTGTTACACTGTGTGTGACTTCCCATAGCGAGATACATAGATACGTACCTATCGTGGAAGTTTCGTGTTTAGTTTTGGGTGTGGGTTCGAGTTTACTGGAATTTCGGAAAACCAACATTGAGCTCAATTTGTTTGATTAAATACATATTTTTTAAAGTATTAAACCATTGTGTTAGTATCTTTCTCATTTTTACAATTTTCGTGTGCAATATCGGAAAAAGTCACAACCCGCTTAGAGCCACATTTTTTTGCTGCCCGTTTAATTTGACATTATCCGAGTTCGACTATACATTTAGTTTTTTCTTCACTTTAATTTAAATTGAATTTATAACTCATAAAATAATATATTTTAGAAGAAAAATAAAATACAACTTCTGTAAATTTATATACGAAATATAAATAATTATTTATGTACATACATACATACATACATATGTACATATATAACTTTTCGATATTTGAGTTGAATATTTTTTTTTCTTTTATTCGTTTGATAAATTATTTTTACATGTGAGTTTATTTTATTCTATGAACAATTTATTTTTTTTCACAGGATTCGATTTTTTTTTGGAACGGATTTGTTTTTATTGTTTTTGATGCTTTACTTTATTTTGTATTTTCACGCTTACAGCATATTTCACGAGACGTCAGAAGTATTAAAAACATCGTTCAATGTGGGGAATGTAGATTTATTATTTTATAAAAAAAATGTGTTATTTAAATTAATTTTGAGACTTGACTTTATCATAACTTGGCAACATGACAACTTGACTGCTTTAACCCATGAGCCTTCTTATGAACTAAAGAAGATTACATTTTCTTTGGATAAAGTTTGTGGGTGGAGAGGTTCTAAAAAAATTATAAAAAATTACATAAAAAGAGCGAGAGTTTAACAATTTTGCCGTACATTTGTACATTTTATTTCACAGTGAAATAAAACAAGTATCACTTTCTTAATATTCCCGGCGATAAAATTTTTTTTAATGAACTAATGGTTTTATGGCTCCAAAAAAGGATCAGTGCTTTTAAGAATGATTCTCTAAATAAATAACTTTGCAATTCAATAGATGACAAAGTCATTTACTGTTTGGTAAACTGCTAAACGCTTAAAAAGACCTCAACTATACAAGATCACCCCTGAAAACACATGAGGGAAAATGGATCAGAGACCCAAAATGGAAAGTCAAAATCTTTACTTATTAAGCATTTTCCATTTATATTGGTCAATAAAAGCCTGGAATTTATGGACAAAATAAATGAGGGGGTTATACCTTACGCTTTGTTAAGAGAAATCATTTAGAAAGAGATCGTTCAGAAAAAAAACTGGATATTAGACCAAAAGCATCGTATAATTAAAGTTAAAGAAAAAGCGCTAGTAGAAAACAAGCTTGTTCCTCGTTATTTTTAGGCGTGCGCGTTACGATAACTCGAAGCTTGCCGTTGACCTTCCAAGTGCAAACGAGTACAAAATCAAGCCAAAAGCAAACCCGCTTGCTTGGTACAATAGTTTTGCATGAAATAGTTTTCCGTCAATGGCAAGAACAAATATCCGGTCATGTTGTTGACAATGCGGATTTGCAATTAAATGTATAGAGTAATGGGAAATAAAAATTTAATATTTAAAATAGTTGATTTTGTCAGGTGAAAAAATAAAGACGGGAATTCGAAAACAAGCGTTCTCTTTTTTTTAGTACATGAAAACATAACTTGCAGGCTTTTCACCGGGTCTAGCATAAAGGTTGAAAATATAACTACATTGGACAATATTGTAAAACAAAAAGATTCTTTTGATTGCGTCGTGGAAAAGCTTATACATAGGTATATACTTAGTGTCTTTTAACTTCTTCACCATCATTAAGAAAAAAAACTTTCATAGTAAATAATGCGCTTAATTTAAAAACTAGAGCGTGTTCTTATTGGAACACTTTTTACAGTACCATTGTATTTTAACGTAATGTTGAACCAAACAAGTAAGTAAGTCCAATATGTATAGATAAATAATTTGGCTTAGGGCAGGGTACGAAGATAGAGGGAGGGCATCGAATATTGAATATTTTCTGCATTCTTTAAAGTTCTTTTTGTTTCTGTTGAACTAATGAGTAAATGATGAGTAATTGACACTGAAGATAGTATTTCTGCATTTTGTTGGTATCATTTATAGTAGATACCTGCCGCTTTCTTTCTCTCTCACTATTCGTTTACTAGTTATTACAGACATTAATTCGTCGTTTAAAATCGAATGTATGTGTAGGACTTGTACTGTTTTTGTAGAGAATAAGGATATATCGCAAGATATCTTAGTGTAAAACATTTCAACTTGTCTTTCTGTTCGTTTATGTATCCTAAATTCACACAATGTTCATTGGGATTTAGATTGATTGGCAGCTGTTTAATTACACTTCCGTATTTGCACAATTCTTACTACATCATTTGTGCGACTGCATTGGGTCTTGATAGCCCTTTGTTGTCATTTGCTCCACTGAAACTTTTAACTTTCTAATCTTAGAGAATCACAGTTGCCCAAGGCTGAAAATTCCAGCGGAAATGCCATTCAGGTCGATTGAAGTTGATTGGATAACCTATTGGGAGAGTTTTCCCCTGTGTGTTTTGTTTCGGGAAAAAAAATTCCGGCAAAAGTAATTAAATTCGATAAAAGATTAAGAGCTTCATATTGAAGATAGAGCGCCAATGAATTGCTTGTTTAGCTTCTGACCAACAGGTTGATTGGAATTTTTGCTATTACGAGTTTCTCTGTACTCTTAGGAGAAGCCACTTTCTGATGGATTATTTTGTGTGAGTCCACTTATTGTGTTTGCGGAATGCTTTGAGATCTGTTCAATAGTAGATTGTTGTGTGTACGTATATATTGTATGTATATGAATGTACGTATACATGGAGTATACGCTTCAGTATATATGTATGTGTTGATGGGTGTTTTATAATGCCTTGTGAATTGTTGATTTTGTATCTTCGCCAAATTATTTGTCTATACATATTGGACTTACTTACTTGTTTTGTTTAATTTCATGCAAGGTACAATTACGTGTATTTTGGTAAGCTAATTCACCTTTTGATGGCAGAGTAACATCTGGAAATTTTTCATGTTTTATGTCTTGTCAAACATAAAAAGAAATTAAACGAAAATTCTTATCCTGACCGTCATTGTTTGCGCTAGCCAGCATAAATCATCACATCTATCTTATGCGATGTCAAAATGGTGTAAAGACAATTTCAGGAAACACAAGAAATTCTTCTTTTACATCTCAATAGTTAAATACTCTATTTCTGCTCCTTGACCAGTGGTCAGTGGATCGAGGTACTTGATTCTCATTGGTGTTGTGAGAGCTTTTATGCATGAAGCCGTGCCCATCAACGCAAGACTGAAGTTTAAAGTAGTCGTCAACGAGCTTCTTTTGATGCACAGGTAGATCCTGCGATATTTTAAGTCTTATCCAGGTAAGTATGTCGGCTCTGCCAGAATGCATGGACTTTCCCATCTGTCTCGTGGAAGCAGCATCCAAATCTATTGAAAATTTAACCACAAAAAAAAAAAAACATAAGGGAAAGGTGGGTTGTCTACCTTCAGCCAAAACACGGTGTTTTTTTCCGGCAGAGTGCACCCATATTATCCTTTAGCTATCTCGACTGCCTAAAATTGCCTAAAACACCACCTTTAGTGCCCCTAAGCGACAATTAATAGACTGTGGTCGATATACAGTGGATATACAATGTCTAAAGCTCCACTCGCCAACGGTCCAAACTGATTGATGCAGTCATCAAAGCTGAGTAAGCACAGAAAAATAAAGCATGCCAAACTGAAAATTTATAAGTGTTTGGGCCCGGAAGATAACGATTTCGAATATACGACACAGATGTTCGAAAGCATAATATAGTAAAGGAAAATTATTGAAAAGTATCTTTATGTACTAATCTGCGGCACCCGAAGTGTGGTTCAGGAAACTTGCGTGTTTTTCTCAGAGAAGAGAATATTGACGTCAGAATCATCCAAGATTCCTGGGTAAGGTCTAAAACTTTTAAAGACTATTATAACAGCAACAATAAGCCCAGATCTTGCATTCTAGCTAGAATGCCCTAATCTTAACTCTGCCGATTTCATAGTGATTAAATTGAAGGTTTCAAAAGGAGAGAGCCTGGTCATATCTGATATGCTGTGATGCTAGATAGACGAGTACACTATTGGATGGTGAACAAGGTGGGTCAGTTGTCGACTTAATCCTTACAATTAACCTTTCTGTTTGAAATACGGACAAAGCGGCTATTGGTTATTGTTACTTAACAATAAAATCACCAGGGTTCAAAACTGGGGTGCCCAATTTGAAACCTTTTCGGATCATGATATTATTCGTTTTAATGTTAGTCTCGCGATTAAGATTCCAAAGTCCTTTAGAAACCCAAAAATAATAAACTGGATAAAGATTTCTCAGATAGATAGTCAATAAATCAGTGGTATCATGGATCTGAATAGGAAGGTCAAGACAAAAGGTCAATTAGTTTTGCCCAATTAAGTTTAGCAAAAGACGCTTCTAATATAGTGGAATAATGATCTGTCTGTATTCAAGAAATTGAGTAATTTACAACTTCTATGATTGAAATTCTGGCAGCCCTTTAAGAAACTCAACAAATATTCAAGCAATCCATAACAAACCCTATTAAACGAGCTTGGATGGAATAGAAACTCTCAAAGACTCCACCAGAATCTTATCCAAAGGACATACGCCAAATATTTGTATTGTATCCCCTCCTTAACTGGGATCCGAAGCTGGTGCCTTTCACACTGTATTTGCTTAGTTGGTGAGAAAAAATTAATAAATCCCCAACATCCTCGTTAGCAAATGGTGAGCTTCCTCGTTAGTAAATGCCCCTGAAAAAGGGCCCGGGATAACCGATACGAGTAACCTTATTGGGTGATGTGAGAGTCTAAAACTCATTTTACAGGTTTATAGATCGCATCGCATTCTTATTATTTTATTTCTTTCTGTTAAGGTGAAAGAAACCGCCGAATTATTTTCGTTTGTTATTCGATTCAAATTAATTATGTAAGCCGTTTTGAGGGTCCTTTTGAGTGAATCTTTTGAATATATAAAAATATTTAATGTAAGTTTATTAGTTAATTAATTCAATAGGTGATGTTCTGTTGTACGAAAGCACACTGAACGCTTTATCCTTGAAAAAATTAGCACACATTTTTTCAACGAAACCGCTTTAGAATTGGTTATGTAGTGATGACACAACCAAACAAACACCATGCATTCTTTCCAATTTTATAATATGTAGCCTCTTTATGAAGGAATAAGTCATTATACATAGGTAGAAAAACAGGATTATAATATCTTCGTGAAGTGTTCGAATGAATAATGGCTTTTGACTTAGCACGAATGAAATTTGACCATAAAAAAGTATTGACGGATGGAGGTACGTACACAGAAAAATTTTAACACACTTTCCTATGGAGTTTGTTGAGGCGAAATATTTAGAATAACATATTTCCTTCGAATCGCATTTGCTTTTATACATTTTGGCACCAGCTACTTTTAGAAATAAATTAAAAATTGTACATATGTACGTACTTAAATTTTATAAAGTTTACTAGGTCAAAAAATCGGAATGGATGGTAGGAGAACATATGTACATAGTTACGCAACTACATACTTATTTTAAGTTGGCCACAAACCCTAAGACCAGGTCTATCCCACAAAGATAAAGTTGAATTTAAGATATTTTGATTGCAGATACGTAATTTTATACTCCGATTAGGTAATCCTACCCACTTCTTAGTGAGCGTATAAATAGTTAATAGTTTTTTAGTTATGCCGAAGTTTTGTAAATTATCACATTTGAATTCCCTGCCACTCTTCCATTCGTGACGCAATTAAAGGATGACTACAACATAATGCGGCATGAAGCGATATTATGATGAATAGGGTATTCAACTACAAGCTACATTTAATTTAAATCAGCTAAGCTAGTTTGAAACTATGAGCGCGGTAACTTACAGGTAAGTGTTTCCTTTGCTGCTTATTCTGAGTTGAATTTATTCAACTTCAATGGTTTAAATACATACAAATCATTAATTTAAGTAAAAAAACTTCAAATATGTGTATTAAGTGGACATACATGTGTATGTATGTATACTGGCGAAGGTATTAAGGGTTTGGTTCCATAATCACCAGTCACAATATCTCAAAACAGAAATCCACATATCAAAATTCATAAGCCAAAATCCCCAAACACAAAATCTCCAAACATAACATCCTCTATAGTTCGGGCCCATCAAAGTTATGTTTGGCGCCAAACATAATTTCGTCAACAGGTTGGACCTATAGAGGATATTAGGTGCTTGATGAATTCATGATTACCTGGATTTTCCCTTGTGTCTTCGACGTACAAGTGAAATGTCTATTTAGGTCTCATATTTTACGTTGTGAGGGACGGTGCCGTGAAATAACGCCAAGCGAAATAAGGCCAAAGCTGAAAATTTGCAATATTTCACTTTGCAATAGTGAAATAAGATGATATTTCAACATTTCACTGTACCAAAGTGTAATAGGGCCAACCCAGTTTGTGAAATAAGACCAAATATACACTTTTCCATTTTGTCCCATCGGGACATACATATGTCCACAATTTGTTTGGTCTAATATGGTTAATGTTCTTCAATTCTTCAGAATGTAAAATTTCAAATAAAAAGAAACCTAACATAACCTAACTACACTATTGCAAAGTGAAAGTCAAATTCAGAGATTTGGCCCTATTTCGCTTGGCGTTATTTCACGGCACTGCCCGGGAACTTTTTTTTATTTTGATTTTATGTATTGTTTATGATTTTTTTTTTTGTACATATTTTAAGTTTAATACTTTTTTACAATTTTTTCTTATTAGTCAATCATTTCTATGCATGAACAAACGGTAAATTGCTTACGCTACGCTACGTCAATAAGAAGCATTGTTGATCTCTGTTGGCATAAAATGGAAATTTTGAGTTTGGGGAATTTGTGTTTGGGGATTTTGTATTTGTAAATTTTTCAAAAGATGGGGATTTATTAGTTTGGGAATTTTAATTTTTGATATTCTGTAGGTCTCCCGGTGATAAGGTACAATGTTTGAAATGCATACGATTATTATTGAAACTTTGAGAAAAAATACGATTCCGGTCACAAGATGACGGTATTTTTAATCATTCTTTTGACTTACGAGTAAATGACGAGTACATACAACACTCACGAAACTTTCTTCAGTAGAGTTCACAATGTAATCAATTTAGCATTTATTGCCATTGTAATTGAAAATAAATAATTTGTGAAAATCGTTTTTACTTTTGATCGAACTCTTTATTGTACCTCCTACATATCTATAAATTTTTTTTGCGTTAGTCTGAAATAAGTTCATTCAAAGGAAAAAAAAATGGAGCTGGAATCTTGATGCAGAAAGGTTATGTGTAACATGTGCAATATTAAAAAAGTTTCTAAATCAAATTAACGTGCTAAAAATATTTTGAGTGACATAGGTTGAATGTGAAATTTGCACATCTTTTTCTCAGTTGTGACAAAATCAACCCTCGTTCTAGCCAAGATGCTACCACAGTGAAGAAAAAGATGGAAGAATGAGAAATTGTAGAAAGATATGAGTTTATAACACTCCCAGGTGTTTCAAATCTCATAAATTTTATTTGATTGCATTCAATTGGAATTCTGTCCTTAGCAGCAGTAAAATAAAAGTAAGATTATTTACATACGTTAATAAAAAAGTGGAAAGAGTAGTTGCTTTCTATATGGTAAATGTACGTAAGTTTTATAGTAAACAGGTAAATAGAAGAAAACCAAGCAGCTGGGACCGTCTTAAGTAGTGTTGCTTAAATTATTTTTCGCGAAGAAAGTCTATCAGTATAATATACTACGCTACCACCGCGACAACGCTTTACTCTCACTCACCGAACCAATTAGTTACGGCACCAATTGAAGAAATACTTTTACTTAATACGGTAAATTAAAATCTGACCATTATGTATATCATCAGTACCATATTTCTATTAATTTCATGATTCTACTTTGGCTGTTTAGGCTTAGCCAAAAGTATTATTGAATTGTAGAAAAATTCTACAAAATGAAAACAAATACTTGGCGCAACAGACCATAAAGATATGTACATATATTTTGGCCATCTTAAGCTTCAATTAAGAAGTGACCGGTTTTACTAAGAAACTTATAATATACATATGTACATAGATGAAACCCTTTTACCTCAATGAACAATGGATTTTGAAAAAAAGTGAATGTGTCTGGATCGTACAGGAAGCGTGATTAATACGTACTTCTTCGAGTACAAGGCAGTGAACATTCACACCGTCACTGGGCACCGCTATAGAGGTGCGGAACTTTTTAAAGAGCTAAATGCTGCAGCAGACAGAATCGCGAAACAAACGTTTGGGTCTTAAGATTTGACATGCGCGATCGCTCGATTTATCTTTTGTGAAGAGCAAAGTTGATGCCACTTACATATGTATCTCTAAATTACGTAGTAGAAGAATATTCGTCACACTGAACCTAACGAAAACTTTTACCATTCGCTGATCATTATTTTTTAGTTACGATTTAAAAAAATTCTAGGAGGCAAACAACAGAAATTGACTATTAGATTAAATTCAATTTAGATACAAAAAAAATACAAATACTTGGCGCAACAGATCGAATTGGTCCAGGGCCTAGCTTCTCGCAACCATTCGTGCGAAGCCATATCCGAAAGGCAAATTGAGAAGCTTTCCCTTGACAGTTAGTACTCCCGGTCAGACATTCGCGGAAGGTGGGGCCGTGAAAAAAACTTGTTGTTGTTCTTTGGGATTCGAACGTCGAACCTCTCGCTCAGGGATCAAACGCACTAACCACTTGAGCCACGGCGCCCACAAATTTAGATACAAAGGAGCCAAAATTAAAGTACTACAAGAAGTTCCTCTTATGCCAGAAGAGCATTGTTCGACCATTTTGATGACCCTTGATAAAAGTCTTTTATACACATGGCCTTACTTTCTTACTTACCGATTAGCGAGTCCGTTTGCTATTATTTCAATGTGATCACGCACTCAACAGAGTCTTACGCGGTTCCTTAGTCATTGTGCGGCAGTTTTGAATTATTTCAGCTTTGATAGGATTCGATTCTAACGCTTCAAGTACGACGTGACTATCAGTGTGAATAGCGATATCCCTATTAGATTCCTGAGTGTTTTTCCTTGGTGGTTTTAAAGACATCATATAAATTCAAATATCATTGTACCGTGCTCCGGTAATTCGTTGCACCTTTCCCTTTCTAGAAATAAATGCGCTATCGAAATGTAATACAGTTACGATGTCGTTTTGTTTCGAACTGGCTATCCCATCTTCCTTTAGTAGTAAATAATACCCAACCCTGCTAGTTTTGAGGAAGGCAAAACTAGTTACCTTAAGTACACTATTATCTGCTTTTAACTTGTGTTTCCAGCGGCAAAAAGTAGATGTGGGGTCCACCTGGTACTCAGACGTGGGATTCAGTCAGCGGACCTGTTATAGCTATAATGGCCGATCTTTGCACCGTAGTTATTTTCCCTAGTGCGGCTTCTACTCATTACTTTCTACCAGACCAGACCAATATATGTATTATTATTCTGGAATCATGATAACCTGTGCATCGCTGCATCACTTGCCAATTTTTTGTTTATATAGAGAACACTGCAAAGAGAGCATCGTTCGATAATGAATGCAATTAATTTTCGCAATTGTCCATTCTTTACTATCTGAAACACAATTAACAAAATTATCTGAGCAGTTTTAATAAAGGTATGAAATATAAGTATTTTAGCTTGTTTCAATTGTAATTTGGAACGTCTTCGAACTGTTTATGTCATTGTTTGAATATTTCAACTTCCTATAAATTTCTTCTTGAGACGAATTCTATTCGACGCTTAAAATAGGGAGAACTACTCAGTGAATATGGCTTAGTGTGTGTGTGGTCTAATCTGAATATGTAAATGTATTACCGATCTCTCTTTGGGTTACATCAGAGAAACATGCATCTACTGCTAGTTTCCAATACATTTTTGTTTAGTTTATCGCAAAATATCTGACAACAGTCATACTCATTTAGCTACGCTTAACTCCAAATTTTTAAACTTCTCACACACATAATATACATATGTTCATATCATACATATACTTACATGTAATCTAGACGAAATCAGTTAATTACTAAAGTTTTTTGGTCAACTCATACGTACGAGCGCATCGTATTTGACATTGACATTTACCACAGAACCAAGTAAAGTTATTGTAAATGGAATTAGTACATACATACATAGATGCTTTCAAGTATTCCATTTTGCAAACGTACCGCCGAAGTAATGGTATTAGCTGATTAAAAAGTTTCTTCGTACACAAAAAGATTCTGACATTAACTTATTAATCAAATTAAATGCTAGAAGCACATGTGTATATAAGGGATATAATAAATTGAGGGTATTTGTCGGAACCTGTTGTCTTGTAAACTATCAGAGGATAAAGAGTAAAAGAAACTTTCACATTTATTCCAATTTATCACTTCTGGACCATTTTTCTTTCAGTAATCCTTAAAGAGTCCATGGAAAGGATAATACTTTGCTTGGCATTATTCCGAGACCTCAGCTGGAGTTGTGCTAAAGAATAATTGGAAATCTCCTGATCTGAATGTGCTATTTTTCATTTATTTTTTTCTTGTTTATGTGTAAGATTCAGACATAAACTTACTACTTACACAAATCTTAAATGTAATAACATTTGGGAAATGTTTGTAATTTCTATTATGTATGAAATTAACATTGCTATTTCAATGTACATGGAGACATACATTTGTACATATGAGTAGATATGAGTTTGGGTAGTTTGGTAACCCTGGATGTGAATTCAAACTGATTGTCAATAGAAGAAATCAAAAAGAGGAAATTTATAACTACTACTGATTAACAGAAAGTGAAGTGATACTAATCAAAAGAGCAATTGAAGAAACAGTACAGAAAAACAAGTGCATCTAATTTATCTTATATTTTGAGTGGAAAGTGATTCTACTGTTTTTGAGTTTTGTACCCAGAAGTAATACCTACTTGGAATTCCCTTTGTGACGTTTGACAACCATAGGTCAAGTAGTAAGTACACATGTAACAAAAGTATACATACGGTCAGTCATTTTTCGTTTTAACAGAAAAATGTTAAAAAACAACAACAATTTTAAGAGTAAAAGTAAATTTTAAGATAATAACAAAAAACAACACTGTTCCCAAATTTATTTAAGGTTATTGGTAAATATGCAACGAAGTTTCATGTCGCTGTGTTACAAAAGTATATTGGGCCGTATGCCCAATGAAACTAGAAGTACCGTAATTCTGTCCATTAAATAAAACTGTATTTGCGTTGTTTCTTTATTCTTTTTTGTTTAGTGCCAAAATAAGTTTATTTTTTCAAAGTTTTACTTGAGTTTGATCTTAAAAAATGGCAGAAACAAAAGAAATTCCTCTCAAGATCCGGAAATTAGTGCTTAACCACAAAACTGAAGGAAAATCTTCATTAAAAATTGTCAAAATTCTTGGCTTACCAAAGTCAACAGTGCAAACCGTAATTAAAATTTTTAATAATACCGGTACGTACAAAAGTAAGCCTAGGAGTCGAAGAAAAATAAATTGGAACATCCTTCGCAATATCCAGATCTCAACGTTATAGAGCATCTTTGGGCTTACGTTAAGCAAAAAGCGAAAGGAAGGTCTGTATCATCCGTTTTAAGCTTCAAAATCGTTTTAAAGGAGGAGTGGGAAAAAATAACTCCCGATATCACAAAAAAAAACTGTCGCTTTCGATGCCATCTCGTCTAACTGCCGTTATTCAAGTTTGTGGAGGTCCAACATCTTATTCCTTTCCCTTTTCCCTTTTTTTTATTAACTTTAAATTAATCTAGAAGATATCTTATTCTCTAGTATTTTCTACGAAATAAAACCTTTCTTTATTTATATTCGAAATTAGTTAGTTTTTTTGCATACCTTTAGGATGGACAATAAGTATGAGCTCACAACGAACGCCTAAGAAAACGGTAATGGCCACCAAAAGTTAAAGTTACTTCCGTACCACAATCGAAAAGAAAATTCGAAGAATTAGCATCAGAATCAATCTCTCCAAACCATCCCCGGGAAATTGCTGATATTTAAGTTACGTGAAATGGGAGTTTCAACCAAATATGTAAATCTACTGGAATGCATACCTTCTAATACCCAATCAGCGTTGTGAACGGGAACGGAACTATCAGAATACTTTGAGACACTTTTATTTTTATTGCCGTTTTTTCTTGGAAAAACCCTTGCCCATTTGGCAGACACTGCGACCTAAAAGATTTATTGTATCATAAGGGTAGGGTTAGTCTAAGAGACGTACAACCTCC
The DNA here is from genome assembly GCA_946965025.1 of Blera fallax. Classification (NCBI taxonomy): domain Eukaryota; kingdom Metazoa; phylum Arthropoda; class Insecta; order Diptera; family Syrphidae; genus Blera; species Blera fallax. Next base: position 27,021,196 of record OX337245.1, read on the forward strand.
CTAATGAAGGATAGTATTTCCTTAGTAGCAGAGTTTTCGGTTCCAGCGCTGTGGCGAAAAGACTAGTTGATGCCACAGTAAGGTTCAGGTCCTTTGAACGCAGATTCTGAGCCAGCCCTAGCTAGTTCTAGTTCTGCTTACTCGTTGCCTGCAATCCCTTGGTGGGTGGGGACTTATCCAAGTTTTACCTGGTTAAGTCTCGCAAGGGATTGCAGTGCATCATAGCAGCATTTAACTGATATGGAGTCCACTAAATTGGACAACAACGCTTCGAGTGCTGCGTGACTATCTGAAAAAAAATATATTCTAGGACACATTCTCATAGGTATCGAGTTTTTGGTGTTGGGTCCAAAGACACCAGCTCCAACTCCAGATACCATTTTCGATCCGTCTGAGAACCAAACCATACCTCTAGGAACTAATGCCGGAACACTATTAGACCAAATTGCACGATTTAATATTTCTACCTAAAATAACCACCAACATTGTATACATCCAACGTATCATTTTTGGATTTAGACCCCAAGTTCCGCCGTACAGGTGCCTACAGGCCCACAACATGGCCTTAGAATCACGCTCGATGGCGAACTTGATATGAGAATTCCAGCTGAGCCGTTTTCGAGGATGATCCCAAGGTATTTGACTTCACTGGAATAACCTAAAGTGGTGCCTTTGATAAATTGACAAGTCTTTTCCTAGTAAAAGGCACTAGAACAGTTTTGCAGGAATTGATGGATAGTCCTGCTCTGCTGCCTTGCATGACGCTAGAGATGGTTGCGCTGTGCTTACCTATTATAATCGCCGTTACTTTTCGCACTCTACATCAATGATGTACATGAGTATGGGAGGAGGTCTCGATATCGAGCTGGTAACCTGTTACCTGGAATGCCAGATAATCATTAGGCCAAGGAGCCAGAATAAACCAGAAGTCAGTAGACCAATGGCCCATTAAGCGTTTATCACTCAGTAACTCTTTTCTACCACACTGGCTACTAGGAATCCCTATAGAACTTGCATATTATTATGTCGAAATAGCTCATATAAGGCGTAAACCGGTTTGTTGACATTGCCCTTAATTATTATATTCGAAAGTTTGTCTGAGTAAACAGACCACTTCTAGACAGTGTGTAAGAGCCACGAACGGTTTTATAAATATAGAGTTAATGTAAAGTGATTACAAGTAATTTGTGTTTTGTTGGCTAAGACGTAAACAAACTAAACAAAAATAAGTCTACCTTAGCCCGCATTATGATATTTATGTATATTCAAGGATCATAATAAATGATTTGACTATGTCAAGAAAAATGTCACGGGAAAGTTTGTTTTCATTCAGTTCTTTGTATGTAAAGCTGCATAAAGTCAGAAGAGCATCTTGTCCGACATTTCTCATTTGAGGCAATCATAAACTGGTCTCAATTAAAAAACTTGTTGCCATATTTCTATTATTATTACATACTATTTGTCATTATTGTAATATGCTGATAGTAGCGTTTGAAAATATACATATGTATGCTTTTATGTATTTATGCATATACATATACCTACATATCATACCACATATTTCGTTACCTTGTGTATTTTGTTCTGTTTTATTTAAAAAAAAAAGTAAAGCAATATTTTAATTCGAAACAAAACCGAAAATGTGGGACAAGAGGTGTATTAACTATCTTTTGTCACGAAGAATAAAATTACTCAACTAAATCCGTGTCGGTAATCTTCTAATTATAGATTATGAACAACAGACCGCACACGACATGTATAATTGCACTTTAGGAACGCATTCTGGAATAAGCTAAACAACACAACAAGCAGTAAATGCAACACCAACACTAGTTGATGTCACCCTAACCAAATGAACACCAAATGGTAAACTTTGAACAGCGTATAAGCGATCTTACACGTCAATTTGTCCAATTTTCACAATAACATGCAATATGCAGCTAAGCTATTAGCACGAAGTTGCCATTGTGTTTAAGGATTGCATGCCAGACAAGTCCCATAAGATGTGTGTTGAAATGAGGAAAATAATATTGGAGTTGATTACTGTGTCAGGCGAAATAATTTGTATTTGTGCAGCATATATTCGTTATTAAATACATAGTTACTGCTGCGGTTCATTCTGCGCGTTTTGATTCAGCTAGAACCTACATCAGGTAAAAAATATTTTTTCCAAATCTATACCACATTTGCACACGCCTTCTGGTAGGGCTTTTTGACAGGATTTGTTCTCTCGCATGCTTAGAAGATTCATGGAAAAAATACAAATGTTTGACGCAAATACCTTATGCGAATATCGCGACTTAGGGGCAGATTATTATTTCATAATCACTTAACTTGAAAACAATTCGAAAAACTCAAACAAATCGGTAGTGTTTGTGATTTCATAAGGTCTGTGCATGATCGTATTGCTCGTTTGACTGAAACATACATGCTGTTTTATATGCCTCACTGGCTGAACACGCGGGATTGTCACTTCTACGTCGCGTTCAGCAATTGTGCATTTCCTGCAACTCCATTTGGCGTATTTTCCCCTTGGATTTAGATCTTCGTCGAGCGATGTTTGTCTGTCCATATGTCACCAGTTTCGGAGATTAAAGTTAAACTTTAGGTGACAGCCAAGTCAACTTTTCTTTAATTAAATGCGTTAAAAACTATTTCCTATTATCATATTTATCGACGATATGGCTCTAAGTGGCAAGATAGCATCCTGTTCAAGAATGTGATAGGAATCAACATTAATAAAGGCTGAGAATATAATTCATGTCTGGTTCGTACGTACTTGGGCTTATATCCGTCTAGGTCTAAATCAAATCAAAAACATTGTTCAACCCTAATTGTGATTTATTTGCATGCCAACAAAATAGATTGGATATTCATTTTGAACATAAACTCACTTTAAGGGTTTGTCTTTATCAACAAAAGTATGCCCTTTGAAAAATGATGTACATTTTATGTTTGTATGTACCGATCGCTGGTTGAAAGTGATCGTAAACTTTACAGTACGGGTGGAGATTCATGCTGTCCACGTTTTTCAACCACTCGAATTCTAAGAGACGCATTTCCAGGGCGATAAGTGTTGACATACATATGTTGAAATCGTCCTGCAACTTATTTTTACGAACTCAAAGCGTCAAATTTCTTTTTATTTGCATACTTTATTAGTACTATTAAAATTTGCAACAGTAACATGCTCAGATTGAGCTTTACGTACAAATTGCCGTTGTAATTAAATAGTAGTCAAATTGCTCGATCAATTTTTTGAATTCGTGGAATGGTATGAAAAGAGACATATTTCTATTTTCTTAATTTATAATATAATCCCCAAGAATGAACCAACAATCGTCTTCAGCCAGCCCAATCTTTAGCTAGCTGCCTCCAGTTCCGCATACCAAGTTAGATGAGGTTCACTTGCGCCACGCAACTTGAGTCAGCATTGGTGTCCGTGCGCCCTAGATGATCCAGTCACCTCAGTCGTTGGACCTTCACTCTTCTGGCTCAGTCTATGTCGCTGCACAACCTGTACAGTCCATCGTTGTATTGCCTTCTCCACTCACCGTGTATGCAAATGGAGTTGAACCGCACTCGAAAAATGTTCCTTTCCAAACAACCAAGAGCAACTTTGCCCTTTTCGTCAAAGTCCATGCCTCTGTGCCAGAGAGCAGGACTGGGATGGTTAAGGTCTTATAAAGGGTTCTTTTCATTGTTCGAGAGAGGACTCAATTGCCTTCAAATCCCAAAGAAAAAACGGTTGATAAGAGTTATTCTGCGTTTGATCTCAGCGCTGGTGTCGTTCTTTGAAATAATAGCGGAGTCTAGGTAGAAAAAGTCCCCAACTACCTCAAAGTTACTTTTGTACATATGTACATGTGTATACCTGTCGTTCTGAACGAGACGTTAATATTGGTTTTCCTTTCTTGTTGACACTATATTCATAGTTAGGCTCGCTCTCATTGATCAATTGGGTTTATGGACCGTTAAACCTATCTTCCCTTGTTCTGTCCCAATTCTCACAAAAGCGCCATTGATAAGTATCACGTTGCGTTCTTCGAGTAATTGGACGGACTTTTGAAAGATTGTACCTCTGGTGCTTGCGCGTGAGTATTGCACTATTTATATAAAAACGTACACGGAAGTAAACGATTGTGTTAACTTTGAATGTTATGGGGTGCACACTTTTTTGTTTCGTTAAGTCTAATTTCAATCCAAGCCATTCTTTACTCATTCAAAATTTCAGGCAGAAAAAGAAAATGGAACATAAATGTGATTCTAAAATCTCATACGTGGATTGCAATTTGTTTTTCCACTGCTCGTGTATAAATATTAATCCAGCTGATTTTGAATACCTACTCGTACATGTGCAAACACGATGTAAAATATCGATGCGACAAATGCACCGCTCTTCGTCGGAAGGCTCTGCAACCACGAAGTGCTTTAGTTACATCAACTACATCATCAAAAGTACCACTGTGTTTCCACGAGTCTAAAAAATTGTGAAATCTTTAGTCAGACTTCTTGTCTTGTGTTGTTATTTCTTTGGTGGGGCGAATTTTGTTATGATATTTCATTCTTCAACATTTCGTCAACAACGAAGCAAGAAAAAGCGATTCTCGCTTTGGAAGTTTTAAGGGAGTTGGAAAATTTGGAAAAACAAATGTTAGCTGAAAATAAAAGGAAACACAGGTTGTGAGTGAATCCATTTTTACAGAAGCTGTAGCTACACGATTTGGAAGCCCATTTATGCTTTATGTTTTGTGGAATAATGCATCGCACTACAAAATGTTTGCTGAATAACCATCGATAAATTTGAATCTGTTCTTGCACTGGTAAGAAAATAAATTGAGTGTACGATTTCTACAGTAACTCTAATGGAGTGTATCACATATTTGGAAAATGAAGTGTAAATTTAATTTAATGTTTACTGATTTCCTAAAAATAAAACTACAATGCACCCAATTTTAAATAAAATTCTTGTGTGTCTAAAACGGAAGAACTTCATACAGTATGAAAGCGAAAAAACTCTCAAACAGCAAATACGTTCTTTAGAAATCTTCTAAAAAATCAGAATTTGAACGTATCGATATGAAGGATAAATTAAAAAAAATATTTACTGCAGACCGGGTACATAAACTGAAGAACGGCCTTAAGAGGATACATTGGTCTGAAGCGGATATAGCACAATCCATCACGCTATGCTTCACAAATGGGATACAAGCTGCTTCGAAAAAATAATTTTCCGCTTCCTGGCTTTCGGTCTCTCCAGAGCTTGGCATATAAAGTTGACATTTTACTCGGAATTATTGAGCCTGTCGTTAAGATTTTTTCAGCAGCTACTCAGCTCCATTAAGCCCAAAAGCTTTTTTTTAATTTTAACGAGATGAAAACCCGCAAACCATTCGGCTATGACTCAACCTTAGCTCCTGCTAACTATGTCCACGTGGCAATGGTAAGGGGAAAATGTAGTTTCCTCTAAAAAGTCAAAAAGCTTTTCTTTAGAGCAGGAATGTTTTTTAGAATAAGAAAATTAAATAATAGAGTCGGCTATAAATCATTCTATGTTGCGACCCTGACGCTTCTTCTACAAATCTTCCTCTGGCCTGTTCATCCACACGTGCGATTGTAGTTTCGAGATTTAGCTCTATCCCACATCCAGTAGCTAGCTCTATCCATTCCTTGTACCATCCAGTTTTATGGCGTATTGTGTATAGAACTGCTTTTTTGGTAGTCGATAATCTGCCTTTGAATATCATTATTTGCAACTTATTCAGATTTACCACCAGACTCCACATTTTACGGCAGTCATGTAGCCGATTGATCATATGCTGCATAGATTCGGGCGAGTAAGCCAACAACACTATATCGTCTGCAAACATGAGGGCTTTAATCAACAAACCGGCATATAATAGCAGAAAATCTATTATATCTTCAATGAAGAGAGCAAATAAACTCGGGCTCAAAGCACATCCTTGCCTTACTCCAGACCACGACTGAAACCATTCCGATAAGACCTCACCATTCCATACAGCAGCTTTTGTATCCTCGTATAGGTTTTGAATAGTCTGACCAAACTTATGTGGCATACCCATACAGTAAAACTTGTAAAACAACGAATTCCGGTTCTTTGTATCAAAAGCGGCCTTGAAATCCACAAAGAAGGCATATAGTTTCTTTTTCCTCAGTAGAAATGACTCCACAAAACTCTTTAGTACAAACACATGGTCAATAGTGGAATGACCTGTCCTGAAACCCGCTTGGTATTCTTGCAGCAGCTTATTTGCGTCTATCCATGCTGTAAGTCGACTGTGTAATACTGCCGTGAAGATTTTGTACGATGCGTTTAGGAATGATATACCTCGATAGTTTGCTGGGTCCGTCATACAACCATTTTTGTAAATTGGAAAGATCAGCGCTTCCTTTAATCTCTGTGGAACTAATCCATTATCAATGATGTTGTTGAACAGGTAGGTAATTTTGTTGTTAAGCTCGTTGGTGCCATACTTGTAAAATTCGGAGGGGATCCCATCCGATCCTGCTGCTTGCCATCTTTGAGTCCATTAAGTGCCTCCACAACATCCTGGAGAGTTATGGGTCTGTCCAACATATCGTTTTGAAAGCCAGGTGCAGCGCATTGGAAGCTAAACCTATTAGGCGATGGATTCCACAACATATAAAAATGCGCTTGGAGAATGTTCGGACGCAACGCCCTGTGCATAATGTACCTTCCACCACTTAGTTTCCGGGCTAGTTTCCAAAATTCTGAAGAATTACTACATTGTGCCAATCTTCGAACCTCTAGTTCAAATGGTTTTTCCTTTTATCTTGGCAAAGGGCCTTAAAGTTCCTATTAGCTGTAAGATACATACTTTTTATAGCCCCATCGTTGCAGAGTCGGAATAGTTTTAACCAAGCGAAGGATTGCTGTCTCGCCTTTTTACACTCCATATCAAACCACGATTCTCTAAAATCTTTCCCTACAGTCCGCCTGCGGTTGTTGGTTGGGTTCAAATCTTTTATTATTACTTGGGCTTGTAGTCGCTCATCTAATTGCCTTCTAAACAAGGCAGCTTTAGAATTGCTCCATATAAGCTTAGGGAGGGAAGTCATTTCCCTGGTTTCAGAATCAGCAGATACCATGTGCTCAAATGTGACAACAATTGGAAGGTGATTAGAGTATGGAACTTGTTTTATTTCCAAATCCCAATCCGTGATGTAGGCGCTCCAGTCTCCTCCTATTTGTTGCTTAAATTGGTCGCAGTCTATTACTCGCACTCTAACGAACTTTCACAAAACGGCATTTACACTTTACACAAATTGTTGTAATAACGTCCTTCACGGTCCAAGGGCCACGAAGTTAAATGAATTCTAAAAATTAAAGGAAAGAAAATATGTAATAAATAAAACTATTACCTACTATAAAATCCAAAATTGTACATTAATTCTATTAATAAAAATAATGTAACATAACAGCTAAGTACCTGCGATAGCTATACAGCTATCAAATCACGGGTCTTTTGTGACGTCATTCGCAAAACATTTGATTTTTAAACCTAACAGCACAATCTTAAGGTGGGCGCCATGGCGCAAGCTAGTTAGTTAGTGCATTGGATTGCTGAGCAGGGAGGTTCGACTTTCGAATCCCAGAAACACCAAATAGTTCGACCTGCCAGAAGAACAGTGTCCGCCGAATAGTAACGTTAGCTTTCCGCATTATTTAGTTGGCGATGCGGCATTTCATTTCATTTGAAAACGTTTTTGATGCGTCCGTATCCAGGTTTAGTAGATGAGTCTTTATTGCCAGTTCCTTTTTATTAATACACTAGCTGTACCCTGCGCGCGTTGCAACGCCACCAACTAAAATAAATTTGAAGGAAAGACATTACACAAATATTCAATTCATTTTGAGTTATTTTATTGATTTTGTTCATTTCGAAAAAATTGTGACATTGCAGCGTTTCGTTTGAATTCGATATTTATTGAAGTGCTGTGGGATACACAATATTTGCCTTGATCGAGCGGTGCTTATTCGAAGATTTTGCAGCCTTCTTTCCCGTTGTTCAGTTGTCTCAGACGAACGGGCCTGAGTAGTATGTATTCGATCAGTTTCTAACCTCACTTCTCGTTGTTCAGATAATTCAGACGAACGGGTCTCAGCGGCATGTACTCGAAGATTTTCTAGCCTTAATGCTCGTTGCTCGTCTGATTCTGAGGCTCGTAATGCTCTTTTTTTTCGTGCTTGAGGTGTAGATCGGCCAATTGCTTGTCGCTTTGGAGGCATAATTGTACGGGAACGACGTGAAAAATGCGTTTGAATTTATTAGATGTCAATCAGCAATCCGAATCTCACAATGCATCCAATCCAATTGAACCGGCTGTTCACACACGGATGGAAATGTTAATATTGACGGTGATCACCAATTCGCTGAGGAAAATTTGAAGTGAAAAAAATCAGCATTCGAGAATTGTTGAAATCGATTTTAATTTCACTCACGATGATATCTGAAAAAAAGCTGCACAGCAAATGCGTTCGGAACGTCAATCAGCAGTCAGATCCTTCACATACACATTCGATGATCTTCGTGGGTTCACTATAGAGAATGAATAAAATCAGCTCACGGAAACTACGAAAATTCAATTCGATTGAATTATTTATTTAACTCACAATGAAATGAACAAAACTATTCGAAAAATGACAATATTGTCTGTTCCATGTGAGCCGGACATGAATTTCACAATTTACTTACATAAATTCTTATGTCACCCACAACTCGAAACGTCATCATTCGTTCGCTGTTTTCGTTTCAATTCAAATCAGCATGAACTGTCACGGCAATATATGAAATTGATTGGAATGACAGTGGCGCCATCTGTCGACAATTGGTCGTACCAACTCAGAAACCTTCGTAGGCTCATGCACAACAACCTTGCTAAAGATCATCAGATGATCAAATGCATACTTTACGATTCTATAAAGGACATACAGACAAACATTCATTTTTATATACATATATATATATAGATAGATAGATAGAAGATAGATTCAATAAAACAAAAAATACTTACATGGCGATCTTAAAACAAGGTTTCCTCCTGTTCGCCTCTTAAAATTATGTGAAAATTTGAGCTGTCAATGAAAGATGATTTCACCCGAAAAGAGTGTTCACAATAAGGTGAATTTTTCGAACATGAAAAATTTTACGTCCGAAACTCATGATAAGGGAAAGGGAAAAAGGGAATTTTTTTCACGTGGAATTCTGTTCCGGCGAAACTCACAATAGGGCTGATTGTTAGACATAAGAGAAACTGTACTTATTCAAAAACAAAAAACGTATTCATATTTCTAAAAAAAAGAACAAGTTATTATTATTTTGTGGTAATTAAATGTACCAGCCGTGACAAAAGGGTTAAAGAAGCCGAAGAGAATTTTCTCAAACAACGCCGCAAAGGACGCATCCAAGTTGCGAGACCAATTAAAAGATTGCCTTTTGCGCAATTAAGTTTAAGTTCATCTATGTATTTTTATATTTTTCTGTATGTATGTAAAACATATTTTTATTTTCTTCTTCAATTCCAATTAAAAAAAAAAAAAAAGTGATTTAACATCATCCTGAGTTTCTTCTGGCAACCTGATGAGATAGCTATAAAGGACTTTGTAAAAATCGTCATTCCGTCCTGTCCCACACACAACACACTGAAATAAATGATCGGTTGCCTGTTGGCCGATTTTGCGCTTTAGCGCAATCGCCGATGTTGAGGGCGTGTCAACGGACACCTGGCTATCGGGTTTCGTTAAACCAATTCGTCATTTACCCTTCCCAACAAGACCTCTAGGCGGTCATCAATGTCATCTTTCCCAAGAAATCTGGAAGCATTCGTCTCCGTAGGACTACCCACTACTTCTTTTAATTTCCATTGGGAGTTTGAGAAATTTGCAAATAAGATATGAAATGCAAAACAAATAAAAACACTATCTTACCTTCGTGGAGCAACGTGCACTTTTTAAAATTCCAACAGCGGGAAATATTTCCATTTTTTTCCCCCTACCCTTTCAGATTTTGGCTTCTTATGAAGCTCTTTGATCCGTGAGTGACTTCCATCGGCTCTGACACTGCTCCACTAGAATAATATTAAAAATTTGTTGCTAAAAGCGAAATACAAAGAAAAAATAACAAAATTCATCGTATTCGTAATTTTGTCTTTGGCAACTCGTGGGTGCAAGATAACGTAAGATATTCCATTAGGATTTCCTAATAATTTTTTCTCTATCTGAGTCAATTTTCAAACGAAAATATAACCGGTTGACAGCTATTTCGATCTGCGCGGTAAGTTTTTTTTGAAAATCGGTGCAATGGGACGTAAGTTAAGTTGAAGGAAACAACCACTTAAGAAGGAAAATTATTTTAAACGTACATACATAAAATTAATTAATATAGAGAAAACAGTGAAGAGAAGTGTGTCTACACTGGATAGTATTATAAAAAGATGTCAAGAAAGGTCAGTGTGGAGAACAAACCTACAAAAGAACGACCCTAAAAACTGAGCAACGTTGATAAAAGGCAAATTTTACGACAAGTGAAAAAGAATCTACAAGTTAGTGCTCCAACAATAGTAAATGACCTGATGGAAGCAGGCTGTTTCAAAGTAAGCCCTGAGACTGTAAGAAGAGCTATTCATAAGTATGAATGTAGAAACAGAGTAGCAAGGAAGAAGCCATTTGTTTCTCTTGCAAATCGCCGGAAACGGATACATTTCGAAAAAATGTACTAAAACAAGGACGAAGGATTCTGGAACACGGTTCTATTTTCGGATGAAACAATATTCAATATTATACGATCAGGTGGACAGGTTCATGCGCGGATACTCTTGGACGTTTGTTAGATATTAGCAAAAATGGGATCGTGAAAAAACTTTTTCATGCTTTTCTGGAACTCGAACATCGAATTTCCTGCTCAGCGATCCAAAGCACTACCTTTTGAGCCACGAGGTCTTTAATAGTCTCCTGTTTAACAGCTTATGCTGGCCGGCACTCGTCGTCAAACTCAGGGTTTCGTTTGTTGCCAATGGTCTTCAATACTCGGTGCTGGCAGCATAAAACCTCTTGAGAGATCAAAGGGGATTCGATCATATGGATTATAGCCCTTCTACGTCAAATTTCATAACAGTATTTTCTTGTCTTGGCGGTCTTCGGAATATCCACAGTCTTACCTTGGCTTCAACAGGCTAGTAGTCCGAGTCACCCTTGGCTCTTCAGAACGTTCTATCTATCTGGTTGACGGTTGATTGATCAGAAGGTCTCAATTTTCGACTGTACTACGAAATACATATGTATGTCCTTTCTTGTTAGCGAATTTTAATGTCATTGCTAAGCTACTGCTCGTATGTTTTTTCCAAGAAGATGTCTTTGGCGTCGTCATCTTTTTCCTCTGTGCGCGGGGGCATCTACGCATATTAGGCTTATGCTGGTGTTTTTAGCTCTGATCCAAATTGTCGTGAGGCGCTCGTTTACGTATTTGAAGCTTAATACTACTTGCCCCCAAGTAGGGCTCCGGAAATCCTTATCAGATTAAGCTCCAATTATGTCGAGGAAGCCCAGATAAGGTGTTATATCCAGTCCGGAAGTTTATCACGCCACCGTTACTTCCCCTTCAGTAATAAAAATGAAAAATTAATAATAAAAATAAATTTCGAGCCCAGTATCAATTTGGTTGATAGCTTTTGTTGGATTGTCGCCACACAGCTCCGAAAACTGCTAACAACATACTGCACAATATTTTTTAATGCGACGTAAAATTATCATAGACTTTTGCTAATTCCTTTAGCTACTACAAGCGAACTAATTGGTAAATCAACAAAAAACTTCACATTTATACTCATAAATGATCGCATGGCAGAAGGAATAATTCTATCAACAAATTTATAATAGAATAACATTTGTGGTGCCACGCAATGCAGTCCAATTATTTGACCTAGCCTTAAAATCCCCGTAAAGTGGAAAGGCACTTTTATGTTTATCACTGTTTATTCTAAGATCGAATGTTCATTTACTCTTGGACGTTTTTACCTTTTTATGGCCTCTCTACATTGCGAAGAATCACCCAAAAAAAAGTGAACTCTTCCACCTCTTTTGTCGCACTCATTCTTAAGTTTTTCAAACACTAATATGTATTAACAACGGCCAAATTTCTTGCTCTCTGGCCAAATACAAACTTACAGTTTTACTCATGTACGTGTTGTTTGAAAGATATTGCATTTTAAATTTGGACCTTAGTCTATTTGTCTATTGCACTTTCTTAAGGGAAATAGAATCCGAGGCTGAGTTTTGCACTTTATTTCATTGAACTTTTTTGCATGGCTCCAACGTTTTTATTAAAGTCACTGTTGGATATGTGCCAATTTTATTACTTCTCGTTCATTGAATGATAAAATCAGATCTACATATGTGTGACATACATACATAGCTAAAGTGCACACACATTTATGAAAAAGTTCATTAAGTTTATTGTTAATTACTATCGTTCAAGAAACAGCAGGTAAAAAGCTTAATGATTGATGTAGACAATTTGGTCATAAGCTGCTAACTCGTATGTTTTATTCTATTCTGCAATAAATACCTAAAAGGTACACTGTAGAAGGGGATCTACAATTACACCGAAAATCAGTGGGTTTAAAAATATTACATCCGCTATTATTTGTTCTCCTTTGAACCAGTGGTTCAAAGGTCGAATGCGCTGGCTGGGCGGTAGAACCTAAGCGTCATTCTATGGAATAAAATTCAACTGAACAAGTTTAATGAGATTTATATGCATTTCATAATTTGGAATTCAAGACCTAGCAAGCGAACTCGATATATCCATCCATCTTTTAAGAAATGCAAGACGCTCGTACGACGGATATCCAAATACTTGAACGATGTAGCACGAGATGTTAATGAATTATTGAGTAGGTAGACATTGTTCAATATCCACATTTCTTCGTACTGATTGTTTCAATTTTTTTTGTATAGATTTTTTAAATAGAAGAAGGAGTCGACAAACCATTATTACATGCATCTGTATACGTTGAAACATTTTGCCTTATTTATACCAACCATACCAATGTTGTAAGTTCATTTCTGTGCCCTATGGATGACTCCAATTCTTCTCTGTAAGAAACTAATCTCCGTGAATGCTTACTTGTACTTCAATCACTCTTTTAAATTAGAAAGCTTGCAATTGCAGTGTAGGAAGTTGCTCGTACGAAATCAATTCCTTTCAGGCTTTGCAACGATGCTTTCTTACATAACTATCGTTAAAACTTCTAAGACTCCATTCGAATACGCTGTTAGATTTCTTCTGGTTTCCAAACATGAATCTATAGTGACAAGCTGAGTTACACAAAAGCTAAAGTTATGCGAATGTGAAACTTTACGTTGAATTCCTATATTTATCCTGCCTCCAATCATGTGTGGTCTTACACGAAAGAGGTGGGGAGAACATTCTATACACATAAGATCAAGGTGTACTTGTAACCAGAACTTTGTGCTGCAATTTTGTATGAACGATATATTACGTGTGAAAGGGGTGGAAGTGCTTACTTTTGAACTGTGTTGTTTTAGAGTAAAGGAGCTGGAATTCCCAAAGAGGACTAAATTAATTCACACTGCATTAACGAAATTGATTTTCCAACAACTTTTCTACAAGACAAGAAATGAATTTGAAAAGGTCGTAAGTGATGTGCTTGCATAGCAGAAGAACTTTATATAATTTCTTTGTTACTTATGTATACATTACTTATGTAGTATTAGATGAAATCGATGTGCTAACGAATTCCGAGTTTTGTATATTATCCACCGCATTAGATAATCATTCAAGTTTCAATCAAACCACCAATCGACAAAATAGAAGGGGGCCCAGCCAGCGATCAATGCCAGATGAAGACTCGCTTAGGCTGTACACAATCGTAAAGAAAGATGTTCCTTCTGTGGGGAATAGACGACAAATAAAAGGTCTTCCTTTGGGATGATCTCGATGAGGTTGTGAAAATCTAGCCAGAATGCATATTTTTACCTTTACTCGCACCCGACTTGGGGAGCATATGCACTAACAATATTCCACACTTCACCTTGTATCACGAGTCTGAGAGACATCAAAAGGTCGCTGGATTTCGAAATGGTCAATACGTTGCCAAGTAACTCCGGCGCAAATATTATACCGATTCTGTTTTTGCCCTGTTCGGTTCTGTTGTTTGTATTTGTAATTGTAATCGTGATTCGACATTTCGTTTCTTAAACACACAATATGTCCATTCGCCTTCTACCCATCATCTCTCTTTGCAATGATCAATGTATAGGTGGATGTTTTGGAGGGAAATGGGTATCGAATCAGTCAAAAAAAGAGACAGAGTACCTGTACTGCCCGTTCTCCGATCCAATCCGACGTAGTCCAGACATTTATTTGAATGGAAAAGTGATTTCCAAGTGTGAAAATTTCAAATAGCCTCCAGATCAACCTCCAGAAGTCGGAAGCTATCCTGTTATCTGGCCCTCTACGTCTACCAAGAAAATTGGCGAAAGTTCTCAACCCTGAAAAAGCACGGGTAACCACTGACGTATCAAAATGTGCTCAGATTTCTTGGGCTTTGACTAAACCAATACATATTAACAACAAACATATCAATATTTAACAAACTGCTGCCAAAGTGGCAGCTCGATGAAAAAAACTTGGGAATCTGGGTGTTTGAGAGAGCTTGATGAAAAATTCTATTTCAACGAGGTCCTGTATAAATTTAAACAGGGTGCACAATTTCCTGATCAAGATGATTCGAAGGCACATTGCATTGCACACACAAGTACAGAGATGATAGATCTACTCATTGGAGTAGTACGAACCACACGGCAAAAAAGTTTCCCAGAATTCGATATAGATTGCGTATAACGAAACTTCAAAACTTGGGGAAAGTGAATATTCAAGGTTTTTTTTAATAATTCAAAAAATCATAACTTTGACACTGTTCATCAGATTTTAGTGAAATATAACTTGGTGTTTATTAAATTAACATTATTTTATTTGATATTTGTTGTCTTCATCTCCAGTACATTGGCCGCTTTGGCAATAAGCAATAATTGCATAAAATTTCTGGCTAAATTATTTCCCACTTTCAGTGAGAAATAACTTCACGTCACAAAAGTGCATTTATTTCCACCTTGAGGTAAAGTTAATTCCAGTGAAGTTATTTCCCTGCATCTATTTGTATCACTCTTGGGATGTTTACGTTGTTTCTCACCTATGACTTCTATTTTTTTTACCATTTTTTACAAAACTGTATTTCAATGTAGTCAATGAGATAACAGAATGGTCTTCCATGTCTTGTTGAAAATCATCTTGAATTGAACATTATAAAAAAATTAGGTATCAGAAATTGTACTGCTGATCAGAACGTAAATTTCAGAATTGTGGTGTTTACCTTTACCCCATCGTTGTTTAAATTTCCACCAGATTTTTTTAAAATCCTGGTTCGCTTCCTATAGAGAATAAAGACTTCGGTATGGGGTAAACGTAAACAGGCACGAATTCGCTTTTCGTACACACGTTCTCTTAACGACTGAAATTTTCAGAGATATCTGCATGTAACCTGCGTTTAAGTACGACGGCAGTGTGGCGACAATTCAAGTTAACTTTTGTTTTGTTCTTGGGATGCAACAGTTAATTTTGAAACGGTGAAATAAACGCCGTTTACAATTACCCCATGTTTATATTTACCCCAACTGACCCTAGTTAAAAATGTAACTAATTCTAGGCGTTCTAGGCCGTAATGTTAACAATATGTGTAACAGAAATCCTCACTGCACAGCTCTTAGAAAATCACTAGCATCAAGGTTCAATATTATTAAGGATTTGTCTTTCAGAAAATGTACATAATGTACATGTCAATACTCTATTTTATATGATTAAAACTTTAGTACTAGTTAAAATAGATAATGTTTTACCTACCTACGGTTTTTGCCCCAAATCTACGAAAAATATAATTAAGCCCACTTATCGCCAAGCTGCTAGAAAAAAGATGCTGGCTGAATCCAGCTTACCAAGAATTAAAGAAACATTTTCGGAAGTTACACTCAACCTCAGTGTCACGCTGCCTTTTCAAATTGCCCAAGCAATCAAACACAAACGGCAGAGAAGAATTCCTTCGGCTATACAAAAAACGAAAACAAATACTTGGCGCAACGGACCGCATGTGGTCCAGGACCTCGCGACCAATCGTATTGTGCGTATGGTTTTTTTTTCCACTAGTTTAGAGCTGTGGCGATCCCATGACTAGTTTTCACGACACATCAGCGATGTAGAGTATGAATAGAGCCGCAACAGAATCCAACGTTTTCCGAGCCAGTCCTTTTGTGCTGAAGTCTATTCAATAACTTCATTGGTAATTATAAAGCCATATGCGAAATTGAGAAATTTTTTCATGACAGTTATTACTAGGGCTAGGATTTCGATGCATTTGCATATTTTTTTTGAGACACATTAGAAGCAATAGAACAAGTTATCTTTCCGATTCATGAATTTTCCTTTAAATTGACATCCAATCGTTAGTGCATATTTTTGCATATTTTACTATAAATGCATATTTTGCATATTCTTGCATATTTTTAATAATAAATACATACTTTGTGCATATTTACGAAAAAAAATTAACTCAAAATTTAGAAAAAACAAAACCGTATAAATGCGCACTTGTTTCAGCCTTTTCTTAAAAGCGAACTTATATTCATACAAGCTGTTTGCCCGCGGCTCCGCTCGCGTGGGCCACAAATTAATGTTAATTTTTTAATTTTATTACATTGTATTAATTATAATGAAATAAAAGATATTTTATTCAAACAAAATAATTATTATATGTTCACGTTGAAAAGCACAGTTTAGGAGATCGCACTAAAAATTGTTTTACTTTTGCTATCTGGAGTATCGCGAATAACTCGATCTTATTGACCCGTTCACGCAAAAGTATTAAGCTACCGTTAGTCTAATGGAGTTTTAATAATTCCATTCACATAATCACATACCAATATACATACCTGCTTCATTTTTCACAAAGAGATTTGGTGCATAGCCTTCTCACTCTATTCGTTCATATTTTTTTCTCACTCTCACACAATATATGTATGTATACGTGCAGAAGTGTGAATGAACGACCGACAGTAACAACCATTAACAATCAATCCAACCCAAACAAAGTCTAATAAATACTCACGCACACTATTGCAACGATACCCACTGCTGCTTGACTGCTGGCAGTGGTCTCCACTGAAGGAAAATTGTGGGCGATGATTTAAATAATTGATTTGAAGATTGCTAGCTTCAGGACAACGTAGAAGGATGTTTTATTTCTCAAATGAATCAGGGGCGAATTTACTAATTTGACCTATTTTTTTTCTTTTAAAATCCGATAAGCTATTATTGAGTTAGAGCTGTAAAATTGAACTTTTTCCCCACTTAATTCACTATTATCGTTACTCCTTATTCCTTATTTTACCTAACGCAACAAAACATATGCTATAACCTGAAGAGTGAACATATCTATGAAATAAAAAAAAAATCAGGTAAATCGGATAAGTGGTTCTCCGGCTAGGAGGCAACTAACAGAAAATAATTTTGGTTTTTATAAGTATTAGGGATTAGGGATTAGGGAAGCTCCAATTACAATTTCCTCTGTGACACAATAGCAAAACTTGAGGGAAGGGTCACATTAAAAAATCAAATTGATTTAATTGAAGCCGCGGTTTCAAAAATTACTGCAGTTGAAGGATCTCTTAGCGTAACTATAAAGAGAAAGCTTGACAATGATTTTATGAAAATGAAGGTTTTTTAAAACTGAAAAATATATGTAAGGCGTTTACATTGAGTTGCGTCGACGAAAATTATATAGAAAACCTAAACACCGAAGAAGTATGTGTTCTTAAAAATGCACCTATTACGTCAGTTGACGTCGAGCGATCCTTCTCGATGTACAAAACTTTTCAAAGACCGAATCGCCAAAGTTTCATCTTTAAAAATTTTATCATTTATGTTAATAAAACATATGAGAATTTTGAAAACTTAAATTAAATGTTAAAATAATGCTACTTCTGTTATTTAATTTTTCAAATGAAGATGTTTATGTTTTGTTAACCTTTTATTTATTTAATTAACATTATTGTTTTTTAGTTCTTAAAATAAAAAGATTGAATTTTTTTAAAAACTGGATAACATGTTTTTTTTGTTTTTCATTAAAATAGTGCAAAGTTTAACTACAGTCGTACAGTTTAACTGGTCGCTATAGCCAACGGTCGTTTTATCCGACTTTTCAAAAATAGAAAGATTACTTGTGCAAAAACCAACCACGTGGGAGAAAATTGGTCGTTAAAAGTGACTGGTCGTTATAAACCACGTCGTTATAGGTGACTTCGCCATGGTTTTAAATGCATATTTAAAGTGCATATTTCCCATTTTTATGAGCATATTTTGCGTTTTTAAGTGCATGAAAATCCTAGCCATAGTTATTACTGTTGAGCCACGGCGGCGCGGCGCCAACATTTGTTCGTACAGGGAGGGTTAATATTTCACAATAATGCCTCTGTCATCATTAATAGTAGCCGACTGGGCAGTAACCGCTATATTTTCTAAAAATAATTTCATTTGAACGGTTTTAGGAGGTTAGTAATTTGAAATGTAATTTAAATGAAATATGAAATATTCTCCTGAAGGTTCGTAGGTACAAGGTGGCGCAAAATTAATCATCCTATCGGAAGATGTTATAATTTATGCAAATGGCGTCGTATGTCAATCATATTTGACATTAGTGAACTACACAGCTGCAGTATACAAACAGACAAGCAATGGAGCGCTGTACTCCGCAAGAGCGTGGAATAATTGTGTCGATTTTTTTTGACCAATAATCGGTCGGTGGTGTTAGCGCAGCGTGAATTTCGACGTCAATTTCCTAATCGCGTCGCGCCAACTGGGCAAACATTCCGGCGCTTAGCTACTCGACTTGAATAGACTGGAACCACAGGAGACCATGCAGGGCGTGGTCGCCACTGGACTGGTCGTTCGGCCGAGAATATGACGGCTGTGGCTGCCGAAGAACGAAAACAAGAGAACGAAGAAACATCAACCAGACGACGGGCCACGCAATTGAACATCACCAGACGGACCCTACAGCGAATTTTAGTGCAAGACTTACACATGTTCCCGTACAAAGTGCAAACAGTGCATCAGTTAATGCCTCCTGACCATCAGTCGCATGTGAATTACTGTCAAGCCATCCTCAATCTCAACAACGAAGAGGACGATTTTGTGTCGAAAATCATCATGAGCGACGAGGCGCATTTCCACTTAAGCGGTTACGTCAATAAGCAAAATCTTCGTTTCTGGGGCACTGAAAATCCGCGTGTGATGCACGAAGAGCCATTACATCCACTCAAAGCCACTGTGTGGTGCGACGTTCACGCAGGAGGAGTGATTGGGCCATATTTTTTTGAGGACGAACAAATTTCAAAGGTCCAAATAAAGATTTCCATCACTCAAAATAATTTTTTTTTATTTAGTAAAAAAGTAATTCAAAAACAAAATTGGATGATTAATTTTGCGCCACCTAGTACATACATAGACATAATATTTTAATAAGTCTTGCCTTCAGAGACCGCCGAAGTGTTGGCTATGCACGACTTTTTCCGGTCTATAGCCAATTGCAAATGTTCCGTTTTGATTCGTTTTTTTTTTTTTTTTTTTTAAATTTACCCGCACTCAAGGGGTAATGAATACCCTTTTAATGTTTATACATAGTATGGGCGTTGAAAGGAAGATAGAGAGAGAGAGAGAAAGAGATTGTTGTAGTGGTTTGAAACCCAGGTGTATTAGGTTTCACACATTAGCTCCAGGGGTGGTGTCCAGATAACTGGGGAGATTGTTTGTTGTCATTTATTTGTTTTGCCTTCGCTTCTGATTCACAGTATTTTTGTCCCGATCCACCTGATGTCATGAGCATATGAATTATCAACAGAGCGATCATTTAATAATAACTGCATTATGTTGTATGAACGGACGTTTTGAATAAACGTCCATTAACAACACTGACATAAGTTAAAATATTTCATAGCACAGCGTTAAATCATAACAACTTTTTTCTGCAAGAATGTCATAACAACACATATTAAATAAATCGGTGTATAGAAGATAAACAACGGTGGAGGAATGTAGGTGGTTTTAGTCGGTAAAAGTTCGGCATGCTGTGGAACCGGTTTATCAGTGGCCAGCACAAAACTTTGCGCGGCGGCAGTAGAATTTGGCATTCGGACAAGTTCTAATTTTGAAAGTCTATAACTGCAAGGGCACTACACGTTTTATTATACATACATACATATGCAGCATAATTTTGAGCTCTTTTTCAATCTAAATTGTGCGCGCAGTGGCTCAAGTGGTTCAAGTATTTTTTCAGTTTAAGTTCACCTAAATTCTAAGACTGCATTAGTTTGCAGTTCATCGCTTACGATAAGCTGAGTAATTTGGAGCACACATTTTTTTCTATGATTCTACCGGAGAAAGTGGGTCTCGTACGTCTGAACTGTTTCTTAAGCTACTTAACTGTTCTTAAGTAGCTGAACTGTTTCTTAAGCTACTTAAATGCATTGAGCAATGCCAACCGGAGGTGGCTGAATAATACTGTAAGGTTTCTATGTAAGCAGATTTGGCCTGAACTGGATTTAAGACTCTCTAGTAAATGGTCCTCACTGAAGAGATTGAAAAACAGCTCAATAATTGGTGCCATTACCAGGCACTAGTCAAACGACTTCTTCAGGAGCTTTAATGACGAAGGGGAAGAAGAAAACACTTGTCCAGGCTTCTCTATTCACAGGAAACTATGCTTCGGAGCATACTTCTTTTACAATCTGAGCAACCTTGTGAGTGTAAAAATCAGATGTCTCCAACGCTTCATAAAAAACCTCAATTGGATCTACAGATAGATTCAGGCGAAAACCTATGTTCTGGTGGTACATATCACAATGGATACAATATATTCGGAAAGCCACCTCAACCTAATCTAACTCATCCATTTCTACTAGTGATTCCTGCAATTGTGCCGATGTAAAGTACCGAGATGCGTTACTCTCTCTAGTTCGCAGTCGTCGCATATTTCTATATTTTGAAGAATCTCAGTCTATCCGTCTGTTGCACATAAATTGTCTGTCCGTTCGTCGCTGATACACATAACCTAATCTCACATCTAGTTAGATAAAAATGTGCTAGCAATTGAGAAGCTCCACTGGGGTTTTTGTAAATGCACCACAAGAGTGGGTCTGTCCAGATTGAAGTGCCCAGTGTTGTGATTACCCAACCGCAAAACCACTAAAAGACTGCAACATTGGCCGAAAATTATATCTGATTGTATTCTTCTATGTGTTAGTATTAATTTGAATCTATTATCTGATGTGAACAAATACTTAGCAAAAATTTGAGGAAAAGTAAAGTATAAATTTTATCAACTTAGAATGAGCTTATGCATACTCGCATAATACATATATGTATGTAGTTCTGTAGGTTAAGAATTTCATTCTCTGAGAAATGCAATAAAAAAAACCTATACAAACATACATACATATTTAAACGTCTTCGTTTAATGTATTCTGTATTGTAAGCAAACAATATTCCATTCATAGGTTATAATGCTGACATTAGCGTTATAGTTCTCACTGAATCAAGCTTAACCTCTCGGACCTGTGGAAAAGCACATAATTTGAGGATAAACTGGTAGGCAATTCATTCTAAATCGTTTCTCATTTATCAGACGAAATCTTATGAAAAAATGCCATTAGTCGGGTATTAGAACGGAGCATCAAACGCAAGTCGTAATGATTATCATTAATCACGGATGTAAATGTTATTCGTAGCATTTATATCGTTCTGTTAAGTATTATTCTTTATAATACGCACTTATCATTTATTGGGGAGTAGTGTGATAAAAATAAAAAAAAGCGCAAGAATATGTTCTGAAATATTACTTTTATTATTTGGATGAACACATATGTATTTTGATATTGCTGTTCAAACGCCAATCCCGTGAAAGATTTAAGGTTGTTTTTGAAAAGCCTTGAAAAAATCAAACTCATACATATGTACATACATACATATGTACATATTTGCGAGTAAGTGGACTTCCGATTACATAAAGATTGGATTTTGAGTTGTTTTTTTTTTCAATAACATGCTTACATTATAAAATGCCAATAAAGTGTTCTTTATAGACTCCTCAGTTCTTAAAATGACTTTTCTTGGATGTAAAATAATTAAGCCTGGTAACAATTTCACTCTGTGTTTTGGTATCGTCATACGACATTTTTATTTAAAACAGTCGTTCAGACGTTGAAATTTGTGAAAGACAAATTTAAACATATGCACATACCTAAGTACTTTTAAAATTAATATACTGTGTATTAACATTTTAAAATGTATTTCGAAATCGGCTGAAATAAGACATAATGAAAATGTATGGACCCATATGCAGAAAAAAGTGCAGCAACGCAACTAAAAATTAATTAACTCGATGCCGTCTAATCGTCGAAGAAAGGTTATCTTACAAGGAAGGGTACCAAACTAAATACTAATCATTTAATTTAAAATATTTTAGTTACCGGAACAATGTACGAATACGAAAATATGGATGTTGAGATACATACGTACATACGTCGAAAGGTCGCATGCGACGAAATTTAAAAGAGAGTGTTTTATTTTGCTTGATTAGAACTTAAGGTATTGATAACTGTCAAACCAAGTTGGCATTCCGTTCGTTGTTATTGAGATCATGCGACAACGCTACCAAATTATGAAAAAAAAAATTGGCCGTCGTCGGTATTATGATTGTAAAAACCTTCATGATTTTTATGGCGGGATAACACCGCCGCTGTAAAAGAAAGTTTCCAAAAAGATTCAAATTTATCGATTGTTTTTTTTTTTCATCACAGAGTAACCAGTAAACATTCTCAGTGTTTACTCTCAGTATCGCTTTACACAACCGTTTTTAGTTGCACGACTCAGAAATCATCTACCGATCTTCAATCTTATAGACTACCTCAAACGTTAAATTTAATCAAAAACAAATGAATAAACGCAGTTTTAAAATTCTATCCGAGATAAGTAAAAATCTATTTTGTTGCAAAGCCGATTAAACGTGCATATGCACCATGAAATTGGCTCATTGCTCATTGAGAAACCAATTCCGGTGAATCAATATGATAATTAATTATATCGCGAATAAAAATGACAGAAGTTGTCTTACGCCTGAAACTTAAGGTTTGCAAGACGATAATTTGGTATTAAGTTCTTCAAACATATTTCGTTTACGAACCGCATATCTCGTGAAGTGAAGGGCAGGCCAAAACAACGGTTTTATCGCAACATTTTGTTTAGCGATGGGCTAACAGAGTTTACTAATAAGAAAAATGTACCAAATACGAGTAGAGCGAAGCATTCAGAAAAATATATGTTTTGCTGTGGTTTCCACACTTGTAGCATCATTTGACCCTACATCCATAAAAAAGAGGCCTAAGTTCGCGACAGTCAATGAAAATGTAATTTCTTGGGGCTCTGTCAAGTCACTGACCGATGCTGATAAATTAGCAACAATTGACAGCTCTAAGGCTGACATTGTTTGTTTTAATCGTGACTAACATATAGTCGCTGTTGTTCAAAAAAGTGGCATAAATTTAGATCAGCAGTGACATAATTGAACTAAAACAACTTGTGACGAAAATTAGTAACATTATGAACATACAGTGTTAGCGTGATGGACAGTGTTATTTTAAACTTAACTTACAATAGTAGTATGGAACTAAACCGACTTATACAGGACCTTATGGAACTAAACAATTTAATGTGTCCGAAACACACATCACGAATAAAACCTGCATTAGAATACCAGGATAAAGTATTTACCATACCAAGCACCCAGACGGGAAAGCATCTAGTGGCGCATCGATCATTATGAACCAAAACATTAAATCTACTAAACTTGACAAACCTGAAAAATAATTCCTTTAGGCGACCTCGGTTCTAATAGAAAACTGTAATGGGGCTTAACGAATATCGAAATCAACTTGAATAATACTTCAATGCACTAGGACAAAGATTTTTTCCAGGAGGCGACTTCAATTCCATTGACATTGACTGGAGATCGCTATTAACAAATAAGAAAGAAACAACATTACTAAACGCTTTGAAAGTCAATAAAACTAAATTCTTAAGTACTGGTGAACCAACTTCCTGGTCAACTGATAGATAAAAATATACCTGACCTAATAGATTTCTGTATAAAACGAATCAATGAAATCTTGCGTCTGACTATCATCGGACCACTCACTAATTTAGGTTACTACAATAAGAACAAAATATACCACCAAACCGACCAAAATATATAACCAATACTCTAACTGGCACACCTAAAGTGATACTATAAACTTGCAACTGCGAAAGGGATATGGTAAAGGCCATAATAATTCACTTCAATGACGGGATTTTCGAAGCTGCTAATACATCTACCTACACCTATGACAAATAGGTGTACTAACTAAAGAGGACTACTGTAAGCCTGTGCAAAAAATCGAAGAAAAAAAAGCTTAGAAAATTTTGGCAAATAACCAGAGCTCGTGAAGATAAAGCGAAGGTCAGCAAATCCATAAAGGAACAAAAGAGACTATTAAAAGCTATCAGAATGACAAATCAACAGGTATCACGAAATAATCATTATGGAAGGCAATAAAAGACATCAAGAACTACCAACGACGACAAATTGGTCAGAACTGATAACAGAAAACCCATTGGCCTAAATGAACAAAGATACTTCTACTTTTTTTACTTTTAAAAATAATACAGGCATTATCTTACCCACAAACTTTGCAAATTAAAACACAGCTATCAACAATGAAAAAAATAAAATACTACATGAACATAAGGAAAAACCCGGATATAATCTTATCACTGGATAAATAATACATACGACATTCCAATACCTGAGACAAGTAATTCAATAATTGTGAATTTAGCAGTGTTTCAACGTGGGAGCAAGCTCGATGGAAAAGATAGGGATGTTTGAGAGGACTTGCATTCGTTTATACAGAACACCAGAGTCTCAGTACAAAAAATTCTATTCCAATGAGGTCCTTTATAACAGAGCGAACATAAACAGAGTGGATAATTTCGTGAACAAGATGATTCGGGGGCACATTGCAAGAGCAATAAACTCGATAAATAACCTGATCTCTGGGGCCTTCTACCCCAATGACATGTACCACGAGAGGGTGTGCCTTAACGTCTTCGATCCGCCAGAGGCATTTCTCTATTTAGATAGAGAAGGTCTGATCCAGGACAGATAAGCGATTTGCGTGATATTGAACGGCAGCGCCTGAAATTCTGCTAGTTAGGGGACAGAGAGGGAACTCCTTCGTCGTTTCCATTTGATTCGGGATGGCATTTCTTAAGAGCCAAAGTTGGCCTTTTTACTTTGGTACTATGGCCGGCTTGCATAGGTTAGGCAAAACCAAATGTTTTGCAATAGATCTTAAGTTATTGCTTTTGAAAAAGAGCTTACAATAACAAGACAGGAATGAAAAATTAAAGCGGTGGTCCACAATTACGGCACTTACTCTACTACTTTGGTGTTTAAGCATTTACAGATTCCACTATATCAGCAAAAAATTAGAACAAGTAATTGCTTTTAGTAGAAAACACTTCAATTCTGAATCTCTCAGTTTTATTTTTTCATTTGTGGCTTACATTTGTTGTATTTCTCCTGATAACAGATTATCTTCTTCGGCTACAGACTACTTTTTAAAGTCGCAATACAAGTTGGTGTTGACTTCTTTTCAACAGGCAAACTGACATGATGGCCCTTCGACAAAGAAAACCCGATTCACATCATATATTTCTTTAACGCAAAAAGAGTCTACGAACGTCGAGGAAAGTCCTTTAATGAAAAAAGAGAGGCACCAAGATTAATTAAATAGTCAACCTGATTCCAGTGGTGGTGAGAGCGTATAACAAGCCATGCGCAAGGATATAAGTCTGAGGGCTATAAGAGTCTCTATCGAGATTATTCAAGTGTTTTGGCAGAGCTTTTCGTAATAGCGGCCTACCCGAGCAAAACCGGAGCTGCTGTGAGCGAATCTATTCTTACCGGCTTACTCGTGGGACCAAGACATGAACCTTTCGAATACTAACCAAACAAAACAAAACAACACAACAAATTTCGAGGTCAGACCTCACATTTTACTACTCGGCAACACCTTTGATACTTTCACACAACAAACAACTAGGCGTGTTACAAAGATTGTAGCGAAACAGCTTTGCAGACTGATTATTGACGGCAGTACTGGTAGGTCCATCGTCTTAACTGACATAAATTCGGATTCAATGGCCACCTTTTTTTAGAGGCTTCTACCTTAGTCACGGCTGCCAACATACGGCCTGCTGTAGCAGCACATACTACGGCAAAGGGCAAAAAGCCGTATCCTACAATTCTGCTAATTGGACGAGATCTTTTTTTGATGACAAAAGCAGGCAATATATTCCGTTAGGGCACTCTTGTAAGAAGGCGGTAGATCAACCGTCCAAGACAAGGCCATTCCGAAATCTGAGAAAGGAGAGCCCTCTGACATCACTAAGGATATTCAGCCTACTATGTGAAGGCCATCAATTAATACAAGGTACAGGAGTTAGCTCAATGCGGGAGGCCCTCAACCAGCCCTGAACCCAAAAAAATTCAGACATCCTTTCTCACTGTTTGGCTGCTTCCTCGTTTGCGCCACTGAACTTCAGGGATTTGTGGTAGGCATCAAATTGGTAGGCGTAAACAAAAACGTCTAAGTCTAACGAGTCTAAGTCAATCCATGTTGACTTTACTAATAAAAGGTTGAGCATATACCAATCATTATAAATCAAAAAATAATTCCATGTGCTAATACAGCGAAATATTTAGGTATGACTCTAAAAGCAAAGCTGCGATGGAAAGAGCACGTGAAAAAGAAAAGGGAGGAGTTAGATATCAAATTTAGAAAGCTACACTGGCTGATAGGAAGAAACTCCAACGTGACAATTTCCAATAAAGTGATTTTATATAATGAAATTCTGAAACCAATATGGTCATATGGAATTCAGCTATGAGGTTGTGCCAAAAAGACTTAACAGAAAAATACAACAACATAATACAACGATTCCAAAATAAGATGCTCAGAAATATAGTACTAAATGCACCTTGGTATATAAAAAACACTGACCTTCATCGAGACCTGAAGGTAGAAAGTGTAAATTCGGAAATTTTAAAACATGCTTAAAACAGAAAGAAAAGCTAGAAGAGCATATAAATATTTCTAGATTCAAGAAAACTGTTAAATAACGAAAACCAGCTACAGAGGCTTAAAGGAATAAAACCTCTTGAACTAGAGAAGTAAACAAAAAAAAAAAATGTTGATACATACATCTACTTATATCACATCCGAATCAAAGAGACACCAGGGGGTAAAACTCAATCAAAGACTAAGATGTCAGTAAAAAATTGCTAATTAGTCCAAGTGACTAGATTGCAATTATGTGGGAGGCGATATTAGTCGGTAAAAATCCTGCATACTGATTACACAAATCATCAGTATCTTTTGAAGATTTCCCCTTCCTCTAAATAAAAACTTCTTCTGACCTGCGGCGGCGAGCTGACTATCGGCAATCTTGAAGGTCTGTATTTTCTGGCTCGGTGCCAACCTCGCGAATCAAGATTGCAGATATTCCGTAAGTTTACCTAAGTTTCGAGTAAGCAGGTATAGTTTCGCGGAGCGCGGCATTAAAACGGCTTTAAATGAACGAAAAACGGTTTCTTTCTAACGCAGATCTCAAACAGGCATACTCTGATTTTATGCGGGAGTATGGAGAATTACGTCATATGTCGCTATTACCGAAAAATGAACTCAAGCATCGGTCCTATTACCTAGCGCACCACGCAGTGATAAATCCATCAAGCTCTACGACACGATTAAGGCTTACTTAAGTGTTGTGTTTGACATATCCTTTAAGGACCATTTCATACTTAGCCGGCTACCGGTTACCCGGCCCGGTTAGCCGGCTTTCTCAAAGAATAAGTATGTTTTCACACACATCCGGCAGCCGGCAGACAGCAAGTTATGAAGTGTGAATTTATAAGATATATAATGATTCATAAGATATTATTAAACCAAAACTGTAAATAAATAGTTGTTTTGCTTTAAATTTTACTTCTAAAACTACTACATAGGTACATACAACTAAAAGAATATATGATATGATTTTATCCATAAAAAAGAATGAAATAAAATAAATAACTATTAACAAAAAAAAAACTTACCATATTAATTTTTCTGTTTTTCATTAATCACTTCAAAGTCATTATTTAATTCTTTAAAGATTTCTTCCCACGCATTTTTTGTGGCATTTCGGTCTTTATACACTTGTAAGATTTTGTCCCAAATCACGGGCCTTGCTTCAACCAAGCGGATCAATTGTTCGATGTCAATATCCATTTAAAGAAAGTATATATTACCAAATTCACAAAAAGAAAACAATTTACACCAAAAAAACAAACCCCTATCTTGTCCACAGCAGATGGAAAACTGAAAACCGACTACGGCAACCGGGCATGTGTGAGGGCGCAATTTGATTTTATGTATCCACTACTGACTTGAGAACCGTTTACCCGGTTTCGGCAGCCGGCTGTGGTAGTGAGCAAAGTCGGCAACATTTCGGCAGCCGGCTACCGGTTAACCTGGGACGGTTTCGGTTTGTAGGTGTGAACGCGCCCATAAGAATGTATTTCAAACGACCGGGTAGCCGGTACCGGTTAGCCGGCTGCCGGGTATGTGTGAAATGGCTCTAAGTGAACCAACGGGTTCTTACTAAAAGATCACCTACTTATGGGGCCTACAATTCAGAGCGCTTTGGTGTCGCGTCTAATAAACTTTCGAAAATATAAGTTAGTCAATAGTAATGACGTAGACTATCTAAGAATAGTATGGAAAATTTATGCCAGAACCTCGCGATTACCGGCTTAACACTGTAACATACGGTACCGCGTCTACTTAATTTTTAGCTACTCGCGTTCTTAAGCAAATCAGAATTGACAATTTAGCGCAATACCCTTGAGCCTCTAACTGTTAATAATGGATTATGATTCTGACACATCGGAGTCAGCTTATGTGTCCAGGGTAATTAAAGGCAATGACATACGTACGTACATATCTCGCTAATTTGTGCTAAGACGCGAGTAGCTCCCTTAACAATTTCGCGTCTCGATTTATACGGCTCCTAGCTGCTAATGAAACTACTTAGCATACCTCGCGATGCACGACGTAAACTAATTCGTTTCTACCGCTTACACCAAGGTGTTGCATTGCATATGGGATACCGAACTCTAAACACATTTGTCGAAAATAGAGTTTCGCAGATCATAAATTCATTCGCTGCATCGATATGGCCTTATGTTCGGCTGGCGGAAAATCCAACTGATTGCGCGACTCGCGGAATATTGCCTCGCAATCGCCTTAAATTGGACTTGTTCTGGAACGGGCCACATTTTCTTCGTGATTGAATTTCCGATACCGCCGAGCGGTAAAGAAGCTTTAGTGAAATATGAAATCGTCTGTCTCGCGAGTTCACTCTCTCTTGAGTAGGACATTTTCAAAAAAAATTTCTAATCTGAATCGGCTTCTTCAAGTCATAGCGCACTGCATTCCGCTATTGAAAGCGCATGAACGTTCCTGAACGAATACCAAAATCGGACTTTGGCCACCCCTAGACAATAAATTAGCAAAGAATCGTCTCGTTAAATTATCGCAAAGCTACATGTACGTTTGTTGATGAGATTACTTGCCTGCAACGTCTTCAACCATTGTCATGTAAAAGCAAGATTTTATGATGAGTTCTTTTATCGATGAGGAAGGAGTACTAAGAGTCGAAGGAAGGCTCGCGAACGTTTCGTTCGAGCAGAGGCATCCTCTCATTTTACATAAGAATAATCGTTTGTCTAAACTTATTGTTCGTGATTGTCATTGTATGCTGGTATTCGCCAAATGACTAAGGGGACGTGGTGACGTGACATAAGAGCAAATCGCTTTGTGAAAGTGACATAAGGACAAATTCTAGCATTTTATTTGACATTTGAGATGGGTGGGGTGACCCTTAAAATTAACTTTAAAAAATTAAAAAGCATGCTTATATCTACTTATTACAAAATAAAAGAAAATAAAATAGAAGCGAAATATTACACCAGAATATGAGGAGAGAACATTAAACAGAGATTCAATAATTTCAAGATTGATGCAAAAGTGCCACTTCTTTACGTGTTTTGTAAACGCATGATGAAGTGTGGGCGATCTGACCAAGTGTGGAAGTTTATTAAAAAGCCGACATGAAGTAATACCGTAAAAGTTACGAAACGCAGTTGTACGAAAAGCTGGTATAGATACTTGATTTAATGAATATACACATAAACTATAATTGTCGAATTGTCTGAAACTAAGATTTTCTGATCATCAAAATGTGCTTTTGATGTTATAAAAGAAGCTGAGTTTCATTGAAGTAAGCTCCTCCCCGGCGCAGCGGGCCATCCCATACTGTAATCTAGAGTGGAAAATACCATAATAGATTTTTAAGAGCATTTGGGAAGAGCAAATATTGCGCAGAAAATAATAGTTCCTAAGAGTGACACTTATATCTCGATGGGATGGGATTATGGAATTATCGCCTTGTTTCCGACTCAAAATCATAAATGGATCAGTAAAAACCGGTTGTATCATTGAAAAAATAAAAAAAAAAACACTTTTGGTTTTACGTCTAAAAAAATGTCGGCCTTTTGTCGCTTATTGAAAGTGTCATAAGACCAAACATTCAAATTTGCCAAAGGAGATTGAGGTAATATGCCATGAATTTAACCCAGAGGGCTCTACGACTTAAAGAGATCTTTTGTGCTTTTATTTCTAGATATGAAAGTATTGCCTGTTAGCCGAAATCAGGTTCATTAATGAAACTTAATATTGTATGGGCTGACAAAAAGGTGACACCGGACAATAATAGTAAAAAGCCTTTATTATAATTCTCAAGCCTAAGCCGATCTATGGCAGGGCATTCACACATTATATGGTGGGCTGTATCAGTGTCCTCAAGACTAAATCGGTATGTCTCCGTTTGGACGCGATCCATATTCTTGAAGTTGTGATTGAGAGAGTAATGACCAGTAATGAAGTCAACTAAGATCTTAATACATTTTTTGGAATGTCTTAGGTCAGTATTAGGTGCTCCCGTAAGAGGGCTCGCTCGTTCTTAATCTGAGATAAATCTCAAAAAGGTTTGGGTTCAATGAATGAAGACTAGGCTCTTAACCTGACAAATCTGTGTCCACTTGGCGCAACAGACCATATGTAGTCCAGAACGTAGATTCTCGCGACCATTCACGTTGTGCGCGATATATTTTTTCACATAAATGGAAGGGACTTACGGTTTAGAGCCATACCCAAAAAGCTCTTTTTTAAAAAACCTTCTCATGACAGTTATTGCTATCGCACGTTATTCAGAGACATTCGCGAGAGGTGGAACCGTGAAAAAAATAGTTGGTGTTTATCTACGACCCGATTCTTAAAGCTCCCGCGCAATAATTGAAAAATTAATTAGATCATTTAAATGCAAAAAAACAGCAAATTCTTAGCCTTTATGATATGATCCAAAATAGAGCGACCTATATATACTTTGTTACGCATGACCTTTATTCTCAACTTATTCGACAAATACCTGTTAACTACATTGCGCATACATGAATTTATGAATTTTAATTTCAGTACACTTAATTTTTTGTGTCCATTTTTGTCAGACAAAAGAAGATGAAGATGTTCTTCTTCGTCAGAGAAGAGTGATGTTCTTTCAGCAAGATGGAGCACCTTGTCGCAGTAGTAGAAGGGTAACTTCGTTAGTCAACCAAACATTTTACAGAGGGTGGGTTGATTTGGCCCAACCCTTGCCGCTACTAACACCCATTGAATTTAAAAAAAAAAAAAAAATTTACCATTTTTGTCTATCAAAAAATGGCTTTTACTACATCTTCCCGTGCAGTTAGTTGTAAAACATAATTTTTAGAAAATCTGTCAAAGATAAAAATTTTGTAAAAAAAATTTTTTACAAAGTAAACATTTTGAGAAAAATGCATTTTAAGTCAAATATTGGAACAACAAATTTTCATAATTTTGAGTTTAAGGAGCCATAACTTTTTAACCTTTTTTATAAGCTACTGAATTGTCTCTTCAAAATGTACAAAACTGTTCTTGTAGCTACATATAATAGTTAAGAAGTTATACCATTTAAAGTAGTAATACTTCCAAATCGCAAATGTCCCACTTTGACGAGCTATAACTATAACAGTTTTAGTATCATCTAGCAGTAAGAGATGTTAAGAAACAATTTATAAAAAAATGCTGCCCATAACTGCCCCTCTAGATTTTATCACCCGTAATGGGTGTCTAGTTTATTGATAATTCCATGGCTGTTTATCATAAAATAGATTCTTTTGCTTGAAGGGTCGCCTGGCTTGTGCATTTTAACTAAAAAACAGTCGTATGAAGTCATGAAGGAGTATGAAGAGAAAGATTTTGGTACAAAATTGGACTATTGGCTATTTTCTAAATAAAGCGCCTTGTATGAAAGATAAACTTAAAGGTTTCAAGCTTAAAAGGTTCCATTGAAGAAATGGCAGCTGAGAACGTAGGAAGAAAAAAATATTTAAAAAAAATAAAAGCTGAAATATAAGAAATTTCAAAACAAAATTAGGACTTACTGTTGATGCACCCAAGCCTAGTTTCGGGAACACAAACTATGGCAATATAAGCCACAGATTTGTTAACAATCCAAAACAAGTTGCAGAAATTATTGGCGTTGATGTGTAACTAAATTTTAGATAAAGACATGTGAGAAGTACTCTCTAGTAGATTTGAAATAGATGCCACAAAATTTGAAACATTTACTTTCCCATGACTCCAACGATGCACAAAATTATTCTGCTGCAAGGATCAGAAGTTATTCGAAAGAAGCAGCATAAACACGGAACCAGCAATTCAGGTTTTACCAGCTAAATTTTGCGAGAAAGTTTTCTAGGAGGGGGTGCAACATGGATGTTCTTAACAGGTTTAAAAAACATTAGCAGTCGAAAATAAAATAATAGTTTTTCATACTATCTGTAAGTTACTTTTAAACTCGAGTCCACTAATAACAAGCTTAAGACCCTTGCCTGTTAGAAAAAAATTAAACAATTTACAGAAGAAGCTCTAGAAAAGCTGATTTCGGGGATTCCTGTCTGATCATCTTTACAAAATTTTGACGAGCCTATGAAGAGAAGAAACAGATGAGAAATGTATTGATGAAAAATAATCCTGAGCAGAGTCCACTGAATAACTTAAAATGCCATATATTGCATTTCATACTAATTTTTCATATTAATAAAATATGATCTAAGTAAATCAAAGATACTTTATTTGTACCTTAATTTAACTAAAATAGGCTTAATAACGCTTTTAAAGTTGTTTCAGGCAAGTATGACTTCCTTAAGACAAAAAAATATTTTTGGGGTAGTGCATTGTAAGATTTCTTTGTTTTGCAAAATTGAGTTGTGTTTATTTAAATTTAAATTTATTTCCGAAATTAGAGCTTACCTTCACTTGTATCTGTACCTACAGATTTATAGAAGGATCGAAATTGTCATTTACGGTTCTTCGCTACTAAATCTATGAATGTTAATAAAATTTTCCCAATTAAACTAAACAACTTTCGATAATTACATGTCTGTAAGTACGTATAATGCAACACAAGCATAAAACACATTTTATACGTGCATAAATTTGCCACTGTATGCAACGAAGTTCATGTTTGCTTTTTTGCGAAAGGAAGCCTCTAATCCTTTCGCAAAATACCAAAATGCGCTGTTTGCACAAGCCCCAAGAAACAACTAACTATAAATGTACATAACTATACAGATGTATGTATATATGTATACGTATGCATGCATATGTATACGTAAAATACAAGACAAACGATGCCACAGCAAGTGTCATGCTTATATTGTCATATGGTAATTTTTTACGACACTGTGGCATTAGTTTCTTGCATTATTCATACAAATGTCTTCAGGCTATATACAGCGAAAATCAAGGCTTATATCGAATGATTTTGTATCGTAAATAACACTCGTCTGAACGATATGATACTCAATGTTCTCGTCATACATAGCAATCATTCCTGTCAACGTGTTCGCATACAAATATGTATACAAAGTTCTACACACATTTCCCTATGTGTTTAACATATTGCATCCAGAAAATACGCTTTCCGTATAAGGAATGGGGATAAAGACAAGAATAAAATCCAATATCTGGAACGATACTTTTTTGGCAGCATCACAGGATATTCCTCAAGAGGAAACCATTATGTGGGTATGTGGGTTTCATAGGAGTTACCTGCATTCACTTGGGTGAAAAATCTCTCATAATTTGCTGAAACAAAGTTAGAAAAAAAACTTATCCATGCGAAAATGGCACTGTTTACCCTTATGCACCGCATACTTTTAAACCGGATGTTGCACTACGTCAACATTCTGACATCAAACATTTTTCAGAGTCAGCGTTCGCAATATGCACGGAGTCTGGCGCTGACGTGATGTACCTAAATGTGCATACCTATATGTACCCACATCAGTTTCTTCTTGGAAGGTAAGTCTCCGTGAACCTGATCAGGTAGAATGCTTTCAAAAAATGGATGTGATTATTATACGAGTATATATGCATGTATGTACGTATTTTGCTCTGTGGTTGACGAAAAGGAATTGGATTGGATTCAAGAAAAGATAAATATAAAGTGAAGATTTCGTGCACAACAAAGAAGCTTACGGAGTTCCTGATTTAGTATCTAACGGAAGGTGGCAAATCAAACTATGTACATACATATATAGCCAAACGGATGGGCAAGATACTTTCTTGACTCCTATCTTACTTTAATGATGTATGTTTGTATATATTTACATACATACATAAGTATATACATATGTACGAACATATATTAGAAATAGTAATTAAGGTTAATTTTTTTATCATTGCTGTTAAATACACATTGCGTTCAGAAAAACAAAAACGAACAAAGAAAAAAATTCAAGTATGTATTTCTTCACGATTTTCTTACGAATAAATTTATTTATGCAAAATAATACTTGTCTATAATCAACTAATGTACAATCAACTAAGCTGATTGCAATTAAGCAAATGGAGTCATCCTCTTAATGTTAACAAAGTAAATTGCGTGCACATCTTAAGAACGTAGTAAGGTAATCCGAGTTTGAGAGCTTAAAGGGTTATATTCCTTCAGTTCTTATAAATCTTGTGTATAAATAATTGGAAGGATGTTATAAGTTTTGTTCAGAATATTCGATTGTATATCTGTATTACGTTAATTCAATTTAAGTTAATAGAAGGGGAATTTGCTATGGTTGTGTGCCAAAGTTCAGACGTAGAAATGGCAATCGCAAATGGGATTATATTTCTTAATTAATTAATTTTGTACTTGCCCGTTTCTATGAAGATCCATCATGTAATTAATAAGCACGTATTTCAAACCGAGAGAATTATGCATACATGCACTGTCCTATGGGAGAAATCTGATGATGGATGGATGGTTTAGTGAACATGTTGTTTAAGGTTTAACACATAAATTTCGTGAAATAAGTGGAACCAGAGTACACCTGCAAAGAGAGTGGTAGGTATCTCCCATCAGTACATATTGAGTTTAAACTTTGTTTCGAGTTAAATCATCAGTAAAACAAACAACTATCTGTTAAATGCGCACATCTATTTACTTTGGGACCATTTACCATTCGTACATTTACTATTTGCAATTTCTGCGCTCTCAAGACCCCAAAACCGTACAGTTGAGCACATACCTATATAGGTGAATTGGGTGAATTATTTAATATTCATTTCAGCAATTCAACCATACTGTGAATAATTTTAGAATTCTGTGTACAAACAAGCCAAAGACTGACCGACCTTATATCGTTTGTAAGTCCACAAAATTGCTCAATGTCGTTTACGCTTTTTATCCCTATCGTGGCATATTGGAAAACTTCTTGGTTCGATTAGGCCTACGACACAAAATTGAGCCCATCGCACACCGAATGCTAGCAAAAAGCTGTCATAACAACCGGCCCTCTCGATCTCCAAATTTGACAGCCGTCTATATCTTCTATGTAAAAATTTGGTTGAAACAGCACGCACCCCAGCTCGGCTGGTAGGCCGTCAGGTACAGCAGCTTTGTCAGAGTGAGGGCTGGATATACGTAGCTATCCTCACTGTGTTCCCATGTACAACTGCATAAAAATAAATAAGAAAAATATAAAGTGGGTCCTGTGGCTCAAGTGGTTAGTGGGTTGGATCGCTGAGCGGGGGGTTCGACGTTCGAATCCCAGAAAACACCAAAAAGTTTTTTCACGGCCCCACATCTTGCGAAAGTCTGACAAACGCCCGAGGGTAATAACTGTATTACTGAGAGTAATAGCTAGTATCTTTATAACTTAAATTTTAAAGATATTGTGCCACAAACGTTGCTTAGAATTACATATGTATGTACATACATATGTGTACTTTCGATTATATTGTATTTATTTTTATCTGTACACGGGAAAGAGTGAAATGCCTAAATAACGAAAATTGAGTCATAGTACAAAATTCAGTAAACAATTTCGCATACATGCATATGTATGTAGGAAATATTTGTTCCAAGTGCTTGTCCCATTTCCTTAATTTTGCAAATTTCCTAGTGGATGTAATAGACATTATGCGTAATAAATCTCCGCGAATATTTTATGCATAATCAGGAAATCAAATACACATTTATCATAGCAATCGCTATTTCCAAAAAGGTTCAAGTTTTGGATCCGATAACAACGTTCCTGAATGTATCGAACGAAATCAAATACATGCATGTATACATTAGTATGTATGTACATTGAATATGTACGTCTATGAAAGAAAAACTTTCAGTGATTTATGATTAAAGTTAGTTCTTATATTTGGAGATAAGTGTGCTGTTCAATGCAAAAAAAAATTGCAAATGCGTTGCGTGATATCTAATTTAATAAGCAGTGAGCAAGCAGAGGTTAATTGCTACGATTTATGTCTTTCGAATTATGTAATATATGCGAATATTTTCATTTTTTTATATATATAAATATTAAATTCATCAGTTTTTTCAGTGTTCATAATGAAATTATGAAAATAGGAATGCTTACTCAGTTTCAGAATTTAAAATGATTAAAAATCTGAATACCTACTCACACTTTCCATCCCTAACGATATTCTGCCCTCGATACGAGTAACACCGATGAACCAGAATGAGCACGTATTCCGGTTACGAATAGTCCTATTCTGGGACCTCAATTACAGGAATTCCCATTTCGCATATAAAACGTGATCGAATATAGAAAAAATGAATAAATTATACATCATCCTGTTGCAGGTAATCCCTGGTCACACTACGTTCAATATCCCGAAGGAATTTTTCACATTGTCCTCAATGATGAAAATAAATCAAAAAGGAAATAAAAATGTGGCGCAAACTTCCTGCTCTCTTTTAGATGGAGCAAATTCCTTCCAACCCACAAGAGAAATATTTTTGTTGAAGTGCATAATCACTTAACGTCCGCTAGTAATTGTTATGGAATTTAAGTGCATTAAATAAAAAAGTGACTGCAGAAAAACTAAGCGAATAACTTCAGTTGATATAGATTTTGTTTTAATACAGTTAAACAGATATTTTTCAGCATACGAGTATAGTTAGGAATTGTTGGAACCAACTGCAAACATCTGGAATTGGCTATATATTTACAGTCCTCCAACAAGAGTCGTAGCACGGCTTTGGTTTAATTACTTTCAAAAACATTTTCTTTATGTTTATAAAACATGGAGCTCATTGTCGATACAATTCAATTTCAATTTCAATTTTCAATTTCAATTCAATTTTTATTTAACTTTATCAATTCTTTTTATAACACATCAAATAACAATAAGCATCAAAAATAATTTCAAATTGGATT
Organism: Blera fallax; assembly: GCA_946965025.1. Lineage (NCBI taxonomy): Eukaryota > Metazoa > Arthropoda > Insecta > Diptera > Syrphidae > Blera > Blera fallax. The sequence goes on from OX337245.1 coordinate 27,059,326, forward strand.
AATAAAGTATCTGCAATCTGTAGTTCAGAAGGAACTAGAGGCGAAAGCAGGAAACATAGTATAAATCTACAACAATATAGTATTTGTAATGAAATGTAGTGGGGACACAACATATGTACATATTTTTGTAACTAATCCCCTTATATTGTTTTTTTAATAAATTTGTTAAACTAAATAAGGTTTGTTATATACATATATATATAAAAAAAAAAAAGGATAAAATAATTAGATAGATACACATAATAAGTGAGAAATATCGTTATAATTTTGGTCTAAAAGCCATAGTTTTACTTTTTTGAGAAAAAGAAAAAGAAAGAAAAGGCTAAGATGTTTTCTTTGGTAAATTGTAGCAGAATTAACTAATTTTATAAAATTATTAATTTAAACATTCAAACTGAATGTTTTTGTTTCAGATTCATAATGTGTAAATTAATTAATTAGAAATTAATTAATTAGGAATTAATTCCTAATTAATTAATTAATTAATTAAAAATTAATTAATTAATTAGGAATTAACTTACATTGAATATTGAAATTGTAGTCCATTAAATTATAGCAAAAGCTGAAAGAACAAGTTTCAATATGATCCCAACTTCCATTGCATTAGAGTCGCGTTTTAAGCCAAAACGTTTTTTGTTATCAAGTATTTGGTTAGCTTTTTCTTGTTATAATCGGTAGCTACAGAATGAAATAAAATATATTATATATATATATATATATATATATATATATATATATATATGCTCTGTTACTCCTCTGCTATAGGTACTTAATACAGAACGGTAAGAACGGTTCCTTGCTCATTTCGGATGAGGACCAGCTCAATAGTTCGAAGGAGCATTTTGATACGGTTTTGAACTGTGTATTCGCTAGCGATGTGATCCCAAATCAGACCGAGGTGTACAAGGTGAGAAATGCCCGAATACGGATGAGATCACTGCCGCGATCAAAGCACTTAAAACCAACAAGGAGGTAGGACTTGACGGTATTTCCACAGAGCTCTTACGAGCAGCGCCAGCAACATTGGCTGAGCTTTTGCTTCCACTTATAGAGAGAGCTTGGGTAGCTGAGAGCTTTCCTGACAAGTGGAAAAATGGAATGATCGTCAAGCCTAAGAAAGGAAATTTAATGGAGTGCGGAAACTGGAGGGGTACCTGCGTGCTGTCTGCTGTACCTAAGATAATAGCTAAAATCATTTTTGAGCGAATTAAACAAGATCTTGAAGACGCACTCGATGCCGAACAAGCAGATTTCCGCTCTGGATCCTCCTGCGTCGATCACATCAACACCCTGCGGATTATAATCGAACAGTGCGTTGAATATCCATCGCCACTTCACCTGCTGTTCATTGATTTTGAGAATGCGTTCGATAGTGTTAACAGGAAGTTTATTTGGGGTGCCTTACGTAGGAGAGGTATCCCTGATAAATTAATTGCTATTGTCAAAGCTACATATCAAGTGTTTTCATGTTCTGCACAGTGGGCTAAGACAAGGCTGTAGTCTTTTACCAATATTATTCCTATTGGTGATAAGCGATGTGCTTCGTGCAACTTTGTCGACAGTTTGAACACCAAGCTAAGACCGTTCCGCTCCTACGTCGAATCCGTGCTGTTATATGGATGCAGCACGTGGAGAGTGACCACTGCTATCACCAGAAAGCTGTAAACGTTCGTTAATAGATGCCTGCGCAACATCTTAAGGATTTTCTGGCCCAATCGTATCTCTAACGAACACCTTTACGAGAGAACGGGTCAGGAACCAATAGACACAACTATCCAACGACGGAAGTGGCAGTGGATTGGTCACACGTTCCAAGAGGCGACAGTTCCATAACAACCATGCTATGCAATGAAGCCCTTTATCTCAGGATGGCAAAAGACCTGGCGGTCAGAGGGGAATATGGCGCTGGGGAGAACTGAGACACATTGCCATAGGCGTAGTAGAGGCCGGTGGACCCACAAGGGGATACAGGACATAAATACGTAAATTATACCCTATACCCAACTCCCTGTGAACTATGAGAATCGTTAGCAAACCCAGGTTTGTTCACTTTTTACGATTTGAGAATGTAACCTTGGAGGTGTTGTTTGAATTTGAATCATGATAGACATTTGTCTGTGGTTGTTATACCTCGTAGTTCTTACTTACTTATTTAGGTGGCACTACAGTTGCGCACTCCAAGTTGGTTGAGGTCCCCTTCTACTTGTGCGCGCCACCTTAGGAGAAGTCGTCCTCTACTGCTTTGTCCCTCCGGGTTAGATTCGAAGACTCTGCGGATCAGAGCGTTGGTGTCCATTCGCTCTACATGTACTAGCCATTTTAGGCTGTACAGCTCGTAAATTTCGTCGTTGAATCTTCTCCTTCAAAGCCCGTCAACGCAAACGGGACAATTTTTCTCTCAAAGCGACCAAGGATATCTTCATCCGCTTTGGAAAAAGTCCATGCTTCAGCACCATAAAGCAGGACTGGGATGATTTCGAGATATGGCCTTACTACTCAATTGCCTTCTCAGCCCAAAGAAACAGAGATTGGCAAGAATTATTCTTCGATTAATTTCCGCCGAGATGTTGTTGTCAGAATTTATAGCAGAGGCAAGGTAGACAAAGTCTCTTACTACCTCGAAGTTATAGCTATCGACTGTGACGTTCTGTCCAATTCGTCGATGTTGTGTGTCCCTTCTTGTCGACAGCATATACTTGGTTTTGCCCTCATTTACAGCTAAACCCATTTTGACGGCTTTTCTGTTTGGATACTAGCGAACGCACCAGTGACAGCCCGCTGTATTCTGCCAATTATGTCGATGTCATTCGCGTAAGCTAGTAGTTGCACAGACTTTTGGAAGACTGTGTCTCCGGTGTTGGCTTGTGAATTTCGCACAATTCTTTCAAGTATGATATTATAGAAGTCAAATGACAGCGCATTACCTTGTCTAAATCGTTTTTTACATAGAAGGTCTGTGTGAGGTCATTACCGACCTTGATGGAACAGCGAGCGTTCTCCATCGTCATCCTGCACAGACGAACGACTTTGCAGGGGTGCCGAGACTAGACGTGGCTCTGTATATCCCGTCTCTATAAAAACTGTCATATGCGGCCTTTGATAGAGGCCACACTGATAGAGGCCGATCAGGTTGTTGACGAAGGGTTTCAGGCGTTCACACAATGTAGCAGGTAAAATCTAATATGCGATGTTGAGGCAGCTGAGGGGGTCTCCTTTCTTGTGAATCAGGCAAACGATGCCGAGATTCCATTCATCAGGCATACACTCGTTTAACCAAATCTTTGAAATGAGTTGGTGTATGCTCTCTACAAGTCATTTCCAGCTGCCTTCAGCGCCTCGGCCGGTAGGCCATCCGGGACAGCAGCTTTGTTGGTTTTAAGCTTGGATATTGCTATCCTCTCTTCGTTTTGACCATAATATTTCATCCCATCGCACTTCCTGGATGTCTGTAATATCTGCTTCATATCAGTCTAGGGCCTCTGTGACTTGATCGGCTGCACGTGGTCTGTTAAGGGTTCGAACATTCCACGTGCAGATTTGAAAATCGTTGTCCTTGTTTCGTTTGCCAGGGTCGTCAACAGTAGAGTCATTCCTATCCAAGGTTTTTGGTTGCTTCGTAACTAGTATTTTTTACGTGGTAGGGAAGTTGCCCCGACGCACAACCTCCAACATGGAGGGCCAGATCCCTTGTCCAGCTCCAGGAGGTGATGATGCGTTTTTGCCCACCTCGTAGTTCATTACATTTGAGTTCTTGGGGAATGTCAGAGTAAACTCATTTGAAATTGAGTGAGTCAACAGGAAAGCATAGTAAATACGAGTGAACTTCATCTTGTGGGTAGCCTCACTTTATCCGATTCTTTCAGAATCAATATCCATCCAGATGACGGTTTCACCTCCATATCATTTGGAGGAGTCGTACATGGAATCAAGGGTAGCTTTGTCGAAAACATGTCGACAAACATTTCCAGAGTATAGCTTTATGTTACTAACTTCACGATGGAAAATGTTTGAGGTAAAATGGTATATCAGTCTACGCGAGTATGGTGAAATAAGGACTGCTTTGTGTAGCCCTTTCGGTAAAATAAAATGTTTCCCCATTCCTTTTCAAAATAGGGTGATATCCAATATGTACATATATTTCCTGCATTTTTATAAAATAAAAATAAGTTTGACAGAATGAAACCGTTGTCACTTTCTCTAAAATCACCAAGAACAAATCTCTTAAAACATTATAAATCAACATCTTACGCGATGGGAAAATTTTGCTTAGATATTTGTTCTCACTGTTAAATATTATTTTAGAAACACATTAAAGATGAATTTTGTCAGCTTTAATTTTTTAGAACATGCAGAAAAGTTATAAAAACCCATCCGCCATTATACAAAACTAAAAACTATAAATTCTGTTATTGTCACAACTTGTAACACTTGTTGTGTTATTAGTCTACTGAGCGGGGGGTTTGTAGTTTGAACGCAAGAAAATACCAGAGTTTTTTCAACAGAAAAGAAAAGCCTCAGTGAAATATCCCGCGGAAATTAAAGAACTACCTAGTCTTAGAAATAAAAAAAAAAGTGATTCTTAAATAAATACCTTCACAACTTAATAGCTGATAAGGCCACTGACTACTTGCTTTGAAAGTCTACTAAACGTTAAAAAGACCGCAATTACAAGATCCTTCATTGAAAACATCTAATGGGTAAAAGGCTCTGAGAACCAAAAGACAGAAGAAATAATTGTTATACCTAAGCAAGGTACGCCACTATAAGAAGTGAGATTTTGAGATTAACTTAAATTGTCAACATTTTATATAATACTCTATGTATTGTTCCTATACATGCATATCTTTTCTAATTTTTGTGCACTTGCCAAATCATCATCGTTAACTCAATTCTCTTAATGATGTCAGCCAAGTTATCTTTCCTCAAATAATTTCTTCAACTGATCTTTTCAAAATCAAGGATGCGGCTTGTAACTACCAAAATATCATTGTATTTCAATCAAGTATTTGAGATTATTACTCTTACGTCTTTAGAACTGGATATATGTATGTAAATATCAGGAAAAAAGTATCATGCGATCCGTTCTATGGTCCCATCTCTCGCAAATGTCCGGCAAACGTCCGAAAGCAATAACTTTTATGAGAAAGCTTTTCAATTGCCTTTCGGCTATGGCTCTTACTGTAGGTCCCTTCAATTTGTGTGAAAAAAAATGTAACAGGCACAACACGAATGGTCGCAAGAATCTAGCCTCTAGACCACATAAGGTCCGTTGCGCCAAGTATTTGTATTTACATGTACCTATACATATGTTATGATATTAGTTCTTATTTAGAAACGAACTTTAGCATGGATGCTGAACAGTAGGATGGTTTTCGCTTGCTGTGCTGAAAGTTTCCAATTTCCAAATTTCCAAAGTGTGGAGTTACGATTCTCTCAGTGCCTGTGGATTGTTGTTCGGAAACTCCTGAATTATGAATTAAATAGTGAAGATCTCTTCTTTTTGATTGTATAAGTTAACACATTGTTGCACTGCAGCGTCAAGTTTTTTTTTTTTGTCAAATCATTTATTCAGCTATCAGGTATTCGTACGCTTCCGATCTACGTCAGCGTCTGATAAACTTTATTTGCGTTACGTTCGTTAAATGTATTTGCATCTACATATCTGGTGTCCGAACGCTTCCGCTGTACTGCAGTGTCAGCGTCTGGTTTTTGCACGTTATTTTTTGATTCAATAAAGAAGTAGTCTCTTGTGTTGACGGCCAAAAAGGATAAGTCGTGTTTTCATTTGGACATAATCCAAAATAATTATACACTGGACGTCCAGTATAACGAATGCCGATATAACGAACGTCCAGTATAACAAATCACCATTTGAAATCCATTGATATCTCTAAATAACGAATAATGAGAAATTTTACTACTCTATATAACGAATGCTCTAAAAAGAAACAAGACAAAACGTGAGAATCGTTCTTTTTTTGTTCTTTTCTTCTCAAAATTGATTCAATTTGTGCAGTTTTAAAAAGTTGTACAATAAAAAGTTTTTAAATGATCAGTAAATATAATGTTTTCATTTTTTAAGGTCGAAAAAACTGGCTTCGATATAACGAATATTTCGATATAACGAATTGGCTGAACATTATATCTTTCGTTATACTGGACGTCCAGTGTAATTGTTAATCACTTATATACTCTCACAGGAAGTGAAGCGAACAAGCATCATACAATAGCACTTATTACCTTTTCCATTCTATATCCTTTCGCCTTACATTGTATAAATAGTTAATCATACAGCATTCACTGCGACGGGGAGACTATTAAATTTTTTCAAAATGCTCGTATTTTCTTTGTTAATAAATACAACCAATTTATTATAATTCCTCGCAAACTCGAATCTAAAGGAAGCTACAAGAAAACACTAATTGATTTAATCGATTTCGACCATGCACACTACTCATAAACTTTATCCTACAACGACACTCCACGTTGAATACCTAATTGAGTTTATCCATCATATAGCCGTATACATCATATAACACAATTTCACGCATCGGACGTGTCTACAGGATTTTTTATGATGCTTAATATAAAGTTATCCGATCGTTATCTACCTGAAAATGCTATCATCAACTTTTATGACGGGTGCGAAAATGACCTGAAAAAATGTAAGTGGGTGGTGAATGAGGGAACTTACATACCTACCTTCAATAGTCAAGAGAAAAAAAAGGAAGATATAAAGGAAATCGATACTATGTGAGATATGCAATGCTTTTATATAAAGGTTACTTTTTTATCTGTTTGATCCCATTTTCTTGAAGTTTATTATGCTGGAGAAAATAAAACGAATACACGCTCATACCACATCCCTTGTTTTACCATTCTAGTCTCAAATAAGAAGATTATGCTTATGGATGCATACCTATATGTAACATATACAAAATATACCTGAATCATCGAGTTTATTGACTTACCGAATTCGATATAAGATTTCCACCAATCTATTTATGTTGCTTATATTTAGTTGCCTTAATTGGTTTTCCATAAAAGGCACTATGAACTTAAATTTCTTTTATTCTACTTTCAAATGATTGAAGGAATAGATCAGTGGATTGTAAAATTGATTATTTTTATGCAAAGTTCATGGCACTGAGTTGTGTTGAGTCAATCCAATTTGTGGTTATGCAAATATCTAGTTATTGGTACAGACAAACTACTCTAAATGGAACTGTTGCAGAAGATTGGGAAAAAAGGGAAAAAGCAGACACGCTACATGCTACAGCTTAAGAATCAAATTGGTCACTGGTTGAGCAGTTCATTTGAACCTTTGGAAACAAAATTTTGAACTTCTAAAAGTTTATACCATTTTCATTGTTCATTGGTTAAAGCTTTATAACATTCTAAAAGATGACAATAATTTATGGCCTAATTTGACGTCTGTTGAGTATCCATATTGAATTGCTAATATGTATATGTAACTTTTCTTGACTAGCTTCAATATCACCAGTTGAGATTCAACAGTTGAACAAATTCATAGAGTGACAAATGAAATAACGACAAATTTTCAAGAAAAACATACTGTGTACATTTATATATTCCTTGACGTTGCAAAGCATTTGGCAAAGTTTGGCATACAGGGCTTTTACAAACGCTACGATACTTTCTATAAGAAAACTTTTGCACAGTAATAAAAAAAAAATTGACTGATCGATGTTGCTATGTATGTAAGTTAGAAGAATGAATTCAAGACGATATTGCTGTGTGCGGGTGTTCCACAAGGAAGTGTTCTAGAACCCCTGTTATATGTACATACATATGTATGTTCTTTATAAATCAGAAATTTCGCCTCCCAAAGAAAGCAATGCAATGATAGAGATCACGTGATGATAATACCATTCTACTCTGTTCACACAAAGGTCTTTACACACAGCGACCATACGCGTACCAAATATCTTTCGACGAAACTTTGAAATGGCTTGACGACTGGCGAATAAAATTAAAGAAGAAAAGCTAACACAAGTCATTTTCTTGACAAATGAAATTATAAAAAATTACTAGGTGCGCGGTAACCACGCGCGATAGAAGTAAAACTAGGCTTTAACTCACACCTCACCTCACAAAACTCCATGTAGAGTTGTTTTTAATCATTCCCAGATTCCAAATTTTCAAACCCCTAAATCGTACCTGCTTCGCTTTTCGAGAAATACATATGTATATGTATATGTCTATATATTTGTTCTGCAAAAATGATCATAAACTGAATCATTTTTCACTTTGATTCGAATGTCAAATGGATTCACAATATGCACAACCATAAATAATATATGCAGTGAATGTGTACGTGATATATATATATATAGCTGCACGATACGATACGCTTAACGCTCATTAACTTGGCTTTTTTTCCTAGACTACCACCCTCTGAATATTTACATCTTTTATTTGAATTTTCAGGTGACATTTTGTCATTCTCAACATCAGAGTCGTTGATATTGCGATCCAGTTCCGCAGAATAATTCTCTTGAAATATTGACATAGATATTTTAAAAAGCCCTGGCCACCATCTGCCATTACTTTGACGCAAGTAGTCCCTTCAAAATCCCTTTCTATTATTACAGCCTCGATAATTTCTTCCGCATTTGCAAAGACTACTGGTCTCATACCTTGTTGCCCACCGTCACATTCAAATGGATATTTAGCTGTATGATAGACGTCTTCAAGGAGTTTGGATTGCTCGACCATGTGTTCCCGGTAATGAGTCGGGACAGAATTTTTTCCACCATGTGCTCTCAGGAAGTTGGTAACTTTGTTCATTTTATTTTTTGACAGTCCAACGTTAGCCCGAAAATTGTCCAAACTAACTTCAGTCAATTTCATATTTTCTTTTACTGAAGAATTAACAACTACTCTAATTTTGGACCCTTTTGTACTTAACTCAACCTGTTCATTCTCAATATGACGGCTTGCACCGTCTTTAGCTTTAATCTTTTCTCTGATAACATTAGATGCAACTTGCTCTTTAGCAACACCTGGAAGTTTTTCAACAATCTTAGAGATATTGTTTTGAGGATTCTTACATTTATGATTTATCCCCTTGCCAATCTCTTGATGGCATTTCATACATCGCTGTATGTAAGTCCTTTTTTTAGGTTCTTTATCTTTCTTTGGAAGTTTTACAACGTTTGTCGCACCATAACGACCTTTGGGCGAATTAATTTCATTATTCAAATTACGTCTGTTTGGAGCTATTGGTTTTTGATGACCTACATATCTACCTGTTAGGCATATGTAACAGTTACATACATCAGGAGTTGTACGAGTACTTTTTGGCAAAATTAAACTTTCGTAATCAGGCATATTTTGGATTGGCCGTTTGAAAATATTCTTATCTGCGTCAAGCATAGTCAGATAACAAGTTCTGCAAATGCTTACAGGAAATTTTTCATTTTGTATATCATAATTGATATTGATGAATTTTTTTATCAAACCCTCAATTTTTGTAGTAATGAGGAATTTATTAGCACTTGCTTTCCCGAAGAGAATTTTCTTACCACATGGCCCACACACCTTGACTCTATTTTCAGAGTGAGAGTTTTTTGTCTTTGTATTCATTTTTTCATTATTATTTGATACAATTTTCGGGATACTAAATTTTACCTTCCAGAATATAATAGCAAATTCGTATCGCCTTGCGCGTTTGTGCCTCAGTGCCTTTGTGTGTGCGCTTGGTTTAGCTGCGAATCGCCGACTAGCGCATGCGCGAAACTCTCTCTCTCTTTCTCTCGTTCTTGCGGCGAGCGCGTTTATCTGCGTTGCGCCGCGAAATCTGTGAATCCATTTGAAATTCGAATCAAAGTAAAAAATGATTCAGTTTATGAACATTTTTGCAGAACAAATATATAGACATATATATATATATGTATTTCTCGAAAAGCGAAGCAGGTACGATTTAGGGGTTTGAAAATTTGGAATCTGGGGATGATTAAGAACAACTCTACATGGAGTTTTGTGAGGTCCAATTCAACAAAACCTGTCGCTCCTTGAGGAGAGGTGTGAACTGTGAAAGAATATCAATATGCGACTTTTCTCTAATTTCGTCTGCCGAAATTCAAGGTGAAGGAGTAAAAAGGAGAAATGATTGTAGGACGCTCATGTTAATAAATAACAGCAACACGCGTCACGCCAAATCCACGCGCAATTCTCTATTTACTCACGAGATAGCGCGTCAGACGCAGAATGTACAGTGACGCAGTGATCGGAGTAAGAGCAGGGTGCGTGTAAGTACAGCCGTACTCGAGTTTCCCCACTCCGCGACGCTCCCCTACTCTCGCGACTCTCCTCACAGCGTTCTGTTTTTTCGTGATGCTCGCGCGCTCTAAAATCCAACTCGCCCTACCGGGCCTAAAAAAGTTTCACTTCAATATGGCTTCCAAACTTATCCAATCAGAAACAAGAAAACTGCAGACAACTCTACTATCTACTACGAGGGGACTCAAATCTATAAATAACACCATTTTGCTTTAGATAGATATTTTAAAACCTACATAAATATTTGGGCTTACGGAATTCAACTATGCGGCACAGCCAAGACATATAACATAGAAGATTATTAACTCTTACTAACAGCGATATAAACGATCTTATCGGCTTAGAACCCACCAGAAGTTGCATTTAAATACGTTACTGTTCATGTCTAGCCACGCAAAAAGTCCAAGGCATTAGTGAAAGATTGTTGTACCTAAGAAAAAACGCGTCTATTCAAGTTCTAAAAAAAAAATTGCGTGCGGATTTGTTTGCAACAAAAGTGAAGACATTTTTATTTTTTGGAGTGCTTAGACATTTTATAAAGCCAATAAGTGCATACATATGTATCTTTGACTTGATCTTGTATATTTTTGTTAAATAAAATCGGAGTTCCTCCTCATTTCGGGTAAAATGAACGCCACAGACGCGGCTAATGTGGACCATTGGTCCAGTTTACCCTCACATGTTTAAAAAATACCTGACCTTCATACTTTTTTTGAGAATCTAATCTAAATCTAATATAAAACTGGGACAATATGACTATCGAAAATTCAGAGAAGCTGCTGAGGAAGTTAAAAATAGTCTTATGGAACTTTTAAGACCGTCGAATCTCTTTGGTGTTCTAAATACTACATTGAGGCGCTTAGTGTTTGATGAAGATTATTAAACCAAAAAAAAAAAATAGAGCCCAAGCCTTTGGGAAGAAGGCCTGTTTTTTCTCCAAATTTGGAAAAGGAACGGAAATATGCCAAAAACGCATCTTCACCTCCAACGATGAGCGTATGCTGAGTCTGACTGTACATGTGGAGCTGGACACTCGGACCAGCGCAAGCTCAGCCGGATTAACTCCAACACGCATGTGCCAGACGAGTCATCTCTTGCTGACCTGGCCCGCATTTTGCGGATCAGATGTCTAACAAGATGTTCTCAGAAGGAGGACGGGCAGCGGAGGAATTCCATCGACGAAATCAACGGTGACGTCCACAGATAGACCAGCGGAAGCCTTACTTGAGCTACTCCGACTTATTTGGAACTCAAGTCAGTAAGGAACTTTCACGGCTGAGGCAGGGTCTCGAAAAGAGATGGTGGCAGAGGAGCCCTTAATGGGCCAACGGCAGCGCCCGCATCCCAGAAGAGGGTTACTGGCATCGGTGTAACCGGCCCCTCGTCCTAGGGGTTGTATAAAGGGATCTGGCGCTCCAGGTTGGTGGTTGTGCGTCGGGGCAACTTCCCTACCGCGTAAAAAGGGATGGTTACAATAAGCCTCGGATAAGAATGACTCTTCTGTTGACGACCCTGGCAAACGAAATAAGGACAACGATTTTCGTAACTGCACGTGGAATTTTCGGACCCTTAACAGACCGCGTGCAGCCGATCAATTAGAAGAGGCCCTAGACTGCTATAAAGCAGATATTATAGCCATCCAGGAAGTGCGATGGGATGGGCCAGGCAAAAGGGGGATGAAAAACTACGGTGATTGCTGCAGAGAGCAGAAAAGGCGCTTATTCGGATGCGGATTTGTTATACGCGGCAGACTTAGGCAAGAAGTCTTGAGCTTTCGACACGTGGAGAGCATCTTATGGCAATCCGCATCAAGGCTAAATTCGCCATCGAAGTTATTTCATTACCAGTTGGTAACCGGCGTGCTTTGCTGCGCAGTTGTGGGCAAATTTTGATTTTGACCAAACTTCACAAAAACACTTTCGGGCTAATACCAAAGATTCCTTTAAAAATTTGAGGTTCTGTGGTTTCGGAGTCCATAGCATATGTACATTGAGTTGTATAATGTAGATTAAATAACTCTTTACTATTGATAATAAGAGATTTCGTTATTGGAGATTCTGGTTTGCAGTCAATATTGTCGCCCCTCAAATAATTTCAAATGTTCGGGATATGCAAACAAGCCTAGATCTAAACGTAAACTTAAACCTATTTACCTAAAGTAAATAAAAATCATTATTAGAGTTCTAGCAACTTAGCGAATCGTCTGGAAGTATAATGAGGATAGTCAGCTCACCTCGTAGTCATTCGACGTTGTCGTTGGAATAATGGCCTTAATTATATTATTCGGAGACAATATGTAGATCCTAATCTTTTCACCGAAAAGGGCAAGTTCAATGTCTGAAGACACGACAAAAAGCCGATTGGTGTAAAAGTAACGGTGTAAAAAAAACGAAGGTGCAAAAGAGAAAAAAAAGCACCCCAGCAGTATACAACATGGACCTTTAAACAGATTCCTGGATGAGTAGAGTAAGCAATAAACTAAAGAACCCAATATTGAGGTTTGGTCAAACTTTGTTTTATTATTCTTCTTAAGAACCCCCAGCGTAGAATGTTACTGAAAATATTAAATGAAAAAAAAAAAAATGTTTTTTTTTGTATTAAAGTCTTTAAAAATAACAACAGCGGAAATTCGATAGTCCTCCTGTTTGATAGCGTTTAGTTCCTAATTTAGGTACTATATACATATGCTCAGTACAGGGATAACACTTAATACGATCTAATTGTAACTGCTTACTCCGTAATATTTTAAAATTCTAAACTGGAATTCGACTGATTAATGCTACTTATGCTATTTATTCCCGAGAAGCAAACAATTATTTTTATCATGACTAATCGGTTTCAAAAGGCCTATAGCATGCACAAAAGAACATTAAGTTTCAAAAGATTTCTTTTGAAAAAATTGTCCTAATGAGTTGCGTAACTAAACAAGGTGTGATTGTAATATTGCATGTCCATTGGACTCATTTTATTTTCTCGAGAAAACTTAATATCGATTTCTTACTCAGTTATGACGTTCAGTCATTGCTATAAATTTTTTTCCTTTCGGCGATCATTGCCCTTGCAAAGCCAATGTCAGTCATCGCCGTATCCATTTTCATTTCGCATTCTTGTTATTATACAATCCTTTGACAGTTTTGCGACTGAAAAGAAGTAATTGTTAGGAAACTATTCCACTTCAAAATTAGTTTTGTTTTATCTGAAGTTCCTGTCGCTACGTAGTACCTAGTATCTTCTCTTATGTATGGATTTATTTTGAAGACTGTTGTAGCTTGTACGAGTATATGTGTATAAGTATAAACTTTGGTACTTTAAATAACAATTTCTTTGAAAAGGCGATGTCACTCTAACTTCTCTGTTTATTCTGTTGAATTAAATTGTTTCTCACTAGTTCGAACAGTTTTTTACACAATGAACACATTTATTTGCGAACATACACATTACAGCTGGAAATAATATTCGTTATTCATTTGCCCGTTATCATGAATAACTACCCAGGAGAAAACTTGTATCAACCGAGAACTTTATTATGCCTTGGAAACATATTAACGACATGTCATTGTAACCTAACCTGTCAACAGTTTTACATTCGCAGGACGAAATTGGAAAATATACATATACTTACATATGTTTACATGTTTACATATGTATGTATGTATATGCAGTTAAATTCCAAAGTATGTATATACATATGTACATGAGTACGTTGTTTATTTGCGGAGGGAGTCAAGCTGACATTGTCCTTTAACAAGAGTGCTTGATTGCTTTTTGACGATGACTTTTGTCCTTGTTAGTTGTTTTATAACACAGATGGGTGGACTTAATTGCGCTATCGAATTCGACATTTTCGCAATTTCGTTCGCTTTGGATGAGTAATTTTTCGACATTTAGCAGGACCATAGACTGACATTGAAAAATGAACGGTTAAGCAGCAGTGTATGCATCCATGTGAATAAATTCAGTTTTGCATCTGGATTTTCGGAATCTGTTATTTAACGCATCAAACATGTACCGTAAAAAATTATAGTTAACCGCATATTTATTTAAAATGTTTGTAATCATAGTTCTCAGTTGTAAGCACTAGGAGAATGGTTGGAAATAAATATATCGATATGGTTTTTAAAGGCTCTAAGAAAACGCCGAAATCACAAAATGTCAAAGCTCCCAAATTTTGATTGCATTAGTATGTATGTATAAGTAGATATTGTTGCTGTCAAGATTATAAAAATTACTCGGTATGTTAAATTCCTATGTATACCTCTCGCTATGTCGCGCTGCTTAAGAGACAGAGTATTTGTTAGGTTGGCATCAATACCCAACGTCTTCTTTAAAGGTAATTATATTTCACTTGCTGACCCGTGCTCGCCTTGCTTCGCCCCCTGTCAGTTTTAAGACAGAAATGTATTCAGCTTCATAATTCCCCATGAAATAGATTTGTAGGAAATTGGGATTAGCGTTGCTGTTAGGGATAAATGTTCCGATAAGGTGGTAAATTTGACCCTGAATCTTAAAAGTGGGCAAAAAGTTGCCTTCTGTAATGCATTTACCAACAAAGGAGGGCATTTGAAAGGCTGAGTTAAACTTTCTAGGACTCTCTAAAACAGTGGAACTTTGCACATTTCTCAGCCGAGACATCCGCCTTAATTTTTGTATCTTTACTCTTTCGCCCAATATCAAGCTTAGAATATCTCTTACTCATTTTAGTTGACGCCACACATTCGTTGAAATACATACCAACTGATTCGGTTAAACTGAATACAATACTGAAAATGTGCAAACTCCATATAACATCCCCAGTTGGAATCGCTACCACAGCACACACAAACACAACATGCACACAACCCATCCAGTATATTATTATTTTTTTAACTGAAATAATTTGAAAGTGTGATTGTACCTCCAAATCGGAGGTGTCCCACTTTGACGGGCTATAACTCAAACTGGGGTGAAAATAGACCCCCCTGTCATACGACAGGAATCTCCAGTTAAAGGATTATACCTCTTGACTGGGACACCCTGTATGTATATGTTATACATATAAATAAGATAAAATTTTTTGAAATAAATCACATGCAGTAATAATCAAAAGTACCTGGCAAGATGATAACAGAAATGAAAAGCAAAGGATGCGTTTCGGCAGACGGATACCAGAGAAGGCGGTACTGATTTTATGCACGGACTAGTCGCACCGATTGGCTACCAAAACGCATCTATAGCGGCCTTGAGGATCACCATCACAACCACAGAGCATACCACATACGGCCCTATGGACCTACGCTACCACCAAGAGGAGTGCACCACTGGCGCAGGGTACATCACCGCAACGTAAATGCCCTTTGGACTTCTACCAGCATCAAAAATGCTGCAGCAGTGCTCACGAAAGGCTGCCAGTGTATTGTTTACACCCAGTGAAGTTTTTGTATATAAGTAGGCACATATGTACATATGTATTTAAGTACATTGTGCAGTTTTTATTTTTTTACATTTAGAAAAAAACTAATTATATTTTTTTCAGTGGGTTATTTAAATTTTCATTTTTGTGGTCGGATGGGCCATATTCTGTAAATTACTTCATATTTAAGGTTAGAGCTTATGATCAATTTCTCTTCATATGTATATGTAATATGTATGTATGTAGAAATGTTGTAAGTGTTTAAAAATCCTTAAATTGGTGAGTGGATGGATGGGCCATCTTCTGCAGATCGACGAAGACCAAATAGGCCAAAAGCGAGCGATACGACTTCATTCAAAAACTGATGAACGTTCTTCTAGGGACAAACGACTGAAGGGTTCTCCACAGGGCTATCTTTCGTAAATTTAGGTCAGCAAAATAGCGTTTGCCAACAACATCTGCCATACCTAGGTTTCGTCATGATTCTTTGGAAAGAAAAGATTTAAGGAATGTAGAGTAGCCTTTAAGGAATAATTTGAAATTAGCTTAAAGGTAGGTAGGCGTAGGTAAGCATCGTTTAAGCATTTGGTTGGCTTATGTTTGGGTTAGTTCGCCAATTTATTCCTCGTCGGGCTGTTAACCCCGCGCAAAACTCCATTTTAGTAGACCACGCCATTTGCTGAACCTCTTGCGCGGAAGGCCCAGATCCTAAAAGTAGTTCGGCATAACTAGAACCCTGGATGCCATCGTTAACTCCGTCTAGGGAATTCACCCGCTGTCATCGGTGTATGAGGAGTGCCTGGGTGGAAACACACCTCCATTGTGTGTTAAGAAATACTGCTCCACTTCGACCTGTTGATCATGGGTCACCCAGTTTGATCGATTTAAGTTTTGACATTCCTAAATCGTTGCTTATAGCTAATGGTCCGTTCTTGCCGGCAACGGTCTATTTATTGTCCCCGCTGTCTGTAGAGTTTTCTTGCCATATTCATACTTACCACTGTATTTTTACTAAACTCTCATCCCTTCTATTTGGGCTTTGTAGCTATAGACTGTTTCTTTATTTTCCGGTAAGTTGTCGAATATTTCTTCTATAAGGCATCCATTTTGTGTTTCTCAAGCTCTTTCTCATGGATAGATGTTCTTTTCTGATAGAAAACTGACAAGGATGATGTGTACATACATTTAACAATATCAAATTCCATATACATTTAGTATTAATCTGTAATGTGAAAGTCGAGGCAACTAGCTGGATTAGAAAAAAAATATTTGTTTGTGTACTTTTTTAATAATGAAGTGGTTCCTGGAACTGTTGGAAAAAGTGCGTCCATTCGTAAAGCTTTTCGGCATAATGCATATGTACATATGTATGTACAAACCTACACACAGAAATATAAAATTTGCCTTTTATAAGAAAGAGGGCATAGCAAAAAAAAAAATTTCGGTACTAAGTATGTTCACGCTGGAAGGACGATGCATTTTTAGAAGATGATTCTATTCACATCTACACTGACGGGTCAAAAACCAAAGACGGAGTCGGTGCATTTGTTTTCTCCGATGAGCTTAACCTTAAGCTCTCCTTCCGTCTTCCTAATCACTGTAGCGTGTTCCAGGCGGAAATAATGGCGAAAAAAGAAGCCCTATCTTGGCTTAAGAAAAACGTGATATCTGCCAGAGATATCCGCATCTTTTCTGATAGCCAGGCAGCAATCAAATCCCTGAAATCGACCTCTATAAACTCTTTAGTAGCCCTAGACTGCCGTTCGTCTCTTGTGGAGATGGCTGAGCAGTTCAATATTCACCTGTGTTGAGTGCCGGGGCATAGAGACATTCCAGGGAATTGTAAGACCGATGAACTCGCCAAAGAAGGAAAAACTTTACCCATCTAGCCGGCCAATGGCACCTTAGGTATTCCAATCGCTACTCGCAAACTTAAACTTAAGCTGGATGCTATCGAGAGTGCAAATTTTAGGTGGACAAGTGGATCAACATGTCAAGCGACAAAACAGATTTGGCCAAAGCTGGATCTAAAACGCTCTAAGAATTTGATTTCTCTCAATAGATTGCATATCGGCACCACAGTGGGTGTCATCACTGGGCACTGCCTAATAGGCAAGCACGCTACAAGGCTGGGCCTCTTCGCGAACGATTTCTGTAGAAACTGCATGGATGAAGAAGAGGAGGAAACTATTGCTCACCTTCTTTGTTTCTGCCCAGCTCTCTCCCGTAGAAGGAAACTCCACTTAGGAGCTCCCTATTATAATGATATAGGCGACCTGATGAATATTGACATCAAGAGCCTCCTACGCTTCATAAGAAGCTCTAAT
Source organism: Blera fallax (assembly GCA_946965025.1). Classification (NCBI taxonomy): domain Eukaryota; kingdom Metazoa; phylum Arthropoda; class Insecta; order Diptera; family Syrphidae; genus Blera; species Blera fallax. The sequence continues at coordinate 27,077,347 of OX337245.1, forward strand.
TTGTTTTAAAACGAGTAGGTGGAGGGAGGCTTCTCCCATGATCCACGTGGTATCACAACGGACCTCATTGGTCTAAGTGTGCTGGCGAATCCTAGCTGTCAGCCGCTTCAACCTAACCTAACCTAAGTATGTTCACCAGCAGGTCTTCTTCTTGTTCGTAAGAAAAATTTGAAACTTAAACACATACACCATATGTATGAACTTAATAAAACATTGTAAACAAATGTATGTACATGTATAATATATACATGTGTATGTATGTACATAGTTTTTGTGGATTTCGGTTATTTCTTTCACACCGGTAAACACCTTCCCCTTAATTTTACCTCTTAAGTAGTATACCTAAAATATGTATATTTATGGAACTTACAGTTCAGCGAAACGTTTTAAAATTTAAACTTATTTACTACCTGCTCCATGTTAGAAGAAATGCAGTTTAAGCATAAGTTAGTATGTATCGACAAATCCGATGATAAAATAAGTCTTCTTTTGTGAGAGCAATCTAGTGCGCGAAGCTATATGTGCGTGAACAGAATTTCTAATCAGTTTGAAAGGAAATGAACTGTAAGTGAATCCCTATGTGACTTATTACTCGTATTTTCCTCCTTTCTACTAACTCCTTTTCCTACCTCTGTGTCAATCAGGACTCGCATGTGAAATTTGTGCAGTCCGCTTCAATTATAAACGCTTGTCGAACCAATTTTATCGCTTCAATTCCTTCCAATTTTATTTTCGTTCACAAAAAATTCCTTTGACACAGCTACGTATATTTACATAGCCTTTGTTACATCGATGCCTTTTAAACACACATCTATGGAGAGGGTTGATGTGAAACGACCACATAAAGCTGCAAAATATAGCATTCACATAGACCAAGTGGACGTACCATGTGCGCCCCTCTGTGTTCACCCTTGTGGTAAATATTCGTTTTAAGTCAGATGGCAAACCAAGCGGAAGCACTACAAAGATCTATACTTTGAACTGCGGTCTAATTTATATTTTTTGCGTATTTTCGTTTTCTCTTCTCTTTTCTCTCGTTGTCTTACAAAAAAATGTCCACAAACCTTCAAAGTCAACAGAGGCATTCTTACTTCATCACATAATTTTATCGTATAGGACTTAATATGATTTCGATTTCATTGGTGCGTTCAATGTAACCTGCTCGAACGTTCGCCAATGTAAGGAGTTTATGGATGGAGTGAATATTTGGGTCGAATTCATTAAAATTATAAAGCGTTTTTTCTTCTTAATCTTTCAACTAACCGAGCATGTAAAGGGAAGTATATCAAAGCAATTTTGGCCCTTAGTTGTTTTATATAAAAGGGGATGATTTTAGTCATAGTTATCTAACCGCATTCCATCTATTTATTGCTTCTCGAGTAACATGATCCTTCCACATATTTAAAGTGTTTTATTTTAATGAGGACAGGATAAACATTCAATACTTTCCTTTAGTCTTAAGGAATTCCGTTTCTGTTTAGCGTAAATGAATGTTTTTTTAGTGTAAATTAATTTATGAGTGCAGTAGGTTTAACCAGAAACTGTAATGTAGAAAAATAAATGAGATTGACTGAAGGAGGAAGTGTAGGTATTAACATGTATGCACATTACTGCATCAAGGTTGTCATCCACTTAGTAGGTGAATCTAAGAACTTGGATTTTCACACCAAAGCAAAGTACCACTTGTCGAGATTCTATGTATGTATTAACGAGTGCGTGGGTAAATAGACCTCGATGGGTGACATTTTAATTTGAAAACGAAACTGCATAGTAACCCATATATATATGTATGTATGTATAATATACGATTTTCACAAGAGAACTCAGCCTGTTCTTTACACTAATAATTTCTATCAACATTACGAGTATACTTTACAAGTTCATACAAGTGCTGATCAAAATAATAGGTAAAATGTAAAAAAACGACATTACTTGAGCTATGAATGAGAAAAGACATTGTTTTCTTTAGATTTATGTTAAGTTTTGTTAAAGCAATCTGTACATTGCAAAAAAAAAAAAAATTTCAATTCATAATATTTTTTTTTATTTAATTTAAAAAAACGCCTGATCAAAAAAATAGGTAAATTGAAATTAAATTGAAAACATAAATACAAAACATAATTTTTTTTTGCAAATTCACTTCTAATTATTATTATTGGTTTATTCAGTAACCAGAATGACCCCCTTTGTTTTTAACGACAGCATGTATTCGCCTAGGCATCGACTCAATTAACTTGCGGCAAGTTTCAAGAGGAATCGCGTTCCAAGATCTTTCTATGGCTGCCCAAAGTTGATTTTTATTTTGAAATGTTTCCTTAGCCAAAGATCTCTTTAGTTCCCCCCACAAATTCTCAATCGGATTGAGATCGGGGAACTGAGAAGGCCATTGGAGCACCGATACCTGCTGATGATTCAACCAAGATTTTACAAATTTTGACGTGTGCTTGGGATCATTGTCATGTTGGAAGTGCCACCGCACCGGCATGTTGTCCTCCGCATACGGCAACATAATGTTTTCCAAGATATCGCAATAAACTTCTTTCGTCATCACATTACTGATCTGGAAAATAGGACCAACTCCGAACCAGGAAAAGCATCCCCATACCATCACTGAACCGCCTCCATGTTTAACGGTTTTTTTTGTGTAACGGTTATTAAATTCCATTCCCTTAGGCCTTCGAACATTTCTTTTGCAATCGGAGCCGAATAAATTAATTTTTGTCTCATCGCTCCACAATATGTTTCGAAACCGTTCTGATGTATGAGCTTGCAAACCTAGTGCGAATTGTCTCCTACATCTAATGTTTTTCCTACTCAGTAATGGGACTTTTCTTGCGATTCTCCCTGGTAACTGACTTTGCTGTAGCCTTTTGCGGACGGTGGGTGGACTGATGACGTTGTCAATTTCGGCTGCGATAGCTTTTGATGACATGAATGGATCCTTTTTTGCCAGCAATACAATTCGAGCATCCGTTACTGAGGTAGTTTTTCGCGGTCTACCCCGTGTTTCTGCTGCAGGTGTTCTTTTTAAAGCATTAGATACAAAATTGATTGATCTATCCAAGGCTTCCAATATGAATTTAAGCGTTTTCCCGGCATTTCTTAAATTCTTGATAATGCGATGTTCTTCCGGAGTGCAGTGCTTATTACGTCCCATCTATTATAATAAAACTGATACTGTTTTAATTACACTATTCGAAATTATAAAAAACTTCATCAAGATCACCTTTTGTTGAATAAAAAACTGAGAAAATTCGGGGTGAGGAGAAATTACCTATTATTTTGATCAAGCACAAAATGACGTTCTTTCACACTCACTCCTGTAGCACAACAAAACACAGTAGCTGAATTACCTTATGCACATCAAAACAAAGGAAATTCGTCTGCTTAAGCAAAAGTACCGTTAAAATTTGCAAAGAACATTGGTTTGCTGCCACTTTCAGTGTTGCCATTGCTATGTAAAATCATTACCTATTATTTTGATCTGCACTGTATATGTATAATACCCTCTTATTCATTAAGTAAAGTTTATTTATTAATTTTAACTGATGTATGTACATATGTACATATGCATATTTCATTGATTTATTTTTATCCCACCAATACAAATACTGGGCGCAACAGACCGTATGTGGTCTAGAGCCTAGCTTCTCGCGACCATTCGTGTTGTGCGTGTTATATTTTTTTTTTTATTTTTTCACACAAATTGAAGGGACCTACAGTTTAGAGCCCCATCAGAAAGGCAAATTGAGAACCTTTCTCAAGACAGTTATTACACTCGGACTTTTGTCGGACATTCGCGAGAGGTGGGACCGTGGAAAATTTGTTGGTGTTTTCTGAGAATCGACCGTCGAATCTCTTGCTCAGCGATCCAACCCACCACTTGAGCCACTGCGCCCATATCCATACAGAAGGGGCATACAAAGATGAGTAATTCCAGTTTACGTCAACTGCAGTAAATATACAGAGTATTTTTCGCATCTGTACAATTTTCTATTGGAATTCAAAGAGAAGAACGTGATGGTAGTTGGGGACTTAAAGGGAAGGGTGGGGGATACACAATTACTGAATGAGGGAGCCAAGTTTGAGAATGGTCCAATAAGTGTCACTATCGTCAGACGTGAAGATAGACAGAAATTTGAAAACAAATTATTGATATGTGCGAATCCATTGTTTTAACGCTATTGAACGGGCGAATGAAAGGCGATCAGCAAGGGCATATTACTTTTCTAAGAGGAACTTCCTGTTCCACAATCGATTATTGTTTCGTGCGTGGAATACGGCTCGACTACGTTGTGGATTTAATTGTTAACGAGCTGAAATTTTACGATCATCTGCCCTAGGTGACCACAGTCAGACTAAAGACACAGCGCGAATCATCCAATTCCGTGATTCACCTTCTCCCTTAACCGTACGCTCAGTTCAGTAAATGGCAGCGATCTTAGTTCCAGTTGTGCAACGGATATTCTTATGTCCTGCATCAAAGCTGCTGAAAGCCATTCCAATCAAAACGAAGAAAAGCAGGAAAGAACCATGGTTTGACTACGAATGTGAGAGGGCCAGAGGAGTCTAAATAAGGCGCCAGGAGATGATCGTGTCCCTCACGCATTTTTTAAATATACAACGGAAGAGTTTCTGGAAAAACTTGTGGAGGTCTATAATTTTATATTGAACACGCTCGAAGTGCCAGCAAGCTTCCGTAAGAACATAATTTTACATTTGTTTAAAAAAGGAGACGTCAACACCCCAAATAACTACCGTGGTACATTCTGTAATGAAAATATTTACGGGTGGCATCCTATAACGTCTGACAGATTAGGCACGCAAAACCATTTGATAAGCAAGTTCCAGGCTGGTTTTCGTAAGGAATACTCAACGGTGGACAAAATTTTCATATTAATCAGCATTGCAAAGACGTATTTGGACAGGAGTGAGTACGCATTCTTCGTCGATTTTAGAACTGCGTTCGTTTTCGTCGATAGAAACGCCCTCTTCTATAAGCTGAGCAACCATTGCAACACAAAATTGTTGAGGGTAATAAAAAGCCTTTATAACGAGAATTCATCTGCAGTATGGAATGGGATTGAATTGTCGAAGTAGTTTCAGGCGTTAAACAGGGATGTCTGCTCAGTTCATTCCTTTTCTCAATATTTTTGGACAACTTTACGACTTTTCTGACCGGAGGAATCTTAGTAAAAACTGATAACTAATAACAGTACGTTCGCTAGGTAATTATTTATTTTAGAATGATTATTAATTTTAGAAATCTCGCCACACAGCTCTATGAAAAATACTACAGGGATATACAGACGTATTGAAATTTAAATGCACGGCACTAAATCTTAAATTGTTTTGTAAGAGCGTTATCATTAGCTGAAAAGCCACAAAAGAAATTACATGTCGAATTTCACGCAATCGCGCTTTTATAGAAAATGTCTTGGGGGTTTTCACCACTAGTTTTGTTTTTCACATTTCATCCTTACAAAAATACGGGTGCTTTGGCGACATTGTTATTCGGTCAAAATCAGTATTTGTATCACGTTCACATGAAATGATTGCAAATTGAAATGTCAACTTCAGAATCCATGTGCCGGAATGTTTTTTATATAGCTTGCCTTTTATTGCTGGTAGTGGAGTTTCATTTTGACTTCATTCCAATGCCAAGAGTGTAAAGCACAAAAGAACGTCTCACTGTTTTCTTTGCTCCTGTCAAAATGTGTACATTTTTGAAATGAAAAATACATTTCTCGGTTTTATTTGATGTACCTTTGTAGTTAAATTTGTACATATGTTGCTGAATAATTGGAGTATTTTTTTTTTCTGCAATTATGCTATGTAATTCTAATTATCATGCAGTTTAGTTGAATGCGTTATCTTCCCTCAAGGCACAATCTTGCCCCATCTTTCATTGGTGACTGTATTAACCCTACATTTATTGAGTGACCCGTTAAACAGCACCCCATTTATTTCGTCGCTTGTGCACTTTCCGTCTTATCCGTTTGTTGTCATCAACTCATCACGCAGCACATAACTTTCGCTAGGTGAACAAAAGGCGAAATAATCTAGTCACGAAAATAACGAAGTGAAGACGAAGGGTCAATGAAAAAATAAACCTGGCAAGAATATAGGGCAAAAGGATGGGGTCAAAGATCAGCCAACCGGGAAAGTTCAAGTGTAGTTGGCGAAGAGTCTGAGGGCGATGTGAACAAATTTTAAAAAAATAACCCAATAACTTTAGTGCAAAATCGAATTATACCTGAAAAATGCAGTCGAATTTTTTGACGGGTTGGATATGTACCTAAGAATATAAATACAAATACCGTGAAAAATTTGTTGGTGTTTTCTGGGATTCGAACGTCGAACCTCGCGCTCAGCGATCCAATCCAACGCACTAACCATTTAACCCACGGCGTCCACTTACCTGGGCTTCGTTGAAAACTCTCAAAATTACAGTGCTGTGATACCTCATTTAGTTAGTAATTTTAAGAGTTTGTCTATGACTAAAGTCCAAATAAAGGGGGCGGCACACCCCCAGTTTATTAGGAGGGGTACGATTTCTTTCCGTGGGCGCCGTGGCTCAAGTGGTTAGTGCGTTGGATCGCTGAGCGAGAGGTTCGACGTTCGAGTCCCAGAGAACACCAAAAAAGTTTTTTCACTGCCCCACCTCTCGTGAATGTCTGACAAACATCCGAGAGTAATATAAAAACTGTCATAAGGAAGCTTCTCAATTTGCCTTAGGGATGGGGCTCTAAACTGTTGGTCCCTTCCATTTGTGTGAAAAATATGTATAACACGCACAGCACGAATGGTTGCGAGAAGCTAGGCCCTGGACTTATTCGGTCTGTTGCGCCAAATAATTGTATTTGTTTTGTATGATTTCTTTCCTAATCGTATCCTGCGTGATAGCCTCGTAGAAAGTGGTATCGAAAGCTCCCTGTGTGTCTATAAAGCCACAAAGGGAAGTTTCTTGTGAATTGATTTTGATGTGTGATATTATTATTATTTGGAAACCTGAGCAACCTTGACGAAGATAAAGTAGCCAGCCCCTGTGGGAAGCAGGGTCAGGGCCAACAAGAGAGGGAGCTTTGATACGGCTTGTTCTGAGATACATACGCTATTTTTTCAGGACCATCAAAATGTGTAGGATTAGGTAGGATTCTGCATTTTGGAGTGGCGGCGGAGGTGTGTAGTTTGTATACAAACAAAGCCAAATAACTATCCTCATCATAAGAAAGTCAGAAAATAGAAAGAAGATAAATACTACAGCGTTCCACTCAAATGATGATACAAACAAAAAAAATGCAAACATGAAGTAAAACCATGAAAAGAGAAAATTAAGATTTGGAACCTGGAGAATCGGTTCTTTAACAGGACGAAGCGCTGAAATTACGGCTGTCTTAAAGAGACGACGCATTGATGTAGCGTGTATTAAAGAAACCGAATGGACCAGTGGAAAAGCCCAAGAAATTGGACACGGCTATAAGTTGTATTATAGCGGAGGTGCTGAGAAGACTGCAAAGTTATCTCGGGGGAGCCCCTAACCTTACAACATCGATTGATGGTTGCCGATTTTAAGCTGAAAAGAGCGATAAAAACCCACAAAGTACCTCCGTGCCCACCAAAATTCAGATGGCATAAATTAAATTCGCAGCAGAGCGAAGACCTCCCCTCTGAATTACTCCAATACGCTGAAACCATTGGAACCACAAGTATGACCGGAAATGAAATGTGGACAAATTTCCACAATTTGTGCACAAAGAAAGCTTGGGAATATCTTGGTGTCTCGAAAGGTTCGTTTAAAAACAACAAAGAAACTTGGTGGTGGAAGCAGAGTATCCAACAAGTTACAAAAGCAAAAAAAAGTAGCATTAAAAAAATGCCAAGAATCGAAGGACATCAACGATAGAGCCGACTACATTAGAATCAAGAGAGAATGAATAAAGCAGTGGCAGTTGCCAAATCAGATGCAATAACATATCTCTATGAAAAATTGTGATGGTGAAAAGATGATACATAAATTAGCAAACGCCACAATAAAATGAAAGATTTAAAATTCTCTGAATATACATATAAAGACTTAAGAGGAAATAATGCTAACAACACCTCTGGAAATCAATGAAAGATGGCGGGAATATTTCCATTACCTGTGTGGAATGAGGTATTTCATAGAGATAGATAATATACTGCAACATGAGCATGTATTGGGCCCTGTGGAAGAAATTACACAAGAAGAAGTTGCAACAGCACTAAAAAGATGAAAGGAGGCAAAGTTGTGGGACCAGATGAGACACCAACTGATCTCTGGAAAGCATTGGAAGCGTCAGGAGGTAGCTTCTTAACTGCTATGTTAAACAGAATCCCCTCGGATAGTAAATCCCAGAAACGTAAAGATCTAGTTTAACCGGGTACCAAGAGAATTAGTGTGGCAATCGCTAAGAAAGTATATCAGAAGAATACGTTATAGTTATCAACGACATGCATATATGTACATATGTACCAATTGCCATACGAAAATCAAGAGTACATCAACATCATTCCTTGTCAAGGTAGGCGTACATCAATTTTATGCATTAAGTCGCTGGATATTTAATCTGGTTACGAACTTCACAACAGAAGACATTCAGCAACCAATACCGTGGAACATACTGTATGTAGACGACATTGTACTCATTGGCGTAGACAGGTACGAATTGGAAAGGCAATTCAATCTGTGGAACGATGCCCAGAGCAAACAAAGTATTTATACTTTCCCTTCAGTGATCCAAATATTATGGGACTAGAAATGCCGTAAAAATAAGAGATGACCCAATATCAACCGCATCATCCTTAAAATATCTTGATTCGATCATTCGCGATGACAGCAAACCAGATGATTATTTTCGGATGGCTTATGTGTGTTAAACAATAGATGAATGCCCCTGAAATTGAAAGAAAAATTCTACAAGATGGTTGTGCGGTGTCACTGAAAGCACTTGAAAATAAGATGCTAACCGCAGAAATGAGAATGCTATGATGGTCAGTCAGCGTAAGCCTTAAGGATAAATTACGCATGATTACCTTAGAGAAAATCTGAAAGTGGCACAAAAAAACGAAAAATTAAAAGAATCGAGGCTACGTTGGTATGGGTATGTAATGCGCAGAAATAACAGCCATATCGAGAAAACAGCAATGAATTTAGAAGATGGACTGAAAAGACCGGGAAGTCCGAAGGTGACGTGGATCGGCTTATTAAGGACATGAGAACCGAAAATGTATCTAATATGACAACTCAGGACAGAATATCTTCGAGGCTCAGGATAAGGAGTGCCCACCCCAATTAACTGGGACTCAAGGCCAGGAAGAAGAAGTGATATTAGTTTGTAAATGGCAGTATTAGCAGACTTTTCAGGTTGATAAGAAAATTGATTTACATACATGCAGAGGATCACGAATAAGGAACGCATCCCTTACATAATATACGTCTATTTTCGCCATTGTTTTAAGAAGGGACAATGTAAGTCTAATGGGAGGTAGGATTTAGGCAAAAGTTCCGCAGGCTTTGCAGGTTTTGTATAAACATTACCCCTACCTCTTTCTATCTATTACGTATGTGTCCTAGTGTGGCGCTAGACCTAAAAACCCATACAAGGATTCTTATCTTATCCCTGTTGTAGGAGGCGGGAAAAATGCCACCCGTTCCTAATGATTGGACCGAATGTGGATAGAGTCTATTTTATACTGGTGGCCTTGAAAATTCTGGCAGCTGTGCTATGGCTCCGGATGGGAGTTGAGAACATTGTCCCCCAATAGATCCAATGGCACTATCGGAGATACGCTAAAGACTGAGCTTTGGCTTAAGACGCTTGTTGGTTGAGGCCCAGGTTAACCCCGAACTATAACGCCACTTTAACTTAGTAAGTAGGTTTTGAAATAATACCAGAAACGAGTTACCTTCATCAATGTTTTAAATTTCTATAACAGGTGTGCTTTCCTATTTGAATGAATACATAATTTCCCTAAATTCGTCTTACTTTTTGCCAATATATCAATATGATGGTTCAAATTTTATAAAATGGTGAATATCCCCAAATTTTTGCACTCCTTCTTTAATTAGTAATGACAAATCAATTTGTTTATAATTGATTTACCTACGTTTTGGGTTAAAATTGAGTTCACATAACATTATAAGCAATTCAGTTGCTACATCAAATTCAACAGTTTGAGAGTGCTCGCCTTTGTGGATTTAAGCTTGGATATTGCTATCTTCACTTCGTTTTGGTCAGGTGGACGGAAGTTGTGGCTATCATTGTCGTTAGGTGCTCTTAGTAATATATAATTCTGTTTTTGAGTTTGCGTTATAAGAAGTTAAATAATGTGTGTCGGGTCCTGTGGATGAAACCCAACACACACATCACATGAAGCATGAAAATCTTTGAAATTTTGTTTCAATATTGGGAATGAGCATAGTAACGGCCTTAATCGGTCTTTGTTCTACCTTCTGGGGAGCCTGATATACAAGTTGCGGGCAATTGGATTCAGAATATTCAAGCCATTGGGGTCCATTCCACCACAAATGGTTATTTTGGAGGTCAAGTCAACTTCAATTATGAAATTAATGCGAGCTTTAGTAAAAGATGGGATCGGCGAGTTCAAAATCGACAAGCCCAGATAGATCCCTGCGATTAATAGTAAAACAATGTCATTAACGAATGCGGTAAATTATTCCATGTGTCTGAATCTTAAAACTACGGAGCATAACTTTAAGGATGTTGTCGTAACAATTGCTTTCATACATGAGATGTTGGCTTGAATAGGCTTTACATAAAGACACAGTCTTGGCTCTACATCTTCGGAAATGAAACTCGCCTCCGATCCAGAGTCGAGAAGAGAGTGTAGGGTGAATTTCGTACCAAGATGGTAGATAACGATCAAAGCATTGGCAAGAATGACATTTTCACTGTTTTAAGAAAAGAATGATTGAACTTGTAGATTTGATGTATGATTATTGGACCGTATATTTTGTGCGGACATTTATTACGATGAACTGGGATGTGAGGTACTCGCATAGAGAAAAGATGGAGTTTGATTAATTTGTACTTGAGTGGAATTAAGCAAAAGTGTGTGATGGCGTTGTCGACACAGCTTGCAGGTAAATTGACTTTGGCAATTGTTCGCGACATGGGTTGATGAAAAACAATTCCCACAATAATTAAACAGTTTTGCTTTTGTGATTCTATCGGGGATGGATAGTTGCAAAAACTCCGGCAAAGTTGAAGTGGATGAGTAGCTTGGCGTAAGGTACAACTGTAACTATCCGATTTTGTATGAAAGGTGAGATGAATTTGTTGATTTTGGTTTGGTTGTTGAATTAATTTGGTCTTTATTGCTTTCACGTACGAATCACTGATATCCGACACCGATTCTAAAATGTGATATTGTTGGTTTAAAAACGAGTTCATTTCTGCCCAGTCCGGAAGGTCGCGTTGTGTTTTTATGGACTGTGCACAAGGCAGGCAATAAGAACACAAAAACACTAAAATCGGGTCCCATAATTTCGTATCAACCTTACAGGCCTTAAGGATCGATAGACAATCATTAATTTCACTTTGGAGCCATTTGAGATTTTTTTCCAGGATCTACAGTAATGAAAGGAAGGTTTAAAAGTGTTTTAAGTTGACGATTTAACAAAATATTTTTATTTTCGTACCGTTCTGACAAACGCTCCAAGCAAAATCAAAATTGTCGGCTGTAAGGCCAAATTTTCAAACGATGTTATGTGCTTCCTTTCAGGTTTTGGAATGTAAATAAAAGAGTTTCTGAACAGCACATATGCATTTTCAGGTGATTGATATAACTATAGATAGCCATGAATAAATCACGAAAAGATGGTCAAATTATCACCATAGAAAGTATCGGAATCATGGGAGTAAACCTTCGCTCACAACATATTATCAAGAGATTGTCCTGGAGCTCTTTTCACCTATGAATCTTTTGGTGGAGAGTTATACACAACAGTATCTCTGAAATCGGAATTTATTAATCTTTTCGAATTAAATCTAAACTACTCAAAACTTAATAGTCCCCACCGAAGATTTATTTTGTATTTGCCTAAAAAATACTTAATTGGTTAACATTATCGAAACGAAGCATTTTATTGTAGAGTTTGCATGTGTATGAGTCCTTATCAATGCTTTGAACAACAATTTTACCGTTGCCTCCAAATGAGTAGGGAAAAAAAACCCATGGCTCGAAAAAACAATCAATGCAAAATTTTTTTAATTTTTTTCAAATGAAAGCCAAACAACTTAGTGGGCCCTATTTTGTTTTAAGTAGTTTATTATCTGAATTAAACACGATTCGTAAAGAGAAGATGAAGAACTGTATTTACCCTTGATGGCTTGTATATCTTGTTATAAAGCAGAATCGTTAGCTTGCAAACAAAATGAATAGCACTTATTGATTTCTGACTATAACTCCTTTAACTGAGGTTTAGAAGCCAGTAAAGAGGTTATAGTTTGATCTATATTTCCTTGTAGCATTTAATCAGTTGACTGATCGGTAGCATTATGCTGAGTACTCTATTAGATGCAAGGAATAACACCAGAGCGAATTAAAAACCACAGCTAAAGAAATGTAAATCTCGCTCCAACGAACGACGCGACTCAGGCGCACTTGTAAGTAAAAACATTTGTTCAAGAAATTTTGGGAGGCCTAGAAAATTAAAAGCAACGATACCTTCCGATTGCCTTTCTCTTGCTCATATAATTATTTACATAAGTACATATGTTTTTATACAAGAATAATTAAGAATTTGCACTTATGAAAAGGAATTACACTTGGGATCAATGATCTTGTTATGAGATGCCTGAGTAACGCCTATGGGACTGTTTGATGACTTACCTACTAATCTTCCTCTTATCTTGGCTTTTCTTCATAATTTCCCTGTTTCAGAATCTCCCCGGTGGTCAAGAATGTTCTACATACATAGCTATAAATTTTGATTAAAGTCCTTCGAACTGTGTATTTTGTTATACATACATATATCCTAATCCTACTCCCTTACTCAACTGGCGCTACAGCTTTGCAATTAGCCCAATCTTAAGGTAAATGCCCCCAGTTACACGCTCTTAGAGACTCCTTTCTAATTGTTCGCGCCACATAACGCGATGCCTTCTTCTACTGCATTATCCTTCCGGGTTAGATTCGCAGACTTTTCAAACCCGGAGCGGCGGTTTCTAGCCGCTTTGCATTTCCTAGCCGTCTTAAGCGACTGATCCTGGAGCGATTTTGCTGTACAGCTTGTATAATACGTCGGATATAAAGTTTGAAGTTAAAACGTCCTGCCTTTTAGTTTGCAATCAGAGGTATGTATTTACAAATAGACGATTTTTTGTTAAATTCCGATATTACAGTAATAACAATTTTTGTTCAAAATCCGAGTTCTAACATTTTTGCAAAAAAAAAAAAATACTAGTTCTACACATATAAGAAACACCCCTATCGTGAAATCCGTCGGGGGGAACGATTCACTAATAATCACCCCTATCATTCAATCCGCCGCACAGTGTGCAATTTGAGCAATCTAGATGGGCAAAACTATTACGCGTGCAATATGAAAAGATTAGCTTTTTTCAAGGTTGTAAATTAAAGTAAGTATAATAAAAACAACTTTTTTTCACTTCATTATTAATTTTATTCAATATCAGATTCTTCTGAACCCGACAAATCTGACGAAAAGTCTTCCTGACTTTCTATATTTATACTATGCTGCTGGAAAGTAGTATCTTCTAAGCTCCAATATGTCTGAAGTTATCTTGGTTCTCTTTGTCCTTGGAGGAGCTTGTAAGCTTGTTATGAGCGGATCAGATGTGAATAAAAGCCTATGAAGCAAATCAGTGTTTGTGTCGATTCGTGATGTTTTCCTTGTACACACATAGTTCTCTTTATTTTTGTGTTTGTTTCGCTCCTCTTGCGCTTCTTCGGATAGTTGGCCAATGGGGACAACAGATGATGCTATTACATCTATCCTTACCATGGAAAAGTACTTTGTGTACGCTGTCAGGCATTGAATACCAAGATTATTATCTAAGATATAGGCCACTTGTTTGTTTTGAGTATTCATGGAATTTGTTAACATTTATCTGAAAACCACAGTTGAAGCATTCTAAGATGATATGAAATCGCTTGATTAGCTCTAAATTAACACCAGTTACTTCAGAAGATATTTCAGCATTCCTAAAAAATTTACGAGCAGTATTTCCATCGTTCGTATTGCCTGTTTATTGCTTTGGTATATCGATGAGCAGGCCTAACTACTTTCTAAACCTGTCCTGGACAAGCTTCTTTTACTGTGCTAGTTTTTGTTTGATTTCTAGGCCACGAACTTGCCATGTTTTAATTTCCAATCGATGCGTGCAGCAAACAATCAAAAAATATTCGTATCCGCGAATGATGGGGAGATAATCCAAAAGAAAAGAGGTTGGTATTTACAGGCTTTTCTGAAATACATCTTGTATTATTCATCTCACTAGGCTTTGCTCCACACAAATAGCATCTTTGTGTTGAAACACAAGACGAAACAGCATTACATATTTTACCGTCTATCATGCATAATATCATTATGGACTTTACAAAAACTTCTGTGTTATTTAAAGTCACTTTTGTTGGAGAGAGTCTAGTAATTTGGTCGTCAATATGCCTTACTTCTGAAGTTATAACATCTATTGTTTCTTTCGCAAATACATATAAATTTAATTGGACGACAATATCTAGTCGAAGATGGTGATGAGTTTTGCCAAATTATTTTCTTGAGGTCGTCAGTACCAAAGCATGGGAACCATGGAAATGCTGAATAGACTTTCGTCCGTGTGTTGCTCTTCAGAAAACTTTTGTCGATACCTTGATTGTTCAGCTCCGAATTTCGAACATTGACATTTTTTCTTTATAAATCACTCACCGATTTAACAAGATAATGCAGACTCACAAATTATTATTTTAAGGAAATTTATCCCGCTACGCAAAGTTGGTTAAGTGATTAAAAGAAAAAAAGTTTACTTGAACTTGTCACGAGAAATGAACCATCTGATTACCATTTTTCGCTAGTGCATTTATCCAAAGCAATTAACGGGAATTTTGAGATAGCTTTTCGTTAACTTGTATATGTTTTTTTTGCTCCATACATTGAGATATTAAAGAAGGAGCATTTCTTTTATAGAATATCAACTATTTTTAAACATATGTAGGTACATATTAACCATCTCGAATAATCGATTTTGCCTACCTAAATTGTCAAAAGTAGACACTCCGCCGGGGGGAATCATTCACTTGTTGGTAATCATTTGTATTATTCAATCCGCCGGGGGGAATCCGTTTACTTGTCGGTAATGTAAATGGGATTCACGTGATCATTCAAAACGGGTGGACGGATCCTCCCATACAAAAATTTACGTTTCTCATTCGCATCGAATTCACAGCGGATTCGTTTGTCTTACTTTCGTTTTGTCTTTCAAGAGAAGAAGTTCTTCCTTTATCAAAAATGCAAGTTTTTTTTTAGAGTAGTAAATCAAAAATGCGCAATTAAATTGTTATTTATTTTTAGTAAGAAAACTTCAAATAGCGACCAGTTTAAAAAGCTTGTAGAGGAAATAAAAAGCTTCCCAGACATAGCCAAGAACCTTGCTCCATCATTTTCGGTTCTCTTAAATTGGCGCGAAATGTTCTATTATTTGAGGATATTTCCTCGTCTTCCTCAAAATAAAAAGCAATACTGTCCATTTTTATTGTTTTTGTAGCAATTTTTGTTTGCTTATTTTATTTTTACGTGAGCAACAAAATCTGCAACGCTCAACAGCTGACTTTGGCAGGCGAAAATTGTGAAATACGGTGCATCCGGCGGATTGAATGATACAGACTAAAGGTGAACGCGGATCGAATGGGTGATCCGGCGGATTGAATGATAGGGGTGAATGAAAATTGTGCATCGTACAATCCGTAGACGTGAATTGTTCACATGTCGGTAACGCGAATCAGATTCACTGCATCGTGGAAAACGAACGTACGAATCTCAACATACATTTGACATCCGCAGCTTTTTCATTGCGGATTTTCTCATTTTTATGTTTGTTTTCTAATTTTAAGGCTAAAAAACTACAAATAGGGAGCAATTCAAAATATTAATAAGTGCAATGAAGGAGTATCCCGATATTGCCAAAAACAACTCGAAAAGACCGCCAGAGAAAATACGGGAGTTTTGGAAGGACCTACAAGTTAGATTAAATACTTTGTTCCCACCATGTAAGAAGTGTTCGAATGGAAGAAGGTAGTAACACAGAATTTTGTGTACATAATTTGCAAAAAAAGTATGGTTTCAGGTTTGGATCGATCATAAATTCCCACCTAGAGAAAAACCTAAAGCAAAAACTGGCCACGAATCGAAAGGAATTAAAGCCTACAGGTGGTTGACCAAATGCAACCGTATCTTTTATTGCTGAGGAGGAAGAAGTCATTAATTTGGTTCAAATGATTGAGTCAGCTGTAGGAGTAAAAGGTTCAATTAATTTCGGAGTACCCACCCAATTATGTGCTATGCAAAAATGACGAGGATGATGCTGCTCAAGCCGATGAATTCGAAATCGCGCCAATTCTTCAGGAAAATAACGAAAACTCCGGCGGTCGATTCTCGCAAGCAGATCTTCTTCGCAAACAAATAACCATACAGGAAAATCTGTGTAAGGAGGCGGTTAAAGCGTTGGCGAGCCAAAAAAAAAAAATTCTGTGGAGTCAAATACGAGCGTCAAACAAATATACAAATGTCTGGACAAGATCTATAGAGAAACAAGAGATCTCAAGATTGAGATTGCACGGCATAGTGCTTAAATGGAAGAGATTGCCAAAAAAATTATTGGTTAAGCAAATATTGTTGGAACTAGATACATATGTGCATATATGTACATATGTATGTACGTCAAAAGTGTAATATAAAACTTTTTTTTGTAGAAGTGTACCTTTTTGGAGACTAATGGTTTTTTTTCATTTATTTTATTTTTATAGTGAATTCAAACGCTCCAATGAAACACAAAATGAAGTGTGACAGTAATTTTAATTTTTTATGTTACCACAACCAGTGTGCCTTTTTAGATACTTATCTATTTTTATTATTTATGTTACTTTTGTTTATTTTTTTATATTATCTGTAGCAGATTCTGTTGAATAAAAATAAAAAAGACTATTGTGTAGTTATAAATAAATTTATTTGAATTTTAATTATGTTTAAATACATAGATTCCATTATTTCACGCCGTATTTCTGCAGCTTCATCTGTAAACTGCGATGACTGCAAGCCGCTCACTTCTCCTTCATGTTCCACCTCAGCACTGAAATCTTGCTCCATTTCCTCGCAATGTTAATTGCATTGTACACAAATATTGTGCAATACACAACAAACATTTATAATTTGCACCGCCTTTTCGGGACTGTAATGCATTGTCCTCACACCCATTAGGCATCTAAACCGATTTTTAAGAACGCCAATTGTCCTTTCTATAATATTTCGGCCTCTGCTGTGGTGTTTATTAAATCCGTTTTCAGGAGCGTTTGACTGTACGGATCTGAAGGGTGTCAAAAGCCATGGTAGCAGAGGATATCCCGCATCACCTACAAACATGTAAATACATACAAAATTAATTAAAGATAGGTACTTTCAGAAGATAATTTTACCTAGAAGGCTGGTATTTCTGTCCCCGTTTTGATACAAGAGAATGAAAATTCGAACTGGCATCGGTGTTGTTCCATATGAAAGAATCGTGATTTGTTCCCGGAAACTTTGCGTCAACACATCTTATTAATTGCTTGTTGTCACAAATCTGAAAAAACAAACGTAGAGTTTAAAGAGTAAATGGAATACAACAAGAAACACTTAACAGCAAGGTGTTTAAACAATAAAATCCTTTCCTGTTGTAATATATATAGATGAGGATTCTCCGATGGCTTTTTTATGGCAATGTGTGTTCCGTCCATACACATAACCACACCGTCTGGCACTTTCATAAAACATAGTTTTGCTTTCCATTTTTTCGGCTTCAGACATTTTTAAACTGATCCAAATGGGGCATAATTTTTTCTCCAAAATATCCAATACTTCTGTTAACACTTCCAAAAATGTTGGCTGTGCTATACCAACATTATAGTCCTTTCCAGCACCATACCGATAGCAACCTTCAGCGAAAAATCGTAAACACGCCGCTATTTCTGTGTTGGTGAGATTGAGGACCTTGAGGCAGGGGACAGCTCCGATGTTAAAACATCCAAAACGTAGGAAAAGGCTCTTTTATTGAGCTTGAAGCATTTTATAAACATTTAAGTAAAAATAGTAGAAATTAGTTTAAAAAAAATTTGGGTGTATAAAATCTTTGTTTGGTAGTTCCATAATATGTTTCGCTTTTGCTCTTAACTTCGAGCGCCTTCTTCCGTCTGACGATGATATGTTGTTAAAATACAACGCTATCCACTTTCACACAAAATTAATTTTCTGTTTTCTGAACTGAATTTTCATAAAGTACGTACCTACATACATATACATATGTTTCAAACAAGCTGTCACAATAGAACTGCCTAATCAACAATACTGGTCGGTAAAGGAGAGTGTCCGACGGATCCCACGATAGGGGTGAAAATTAGAAATCTGTACAATGCGGACGCAATCTCTTTATTTAGCCTGAAGAGAAACGAAGTTGCGGATGCAATAAAAGTATTGAAATTATTTTTCTTAAAGGGTTTGACTTTTGCTACGCTATTTTGCTAATGATTTTTTTTCCTTAGCACTGATTTAACGATGTTGAAAACGTAGTTTTTCCAAAAGATACATATCTCTCCGGATGTATGTATCATACATATATAAGTACTTACAATGCAATTTATTCATATGATTTCGTCTTCGATAAGAACTAGAAAAAACGTATTATTCTTAGCGCGTGCAATGCCGATAAACATCATTTTTTCGCTTTTGGTTTAAATCTTACTGATAGATAAATGTGTAATAAAAGAAAACACTAAAAAGAAAACTCACCCTGAAGGGTGAAGAAAAATAATGTGTCATCGTAACACTTGCAAAAACGAAAGTAATGTTATGCCCAATGGGCATTGTGTTTTGCCAATTTCAATTTATCTGGAAGATTACAATCTACTATACTTGCCGTCGTAATGTATTGAATTTCACGGTTCATGCTTCAGATCCGATATATGGGCCGAACAAATTAGCAGATGGGATTACGGCAATATTAGAGCACGCCGCACCGCCCAGTTGAATGGGAAAAATGATTAATTTCATTCTTTTTTTTGTTCTTTCTGTAATCCCTCCGCCTGCCGTAAAAGTTTCTCGGAAATAACAGCAATTGATTCCAAATATTGCGATGTGAGCACGAAACGCTCACATATTGCAATGGGATGAAGTCAAGAAACGATAATAATGTCGTTTATACAGGGTGTAATGCATGCCGATGCTTTTGTATTAAGTGATGGTTCGGGGCAATATTCAGAGAAACAAATTATTCTGTGGATAGGGCCTATCTCCAGTATGCCCTAAGATGGACAATTGTCAAAGTAGACCTTTTTTGAGGTACTGTACCCCATAGTTTCAAGTATCAACGTAATTTGTTGCGATTCCATTTAAATTAGATACAGGCGCGGAGGTAAATGTTTTACCAATTTGTCAATTTAATCTAATAAAAACTAATAAGAAAGTGAACCCTTGCATGAAAACTTTAGAGGCGTTCGGCAGAGAGCTAATACATCCAAAAAATAGTATTGATTTAAAATGTTCAGTTCATAACCGAACATTAGATCAGAAGATTTTTATCATAGATAAAAGTACAGTTCCAATTTTAGGTATTGTTGCATGTGAACAATTAGGCTTAATTAGTCGTGTTAATACTCTTGGATAGCCAAAAAATAACATCATTAATCGAAATATAGACATTTTTAGAGGAATTGGAAAATTTCCAATGCTATGCCAATAGTAGTTGAATTTATGACCCAATTAAACCGTCCGTAAAACCACCACGTCGCTTGCCATCAACTATAATAGAACCCGTAAAAACAGCTCCCAATGAATTAGAAACGAAAGGTATAATAGAAAGAGTAATGGGATAGGTTAGTAATTTAATTATTGTTCAAAAAAACAAATAAACAAATCAGAGTGTGTTTAGATCCAAGAGATTTAAATAAAGCCCCCAAACCAGAAAAGTTCTTAATTCCAAAATCTAAAGAAATCGAAGACAAACTTAGCGGCATGAAATTCTTTTCGGTTTTAAAACACGGATTTGGGCAAGTTGAATTAGATGCCACATCAAACGAATATTGTACGTTTAGTTCACCTTTTGGGTTTTTTTTTTAAATTCTGTAGGCTTCCTTTCGGTATAAGTGTAGCTCCTGAAATATTTCAAAAGTATACCTACGAAAATTTTAATACATACCAGGAACATTTGTCTATATCGACGATTTGATTATTTGTGATAGTGATGAAAAGGAATATGATAAAATTTAAAATTTAGCTTTCGAAGGACCTCCAAAATAGGTGTTAAATTTAATGAACTCAAATATCAGTATAAATTGAGAAATGTTAAATATATAGGTCATATATTCTCAGAGAATGGAGTAGTTCCAGATCCAGAGAGGGTACAAGCGATCTTAAATTTAGAAAAACCGACAACTAAAAAAGGGTTACAAATGATTTTGGATATGATCAATTGCGTTGTTTTATACCTTTATACCAAACCTGGATAATGTTTCTAATTGCTTGCGTGATTTGTTAAAAAATAAAAATGAATATAACTTGTTTGATTTGCACACACAAATCCTAAAAGACATAAAAAGTTTAATCGCAAATACTCCAATATTAAAAATGTTTGATGGATCGAAGCCAATTGTTCTTCAGTGCGATGCATCAAAGGAAGGTATAGGCCGTTGCCCAGGGTTGCCGCTGAAAAATTTGAAAAAATCGCAAAAAAGGGTCACGGAGCAACAAAAGCTATTGAATTTATTGAAAGGAAAAACTTAGAAACTAATATAATAGCTTGTATTACACAAAACAAAACATAAACAAATAATTAAACAAAAAAAAAAGAACGCATTGGATTATAGAAAAAAAATTAATTAAATTAAATTTAATCAGTACAAAAGGAACACATTGGATTATAGAAAAAATAAATAAAAATTCCATTTTCTTGGCATTTCATGCCTGTATTTTTGTATTAAGTCATCTTGAGGAGTCCAGTCCTCCAAATCACTTCTTTCTATTATATTTAATGCAGCAAGCATTGCATCACATGTCTCAATATTTCATTTATTTGTTACTCTATTTTTCATTAGAGCCAGTTTTGAGAAAATGCGATCTGCACAAGCACTGGCTCATCAAGATGATTTCTTATTCCTTCCACTTTGCCCTAGAATTCCTCGATATTTTTTATTTGAACTATTTTTTTTTAAAGCTGTTCTCATGTACCTTAAATTATGATGGGCTACTAAATGGAATTGTTTTTGGAAAAATATTTTTTATACGAAAAAGTCTCAAAAAAAAAAATAAAAGGGATGAAAAAGAGGTGCTTTTTAAAAAGTCAAATTGCGACTAAAGTCGCATAGCGGCAGCACTGCTGTTGCCTGATGCAATCAGGGGCACCTGTGTGTAAGTTTTGCATCTTGATCTTTAAGTCAAACAGAAATCAGGTATGCTGAGATCGAAAAAGAGCTACTGGCCATTACCCTTGCTTGTAATAAATCCCACCATTATACATATATATGGTAGACCAGTAACTGTTCAAACAGGCCATAAACTTTTAATGAATACTTGTAAGAAGGATCTGGATAAAATATATTGCACTATGTTACAACGTATGAAATTAAAATTGATCAAATATAGTTTGAATGTAATATATGTATGTACGTCCCAGGGGAATATTTGCATATTGCCGACCTATTGTCGCGATCATACATATTTAAAAACTGAAATAAGCGTAGAAGAAGAAAATTCTAATAAAGTTATTCACTCCTTTCGAAAGGAACAATTAAAAACTGAAACAATGAATGATGAGGTTTTAGCAAAACTCAAAATAATTTTGAAAACAAAATGCCCCAATAGCTTAAATAAAGTAGATAACGATCTAAACATTTTACGAACTCAAAAATGATTTATTTTTAGAGAAGGATATAATTTTCTACAATGATAAAATAGTTGTTCCACTATCATTACAGAAAGAATATGTAAATATTTTGCACGAAGATCACTTAAGTATAAATAAAACAAAGAAAAGAGCCCAGACTCTTCTTTTTTGGCTAACAATAAACAAAGTCATCGAAAGTTTTATAAATAATTGCCAAATTTGTCAAAAAACTAGGAGTTCGGAACCCAATGAACTCATAATTCCACACACTATTCCGAAACTACCCTTTTCAAAGCTTGGTATTGATATTTTAGATTTTTCAAATCATCTTATCTTGTTTTCATTGATTGTTATTCCAAATGGTTAGAGATTATTGAACTTAGGAATAAGTTTAGTCTTGAAATAATCAAACACCTAAAACAAATATTTTCTACCCATACAAGAGATAATAGCAGATAATTCTCCTTTTGATTGTCCTATGTGTTTATCATTTGCTAAAGAAAATGGGATAAAATTTACCTTCAGCAGTCCCTAATACCCAAAGTCAAATGGACTTGCCGAAAAATATGTTGGAATAGCAAAGCATTTGTTAAGAAAAAGTCAGGCTTCAAAGCAGGACGTTACAAATGCACTTCTTGAATACCGAAATACTCCAATAACTGGGATGAAATTCTCTCCAGTTGAACTTTTGTATAAAAGACGCTTGCGCACTAAAGTATCCATTCACGGTAATTTACTTTTCCAAAGATCCCAATTAACGTTGAAGATTCCATGAACAAATCAAAAAATAAAGTTCAAAAGCACTATAACGAAACATCATACATATCAAAAAAATGATTTTTCATTAAATGAATTCGTTTGGATGCAGAAGCCGGATAGAAAATGGTACGCTGGGCAAATTGTCTATAAATGTCCGGATCCAAGATCATATATTGTTGAATTAAGAGAAGGAGGAAGGTATAGGCGGAACAAAAAGCACATAAGAAAAATGTTTCATAATATTACTATGCCTTTAGCAAACAACAAAGCGCATTCCTAATTTAAATTATATAAATATGTAATACAAATAATCAGTAATCATAAATTATCTATCATATACATATGTATGTACATATGTACATATTGCAAGAAATAATATTTGCGTGAAAATTTAAAAACTATATTAAAGAACTAGGTTTAAAAAAAAACTATACACAGGGTGTCCCAGTTAAGAGGTATATTTCTTCAACTGGAGATCCCTGAAGTTCTGGCAAACAAAAACTCGTACGGCGTGGGGGGGCGGGGTCTATTTTCACTCCAGTTCGACTTATAGCCCGTCAAATTGGGGCACCTCCGATTTGGAGGTATAATCACTTCAAATGATACAACTTCTAAATTATTGTAGTTACAAAAATAATTATGTACATTTTGAAAGACAATTAAGTGGCCACATTAAACTTTTTGTAATTTCATGCAGCCACAAAAAGTTATGGCTCCTTAAAGTCAAAATTATGAAAATTTGTTGTTAAATTTTTTTTCTTAAAAGTCATTTTTCTTAAAACTTTTACTAAGCAAACAACTTTTTTTTTTATAAAACTTTTATCTTTGGCTAATTTTCTAAAAACAATGTTAAATAACTTGATTACCTAAGATTAGCGGAAGTTCTAGTAAAAGCCATTTTTATCCGACAAAAATGGTCAAAAAAATTAAGAAAAAGCTAAGGTGCTTTATAACAGTAACAGCAGGGTAACTTCGTTGCCTAATCAAACATTTGATCTAACAACCATGGATTTTTTCTTAATTTTTGACCATTTTTGTCTCAATTTTTCATAAAGCTGAACAAGACAATCAGGCGTTTCACTAACAGATGAACTAACAAATTAAAATTGTGATGGTGATGACAAGATCACAAACAAAAAAGGGAGTCGATAAGAACTCACGAGAAAATTCAATATGGGAAATTAGTTCAGACGAATTAAGTAATATCGAAATTTAAAAAGTGGAAATTGTGCTAAATAACACAATAGTGAAGTTGTCTACATCAAACTTTGTTAGTGAAAACATTTCAACAGTCAAAAGAAGTACCAAAATGGATTTCAAAGTGCCGGTTCAATTAGTCATGGAGGGTAATCCATCAGAGAATTTTAAAAATTTCAACAAAAGTTTGATATATAAAATTCGGATCTGGCAACTCTGCTAATGTTAGAAGTGTCAATCGAGTAGTCATAATTAAAGTATAAAATCATGAGATATATTGTGCACATTAAAAGTTCGAAAACAAAAAGGGGTAAAGTTCTGTTGCTGCTCCACCTGGGAAGATTTAAGGTTTAATCGCTTTGGTCATATTGGCCTTTTCTGGTGAGCGTCTTTTTCTTTTGCGTTCCTGAGACTTATTGTGGGGTTTTTCCGAAACAATTCACAAATTACTTCATTGTGCTCACAGGATGTGCTTGCTTTGGTCCCTCAACCTGGGCCATCATCGACATTACGGCATACCGTATACTATCCACTTTCTCACAAATGTCTCTGATGTTTTTAAATATTTTGCTGCAATACTCATTTGCGTCCTTTGTGGGTGAGTTACCAAGAAAATGCTTTCGAAACGGTTTTCAAATTTTTATATTGATCAATAAACAGGGTTGACCATTTTTGACCCACAATGCCCCATAAAGTTACATACTGACACCAGCTCATATGGCTATGGAGCAATCGTATCACACAAAATTGACAATAAACCTCACGTAGTCGAGTATTGTAACAGACGTACAACTCCAACAGTATCACGATATCACTCCTTCGAATTGGAAACATCCGGCATTACTTCCAAGGTCGCAAGTTTGTAGTGCAGACCGAATGTAACCCTTTAAAGGCTAGTCTTACCAAAATTGATTGACTTTTAAGTTTAATATAGAAAGGGAAAGCGCATGGCGCATGTGGACTTCTTTTCTCCTAACCCATTAGCTATAGAACCCAAATCGATTACCAAGACTGTTGAAAAACGTGTAAATATAACCGAAATCACAGACAATTGGATTCTTGCTGAACAACAACAAGATCCGGAAGAATTCACTGTTATTTCTAAATTGCGTAATAACGAACTAAAGGAAGACATGGCAAAATAAGGGCTGGAACTACTTACCGGGAAATACAAAGAAATGATGCCGTGGTGTCGGAGCTTAAGTAGGTTATGCTAGGTAACCACATCGAGGGTGCGTCTACTTCGAACAGGTTCCAGTGAAGGCCGAAAAGCCGTGCCCAGAGATGAAAGTTTGAGGGATAAACCAATCATTAACCAGCTCCTATAGGTGCACAGGCGAGGCCTACGGCAAACCAGCCTTACTCCGATATGGCGGCTCTGTCGGAGCGGACCCCTATTTCCATCCATACTCGTGGGACCAAAATTGCACAAACAAAACAAAAACCTTTTAACGATGAAGAAGTAGAAGTACTTTCTCTACCTCGAGGAGACAGTCCAGAAGGATAGTGCGAGTGGGAGTA
The DNA here is from genome assembly GCA_946965025.1 of Blera fallax. NCBI lineage: Eukaryota > Metazoa > Arthropoda > Insecta > Diptera > Syrphidae > Blera > Blera fallax. The sequence continues at coordinate 27,102,954 of OX337245.1, forward strand.
AAAAGAAAAGAAACTGCTCCGAGAGGATGCAAAGGCTTAGGGAGTATAAGAGAGCCATACACCTTAAGTGCATCCTCTCTCCGATATGGAGCAGGAGAAACTCGCATGCACTGAGGATACCATCAGGAAAGACGCCTTGAAGGCCCAGTGCAAAGAAAGTAAGTACAGATAAGGTGTTGAAGAGAGCAGAGTTTGCACTCGTTAAGAAGAACCCGAGCAAGAAGACAACCAATGGGTGGCAATGGTGTAGTGGTAGCGTCATCGTTTGTCGAGCTGATGGTTCACAGTTCAATCCCTGATGTCAGCAAGCATTATATGATATGAAGCAGTCCGAACAATTGCGAAAGCTTATGACAACACTACTGCGAAGGCATAACACTGGCAGTAAGTTTGTCATATGGCTGGAGAAATTGCTGGGTAGCACAGGTGAGAGGCGTAAAGCTACTCCGGAGGGGGTTGTCGCTAAGACGAAGCTAAGGTATAGAACCGGTACCGAAGTTGATAAGACGGGTAAAAGTAGACCACCTATGTAAAAGAACAACAAAAAGTCAACAAGCACCAAGGCAAACCACAAGGAGCTGTTGAAGATATGGCGGGCCCTAGTGGAGTTAAAAAGAGCAGCACAGGGTGGGGGGCGCAAGGCTACGCGGGAGAAGGTTGTCACTAAGACGAACCTGAGGCATAAAACCGGCACCAAAGTCGATAAGACGGGTAAGGGTGGACCGCCTGTGCTGGCAAAAGACAAAAGGGAGCTGTTAGCAGTTAAAAGGGCAAGATCCCAAGAAGAGGCCAACTCTCCAGCGAAAAGGATGAAGGTCAATATGGCGGTTCTGTTTAGCGAGGTTACCCGGGGTGCTCTACAGCTTGCTGTACTGGACCTTGGCCACCCCAGCGGACAGTACATCTTCGAACAAGGAAAGTTGATCGAGAAGGCATTAGCCAAGGCGATCTTCGATCATATTCGAGGGGGCACTGGAACAACTTCTCCGACGTTTGGCTTCACCAGTTGCCTTACAAGCTGCGGAAAATATTTCAGAAAAAATAATCAGCATCTATCATATACATGCGCAACAGCCAAATCATTATGGCCAGTCTACGACAAAAAGAGATCTATCAATTTTATGGAACTAAGTCGAAGGGATATCCGAATAGCTGTTGGCGTCGTGACAGGACACTGTGTGAGAGGTAACACCGCAGCACGGCTAGGATTACCGCACAACGACTCCTGTAGCAGCTGCAGGGGCGAAGAAGAAATAGAATGCGTTCATCACCTCCTTTGTGACTGTCCAGCGCTGGCCACTAAAAAGAGACGTGCTCTTGGCAGTTACTTCTTTTCAGAACTGGACGAGTTAGGTAACATTGAGCTAAGCAAACTTCTGAGACTCATACATTTATCTGGGTGGTTTAACTTAGAGGTCGAAGATTGATATTTAGGTTCCCAGGGTTTTTAAATATTGGGAACAATGGACTCTTAGTAGTCTAAGTGAGCCGTTGACAGTCCTGTCAACAAGGGCACCCATTCACCTAACATAACCTTAGGTATAACCACTTTAAATGGTATAACTTCTGAACTATTACAGCTACAATACACATACATTTGAAGAGATACATTTTGAAGAGACAATTTAGCAGCGCATAAAAAATTTTCAAACTTTGTGTAGCATTATGCAGCCACAAGAAAGTTGTTGTGACTCCTTAAACTCAAAATTATGAAAATTTGTTCTTCCGATTTTTTACTTGAAATGTATTTTCTCAAAACTTTGATCTAGTATAAAAGCTTTTTGTAGAAAACCTTTATCTTTGACAAATTTTCTAAAAATTATGTTAAATAACTTTTTCACGTTATCCATGGGTGTTAGGTCAGGAGATCTGAGCGCCCAAGGGTTCAGACCAAATCGACCAATCCACATTTCATTAATCATTTGGTTGAGCAACGAAGTTACCCTGCTGCTACTGTGACTAGGTGCTCCATCTTGTTGATGTACTGTAATTTGGTTTCAACTGATTTGCTCATTTTGCTCTGTAAGTGAACAGCCGATTGATAAGTTAATCTCTACAGAATGTATTCAACACGAGAATACGCCGAAATTGTATTTGTCTACGGGTTCTGCAATGGAAACGCTTCATTGACAATATTGGAGTACTAACGGCGGTACTCAAATCGAAGAATACCATGCAGACGGGCGTTCGCTGATGTGTATCAGCGTCTTGTTAATACCGTGTCGGCTGTACCGAATAAAAGCAAAAGACGTACCGACGTACCGGCGGCAGAGGTTGAGAGTCGGATTTTGGGTGCTGTGGAAGCTCAGCCTTCAGTCAGCGTCCACAGGCTAGCTGTACAGATGCAACTTTCTAGAACTAAGGCATACGATTTTCCGCTCGCCGGAACTTCAGGAATCTGCAGTTAAAGGATTATAGCTCTTAACTGGGACACCCTGTCTGTCACCTGTAGCTGTAACCATTTTATAATAAATGTACGTTCATGTTGAGAACAAGCCATAAGAGGGAGAGACACTCTTTACCAAGTGTGGGCAGACCATTGTAGTGTGAGTTTGAAAGAAATAAGAAGGATCAAAGGAGAAAAACGATCTGCAGTTGATTACTGACTAGCAAAGGTGGTATTTGTGATCCTACAACGCTCGTGGACTCGTTGTATTCACAATAACAGTCGTATGTAAGTCAAACGCAGTTTGCGGGTGCTCCGACATATGCATACATACAAATGTATGTACATATGTATACATACATATGTATGTACATACATACATGTTTATGTTCGAAATTATTTTCAAATCTTCATAGATGAATGCCAACAATTGATTGAACAATTGAGAAAAAGAAATTTTGATCGAAAGTTATATTTTTTGCAGTATTCTTTAAAATTTGAAGTTCTCTCGTAAAGTAAGAAAACAGACTTTACTTTGAAAAGTATAGAGAGCTAGTGAGATATTGCATTTAATTAAACAATATCAACAGTGGAACGTGATATTACCTGTCACCCCGGAAGCTAAACACCGTAAATTATCTTACAGCACGTTTAACTATCCTTTAAAGCCATACTAAAAACCTTTTACTAGACAGAAATTACGTATTTATGTGATACATCTCTTACTTTCTAGAGGAAAACTCTGTGGAAACTGGGAAATTGAGGCATAGGTATGGTCACTACATGAAAACTAAACAAGAACCTATTGACATATTCTTGGAAAAGAGACCTATTTTTCTATGGATCAGAAACACACTTTTAATGCTCTAAATTGAACAATGCACCAGTTGAAGATCTGCTAAATTTTCTAAAAACGTCAAAAGAACAGCTGATAAAAGGAAGATTTTAAAATTATTTAAATTGAGTTAAGAATCAGTCTCGCGCAGTGCTCAAAGAAATAAATAGAAAATGATATGCAAATTTACCCTGAAACATTGGATACTGAACAGGACATTGGGGAGGTGATTTCTTTTGTTTTTACTATCGTTAAAGTTTTTAAAGGGATTTCATTTATTATTTAAATTTGTTATTCTTTCTGCTGTGGTCACCTGTCCATTTACTTCTCGTTCAATTCCTAAAGTAGTATATAATGTACATACATATGTACGTACATATATCTGGTTAAATTTGAAGGCATGAAGGCTGAAGGCATGTTACACAATTCCTTACAATCTGATTTAATGTGTCCCGCAAAGCGCCTTACTCCAAAGAAAAACAACGATATCTTCATTCTGAATGACAACAACCACTTATCTGCCTTTGCATATTATGAGTAACAAAGTATTGCCTGCGGCAAGGAATACGATTTTTTAATCCAAGGGAAATGTTGAAACCGAAAAAACCTTACAATCTTTCCTCTCAATCTACTTTTATCTTCGGAAATCTTTGAAAGAGACCAAATGTTTCAGTATGCATTGCAAGAGGATTATAAATAGGGTTATCTATCTCCCTTGTACGTGCAAACGAAATTTAGGTGTGCTGTACGTTGATCTAATTTTTAATTTCAGAGTTTTCATCTTCAGGTACGGTTTTCACTGAAGGGCAGAAATCAATTCAAAGCTTGTAGTAAAATAAAGGGTAAAAAGATTCTTAATGAAGTGGAGTATAGTAATGGGGACAAATAGTATCTGAGAGTGGTTTGTGCATGCATCAGTCTGTTTGTCGTTCAGTTGGTGGCAATGTTTAGGATAAAGCTTTTGGCACATATTTAACTGGGGTATTACTCAGAATATGCTCATAATGTGCGTTTGGTAATCATAAACCATGCGTTTTTATCTGTGCACAGTAATTTGAGTTAAAATAAACAGATTGAAATGATTCAACTGATGTATCTGTGCACAGTAATTTGAGTTAAAATAAACAGATTGAAATGATTGAAATGATTCAACTTTTAAAAAAAGAATGCGAAATCTGTTGGTTTCTTTTTGAAATCGCTATTAAGCCTATAATGTTCAATATTTTTCAATGATTATTGATTTATTGAAGAGAATCAAATTTTCGTTTATTTACCGACCATAATTTTATTGAAATGAAATTTGGTTCCGTCAACCAAACGTGCCCCGTAGTGCCAAATGCCTGGTATTCAAGAAAGCCTTCACCAATAAGCCATGATGAATCTTAATCTTAAACATTTCGCGGCCGCGCAGGATTTGTTGGCACAAATGAAGAGGGAAAAGAGAGTCGACATTGCTCTTATTAGTAAACCATACAAACCCCTGTGGGAACCACGCTTTGTAAAAAATTGGGGTAAGGGGTGAACTTTGCTACTGATGGACCGAAGAAATCAAAACGCTCAGGACAAAATGCTTTATCTCTTATATCTCAGTGTCACTTCTTTAGGTGAAATTACTCTACTTCGTAAATGTGGATACGATGCCGAAGAAACAGTGGAATATGTATGCAACCCCCCTGCTTGGGGTCACTGTAGGATTTGGAGTAAGTGCGAGGTTTGGTATATTCTATAAAGTTTTTTGCATGGATTTTGGAACTTTGCCTATTGTCACTGCACTTTTTTTATATTTCCGCTAAAAAATGTTTACTTCTCAAGTGCATAAAGTGCAACTCGAAAAAAAAAAAAATAACGGATTTTCCCGTATTTCGTTTCAAAAAATTAAATTAAGGCATCATTTTTATTATTTTGGCCTTATTTCGTTGGAATTTATTTCACGTCAGCCAGACAGGCGACAGCAAAGCGACTGGACATGACGGCATCCCAAATCAAAGTGGCCTTCCAAAACGAAAATCGACCTTTTTATAGCAACGATGCATAGGAAGGGATCTTTCCTGAACAATGGAAACTCCAGCACCTGATGTTGTTACCCAAAGGAAACAAGCCACTTGGAGAACCTTCGTCGTATAGGCCAATATGTCTGCTAAATAAAATAGGAAAGACGCTTGAACGTATTATATACAGTAGACTATTCGCTGTGGCAGAGGATAGACAATCCCATAAAAGAGGTAGTAGATACACCAGCTGAAGTGATATTGGGGCAAAATGGAGAGGGGGCACAAAGAAATACTGCGCAGTAGTAACACTCGATTTTAAAAATGCCTTTAATTCTGCAAATTGGTGTTACATTAGGAGAGCTTTAATCAGAATGGATACACCATATTACCTCCTGAAGTTAATAATTAGGTACTTCACTATCAGAAAGTGAAGGTACCAGACGAACGATGGCGTTAAATACTATAATGTTTCCGTGGGAGTTGCCCAAGGGTAAGTCCTTGGACCGATCCTGTGGAACATATTCTATGCCGGAGTTCTGCGATTAACGCTAAAGAAGTTAAAGTGATTGGCTTTGCTAATGATATCGTGTGGTTACCGTGGCCAAACACGTTCACGAGGTAGAGTCCACTACGGATGAAGTGGTCGCCAGGATCAAAAATTTACATTTATGCGCCAGAAAGAATAATACGACAGCGACAATTTCTTTTAATTCCAAGACATGATTATAATTATGCGGCAAATGAGCCTATTACTAGATGTATTAAATTGCTTAATTCTCTAGATACTATTTTAGATTTAAGTTATAACAAAAATAATTTTAAAACCTTATTGTTTGAAAACGTAACAATCGCATAAGTTATGAATTATGAATTAAATTTTAGTCTGCTAGAGTTAAGCTCGGTAGATGAATAAAGAAATAAATAAAAGAATAAATAAAAATTGGCTAAACTCTGCCGGCCTAGAACTAGCTGACCACAAGACCAAGGCTGTCTTTATAACCAGCCGAAAGACTGAGGAATCTGCCCCGATATGGGCGGATGCACTGGCGACAAATAATTGTAGGAGGAAGCTAACAGGGTCTGCGCAATCGGAGTAATCAGCAGCTTCCGAACTATCTCCGAAGCAGCCTGCGTTTTAGCCGGAATGGTCCCCATCGACATCTTTGGGGATGAGATACAGAGGGTGTACCTTAGGCGACCCGCAAGAAAGATTGTATGAACACGATAGTTCGCTCCTTTGTCCAGAATGTCCAAATGAGGAGGAGGATGCGCAGGTGGTGGGCGCCGGATAAGAATCTCTGGGCTCGTTTAATATTTTTCGTAATGCTAACAATTAAATTTACCTGGCATTTTTAGGCATTTGTGTGATAGTAGTTATGATCTTGAACGCGAAGTTGAGTAAACAATATTAAAATTCCATTTATTCCACATGCTTTCATATTTGTTTTTATGTACTGTCATTCTGCCTGACAGTACCTTATTAATCTATTACTTTATATTAGCACTGTTCGACAAAAACGCCGTTATCACGCTTTGCTTCGTATTGAATACAACTCAATGAGTACTGGATATTGGTACAAGGTTTTGGCAATGTCTGGCATTTGCAGACATTTTCTGTTAAGTTCAAATTATGAGGCATTCAGCGTATCTGGATTCTCAGCTTTACTGTAACCCAGTAGTGATTCGAAACTATAATGGCAGCTCGGCAAATTCAAACATCCAAAACAATAGAAAACTGTCCTCAGTCGATCGTGAAAACGCCATACTTGGCTGTACTCGGTTATCCTGTGGAAGATGTTTTAAGAGTAACTCTCAGCTGCATCGTATTTCTTCTTTGTGGGAATGTGAACGCATATTAGGCAGTTATTTTAAAATTTGACGTTAATGCGGATTATTACCCAGTGTCTGGAACTAAAGCTTACTTCTGGTGATAAATTCATGTCCAAATAATCGCACAGTTCTTAATCCTCCTTTCTACTACCCTCCTTTCTACTACCCAAGGATAATAAGTAAATGACTCTGATTTTTAGGATATACAAAACCGTAAATGTACACATCTACATACATATACATATATGTATATGTAAAGTGTAAGTAAAAAACAAAAGCGTTTGTATACCTACGATGCCACTTTTCCCCTTCCTATTTCTTGTTCTACATTATTAAGCTTTTGAGATTGGCTCTAACAGCATTAATTTACTAATCTTAGTTATTTGTCGTGTTGACTAAGTTAAAATCCTCACTATCACCATGAGTGATTCCAGTACCACCCGGTATATAAATTAATGTAAATATAAATTAGAGGACTTAAAACAATTTGTTAGGATTTATTTTGAAACGGTTCTATTCTAATGACACTTCTCAGTCAGTTTCGTGTATATTCATGCATGCACCACGTATCTCCATTTACCAGGTAATCTTTATTCGTCTGATTGATTTACACTGTTCTGCTGTGGAAGATATTAAAATGAAATTTATTTTGCAAGGATAATAAAAGTGTGTTATTTGTTATTAAATAAAACTAAATTATTTCGAAGATAGATTTCGAGGAACGTCTTATCTTAACTCTCAACGAGTACCATTTTTATTCAGAATAAAGTTAAAACTCTACAAGAATACATTGAAGAGAAATTCGACTTGAGAACAGGAAAGCAAATTTAAATAAACCATATAATTAGGTTTATGATACAAACTCATTTTCTGAATACACTCAGAAATAATGACTTTATTAGTTGAATTAATGGTTTGAAGTTAAGAATGTGAGCAAAGATAGAAGACCCTGTGTTGTCGCTTCTTACGCGAAAGAACATAATCGACATATGTATGTATCTCTTCACCTAGGGCCTCTAGTAAGCATATTACCGTTGTCGTGAGAAGTATCAAAACTTAAGCAATAGGCTGTTAAAGTAGTACGGGAAAGCATTAGTACGATTTCAAAGGAAACGTGGCATCTCCAACAAAGTAGTGGTTGCAAATGAAATTGAGGTTCGAAAGAAGAGAGTGAATGGCAGGGCGAAAATATCAACTTCTTTGAATGTACATATATTTATGTACATACATACCTAGCATCGCCAGTAACAACGACAACTGCAGAGTGATGACTCTTGCTAGTACTGCAACAACACAAGTTGCTGTGTTTACTATTATAGCATCTACAAAGTTAAGTTTATTCAAAAGAAGCTTAAAATCCGTCGGAATTCGAGGATGACTCTCAATTGATAGGGCCAAATGCATAGACATCAATGAATCAACTTTGATATCACAGGTTTTATAACCTTTTTTTGTTATAATTCACTCGCGCTAAAAGAGATATGATTGCCCTTTTTATATATTATTTCGATACATAGAAACGTATTTAGTTTGGAAGCGTTTCCACGTAAGTGTTGTGCGTCTCATGAAGAAATCTTTTCACGGTACTCCCGAAGATAGCCTTTAGGAAAAACTGATGAACATTCCAGGCAATGTTGCCTTATGAAGAAGGGAAGGAATGCTACTGGCTGTTTCGTTTAAGCACTTCCAGTCAAAATATCGATTAAACACCGATCGGCGGTGTTCAAGAGAAACAATACTGCTCCATCAATGATATTAAGTTAAGAAAATCAAACATACATACATACATACATATGTATGTAGGTTATATCAAAGCCCGCTTGTGCGACCACACATACATAATTGTACCATAACGAATTTCCACAAGTAGTGGAAGGTGAAATCAATACAAAGTAAACGAAATCGATATCTTAAATGTAAACAGACAAAATAGAACACTTATTATGATCCGCAGATTTGCTGCATGGAAATATTATTCTGTATAAATAAGGTTCACTTGATCGAAGAGAACCAGCTCTATATCAACCACTTCGAATAGCTGACAATTTCTCCCGACACACGTTAAGGGATCCGAAGCGGAATAAAAGACTTAAGTAAATTAATCGTTATTGATTGGTTGTCCTGTTCTCTTGAACGGGAGAGATATATTTTTTTTAAAGTATTAAAAGACTCAAATAAAATTTGTTTCTATAGTAGAACCAAAAACTTACTTTTCGCAATAAAGTAATTTTTAAAAAGGGTTTTTAAATGCGTTGAGCTTGCTACCAACAACTTTTTGATCAATCTTTAAATATTTTCACCAATCCCGTATATGTTGAATAGCGGATTTTATAAAAAGTTTAACAACAGGCTTCATTTATATATTTATAATTTGATTGTTGACAACCCCACCAAACGAAAAGTGGGTATATGACGTTTATTGCGGAGAGTGCTGCAAAAAGGAATGACGGCGACAATTCCCTTGCGGCAGACTAAGGCAAGGACGCCTTGCATACGAACAATGGCATCGTGCTTGCTGCTTTCCACACCATCAATTCCGCAAACAAACTCAGAGTAATCGACTTGCATGGAGCGAATACAATCTTGAGTAACAGTTCACTCGTATAACTTGATAATTTCCAGGTAAAAGAAAGTTAAGCAGATTGATCTTATTTTTATCAATACCTGGGACGATACCAGCGATTTGGATGTTTGCCGCTTCCGCACAGCTAACTTCTACTCAGCCGACTACTTAGATGTAGTCAAATTATGCGCATATGTATGTATATGTATGAAGATATAATAATCAACAGAATACTATGACGAAAGGCTACATTGAAACTGCTAGAGTGTCCACCACAGTGGGGTGGGGTCCATATTATGTAACACAATTCCTACCGACACCCCTTTTCAAATTTCGAATTTTAAATTTCAATGACACACTTCATAGTGCATACTTTGCTTATATACACGCACACACATACAACACAAGTTTATTTTTTGTTCCTGTCATATATTTTAAAAATGATAAACGATTTAAATAAGGAGTTTCAATCCGAAAAATTTCGCCCGCCATATTCATATGACCACTTAGAATCAAATGTCATATTAGTATTGAGTAATTTTATTAATAGTGGGGTTCACGCTATATGATTTGCTTGACAACCAAATATTACTTAGCGTTAGAAATTTACTCCATGCTTGATAGACTTCATTTGTGATTTAGATTTCGAACTGAGAATATTCGGGCGGAAGTTTTAGTTGCGGCTCTTATTATAGATGAAATTTTGGAAAGTGGGAAAAATGAGAAAAAAAGGAATACATTTTCATCAGTAAACTTGATACGACAATTGGAAGAAAATTCTCCTGAAGATTTTCGGAATTATTTAAGTATGAACTCGGGACGTACATATGAAGAATTTTTAGCAAAAATAACACCTCAAATAAAAAGGCAAAATACACTCTTGAGAGACGCAATATCGTCTCACGAACGTTTGTCTGCGACCTTAAGTTTTTGGCCACTTCTTTATATTTTTGCAGTAATACTTCATACGCCTTCTTGTTAAGAATTTAATTTTTATATTTTTCACTTTTAATTTGCCACAATTCAGGAAATTGCCGGCAAAGGTCAAAAAAACTCCTTCCAAAACTCTTTCTCGTCGAAATTAAAAATTAAAATGAAAAATGCTCTGAAATTGTATGACAAACGTTCACACTAAACGAAAAGTCAAAAAGTTAAAAATTTTGAAAAACCGTACTAGAAATTAGAGAGCTTTCTTGATTAGTCTTCAAATTGTACAATTTGGTCGGTCGTCAAGCAAATCGTACAGTGAACTCCGCTAATAACGTCTAGTTAAGAAACGCTTCTCCTTAAGAAAATAATTATAAGGACACTAATAATTATTAGCTATTTGCCAACTGAGAAAGTTTTTGTTAAAAGCAAGGCTGAAGACTACATTACGAAAAGTGAAATAACAAATTCAAACAAAATTGCAATAAAGACAAATATTTTAAATTTTTATATCGATCTCTTGATCAATTCATGTTAAGATTTGATTTTAACAACATTAGCTTGAAAAACTTATCCATTATACCTTCTCAAAAAGTTTTTTCGGATCATGAAGCATACATTTTACCTTTAGTATCCGTTTTTTCATATTTGGTCGAAGGTGTACCTGAATACAATTGTGCCGAGATACAATGGAAGCTCCTAAGATTTTCGAAAACCAATCTGAACACTACTACGGACGTCAATAAGTTTTGAGAAAAAGTTGGTGAGATTCAAAACGGGTTGAATAAACTTTGATTTCGTTTTCAATTTATTGACCCTACCTCAAAGTTCAGCAGCATCGGACCGGAAATTTTTCGATTGGTCCCTTATAAAAACCAAACTGAGGAATAAGCTGGGATTATCATGTTATCAATAGTTTTATGTAAGCACTCTTTTGCCTTCCGACAGCAAAATGAACCTCATTAGGTCAGCCAAAAATAGTTTTTAAACTATATTAAACCTAATTTTTTATACCTAATTTATTTTTTCTATTTTTTGTGAACTCTGTTTACAATTTATTAACTTCCCAATGGGAAGTTGTTGTAATGGGGCCGATTTTGCGAATCGCGAATTTTGACATATCTCCACGTTTTAAGGTCACCTGAATCCAAATCCAACGTTTTTACAGAGATGTCTGTGTGTGTGTGTCTATGTACGTATGTCCGTATGTGCGTTCGGAATTATCTTTCGCCTCGATTATCTCGAGAACCAAAGATGATATGGACATGGGACCGGGTTCATTGGACGCGTAATTACGTAACTACGAACTGATTAAGTTTCCAGAAAAATCGGTCTAGTAGTTTTTTGTTAGTAATTAAATAACTAAAAAAATAAAGGCAAACTAGCTGAATTTTGAAATTGATGATTTGTACTATTCATTCGTGCAGATTCTAAATACCTTCGTAATGATTTTTTTTTAATATTATAATTGCATGTTTTAGCAAAATTTTTATGAATGTCGTAGCAATTATTTTAAAAAAATATATTATTAACAAAAATACTTATGAACAAAAACTAGATGAATGTGTAGAATTTTAAATTTATATTATCAGGCCAGGAGAATAATGAGATTTCGAACTAGCCAACTCGTAACAATTAGTTATAATAAAAAAATGACTTTTATAACAATAATAATAATAAAAAATGGGATGTGAATATATTCTTCGATATAAAAAAATCAACAATCTTTTTGCAATTCAAGGTTGCTTTATTAATATGCAATTAATAGAAGAATATTATGTTTGAGAAAACATTTGGAGGTAATAGTCGAGGTACATTTACCATTTAAGAAATAAATTATGACGTGGAACAAGGTTGTAAGTAGAAGTTATTAACCGTAAAAGTTATTTTCGATGAAACAATGCTTTTTTTCATTTCTATAAGTACATATAAAAAGTATTTATGAAAAAATATTGTTATTTCATATTTTGATAAGTCTTATGATTTCTTCCATTTTAAATCCGATTTAATTGCATATGTTGTGTATGGGCTGATTGATGTTATGAGAGCTTCATCAATTTCTGCTAGTTATTATTTTTTGTGACAAGCCAATATGGAAATGTTTGTTGAAGATGATAAAATTCTTGAGGATATGGTTAATAATCTCCTACTGATGATTTTGAAAGGTTCAAGGTGAAAAGCAGTAGTTTTGTGATGTCAGTCTTGAACAATTCATGAAGAAAGTAAATTGTATTGTGCTGTCAGCTGCGTAGTCTGTTATCAATATTGTTGTTTAGTTACTTGTAAGTAAAGAAATGTTAATTCAGCATTCTTAGTTGATGTGTGGTATTGATGAGATATCTCCAAGTTGATGGTTTCTTCATAACGTGAAGAAGAAAATTTCATTGTTCATCAAACATTGTAGTAATTGTAGAAGCAAGTGTTTATGTGTAGGCCATTAGTGTTTGGGATTGAGCTTCATTAATCCTTTTCGTATGATCATGTGAAACAAATAATACTTATTAATTAAATAATGAATATTGTTTTTTTTATTTCTTCCCACTGGGAAGTTAGTCGTGTTCACCCAGACCACATTTTTTTTTGTTTATTTTTATTAATGTTACGTGTTACATAAATTTTAAATTACCTACTTGTGAGTTTTGGTTATTTTTATTTTATGTAACGTGGTAATTACTGGTCATTTTTATTTATTTTTATTAAAAAACTGTTAAGCATGATTTGAGAAAATAAATTTAAAGTTTATAATATAAGTATAAGTATAAGTATGTTAATTTTTGTAAATATGTTAAACAAATATTATTAAAGAAAATAAACATTCATCATAATGCTTTTTTTTTAAAAAACAAAATAAGTACCTACATACATACAACTTCGATTATTATTTATTATTGGTTAAAACTTTACGTTATTTAAAAACACCAATTTTGCTTTGGTAGGTTTTATTGGGCAGTTCGGTGGGAATTTTTTTTTGGGAGCGGCAACCGTGCTTACGTATTCCAGTTGTGTTTATTGGGCCAGCGCACACTGGATCAATTCCCCCGGGGTGAAACCTAGTTTTTAGAAAAGGGAGGGCAAGTGTGCAGTATGGAACAAGGCAAAATGTTCATCCAACAATGAAGTGGTTTAACATCGGGGGAAACCAGTACACACACAAGTTGTCAATTTCGGGATACTACTACACTACAATGAAAGTAATACTACTACAATGAAAATCGGTTCATGTATACACAATTTTACTCCGAATTATTTATCCAGAGTGCGATTGAAGTAAAGTGCAATACGCCGGGGAATTGATCCAGTATGCGCTGGCCCATTGAGTAGCAGGCCAGCTTTTAGTTTTTTCTCTTTTTTTCTTCGTGCTTTTTGGGGTCGGTTATTCTCTGTCTAACACACGCTCCCTTATGAGCGACATAAGCAGGAAAATATCGGAGTATTTTTTCTGTATTCGAAATGACTTATTTTTAAAGTAAGCATATAGGCTCCTTTTGTTTTTTATTTGAAAATTCAATTGGCTTGTTGTGCGCGCGCGGAGTATTCAGTGAAAAATAAAAGTGAAAAGTTTGTTTGCAATAAGATATTGAAGGGTTTGAATATACATATGTACATACATATATCGATGGTCCGGAAGAAAAACGCCACAAATCAAAAATCGCATTTTTCAGGAGAGGCAAAAGAAGATTTCTAAATCGTTCAAAGTCCTGTTAGCTCTCCATCTTAATGTTATTGAATTATCTGTGATTTATTAAATAAGTACTTTTGATTCAGGTATCTAAGGAAATTATATTTGTCTTCAAAACTTTGTCATAAAAAATAATTAGTCAGGTTACTTCGATTTGTGACGTTTTCCTAGATGCTTCTGTTTGAGTTTTCAAAAACATAACTCAAATTGTGTTAAAACATCGAACATGGCGCGTAGCATTTTTGGAATTTTTTATTACAAGAAACGTCGTATTTCTAAACGTTTCACTTTTCTTGGTAAAAAAATTTTAATTTCGTATTCAAGCAATGACACTTACACACTTTTGACGTTTTTTCGACAATTCATAAGTGTTTTCTTTAAGAAGGATAAAGCACGACTAAAACATGTCAGTTTTCTCGACGCAGGCAAATGAAAAACGTGGTCTCAACATAAGCAAGACTTTCGTTGTTTTTCTAGCGAGGAAAGTTTTGTTTTTCATAAAGAATGACATCAATAAATAACACAAAAAACGGATTTTTCGACTAATGACTTTTTTCTTCCGGACCATCGATATTTGATTTAGTGCTATTTGTATTACAATAAAAATGTCGTTACTGAGTGTAGATGCAGAGTGTTGCTTGACAGATTTCCTTCTGAAGGAAACAAATGAGTTTAGTAGATTAACTTTCCTTAAAAAACAGAAAGTTATAGAGCTAGGCTGTTGGATGACATCTATGAACATAGATTATAGCCGTGAGGATGGTTTTTGTAAACATTTCAAAAAGTCTACTTACGAAAAATATTCTTCGCCGACTGGTAGTTGCACATTATATAAATAAAATATTCTGTTTCCATGTCTCCTTTCTTCCAATTCTTCTAGCGGTAGGAGTCATTCAGGTGTCATAGACATAAATAATTTAATAAACTCTTCAAAGAAGTACATTCATAATGGAAAACACATGTATAAGTAGCTGTTTATTCTTTAATAGTTTTGGTGCAAATCGCGTTGAAACTTCTTTAGGTAATACATATGTACATATGTATGAAGGTGACAATAGAAAAGTGGACAGAAATCGTTGTTTAATGAAGCGTTTCATAGACACGGTGATACTTTTAGATAAACAGCTCGGTTTGTGTCCGTTATGATTGACGAAACACTGGATGTAAGTCACAAAGAACAACTAAGTGCAGTTTTATGGTACATCTCACAAGGTCGAATAGAAGAGACATTTCTCGACGTTAGTTCAAGCCGTAATGCAAGTGATTTCACAAATCATGCAATTAATGTTTTTGAAGTACACGGCTGTAAAAATCCACAGCTGGAATCTTGGATGTTTTCTGACTTTTTAAATAAGTTTGAGCGAATTTATAGCTTTTATAGAATCGATAGCATAATCGAATGTACTGAAATGAATGGAAGGGCCAATTGCTTAGTTCTAGTATTGATTTAAAGACTAACTATAGACGACTTTGATAAAGTGCAAATCAATTAATGGCTAAATTTTCTTAGATCTATTAAATAAATCGAAATATCATAGTTTTGTTCAGTCAAGCCCGGATGAAAAAATTTCTTACTTAATGCATTTTTTTCCCCTTGAACTTTCGACTTTACTTCTCTAAAAAATGAACTTAAAGTTCTGTATTCAACACGTTCACTGGCGGCTTTTTTTTAAAGCCGCTTTTATTAAGCTTGACGTTCTTTGCCAATGTTAGTATACATAAATGACTTGAAGTATCACAAAGGTGGCTTCAATTGTTACTCGGCAGGTAAATATGGTAAAAACATGATTGATTTTTTATTTGGTTCAGCTTCCCATCATCTGGCACGTCACGCCATTTCTTCATCGATCAACCTAGTTTCGCTTCGCCTCACAAACTTCAACTGCCAGTATATGTAAGTGCAATTGACAAATGGTTGGACATGTGTCCCCGATGTGCTGAGTTACACCCGACGGATATCACGAAAACCCTGGTTTGATGAAGAGTGTCGGTGAGTCCAGCAGCGATGCAGAGGAAGACGATGCATACCCGCAAGATCTACGGGTAAAAGAGAAGAGACGAGGACCGACTTCTTCAAAAGAAGAAGGATTATCAGAAACATATAAATGTATTAAAAAAATATTATAAAAATAAAAGTTAATAAACTCCTTAATACCGAAACCGCTTTGCATTGGCATTGCATGAAGTCAGTCAAGTCCTGGCATCTTGTCACGTTTATTTTACTCAACTCAGCTCCCGATTGTTAGATGGCCTAGCACCCACTACCTTCTTTTTAACGTCACCTCAAACGTTTTCTATAGGACTTAAATTCGATGACAGTGCGGGTCATGAAATAACTTCAATCCTTTTGATCCGAAATCACTCTTTGGCTTTTCTTCTAGTATGTATGTTTGTACTTATTATCCCGTTGGGAGACTATTTTAAGTGTCTTCAGCATACGGAAGCATGTGTACATACATGTGTTGATCCATTATTTGGTAAATTAATTGGATCGGACGCAAACCGTGGCAAGAGAAACATGCCCAAATCATTATTTTTGAACCATCATGTCTAACCGTCTTTGTCGTGTATTTCCGGTGATATTTAGAATCAGGTGGACGGCGAAAATATTGTCAGGAACCAGTACCACCAAAAAGGACGTTCGTTCGACCACAATATGTTCCGCCAGTTTTGAGCAGGTTTCTGAATGTGTTGTTCTAAAAACTTAATTCGAGCTGATGAGCGTTTTTTAGTTACCTTGCGGAACCTTGCGGGGCTCCTTGAAAGCAAGTTATGCTCCATAAGCTGTCTACCAATTGCAACACCACTAACAGACAGTTTAAGGTTTATTTGAATTAGTTTGGAAGACGCAGATGCGTCAATTTTGCTGTATACACCTGTCGCCTATTGCCGATGTTTTCCTCTTTTTCTCGTTTTTCTGGCTTCAAATTGAATTTTGTAGTATTAGCAATCATCGTTGCTTTACAGCCAATAATATTTTCAATTTCATGATAGGTCTTTCTCTCCTCGCGTAGGTTTAGAATAAGCTCTCTCTACTCTTTAATGGAATGTCTTGCTCGGCCCACTGATAATAATAATAATAATAATAATAATGTTTTGTTTATTTCATCTTCTTCAGTCTTACAGTTTCTTTTTTACAATTCAAAAATTCTTTACTTAAAGATTAAATTAACAAAAATACTACAATGACATTTCGTCGTCTGTGGTAACCTAATTCCTGCTTACATATATACATATATAATTTAGTGGTTTAATATAAAATTATGGTATAGTAAGTTAAATTTGTGTAATAAATTTAATTTATGAATTATATTCTTCGATTAAGCTTGTTCTATGAAACCATGCTTCCTTGACATATGATGATACACTTCCCTATCAATTTGGTATTGTAAACTGAACATGTTTTATTTGCCTGCAATGTAGGTTATTTAAAGTACTTCCGCCTTAGCTCCATCAAATTCCCACAAAGGGTATTATATCCTCGATTCTTCTCATTGGTATGATGAGTTTACGTATATTAGGCCACATCTTGCTTTAAATACCCATCCTATTTTACTTTTGGGCAAATTACCTGTAAAGTTTTTAAGGCCAACTTCATGAGATAGTTGCCCGTGAGAGAACTATTTACAGCTTTGCAGCTTTGTTCTTGTCCTGCAATATTTGTGAGTTCCGTAGCCGTTCCAGAACTCTAATTTTAGGGCCAACCAAATATTCTTCATTTATAGGATCGTTTCTTATAGCAATACCTTGTTTTTCTTCCAATTTAATCCATTCTGCAAACCAAAAACACCTTTTTCGTTTTGCAACTCTTGCTAGTATTGAAGGCAGTCTATCTGTGGGATATCTGAACTATACCTTTATCACATTTGTAATTCGTATGTTGTTCTAGAGTATGTAAGTGCATTTCCGGCATTCCTGTCTCTAAATTTAACATATAATTTCGTGAATTGTCGGGAAATCCAAATAAGCGTTTTACAAAGTATCTTTGCATTCTGTTTATCTCATCAAAATTTGAAAAACCCCATACTTGGCTCGTATAACAGTATATTCTCTGGCAACTGCTTTGAATAAATTATAATTTGCAGAAAACTAGTTGTTACTTTTTCCTGGAAAGTTACTCCATACTACATTTATGCTTGCTTTTGCTTTAACTTTTCTTTCTTGTAAATGTTCCACGAACGATAACAAGTCCGAGATATTTATAAGAATTCACAACTTCGATTTCCTCATTATTAAGGAACCAATTTTCAGCAAGACATCTTCTTCCTGCTTTCTTAAAAATCATTATTTTTGATTTTTCAAGATGTATTTCAAGATTTCAAAGTTTACAATAATCACTTAAGTTGTTGATAATTTTTGGTGAAATTTTACTATCTTCGCCAAATAATATTTTATCATATAGCATATAGCAAGCCTCTTACTAAAAATTCATGAATATATGCAAAGTCCTCCTCCAATGAACTCATGTTAATCGTTTAACATCAATGCAAACAAAAGTGGACTCAAAAGACACCCCTGTTTGACGCCTATATTGGTCTCAAAATATTCTGACGTTTTTTCTCCATCCCATACTGCAACTTTTGTCCCTTTGTACAGAATTTTGACAAGATTTAGAAATTTACGTGGTATACCCATATTATTTAACTTAAAAAATCAAGATTTACGTTCTATCCAATCAAAAGCAGCCCAGAAATGAACAAAAAATCCATAGATCTTCCCTTTTTTATGTACATAAAACGCATATGACAATCTATACTTGTGAGAGCATTTTCTTGACTTCTTTTAAAGAGATATTTTAAAGAGATATGTATCTTGATCCAGTTCAGTTACTATTGAATATTTCTCAGCGTACTGAATCTGAGGCGATGTCAGGGGAGGGTTGAGTAACTCCGAGAAATAACATGCGTAACTCGCGACATTCAATTCATTTCCAATTTTGAATTTTCTATTTCGCAACTCATTTGTGAATTTTCACCAGTCTTTTGCACTGTTTACGCTATTTATTTTCAGATCTAGGTCCAAAAAGTATTTTTCCTTTCTTTGTCTACAAATCTTCTTATAATTAACATTTGCGTTTAAATATTTTACCTTATCAGCTAATTTATTGCTGCATTGCTGCAGGTGCTATCGAACCATTTTTGATTTGGATGAATATTATATGTCAAGTTTTTAAAATTCTCACTAGTAATCATATTAACGAGCAGTTCTGCTGTCAATTCTGGCCTAACTTGGTATGAGCACGTACATATTTACATATATTCAATTGCTTTCTGTCGTAAGTTATGTTTCTTTGCTCGGCCCACTGTATGATATTAAATTTTATGGTTTGTACATACATAGATCGATATGCATAAAATTTTATTAAGAAATGTATGCCCATGCTTAGTATTCAATGTATATAAAAAATAAAATAAAAATATTTTCTTAAGCTAATGGTCGCACTAATATTTTTTTGAATAGGAACATTCCCCTTGTAAGCCAGATAATGACTGACATTTCATATACCCAGCATTGCAAAAATAACTGCGGCAATGTCCCTCTGTTGAAAATGTCTGCTAGATGGATTCAAATTTTGCACGATTCAAGAGTTAAAATATGTGGTACAATAATTTGCCAAGGAGCACAACTATTATTTTTAAAAGGCTCCGAATTCAATGACTAAGATAGGTGAAATCGGATTGAAACCAGCGCTCCTACCCGAAGAGACGTCGAATCTACTTCGGATGGACGAAACAGTAGAAAAAGGCCTGGTTATACGTCGCGCATGGGGAACCCAGCGAACTTAGGAAGCGAGTCTGGGGCAGCAAACGAGCTGGCTGGGGTGATCTTTACTTGACGTTGAATGGAATCCCACAAAATGTGGTAATTAAGAAAAGGGAAGAAGAATTCTTGAAAACTAACGTCTGAAATTCATTAGTCACATGCAAGTCTGAACTTACTGTTTTCATCTATTTGAAATGCGTTCTCTCAATTCCTCAAATTTCGCTGACGTTTATATTTGACCCACGCTTAAAAAATTCATTTATTATTATTATTTTTTTTTCTGGAAATAAATATATTACATCAGATACCGACTCCAGTTTGTTGAAATCGTTGTAACAGTTTCTGTGAAAACAAATTTTCTTTCTAAGCATTGTAAGTTTGTAGGTTAGAATAAAATTTCGTATTCGAGTTGCGATATGATCCTATCGGCTGCAGACATATAATCTAAACTAAATCTGAGAAACCATTATGGATGCAGAACAAAAACATTCATCGCTACGTAGCTCTTTTGGTGAGAGCCCAATTCCTTCGAATAAACAATGCTATTCAAAATCAATATTTTACTTGCAAAAGTCTTCTGTAATCAGGGGCGGACTAAAAGGCAGTGGCACCCGGAGTGGTAAAGCAGACTTACACCCCTTAAAAAATTTAAGAAAAAGACACGAACAAAGATTTTATTTAAAGGTGCTTTCGAGCTTTTATTGCACTGAATGTTTCGATTAAATCATTAAAATCTATATTTTTTGTGTGCTTCTTTTCGATTGAAAGTATAGTATGCTGAAAAGCTTCGTTCACACGATGCCACTGAGACGCAAATTGTT
The DNA here is from genome assembly GCA_946965025.1 of Blera fallax. NCBI lineage: Eukaryota > Metazoa > Arthropoda > Insecta > Diptera > Syrphidae > Blera > Blera fallax. The sequence goes on from OX337245.1 coordinate 27,123,749, forward strand.
AAATAAATTCTCATCGCCAATGACAGACCCGGTAACGATTCTGAAAAGTCCCACTTAACAATGAAGCTTAAAAATTCAAAGGCTGTCCAAATTTCTGCATCTTTTAAATTTATTTTTGAAGCTACAATGTGACGCCGTATTCGCCCGATTTCCAATATGATACTGTTGTCTGTTAGTTCTGTAAATGTCGAGGTAAGCATTGGAACAATAGCACGCAGTTCTTCTTCCGTTCCATACAGCAATATTTTCGGTTGAAGAGCTGAGAAAACTGACGCAATGTCTTCCATGGACTTAGACCGATGAATAAGTTCAGTGTAAAATGTATCCTGACATTCTAACATGGATCTTCGTGTTTCCTCTTCCAACGTCAAACCAGCATCTTGAGCCTTTTCGCCTGGCATAATTTGCTTCTTTTTTGTTCTTCCCCGCCTTTCAATTGAAATTTCTAGCTTAGTACATTGTTCTCTTCCGTATATTATGGCCTTTTTCACGGTTTCAACACGATGTTCATGAAGAAAACTCGCGTGTGCCTTAAGTTTTATTACACGTTTTCCTAGAGTGAGCCCGGATTTTTGCAAGTATTTCTGTGCTGCATCAACTTCTTCCAAAATATCGCACCAGAATGAAAGTTAACACAAAAACGTAAAGTCGCGTACAGCAGATAAGAGTATGGTTGTAGCACCTATTGTATCCAAATTTTCCTTTTGAGGTTCACAAAGGAGTTCAAGAGTTGAAACTATTTTCACGAAATGGGCGCTCCATCTAGTGTCTACAAGTCTCTTGACTGACACACATATAGGTAGGTATTTGGGAAACAAATTTATTGTTTTATTTGTGTTTTTATTTTGTGTAATGTGCAAAATAGTTATTTTGCTGTTACTGATGGCACCCCCTATTAGTCTGCCACCCGGGGCGGACTGCCCCCCCGCCCTAATTTTCTATAAATATAGAGAATTGCAAGAAATATTAATGCCAATATGTACTAATGAACGTTGTGTACTTACTACTTTGAGATTGTATTTTATAACTCGAAAACTCGTAGATGAACGCTTTCGCAGATGTACAAGAATGCTAAAGACCTATTCTAAGCCCAAGTAACGAAAATTTACCTCATTGTCCTGCGCTACTGTCAGTATTTGATCATATTCCGCTGGACGCAGTTACAGTCGATACTTAGGTAACGAGACTTTATGTGCATACTTACATACATACATAGGTATATCAGCAGTTTAAAGGTAAACGAAAGTATTTCCCACTAAGAACTTGTACTTCTATAAAAACTGCCTCAGTATCAATAGAATATTTGCATCGACAAATAATTCTAACATCGTTCGTACTATAATCACATGGTTGCGATAGTACAAGAAATAAAGTTTTAAAAACAGATGTATGAAGGATGTATGTATACTGCTTAAGCTGAAACGTACAGTTTACATATGCTTGGTTAATAGGCACACGTGAAAGAAACAAAATCTTAGTAAATTAAATAATTCATTACACCTACGCCCCATAAAACGTTATAAATATAATATACACATAAAATGGAAGCACAGTCACCCATCCTCTATAAAGTCAACCTAATGCCATTAGCAACCCACGTATCTCATTTACTTTTTATACCCCATGGCAGTCAATTTAACATGCAACCAGCAATTAATATTGTCAGTGCCGGCGGCATAAACATCAAACGAACTTCACGTTGTACCCAACTCGCAGATGGTAAAACAGTTACTGTACGTCTCAAGATTGAGAATCTTATGAAAAGCCTTCCCTTCCCTTCTCTCAATTAAGTTTATTTACCCAACTCTAACGCCTAATAGAAATTTACGCGATCTTATCCAAGAAAGTTCAGCGTCTTTAATTAAAATACACAGCTAAATCTCACCTGAATCTAGTAATAAAACATAAAGTAATTATTGCAAGGATGAAATACATGCTTTCATGTGTATTATGTTATGTTATGAAAAATTACTAAGTACACATTAAAGATTATGTTGACAACAAATGATATTTGCTTCCTAATGCAAATTTGAATTGTAGTGTTGAAATCGATGCACATACTACATAAATAAATTTTTAGACAAAAAAAGGACTACATTCCTTTCCTGGTTCAGACTCTGGCCAAAGCCAAGGGAAGTCGACTTCAAATATGAATCGCATCCGTAATTCTGGTGTCATTGCATCAGATGGGATGTCGATTAGACAGCGGTCATAGGACAGCCGTCGCGCAAGGTCATCAAAACTCCAGTGCGACTTTTGCCAGAAACCACTTCTTTTTAAATGGAAAATGGCTCTAAGTGTAAACCGTATGATATAAATACCATGGCGGGGATGTTAATAAAAGCATCTAGAGCAGAGCCAGGCGTACTCGGGAAAGCTCGCAAGCAGCCGAGACAGACCGTTCTTTGGAGTTTGGCGAAAGCAGCAGTGACGTATTTACGTGAAAGCTTATTTAACCACACAACCGACACATATGACGGGAGGGGTCTTATCATTGCCGTGTAGATCCATAGGACTTTCCTTGGCGATAAGCCCCATGTTTTACCAAAGGCACCCTTGCACTGAAAGAAGGCTGACAGTGCTTTAGAGGACTTTAATTTGACATGTTTCGTCCAGAGAAGTTTACTATCCAGGATTACTCCTAACCTAAATACTTAGCTTCCTTGGAGAGTTGAATGGTGATGCCTTTTAGCACAGGCTGAGTCAGACCAGTCAATTTTCTCCATCTCGTAAAGAAAACCACCTCGGTTTTGAAAGGATAAACTGATAGCCCATTCCTGGTGCACCAGTCGTCGATAACGTACAGGGCCATCTGTGCCTTAGGACAGACAGTCGCTAGGCACGATCCGACAGACAGAACAGTTATGTAGTTGCTATGTATATTAATTAAAATTAAGCAAAAGCGAAAGCGTACAAAATTAATAGCATGTATGTTTCATAAATCATCTCTTATAAAAAAAAGCATAATAGAACTATTTTTTTTAGTAACAATGCCTTACGGTTTTAAGTGTATTTTCTGGATTTAAGTATAAGGATTTTATAACTTAATCTGTTAACGTTTAATTAGAAAAAGAGGTCGTAGTTGTTAACATTTTTCATTAGATTTCGCGGATTTGATGAAATTTTCACAATAAATCGCAATTATTATACCGTAAAAAACCTTGAAAAGGGAAATTACGTTTACGGAGTTTTTTTTTAAATTCCAAGAATATGGGTGAGGCAATAATAAGTTTTTTTTTGCCAGGTAGTAATAAATTGTGTGGGCGCTGTGGCTCAAGTGGTTAGTGCGTTGGATCGCTGAGCGTGAGGTTCGAGGTTCGAATCCCAGAGAACACCAAAAAAGTTTTTCACGGTCCCACCTCTCGCGAATGTCTGACAAACGTCCGAGAGTAGGTAATAATTGTCAAGAGAAAGCTTCTCAATTTGCCTTTCGGATATGGCTCTAAACTGTAGGTCCCTTCCATTTGTGTGAAAAATATAACACGCACAACACGAATGGTCGCGAGAAGCTAGGCCCTGGACCACATACGGTCCGTTGCGCCAAGAATTTGTATTTTTTTTTGTAATAAATTCAAGTCTGTGGTAATTTCACGACGCATTTAAAATACTGTGGTGAATGTTATAAGAAGTTTTCGGAGTTGTGTGTCGACAGCTCAGCATAAGTTATCAACAGATTTATTTTCGGAGACAAACCCTGATTAATTATTATGATCCTGGTTCAAAGCAGGAATCCAAGCAGTAGCTTCCTGACAAATTCAGATTTTGTGACCTGAGGGTATAGCACCATAAGCGCAGCCTGAATATCAATATGTACATATAGGTATGTGGCGGTACTTTTGTCGGATATTGATCCCAAATCTAATAATTTTGTAGCTCTAAGTACAGCTAGAATATCTGCTTAGAGCTCACTGTTGGAAGTTTCAGTCCTGTAGGGTTATATCCCCCGAATGTACATGGATGGATGGTTTTGGAACCATCCGTGTAGACTGAAATTCAATTTTGGAAAGGAACTGTCTTTCATAGGCTCCTCCCTGTGGGTACATTAATTCGCATGGTTTTTCGAAGTCAAGGGTAACAAGGATTTCATCGGATCTATCAGATATATTTGGAAATGATTCTCTGAGAATAGGGCTATGCTCAACATAACTAGATTTAAGGATCCCGGAGTTAGTGATCCGAAGCGCGCTATTCGCCGCTTTTAATTTTATTTGTATGTTCAATATTAAAATACCTACATACATACGTACATATATACATATATATATACATACGTACATATATAGCAAGATCTCGAGTGCAGCCATGGGCGTAGTGCACAGGACCCCATTTTTCATTTAATTTTTTATGCAATTTTTATTTGGAATTCAGTATTACTTACATGCTAGACAAAGACGCTTAAAACTAGCTTAACTAACTTACAATGTAATGTATTTCTAACTTACTGACCCTATGCGGGTGCTCTAAGCTAAACCTAACGCTTAAAACTATGTCTTTCGACGTTTACGAACTAAACTTATTTATTAACTTAACTTACTATTTGAAACTAAGAAAATTTATTTTAAAAAACTTAGTAAATGAACATTTTTGTGAGTTTGATTAAAATTAATTTAAAATAGTCTTAAATCTAACTTACAAGCTACCTTAAATAAACCTTAAAAACTATCTTAATCTAAGATACGTACTTTATACGTAAATTTTTTTTTTTTTTTTTGCAAAGTGCTGCTTTTTTTTTTTAGTTTTAGAATTTTTTTTCAAAGTGCTGTGAAAAGTTTTTTTTTTTTTATAAAATTAAACTTAACCTACCCTAAACTATGTAAGTCGGCCATAGTGAAAGGCCAACTTTGCCCCTTTGCCCCAACTTTGTTAAAATACAGATACTGGTCTAGCCAGAGCCCAAGGTATCTGACTACACTTCGACACGCTAATGGTTGTCCGTGCTGTCCCACGATTGAAAACTTTCGCCAATTCTTTCTGGTATCCGCAGAGGCCCCAGATAACGACGTCCTAAACAGGATGGTTTCCGACTTCTGGAAGTTGATCTTTAACTTCCAATCGTCGCAATATCGCTTGATCTTATCGAAGTCACGCTGCAAGAGTATTGCAATGACCTCGATCTTTGGACCTGATCTGTACGCTATCAAGTCGTCTGCGTACGCTATAGCATGGTAAAGAGATCCTACAAGATCGCTGGTGTAAATGTTAAAGAGGATCGGCGAATTTACCGCACCCTGTTGCAGACCATTTTTAATATCAAAAGTACCAGCAGAAGTCACATTGCCATTTTTCACAATGAACTGTCTACCGGTGAGCATATTACAAAACATGTATAGCAGTGGTTTACTTATGCCCAGCCTACTCAACTTGTAGAAGAGTCCTTCTAGCCATACGGTATCGAAGGCCTTCTCCAAGTCAACCAGGCAGGCACCCGTGCATTGTTTCTTGCTTTTGTTCCATTGGATATCCGACACCAGTTTAGACGCGGCATGTATAGTATCATGCCCCGCCTTAAAACCGAATTGGTTATCCCGAACAATATGCATGTCCTCAACCCACTTAGACAGCGCTCTATTGATCACTTTTTCGAATACCTTGCTGATATTCGGAAGGAGACTTATCGACCGGAGATTCGCCGGATTGGAGGTATCCTTGCCCCTTTTGGGAATAGGATGTACCACCGCTGTCTTCCAATGCGCCGGATAATGTGCATTATTCAGCGCATTGTTAAACAGGATGGTGTAAATGTTTACCGCTTCTAGAGGGAGGTGTCGAAGCACAATGTTAGACACTCCGTCGATACCCACGGATTTCTTCCTTCTCAATGATTCGAAGATCGCTTGGAGTTCTATCTTCGATATGAACGGGGGATGTACCACCTCATCGGCGATGACATTGTTTGCCATATTATCGTCATTGAACTCGGTGAAGCCGATGTTCTCTGATCGCCAGTGTTCTATATCATTTCGAAGATAGAAGTTGTGCACAAGGACTCGATTCTCCAGGTCGTGGTTCGGGCAAATGCTATCATTCACCTTATACACTTCCTGGAAAGTCGCTCCTATAGCCTCTACCTTCTCCTGCGGATCCTCGATCACAAAGAAGTTGTCATCACAGACTGCGTTCCCTGGATCTATGCCTGCTGTTATAAGTATTTGTTCGTTGTTCGTCGTTCGGGGGATCTTGAGACACGGCAGGTCGTTTTGATTATTCCTCCGAAATATTTTATTTATTTGCGGGAACATACTCGGGTTGTTGGATTTTACAGCCCGAATTTTATTGTTCCAATGCAAGTTTACAGAAAGTCTGTAATTTTCTTTAATCAACATTTGGAGATTTTTAATCAACGACTTGAGTGTCCTGACCTCCGGGTTTTGTCTGTCAGTAAACCGTCTGTACAAGGTTTTTAATCTTGACAGAAGTCTACTTTTTTGTAAGTGAAGTGCGTCAATTGTTGCATTGCGGTATATGTCTACGTTGTCAGTTTGTTGATACCGAGGTATCGTTCTGTCCATCGTTTGTTTAATTGTCTCGTCCATTCGTTGTAGGTATCTGTCGATCTCCTCATTTGACAGATTCCTATTGGACTTTGGGTAGAGCGAGTTCGAGGAGAGTGCTCTTGTCAGTACTCTGGAGAAGCGTGTCCAGCGCGTCCTACTGTAATTGTAGGGGTACGTTTGGACAAACTCCTCCAACTCCGCAATCTCGTTGGGAATTGTAATTTCGGCACTGAGTCCGCAATGGTCACTGTCATACACAAATGTGTGTAGGCAGTTTCTCGTTTGTCGGTTCGTGTTGGTCAGTTGTAACCGTACGTCGAACAGCAGAAGATCCAGATAGGAGCCGCCTCTAGGATACGACGGACTATCAGTTGCTTTCAAATCGAGTCTATACTCGACATTGTGCAGACCCCACCAATTGAATAGTAGGTTCCCCCTAGAATTAGGTATATTATTTCCCCAATCACTGTGCTTGGCATTTAAATCTCCTGCCAAAATGGAATAGTTCTCTTCCGATTCCAGCCTTAGACATCGAAAAAGTGTCTCGAGCTCTGTTATAAATGAAGTGGTTTGAGTAGTTCCAGAAGCGTAGACCGCGACCACGTACAACCTCTTTCCACTATGGAGGGGGATGCTCACAATACACGCTTCCAGCTCCTGGAACCTCCGCACTTCACCGCTGTACACAGCCTTGTAACGCAAATCTTTACTAATGAAGATCGCAACACCTCCCCCTTGAATGGAGTTGGGTCGGTCTCTTCTTATAATATTATATTTATTGTGCCAAAGTTTGTGCTTCTGGGATAGCTTGGTTTCGCTAGCCAAAAGTACGTCTGGGCTTTGATCTTCTAACAACTTAAAAAGTACGTTTCTTCGCTCGATCCTTATCAGTGAATTCACATTCACCGCAAGGATCTTTAAGGGTTTCTCCGCCATCGTACCCATTACGACTGGTGGTGCGTTAAGCCCGGCAGAAATGCGTAGATCTGGTCCACCCGTTTCGCCTGCAATTTCCCCGGCCTGACGCCATTTGGGCGTAGGTCCATTGAGGAGTGACGGCTGGTGTTTGAGTAGAAGCGGGTGGACGCTTCACTTCGACCTTCTGCTGACGAGCTAAATTTACTTTTTTCATGTATTGAAACTTAGGACAACCGCGATAGTTTGCAGTGTGTCCCGAGTTTCCACATAATGCACACGAGAGTTGGGCCCTATCTGCTACCCTATCCTGACCTAGAGAACACTCTTCTGTTTTGTGGTTCTTTCCACACTTTACGCATCGAGGCTGCATTTCGCAGTTCGACGCGGCGTGCCCGAACCTTTGGCAGCGAACACATTGCAAAATGTTTTCGCTCCTCTTTACTTTTTCCCAGGTTACAACCTGATAGTCCAGGACATTGATACTCCTTAGACTATCCAGTTTGCTATTGGGTGTTAGCTGTACCAGGAAGAACGGTAGCTTTCGCTTCTCCCTTTTTGCCCTAGCTGTGGTGAACGGCTTGACTCCCACAAACTCAAGACCGTCACACTCCTTCTCTTTAAGCATTTTAAGGAGCTCCTCCGGTTCGATGGACGAATCCAACCCCCTCAGCAGCATTGTTTGCAACTTTTCCCCCTTCGGGGTGAAGGAGAAGAACTCCGTCGTCGATTCCTTCAGGAGATTCTTAATTTTCTTGTACTGATCCACTGTGTTGCAGTGGATAGCATGCCTATCTTCGTTAATTCGTTTTATGAAAAAGTTATGACCTATGGCCGACTTACATAATTCGATTGTGTCCTTTAGTTCAATTTTGAACGTGTTGATCGGGGGGACCTTCCTGTTCCTGACCCCCTGTTGCTGTTGTTGTTGCTGCTGCTGTTGTTGCTGCTGCTGTTGTTGCTGCTGCTGTTGTTGCTGCTGCTGTTGTTTCTGCTGCTGCTGTTGTTTCTGCTGCTGCTGCTTTGACTGCTGCTGTTTTTTCTGCTGCTGTTGTTTTTGCTGCTGTGGTTGTTGCTGCTGCTGTTTTTGCTGCTGCTGTGGTTGCTGATGCGCAGTCAGCTGTTGTTTTTGCAGCTTATTCTGCTGTTGTTGCTGCTGTGGTTGTTGTTGCTGCTTTGTTGGCAGCGGCGTCAGTGTTTGCTGTTGTTGTTGCTTATCTTGGGAGCGCTGGAGCTCGTGCATGCGCTCTCTCTCCCTTCGTGCCATTTGTTTGGCCTTGATGGCAAGTACAGACTGCTGTAACTGGCGTATACTTTTTGTTAAGCTCTCTAACTGCTCATCCTCATCATCTGACTCGGATGCTGCTAGTGAGGCGAAGCTATTACTATCGCCAGTGTACCTTCCTTCCCCACCATCTGACACGTAGGGGAATTCGGTATCTTGTGCTGCTGCTGTTGTTGTTGATTTCGATGGCGCCTCTACCCTCCCTTCACCTTGCAGCTTCTCGGTTGAAGTTGATAGGGAGAGGCGCTTTACCAAATTGGGAGTCGGCCTCAGCTTCCTTCTCCTCTTCGATGTTACGTCCGTAGCCACTGTTGCTGAGCGGCTTTGCGTTACCACCGTATCATCGTCCGATGTTGTTATTATCTTCGGTTCCGCTACTCCCGCTCTGGGGAGCAGGGAACGACCACTATTTTCCATCGCCTGATTGCGATGTTTACCACTTTTGTTATTAATTTATTTTTTTTTAAAGAAAAAAAATTCCACTTTTTCCAGGAATTGAACCCATGCCTACTGGTCACGGTCCTCCCACACTTCCACTAGGCTAACTTGCCACTTGAAAAGTCACTGTCTTTCTGCGTATATAAACACTCACTCCGTTTTAACAACAAGCCGAAACACGTCTTTCTCCGGTGAGGGTCTGTGAACGACTCGTGCACAGGACCCCTGTGACGAAATTATGGTATGATTTTTGTACCATGACTAACCCTCGTATTCGTTGCCCTTTACAACAATCCACAGTGCATTTTTTTTGATGCAGTGTAAAATTACCACTAACTTAAGCTTACCTAATTTTTTGACTGCTTCAAGCAAACTAATTGGTAAATCAACGTGAAATGACATTTAACATTTACTCCTAAAAAAGTGTGCATAGTAACAAAAAAATAATTTTAACCCCACCCCTTTCAACCTTCGCTCCTGTTCCGGAAACTTTACAAACTCCCACCGTATACATATGTATGTGTGGATATGTACATTTAAATGTATAATTTATAAAGAAATACATAATGTCTGCACTAAAATCACAATTAATTAAAAGCATTCTTTACTCGCAGTGGACTCAAGCACGAGTATCTTATATCCCTTTTTAAGTGGCAGGGAAATGCGAGTAATTTTACATTTGAGCTGCTTTATAATGACTGATGCATTACAATATCGTACTATGGACTTTCTTGCGAGTGTATGTTTGCTATGAAAAGCATTTATTGCTCTGAATAATTCATGAAGATGAAACCACCGATTCCTTGGTTGTCGTTGCGGGAGCTTTCATCTTCGATCCATGCAGCGAACAATGCTTCATCTATTATGTGAATTTTTATTCCCTTAGGGCTATTACTTTATCCAGTGGTAGTACTGTAGACGCAATTCAGGGAAACTTTACTAAATGTGACTTTGTTGAAATATAAAAGTAGGTATGTATGTATGTATGTATGGAAAATTTGTGAAAAGTAATGATTTCCTTTCATGAAGAAAAATCAATAAATGTAGTTAATGTTACTTTAGTAGATAGATTATGCAAAAGCAACTGTATTATTAGTTGTGTTATTAAACTAAATGTAGGAAGCTACCTAATGCATTTTAAAGCAGTCACTATCAAAAAGGAATGTGTGATAATGGATGCACGCAACCATAGACAAGACGTCAGTCTGATTGGTCTCTTACTTTCCTTGAGATATTGGTACCTTAAAGTGATACTGGTACCCGGGAGTTGCTTTACCAGGGCTGCTATCGCTCTAAATTGTGTAGCTGCTCTGTAACTGAAATCTTTCTGATGCTGTTATTCCATCTGCAATTTATTCATTTCATCGTATTTACTTCATGCCAACAGGTCAATAAGCCGCGAGTTATTCCTTATGTCAAGAAATAAAAATTGGGCGGATAGGGAACAGAGAAAAATAACCCTTCTCCGTTATGACTGACGAGAAGTGAAAAAATCGAATTTATGGGTGTTATCACTTCGGAATGGCCCTCGATAATGTATTTTTACTCCAACAGAACATTAATTGTGTTGCCGATATGTAAAGATGGGTAAGCCAAACCGTCTACCCCTCGACCATTCGTTTTTACTTGCACCTCGATCTCGAAATTTCGATTTACCTGGGTACCAAATACAATCTTGAAAAAGTGGGTTTCTCATTTGTCTGAGTATCTGCAAGTTCGACTGCAACTTAATGATGAGAAGGACTTTCTTCAATGTTTTTACAGCTGGTCACAATTCGAAGCGAAATCGGAATTTTTTTTTTCGAAAATGTCTCTAAAAATGTTGACTTCTTATCGACTATGGACCGTTCGATTTTGTTTAAAATTATTATTATTAACATATGAAAAAACGTTAGATATCAACCATTGGAACATTTTCAAATAAGTTTTAAGCTCGTTAGCATTTTTCTATGAGCATACACTGGTGCAAGTTTACATATGCCTTTTGACCATCGGATTAACTTACCTGATTTCAGAAGTGGAGCGCTTTAATGCACGAGACTTACTTTTTTTAGTTTCTGTGCTTCTTTATTTTAAGCATATCGAATGAAATTACTTGTTTACTCCGTAATGACAAAAGCAATAGTGATAGTTTCAGTTAAGTAGTTTGAAATTAAAGGATAATCCTGGTACGACTTCTTTTTTAATTTTACTCCCATAAGACTTTTCACTAAATTCACTGCACCGTTTAAGGTATTCTCTTGGTGTCGACAAGTATTTTCATGAAGATTCATAAGCAATTCTTTTTTCCAATTTATCGGATTGGTCGAAATGTTTCTGCAGCGAACTGATAATTGTGGACCTGGATTTATTAAGCTGCCATGAACGGAATGTGTAAATAATCACTTCCATTTATTCAATAAGAGAATAATTCAGTTGTGCAGCCCTCGTTCACTTGGCTGAGTTCATAATTCAATGGAACTCGTGGAAATCGCTGCAATCATGTCATTTCCAAACAAAGGTGTGAGAAGAGGCTTAGCACAGTCGAATGGCAAATATGAATTATTAAATTGAATAAACCAAACTCATTGATTGTCGAAACGCAGATGCAATTAACGATTAAGTGTTGACTTTAATTTTCAATGCTGATTATGGGTGGAAGGATGATGTTCGTAATTCGATGATTGTATTATTATTATTTTAGCCGTTTATAGCCAGGGCAGCTATTGCAACGGCGACGAATAGTCCTTCATTGGAAGAACCATTCTTCTTCATTTGCATGCTGTTTATTTTAAAATTATTTTTTAAGCACGTAACACACATACATACTTGTATATCAACATGTGTGCGAATGTTTGTATGTGTAACCACTGGTCCCTTAAAATTCTTTTATGTGTAATTTATTCAATGCTGGTGGTACCCTCAGTCAATTTATGCGAATTCTATTTTTTACATATAATCTCAAGTTTAAGGTTTAACAATTTAGTGTACTTAACTATGTACAGTACTGAACGCTTAAAGAGAACCCAGTTAAGGCGAACTTTGGGTTATAATGAACCATTTCACCCAGTGCTAATCAATGTCCCATAAGAACTATGGATTATAATTTCGCATATAGCGAACTCGCTAGCAAACTTTCGCATATAACGAACCCTTTTTGTGCGTTAAATAAAGAGAATGTCCGGTTATAACGAATCAAAAATGTCTCGAATGTCATTCAATGACAAGTGTATAGCTGTATGTACGGACGCGCCTGGTAGGGACCCCCAGGTTCGTTTAGTCTTAACAGCATAAGTCTTGGTACACAGAATTCAAAGGTATTAAGTGGTTTGATACTATAGAATAAATTAATTAGCTGAGATGAAGATGCTTCGCATGACAGCAGGAGTAATAACACTTGATCAAATTAGAAGTTCATAGATCAAAGGAAGCTTTCACGTCGAAGAACCGATCTCGAAAAAATTGGTGCCAGGACCAGCTCAGTTGGTATTGTCATGTTCAAAGGAGGTATCCTGCGAATCTTGCCAAATGGCAATGTCAATCAACGTTCCTATATGTATAGCGCGAAAGAGAGACAGGCCAAAAAACTCCTGCATAGCGCAAATGCGAAAACAGCAGCATTTGATTGGCCTCAGTGTCGAAGTGATCCGAGTCCGGAAAGTCTGCAGATACTTTTTGAGTTCAAATCGGCGAACAACACAGGAGGGTTACGATAACTATAATCCTGATCATAGCCTCGCCGAGCAAAGGAAAAGAAAATAAACAGTTTACTAACCCACTAGATAAAAAGTTCAAAAAAGTACATAGCTGTTATTTTGCACATACCTGTGTTTCTTTTTTTCTACTTTTGACATCCCGAACATATTCCATGATTCTATAGCTATATTTCATTAAAAATACGGCCATTTACCAGGTTCCGATCTGCAACTGAATAAACACTCCGATAAAAATTACTTCAATTTCGCTTATCTTATGCGTAGCTGTATAAGCAAACGCATATTATTTGAATAAAATTTATTTCATAATTTTTTACGTTAATTAGGGACTATTATGGGTTATAAGAACGGTGACCATCCGTCCTCTTTTTTAGAGGACAATCCTCTTTTCGGTATCGTGTGCTTTTTTTTTTTTCTTAAAGATACACCTGAGTTTCAAACCACTACACAAATCTCTTTCTCTCTCTCTCTATCTTCCTGTCAACGCCCGCACTGTGTATAAACATTAAAAGGGTATTCATAACCCCTTGAGTGCGGGTAAATTATAAAAAAAAAAAAAAGGAATTTGTCCTCTTTTTACTAAATTGTCCTCTTAATGTCCTTTTTTTCTTTGAAATCTTTTTCTATGATCTAAAAAATACAAAAACTAACAGTTCCTTTGAGTTAAACTTTTAAATTAAGTACTAAAGTATTTTTCATGTATTTGGTTTTTTTTTTGTTATAATTATTTTTATTTTTTGTTTTAAAAACTGAGCTGGTTGATGTAATCTGAAGTACAAATATTTTGAATAAATATCGTTTGTTTCTAAACTTGTTTAAGTTAATTAAATAATGTCCTCTTTTTTGCATCTGCAAAAATGGTCACCGTAGTTATAAGCGACCTATCTGCACTTACTGCAACAACAAATATCTCTAAAATTTTCACACAGCGGCGAATCATCGTCATCGGTTGAAGCAATTCCGGTTCTGTCCGCCTTCTAAATTTAACGCAAAGATTTTGGTCAGACCTGTATAAAATCTACTTCGTGCAGGAAATGAGACCACTATTTGCGCCGTTCTTGGCTGATTGTGCTTGAGGGCGATCTAACCTGTTGTTATATCGCAAAATTTGGTTTAGCGATGAGGCTCGTGTTTTTTTTATAAACACATACATGCATACATACATAGACCTCATTGCATTCAGAATTCGCTGCTTAATTTGATTTCCACACTAAGGTAAGATGGGTCAATTGAGCCCCAAAAATATGAATAGTGACACTTCGATATTACATTACAATTTTAGCTTTTATGATATGTGTTAGTCGGTAATTTTGTCTTATACATACATACATACATACATACTAAGTTCAGTGCGCAAATTTGCTTTCTAATGTCGGTATAACGTTTAATAAATAGAAATATCTATGTTTTAATTCCAATAATGAAGTTATGTAACGGACCGGTATTGTACGGTGAAGTAGAAAGACGTGTGCTCAGATCTCTCTCTACAAGGCAGTGTATTAGCACCTTTATTATACAACCTATTTACTAGCGATATTCTCCTTCCGACTCAGACAACATCAATGATCGCTCTCTTTGCTGACGACACAATACTACTCTACTACTCGAACAAAAGCTTGCATTCAGCGAGCACCGAACTTCAAAAAATTCTAGGCAAAACCATGAAATGGTTTGAAGACTGGGGAATAGAAGTAAATGGTGAAAAAGCAGTACAGGTAATACAACAAGGACTAACTACACAAATGCATCGATGCTGTAGCGACATACCTAGGTATGTACATATGTATGTACATATCTCGATCTCGAAGGCACGTTGTTTTAATAGGATGGCGCTACATGATATACCGCAACAGTCCATCAATCTATTTATTGAAATCACAAATTGACGATAAGTTGATTTTGAGGAAGCGACACCTCTTGATTATTTTCTGGGAGTCCGTGTGAAGTCATCACCTTACGCAAGTAAAAATTGATGCCTTAGAAGCCAATAATGTTCAAGATATTTGCCACCATTCTATACAGCCACCATTGTTCGCACATTAATTAGTCCTTGCACAAATCAAGTTAGTTTTTATTTTGAAGCTCTGGTAAAATATTAGTTTTATTATCTCATCAATGCGTTATATGTATTGATTAATTTAGTATCCCGTGATTCTCTGATTAATTTATAACTATCTATGTATGTACATATAGCCTTATGACGCTCAATTTGTAGTATACATATATTAATACATACTTACCATACCATATAACATGAAGTTACTGAAAAGATACATTAGAAAATTTAAGTTGATTTGTAGATTCGCCAAGATCAGAAATAGGAAATCAAGCACGCTAGTTCAAGTGTAAGAGAAAAATTAAGTTTAATATGTAAGAATTTTGACAGTTAACAGGAAGCAGAAAAGGAATTAAGGGAATATAAGAATAATAGAATTGAAATTTACACGGGAGAGGGTATTTAGTGCTGCCACTTACACAATTTATATGATCATATTTAACATTACAATTCGACCAAAACAAATTATATGACACCATTTCGGACATTTTGAATTCTCAAATACGAACATGAATAGCTTTCAAAGATAAAAATATTTTGCATGACTCTATAAAATGTACAGTGGTGGAAAAAGTAATAGGAAATACTTTATTACTAAATAAAAAAAAAAATGATTTTGAGTGATGGAAATCATTATTTGGACCTTTAAAATTGTTTCTGTTAGATGGAAAAGATGATATCCGCCAAGTGGCTGCCGCCAGTGTTGATACACATTTGTGCCCGTTTTATTGCATTTTCCATGACTTACCGCAAGATTTCCGGTGATAACTGTTCGCATTCCTGTCGAATATTCTCCTTAAGGGCTGCGATTGTCTGAGGCTTGTTGGCATAAACCCGCGACTTCAAGTAGCCCCAAAGAAAGAAGTCTGGGATGGTTAAATCGGGCGATCTTGCTGGCCATGCTAAATCGCCAAAACGGGAGATTACGCGACCAGGAAACGCTTCCTTCACAATATCCATTGTGGCTCGTGCTGTGTATGCGGTTGCACCATCTTGTTGAAACCACATGTTCACCAAGCCCCGCTCATCCAATTCCGGCAGTAAGAAGTCGTTTATCATGGCCCTGTACGTGACCGTATTGCCGATGGCGTCCTCAAAAAAAATACGACCCAATCACCCCTCCCGCGTGAACGCCGCACCACACAGTGGCTTTGAGTGGATGTAATGGCTCTTCGTGCATCACATTTTGCTTATTGACGTAACCGTTTAAGTTTTTTGTTGAGATTGAGGATGGCTTAACAGTGATTCACACGCGACCGACGGTCATTATTGCTTGTCTGCTTGTATTCTGCAGGTGTCTAGTTCACAAATGTCAAATATGATTGACACCATTTGCAAAAATTATAACATCTTCCGATAGAATGATTAATTTTGCGCCACCTTGTACAAAAAAATTTTTAGAATCGGCATTTTCGTAAGCACTGAGCTTTATATGTATGTATGTATATGTTTGTAAAATAAGATTCAAGACTAAAACGCCGTTTAGAATATATTAAGTATCTGCAGGCAATTAAGCTTCACTCTACACAATCAGGTGATAATATCTCTTCGTCACCACTTCACTAATTCCTGTAGTGTGTTGAACGGTGCTTAATGGAAAAATAAAGTTACTTTGAGTTCTGTAGCTGACATTTCAATACATGTTTTGAGGTGTGATGTGAATACTAAATTTGATCATATAACAAAGCCGTAACATGGAAGGAAACAAGATATGTATGTAACTAAAAACGAATTTAAAGAGTATTCCAGCATTGGGGGTAATACATTTATCTTTGTATCTATAGGGGATATATTCCTTTCGATCAGCCAAAGGTGTCTCATTGAAATATGCCCATTGTTGTTTCTGCAAAAGATTCTGAGATACGACATCCGCTGAACCCTAAGAGACATGGCTATGAACACAGAGGAAATCAATCACTACCGGAGGCTAAATTTTTATTTGTGCCCTTATTTGCACTAGATACAGCATATCTTCGCTAACAATGCTCACGCACGTTTCCCAATAGAATGCCGAATGGTTTTCACCCCAAAGACATCACAACTGGAACGCAAAACAAAGCAAAACAAACCCTACGAAATTTATTTCCATTGAATTTTCGGGTGATGTAATAAAACATGCAAATGTAATTTGCTCTGCTTTCGCTTCTTAAATGTGTGCCTCGATAAATCTTTGGGCAATCTTAAATGTACTCGTTGAAGTGGAAGCGCATAATTTTATGACACTGCGTGGCTATGAATATCTGGAAATATTTCTACGAAATATTATAGAAATTAGAAAATATGTCTTTTTACGTAAGCATAATACGGAGTACGAATGGATCATAAGAAACCTTTTCGTCTTATAAGTATTGGTATCATGATCAATCTTAACTCCTTACTCTACTTCACATCAAAATTTTAACTTAAATCGAATTGTATGAATATCTCACGTCGACCTTCATATTGTACCATTAGTATGCAGGTACATTAATAATTTAACCAGAACAAAATATTGCTAGAAACACCAGAGAACGATCTGTGCTATTTATTTGGCCAGCAAAAAATACGTTGCTTTCACGTTGCAATCGATGATGTGAGTGATTGCTATCGTGATGACGCTGAGAATTTACCGTTAACATTGAATGCATGCAATGCTGAGTATATGCCTTTAATTTTTTCCCATATTTCGGCCATGCTTAACGGGAAATGCAATTTGAACTACGTGCGAAGATAGGGTGCTATTTATGTGTCCACCACTGTATGTATGTATATTGCACCATTAGTAGGTACTTCATGCGTGCTAGTGCAGGCTTTAAATTTAAGAGTTTACACCACTTTTCAATATATGTATGTATGTATGTATACCTATACATATATGGATAGGTATGTAGCTTTAACTTTAACACTTTCTCTCTGTATCTTTTCAAGCCCTATCATTAACTCTTCAAAACCAATTAATCTTCATGCCTAGATGAGAGCTCTGCGCTTGTTTTGAAGACTTCTACTTAGTTTTATTTTTATACACATTATCTATTGTGAAGTACTCATACAAAAGATCCAGATCCTTAAGACAACATTCAAAAATAGTCAAGGACACTAACCTGCTTGACTTAATAGTTGTCTATCGATCGTTCTTCCTATCTCCAACTGTTTCCGTAAAAATTAAATTTTTTAGACAGCTCATGAAGGGCTTAGTTAAATACAAAGGGTTCACCAATAAGAGTTAAGTTTAATTAAATTTTTTTCTATAACGTTGCCAGCCCCTAAAATTTTGCGTATAATATCTATCAGTTTTGCGATTAGTAAAGTAAATATGAAATGAATTAAAAAAAAAGAGGAGGGAAAAAAAAAATAACTACGATATTGAAGGAGATATTTTTTGCCAGCCTCTGGTATGGTGCCTGTCGCATTGAACTCACTGCGGCGGCGCCCACAATTTTGTATTAAATTGTGTTCATACATGCATCCGTTTTTAAATCTTAGGAAATCTTAGATAAAACAAAAAACATACGGAAAAGTTACAATGTTACTATCTTCCTTTTGGTGGTACCTAGGCAGAAGTAGGTTATACCAGGAAGTACATCGAATGTGTCTTCCACTTCGAATCTGCTCCAATGAAGCCCGAAAACTAAGAGATAGTTACCCCTATTCCAGCGGTGGTGTGAATACAAGAATGAAACCGTGCCTTTCCATTATTAGTCCTGTTCTTTTGACCATCTTTAGGATCTTTTTAGCTTGGGTCCGGCTGTACCGGTTTTTTGAGAGTATCTGCGTCTTTTATGGAGTTCTTTGGCGATGTCGCAACCTCAATAATTTGCTGGGTGATTTCCCTTGCAATTGGCGCAGACCGCTGGAACCTGTTTGGTTTTGTTGCACTCTTTCGACAGTGCTTATGTACATATGTATATCATTTTTGTCTGACTTTTCTGTCATTTTCGAATTCATACAATTTCTCTCAAAAGTCCTTCAGATATATAAATTAAATCTCCGCACATATTAACTACGCTGTTGATCTTGTGAGGTATTAAGTTCTGCAACGGAAACAGCGCCCTTGCCTTAGGGATTTCTTTTGACTTCTGGAGATAAATTCATTTACATAAAAATTAAAAATCATATGAATAAAAATGTCCATTGATAGAATTGAAATAACAAAAACAATTTTTCTAATTTGTTGTAATCGCTGACTTTAAACTGTCAGTATTTATTTCGGCAATCACGATACGATAGTATCGATTTATTCGACAAGAAAGAATTTTCGTTGAGAACGTTTCACTCGTGAAGTCATAAACATAAGAGCGCTATAATCATGGAAATACCTATAATACACACTCACCGGCATGTATAGTATAACCGCTTCCGCGAAAAAAATAAAGCCGTGCCACTTGAGAAGTGTATTTTGTAAGTTGGGCCGATGATTATATTAATTATCACCAGGAAGAGTAGATACGTTATAAGAAGACCTCGCATGCAAATACATTTTGAAAAGGATTCAAGCATTTATATTTGTGTTTTGGGTAAATATGAGAATAAAATACGTAATAGCTATAACAATTTAATGACGAACCTTTAAATAGAAACTAACTACATACACATTTCTATTTTCATCTCTAAGGAGCCTGCATGTATGTTCATACATACATATGTATGTTTATACTTACCGATATCCCAGCAGATATGAAAACATTGAAAGAGAATACCATCTATTGTATTACAACCGTATACATGCATACGTTCTGAAAAATGTATGTATGTATATGTTGATAGGTATGTAGTTCAATACGCATATTGCAAAACCATGACAAATGGGAATACAATGTCGTTTTTTAGATTAATGTGACATTCTGAACACATGTGGCCCGGATTTGTTCCATAATAGGATTTTAAATCGTTTAGAAAAGCTTCAACATGCTGCTCAGAGAAAAGAAATCACATAAGAAACCCTTTATCCATATTTTCAATCTTGCCTTTCTTCTCCGATTCACTAACTAAATCCTTCGTCCAAGCTGAAGGGTGGTTCGTAAATTTCTCGTCGAACTTTTGTACTTCGTAAGATACGTGAAGAAGACATTTGCCAAAACAAGAAAATGAAATAATATTTCGTCTAGCCAAAGTTGTTGCACTTAAAAGAAGTCAAAATATAATTCAAGCAGCTTTATAGAGGACATCGTACATACATGTGTATGTGTATATGATTAAAACTTAAATTGCTTAACTTTTTGTTCGTATTCTGAAAATCACATACCATATTAGATTGTCCGTCGTTGCAAGGAGTTTTAATCCCCAATTAAAAAAGGATTTGTCGTATGCCCACAGGAAATCATGGCTGAAGTAAGATGAGTGTTTGTAGCTACGGTTGTGCATTTGGTAGCAAGAACATTAAACAAGTTCAATCCGAAAGAAAATTGTTTTGGGTTTCAAATTTTCTCGTGGAAACTGCGTTTTAAATTGGAAAGGAGAATTGCAGAGTAGTTACATATACCACCAATTAGAAATCGAAAATGAAGGGCTATTTAGATTAGCAAAACTCTTGATTAAAATGTGGCCAAGTGCACGTATTTCAACCACATAATTGTTCTAAATATAACCATAGGGGAATGCTAAAAAACCAAGGAGTAATGAAAATGCAGCTTGATGTTTAAGCTCGCTGCATTGGGTTAGGAGATCTCCTTGTGTTCTGACCTACTGTACCCGCGCCAAATCGAGACAGTATCCTATTTTTCAAGAAGTAGAAATTCGGTACTCTCTCAACATCTTGGCCGAGCAAGTTTTTGAACAATTTTCGCGTGAACTAATTCGCATAACAGAACTCCGTTTAAGTGAAAATTCTGTTTAACTGAAACAGACACTTTCGACTAAAATGAAAATTTTGCACACATTTAACTCCGCATAAGTGAAACATGATACAATGGACTACTCGTACTGCTTAACATCTTGAATCGAACACTACTTATGTGCATTTCATTTTCCCTGTCATTTTATGTCTTGCCATTTCTTCACGGTTGTAGATGATTGTGACAGATTCCATTTGTTTATTTGCTGGCTTATCGTCAAAAAACGTCGACAGAAAAACCGACGCAGTAATACTGCGGAAAATCAACGTTATCAAGAATTGTACAGGGAAAAGAAAGTATTCGTAATATCGCTGCACAAAATAAAAATCTGTCAAGGAAAAGATTGCGAACTGAAGCCCAAAAGATGTGGAAAACGGGCATTTTCTGTGGTTCAAAAATGTGAAATCCAAGAAAGAGAATGCCACACTTACCTGCCCACTTTTGATTCAAAAAGCTGAAGCTCTCTCAATTATGCTTAACGTAGAATTTGAACCATCAAGCGGTTGGCTGGAGCGATGGACGAAAAGAGAAAACATCCATTTCAGAAAAGTGCATGCGGAGAAAATGTCAGCCAATACTCACGGCGCAGAGGACTCGATAGCTAACATTTAACCAAAATATCTTTTCTGCATTAATGTATAAAGCTCTACCAACGGGATCTTTCCCCAAAGCCAGTTTTACAATGCTTTTTGTTGCTAATTCGTTCGGAAATGACAAAATTACCTTTCGTATAGGAAAATCAAAAAATTCTAAATGCTTTTCAAACTGGAAAGTTCTCGTAAAATAATTGGCCAATATAAAGGCTTGTATGACGATTTCAATCTGGAGCGAGATTTTAAAGGAACGTGACAAAAATTTCAAAGCAAAAGATAAGAAGGCGCTTCTAATTGTAGATAATGCTGCATGTCATCAACTAAAAGATACGTTTTGGAAAATATAAAAATTAAGTTTCTCCCTCCGAATACCAAATTTCTCATTCAACCCTTAGACCAAGGAATAATCCTTTAAATCACAGTACGGGGCATGCATATTAAGGTGACAACTTCTCCATTTAGATACTGGTCAAACGTTGAAAAATTTTACCAAAAAATTATTTGCTTAAAGCATTAAAAATTATCAAGAGAGCCTGGTGCATGGTGACCCCAACGACTATACTAAATTGCTTTAAGAAAGCTGGTTTTGTTGTTAGCAGCGTCTTGGTCGACGATGAAATCGTTTCAGAAGTCACCGAAGAAAAAAACAATTTTCGAATGCACGCAGATTTGGACTGTGAAATACCTTGCTTTGGGGACATGACTGACGAAGATATAGTAAATGAAGTTCTATCCGCATCTACCTTTGAACCTGTTGAAATCAACTCGGATAAAGTAATCGTGCTCCCCAGAAACTAACACTGAAGAACGCATATGGTTCTCCTCGCAGTCCAAAATTATTTTTTTCCGAAAATTTGGAAGCTTCCGAGAAAAAAGATAGTCTTGAAGATAAGATGTCTTTTCATAATCTGCGGAGCCGCAAACAGACAATTTATTTTTTTTCCTTAAATAATTTTGTTGTTGCCTTTGTTTTGATGAAAAAAATGAGATGGCCTCGTTTTAATGTTTATTTATGTATGTATTTGATTCTCAGATTAAGTGAAATTGATTTTATTTTGACAGAACTCTGCTTATATGAAACGAATTTCAGTTATCCGAATTTCATTTAACTGGGAACTTAACTGAAACAATTTTTCTGCAATTTTGATGTTTCAACTAAGCGGAGTCGACTGTATGTATTTGATTAAGTGCCATTTGCATTCGTTACTGAATGTAGATGCAGAGTGTTGCTTGACAGATTTCCTTCTGAAGGAAACAAATGAGTTTAGTAGATTAACTTTAACAGAAAGTTATAGAGCTAGGCTGTTCCATGCCATCTACGAACATAGATTATAGTCGTGAGGATGGTTTTTGTAAACATTTCAACAAGTCTGCTTACGAAAAATATTCTTGGCTGACTGGTAGTTGCACATTACATAAATAAAATGTTCTGTTTCTATGTCTCCTTTCTTCCAATTTTTCAAGCGTTAGGAGTCATTCAGGACATAAATAATTTAGTAAACTCTTCAAAGAAGTACATTCATACTGGAAAACATTTGTATGTATAAGTAGCTGTTTATTCTTGAATAGTTTTGGTGCAAATCGCATTGAAACTTCTTTAGGTAATACATACACATGTATACATACAATACATACTTATGTATGTATGTATGAAGGTCACAATAGATAAGTGGACAGAAATCGTGATTTAATGAAGCGTTTCATAGACACGGTGATACTTTTAGATAAACAGCTCGGTTTGTGTCCATTATGATTGACGAAACACTGGATGTGAGTCACAAAGAACAACTAAGTGCAGTTTTATGGTACATCTCACAAGGTGGAATAGAAGAGAGATTTCTTGGCTTTTTCGACGTTAGTTCAAGCCGTAATGCAAGTGATTTCACAAATCATGCAATTAATGTTCTTGAAGTATACGGCTGCAAAAAAATGTCCGGTGGAGAGGGCAGTGTTCAACCAAAGTCCGTAATACTTGTCCAATGGTCAGTTTCATCACATGTTATTCTCATGTTCATAATTTGGAATTATGCTGATCGAATGAAAATATACCTGAGGTTAAAGTATTTTTTGGTTTTACCAATAGCATAGTTCGCTTCCTACAAAATGCTGTAGTCTTTTAAAAAAAAGTAGCTGACCCACTTATTTTAGGAGTATAGGAGACCCGCGGGCACTTCAATTGGGATTTCTTATTTAATTTAATGCAAAATAAGCAGACGAATTTTAAAGATTCTTAAATAGAAATCCAGAACTCGAATCTTGGTTGTTTTCCGAGTTTTTGAATAAGTTTGAAGAAATTTATAGCTTTTATAGAATCGATAGCATAGTCGATGTACAAATCAATTAATGACTAATTTTCTTAGATCTATTAGATAAATCGAAATAGGTATCATAGTTTTGTTCAGCCAAGCAAGGATGAAAAAATTTCCTACTTAATTTTTTCTTTGAACTTTCAACTTTACTTCTCTAAAAAATGAACTTAAAGTTTTGTATTCAACACCTTCACTTCGTCAGCTTGACGTTCTTACGCTTTTCAACGATTTGCAGAGTGAGATATTTCCTCAGATTTTAAACCTGAGTAGCTTATTATTATCACTTCCATCGCCTCTGTGGAAAGATCCTTTTCATCTTTAAAGAGAATTAATACCTATCTAAGAAACTCTCAGATAGAAAATAGGCTTTCCTTCTTCTATTAAGAATTAAAAATAGGCCTAATTTCTACGACAAAACTCTAGCAGAGTTTTTAAAAACAGATCGAAGGATAGATTCGGAATATAAATATAGTACGGATGGGATAAAAATTTTCACTTTTTCTTCCAATTTTAAACAAATTTGATTTTAAGATAATTGAATAATAATTTCCATGCAATATAGGTTAGGTTAGGTAAGGTGTTGCTGCTTTTTAAGAAGTGTAGGAGATCCTGTATCTGAACTACTGCTACCTCTGCGATGCTTGCGAAGACCCTGGATCCTAGAGTGCGTAGGCGTCGTTCTTGCAGGGCACGGCAGTGGCATAGCACATGTTGGATCGATACCAATTCCTCCTCGTCACCGCAACTTCTGCATAAATCGTTGGACTCTGCGTTCCATTTCCGGAGCATAGCTCCAATGGCGCAGTGTCCTGTGATTACTCCCGTTAACATGCGGATGGAGGATCGATTTTCTATACATATAGCAGGCTTTTCTATTGCCAGGATTTCAGCTTGGAAAACGCTGCATTCTTCTGGTAGTCTGAAAGATTCCTGTTTTTGCAAAGCCTCCGAGTAAAAGCCTGCACACATACCTTTATCCATCTTGGAGCCAGCAGTGTAGATCGCGATCTCTTGATTTTGGTCTACTCTGTTTGATTCACAATCTTCTCGCCTAGGAAATATGATAGGGATGCCGATGTTGAAGTCATTATAAGGGGTTATATAGCCTGATGTGGCTATGAAGCTTTCAGAGTTAAATTTCCCACCCAATCTCTTTGCTGTACGCAATATTGCCGCATGTCCATGGGTAGCCTGACTCCACAAGTTGGATTTTCTCAGTCTAAGAGCTCCTTTTGTCGCAGAGCCTTTGATGAACAGGTCGAGTGGCAGGAGATATAAAATCATATCCAGCCCTGCTTGCGGTGTGCTTCTTACAACTCCCGTGGTACAAAGTGATGCAAGCCTTTGTACTTTGTAGAGTTCCTTCATGTAGCTCTTTGTTCCTGATGCTGTCCACCAGACTACGGACCCGTAGGTGATTATAGGTCTAATGATTGCTTTGTACATCCAATGTATGATGCGCTGTTGCAATCCCCATCTTCTTCCAAAGGTTCTCTTACAGGCATAAAGAGCATTCAATCCTTTCTTTGTCCTTTCTTCAATATTCCTTTTCCAAGATAACTTGGGGTCTAGAATGACACCGAAATATTTCGCCTCAGTTGAGATTTATTGTGGTGCCGTCTACTTTCGGTTATGTGAAGTCAGTTATCTTTCTCTTTCTAGTGAGCAAAACAAGCTCGGTCTTCAGAGGGTTAACTCCTAGACTGTTCTGCTTTGACCATTTACAGAGTTTGCAAGAATTTGCCTTTAATCAGTATTACCAAACTGTCTGCATAAGCTACAACTTTTATTTTCTTTTCCCCGAGGATTTTAAGGATTTTATTGATGGTAAGAAGCCAAAGCAGTGGAGACAGGACTCCTCCCTGCGGGGTACCTCTTGTTGTCATTTTCCTTACAGAACTTGGTCTGAGTTGATGATCCTGCAATTAAGCATGTTTTCCACCCAGTTTATGATAGACCTATTGACTGTTAAATCCTCCAGGGCTTTCAATATTTATTCAGTTTTTACATTATTGAAACCACCCTCGATGTCGAGGAACGCTGCCATAGTGTATTCTTTAATCTCCAGCGAATGTTCAATTTCCCTGACAACACTATGGAGTGCGCTTTCGACCGATTTACCTTTCAGGTAGGCGAGTGGCGCTTCACATAGGTTGTGGGGATTCAACATTCCACTGATGTGTAGAGTTTTTTGTAAAAACGACGAGAAACTAATTGGTTTGTAGTCTTTCGCGGTTGAGTGATTAGGTTTTCCTGTTTTCGGGATGAACACCACTCTTACCTCTCTCCAGTTGCTTGGTATGTACCCCGTACGTAAACATACCAAGATTCATTGATATATCAAAAAAAATTTGGCCAAAATATGACAAAGCAAGTAATAACACACTCTTAAAAAATGACAGAAAATCGTTGGCAATGTTGATATGTAGGTCTGGCCACGGACCAACACCTTCTTAGAAACCACTATGAAACTCAAACTTAATGAAAATACTAAATGTAGAGTCTGAAGCCTCTGCCACTGTCCAAGCCCATGTCACTTGAAAAACAGAACATTAGGAAAACATTATTTCCAGGACATACACGAACTATCTAACATTTCACTAAACGAATTTTCCACATTTTTGAAGACATCGCGAGAAGACCCAAATCACCAGCGTGTGGTAAATGGGAACCCAGTACAGGGGGTATCACAATGGGTCCCCATGGACACATGAGGCGAGTGTTCTCTCACTTCAAACACTCAGCAACATAATCTCACCTACTACTAAACTCCAAACAAAGCCGATGGATCAAACGGTCTAACAACTGATCTCGAAAATAGAAACGGTATCATTTCATTAGAATCACGAATAACGTTATGCTACGTTTATGATTTGTTTCGTTTTAACACGTGGTCTACACATACCTACATATGTATGTCAGGTAAACTAAAACATTTTTTAAAACATAATTGAAGCTGTGGGGTAAGTATCTACATATGTATGTATGTAGTTTTATGCAAATATTTTATTTTCCTACAAAGCAGCAATAAGACCACTATCCCATAAATGTCAAAAAGAAATACATATTACACGTTATGCAACGAATACTAAAATGTGTTATTCGAAAATAAATTTGAGAATATTTGGATCTGTCTTCGTTCCGTATACCAGCTTTTCTCTGATGGGCTGTAACATGACAAGTAACAATTACCGATATTAAAACAAAGATTTATTACAGTAGCATTATTGAGATTCAATGTAAATCTTTTGTATTAGATTCCGAGATTTTCCGTCCTTTTACATATGAAAGGAATTTGTGAAATATGGATTCATTTATGTACATCATATGAGTTCCCAATAATATTAAAAAATGATTGATGGTAAGTTGGGCACGTGCAGCTTAGTTTGGCCACGAATCCCATAATTCAAAGATTGTGCCATAGTTAAACCAACCAATCAAGAGGAAAAAAATTATAGATTAAATCGACCTTAAGGAATTCGATAAAATTTAATATCTACATGTGAAAAAATAAGCTGAATTGTTATATTAATTTGTGCGTATAGTTTAAAATATAGAGGAATACATGATTAAGCGCGTAGAAATACAATCTACAAGAACCCAAGGATATTATTTGGCTTATTGAAAAATGTATCCAGTGAAGGAGCAAAAACTGTACTCTATACGAGTGCAGTAACTTTTTCTTTGTTATAGTTGGCAAATTGAACTCATTTCAAATTTATAATAATTAGTTATTGAGAAGTTGGTAATAATAATGTACATCTTGGGAATTTGTTTAATCCGTAGAAAGCACAAAATGTTTGTATGAATGAAGTAGCATTATTTTTTTATTTGAATTGTAACCGCCTTATGCTAAAGTAAGGGATACAACTAGTTTAAAATCTGACATCTACTTCTTTACTAGAATTTTGCATTAGTTTTTGAAAACTTAAACATTTAAAAACCCACCGAAAATTTATTAAATATTACTTACATATTAATTGCTCACAGTTCTGGCGAATCAGACGACTTGGCTCAAGTTTGGCTCATCATACTTATTGACATACCCAGAGAGGTGGAAGTGTGCTTCAGTAGAAAGAAATAGTTTCTTTAAAATATCAGATGCCACTTCTTGCTGCTCTAACACCCTATCTTGCGTAAATTTTTCGTTATCCATGATATCTTGGCTTTAGTTCTTGGGTGTAAGTGCAAGTCCTGAGTCAAAATGCGCCAAAGGGAGTCATGAAACAAGCTCAAACACTGCAAACGTAAATTAATCGACCAAATCCACACCGTCTTCGGCCACACTTTGACTTACAGGCGCAAATATTTTCGGCTGAACGAACACCACGATGATCTATAGGCCTTACCCAATCTGCAATGCTTTGAGTCGTCAACGATCAAGAAACTAAAGGAAATGACGATTTGTTAGTAATTAATTTGTTAGGATGCGTGATCTAAAGTACGAAATTATGTGCTTGAAAGACAGACGAAATGTCAGGATTTAACCTAATCATTGTTTATTATTTATAACCAGGTTCAGGAATCAATGTGGAACTATGGCGCTCAATCAAGGCATTTTGATATAATTTAACGTTTCTACAATATAGCGCTAAAGAGTATGGTAAAAACTCGTAAGAATTCTTATCGTAGTTTTGAAAGTAGAAACTCACGTAGAGAGGCTCCAAGAACATGAGGAAGCAAAAAGTTTTCTCAGTTGCATCTTATTTAATTCTGAAATTTATTCCCAATTTATAATATTATAAAAAAATTTTCAAAATATTTTTTATGATCAAATCTTTCTCTAATCGAAAATGAGGTTTCTAACTATCACGATACCATAGTTTTTTAGTAAAATATTAAACATTGCCACGCATATTTCCCTTCGGCAAGATATGTATATGTTTACATACTTAGGTAAATTATAATGTATCCCATGAGCCCTTCCAGACTTATAGGCTTTAACCTCTGTGTATGCCTGATTTCTCAAAATATGCATATAAAGCACATGAGGTGTCCCCATAATAGGTATCAAAATTAGAAGATGCCCTTGAATCATGTCCTTATAACTCATCATTAATACATCATCTTGACACATACCAACATATCATAGAAACTTAAATAATATTAAGAGCCTCGCGTTCTTTGCCTTAGTGATTTAGCTATTTGCCTTCGCCTATTATTGGATGAATGCCCAATATGAACTGAGCCTGCTGAAGTAGTTATGAAGTTATATTAAACTCCATAAATTACAATTAAATTACAATCATTTCTATTGAATAAGTTTGCTCGGATAGAAAGAATTTAGAATTATAAAAATTCATTTCAAAAGAAAGAATTGGAAATTGAAAAATTCACTAACAAATTACTTAAGTTCTATTTTCTTTTGTTATAACTTGAGTTCGCATTTTCGAAGACAAAACGTTCATTCAATCAATCAATAATATTTGCACATTAAACAAAGCAATCAGTATCAAAGGTATGATTGCTTCCCAAAGTTTTATGTAAGCATTCATCACCGACATGACATCCGTAGGTCATAAGCATCAACGAAAAAGTTCTGAGGAATGTCGTCTACACTTTCAACAATGTGCGGGTGCCCGTATATGTATCATAATAAAAAAAATAGTTTCAGAAGAAAATATTTTAGGTTTATTGTTGCTTCGCTTAAAGTTTGAAGAATTGATTAGAATTTTTTTAATTTTTCGGGTCTATCTATCTGCAACTTGTAAGCAGTCGGACTGGTATAAAAGTTGCGATGCGAATGCAATACCTTACTGCATATAAAAGATTGTAATTCTTATATAAAATATTTAAATACTCACTGTGCGCTATATATCTTTCAATCAGTGAAATCATATTGTCTACATTTGCCGAAGAATCAGTACAAGGAAAGCTAGAGTTTATAGAAGTAGATTTTATAAAAAAAATAGTGAAACATGTTGGCTTCATCAATTATCAAAATAATGTACATACATATGTTTTCCTTGGAATGCTGCTGTGTTTTTACAAAAGGTAGGTTTTATAATTTCATAAAGTTAAAATAGAGTTGCGAGTGAGAAAATAGAATGCGCATTGACCACAGTAAGGATTTTGAAAATTAAAAGAAAATGTTTGAATGTAGTGCTATAGGTTGGGTACTTAGACACTCCGAGGTTAAGATGCTATATTTTACAACAATGAAATTTTTAGTGTTGCAGGAAGCAGGTACATAAAAATACATAGTACACAGTTGAAACATTTGAAATATTTTCCAAATATGTAATTTTACGTTTTTGGCCCAGAATAAAGTAGAGTGGAGATTTTCCTCTATTTTGACATTCCTCCGGGGTTTATTCAAAGACCTTTTGAACCAGAACATAGTCGTTGTGTGGTAGTTGTAGTAGTAAATTAATAAGTTTATTCTTTACAAGTTCACAGTCTTATTTGTAATGGTTTAAGCCGTCAGTGAAAAAGAAATTAAAACTTCTTCTTCTTTCCATTTGTATGGCGAGGTTATTATCAGGACTATTGCATCCATACTGGTCTGCCTTGTGGGGTTCGCCGATTCGACCTCAAAAAGTATCTGCAGGCCTCCCGTTTTCGGATTACTTTGTCACTGAGCCCATCAAATGCTGCTGTTTTTGCATTTGTGTGACCCAGGTGTTTGTTGGCCTGCCTCTCTTCTACGCTTGTATAGGAATGTTGATTGACATTGCATTTTGACAGGGTTCGTAAGATCCCTATTTTGAACATGGCAATACCAACTGATCCGTGGGCGTCGTGGCTCAAGTGGTTAGTGCGTTGGATCACTGAGCGTGAGGTTCGAGGTTCGAATCCCAGAGAACACCAAAAAGTTTTTCACGGTCAAACCTCTCGCGAATGTCTGACAAACGTCCGAGAGTAATAGCTGTCAAGAGAAAGCCTCCCAATTTGCCTTTCGGATATGGCTCTAAACTGTAGGTCCCTTCCATTTGTGTGAAAAATATAACACGCACAACACGAATGGTCGCGAGAAAGCTAGGCCCTGGACCACATACGGTCTGTTGCGCCAAGAATATGTATATGTACAATGTAATATCAACTAATCCGGTCATACACTAATTTTTTCAAGATTTGTTCTTTGACGAGAAGGCTTTCTCGGATTTTCGAACTTCTAATTTGATCAAGCTTTGTTAATCCTTCTGTCATGCGAAGCACCTTCATCTCAGCTGCCGTTAATTTGCCCTCATACTGGGCAATGTCCCAGCATTGTGAACCGTACAAAAAATGTATACTATGTAAATTCAATTGGGCTTTACATATATGCACATAAATTCATAGATTAAATTATTATTACCAAAGAGCAAAAATTGTAAAAATATATTTAATTAGGTCTAAATATATTCTGTAAATCAGTATAGAACAGTTCTTTGAATAACAGAGAAGAAAGGAGCACTTTGACCGGAATAAAGAGAGATCCTTTCAAAACTGTAAAAGAGTTAAAAATTTCCTTGCAAAACAGCACTGGAAAGATGTGTGCTTAAACACCATGCGGAACACAAAGAAATTATTACTGTGGCAGAATTGCAAGAAAAAAACCATTTATAAGCCAAAATAAACAAAACTCTAAGGATTAAATTTGCCAAAGAATACTTACTGAATACATATGACTTTTGGGAAACGGTAATAATTCATTTGAAAGGTTTACTTCGATATTGTAATGATTTGTTGTTATATTTGAAAGGTCCTGTATACAGATGAAAGCAAATTGAATCAGTAAGTCATCTGTGTGGCGTATTTCAGCATAAAAACACTCAAGCAACTGTCAAACACGGAGGAGGCTCAGTTATGGTATGTCTAGCGCTGGAGTAAGCAATTTACATCTTTTAGATGGTAAAATGGATAGATTTATCTATCTCAACATTTTTAAAGGCGATGTCAAGCAGAGTGCACAAAATTGATTATTTTAAACAATTTTGCGTTTTACCAAGCACACATCGGGAGTCGCAAGACTTTGGTTAATCCATAGCTGCCCCAAACTATTACAGATACCTCCTAAGTCACCAGATTGAGCACCCGTGGAAAGAACTTGCAAGAAGGGCGTTTACCAGAAGTTTTAACACGACAACTTAAGGAGGCTCTATTGCAAGCGTGGAACTCTATAGAGCCCCATGCAGTACTGCAAGCCAATAGGTACTCTACGAAGTATAAAACGCTTTATTTATTTATTCTATTTTTTTTATGTACATTTTAAGTGAGTTGGGCAGCTTTGTCCGATTATTCGATGAATGCGAATATTTGTGCTTTTTATTTTGTAATACGGTTACAGTTATAAGTGAAATTTTTTTTCTTTGTATTTATTGTTTAAAAATAAAGAAGGAAATAGGGATTCCACTTATTTCTCATTTTTTATATCATTTTAAAGAAAGGTGATACTTGTCCGATTATTCGTTGGAACCACTGAATAGTGAGAACATTTTTCCCACAGGGAATTCATCTGATAACGCCAAAGATAGGACATACATACATATGTATATGTGCATACCTACAAAATAATTTTAGACCTTGATTGCACTTCAATCAAGCATTAAACTCAATTTAGAGCTACAGCTGTCACCAAATTATAAGGTAAATTACCAAATTCAATTCATATCAACCTGTTGTCTCTGCACACTTGAAACAATGAACCAGTCACATAGAATTATTTATGTTTGTTCTGGACAATATTCACTAAGTGAAACGCAAACGCATTTTATACTATTAATTAATGTTTTTTATTCCAATCTCCCTAATTATAATATATTGCAAATTAAAACAGCATTTACTGCAAGTAAGACATTTTCAAGGTACGAGTACTTGTAGTATATACTTCACATAGTTACATTTTATACCTGTACCTGCGCCAAAAGCAGCGCAGTACCGATTGCATTAATTTTTATTTTATATTGTAAAGCGGAAGATTTATATTTTAATGTCATTGGCGTGAATTTGTATCAGATTCCTTTCCCATAAATTATTAAAATGCCATTAACGAAATTATGCGAAGAGCAAATGTTTGCATTGGATTATAACCGAGTTTCCAGTAAATTGAGCTGATGGTTAATTTTCGTACTGAATAAAAGGGAGCGACCATTCGTGTCCATTTATCTTTGAAAGACGTAAACGTCAACATGAAGATACTTAACAACAATTGCTCAAGGCCATGAACGGCTTTAAGTGCAGTGATTAATTACAACATTTTAAGTGTTATCGTCAATTCTGCGAATCTCGATTTTTTCAATATAAAAGCTATGAAAACTGTTGTGAATGAAAATATTTTAATAAAAGTATTTAATATAAAGAGTCACTTTTCCTTTGCTTTCAAGCTTGTCGAAATCTACCATAGCAAGGGAATGAGTTAAAGTTAAACGTGCCACATGAAGTTTTCAATGTCTTCGTATATTCCCTGCTTCCTTTTTGAGTAGACATTATCCACATGAACATCATTTATACCTCAGGTATGGAAATAGATCTAAGCCTCTGGGAATTTCAGGAAAGAAAGGAAACCTTAAGACAATAAAAAATATTGATATCTAGTTATTATATACAGTTCGGCATAAGGATTTGGGGCTAAAATTAAAATTCGTCTTCTAAGAGTAGAGATAATATTATATAATAATTATCTGTGTTACGTGCGTAGTGCTGAGGTATGAATTTTAAAGCAAATTAGTTTGGCTATCTGAAGACGTACATACATATATAAAAATATCTCGAGATAACTATTATTTTGTTTAACTTTTAAAAATAAAGTTTTAAGAGCAATCGTTATTGCACGGTGGTACATTGGAAACGACGAAACTTATCCACACAGACCTCGGAATTATTACATTCGAAGATGTAATTTTGCGATTACAAAAATAGGTTCATCTTGGACGACTTCCAGCGAATCACTAAAATTACTGCTTGACACCCATTTCCCAGGCAGTTCCCAAGTTGTTAGCAATATGGTTTCCAGCACACCATTTCCACAAATAAACAACTCTTCAAACTTGATCACACTGAGCAAACTCCACTGGGCACTACACAGCTTCAAACTATATAAATCCACGGGACCAGACGGCATAATACCTGCCTACCTACCTAGTTGCAGAAGTCATTGGACATAATCTTGCCGGTGCTGGAGACAATTTTAAAAAGTTGTCTAGACCCGGTTTATATCCCAATGAAATGGAGAGAAGTTAAAGTTGTCGTCATATCCAAAGCAGGTAAATGCACTAATACAGATCCAAAATATTTCAGACCTATCAGTCTATCATCATTTATGTATAAACTACTTTTAACGGCCCAACAAGCATATTGCAAAATTGAATATTCCCTGTTCCACAAGGAGTATACAAAGGTTGCCTTCCTGGATGTAGAAGGCGCTTTCAACAATGTCAATACATCAGCGATAGCAGATGCACTATCAGACCTGAAAGTTGACAGCTCACTTTGCGAATTGATTAATCTACTGCTCAATGGTCGGATTATCAACTCCAAGCTGGGTGGGACGTCTAGTACAAGATCTGTTAGTAGAGGCTCTCCGCAAGGAAGTGTTCTATTCCCGCTTCTGTGAAATTTGGTGGTCAATGAACTATTGATAATCATGAAAGGCGAGGGATGCACGGCGATAGGTTACGCAGATGATGTTGCTTTGGCCGTCGCGGGAAAGCACCTAAATACTCTAAAAGAGCTCCTACAAAACGCTTTAAACAAGCTGTGGCTTGGATGTAAGCCCCCACAAAACTGAACTGGTACTCTTTACCAGGAAATATAAAATTCCGACAGTTGACCCTTCCACTGTTTATGATACCAGCTTAACTTACTCTGACAAAGCAAAATATTTGGGTCTTATCCTGGATAGGAAGCTAAGTTAGTAATCTAATATTTACGAAAGAGTAAAGAAAGCTACAGTAGCACTTTTCTCTTGCAAGAAAGCCATTGGGAGTAAATGGGGATTACAACCCCGAATTACTCACTGGCTCTACATCTCGGTCATTAGACCGATACGTACGTACTGGGTGATTGGTGGACAGCCTTAGAAAAGCTATAAATCGCGATTAAGTAAGGTTCAACGTACAGCTTGTATGCATAAGCGGGGCGATTGCAGCCGTTTGCCTGGAAGCTACCCAACAGTGGTCAAGAAAGGAATTCGGCCACGCTTCCATTCGGAATAAAATCAAAATCTTTCCCCAAAACACGGAATAGCCTCGTCTAAATTTAGGAACTAGTTCCTGTTTCTTAGAAAATTTAGTACGAATTTTCAATGTCCAAACATTAGGTTGTTGAAGGCTGTTGTAGACTTGTGTTTGTCGTGGGCCATGGCTCAGTGATTAATGCGTTAGACTAATAAGGGAGCAAACAATAAAAATGTTTTTTACCGTACAACCTTTTGCGAAAGTATGGCGAAATAATTAACGGGCAAGAAAAAGCTTTGCAAATTAAACACAAATGGTCGTAAGGAGCTAGGTCCTGTACCGCATATATTTTGTTGCGTCAGACTCACCCCAAAATTATTTGCACGGACTTTATTATTTGATCGTTACTATATACATACGAAGGCTAGGAAGAAATGAGAACAAACCCGTAAAGGATTTCTGATCCGTAAAGATATAAAATATTGTCCATTCTTGTCGATTAAAAGCACACTGCTTTCAGTTATCAAAACCAAGGTAGTCATTTAGATCATTTTGTCTTCCGAATGTTGGCCGCATTTGTTTTCTAAAAGTACATGTGTATCTATTCCATTTTGACAAACAGGTGAAATCGATTACTTTTTTTTTTTTTCACCTTGAGTGAAGTGTACTCTTACGTCTTCCGTTGAACTGAATTCTAAAAATGCATTCCTTGGCCATTAGTCCTGTTGTTCATATAGAAATGCTGGCCCAGCGGCTGTTTGACTTG
Source organism: Blera fallax (assembly GCA_946965025.1). Classification (NCBI taxonomy): domain Eukaryota; kingdom Metazoa; phylum Arthropoda; class Insecta; order Diptera; family Syrphidae; genus Blera; species Blera fallax. The sequence continues at coordinate 27,159,206 of OX337245.1, forward strand.
AACCTGTGCTCACCTTTCCTTTTTGTATGAATGCTTGTATCTTCATTGGTGTGAGCTTATCTAAAAGAGAACCATTTTGGACTCAGTCTCGAACGTATAGCTTGGTATGCGTAGAGAATAAAGTATACAAATACAAATACTTGGCGCAACAGACCGTATGTGGTCCAGGGCCTAGCTTCTCGCTACCATTCGTGTTGTGCGTGTTATATTTTTTCACACAAAGGAAGGGACTTACAGTTTAGAGCCATATCCGAAAGGCAAATTGAGAAGCTTTTTCTTGACAGTTATTACTCTCGGACGTTTGTCAGACATTCGCAAGAGGTGGGACCGTGAAAAAACTTTTTGGTGTTTCTGGGATTCGATCGTCGAACCTCTCGCTCAGCGATCCAACGCACTAACCACTTGAGCCACGGCGCCCACAGAGAATAATGTATGCATATATATTTATACAACCGCACTCATAGCACCGCTGCTTTCATCATCGGATCATAGTGCTGCAAAAAGTTTCAGTATTAACTTCAACGGGTCGGAAAGGATAATGCGGACGAAAACGCAAAACCACGGATCATGACGATAGGGTTTTGATCCGATATAGCGATATGGCGTTATCCTTGAGAGACAAGCGGTGGACTTTAAAGGGATTTGGCATTAGCTGGTGTCGTGTTGGATTCATCAAATGTTCGAAGGCGTCTTCTGGAAGACCCCTGGAAAAACAATTTCTTACCGAGACTATGAAGAAGAAAAGGCTGCAATGGGCCAGAAAATACAAAGGCTGATCAGCAGAAGACTGAAAAAAAAGTAATATTTTCAGATGAGAGCCCCTTTGGCTAAGGCCACGCACTGAGCGACTAAGTGATTGAGCGACTGAGCGATTGAGCGACGAGCGATAGACCGACGAAAAAAATTAGAACATATGAAATCGTAGGACGTACGGTTGCGTTGTGGCCACGTGGTTGCTGAGCGACAAGCGCATTTTATAAACGACAGAGCGACGTCGCTCTGCATTCAATTTTGTTTTAATTTCATAGTTCATCGCTGAGCGACGAAGTAAGAGAATGGAAGTAATAAGCTCAGAATGCTTCTCGATTTATAGGATGTATTTATACCAAATCTTCGTTTTTTCGATCATATGAAAAATCTATAAATATGCACACGACTTTCAAGCAAAGACTACGACGAACAGCACTTGACAATGGCATTTTCACAACTAATCGCTCAGGCGATGACGCTCACTAAAAGGCCACATGTTGCTCAGACTCGTCGCTCAGTGCGTGGCCTTAGCCTTTGAAGATCAGAGTCACCAAGTAAGTGTTGTGAGAAGTGTTGACAATGAAAGCTCTGACCTGGTCACATAATGCAAACCTCTAAACACCCACCGAAAGTAATTTTTTGGGGTTATTTCACCTCCGTGGGCCCCTAAAGGTTTGAAGCCAATCAAAGGAATAGTGAACAGGGTCAAATACGTCTTGAGCCATATGCCCTTGCCCAACACACAAAGATAATTCTCGACTGGAAACGCAGTTTTCCAACAAGATCTTGCTCCATGCCACACTTCAACAAAATGAAACAATTCTTTGCAAAAAAAATATCAAATAGCTGGTATAGCCAAGCAACTCCCCTTACCTAAATCCAATCGAAAATTTTTGAGCCGTTATAAAAGCGAGGCTCAGAAAACGAGATTGTACCACAAAAGATAATTTATTGAAGTTTGATTTCAAGATGACCAAAACAAAAGAACATGGTAATCCTTGATGCTGCCCTCGCCAAATGGAATGAAAGAGCTTGTTGGTGCTAAAGGCGGTCATATAAATTATTGATGTAAACAAAATTATAATGCTTTGCAAATAAATCAAAATTTGCCTGTCCCAATTTATTTGCACAGCACTGTAGTAAGATTTTTTTTAGCATCGTTGATTTCACTCCATATTGAAATACTTTTTGATAAATAATAAGAAGCCTCGGAGTTCAACATAAAATTGTGAAACTTAAATCCAGCCTGTGAGTGAAAATATTTTACAGCGTTGCCAAGCTCAATAGCTTCTTCTTCTGATCTCACACTATCGAGGTAATCATCTACATAAGGATTTTCAACCAAAGCCTTTACTGCTCTAGTATACTCAGTTGCGAATTTATTTCAATTTCTGTTTTCACATATTGAGCGCAATGTGGTAAACTAGATGTGAACCAAATGTCATCATCATCACGGTCATGACAAATACTTCAATCGCCTTCGTTGTTCAATTATTAATTTGTTCCTGCAACTTAATTGCAAGTGTTTGATCCTTTGCCATTCGTGACTCTAAACATATTAAACGACGCTTCGGTATCGGACGACTAGCGAAACGACATCATGCTTCCAAAGCAGTGGCAGCACAAAATGATTTCCTTCACGATAAGAATGCAGCTTTAATATTTTCTGGGCTCTTTCTTCATCCTTCGATAGCATTTTCTTACTCCTTTTAGTTTTAGCGTTCTCACTTGTAAAATACTCCTTTGATGAAAGTTTTTCGTCCGAGAAGGCTTCGCAATCGCAGTCGCGAAAATTCAGAAGATTTGAATTTTTTGTTATTATTTGCTAATTTTAATTTAGTCTTGGTAACAACAATTTTGTTTGGTCTAGGATTGTACGCTCACCTTCATTCACATTTCTGCTCTGTGGTGTGTATTTGACGTCGAAGCAGGCATAAGGGTTGGACTTCACCTTCAATCAGTGTCACCGAAGACCCGTGCGTCGTCAAGAAATGCATACGTTGCAAATTTTGCAGTTTGACAAGGAAGGATTCTAAATAAGGTTGAACTACTTATGTTCATCTTTATGAACATAACAGTTGTCATTTGGTTTGTTGCTACTGCATACTGGTTTAAATTATTTGAGGTTTATTATTCTCCGTATGAACTTCGACTTTATAGAGCAGTTTGTTGTATCGAAAAACACATCCATTCTCCCCACATTCCTTGATTAATTTAAGTACATCGGGTGTTTTCATGAAGGCGAAAGCAAGTTTTGTACAACTGGTGCTGTTTTACGGTGCTCCACTTATGGCTCAGAATTATTTGGGCACTGTTCTGCATTAATGCATTTATTTTTACAAATCCTGCAGCTCTTTATTTGTTCAAGGATTTGTTAATTTGCTGATGTGTATTGTCAATTCCCATTACTTCTGAAATATGATGGTGATGAAACTTAAACTGCTGCAGATGACGTTGCTTCATCTGTCTCGTTGCCTCAATACGCTTGGAGGCATTCTACAGAATACACTTTCTAAATTCTCTAAACAGACTAGGGGCCTATGTGTTAATCCTCATAAGACAGAACTAGTCCTCTTCACAAGGAAATAAGATCTCGTATTTTCATTACCCAACACGTTCGATAACGATAAATGTTTTACGACTCTAATACCCACCAGAGAAGTCTGGCAAGAGGATCTTGAGTTGCAAAAAGAATCTATGCAATTTTATACGAATGCATCTAAAATAGAATCAGACGTAGGAGGAGGTATATTCTGCAATGATTACAGCCTAAAAATGTCCGTCCGCCTCCCAAATTACTGCAGCGTCTTCGAAGCGGAGATCATGATGATAAAGGAAGCCTTATCGTGCATAAAGTAGAACGTGATTTCTGAGCGGAATATCATCATTTTTACTGAGAGCCAAGCTGCGATCAAATCGCTGGAATCCGTCACCTTTAAGTCTCGGAATGCCTTAAATTGTTGCCTGCCTCTTAACGAGATGGCTGAACAATTTATGTAATATCCACCTCATTTGGGTGCCGGGCCACAGTACGTTTCAGGGAATTGCATGGAAGACGAGCTTGCCAAGCAGTGGATAACCCTATCGTTTTCGACCGATAGGAGTATCTCGGTATACCTATCGCTACAGTTAAATCGCTACTCAAATTCAACGCATCTAACAATACCAATCGCAGATGGGCAAGTGGTACTACCTGCATAATCAAAAGACAGATCTGGCCCAAACTGGATCAAAAACGCTCTGATTTTCTTATTAGACAGAAAGGTGTCATTACATGACACAGCATTATCCGTATATAAACGTACAGTTTTATCGAACTCTCTTTTACATTTACGCTGCAATTTTGCAAAGCAATAGTTTTAAAATGTCAATAAGCGCTTATGAAATTTACATTTGTTTGTATTGATTATTTTCTCTGAAACCATTCCTTTGGGGCAATGTTCTTAACAAGGCACGATTTCAAATTAAATTCGGCAATCTATAACATAACGTTCACATGAGCAGTCAAGAACCCAATATGTTTAAAATAGCTGAATTGACAGACCTTCTCGGCTTAAAAACAAATTACATATAAGTACATTCCATAGAGCTGCTTCAAAGACCAGTGCACATGAAATTGATAACACAAATATACATAAAAATTCATCCTGGTAGGATTATTCCGTAGCAGTGCATCCGCGAAACGATAATTGCTATTGAATGCTTACCCTCCATATTCATATACCCATACATATCCAAGTTAATGGCACCGTTGAAAATTATTGCTTTGTAAATTCAATTATGAAACTCGATACCCTTTTGAAGTTTTATCTCTATTCCAGTTCAATTGAAATATTAACCTATGTATATAAAAGAGCTCTTGTGTAGGGATGCTAATCGCTATTATTTGTTAATTTTTAGGCACAGATTCGGTAAAACTGTTTTTATGGCATCAAAACGGAGGGAGAGATGAAAATGGTTAGCTATCAGAGAAAAGTTCTTAAGCCAATTAAAACAAATGGATTATGATTTGGCTTTCAGATCATGTCGAACAATAATTATTTAAAAATGCGTACATATATCCTGTCCAACTAGGGCAATGTAGGGTAAAGGGTATAGGTTAAAGTGAAAAAAAAAAAAACAGTTAAGTGCAAGACGAACTTTCCCCTACTGGACTGCCAACCTTGCTGCGGTGTAGGGGCTGAGTAAGGTCAATGATTCTCGGGAACTATCCCCAGATGAGTCCTGAAACCAATAGGTAGTCAACCCTCTCCTCCCTATCCAAATCCCACTATCCCATCTTTCCCATTCTCCCCTGGGCTGGATTAAGGTGTCATACGACCCGTGCCGAGAATCAACCTGGCTGAGGGCCCATTCAAATAGCTCAGTCGCTAACGGAGTATCCGGACTACCTGGCAACCTCCGGATTAGCTTGCCTTGCCTGCATAATGCGGATCTCTGTGCAGGTCGACCTACCTTTCTCCGCCACTCGTGGGTCCAAACATGATTACAAACAAAAACCAAAACATTAAAAAAACAAAAAATATAAAAAACCAAAAAAAAGTTCCAAAAGAGGACGGTCCTCTAGAAAAACCGCCTTCCAGTCACCTGGATAGCGCTCCTGCAAGCTCAACGGGTGCAAGTTTAGCTAGCGCATTGGCCTTGAGGCCTGGCACTAGTTCTGCAAGCAGTCGCGAGCAAGCGGCCGCTCCCAGGCCCACTGAATACGCATCTGTAACGCCGGCTGCTAGGACATTGGTATCTATACCTGGTCCTAGCAGAAATCCAGGCCATAAGACGCGAGGGCATAACCCCCAAACCTCATCTACACCCTCAGGGGCAGCCAGCTGTTCGGCCTCGAGCTTACGGCACGCTGCTCCCCCCACCGCGAAGGATTCACATCCACCTCAAAAAACCCTCTCAGGGGCGACGGACTGCTCGGCCTCGAGCTCGCGGAATGTCGCTCCATCGAAGATCTCCTACCAAGATCGACGGCTAGCCTACAAGCTAATTCGCCGTATTCATGCTATCCCTGAGGAAGAGAGATCACAAAAGCACAAGACATCTCTCAGCTGGGCAACTAAACGTGTCCAACTCCCTTCCGACTCATCCAACACGGAATCATCGTCTGAACGACAAAGATCGCAGGATGAGCCTCCCTCCTCGTCAAAGAAAACAAAGATAGTACCTCCCAGTACTATCTCCAAGCCCTTTAACCAAGTGCTTAAGGCACACTTGGTAATCGCGGTCATTGACCAAAGCAATCCAGATGGCAGCATTACGGCGGATAAGTGGAGAAAGGTTGAGATAAAACTCGCCACAGCTTTTCCCCAAATCCGTCGTGACTATCCCGGCCCTGATATCTCCTGCAGGGATGGTGGCTGGCATCAAGGGCACGTCAAACTAATTGCCTGTGCTGACCAGAGATCGAAAGATCTTTTCAAAATGGCTGTCTCCAATTTGGGGCAAGTCTGGCCAGGCGCAAAACTGGAGGTCGTGGAAAAGGACCAAATTCCAAACCGACCCAGGACACGCGCCACCATTCCAGCCGAACCCTCCGACTCTAGGGTGATCCTAGATATTATAAGGTCTAACAACAGCTCCCTTCCCACGCACAACTGGAAGATTGCTAAAGTGGAAGAGCCGAGAGGAGACGTAAGAAGCGTGATCATTGTTATCAATGAAGAGTCTCTGGCTCCCTTAGCGTCTTCAAATGGAGTCATAAATTATGGCTTCAGCTCCATCACCCTAAAGGTCTATAAATGTGACGAGATAGAGCTAGGGAGAGCACCTCCCAAACAGGATGTGGTCCCCTCCACATCAGCGACAATTATCTCTCCACCCGAACCCGTTCCCTCTTTACCTGGTGACGATTCATCTCTCCTGGGGGTCGACTCCCAGTCGACGGACACGGAGATGGTCGACGCCATTTCTAAATTGGACTTTTCTGGTCCTCCCCCTCCCTCACCATCTCTCCTGGGGGTCAGTCTTAGCCTGACGGACACGGAGATGGACAGTGACCCTACTGGCCTCTCTCTCGAGGATGACCTCCTGTCATCAGACTCAGATGAAGCCAACAACACCGTGATAACGGTTTCTGAACCGAGTAGTAGCTCAAATGCTGCGAATCCTTTAGATTAACCTACATCACTCCATCACGGCCTCGGCCTCCCTTATTCTCCGACTTAATAAAAATGGAGAAGACCTTGTCTTGATCCAGGAACCATGGGTTGTTGGTAACCGGGTTTGTGGCCTCAAGACTTATAGTATAAACTGTCCTACGCAAGGGAAGAAGGTAAACCGAGATCCTGTATCCTTGCAAGGACCAATCTTAATGTATTTTTACTCTCTAATTTCAGCAATCAAGACATAGTCGCTACCAACCTGGAATTACGATCAAGAAATTACTGGCTGGTATCGGCCTATCTGGGTCACGATCAAGTGGGCCCACTCCCTCCAGACATCTTAGGGAGCTTGATTGCTAATGCGGAGAGCCTTAAAACTGGCCTCATCATTGGATGTGACGCAAACGCTCATCACTCAATCTGGGGCAGTTCCGACACAAATGAAAGAGGTGAGCAACTTTTTGATTTTATCATTAGTAGTAATCTCCTAATCTGTAACCGGGGGTCCAAACCGACCTTCATTACTCGCAACCGACAAGAAGTCCTAGACATTACCCTTGTCTCAGACCATATTTATAACTTGGTAATGAACTGGAGAGTCTCTGATGAGCACTCCTTCTCAGACCACCGTTACCTCCAATTCAACTCAACTCAAAAGGCCTTTAGAAATTATAAAAAAACCAACTGGTCTCTTTACAGGAAGCGTCTACTAACGCTTTTGCCTTCTCACTTGCCTACTCAACCAAATAGCACTGAGGATCTCGAGAGCCTGGTCAATATCCTAACACAGGCACTCAATGGAGCCATGTCTGTGGCATGCCCACTCCGTAACCCCCGAGGCAAAAAGAAACCACCTTGGTGGAATACAACCCTCAGTGCACTTAGGAAAGATAGTAGGCTCCTTTTTAACATTGCTAAAAACTCTCGCGAGACGGCCGACTGGGCCTCATACAAATTGTCTCTCAAAAAATACAAATTTTCTCAGAGGAAAGAGCAACGACGTTCTTGGAAACTTTTCTGTGACAGCATTGAAGAATCCTCGGAAGCGTCCAGGTTGCGGAAAATCCTCTCAAAAAGCCCCTCAACACCCAGCTACCTTCTGCATCCGGATGGTCACTGGACCACCTCTGCGAAAGAGTCCATTGATTTACTACTGGACACTCACTTTCCCGGTAGCTCCCCTGTTACTGACCCACGATTAGCAAATACTTCGGCTGAATCGTACAGTAACTCTTCAGGTTTAGTAACCACAGAAAAGATTCAATGGTCCGTGCGCAGCTTCAAGCCCTTCAAATCCCCAGGACCGGATGGTATTATTCCTGCAGAATTACAGCAATGCGAGGACATTGTGCTTCCATAGCTCAAAGTCATCATGTCAGCCTGTCTAAATCTGGTCTATATTCCCAAACTATGGACCGAGGTGGAGGTCATCTTCTTACCTAAAGCAGGAAGAAGCTCGCATGTGGAACCAAAAGATCTCCGACCCATCAGTCTATCGTCCTTTCTACTTAAAACTCTAGAAAGGCTAATCGATATCCACTTACTACAGAGTATTAACCCAGTTTTGCTCTCGCCGTCCCAGCATGCGTACTGCAAAGGCAAATCGGTTGAGACAGCCTTACATTCGCTTGTGCGCATCATTGAAAAGTCTTTGAGTATTAAAGAATACACTATGGTGGCTTTCCTTGACATTGAGGGTGCGTTTAACAACGTCGAACCAAAAGCGATCATCGACGCACTTACAGACTTAAATACTTCGCTCAGAGTGTTAATCAATCAAATGCTCACATGGAGGATTATTAACACACAGCTGGGCGGTGCATCGGCCAGAAGAACTGTCTGCTGCGGCACACCCCAGGGTGGTGTCCTGTCACCTCTTCTGTGGAACCTGGTAGTGAATAAGCTACTGGTGGACATAGACAAGACAGGATGCAAAGTGATCGCCTATGCTGATGACGTTGCCATCGCTGCCTCTGGTAAGCACCCAAATACTCTCAAGGAAATCCTCCAATATGCTCTCCTTCGGCTCACCAGATGGGCCTCAAATTGTGGACTGGGGGTCAACCCCCACAAAACGGAACTCGTCCTCTTCACGAGGAAATATAAAATTCCACTCATAGACCCTCCCAAGATAAATGGCACCAGTCTGACCTTCACTGACAAAGCAAAATATCTGGGTCTTATTTTGGATAGAAAACTTAACTGGAAAGCCAATCTACTAGAACGCGTCAGGAAAGCCAATGTAGCTCTCTACTCCTGTAAAAAGGCTATTGGTAGGAGCTGGGGTATGAAACCTCAAATCACTCACTGGCTGTACGTGTCCATTATCAGGCCTATTTTACTCTATGGCGTGATCGTATGGTGGCCCGCTCTCAACAGGGCTGTCCACCTCACTCAAATAGCTAAGGTGCAAAGAGCTGCATGCATGTGCATCAGCGGTGCACTGAGGTCTACTCCTTCAGCGGCACTGGATATTATGTTCAACTTGCTGCCCCTAGATATTTTCAGTAAACAGATCGCTGCCTGTACGGCCATCCGTCTGAAAGCCTCCTCTCAGTGGTCTAGCTATCACACTGGCCACTCCTCGATCCTTGATCTCCATAACTTCAAGCACGAAAATACAGACTACACCCCGCCGAAAATGTGTTTTGACCGTAACTTCCGTACGAGCATCCCTGAACGGGATGTATGGGACAATTCCCCCCCTATCGATGGTAACTCGGTACACTTTTTCACAGATGGTTCTAAGACCGAAGGCGGGGCGGGATGTGGTGTTTTCTCAGAAAAACTCAACCTCGAATTATCGTTCCGCCTCCCTGATCATTGTAGCGTTTTTCAGGCGGAAATCATGGCGATTAAGGAAGCCCTGTCCTGGCTGAAGCGTAATGTACTATCTGTCAGGGATATTACCATTTTCACTGATAGCCAAGCGGCAATCAAGTCTCTGGAATAGTGCTCATTCACTTCTAAGGCCGCTCTCAACTGCCGTTTATCTCTTATGGAGATGACAGAGCAGTTCAATATTCACCTATGCTGGGTGCCAAGCCATAGAGACATTCCAGGAAACTGCAGGGCAGACGAACTCGCCAGACTAGGCACTACTCTAAGGATTCTGTCTGAAAGGCAGTCCCTGGGTATGCCCCTAGCTACATGTAAGTATCTACTAAAGCTGAATGCTATTAGCAAGACCAACCTCAGATGGGAAAACGTGTCAACGTGTCTCATCTCGAGACAGATCTGGCCCAGGCTGGATCTTAAACGCAGTACCGAGTTGGTCAAACTAAAGCGATCACAAATCAGCTGCGTTGTTGGTGTTCTCACTGGACACTGCCTTATAGGCCAACATGCCAAAAGACTTGGCCTCTATTCAAATGATTTCTGCAGAAGCTGCAGGGAAGAGGAGGAGGAGGAAAGTATCCCTCACCTCCTATGTAACTGTCCAGCCCTGTCGCATAAAAGAATGCTCCATTTAGGGTCCCCCTTCCTTGAAGTCCTTGGTGACATAGCGTCCTTAGACGTCATGTGCATCTATCGCTTTATCAAAAGCTCCGGTTGGTTCTGTTAGTCCATGAGTGGCGAATTGGTTTTTGATCCAAGGTATCACAAAGGACCTTTACTGGTCTAAGTGTGTCTGCACTCCCGTGCGGACAGCCAAGCGAACCTAACCTAACCTAAGACGAACTTTGCACTATAAATTTTTCGTTAAGTAAATTTCGCTACCTCTAATAAGATGTTTGTTCTACTTCTTTAAAATCAAATTTTGATCTTTTTGGACGTGTCAAGCACGGGGTTGGGATTCGAGGGCTACCTTGAATGGAGCATTCAAGGTAAGAAGAAATAAGGAAAACAAAACAAACAAAAACAAGTTAACAAATGATCATAAATAAATTTTTGGCCCTAGAAATAGGCATTTTCTGAAATTATTTTACAATAAATTTCGCATTTTCGTTACATATTCTAATTTTATATGGTAAGCTATTTTGTACATACGTATGTACATATTGTTGGCGGTGATACTGTATAAGAGTTTGAGAAAATATATTTTTAGACCGGTGTATTTACTTATTGCTGACACTCTTAGAATTTTAAACATACAGCTAGATTCCAGAATTCGAGTGAAATAAAATCGAAATTGCAAATCGAGTGAATTCGATTTCAGTGTTCCACATTTCGACCAATTTATCGTTGTTCACTGAGGCTTGTATTTTTCTTTTTCTACATATTGCATTTGCTGGTTCCTTGACTTCTTGCAGAACTTCCTGGAACTTGCTCGAGGTACTTTCGTGTTCATCGGGTTCTATGTCCTCTAAGCCGAAATCCCTCGTGCCTGGAACTCCCTGAACGACGGTATAAATTCCACATATTTTGGCTATATTATCCTCCGTAGGCGATATCACAATCTTGTTGAATGGTCCGCTACCGGTTGATATATGTACATATCTTCGGGCTTGTTGTCAGCTAGCTTCTTTCTTATGGAAGCCTTCCAATCCGTCCAAACCTAAATTTATTTTAATTTTCATCAAAATGTATTAATTTGTTATTTATTTACCTTCTTCCACCCAGTCACGTCCTTCTGGGGTGGACCATGGCTTTGAAATCATTTTTTAGCTCGTTGCAAGACAACTCGATCACCTTTCATGAATCCTCTAGAAAGATCCGTATGATTCTCCATGAATTTAATAAATATTGCCTCCTGTTTAATATTCTTATGCTTGCCCCTGTTTAGATTTATTATTTTGAATGAATTTATTAAAAAATGTACCCTAATATGCAATTTTCCATTACTTGCATTTTCAATGACGTTTGTTTTGTACTATTTCACACAGAATGCTATGACCGTTTTTAAATCACTTGAAAATCGATAAAATCGAGTTGTGGAACCCGCCAAATTCACTTTGCTTCAACTTCGAAAAATTTGAAAGCGATATCGATAAAAGTGAAATGTACAACACAAAATTTCACTTAAAGATCGATTTCAATTTCATTTCGAGTGAAAGTGAAATGTAGAACCTGGGTGATATACGGGTTATTATATATTTGTGTTATATGTTAGTCCCAAAAATAAGTATACACCATACACATGTTATCAGTTTGTTAAAAACTTAGTAGTATTTATTGAACACGAGTAGCAATTTTATTATTTTTACAACTACAAATTCTTCAATTTATTAAACGCAACAAAAATTAAAAAATAACTGAACAATTAAATAAAAAATAATAAGGTTTACTAAAAAGTAGTCGAAAACTATATCCCAAAAGTAAGTATACACTTTAAACTGTTTTTACTTATAATGTGTTTATGGCCTGCTGTATTTGTTGGATCGAGTTCGGTATTTTGTTTTCTCCATACTTTTCCACGACCATCAGACCCAAAGATGTTGAACTTACTTTCATCACTAAATATTACCTTATTCCAGAAAGTATTTTTATGATTTTCGTAAGTTGTGGCGAAGTGACGTCGTTTTTGTCGGTTGACTTTGCTGATAAATGGTTTCTTTTTTATATTCCTTCCATAAAACCCAGCGTCATAAAGTACTCGGCGGATGGTATTAGGGTGACATGTCTTACCTGTTTCATTAAGCACTTCTTCCATTATTTTAGGAGCACTTGTCTTTGGATTTTTTTTAATTTTACGGACGATAAGGCGGTTTTCTTGTTCCGTGAATTTGCGAGGCCGACCTGATCGGACATAATTTTCCACACTAAACTTATTGCTATATTTTTGTATTACCTTTTGTATTGTTGCGGGGCTTTTATCGACCATTTTTGCTATTGTTCTTATTGATTTATTATCCAAAAAGTGCTTAATAATCAAATTTTTCAAGTCAATAGACAGTTCATTTCCTCGCGGCGCCATCTTCACAGGTAACAATAAATCTATCTTTACAGGGCTTTTAAACTAACACACACGACACAATTTACAATTTAAGACGATAAATACAACAAGCGACTATGTTATTGCAAGAGGCACTTCACAATATTGCAGCCGTATACTTACTTTTGGGACGAACTTATGCGTGTTCCCTTGCATTTTTTCTCTTCTTTCACATAATTTTCAATATTAACCGTCATCTTTGTTCTTGAATGAACGTTCAATTTCGAAAAAAAAAAAAAAAAATTCTTACAGTGGTGTAGAAATATTTGTAGCAACTTGCATTTTTTTTACATTATTTGTGAAGTTGATGAAGCGTATACTTACTTTTGGGACTATACTGGTATATTATATTCAGCTATTTATTCTGAGTGTCATGCCACTGGGCATGAAAAACACTTTAAAAACTTTATAAACATACAGATGTTTTATTGGTAAAACTTGACGACTGTAAAATAAAGGCCAACAACTTCAACAATTCAACAACAAAGTCTATTCTTTAAAAAAGAAAAAACAACAATTGGTTCAATGGCATTCATGTAACCTCCTCCCCAAATTGTTAAACCATATTACTGTAATTAAATTTTAAAACAATGAGGATAAAAGAAAATATTTTAGGCGTGTCACATATCATATCATATACCTACTTTTTTAAATCAGATTTTTTTAAATCTTCAAATTAAAATATTTGTCTATTGATACACCTACATATGTATGTATTTAAAACATTCAACACTATATCAGTTAGAACAACAAGAAACATCCCTACAGAAATTGATTTTACCATCGTAATGATTTAAAAATTATATTTTTAGACACGCATTGGATTGCAAAACAAGAAGTCAATACAAATACTTGGCGCAACAATCCGTATGTAGTCCAGGGCCTAGCTTCTCGCTACTAATCCAACCGCTCAGTAATCCAACGCACTATCCTCTGAGCCACGGGGCCCACAGAATCATTACTATTACTTAAAACATCAATAGTTATGTCTCCTTAAACCAATAAATTGCTTGATTTTTTAAAGGCTCATCCATAAACTAACGAGACCGATTAAGTTTGTAGCAAAAAAACTACATTTCTCATGTACAAGCTAATGACCTAAAAAGACAAACTTCAAAATCCTGGAAGCAAAGTACCGCTGACATGTTTATGCTCATCTTTGAGCATGACGAAGACAAACAACTGAACAAAATTTATAAAATAAAAAACAACCTTGGAATGAATGTTTAAATTCATCCTCTGCAGAGAACAAAGCTATTTTCCCAGTGTAAAAATTGTCAACAATTTGGTCAAACACACAAATACTGCAATTTTAACCCAAAATGAGTTAAATGTCAGCGGCATATATTCCGCCATTTAAGAACGGAAGTAGAAACTAGGCAAAAAAAACAAACAAAAAGCAGATTTATTCGCTGAATATCTTTAAAACGTCTCTTAGCAATACCCTAGATTAACCCTTTCGGTACGTCTTTTTTGTTTTAAAGGTAAAACATTTTTTTTTTTTTCTTGTTGTTATTGAGGCTTCTACTAACAGCATCGAAAAAGAATTTTTGTTTAGTATTGGTTCTAAAGTGGTTTTTGGGAACGATGCCATATGGCAGGAAAATGTTGTCAAATTGAAAAGACTCAACGTATAGGCTTATTTTTTTTTTATTGTACGTTTGTTATTTATCTACAAATTTAGTTAGGAATTCCAAAGGTATTTGATGATTATCTTTAAAATTAATCATAAGCATAGCCTTCTGATGAAAAAATTCAAAATTTTTGCAGAACTTCCCTGCACGGCATCTAAAAGCACACTTACTGTTAGCCACCAAGTTGTTTTTGCCTGAAAAGCTTGAACAGAAACCTCAGGAAATTGAAAGTAAAACGAAAACCAAAAAATATGCTCACAGAGAGAATATAATCGTTAAAGTATTAGTGATGCCATATGGCATCAAAATACCGAAAGGGTTAATAACACAAGTAAACTCTAAGCAAATAGCGAAAGAAATAAAAGAAATGATCAACTCTAAAAAAGCTCCAAGATTTGATCTTATTACAGGAGAAATTCTGCAAAAAACCTCCTAAAGAGGTATGAAAAAACTAGCACAGATAATAAGTGCAGCAATTAGACTAAGCTATTTCCCACGAATGTGGAAAATTGTGGAATTAATACCGAAAGCTGCAAAGTAGCAAGTTCATATCGTCCGATTTCCTTGCTGCCAATACTGTGCAAGTGTTGTGAACACAACAGCAACAAATTGTGTAGTATTAGATTGCACTACGTTTTTTTATTTTTTGTTTCCGAATTTATTCCGAGTCAGCGCAAATTTGTATCACATTACGCAATCAAATTTGCATTACTTTATCATGGATAGGAGATAATATGATATTGCTAGTTTATTGAACATAAATTTTGTACAGTCAGCATTTTATTAGTCATACGATTTTTAGTACAATAAGCATAGTTATAGTATTTAAGGCATTTAATTTTAATAAACAGTTCAGTTATTTCTTGATATACCTTTAGTCTTCCCCCCACTAGTGGTAAGGATTTCATTTCCATACTTACTTACTTAGGCCCTCAGACCCCTCGTGGAAATAAGACGTCAACAATGCTTGCGCGCTATCGTGTTAGGAGTTCTCCAATGCACTTGAGCTCTCTCCAAGTCATCCTCAATGATCTATATTCCTCCTCGACTGTCCTTCTTTATGTCTGCCTAGGGCGGCCCATTTGTCTACTTGAATGGGTAAGTGGATTCCACTGCACGGTGTATTTCGCAATGGAACTGCCATCACGCCGTAGGATGTGATCAATACACCGCCATTTTCTCTTCCCTATTTTGACGGCTTTTTGGCTTTTGACCCGATATCGCGTGTAGTTGGTCGTTCAATATACGGTTTGGCCAGAAGATCCTTACGATTTTTATGCAATATACGGTTTGGCCAGAAGATCCTTACGATATGTAAATACAAAATAGAAAAATGTTAATTATTTTTCATGCAAGTGATTTTAACACATCTTCATTAATAAAACCTATCATTTAAGTTTAACTCAGACACATACATACATACCTGCTACATATTTATTTATAATGAGTACAGATTGAGATAGTGTGCCACTAGACCATGTTGAATTTTAAACAAATTTATTAAGGAATAGTTTTAAAAGCTTTCAATTATTTATACAAATATACGAAGATAACAGATATGAACATATGTATCCATGTAAATATGCTGACTTTGCCTGCGTTTTCTTTCCTTTTTCATAACAAAAATTTTAATGTGCGAAGAAGGCATGTTAGCAATTTGTAAAGCAATAAAGGTTTGATTGATCGGTTCATGTTAAGCGATGAAGAATTACACTGGTGTATGGTAAATGGTTTGGTATTTGAATATGGATGTTAGATATCGTGTTTCAAATAAATACAAAGCAATTTTCTCTTAGGATTATTTTATTAAAATACAGCATAAAGAGGGTAATAAAAAGTGAAAAGGGCATCCAATTGCTCCCCCAATCTATCTTTTATGAAAGTGATTTAAAAGTATTTGACCCAAAAATTGTGTACATACGTATGTATGCAGAATCGTACTTAAACATACATACATATGTATAATTTTACGGTTTCGCTTAATCAAAAAATTTTTCCACCTAAAAATCCAGTAAACTTGCAAAAAATGTGTAAACTAGCATTTCCCGATAATGAATACAAATGTATGTTAAACCATAAGTTCATACGGTACGTAAACATATGTATGTATGCATATATCTACATTACAATGCTAGCTCCTGTTCTCATAACTGCGTTAAAATAGATGCGAATGGCTTTATTGGTCTTAAGCATTTTGTCACGTTCTCAACATAAAGGTATTAAGAGCATTGTTTATTCAAACGTGACTAAAAGTTTAAACAGATTTGTAATATTGAAATCTAAAGATGCATATTGATAGGCACTGCTAGAAATATTGCTTGTATGATGACTGATTCTTAAATGATCTTATCTCAATATGATAAGTTTTTTATTTGGAAGTTCAAGACGCGAAGCAATATGATGTGGTGGGCACTCAGTGGTTATCAGATGTCAGGCCACGATGTTCAAGATATTATTGGGCAGCATCAGAAATTCTGGAGGCTAGGAAACGGAGAGGAAACTCTCTTGTCGTTTCATGTCAATATCGGGTAGGCTCCCAAGAGGTATAGGTAGCCTCTCTATGGCCGACTTATACAGGTTAGGTAGTTTTAGAAAACAAGCGAGGTTCAAATTTCTTATCATTCGACACATATCCGAAAGTAATAACGCTTCTCAATTAACTTTTTGGATATGGCTTTGAAATATAAATCCCTTCCATTTGTACGGAAGAATATATAAATAGAATATATAGCATATACATACATATATAGAAAAAGTTGTGCCAAATATTTTTGTTTGTAGCAACATAATGTATGGATAAATTTTGAGATAAGCCGTGAATAATTGAATGCCGGACTCAGTGCGACCTTAAATAACTCTGCTAGTTCTGGGCAAGGTTGATCTCAGGCTAGGTTACACCGTCAAGTTTAGTTGCTTTGTATTCCTTGCTGAATAGACATATCCCGCAATTTCGAAGGGCTAGCTTCCTTGTGTATTGTTTCAGTTTGCAGTAACCTGAGAGGAAGAATGCTTGTACTCTTACTTAGTCACAAATGTCTACATACGGGTGATCTTCTTTTTCTTTTATTAACGTTGAAATATATAACGTGTACGTATACGTACATCTTATGCTACATATTTCTCTCACGTATCTGTCTTGCTACTGCGCTCTTTGTGGGGTTGGCTAAGTTTGCGGACCTCAATATCCTTCTACAAATCGCTTTATTTTGGATCACCTCTTCGCTGATGCCGAGAATTTGCTGCTGTTTTTGCATTTGAGTAATCAAATTGTTTTTTCGCCTGCCTCTTTTCGACTGGAACTTGAGTCGCTATTGCTCTTCGAACGCGATTTTCCGGCGATCTTCTTTGTACGTGACAGTACCAGCTGATGCGCTCAGCTTGGAGGTTTTCAACAATCGGTTTGTTTGCATGAAGGCTTACGCGTACTTCTAATTAGGCCGCGTTTTGATATTCCTGCTGACATCTATAACATTTTCATCTGCGTCGTACATCGTCCAACACTGCGATGCGTATGTTAAAGCCGGACGCACTACCATCGTATAAAGCAAGCCGTTAAGTTTAAGCGGCATTTTGCGGTCACAAAAGACTGCGGTGTTTTCGCGCCATGTTAACCACCCCACGCTCATTCGGTGTGCAACATCGTCATCACAATATCCCTGATTATTTACGACCGAGACCAAGTATGTAAATTTGTCGCATTTCGGGACGGTTACTCTGTCCAACAGAATATCCGGAGTCGGGTTTGCGGGTTCGGAAAAATGGCAATGCAAATGTTCTCTATTCGTTCGGCTGATCCTTATACCATTATCTTCTAACCCCTGTCACGTCGCTACTTATGATAGCGCTATCGTCGGCAAAAAGAAAAGAAGTCGTTCCCGTTACGTCTATGCACCCCTTTAACAAAAAATCTTGCACGACATTGAAAAGTAACGGACTTTGGCAACTGCCTTGGTGCACTCCTACTTTAACCTCGAATTCAGCCGTTATTCCCTCTGTGCACTTCACTTTAGTTTTTACGCCATCGTGCATATCTTGTGTCATTCTAACGTACCTCTCTGGTATTTTTTGAGATCTCGGTGCTGTCCATATGAGATCTCTCGGAACTCTGTCGAAAGCTTTCTCTAAATCGATGAAGATGATGTGCGGGTCTATCGACGCGTCACGACTTTTTTGCATTATTATTCTTAAGCTTTGATTCGCGTCTTAAGTCGATTTGACAAAGCCGCCTTGACTCTCATGAAGTTTAATAATCTTTCGCTGACGAATGTCTAAAGAAATGCGAATGTAGGGTTAACTCGCATTTCTTTTTTTGCATTTCTATGTTTAGCGTTTCTATTAAGCGGCTTTCGTTTTTTCCCACCGTTTATCTGACAAACTGTTAATTCGCACTTTGTTACTTAGCTAGTTGACTGCCGTGATATAGGACCATGTTTCAAAATATGGCCTTATGTCGCTTTGTGAAAGCCAACCCGACTTTCAGGCTTTCACCCGCTAGTCACTTCAATACTAAGTTGGGGTAGGTGGGCTTCTACCTCGTCTGAATTGGTAGCAGACCTAGGTACACAAAGTCCTTAACTACTTCAAAGTTTTATCTGTTTACGGTGACGCTTGCCCGAGACGTCGGTGTTGGTTTTTCTTTCTTGTAAATCCGTCTTCGCCGCTTACATCTTAATACTCACGAAAGCGCCACTGACATCACGCGCATCGCCTTATCTGAATCCTTTTGTGATCTTAAAGGTCTCTGTGAGTTCTTTCCTGAAGTTGATGGAGTAGCGTGCATTCACCATCGTTATCTAGACATTGTTCATCTCATCTCTACAAATGCTGTCATATGCGACCTTGAAATCCATGAAAATGTAGAGCATACCGATTTGAAGCACTTAGTTTTTTCCCAAGATTTACCGCAGTGTGAATATTTGATCGATGGTGACTTCCCTGAAAGCTAGCTGTTTCTTTTCTGTGGTCAGGAGGACTAGTTTCATTGTAGAAACCCCTAGGCCGAGAGGTCGGTTAAACCGATGTCAGTTTCCCATTTCGTAAGTGTAAGCGCTGCCGACGGTCCCCATAGGGCTCATCCCCTAATAGCTCTTTTTCAAGAACCCAACTAATTATTGGAAGAACTTATCGGCTTAAGCTCTAAATATGTGAAGAAAGCTCAGATAAGGTGCTATGTATACAACATTTGATGTGTATGTAGTAACAGTTACAGCACTGGGTATGGCCTGGTTGACACTAATCAGAGTCTACCCTATTTCTACAATATCCATCTATTTACAGGCTTACCTGGGATATATATGAGGACAGTCAGCTCAAATAAAAATCTTAATTCTAGGATTCGGAGAAAACATCTTGGATAAAATTGTTATGAATAAATCTGAACAAAGTCCATAAACCGATCCAATCTTTTCGGAGAGCGTAGTGGCAAGCTTAACGCTTGGGAAACTGCGGAAAGCAAGATTTTGGTGATAGATTAACGAAGCTCTAGAAGAAGAAAATGGTAGATTCGTCAATGTTGCGGGGTGCATTATCTACCACTAGATACAAAATAATACGTACAATAAATTAACTCAAGCATTTTTCGCACTAGAAGATGTGGCCTCGTTAATACAGTCCATTCTATATTGATCATCTACCTTGGAAATATGATCTAAGAGATCATCTTTGCAGTATCTTTCATTTTCTTCAAGCAGTCGAAGATGTGTTCGGCAGTAGGCATTATGTTCTTCTAACTTTCAATACCAGAGGTTTATCTTTCTTATTGCGTGTAATGCAATAATTTTCATCTGGTATATCAAGTTTCGAGTGAAAAAGCAAATAGTACCACGTCAGCAGCAAATAAAAGAGCTTTCATGACCTTTTTCGCCAGGCAGAAAATCTATAACGTCGTCTATGAATAAGGCAAAATGATTTGGACTAGGGGTGCATCCTTGTTTGACTCCCATCATTGATTCACCCACTCGAAAATTTCAGATCTGTTCCATATAGCTGACACGTTGCCATCGTAGACGTTTTCTAGCACCTTTCCAAATTTTTCTGACACTCTAAAGTTGTATGATTTGAAGAAAAAAGCCCTGCCTACGTTAGGTTTAATGCTCTTTATTCTGTTAGGAATAAAGTCATTCATACCTAAGAGAATCGTGGCGGTGATCATATCAGCGGCGGCACCCACGTCACTGTCGAGGAATCATAGCGACTAGTTATATGGAGCAAAACACTGATGAATCTATGCCTGTATCACGGATATTAATGCATGACACTGAACTGAAGCATTTCGCGAGTCGTGAAGAGCCGGCCTTCGGAGCAGTAAATGTCGGTACTCGATTGGACAGCTCAAAGTCCCGATCTAAATCCAATACAGAAGCTTTAAATCGATGTGGAATTTATAGTGGAGGACTAAAATGTAAAGAATTTAGATGTACTTTGAGGGGTCGTCAGGTCAGCGTAATATACAATAATATACAATGGTTGAAAATCTACCAAAGCTTTGCAAGGAAGTAACTAGGCGCAAAAGTTCTCTTACCAAATACTAAACTATTTGTATTTTAATTTTTCTCTTTTCTTGTTCATTTATTGTTTTTTTTGTTAAATTTGTTGGAGCTTGGTATTTATGTGAGCAGCACATTTTTAGGTTTATGAAGTCTTTTTACTTAATTTAAATTGATATTTTGGAAAGCATTGTATTTTCTGTTGATAAATTGAAAGCTTTAATCATCTGGAGAAAAAAGTTTTTGTAACTCCCATTTAGAAAATTTACTGACCAAAATTTGTATTCAAATGTAGGATGTTCCTATTTATGAGAACACAACTGCACATAATGTATGTATGTATGTATGATAAGTAGCGCATCTTAAAAAAAAAAATTATCGAATTCTTTACAAATATGCATTCATATGTATGTACATATGTATGCATCCATATGTATGTATGTACATATGTACATATCATCGGCCTACAAACAAAACTGACCAACTGCCAAAAATTGTATTTTGTAGAAAATGCTGTAATGCCTATCTGATATTTTGCCTAGAAATATGAAAAAAATTTGAGAGAATCGCAGTTATCATCAGAAGTTAAAAGGATTTGAAGAAAAAAAAAAACTTGTTTTGCGTTTTTTCACCAACTACGTTTATGCATTTAGTCAGTTTTGCTTGTAAGCCGACGATAGGTTGTACGTGCATACATATGTGTGTATATATACATATGTATTTACCTTTACTTACATCCATGCATCTTTTCTTGTTTTAAATTATCTCTAAAATTAAAATTTTAGTGTCATAGAAAAAAATAATAATTTTAAGTAACGCAGCCAAACAAACCTTTAACCTAACATTACCTTTCATGACGTACCTACAAATAAAAACCGCAAGTAAAGCCTTAAGACAGTTTATATTTATTTTGAAACCGTTGCTATAATAAATCATGTCTGAAACTCTAAAACTCAATTTGCAAAAGAGATTTCAGCCAGCAGTGAATTTTCTTGGCACGTCTCTCACGAATATTCCAGCCAACGTTTGTATACCTATCATCTCCTAGATGATGGAGAAAAAGCGTACTATAATAAATTGCATATGCTGAAAGCCACAAAAATATGAATTGCATAAAGGTCAAATATTCGGTATCTATATCTACAGAAGAGAACTGTAGAGAAAGAAAACACAAACAAACATTTGGTTAGATAAATGAAAAGATGGAATTCAATGCATTGCAGATAGAGATATTGAAGAAGCAAAAAATTCGAGTAGATATTTTTTTCTTTTCAATAATAAATGTGTCAAATGGGATCCTCCACTTTCTAATCGCCAGATGTTGGTATTCCTCCACCATCAACTAATGCTTTTTCAAATGTCATCCCAAACAGGAAGACTTTCGGCGACTGTATCTTTTACATTCTTATTCAATTCATTTCGTATAGAAAGTTTAAGAGCATAACATCTTCCGAAATATTTTGCCTTTATATGTATGTCACCATATTCGTCTTCAAATATGTATATGTTTGTATATTCATTTCCATAGCTGTGTTTTCTTGGTATGAACATTTTCTAAGAATCATTGTTCATTTGTCAAGAATCAAATGAGAATGATGTTGCTGGCAGAGTCATACTGTGAATAAAATAGAATGTATATTACCATAGCTTACTCTTTGTTGAGTTTTAATTTTGAAGAACCCAGTCCTTATGTTTGCAGTAAGAAGTTTTACAACAAAAAACTACCAAAATACATATTTAATATATTGTTCAAAGTATTTCTTTAGGTGCAGTTTTGTGTTGCTATTGAAGTAAGTTTTTCTTATAATACATAAGAGCAGGACGTACATACATATATAATGCAGCTTTGTGATTGTCTAAAAACATAAGTAATACCTTTTTTAACAAGGTTTTGAGAATTAAGTTGATGGGCAAAAGTCAATGCACAGTGGTTTATTACAAGCAACGCTATCTACCCAGATCTTCCAATTGACACAAAATTTCCCACGAAAACAGAAATCTATTATAAAAGCACTTTGCGCCCTCTGAAAAGGACTAAAGAGAAAAGGTCTATGTTGACTATATGCCGAAAAGGGCTTCGAAAATAAACTTCCAATTCTGGTCTTATATTTGATTTGAAAGTTGTAGTATGGAATGATGTTTTGCGTTTACTATGTACAACATGGTTGACTAAAATCCGTAAGTGTTTTTTTTTCGCAAGTGTATGGGGCATCGAGGGCTTCCTGGTACGATCTTGGCGTTCAGTTACCAAAACATTGACAAAGTTTGCCAAGTGCCAAAATAATCCTATCACGAACCTTCTTCTAAATACCACTAGCTCTGTTTTGGAGGGGTTAACAACGAAACGGAACTTGCATAACTTCACTATTCTGAGTCTCCAATGTATGTATGTACTCGTATGTACATATGTAGGTATTTGAATTTTGGTATAACTAGATATTTGATACTGTAATAGGTTTTGTAGTAGATTTGCTCAGCAGTTAATAACAAAATTGAGAAGAATGAAGATTAAGTTAAAGAATGACTTTTAACAGAAATATTATTGTGATTCAGAATATAGGATGCATATTATCTGGGATACAAAAACGTGAAAGCTACCACATTATTACTGTTGCCACTAAAGTTGTATATGTTAGTTTTCGGATGCCGGGAAACCGGCTCAGGCTTGACTTTAAGCCGGTTAGCGATCACCTGATTGCGAACCGAATCAAATCCAATTTCTATAGCTAAAAAAGTACAAATACTTGGCGCAACAGACTATATGTGATCCAGAGCATATCTTCTCGTGATCATTCGAGATGTGCCTGTTATATTTTTGTTCACAAATGAAAGAGACCTGCAGTTTAGAGTCATATCCGAGAGGCTTTTTTTTTTAAAGAATTGGAAAGCTTTCTTATGACGGTTTTTACTCTTGGACGTTTGTCAGACATTCGCGAGAGGTGAGAACGTGAAAAAAGTCGCCAAAAAATCGGACTCGAAATTCTAAATTCCCATTACATAGTTCAACACACTTTCATTTCATTTTTCATTTTTATTCAATTTAACTCAATATCTTCTTAAAACCTAAAAACAAAACGCTTAAATCTAGCTTAATTAACTTAATTATGTTGTATACTAACTTATTGGCCCTATGGTCTAAACTAAACTTAATGGCTCGTTTATGTCTTTCGATGTAACTTAACTCAAAAACTTTTTTTTTATAAAAAAAAAAGTTGGTAATATTAATTGAAAAAAGTAAATCTCAAAAATTTACTTATTTTAATTACGTAATTAAATATTTTTATTTGGCATATTTTTTGTTTACAAAGTTCTGGGTTTTTTGTAAATGCTGTGTTTCTTAGAATTTTTTTCTTTTAATCTATAGTGAGAAGGTCAGCTTTGCCCTACCTGTCCGGCAATGTTGAGTTTGGCTGCGTTTATCTTAAGCCCCACTTTGTTTGACTCGGCTTCTAGATTTTGGGCCATTATATGAAGGTCCATTATCCGATGAGAAAGTAGGCAAATATCGTCAGCGTAGTCGAAGTCTTTAAGATGAGTTGTCATAGGCCATCGAATTCTATTGTTACCCTTCATCAATGGTGTACGGAGTACATCGCTGATGACCACCAAGAACAACAGCGGTGGAAAACAGTTTGGACCCCTGACGTACTTCACTTTTAACTTCGAAACTCGCTGAAACCTTACCATTGTGTGAGACGTTACACTTACATCCCTCAAACGATGCTTTGACAATAGCTATGAATTCTTCTGAGAAGCTTGACGATCCCTCTTTCTCACTCCTGTGGAAATTATTTATTTTCGCACGCTCTCTGCATAGATTCAATACCCACCGCTTTTTTTTTACGGATTTCATTGCGTCTGTTATTTAGATTTTACTGGAAGGTCCGGTGCGAATACTGGAATTTGTTGCTTCGGAAGACTGATTAGGGTTCGAGATCATATCTCGGTTAAGGATTGTAGAGAAATGATCTCTCCATTTAGTGAGCTTATCTTCATCTGAAATCACCGTCTAAACTTTTCACTGGGACTGGATGTTGATCAGAGTTCCGAACACCAATGAGCTTCTTGTTGGTTTTATAGACATTTCTACTGTCACACCTGCTTGCTGCTTCTTCACTCCTTGAGGCAAGTGAGTCGACGTACCTCCTTCTTGTTCATAACCTCCAGCGGTCATTCATGCTTTTCTGCAGTGTGCTGCTAATTGTTTTAGCTTCTATAGCAACATGGTCCATGAATTGTGCACTTGCGGATCCCTAAGATTTTCGGTATTGAACCTGGTAATAATGTTAAGCAAGTTTGAGCGATTACTATTGAGTACGAAGCACAAGAAGGTGATCGCATTCTTGTCCGATTTCGGGTGCACGTCTGCTCCGGGCATCTAGAAGATAGTTTCTACTGTACTGATCGCAATATGGTCGGTCTGGTTAGATGTTCGCTGCCTGTTAGATTTGCTTAAACAGTGTATCTTCAATGACTAGGCGGTTTATATTGCAGAAGTCCACATACCGCTCTCCGTTGGCATCCCGTTAGCCTAAATTATTATAAAAATTGTTCTTATCATCCTCACTCGCATCTTCGATCGGAGTATAACACTGTATGAATGTAATATTTCTTACTCTACTCTGGAATCTAGCCGTCAATATCCGGTCACTGTGAGATTTCTAAGATATGAGGCTGATTTGTGCTGATGGAGTTAGCATCAATCCAAGTCCAGACCTCTCGCTCCCGGCGGGTGTACTAGAGCAGAGCATGACAGTGTTTTTTTTTATTGGGGAGTGGTATTTCACTCAGTCCCAAGATGTTTACTAGGTATACTATACCGCGGGAACTAACGAGCTCAATGAGAGAATCTGGCTTTAAGAGGCCCTTCCCGAAGTGGGTCGAGGACGGTCTTAACGTTCCAGGAACCGATCGTTGTCCGTGTACGATAGCTAAGGGTCCGTTCGTTTCGGAGGAATTGAGTTTTTTTTAGGTAGCGGTTCGCTGAGCCACAGACCAACCGGCATTTATCCTGTTATATGGCGCAAGAAGCTCGCCATTCGTCCTCTTCCGTTCGCGATTTCCAGAGATATTTTCAGATGGCAGCACGAGGAAGTGGAAGTAGGACTTACTTACAGAGCTGCAAATTGTTCGGCTGTAGTGGTTCTTTCTCGTTGTTTAGCGGACCAACACCCATCGGAAGATGCTACTCTTGCGAGACCTTTGTTAATCGTTTACCATCCAAAACGTTATATTGTATCCTTAGCTTAGTAAAAATTGTGTATTCGCATTTAATTTTTCATTTGGGTCTCATGTGAGAGATCCTATGAGGACAGTATTTACATATGTATGTATGAATATATTTAGGTGTTGTATTTCCTTTCTCAGTACATGCTGTTTGGAAAGGGATTTCAATTGCGTTTGTTTTTACCGTTTTCAGTTTCAGTTATGATTTGAAGTTAATGATTCTAATTCTTCTTAGTTTTTTGTGTCAGAAGAGTTTAGTTTTCATTGAAAGTGACAAATTATTTATAAGTGTACAAAATGATCTCATAAATTGGTCATTTGAGAAGTGGGTTTCTGATGATAATAATCACCACAGTTGCTGGTCTTATGCGATGTCAAGGCGGTGATTAGCTAAGATAATGTCGCATTAGTGCAATATTACTTTACTAATCAATAGTTCAACTTTCACCATATCTATCAATGATAGAGGCCTCTAGTTTCACAGCAAACGGCAGTTCGCACTCACAGACAACGCATCTCCCTAACCTCCTTCCTTATGCTCCATATTAATTGCGTGGAGGTAGGATCACTTTCTCCTCTCGAATCAACCGACATAGACCTTGACACGGAGAATGAATTGCTGAACGAATCAGAAACCGACGAGCCGACTCTGAAACCAAGGCCACATCAAGACCTCTCCTAGGTTCAAAAAAGGTTCACAAAAAAGGGATGAGCGAAAAGGATCCGGCCTCTTTAGTCAAAGAGATAAGCCCCGCGTCATAAAGCACAAGAAATCCATAGCTTGCTTCAAACGTTAGCCAGGTCACAAAACGCCTGTAGTGATACCTGCTGAAACTAAAGTAACCATACAGTGTTAACTCCGCGTACCTCCCATAAGAAGAGGAAAACGCACCACCAAGAACGAACTGTCAGGGTATCAATCAAGGAACAAATTTTTGGCGTTAATTTGCCCACATACTTTGTTACGGGATCTTTGAATGTTCCTGAAAGAAAAAAAAATAAATATATTTTCCCAAACATGCTAACGATACCCTAACCACACTCACCTAAATGCCTGTGTTCAAATATTCATCATCCCCAGTCACCTGCTTCCCTCTGAAAAAAAAAAATTATCCTAAAAGAAAAAAAATGTAAACAAAACAAATTGCTACTGAAGTTTGTTCCCCAAAAATAACCGATCGTTAGGTGAATCCTAGGAAAAAACTCCAAACTCACCTGCGTGCACAGCCTGAAAAAAAGTACATATTATAAAACTATGGTATAGTTTTAGGCGCAGAGTTTAGTATATTGAAGGTTCGGTTTTTAAGTTTTTTTTTAGTTTTTAAATAATAAATTAAAGTATTAACGGTGTGTGTTTAGATACCCTTTTGGTGTGTGGAAGGACGGCTGGGCCGTCTCCTATAGATGGACGAGGACGAAACGGGACAATACTACCTGACGTTAAGACCGACTATGGACTTATTTTGTGGCTGAAAGGGGTACTGCAGGGGCTATCTTTCATAAATTCCGGCCAGAAAGGTAGCATTTGGATTGTGTCGCAAGACATGAAGGCTGGGCTGGCCAACGTTTTTCAATAACATCTGGCATGCCTCCGGTTCTTGACGAACCTATGGAAAGGAGAGACACTGAGAAGGTGTCACCGCGACTAGGGCGTAAGTTAGGTTAATTTAAAGTTAGTTTAGTTTAGTTAGTTTAAAACATCCAGCCATACATCAAGTGCTCGTTGCAGGGACGTTTGGTCCTTATTTATAATGGCTCCATCGTCAACAAAGAATAACTGTCACTTTTCCCATCAGATAACCCAGGACTGCAATAAATAGCATAGAAAAAATACTCAGACTTTAATTGGGAACTCTTCGGTGACTCCGGCGGGGCACCGTAGGGTTCTGGAAATCCTCGATGTCTTAGCGCCTTCCATATCAGTTTTCTTGGTTGTCTGTCGAATGCTTTTTCAAAATCAACCAACACCAGATGCAAATCCTTTAAGGAATCATTTGGATGATTTGATTTACCCACGACAAACGCTGGCTGCTCATTAGATTGTCGTATTATTTGCCGCAATCGGCCGTCCAATACCCGCTCAATGATCTTCATGGTGTGTGACCACTTATTAGGCATTAGATATCCTCTCATGAGTTTGGAGATGAGAATCATGAACCATATGGACCCGATGTTTCCCATCTTCTTCCAAAACTCAGAGGGCAACCATCCGTACCTGACCAGTTTCCCAAATTCATCAACTTTTGTGTCGGGTACTACTCCATAGTTCGTTTAAAGGTCCCTCATAATACCGTCGCCACCTGTGCAGAATATTCACCTGCAGTGAACGATACTCTCGCATACATTCCTAAGGACAGGAAATATGCTGAAATTGACTTAGCACAAGCATTCTTGCAGCTTATTGTAGACGAGGAAACGTCAAAAATCCTTATAATTTCTACACACAAGGGTGCATTCCACTCCGTCACCAGCTGATAAAAACAATTACAAGCATTCCTGGGGTTGATCAATTTTTATCACTCATTTTTAAAGGACAAGGCAAGTATTGCTGAACCACTCCACAGACTACTAGACAAAAATGCAAAGTGGCAGTGGAACTCCGAACATGCTGCGGCATTTAAGAAATTAAAAAAAATACTTTCGAGTGCAACAATTCTCATTAACTACGATGATAAGTTACCAATTTCATTAGTTTGCGATGCGTCCCCATACGGTCCTTTCGCATAATCTACCTTATGGTCAGGAAAGATCAATTTCGTTTTTTTCAAGGACGATGACGTACACGGAGGGTAATTACGCTTCGATAAGGAGTCGTTAGTTTAGGGGTTAATAAATTCCACAATTTCCTTTACGGAAGAAGGTTTACGATCGTTACCGACCACAAACCATTGATCGGATTCTTTAACCCAGACAAACCTACGCCGATTACACTCTCTCCTAGGATGTAAAGGTGGAGTATATTTTCAAATGGGTACAATTTCAAAGTTGTACATCGACCTGGCATCAAAAATAGTAATGTCGACCATTCCGACCCAGATGGGAAAATAACGAACGACAGATGGCTAACTGTGGAAATGAAAATCCGATGCTTGATGAGAAGGCAGGTGATGATGAGGTTAACTTTGACAGAGTCAAGTGGCAAAAAAAAGCCGACGCCTTGGGTCAGAAATGAACATCAGTGTAGCTGACACATTCATACTGTCACTGATTGGTAGATTGTACAATATTATTGACGCCATAATAAAGAAAGTGGCTAACTCATCCTGGTTATCCTGGGAGGAATGAGCCACCTCTCGTACATTATGGCCGAAATTAAATAAAACTAAAACAAAGAGCCTTTTGGCACTAGAACGATGCTCCATCCGCATGTTAACGGGAGTACTCACAGGACATTGCGCCATCGGAGCCATGCTCAGCAAATGGAGCGCAGGGTCTAACGATTTATTTATGAGGAGGAAGTGGAATCGATCCAACATCTGCTATGCCACGAACGACGCCTTCGTGCTCTAGGATCCAGGTTCTTCGCAAGCATCGCAGTGGTAGCAGTAGTCCAGATACCGGATCTGCTACACTTCTTAAAAATTAGCAACTGGAATTAACAATTTAGATAGGTTCTCCAGGGGTTACTTCCGACCAACTTTTTTAAAAAAGGGGATTCACAATGGACCTTTAGGTCTCCGAGTGAACGTGATAAGTTCTATCCATTCCACACCCTTCTAAACCTAACCTAATCTTCAGAAGAATACAAAAAAAAGTCACCGCCAAATTGCATTCCGGCTTGAAAAAATAGTCTGTCCTTCGGTTCTCAATCGGTCATAACACAATCAGCTCAATGCTTTTCTGAATTTCTAAAGAGTTTTGTATATTTAATGGGTTGTCGTTTGAGAAACTCAAAACTTATGAAGAACTTACGATAATTAATTGATTATATACAGATTTGAAAATTGTTATTCTTCCATTGCACCTTTGTGCTTATGGGTATACGAGTATTTAAATCTATCCACATTCAAATCATCACCCATTTCTCGTTCTCTTAATCTCTAAAAAAACAACAGCGATTTAAACCCTCTGTGAAACAACTTTACAGAACTGTAATTAATCAAAGCGATTGCGTTTTACCAACTCATGTCAGATGGTTAAATCGCAGTCAGTATTCGAGAAAGATGTCAATGCCTTTTGTAATGTCAAAGTGCCTTCTAGAATGTTTATGCTGACATTTTGTAGGAGTGGAGTAGTTAACTGGGCAGATGAAAGCAGGGCGTCCTTTGATGTAATGCCATTTGCCTGTTAAATGTCCTTTGATATGTTTGGTACCGCATTTGAATGGGGATTGTAATTGAAGTTCAATTATCTAGTTGGCTCTATTCCTTACAATCGTGTACCAATGTAACGACATTCTGTGTAATTAAATGAGGGTATTTAGTATGAGATCGTTGATGTTGATGTAGTTATAAGATACATATGTACATACGTTTAACGCATCGAATCCCTGATTGTTAATAAGTTGCAAGTCAGTTCTTGTAGTAGGTGCATATGTATGTATAATGGCACTGTAACTGAAATGTAAGTTTTGATTTTTAATCAGTATACATATCTACATATGTTTTATATTTCTTATATCCGAAAGGTTTTCCTTCTTTTGATCGAGAATTTTGAATTACCTAACAAAACAAAAAAATAGGTTGTCCACATTTTAGGCTACATTATTCTAATTACGTAATTATATAGAGAATGAAACACTGTTTTTTTTTTTATTTTTTAAAGTGTTCTATAGGTATATTCTGTTTTAATTTTTTTATTTTATCCAGAAATTATCCACATATTATTATAAGGTCCTCCATGTTGTACTAACAATTTCGTTACCTTTATAAACAAAAACAAGCCCTCTTAAAAACCCGAATGCTTTCGTAAAGCTTGCTAAACCACAAGAGAAATGCATATGGGAGGATGGGCTGGATGAGGGCCATGTAGCAGGTTACTAATACACTTGCATCGATTTATAGGTGTAATGAAACAGACTCTTTGCAAGGGCAAAAACAATTTAGGCTCTGGCTGCCCATGCCGTCCCACGATTGAGAACTTTCGCCAACTCTTTCTGGTATGCGTAGATGCCCCAAATAAAACTATCCTAAGCAGGATGGTTCTTGAAAGTTGACCTTCAGATTTCAGGTAACGCTAGATGTTATCGCAGTCCCATTGGAAGAGTATTAAAGGGACCTCTATCTGTGGTGCTCTTACATCTTACGAGATCACTCGTGTAAATGTTAAAGAGGATCGGTTCGAATTTCGAACATCCCAGCAGAAATCACATTGGCTTTCTCCACTATGAACTAATCAGAGTCCTATTATTCACTTTCGAATACCTTGCTGATGTTCGGAAAGAGGCTTATTAAACGGGGATTCGCCGGGTTGGGAGTATGTATCTTTACGTTTTTCGGGAATAACCGGTACCACCGCTGTCTTTCAGTATAATTATTCAGCGCATTGTTTAATAGGGTTGTGTAA
Organism: Blera fallax; assembly: GCA_946965025.1. Classification (NCBI taxonomy): domain Eukaryota; kingdom Metazoa; phylum Arthropoda; class Insecta; order Diptera; family Syrphidae; genus Blera; species Blera fallax. The sequence goes on from OX337245.1 coordinate 27,190,785, forward strand.
ATGTCAACCTCTTCTGTAAGGAAGTGTCGAAGCACAATTTTAGATATTCCGTCAATGCTTATGGACTTCTTCCTTTTCAATTAGTCAAAGATCGTTTTATTTGCCATATTATCGTCGTTGAACTTATTTCGAAAGGAGGAGTTGTGCACAAGGACTCGATTTTCCATATCTGTCATTCACCTTGTACACTTCCTGGAAAGTCGCTCCTATAGCCTGTACCTTCGCGCGTTTTATTTAACTCATTTAATTTCTTTCTCTGCAATCGTTCAGGTTTCCTTGAATAAAACGGTAAGCGAACAAATTTTCGGTCCTAAAAAGCACGGATATTAATTTATTAACGAATTAATCAATCGCTTTTACTGCATACATATGTATGTATATCTATGTTACCAGGTGCATATCGTTCTGACCGGAAATCTTCGCTCATCAGTTAACAAACCAAAAGGCTATTTATAATAGCATTGAAATTATCAGCGGCGGGAAACAAGAATTGCCAGAAAATCAATTGATGTAAACTATTTTAACAGCGCCGTTATCATTCGTCACTCAGTTGTGATACACAATCCACAAAAATGGTTTTCTCAAAGCGAAACGCATTAATCGTCGATGCAGTAATTGTGTTTAATTCGGGGTAGTTGAGATTTTTTTAATTGCTTAAATGACTACGAGTGGCTTGAACGGCCAAGCAACGCAAATTGTTACCTTTAAATGCTCCTCTGGTCATTCACTAAATGCTCCTCTGGCCCAGAACAAATTGCAGCAAATGAGGAAAGTTGGGATACCCCGAAACGCGACTCAGAGGAGATACTCCAGCCATCGTTAAACGCATAGTACTCAGCAAAGAAAATTTGAACATCGAGTGGGATTTGTCAAAATCCAAGTGTTATTTAATGTTAATTAAAGACACCGTCAGTCCAAAATTTTTCCTAATTTCTAAGAAATCGTTTGAATGTGCTTTAAAGTGCCTCGTGCCAGACGCGTTGTTCGTTCGGCTAAAAAACCCAGGATTGCGCAACTCTTGGTCTGATGCCAAGACACTTAGAAAGCTTAGATCTCTAGTGATATAGTCCGCCCTTCTTACGAAACGCGTCAATTAGATTTTCTGAATTTTCTGGCCTCAAACAATCCCCAGATGAACGTGAGAATTTAAGCCGTTCAACTAATTCCGTGAGGATTACTGAGCCGGACATTTGTGTAGATTTCTCGAACCTTTATAGACTTTATCGCGTTATTGTTTGGTGCATTCCCTTATCGCCCTTGGACATAAACGCTGCCAACCAACCATCATCTAGAGCTTATGGGCACCAACGCTCGGGCCCGGAAAATCTTCAAAAGAGGTAGATGAAGACCGCGACTCGGGGCGCACGAAAGTGGAAGCTGGATAGAGACACTTGTTGGTTGAAGACCAGGTCCACCTTAAATAAATAAGTAAGTAATTTATGTAAATCCGAAACAAATGTTATATGCCGAAAATAATTTGTGTGTAAACAGACTTAAGGCATATTTTTTTATACGCGCAAAACAAACTCTCAGCATTTCATCCGATTTCTTCCCATTTTATTGAAATAACGGAATCTTAAGGCCAAAAAGCAATTAGACTATTGCCTTACTACCTTGTTTGAAAAAGCAGAGTCCAAACTACGAATACTTTACACTTATTCGACAGCCTCTACAGGAACACAATTTTTAAAAAATTCTAAAAATTGTCTTCAATAAATTTTTTACAGAATTTGTTTTAGCTGCCTTTTTATTAAGGAATGCCCTTTTAAGCAATGAAGAATACAACAATGCTTTAATCTGGCTTAATAGGTACACACATTCGGTTTTTGGGCGGCAAAATCCTAAATCAGTTCTTGCAATCTGCGAAAAGGTATTGTATAGTAATTTAATTGTTTCATCATTAGAAGTGATATCACCTCCGAACCTGAACTGTTCACAATTATTTGGTTATATTGGAATTTGCACCCTCCTCACTGACTTTTTTTTACAATTACCACGTAGACATGTGCATACATACATACATACATGTATCTGTGGTTATTTCTTTTTAACCCTGGAGTTTTTTTGTTTCTTTTGTGAGGAAAAAAAATTAAGAACAAAATTAATGCTACTCTCTTTAAAATGAGACTGCTATTAGTCGAGCAAAGCACAAAAAGTACTACCTTCATGGAATTGGATTGTTTTCAGGTGAAACGTAATACTTAAGTATAGCAAGTGTGTACGTACAGATGTCGACCATTAAGAATTCAGTCATTCTTGTTTTCGTTTTTGTAACAGGCGTCCACGAACAGCACAATTGAAAATGGGAAAGCACATTTCTTTTCGCCAAAGAATAATAGAACAATGTTTTGAACATTAAAGCATCTCACATAGAGAATGGTCTTTTGGAACGGCATGAGAAGAAGCTGTATTCTGTCATTAATCAACAATTCTACTTCTATGGGCACATGATTAATGGTTTATTTTCTGATGTGACATTAGTCTTCTTCGAACATTAGTTAAAAAGGTGTGCTTATGTACGAAGTGATCTTCGTCAAATACTGATAAGGTTTTTTAGTGCATAAACCAACGAAATGTCAATATTTAAAAGTGTTCTGTTTTGCAATTAGCAGAAGTTAGTATTTATTTATATTTTTTCTCTAAAACATAAAAGGGCAGCAATTAAAAGGCAACAAACTTATGAGTAGATTCGGCACGCATAAACCTATAAGATAGTTCAGATGTGAAAACTTTTTCATTTTATCATTTTGAGTGAAGCCTGATAAAAACAGAGATATTCTTATCAAATACCGATTACAACCCCAATAATTTTCCACCTTTGAGTAGAACATGGCTTTATATGTAAGAGGACAGATGTGTTTGCTGCACTACCATGCTTTGCTGCAAGACGTCTCTATTTCTAATTATGCAAACCTCCAGTAGTAGAACAGCAAAGTAGTACAATTTAGTACAATTTTTGTGATATGACGTTTCATGTAAGTAACATTTAACTATTTGAAGTCCACTGCCAAAAGGACGATGGAAGAAATAATACATATTTTGGTCGGAGATCATTTTATTCAATATGATCAAGTGTGTCCTTCGACCCAGACATGATTCAAAGAGTTGCGAACGAGTTAAGCAAGTTTTTACACTTTTTAACTATTCTAGAAGTGAATAAAGCCTACAATAAGGTGTTAAGTGTAGCCTGAATGCCAGTGCAAATGCAGATACTCTTATTCTTCCATTTATTCCTGCGAATATAGTGGTTGGCCATTCGGATAAGTCAACAGACATCGTGCAGTTGTCCTCATAATGTTGTCGTCTTCCGCGAAGGCACCTTTTTTCAGTTGCATAAGAGCCATTTGTAAGAATTTGCCTACAATTCAATCTGAGCTGTTTGAAACTAGTGAAAGTCGACAGTAAATCTGCCGAACAGCTAAAGTCGGATGTCATTGGGTGAGACTTTAGGACCGATAAGTGTAGCGCAAGGTCATTGAAAATCTTGTGTGGACCATACCTAAGATTGGTCAATATCCTCCATCTAGCAGAAATAACAATATTAGTTTTCGAAGAGTTCTACGAAAGCCCATACCAATCATAAGGAGGTAAGGTACGGTAACATCATCTACAAATACCTGATAGATATTAGATATTAGAACTACTGTAAGTGATCACAAAAGGGTCGATCACTATACAACATAGAAGTGAAGACAGAATGCAGACTTGATGAGAGCACCTGTGGCAGAGGTCCACATGCAGTCAAAAGTCGCTTTGACAAAAGCAACCTTAACGATGCAAGGTGCGTCCTTTGCAAAAAAACGAAAAAACAGCAATATCCAAAACGCGTGGTAGGAAGTACAATATACCATGTGTACAAAAAGCTACCAAAGCCACAAGAAGATTATGCAAGTGCTGTAACTTAACTTGAACCACCACGAAACCGGACAGGATCTGCTTATAAAAGTCGTTTGCGAATTGAAGATAGATGCTGCCGTATTATGCGAATAGTATAACAATCTGGACCTGTCAAGACTACGTCCCCGGAGAAAAAATTATGACACCCGGAATAGGCTTCTTGTGGGCAAAGATCTAACGAGTACATGTATGTACACAGTTGTTATGCATCTTCAAGGTTAGGTTAGGTACGTGAGTAGGAGAGTGAAAGCGATCTACAACCCCACACTCAGGTGAATATAGACCTATTGTGATACCCATAGGGGAGAGATGTCGCTTGTCCATTGGTTAACCCTAGTTCTACAGATATGGTTCCTATGAAACCTCCTAGCAAACCATACAGTTGATTCGATGTAGTTCGAGATGTCATTGACTAGTATCCTGGATAATTCTTCTAGGTTGGGGGGTGGCAATGGTATAGTGGTAGCGTCATCATTTGTCAAGCTGGGGGTTAACAGTTCAAACCCTGGTGTCAGCAAGCATTATATGAGAAGAAGCAGTCCGATCAATTGCGACAACACTACTGCGAAGGCATAACACTGGCAGTAGGTTTGTCATGGCTGAAAAAATTGTTCGCTCAGTTGATGATTGATATGCTTATGCGAAGGCAAAAAAATAGATGACAGCAATCAAACGTAATACAGCTGAGTTTCGAACCACTACACCAATCTCTTTATCTCTCTCCCTCTATCTATCTTTCGAAAATGAAGTTATGTATTTATTAAAAAAGTGATAATATTCTTATTTTAATGTAAAACATAAATGTTGCAATTAAGAATGAAAGAAAACGACAGTCAAATGATCCTCTTCATAGCTCAACTGGCAAGCTATTGTTCTTTAAATGCAATTTTCGATGAGATCGTTGCACAATTGTAATTGTGCCTGGATATTGAAAATAACACGATACATTGATTCCTTATAGACGGGAATTGCTTGTGGTTGATTGGCATACCCATGCCGAAGAAGAAAGTCGCATATTGTCAAATCAGATAATCTGGACAATTCTTTTTCACATTTGTAAGAATTACACGACTTGGAAATTTTGCTGACTGCAACTCAATTAATTCGCGAGTAATAGGACAGGTTTTACTGAGTGAACTTCAGCGCATATGTGCTGAACCGGACGAGGCACCTCTTGTCAATCTGGATGACTAAACGATGCAATTTAAACAGAGTTGCGAGTTTGGGGGTTAACCCTCAAATTTAGGTATTTTTTTATTGACGGGGTGAATATGTGTATCTATAATAGAACAATTTTTATACACCCTACACAATCGTATGCAATCGTATAATACTGAAAGTTATATAGCCAAACCAATAAACTAACTATTTTATGTGATATACTGCTTGCACATACATAACATACATACATATGCCAGGGTATTTATTAACCCATGCTTACGCACACAGCGCACACACACTATTACATTCGAGAAAGGTCCTCATTAACGTGCCAAAATTCTATTCTACATTCATACATATGTATGTATACGTACATATGGAGGAATTTTATCGATGGTATCAATGGTGGCTTCTACAGACTGGCACATACCTTACATAAGCTACTTCAACATATTTGGAGCTGAGGTCCATAAGGATTTTCAATATTGCTGACGACGCTGGAAAACTAAACCTTTAGTTATGCATGTTTAATTGATGTCCGGGAGTTCTGGTCATCATAGTACTCCAACGGTGCAGTCAACTCAAAGAATTGTCTTAGCAAAGACTTACTATGACAACTGCCATGTTGCAGCCAAGGTAAAGATGCGGATATTGCGAACATCGCTTTGCCGAGCGATTCTCACTTAATCTTCAAGCAAATCATATGCCCCCAGCAACAAATGCCGAAGACCAGCGGCAACACTGCTAAAAAGACCACTCACCGATTTTAAAACAGCTTGAAACAGCTTTTATAGAGAAGAGCTTCAAAGAGCAATGACTAGAAAAGTTTATATCACCCAATATGATAAGACCAAGGCAAAAAAGAAACAGAAATCTGCCTAAGACTTCATAAACTTCAAAGACTAGCTTGTGTCTGCACAACAGATGCAATGAAATCTGCTCCTATTGCAGCGCTGGAGGTCATTGTAAACCTAAAACCCTTTCGTCTTCATCTTTATATAAAGATGTTCTACATTACATACTCATCACTAAAAACTAAAAAAAATTTTAAAAAAAGTTCACTCTGACAAAGGAGCAAGAGCACAAAGGTAATGAACTATGGTATAAAGGTACATACATAGGTATAAAAATCACAGACAAATGTCTGCCAAGTCAACCGCAACTTCAAGGTTACATTCCCAAATCGCAAAACCTGGGAATAAGACAAACCTGCATTTGCTGCCGATTTTCATGTATTGTACACAGATGGATCCAAAACAGATGAAAGTGTTGGGGCCGGGGTATACGGTGCTGCCACAAAAAAGCAACTCCGTATTCCAAGCCGAATTTTTTCTACAGATATACATATGCATCACAGCAAATATAAACAGACCTATAAGCAACAAGAACATTTATATCCTACCACATAGCAAACCTACCCTATTGACAATTAGGGCCTACGAAATAACGTATGGGACTACATACCTGCAACTACTCATACGACTAGCCAGCACAAACAGAGTCCTTCTATTTTGATGCCAGGACACATATATGAAGAAATGAAAATATGAATATGAAGAAATGAAAAGGCTGACCTGTTGGCTAGAACAGTAGCAGCATCAAGTTTTACTCTGCCTTTCTTTGGATTACCAGTGAGTACAGGAAATATCGGTATAAAAATTGGCTAACAGAAAAAGTGCACCATTACTGAATGAAAACTGATGGAAACAGACAAGCCAAAATCTTTACGCCAAATACCTCCCACAAAAGAATCCAACAAAACTTACAGCTAACTAGGAGTCCGATGCGTATAGCCACAGGGTTCCTAACAGCCCACTGAAGAGTCAAAAAACATGTCACGACTATGGGGAAAACATATGCAGAATATGCAACAAAGATAAAGAATCAGCAGAACATTATCTTATGTTACTGCGAATGTCTAATCAAAACACGTCATCGACAATCGTTACCTACGTAAATTATACTTTGAAGCATAATTGAATTCATCACCAAGTCGTGCATCTTAAGTGAGCTTTAATATAAGAGGCTCTCACAATAGGCTCAACTGTGACCACAATGAGAAGGTAATCTGTTCCCTCCTCATCCAATAATCTACAAATCTAAAGGCATTAGATTTGTTAAGTTTTATGCAAAAAAAAAAATAACGATCTACCCTAAACACCTAAAAATATTTGTTCACTCATCTAAATACTTTTATGTAAAGATATGCTGAGAACATTTATATACCAATGTACCACGATAAAAGATTACTTAGTTAATTTAGTACTGGGATTACGATGAAGCTCTAATATCGTTTCCGTAAGAATTTGCACAATATTTCTTAAAGTAATTAGACAAAGACATTTTGTGCTCCACGTTACATGAAATTAAATTTCACCAAAGCTCCAATGTCATACTGAAGGCTCTGATGTACAATAATTTGATGATAAAGAAATAATTAGAAGTATGTACAAAGCGAGCTGCAAGGCTGACTAAAGTACGAAAACTTAATTTAGCATTCATTGATTTTTATATTCACTTCAAATTCAAAGAAGAATACGCTTCATGTGACGCCTCTTCTCTTTATGTAGACAACATTTATATACCTATACATACATACAAAATAGTACACAATGAAATGAGCATCTGTTATGCTTACCCTAGAAAGTAGCATTTTACGTTTATACCCTTGAGAATAAATAGCAAAAACAGGTGAAGCGTGAAAAAAGGGAAATGAGCTTAAGAAATAATTCTAATTCCTTCCCATTGAAGGCAAGCGGGAACATAAATCAAGTAGCAATGGCATTCCAAATGGCAAGACTAAGGTACTTCCTCGGAATATATTATGCCTTTTAAAAATGAAATGGACACCCAAATCTAACCCCAGCTATAAATATTTTCCAACAGAAACAAGGTCAACACCAACACCAACTGTAATGAGTTTGAGGTTGCCGAGATTGGAAGGACGCTAAAATCGTGAGCCATTTCATGGCAACAGCTTGGGTTAACTTTACTCAGTGGCAAAAGTTCATTAAATCTAATAAATCACGTGCACGTTCCTTAAAATGATGTTGGGCTCGTTCCGCTTCATTTTCTTAATGGGATTCGGATTGGAGTTTTTTTTTTCTTTTTTGCTACGAATGTCCTTTGCTTTCGCAACATTAGTTAGCGATATAAAAAACTTGAAATTAAAAATTGAGTTTTTGGGAATGCCCTTACTCATAGGGTATATTAATTTTGATGCATTAGAGATATACTTGTGAAATATAAAACCACGAAAATACTTACTTGTGTGATGAAACTCGAAAGTACTATGTATATGTAGTATGACTTAATCCAAAAACAGTGACTGAGGAAGAATGTGGTGTTAAATTAATCTTTGCTCCACGCTTTATTACAGGTGCCAGTTATAAATTTAAATAATTAAATTATACTAAATTACACGAAAGAAATCCGTGTATGTAGGATATGAAGGAGATGCTGCGAAAGGTCATTAACATGTTTACTATTAGCCAAGACTTCTAGAAGCTTAAAGGATTTTGATAAAATTTCGCTGCAGGCTTACATGTCCATATTCTGTACACTTAAATGGCAAGTATTGGTCCTCGGTATTTTCATCTTCTTTTTTTTATTTCATAATTAATTCAAAATACATAATATAAATTACAAAAATAAAAATAATTAACAATATTTAACTTTGAATTAAAAAGTATCTTCAATCTATAGTTCTAAAGGAGCTAGAGGCGAAAGCAGCGATAATAACATAAATTAAACAAAAAAAAAATTAATTAATTCGGAAAAAAATTGCAGATTGTGATGAGGTACTAGAGGTTTGATTATTTATTCTAAGGTGATAGCACCTGATTAATAAGTAGCCAGATCTCGCGAAGAATAATTTTCAAACTTTATAACAATATAGATGCTTTATGGATAGAACTTAATGACTTCTGAAGAGAAATAAACTATCACTACGTCGGCTCTTATTTCAAATAAGACGAATAAGGTGTTTTTAAGAAATTAGAAGATTCCGTGAGCAATACGATTTTAAAAGGTATGTATATCTGCCTAGTGACAACCATAAGATACTTCTTAAGTGCGTCGGAATGGGCGGACCAAACACCAGGATACGTAAAGTCCAGTCCAGTAAAACACCAGGATACTTAAATGTCGTAACACTTTTAATGGTAAAACATTTGTCTGAACGCAATCGCGACTTAAAAAATGTTTGCAACTCTACTTCCGAGGCACAAATATCCTTGCAATGTTTAAATTTATTGCAGTTTGCGCAATGAAAAAGGAATGGTCCATAGTCTGCTTCCTTACCACATGAACTAAAAAACATAATTTTTGTTTTATCGCTTATGACCATTTTGTGTACTTATTTTAAACCAATGACTCAAGACTTCCAGGGCATGATTTATATCAACAGAAAGATTTACAGAAGAGTCACTGTGAAAAGCAAATGCCATATCGTCAGCGAACGCATTTACTTAACTACGACATTTTGTAAGAGCGAGTTAATGAAAACTAAGAAAAGTATAGGACCAAGCACAGAACCTTGCGGAACTGAATACTGAATAACAGTAAGCTTAAAAGATCGATAAGAGAATTTAAAAATGTGTCTCTTAAAAATACCTTACCAATCTTATGAATGATGTTAGTACCGAATACTCACTCTGTAAGGTAACAAAGAAAATGAAAAAGCCAATTGCACACATTTCATCAGTTAAAAACAGAGAAGGTAACTGGGCAAATAACAACCAAGAAAAAGCGAATTTATTTGCCGAGTATCGTGAAGGCGTCTTCCAACCATATGAAGAAAAAGATTGTCATGAAGAGAAAGAATTATGCTAAGAGGAGTGGCGTATTAAACCGGTAACGGCCCCGGGATTTTATTTGATATCAGAGGAAATCCTTAAACAATTCCCAAAAAAAGGATTGAAGAAACTAGCACAGATTATAAATGCTGCATTCAGAATAAGGTATAGCATATGGAAAGTCGCGGAGGTAATTATGATACCAAAACCGGGTAAACCACATAGTGAAGTCACCTCCTATCGCCCCATATCGATACTGCCAATGCTGTAGAGAGAAATAGAAGCTGGTGTATCACAAGGCAGTGTGCTAGGCCCCGTATTAATATCTCTTATTTATCAGCGATTTGCCAAATAGCGATGAAACAACTGTGAAAAAGCGACGACAAAGCTATAGAAGGCAGTTAATAATATATCAAAATGGATCAAAAAATGGCAAATTAAATTAAATGACCTTGAGTCGGTCCATATTAACTTCACGAATAAAAGTGTTCAGCACATCCCAGTATTTATTAATGATAATGAAGTAGAATACGCAAACACAGCCAAATATCTAGGAATGACACTAGATGCAAAACTGCGCTGGAAAGTACATGTAAAGAAAAAAAGAGAGGAACTGAACATGCGCTATAGTAAAATGTATTGGCTCATAGGAAAGTACTCTTGTTTGTCCACTTACAATAAATTATTGCTCTATAAGCAAATACTGAAACCAGTATGGACCTACGGGCTCCAGCTTTGGGCATGCACATGCAAAACAAATTTACAGAAAATACGAACATTTCAAAATAAAGTACTACGGAATATAGTAAATGCACCATGGTACATAAGAAATACATAGAGATCTAGAAATTTAAATGATTGAAGATGTTTGCACCTTAATCTACCCTACATACCAAAATGTCACATCTCTAGTTATAATATCGTTTAATGTCATAATTTGGCCTTTTGCCATACACTTAACTCATTTCCTTCCGATTCATTCCATCTTGTTTTGCTTTTACCTTCAACAATTTTTTTTTTATAGCTGTCACAATAATTATTCCTTATTGTAAAAAAAAAATATTTATTTGAATTTAACAAAAGTAATAAAAAGTTGTGTTAAAGGCAAATTAATCTAATCGCGTTTTGCTTTCGTATACATTTTTGGTCCTTTCGAGCAGCGGATGCTTCATGAATTTGCGGATTATTCATTGAACTACTTAAACGGCAACGTACTTCTACTAAGGGGCAAATCACCAGAATTGACACGTATTGTCAGTCAGCGGATATTTCACTGCCACATTTACAGGCTCGTCAATCGAAATTGGAGCAGTACATGCAGGAGTTCGAAAAAATTCAAAATGAAATCGAATCTCTGGTCACCGACGATGAAAAGCGAATTGCAGAAGAAATAGAATATCGTGCGTATTTTGAAAATTATTATTATAATGTACAAGCAAAACTTCTTGAATAAGTTACAATCCACTCAAATCCATCTTCACCCAGTAATATTTCTTGCGACCATTCCACTTTGAATACATTAACCGAAACTCAGGCTACACTCAGTGCTCTCGTTAAAACTCTCGCTGAACCTTCTCGCAGCCCTGTCCATATTAACAAATACGAAACTCCGCGATTACCTGAAATAAAATTGCCTGATTTCTCTGGTAAATACGACGAGTGGATTAGGTTTCGGGATCTATTCGCGGTTCTAGTAGAAAGCAAAACATCGATTGCGGACATCGGGAAGATGGAATATCTACAGACAAGACTTAAAGGCGAAGCAGCATCTTTAATTAAACACATGCCTCCAAGGAATGAACATTTTTCGGAAGCGTGGAAAATTATTAAAGATCATTACAATAAAAATCATTTTATTATAGGAGCGCATTTGGATAATATCCTTGATTAGCCATCGGTCAAAAATTCTTCAATAATTGACCTTAAACAGTTATTTAATATTACTAACGAGAATGTAAACGCGTTACGTGCTTTAAAGTTACAAGTAGATTCTTGGGATATTCTACATATTAGTGCATCATTTGGCCAAAAAATTAGATGACGATAGTAAAGTGCTGTGGGCGCGAGAGAATAAAGACAAAGAGCAACCCTCGTACACGAATTTTATTAAATTTCTGAAAGAACGTGTTAGTGAATTAGAGACGTTAGACTTATCATATACCAATCGGACTGGTCAAAGTTCGAGCATAAATTCGCTTCCCAAAGATTTTAAACTCAGGCGAGTTTTGAACTCTTCTTCGCCGTCATGCTTAAAATGCAAAGAAAACCATTTTCTACACCAGTGCAATCAGTTTAAGAGTCTTACAGTGCCGTTACGTCTAGATTTTATTAAATTAAATCGAATTTGTCCGAACTGTTTTCGCGTAAAGCATATGGTATCCGATTGCAAGTTCTCTTCGTGCAGAATTTGTGGCGATAAACACAACAAGTTGGTTCATCAAGCGCCAGTACTCGACGTCACTTCTCTGCCGAGCACTTCGACGGGTGCTCTCGGTCAACGTATTACGTCGCACTCAGTGTACGCATCACACATACTCACGTTCTGAGGTTCATACGATATTGCCAACTATAATGTTATTGATGTTACTGAATCCCTTCAGACAACCAGTTACAACAGTGCCGAGCACTTCTCGATTCTGGATCCCAATCAACGTTAATAGCCGAGTCGGCTGTGCAACAACTTAAATTAAAACGATCTCATGCTAGAATTTCTATTGCAGGTATAGGACAGCAAGATAGTTTTCAAGGTACGAGAGAAGTGGTCAATTTGGTGCTCACTCTCATCAAGGGACACCGTTCTTTGCGCAACAGGTTACATCCTCTCATCGCTTACGTATGAGCTTCCGAGCATGGAGGTTCACAAGGAAAATTTTTAATTTTTTGACAATTTGCCTTTAGCGGATCCCACGTATTGTACACCAGGTAAAATTGACATATTAATAGGAGCGGATATATTTTTTGACGTGCTTCGGGAAGGAAAACTCATCCATCCTTCCGGTTCTCCAGTAGCCCAAAATACACTTTTTGGGTGGGTAATAGCTGGCAACGTCTTATTTAACCAGCCGCGCGAATTAAGAGTACTGCATTCATCTGTTGACCTAAATATTTTATTAAAACGTTTTTCAGAACATGAGGATTTGCAGGACGTTAATAAAGTTATATCCGAGGAAGATGCGATCATTGAGAATCATTTCATATCAACCCACTACGTCCGTCCGGATGGCAGGTACATATGTCGTTAGATTACCTTTTTCGAGTAAGCAGGTACAGTTTGGAGATTCGCGGAGCGCTGCATCAAAACGGCTTTATACGATGGAAAACGGTTTCTTTCCAATGCAGATCTCAAACAGGCATACTCTGATTTCATGCGGGAGTATGAGGAATTAGGGCACATGTCGCTAGTGCCGCCAAATGAACTCGAGCATCCGTCCTATTACCTACCACACCACGCGGTAATAAAACCATCAAGTTCTACAACACGGTTTAGAGTTGTGTTCGACGCATCGTGTAAGTCAACCAACGGGTTGTCACAAAACGACCACCTTCTTATCGGGCCCACAATTCAGAGCGATTTGGTGACGCGACTAATAAACTTTCGAAAATACAAGATCGGTGTCAAGGCGGATATCAGTAAAATGTACCGCCAAGTGTTAGTTTATAGTAATGACGTAGACTATCAAAGAATAGTGTGGAGAACTGATGCCAGTGAAGAACCTCGCGATTATCGGCTTAACACTGTAACATACGGTACCGCTTCTGCTTCATTTTTGGCTACTCGCGTTCTTAAGCAAATCGGAATTGACAATTCAGCGAGATACCCTCGAGCCTCCGATAGTATTATAAATCATTTTTAAGTAGACGATTACAAGTCGGGCTTTCATAGTATTGAGGAGGCAATCACTGTGAAAAATTAATTATGCTTATTACTTAAAAACGCGGGCACGGACTTACGAAAATGGTCTTCAAACTCGTTTGATTTTATATCTAAAATTGATCCAGAGTGTAGGGAAGTGTCAACGGAGTTACATATCGGTGATGTTGGTGTAAAGGCGTTAGGTCTATTGTGGGATACGAATTTTGACTGCTTTAAATTTAGTTCATCTATGCCATCGCTAGGCACCCATATAACGAAAAGATAAGTGCTATCGGACATAGCCCGAGTTTTCGATCCTTTAGGATAGATCGCTCCAGCAGTCGTTAACATGAAAATTTTTATGAAGCGTTTGTGGCTTAAATGAATCGATTGGGATACGTACATATATCCCCGGGGACCTGTACGATGAATGGTCAGACTTTAGATCGGAAATCGACAGTTTCAATGCTCTTAGTATGTCGAGATGGTTACAACGCGGTAAAGGAGAAGGATTGGAGTTACACGGGTTTTCTGACGCATCGGAGTCAGCTTATGCCGCTGTAGTATACTCCAGGGTGATTAAGGGCGATGACATATGCATCTCGTTGATTTGTGCTAAAACGCGCGTAGCACCGGCTAAACCTGCCTTAACCATTCCGCGTCTCGAGTTGTGCGGCTCTTTACTGCTAATGAAACTACTTAGCAAAGTCAAAGATACCCTCGCTATGCACGACGTAAACTGTTTCGCGTATACCTATTACACCACGGTATTGCATTGGATACAGGGATATCCTCGAGCTCGAAATACATTTGTCGACAATAGAGTTTCGCAGATCATAAGCGCATTCCCTGCATCGATATGGCATTATGTTCGGTCGGCAGAAAACCCAGCTGATTGCGCGACTCGCGGAACAGTGCCCCGTCATTTAGTTAAATTGGACTTGTGGTGGAACGGGCCACCTTTCTTCAGGATTCCGTAATTGAATTTTTGATACTGCCGAGCAGTAAAGAAATGTCACTAAAAAATGAAATCGTGTGTCTTGCGAGTTCACCCTCTATTAAGTGGGACATTTTCGCAAAATTTTCTAATCTAAATCAGCTTCTTCGAGTCACGGCGCGCTGTATTTGGCTATTGCAAGCACATAGACTCCCCAGAACGAATATCAAAATCCCTCCTTTGCCCCCCTAGACATCAAATTAGCGAGGAATCGTCTAGTTAAACTATCACAAGGCTATACATTTGCTGATGAGATCAACTGCCTGCAACGTCATCATCCATTATCAAGTAAAAGCAGAATTTCAATGATGAGTCCTTTCATCGATGAAAAAGGATTACTAAGAATTGGAGGAAGGGTCGTGAACGCGAACATTCCGTTCGATCAAATACATCCTCTCATCTTGCATAAGAATAATCGTTTGCCGGTGTTCATCACTTAATCAAGCGTTGCATTTATCAGTGTTCCATTTGTATGAGACAGCGAGCTATGCCTTACCAACAGCAAATGGCGAATTTACCAAGAAAGCGGTTGGAGCCAGGCACAGCTTTTCATAACACAGGCGTTGATTTTGCGGGACCTTTCATCGTGCGCTCTTGGAAAGGACGAGGTGCAAAGCAAAACAAGGCGTATGTAGCTCTGTTTATATGCATGACAACTAAGGCGCTACACCTTGAAGTAGTATCGGAATTGTCATCTGCAGCATTTACTGCATCATTGCGTCTATTCGTTGCCAGAAGGGGTAAATGCCACACACTGTTCAGCGATAATGGAACGAATTTCGTGGGCGCAAATCAGCAACTTCGCGAATGGTCAAACATGTTGTATTCTTCCGACTTTCAAAAGGATATGTCAAATGAATTAGCGACTGAAGGAATAAATTGGCGTTTTTCACCTCCCCATGCTCCCCACTTTGGAGAAATTTGCGCGGCCGGTGTTAAAACCATGAAATACCACCTGCGTCGGACATTGAGCAATACATCGGTTACATACGAGGAGTTTTAGACGGTTTTATGCCAAATTGAGGCTTGCGCCAACTCTAGACCACTCTGCGCTCGTTTTGATCGAGATACGGAGCCGCTCACCCCAGCTCATTTCCTAATAATGCGGCCGATGTCAACTGTTCTTGATCCCAACTTATTGGATACCAGAATTACAGCTTTAAATCGATGGCAGTATCTGCAGCGTTTGGTGCAGGAATTTTGGCGAAAGTGGTCTCAGGACTATCTAACCCAGATCAGAAAGCGTGAATTAAAAAGTGTAAAAATATGAATATCAACGATGTAGTCATAATTAACGATGAAAATAGATCTCCCTGTCAGTGGACTATTGGACGAGTTGTACGTACGCATCCAGGGCAGGATGGTTTGGTTCGTGTCGCTACCGTTTCAACATCAGCCGGAGAGATTAAACGACCTGTCTGCAAGTTTTGCCCATTATTTGTGGACGAATGTTTAAAGGATCTTTCAACGGGGGGATGATGTTTGCACCTTAACCCATTATGTCCCATTGGCAACTTTAGTTGCCATGGTACAAAAGTACTTTTTATTCTTTAAAACAAAACACTACACACTGTTTTTCTTTACCTTAATACTTTTGCATATATGATTCAAGTTAACACAGTGCACCCGTTCCACGCGCCAAGGTCATGACAGACAGCCAATCCAAATTCATGGAGTCAGCACATTCAGGTGCGAGTGCGATCCCACGGTCCCAGTGCATTGGGATCCTGTTACATACAGATAGTCGCCACCGGATACGCGTGCAATGACCGGATTGGCTGTGTCAGCACAGTCCCGGTGCATTAGGATCCCGTTACGCACATGCCATTGCCAACGGATGCGCGTGCAATGGCATAACTGCCGAATCAGCGATTCGCATCTTGGAGCTGGAGGTTTCCTAACGGAAAACATTTATTTGAGCGGCAGTTCTTATTGGACCTTCGGAGCGCGGACACCGGTTATTATATTCCGCTATAATAAATAAATATATAAATTGTTAAGAATAAAGTCGAGCGTTTTTTATTACTGTAAGTCGAACAGTGGGTGCGCCTTCGGGCGCACGTTCGCGTTTTTTTTAACTCACCGCGACGTGGGAGTTTTAACTGGCGCCCGAGCAGGGACAGCTCTGTAGACGACATCCTTTTTTTTCCCGTGATTGCTTTTGTCCCTTAACCAGGACACGAGATCGATACGCTCTGTCAAGCGCAAACCACTGTCCCCATGAGAACACAGTGCTTATACATCGATCCTCGAAAGCTTCCATCGTCCCCATGAGAACACGACTGGAGATCACAAGGGAATCAAAAGGATTCGTGTGAAGTCAATCGTGCCTTAGTAGGGTGCTCACAATTATAAACGTTTGCGCCTAAAACGGATAACACGATCCTTCCGAAAGAACTGTACCCAGAAGTCAACCGTAACGAAATTGTCTTTTTTTTTAGTTTTTTTCTGAAAATACTACCCCGGAAAGATTCCCGAATTAACTGTAATAAAATAAAAAATGCGGATTTGCTGTATGTGAGTGCCGTGAATTGTTTTTATCCTATCAGGAGCAAAGAGGAAGTTGTTGAAATCTGAAATAAAGTTTAGCTGATGAAGGCACATATGTATATGTAAAAAAGGAAAAAAAAAAGAAAAAAGTGTCTTGTGCAAATACATATAATACGCAAAATTAATGTAAATGAATTGAAAATTAATGTTCAAGGGAAGTTGAAGGAAAAAGTTTTTGTGCAAATGCAAAGTTAATTAAAATTAATTAATAGTTAACGCTCGAAAGAAATTGAAGCAAAAGAGATAAGAGTGAAGTCCTTTGTGCAAATGCATATTCGCATATAAAGCAAAATTTTTTTTTTTTTCCCTTTCCTCTCCCATTTAAAAAAAAAAAAAAAAAAAAAAAAAAAAAAAAAAAAAATTTTTTTTTTTGAAATAGAAAGAAAAAAGATAAGATAAATATAATTATATATATAAAAGATAATATATGAATATATAAAAGAAAAAAAGAGAAATATATATAAAAAGAGAAGTAAATCTGGAAGTTGAGTGTCAAATATTAAAATTAAAAGTGTAAAGAAAAATATATATATATCAAAAAATCTGAAATAGAAAATTTTTTGGGCTTAAGCCGGTGCCAATAAATAAAAAAGAGAAAAATCCCGTAATTGTGCTGGTGTTTTGTGAATTCGTGTTGTGCATTGGTCTCCTAATTCTGCTGGTGATTCGCATATCTGTACCCGAACGAACAGGTAATTTATTAGATTCCCTTTAAATTCCTTTCTTAACCAATCCACGATGGAGGTCCTGCAAAAACAAGTGATGGAATTGACCGGTGCCGTTAATAGCGTCTTAAACCGACTCAAAGCGGTCGAAGGGCGCCTGCAATTCGTTGAAAACAACGATAGGCCCGGGGTTGCTTCGGTCGAGCAGCCAATTCCATTGTGCAGTCCAAGGACTGAAGCTGATCTCAAGGAGATCGGAAGACTTCCTGACTGCGTAAAGGAGCTACAAGTCTTCGACGGAAACCCGACCCAGTATATTTCATGGATACATACTGTGGAAGGGATACTAAAAGATTTCTCGATAATTAAGGATAAGCCATTGTACCGCGCAATATTGCAACACGTGCGGCAAAAGATAAGGGGTAACGCGGATAATGCTCTCATATCATATAATATATTCGACGACGATTGGAGTGAGATTAAAAAATGCCTCTCTCTCCATTACGCCGATAAGAGGGACATTCGCACACTGGAGCATCAGCTGAACCAGTTATCCCAGAGGGGGATGAGATTAGATGAATTTTTCGCTAACGTGAATCATCAATTCTCACTCATCATAAATAAAATTAAAACAGAATCTTATAGTCAGGAGACGGTCAACGCGTTGGTTGAAACATATCGGAACAGAGCTTTAGATGTATTCATACGGGGTCTTAATGGTGACTTAAGTAGGATGCTAATCGTTCAAAAGCCGAAAACGCTACCAGAAGCCTACACGGCATGCCTGGAAATCCAAAACCTCAACTTTAGGAATCATTCCATTCATTCACCAAATACCACCAACACGGTGACGGCCCCTCTCAATCAAACCTTTAAGCCTTCCTTACCACCGAAGAAGCACTTCCATTACCCTAATGAGGCTAGTAACCGCTCATCGTATTATACACTAAACCGCGGAAACACTCCGCCTCCTAGACCAACGGCACCGAAACCTCATGAAAAAATGGACGTCGACCGATCAACGCAATCGCGAAACGTCAATTACATGAACCGCCCCCGTGGGCCGAATCCTTTCTCATCCAAGAGAAAGGCAAGGTCCGAAAACTATCCTCAAAAACAGCAAAGGCTGTACCATATGGAAATGTGTGAGGAAGAGTCCCCAGTCAACTATGACGAGCTGGCCCAGGAGGAGGTTCAAGACGAAGTAAATTTTATGAAGGACGCCCATCCGGCGTTCCATATTTAGAATATGTTACAAGGGATGGGCTTACACTAAACTTCCTCGTTGATACCGGCGCAAATAAGAACTTTCTGAGCCCATCCGTCATTAAAACAACTGCGTCCCGACCGATCCAACTCGGCCGCCCTTTCCATGTTCACTCCGCGGGCGGAAATATTAAGATAGAGGAAAAAGTATGTGGTAGGTTCTTCGAAAAAACAGGTAACAATACTATGTTCACCTTTTATGTTCTGCCAGGTCTTTCGTCCTTCGATGGCATTATAGGAGACGATACCCTCAGAGAACTCGAGGCAGTCATTGATCGTAAGAAGAACACTCTGAGTTTCAAGCCAAACGTAGTTATTCCCTTGAAGTCAAAATTTTCTAAAGAAATCAATATTGTTCTAGATGAACATTTATCCGATACGGCTAAAGCTAGACTTCGGGAATTGGTAAGGGAATACGAACCTCTTTTTGGACCCATAAATACAGGCGAAGCAATAAAAACATCCGTAAGGGCAGAGATTAGGACTAGCACAAGTGAGCCAATATACACCAAGAGCTACCCCTATCCAGCTTGTATGAGGGAAGAGGTGGAGAAAGAGATAAAGGAACTCTTGGCTGGGGGAATAATACGCCCTTCAAAAAGTCCCTACAATTCACCCATTTGGGTCGTCCCGAAAAAACCAAAGCCATCGGGGGAAAAGCAATACCGAATGGTGATCGATTACAAAAGATTAAACGCGGTCACAATCTCGGACGCTTACCCAATCCCCGACATAAATTCGACCCTTGCTAGTTTGGGTAAGGCAGCATATTACACTACCCTCGATTTGACTTCGGGATTCCATCAAATCCCAATGAAGACCTCAGACATCCCAAAGACAGCGTTTTCTACAATGAACGGTAAATACGAGTTTCTTAGATTACCGTTTGGCTTGAAAAACGCCCCTGCGATCTTCCAAAGGATGATCGACGATGTACTTAAGGAATACATAGGGAAGATCTGCTATGTGTACATCGATGATGTGATTGTCTTTGGCAACAGCGAGGAAGACCACCTTAAAAACGTGGATATAGTCTTCTCCCGGCTGCGGGAAGTGAATTTAAAAGTGAACCTGGAAAAGACTAACTTCATGAAAATGGAGGTAGAATTTTTGGGTTACGTAATTACACCGAACGGCATAAAACCTGATATGAAGAAAGTCGCGGCTATAGAGCGAATTCTAACACCTGTGAATCTAAAGGAACTTAAGAGTTTTCTCGGATTGACTTCATACTATAGGAAGTTCATACGCGACTACGCGAAAGTCGCTAAGCCTCTAACGAACCTCACGCGTGGTGAAAACGCGCGAATTAAGGCCAACGAGTCCAAACGAGTTCCTATCACTCTAAACGAAGAGGCGTCGCAAGCCTTCAATGACTTGAAGCTTTTGCTGACGTCATCCGAGGTATTAGCGTTCCCTGATTTCGAGAAACCATTCAATCTAACGACTGATGCGTCCAATTATGCCATAGGAGCAGTGCTGTCGCAGGGAGAATCGGGTACTGACAGGCCAATAGCCTACATTTCGCGATCCCTCAACAAGACCGAGGAGAATTACGCGACGAACGAAAAGGAAATGCTAGCGATAGTCTGGGCCCTGGACAACCTGCGATCGTATGTTTACGGTGCAAAGAAGATTCGCATTTACACCGATCATCAGCCTTTGACCTTCGCCTTGGGCAATAGGAACTACAATGCGAAGTTAAAAAGATGGAAAGCTCGCATAGAGGAGTATAATTGCGAACTAATCTACAAGCCAGGAAGGTCAAACATGGTGGCAGATGCCCTCTCGAGATTAAGGACGCAGGTCAATCACTTGTCTGATTCAGCATGTGCTGAGCCAGCGCAAAGTGCAAGGTTAGTCGACAACGACTGCACTACAGAAACTGCTAGCCAGAGTAGTAACTCGGCTACTCAAACAGCTAGCGAGGGAACGGGCACAACAGAAACAGCACATAGTGCCCAACAGGATGGTTCCGATTTAATTCCCCATGTGGAGGCACCTCTCAACGTCTTTCGAAATCAGGTAATAATTAAAATAGGAAAAGGACTGGAGGTTTATGAAGAACCTCACCCTGGCTATTCGCGTCATTACGTTGCGTTAGAGAACCCAACAAGGGAAGGTCTGACACAAATTCTTAAGCGCAAACTGCAACCGAACATTCTGAATGGGGTTAAGATTCCGGAGTCTCACCTGGGACTCCTTCAAGAAGTTTATCTGGGTAGCTTCGTAAATTATAAAATACGAATCACACAGAGAGTAGTAGAAGACGTTAGGAATGAAGATCGAGTAGCCTCTCTTATCATGGATGAACACAAAAGAGCTCATCGAAACCCGAGGGAAAATAAGGAACAACTCCTTGAAAAATATTACTTCCCTAGAATGAACAGCTTAATTAAGAGATACACGAGCACCTGCGAGATCTGTAAATTAAACAAGTATGATAGACATCCTCTAAAGCCTGAATTCCAACCTACACCAACCCCATCATATCCTTGTGAGATATTACACTTGGATATAGTGGAGATTCAAAACGAAAAGTTTATCAGTTGCATCGACAAGTTCTCAAAATTTGCCAAACTGTTCCACATAAGAAATAAATCAACTCTTCACTTGAGGGGCAAAATAATAAAAATTCTGCACTACTTTACAGTTCCCAAGGTGTTGGTCACGGATAATGAAAGGGGTCTCCTTAGTCCAATTATTCTTAACTTCATCAGAATGTTGGGAATAGAACTATACCAGACACCAGTTCACCGCAGTGAAGTGAATGGTCAAGTGGAGCGGTTCCACTCGACAATTTTGGAACTTTATCGTTGTCTTAAGGTTGAATACAAGAGTTTGTGCCTAAAAGAACTGCTGCGCATAGCCGTTGATAGATATAACAATAGCATACACTCAGTAACCAAAAGAAAGCTTCAGACATCTTCTTCAACAGGCATCAACGAATAAATTACCAGAATCTATTAGATTTCCGCACTAAAGTGAACCAAGAACTAAAGGGTGAAATTGAGCGCAGACAAAGAATCAACAACCTTAGATTTAATAGAAAAAAGGTCAAACCAAAAGCATTTAGAGAGGGCGATATCGTATATACAGCCTGCAAGGGCATTCGCGCAAAGAACAAGCCCCTGTTCCGGAGGGAAACAGTGGCTAAAGATAATAAAGTCACCATAATTACAGCTTGTGGACGCAGAGTTCACAAAGCTCACGTAAAAAATATTTCAGGCACAAAAGACACAAAGCACAAAACACCAATCCATTAATAAAGTGGTATAAGATAAAAAAAAAAAAAAAAAAAAAAAAAAAAAAAAAAAGCACAGAGGCACCAATAGCACTATTCACTTAAATAGAAATTAAATGGCACAATATGTATGTATGTATTTTAGAAACTAGATGTACGTTACATGCGAAATAAAATTAAAATTACGTAGGGTTACGAATATATTTGTATTAGAATTAAGAGGGCCTCAGTTGCCCAGTTTTTCAACTTTATACTTAACTCTTTAAACGAATAAGAAAATAACTAAAATACTACTTATGTATACGAGTACACAATAATCTATACAATTATATAACTATGTATGTAAAATAAAAACTCTTTAAATGAAGGTCCACAAGCACATCACAACACTTGTTTGACTCAAAGCATTTGCAGGAAGAAGTTCCCAATTTAATTCTCTTTTACAGAATCCTTTGCATAATCGCTGTTCATGGCTACCAGATTTTTGACTACCAGGCACCAATTGTCACGATAAAGGAAGGCAAAGGATGGATCATAGACGGTCACTTCAAGCTAGTGCACGTAATTGACCTGGCGCAATTTGAAAACTTGATAGACAAGGTCAACTCATCGATGAACGCGGCCACATCAGCCACACCAGAGAAAAAGGCCACAATTGAATTTTACTTAGAGAGGATTAGAGAGAGGCTCGGTCAGCTTAAAGGAAAAACAGGCCGAAGTGTAAGGTCCATTGACTGGATAGGGTCAGCCTGGAAGTGGGTTGCGGGAAACCCCGACGCTATGGATTGGAACAAAGTCCTCTCAAATGAACAAGAAATAATCAGCAATAATAACCAGCAATACAAGATCAACGACAAACTCTTTAGCACCATGAAGGAAACAACGAAGAAGGTTAACCGGATGATAGACCTGTACAAGAATGAAATCCAGACATCCACTGCTGTAAGGAACGCACAAAATATCCTGAATGAAATCTTGGTAGTGAAAGACGAAATAGGCGAGATAATACGCGCATGTCAAATGGCCAAAAGTGGCTCGGTAAACACAAACCTCTTGGATAAAGAAGAAATAAACAGGATCATAGGGGAAATCGATACGCTACCGTACGCTAACGAAATCGAAGCCGTGGAATATGGGTCCCCGTCGGTTTATACAAATGGCTCACTGTTACTCTACGTTCTTTCAATGCCAAAGGTAAAGAATGAGGAGTTCAACCTACTCTTAACAAGGCCGTCAATTGTTAACGGGTTGCAAGTCGACATGGAATTCGACAGGGTACTAATCAACCACAAGGAAACGTTCGGGATCATAGGAAGATGCCTTTCCATAAACAGCCTGGTAATATGCGACGAAAAATCCTTAGAGAAACTTGAGGAAGACAGCTGCGTGGCCAGACTCTTGAAAGGAGGGCATACAACCTGCACTTTCCGAACGAATACCAGGGAAGTTATTGAGCTCATAAAGGAGGACACGGTATTCGTGACAAATTTTAACGGCCTTCTAATCTCGGCAGAGGCCTCAAGGGCCCTTAATGGCACGTATGTGATTCAGCTGAACAACGAGACGGTCCAGCTGAAAAATAAAACCTTCTCGAGTTTCACGCACTCCAGCGTTCAGGTGCTCCCACCCGTCCTAACAAACATCACCAATCGGACGCAAAAAATTGACCTGGAACACGTACATAGCATGAGCATCAGTAACATAGAACGGCTGAAAGATCTCACGGAGCAATTTAAGATCTCTTCCTTCATGGATGTCTCAATTGTCGCGTTGGTGCTGGTCATAGCCTGGATGCTATGGCGTAAGGCTAAGTTGGACTTCAAGTTCCCATCCGTAAACCTACCTGATAACGAAACCGATCCTGTGACTCACGAAGGACAGCCTGGGGTCCACGAATCCCCAATGGCACAAGCATGGTCATCGACCTCTGACGTTACGTTTGATCTACGGGACGTAGATCTTTGAGGGGGGAGGAGTTAACACAGTGCACCCGTTCCACGCGCCAAGGTCATGACAGACAGCCAATCCAAATTCATGGAGTCAGCACATTCAGGTGCGAGTGCGATCCCACGGTCCCAGTGCATTGGGATCCTGTTACATACAGATAGTCGCCACCGGATACGCGTGCAATGACCGGATTGGCTGTGTCAGCACAGTCCCGGTGCATTAGGATCCCGTTACGCACATGCCATTGCCAACGGATGCGCGTGCAATGGCATAACTGCCGAATCAGCGATTCGCATCTTGGAGCTGGAGGTTTCCTAACGGAAAACATTTATTTGAGCGGCAGTTCTTATTGGACCTTCGGAGCGCGGACACCGGTTATTATATTCCGCTATAATAAATAAATATATAAATTGTTAAGAATAAAGTCGAGCGTTTTTTATTACTGTAAGTCGAACAGTGGGTGCGCCTTCGGGCGCACGTTCGCGTTTTTTTTAACTCACCGCGACGTGGGAGTTTTAACTTTCATATCCTTCAATCACGCTGCGGAAATTTCGAAAGCGAATTGCACCGTTACTTTGTATTTATGTTTGACAAGTCATAACAATTTTTTTCCTGTGAAGCCACGCTGCAACTTACTGTGCCATAAAAATTGTTTTGTGATACTTATTGATTTGTTTTCTTAACCGTTTGCTTCTAAGATACCGCAGTTGTACACTGGTTCTAATTTGCAATACCTAAAAGTTTATTTGTGCCTTGATTTTTACGCAACAATTAAGCTGGCAACTTTAGTGGCCACTGGGACATAGCAATATACGTACACCTACCTACCTACTCAGTTTTCTCAGAAAACAAGTTAGTTGAGTTTTGAGAATGTGAGTGTAGAATCTTTTTATTATACAATGTGATGTTTTTTTATGCGCTGTTTTTTGCAACTAGGATTTGCGGGAGATCAAAAAAGTTGAATGTTGATCAAGTCATTGAGGAACTTGAAAGATTGGAAACTGTTGACGATATTGACCAACTGCCGATGATTTCTATAATTGCTCCGGCGGAAAGAGCTGATCAGCAGACTGATGAAGATTCAGACTGTTCCGACATTCAAGCGATTGGTGACCTCGACCGACTCCCTGCCCGAATATTAGTGTCTGAAGTTGAGGATGTTTCAGCGTCACAATTCACTGCTGCAAAAAAAGGCAAGAAAATTCAAGCATCTTCCAAAAAATGGTTCAAACGAAGTCCTGTTTTCAAAATCGTGAGCCCAAAAGAAGTTACGTATGAGCCAACAACAGAATCGCTTTTGAAAGAAAATGTAAAAACTCCAGCTGACGCATTTTTCGCATACTTTTCGGAAGAACTCGTAAGTGAAATTACTCTTCAAACAAACATATATGCTGGCCAAAAGGGAGTTCACAAATTTGGCGTGACACCCGAAGAAATCAAGGTATTACTTGGTATAGCCTTATTCAGTGGCTACCACACACTTCCTTCAAAAAAAATGTACTGGAGTTCCGACAGTGATTGCGTTTGCCCCTTAGTTTCAAATGCAATACGTCGGAATAGATTTGATAGCATCCTTCGGTATTTACATTTCTCTGATAACTCAACCATGGATACATCTGATCGCCTATACAAAGTTCGGCTGCTTTTTGATAAGCTCAATGCTTCTTTCAAAATAATAGAACCCAGTGGATATTTATCTATTGATGAAAGTATGATTCCATACTATGGACACCATGGAGCAAAACAATTCATAAAAGGGAAGCCCATACGTTTTGGCTTCAAACTTTGGTGCATAACCGATTCCAGTGGCTACTTGGTTCATGCAGAACCATATTGTGGATCATCCACTAGAATTGACGAGAAAGGATATGGGCAAGGCGGGGATGTAGTCTTAGGGCTTCTGGAATATGCGTCTTGTTTGCCAGGCACACAACTCTATTTCGACAATTTATTTACATCGGTCGCCTTATTAGAGGAACTAAGCAAACGTAACATAGGAGGAACCGGCACATTGAGGGAAAATAGAGTAAGCAGCAACATGAATTTATCAGACAAAAAAAAGTTTTCGAAGGGAAAAAGAGGATCTCACATGTTTACTTCTTCTGGAGATTTGTTGGCAGTCAGGTGGCTTGACAATGCAGTAGTTACAGTTTTAACAAACTGCATTCCGCTAGAGCCTGGTAAAACAAGTAACAGATATTCCAGAGCTGATAAGAAGATCATACAGCTGAATGTTCCTGGACCGATTGCTGCTTACAATCAACACATGGGAGGGGTTGATATATGTGACCAATTTCTATCAACATACAGAACGCACATTAGAACAAAAAAATGGTGGTGGCCTTTCTTTGGATGGGCTATTGACGTATCTTGTGTTCAAGGATGGCTTCTATTTAGAAGACTTGGGAACAACATTTCCTTGCTGGAGTTTAGAAGGCAATGTGCTTTATATATCTTGCAAAGCTTTGCAGTACCAAAAAGTCGAACTGGACCCAGCACTTTTAAAGCACCCGATTCAGTTTCAGACTCCATCAGAGCAGACAGGAAGGATCATATTGTAACGAAGGGCGAATCCAAATACAGGCGTTGTAAGAAATGTTCAAAACGGACCACATTCCTCTGCAAAAAATGCAATGTTCCCTTGCATCCTTCAAAGTGTTTTAAGGAATATCATCTTTCGAAATGAATTGTATTATTTATTGACCATTTTTTTCTGATTCTTACATCAAAAATAAAACTTTTCAATACAATTCAGAAATATTTTTTTCTTTTCAAAAGTATATTGTAGGCTCCCGTTGGCAACTAAAGTTGCCACATCCCTACGGCCACACCCATTTTATATTTTTCAGTTTAAGGGTAAGAGTATAACAAATACATTATATGACAAAAATTCACCTAAAAAAAATTTTAGTTTTCACACAGGGGAATTTTGGGATCTAATGGGTTAATCTACCCTTCATACCAAAATGTCACATCTCTAGTTATAATATCGTTTAATGTCATAATTTGGCCTTTTGCCATACACTTAACTCATTTCCTTCCGATTAATTCCATCTTGTTTTGCTTTTTCCTTCAACACGTTTTTTTTTTATTGCTGTCACAATAATTATTCCTTATTGTAAAAAAATATTTATTTGAATTTAATGAAAGTAATAAACAGTTGTGTTAAAAGCAAATTAATCGAATCGCGTTTTGCTTTCGCATACAGAAGATGAGGTCAAAAAAATAGCTAATAGACATAAACTTAGGCTTCTCAATCACGTCAACTCAGAAATGACGGAGCTATTAAATACTAGCAATCTAACTAGGAGATTAAGAAGAGTAAAACATTTTGAACTAGCTAGATAGGTAGAGACGAAAAAAAAACAATATTTATTCGTCCATAGACGAATAGTTATCATAAGCATTTTAAGATAAGAAGACAAATTGCTGATCGGTCTAACGACTAGATGCAATAATTGGAAGCCTGGCTCCTCCCCCCACCCTGCGATGAAATGCTAAGACGACGGTACAGCAGGGAAAACGGGAAGAAGGGAGAAGGGGTTAGTGGGTAAAAATCCCAGCCTGTTACTGAGTACGGGCTCAGTTCCGTCCTTTGAAGATTACCACCTCCCTACATTTTATTCGATATCGACAATCGGGAACAGGAGGAAAGTTAAAAACGAAGTCAGAATAGCCTCTGAATGTACGGTACTTTAACTGTTTGTTAAAAATAATTTTTTTTGTTTTCAAAAACAAGATAAAATTCGTAACATATTTTCGAATGATGTGAAACTAGATGGCAGAGCGCCTTTTTGTCAAAAAAATGTATATATACACCAGCAAGTAGTTACTTGCTTAGTTACTTAAAGGGCTCCCGTCCCTTGAAGAGTCTCTGTCTGAGACACGGCTGCCTCTCATCCTCTACGGTCCTGGGTGCCTTGCTTCCAGTTGTAAAGACTAAGTTTTCTGGCATCCGCGACAGCTTGGTGTTTGTACCGGATTTTCGGTCTTCTTCGACGTCTGGAACCTGGGGGCTGTGATTCGGAGATCCTCTTGGCTGGAGTGTTGTTGTCTATTCGCTCGATGTGGCCGAGCCAATATAGTCGACGTGTCTTGGCTTTTTAAACTACATCCACATCCCGGTACATCTCATAGAGTTCGCGGTTTTATCTTCTCCTCCATTCGCCCTCCTCGCATACGGGACCTAATATCGTCGGACATCCCCTATCTCCATATCCCCTAAGATCCGACGACATTAGGTCCCACCTTCGAGCGAGTGGTACCTATGGGACCTAATATCACCGGATATCCGCTCTCCCCATATCCCCTAATATCCGAAAGCAGAGCAAATATTGAGCACCTTCGAGCGAAAGGTATCCCATAATATCCGACGATATTAGGTCCCATAGGCACCTTTCGCTCGAAGGTGCCTAATATTTGCTCCGCTTTCTTACTTATCGTCCAGCTCTCGCCACCATATATCAGAACTGATAAGATGAGCGTTCTTTACAGCATTAATTTGTTCCATCGAGTTAGGAGTTTTGAACTCAGTTGTTTTGCCAAACCAAAGTAGCAGCCGTTTCCTAGGGTTATTCTTCGCCGGATCTCCACAAAGCTGTAATTTGTGGGATTTAAATTTGTTCCGAGGTAGGTAAACTCCTCAACTGCCTTGAAGTTGTAGTTCTCCTTGCCGAAATCCGATGCACGTTTGGAAGACCTCAGAAGAGCTCCTTCCAAGGTGCACCGAGCATCGCGTGTTTTCCAGCGTTATGCGACACATAACGCCTGGTAGAGTTCAAGACGATGAATGCTGTCATAAGCGGCCTAAAAGTAGATGAATAGGTGGTGAGTTTCGACTTGAAATTCATAGGTCTTTTCCAGGATTTGTCGCAGTGTGGAAATTTGGTCTATTGTCGATCTGCAGGGCCGGAAGCCACACTGGTATGTGTCGACTAGTGTGTTTCAGACGTTCACACAGTATGTTGAATAGGATCTTGTATGTGACATTTAACAGGGATATGCCTCGGGAGTTCTTACATTACTTAGGATCGCCTTTTTGAAGGTGGAGAATAAAGAGCTGATACTCCAGTCGTCGGGCATGCGTTCCTCCACCCATACTTGATTGATGATTTGTTGCATGCACCCTACTAAGACATCACCTCCGTACCTAAAAAGTTCAGCGGGAAGTCCATCAGAGCCAGCGGCTTTGTTGTTTTTCAGTTTTCTGATGGCTACATTAACTTCTTCGATACTAGGTAGGGGTGTTGGTTCTTCATTGACTGGAGGTGGGTTCTCTTCTTGCCCTATTACTCCCTCTATTTGCTGCCCGTTAAGTAAATGCTGGAAGTTGCTTAAACACGTCAGCAATTCCCTGTGCTTCGGTGACTAGGTTGCCTTTGCTATTTCGAAGAGCCTGCGTTCCGGATTTGAAGCCAGCTGCTTGGCTTTCCGATAAAAATTCCAGATGTTGTCGCGCTCGCGATACTCTTCGATGTCCTTGAACTGGAAAACTGCGTGGTCCATTTTCTTTTTACGCAGGATTCTCTTCTCTTCCTTTCTTCTGGTCAGATATTCCTCTCCCGCTGCTCTTGGCTTGCGCTGCAGCGCCTTCTTGTATGCATCTTCTGTCACCATTTTCCGCTGAACGCGCTCATCGTCGCACCAAGGGCTCCTTTTTGGTGGTGGCTGGTAGCCAAGGGTGGTCACGGCTACCTCCTTAATGACATTGCGGTATTCGGTCCACTGGTTGCTAGCGTTTGTGGTGGATGAATGCACTGTAGAGAGTTTCTCGGTCAGGTGCTCTTTGTAGGCTCTGGCTCCTTCTGGCTTCTTATCGTTGGACAGTCGGGCTCTGAACGTGCTGCAACAAGTGTCGACGTTTGCCCATCGAAAGGTACGCACATCCAGCATGTTTGATAAGTGTCTTGCGTCGATTTGGTTGCGTGTTGGAACGTCGAAGAAAAGCCAGGTTGCTGTGTGGATTAGGAAACCTAGTGCTACTTATCACCGTGTTACGAGCTGCTGCAAAGTCGATCAGTCGGAAACCGTTATCTGTTGTCGTGTCGTGGAGACTGTGTTTACCGAATATCCCGCTAAAAATGTTTTCCTTACCGATTTTCGCGTTCCCGAGTAAAATTTTTACATCATACTCCGGACAGGCTCCGTCCAGGAGGTCGTGGAATTCCTCCTTGGCACGGTCTTCAGCGTCTTCGGTACGGGCATGTGCACATATCAGGCTGATGTTGTAGATTGTTGCTCTGATGCGGATTACAGGCAGGCGATCGCTTATCGGCTTAAAATCAATGACTCTTGATCGGAGCCGCAATATCTTTTCAATGAGGAAAGACTAAGTATATGCTGTCAACAAGGAAGAACAACCAACATCGACGTCTCGGACAGAACGTCACCATAGACAAATATAACTTTGAGGTAGTTAGGGACTTTGTCTACCTAGGCTCCGCTATGAACTCAGAGAACGACATCAGCGCTGAGATCAAACGAAGAATAACTTTTGTCAATCGCTGCATCTTTGGGCTAAGAATAAGAAGCCAATTGAACAGCAAAGCCCTCTCTCGAGCAACTAAAGGGACCCTATACAAGATTTTAATCATCCCAGTCCTGCTTTATCTCGCAAAGGCATGGACTCTGTCAAAAGCGGATGAGGTCGCTTTGGCTGTTTGAAGAGGAAAATTCTTCGGGTGATTTGTGGTCCCGTCTGCATAGACGGTGAGTGGAGGAGGAGGAGATACAACAGCGAACTGTACGGGCTGTTCAGCGACATCGACTTAGCCAGAAAAGTGAAGGTCCAACTGAGATGATTGGGTTATGTATAGCGCATGGGCACGAATGTTTCGGCCCGGAAAATCTTCGAATCCATTCCCGAGGGACAGAGCACTAAAGGAAGACCCCGACTCAGGTGGCGCACGCAAGTGGAAGGCGACCTCAACCAACTTAGCGTGCGAAGCTGGAGGCAGCCGGCTAAAGATCGAGCTGGCTGGAGCCTTGTAGAGGCCCAGGTCCAACCCGGACTGTAGCGCCACCTTAAGTAAGTAAGTGTGTCTTTTCTGCATATCTGATCCTATCCATCGTATCTCCGGGATCGCAGTAATATCTCCCTTGTACTGCGTGAGGACAGTTATCCAGTAGACGTCCTAATTTCATCTACATGGCTTATGAAATAACTCGTAACACTAAAACATGCAAAAAATTCTTACTTTGATGAAAAACCGTCAACATTTAAGAGTTCT
Organism: Blera fallax; assembly: GCA_946965025.1. Lineage (NCBI taxonomy): Eukaryota > Metazoa > Arthropoda > Insecta > Diptera > Syrphidae > Blera > Blera fallax. Next base: position 27,222,390 of record OX337245.1, read on the forward strand.
TTCGTTTCTAATAACTCCTAGCTTTGTATGAACATTTTTGGGATTTCTTTAATTTTCTTTTTTTGGAGTAAATATCTTAGGAGCTAATTCATAGAGCCTGTATTCGCACTACACGGGTGCAAGAAATAGGGATTCAATGCAAATGCATACCTACATATGTACATTTGCATAATCAAAAGCAAACTTAATTGTAGTGCTGTTTTTACGAATAATAATGTAGCAAATAACTTAAAGATGTTATGAGTAAGCAGGTACACAGTTTTTGAATCTGTACAATATATTTCTATCGACCCGCGAAATTAAGAGAGCAAGAAAACTGACGATTCTCATGATGGAAGTGGAATGGAATCAAAACAAGTTTTTTTTGTTAGAGAGTAAAAATATCTAGAACGAAAACACAACAGGAGAAATTTACATGGCTACCGCCATGAGTTGGCCATTCCATCGTTATACTTCATAGCGACATGAAGAAGTCGGTGAGAAAGCTGCAATCAATTTTTAAAAAGTGGTGACACTGACTTTGCTTCATGCAATTAGTGACTTTTCACCACCGCATCGTAGAAAATCTAAAATTTATATTTCAAAGAAAAGCTTTTATTTGAAAATTTTACTTTCACGTGTATAACCCACATTAATGCATATGTAGATGGTAGAATTTTGTGGAAAGTTTTCGAAGAGATTCTGACTGTAATGATTTCATGAATGGAATTGTTCTGAGAAGTATTCGGTCCAAAAGATGTAAGTATGTATGTACATACTCGCACATATGTATGTATGTATATGTGACTATTCTACCAAGAAAGTGGCTTTGTACCTAAATATGTACATACATATGAGCAAGTATAGCGTGAAAATTTGTTTTTTCTTCTATAAAGTTGTTTTTTTCCGTCATGTCATGGCAGAAAAACACGACACGAAGTTGCAGAAATTGTAACTTTTGCAGACATACATACATAAGTACATATGTTCCTAACAGAAAAAAGAAATTTTATTCCAGAGTGGATAATTGAGGTTTAAAGAATCTTGCTACATATGTACCTATGTACATATATTGCTGCATCCGTACATACATATGATTTCATCGTAATGCGTATAGGTGCCATTGTTTTCATGTTCGGGCAAAATCCGTTTTGAACATACAAAGTACAAACATTTTCCTTATGAATGCTGGGGACTGCACATTGTTTGCTCCACTTGTCCTCTCTCCCTATGGATTAATGAGTTTCGCTGTTGGAGCAGATTACACCGACGCACGCTGATGACGACGATTATCTTCCACAAAGGTGGGCGGGTGGTATATTTTCAATTTTCGCTTTGTGGTTACGTTGGAAATTTTAATGGACACGAGTATTCGGTAGTTCGTTTCTCTACTGTTTTTTTTTTTTTTTAATTATCATGCTCTGATGGGAAATGGGAGTTTTTATGATTCATTATTCATTGAGATATGACATATCGCACGACATCAAGTAATACGCAATAATTGGCTTTGGCATTTTCAATTGTTTTCATTAATTATGATTCTCCCAATTTGAGGGTGCGTTATACTATTTCGTGTTTCCCATGTTGTTTAAGGGTGAGTTTTCTTCTTTTTTGAGGTTGTGTGCGTTATATATTGATTACATTTATCAGGAAAAAACATCGTTACTAACCACAAGTAGGGAAAAACACGCAAATGCGATTAGTGAACGTTTCTCTTTACCATTATTGTGATTTTTGTTTTTATCAAGTTAGGGACTAACTGGTGGCTTTTCTTAAGTTGCATTTTGCATCTTGTACCTTTTGCATATGAAGCGCTATAATATTTAAACATCTCTCGCACACAACAGTGTTCGATTCGCTTTTAATCCTCTTAAATTCCATGTTGACGCTGCTTTAAGAGTTACACTTGAATTAAATTCTTCAACCTTGGAACGAGAAAACAAAAGTCACTACAGCTAACAGAAAGAGAAAAACCTTTTGAAACAAATGGAAGGAAGTTGAAGAGCTGCCTTGGGTCACAGGTACACTAGGAAAGCAACTGAAATAGGGGTTTTCTATTATAATTGGGAAAGTTGGGAAAATCGGAAGGTTGTGGGTGCTGAGTGAATGCATGTATTGTCAGCGATTAGAGTTGAGTTCGTAGTAGTTAAAAGTTTAGGGAGGAACTTTAATAGCATTTGAAATCAACAAACTCGTCGGCTTAAAAACACATGTTGTGATGGTATGCAGATACTTCACACACACATGTTCCTCTACGTTACGTACTTACGTATTCATATATGTATGTTCAAATAAACGTATGGACACCAAATAAAATTGCAGGTAAAGCATCCAAAATATTGTTAACCAGTTTCACAGTGGTCAATGAACTCTTTTTGGGTGATCTTTGGTAACATGTTCAAAAAGAGAATATATGTACCAACGGAAAGAAAGTAGTCCAAAAAGAGATGTTGGGAATATTTGTAAATAAAGTTTATGACTACAATCCTTGGAATTTGTTTTCAAATACTCAATTTTACATAAATCTTCAGAATCTATGAACAAAACTAAACTGGGCAAATAATAATCACTAAACACGGCTAGGCATTAAGATTAAAGAACGCATCTGGATCACCTATTTTTGCACGAAGACACGTCTTTATATGCATTAAATATTGTTTAAATATTGATAAGATAAGCAAAGTTCTAAACACGTATGGGTCCATAATATAATGGTTTGCCTTGAGGAGAGTCTACAACATCACATAACTGAGCAGTTTAAAAAAAAAGGCTGGAATAGAAACCACGGGAGCAATGTGATTCTTAAAATTCTACTTCTATTCTGATTTGCATACTCAAGCTATTGCATTGTTTAGTGTAGTAATCATACGTGAAGGGAGCAATCTTATTGCAGCCTACATTCAATAGTAGGATCTAGGTGCCTTTAGTCATTTCAGAAAGATTTGGACTGCGCGTAACAGATTCAAAACACGGAACCTCATATATAGAACATGCGCAGATGTCGCTAGATTAGTGGTCATAAATACAGGTCACTTGCCAAGAGTGAAACTTTGCTGAACAAAGCTAGATATTGCACTCAGAAAAATACCTATGTAAAATCAACAATAACAAACATGATTCAACATTTTTCCAACTGTGAATTCGACTCGTGTTGAAATAACTATAAATCATGTTAAAATAAAATGACGACTCCTGTTTAATCATAATGATCTTCATGTTAAATTAACACGACTATTCCTGTTAAATCATATTGATCTACATGTTGAAATAACTCGATTCTTGTTGAATCATATTGATCTTCATGGTAAAACAACATGGCGATTCCTTTTGAATCATAGTGATGCTCATGATAAAATAACATGATTCCTGTTGAAACATATTGATCTACATGTTAAATTAACACGACTATTTCTGTTAAATCATATTAATCCTCGTGTTAAATTAAATGAAAATCAATATCGATAAAAATATACAAAAATCAGGTCGGCTTTCAAAATATTTATTTTATTTATTAAATCTAATTATTAATAATTATGTGCATTTATTCCTTAAATATATTTTCCCATTATTAATTGGAAAAAGATGTAAGGGTGGACTAGTAAATTCACAGAGTTCTTTTAATAATATTTGGTCCTTTAACTCACCCACTTCATATGATTGAAAATGATCGTCAAAATATACAAGATCAATTCCATTACATAAAACATATATTTTATTACAAGCTTTTGCAAACACAAAAAGTTTATATTATTTTAAAAATTCCTTATCAATAGTTACATAACAGTTTTTTTTATATGGTCTTCCAGAAAAAAATATTTTATCATTAAATACAACATCATCTAAATTAATTTCTAAGTGAGCAAACATATTACTGTAATCATTATTTGGATTAATAATATTTATATTACTAATATTCGAAAAAATATAGTGTTTTAATATTCAGGACAGTCTTCACAGCCTTGTAACTTTTAAACCGTTTCACGTAGGGAGCGGAATCATTCGGTATGTATACATTATGTGGGATCCCGCAAAAGATGGCGGCAATGAATTTAATTTTGTGGGGACTTTCTGGGGCACCTTGAATGAAAAAAATTTTTTTTTTCCCATCATATGGCATATCTAATTCAAGAGAATTTCATAAGGACTCCATCTTAATAAAAATTTAAAAAAACATTTGTAAAATGTTCCGCAGATATCTAGCCATGTTTCTCTGTATGGTAATCTTATTCATTTTTATACAAGACCATTTGTATTTTTTCGACTTCTCCATAATTGTAATGTCGAAATTTATTAAAATCTCACAATCGAAAATTTTCACGAAAACAAAACTTGCCCTATATTACATATGGGTGCAAGTAAAATACAAATTGATTTTTCAATGATATTTTTATTCGATTCAATTTTAATTATACATACGAAATTTTTGTTGTAACGATGAGTAAATAGATTTTCGTATGTTGATTTAAAATCGTAAATGGTACATTGTTGAATTAATACCTTTCCTTTAAAATCATCTAGGTATATAAAATTTCAAGTCAAAAGGAAAGCAATTTTAAATCAAAAATTCCAACATTGTAGAATCAACAATTTCATTTTAACATGATTAAATGTTGATTTTAAAATGCCCAAATTTATTATAACAATTTAATATGTTGATTGAATTTCATAAATTCTACATTGTTGAAATAACTTTCTTTCTTTTAAAAACAACTATAAAAAATTTCAGTTCCAAAGGAAAGCAGTTTTAAATCAAAACAATAGCAATGTACTACAATGAAGTTCCAACATTGTAAAATCAACAATTTTTCATGTTATTTTTACAATTGAGTATTTTTCTGTGTGTGCGTATTAGGCAAATCGTTCTTTCATGACTTTCAGGAATGTTTACGCTATAGTTGGATATACAGTAAGTGTATATGGATATATGTATGTAAGCGTCGGTGTCTGTGAAAAAGATAGGACTTTTCTAAGACCCTTCACCAGTCAGAAACTTCTTATCCTGAACGTAATTTAGTCAATATCTATTACTACAGTCAGATGCATCAAATAAAATATGTTCGTTTTTTTTTGCTTTGTCAAGCCCGATACACAGTTCTTTTAAATTATACCTACTCGTACTTTGCCCTCAATTCAAAAGTTTCGTTTTTAAATCAAGTGACATTAGGAAATTATTTCTATGTAAAATGAACTGAAACTAAGCATTTTTTAAGCAAACATCTTTCTTACTCTGGCAACGGACATGTAATGTTGTGCCAAGTAAAATTCAGCATTATCGTAGCCAAAGTCTTTTCTTATAGAGGAATAAACTTGTCGCTTTTGAATATCAAAGGAAAGAAGCAAATATCTCACGTCTTCCATCTCCTATTTGAGTTGTTTTCGATGTTTCTTTTATCTTAAATTACCAATTCAGGTGAGGGTGCCTCGCTTTTCGCACCCCCAAATAAAAGTTTATGTAAGTGCTTTCAGGTGGATAACGATCGCTTAACTTTACGCCCAGCATCATAAAAAATTCATCAAACAACATTGGATGCGTGAAATCATACCAACTATATGTATGTAAGTGTGCACCGTAACTATGCGATACTTTTACTCAATTATGTATCCTAAGATGGGGTAGTAGTAAAAGAAGAAGTTTATTGAACGCTATCGCAAATCGCTTAAATCAATTGAAACATCCTTCCGTTCAATACACACTTTGACACCTGCCACTTGCACTGGTTATAAAAGGCAATGTAAGGCTCGTCAAACGTTTTGATACGATAGGTCTGCAAAATATTGATTCCTCCCTGAACTTATGCTATCTATGGGTTACGAATACATTCAGTTGAAAACATGTGTCAGTAATGTGTCAGAATGTTTTTTTTTTCTTCGATGATGAGACTCGAAAGCTGATTGTCGAAAGGATAGATGTATTTTTTTTTATGTGCGCGAGTAATCCATTTAGAATAGACGGACGATTCCGCCAATATCGTTTAGCACTTACTTCCATATGCGTTTTATACCTAGAATATATACATACATACATACATACGTACATAATAATACGTAAGAGTACATTGCATGCATTGGTTGACAACGATGTGTGGTATGTGTACGCAATGTTTTGGCAGTTTCACTTTCGTACGTGTATTATTAAGTACCCACATTACATGAGTGTGGTATGCTTTCATGCCGACAGTGGGTATCTGAGAGAACTAAAAGTCCTTGTTTCCTGTGTGAGGTAGTAATGGAATATCTTTAATGAGGTTGTTTTGTGGCGATAATTTGGTTTGGTTTGCTTTTGAAGTGCGATTTAATTGAGCGAGTTAATAATCGTTATAAGCGTGCATATCACATTGTTATCAATCGATGTACATATGTACATATATGTATGTATGAACATAGTTTTTACTTGCATCTAAAGCGATATAATTTCGTGTAAATTGTTGGTCTGGAGATTTTGATCAATATTGCAATTGCTATTATAGATTAACTCCATAAAGTTGGTATCCTGTCTATGTACAGTGTATGTATGTACTGATGCAGCCGAAGCAGTTGGGCGGATTTCCTATCAAATTCGATCTTTGAGCGGCAACTACCGTCGTGTATGGTACGTTGGTTCCTAGCCAACTTTTGTTACGGCAAGAAGGAAGGAGGTTATTTTCTTTACTCTAATTAATAGGTACTTAAAACTGAAACTTGGTTACGGTTCTCAAAAAGCACCAACCATGCAAGCCAAAGCTATTGAGGAAATCAGATGCTACCTGCAATACAATATGCAAAAGTGGAAACCCTTATTCGTGGAGATTCGCTTTCTAGTAATCAGCTTAGCCAGCTGCGTCATATCTACGCAGCCATGCCGCAATAGGGTATAAGCAAGTTGTTGCCAATTCTGAGAAGAAAAGTTAAAGCTAGATTGGTACTGACCTATATTCCTGTCTCCAAACTGAGTTTGATCTTTTTACGAGAAGGGGAATTCTAACGGATCTGAATCAATCAATGCTATGGTAGTTCACTCACCGTCTTTCCAAAGAAATGAAAAGTTTAGCAATAAGCAATACATAATCGAAAACAGAAAAGGTATTCTCAGTTTTCTGAAGGAGTAAAGGTATTTTCGGCATAACATGGACCTCGTTCCGCTCTTAGCATTTGTACCGGCTGTTTGGTTGAATGGACTTTTGCGTTAATAAGTGACTGCCTTTTGCCTGCCTCTGTCGGCTGTATAGGAAATTTTCCGAGTTCGCCTGACACTGTCCCATTTGCAGTGATGAATCCACCTGCTTTCATATTTACATTTTAAGAAGCACAGAAAACAATAAATAGTGGTTCTGATTTATCAGATTGAATGATTAAACACGAAAAAAGGAGAAATTTTTCAGTTTTTTGAGGTTACAAAGCAAAAACAACATATAGAAATTTTACAATATGACTAGAGTATGATATGATAGCAACCTTTGTACAAATAGAGTTCACCTGTGTGGCTAACACCATTCTAACTCATTTTCGACTCTGATACAAAAAAAGTACATAGCTTAGCTTCTTCGTACCAATTGCTTTCCGCGTTATTAATTTTTCGCACAAATGAAAGGCAGCTACAGTTTAAAGCCATTACCGAAAAGCGAATTGAGAAGCTTTCTCATGACAGTTATTACCCTCGGTCGTTTGTCAAACACTCGCGAGAACTGGTCGCTGCAATAACTTCTTGACGTTTTCTAAGAAACGGGCTTCGGACTCAGTAGTCCAATCCACTAACCACTGAGCCCACGATTGTGATAAAATTTTTTAAATAAAGTATTTGAACTTCTTTATTATTATTTCCCTATGTTACACACTATATGTACATATGCATATGTAAGTACATACAAATGTGTCGAACGTTATTCACCCTTCAGAATACCATATTCTGGAAAATAAAACTACATGTATTTGCAGTCCTAATTTTGAGGGAAAAATAAAAAATGGGAGATAAATTAGAAAAGTCAACCTACTACCTTCGATAGTCAAATAGGCCGACGCGACGTTTCAGATGCAATTTGCAGTAGCCTCAAAACCAATAGCTATCATTTCTTGATAAAATCTATTACTCTTATGATGGTATTTAGGGACGACAATATACAGCAAGCCTATAGAGTCAAGTTTCACAAATGGGTTCAGGCGTAGGGTATAATACTGAAGCACTTCCAGACAGTTATCAGACGATTTGCATATTTGACGTACACAAATGACTTCAAGCATATCCACATAGAGATGGCGATGAAAGCGTTCGCCCTAGACATACACATGTAGTGATCGTCGAAAATTCTGTTGCCACGAACAAAAACAGCTAAAGTCGAGTTTAGACGAAATTGAGTTTTTGATACCATTAGATTCAGCATACCCAAATCTTCTAGCTCTTTATCTTCAAAATTGGAGCTACAATGTCTCGAAAACAAAATAACTAAAGTCAAATTCTTACATCCTCATTTTGCCAAAACGACTTAACTCATAAAAATATTTAACTGGATTATCTAAAGTCGACTTAAGAGAATCCGTATTTATTTTGTCACAAGACATAAAAGCTAAAGTTGAGTTTGGTTGTTTTTCCGTCTGATATTCAATACCTTTTTTGACTTGATGGTTAAGGAAAAAGCGCTAAAGTCCAGCTTGGTTGTTGACATAACAGCTTAATTCAAGATAAGTATTAAAAATGTTCTCTTAAGTACAAGGAATATCAGCCTAAGTCAACTTTGTTTCCATAAAATGTTGTTTTTCAACGAGGAATAACAGCTAAACTCGACATAGGATTTTTTTGCTTTCAGATACTATTAGGCCATAATAGTTAAAGTATTTATTTGGCTTGTCACGCCCAAAATAAAAACAATAACTATATTTTGAATCGCTTAAACAAAAGAGATAAAAATTTCCTTTGTTTTCGTATTATTTTCAGAAAGATCCGACTTTTAATAGTTAGTCTAGAACCATTTGTAATTTTAAACTTTTTAGCAAAACTTTTTTTTGTTTCTGTTTTATAATTTACCCGCACTCAAGGAGTTATGAATACCCTTTTAATGATTATACACAGTGCGGGCGTTGAAAGGAAGATAGAGAGAGAGAGAAAGAGATTGGTGTAGTGGTTTGAAACTCAGGTGTATTAGGATTGTTTGTTGTCATTCATTTGCTTTGCCTTCGCTTCTGATTCACAGTATTTTTGTTCCCCATCCACCTGATGTCATGAGCATATCAATTATCAACAGAGCGATCAATTTTTCCAGCCATATGACAAACCTACTGCCAGTGTTATGCCTTCGCAGTAGTGTTGTCACAAACTTTCGCAATTGATTAGACTGCCTCTTATCATATAATGCTTGCTGACATCCGGGATTGAACTGTGAACCATCAGCTCGACAAATGATGACGCTACCACTACACCATTGCCACCCTTTAATATGCTCTCCTGAAAAATTATCAAACTCGACTAAAGCGGTTTTTCCTTGTTGTTGTTGGATTTTATTAACTGTGTCAATTCACTATACAAAAAATTAAAATCTAAAAAATGTAGCGGAACTTAAAAAATGAAACTTCTGCCATTGTCGAATCCAAAAATTCAAGTACGAACAAAGAATCCTGTTTTTGAAAGCTGGAACGCGTTCGTTCTACATAGTGCAAAGTTGGTTGCGTTTCTGCCTAGTTATGAAACGACAGTGCTGCTGGTGTTGACCGCCACACATACATATGTACCTACATAAGTAGCTGATGGAAAACTACAAATAAATGGAAATAAATACTTGCCAGGCCTTTGGCATTTGCTCTGAGACAGAAAGTTGCATATCAAGCATCGCAAGAAGATCAAAAGGCCTCACTTTCAAATAGTCTCTAGAGATAACAGACGTTTCACACAAAAACAACTCTTGCGGGGGGCAAATTTGTTGCTGGAACTAAAATAAAAGAAGCAACGAAGCTGCGGCGCTGTTATGAAATCAGCCTAGTGATAGCCGAAAATTCATAATTTTCGAAATAAAGAACCCGTAACTTTTGCAAAAACCTGACACGCCATTTTGTAAATATGTTTAGACCAACCAAAATACATGCACCTGATTAACAACTGGATCGCGACGGAACACCAGAAAAGGTGGTTAACCGTAGACGATTGTAGGCAGGCTAAAATGCCCTTAAAGGGCCGACTGGCTACACTCTTTAGGAAGTTCTAAGCTTGGAGCGAGGGGCACGGAAATGGGTAGTAGCGTTATCTATAGGTCATGGAAATTTCGGGTATCACCTAAAGAAGATGGGTCTTCTGGAGGAGGATACATATGAACTATACCTGGAGGAAATCGAAACGTTGTATATGTACATTAGCTAGCAGAAGAAGAGAGATCTTGGGACGCCACTGGGTAGAAACCCAGAAGTTGAACCAGATTTCTGTTAAACAGATGCGTTGACACGAGGAATCAAAGCCAGAGAAGAACTGTGGAGAAATCCGGAGAGACTCTCAGGCTAGATGGATTGTGGAAGAGAGATGAAAAGGGACTCATAACTGTGGTCTGATTAGGAATCTCTCGAAATAATATATATATACAGTATTGTGCAAAATATAAGCAACCGCTTCATTTCAATGCTTTAGGTGGAATTTTTCAAAAAAAAGTTCATAAAAGAAAAATAAAATGTTCACAGACTTTTTCCTCTGAATAGGTAGGTAGGTTTTTTTAATTTTTAACTTTATTACTAATTATTATATTCCAAATGTTTACAAACACAATAACATTGAAAGAGTCGTTGAACATATTGTGCAAAATATAAGCAACTTCTCACCGCACTCCACAAAAAAAAAAAACAAAATAACGGGACTTTTCTGGCAGGATCGCATGCTAAATACAGCATATGGGAAACATAAAGCTTTTTTCTTTAGTTTCTTTCATACAGCCCCGTAGAAAGATCGTTTTGCTGCAATGGGTCGTACTACTATAGCAGTGCTATAAAATTGAAAATTTTTGAAGATTTTAACGGTGGAGAATCGCAAGTTTCTTTGGCAAGAACATATAACATAAATAAATCAATTATTTCACACCTTATAAAAAAACATAAAACTAGCGGCATAGTGGACAGCCGACATTTAAGTGGACGCCGCACAGTGGGGCGTTTATGCAATCTAGCTGATCAAAATTAATAAAAGATTGATGATGATTTTTTATATAAACAAAAGTATTTTTTTTTCTGTTTGGTAATTTCAATATAATACATTTTTAAAACAAAAATAAATTTAATTCAAAGTAAAACAAAAATACGAAGCTATGATGATTCTGAACTGTCATCGAATTTATCCTCATAAATCCCTCTTTCCAGTTTGTCTAAATTTATGTTCCGTAGCAGTACAGAGTTCATCCAAAGAGCGCTCTTCCACTAGATTTTTAAGTTTTCGTTTTTACTCTAACCACTAAGAGTAAAATCTTTCTTAGGACGACCAGGAGTTTGGGAACTACTAGTACTACTGGGCATGCATGTGCATGCACTACAATCTATTATTCTTATTTCTTCGTTCAACCAGTCGCCATGTTTTGAATTAAAAAACTCCAATTTTCTATTGCACTGAGTCCAGTAACGCTTTAACATCATCATAAATGTAGATAAAGAGCTCAAAATTTGCTTCGTCTCGGCTTCTGTTGGCTCCAAAATATTATATTTCTCCTTAACATAATAAAAAAGAATATTTCTTTCAATAGCAAATCTGGGGAGGGATCGGCTACTCTCCCGCAGCCACTGGAACAACTGACGCCGATTAATTAAAATTGTTCCTTCTGAAAACAATAAAATTTTTATTTCTCTTTTATTCGCAGATATTCGCAGATGAAAATAGTTCTGACTGAAACTACAATTATGGTGGAGTGCATCTTATGTAGTTATTCTTAGTCACTAAAAACCTGGAGCCTTTGAAAATTAAACCCATCGTTAATTTAGTGATTTAAATTTGCTCAGACTTCTAAGTTCCTTATTTCCGCAAATGACAGTACAAACCTGTGTTTAAAGTATACATATTTAGACCAAGTTCTTAAAATTTAAGAAAACAATTAAAACCACTTGCTTACTGAATACTAACTACACAGAAAATGTCTCATGTTAAGAGGTGTCATAATCTCTTTTTCACCAACTGTTAACTCATTTGACGGAGTCTCTCCATTTAGTAACGGTTTGTTCGCTCTTCGAAATTTTCCGACGATTCTATCCTATCTTTCGAAGATTAGTGACTTGATAGGTCACAATTAGAAGAAGTTAAAATTTAAATGAGGCAATATCATATTTTGAATTATGATCAGCTAGATTGTTCTAAACGACCCACTGTGCGCCGCCGCAAAACCACATGCCGAACTGATAGGAAAATCTCTGTGCCTAAAGGGTAAAACATCTTATGTCAATTTTGTACACTTTTCAGGAGAGCAATTTTAAATTTTAAATGGTGCTCTGAAAAAAATTAGCGATCGGAAACAGGAAATTCTTTCGGAAAAATATAGGAACTTTATTTTAGAATATAATGAAAATAATTGTTTTTAATAGATTGAAGGATTAGGTAAACAAATTTAGGTTTTTTTGACATAAGTCGTTTTACCGAATCAAATAAGAGTACATTTTAATCTTAAGTCACATAAAATATTTTTTCAATTCAACAACTAACTGTTTTGGAAACTTAAGTCGACTTAAGTTTTTTATCCAAAACGTGGTAGAAAGAAAGAACTCGTCACTTTTTTCGCGGTAAATAATCTTAGGTGCACATATGCTTTTTTACTGTAACGTCAGTTAGGGAATTAATGCAGACATAAGATGTTTTACTGCAACATTTCCGCAATATTTTTTAAAAGAGTAAAAAATATTGTTACATAAGCTGCTTTACCTTCTGAAATAATAAACATAAGCTGTTTTACCTTATATAAGGCACTACACTGATGACTTAAGTTATTTTATAAACAGTTATAACTTCCCCATTTTTTTAATTTTTTTCACCTGGATTGGCTAAAAAAATACAGAAAGGAGAATAAAATTCAAATAACTTAAAACAGCTAAAACAACTTAAGTCGACTTAAGATGTTTTACCTTTTAGGCACAGATCTGTTCTCTCATTAAGAAAGAGCCGTTTATCAGTTCGACGGAGATCGTAAGAACTTTAAATTTGACCATAGATGCAAGTACCGTTCGTAGGCGATCCATCGAAAATGGTGCATATACATATAACCAAAATACCTAATTTACAAAAAAAAATCATAAGGGGCATTTGAACGACTGCTGCTGGATTCACCAAAGCGCTAGAGATAGTTGTTAAGCCATAAAAGAAGTACGTAGGATTACGATGGTAAAGAATATATTATATCAAAAACAAGCATTATATAATAAATTGATAAGACGCAGTCCGATCAATTGCGCAAGCTCATGCCAACACTACTGCGAAGGCATAACACTGGCAGTAGGTTTGTCGCATGGCTGGAAAAATTGTTCCCTCTGTTGATATGCTTATGACATCAGGTAGTGACAGCAATCAAATCTCCCAAGTTATCTGTATACCACCCCCGGAGCCAATGTGAAATCTAATACATCTGAGTTTCAAACCACTACACCAATCTCTCTCTCTCTCTCTCTATCTACCCTTTCAACGCCCGCACCGTGTAAAAAACATCTAAAAGGGTATTAATAACCCCTTGAGTGTGTGCAAATTATAAAAAAAAAGATCTGCGAAAATTGGCAATTTCTTGCATGTAATTGGACGGTTTTAATCAAAAATGATACCTAAAATATTTCTGACATAGACATGCCGTTAAAATTTTGGGCATATGGTCAAAAAATGATTTTTAGTTTTTAAAGCAGTTTTTGAAATTTTAAAGTTTATGGAAAGTATTAAGTACGAAATTTATATTAATGTGATTTTAAGAACTATATTGCTCGCATATATTAGGTCGATGTTGCTGTAGAGCTCGTAAGCTAGGCTTATTCTGCGCTTACATAGACTCAGTTGGAGTCAACTAAAATTTGTCGACAGTGCTGCCAGCAATGCGACGACGGTCAAAAAAAAACCGTGAGTACTCGTATCTTTTCTTTTTTTATCCTTCTATTTACAGTTTTAAAGTACCACATTCTTAAGCGCAGTTTTTTATTCTATCAATAAAGGATAGGAACGGTATTTCAAAAGCACAAAAAAATGTTTTGAAGACTTTTGCGAAATATGCACAAATTTGTTCGATTCTTCTGTAAATGGACAAGGAAAACCCAAACAAATACGAACGATGCCGACTTGACTCAAAAGCCAACTGACTTTCTTCGTCATGACTTACATATGTATATTGTAACGGGTTCCTTTAGGTGACTATCCCTCACAAATCCTGAGTTAAGGTTTAGTTTAATTATTAGGATAGTTAGGTTTAGCACCTTCGCGGTCATTCTCTTAGGCACAGGCACAAGTCCCTGGCGAAAGTAGATAGGCTTCCTCTCTTCTTCTTTTGCTTTCTTATATACATTTTGTTATGTTTGTGTGCAGAGTAGGTGGTGTATAATAGGAACCACACGAGTTGAGGCTAGAAACCGAAATTGTTTTTCAAAAATAAACTTTTGTAAAGTATCGTTAATTTTGAGCATAGAATTTCAAGATCCGATTTCATCAATCACACAGTGAGGTAGACAGACAGATAGAATTGTGTTTCCAATTTTTCGTATTCACGAAGCCGATACTTGGCTATTTACAAAAACATGTGGAGTCCTGATCTCGACTACAATTTAAAGAAAAAAATCATTCACAGAATTAACTATTTTCAGGTAAGACTTATTGTATTCAGAAGGACATGAATTAACCAACTGTTCTGTTGCTACTGACCATTGGTAACCAATATTCTTAGTGGTCTTTTCTCATGCTGTACATATCTACGTTACAAGAGATGTGTATCGAGTTACCCTAGTGAAAAGTATGTAGAATTGAGGTATTTCACATCAAAATACGTAAAAAAAAACGAATTCATTTCAGTTAATATTTAAAAGCATCCGTCTTTTAAAGTCAGTTCTCCTCACTATATCAGGGCACATGAAACGAATGATTTACTTCGCTGTATACCAAATGAATACCTAATAAAAGAAAGTGAGAAGGAAATCAGCCCCAGGGATCATTCAGAAAAAAATTCTTTGTCAGTTTAACGTACACATCAGAGGAATGGGTAGCGTAAAAACGAGAAGTTTATTTTACTGCATCTGAGTTCTTCTTTTATTCTCCATTTAGACAGACATACATAGATATGTACATCTATATATTCCTTATTCAGACTGTTTCTTTACAGTTGGCGTCTCTTTTCTTCTGAACCACTGGGGTAAATGTATCAGACAGTGATGTACAAAAAATGTCTTTAGAAATGTACAGAGTAACAATTATATATAATTATATGTGTATGTATTTGTACATAGCTGCCGATGAGAGTTATTCATGAAAGAAAATCATACACACATACATATATACACAAATACTGTATCTGATTGAATATCATTTGATAAGTACTAACTGAATGAGTTGTTTCTGCATCTGGATTATAGAATAATGGGCACAGTAATAGGTAATTGTTGATATTCCGTCTATTTTTTTAAGTAATACTAATTTTTCTACTCTTTCGACATGAACATTAAAGTCCATAAATTTGTTGGTAGTAGCGGACAAAACGCTACTTAAGCACATTGAACTTCAAGACAAAAACTTATGTGTGGATATGGGTTCCATTTTTATTGTTATGAAGCCATACCGGGTTTTTGCATTATTGTCTTATTTGCATGTACCTTTAGTACCAATTCGCAATAATTGTTTTTAGTCGAACACAAAATACGATAATCCGAACAGACATGAAAATAATAAACACGGCTTGAACACTTGTTTCTGCTTATGTTTACAATTTCACAGCTTCAAATGAATACTAATGCTAACTGTCATAACTGCCTCGATACGAATGATTCCAGTACATAGCAAGAAATGAAATACCAAGCATGACTAAAATCTTAAAATTTAAAACTTACATGATTACAAAATTTACGGTTTATAGAAAAGTACTATCAAATCCATTGCATTCAAATTTAGAAACAAAAAATCAGTAATCATCTTTCGGTGAATATTAATTGACCTCAAGTGTTGACCTCATTTTGAAAAAAAAAAAAAAAAAAAAAATAGGATGCCACCAGCGTGGAAACCGCACCAAACGTTGAATTTTGCAATGTAATGTCGATAAGGTAATGTAATGAGCCGATAAGGTCTCTCGTGTATTGGTCTCACTCGTTATGTCACAAGTTTGCTTATTGAAATAAAAAATTAGCCTTATTGCTAAGCATTTTGCAAAACAACAAAGGGTCGGCTTGTAACTGCTCAAAAGAACTTGAACTGGAGCTTGATTCGCCATTGCTGTTCGGACGGGATTTTCCGACGATCTTCTTTGTACGTGACAGTACCAGCTGATGCGCTCAGCCTGGAGTTTTTCAACAATTGATTTCTTTAACATTAACACCTTCATCTCCGTCGCTGCCATTTTTCCATTTTAAAGCTGGAGCACGACTGTCGTATAAAGCATGCCTTTAAGTTTACTGCGGAGTTTTCCCGCCATTTCAACCACCCTTTCTCATGGCAGTTATTAGTTTTGGAAGTTTATTAGACATTCGCGAGAGGTGGGACCATGAAAAAACTTTTTGATGTTTTCTGGGATTCGAACGTCGAACCTCCCGCTCAGCGATCCAACGCACAAACCACTTGCACCACGACGCCCAGGGATCTACATATGTACATATAGAGATTTCAACTTGAATATTTTTGCAGTATTTAGGGATATTAAAGTCAAATAAACTGCAAATGAAACTTAATTGTTCGAATATTTCAAATAACATTATTCCCGTTTTCTAAATTGCTTAATGTTATTTTAAAACAAACAATTGCCCAAAAAAAAACTTGGGCAGTATTTGCCTTGTTCTATCAATTGACGCTTTTTCCTGTTTTAACTTATTTTTGTATGTCCTTTTAGTAGTCAGAATAATCTTTCCTTTTGTAGTGATAGAACTATTTTCAGTACCGATTGTTTAAAAAAAATAGAGAAAAAGCAAACGTCTATTGATCTGAAGGAATTAATTATAAAGTTGTGAAAAGAAAGTATGAGAGAAATTACTGAAATTGTACAAAAAATTTAATTCTACAGTGCATTATGTCACCCAAGTGTATAAAATAAATATTTTTTTGCAAAGACCCAGTGGTAGTGGAAGGCCCTAGGAAAATGCAATTGTAGATGTGCACCCACAGACCATTAGAAATTTTTTTCATTCAAGGGATCTAAGGGACTACATCCCCAGAAAAAAAAGCCCCTTTTTTCTGTAAAAAAAACATTACGAAACTCCTCAAATATGTCCAAACTTATGATAGTCGTCAACCTTCAGACTTCTGGAACGCGGTAATTTTCTCCGAGTAAATTTAGCATACTTGGGTCTGATGGACGTCGATTTGTCTGTAGGATACAATGTACAGCCTTAAGTCCGGGAAATGTAAATGCCACTGTTAAGCGCGTTACACTCATATTAATGAAACATTGTGATGGGGTATAGCAACTGACAACAATTTTAGCAAATTCATATACATATGTACATACAAACATACATATGTACATAAAAGTATGAGCTTAAAAAGGTTAGCAAAAAGAAAACTTGATAATTTTTTCTTAGCTTTGTATGTCAATAAATTGAATTGCAGCGGATGAAACATATAATGGCTCCGAACCTAAAGTTGATAATAAGTCAAACGTATATGTAAGTAATTAAATCAATCGAGAAATACGAGCATTGAAAGTAAGAAGTGAGTTACTTAACTCCCATAATTAACTCATTGATAAAATCACTAGCGGCTGCAAATATAGGAAGCATATAAAGCGGAATGGGCTTGCATATTTGATGGATATATCCTTTACATTTATCCATGTATGCAAAGTGTTGAGTATTCTTTTTCAACCGCCCAACCTGCATTATGATTATTAAAGTGAAAGAGTGTCAACATAAAAAAATGAACGAGCGAATTTCTAAGAATATGATAAGAAAGCAGAAAATCGAGGAAATGAAAAAAACCATCTTAAATACTCCTTGAAATTGCACTCAAATAAGGAACAAAAAGAGCAGAGCTTGATTTCACACATCTCCTGGTTGCACTTTTTTACGTTGCTGCCATTTCTATTTGTAAAGGATTGAAGTACTGTAACCGTTTCCTTGCGCATATTCCAGAAGTTGGGGTGCAGTAGAATTTTATGGCAGTCATAAATTATGCATATTTTTTCTTTTGAAAGTAAAATAAATACAGTACTGGGAATGATATGTACATTTACATGTATACGTATGTGAACTGGTACTCACTTCTTGTAGGACGAGGTCGATGAAATCATTTGTTACAGCTATGATGTTAAATTTAGGGGATGAGTAGATATATTTTCTCATTATCCAAGTGTAGATTGCACCTCAATAACAGTGCGAATATTTTTCAAGAATTAAAAAGAAAGTGTAGGTCTTGTTGGCATATGTACTTACATATGTATGTACATACTTTCTACTACCTAATGCTGCTGTAAATTATTAACATCTATTTAAAACTCAGATGCGAAGAAGTTCCAGTTATCATAAAATTCGTTAAAAAGCTAAAAAAAATTGTTGGTCGTACGTATCCGTACGCACATAAATACATAGATATGTATGTATTCAATTTCAAAGGTGTAGATATTCGATTTCGCGCCAAAATACAAGGTCGTGAGCATATTGTGTTGGATCAAATATATATGTAAATACATACATATTTGTATAACATTTATCTATTCAGTTCTAAAGACGAAACGATCGCCAGTAGTATTCATAACGAGTATTTTAGACAATCTAAAATCAATCAGGGAGGAAAGAGTTCTGTTGCAACCAGTATTCCCAGATTTTCTAGATGGATTTCCCTTTTTTTATCGCATTTTGCCTTTTTTTCCCTCATTTTTTCAGTCTATTTTCCCCGCAATATTCCCCTATTTTTAAACAAAGGAAAAAACACGTATTATTAAAAAGAAACACAAACAGTCGGTTTAAGAACCTTGCTTTAATTTCAATTTAAGGAAAAAACAAGAAACTAGTAAAAAAATAAACGGGAATAAGTATATAAACAGTATACACAACTGATCATTAGACCTTACACTGTAAACCCATCGCAAATGTAAACCCATTGGGGCTGATCTAGTGCAATAGTGCGATAAAAGGATACCTATCTTGCTGTCTTCTTGTGCGAGCCGTCACGGTGGGTAGACGGGCCAAAAAAAGAAAACTGGAGATATCACTAAAACTGGAAAAAAGATAATTTTTACTAAAAAAATAGAACCACTAAAAACCGAAAATATTATTCAAAAATTTAAATATTATACGAAATTATAGTTAAACTAATAACAAAGCAAAAAATATCTTAAAAAAATTAATACACGTGTACATACATATGTATGTCAATAACACTTCAGGTATTCATTAAACGTTTAAGAAAAACATAAATAACATCACATAATTGAGCTTTTATAATACATACATATGTATTCAGCTTTATCAAAAAAAATCCGAAATGTTAAAAAAATCCGAAATGTTAAAAAAATCCGATCCGAATGTGTCTAACTTACTTTCGTAGTGTCCGTCTTTGAAGAGAAATTATGAACGTATATTAACGCAAGGACTTGACATAAGTAAAACATGAATTTAGACAGATGAAATTCAAAGTTTCCAATTCGAAAAACATTTACTTCAACCTTTATATCGAACAACCTCCCTAGATCAGGCTGATATTCTATTTTTATATGTACATCTTGGAATTGTTAAGCTTAAGGCATTCCTTTTCAACTTCAAATTCGATGCAATTAGATTTTTTTAGCAAAGACGTTGTACCAATATACATACATATATAGATTTCTGCACAGTGTAGCATTCTGAATTCAGTTTTCTTAATTTAGTTTTATTTATTTATTTATTAGAAGCATAATTTCTTGCAAGATACTGTTTACATTTAATAGGAAAAGTTTTATTTAAATTAGCAGCAGAGAAATCACTTTCAGCTCCTGCTCCATTGTGCGGAAGACAGAAAATAAATTTTATAAGTATTGGAGACATATCCTTTGCCTTTGTTGAAAAGACATCACTCGAAAAATCTAGCAAATTTACAGGGCTTATGTTAGGTATGTTAAAATTTCTAAGAGATCTGTATTCGAGATCAAGTTTATTTAATTCCCTGCCAGAAAATATTTGCATAAACCTGCAAGAGAAGAAAAAGTTTTATTTTTGAACATGGGGCTTATAATTCAAAGTATGTAATTAAACACATCACGCTTTAAACGCTTTGAAATTTCTCTGCAAGATATGGTTGAAACTTCTACAATTACTCTTGAAATCATAACTTTAAGTGTCATTTAGATGAGAATTATTAACGTTTTGGGATAAGTAAGGCCCCAAATGCATTTCCTCAGTAGGTAAAAAGTTTTCGTTGTCATCTAAATCAACCTCAAAAACATTTGCAATACTATCAATGTAGTCTTTTTTTATAAAACAATTAACAAGAATTTTCAACGTCAACTCGATTCGATAGTAGGGCATATAAATCTTTACATCCTCAGACTACATGTCGATATTGAGTTTTGTAAAAATATTAAAAATTCCAGATTAAAAGTGTGCGAAAATAATATATCAAATACGCGGTTTTCCCATTTTTGAGATATTTTCCAATGTATAATGCACTTGTCTAAGAGAAGAAAAGTGATCAAAATGACTTTAGGCAAATGAACGAAACCTGCTCTTATTCCCATCGTATCTTGTCTTATCGTATTGGATTAAAGCTTTAATATTTTGCATTAAATACAGAGATATATGTAAATCTATTCAGAAATGATACCCTATCTTTAACATACATACATATATGTACATACAAATGTATATACCCCACCCTGAGGTTGTAGGAGTAGTATTGTTGAATAGTTGATTAAAATATGTATGTAGAATGATGTCTTTTTCCTTAGAAAAAAATCTTCCACTGCGAAAAATCTTGATCAGAAAACCTACATATGTACATATTTTAAGGAAAAATTTCAAAAAGAGGCTAACACCTCTGTTTAGATTCTGATAATACTTTTAAAACAAAGATAAATTGACCCAGTAAATACATTCTAATAGAAAAACCTAAATTTTTACATTATAACGCCACCAAGACGCAGGACTGGCCTCTATAATCTTTGGATACATTTTTCAAAAAGTTCATGCCTAAATACGAGTATATTAACGGCAATTTTTTCACTTTTAGTACAAATATTGAAAAACACGTTTTTGTAAAAGTGGGCGTGTAACTTTTACTGCTTCTGGTTTCAGAAAACTAATATTCGGAATTTCAACTTCAAAATTAAAGGCACTATTGAATAAGTTGAGAATGGCCACATTTTATGCAACTCAGCATAAATAGAAAATGGTAATGCAGTGCTTCACTAAAACACATATCTATACATTTGTAAACTGCAAATTAAAACTTTATTTGGTGATTCAGCGGAGGTAAATGTTAGATAAATTAGTTTCAAATTGTGAGGCTATTGTAATACACTTGCAACGTGAAAACGATAAGACCAAGCGGTATTGCGACGACTTGAAGCTGAAAATTAACTTTCAGAAGTCGAAAACCATCCTGTTTAGGCCGTTGTTATCCGGGGCCTCTACGTCTACGGATACCAGAAGGAACTTCCAAAAGTTCTTTATCGAGGGACAGTACGGGTAGTCACTGTCGTGTCGAAATGTAATCAAATACCTTGTGCTCTTGCTAGATCTATATCTATATTTAACAAACATATAGATGCTGCTCTGACGAGAGCTAAGACGGCTTTCGCCCATACAAAAAGGCGCACAAAGAAGCTGTAATTGGCAGCTCGGCGAAATTCGAATTTCAATGTGTATATCTGTGGCAAAAAGGAAAAACAGTACAAGTCGTTTTACAATTTTTCAGGAAAGTCCTTCAAAGGATTGTCATGAGTTTACAAAAAACGTTATCCATAGTATGAAAAAGTTGAAAAGTATTTTGACACATATACATATGTAATTCGATTTTAAAAAGTTTTCACAAGTTTTTATATTGTATTTTGTGTATCTTCTCGCACTCGCTTCTCTATTCGTCTCCTGCTTTTTCTCGTCTCCCAAAAAACCCGTGAAGTCAAGTTGAAGTTGGCTCCGGTTCATTTTTACCAATTCTTAGGGTGCTAATAGAAGGTGTGGGAATAAGCTTTATGGAAAACATTTTGTGGTTTGAGAGGGCTTGCCATCGTTTATACAGAACACCAGAGTCTCAGTACAAAAATTCTATTCCAATAAGGTCCAGTATAACAGGGCGAAAATAAACATAATGGATAATTTCGTCATTAAGATCATTCGGGGCAAGAGCAATGAATTAGATGAATAACCTGTTCTATGCGGCTTGCTACCCCAATGATATGTACCACGAAAGAGTGCGGCTTAATGGCTTCATTCCCCCAAACGCGTTTCTTTATCTAGATAGAGATTGTCTTATGTATACAGGACAGATTAGCGGTGCCGCTAATCTTCCATGTTGCCCGGAGAGCTACGGATAGGTGGAACAGATCTACGCAGTTCTGCCGTGCCTAGCGCAGCGGTCTACTCGTAATGAGTACGATGGCGGAGAAACCCTTAAAGTCCCTTTTGGTGAGTATGAATTCACTGATGAGGATTGAGCGAAGAACTGTACTTTTTAAGCTGATCACCAAAACCTTATGTGGTTTTGGCGGTTTTGGTAAGTGAAACAAAGATATCCCAGAAGCACAAATTGTAGCACAATAGATATGAAATTATAGGAAGAAATCGACCGATAAGGGTGGAGTCGGAAGACAACCATTTTATTACGCCCGGAGATTCGAAGGCAAAACAAACATGCTTGAGGAAATAATATACCTAATTCTAAGAGGAACCTACTTTTCAAATGGTGGGTCTGCAGAATGTCGAGTATAGACTCGAGTTGAAGGCACCAGGTATTCCGTCGTATCCTAAAAGCGGATCCTATCTGGATCTTCTGCTGTTCGACGTACAATTGCAACCGACCGCCACGGACCGACAAACAAGAAACTGCCTGCAAAAAAATAGGTTGTCATCAAAGAAGAAGTGTTTGCTATGGCGCAACGTGGTAAACTCTGTATTGCATATGTATTGCGGATGATGTTGCCGTTCTTTGTGTTGTGGCATATTTAGACATTGTCTCTCTTAACGCGCTATAGTTACCTGGCTCATTCAGCGTTAAAAGCCGTCGATATTATAGATCCTGGATAAAAAGTTCGAAAAATCGAAAAAGAAAAATGTGTAGTGCTATGATATTACAATTGACAAGTTACTTTTAAGTACTCCTGTGGAATCTGTCCTATACCTGCAAAAAAATATGTATACCTTCAGATAGATATTGTACGTAAATTTGTACAAATGTACATATATCCATACGTATATCAGGCACATATGTATGTTTTGGGACTAAATTTTTTGACAATTTTTGTTTTGACTAATGATGTCTTTGATTACTTTGGATATTTTTTTTTTATTCTGGTGTAAATTCTATAGTATTTTTCATTATGCCAAAGATATGATATAACATTTATTTTTCCCTATTATGATTTTCCCACATGTGGCCGAGGGAACAGTTTTTTTGTGAACTTTTCTCCCTTTTTGATTCAAAACCCTCTGTAAATAATGTCTACATTTTCGTGGCAACAAGGAAAATCAGCACAATTCGTTTTTTTAAAATTTTTCAGGAGAGTCCTTTAAAAGTTTGTCATGAGCTTGCAAAAAAAAATTATCCATCGTATGTGAGAAAGTTTGACACGAACATGAAGATCATAAAAAAATAATTCCTATTCAATGCTAGAATCGAGTATGGCGCATCGTGGGTGGGATAACTTGATTTTGACATAAAACACATATGGTGCTTTTCCTTGTTCCCGCAGATTTATAAAAGCTGCAAAAGAGTTTTTAGTTTCGTATACATATTATCAAAGCCTGCCCTTAGCCCTATCGTAACGGCTACTAGAAATAATAAAAAAATATAACTTTTTGCATTAAAATCTTTTAAAGTGGATATAAAAAGGAAAACGTATATTTTTTTAATGACTTCTAAGTGCACTTTCCAAAACCTAGACTTTTTGGTACCACCAGGATGTTTTTGTAAGGATCGACAATGATAATATTTCGTTACGAGGTAGGGTATTTAAAATATTTGACGGAAAAGCAGGCGGTACGAATTAGTACCGTCAGATAGGAAAGGGTTAATGAATTGAGCAAACTTACGAGCTTACATAAAATACAAAATAATGTCACTTTGCATCAAAGGGTTTTATGTTACTGGACAATATTTTTGAATAACTTTGAAACACAGTTTTACCATTTATATTCTATTAATAGATTAATGTATGCATATTTTAACAATTAACACAGTTAAAAATGTAGTTTTTTTCCCCAATTCTTGTCCACGGCGTCGATGTGAGATGTCCAGACATTCGCAAATACTCTGCTTCACTTCAAGTCGTCGCCTAGACTTTATCTCCCAGTGTATGCAAATTTTTAAAATTCTTCATTACACCATAAATGGTTGCTTGGGACATGATTAACATCAAAAAATCACCCAATTTTCGTTGCGTATTCGGAATTGAAAATTTATTTCAAATTTAATGTGTTTATTTCTAATAATTTTGAAATGTTTACAACTTATTTACACTTATTTAAAAAGTTGCGCAGGCAGCCTCTTGATGTTTTGATCCAAAAATAAGGAAAAAAAGGGCAAAAGTAATGATCGCTGGCCCCGACCCGAACTACTACAAAATAAAATGTCTTTACAATATCAACGGGGTTAGATGCTCAATAATAAATTGTTATCGACTACTCTTCACGAGTGTTAAAACTGTTTGACAGTTTGAACTGTCAAATAACAGTAAAACCAAAAAAAAAATCGCTTAAAACATATAACTCACCCTGTATTAATATGTTTCGTGTGTTTGAATTTAATTGAGAAACTGTTGAAAAATTAAGTCACCGACAATTTGATTTTCTGTGGTTCCTATAACAATTTAGCATACATACCTATTCTATTTTATTCCCTTTCATTTTAAGACACTGTCTAGATTAAGTAGCACAAATGACTGAAAATAATTCAATTCCGCGGAATGTTTATATGTACGTATATATTCCCACGAGTAAAGCAAACGTTTACTACACATAGCAGGTGAAATAAATTCTGTTTTCATCACTAAACTTGAATCACGTCATTAGTATTTTCTGTAGTCTATCATTTGCAAATAGGTTAATCCCTTTGATGGGAATGATAAAAAATATCAGCGACAATTCCTTACAAAAACGAATTCTCTGAGGCGTTTTTTACTTCCCCAATAAAATGAACACAGAGCCATAGACATGCAATGTTGATTACCCGAAATGGAGGTTTCAGAATAACATAGCACACCACAAAACATGAGTTAATGGAAAAAAAGTTTTTACCCCCAAGCGGTTTTCCATTTCAGTAAAAAGTTTAACACAAAATTTAATTAAAATCGTGCGCTCTCATCGAATAAAACATGAGCGAAATTTTTTGTTCTGCTTTTGGTCGTGAATGTATCTTGTGGTACTAGCAAGGGCATCATCAGTACATTGTATGCAAATTCGAAAGCAATAGATAAAGTGATGTCCTTTAAAAGAACTTGTGAGTTTTAGTTTTATTTTTCATTTTAAGATCTTATAGAACTTTCCCGTACCATACATACTATAAATGGATACTGACATTCTCATAAATTGAAGTTGAAGTACGTACACATTAAAATCTTTAAAAATGTGTCATAAAAGGTATTCCAGTCTCTACTAAGAAAAACCTGCTCGCCAAAGCAATAGGAATCACGTCGTTCTGCAATCTACATATGTACATACATACGAGTACACAATTTAGAAACCGTTTTTTGGTATTCAAAATTACTTTGAAACTATGCTACAATTTTAAGTCAACGATCACTCATTGTAGACGGTTTCGCTTTCTTCAGAACCCTTAAGGCTCAACTATAATCAACATTTACCACGCATACATATATTAAGGATAGGTCGAGTCGAAACTGAGTTAAGATTTCGACATGTATAGCACACCGAGTCGAAAGATTGAGTCGAAATTGGATTGAAAAATAGTTGAACTGACGTCGTTCGTTCACTACCGCCTGCACACCATCCGATCGTGAACTGGACGCAAATAAAACAAATTGGTTTTCCTCTCCACAAGAGAAAAAAAAGTCAGTTGGACTCCTCGATCAAGGTACTTACGAATATTTTCGACTCAACTCAAGCTCCATATTACTGTGTAACGGAATTCGAAGTAGAGGGCCCCATAATTTCGATCAGTTGTCTGGCTGCTGTCGTTAATTTTAAAATTGTTTGTGTACTTATCACATTTGATAAGTTGGAAATTTCTCAAAAATAGCTCTTACGATTTCAATTAGATGTTTGCAACAGGACTGTGTACCCAGAATTGCGAAAACAGGCTGCTTTTTGGGTATGGCTTGAGCGATTTTCTTCAATATTTTCGACATATCTACATATGTATATTTGTGAGGCCTTTAAATTAAAATGTTGGGCTTTTGTCTTTGTAACGGCTGCAGGAAATAACTATCCAAACGGAAAATGAAATAACTCCTCAAAAATTGGGGAATAATTTCTCTGTGAAATTATGTATTCCCAAAATCCAAGATGAAATAAGTCCCAAAATGGTGTGAAATAAGTCCCCAATAGGTATGATGAGACCATACATGTATGTATTTTTTTTATTTTGCCAATAACTGCAGGTGAAACCTAGCTACAAATGTATATGCAGCGTAGCGGCGGCGCTCTGAGGACCTGCATGTGAGGCCGAAGCCCGTCCGGTGTATGGGTCGAGGAAATGTCCATAGTTTTTTTTTGTAAGCGAGAGTAGCGAGCTCATTTTTAAATATAGTCTTATGTCACATGGCCTTATGTCATGGCACCAAAAATATCATCTATAGGCTCCATTCCCTCAGAGATGCCTTGGTTCCGAAAAGTCATCCTATTTAAAAATAATGGGTATGGAAGTAATTTGCCCTTTCCAACATTTCACTGGCCATCAAAATTTATTTCATAGTTGAATTTGGGGACTTATTTCATCATGAAATAACTCCCCAATTTCAAGTTTGAAATACATATGTCCCCAAAACACATGAAACATGTAAGTCCCTAATTTTTGGGGTTTATTTCATATGAAAAAAATAGAAATTTTGGGATGTTATTTAATTTTCCGTTTGTGAGTTATTTCATTGGGGGTTATCTCGTTGAGCCGTTGCTAATGATTGCAATAGCTAGTTCGCCAAGCTTGTGGAAGAAGTAGGCTCCGATATCTATGTAGTTTCCCACGAGCGGAAATTTCGCATGTACAAAAAAGTTTTAGTATGATTTCTTCCTCTTCTTCAGCCATGCAGCTTCTACAGAAGTGGTTAGCGAAAAGGCCCAGCATGGTGGCTTGTCTACCGATAATGCAGTGTAATGTAATGACATCTACTGTGCTAGATCATCCAAATGAGGCAGATATTAAAGTTTTTAGTCATCTCATTAAGAGACTGGCAGTAGTTTAGGGCAGTTTGTGAGTTGAAGGTAATGGATTCCACAGATTTGATCGCGGCTTGGATGTCAGTAAAAATGATGACATCCCGCTTAGATATTACATTGTACTTCATCCACGACAGGGCTTTCTTAATCGCCATGATCTCCTTCTGCAAGACGCTACAGTGATTTGGGAGGCGGAAGGAGATTTTAGGATGTAATCATTTGAGAATACATCTCCCCCTAATCCTGAATCTGTTTTAGGCAATATTTTTCTACTTATTTCCGAACTCTAATTATAAAGTAATATCTTTTTTTTTAAAAGGTTTGAGATTGAGCCGAAATTAACCCTTACTTCTTTACTATAGGCAACACATCAGTCCTAGTTTCCGAATAAACTTCTCCACACGGAAGCAAAAATAGGACATAATTATTTTCTTCGCCATAGCTCTTTCCTTCATAATTTTTTGTAGTGGCCCCATCAGGAGATACTGATGCCTTTGTTAGTCATTTGCCATCCACTGTAAGTTTCAATGTGACTTAATTATCCTTTGTTCAAAGAATATTAACCCTTTTGTTTTGTAACAGTCACTGTCATACTGACACACTTAGAACAATGTCTACTCTTGATCTTGAACCTTGCTATAAGAAAACTAACATTTAATCACTTCTTCCCACATAATGTAAAAGCTTAAGCAATAAGGTCATCACTCTAACAATGAGTGTGCAACAAACGACCATAAAGCGATGTACATACACACATACATACATATATGGATGTATAAAGCCATATATTTTCATTCTTTCTATTTTGATGAGGGGGTGCAGTTTTATACCTGCCTGGCAGAATGGGGACAATGTTAAAAACACTCTCAACGAAACATTCTCTTGAACGTTGTCTCCGAAACAATACTGGATAAGCACCGAAGCATAATTTTGTTTCTATGAAACATTCTATAGTGATAAGCAGACCATACCATTGAGTAATCTTGACTTTGCTGTCGCCCACTTATGTTTAAATAGGAAATTGTTGCCGAAAAGGATTTCTTTAATGTGAAAGTAATGTAAGTAGAGAGTGTATGAATTTCCTTTAAGCGATGACATACATCAGAACATATGTACATATTACCAGTAATGTTCTCAATTTGACCAAATGGTGGATGTTGGTAATATGTAGTGGGACTAGGGATTAGTTGGAATAAAAGAAACTTAGTGCTGTGCTCTTTCACATCCCGATATTTTCAATAGGTCGTTCTAAGACAAAGTTAACGCAGACAAAATGCCTGCATATGAAACGAATAAGAATCGCAGAGACGAAAAGTGCGTAATCCGACGAAAGAAAAGAGGGCATGAGAAACGTGACATCGATGCAGAGAAGTTCCCAGGTTAACACAATAGGCATTTTTATGTACATAGGTGTACTGTTACGCAGACGACATTGACTTTATCGGCGGAACAAAGCAAGCAGTCAGTGACGTTTTCGCTAACATCGAATCAGAAGCTGCTAAAATGGGTCTGGTGGTAACCGAGGCTAAAACGAAATATACATTTGCTGCCTATGAACACCGAGACACTGTTTGTTCCACTGTTTCTATAAAATGATTTGATACCATAACTCATGTGACTTGGATATTGATTTTTAAATCAACTCGCATCTGTGGAGTTTAAGAATAATAAGTTGAATGAAGCTTTTTCCTGAGATCTCCTTAAGTTAGTTGAAAAGAGGTTTGAAAAGAGTTCATTGTCTGGCACTAGCTATTGCCGGACGGATGCATTTATGACCGGGGTTATACCCACGAGGGTGGGTGACGGTTTCTTCTTCAATTGCGATATTGCAGCTGCGACAGTGTGTGTTACACACTGGTATATGTAGGTAAATCGAACACCTAGTCTGGCTGCATGTGCTCCAATAGGCCAGTGTCCCGTAGTGATCGCTCTTATCTTGGCAATGTTTTTACGTGTTTTGTTAGTAACGCTTGTTTAAGCCTTGTTGTAGATTGTTCACATCGTTCAGAAGATGACGCAGTTTGTTAGCCTTTTTCATCTGAGATTGGCTTTCCTGAGTATGTATGGTTTTATGTTAAGGCCACATTTTATAATCCATGCACTAACCTTATTTAGAGAGCCTTCCATGATCACCCTTATCACGTAGGGGAACTTTCGTGACACAAGTATCAACGACTACTTTAATTCTTTCTCTGTCTAAGCTTACTGTTGCCATAAGAGAGGTGAAATAACACCGCCATAAGGTGTTCCTTTACTCGCAAATTTGGTTATAGTGCTGTTTCCTAGTATTATTTCCCCCGTATATTAATGGCGCAGAGCCATAAGTCCACAATGGACTTTGACAAGTCAGTCAAAAGTCCACAAAATTTCGGGTCATAATTCCACAATCGAAATAACACCAAATCTGAAAATTTGCAATAGTGAAATAAGACCATATTTCAACATTTGGCCTTATTACACTTTGGTAAAGTGTCAGTTTTGGAATAATTCTGGAGTTCGTTAGAATAACAGGATGTTTCTCGGAACAGCGAACCCCATCCGACTCTCCATCCCCAAAGCAAACCACTCTTCGATTACACCCTCCCCTTATTTACCGGACAGCTTCGATAGAGGGGAACGTAACGGTCCAAACAGCGGCCTACGTGATGAGGACACTCCTCACCCTCCTAAACCAACCAACCAACCACCAAGTTCGAAGGTGATGAGACAGCATGTTTTTGGGATAAATAAACTATAAATGGAAAGAACATTTTGCTAGAATTCCCAATAATTTTTTTGCACTAAAGTCGTAATAAATTATTTGATGTTCAAAATCCCATTGTGAGATTCGCGCTGCACATCTCAGCAAAGAAAATTCTATATCCACTCATAGGATAGATGTGGTATACTAAGACGTTTCTAGAAGTGTGGAGGAAGAAAACAATTGAAAGTACTCTGGTGGCTCGAGATCTCTACTAGATTTTGTTCAATCTTTACGTTACTGTTAGAGCGGAACTAAAAACATTGACCCTCCTAGTTCTGCCCGTCTACTGTTTCCGCCTGTCCACCCATCTGCTTGTTCGTTTGCAACACCGACTGCAGTCTATGTGGTTAAAAAATTTAAAAAAAACTCTTACAAGCCATTCCATTGCAGACAGCTCATTGATAAGATAGCTGTCTTTTGCGAAGAAGACTAGACTTATTGGTTAAAAGTTTTTTGTTACTTTTTCGCCACTCCAGCCAAAACTATCGAGGTCTTGGGAGTCAAAACTGCAGGAGTTATCGGAAACACATTATGCTACACTCTTTTTACCAATGCCATAGAAAGCTTGCGGATGGATGCTCTACAACTGTCACAACAGATATAGTAGAGAAGAAGAGATGGGTTTGCATAAACTTTTGGATTTGTCGATGGTTTGTATGTTTATGCATTCTACGTCTATGTCAAGACGCCAGGCATTTAGTTCGAATTCACCTTGGAGCTTTATGATCATTGACTCTCAAGCCTTGTTCTTACCACAACACAGTACTTACTTTCTTATAAAATCCCATTCTCCACATTTTCCTAATAACTTGAAGTGCCTAAAACGTTTACTGTACAAAATATTGATAAGTTACCTCTTTCAATCTTAGTATCTCCATAAAGATGCTTCGAACATTAGATAAAGATATAATCTTGAAATTTGAACCATATGGCTATACTCGTACTAAGCATTTATTCTCGAAAATAATACAAACGTCGTGAGAGCTATTTATAACACTAAGCGTTTTTTCATTTGAATTTAAAAATGGTAGCAGGCACCATTTACCAGCGTCCGGCTTAGAGAAGTTGTGTTGGGTGATATAGGATTTGTGTGATTGCTTCACTGCTCCAATGCACGCTTCACTTCTCCATTTACATTATCAATATTTCATTCCAATAGGGTGTTATGGTATGATTTTAGTGCTAAGCCCTATGCCTCCTAAAGGAAGTGAGACAGAAAAGTGCTAAATTGCAGTTTATATCTGCATTGTACATCATTTATAAACTCATAAACTTAAAACATTTTAACTCTTAACCCTGTATGCTATCAAAATTTCCCATAAAATAAAATAAAATAAGCATATTTTCTTAAAGTGTGTACATATGTATGTATGTGCTGTACCTCTACATAAGGCCTAATTGTATGAGCCTTTTAACATCAATTAAAAGAGGTTAGAACACTTTAAATACTTACTCCAGATTTCTTAAGCAAGAATCTTTTATCTATGTATTGCTTATTTATTCAGTGGCCAAGATATTTGCTAAATCCGAAGTCCTCAAGAGAATTAATTAAACAAGCTATTGACCCATTTTAAACGGATGACACTGTTCGCGACAAATACTTAAATTAATTCTGGTTTGCCTTTATTGGCAAGGAGTTAGATAAAAACAAAATGATCTGAAATTTAGTCTTAGTATTACTACATACCACCGACGAGTACAAAATGAAAACAGGAGCAAACATCATAAAGCCATTTTAAGGGTTGTTAAAACGTAAGTACTTTGTTGGATAATTTAATACACACATACATACATACCTACACAAAATATCGTCTGTGTAATCTAGGCTATTGTGTTTTCTCATTTTGGAACGTCTAAGAGAGAAACTCTGTTCGTTACTACTCATCACCCTCGAGAAAAGCAACAAGGGTGAATTTGTTAATGAAATCAAGAAATTTAAGTTAATGTTAAAATAAAGGACGTAATTGGAAAATTTGTTCAAAATGATAAAGTTTTGAGTGTAGCTCTTATGAATTCTTATATGCATCCACTTATGTACATCATATATATATGTTTGTATGTACAAATATGCATATGGAAAAACAAACTCGTTTCTTTCAATCAGTATCTTAAAAAGTCTTAATATATCTTCATGAATTTCTTTCTATTAGATGTCCCCCGTGAAATATTGTAGTGTAACTTGCGCTGATTTAGGCTCGCTCAATTTTATGTTATGCACCATTGGTTATCTGAATCAAAATATATATTGCATTCGAAATTAAAGTAAAGTAAAGAAAGCAAAAAGTGAAATTCTTCAAACCCAAGATTGTGATCTAATTTGGTAATATGTACTTTCATAAAGGACCACGATTAAGTGGGTATTGTAATTGATGCATATAATATGTTTAAGATATGCTCGAGATGTACATGTACACATGTATGTAAGGATATGGCATTAAATGAGAGAGTGTTTATTTTTCTTAAAATAAGTTTTTTTGTAATAAAATATGAAGTGCGAAATTCGCAATGGACATCCATTCCCATAATTCACATAGTATGAGAAAGTTTCGTACAATCCAGCCATCTAAAAATGGTGGGCAAAAATGCATCATCAGCGATAATCCATCATCTTTATGTGGTGCCTGCTGAATAGTTATTTAATAGTGAACCAACTACGGTCAGTAATGAAATTTCATGAACGATGCAGGGTCTTGAAAAAGAGGTGGTGGCGGAGGTACGCCTAATGGGCCAACGACAGCGCTTGCATCCCCGACGCGACGGTTAAATCGTGCTAGGTGATTTTCATGTCAAGATACGAAAGGAGGACATCTTTGGTAGGACAGTTGGTAAACATAGCCTACACCACACCACGTCTGGCAACGGACTCAGGTTTATTCACTTTGCTGCGCGGCGAAACGCAACAATAGCAAGCACATGGTTTCCAAGATAGAAATCTACTAAATAAGTTTATTCTTAGTTATAGAATTAGAACCTTCCTTGTAAAGAAACGACTAATGGCAGTTGCATGAGTAAAAAGGGTTGGGGTGGTAGGTGGTACTAATCGGTAAAAATCCGGCATGCTGTTGGTACCGGCCCTTCAGTATCTTTAGAAGACTTCCACCTTCCGGCCGCAATTTAAATATCCACAAGGGGATATGGCGGTCTCCCAGTCATGAAATCAAGGAGACTCTGTACAAAACCTTGATCATCCTAGTCCTGCTTTATGGCTCTGAAGAATGGACTCTGTTGAAAGCGGACGAAGATATCCTCGGTCGTTTCGAGAGAAAAATTCTTCGTAAGATATTTGGTGCCGTTTGCGTTGACGGGCTCTGGAGGAGAAAATTCAACGAAGAAACTTACGAGCTGTACAGTAACATTGGCCAAGTAAAAAAAACGGGCGCATCAGTCGCTTGAGATGACTAGGACATGTGGAGCGAATGGACAACAATGCTCCGGCCCTCAGAATCCTCGAATCTAACCCGGAGTGACAACGAGGAATACCTCGCCTAAGGTGACGAGCACAAGTAGAAGGCGACCTCAATCAACTTGGAGTGCGCAACTGGAGGCACTTAGCTAAGGACCGGGCTAACGGGAGAGACTTGTTGGTTGATGCCCAGGTTCACCCGAACTGCAGAGCCACCTACATAAGTAAGTAAGTAAGTATCTACAAATCGATTGTTTAAATCTTTCTTATAAGAAAATTGAGGTTTTTTCATGGTTGTGCCAATGGTTATGTAATCTTTATAGATACATACGAAGAGCCCGGTTTACTGGTGAACCATGAAGCCCTTGATGATTTGATTAATGACCTGAATATTCGCATATGCAACAGTTTTTCAAATAGTTTTTAGAATATTCTCCGTGTTGTGGTCAGCTACTCATAGCTCTGGTTCTATTTCGTGGATATGTTTAGCCATAAAAACAAATTTCATCATCACCATTTTGTCCGACTTCATCACCATCTTTCTTTTCATATGGCTTTAGCTGCTGTTTTTAATACATCATTTTTCAACTAAAAAGTTTGAAAGTTTCGAATACTAAGTCGCATTCTGACTATGCTCCTATCTTCTCTTCTACTAAGTTCAGTCTGTCGTATATGATTCGATGAATGATCTTTTTCAAAGTTTCGAGTAATCATATTGAGCAATATAGCCTAAAGGTATTCAAGTGGCTTGTTTTCTTTTGATAAAAGTAGCAAATGTTGAAGCTAATAGAAGGGAAGACTCCCCACACAATTTCGCATCGCTGCAATATTTAAAAATATCTATCTTCAAACTGTCACTTTTACTGCCTTATTAATTTAGAGCAAAACTCTATTTATATCTTTTTGTAGCTGGAACCGTTCCCAAAAATGTTGCTGGATTTATTATGGGGCTGCATTTAAAAGAAATGCGGGGTTAGATATGGTACACTACGTGTTCTACGTGTTCTATATCAATATAATCTTCTCTTAACTTCACATGCTTCCAGATTATTTAAGATTTCTCGCATTATATGCATATTTTCATTTGTACGGTGGCGGGTATCTCATTCAGAATAACAACAGCACAGACCTCGTAAGAGCAGTATTTCCCGATGGATATTGGCTTCGCTAAATAACGTGAAAAAATCATTGCGGTCGAATACTTTGAAGCTCTGTTGTAACATGTTGACGAGCTTTAGCTATAAAAAAAGGTTTAAGTCAGGACCAATACAGGACTCTGGAACGTGCAGACTCTCCTTGACGGAAGGAAGGAAGGTCCTCAAAATACAAGATTCCTTGAACGGATACTCATGCGGTATAACATGTACATTTTGGGATTGAGCTAAATCAGATGATCGGATGAGGCCGAGTGCTTATCGCCAAAAAAAGCACTGTATTGCATTTGTTGTGTATCCGCAAGAGTGCCTAAAAGAATAAAAGAATAGGAAACCTCCAATCCATTAGTTTATTTCATATAAAATAAAACTTATAACTAAGTACAAAGAAAGAGTACCACGAGATGCGAGTGCCAAAATTATAAGGGTAGAAGAAAATCACAAGCGTAGTTTTGACAATCGGAAAATGGGGACGTCCGTCAGAAATCTGCAGTAGGTGCGCTGTTGTTCTTTTATTCTTCTGTCCAGGCAAATACACAACAGGAAAATTAGCTGAGAGCTCTCGAGAATCCTGCGTGGTCCTGATGTTGACGAAAACGGCACGCAAAAGCCTCATATCATGGACGCACCACAGCAACACGATATTGATGGCCTGATTTCAGGGCAGAGTGAGAAAAAATACCATCAGTTCATTCAGTTTTACGCCCCTACCCAGAATGCTCCAATGGATGAAATAGTCAATTTTAACAGTTGATTAAGCACTGTTCACAACCAA
The DNA here is from genome assembly GCA_946965025.1 of Blera fallax. Lineage (NCBI taxonomy): Eukaryota > Metazoa > Arthropoda > Insecta > Diptera > Syrphidae > Blera > Blera fallax. The sequence goes on from OX337245.1 coordinate 27,258,038, forward strand.
TTGAGAAGTTTTCTCGGACGTTTGACAGACATTCAAGAGGGGTGGGCACATAAAAGAAGCTTCTTGGTGTTTTCTGGGACTCGAAAGTCGGACGTCCCGCTCAGCAACCTAGAGCACTAAGCACTTGAGCCACGGCGCCCACAATCTTCATCTAGGAGTAGAAACGATTAGCAGTACAGCTCACCCGAGCATAGGCGAGCATTAAAAAGCGGATTTTGCAGCTGGAGAAGAACAGTTTGTCGGTACGAGGCAGAAACACCACAGCACATGGTAGTTATCTCAGAAACCAGTTACTTGGAAATGAATCGACGAAAGTGTTACACTTAACGCTTAGATCGCAGCTGACTTAGCAGTATAGAAAGTTGATTTGGAGTTCCAAGACCATATGAAGAGGAAGCTCCAAAAGAAAGGGAATTTAACTGAGTGCAGAAGCTGGAGAGATATTTGCGTTCTTCGGATAGAGTCAAAGAACACCATGATTCAACTCTCGATGTCGAATAAGCTGGTTTTCTTTCTGTATCATCAGTGATGTTCTCCATGGTGCTCTAACGTCAAATAACAGCAGCGGGCAGTAGACAAGGACATTTCATCTTAAGTACATACATAAACTATGCTAACGACATTCGAATCCTGGACCTACATCAATTGGTCCACAGTATAGAAACAGGCAAACAAAGTGGAGCAGAAGATATACACAGCCAGAGCAAAAACTCTCAGCGTTACAGATACCATCGTTCAAAAGAACTTTGCTGAAAACTAGGTAGAGGAAGTTAACAACTCTCTTTATTTATGAAGTATTGTAAAGGTAACGCCGAATTCGCTATGGAGACCAGATACAATATATCGAAGGCTGCGTTTGAAATGACATCTAAGATTTGGAGAAACAATTTCTGTAGCATCAAAAAAAAAAAAAAAACAAGCTGTTTCGTACTAATATCGAGTCTGTATTACTGGGAGTAGTACGTGGAAGATGTGCTCCTCTGTTACTCGTAAGCTGCAGTCTTTTGTCAATAGATGTCTAGCCATCATCCTTAGAATTTTCTAGCTGAATCGTATCTGAAATCAAAAGCTTCATATGAGAACGGGCCATGAACCTATTGGCATCACCATAAAACGAAGAAAATGGAAGTGGATTGGTCACATCTCGCCCCTCAAGGAGTGACAGGCGATATGTATGTAAGTATGTATTTTATGTTATATTCATACATATGCTTCAAATTTTATCGAAAAAGCCTTCAATTTCCAACTGATTTTAACGAAACTCTTTTAACGAAACACGCATAGATACAAAAAATAGATTTCGACAGTGATTTTGGGGCCCAACGAATACGGGCTCAGTTTAGATCTTCTGAGCAGGTAATGAATCTTCCAGTTCTTAAACTCAAAATTTTATCGAAAAATTCATTCAAATTCGATTGTACTGCTACTATTATATCATACCTATTCCGCAGCCATTAAATTCCTATTTTGCTACCCTAATATCCTTCTAAGAGTTAAAATCATTTCTAGTTATAACCAAGTAATTCATAAGAGAGCATATAAAATTTGTTGTGCATTCCTTTTAAATTTATTCCCGTTTCTGATTTGATTAATACGCATTATATATCGAAATCTATTTTATTGAAGATGAAATAATTTTATTACTGCGCTATGTGGTTTAGCATATGAAATTCCAATTCCCCATTTCATCTCAGAACCATTTCAAATTGCCTTAGTCATTAAATTTATAATCATTTCGACTGGATAAGCTATGCAAAGCATGCCCCGCAGTAACCTTTCTTCTCCTGTCCGATGCCGACACTTCAAACAATCATCTAGTTTCTCCAGAATTTCACATACGTACTTAATTTATCGACACAGAGGCATGGACTAAGGCTGCCGTCACTTTATACCCCCCGGACAGAAACATGTGATTTCTGAAGGACGATCCATTGAAGGCTGCACACTGTATGCTTTTCCCCAGGAGGGCTTCAGTATATTTGCGGTAATGATGCAGACACATTTGATTGGAAGGAAGGCCAGCTGATGCAGGTGAGTTAAAGCAACTATTGAAGATATAAGTACTTCCACACACTAGCATGCGTTGTCCTACGAATGAAACAATCTCTTCATACTTTTCCATAAATACTTGCGCGCATAAATGTATAGTTGTATGTGCATTAGAGTATTCCGTTTTCTGCATGAGGCGATGTACTCGTATGTAAATACCCAGCAAAAAAATGTTGGTCTTATATAAGCCTTTTTACAAAGCAATATAATGCTTATCATATAAGGAGTGGTATTCATAAGGAATATTGCGCAACATGCATATAACTTTTTTTATGCCTTATTCGAACACAGGCATGTCATTGGGCCTCGGGATACTCTCGATACTTTATTATACCTTATTTTAGGGCATAAATAGTCTTAAGTTACCTTATGTATATCTTATTACAAAATACATATACTTGGCGGAACAGACCGAATTGGTCCAGGGCCTAGCTTCTCGCAACCATTCGTGTTGTGCGTGTTATATATTTTCACACAAATGGAAGGGACCTACAGTTTAGAACCATATCCGAAAGGCAAATTGAGAAGCTTTCTCTTGACAGTTATTAATCTCGGACGTTTGTCAGACATTCTCGAGAGATGGGGCCGTGAAAAAAACTTTTTGGTGTTCTCTGGGATTTGAACGTCGCGTCGAACCTCTCGCTCAGCGATCCAACGCACTAACCACTTGAGCCACGGCGCCCACCAATAAGGCATAAAATAATCTTTCGTTATCTTATGTCGCCCTTATTATAAGGCCTATTATAGGCCTTTTATAAATCACGTAATAAGACTCAGTCATAACAATTAAGGCATACATATATTCAACAAATACAATCTATTTCAATTTCAAAATTTATTTCATTTTCAAACTTAATGGTACAATTCGTTTACTTGTTGCTGCCTCAAATTCCGTATTTTCTTCCATCGGGATATCCGACATCCTGTCCTTCAGTTTCTTCAATAGCCGCTTATAGTGCTGTTTTGAAAACCCGCAGTTGAAGCTATTACAATAACGTTGTAAAAACTCACTTCACTTTAAAATAATATTTAGGGGTGTGTGTATTTAGGCTGATGTTGGCGAATTTAGCCCGCAACTTGTCATAAGACGCTCAGTGACGTGTCGAAAGCTAAAAACTATTTGCCCTAGTCTGCCAATAATATCAAACTAGCACCCCAACAAGCGCTACTATGTTCCGCAATCTAAACGCGGTTAATTATTAATTGGCCAAGTCGAAAAGTTTCGTCCCTCGTAGTGGGCGCAATAAATTTTCCTACTAGCTCCGCAGTTTCAACGCAGTTACTCGCTATCGCGCTAAGTCCAAAGGTCTGGTTCTTTATAGATGGCGCAGTAAATTTCTGTGACTTTCTAGCCGACATTTATGCTTTCTCACGCAGTTTTTGATTTCGTCTTCGATGGATTAATTTCGAGATCTCTGTGGATATCGCTGTTTCTGATATACCACAATACATTAACAATTCCTTTTAGGAATCTCTTTTCAAAAGTTTCTAAGATATTAATAATACTTATTTTGGTACAACGCCAGAGTTGTATATCATATACATATCCAGACTGGCTCTAGCACTTGCTTGTATAAAAGCAGTTTGTTTCCTATATTAGGCTTGGAATATATTCCAAATAACCAAAACATTTCTCTGTATTTATTTTTTAGCTCTTTGCGTTTTTTTCTTCACACGCGGCTTTCATTTGAGCTCTGCATCGAGTGTCATTCCAAGATACATAGCCTCGTTTAGAAACAGAATCCGAACCGAGCAATTTTCCCGTAGTCTCTTCCTACTGCCAAGATAGCAGTGCCGTCGGCAAATGTAGCTAGGGCAGTGGCATCTACTTGCGGCATATCACGATTATATAATACATTCAAAATTGGATCAAAGACACTGCCTTGCCGTACCCCAGCCATTATTTTCTTAAAGTCCGAATATTCGTCTCCGTTTTTGACGCGGAATAATCTATTTGTAAGATAGGGCTTCAAAATTTTAAATAAAGGATCGGACAGAACTTTTCGCTATTTGAACTTTAAGCTTTTATGCCAGACCTTGTCAAAGGCTTGAGAGACGTCAAGGAATACACTTGAACAAATCATTTTTCCTTCAAGTGATTTTTCATTACATCTGTTATTCTATGTACTTGGTCAGCTGTAGAGTGCTTGCTTCTAAACCCGAATTGGTGATCCGGGATAAGATACGTTCCTTCTAGATGAAAAAAATTTTATTTCTCTTCGTCATCTATGGCCCATTCGTCGTGATTTTTTTAATTGGGGCAGCTTCAATCTTAGGTTTTTTCTTAACCCTTTATCGCCTTCCAAACCGAATAATTTGAATCTATTTCTGCCGTTAAGCTTTCAAGTAAGTAAGCTTTCGATTTTTATCGTCGTTTTTATCAAGTTCCACGAAAGATTTAGGTATGCTTTATGTTACGGAGCCCAAGTTTGTTTCAATTTTTACTCGGCTTTATCTTCTCCTTGATCATCTCTTTTATTTCGTCACCCTGTAAGATTTCAACGGAGCGATCAAATTCGACTTCAAGTTCATAGGGTGTTTTAAGTGATACACTCAGCCCAATATTACCTTCAATATCTTTTTGAAGCCGTCCCAATTGTTTTTCACGTTAATTAATCTAGCTGGTTCTAATTTTTTAATCAGATCTTCGCTTATCGTCATAATGATTGGAGAATGATCAGAGGAGAAATGAAAACTTTCTTCAACTTTTATACAGTTGTCAGATATTCCTTTAACAACAAAGAAATCGATCAGATCTGGTATTTTATTTCTATCATTCGGCCAGTATGTTGGTTTACCCGTCGAGTGAAAGTCACAACTGTATTCCATACTTCTAGGAAGGAAGGAAGGATGAACAGCAGGTGAAGTGGCGATAAATATTCAACGCACTGCTCGATGGGTGTGCGTAGGGTGTTATGTGGTCGACACAGGAGGATCCAGAGCGGAAGTCAGTTTGTTTGGCATCAAGTATATCTTCGATATGCTGTTTGATTTAGTCGAGGGTTAATTTAGATTTTACCTTAGCTAAGGCAGACGGCTCGCAGATATCCGTCCTGTTTTGCATTGAATTAAACTTTCTTTCTTAGGTGCTTGGTGATCATTCACTTCTTCCATTCGTCAGGAAAGTTCTTAGCATTTCTCACCGCAGTTTAGTCTGTTGTAGGCGCATATCACTAGCGAGTGAACGGTTTAAAACGGTTTATTGAGTAGGTCCTCATCCGAAATAAGTAAAGGACCGTCAAGGCTTTTCACTGAATATTGGCTGGAGCTGCGACACCTGTCAGTTTTTTTATGAGTCCGTAGACGGTCCTGCTGTTGCACCTTTGTACAATTTCCTCTTCTTCTGTAGCCAACACCTCGAACTAATTCCGCTTGTCTCGGCGCACGCTACGCTGTGCTTCTCTGATCTTCATGCGATATGGAGACTCTAACTCGCTCCTCCTTGCTGCTGGAGTAGTTGCAATGCGGGCGTTAAGCTGTTTTTGTTTTTCGATCCTTCTCCAGGTATCTGACAATTCCTTCAGCACCAGTTGTAAAAACATTTTTCATAGCACATCAATGATCTTGGAAGGTTGCAGGCAGTGTGTTGCTGATTTCTTCCACACCTTGTGAGCGATGGTCTCTTAATTACTGGCACACTGATGGATCTTTTAGTCTGTCGATGTTGAACCTGGGTATCTATGTGTTGTCGTTTGATCTTCAAAACTATAGCAGTGCGTAGTTGGAGAGTAGCTATCATAAGATGTTGATCTGGTTCCATCTATCACAAAACGATTGGCATTGCAAAAATGCACAAACCTTTCACCGTTGCTTAGTCGATTTTTCCCGATAACATGTCTGAACCATTCTAAAAAAATTGAATTAGTAAAATATTAAGGAATTGCCTTCGTGTTTTTCGTCGTGCTCCGTTTTCGGCGGCGCGGCGCCTTTTCCTAAATCATAATTTTGTTTTCGAAGCTTTCTACAGCGAAGGTAGGTGAAAATCTTCCATATACACTATAAGAACAGCAAGCGCGTGCTCATAGTAGTGTCAGATTCTTACTGACCAAAAACACCACCCTTCGATATAAACTTGTTTAGATATTGCAACTAAGTAACAAACGCTTGGCAGGTTATTTTCCACTGAAAGATCATGCACGTTTCGCAATCTACACGCGGTTAATTTTTATTTTGCCATGTCGAAAAGTTTTGTCCTTTGTAGTAAATTGCTCTCATCCAGAATCTGTTGGACTGTATTGTTGACATGTCCGATTAGTCCGTTTCTAAGCTTTCTAGCGAAGCTTCTAATTTCAGCTTCAATTGTTTTCTTATAAGTGAAATTCACGTGAACAGATTTATATTCGTTAAGGGCGATCCGCCAGACCCTCGTCCATTCGTTTATTTTATTCATTGCGTTTTGCAGTCGTTTCTTCGATTATTTTACCTACTACTAAGATAGCGGTGTCATCTGCAAACGTAGCAAGGATAGTGCCATCTTCTATCGGTATATCACGAGTATATAACAGGTAGAGAAGCGGCCCAAGAACGCTTCCTTAGGGTACGCCGGCCGAAATTTCGTTAACACTTTAATAGATAAGGCTGCCCTGAGGCAGCTATTACAAAAAGTTCATTAAATTTGAATCACAAAACATTTCGCGCTCAATTAGTATGTACCTACACCTTTTGGGGAAATATGTAATGACATAATTTTACTGGTCTGAAAGTTATATGCTGATGCGTTGGCAGCAAAAGTACATTCTGCGTAACAATTCAGTAAGTGAAGACAAGAAAATTATTGATCATTTGGTGTAAAATTAAAAGTTTAATAGAATATGTTTCTAACTGTCATATTTTAGCGGGAATTTTTTTTGGTAGGTATTAAACAAATATGTTTTAGTATACTAACAAAACAAGAGTCAGAGGAAACATTACAACCGTCAAATGCATTCATTATCCTGGCAAAAAAAGAAAACGATCGCCATTACCCGTTGTCGAAAATACTGGCCCAAATATAGTATCACTATCTGGTGTTTTTATTGGGTCCGGTATGTTAATAATTTAGCAATTACGTTTAGTATATAAAAATGTCAGCATCAAATGTTAGCATCAACATATGTATGTTGCAATTTAGCCATTTTCAAGCGTTGACCCATCCAATCAGCCAATTAAAGCATCGCGTTACGATCCAAAGGAAAAGAAAAACTTCGAAGTTGACTGCCCACAAATCATACGTGAATATAATAGCTACATGAGTGGAATCGATTTAATGGATGGTCTTTTGGGTCGATATCATATTCGACTCAATACTAGAAACCCAATGATAAGACTGCACTAGTTCTGTCATCGGTCAGACGCCCAAACATCCTATTCTATTACTGACATAAGGTATGACAATACCGACTACTTTCACATTATGTCTTGGCAAAGAAGGCGGTAAAAGTATGCAAACTTTGCAAAACATCGCAAGCACAATGCATTTGCTCGAAATGCGATCTCCATTTTTGGTGTTCTAATGCAAAAGATTGTTTTTACGAATACCATCATAGAAAATAATTTTATGTGTTGTTTTCTTCAATAAATAAAACACTTTCATTCTTCCAACAAATATATGTACACCTGCATTATTTTTTTTTTTGGCTTAATCGGGTAAGCCTGCCCTGGGGCCGCCTTCCAATTTGTTTACCTGGTGGCTAAATCAATTTTTATTTTTTTAGTTAGTTACTATGCCTAACACGGAAGAGTCTATTCCCGAGATATGATTCTAATATATTATATAGGCATACAGGGAGAACTTGTCGTAATTTGCATTTCAAGCCATTATGCCACACCTTATCATAGGCTTGCGAGATGTCAAGAAATACGCTTCAGTATATTTTTTTTCCTTCAAGTACTTTCTCGATTACGTCAGTAATTCTATGCACCTGGTCAATCGTCGAATGCTTACTTCTGAACCCAAACTGGTGGTCAGGGATAAGATTATTTTCTTCTATAACCAGTTGGACGAGCCTTAGTATTATCCTCTCGAAAATTTTTGGATATGACTGGTAGAACCGAAATTGGTCTGTACGCTTTTATCTCATTTGGCGGTTTTCCTGGTTTTAAAACCATTATGACTTCCGCAACGTTCCATTGGCTCGGTACGTGCTTTAATCTGAACGCAGCATTTATAATATGGAGAAGCTTAATCAATGCTTTTCTAGGTAGAACTTTGGGAATTTCTCCGGTGATCATATCATAACCAGGAGCTTTTTAAGGTTATAAATGTTTGAGTTCCCTTAACGTTACACTTGTGGGTGTGTTATGTAAATGAAAAGGGTTTATAGTAGCCACACATATTTTTTATTTTTATTTTTTATCAAACAATTTTTTTAAATTTTTTCAAAATAGTTTTTATGGCAATTCTTTTCAAACATTAGGAAACGGCTCCTGAGCAGTAAGGCATCTTTATATTAATTTATTTCAAATACTTAACATTGTCACGCTTATTTCTTTAGGGCAGGGTATACTTACAGGTGAGGGATTGGGTATTATACACTGAAAATTTATTCGCACTACAGGAATGTATGTAATGTATGTAGATAAGTACTAATGTGTGAATATTATCTACAATAATTTTAAAACAGGTGTAAAAATCACATTAGGGGCGAGGCAAAAACTATTCGGTAGTTTTAAAATGCATTCCTAAGATAAGTTATATGTGTAGTATTTTCTTCCCCAAATATTATACTACGTCATACATATGTAAGTAGATAGTAATAAAAAAGACAACTTATGTTAGGGAAAACTGTTCCCGTTCGTATGCCAGCTTAATCATTTCCCTGAGACCTAATTCCCATCATTCACGATACTAATATCGATCCAACCTATCAGCATTTAAAAAGATTAACAAACATGGTCCGTGCATTGCCTGGCATTATACTCAATGCCGACATGCATTTATGACAGTTCATCACGGAAAACAATTACCCTAGGTAAGTTGTTGCTGCCCTTTTTACATTTTGAATCCGTTCGACGAACTAGCACTATTATTATGAGGACTTTTTTGTTCCTTTAGAAATCCTTTGACATACCAGTTAGTTAGTTACTTAGATGAAGTAATTTCCAAGAAAACTATTCAACTTAAAATTACTTTTGTTTCATATAAAGTTTTCATTGCCATTTTAGTACGTATCTTGTTTCTCATAGACCTTTCCCTTCTGGCATATCCGTTAGCTGTGCAGTCAAAGTAAACCTTAACTTTGTCAATTTGACTACCAATTTCTTTGTTAAGAAAAATTGCTTTGTATTTCTTAGAGCTTGTTGTGTTCATTTATTAAGTTGTCGTTACATGAAGATTCTCCTTCTTATAAAAATAACATTTATCAAGCACTTTACTTTGTTTATTTGCTGTCTTAGGTGGACCATCAACAAGGGAGGAAACTTGCATCGCCTTGACACTTTATTATCCAGTAAAAAAAAAATTAACGACAAGTCATTCCTTGCCTAGATTGAAAACAGTGTTTTAGTTTTTGGATGTAGAGACGTTAGGTACACACATACATATATGGATGTTTTGTTCCCTACAGATATTTTTCTTTGTTTAATAGCTGGAAGGAGTGGCATACCTCCTTAATGGGACTTTTTATGTTTTTTATGGCAATTTTGGGTGTTGGTAGCTTACTTTTTCCTTTAATGGTTATATCGATCTTAATTGTAAGAAGGAATGTGAGATTTTAATAACTTCATTTACTCGTAGCGTGGACAAGTTTTTGAAGGTAAAAGCATTCATCTACATATGAATACAGTGGACTTTGACATAAATCTTAGTTTTTTAAACAAAAATCAGAAATTAAATTAAAAGATATTACGCCTAAAAGTTTATAGTTCACATGCATTTTTTCAACGTTATTATTGTCTTGGAATGTTCCTACCATTAGAATCAGATACTTATGTATGTACATATGTACATATGTATTGCAATTTCATCAGACCGATTTGGTAAAGCGAATTATTGTCAACATCAGAAATAAATGAAAAGTTGTGGTTGAAACTTAACATTTTTTACGTCTCCTTGCTGGGTTATGTCCATTAGTGGCTATACCGTATTAGGCTTAAACTATATACAACTCGATCGAGCAGCAGGAGGCAAAGGGTTTGTAGAAGTATAATTGCGCTAACAGTTATTTAAAACCTAGTAAATGCAAAACGTTGAAGGAAAAATATCGACGATGAACTTCAAACTTAATTGTACAATAGCGCTACGTTTGGCTGCCAAATCCAACGAATAGATCGTTAGATAACTCGAACATTTAAAGTTGCATAATGATACCGCTAGTGTAAAAACGTTATGGTGGTGGTCCAAGAATCTGAGTTCATTATTCGTGGTATGAAAAGTGATGGCTCGAATTCATCGAAATCCGAAGCAACAAGTCAATCAATTTGCGAAGGAAGTGAACGTGTCACTCTTTGCAATGTATACAAAAAAAAAAAAAAAATAACTTGAACTCAAGATGCAACGACCTCAAAGCAAAGAAAATAAGAGTTTGACTGGGGCAATGATGAAGTTAAAGCGCTTACATGCGGTTGGTAAATTGCAAACATCGAGTTCCCTGAAGACAAATTTTTCAATCTGCTGATTCCGTACTTTATTTCAGCTATGGCTCTCAAATTACCCAAAATCTAATCGAATGGATTTTTCCATATACGGTATTTTGGTAACTAAGGTGTTCTTAAAAAAGACAGCTAAGCTCTTGATGAAAGTATTCGCTCAGCCTCACAATCATGCAGCCCGAAACTTGATCAAAGTGTTAAAATTAAGGATGGAAACATTTTGGAATACAAAAGGATGTCTCTCAAAACTCTTCTTTGGTTTAATTTTCCATTCAAACAAATGAACCACCAACAAAAATGAATACTTCTCGCGCAGAATCGCAAAGCAAACGCTTTTCGCATCGCACCGTTTTGTCGCGATGCATTTTTATGGGGTGTCCATCATTGAACACCAGCACGTAGTCCTTGTACTTCGACCGAAAGCCGCCCCATGAGAGACGGTAGCAATACCCCTTATGTGGTTTGTATTGTCCGAACGCAAAACCTGCCAGTGGGCTTTGCAAAACGCAACAGATCAGTAAGGTTGAACATAGACAGATCCTCATACTTGAGGATGAAATGACCTATGGTAAAGTGCCTGATTTGTGGGGAAGCACATTTCACAAAGGCACAAACTCCTACATAAGTCCTATGGTTTTCAGGTGTTCGCAGTAGTAGTCCAGATGCTGTTAAAGTAGCAGCTCAGCTATCGTTTGCTTAAAGATTGCCAAGATGCATCCCATTGATGGATGAGGACTCACGGAGGGGCTCATTGACCCCTCCCTGCCAAGAGCATGTGTTCTTCACACTCGCTTCCTCCGAAGAAATGCTTGCTTCTGAGAGCCCATCAATCAGAGACCCGTTTGTATAGTAGACAGTAATAGCTGGTTTAGACCCAACCCTTCCGCCGTTTCTCCAATCCGAACCCTCCGGAAAAGTTCAGTTTGCATGATATCCAACGCCCTAGCGTTCGAATACGGAATACTACTTTCCTGGCCATGTATTCAATGAAGATATACAAGGGAAGAAGGGCCAGAATAGCTTCTATTGCGGAAATTGGAATCTCTCTTCGCGCCATAGATGCTCACACAGGCAATCCAGTGGAGTATATCAGGGCTTTATTCCCAGGTTCTGATGAACATTCTACGGGACTGCCAAAGAATACAAGCTTAGGGTCTAAGACGACTCCCAAGAGTTGAATTTTATTCAAAAATTGTAACTGGTAGGAGGCAGTATCCTCCTAGTGAACAGCATCACCTCAGTCTTGGTTGGATTGGCGGAAAGTGACTGTTCACGGCATCAAGTCCCGACAATATTAAGAGCCGCCTGCACGTGATAAAAAAGATTGCTGCCGCTGACGACAATACACTCGTCGTCGGCAAACTCTGTAGCAGGGTAGGCCTATTCAGTATTGAGTATTGAGTATTGAGTCTACCATTAGGTTCCCCAAGGTGGGCGATAGCACCGATTTCGTGCAACTACCAAGTGTAGCAATACTGATTCTGCCCCTAAGCATAGCAAGGATCCACTCCACTAGTATGAGATCGCCTCCCTTAGACCTCAGGGCAGTTTTTATCCTGTTAAAGGTAAGATTGTCAAAGGCCCCTTAATATCTAAAAAGACAGCGGGAGCAAAGTGCTTGCGAACGAGTGCCGGCCGCACCCTATCTGTAAACTCAATCAGAGCTGTCTCGGGAGACTTACATCTTTGATAGGTATGCTGACTGTCATGTAGCGGCAATCGTGTCAATGCACAATGCTTTAGTTGCATGTCGACCAGCTTTTACTCGACTTCTTTTAGCAGGAAGGGAGTAAGGCTTTCAGTCCTGAAGTTCTTTGGGGAGACCTTAGGTTATTTTACCCGGTTGGGAAATAAAGACCGCCTTTGCGCTACGCCAGGCCACAAGAATATAGCGCAGGGCAGTGGTACCTCTGTAGATCCTGGGCTTACTGGCCCAATGGACGTCAGTTACTATTTGTCATACCATACTTAGAATTTAATCCTATTTCAAGTAGAAATACCTAAACAATGATCAATCGATAACAAGAAAATAGCAGACATCCATAAATATCCAATGCAAATCAATTGCAGACAGCTTCTCCGATCATTCTCCGGTACTTATTACCTGGACCAGAAAACTATAGAAAGTTCCTCCATAGCGAAAACATGGACTGGCAACTCTACCACGACACTATGACTCCAATAATTGGCATAGAAATACCTCTTAAAACCGATAATGGCGTCACAGTAGTAGTCAAATACTTCAATACATGTGCTCATATAATTATTAACATGAGTCAAAAGTAAATCGTTAAGACCGAGGAATGGGTGCGATTCCTTAGTCAGTCATCCGGAGCTTTTTTAGAGAATTAAAGTCCCTCACTATTGTAGAAGGCTCCCTCTCATATTCGCTTCTGCAATATCTTTTGACCATTTCTCTTTCCAACGATGGGCAAAAAAAAAAAAAAACGAATTGTGTTTAAGAAATAAATAAATATGCCTTGAAAATAATACGGGTAAATTTTTAGAAAAACGATGCTAGGAAACGCAGACAATGCATATCAGAGTTAAAGCTTTACAGGGTCTGAGATCTCTGTACAGAAACGTACGTTCAGAACTTAGATCACACTTTTCATATCTATAATTCTCTCTGAAAAGTGACGAACAGAAGAAAACGTCACATGGATGGATTAAGATACATCTAGCAATATCTGGGTTAGCAATTGTTTTTGGAAACAAGCAGCTTTTGCTAAACATCTATGTATGCGAAGTTTTTATTACAAGTATTTCTGGCAGTCCTTGTGTACATATGTAATTATGTAAATGGCCCATAAAACTAAAAACGCACCACATTACGAATAGCTCGATGAATGAATTCTTCCCATCAACTTTTACAAACTCAAAAAATTCTATAGTGTAGATCTCTTTTTTGTAAAGCAAGCCTTTATTATTTATCGTATGAAAATAACTTTACAACAGTAATAATTATGTACAAGTACAATGTAATGGCTCAAACTTAAGCAGTAAGTTGACATTCAACATAAATTTACACATATGTATGTATAATACATATTTGGATCTATAAGATTATGCAAAGGTTTTCCAGCTATTTAAGGGTGTCGAGTGTAAAGATATGTATATCTTCTGCTTTACCATTTACAGGGTGCGTTTTATGACTCAGGTTTGGCTGACCTTTTGGTTTGACAGAAAAAAACAAGGAAAAAATTGCGTGATTTATTTGGTGTTAATCCTGTGCCAAGCAAGTCAACCATTCAGTAAGTAACGAATAATTTTGACTAATTTGCCCGCCCAGAATTTTTTTCCATGGGAGAATTTTAAGGAAAAAACGTACGTACGCCAACAGACCAACCACTATTCTCAAACTTCAGGACAACATTCAAAATGAATTTGCCTAAATAATAATTAATAAAATGTAAATTATAAAGTTGTATTTCATTTAAAAGTTATTTAAAAAAACATAGGTCTGGCACACAAAACGCACCCTGTGCAATATGTTTTTTTGGTTTGGCGAGGCTTGCCACAGTCACAGATACTTGATGGCAACGTACCGCATTTATGTAGGAAGTCAGTGCAGCGGCCATGATTGGTTCTTATCATGTTGAATTAATTCTATGCAATCATTTGTCCATTCCTCTTTGATGCTGGAATGAGAGTCGTGCAGTTTTTTGTCTAATCTCATTGATGGTTTACGTGATTTTAAGCGAAAGGGGACATTGTCATCGGTAAACTCGTGAATTGAGAGATTTGGTTGTTTTAGATTTTGATTTGGTTACTCTAAGCAGTATGCTTTGGGGTCTTAATGAGAGTGAGGCGCTATTACTCAGCACAGGAAGCCATTGGATAGGCGTTGATTTCATTGTTTCGGTAATGAAACTCGTTGCAATGTGAGGATGTCCATCAATCATTTTGACATAAGCTCTGTTCAACTAGATAGTAGCTGGGTAGATGAATATAAGGAAAATGGCTAATTGTGAGCTTATGCCTCCATTGACCCAGGTGCTAGATGCAAGCTTATAGAGCAGGTTGTTTTAGGTTTGATTTTATTTGCATTTTTTTGGCAATGCAGCCTGAATGTCAATGTGTGGTCCATTTTTTTTTCCTAGGTATTTTAATTGGTTACATGGAAGTAAAGGAAATAGGTACAAGACTCAGTTTTTGCTAGATTGTGTGTTAGCCTTCATTTTGTGAGATATTTTTTTTATCAGGAGTTAAAGAACTTCGTGAGTATTTCTTCGATCAACGCTGTATTATATTGTATTACACTGGGTAGTAATAGCTTAGTCATCTGCATAAGCGCATTTATCGGACAGCTGAGTATGTTTACGAGTCTAATTATTTTGACATAATGATTCATTCTCAAGGTTTAAAAATCATGCCTGTACACCAGACTGTGTTGAAAACCGCGTAAAGTCCACAAATGCAGAGCCATTTTCAGAATAATTTTGAAGCCGCAGGATCTGGTCTCTGCAGCTACACCCTGTTCAATTGGTAGTATATTATTTATGACCCCTGCACTTCTGTTATATGAAGATGAGACGCTGCAGGATCTTATAGTAAACAGTTATCATCTCTGTCGTCTAGTTTTCCAGGTTTCGACATTGTAATTGTCTTTGTTTTCTTGAACTGTTTAGGTAGGGTTCCCAACAATAAGATGTTGTTAAAGAATTTACACATCCTAGCTCCTGTTACTGTTTTAAATAAATCTTATAAATTTAGGTTTTTTCCGCTTTTCTAGATTTGCTGTTGGCAAGAGAAACTTCTTTCTAAAAAGTGGGCAAAAACGCATCATCACCTCCACGTGGTTCCTGTTGGATAGCTATATATGTAATAATGAACCAACGATGAGCTTATGCTGAATCTGACTGTACATGTGGAGCTGGACACTCGGACCAGCGCAAGTTCAATCGGGTTAACTCCAGCACGCATATGCCAGACGAGTCATCTCTTGCTGACCTGATCCGCATTTGCGGATCAAATGTCTAACAAGAGGTCCTTAGAAGGAGGACGTGCAGCGGAGGAATTCCATCGACGGAATCTACGGTGACACACGCAACTCTTCTGAAAATGTTCAGCCAAGTCAAACCTTTATCCGATCACACACATTCTCTCATCCTCCACTTTATTCTTTCAATCCTATGGTCATTCTTATCTTGGAAAAGAAATGTTTGAGAAAGGAATGAGACCTGATGACTGGGAAAGAACTCGTGGGAGAAAATCAGGAATATAACACTGGATGAACAAAGCAATTATAACTCTTACGACTCTTACGTCTCGTACAGTGCAACAGGAACAGAGAGCTATGTATATGAAATCTTGGTAATTGAAAAATCTACGAAACGTTTAGAAAACAATCACCTTCCGCTACATCTGTATTTCCATATCGGATGCATAGAGTCAAGCCACCCTAAAATAGATAAAATCTATACAATCAAGCCAAAGGAGGTAAAGAAATGTCGTGATGTACTGATCACCGTTAGACACCATTGCTTAAAAATGTAACGACAAAAGGTTTTTCAACGCCTGATACCCGCAGCATTAAAAATAACTTGAATGTTAAGAAAACTTTATGGTAAGTTGTAAAATTCTGTGGATCTAAGTTGTTGTCGCTGGATGACTTATGTGTTATTTATGTTATGTAAAACACAATGTGTGATCTGGAGTTTTTCGGCCGCGTTTTTTTGATTCGCGTTGCCATTTTTAACATGGCTTATAGGATCCCTCCTTTGAACATGGCAATACTGAGCCGGTCATGTTCCAATTTTTTCGAGATGGATTCTTTGACGTGTAGGCTTCCTCGGACCTTCTAATTCGATGAAACTTTGTTACTCCTGCTGCAATGCGAAGCATCTTCATCTCAGCTGCCGTTAATTTCCCCTTTTTGTACATTGTCCAGCACTGCGAATCGGATGTGAACGCCGGACGAACAACTGCGGTGTAAAGCCTTCGTTTCAGCTAGGGCCCATTTTTCGGTCACAGAAGATAGCAGAGCTTTCCTGCCACTTCATCCACCTTACGCTTACGCGATGATTGATGTCGTCATTAATAGCTGCTTCGCTATTGATCATAGATCCCAGATATTTGAACTTTTCGCACTTGAAAATCACTTTTCCATTCTGGAATAGGTCGGAGAGGATCAGAAAAGGGGCAGTACATGTACTCCGTCTTTCTTGGACTAGTTCGATATCCATTTCTTACATCTTAATCTTGTCTTTGCTACGCCATACATGCCCATGGTCATCCTCAATGTCTTAGCGCCACCTTTATCAGATCTCTTGGTTGTCTGTCGAATGCAGTTTAAATCGTGAAAAGCATGCCCAGAAAGTCGAATGAAAGGTCGTATGATCTGATTTGTCTTTCCTGTTAAAATATAGGAGCTCAATTATTGCACCTATTATTATTATACTTATGTATATTGTCAAGCAGAATGTTAAGAACTAAACACCCAGTTTTTTGTACTTATTAATTTGTATTAAATAGACCAATATAGTCTCAAAGTTCAATAAGCGATTCTAATCAACATAATCATTAACGTTAGCTGCAATCATTATATAATAACAACGAATGTTAATAGCGATCAAGATATATAAATAATTATAAACAATAATTACAAATTATTATAAATTTAAAGATTCAGGTTCTGTTACGAATAAGCAAATAAGACAAACACGCAGAGCCAAAATGATCTTGTACTATTTAGGCTCTCTTAAAAAAAATAGATGTAACCATGCCCTTAAATTGAATGTGCTTTCTTAATACCAAATGTTACTTATGTTAGATGCAATAAATACGACTGGTACTATAGTGCAGCGAGCGGAACTTGCAACACGTGTCATACTGAATCCATATTTTACG
This sequence comes from Blera fallax, assembly GCA_946965025.1. Classification (NCBI taxonomy): domain Eukaryota; kingdom Metazoa; phylum Arthropoda; class Insecta; order Diptera; family Syrphidae; genus Blera; species Blera fallax. Next base: position 27,275,507 of record OX337245.1, read on the forward strand.
CTAAAACCGTAATAATTGGAGTCGTGTAGTTAAGGCACAAGAAAAAAAATGTTAACGTTGCTAACATTTTCGTCCTTAAACCTCTAGAGCAAATTATTGATATTCATATCCGACATTAAATCGAAGTATGTATCATTCTCCAACTCCCAACATGCACGCAATAGTAAACCGTTAGAAATTTATATTTATCATAAATAATATACACTCGGCAATAATATACATTCTTGAAGCTGGTAGAACAGGGATCAACACTCGGTACCTATAAATATAAGTTTTGAGCTTATCGCAGGGAAAAGGGAAATAAGCGGGCCTATGAATTAGCCAAGAGACGGTCAGATCTTCAGCGATTCTTTAAGAAAAAACTCTAGATGGAAACTTCGCCATATCCAGGAAAATATGGCCTCCTATAATAGCTAGAATACGCACAATACATACACGAAAACAAGTCACTATGTATATGTATGTACTGGCCTCTGATCTGTCGGGGCATACGCGGGCAGACTGTATATTCCGACAAATACACTCTGCTGCAAGTATAAAAATTAAGATGAGACATCATTCTTTCACCGCACTCTGCATAAAACTTTCTAAGAAAGAGACCGCTGCTCTAATAAGATTTTTAAATTCAACAGGGTGGATCTAAAAACTGTCCTTATTCAAAATAGCGCACTTGCGTCAATTCAGCTGTGGTGCATCAATTCTAGCTCTGCTAGTTAACCGAGGGCTAACTAGTTACCCGACCTCGTAAGTTAGACAGATATTTTGATTTAAGTGCAACTTAGCGAGCACCAATTTTTATCTATGTATCTATCTATACACTTGAATATACCTGTCTAAGGATATATGTACATAGTACATATACAAATTTTTGTAAAATAGAATTTTTGATGCCATTATCTTAATGTTTTAATTCATAAAAAGTAAATTGGTAGTTGTTTGTAATTTTGACATCAAAGCAACATCGATCTGTGAAACAATTCACAATTTTTCTATTAACTGACGGAATGAAAATCTTTCAATGTCGAATGAAAACAAAATCCATAAAATGTAATTAAGAAAAATCAATATTTTTTTCAACGAAAAATGAATGGCTTTTCTATTGAAAAATGGTACAGAATAGACAAGTTATCACAACTGGAGTTTTCAATCCAGTTTTCCTTTCACTTTATGACAATACCATCAGTATAGCTCATCACATTCCATTAAGGAAAAATATTCTGTATCGTTCAAAATAATAACCAACCATTACCGCTGTTAATCTGTCCACAGGACATTGTTAAAAACTCGTTTGGGGAATATCATATTATTTTACACCTTCACCCTGCTTCAGGTGACGGTTTCCGGAACGAACGGTTATGTGGCATATTCCACAGTTCTGTTATGCTCATATGCAAACATTTGATCAGTACAATCGCTTTTACAAAAATATGTACATACATATAAGTTTGAATATTATTTTTTAATTAAAGCATTCTTAATGAATATGCAACTTTATTATCATACCAAAGTGAATTCAGTAGCAGTTTCACACATTAATGATACCGCCGTATATTTATATACAGTCGTATACTTCATTATGTAAAAAAACGTTTAGCTGGAGCTTTATCGATTGACATACTAAAAAGTAATAAAGGCTTACATTGTATTTCGGAACAAAAGGTCAAATAGCCAGAAGATGTTTTTTCGTCGTCCACGCAAATGGAGAAATAATAAAAAGTTAATATATTGGGGATATGTTCTCAATAGGGATAGAAATAAATAAATATTTAAAAAGATTCCAGATAGAAGCTTTGAGGTGAGGTGAGGTAGTTTCGTTCCTATCTTTAGAGAAGTAGTTTGTGCAGTTGTATCTTAAACTATACCAACTGCTTGCTATTTGCTTACATGTCCATTGGCCATCTAATCTGAAGAATGTACATACATATACATATGTATTATGTATGTATTTCTGGCCTGTTTTCCACATTTTTACTGTCATTGTCAGTAGTAAACATATTTCACATCCACGCTTTGGGTAGCTAGCACCGTAAATGACGTAATGAACTTCAAAAGTAGTAAAAATTCCTCGCCCGTATCGTTACAGTTAGGTTAAGTCATGTAAATGGGTATCCTAGCTGTCTGAACGTAAACAATTTTATAAAGAGACCATTGTGCGCAATTTTTTGGGTAAACCTCAAATTTGGTTGACCGCTATTTAAACCACCTAGATAAACATTTACAGTTCGTCTTTCTCCTTCTGGAAGTGCCGTGGCCGCGCTGCGCGATTACCTAGCAAGCAATGCCCCGTCAGGATGCGAACAATGCGGTGGACCATCGTTTATTAACTATCCCGACTTGTATTTTCCTTTAGAGTGGGTAAGCAGTTTACTAGCACTGCTATGCTCTAAGAAGAACTCTTTCCAGAGTCACTTTTCGACAGTTCATTCATTTATTTTTATTTCTCGACACATCCATTTGGTGCCCCATCCTGCAGACGGCCACTAGGTACTCATTGATGTGGGATTCAGCTTTGCATTGCAAAAATATAAGCGTGAGAAAATTTCATATTTGCGTTTTCCTGCTTAGAGTCTTAAAGAAGTGGAAGTGGCTGCTACCATTTATCTTGGGAACTGATAATATTTAATATTTATAAATAAAGGCTGATAATAAATTACAAGTTTTTTCATAAATAACTTGACTTTCAATATATAGGTTTGATATGGAAAAGACTTAGTAGCAGCAATATGAACAGAATCTGAGGATATAAAAACCATTCTTGAATGGCTTTTGGTTCTTGTAGTCTTATAAAAGAAAGGAGTTACTCCACAACAGAGTTTTTTCAGTCATTTTGTTTGTCGTACATTCACTCTTTCACTTCAAGGAGTAGTTGAGAATATTTGTGTAAACATATTTTCTTGCAGTTCGCACATGTTGTGAATGTAAAATTTTTTTTTCTTTACACGTTATCAATAATCATAACACATTTTATTTTGACGAAATAAATATGTAGCGCTGTGATCAAATATGGACCCTACAGTTTATGCTGGCTTTTATGAGCTTAACCACAATGTCAAGAATCCACTTAGTGGTCCAGATTGAACTTCAACTCCGGCTTACGAGGTATTTTCATCCATATACATACATATGTATGTATGTATGTACTTAAAATATTATATTCTCTCATGTGAGACCAATACTTTTCCTATAGAATGACCAAATTTAAGGAATATTCTCAATATTGCAAATTCTCTCTGACTTGAAATGAATCACGGAAATATTTTATTATGTACTCCGATGTGCCACAAAATAAAAAAAGCTCTTTTCATACATCTAAAAAGAACACTTTTTAAAAATAGTTCGTTTACTTTAATTCACCACTGTTTTACTTGGATTAACTTTTAGACACTATAGTTATTACTTCAATTATGGACTTTTAAATAGTTTTGAAGTAAAATATTATGTTCATCCCCTATGGGGAGAAAGTTTTATTTCTGCAGAAGGTTCTGAAACACATTCTAAAGCATTTTTTCTCAAAATTGGCTAATTTCATAGCCCTGGCAATTTCCCTTAAGCAGAAATGTTACGATATCTTTATTCGTTTAACAAATATGATTTCTATAACCAAAAAAGTCGAAATGAGCCACTGTGCGGAGCTTTTGCGCTAATTATTTTTCAGCATGGTTGGCTGATACAACCACTTCTACCTACTTATGTATGGATGTATATGTACCTACCGAGAAAGGAAATAACAAGAAGAAATATTTTTTTTAATTTAATCCTACGCGGGCAAGTTCTAGATACATATCCACGATGTTCATATAGTTTGGCAGAAATATTTTTCCTCACTAAGTATTTCTAAACGTCTCCTTCAAATCCATACATATCTGGTGTTTCTTCCAACTCTATCCGACTAATAGATTCAAGTGCAGGAATGTATCTTGTCATAAGTTCCATTCTGCGGTGGACAGTAGTATATAAATTGCCTGGGCAGAGCTCAAGTATGCCTCTACAGAGTAAGTTTTTTCCTCTTAACATGTTAATATACAAGTGACCAATCATGGTATCTACATACATACAGATATATTATGTATGTACATACACATAAACTTCTTCATTTTTCTTTCAGAAGAGAATATAATGTAGGATTGAAGCAGAAACACAACCAAACCACCGAAAATAAATACTGTAAATCGAAGCATTTGGTAGTAAATAAAACAATTTTAGATTTCGATTCACCATCATTTCAAACCATTTTCATCGTCAGCAGTAGTTATTATAGTTGCTCCCGCTATAAATAATGCAATTGACTGTTGAATTCAGAGTGCAGTTTCAAGAAGCTTTGCAACTGAAACCCTTGGATTAAGTGGAGCTTTACAAGTAGTTAGGGCAAGTAAAACTTTTCTCGTCCTCGAAAAATTTAATTTTTGTAGTCATTATTTTGTAATATAATGGAAAAATAGCATAGCCTTTATATGATTCGTGTGCTGTAAGACATTTATAGTACTTAATTCTTTTTATAAAAATTATGAAAAAACTAAGAACACTACCAAAGAAATATAGTACTAGTAATATGCATATTTTGGAAAACAAAGGGTAGAAGGGAAATGCATTAAAACTATTATTATCTAAGCAATATTTTGAAATCACGTAGTGGGTTTTTATGTTCGTGGAGAGATTAGAATTCTTTTGCTGTTGTCAGGTAATTATTTTTAAGTATAATGTTAAGTTACATGTTGATTCACGTTGAATAAGTTTGCTAACAGTAGTCAGAAGAATAAGATAGTCACTGGCAATGTTACGCCGCCTAAAAAACGTACACTATGGAATTCGAGATTTTGGGGTCATAATATCGGCTTAAAAAGCCATGGCAATAGTGTTTCGGGACTGAAATGAATCCTGTAGAAACAAAAGGCACCAGCATTACAGAGGAAGACGTTTAAGAGAATTTATTAAAGGCATGCCTGTCGTGAGAGGCGAATAAAATCCAGATTTTTAAATTATTTGAAAGAAAGTTAACGAAAGAACCATGCAATGAACAACACAACAGGGAGTAATACCCCAGGTGGAAAAATCTTAGCAATATATAATTCCTCACAAGCCATTTACATGATGAGGTTAAAGAGCTAGTTAAAAAAAATTTGGACTTAAGAAACGAAGTTAAATCGAAACCGCAAGAAAAAGGACCAGGAACAGGAGTGCCTCACAGGTGAAGAGAAACTCCTTAGAGAAACTGACTGGATAATAAAAGAGAAAGAAGAAGAGAAAGAAGCCAAGCAAGAATCGTAAAGCATCTTCCCCAGTCATAAAACCAAATAAATCGCCCATAAAAGTCAAAGAAAAAGTTACAAAAATTAAGGTAACATCCACTCAACCAGATATTAAGAAGAAAAGACCACCTCCACAGATTAACATAATTGGAATAGCTAGTTTGCTGAGGTTAGGACACTTCTGAACTCAGTATCAACCAAGAACCATAAAATAGTAGCTCGGAACAATAATGTTTGGAAAATGCATACTCCAGACTCAGATATGTACATTCAGAGCTCTAGTTTACATATGAAGATAAAAATTACAGACCCATCAAGGTAATGGTTAGGGGCCTCCATCTAGCATTTGATACGTAAAGCATTATAAAAGATTTGCATCAGAAAATCATGCACTTGCTCGATGCAGTCAACATCTTAAAAAAAAAATGTGGTCTGGTGCGACCCGCAAGGTCCACACGACTAACTTCCCAGTGGGAAGAAATAAAAAAACAATATTCATTATTTAATTAATAAGTATTATTTTTTTCACATGATCATACGAAAAGGTTTAATGAAGCTCAATCCCAAAAACTAATGGCCTACACATAAACACTTGCTTCTACAATTACTACAATGTTTGATGAACAATGAAATTTTCTTCTTCACGTTATCAAGAAACCATCAACTTGGAGATATCTCATCAATACCACACATCAACTAAGAATGCTGAATTAACATTTCTTTACTTACAAGTAACTAAACAACAATATTGATAACAGACTACGCAGCTGACAGCACAATACAATTTACTTTCTTCATGAATTGTTCAAGACTGACATCACAAAACTACTGCTTTTCACCTTGAACCGTTCAAAATCATCAGTAGGACATTATTAACCATATCCTCAAGAATTTTATCATCTTCAACAAACATTTCCATATTGGCTTGTCACAAAAAAATAATAACTAGCAGAAATTGATGAAGCTCTCATAACATCAATCAGCCCATACACAACATATGCAATTAAATCGGATTTAAAATGGAAGAAATCATAAGACTTATCAAAATATGAAATAACAATATTTTTTCATAAATACTATTTATATGTACTTATAGAAATGAAAAAAAGCATTGTTTCATCGAAAATAACTTTTACGGTTAATAACTTCTACTTACAACCATGTTCCACGTCATAATTAATTTTTTAATGTTAAATGTACATCATACTATTACCTCCAAATGTTTTCTCAAACATAATATTCTTGTATTAATTGCATATTAATAAAGCAACCTTGAATTGCAAAAAGATTGTTGATTTTTTTATATCGAAGAATATATTCACATCCCATTTTTTATTATTATTATTGTTATCAACGTAATTTTTTTTATTATAACTAATTGTTAAGAGTTGGCTAGTTCGAAATCTCATTATTCTCCTGGCCTGATAATATAAATTTAAAATTCTACACATTCATCTAGTTTTCGTTCATAAGTATTTTTTTTTTATAATATTTTTTTTAAAATTATTGCTACGACATTCATAAAATTTTTGCTAAAACATACAGTTATAATACTAAAAAAAAATCACTACGAAGGTATTTAGAATCTGCACGAATGAATAGTACAAATCATCAATTTCAAAATTCAGCTAGTTTGCCTTTATTTTAGTTATTTAATTACTAACAAAAAACTACTGGACCGACTTTTCTGGAAACTTAATCAGTTCGTAGTTACGTAATTACGCGTCAAATGAACCCGGTCCCATGTCCATATCATCTTTGGTTCTCGAGATAATCGAGGCGAAAGATAATTCCGAACGCACATACGCACACACAGACATCTCTGTAAAAACGTTGGATTTGGATTCAGGTGACCTTAAAACGTGGAGATATGTCAAAATTCGCGATTCACAAAATCGGCCCCATTACAACAACTTCCCATTGGGAAGTTAAAAAAACAGATGAAGAAGGAAAGCAAGTGGTAACCAATAGAGCACTTCCACTCTTTATCCTGATATATATGACAACAAAGAGAAATCAGAAAATGTATACAAATTATGCTAGATTCTTTATAATTGACCCAATTCGAAAAACAATTGAAGCAATACCACAGTCCACAAGGATTTTAACCACACGCAGAAATATTGCTCTCATGAAGCAAGAAATGTCAGATGTGGTGGAAAACACTTAACACAAAATTACACCGCCAGTAAAAACATACCACCCAACTGCATTAACTGCAAGAAAAACCATCCTGCAAGCTATAAGGGATGTGAGGTAGCCCAAGAATTGCAAACCTATTGAACCTATTGAGACGCTAATTAAAACGAAACAACCTACACCAAGAACCCAAAAAAGTTGTGAGACACAACGATAGCCAAATGCTAGAGAAAATACTTAATATGGTATATCAACTAAACAGAAGACTTGAAGAACAAAAATACGCAAATAATAAAATATTTTGAAATACGTATAAAAAATTTATCAAATACAAAGCGACCAAAGAATCATTATGAATAATGCACTAAAAATTGTAACTTGAAATGCAAATGCAACACATTAAAAAACTATTAGTTTTCCTAAATACGGAAAAAAGAGACATTCGCTTAATCACATTACGAGGGCTTAAAAATTGTGGAAGAAGTAATGCAAGCTACAACACTAAATATACACGTATTAAACAAAATCTAAATTAAAATATCTGCTGTATACTGTCCACCAAAGTATAATCGAAAAAAAGACGACTAGGTAGCTACATATATCAGATTTTTCTAAAATTTGGAAATTACTTTATAGTCGGGGGGAATTCATGTAGAAAATAAAGATGATCTATCGTCAGATCATTTTCCGGTACTTATGACGATTAGTGTTAGCATACTGAAAACTGAAAGTCAACCACGTCTTATAATTCATAAAACGAACTGGCTCCCATTCAGACAAGCATTAGAAGATTGCATAAATCTATAAGTCCCGATAAAAACCTTATTTCAGGTAGAAAAAGAAATTGAGCAATATTGATAATATTGGGGTAATAATACAAGAAAATGGGTCTTGGGCAAGAAATGCTGAAGAAAAGTCTATCTCTTCGCAGATCACCTCCAGGAAACCTTCCAAACATTTCCTAAGCAAACTGCAGACGAAAATCTCTTTCTGCAACCCATAAATGATCACATACAGCATGTAACAATACCAGAACTAAAATGTCATTAAAAGTAACACATCGCTCGCGCCAATGGGGGTATGAATACCCTTATGTTGATTACTCAGGGCACGGGCGTTTGAAGGAGGGGGGAAAGAGGAACAGATGAGGTACCGGTGCACGTTGGCTTTAAATGCTTGAAGGTTGTAATGATGAGGAAATACAGAGCTTGGAAAATCATTCTACATATGTACGTGTCGAACGAATGCCTCTATTTGACAGTACGTCCGAAGTTGGGCTTGAGGGTGATCTGATGTGCATTCGAAGAGTGACGCGTAAACATTTCGTTTCAACATTTTTTGTGGAATAAGCCTTGAAATAGGGAAAGACAAGAGACATTTCTCCGATGTTTTAGTGGGTCTGTGGAGAACACAATTAGTTTTATTGCGCGGTTCTGGACCCTATCTAGAATGTGCAAAACGGTCTTGGGTGCACCAGACCAAATATGGGCGTTGTATTCCAGCTTTGGGCGGATGAGTACCTTATAAATTGTGGCCAGATCAGACGGGGTAAAGTATTTCTTTCACCGCTTAAGGAATCCTAGGCATTTTCAGCATTTTTGTCGGCCTGGAATATATGTATGTGATCGTTCCAACGAGGATGGTTGTTAATAAACATACCGAGAATGGCAAGTCTTTCGGTTTCTGCTATGCAAGTACCATTCATGGATAATGGTTGAGGGTCTTGCTTTCGCTTGAGAGACAGAAAACAGCACTGAGTTTTGGATGCATTAAATTCCACTCTGTTAGTTGAGCCCCATTTGATTATGTTGTCAAGGTCGGAATTTAATGAGTTTAACATACGTTGCCGTTCCTCTTCTACGGCCGAAGAGCAGGGACGCAAGTTAGGGAACGAATATAAAAAACTGAGGGTACTATCATCAGCGAAGGAGTGGATTGGATTAGAGGTCGCAGACAAGAGATCATTTATGAAAATGTAATTAGCGCAGCACTCAGACTAAAGTATGTTCAGATGCAATTGAAATTTCACCGCCGACTAAATTGGGAGAAGAAACCTCGAGACCCAACGTCAAAGTTGGCAACATCCTCATAATGCATCCTCTCCCTCTAAAGTATGTAGGTCGAATTGCAAGGACATCAATTGCTATCTCTCCTCCACTAAATTATATTAATATCGTAACTGACGTACAGACAGGGAGAGAGGATGCATCATGAAGTCATTACCTCTCCCACGCAAGTCCAATAGGGGGCATTAATAAATACATTCATGTAAGCACACACCTAGTTCCTAAAATGCGATTATTAACGTATTAATTTAAAAAGATTAATTTGTAATAAGTATCAATGTATTAATGTATAAGGACATCTGGAGCGGCCATCTGTAACGGTCAGCAACGGACATCTACAACTGTTAGCCATTAAAATCAAGTCGAGCCTGTATTCCTGGCACAAGAACAACAATTTTGCCAAAAAAGATCGAAAGGAAAGCCTTAATACTGAGGTAGGAATTCATATTTTTTTACTTTTTTCTTTTGTTTTTTAAAAAAAGAACAAATAATCCCAGTTAAAGTGCATTGCCTAAAAACGTAATTAACATTAAGCAACTGATATTAATTTATGGTAAGAAAATAATAAGAATAAGAATAATAGTGAACAATTCATAATTTTAATCATGTCCAAACTAACGAAATCTATCGAAAGACAACATCACATTCTCGAAGAAATATCCGCTAATTTCGACGAATATCAAAAGCAATCAGTAGCGCGTAAATCAAGTGGTTATTTGAACGCATGTTTAACGGACGTGGATGAATTGTTTAAAAGTACTAAAAGTCTACAATCTGCAATTGTTAGCAATGCAGCGGATCCGCAAAAAGACGAATACCTCATTGATGAAACGAATGTAAAAATTAAGAGATTTTTTTTTTTCATTTACTGGTATGATAAATGATGACATTAATCAGTTTTCGCACGAAAATAATAACAATTTCGATATATCGCGACTGAACGTCAGAAAATATGCGGTATCCGATGTTCGTCCTCCGCGTATTCATATAAAGCCGTTCTCTGACAAACTCGATGAGTGGAGTGAATTTCACAATCATCTCGGAAGCTTAATAGATCAAAACACTGATCTATCTGAAATTCAGAAACTACAATTTCACAAAACCTCTTTGTGTGGAGATGCTGCACGTCTCATAAAACAAATTCCAATCGAGTGCAAAAGCTATGCGTCGGCTTGGTAAAAAATCACTGATAGGTTCCAAAACAAAAGGAAATTAGTGAATACCCAGTTAGGGATTCTCTTAGAACAGCAAAAAATCACCCATGAATCAGCTGAGTCCTTAAACTCGTTGCACGACACCAGCATTGAGTGCATTCATGCTCTGTCCAATCTGGGAATAAACGTAGAGGCATGGGATGCTATACTGATATACATATGTATACATATATCTTATCAGAAACTTCAATTTATAACGCAAAAGGATTGGGAGGCAAAGTTAGGTACTTCAAAAAGCCTTTCTGATTGGAAAACGTTTCTAGCCTTTATCGAAGGACCATTCAGTTCACTTTACAACATTAGGGAATCTAATACACTTGCAAGACAATCGTCATCGTTTCGTAAAACTCCCACCTCCCATAGCTTTCACTTAAAAACTCATGGTGAAAGCAAACAATTTTGCTGTAGGCTCTGTAAGGGCGCACATAGTTTACGCCACTGCAAACAATTTTTAAAAACGGACGTCAAAACGCGTATAGAGACAACCACACGAAATTCAATTTGCTCTAATTGCCTTGGGTATGACCATCATACATTAATTGCGGTAGCACTAACCGCTGTTTCAAATATGTACAACCTAAAACACCATACCTTGTTACACTTTGAGTCGAAAAAAACTCCACAGAGTTGCCACAAAATGCTCATCAAGAGGTACAAAGCCATCACTGTCAGCACTCTGTTCCTCATAACTCCAAAGAGATGGCAAATAATACTAATGCCAACACTACTTCGATAAGACATAATGAATTCGTTGGAAATCAACTCTTTCAAAATGCAATAATCACCATAGCTTTCGCGCAACCCCAACATACGTACATCTTATCCGTATCCACAGTGCAACATAAACACCCACCTTATACAAAAAAAAAATTTTCAAAAATCCACAGCAGTATACAGCAATCAAAATCAAAGGTGTTGTTCGTTAATTGATCAAATACATAGAAAGGCATTATTAGCGACCGCATTAGTTAAAGTTTTTGCAGCCAATGGAAGTCAATACATTCTAAGGGCATTAATCGACCCTGGGGCTCAGAAGCAACATTTGTTACCGAAAATGTCACTCAACTCGTTAAACTGGAAAAAGCAGAAGACATCAGCAGAAGTTACAGGTTTAGAACAGACTTCCACTGGCATGTCAAATAATTAAGTAGAATTTACAATTTTTTCATTAACGAGTCCATCATTCTCACTCGGTGTCAAAGCATTTGTTTTCAACCAATTGACAAAAATGTTGCCAGCGCACCAGTTGCAAACAAAAGGGTGGACACATCTTGGCAACCTACCTCCTACCTACCAAGGTTTTGGGAGTTAGAGGAAGATCTAGAGCATAGGAAGTTAACGCAAGAAGAGAAACAGTATGAGCAACACTTCCAAAGCACCTGCAAAAGAAGGGACGACGGTGGGTATGAAGTTCAACTAGCGTTTAAAAACGATATTCGTCTTAGCCTTGGGAATTTTATAAGACTAGCAATCGGCAATGAGCACATTTCGGTGGGTTCTGGCAAGCAGGAGTGCAGTCCATCAAGCACCACATCAAAAGGGCCATAGGCAACTCCAAATAAACATTTGAGGAGTATTCGACATTGCTCAGCCAAATTGAAGCATGCCTTAAATCGAGGCCACTCTGCCATATGTCGTCGGATTGTGAAGATTTGGCAGTCTTGACGCCTGTTCATTTTCTTAGTGGGGGACTTATGCACACGATTTCTGAAAGAACAAAGCGACATATCATACTGAAATGAACAACCGGCTGACAAAGCGCGTATTTGCCAGATAAGCCGCGGGAAAACATGTGAATATGACTCAAACAGTGTTAGGATATTCGAGAACTTCTTTTCCATCGAATTGAGACGAGAAAGTGCACCACCGAGATTGTCAGCGAAACATGGAGGGTTTTTGAAAGGGAAATTGACAATATTCTTTCCATCTTTACTTCTTTGATATGTTTTACAAAAGTGATGAAAGTTCGAAGTATTTCGGATCAACTTCCTCAATTGTTCAAAAAGCTTGATATCGAAAATTGTGTGGTGCGACCGAATATTTTGCTCAACGCCCGAGGAGAGTCGTTCAGCTACCACCCAACCAGCTACCAAATCCCTGCTTGCGGCTACATATGTACATACATTTTAACTAATTCCGTACATTGTATTAGCGGATGTGCAGCACCACATGCATAGTTCGCACAGGCACCAAGTCGGACGGGCTGGTGATGCTAAGCTCAGGCAACTGTGGGGGTCACAGGTGGCGGATAGTGAACGGCCTGCAGAAATGGAGGTTAGCTGCGAATATCCAATAAGCAGTCCCCGACCAAGAGCGGCAGAGAAGGAGGGCGTGGCTGAAAAGGTCAAAGGAACCCCTATGAACTCTCTGTGACAAGACGAGTAAGCACCGTCTTCCATATATGTGCTTCCCACCTCATGGTGGCTACGAGGGATACAGTTTGGAGCAAATGGCGAGATCCGGACGCACCCGCCACACCGTGAAGCGAGCAATCTCTCACCCCCGGAAGAGAGGTTCCACATAGATACGTGTATATATCTACACACATATATATTACAATTTATCGTCTATTACTATAGTATAATGCTATAATAATAGACAAACAAAAAGGAAAAACCCAAACGATCACAAAACATTAAGACCGAGCCCAGTAAGGTCTTAATTATGGCATACTGGAAAAAACGAATTGGAATAAAAGCTATGAGGGCTGACGTTTGTAGTATTCTGTTACCTGAGTAAGCGGGAGTGAAATCTTACTGAAATGGCTTTCAGGCTAATGCTGCAAACGCCTCCGTCCCACTAAAACCTTGGCAGGCCTCAAAGTACGTTCAATGTTTCGTCGCCATTAAGTTGGTGGTGTAGGTTCAGATGTAACATTCCTGATTAGCACCGATCCGGCTCTGACACAAAACCCCATAAGGGCTTGTGCCAACCCTCGCATGGCCTCACTGCTTGCAAAGACAACCATGGGATCCCTAGGTGACTACACATCCGAGCATTGATAGCGGCTTTGAGTTGGGACCTACTAGAAATGATTACAAATACAACAAACAAAAATACCGGAGGAAAAATGGAGGAGAACGAGGAAAACCCCTTTCAGAGGGGTTCAAAAATGCTGAGGTCACCAGTTGGCCAAGTAGCAACAGTACAAGGAAGCACGGAACGACGCGAGTCACCCTCAGTAAGAAACGTGACGGTCGAACCATCCGCCCAGCAGTCTGATTTCCACAAGCTAGGTGAGCAAATAAGGGGGCTAGCAGAAATGCTGGAAGACGGAAAACGACGCACGATCCACCAAGCGATGCGAGACGCCATTGAAAGGATCAGAGCTCTCTACGAGCTCTCGGCGATCCAGCTACACGATGAGAAAGCGAAGGCGGTGATTCGTCAAAATAACTCCTCACAAACCTCGCCCTGGCTAAAATCAACACTAGAACCTAAGAGAAGGCAGGTTGCAGACAGCGAACCCCCGGAGCCAAAGCGGAAGCAGAAACACCCATCAAACGGTGTTGCCGTCAGCGAACCCCCGGAGGTAAAGCGGAAGGAGATACATCCATTAAATGGTGCTACAGGCAACAAACGCCCGGAATCAAAGCGGAAGCAGAAGCATGCATCTTTGGCAAACACCAAGCAGGATGATATGACAGCCGGCAGTGTCGAGACTCCAATAGCTACAGATAAGCGGGCAAAAGCAACGACAAGCAAACAACAGGCGACAGAAAAAGACGAATGGTTAAATGTCACCAAGAAGAAGAAGACCGTAAAAAAAAGGCAGCAAGAGACCGCAAAAACTAAACCGGACGCTATCGTCATCAAAGCAACAGGGGCTCTTTCCTACGCGGATATACTACGTAAAGTAAAGGCAGACCCCAAACTGGAAGCAGTTGGAAAGGCGGTCTCTAGAATCAGGAGGACACAGAAGGGAGACCTCCTAATACAACTCAAGGAGACGGGAACGAAGACCACCGAGTTTAAAGGCGTTATCAGCGAAGCCTTATCGGATCAAGCAAGTGTAAGGACACTCACGCACCGTACTACACTAGAGGTCAAAGACATCGATGAAGTCACTACAATGGATGACATAATCGATGCCATAAACCTCCAGTTTGGAGTGAAAGCTTCACCAGCGGACTTTTTATCCCTGCGAAAGGCGTACGGAGGAACACAAACAGCAACAATCTGCCTTCCCGCGGAAGACGTAAGAAAGCTGATAGAAACCGGAAGAATTAAAATCGGCTGGGTTAACTGTCGCATCCGCGAACGGATTCTCCTAAAAAAATGCTTCAAATGCCTAGAGTTTGGTCATCTAGAGGACCGCTCGAAGCTATGTCGAAAATGTGGAACAGAAGGCCACATTGCAAAGATTTGTGAAAAGGAGCCATCATGCATGTTCTGTAGAAAGGATCACCCAGAAAATGCAAAACATGTGGCCGGTAGCAGCAAATGCCCGGTCTTCAGGAGAGCCATCAGCACTAAATCATCATGAAGATAATACAGATTAATCTGAATCATTGTAAGATAGCCCAGGACCTCCTGACACAAACGGCTAAGAATGAGGGAGCGGACATCATATTGATTAGCGAACCTTATAAAAATCTCGACGGTAACATTTGGATTGGCGACAAAACCAAACAAGCTGCAATATGGATATGTGGAAGGCATGCCTTCCAAGAAACTAATGAACAGGCGGATGGCTTTGTACGGGCAAAAATAAATGGTATTAACTTCTACAGCTGTTATGCTCGACCCAGCTGGACGACGACTGAATACCAGACAATGCTAGATAACCTAATGACCGACGCACGCGGTAGAACCCCAGTGGTAATAGGCGGTGACTTCAACGCATGGGCAACGGAGTGGGGTAGCAGGCTCACCAATGCCAGAGGGCGTATTCTACTGGAAACCTTTGCGCCACTGGAAATAGTGCTCGCAAACAAGGGGCGCGCAAACACATATCGGAAAGCAGGTATGGGGTCAATCATTGATATAACCTTTGTGAGCAACTCTCTTCTGCGCAACACCAAATGGCGACTCAGCGAGGAATATACACATAGCGACCACCAGGCGATATTGATCGATATTAAGAAAGCTCAACCAACCTTCCAACGCCCTAAATTAACAGGTCCAAAATGGAAGGTGAAACTCTTCGACAAAGACACTTTCGAAGAAATGATGAACACCGATACCGTAACTCTCAGCGGAACAGCGGAGGTTCTCTCGTCCCAACTCACCCGCACTATCACAACAGCGTGCGATGCAGCAATGCCCAGAAGAACAGTTAGTAGAAAAGGGGCACCATGCTACTGGTGGAACGAGGAGATAAAAACACTCAGGGCAAGATGTTTACAAGCCCGACGCAGAGTCCAACGATCGAGGGGAAGAGTTGACTTTCAGGAGCGTCTAGACACATTCAAACGGGCGAGACGCGACTTGAAAATGGCGATCAAAGAGAGCAAAACAATATGTTTTAAACGACTCTGTAACGAAGCAGACATAAACCCTTGGGGTATGGCGTACAGAATGGTGATGACAAAGATGAAAGGTCATAGGTCCCCACAAATAACTTGCCCAATTATGTTGAGATCAATAATAGAGCACCTATTCCCCCATCGACCATCTACTCTGTGTGATATAATCAGAGACACCAACGCAGAGCACATCCCTGCTATTACACAGGAGGAGCTGCACGATGCATGCAGGAAGATAGGAAGCAACAAAACGCCTGGACCGGATGGCATCCCCAATATGGCAGTGAAAGTGGCTGTTCAAAAGAGGCCGGACATTTTTATAGCCACAATGCAAAAGTGTATGGAGGAAGGAGTTTTTCCTGAGCCATGGAAGCTCCAACACTTGGTACTGCTACCAAAAGGAAACAAGCCACCTGGAGAACCATCGTCATATCGCCCAATATGTCTACTCGACACTTTGGGAAAAATACTTGAACGAATAATATACAACCGACTGCTCGTGGTAGCAGAAGAGAAAGGAGCACTGTCAGACCACCAGTTCGGATTCAGAAAATCGCGGTCTACCGTTGACGCTATAAAAGCAGTAGTCGACACTGCAGCTGAAGCGATCCAAGGAGAAAGATGGCGAGGTGGGACAAAAAAATACTGTGCAGTAGTGACTCTGGACATAAAAAACGCCTTTAACTCGGCAAATTGGTCGTTTATAAGGAGATCGCTAGCCAGAATGGATACTCCATACTATCTGCTAAGGATAGTTACAAACTACTTTATCAACAGGAAGTTGAGGTACCAAACCGACGAGGGGGTAAAGTACTACAACGTCACGGCAGGTGTCCCGCAAGGATCGGTATTAGGCCCCCTCCTATGGAATATCATGTACGACGGAGTGCTGCGACTACCACTACCACAAGGAGTTAAGATAATCGGGTTTGCTGACGACATCGCCGTAGTCACCGTGGCTAAACATATCCACGAAATTGAATCAGCAACAAACGAAGCAATCGAAAAAATTGAAGACTGGTTAGGTACCGCCGGCTTAGAATTAGCCGGCCACAAAACTGAGGCTGTTCTTATTACAAGCCGCAAAGCTGTTGAATATGCGAATATTCGAGTCGGAAATCAGACTATAAGATCCAAGGAAGCACTAAAATATTTAGGCGTAATGCTCGACAACAGATTAAGGTTCAAAACACACGTGGAATACTCGAGCAAGAAGGCTTCACTACTACAGGCAGCCCTTTCTCGAATACTGCCAAACATCGGTGGCCCTGGATATGCCAGACGGATTCTACTATCCAGAGTGGTTAGCTCGGTTCTCTTATATGCTGCCCCAGTTTGGGCGGCGGCATTAGCGACGACAGAAACACGGAGAAAACTGTCGTCAACATACAGGCTATGCGCGATAAGAACAATCAGCGGTTTCCGAACAATATCGGACGAAGCAGCCTGTGTCATAGCCGGAATGATCCCCATCGACATTCTCGCAAATGAGATGGTAAGGATCAACGAAAGGAGAATCTCGAGTCATCAAGAAGCAGGTACTGTCAGGAGAATAAAGGAGGAGGAGAAGGCAAGGTCACTAGCTATGTGGCAAGCCAGGTGGGATAGCAGCACAAAAGGCAGATGGACCTATAAACTGATTCCCACCATCGAAGTCTGGACCAAGCGAGTGTATGGGGACTGCAACTACCACCTCACGCAGTTTCTTTCGGGTCACGGCGGCTATCGCAAGTACCTACACAGATTCGGACATGATAGCTCACCTCTCTGTCCACACTGTCCAGAGCAAGAAGAAGACACAGAGCACGCAATATTCCACTGCAGTCGATTTACAGAATGGAGAAACAATCTGCCAAGTCCACCATTCCTTATAGACCAAATGCTGCGGTCAGAGGAGAATTGGCTGGAAATCTGTACACTCATAACGAATGTACAAAAAGAGCTCCGAATAATTGAGAGAGCAAGGAGAGCAGAACCCGCAACACAAGAAGTATAGCATGAATTGCTAACCAGCCCCGCGAAGTAATACCTAACGGCAGTCCCGCGGGGAGAGTGGTAGAAGTGTGCAGGGTGTGGATTAGTACGTAGGCGCATTCCTGGCATCGACTACTCGGGTTTGCGAATCGTGCATGCTAGCAGCCCGGGCTACTAGTATCTTTGGAAGATTACCACATCCAACCAAAAAAAAAAAAAAAAAAAAAAAAAAAAAAAAAAAAAAAAAAAAAAAAAAAAAAAAAAAAAAACATGCATAGATTAAAGGGAGACAGGTGACTAAATCTTCCGAGAAGACTTCGGCACCGACTCCGTCCTGGGTTTTGGACCCACCGGGTAAAATAGATAGCGATAGTTATGTAGGACATTGCGTTGCATCCACTCTGATCTACCCGGTATCAAGTATTCGAAACCAGGGTCGGTAACCCTGGGGAGTTGTCGATGCATCTTAAGTATGTTGGAATGGCTAGTGGCTAGCTCTTTCCAAAGGCAAGAGTTTCTCAGTCGAAGAGCAGAGCTGGTCGCCATTTGCTTGCCGACGATCACGAACGGGAGAAGGTGAACCATGGTGTGAAGTGCCGCTGTTGGAAAGGTTCTCAGCGCAAACGTGATGCTGAGACATGCCATTTTTCACGTTGGATTTCCTCTCCAAGGCGGTCTACCACACCATTGCGCCGTACAGGAGAATGAATGTGAGGCTCTGTTCCGAAGTTTTAATCCTTTCATGCCAAGCGTTGTATGTGTACAACATGAGCTTCATCTACACAACTAATATAAAATATAATGTTTGTGCAATTACAGTAAAAGTTTGCTAAGTCCATGTTAAGATCTACATATTTCAGACAGTTTAATTCTGCATTAGATGTGCCTGAGTGCAATAGGAAGATTACATTCGGGATCCGGGGAAGCGCAGATTCA
The DNA here is from genome assembly GCA_946965025.1 of Blera fallax. Classification (NCBI taxonomy): domain Eukaryota; kingdom Metazoa; phylum Arthropoda; class Insecta; order Diptera; family Syrphidae; genus Blera; species Blera fallax. The sequence continues at coordinate 27,294,550 of OX337245.1, forward strand.
ATAAAAAGCTAATTTTTGGTAAGTCTCTTAAAATTTGTTGAAATTGCAAAAACGTTCTGAAATAGCTTTCTGGATCTTATTTTCTCATAAACCTATGAAAGATATTTAAAAATCTGTATTATAAATATGTTTTTTTATCGATAAATGTTCATATTGTTTAAAAACAACATCAGACATCTATGTCTTTTGTGTACAACAGCAGGCACTTAACAGAAGCACTTTTTTAGACAAAATGAACTAATAGATCAAATGGTGGTTAGTCAGGAGCAAGTCGTTACTTGTGAGGATCAAAGTCGCAATCAGGATGAAGTCATCGTCAATAAGCCTTCGAATTGAAATCGATACAAAGATTTTAAAATGACGAAAGGTATTTTTTGAAGTTCCTGACTGTAAGTGGTAAGACCGACTTCCAGATCCAAATTTCTTACGGACTAATGAAAATGGCAAAATGGCAAACAGAAAGAAAGGAAAGCCTTTGAATGATGCACCTGTTCCAGACAAAAAAATATTCTAAATATTATATCTTTAAGTTGCAACAAATATGTTATATCTTATTGAAGTTATGTACACATGTATTTTTAAAATGGATTAAATTAAATGGATTTCCAAAATAAAAAATTTGTACTTTTGCTATTAACATTTTCAGATAAAATGCATGTGTTTGAATATGATGCAATTTTAATTACTACCGATAACCATTGTTGTATAGGAACAACATCCTGTATCTAGTTATCCTTTCGTCATGTCGATCTATTTTTTTTAATTTTGGCTTAGTTAGGTCCAAATAAACGAGGTTTAGCAAAAAAAATATTCTTCGTCGAACTAAAATGAGGTGCAAAGAAGACCTTCGTTTGTGAAATTGGAGGTATGTATGTAGTTGAGTAACAATAGAGCTGGCTGGAGAGACTTGCTGGTTAAGACCCAAATGGTTGAGACTGAGTCCGGATTATACTTAAATGGCGGTAAGTTGGTTATAACGCAAGAGGAAAATGGTGCAACGTTTGGGAACTTAATTATCTTCATAGATTATAAGAAGACAACGGTTATCTTTGCTAGTTATTTTTTTGTTTTTTTGATTTACATACCTTCCTTTTGTGAAATTATGAATTTCCAAATTTTCCTCTTCGTATGTACCGCCGATGAAACGATTTTCTTAGGCATTCAATGATATCTCAATTTGTAGAGTGTTGGTGGCTTCACTTGAGTTAAATATGTCTTCTATTTGCAATTCATTCAAACTCAATCAACTTGCATACGTATTTGGCAGGCGAAGCCAAGCAACCCAAAAAAACGCCAACCCTAGAATATATACATATGTTTGTAAGTAAGTTACATTTTAAATATCTAACTTTTTTTTAAATAGGGTTGATTTAATTGCTATACGGAGACGTACTCGTACGTTTAAGACAGTGAAGTGTTGGCAGTTTCCTGCTACAGGAAATTTATTTTATGACGGCTATAGTCGAAGAAATTTAATTTGTCTGCTGTGAATCACTAGAGATATCATTTTAATTTGTGCCCTCGATTTGAATCGATGAACACAGTGACATCTGACAGGAAATCTGAAAAAATTCAATTTACAACCCAAACTCGTTACAAACTTTCAGTTGAAGAAAACTTTTACTTCTTAGTTTCAATGCGGATGAACGAAATTAATTCAGCTTCGGATTTTCCAATACTATCCAAAACGGCTGCTTGGCACGTTATGCTAGAATTGATTTGAATTAAATTAGGGTATCCAGATATGTAACTATTCGAAATACTAAAAAGGATATAGCTTTGTTATTTACGTAATATGGTTGAGTGGACAGTAATAGCCGGCTGCAAGTATAGACAAATTAATTAGGTGGCACTAAAATACTATATTTGGTTTTCAAATGAGTTTCATCTTCTTTTTTGATAATATACCATCAATGTACATTACAATGGCTCTTACGAATTTTGCTCTCTAGCACTTTCTCCATATGTAAAAGAAGAGGAATATAATTTTATTCGTTGGTCAAATAATTTTAAGGTATACTTATTCATTCAACCTTTGGGATGCAGTTCTAGTACAAGAAACCTGTTCCAACTGATAGAACCAAGGCACACGTGGTGCAAGCGAATAGAAAGTACAAGCCCCCCCCTAACTCCAAATGTTATCTTTATCGTCACCTTAGTATTAGAGTGATCCAAACTACAAAAACCAGGTTTCGAGAAAACGGCGTGTAAATGCTAATAAAACAAAAATCGTATGTAGCACAGATATATAAAAAAATTATTAAAAAAGTGGCCACTAAACTTTACTCATACTCCATTTTTTGTTTCAATCGGTTAATTAGTTCTTTTTTATTTTAATTTGAAGAAAAAGGAAATTGCATATACTGTGCATATGTATATTGTTTTTTTTTCATTGTACCATACAATGTGGCTCTTTTTGACCAATCTATGCGTCATTTAAATACTGAACGCGATTGCGATTTATGGATGCATATGTGTCATATTTTCATACAAAAGTTTAAAAAAAAAAACTATTTTTTAAAATAGGCTTTATTTTTTTTCTCATTGTTTTTCTTATAAGACAATAAGATCAGGTATTTGCACGTAAGAGGCAAATACAAATACTTGGCGCAACGGACTGTATTTGGTCCAGGTCCTAGCTTCTCGCGACCATTCGCGTAGTGCGTGTTCAATTTTTCACAAGTGGAAGGGACCTACAATTTAGAGCCATATCCGAAAGGCAAATTGAGAAGCTTTCTCTTGACAGTTATTATTCTCGGACGTTTGTCAGACATTCGCGAGAGACGGGACCGTGAAAAAACTTTTTTTGTTTCTGGGATTCGAACCTCCCGCTCAGCGATCCAACGCACTAACCACTTGAGCCACAGCGCCCACAATGGAATAGTCGCATAAAATATTAAGGGTCCAGAGTGAGGAAGCCCAATTATGCAAAAGTGCACTAGAGATTAGCAGACCTACTCTCAAACTCTCACCAGCCAAAAGCAAGAAATTAGTAAACCGAAAAAGAATCTTTTAGATTCTTCCGTAAAAATATCACGAACTTTCTGGCTCTGATAAGCATATACTTTCAGGTTCACTCTCTAAAGGCAACGAGATTCAGGCACAGTCTAGAATATAGCAATACTTGAACTCCTCCTTAAAAGTCATTTCATGGGTTATCTGAACCATTGCCCAGAGGCAAAATAATATTAAAATATCCTTTAAAAGGAGGAAGAAGTTTGCACTCTAGTCCTAAAGCTTACAGCCCGTTCTTTTGTCAATTGTTCTCAAATGCGTGTATTAAGAATATAATTGGGAAACATGTACCAGATAGGGCCATCTTCTGTTTTACCATGAGTAAAACTTCTGGACCACGAACTGCATCGCGACCTTAACACATGATAATGAAAGTATGCATATCTACCTTTATATGAGACTCGTGATGACTCTTGATGGCGGTACAAATTGCGAACCTAGTCTAAAAATTAATATTAAATTATATACTGCCCAGAGTCACCTACTGTCTAGTTTTGGTAATTACCAAAGTTACAATAGTTAAAAAGCTGAAAATTTTCAAGAAGAGCTGTTCACGATCTACTCTTACTATACCCCTCAATGCTATTCTGACCCTTCCTTCAATTCAGGTTCAAACTAAAATTGAGGCTAAGCTTAATATTCACGGATTATGCATTTTAATAACATCAGAACTCGATTTTTATAAGACGGTCACATATCTCTGCTTAACTTATTTTTAGAGAAGAATGAGCTTTGACTCGGAACCTTCCATCAAATCAACTATTTTTTCAAAACCGGTAATTCGATTAACACCAAAAAGTAGAATTTCTGAGTACTCACTAAGGTAAATGTTATGCAGGAAGATTCATCCACATCGATGCACCTTAAGGTAAAATCCTTCCCAATTACTTCTCATTCACAGTTGTTTTGCGGATATTTCGTCATTTACTGTTCAATATCAGTGAATTGAATTGAGCTTTTGTTCTGTATCATTGTATCTAATTTTTGTTATTACTTTTAAATTACATGGAATTTAAATGATCATATTGGTGTTCACTCATTTTAACGCTCACAATATTTCATATCTGATGTCAATCTCCCAACATGTGTCTAGATAAAGAAATTGGCCATTAAAAAAGATAGTTAGAATGCAAAGAATATAAATTCAAGTACGATGGGTATCTATGATGGCATTATTCGGAAACGTCAAAACAAGGAGTCGATTGGCAATTTAAGGTCAACTCAAATCTGGACAATGCCGGTATACGGATGCTCGTCAGTAGTGGCGTCTTCTTTCCTGTTCTTTGAAACCTAGTAGTTAAGGAGGTACTTTTAATACTGAAATGAAAATATTGTAGGCTAATTTTCAAAGCTGAAGATGCTGCTATAACTATTTTGAGGAAATTCCTCACTACTCACTAGAGATATTTTGTAGTATGCTCTCTCTAAATTCTCTATTTAGACTAAAGTCTTGAGGTTAACCCCAAAAAGCAGTCTTTATTAAAGATGATGTAACATTCTTCAGGTTGACCCATCAAAAACTACATATGTACGTGGTACCAGACTTTTACTAGCAGATAAAGGTAAGTATTTGGATCTCATTCTGGACAAGAAACTGAAATGGTGACTGGAACTCATAGAGCGAGTAAATAAAAGTATCACAGATTTATATTGCTGTAAAGATCAATACGTAACAAGTTAGAATTAATGCCACGAATTACATATTAGCTCTATGTATCCATTATCAGGACTATACTGATACTGGTGATCGTTTTTTGCATGGCTTTGGACTATACTGATACTGGTGATCGTTTTTTGGATGGCTTTGGACGGAGCCGTATATAGCAATTATCTTGGCCGAGTACAAGGATAGGCCTGTATATGCACAACAGAAGTCCTTAGAACCACTGCTTCAACGACCCGAGACATATTGTTACAAAGCTGTCCATCGATAGAAATGCAAAGGAATAACAGTTATTGCAGCCACATGAATTAAAGTCATATTCCACTGATCCAGTTTGTGAGCTGTACACTCCACCATTCTCAATGATCTAAAAATTCTCCCACAAACTACCGAATACGTCCTAGAAGAATTCATATTCACCAAAATCATTTAAACAACCTAGTAAGAAAATTGTCATTACTACAATGGAGAGAGATACATAGGAGCTTATACGTCAAGAACTGAAATTGACATAAATTTATATTTGATGGATCCTGCTTAGTTTTTTTGCCAATACGAAAAGATTAGTTATTTAATGATGATTGTTTGTTTTCAAGGTCCGAAAACAATTTTGTACGTTTTATAAAAACTTATTAAGTCATAGCAATGTAGAAACGGATGTGTCACATCATCGATGATTGCGATGAATGTGAATTGGGAAATAAGTTGCCCCTAAACAGTGCGCGACTGCTGTAGTCAATTATTTAAAACATATTTGACATATTCTGATCAAACGCTTAGGTGATGCATCAATCGACAATACACTCCTACCCTTCCACATTCTCAATGAAATTGGATGAGGACCTTGCATTCACAAGAGTACAAACATTATTTCATTGTCAAAAGATTTACACGTCCTCATTAAATTGTATTCGCTCTCGCATCCTTTCTTCTGCCTTTTCTACAACACAACCGGTTTGTATTGTCAACGTATACATTTTTCATTGCACTTAATGCAATTGATACAAGTGTTTGAAACACTTCCATGAATTGGAACATTATTTATTAAAAGAGTTTGTTCACCGATGTTAAAACAGATACATCAAGTTACTTTAAGCTGATCAGAAACTTGTAGTTGAATAGGAAAATTTATTTATGGGCTAAATTTTGTTCTGATGTACCAAAATCCGTGGCGAAGATTTTCGTCTTTCTATATATGTACATACAGAAGACGTATATATGTATGTATTGTATTGTCAATGGTTAGTGCGTTGGTTTACTGAGTGGGAGGTTCAGAAGTTAAAGCTTTTTACGCTTCCACCTCTCGCCATGAGAAAGAAAACAAAAACAAAGCCTTTCTTATATGGCTCTAAGCTGTATGTTTCTACCGTTTGGGTGAAAGAATATAACACGCACCACACGAATGCTAGCGATAATCTAGGCCCTAGATGACAAGCATTTGTTTTTTTACATATGTGTGAACATACATACATACGTGTATGTTTTTTGATGGAAACCTTGAATGTTCACCGATAGCCGTAGTCCATCGGTAGTACCGCATTCTTACCGGCTAAAAACACCTCCCTCGAACATTTGCGAACCGAATTTTACCATCGCTGAATCACCGTTAGGTATTACTTCGCGAGGGTCGGTGCAAAGCATTCGCTGTTTCACTAATTAGTCGACAGTCGGCCACTCGCCGAATTTATTTTGCATGTTCTACGTTCTCTGAGACATTATTACATCGAGGGCAATATACAATAGTCTCACGCTTTCATTGAAAGAGATACTCTCTATAGCAGCCATGACCGGTTAAGAACTGTCATGTATAAGTTTGTTTCGCCATGCTTCCGATCAATCCAAGTGTTGATCCTTGGTATCGGCCGATGCTATGCTGTGGTTTCCTTCGGCTATGAGTGTCTAACCGACCATTTTGTACTCGCCCGATGTATAGTATTTTCATTTCATCGGCGAGGATGTCAATGGGCAGCATTAAAGACACGATGAGTATGACGTCGTGAGATACCGTTCGAAATGTGCTTCTGGCTCTTAGAGCGCACAGGCAGTAAACGGACTTAATTCCGCGTGAGTACGACTTTACTTTTGCTGTATATCTCTGCGCTATATAAATGCATGGAACTAGCGACCTGCGCGAGTACGAGTCTTTTATTTTGTCTCGGTCCTCCGACATTGCTCATGAGCCTTGAGAATGCACCGACCCCTTTTGTCGACTTTTTACACGCGTATTCCAAGTGGTGCTTGTATGTCAGACGAGAATCAATCACCACCCCTTAGTATTCAGTAGATGGTCGTGAAATGGCATCGTACTCTGCGACTCTAAGACTAATCGTCTCGCGCACTTTTCGACTGATGATAAGTAAAACTTCGGTTTTATAAGCCGCAAGTTGCCACCTGACCCCGAGGAGCCAACACTTTATTGTTCTTACGGTCTCATTACAGAAGAGTTTTATTTCTTCGAGCAATTTGGCAACGACCACGAGCGATGTCATCCGCGAAACCGATGGTTAATGTTGGATTGGGATTGTGGGATTGGTAGACGTAAGATATTTGTACATCACGTTCCATAGCAGAGGACCTAAGCCCGATCCTTGTGGTAGACCACCGGTTATTATGTACTTCTTACCTCCGTCGTTGGAATCATAGAAGAGGACCCTGTCAGTGAAATAACTCGAGATGATTTTTAATAAATACACCGGCACATGCATTCGACGGAGACAATGCACAATCCGTTGCCAATTCGCCGAATTGAACGCTATTTTCACATCCAGCGTTACTACAGCGCAGTATTTTTTAGTGCCTCCTCTCCAACGTCTTTCTTCTATAGCGGCTTTGGCTCTACTTGTTACCGCGTTAATAGCATCTATTGTTGATCGCGACTTACGAAAACCGAACTGGTGATCCTGTAGTCCACCCGCTGCTTCGATGGCAGACTCAAACATATTATATATTACTCGTTCGAGGATTTTTCCCATGGTGTCGAGAATGCAGAAAGGACGATAATTCACTATGTGATTTGTTTCCATTCGGCAGCAGTACTACATAGTCGTTGCCGCTCCAAGGCTCTGGAAAATTGTCTTCTTGAAGGCACGCGTTGTACATTTCTATGAATATTTCCGGTCGGGTTCGCTTGGTAGTCTTAAACGCTCGATTGGACTTTCCAGCGCCTTCCGGTCTTGTATTTTGTCGCATACTTTCAAAAGTTCTTCGCTTGTAATTGCTGGGATCGGCACACTATCGTTCTCATTTTTTTTAAAGAGCATCCCATTCTAGTGCCGAGGAAAAAGAGTTCCCACTATTTTACGAAGTAACATCGGACATGTACGCGATTTCATTCGGGGACCTTTTAGTCTCCTTGTGACAATGTTGTACGCCTTACCCCATACATCTTCATTAAGTTGGTCACAGAGGACTTAATCGCTAGCACAGAGGACTTAATCGCTAGCTTCGTGCTTGTATATGTATGTATGTACATGTGTATATGTATGTACATACATATGTACATATGTATATACAAGTGACAAAATGTGTTGTATAGTTTTGCGTTATAGTTATTAAAATTCTAATTAAAGTTAAACCTAATTTGTTTTTCTCAAAGAGAAACGTTTTACAAAGTATGATAAATACTTTTGAAAGGTATAAACAACTGTTTTAAATGATTTATCGGGCGTTTTTTCGAAAGTAGCCTCACAGGCGAGGATTAGTGTCTAACGAAAAAAAAAGATTATTGTTTTAGGGTTAAGGCTTACGACCAAAGACCAAGAAACTTGAACCAAATACTTTTGGTGAAACAAATAGGTAAAGTCCAAAAAACAAAAAAACAACTTCACTTTCACATTATCATATCTTAGTATAAACTGCAGTCAGATTAAGAAGGGCAGGGTTTCGAAATGCTAAGCCATATGGTCACTGCAAAATTTCGGATACATTCCCTCTATATACATATTTCAAGGACTTTAATGTAAAATACATAAAAAAATACAATACATACATAAGGAAAGTGTTCGAGGTTTATTTCCTACCCAGATTGGGAAAGAAGAAAGTGGCATAAATCTTCATTAAAATTTCGAAATAGCAGGCGGATGCGAAAACTTTCTCTAAAATACCGCAAATATCAATATAGGAGTGGCTCCCAAATCCTTCTAGTCTCTTTCAAGTGGAAGTATGTACTAGCATTACGCGAGACTTCACGATCCTAAGCCAGGCTATAATCAAGGCTCTTGTTTCAAAAATCCTCTAACGAGTTGAATAGTGATTGGAAGAACTACTTCGGTAGTTTATCCCTTCAGAGTCATCCTTCTTTGGATCAAATAAACAAATAAACATACATATGTACATGGGCAGATAAAATTAAGAGGTGATCGCTTGAAGGTATTCTGCGTCCCGATAAGGGCTCTCAAAGGTAGAATTCTCTCAGGCTTTCTATCAACGGTCAACAATAAGTAACAAGCTTCATATCTCGCCAGATATGGGCAAACTTCAAATCCACCAAGCATAAGGCTACCAAGCAGCTATAAGTCCTTACAAGAAATTGTAGAAATTATAGCCGCATGCTTTATTATTATTATGAAGTCCAAATCAAACTAGATAGTTAACCTCACAATAACTGGCATTACCATTGGCAAGCTAAAGAAGATTCTGGAAGAAAAAATTAGGGAACTCGCAAAAGAACTTTCCTTGAAATCTGACTTGCAACAGTCAGGAATGAAAATAAAATAGGATGGAATTTCAGAAAAGGTTGTTGTAACAAACTTTTATAAGAGCAAATAGACAAACTTAAGCTGCAAAGCACATGAATCTAATGTTGTGGTACATCTACCGTGAGAGAGCGGCTATGAATATTCTGAATAAAGGAAACAAACTTAGAAACACTAACATCAACATTCGCAAAGATATTACGCCCAACGCCCGTCAAAGAATGGTAAGGTAAATTTGCTCGGAAACGATCGAAATCACAGATGAAAATAGCATATAGGTGGAAAATTATTCACTTAGGATTTGCCAGAAGGATTGAAATGCGAAAGGTGTAAAAGTAATCGTAGAAATGGTCAAAACCTTAAACTACCAGAATTATCACATGTTAGAACCCAAAAAAATTGCTCCATACTCCATGTGCGCCAGAACCATCACAAACATACTACTCACTAGGGAGCATACTATGATAGCGCCTATATACCTATATGTATGTGTATAAGAGCTGGTTTCTCTCCTTATGTTCCCTGTGGACTGCCATATAAACCCATCATCATGAGATCTTAACCTCATATTATTTAAAGCGTTGTTTTGGCGCTTAGAAATTTAAAAAATAACTTTTAAATGAATAAAAATAATTTCTTTCGGTCCAATTTTGGGTCACTCCTTCAAACAAAGGTGGGCGTACGTATCGAATAACACCAATAATGTTTGCTTCCAATGCGTTCATTGTTACAGGCTTATTAGCATAAACTCCACGTAGCCCCATACGAAATAAACTAAAAGTGTCAATTCGCACGATTTTGGAGGCCAATATACGATCGTTGTATAGCACGTAGAGCTACCCTGTTGGAAACACGTGTTTCCAAAATGTATTGCACTCAAATTTTGAAAGTAAGAATCAGTGGTTTTTGTTCTGTAATGATCTCCATTGTGGTAACGAGAGCTCCTCCTCAGTTGAAAAAAATAAGACCAGCATGACAATCGCACGGACCGCCCCGTTTTTTTTTTATTTGTGTAATGGTCCGGATTGAGGCACGAAGGCGTCAAAAACAAGCATTTTTTACTACGGGAGGGGGGGGGTCTATCTCGCCCCGTTTAGGAGGTAGGGGCAATTTAAAAAAAAATACTTAAAATGAAAAAAAAATTATTAAAAAAACAACGGCAACACTTACAATGAAGTACTATACCGGTTTTGAAAGCCAGAAACCTGTTCTTTAATCCTAAATTTAAATAGTTTTTGAAAAATTCGCATGCAAACTCAAAATTTTGATAAAAAAGATGAAAAAAAAAATTTAGACCAATTGGAGTGCTAAATTGGCTTTTTGTTGTCAATGCTTATATCAATTCTGAATCAAACGCAAAAAACCGAATGGTTTTATGTCTTCTAGTTTTGAGAAAATTGTAAAATACTAAAACTACTTTTTTATTAGATTTTTGTTTAGGTAAATACATATTGTGAATAAATTTCCTTAGAAAGACAGGTAATATTCCTTAAAAAAAAATTTTTTAGTGAATAGTTTTCATAATAACTTAAAAGTAATAGTTCGAAGGGCTTTGAATGCTCTTTGTCCTCTCATGGATCCGCGCTGCATCACAGGCGAACATCGTTTGTTACCCCTTTCTTTTATAATTCCTTCTTAGTCGCCGAAGGTGGACTTGCTTCCACCCCCTTTATTGAATTGTACATTTTGTAGCCATTTCTTGTCAGTTCATCTGCAGGTTAATTTTTCACATTTTTATAGTGGCCCAGTATATTCTGAATTGTTCACATAACGGTAGTATTAGTTATTCATCTCCAAGTATATGAAAGAAGTAATATGATCTTTGATTAACTGGTTAATCTAATAATTTCAAATCGCTCTCTAATATGGTACTCTTTGGGGTATTAATAAAGATTTGAAAAAATTCGCCAATGCGTGAGGTGTACACGGACATATCTTTGTTATTTTATTAAAATTCAGGTTTGATTTTGACACCTTAAAAAGGTCTGGTTTAAAAGCTGTCTGCGTGAACAACAATTATCACATTTATTGCATTTTTGTTGCAATGAAATAGGTTAACGACTGATTTTCTATTAACATTAAGTTCCATTATAAAAATCACTATAGTAAAAAAACAACTAAGGAATAATTTGGATTTGTGCATGGTACTTTGTGAATGCTGGTTTGTGCATATGTATCTACATATGTATATTAATTTTGTTAAAGTAAAACAAAATCTACATACATACATCAAAAAAGATCTCAACGATCTGGTGTCTTGTGCTCTAACCTCAAAATATGCTAAAACTAACTTCAATCACAAAATATTAAAATATTTTCAAATGGGTATATTAAACATCCATAATATGATGACCCAAAACGTGAAATAACAGTAGATATAATATACATATCTCCTCATGCCATATTTGTAACTGTTAAAGATTAATTAATTAAATTAAATCAAATAATATAAGTATGTACCTCAGTTTTAATTTGCATCTGTTTGAATATATTAAATTGTATCTTATAATTCCGCAGAGAATACTCTTGGGAAATTTCAAAATTTAAATTCAAATAAACCCATTAGATATAATTTTGTTTGGCGGATAAGAAAACATTGAAATCGACATCGCCCACAAACCCAAAGGATTATGAAACAATCTAAAGCAATTACCTTCACCTTGTTTAAAGCCTACCCCATCTCTTGGAAAACACGAAATTACCCCACATCTGAGTGCTGTTAGCAAGAACATATTCCCACTCTGGTAAATACTAGATAAGCCTATTCATCCCCAATAACTTAAGACTCGAGACTTGAAATTGAAAATACAATATGTAAATGTTATCCACCCCCTCGATATGAAAACAATCACTTTGTGAGGGGTTTCTTTTTGCTGCGCACACACTTCTACATCAATGGGGTTTATTTTTCTCTTAGGCACCCTCATTTCCAGTCAGAAGATCAAGACCCTTTCTGATTGAAATTTTAAATTAAGAATTCTTGCACGTGATAGAGAAATCATATAAGCTCAAAAATCTGACCGATTTAGGAAAATAACAAACGATTCGGAATGTGTTGAAAATGTTATTTTAACCGGGGTGCATTACGACTGTATTGAAATTTGTTTCCGTTAAAAAAAAGGGTGATTCAAATTTCTGTCTTCGCGCAAGACTTTCATTTGTATGAAAAGTATACTCGCACGAGTACTTGTATGTACATTTATACACAGAAGTATGTTTCTAGGAACCAAATATTTTACGAAAAGGAATACTCTAACATGCTAAAAAAATTCAAAAATAATTTTCGCTAGAGATTTCAGTTTAAACGATTATCTTTAGTTCAATGATGAACTGGAACGATCGAATAAACATAATCAGCAAGTGCAAATGGACAAGACAAGTCAAGGCTGGGCTGAGAAACAGTATTGTAATTATTTCTTGTTAAAGTCAAATAAGTGAGTTTCAATAAATTGTGAGCTTGCTTGTGCAAATTAGTGTAGAATTCCAGGGGATCATGAGGTTAGCTAGAACGACTAAAATCTACAAAATCTCGCAAATCAACGTTATAAATCTCGAGAGTAAAAATCTCGAATGAGACAAAATCTAGAAAGTACAATAATCTCAAAGGCCTCATCTAGAGATTTGTAAAATCTTTTTCAGTTTACAGTGAAAATAATTCAAACGGACCCGAAATTTAAATGTTGTAGCTTTTTTATTGAAAATAATAACGATTTAACAAATTTGTTCAACAAAAAACTTTTTGGTTTCAAAAAAAAAAGTCAAAAATTCTACACTGAGCCCTTATTTGTTGTCATTAGAATTGCATGGTGCAGATAAATTATTTCACATGGGAATTACTGCACCTCAAGTGGGAAATGCACTTTTATGGTGTGAAATTACTGCTCACTTAAAGTGGGAAGTAATTTCATTTTTTGTGGGAATTAATTTCACTTTTAATGTGCATTATTTGTGAAATGGATTCGAAGCAACTGTTCCTCGAATGCAAATTTAAATACATGTACCGGAAAGCAACTACACAGCCAACAGTGGGTAAGTGACGTGCTGCACGCGGTTATTTTAATAATCTCCACTTTCCGGGGGCCTTAGCCGCTCATGCGAACTGTTCGATCCACTAAAAGTATGTCAACAACTGTCAGGTATGCGTCTGGGGGTAAATTTTTGCATCTGATCTTATTTCAAGGCACCATGAAAAAATACTTTCGCTCTAGGCGATTTTTGTCATTCGAGATATTTTTTTTATTAGATTTTTGCTGTTCGAGATTTTTAACTTTTAATAATAACTGCGATTCTCTAAGATTTTTTTCAGACTTGCCATCAATAATACAAAATACAATTTTTGGCACTTGGTCAGTTTATCTTGTAAGCCGACGATATGTAGATATGTAATTGTTTATTCATCTAAGTGGCTATCCACCGACATGGTAGGGTACCAACTTAGGTCCATTGTATTACCACATGAGCCGGCAATATCTTGTAGGTTTTTTTTTAAAAAAAAAGTATTCTCCCAGAATCCTTTTACTTAATTAGGAAGGGGCTCGCCAGTCACATATCAGATGGACGGATGTATTCTCCTCTTCTTCGCACATGCAACTGCGACATGTCTTCCCATTGCATAATGCCGATTTTCAGCAGGCTATTGGTTTTGCATGGACTTATCAAAGACCAAGTTTGTCTTGCATGTTTGCACATATTGTTGGTACTCCGTCACCCATTAGCCTGTTTCAGTGCTAATATGGAGATTTTGTATTTATTAGTATATGGGGGTCCTTTTCTGCAGTTAAAAGACCTGATACAAAGAAGAGTGATACAAAGGATCACTTTTTTTCCACAAACAAGGACACGCGAGTTACATTCCCAAATAACAGTGACTGGGAAAGTAACTCAACACCGGACATAACTGTATGGGAAACCTTCAAGGTTCCCATTAACTGAATATGCATTCGGTGCCTTTGCCTCAATTTTGCACTTTTCCTTTCATTCACATTTGCATTTGATGCATCCGGTGCATTTTCCATTTTAGTTAAGTAAGCTAAATTTAGTCTCAGTTTCAGTTTCAGTTTTGGCATTTAAACATCAGTTTAACTGAAAGCTAACTGAAACCTCAACTTAAACTGAAACTGAAATGATCATCTAAATGGGGCTTTATATTTTTCAACATATTGTGGCAAACCCGAATTTCAGCATTGCATAAAGCTTTGAAAATAAAAAAAATAAAAATTTAACCATTTGGAAAAGATAAATTATTATCGACTGCGTGTGAAAAACAGTTGTTCCTCTTCCTGCAAGATGCACCACCTAGCGCGAGTCTAAGTTCTGAGTCTTAAGTCTTTACTTGTACAAAGTACCTATGATGAAAGAACTGCAAGATTTGACAGAGTTGCCAATATGATTTAACAAGTGGCTCGAGAACAAAAATCCAACATTGAACCAAAGAAACCACACAGCGAAAATCCACTCATAAGGAAACCAGCAACTAAAAGGCATCCACCAGTGACTCCAATAAACGGACCGTAAACGGAAGAGAAAACGTAAACCTTTGCAGGAGAGTCTCTGAATAAGAACTAATAATAGATCGGCTTAAATCAGAACTATATAATGTAAGACAAAGAAAACCATATTATTGCGAGAACACAAAAATCAAATGTAACTGAAAAAGATAATGAAGATTCTAAGTCTGTTAATCCTGTAAATGCAGTTCATTACACTACACTCCACACAACTAGAAAGAAAAATCGATTCCAGCAAATGTAAACCAGCAAAGAAAAGGAAATTCTCCTGAATTTGACCCGTCGGTAACTAAAAATCCCATAGAAAACAACCTGAAAGAGTCGCTTAAAAAACAATACAACCGCCACGGATAAATATAGCGGGCACAAAGAACTTTTCATTAATAAATAATTTTATGAAATCAAACAATATAAAATTGTATCCAAAAAAATAATACATGGAAGATAAATACCGTGGACTCTGATGACTACAGGGCACTGCTGAGCAAATTAAATAGTGAAAAAGTAACATGCTTCACGTAGGAAAATTAAAGTGACATATATACATATTAAAGTAATAGTTAGAGCTTTACATCCAACCTGTGAGAAATAGGACATCATAAATGACCTAAAGCAAAGAAAACTTAAAATTATCGATCCATTTAACTTAATAACAAAGGAGATGAAATGACAGATGAACATGACTGGGGCCTAACAAATTGAGTGGTCTTTCAATGTTTATGTTCACTTTCGATAATGAGCAAAAGAATTAAAGATAATATTAATCTTAAATCAAAAATACATCAGAAAAGATTCCTCAAAGAGAAAAAAAATTCTGCTCTTGGGAGCCAAGATGCGTTAAATATGCTGGCAAACAATTTAATCTTGCAAAATAGAAATAATCCACCATGGGTGGGATAGCATCCAGCTATCTACCGTGGGTGTGAACAAAAAAAATTTCAAAAATCCGCGGTAACTCATTACAGCCTCAAAGAGTACAAACACACTCTCAATCAATAAGTGGTGAAAAAGTTGTTGAAAATGCCAATGAAAATAAAAAAAAAATATTCGAACTGCAGGAAGATAAAAGAAACGAAGAGAGTTCAAAAACATATGCAATTGCAATTCGCCCGAAAAATAAAACTCAAAAAGACCTAGAAATTCTTAAAAGTATAAAATTAATTAATAAGAGGCTAAGTGAACAAGCAGAAATCAATAATAATTTTCTCCTCAATCCTAATAGAATGTTATAAGTAAGTTATGTAAAAATTAATAAAAAAACAACATGTCAAGTAACACGCTCAAGATTGTCGCATGGAATGCAAATGACTTAATGCCTCACCTCACTGTATTAGAAATATTTCTCAAAAATAAACATATGGATACCTAAATAGTTTAAAAAAAAAATACCTTGACTAAAAGCAGGCGTATCTTAGCCTATTTAAAATACTTGAAAAACGATTCATCACAGGTGCCAAAAATATCTACTGCGACTCACGACTAACAACAACAAAGGGAAAGGAGCTGCTGCAATCTGCCCAAGAATATAAGTGCTAATTTCAATCCAGCAATAATCCTACTTACTAGCCAACAGATCCACGTCAAATACCAGGCATTATTGATTTATTTTAGAAAAAAGGATTATCAAGACTTAGAAAAGAGGGACAATTGGCTATGTTTTAGATTTCTCCTTGATAAAAAAGTCAATATATCAAAAATCAGCTAGGCTAACTCTTATCCAGGGGAAGTTAGAATAACATCGAATGCTAAGCGCAAGGCACGAAAAAATGTTCCCCAAATACAAATTTCTCTCATAAAGATTGATAATAACTTCTGGTCAAAAAGCGCAATATAAAAGGCCAACGTTTTTTGCTTCGCATCTAGCGAAACATTTAAGCCATTACGCAAGTAACAGAAGAAAACGGGACAGTAGTAATAATAAGAAGTAATAAGAAGAGTTAAAAAAGTTATGAAGAAAAATAACCCAAAAAAGAGCCCAGAATACGACTTAATCATAAATCATATTATCAAAGAATTATCAGTGAAACGATTAAAAAAGTTACAGCATTTAATTAATTCTTGTTCACAAATGCCTCATTTACAAATTAAAACAACAACTACTAGCGCAGTTCGTCGAAATCCTAAGATCATGCATCGCTGAAAGACACTGCTTGTCAAATATAAAGGACAAAATGCACGACACAAAAAAAATGCTTTATTACCCCAAGGGAGTGTGTTGTTACCCATTTTGTATCTTCTATATACTAGCGACTCACCAACGCCATCAGAAGCTATAATTGCTACGTTTGCTGATAACATCGCAAAATCTTAACATGACGCTTGACGCCAAGCTTAGATGGAAGGAACATATGTATAAGAAAAAGTTATGGAGCTAAACATTGAGTATCGAAAACTGAACTGCCAGAACTCTCAATGAAAAATAAATTGCTTTTGCATAAGCAAGTCTTGAAACCAATCTGGTTATTTGTATTCAGCTCTGGGGCTGTGCAAAAATATCTAATAGAAAAGGTATACAAACCTTTTAAAATAAAGTATTGAGGACCATAGCGCCTGCGTATGCATACACTATATGTACATATATGTACATATATTTTTTTATCGACAACTTAGTTGCAACACGTTGGCTTAAGTGGTTTGTGCGTCGGAGCGCTGAGCGGGAAGTCAATTGTTTACGTACTGATTTCGCTCTCTCTTACGCAGTATTGCCGAAGATTGACTGAAGATTGGTTTCAATTGCAAAATCTACCATATAGGACGAATAAATATGTACAACACATATGTACATGCATCGGCAATAAACATTATAGACTCGTAGATATGGAGATGTGGAAAATAAGACGTACATATGCATATGTAGGTATATATGTATGTATATCGATTAAATAAAAAGGTCTAGGACGCAGGCATGAGGAACATCCGCAGCGATCTATCAGAACAGAGAGTATTATTTACATACAAAGACTACAAAAACGCAGACAATTTTTTTTTTCTTTTTTAACTACATACACATGAAAATTTTATATTGTAGTCCTAAGTGCCAAGTTAAAACTCCCACGTCGCGGTGAGTTAAAAAAACGCGAACGTGCGCCCGAAGGCGCACCCACTGTTCGACTTACACTAATGAAAAAACGCTCGACTTTATTCTTAACAATTATTAGAAATAGCGGAATATATTAGAAATAGCGGAATATATTAGAAATAGCGGAATATATAATAACCGGTGTCCGCGCTCCGAAGGTCCAATAAGAACTGCCCCCCAAATAAATGTTTTCCGTTAGGAAACCTCCAGCTCCAAGATGCGAATCGCTGATTCGGCAGTTATGCCATTGCACGCGCATCCGTTGGCAATGGCATGTGCGTAACGAGATCCTAATGCACCGGGACTGTGCTGACACAGCCAATCCGGTCATTGCACGCGTATCCGGTGGCGACTGTCTGTATGTAACAAGATCCCAATGCACTGGGACCGTGGGATCGCACTCGCACCTGAATGTGCTGACTCCATGAATTTGGATTGGCTGTCTATCATGACCTTGGCGCGTGGAACGGGTGTACTGTGTTAACTGCCAAGTTGTTTTGATATGCCAATACTGTGTTTTCAAATTTATTTTCAATGATTGTTTAGAAAATTTATGCTTATTAAGCTAAGATCTGTATCTTTTAAAGTTATTTGCGGGTTTTTCAGGTTTCAAAGTTGGGATAACCTTGGCTTTATTGCAAACTGTTGAAAAGTATTATAATATTAGGCACAATATTAGAATGAATATTAAAAATTCAGTCGCTGATTCATTTTGTTGATTAATATATGTATGCATGTACAAGTTTTTAATTTTTTGAATATCAGGAGACTTCCAAAATGTAAGCTTTTTGATTAACTTCTTTTGTTGGTCTTATGCTAGAAATTGCATTTCCGACGAAAACTCTGTCCTTCTAAAAATAAAGAAAGAATATCAGGGAATAATTCATATCGGACAAGCTGACACGTACAAAGGGATTTGAATAATGGAATAGGATCTCTCACGGAACGTAATGTTTTGATTGAAAGTAAAGATTATACAAGACGAAATGCCAAATACATACGAGTAGGTATGTGTCATCTTAATGAAAGAAAAAAAAACAAATTTGAAAAAGAGTGGGGATGCGCATTTCTTATGCAATAAACGTTTATTAGAGTATAATTTGGCATAAGAGAAAAAATTTAAGAGTCTAAAGAAAACTGTTATCCTTTGAAGAAAACTGCGATTGAGTCACGTGGAGTCTTCGATCTATAGAGCTAAGTTTATATCAGCGTAAAGCGTCTATGCTTATCTCAAAAGAGTTCTATTGAAGACCCACCAACTATAAAAATACAAATACTTGGCGCAACGAACCGTATGTGGTCCACACAAATGGACGGGACCTACAGTTTAGAGACACATCCGAAAGGCAAATTGAGAAGCTTTCTCTAGACAATTATTACTCTCGGACGTTTGTGAGACATTCGCGAGAGGTGGAACCGTGAAAAAACTTTTTGGTGTTTTTGGGATTCAGTAACAGTGGTAGGTGATTTTGAATACCCAGATAGACAACGACTAATGAATGCAGTTGAAAGCTCGCATCACAGATATTCCAGCAACAGCAAGAAGCGAGCTAGAGTGCCTATACTGCATGAAGATGAAAGAAGTACAGTGTGCGACACGACAAGCGCAACTTATAGCAGAGAGGATAAAACGTGTGACAGGAAGCAATAGGCACAACTATTTAAAGAAGCAAGGTATTGGTCATATCGTTCCGAAAAGGTGACGGTTACATTGCAAACCAAGCAATGCAATGGAAGAAACCATACACGATGGCGCGTAGGCGTAGTAGAGGTCCTCAGACCCACAAGGGAATACAGGGTATAAGTAAGCAAGTATATTTTTGGAGTTTGGTTTTCAATAGACCTAAATGCTTTCGTTACATATGCAATGCGATAGGACTCTTAATATCTTCAGGCTAATTTTTGGAAAGTTTGAGGTACATTCCAACAAAGTAAAAGTCTTGCAACTCTTATAAGCTAAATAAAACATGTACTATTAAGATTTTTTCCAAAAACATGTACATACATGTATTGTCGATAATTATCGCCATAGTTAATATCGCGGTTTTAACCAAAGGCGCTTGCGAACCTCTACGTAATGTGCTTCGCAGAACGAAAATTCCATCTGCAATGGACACGGCAGAGGCTTGTATTAATTCCCAAAAAGCCACAAACCCTTAGAACAACCGTCTTAATATAGCTCACTCAGCATGTTCGACACAGTAGATAAAGTGCTGGAAAGAATTATTCGCGTCAGATTTGACCAGTATACTGAAAGAGACAACAAGTTTCTTACCGACAATAAGGTTTCAGGAAAACCGAAGCATCACACATGTGAAACAAGAAATTTGCGATATAGCACACGAAGCCATATCTACGACCAAATTGAAAGGAGGAGACAAGCAGCATTGCGGTCTGTATACCCTCGACGTCAAAAGTGCTTTCAACTCGGGAAATTAGAGCTTCATTATGAGAGCATTGAGGAATATGCGAGTACCTAATTGCCTCTTACGAATAATTATAAATTATTTCCAGTATGAAAATATGTAATGTACGATGGAGTACTACCTAGGAATTAACATAATCGGATATGCCGATGACATAGCGGTAGCAGTTGTAGCTTTAACAGAGATTACAAAACACTGCAACAACATCATTTAAGACATGAAGATATGTACATATACATAGCTTCGTTCGTCAGGTCTGGCATTAGCGGATCACAAAACAGAGGCTGTCCTCATTAGCAGCCGCTTGAAAGTTGAGTGTCTGGCCATATACGTAAGTTAACACAGCGTAGATTCAAAGCCTTACATAAAATACCTGGGGGATCACACAAACACAAACACAAACTTCCAAGCTCTAGATCATGGAAGATATGTAAAGTCTTAAGTTATTTCTAAAGCTATAGTTGTCATAATACCTATTACACATTTTTACGCGTCGAAACTTTTCCTGCCTGTGCAAGTTGAAACGACATTTTTGAGAATGTAGAACAAGTTAACAAAAAGTAAATTTTGAAAGGCTTGACTTTTTGATCGAGGGAAGAAAAGTAGAAAACGCAATTGCTTTTCCCATTAGTAGAAAACTGACGGCTGTTTTCATCATTGGTAGTGGTATCGTATCCGTATTCAAACAATATATTGTTCTTAAGGCAAGATATTCAAAATATTCATTAATTAATGTGAGCACTGCTGAACATGAAGCTCATGATCATGAACTTTATAAAATGTTTACCATATAAACTTTCACTCGTTTTTTAAATACCTTAAGCAACTCGGTTATTTGAGGGTAGGAGAATTCATATTAATAAATTGTGATGGCAAATATTTCTTATCTTACATAAAGTTCACATCGGGGTTAAATTCATTATAATGCGTACCGTTATTAATTCCCTTTCCACAAAATTCCAATGAAAATTTCATAACACGGATGATAGTACAAGTTGCTTCGCAGCTTCCAACATTTCGTTAAAGCTTGTTTCGGCAGCATACTGGGATGAAGGGAACGCTATCGAATTTGACACCATCTTTTACTCACGAGCTTAACGATAATTAATATTCCACACTTTGTCTTGAAAGAATAACAATGGCTTGGTTGGGTGCCCACAGGGGATGGCCTTAAAATATTTTGTTAATTGCACATTTCTAAGAGAAATATTTCTTACTAGTGATTTTCGTAATATGTGGCAGACGATGTACGTTTTATGCCGAGTTTCAACATCTTACCCTGCTTTTGCCAAAAAGGTTCCTCTTAATATATACGGCACGCTTAACATACCAATGAGTGGTGGTGAAACAAACTCATTAAATTATGCCAAAGGATTATTACAGAGAAACCGCCGCATGTGCTTACATATGTATATAGATATATTGCCCTGAGGACACCGACAAGCTGTTTTTTGTAGTTGACGTTAATGCTTCATTTTGAGAGCAGTTTAGAGTACCATCACATTAACCAATCTCATTCGTAATCGATACTAAAAGGCGTGGAAATGCGAGGCATTAAATGTAAAGGCGACATTTTTCACAGCAGTTATTACCAACGGATGTTCACGAAATTTTAAGAAGTAATTTGAGTATAAATCGTAACGGATATAACGTGACATTCTAACTCACTATTCTCAAGATGTCCAAAAAGTGTTTTTCCGCGTGGCACCTATCTATCTTTACTACCTGCCCTGTATATGTAGGTATATATGTTTACAAGCTTCTTCTTCTTCCTGGAAATGGAAATCTGTTTAAGATTTTGAACAACCGGCTCCTAAAATAACCTCTCGCAGTGACCTCATTTCTCGTGGTATCTACTGCCATTAGAAATTTCATTTAGAGGGGCGCCTCAGCCTTATGTAATTGGCTCACGCATTCTTGCATACATATGTAAATATACATATGTACATACTTACTTGCTATTAATTCTTCGTATAAGTTAACGCCAAATAGATCAAATAGCGAGCAACATCCGTATGCTTCCGCGCGGTCAAACATTACGTAATGGAATGCAGGTGGTGTCCGGTGACCCAGACGCAGTGTCAGCAAGTTGGGTGACGTGCGCAACTGGCCAATGTTATGTAGTTTTAAGTAATAAAATTGTAATTCAGTTCTTTAATAGCCGTGAAAGCAATCGTTTGGAAAATTTTTTTTTTTTTAAATAAAAAGGATTTAATAAGTTTAATTTATGTTCTATTGCAGGAAGTAAACTATTAAAGGGTAAAGTAAAGTGTTGGCAACATATTCTACAGGGACTGTACAGTTACGCAAGCATCTAGGGTCTTGAGATTTCCCTAGCAGAAAATCATTTTGTCGCTACCGGTTGAATTTGTAACAAAATGAATCGTAATGCGGTCTTTATTGCACTTGCTTGCTGATGGTTTTTCCGCACATCGGCGGAATTTTTCTCCCCATGAACATTCTTAAAATGAATATTTTCTCTATGATGCCAGCGTTCTAGCCAATCATTGGATTGTACAAAATCAACATTTAGCATAACGGCAAATCCCTTTGCTTTTTCCATTAAAAGTGGGCCGGTGATTGTTGCATGTTTCGATCTCATTTCCTTAAACCAAACCGATAGCGCCTTTTCCACATCTTTATAAGCACCTGTTCGCACCCGCTTCCTTAATAAATTTTGGTTTTGTGTAGCCACGTTTTGAATAGAATCTCTACTTTTTACGATTCTTGTTAAAGTTGGTGCACTGCAACCGAACTCTGTACAAATTTCTTTTCTCGACTCTCCCGCTTCAATTTTCTTCAAAATTTCAAGCTTCTTTTGAAGTGACAAACTTGTACATTTCTTCCCAAATCCAGATGCCTGAAATAATTCTCATAAAGATACAAATTCAGATTTTTCTTTTCCACACCTTTACCATTTGTGCCGACATTTCTACAGATTTTGTCACAATACAATAGTATAAGAAAGAGAAATCGTAAACGAACATTATATTATGCTGTCAAAACTGACAGATTATGCAAGGTGCACTGGTAAAAAATAAATTTTCAGGTCCAGTGGATGTTTTTAGTTGAAGAAATAAAAAATTTTACCAATGGACTTTTTTTCAGTTATGCGGAGTAACTATGCGTTATTTATTTTTTTTTGACTTTGACATAATAATTTTTTCAATTAACTGGGTTTTTCAGTTCAGCGGAGTAATTTATATGAAAATTATCAAAAAATGCTCCGTGATAAATTTTGTGTTTCAAGTAACCGATTTTTCAAGTAAAGCGGAATTCAGATAAGCGGAGTCGACTGTACATACATACATGAATATATCTATTTCCTTTTTTTTATTTAATTTTGTATTGTTGTATTTGTGTATTCCATAGTTCTTATTTGAAAGGGACGATGAGACGAAAGTATCTCATCAGGTTTTTTGCTGTTCAATGCTGAACATTTGATACCGAGAATTTTCCTTCAAACCATTACCCATTGTTATTGCACAGCTGAGTTCCTTTTTGACATTTAGCGCGAGATTGCCATGTGAATAATTTTTTTTTAAAAATGAAAATTTGATGTGCTCGCTTTTTTTTAAAGGCGGAAATTGTTAATTTGTATCAACAAATATCAACTGAGAATAATATTTTGCATTTCTCATTTTAGTTTATGTTTGTTAAACACATTTTAGTTTTGACTTTGTACATTTTACCGGCACCGATTCATACAAAACAGTTTCTACTAACTTATTAGGCTACAGAGATTCTCGGTTAATTATTAATTTTATGTCACTATGAGCAGAATATAAATATATTCGAACATACATATAAATTACTTAATAAAATTTGATTTGCAAATAATATTCCATATTCTAATTTGGCAACATGTACCTTTGACAATCGTCGATAATTATACCAACATTCACGAACGAAAGTGTATTCTAGTGAACTTATTTTTGGATCTCGAAAATTGATCTTGATCAAAAGCAAGATTTCGTGTTGTTCTTGTAATGCATACTTTTACTTATGTCCTGTATACCCTTGTGGGTCCTACGGCCTCTACTACGCCTACGCGCCATCGTGTACGGTTTCTGGCAATGTGTCTCAGCTCTCCCCAACTTTTCCCCAACTGCCGTGCTTCCTTCTCGACTGTTCTGCGCCATGTTCTCCTTGGACCACCAGGTCTTCTGCCGTCCTGAGTGAAGGGGTTCCATTGCATAGCATGGTTCGCTATGGAGCTGTCACCCTTTCGGAGCGTGTGACCAATCCACTGCCACTTCCGTCTTTGGATGGTTGTGCCTATTGGTTCCTGACCCGTTCTCTCGTAAAGGCGTTCGTTAGAGATACGATTGGGCCAGAAAATTCTTAAGATGTTGCGCAGGCACCTATTAACGAACGTTTGCAGCTTTCTGGTGATAGCAGTGGTCACTCTCCACGTGCTGCATCTATATAACAGCACGGATTCAACGTTGGAGCGGAACAGTCTTAGCTTGGTGTTCAAACTGTTTGCATTGCTTCGCCATATTTTGGACAGCATCCCGAACGCGGACTTTGCTTTGGCGATTCTGTTGGCTATATCCAGTTCGGTTATACCATCGGTCGAGACAATACTCCCAAGATACTGGAAATCCTCTACTCTCTCTACCGGTTGTCCAGCAATGCATATTTGAGCAGATGAGTTCGTTCCAAGACTGATAATTTGAGTTTTAGCGGTATTAATTTTCAGCCCGACAACGCCAGCCTCCCTCTCCACATCTGCTTCGCTCTGCTTCTGCTTTGGTGGAGGTCCATAATTCTATGGGAGAGTAAGCATACGTCATCAGCGTAGTCAAGGTGTTTAAGTTGGGATGTAAGAGTCCATCGAATTCCTCCGTTTCCCGTCGACAAAGCTGCACGAAGCACATCGCTAATCACCAATAGGAATAGTATTGGTGAAAGAATGCAGCCTTGTCTTACCCCACTTCGGATCTCAAATTCAACCTTCCTCTGTGCAGAACGTGACATTTGGACTCTTCGTATGTAGCTTTGACAATAGCAATTAGTTTATCAGGAATACCTCTCCTGCGTAAGGCACGCCAAATAAACTCCCTATTAACACTATCGAACGCCTTTTCAAAATCGATGAACAGCAGGTGAATTGGCGATCGATATTCAACGCACTGTTCGATGATAATCCGCAGGGTGTTGAAGTGGTCGACACAGGAGGATCCAGAGCGAAAACCTGCTTGTTCGGCATCGAGAGTGTCTTCGAGATGTTGTTTGATTCGCTCCAGGATGATTTTAGCTATTATCTTAGCTACAGCAGGCAGCACGCAGATACCAGTTTCCAGTTTCCGCACTCCATTAGGAAGCTTCACAATCATTCCCTTTTTCCTCTCGTCAGGAAAGCTCTCGGCTTCCCAAGCTCTCTCTATAAGTGGAAGCAGAAGCTTAGACGATGTTGTTGGCGCTGCTCGTAAGAGCTCTGCGGGAATACCGTCAAGTCCGACAGCCTTGTTGATCATGGGCAGAGCTCGAAAATAACTCTCCACCTTTTGCAAGGTTTTTAAATTACTCTCAATTGTTGAGACAATGAAATAAGATCACTTCATAACCGATGAACCGAAACCCTTATTTTAATTTTTTTTAAGTTCTGGTCAACCACTGAGAGATATCATTGAAAGAAAAACATAAATCTCATTTAGACATTTTCAATATGTACTGTCGCCTAGTTAGCAGTGCATTGCAGATTAGTCACTTGATTAGTAATTGTTAAACACTAAACACTAACAGTCATCTAATAAAGTTCAGTGGAAATAAGTGCAACTGAAAGTGACAATATGCAGAAGGTCAGATAATACAGTAAGAATTTGTTTTCAATATAATGCGAGCACAGTTAAATCAAAGTGCAGTGTTTGTGATTTGGAATTGCGTGGGTGTCACTTAACTAATTTAAGAAGGCAGCATATACAGGATTTGTCCGTAGATGGTTCAAATAGAGGAACTTTTTTTTGGGAACTCCAAATGCACATTCTACGAAAATTCGTGTAGGCTTATGAGCCCTGTTGTATACAATGACTGATGTGTTATCGGAGACTGATATTGATGGTGGCACAAGGGGGTAAGAGCTATCACCCAGGATAACAGCGTCGAAAGGCTTCCATCCAGTTTCCATTTTATAATACAGAGTACGCAACACTCTCGCATCATGTACACTGCCTGGCCAGTTGGCACTTATATAGTAAAACTGTAGGTCTGACCCGTCTACTGCCATATGAGCAGTTTAATGACTGCTCGCCATGGCGATCAACTTCGTTAACAGAAGGGGCATTAGTATGCACCACAAACCTCCGACATCCCACCTTTTTTAAAAAAAAGTCTGAATTCGAATTGAATTCGATTTCAATTGCTCTCGAATGCAGCGATATTTTGTCATTTTGCTAACACCGTACATGTCACCTATAATATGGTACTGTAAACCCGAACCAAACCAATGTTGAGTAATCAAACGTTTTTGGTAAACTGCCAATGATAACTTCTATTTGTAGTGCACTGTATTTTACTGGTTAGTCTTTTAGCAAGATTCTGCGCAGTTGATTTTGATAAGCGAAATGTTTCAATAAAGGGATGATGATTTACATAAAAATTAATTCTTGGCTAAAAACCTTCAACCTGTGACGAAGTCCACTGTTATCACTATCACACTCAGAGTCAACAAAGTACATTTTTAATTAAACCTCATTGAACCACACTTCTACAAGTGTTTCTTGACACTTGTCTTGTTCTGTTACAGAAAGACTACAATTTTCGAAGTATTCACAGACTTGTCGTTTTGTGTTACACAATTTTTAACAAGTTATTGAATTTCACTTGTCCTACAAGAACTTCTCGCGTTGTGTCGATTGACATTGCTCTGCTACAGGAGCCTTGAATCTTCAAAGGGAGGATTAGAGGTCTACCTGAAAGTGTTGCCACTTTACACTATGTGCGATCTGACGAAGAGTTAGATCTTGTGTTCCGTGTAACCTTGTGGCAGTACGAGTAGGAGCAGGTGCAAGAAGATTTGTTGTGACATCTGCATACCTGCCATATGACTCCCTAGAGTCTTCCCCAACAAAAGAGGTAGAGTCTCTGGTGAAAGTCTGCAAGGACAAGAATGAGGATTTAATTATTGGTTGTGATGCTAATGCACACAGTACAGTGTGGGGAAGCATAAACGATAACTACAGAGGAGAAGATTTATTCGAGTTTCTAAAGAGCTAATTATTGTCAACAGAGGAACAGAACTGACCATAATGGAAGCAAGATGAAGGGAATTCATTGAAGTGACTCTATGCAGTAAAAGGCATCAAGGAAACAAAGAGCAAACAGGATGGATAGGGCAGAATCAGAACGGAAAGTAGCGTCAGAAGCCGTCAGTGGGGCGATAGCAAAGTTTTTCCTTTACAAGTCGTCAGGATCTAATGATATTTTCCCCGCTTTATTGCAATGGCGTGCAGATCTCATTGTGCCGAGGTGCTGTCAGGTCTAAATGAACAGCGCTACATCAGATTGTACGCGTTGCGGAACAAGAAATATATACCGGATGCATTGCAATGACCACAATAATGGACATTGAAGGTGCCTTCGATAAAATATGCTTCGAAAGTCTGAAAGTAGCCGGGGTTAACCCATTGGTGGTGAGATAGGTGGATAATATGCTGACAAATAGGGCGATAAATATTCAGACAGAAACTTTAAGGAAGGGTTAGCAGAGGTTGCCCGCAGGGAGGAGTGTTATTACCTACACTGCGGACAATCTCCGTAGAAGACTTGAAGAGACTGGCGTCCACACTGTTGGATATGCCGATTACATAGCAATAATGACAAAAGGCAAATTCATGAATGTCACAGCAGATACTATGAGCAAAGTTGCCATTTTAAAATTGTCCTTCCAGTCAGCTTGAAAAAAACAGTCAAAGAATTATTAACTATAAACACAAATCCAGCTTAAAATTCATCCAATGTAAAAACGAATACTTTATCCGAAATAAAAAAATTGATTCTATTTTTCTTTCCCATTTGAACATACGTATGTATGTTAAAGTGAAATTTAGCTTAGGAAAGTTTAAAAATGTTTTAATAAAAAATATAACAATAACAATAAAAAAATACAAATACTTGGCTCAACAGACGTACATATGTGGTCCAGGGCCTAGCTTCTCGCGACCATTCGTGGATTCGCGAGAGGAGGGCCGTGAAAAACTGTTTGGTGTTTTCTCGGATTCGAACGTCGAACCTCCCGTTCAGCGATCCAACGCACTAACCACTTGAGACACGGCGCCCACCAATAATACCCATAGCGTTTACAAATTTATTCTAAAGCGGCCCCTAGGCGATCAATATTACTTTGGTATTGCACAATATTATTGGTCGTCTCTAGACAAAATTGCAGATTGTGCAATATATTGTGTTAAATGAAAACGGGTTATTTATTGCATAATATAGAAAAGTTGTATCGTCTGTGGGTAATATTGCAGAATATTTATTCAATTATTTTTTCAATTGTCATGTAAAAACAAAAGAGATAACAGAAAATTTATTTTGGAATGCATCGAAGTGTATAAAACTCTGCCGGCTTTGTGGAATGTAATGAGCAAGGACTACAGTACCAGGAATAAAAGAATTAACAATATGAAATATATCCCAAAGCTGGTAAACAATAATTCATTCCAAACTCAATTTTTTACATACTAATTTCAGAAACGAATTGAAAAGAATTTCTGACTACGAACACTCTCACTACGAGGCCATTTAATAAAATTTCGTGATTAAACACATTTCTTTTTTTGTATCACTCTTTCATCCATCTGCCAATATATTGCACAATATGCAATATGCACAACAAAAAAATCAAGAATTGTCAAAAATTGTTTCCGAGTTTAGGGCAAAAATAGTAAATTCAGGGCAAAAATGTTTCTTCTACTTTTGTTTTTCTATGTTTACTTTGAATTTTAAAAAGTGCTGACTGGAATGAAATGCCACTTCAAAACACTTTCGAAAGCAGGTAGTCAAAAAAATCGTATCCAACTAAAAAAACAGCTGACTGTATTTTATAAAATGTTCCAGCTAAATTCATATCAACCCAGTCAAATCTGACTAGAAAGCGGTCAAAACAACAAGAGTGACCATGAGGAATACACTCAGAGTGGTGGAGCGATGGTGTCGCGAACAAGGGCTCTCATCTAATCATCTTCACAAGGTAAAAGAGATATCTGGAATTTGAGCCCTTGACACTTTTTGGATCATAAGTAAAAGTGACAAAAAGGTTAAGTATCTAGGAGTATACCTAGCTGCTGGACTAACTGGGACTCTTCATGTAGAAGAGAATATCGGGAAGGCGAAAAGGGTGCTTCATTATGCAAACGGATGGAATAAAGAGAGAAATTGTTGCCGGATGGTCTCATATTAATCCATTCGAGGATGGAACACCTCCGGAAAAGAAAATTGGTGGCATAATCATCTCTACGGATGGATCCATTTTGGATGGCAGAGCGGGGGTAGGAACATCTCAGAAGAATTAGAACTAGCCTGTCAAATTAGTCTGGGGAAATACACCACAGTCTATCAAGCGGAGATGATTGTTCTGTTACATATGTATGTTGGATCACCTGATAAAAGGTGTTGTTGTTAAAAATATTACTAATATAGTACTGGACAATCAATCAGTGATTAGACGCATGGAGCAAACAGATATAAATACATCCCTGGCAATGGAATGTGTTCATAAACTCAATGAGTGCTCATCTCGTAATGAAATGATGCTGCTCTGGATGAGAGGGCAAGTAGGGACTAAGAGGTGGAACCATTTGCCGCAATTGGCAGAGGAATGGTGGAGCACCTGATTAACAATTGGGCCTCGGCGGAACACCAGAGAAGGTGGTCAACCGTGAAAGGTTGTAGTCAAGCTATTCAAATTCCGACTGGCACCACTCATAGATAGAGAAGTTCTAAATTTGGAGCGAAGAGCATTGAAATGGGTGGTAGCGTTATCTATAATCTATAGGTCATGGAAATTTCAGGTATCATCTAAAGAAGATGGGTCTTTTGAAGGATGACACATGTGAACTATGCCTGGAGGAAATCGAGACAGTGGCACTTATATTGCGTCAATATTTTCACAGTACAAAATCAAACAAACAACAAAAATACTTTTTTTTTTTTACGCGTCAGCAATATTATCACTGAAAAAACAACAAAAAATATCTTACAACGAATTAATTGTCGGATGTCATAAGCTTCGCATATCTGACAATTTCCAATGAGTCTGCAAATGTCCTAAAAGTCTGAGAATTGTCTGGCAATGCTTAAAATGAGTGTTCACACGATTGGTGGATACCTGACAATTTATTGTCAGATCGCTGTCTGACAATTGTCGGACAATGTTTTTCTTAAAATATTGTCGGACAAAAATTGGCGGTTCACACGATTGCAAGACATTTGGGAGACATTTTCATTGGCAGACCTGACAATATTGTCAGATCTGGCAATCGTCTGAACATACTTAGCTTTAGGATCGTTTATCAGATTTGAGTGAGCATTACAGTAGACGCTCGATATAGTGAACTAATGAAAACCGGGCCTGTTCACTGTATAGAGATTATTCATTGTATCGAGCCTGGACTCCTTGAAGTAAATTTCATCAAAATGTGAATGTTTTTATATACAATACATCGAAATTACATTATAATTAAAACATTTCTGTCCAGTTACTAAAAAACGACCCAATATCTGCTAAAAAGAATAATTTATTTTGATCAAAAACCATTCATCCGTAATGCATGCAATGTAATAAAAAAATAAAAAATTAATAAAATAAATTCAAAGTGTACTACATTTAAAAGAAATACAGACAAGCAACAGGCTATTCAAAATTCTACTGAACTTCTGCAATTCGCGTTTAACTACCTACAACCAATCCTAAATTTGTATTTGTAATAGATACAACACGTTGAGTAGAACAAATGGCAGATTTAGATTACATGTAACTGCATCTACATACTGGCGACTGCACGGCGCTTATTAGTCTTAACTTTTTTTTTTGCTTGCTGAAATATTCTGAGAAAATAAAAACATGAGTTCACTACTACTCGAAATACTATCTACTATATCGAAATTTGTTTGTTCACTTTTTAGAATGGCCTGTATAAAAATATTGTGTGTTCACTATATCGAAGTTCACTATATCGAGCGTTTACTGTATTAAGATAGCGCTGATAGAGAGAGTTATAAAGTTGGATGAAAAGAAGGTATGAACCGAGGTAGTTAGAATAGTCAGAGATGAAGTTGGTACGAAGGAAAACTGCCCATAACTTATTTCTTTTGTTACGTCCCGTTACCACCAGAATTTCTGGCGCTGCCGTGCCGTGCTGAACCGAAGACACTCCGTGCGGCGTTTCGGTTGTAGGTTAGTCGCCTATCCACAGATGTCATAGCGACATAGAAGATTAGCGACACGGCTACTTTGTCCTGTATCAGACCTTCTCTATCTATGTAGATTGAGGAACACCTCTGGGGGAATGAACCCGTTAAGGCGCAGGCTTTTGTGATACATATCATACAGGATCTCATTGGAATAAAATTTGTTGTATTGAGACTCTGGTGTTCTGTATAAACGAAGGCAAGGCCTCTCAAACACCGGAATCCTTTCCATCAAGCTTGGTTCTAATCTAATTTTAAATAAGTCTCATAAATGTGTTAAAATTGCAAAAACATGCTGAAATAGCTTCCAGGATGTTAATAAGATCTTATTGATATGAAAGATACTTACAAATCTGTGTTCTAAATATGTTCTTTTATCGATAAATGTTCATGTTGTTTAAAAATAACATCAGACATCTATTGAGCTTTTGGAATTTGTGGCATGTCGCTTGTGTGCAACATCAGGCACTTATCAGAAGCACTTTTTGTAGGCAACATTTTTCCTCATTGGGCCAGAGGACTTACAGATGACCAGATAAAGATGGCTATGGATATGGAGTGGGATAAGTCCTACGATGAGGACGAAGCTGATGACGATTAAAATGAAAAGGAAATAAACAATGTCTTTTACCATGGCTGGGAAAAGCAAATTCAGTTGAAATATGGACGAAATTGAAGTATTAGATCAAATGATGGTAAGTCGGGAGCAAGTCGTTACTGGTGAGGATCAAAGTCACAATTAGGATGAAGTCATCGTCAATGAGCCTGAAGAGACTGAATGATCGAAACAAGAAATTTAAAATGGCAGAAAGTATTATTTGAAGTTCCTGATTGTGTGTGGTTAGACCGACTTCCAGATCCAACTGAAACATGTCCAACTCCTTTGGAGAATTTTCGCCAACTCATAAGTAAAGATATGGTGGAAAATCTTTGCGAAGAAACAAACAAATATGCTATACAAACGAGTGGGCTCGAACTCAAGGTTACAGTGGATGAGATCGAAAAATACTTTGGTATTTTACTACATATATGTACATGGCTATTATTCGAATGCCACAGTATAGAATGTATTGGGGTGAAGAAGGACAAAATCTTATAATCTGTAAAACGATGTCCAGATCCAGATTCGAAAATATAAAAAGGTTCTTCTATATTCTATATTGATGAAGGACAAATCTGATCCATGTTTTGACAAGCTTTTCAAATTTCGCCCATTACTCTAGCATCTCCGAGAAAATTTGAAATGTATTCCCCCAGAAGAACTGAATTCGGTGGACGAACAAATTATACCATTTAAAGAAAGGTCAAATTTTAAACAATACCTATATGAAAATGAAGCCTCACCACTGGGGCTTTAAAGTTTTTACGTTAGCAGGTGTATCAGGAATTATGCATGATTTTGCATTATATGCAGGAGCTGATACATCCAAAAATAAAGGGCTTGGCTTTAGTGGTGACATTGTTTGGGAACTCACTCCTTATCCAGTGGAAGGAACTACAAGATTTTCTTTGATAATTGGTTTTCTTCAATTAAACTTTGCGCTGCTCTTTTGGAAAGCAAAATATTTTGTGCTGTAACAATCGTCAAAATCGAATAGGTAATTGCCAAATGCTTTCCGAAATAGAATTAAAAAAAAAAGAACTTGGTGCTTTTGATTGGAGTGTTGAAAAAGATCTCAACATAGCTTTGGTACGTTGGTTTGATCGGAAAGGGGTTTTGTCAATTTCCACATTATCCTGAACAGAGCCTACAGATACTTGTAAGCGCTGGAACAACAAAAAAAAGAAGCACGAAGAAGTAAGTAGACCTTCTGTTGTTGCATTGTACAAGAAACACATGGGTGGTGTTGATTTACCAGGCATGCTTATAGAGCTCTATAGAGTTGACGTCAAATCTAGTATATGGTACACTAGAATCATTTATTGGTGCCTTAATGTATCTGTTGTTAATGGTTGGCTCCTATACCAAAGACACTTAAAACAAATCGAGAACAACAGAAAAACAACATTACTAGACTTCCATCTCGTAATTGCGAAGGGACTAATGGGACTGATGGCTGGAAAAACGGCAAACAGAAAGAAGGGAAGGCCTTTGAATGATGCACCTGTTCTAGGCAAAAAGAAAAATGTCACATCTTAAGATCCGATTCGTGATATTCGGTTGGATCAAATCGGACATTGAATTACCACTGATGACCATTGTTGTATAGGAAAGGGTTAGGCATGCACTCAGCAGACCAGATTTTAAAAATGAGCTAGTGTATGGTCTCTAACAGATCATGGCAGACAGGTAGACAGGCAAGGGCCAGTAGCCTTGTTTGACATACATAAGTTTGGATATTGGTATTCTCACTTTAGTTGGGATAGGTAGACGGTAGTTTTGGCTTTCGTCGTCTAGGTTGAATGGTCTGACACTGGGAATGCTGGTCTTCCTCACCGTTAAACAGTCTTCAGAAATAATTTTCCATATTTTCAGCAACGTGTGCAACTCTTCTATAAGAACAATACACCTAGCTTCTCGCGACCATTTGTGTTGTGCGTGTTATACAAATACAGTTTAGGGCCATATCCGAAAGGCTTTATTTTGTTTTTGAGAAACTTAACATGACTGTTATTATTTTCGGACGTTTGTCAGACATTCGCCAGATGTGAGACCTTGAAAAAACTTTTTTGGTGTTTTCTGGGATTCCAAACTCGAACCATCTGCTCAGTAATCCAACTCACTATCAACTGAGTCACGCCGCTCATTAAAAGCAAAATTGCATTCTTAAAATTGATCAACCTCAAATGGAAAAACCTGACCAAATGAGTTATTTCCAGCAAGAAGCTTTAACTCATCGAAGACAAATTACCTACATGCTTAGTAGACTTAAGACAAATAGAGCGAGAAAGAGTAAGCTATTAGCCAACAGGAGTATCTATGTTTGGATACTTGTTGCCGAAGTTCTAAACATGATACTAAAAAAAGAATTTCTCATACATTATTTTCTGATTTTGGCGTAAAGAGACAAACAACATACACTCCAAAGGAAAATTCATATCTGATGACAAAGTTGGGAACAAATCATTCCACAGGGTTAAGCGATCTACATAGCTAAATCACAGAATAGTATGTATGTATGTATTTACATGCCAACCACACAAACGGCGCACTGGCAAGGCAGATACGTTGGAGAAATGCATATTTAAGTTAACGCCAACATGGTAGCACAGCAAACAGAAAGATCAAATAGCGAGCAACATCGGCATGCTTCGTACATGTAAACGGTTAATAAAAGAAAAAGAATAACTACATATGTACATATGTACATGCTTGCAACTATACATCTATATATGTACATGCTTGTTTTCCAATCGCTGTTATTCGAGCCCTAAGGAATTTTGTTAAAATGCATTTTTTTTTTTTAAAGTAAGAAACATACATACCTCCACATGTACATATGTATGTACCTGTATCAAAATTTCTTCAAAACTAAATTTTTAATTAATTTTGAAAAAACGACCGAAGAATTTTTCAAAATATGTACATATGTTTTTGGTAAATAAAACGATTATTCAAATTAAGTTTTAATTATAACTAATTTAATTATTTAGAAACGGCCCATATTAATCAGCTCGAGCCGAAGATCGTCCCAAAACCTTTTTACCTGCTCTGGTGGCCTTTTGGCCACCTTTTTAGCAATGTCTGGTGATTCCTTTATGGAGTTTACAATTCCTCAAACCTGCAATCTGTTAGTAGTTTTTTTCCTGATATGTAAACAAATACAAAATTGTTGTTTTTATTTTTTTTTATTTCACTTAATTTTTGTAAACAAGAAGGCGTCGCGACGTGCGGAAGCCAAGCCAATCATATAAAATCTGCAATGATTCTCATGAGGATGAGAAATGTCATTTTCTTCGGGAAAAATTCGATTCGAACGTTTTCTACGATACAGTGAAACTCATTCACATTACCGACACGCAGAACTGTTCACTTTGCGGATTTGACGATGCTGAAATATTTTTTTCGGTGAATAATTCCTCCCGGCGGATTCCACGATAGGGGTAATAGTTTATTTTTGGGTTAGAATGAGAATTCTGATCCCGCATCGAATTGTTAACCTACAAAGTATTTGGTTTAAAGAAAATCCATCGAATGGCTTAGGGTACGCAATTACCAACAGTCCAAATTGAGTGACTATCTTGTTTTCACGAAATTCTTCCTTTGGTTTACTGAATGAGCTTTATTTCAAATCTAGTCAAGTGAAAGACATTTCCGACATCCGTACATTACACATTAATTTTATTAGTCTACCCTTTTAACTTACTACATACATACATATGTATGTACGCATATATGGATTTTACATGCGCACATATTTTTGAAAAATTAGTTCAACAATAAGAGTAATAGGAGCAATCACATTTGCAAACAAAACTAACGGAAATGGATCTATTAACTTCTGTACTCCCTTACGATGAAACATTCGTATGTCATGTATTTTGGTTGGTTGAAAAAGGAATGTCTCGTTTCCAATTCACTTTAGAGATGCGTTGTTATCGCATATATGAAAATACAATGCATACAAACATTCATGCACACATTTTGTAGACAAGAGTTATTGGGTGCATGATTGACTTATTTCCAACCCCTATATAAAACCAACTGCGTTTTGCTTACACCCCAACAAACACTATGTCGTCCTTTCGCTACTGTTCAGTAGATGATCACAATTAAAGGAAATGAAATCCAAATATTGTTCTTATTGGTGTTCTCCAGTATGACGACCGTATCGCATGTGTTAAATTTCGTGTCGCTCTAAGTAATTGCGGAAATGTGTAGTGAGGGGGTAATTGAAACATATGGGGTTAGGATTTATTTTATTATATTCTAGCTACCCGCACGGCTTCTTTAGTGACAAAAAAAGTTGAAACATTTTGTTAATTTTAACGTTTTTTTGTTTCACATTTTTATTAGTTTTTTTTTACAGCAAATCTCGGAAATATAAACGAATAAAAACTGGACTCGTTCATCTTTTTGAAATTAAATTTTGGTTTTGGTTGATTAAGGGAACTAGTAATGATTTACAAGGTATAAACACTCTAAATGCATCAAAACAACAATTATTTATTATTTTTTTAAACATAAGTGAAAAAAACAAAAGAAAATTTATTTATTATTCACACGCAAATGCACAAATGCCTTTAAATAATTTTATAGACAGAATATTTACCAAAGGGTCCGAAACGTACATACCT
Source organism: Blera fallax (assembly GCA_946965025.1). Taxonomy (NCBI): domain Eukaryota; kingdom Metazoa; phylum Arthropoda; class Insecta; order Diptera; family Syrphidae; genus Blera; species Blera fallax. Next base: position 27,331,590 of record OX337245.1, read on the forward strand.
ACATATGTATGTATAAAAATATCGAAATTACAGGTAAGCCTCACTTAACACGTACTTCTTATAGCACGGCCGCGCTCTCACACGTTTCACTTTTTGCGACATATTTTTGTTTAACGTTTTACGTTAATTTGCTTAGTATATACACATGTACACACATAATATATGTACATATTTCGTTCATATATGCATGATTTGTCACGCATTTGTTTTCAAGCTTATTCACGTTTATGTACTGAAATAGAGACTTCTTCATATTAAGTATAACAACGCGATGGTAGAAGTTGGTTGGAGGACAATTCGCTCAGTTTCTGTCTTCTGTCGATAAAGCTTATTATAATTTTAAAGCAGTTATGTTTTGGGTTCTTGTTTATTTTTTTTTATGTATAAATACAAATTTAATAAAAAAAACTTTTGGGTGTTTTTTGAGATCACGTAACGTAACCCTCCTTTTCGCAATGGTTTCTAGTGTCGTTTAACACGATTTCGGTTAACACGCCATTTTTCAGGAACGTAATCCCCGTGTTAAGTGAGGTCTACCTGTACAGTGTTTGGGAATTAGCTTGGCAGTCAACAGCTTTGTTTCCTTTGTTACGCTGATTGTGTATCTGTTACATTTCTTGCTTTCTAAAGGCCCTTTCACAGCTCAGAGAACTGCGAATGTGAACGAGCGAATATTCGCAAATTTTGACATTTCATTCACAGCCCCTTTTTTAGTCGCAGCAATCAGCGAATTTCTCTTTTCATTCGTTGTATGTAGAAAAGAATTGTGAGGTTAAACTCTCGCGAATATTTTGTTCGCGCGAATGTGATTGCGTTCCATATCTGTGGAATGTGAATAAAATTTGACAGTTCACAAAAAGTATTCGCCTATTCGCGGAAAAATCCGTGAATTGTTAATTTCTTCGCAGAAACTAATTAAAATTTGACTTTTTTTATATTTATCGGTATATAAATTAAGCCATGTTTTTTTGGAAAACTGAATTTGGCAATTGTGTGCCATTAAATGAACTAAAAACGGCTTGTTGCAGTTCGCCAATTCGCAGGTCGCTGAGCTGTGAATGGCCCTTAAGAATCTATTTCTTTAGGGGGTGAATATACTACTTTTCCCATTTATCAATCAGTCACATTAACGATTTCATTAGAAATTGTCCAAAACTTCTTGAGTTAGGCAGGTGCATCAGTCATTAAATCTCCGGGATTCACTGTAGACGCCCATCATTCATTTCCGTCAGCCAGTTCATCTTCGGTGCAAACTCTCCCCTCTCATTTGTTTTAGCATTTCATACATATAAGTAGCGCCAATAAAAATATTTTTGGTGTAAACGACTTACTCTATTGTATTCCAATAGATTGTGGCGCATGCAATCAGTCATATAGGTTTTCGAGTTTCGTTTAATACTTTAAGTTGATATCTGGTCTACGGCGACTTTGCTGGCCTCAAACTGCACTGATAAGGACTAAGTAAATTCTTGAGAAAATGTTAAGATCTTGCAGGCGATGCTTTGGATATACTTATGAACATGCCTCGCAGTTTGCGCAGTTTAAAATATGTACTTATGTACATATGAACGTATCTACATTTTGTGGGTTGAATATGTTGTACATACTATGTTGAGACTTCACTTATAGGACATGCTCTCATCTGACCACATTTTACAATTGAGTTACTGTCGGCTCTCACTGGAATTGCATATAGGGTTTTTTCTTTCAAAGTACCTTTCGTCATCGTCACGGTAATTTAAAAAGCACGTTATATTCTTAAGCGTTGACATGTATGTACATATATGGTATGTGAAGAGTATATCAGAGTAATAAAAATAAACTGCTACTGCATTTTACAGTATGCCAAGTATGCCAAATACGAATGGGATTTTATTTATGTCAGCCATAAAATTGAGAGAACGATGGCGCTCTGTACGGCTGATGACGTCCCAAATTAGTGCAATGAAAATAGTAAGTAGAAGTGAGCATACGTACGGCTGCGTTGTATGTTCCGCTTCTATGACTTTAAGTTAAATTGCCACAAACGGCGTTATGGGTGAGTGACTGTAAATTATTTATAATGAACACCGCAACATCAGCTCAATTTGTCATTAAAACAAATTTGGGGTGAATTGAACGGACACTTTTACGGGGGAAAGATATGTGTGCCAAGAGTGTATGGAACAGAGATTGCTTGGAATTCAAACCTCTTAAGTTGGTTTTCAGTCTTCAATTTTTCAGTCTATATTTTTTACATGGCGCATAGCATGTGATTACGACATTCTGTTTTATATTCTACCACTAAGCTTTTTGGAAAATGAATGGTAGTTAGTGCAGCCATTTTTCACCCTTCCAGTAGTGCAAACTACATACAAGATACTTAACGATAAAATAAAGTACCTAATTAGCACTTATTGTTTAAATTCTTAATTGCAAAAAAAACCCAAAGGCTTGTCTTGTTAGGGCGATACAGCCGGAAAACGATTGTTGTAAAATATCCACTGTCGCTCGTGCAGTGTGGGCGGTAACACGGTTCTGTCTTAACCACATATTCTACGAAACCCAATTTGTCAGTTTGTGGCAGCAAGATCATGGTTCTGTACCACTCAATACCAGTCACAGTGTTGCCAACTCTATTCTCCAAAACATATGGGCCAATCACCTTTCACGTGGGCGCTGTATGTGACTCAGTGGTAAGTGCATTGAACTACTGAGTGGCAGACTGGAGGTTCGAATCCCAGAAATTAGAAAAAACATGTTCACGGTACCTGATAAACGTCCGAGAGTAATAACTATCATTAGAAAGCTTTTCAATTTAAAAAATGTCTTAAAAATGAGCGCATCTTCCGATAGTGTGATAACTTTACGCCAACTTGTAAATAATTTACTTACACAATTATACTCGTAGGAACCCCGTGGATGAAAAATCGCTGAAGCCATTACTGTTCAAAAGCCGACGAGAAATCGTATAGACTTATGTATATTAATTTTTCCTATAATATGATAGGTTTTAAAAAAAAAATCATTTAAAGCGATGGCAGCTGGTGACGCAAAACTCTTAAAGAAGAACAACTATTTGGCTTCAAAATAGAAGAAGAAAAGACATGATCCAGAGATTTTCTTGAAGATTTTCCTGCCCGAGAAAGTGTAATTTTTTTCGGATATATGTAGCTTTAAACTGTGGGTCCCTTCTATTTGTGGGATATACATATACATATGTATATAACACACAACACAAATGGTCGCCAGAAGCTAGGTACTGGACCACATACGGTCTGTTGCGTCAAGTATTTCGATAAACATCATAAAAATTTAAACAACAAATTTTCATAATTTTGACTTTAAGGAGCCATTAATTTTTTGTGGCTGCATAAAATTACACACAGTTTTATTACTTGTGCGCTACTGAATTGTCTCTTCAAAGTGTACAAAACTGTTTCAGAAGTTGTACCATTTAAAGTGATTATACCTCCAAAGCGGAGGTGTACCACTTTGATTTGCCAACCATTTTTTGTTCACCGGAACTTTAGGAATCTCCAGTTACAAATACACTTAAAACTTGTTTCCAGATACAGTCTGTTAATGTTTGATGAATATATTTACATTTGAAAGTGTAATCATCTTTTGATATTAATCTTGTTTATAAATAAACGCTTAATAAACAATATGCGTAAACGAAAATTTGTTTATATACTTGTGCAAGCCAAAGAACAATGGAATTAAGAGATAAAATATTAACTCATTCATTACCGGTATGATAAATGATGGGACTCCTGACAATAAAACCGTGATGTTGTCCTTACACTTTAATGCTGCAGTGTCAGCATGACAAAAATAATGCATTAATGCGGCACAGCATGGTCAGAAGCATAAAACAATTGTCTGTTCCCTATAACCATCGTATCATATTAAGGTCAGTATGTAATAGTCAACTGTGTCTAGGAGCCGGAAATCAATGAATGGGGATTACGCAAATTAATAATTCATATTTGCAATCTGAGCACGCTGGTCAGTTGCAATTCGACCGATTATTGTTGTGGCATTAAACACGCACCCTATTGCACCCCATACAAGTTGTGATATAGACATGGGCACAAGTTTATAGGTATCAGTTGTGAAATTGTATTGCAGGTATTATTATTTGAACGTATTGACATTAATCTATTAAATTTGAACATTTCTATAGCTTTGAAACGATGCGATTGAATAAAAAGGTGGTCTAGGGCCTAGCTTCTCACGACCATTCGTTTTGTGCGTGTTGTATTGAAAGAGACCTACAGTTTAGAGCCATCTTCCAAAGTTTTTTTTGCGGCACATTTAAAAAGATCGAACTCAAGTGAGTGCACGTGAATTGTATCTACGATTTATTTGTAAGGACAATTGCAATTACGAACAAACCGAATTATAAACTTTAAGCTAAATCGGTAGAGCCGTTTTCGAGAAAATTAGTTTCCATTTGTGGGGTACGGTACATTTTTGGGTTGAAAGAATTTAAATTTTACTTTAAATTATGACCTTATAGAGCCCAGACATTAAGTTGAAGAAAATCAATATAACTGTCCATTTATGCTGCTGTGCAGCATACATTCAGACAGACAAACAGAATTTAGTTACTTTTCGAGCTTCTTGATAATAGTAATGGCAAGATTAATCAAAATCTTTATACCTGGGCCACGTTTCATCTAACCAATTAAGGATGGATACAAAGGAAATTGAAGTAGTTCAGCGGTGACCAATTCCTAAGACTAAGTGACAAGTCTGAAGCCTTCTATGAGTGCTCTCCAACTACAAAAGGTATACTGAATAGTGAATAAGTTACCATTGTTAGAACTGACCAAAGAGAAACACTAAAAACAGTGAAAACTACGAATAATGATTCCAGGACCTAAAAGATAAACTAACTTTGGCGCCTATATTGGCGTTTCCTATTTCAGAAGCTCTTTTTATCCTGGATACCGATGCGTCTTACGTTGGTATGAGAGTCAGTTCCGGTCAAAGAGGTCCCAGACGATTGGCTTTGACTGGAGGCGATCTAAGCCTCCACCATAGATTTGGCCAGCAAGGGGTGATCGTACCGTGCGAAAATTAGCAGCCATTGCGCCGCAAGCGTGTAATCGGTAACGGAGAGGAACAGTAGCCCGTCTAGTGGATCTGCTTATCGGTCAGGTGCGGCAACGCGCTCTGGCCCGTAAAGGTTCAGGTAGGTATTCCCTTCCCTTCAATAGACACATATGTATATGTAGGTGCCGTAGGAGGGGAGCGTCGTTATACAGTGACCGGCGGAACCATATAGTACATTCATACATATATGTACACATAGATATGTACATACATATATACCTACACATAGTGTAATGTGTTAAATACAAGTGCTGCCAGCAGGATAACACGGGACTTGAATTAAAAAACAACGTAAGTTATTCATGTTTTTTTTTATAAATTTTTTTGTAAATTGAATGATAAGGCAAAACACCAAAAGCCTAGGGAATTGTCTTACTTACATTTCTTTAAATACATGTGTATATAGATACATATATTACATATGCATATGTACATATGTATGAATGTGTAATAAGTTAATTTAGACTTATTTTAGGGATTGGCTTAGTTATTAAATTAGTTTGTGTTAGCGGTATTTTCTTCTCCTTCGGGTTCACCTTTACGGTATTGGTATAAGTCCTTGACCGTTTTTTTTTTGTCCTTCTCTTCTCTTTACTACCTTTTTTCCACCGCAGCCAATGTAGAGTAGCTTGCTTTTTTCATTATGGCACGAGATTTTGCGTGTTGATCAGGTGGTGCAAGGTAGGTGAACCATCTCGCCCGACGAGCTGAGCCGAGCGACCGCAAGCGTGCCGTCATCCTCCTCACCTGTACCAAAGATGCCCTCCTGCCCTTCCATCGCTCACAACAATGGCGCTGCACGCGCTTATAACAATGACTCCCAAAGAAATTTTTGTATTACATATTTTACTGCCCACGTTTTGGAGTCAAAAGAGAAAGACTGTGACGCGAGCTAGAGAAAATAGCAATACAACACTGAGGCATTTGCATGTGGTTCAATCGCTGTGAGCGGTTGCGTACGCATATAACAAAGCTAAAACGTCTGTAATACGAGGATTGGAAGAAAGAAGGATGAAGAGCGGGAAGTAGTTTTTAGTAGATTTTTTCTAAGAGCTTGATAGCAACTTTTAAAGATTTTCACTTTCCTATGAAAAAAAGAAATAAGGCCTTTTCGGTGCATTGCGGTTGGTATGCTCCAACAACCTTGACAGCTTCATTAAAAGGCCTTGTAGACCTAAAATGCCTACCAAACAGCATCAATTTTTCATGGTCCTATGGTAAGTTGATGCGCGTAGATTTTGAAAATGTTCACTAGTTGAATGCATATGCATATGAATGCTCTCTTGGTCACACACGAAAAACAAATTTTACGCTCAGATGTAGTTCGTGAATTGAGCCAATGATTAATCATATTTTCACCCTAACCGCTTCTCCTGTTTACAACGGGAGACTTCCGCAAATTATACGATGTACAATGTTCCTTTAATACCCCTCTGCGGTATTTATATCTTCACCTAAAGTTGTGTTGAAGCCATTTGTCATTTTAATGTGAACTCATTTAGCATTACAGTTGTTCGACGTAAGTGTTGCAATATTTTATCCGGCGAGTTTTCGTCTTTCCATTACTGGTATTACATTGGAAGAGAAATGGCATTGGTAAGCATATTCAAAACTAAAGATAGAGGGGGTCATATTTTTGCGGAAAAATTATTTCGCTTATTAAATGTTTTAAATTTTGATCGAGGCCATAAGGAACAAATCATAAAAGCCTATACAAACGATGCAATCCCTCTGAAACGGATCGGGTGACAATTCTCTCATTTTTTAATACTGCCTTAGATTATATTTTCAGATCTGATTATAATTTCAAATAAAGTTCAACCTTCACTTTAAATACCGAGCGTAATTTTTGGTTGCAAAGCTTGCATTTCACTTATCATGATGATAGTGTATGAAGTATGTAATTAATTATTATATCTGCATGTTACACACTATGTATTAAATTAAATATACGCGATTGGATAGGGCGATTTTATGCATAAAGTTACAATCTTTAACTTTAACTTTAACTAATCGTTCCATACAAAAGGTGAAAATAATTGCTTATATATGTACATACATATGTATGCAGGGTGAATTATTCATTGTTTAAGGATTTTCTCAGAGAACCTGATGTTATGATATTTTCTTAGAAAAGAGTGAGCAAAGCTGTCTCTACCTACATACTTAACACTGGATTTCACTGATTCTTATAAAAATCTAAATAAATCACACCAATCAATAGGTAGTTATCTAATAGTTTTCGAAAAACGAAAAAAAATGTTTTTTTTTAAGAAAACACCCCAATTGGGCAGCTTAATTTAATATTACGATTTGTAGAAAATATCAATGCCTAGCTTGGTAAGAAAATTTATTACCGGTACCGATCATTTATGTATTTACTGTATGGGGTCCAATTTCATTATTCGCCTAAGTAGGTATGTTAAATACTATGGGCCAATCGAACCAACCAGAGCTTTGAAAAGGCGAATGATGCATCCGATGATATCGAAGAGAAGTGTCCACAAATTGAACAATATTCTTTTGAACAGGCCCGATAGGTACCAAAGAAGGCATTATCTGATGGCCCCGATAACGATGCTCATTTGCATATACCTTACCAATACTAAATCCAAAGAGCTTCAGAACTGTCTGAAGATTTGACACTTCGCGTCATACTGTCATTTACTGTTGGCCTCCTTGACAGCTTGAGTAAAAGGGTACACACAAGCTAGGGATATATCCAAATGGGCAGTACATATCAATACCCAACCTTGCGAGCTCATCGGTCTTGTTATTTCTTTCATTATCTTTGTAGCTGACACGTTTCACAGGTCAATGTTGAATTCTTGCGCCATATCCATGAAAGTGGAAATCTAGAACGACTTAGAAGCAAATAAGCACCATTCCATGGGTCTTCAATCCTTCGTTATTTACGAAAATTTTAGCTAGGACAAGGCTTTATTAATAGCTATTATTTTTGGCACAGATTGACGTTTCCGAAGAAGACATCAGATGACAAGCATTTTGGTTTCGGGCCGTAAAGGTAAAACGCATACCGCTTATAGTAAGAGAATCTGTAGGAAGAATTGTATCTATGCTTCCGCGCAAAGAATTCTAGTTAAGTTTTATTTAACATAAGTAACTCCCAATCCACTTCTTGCGAGATAGTAAGAAAACAAACCCAAGAAGAGTATGCGGGTTCCACTTCAGATAGTAATGATAACATAACCTAGAAAGGATATGGTTGTGGTATGCAATTTATAATTATTTTGATCGATCCACGGTTGTCAGAAGTCATCGATTTACTTACTAACTTTAGTCATGCTACAGTTCATAAGCTTTCGACAGGGCGGGACTGGGATGGTAAGGGTCCTGTTTAGAATCTCCTTAGGTATTCGGGATAGGGCCTTACTACTTTGTCTAAATCGTAATGCATCGTCATACTGCATAAACAGACGATATTTTGTTGCTAAGAAGTAACAATGCATTCGCCCATTGTACATATGTAAGAGTATGCATTAGTACATACATATGTATGTGTTTGTTAACTTTCCTTATTAAGTTGTAAGAATACGGTAAGAAACTGTCAAACCGAATTACTTTCAAAAAAATTTTTAATTCTTCGTTGATTCACATGTACATACATGTATGTGATTCTGGCACTATCTTGAGTCATTTGGCTTTTTATATCCAAATACGTCTAAGCTGAGAATTTGCTGGTCTCATTTTTTTATTTTATCTTAATCTCTTTTCTTTATGATCATATGCTTAAAGAGTTATACAATGTATATAATACACAAGTTTATTTGATACATCAATCACTTATAAGAATCAGAAATAGAATGAGTACGAGGAGTACATTCCTAAATGTTAATTTTATTTCATTTCATGGCAGGATATAAAGCGAAATTCGTAGGAACGTACTCATCTTCGTTACATTCGCCTTACAGCCTATTGTAATATAGGTATTGCGTTAATATTCCCTCTGGCACACAAGTGCACTGATATTAAGTAAGGGTTGTAAGGCAAACCTAATCCGCATTCTCATTTATTATTCAAATGCTTTATGCATCCGTTTAGGACCAGACCAACTTCCCCCCTGATCGGGCCATCATTTAATTGTGCACAACGTAAGAAAGGAGTACAATGGCTCACCTGAATCACTGACAAAAACGTTGATCCATTATCTCAAAAAGGTAGTGCAGTGAAATCTAATATGCCTGAACTTCTAGCAAGTTATGGTGCCCATATACTATGTATGTAGTTACAACCTAGTGTATTCATTCTTTCATCCTGCACATGGATTTTGTACAGCATTTTGTATAATAGGTTTTAAGGCAGTTGAAAGCAGTATTTCATAAGGCTTAGTTTGCGGCAGAATTATGGTCGGCTATGTTTCCAGATCAAACCCCAGCGACCGGTATATGTATGAGATCAAAATCCCTTTGTGCATGTTTAGGCACTGGCTTTGTGTGCTGTGGATTAATGCAAGGGTTTATCCCATTGCAATTTTGTGTGTCTTTACAAAATGCCACATCTGAAGGGATGCAAATGCACATGCATACATACATACATACATGTTTGAGTATAATCTACAGTGTCACGATGGCTGCAGCGGGAAGTACATTTTCCATTTTAATCAAATTATGTACAAGTTAGAATTTAATTCCGGAGATAGAAAACAATTCATTACCCTCAAGTGGTATTTCCGAGACTCACGCATACATTAATTTAATTTAAATGTTGCTCTTGCTCGTATTTACTATAATAAACTTTAATAATCATTTGGTTGTCAGTAGTAATTTACACAAATATATGTAGGAACATATTTATATTTTACATCAAACGGAATTTAACCTACTCCAGTATAACTGGGGTGGGCGCAGGAGAGAAGCGTAAGGCTAAACCGAAAATTACCGTCGCGTCGCTAAGATGAATCCGAGGCGCAGTAAGCAGCGCACCAATTTACCTAACCTAACCTTGCCTACGTGACAAAAATTGATTGCTGATCAAGAACCTAATTGAACAAGATAATACAGCAGCTCCTAAATCGAAAAGAAAAACATAAAAACTATGGAATCATTCCAAATTGAACAAAAAAAAAATACAGAATGGAGCCAATGGGTGAAGAGGTTAGAGAGGGCGTTGGAAATTTTTCAAGCAGACAAGACAAAAAAGTACTAACTACACTATTATATCTTTTCCGTGAATTTTTTTCTTATATGAGGCACCATTAAGTGGTGGATTTTGAAGCAAAAATAAAATCAGCTTTTAAAATAACGATGCAACCACATTCGAGTTCTAATTCGAGTTCCATTTAAGGTTTTGATCAAATGTCAGATAGAAATTCGTCAATGCACTTTGCGTATTTTTTTCAAGTGCGAAATAACTAGTTGATTGAATACTGACCGCAACAGTGACCTGTGTTATGTAAAATGTTGGAATCTGTGTAAAAAATACTTTCGCTGAAATAATTCTTGAGTAAGCAATTATGTCAAAAGCCCTTTAGAGTTTTAAGTAAGGCTCCAAAAAAACGATGTCCCCGATATGGGACATAGATTTACAACGTTAAAAATCAATGTATCAGATATAAGACATAGCATCAAAGTATTATATTAATTTTCGTTTTTATGCACGTTTTCTTTAGGAAATGGGTTGTTCAGATGAAGACTAAATGGAAATAAATAATCCCTTGTGATACTTTGTCTCATATATGGGACACCTCATATCTTCCAAATTAGGCCTCGTATGTACTTTTTATCTACAGATTTGAACTCAGCGAACCCCATCATGTTGATCGTCAAATAATTTATTCGTTTATTACAATAAAAGATCCACTAAGATGGATATGAGCACAACGACATTGGCAAACTATGCGACAAAGCGTTGGCAGAGACACCTGAAAAGCTGGAGTATACCTACGGAAATCATAGCAACACGGGAGAAACACTACTATCCGGACAAAAAAAAAATTTACTGAATTATAGATTCCACTTCTTCTTCCTTTTTGTTTGGCGAGGTTATGATCAGGATTATAGGGATCATAACCCTTCCACTTTACCTTATCCCTACGGCGGCAGCAGAATTTTTGGTAGCACTACATCATCTATTGATCAGGTGAGCTTTCGGTGACTATTTAGATAAAGCATTGAGAAACCAATTCGTCAAGTGTTTGCCAAATTAAAAATTTCAGAGCAGTTTATTGGAGAAAAAAAACTGACAGTATAAGATGCCGTAAACACAGCAAGCGCACACAATAACAAAAAAAGTAGTGTTTGAAAAATTTCCGCAAAGGAAAGTCAACCGCAGTAGAATGAAGAATATCAATTTGCCTATCAATCTGAGCAATGAACGAATACAGGCTTACACCATCTTATCAGCACAATTGAAAAAACCTTGTCAAAAAAGGAGGTCGTCTTATGTATATTCTTAGACATGTCCAGTGCCTCTGAAAACTCGCCTTTTTAATGCATTAAATCTGCTGCTGATGCCAAATGTATTGACCAACAAAAAACGAAATGTATCCTCCAAGCCAGTAGAATAATTACAGCGAAGCTTGGAAAATTTTCAACAAATACAGGTTGCGCCCAAGAGGGTTTCTTATTCCCAGTACTATGGTTCATAGTAGTGGAACAAAAATTTAAACGACCTAAATAGTATAATCATAAATAAGTGTCAACACAAATGACGCTTAACCCCCTCTTATATAAATAAGTTTTCAAACTTGGTCTACAATCACCTGAACCTTAACATGTACTTCCTGCAACTTATACTATTTCCTTTAATACACTTCTTACTTGTACTTGTCTTAACGTGGTCGTTTCGAGTTCAACCTCCGTACACGGTCGTATATCTGGAGGGAATCTTTCACAAATCAAGATATTTGAAGATAGTTCAGGGTAAGGAACAACGTCCGGAGGATACCGTTAAGGAACAGAAGTTATGGGACGACAAGGATATGGATGCACGGAGCGAATTATTGTTGGTTATGGAGTTACATATCGTAGCGCTGGTTAAAAATCTGCAGACATCGAAGCAAATTTGGGACTTTCTTGAGTCGAGCTAGAATAGAAAGAGCGTACTGCAGAAGTTAGGAGTCTACCAAACTGCTAAATATCCGCATGAGTCCCACACGGTCGATGGATGAGTATTTGCTAGATTTTTTTTTATAATTAGTCGGCTCGCCGAACTAGACGCAAATTTAGATGATGATCTAAATGATTTTATTATAATTAGTCTAGATGGAAACTATAAAAGCGTGCAAGCTGCGTTTGATGCACAAGAGGAAAGTCCAAAGTTAGAAACCGTTTGTATCAGATTAATGTAAGTTGGCGATAAAAAACGAGAACCATGTGAAAACAACGTATTTATTTATTTATTGAAGCTTAGTACAAGCTGTAACTAAAAGCTAAATTAATTCTAACTTAAACTATTTTTTTTTTTTTTTTAATTATTTATATTTAGCTTAAATTAAAATAAAACTTAATAACAAGGCGAGAGGTCATGTGAAAGAGAGGAGAGATTTTCTAAGGGAGAATAAACTGGAGTTAAAGTCAACGCAACATTCTGGACATTGGTTCGAAATGGCCATAGTTGGTGCGGTGGTGAGGGATACGAAAGAGCGGAACAGACCTATAAGATTACGTTTCTAGTAATGCGGGGGAATCTATCGTACCAGTTAATAATTGGTGGACGAAGAAAATGTCAGCGACTTCGCGACGTTTTACAAGGATCTGCAAGTTTAACAATTTCAACCTATCTTCATATGGGGGTAAGATATATTAAGGCAAAGCGTATAAACCTGCGCTGCATGGCTTCGATTCTAAGTGAGTGGGTGTCGTGAAAAGGTGACCAAATTTGGCTGGCGTATACAAGGAGGGGTCTGACAAAGGTAATGTAAAGGGATTTTGTAACATAAGGGTTCAAGAATTCTTTAGACCAGCGTTTTATGAAACCGAGAGAAGAGTTGGCCTTGAGTACAATATGATCAATATGGGAACGGAAGTTTAACTCCTTGTCACAAATAATACCCAGATCGCGTATAGTAGAGACAGAGCGAATTGACTCGTTACGAAAGTAATAGGTTCTGAGCGGTGGGGGGAGGCGTCTACGAGAGAAGGTTATGGATTAACATTTACCGACGTTAAGTTGTAAAAAGTTTTTGTCGCACAATGTGTGGAATGAATTAAGGTGGTTTTGAAGTAATAGTGATTTTCATGTCATCCTCGTAAATAGACAGATCAGAGTGTTTAATGATGTGACCAACATTGTTTATTGTTAAGACAAATATCAATGGACCAAGATGACTGCCTTGAGGAACACCTGAAGTAGCGTTAATGGCATCAGAGACTGAAAATCTAAAGAGAACCCTGTACTGGCGTTTCTCTAGGTACGATCTTAGCCAGATAATGAAAGAAGGTGGAAAACCGAGGGCTTTGAGTTTAAGGTAAATAGTTAGATGACAGATTTTATCAAACGCCTTATTGTAGTCGGTGGTAATGACATCCTCTTCCTTTCCATCCTCTAAGGCTTGCAGTGTTTTGGAAACGAATTCGTTTAGGTTAGTCATTGTGGACCTACCCCTTAAGAAACCGTGCTGTTGTAGGGAGAAGGTGGATTTGCAGTGAAAATATAGGGAGTCGTAGACAATGCTCTCGAAGAGTTTGGGTATAGAAGAGAGTTTAGCTATGGGTCGGTAGTTAGAAATGTCGTTTTTAATGCCTTTTTTATGGATAGGGAAAATAAAGGAGTCCTTCCATAGTTTTGGGAAAACGGCTTGAGCGAGTGAGAGTCGAAAAAGAGCTGTAAGGGGCTGATAAAGAATATTAACACATTGTTTTAGAAATATAGCGGGAAGACCATCAGGACCGGGGGAAAAGTAATCCTTGAGCTGATTAATCTTTTCGCGTACCATTTCAGTTCTTATGTCAATTCAGACTAGGGAGGTTGGTGGGCAGTTATTCAGGTAGCTGAAATAGTCTAAGTCCGGTTCGTGAGCGTGGTCACTTAACGATTGGTTGAAGAAGGTCGCACAGAGGTTAGAGATTACTTTAGGGCCTGCAACTGATGTATTCAAGAGTTTAAGAGTGGAAGGGACCCCATCGGATTTTCTTTTGGCGTTAATAAATTGGTAAAAAAAGCTGGGATCTGAGATTAGACTTGATTGCATGCGGTCGAGATATTGGAGATAGAGACTTTTGCAGAGGATGGAAAAGCGGTAGTAGGCTTGCCGGTAATGTGTAAAATCTGAGGCAGATCTAGATCTCAGGTACGTCTTCCATAATTTGTTTCTGACATTGCGAAGAGTTCGCAATTCATTATTATACCAGGGAGGGGATGACGAAAAGAACGACGTAATTTTAATCATCATTATTCTAACAATAATACCTTTAATGGTCGAAATTCGAAGTCAAAACCGCATGACTATGGTAAACATGGGAACAATTCAAGAGAATTTAAATACAATTGTCGACGATGTGGAAGAAAAGGGCACAAGGCGAGGGACTGCTGGAGCTGTGGTGAAAGAGCCAAACAGGTTCATGACGAAAGCGAGGGTGGTTTAGTTATACAAGAGTGCTTAAGTCTGCCAAAATCAATCAAGACGTTAGAAGTTGCCGGTGGAATTCGCGAAGGAAGGGAAAGTCGGTGGTGTGTGGATGGTGGAGCTATTTCACCCATGTGTTTTCAAAAAATTGAAAATTGTGGGCATCGGTACGGTAACTATTTTCAATAAAATAGATGACATATTTCAGAAGTGCACATTTTATAATACCTTGTACGCTTAAAGCAAACAAAGCAACAAATAGTGGAGGCAAAGTGTCTTTTGAAGACGAATTTGTATCGTTAATGGAAAAGCAGAGAAAGTCAACGACGCAGGGCTTGGAACTTATCTATATATGCGGACCGATGCGAACCGATGCGAACCGAAACACTGAGTAAGTCACTGTCCTTCATTGTTTTTATAGACGACTACTCTAGGAAAACATTTGTGTATTTTATACCTAAAAAATCTGAATTGCTCGAAAAATTCGTTGAATTTAAAAATTATGTTGAGAAACCAGAGAATTTAGAAGAAAAGGAAAATTTTGAGGATACTTTAGAAAATTTTAGTGTACCCTTTAAAGAATATGCTAATCTCGTGAATATAGAGGATCCTAAAACCCTGAAACAAGCTGAGATGTCCGAACATATGGGTGAATGGAAAGACGCCATGAATTTGGAAATTGAGCTCCTAAACAAAAACTGGACGTGGGAGCTGGTAGTCAGACCAAAGGACGCCAACATTGTAGGTTGTAGATATGTAGGTCTTGAAGACCAAATATAAGCCTGATGACTTAGCCGAACGCAGAAAGGCTAGACTCGTGGCCAAAGGATATACTCAATAGTACTGACTAGATTATTTTCAAACATTCGCCTCGGTTCCCGAAACAATTTCAAGCTATGACATGTGTTTTTATTTTCAAAGTAATGGAAATTCAGTTACATACCTTTGCAACTTGTTATGTGGACGATTCAATTGTAGCTACAAATGACTCTTCATCTTATTCAAAGCCCAAGTCTCATTTGAAATTTGAAATCCGAGATCTAGGTGAACCACGGATAACTATTGGATTAGGGATCGTGTTAAAGGGGCATTATCTATTAATCAGTCAAATTATACTAAAAATTTACTAACAAACTATAATCTTTTGAAACATACATTTTACCAATTTTATGACATATTTGTGTGCCTCTCGTTCGTTACTAAGGGGTTAGCGTGCGGCTAAGAGAGGCGTTTTTCACAATTCATAAAAAAATAGTCTAGCAGACAATGTCCGCGCAAGAGGGGTGTCCACCTAATAGGAGTGTCCGTTAGGAGAGTTTTCACTGTGTTTCCTTTTAATACACTTCTTACTTGTATTTGTCTTAACGTGGTCATTTCCTTTAATCTCTGGACAACCACTCACATAACTCTGGTATTGTACACGTAGTCGAAATATGAGGAAGGAGGAAGGACGAATTCAGCATTGATGAGCAAATGCAATGTGTTCTAAACAAAGTAATCAACTGGTGTAACTCAGAAGGAATAACGGTCAATCCATCACAAACCGCAATCATATCTTTCACTAGTAGGAGAAACTTCAGTCGTCAAATAGTGTACAAATCAGTTTCCCAAAATAAACAAAATGCCTTGGGATATCTCTAGCCTGTAAGCCACATGTTGACAGAACCATTAAAAGACGACAAAAGCCTTCAGGGACTTGTGACAGACTTTTCGGTAATAAATGGGAATTCAAACCAAAAATGAATCTACTGGATTTATACTCAAGGGAATCAACTGGTTCACTTACGGTTCAAAAATGTCAAATAAAGAAGGAGCTGGAATCTTTGTTCCCAATTAAAAACTCTCCAACAAACTTCTATCTTAGAAGCAGAGGTCCATGAAATCGGTCTGGTCATGAGAATGAACCAAAAGAAAGGTAGCCAAGCAGGCTTTAAGGCCCTAATGTCTTTCAACTTTAAATCTTATCTGGTTTGGAACTGTCTCCAGAGTTTATTGCACCTTACTACTACACACTATAAAATAAACCCAAACTAGTATGGGTTAATAAACGCATTCGCATCCCTGGTAATGAAGCACTGGATGAATTTTCCATATTGGGAGCACAGTCTCCATTCATTAGACTTAAACTGTTTTGTGATTTTCCAGTAATCCATATTAAGATTGAGCTAATCCACTGGGAATCCGATGCTTTCTTAATGGAACAAACATACTGGCTTAAGACATGCCCAAAATCTATCAATTTTTCAAAAAATATGTTTGGATATAGTTTAACAATGAACAAAAACAAGACTAAGATCTTAATTGACTTCCTTACTGGCCATTGCTCTCTCAACTACCATCTCAAGGAAATGGGTCTCGTCCAATCGGACAAGTACCGACTCTATCTTGAGGACACAAAACTTCCTCTTTAAATTATCAAACTTTAACTTCAGTGCATTATTTACTTTCCTGTAGAGCATTTACAATTTTCGCCTTATGAGGTAAATCGTACAAAGCGGCCGCATAACATGCCACATTTCCGGCATTACTTCAGCAGAAACCTCATATCATAGCGCACGCTATCTTTAAAGTGTTCAGTTGTAGTCTAACACTTCGAACTATCCCAGATGCCTGGCTCAAAGTAACGGTCAATTCTCTTTCAAAAGCAAAGAGAAACATTAACTCTAGCCCTATATCTTGAAAGATAATTCTTATCATTTGTTCTCAAATGCATGAAGAAGCTAATTTCAAGCACATTTAAGAGAGGGTTTTCCACTATGTACCTCCCAACACGGATACGGCCGGAAAAATAAACTCAGTCAGCCATAAATGACCTGCTAATCGGAATTATAATTTTCGTTAATTGTTCTCTCGCATTAACTCATTTATTATAAATAGGCCGCTTGAAATCCTCGACATCACAGCTTCTGCATCTGGATGGAAAGATAAGTAAATAAGATTCATAGGAGAAAAAACATAAAGACTAAGCATAAACAATTTGTCAGTATTAATGATCAATATGCCGAAAATAAAAATTATGTTAAAATTTTGTTCGAAGTAATTATGGATAAACTAAAATTGAAATGCATACTTTAAAAAACCCCTTTTCTAAATTTAAAATTTTGTTTCACATCTTATTAACAAGAATACACCAATATAAAATATTTGTAAGTAAAAACGTTGCGAAGGGCTTCTTTAGCGAATGTGCATAATCTCCTCTTTTTCACTTGAGTATTTTGGACTCCATATACGAAATATGTATGTACATATTCGTACTGCAGTTTCTAGTGCCCCAAACATAGCAGCACCCTTATTCAAATTAACCACTTAGTGTATCGAATACCCAAGTACGTGCAATATGGTACACTATAAACCTTAAACCGATTCAGAGTCTCATGTTTATTTCGCTCTAATGAAATTGTCAAATCAAATTTGTCACTTCAAATTGTGAATCCGGTGACTAAAAAAACATCAGGTGGAGGAAAAAATCCCTGATGTCAAGCATCACGCAGAAAACGATAAACGACGCTTTTTTCACGCGTGACGTTGTCTAATGCCAGTGGTACGAATCAATGTCAGGCCCAATTTATGTGACGTTATTCGTTTAGATTCTTCCGTGTACGTCACGTCATCGGTAATAACGACACCGATACCTACTAGTGGAGAGGGCTAGAAGATATCCCAAAATGCAGATTTGTATGTATGTTTTCATAGTTTCAGGTAGGGGAAGTCGTTTACGTTTTACCATACAGACACGTTTGCCTGTGGCACTGTTTTATACATATGTATGTGCATATAAATATGCACACATATTCAAAAGGAAAATGATAACCCCAAACCAGCAAAACAGTGCTCGCGTTAATTTGGACTTAATTAAAAGAACCAAGAAGGGAACCATATAGTTCAGTGGTTTAAATGAGAAAGGCTTGCCATTAAAAGGCGAATGATATCGATAAAATTATCAAACGAACTTTTATAGCAACAATGCTGTTATATGGTGGTCCTAATTTTTTTCTTTACACATTGTCTTATACGTAGGGTTTTTATTCAGAATTCATTTTGACACATAGAAAGGCAATAACAATAGACCCTATAAAGTATACGTACTTATACTTATATACGAATAATCACCATCAATAGCCGGTCATAAATTTGAGTTATGAGTTTGAAATTTGGAAAATGTTGTGTTCTCATTTCTTAGATGAAGCTGAAAAAAAATTACATTAAGATAAAATTTAGGCATTAATTTCTTCCAGAGTTCATTCATACTTTATATAGAGCCACTCACACATTTTGGGGCTATTTTATCTTGCAATAAAGATTTTACTTTTTCGAAACTAATATATTAATGGTGACGATTAAACTTTATTTTAAAAATATTTTCAGAATCGGAGATAAGGGTGCAGTGTGGATAGCGTCACCCACGCTTACTTTTGCCAAAATGTCCCAAATTCGAATAGGTACAGGGAAATAACTCCACGGAAATGTACTCCATATGAAAATTTATTCCACATACAGGGTGTCCCAGTTAAGAGGTATAATCCTTTAACTGGAGATTCCTGAAGTTCTAGCGAACAAAAAATCGTACGGCAGGGGGGGGGTCTATTTTCACCCCAATTCGAGTTATAGCCCTTCAAAGTGGAACACCTCCAATTTGGAGGTACGTTCACTTTAAATGGTATAACTTCTGAACTAAACAGTTTTATACATTTTGAAGAAACAATTCAGTGGCACATGAAGCTGTGAAAACTTTTTGTTATTTCATGCAGCCACAAAAAAGTTATTGATCTTTAAACTCAAAATTATGTAAATTTCTTACTTAAAATGCATTTTTCTCAAAACTTTTACAGAGCAAACAACTTTTTTTTTATCAAATTTTTATCCTTGACTGATTTTTTAAAAATTATGTTGAGTTTTTTCACCTACGATCAACGGAAGTTGTAGTAAAAGGCATTTTTGTCAGACAAAAATGGTAAGTTTTGAAAGTGAAATAACGCCGAACATTGAAATTCCGCTGTTATTTTTCAAAAATTATCAAAGAAATTATATATATGTATATGTATGTACATAGGTGAGAAATAATTTCACAAAATTTCTGGTTAAATTATTTTTCACTGCAAATGGGAAATTACTCCACATTAAAGAAGTGAACTTATTACTGTATGTGGAATAAATTCCCGTGGAGTTATTTCCCTGCACCATTCGAATATATGGCTTCTATGTACATATGTAAAAGCGTATTACAATCAAGTACAGTGGGTTCCGCTTTATATGGATACCGGATAATCGGGACAGCCGTTTAACTGGGACAAATGATAAAGAGTGGAAACGAAATACGTAGCTAAAAAGATTGCAATAATAAACTCGTAAAGTGTGTGGTTTGAGAAGTGGAAACATTTTGCCGAATCTTGCTCCCTGCCGTTTAATTTAACGCTAGAAAACTTAGAAGAGTGGAAGACATATTTAAACAACCTGCTTGCGAAACTGCGTACTAAATTTAGGGCGGAAAATGTTGAAAAAGCAATGAACTCACAACACAGAAAAATTTACTCAAGTCTTCAGTACAACCTAAATCAAAACAATTATTTAAAGGACATCTTTAGCACAGAAAAAATATCAATGGTATTTCGAGCAAGAGGTGAAATTTTACCATTAAACTACGTGCCGCACAGGGTGGATTTAAGCAACACCTGCACTTCGCAATACCGGCGAAAGAGAAAACGTAATGCATTTCATAGCCAGATAGGACACTTGGTAGAAATAAGGCTTCAAATATGGCGGCAGAACAACATTGATCAAGCGGGCGCTGTTGAAATTTTGAATGGAGAAGACTGGCATAAATTATTTTGTTTTGTAAAAATAGCACTAAATTATAGAAAGAGAATTATATTAGAGAATTTGTGACAGGTATTATAACTAAACAATTAAAAATATAATAAATAACAAAATTGATTCTACAAAGCTGTCATCTGGCTGACGGCCCATCTGGTCATGCCTAACTAGATTTAAGTAAACATAAATTGTAATCCAACTTTTAAACCTTATGCATTCTGAAATAAATCTTTTATCTATCTATCTTCCTATCTTTCCAAGCTATCATCTTTAGTACCTGCTTCTCCAACTACGTTCATCGACTTAAATTCCCTCTCTTCGTTGGACGCGAATTTAAAGCTTGTAAAATATTACCAATCAATCCGTTTTGCTTCTGAAATTAAGACTATAAGTGCTTGTGAAGTGCTGAAACGGGGAATAAACTTGAATTTCTCACTCCGTTTATAGACGACCAAGGAATGCTTCGCGAAGGAGGTCACATTCAAGAGTCAAAGCCAATTTTGCTTTAAAGCACCCTTTGATTCTTGATAAAGATACACGGTTCGCGAAACATATAGGCAGGCAGGCGTATGAATGTTCCGTAATATGCGCACCACTTGGCCAAACATCACCATAATACCCTATTTTCGCATTGTAAACTGTTCTTCTCATTTTGTTTAAATTACTGCATAATGTTCTCAATTTTTATACATACATACGACTAATTTGTAATCTATCATTCTATATTACACAGTTCACTTTACACTTCTTTTATAGTAAGCATATGTGGTTCGGTCTCTTTAGCTGCTGACCATCACACAAACAGGTTGTACACTCTCTACAATAAATTCATTATCTTATAACGTGGTTAAACTTAGAATTTTTCTTATCGTCGTCGTCGCCTCTTTCCGCTGCACCTTGTGCTTTGGAGAATATAATTTTAATTCGCTAAGAGTCAAAACAGTATCCAATGCTTTGTCTCGGTAATACTAAGTCATGTTGTTCATGGACTCTTAACTCATATCTTTTGATCCTAATTTATTTAAGATAAGCGACAAATGGTGGTAGACGACCTGTGCCTCAGTTGTCATTTGGTATTCCCTTGGTAAATTCTTCTTGCCTTTGTAGTATAAAGTAAGCTATTTTGACATCTCTTCCCGATTTAGTGGGGAATACATACATATGATTCTAGGGCGACGATGGGAGCCCATAATACTTGAGGTCTCCTTTTAAATGTTTGCAGATTTTGAGTATCCTATCGATACTCTTTTCTTTTCCCATGAGTTAAACTCGTGTGTTTGGCCAGAGAATTCTCCGAGGTTTTTTACCGCATCAGGTATATTGTCCAAGTCGGACCAATTCCTATAGTTACCCAGGTTTATTGGTTGGCCTATATCTTTATTGGGGAGGAACTATATGGTCTGGTCTGATTTATTGCTAATAGCAATAGCTGACGCTAGATTTTTTATTACAAGCTGTAGCTTGGTTATTGCTAAACACAGGGGCTTGGTTACCGCATACTTAGTATGTGCTTAGAAATCGGGCGATCATCAATTCGCTGTTTTCATTTCGCTAACTTTTATCTCGCGACTTTCAAAATTTATTTCCTTTATTTTGCAGAAGTTTTGTGGCAAATTGTCATTTCATGTTGCATTCATATCGCCGTAGGGTTAACGTGCGTTTCTTGTTTTGCATTTCTATGTTTCGGGCTTCTATTAAGTGGCTTTCGTTTTTTTCCCACGCTTATCTGGCAAACTGTTAACTCGCGCTTTGCTACCCACCCAGTTGGGTGCCGTGACATACGACCATATTTCAAAATATGGCCCTATGACGTTTTCACAAAGTGACATAAGGCCATATTTCGAGGTATTGAACTTGATGACATACCTAAATCCACAATTTGTTTGGTCTAAAATGCGACATGAATGAATGAATGAATTTTATTTCGTATTAAATTTAAATTTACATACAGAGATTCGATATCCAATTTTATATCTTTCAACTGAAACATTATCTTTCGGAACTTTTAAAAAACTACGAAAAAACCTTCAATATTAGTGAAAAAAAAAAAAATTTAAAATAATAATAATAATAAATAAATAAATAAATAAATAAATAAATAAATAAATAAATAAATAAATAAATAAATAAATAAATAAATAAATAAATAAATAAATAAATAAATAAATAAATAAATAAATAAATAAATAAATAAATAAATAAATAAATAAATAAATAAATAAATAAATAAATAAATAAATAAATAAATAAATAAATAAATAAATAAATAAATAAATAAATAAATAAATAAATAAATAAATAAATAAATAAATAAATAAATAAATAAATAAATAAATAAATAAATAAATAAATAAATAAATAAATAAATAAATAAATAAATAAATAAATAAATAAATAAATAAATAAATAAATAAATAAATAAATAAATAAATAAATAAATAAATAAATAAATAAATAAATAAATAAATAAATAAATAAATAAATAAATAAATAAATAAATAAATAAATAAATAAATAAATAAATAAATAAATAAATAAATAAATAAATAAATAAATAAATAAATAAATAAATAAATAAATAAATAAATAAATAAATAAATAAATAAATAAATAAATAAATAAATAAATAAATAAATAAATAAATAAATAAATAAATAAATAAATAAATAAATAAATAAATAAATAAAAAAATAAAAAATAAATAAATAAATAAATACATAAATAAATAAATAAATAAATAAATAAATAAATAAATAAATAAATAAATAAATAAATAAATAAATAAATAAATAAATAAATAAATAAATAAATAAATAAATAAATAAATAAATAATTGAAAATAAATAAATTAATTAGTTAAATAATAAAGGAATACATAACTTAATAGACAAACGAATAAACATATGAATATATATATAAACAGATAAACATATGTACATACAATATAGTAAATTTATAAATAAGAAATTAAATAAACAGATAAACAGATAGATACATGTTGTTCAAGCATTTAATTGGTTTACAAGAGGATTGTCTGAAAAAACACAGTTTTGCAAAAATTTGTCCGTCAGCTTAATGATTCTGTCGGAGATCAATTCAACATTCGATTGGAGATGAAGATCAAAGGTAGAATGGTATCTAGATAGATTAAGCAACATTTTCAACAGTTTGTTTTGGGATACTTGTAACTTCCTTATATGGCATATTGCACAATTTCCCCATACTTGGCATCCATAAAGTAGTATTGATTGAAATACTACTTTATGGATTACGATTTTGTTGAAGCTGTTTAGCATTGACTTCCTGTTTATAAATGGGTAAAGCATTTTGATGGCAATGTTTATTTTATTTATGGTGTTTGAAATATGTTCTCTGAACGTCAGTTTTTCATCTACTAGATGAATTCCCAGATACTTCACACTTGGCTTCCAGTCAACTCTTACCCCACACACGTTAAGGGGATTGTTAGGAAGATAGCAGCTCTTTCTTTTTCGACTGAAAAAGATTGATTGCACTTTTTCTGCATTGATTTTTATTTTCCACTTGTTGAAATAATTGACTAATATTCTAATCGCATTTTGAAGATTAGTCTCAATATTGAGACTGAACTCATGTGATGAGAATATGCCTGTGTCATCAGCGTAGATGGCTGTTTCACATGCTGGGAGCCTTGGGAAGTCGGAGGTGTAAACATTGTAGAGCACTGGACCAAGAACCGAACCCTGGGGTACTCCTGCGTAAAAGTGCTGTAAAGATGATGATTTACCATTAACGTAGACTCTAAAGCACCTGTTAGTCAAAAAGCTTTGTATAGTTTTAACTAGATACAGGGGATAACCGATGTGAATCATTTTGTACACAATCCCATGGTGCCAGACGGAATCAAAAGCTTTCTCGATATGGAGCAAAACTAAACCCGTAGATTTGCCTAATGCACGGTTCCTCTTGATATGCTGACATATTCGCAGCACTTGATGAGACGTGCTGTGGTGACTCCTGAACCCAAATTGCTCATCAGGGAATATACACCTGTCATCAATAAATCTCATAAGTTTCTTTTTAATTATTTTCTCGTAAACTTTGCTGAGACAACTGAGTAGACTTATTGGCCTGTAACTATTTGCATATTGAATTTGCTTCCCAGTCTTCAAAATCGGTACCACTTTCGCAATTTTCCAGGTATTCGGGAAATACTGGAGTTTCAGTCATGCTTTTACCAGGAAAGTTAGAAATCGTATCCCTGATTTCGGTAATTCCTTGAAATATAGATTTTTAATACCATCAAGGCCATCCGATTTCCTCGCTCGCAAACTTTTTAACACTTCCTCGATTTCCATTCGAGATACATACTCGTCTGGGGATGTATCACAGCTTTGGAGATTGAGCCCATTATAGGCTTCATTTACCAGAGAGTTGGTGGCTGTATCAGCGAGGTGCTGTGAAACGGTGTGGTTCTTTATAAAGATTGAACCAAAAATATTGGCCTTGTCAATGTCCGTGTGGAGAACTTTACCAGAGCTTTGTAGACTAGGGATTCTTCTATTCTTATTCTTTCTAAAATGCGAGATAAGTCCACAATTTTTCAGAATGTAAGATGTTAAAAAAAAGAAACCTAACTACATACACATGTACATATGTATACGCCGCGTAGCGGCGGCTTAAGCACCTGCATGTGAGGCTGAAGGCCGACTACACTCGTTAAAAAAAAGGACAATAGTACGACAAAACAAAGTGATAATAAGTAAAGGTAAGTAAGTTAAAGCCTATGAAGAAAATGCTAGCTTATCAAAAACCGAAATAATGAATGCAGAATATCTAAAGTCCAAATAATTACAAGCCTAAATAAGAATTTGCCAAATAAGAACTGAGAAAAAACAAAATGCGAGTTGTTGAAATGCGAAATAATAAATTGCGAAATAATCGCAGCGAAATAACAAAACGCGAGAAAAAAACAGCGAATTGTACCATACCCTCAGAAAACCGTCCAATTCATTGGATGAAACCGCATCAAAATAGGTTAAGTGGTTCGGGTTCTGTAACTGCCAGGAAGAAAAATAATTTAATTTTATATTCGTGCCATGTTTAATGTATGTATGTATGTATATAAATACCTGTAAAAGGCATATTCGTCCATGTATAGCTATAAAGAATAAATCTACAAGGTCCTTTGTTTCCAAAACAATTTTTTTTTTTTTTTTGAGAATAATGGGTATAACAAGAAGAATGAGTATAGCGATTTTCATAAAATTTTCTCAGTTCAAGTAACGAAAGTATCACCGTCTATTCATTTGTGGTATTTGTGGCAATCGAATTTTGCAGCAGAAAGGGTCCAATGTCTACTCGTACATTTAGACAACTACGTGTTCAAATGGAAAAGTCATTAGTACTTTGTAAAATGCCACCCTAAATGATTGATGAACCCCTTATCGCATTTTCATAAGCCATTTATCAAACACATTACTAGGTGGGGTTACGGAGAGAAGTAAATGACGGGACTTTAAGAGTTAATGATGGAACTCTTCTAGTTAATCCCCTGTGGGTTCCATTAAAACAAAAAAGCATCTTTTATAATCCACAGAGTGTCAAGAAGAATTTGCATTCTTATCTCACATATATGTATTTAACTTTTTCGGTTTCTTAAATTTCAGTTGAAAAAGTGTTCTTGGATCCAAAAAGGAAATGATTTTATTCATGGGTTTGTTTTTTTTAGATACCCTACGAAATTATAGTCCGTTAAAGTAAAGCATTAATACAAAACACTGAATATATACATATGTGGGATTAGTATGCTCCAATCTCCCTAAGTCTGTCACACAACCGCAACAAATGCAACTTTTCTGTGACCATATTTGGCCATAATCATCATCCGATTGGCAAAAACGGTTCCATCTAACAGTCATGTAACGACGAGCAGCGCGGCGATACGGGTCGACACGCTTAAATAAGTTGTAACGCTGGAAAATCTTAAAACTTGAACCCAAAATTAAGTCTTAAACCCTAAATTAAAACTTAATTTAACACCTTCTTTCAAACCGAAAGGAACGTAGCGATGCTTAAAATATTTTGGCTGACTATTTGGCTTCAGTGTTAAATAGCCGTGTCTCTCCCAGACGGACTTTACCTTAGATGCCAGCATCTCTCTTCATTCACTTGCTATTTGCAGAACAATTGGTTGAAAAGTCAAATTTGTACATCGAACCAATCTAAGCCTATTATATAAGCGCCGCGCAAGCCCATAAATAACAGATTGCTAGTTTTGCTTTTTCAACGAACTGATACTTCTACAACCCCCTTTATAAGAACGCTTATACCTCCATAAGCCTCCGACGAACGACGAGTAAATTCACAATGAGGATTTCCAAGAGTGTGATACCCTTCAAGACCCACCAGTGAACAGGTTGCTCCGGTATCTAACTGGAAAACGATTTTGTGAAGCGATACAAAAATTTGACGACCCTTTCGTTCGGCCTCCCACTGCCCTGACAAAACTTCGGAAAGACCACTTCCGATTACCTCATTGACTGAGTGATTTGTTATCGCGTGCTTGCAGTGATGACTGCAGAGACTGTGACGATGACCTACGTCTGCAGCTTTTGGATCGTTGCCGCAATTTCATCATGTCTCTAATGATGTAGTCGACGAATGACGTACCACAACCTTGCTTTGAAAAGACGAAATTACCGTCTCTGAGTAGTCCACGTAAATCGGCGATCGGCATAGGTTTGTCCAGGTGACATCTCGAAACAAGCATATGCAGTTTGGTTTGAAAATGACGTGTCAATTTGTTTGTTAACTTTTTAAATGAATGTATACTAACCAGCGTTACCACTTTGCTGCAATTGTAGCAAGGCACGACACGACATTTAATAATTAACTGACATACATACAACGATATTTTTATTCATACCTATAAGGACATATGCTCGACTTTGTTTAGAGAAATTTATTTAGAAATTTTATTTGCTAAGTACATTATGAACAATTGAATCGCCACAGAAACAGTCTTCTTTCATATACTTTGCATACACTATATATAGAGAAAAAGTTGTAGATCACTACCGAAAAACCGTTTACACTGCATGCATCTCCACAGTAAAATCTATCTACATGCGTAGAGGGTTTCCAGACAAACTTCCAGTAGAACTCCACTGAGTTCTATCGGATGTCTACACTGACTATTCTTTTTTGTCTTGAGTAGAGGTACATAATAACAAGAATGGTCGCGAGAAGCTAGTCTCTGGACTTCTGGTCTGTTGCGCCAAATACTTCTATTTGTATTTTTTATAGACGATGCTGGAGTCTATTTTTTTATGTCTAATTATTTTGTAAGGACATTTTTTGTTATTTTCTACTACTACTATTTTATGTTTAGTTCCAAATTTATGTTTTTATTTTTAAATTCTTATTTGTCTATGTTACAAACAAAATCCTGTGGAATAGAAAAAAGTATGAAAAAAAAAATTATCAAAGACAAAATAGTTGTTAATAAAGGTAACGCGTAAAAAAATTCAAAATAATTTTTGTTGGAACCAAGGCAAAAATACCTACTATTACTTACAAGGTTCAATTAAAATAAGACATTCAAATTAGCAACACAGTGTTTGTAATATTAATACACCCAAAGACTCCTACGTTAGAAAGAAGAATTTTAAGTAACAAAAGTCTTATTAATATTATAATCACTTTTAACATAAAAATAAGAAAGTTTGAAACCATTAAATGAACGTCTCGGTATTTCGTAGCACCATAATCTTTGATTGCATTTGACAGGGTACAGGTTTCCAATATGGCCTTCACCTGAGGTAATTTAGAAGTTTTTAATCCCTTCCAAAAGCATTCTACTTAAAACTTTGTAAATGCAAATTTTCGTCGAACAGTGAAATGGGGTGATGAAAAAAAGTTTTTTGTATTAAATTTTGAACGAACGGATTACAATTTAGAAAGCAAATTTGAGTTATTACACAAAAGTTTTACACTTGTTCTCTTTCATGTGACACTACTATTGTCGTTTTGGGTGGGAGTATTATACTTGCCTTAACATTGTTTTAGAATGGGTTGATTTTGTGCCGCGCGCGATAAACTTTAATCCAAGAATATTTGAAAGAATGTAGGTACATCTGGCGAACCAGGAAGAAGCATAGATCCTTATAATTAATACCTTTACCAAATACCATAGTTAAGGTGTTACATAGGAACGTTGTAATTTACATATACGTATATGTACATATTTATATTTATCACTTACTTCTATAAAAGGCAAATCAGATTCGATGTATATATGTATCTGGCACGAAATTTCCGAATCTACCTAACGGATTTGAGTGCAGTTTCCTCCTGTAGATTCAGAATTCTTCTGCGGAGTTTTTTCTACACCACATATTAAGTTTCTTTTAACAAAAACCTTTTAAATAAACAAAAGAAGTATTAAATTTGATTTTTTTCCAATTTTTCGGTGGTTTATCTCAATTTTTCTTAACTCTCACCAAACAGAACTAAATTTAATATACATATCTATGTAGAACTTTCATTAACAAATCCATTGGTATATATATTATCTCTGTACGTTGTCTTAGAGAAAAGTTATGACATTATTATAACATAAAACATAATTATGGAGACCATTGCCACTATCGGTGCCCAAGCGGCGTTCGTGTTTATGCGTGTTCATTCTGTAGTTATATGTACATATGTATACATATATGTATGCACGAGTGCGTTCATACTACTTGTGCTATGTTATTGTTATTTTTGATGCTTTACAGCACGGTAGTGAACACGTTGAATAATATATGTAACAAAAATTAGTAAATAATAAAAAGTGGTATTTAACACAAGGTATGTACATACATAAATGTGAATGTGGTTATTGTAGGTATATTATCGGCGAGTGTATATATCATCATCGGTGTCATCGCAACCCATCCCAAGACAACTCATACCGGGACACCTCATCCCAGGACACCTCATCCCAAGGGACAACCCATCCCAGGACAACCCATCCCCGGACAGCTCATACCAAGGGACAACTCATCCCGGGACAGCTCATCCCAAAAGAGAGAAAAATATGCTTTGGGTTACAGCATGGAGTTTTGGCGAATGAGTGAGGTTGTGGAAGAAGGGATAGTGATCACGTGGTCGATTGATAATATGTGATTGATAGATAGATACCTGAAAAGTATTTATGCTTAAAGGGTTGGTTGGTGGATATGCGTTGAGCGTTATATGTATGTGCTCATGTGCATATTATTGTTATGGAGGGTGACTTTTTTGTGTGTAGGATAGAAAGGAAATTGGAGAATGAGAGTATGCGCGTTTGTTTATGATTGCGCTTTGTATGCGAATATTTGTGTTCTCTTGTGTTGCGTGGCGTGAATGATCGAATCTGTATGATATGCCATTCTAGACTTTAGAGGTTGGTTACATTTTTTTGTTTGGCTATTCGATTAGAGGTTCGGTTCGGCGTATTCATGAAACGAATATTATATGTACATGTGTATGTGCATGCATAGTACGTTTTGTCTCCCCTGATTGGATGGCATATTTTCTTGTTTGGATCTGTTTCCATGATGTGAAGAAGAGAAGATGGCCAAGGAGCTTAAATAATAATGGATGATTTCATTTTAAATGGAATGGTGCGTAGGAATTTAAAATAAAGGCAGCTACGGCGATTGATAGGATTATAAAATAAAATTGTTGATCTAAAATGGGGATTGTGTACATGTATGTGTGTACATATGTATGTACATAAATAAATAGATACCTAACAATATGCCGCGTAGCGGCGCCCTGAGCACCTGCATGTGAGGCCGAAGGCCGTGCAGTGTATGAGTCGAGGAAATGTCCATAGTGTTTTTTTTTTAGCGAGCGTAGCGAGCTCACTCACCCCGACTTTCAGGCAATAAAATTTGCAAAAATTTGCAAAAATTGGCGTGAATGATGATGCTCGTATGACTTTTAGACTTAGAGCGAATTAGCTTCAAAATTTTTGCTTTTTAAGACAAACATTTTCTATCTTTTTATCAATCTTTCTTTTTCTATCCTAAATCAAACATTTCTTCGCTACATTGAAGTATGCACCAATACACTGCAATACAGATCGAACTTAATATTGTTCGCTTACAAAACATTTCATACCGATATTTTACCATCCCTCATCGAACTCAGAGAAAATCCTCTCAATTATCTCTTATTCGCATTCGCACACGTTGTTTTGTTTGTACAGTGTGACCATAGTGGAATATTTAGAACAGCAGAGAATAAATTTTTTTTCGAAAAATTATCGGATATAAAAGTGGAATATTTATTCTCCAAAAGAATATTTAGATAAAAAATATGAAGAATATAAGAACTACATATATTCTTCCCTTCAGTTAATTTTATTATAAATAAATTAATCACGTAATATTTAAATACTAATTTGAATACGTAGTAATCCCGCAGAAGATGAACAATTAGATTTTGATTTTCAAAACTATTAATTTTTAACATTTTTTTGTGTTTCGTATAAAATAAACTTTTAAGTAAATTAAAGGGGTATTACCAAGTGGAATATAAAAGTCGAATAAAAAAATATTGAAATTGAATATAAATATTCCAGCTCTCCGGCTGAGTGGAATATTTTTGAGAGAAGCTAATGGTCACACTGGTTATGTATGCATTGCCGCTCGAACACGTTCTCTATTTCTGTTGATAAATAGAGTATTGACATAAGATGAAGTTATTCGGATATTGGTTTAGTACATACATACATATGAAAGTCGAGGTGAGTGAGCTCGCTACGCTCGTTAAAAAAAAAACACTATGGACATTTCCTCGACTCATACACTGCACGGCCTTCGGCCTCACATGCAGGTGCTCAGGGCGCCGCTACGCGGCATATTGTTAGGTATCTATTTATTTATGTACATACATATGTACACACATACATGTACACAATCCCCATTTTAGATCAACAATTTTATTTTATAATCCTATCAATCGCCGTAGCTGCCTTTATTTTAAATTCCTACGCACCATTCCATTTAAAATGAAATCATCCATTATTATTTAAGCTCCTTGGCCATCTTCTCTTCTTCACATCATGGAAACAGATCCAAACAAGAAAATATGCCATCCAATCAGGGGAGACAAAACGTACTATGCATGCACATACACATGTACATATAATATTCGTTTCATGAATACGCCGAACCGAACCTCTAATCGAATAGCCAAACAAAAAAATGTAACCAACCTCTAAAGTCTAGAATGGCATATCATACAGATTCGATCATTCACGCCACGCAACACAAGAGAACACAAATATTCGCATACAAAGCGCAATCATAAACAAACGCGCATACTCTCATTCTCCAATTTCCTTTCTATCCTACACACAAAAAAGTCACCCTCCATAACAATAATATGCACATGAGCACATACATATAACGCTCAACGCATATCCACCAACCAACCCTTTAAGCATAAATACTTTTCAGGTATCTATCTATCAATCACATATTATCAATCGACCACGTGATCACTATCCCTTCTTCCACAACCTCACTCATTCGCCAAAACTCCATGCTGTAACCCAAAGCATATTTTTCTCTCTTTTGGGATGAGCTGTCCCGGGATGAGTTGTCCCTTGGTATGAGCTGTCCGGGGATGGGTTGTCCTGGGATGGGTTGTCCCTTGGGATGAGGTGTCCTGGGATGAGGTGTCCCGGTATGAGTTGTCTTGGGATGGGTTGTACCCGACCCATCATCATCAACTACTATTATAAAATGAAGTTGATATTTCTTTGTCCGGTATTTGTAAGAAAACGGCTGAACCGATTTTAATGATTTTTTTTTATTGATTACGAAATCGCATGGACCAGGTTCAGATAAAGCTTACTTATACAGTTTTGTGCTTGGGAGACGACGAAAAGAGACAAAAAAAAACTTAGAAACACAAATAACATCAACTTTGCCCTTGCCGATTTTAATCAAATTAGTTTTGTCGTTTAGAGTTTTTAAAGACGCAAATTTCGAATCCAAAATCATGATTCTACGTCGTCTAGAAGCTGAGCAATATCATTTTAAAATTTAGAATTTGATTAATTTTTCGTTGATCATGTCTCCCAATCATGTCTTAGTGGTGATAATCATCTTTTTGTTCTTTATTCTCCTTTCGCTGCCTCTTCGTTAAATTTATGAGTAGAGGCGAGTGGCTGCTGATAGAAGGATGTGTGTTTCCTTATCCTTATTTTTCTGTTATACATGCATACTGGATAGGTTGTGTGCATGTTGTGTCTGTGTGTGCTGTAGTAGCGATTCCCACTGGGGATGTTATAATTGAGTTTGCACATTTTCAGTATTGTATTCAGTTTAACCAAATCAGTTGGTATGTATTTCAACAAATGCGTCAACTAAAATTAGTAAGAAATATTCTAAGCCTGATATTGGGCGCAGGGGTAAAGAAACAAAAACTAGGCAAATGTCTCGGCTGAGAAATGTGCAAAGTTCCACTGTTATTAGACTTGGTTCTGTTAGTAAACGGTTTATTGTTAGCGATGAAATTGTTGTCCGACCATGGAGCCTAAAGAAAAATTCATGCTTTCAATATGAACGTTTCATTTCATACGAAAAGGAGTCGCATGTAGGTACAATGTCTGTGGTTTGTAGCTTTTGTGGTGCGCAAAAGTGGGCAAAAGAATCTGCTGGATTGTGTTGTTCAAGCGGAAAAGTACATGTTCAGAAAAATCTGTAGGTGCACCGCGGGAACCACCAAAGAGCATTCTACTGGGTGATCATCTTTAGTCAAAAACATTTTAAGAGAGTCCCAGAAAGTTTAACTCAGCCTTTCAAATGACCTCCTTTGGTGATAAACGCATAACAGAAGGCAACTTTATTCCCATATTTAAGATTTAGGGTCAAGTTTACCACCTTATCGGAACTTTAATGCCTGACAGTAACGCTAATCCCAATTTCCTACAAATCTATTTCATGGGGAATTCAGAAGCTGAATACGTTTCTGTCTTAAAACTGGCAGGGGGCGAAGCAAGGCGAGCACGGGTCAGCTAGTTACAAATATAATGGGATACTTATAGTATGTATATCCCATTTTACAAAATGCATTTGCTTCAGCTTAAGTAAAGTGTTACACAAAAGAAAAAACTAAAAAAAATAAGCAATTAACGTATATAATATGTAAGTAGACGTTTAAGATCTTGTACGCTATGTTAAGGAGACTGATACCTCCGTAATTGGTGTAGATGAGAGGGTGTCCTTTCTTGTGGATCGGGAAAACGGTGCACCGCGGTGCTGAGATTCCATTCATCAGGCATACACTCCTTTGACCAAATCTTGGAAATGCGTGTAGCATGCACTAAGTCATTTCCAGGTGCCTTGAACAGCTTTGCTGAATTTAAGCTTGGATATTGCTAACCTCACTCCTGTTTGGTTAGATGGACGGAAGTTTTGGCTATCATCGTCTATGTTGAATGGTGCATTCTGCCTGGCAGCGGTATGTTGGAAAAAGTTTTTCGATGTTCTCAGCACCGACTGCAACTCTACTATAAGATTTCCTTCTTCATCTCTACAGGTTCCGTATGGGTCTTATTAGCTTGACACGTTCTTTTGACCTTTTGGTAAAACGTCCGTACATTATTCCTGGAGCATAGTTTCTCAATATTTTCGATCGCGCTCTTCTCATGCTCTTTTTTCTTCTTCTAGAGAACTTAATGTTCTTCCGGTCTCTTATGCTCGTAAAGCTCACGAGCAGCCTTCCTCCTTGTTTGCAGCGCCGCCTTCTATGCTTCATGTTTAGCTGCATGTGCTTGCCGGCAATTTTCCTCAAACCAGGGGTTTCTTGGTGGTGTTCGACTGAAGCCCAGCACATCAGTTGCTTCATCTCTGATGGCATGTTCATCTCTGATGGCCCATTGTTACTTTCAGTTGCACCTATTTCCACTAAACTTTATTAGATGACTGTTAGTGCTTAGTGTTTAACAATGTGAATAATCTGCAATGCCGCATGCACTGCTAACTAGGCGATAGTACATATTGAAAATGTCTAAATTAGATTTATATTTTTCTCTCAGTGAAATCTCTCAGTGATAGACCACAACCTAAAAAAAATTAAAATAAGGGTTTATCGCTGACCAAGAGCGAAAAAGTACGGTGATATAAATCGGTTATGAAGTGATCTTATTTCATAATCTCAACAATTGAGAGTAATTTAAAAGCCTTTCAAAAGGTTGAGAGTTATTTTCGAGCTCTGCTATAAACAAGACAGCGCATGAATGCCCAGATGGAACCAACGATGGCGTGATAAGCTTCCGGAGCGGATATCACAGCTTATCCGGACTTGTCGGACATATTTAGAGCCTAGGCCGATAAAGACTTCCACGATTAAGTTGGGTTCTTTGAAAAGAGATGCTGGCGGATGAGGCCTAAGGAGGCCAACGACAGTGCACACACCAGACTAACGGGTCTACTGATGACGAACCATGCAAACGAAACAAGAACAACGAACTTCGATTCTGTACGTGGAATGTTAAATAGACCATATGCCGCTAAATAATTATAGAAATTTATTTTTTCTTCTAGACCATTGAAAAGCAGATATCACCGCCATCCAAAAAGTCAATGCTTCAACGCTTTAAAACAGGACTGAGATGATTAAGGTCTTGTATAGAGTCTGGAGTCAGGATAGAAACTTACTACTCAATTCCCTTCTCACCTTAAAGAAAGAGTTATTCTTCGTTTGATTTCTGCTGAGATAATGTTTTCAGAATTCATAGCAGAGCCAAGGGACAAAATCCCTTACTACCTCAAAGTTATAATTCTGTTCGATTTGTGGAAGTTGTGGGTCCTTTCCAATTGACAGCATATACTTGGTTTTGCCCCCATTTATAGCTAAACTCATTTTATACGTTTTTTATACTAGCGAACAGTGACAGCTCGCTCTGTTCTGCTTATTATTTCAATGTCGTCGGCGTATGCTAGTAGTTGACTGTCTTTTGAAACACTATGCCTCCGGTGTTGACTTGCTAGTTTGGCACAAGTGTTTTAAGTATAATATTGACGAAGTCACATGACGTTCTAAATCCTTATTTGATAGCGAAGGTCTCGGAGGTGTCATTACCGACCTTGATGGAGCAGTGAGCGTTCTCCATTGTCATCCTGCACAGACGAACGATTTTGGCGGGGATGCCAAAACTAGACATGCCTCTGTATAGCTCGTCTCTATAGATGCTGTCATATGCGACCTTAAAATCGATCATGAGTATCGATTTGGACATCTTGGTTTTTTTACCCTACAGCGATACATTGGTCTTCATCGCCCGTTATACAATCTGCAGAAAAAATTTTTCCATATTCTCAACACCGACTGTGACCCTACTATATGGTTTCCTTCTTCATCTCTGCAGATTTCCGTACGTGTTTTATTGGCCTGAGACGGTGGTGGTCAAGTGAAACCCAGCACATCAGTTGCGGCATCTCTGATGGAATGTTGGCAGCGTTGCCACCTGTCCTTAGCACTTGATGCTGGTGGCAAATGACTCGTGGAGAAATTTCGTGACAAGCCTTAAGGCTTCTCACAGTAATTCTGCTATGTTTCGGCACATGCGATATGCAATAAAAGACGAACTAGAATAAAGTTGTATCTTCGAATCTGAGTTCAACTATTTATAACCACAAATTTTAAAAAGTACATATTAACAGCCGAATCGATGAAGCCATGCTCGTCCGTCCTTTCTTTTTCTTTAATTAACCGTTGAAATATATAACCCGTAAGTATATGTACGTATATCTTATGCTACATATTTCGCCCACGTGTCTGCCTTGCTACTGCGCCGCTTGTGGGCTAAGTTTGCGAACCTGAATATCATTCTACAAGCCGCTTTTTTTTGGATCACCTCTTCTCTGAGGCCGAGAATTTGCTGTTGTTTTTACATTTGGGTAATTCAATTGTTTTTTCATCTGCCTCTTTTCCGAACTTTGACTGGAACTTGAGTCGCTATTGCTCCTCGGACAGGGATCTTCTTTGTACGTGACAGTACCAGCTGATGCGCTCAGCCTGGAGTTTTTCAACAATCGGTTTCTTTACATGAAGGCTTCCGCGAATGCGCGTAGTTCTAATTAGGTCGTTTTTTGATATTCCCGCTGACATCCGTAACATTTTCATCTTTTCATCATTTTTATCTCCGTCGCTACATTATTTCTTTATACTCGTAATATTCATACATCGTTTAACAATGCGATGCGTATGTTTAAAGCCGGACGCACAGACGTCGTTTATCGCTATCGCCGCGATAGTGATTGCGATTGCGATAGCGATAGCGATCTATCGCAACACGTATATTCAAGTTTGTTCATGCACAACGAGTGCGATAATATCGGCGATTGTTGCGATAGATTGCGATATATCGTGGCTCTCACTGCATGCTGCATTCTATCGCTCTATCACGCAATGGTGGATGTGGAATAATTAATTTCTTTGGTCAAAAATTATCCAATATTTTCTGTAAAACAATTATATGCGAGTATTAGCTGAATTTAAGTATAAGCATACTACAAACTTACACATTATCTTCTTCGTCCGCTAAAGCAAGCAACAATAGCATTTCTTCATCTTTATCACTTGAGCTCAGTGGCGTGGCGTGGAAAATTTGAAATGGTAAGTCGGAAATGCACCTGCAAACGCTTTCTGAAATTATATTGTGTATTGGAAATCCCATATGAGTAAAACAATTCAAGCTAATATTTTATACTTCAAGTCATTAAAGGTAAAATTTACAATGAACCTAAAGTATAATAAAAGTGGCTCCGAAAGAAACCTTTTTTGGCAGATGCAAATGCAATACCATAAAGAAAATTGATAGTAAGTTATAAAAAAAATAAGGAACTTCATGTGTCATACTTACATAGATAAGTATAAAATTGTTTCAACATAATTGCCACGATTATTAGAATCTGGCTTTTCATTTTGACCCCGAAATGCTTGTTCCTGTTTGCCTAAAAGAACTACTGTATCTATAAAACCTTCCATTAATTTACGGTTTCTATCAATTCTCTTGTTGTAAGCTACAAAGGAATAACCTAAGGAGGTTTCAATGCGATTAGTGCCGAATTCGTGCAAAGATAAACAGTTACGAATATGTTTTCCGTTTTTACATGTTTTTTTGCCTAATCAACTAAATTGTTTATGTCAGCGTAGCCCGTACGGCTCCAAACACTAGGGGAATTTGAAAAAAGAAGACAAGGAAAACAAAACATTGTGTTAAGTTTACAACTACCAGTTGGATGCATTGAAATGCGAAACACAACCATCCTTGCGCTTATTTTCATAGAAGGAGTAGAGCTTTTTCTTAAGAAAATTCAACTTACAAAAATCATTTTCTTCCTCCAAAAGCAAATCTACCAAACAAGAATTTACAGTTAATAATGCCATTTTCTCCTAATAATTATTTGAAATTAGCTGAATCTAACTGAAAATAGGTATCACAATTTAAACTTTTCTCTGTTTTTAATTTCTTTAATTTAATACACTCAAAATTACTTTAAGTTACGCATCGCAATCTGCTTCATAACTGAATTTTTCAAACAGAAATAATCTAAGAGATACATACAAAATTCACCAAATAAGTCGAAGAAAAGCGGATTATTTTTTTGCATAAGTAAACGCGTATTAAACAGTAGTGGTGTAAAAAAAGTATTCATTCGGTACAATGTATTCGTTAATACCATGTACTCATTCGTACTCGTTACCTGCAAAGTACTCAGATACGTATTTGCTTACTCATTCTGTTTGCACTACCCAACACATTTCAGGGATACTATAATCGTATAAAATTGTTCTTTGTAAAATATGTCAACAAAACTATATCACTTCACAAAGAGGCAGACATATTATACACACGGACACGCAATATGTTTTCTTTACCTTCAAGCAAGCACACGGCTTGGCAAAAGTGAAAAGAGAAATCTATTTCTAATGAATTATATTTGTTAGAGCAGGATACAATATTGAGGGAAACAAGGCAAGATATTACTTTTGTATTCGGTTCGTAGAAGAGACAGAATTGTATTTGCATAGTTTCCAAAGTATTCTATAGGTGGTACTCGCGAGTATTAAGTATTCGTTACTTTTATCCGAGTACTTATAAAAAAATAACGAATGAGTACGAGTAGTCAAATGCATTCACATTTTACATCACTATTAAACAGAGAGGAGTCAAACACAGTGAATAAAGGGAAAACAAGGAAAGAAACCCAATTTGTGCTAACCAGCCAGATATTTTATAACCCGTCAATTTTTCGGGTTACTATGCTTTGTTTTGCTATCGCTTTGCGGTTGTCTCTCTTTTGGGCTATGGAGTATGTGATGTTGGAGAATAGGCATGCAATGATGTGTGTATGTGTGTGCGTAGAGCAGTAGAACGATATGAAAGCGGATGACTATAGTCGCTTGCGTGTGCAGGTGTAGGAAACGCACAAATATTATGTTTAAATGCACATATTAAGATTCATGTTGCTTGTTATATTGATACATTGTTGAAAAGTAGAATTTTAAAAGGTAACTCGGTAGGAATCGAGTTATATGGACGCCTCGCAACTGAGCTACACATTTTTACAATATACCTACTCGAAGGTAGGAACTTTAGTTTCTGAGAAAAGACGTCTATCGCTATCGCGCTGGTGTGCTCGGTTGTTTATCGCTGTGGCGATAGTTATCCCTATCGCGGCGGTGTGTGGAATCCTTAGAGCAAGCCTTGAAGTTTAAGTGGCATTTTGCGGTCACAAAAGACAGCGGAGTTTTCGTGCCATTTTAACCACCCCACGTTCATTTGGTTTGTATGTCCGTCCATCATTCAATCTTCGGTATTGGTCTAAGACTGTTTTGTGAAGTTTTTTCAAGATCGGTAGCAGTTTTCCCACAACAGCATTTTGACAACTGCGCAGCAACGCATGCCGCACCGGGTAGCGCTGGTATTCAATAAATTGCGAAATGTTATTATGTAAGTTCAAATCAAAAATTTACAATGCTAAGTCTGAAGATTGTTTGATTGAAGATTGTTCTTTATAATTTCTTTAAAAACCTTACAAATAAATATGTTACCTGCAAAGCTTAGTGCTAATCTGCAGGTGATTGTGTTTTACATGTGTTAATGTTTGGAATTAGTAGGTACAATATTATTTCAGTTAAATATTTGAAAAAATTTTTTACAATTTAGGATTAAAGTTTTGATTTGTTAAGAAAAGGTATTTGACTTAAGGAAATATACTTTCTGATCTTTTCTGCGTTTTTTAAAGTTAACTATATTTTTTATGTTAGCGGGTAGTGAGTTCATCAAAGTTGGAACACTATGTGCTAATTGTCTTTGTCCATATTTGTTAAATACTTCAGGTATTTCGAAAAGTTCTTGTGCTCGTCTTCTAGTATTCTGATTATGACGTATGAAACGAAAGTCATCGTAGTACTGCAGTCATCTTGAATATTCTCTTGACCTCTAGAAATTGAAATGGGTTATTGTTATTGTATATAATATATATGTTATAACCAGTCGTCGTTGGAGACTATGTATTCTATCCAGATATGTATTAGATGTATTTCCCCATGCCAAAATGCTGTATCTAATTATCGATTCAGCCAGTGAGTAGTACACCTGCCTCTGGACATCTGTTGTAGTGTACTTCTTCAGATAGACCATCTCAAAAACAGAACTTTTTAAGTGAAATACTTAATACATTTGACGACCTCAATTGCGTCGCTTCTTTGTGTGGTTGAGCAGTTTTCGTTTTGATGAAAATATTGATAGCTGCTGTTCTTTGATTCGGTGTGCGTATGTGTATTATCTTTGTCTTTACCGAGTTTATCACCAAGTTGTGATCGTGGCACCATCTTGACATTGTGTCGAATTCATTCTGCATTATTGCTATCGCCGTTTCGAGTTTTTGGTGTTTGTCCACTATAGCAATGTCATCTGCGTATGCCAATGCAGTCAATTGTTCAAAAACACAGAGAAGTTCATTAGTGAAAAGAACGAACAATATTGGGCCAAGTTTGGAACCTTGTGGAACACCGTAAATGCTTTGCTTTTCGTCGCTGACCGTGTTTGCAATGTTCACTCTAAATGTT
The DNA here is from genome assembly GCA_946965025.1 of Blera fallax. Classification (NCBI taxonomy): domain Eukaryota; kingdom Metazoa; phylum Arthropoda; class Insecta; order Diptera; family Syrphidae; genus Blera; species Blera fallax. The sequence continues at coordinate 27,372,139 of OX337245.1, forward strand.
CTTTCAGATAAATTGTTCTGTAGCCACTTAGCTACATTTCCCCAAACTCCGAGCTGGAAAAGGCATTCTAGCAGCTTGTCGTGCACCAGCGTATCAAAGGCTTTACTGAAATCCACGTACATAACTAGCACGTGGTGTTTTTTATTCAAGCCGGTGGTAATAACGTTCGACATCTCTCCCAGGAGTCTTCCAGTGTTCATTTCTTTTTGAAACGCATATTGGTTTGGTTGCAAAATGTTGTATTTACTTATAAAATTCTTTAAGCGATCAACGAAAATCTCCTCCATACATTTTTCGAAAACAGATAATATCGAAATTGGTCTATAGTTTCCAATTTCTGTTTTTACTCCTCGCTTGTATATAGGTCGTAAAATCGATGTTTTAAGCGCCCTTGGTATAGAAGCCTGACCAAAACTTTGATTAATGATTGCCTTCAAAATCGGCATAAAAGTTAGAACGTTACGTTTCAGGTCAATTGGCCCAATGTTGTCTGCTCCAGGACCTTTTTCGGTTTTAGACAACACAACATTCTATATACTTCTTCTTTGCTTGCTTCTTTGAGGAACATAGAGTGGAAAATATTTCGGCTTTGATGTCTAGATGTTATTTCGTTACAGCTGTATATACATACATATGTGGTTCATTTTGGCACTCTAGGTTGGTTTCTTCACAGAGCTGATGCCAATCAGTTTGTTCAATCAAAAGATTTACCCTTTGTCGGTCGATTCGCCCAAGCACTTCGTGTACACCTTCATTCAGAGAATCCTTAAATGTAGCATACATCAGCGCGTAGTGATCTGATATGTCTGTTTCGATGACCGCGGACATAATTTCGCACTTTGTTATTCTGACAAATAGGTGATCTAATAGTGTGGCGGTGTTTGTGCCAGGAACTACACGAGTACTTTTTGTTAATCCCTTTGTTGCCATCATTTCCAAACAGCCACATCTATCTGATTAGGTGTGAGTAAGAAAATAAGCGATGGCTATCACATGACTCTTTGAAGCTGATTGAAACTTTTCTGCTTGACTTTTCTTAACTTACATATTTTATTACGGAAATATATCGAAAACAAGAGTGTCGCACATAAGAAAGTGGATTTGCCATAATAAGAGTTAGCAAACATAAGACCTTTAGTATTTTAGGTGGTGATTTTCAATATGAAAAGGATTATATAAGTGTTCTGCCTTTTAAATTTGAAAGTAGAATTCTTGTAGTTCGTGTCCAGTTCTTGTAGAGAGTCTTTGGCGATTTTGCTACATTTTTCGTACTACAAAGCAGTCATTTTGGAAACCATTTTTGGTAAACCTTACAAGAGGGAGTTACTTTAAAAAAAATAAGGATACGTTCACTTTAAATGTAACAACGAAGTGTTACACACGAACCTTTTCACAAAGAATAATGCAATAAAAAGGGGCTTTCGGACACGTGTATGTTAATTCGTTTCCCCTAGGGAGAACTGTTAATGCTAACAGGCACACATAACGTAATGCAAGTTTCATTTTAATCACATTCATAAATTTCACCACCTCATTCTATTGTTACCTTAATCTTACGAATTTCCTGGCACGAGATCAGCTTGGTGGGTGCTCAAATCATCACAATGTTCAGCTGGGTCCCATTAAACAAAGCCCTTCTGACAGACTTTGAATTCGTTTCGATTGAATAAACGTTGGCAGCCACCCTCAATCGTTAACGGGAATAGTCCTCAAAAATAATTTTCCGAAAAAGGAATTCATGAGCACACGCCTCCATCATTAAATACGGTCACATTTGCTCGAGTTTCCTGAATATATGTATTGCTATGTTCCCTGTTGCATTTCCAGAACCAATGTTAGCACGTGCTCAGTTTTAGCTTTTTTTATCCTTTCCTATCTATCAAAAATTTAGTGGGGTTAATAAACGTTTATTCATATTAATCGAAATATACATTTTAACCCTTCAGATAGAGGTAGATTATAAGTAGATAGAATATATAGTGCAATAAATGAGCAAAGGCGTTTATTTTCATGAGTCGTTGGAAGGCCTGGAGCAGGTGCGTTTTCAGATGGGATGAATCTAACCAGTTCTATAAGCCTCTGTCCTCAGTACCTCGGTATACTAAGACGATTCGTTTCCGTATTAAGACGTGGCTAGTTCTTCCCATATCATATCCCTAACTACAAAAATATTTTCGAACTTTAAATAAATGCAGGACCGTACCAACCTATACTTTCCAAAGTCTAAGCATGACTTTATAACTCTATCAAAACGTTCTTTTTTTCTCAAAATAGAATTATGGGAGCTATTATTAAAGAAAGTTCACCCTTTAACAATTGAATGGCTTGGCAATTGGAAAAATGCTTAAAAATATCTATGTACGTTTTCACAAACCTGTAAATGCGATGCTTTACAGGTACAGATATGTACAATGCATACATACTTACATATTCATGAGTGATTACATTTAATTTTTAAAATCAATACAATGCAATTTTTCAATCACATGCATTCAAGTGTATTTCCATGCAAAATGTGCAAAGTAACAGCACTCGTCATTACGCCGCGTTCCAATTAGGAAACAAAATACACACGCCTTTTTAGATTTTAGAAAAATAAAATTTTTAGTTCATATCGTTGTTTTTGCCTTTTCTTTTTGCAAAGCAAAAATTAATAGCATTCTTTGTGCACAGAATTTCAAAGCAGAAACATTGTTGTGTAAAAAGAGTGAGACGGTCGTTCATTTATAAAATTAATTACAATTTTTGTAGAAACATTTCATGAAAAATTATATAATCTTTCATTTTTATTCTTTGCACGAATCACAGAACCATGGAGCTGCTTGCAATGTTCAGAAAATTAATTACGGTTGCTTCATTAAGAGCTAGAGAAAAACTGGAGGCAAAGAATAGTGCATTAGTCATTACAAGCAAAGTGAAACTTGGAGTAAATGTGTAACAGCATACAAGGTTGAATGCTTTGATAGCTGTCTTTAAATGCTATAAGCAATGCAAGCCGCGTTGGTATTCTATACGAATATATTACTGCAGGCAACTAAGAACAAAGTATTAGACGAATTGAAGTCAGTATTATTAGGCAAGATGACTCTCGTTTCTTCTTGTCTCATAATTGTGTAGATATGAGTGAAAATACATTATAATTTTCAGAGTTGTACAGTACCAATAAGGGCTATCTTGATCTTAACCCTTAAATTTAAAAATTTTTTTGAACCCATATTTTTAACAAAAAACTGGTTGTATCTTTAAAGATACACTAGGCCTTAACCACTTAAAGGTGTCTATGAGAATAATTTAGTATTAATTTCTTTTCTAAGTGTATATATTGGTAAACTAATCTTGAATAACTAGTTTCATTGTTTCATAATTAAGGAAAAGTTTGATTTTAAAGGTTTAAGTGTTTAATTAATACGGATAAATAGTATTTTTAAGAAATAAATGAAAATCTGTGAAAAAAACAAATAAATAGTAGTAGCATGTAAAAATTATGAGATTTACTGAACAAAATTTGTTTACTTGCGGCACAAGTTTAGCATAAACTATTTATTTATTTGTTTTATATTAATTTTAAAACAAACTGGCTTTGTAGCCTACAATGAAATTAAATTAAATATAATGCAAATCAAAAATTTAATGCATAAAATGATAAAATGAAATAATGGGTTAGAGAGGTCTCATGCCAATGTATGTACATATGTACATATGTGCGTAAGTTGAAACGAAGTTGACGATTCGATTGTCTTTCTACAATATCTACATACATATCTACAATATGTATACCGTGAATTGAAGCTACATACTCTTGTCTGGTTTCTCGTTTAATCTTTATCATCGTTTTCTCCTCTGGAAGCTTGCAATCCTTCACCCGATTTCTTCGGCTAGTAATAACTGCAGGCGGGGATAAACTAGCAAGGAATGACTCTGTAGTAATTATCGAAAGATATTTTATGATTTTGATAACGTTGTACTTCACCAAGCAATCTGACAAACAATATTTGCCGATGCTTGAAGGTCCGCTACTTCAGGTGATCTACTATGTACATATATATTTCAAATATACATACATTTATGCAAATCCAATTGTGTCGCATTTGTTCATGTACACACAACCTAACATCTAAGTAATATTTGTACGCCATGTTCAGTGGGTATAATAATGGCCTGATAAGATAAAGGCGAGCATGATTAGGACCCGGTTTCTGGTTCCTTTTTTACTACGGGGTGCATCCATTTTCTATAACAGTCTAAAAATCGCTCATACTTGTGTGTATGAAGTAAGCCATGTAAAAAGGGATCCCAATAAATTTTCGTAGATCAAGTAGTCTAAAGTGGGATAATATATCAAGAGCAAGTTCCACATTGACTAAGTTCTCTTCAACAATACATTGCTCCAAGGACTAAGGAAAGAGGTATGGCCAAACTTTAAAGTCCAAGCCTATCATTTCTCCTGGAAGGGTTGAGTCTTCCTCTGCATGATAAACAAGATTCGACTGTTTGCATTCGGGACACTTGACATCAACTCTCAAATTGCAAGAAATGAACTCCAACGATCGTTAACTGTAATTGAGGCTCAGATGAGGTTATAGCAACAGGATCTGCATCTACCAAACCTCCCTCGACATCATATTGGGTCCTTCCCTATTATCTCCATCTGTTTCACCCGGCTTATCTTCATCACTATCTTCATATTCATATACATTACAAATAACCATAGAATGATAATTCATTGCAAACAAACGCAGCAAATAAATAAAATAACAATCACGAAATAGGCCAAACAGCCCAGTGTATCTTTAAAGATACAACCGTTTACCGCAATATTACGCGAGCTGCGTTTCTTAGAATCCCAACGAACAAATTTTTTTAACTTCACAATATATGTCTGCACCTGAAATGATTTTTTTTTCTAGTGCAATGTAGCCAGGTACAAAGAATTTCGTTAATAAAAATACTTTTTTTTTCAAATCGTACAAAATTCGCTTCACGCACGTTGTATCTTTAAAGGTACTGTGGGCATTTAAGGGTTAAATGACGTGAACTGCCTTTGCTTATGCCGATAATTCCACCATCTGAAAATCACGGTTTAGTGAGGTTCGAATTGACTGGTCAACTGCTAATTTTTTAATGGAACTAAATTATGCACATAAAAGAAATATGTACGTTTTAGTAGAGCCTTTAAGGCAATCAATAGAATTTTCCTGTTCCATACTATCACACTTCAAAAGTATGTGTGTACTCAAGAAAATTTATTCACAGGGAGCGGAAGTGTGCAAGAAAATCTAAATTTACCGATTCGACATCGGCATGTAGCAATTTAGACACATGTATCCATTCGCTACGTGAAAATGGAAATGAAAATGTTAACCTACACTCGTATAAAATCTAGCTAGTTCTAATGCTGATTGGGCTCCAGAGCAGGTGCGAATTGTCCCGCAAAATTATTTTTTTGGGATAAGGCTTAAAGGGTTTAATCCCAAAGGCACCGTGCAGACCTCATTACATCCTGGAAAAGCATCATTTAGTGCGGCTTGTATGATGGTGACACCGAACTTTTTCTGCAGTAATGAGACTGGTACTCGCGCTAAGGACAATATAAAGAATGGATTGTTACAGAAAGATGATCATTGCTTCTAAATTTAAATGCAATGGATTTCAAAGGCAAACCGGATAGTATTACGTGTTACATAGCGACTGAAGCCATCGGCTTATTACCAATTGAAACCTATCGATTTTTTATGTGGGTCTACATAAAGACACCGGCTTATGCTGATATACTGCAACAAATAATGCGTCCAAACGTATTAGTTATGTTATACACCTATGTACTATTGGACGCAAAATTGGACGGGCTGCGTCAAGAATAACCGCGTTAACTTCCCCATATAATCTTCTATATAAATAAAAATGTAAATGTTCGTTTGTTCAAAATCTTAAATCTCCGAATCTTCACCGATTGCTTTGAAATTTTGACACAACAGTGCAATCGAATACACGCGTGTTTACGCGCGTATACCTATACGGCGATCGCGTCCTGGAGCTTCAGATCTGCTTCGTTCTCAACAGAATGCTTTGAAAGACGTCAACGAGAAACAGCAGTTCAACGTCAAACACGACTCCGTGCTCAGCAATCTCGCGATTACAATCGCCTTGCATTTTGGTACAACTCAGCTGATGATTATAATTTGAAGCGGCGTGTTCTCATCGGTACTATGACTGAAGTTTGTCCTCATTGCAAGGCTCTGAAATTTAATGGAGAAATGAAAGGAATGTGTTGCGCCGCCGGAAAAATTAAACTGCCTCAACTTGGAGAACCACGAGAGTCATTAAAAACCTTGCGTGGATATACCGCCGAATCCTATCCTATCTAGTATCAGGAAATACAACTCATGCTTCCAAGTGACGTCGTTCAGCTCAGAAATCGTATCAGCTCAATTCAAGCCAACTTTCAAAGTGAAACGACAAATTTGTCATAAAGCCGACTACCTGCATCCGTTACCGTCAGCATAAATTCCTACAAATGTTTTTCATGCCAATGATTAACTGAATGCACGCTGTGGAACTTTTATAAAAAGGTCCACCTTTTCGCAACGGCAAGAGCTTCTTCACGAAAAGTGTAAGCCAAGTGTAAGGCAAGTCAGAAAAAACTCCCAGCGGCATCCGTGCTTCTCGGAACAAATTTGGTATTTCAGGTTTGCAGAAAAATTCTTAGAAGATAGAAGCTAATAATCAGAATTGCATATCGTAGGAAAGCAAAATAGAATTATTTCCATAGATTGGCCATCACCGGATGGCTATCCAATAAAAACAATGTGTGAAATCAACTCATAAGTAATATAAATAAATAATAAGATTATTTTCTACAGACTACACCAATAAATTGCTAAGTTTCCCGCATGAATGTTAGGAAATAATTAACAGTAAGGGAAATTGGACTTGGTATTAAATGCTACGTCAGACATGAGAATACTATGCATTGTTATAAAATAAAATCATTTTTGAATAAACCTCTTTCTTTACTTATAACCACAGTAAGCGGGTTTTTAATGATAGATAGCCTAAGCATATGTAATATGTTATAATTTTTTCATAACTGTACAATTATGATTATCTTATAAGGTGATTAAATCAAAGTAAAAGTGTTTTTGTTTATCTTCGATATTGTGTTACAAAAATACAAATATTTGGCCCAACAGATTTTGTATGAAGTCCACGGCCTAGCATCTCGAACCATTCGTATAAAGTAAGTACATATAAGTATAATTATAAATATTTTTCTTTTACTTAAATCAAACAACATTTTTTTATACTATAAAACATAATCGGAAAATTTCCTGCAGAAAAAACATACTCGTATATTACGATGTTGAGTTAACCGCGAGACAGGTTTCAAGTTATTAAAGCAATTGAGCTGTGGCTATTATAAAAATGCAAATTTGCATCCAGGGAGTCTTGTTGATTTAAGAAGCGCCGATTATTGCGAATGAAACTCGCTCGATATAAACTCATGTGTAAGTATACATTCTTATGTAAAACGTGTCCGCAAATGTACTGAACTGGTTCTAAGTACGTGTGCATACTGCCTAAAAGGACTGGTTTAAAATATTATGTACGTAAGCCTGAGAAGATTTATAAATAAAAAAAATATGTATGCGTTTGTATATGTTTTTATAAGGGAAGGAGTCTAAGCATGAACGATTAGACTTAATTACTTCGCTGGTATTAAACGTATTTCACCTGATGGAAACTGCACTTACTTGTTGGAATAGTATGAGGACAAATTTGATTTACATACGTGTGGGTAGGAATGTAGTACACGGGCATATATGGATATATAGTTACGGTAATCGCACCCCCAGTGATACCGCGGGAGCTTAAGTACACATAATATACATACATGTACCCAGTATCATACACGCGCAGACTGCGTAATCCAATATCATACACGCGCAGACTGCATTTGCCCCATCAGCGTATCAGCACAGGCGTGCACTGCACTCGCTGCGTGTGCGCAAGATCAGCAGAATTAGTTAATAAATAGGAAAAAGCTAATGTTATTTTTGTAGTTGATTTGAATCCCGTGATGAAACCGGTCAAATAAAGAATTTTATAATTTAATTGTCGAATAGTTTTATTTCCAGCAGTGTTGTTGTTTTTTTTGTCGTTGAGTGGCTAACCCACCTTAACTGGCGCAGTCGACGAGCGAACCACGGTCGCGAAACAAAAGTGGAATTAACTAAAAAATATAAAATTTACTTCATCAAGTGAAAGTGAATTAAGCAGTTCGAATAAAAGTTAAGATAACCAAAGTTAAATTAACAAAAATCTTACTACATCAAGTGATAGTGAGTTTTAAACTATTCGAATTAGAAGTTAAAACCAACCAAAGTTGAATTAACTTAATCAAATAATTGTGAATATTCAATCAACCAAAGTTGAACTAACTTAATAAAAAAAAAAAAATTGTGAATAAATTATTCGGGAATCAACCAAAGTTGAACCAAATCAAGATTCAAATAAACAAAAGAGGAGGCAGTTCATCACTCAAGCAACAGGACACAACAGTATGCAGGATATAATTCTAATAATTGTATTAATGTAAGTCATTAGAAATTATATTTAAAAGAAAATTCTGTAAATCTCTTTTCCTCACTATTAAATCTAAATTTAATCAACCGTAATTGTACGAAATATTTATATTCAAAATTGAGTCGGTTATAGCTGAATTCGAGAAATTATCCTTAAAAATGCCACAAGATTCTTTAAATACCCAAATTACTCCTGAGAGTTCACAAACCCCTTCACTATCTCCACCCAACCCTTCCCAAAATATGACATCAAATATCGCAGATTACAATACACCAGATATTATAAAAACCCTCCCTGAATTTCACGGAGACTCGAGAGATCTCCACCCCTTTATCGATGCCGTAAACCGAATAGAGGTAATTTTGTCCCACTCCGCGCGTAATGACGTGATATCTGCCGTATGGTTACAAGCCATAAGACAGAAGATTAAAGGAAGAGCCAGTGACAGACTTCGCCTACACGGTGAGCCTAAGTCCTGGAACGAAATTAGTCAATGCCTAAAAAGACACTTCTCAGATCATAGAGATCAAAGAACATTGTACAATACCTTATCAACTTTGAAACAGACTAGCACAATCCGACATTTTTATGAGCAAATTCTATCGCTTGTTACGGCCTTGAATACATCAATAGAGGGAGACGAATACATAAAGAAAATAATGATAGAAAGAAATCTGGCCGAAGGGCTAGATACCTTTATCAAAGGCTGCAGAGAACCAATCAAAACAATCCTTTTATCTAGGAATCCGGAATCGTTAGACACAGCTTTCGATATGGCTCTCAGCATCGAACCACATTCAGAGCCCCGGCACATATCCACTAACCAAAAACAGAAAGGAACGTTCTTTCAGCAAGGTAGTTATAACCAACCTCAAAGAGGTTTGGGATCAGGCCAATTCAGAAACAATTTTAACCAAACTAATAGAGGTCTTGGTTCAGGTCAGTTTAGGAATAATTTTAATCCACAACATAGAGAAGGCACCACGAATACCAGACACCATAGACAGGAGCCCATGAACATTGACAACTCCAGACAGTTTAGACAAAACACTAGATATCGAAACAATCCCACTCCAATGGATGTTGACCCATCCACTCAGACTCAAAATCGAAGAACACGGCCCGAAGAATTATTCTCCTATGAAAATTTTCAGGAGGAAGGCCCGATAGACAGACACAAGTAAATACACTCCCTTACGTTAATATAAAAACCCCAAATAAAATCCTTAAATTACTTATAGATACGGGTGCTTCCAGTTCCCTACTAAGTCCAAGTTTAATTCAGTCCCGTCATAAAATAAAAATGAAACCTATGCTAATTAAAGCCTTAGGGAGCTCTACAATAATCGATGAAAAAGTTGAAACATTTCTATTTAAAGAATTCGGAGAAAACCCTCCACCAGCTACGTTCTACTTGTTTAAATTTCACGACTACTTCGATGGAGTCATTGGAAATGATATTCTGTCAAGAAGTGAGATACAAATAGACCTTAGCAAGAACATAATTAGAAGAAATGGAACCGAAGTTCCAATATTCTATAAACCCCTAACGGAGTCATACGCTTATGCGTTAGCCCCAAATACAATCAAGTATCTCGAAATCCCTGTGGATAAGGAATATGGAGAGATACTCCTGGAAGAACAGGTAATTAACAACGCACGCATACTAGGCGGACTTTACGAGGCACACAACTGGAGAACAAAAGCAGTAGTAGAAAATAACTTAGATTACGAGATTTATCTGAAAATTAATCAACCTCTAAAAACTACCTTAGTAAATACAATTAATATAAACAACATAACAGTAAACGAACCCCAGAATGAAAATCTGCGCGAAAAACTACGATTGAATCACTTGAATGCCGAAGAGCGAAAGATGATATCGAAACTAATACATAAATACAGCGAAATATTTTATAAAGAAGGCGAAGACCTTAGCTTCACAAATCAAGTTAAACATAAGATTAAAACTGTAGATGACATCCCCATTTATTCAAAGACATACCGATATCCCTACATTCACAGGGAAGAGGTGAAACGCCAAATAGAGAAAATGTTGAAAGAGGGAATTATACGCCAAAGTTACTCACCATGGTCATCACCGATCTGGATTGTACCGAAAAAAGCCGATGCTTCAGGCAAAAAGAAATGGCGATTAGTGGTTGACTATAGGAAACTAAATGAAAAAACCGTTAATGACAAGTATCCTCTCCCCAACATTTCTGAAATTCTAGATAAACTAGGCAGGGCAATGTATTTCAGCACCTTGGATCTCGCTTCGGGATTCCATCAAATAGAGGTGTATCCGGAGGACATAAAGAAAACCGCATTCACAGTGGAAAATGGACACTACGAGTACGTTCGTATGCCATTCGGGCTGAAAAACGCACCCGCCACTTTCCAGCGTGTAATGGACAACGTCCTGAAAGAATTGCAAGGCAATGTGTGTTTAGTATACATGGACGACATTATTGTTTTTTCTACCTCCCTAGTCGAACACATACAAAATCTCAGTAAAGTTTTCAATGCACTTCAGAAAGCAAATCTGAAAGTACAACTAGATAAATCTGAGTTTCTACAGAAAGAAGTAGCTTTTCTCGGACATATCATTTCAGAGATGGCATTAAGCCTAATCCTGAGAAAATCAAAGCAGTTAAAGAATATCCGATCCCAAAAACACCAAGACAGATTAAACAGTTTCTTGGACTTTTAGGATATTATCGCAAATTCATAAGGGATTTCGCGAAGTTAACGAAACCTCTTACATCAAAATTAAAAAAAGGAGCAAAAATCGATCTGCACGACCCAACTTACACTAAATGCTTTGAGACGTGTAAAGACATGTTAATTAACGATCCTATTCTAGCATACCCAGACTTTGACAAACCGTTTATACTGACAACGGATGCGTCTAATCAAGCCCTTGGAGCAGTTCTATCCCAAATACAAAACGGCAATGAACATCCAATTTGCTACGCAAGCAGAACACTCAACGATCATGAGCAAAATTACTCTACAATTGAAAAAGAGCTACTAGCAATTGTATGGGCCACTAAGTACTTTAGGCCATATCTATTTGGTAACAAGTTTAAGATCCAAACAGACCATAAACCCCTAAATTGGCTCATGTCCTTAAAAGAACCCAATTCAAAATTAGCGCGCTGGCGACTTAAACTTGAAGAATTTAACTACGAAATTCAATATAAACCAGGAAAAATTAATAATAACGCAGACGCTCTCTCAAGAATACCCCAGGAATCGGATAAAACACCTAAAATGGAAATTAACATGCAGGAATCGACATCAGGAAATACAGCGCATAGTGCGGAAACAGACAACCAAGACTTAATTCCTATATCTGAATCATGTCTCAATCAATTTAAGAACCAATTTATAATTTCATTAATGCAAAGTGGAAGTGCATCTATTAAGACAACAAAACTCTTTAAAAACACTAGGAAATCCATACAGTTAAAAAACTACGATGAGGATTCTTTAGTGCAAATAATAAAGAATCATTTTAATCCTAATCAAATTAACGCGGTCTATATAGAAAACTTAGAATTATTCTTAGCACTTCAGAATGTTTATGAAAAATATTTTTCTAGGAGTAAGCAAATGAGAATTCTCCGATGTACTCGATTAAGAGAAGACATAACGGACGAGCTGGAACAAGATGAAATTATTAAAAAATGCCATTTGGAAAATAACCATAGAGGAATAAACGAATGTTTTGAACACATTAAAAGGAAATACTTTTTCCCTAACCTCAAACGTAAAATAACAATCTTTATTAATCAGTGCGACATCTGCCAAACTGAAAAATACGAAAGGAACCCCCCAAAGCAAAAGTTCGAATTTACACCAACCCCTAAATCACCCTTAGAAATCTGTCACATAGACTTATTTTTCCTAGCAAAGGCAGGCCATTACTAACTATAATAGATAAATTTTCAAGGTACGCCCAAGCATATCCCCTAGAAACTCGTAATACACCACACATTAAGGAAGCTCTATTAAAATTTTTTAGTCAGTTTGGAAAGCCTAAACTATTAGTAACAGACCAAGAAGGTGCAGTCACAACCATAGGAATGAGAGAATTCTTTTCTGAAAACAACATAGGTATTCATTTTACATCATCCAATTCCTCAACTTCGAATGCTCCAATAGAAAGATTCCACTCTACATTACTAGAGCATTTAAGAATAATAACAAATAATGAAAATACATCATTCGAGGAATCGATCTATAAAGCACTCTACGGATACAACAATTCTATAAACCAAATTACTAAATTCGCTCCAGTCGAATTATTTTTCGGTAGAAAATTTGATACCCCATTAGAACCAAATCTAGAAAAAATTCAAGAGCATAGGCAGGAAATTTTTAATGAAGCTCACCAAAATAGTAGCAAGCAAAAAGAAAATTATATTAATAAACTTAACCAGAACAGGGAAAACCCAATTACATTACCGACTGACAAAGACGTTTACAAGAAAGAGAGACCGACAAACAAACTTCAAAAGAGATTTAAGAAAATGAGAATACAAAGGCAGGAAAAAAATACAGCTTTCGATAACGCAGATAGGAAATTTCATAAAAATAAAATTAAGAAACCTCGAAAATTTCAGGCTCAGGACAGCACAAACGCAACTAGAGATACAGGACCTGACGAACAACCCCGGACTAGTAGCCATACAGACGAGTAGCGACGTTAATATAATCAGAAATTACCACAAGCTTATCCATATAATAAACCTAGAAAACTATAAAACAAGTATTGAGAATATTGGCAAAAACGTAAACTTTATCAGGAATAATATCATCATTAAAACACTTCAGCAAAAATTTGACAATCTACAGAAAACGTTCGACATTATCTATCCACATAACCGCAACAGAAGAGCATTGATAAATCTACTTGGAACAGGAATAAAGTTTATTACAGGAAACATGGACCATACAGACGCAATAGAAATTAACAATCAAATTAGAGAACTTCAATTGAACAACGAACAACTGATAAATTACCAAAACTCACAGACAAGAATAAACCAAGACATGATAGATAGATTCAATAATATAACAGAACATATTAATAAACAACAAGAAACCATTAATACATACTTAAGTGAAATAGGGAAACAGATTAGCAAAATTCACGAAGACGACTTTACCTTTATGCAATACATATACCAAACTTCCTACGACATTGATGTACTCAAAAGCCATTTAGACGATATCTCCGAATCTATTCAGTTAGCAAAACTTAAAGTAATATCAAGAAATATTTTAACCCCTAAAGAACTAGAATTTGCTTTCAAAAAATTAAGTTCGCAAGGAATTTCTGTTGATTCACTTGAACAAATATACAGCATGTGTGAACTTCAAGCGTTTTATCACGCCACAAATATAATTTTCGTCATAAAAATACCTCTTTTCCATCCAGAAAAATTTAGAGAATATCTCCTAGAATCCGTCCCTACCTTAAAAAATAAATCCCTATCCATACCTTATCCCATACTCTTACAAAATAATGAAGAATCTTACTTTTCAAAAGAAGAATGTAATAGCATTAATAATATAAAAACATGTCAGAGTAAAAATCTTATAAATATAACAAATGATTTATGTTACTCTAAGATAGTTTTAGGATTGCCAGGTAGATGTAACTATAATGAAGATAATGAAATCAACATTGTAAGACAAATTAACGATAATTTTGTTATACTAAAAAATGTTAAAAATACTCTAATAGAATCTAATTGTATACCTAAAAGAATGATCAATGGAAATGTTCTTATAAAAATGAAAAATTGTTCAGTTACTATAAACGGTATAAAGTACGAAGATTTTAAAACAATTTACTATGAAGATTTTCACATTCTACCACTACATAATTTAGACATAACTTATAATAAAATTGTACCCGAATTAAGTTTAAGGAAATTAAAAAACTATAATATTGAAAATAAAGATCTAATTAAAAGAATTCATTTTAGAAGCAATATTCATAATTCAACACAATATATTCTCATACTATTTGTTATAATAATTGTAATTGTATACTTAACATTAAGCATAAGGAAAAACAAAATTTCATCTAGCGAAACATCGCCATCAATACAGATCTACCCAACACCAGCACAACAGTCTAATTCGCCGGAGTCTCATCTTAAGGAGGGGGGAGTTACGGTAATCGCACCCCCAGTGATACCGCGGGAGCTTAAGTACACATAATATACATACATGTATCCAGTATCATACACGCGCAGACTGCATTTGCCCCATCAGCGTATCAGCACAGGCGTGCACTGCACTCGCTGCGTGTGCGCAAGATCAGCAGAATTAGTTAATAAATAGGAAAAAGCTAATGTTATTTTTGTAGTTGATTTGAATCCCGTGATGAAACCGGTCAAATAAAGAATTTTATAATTTAATTGTCGAATAGTTTTATTTCCAGCAGTGTTGTTGTTTTTTTTGTCGTTGAGTGGCTAACCCACCTTAACTATATAATACATATGGATACATGTACATACATATGCATGTAAATGATGTGAAGAGAAGTCCTAGTTACCTGAAGAAGGATAGATAACTGAAGTCAATTTGGACACATGTATGTACATATGTATTACTTCGCATGATGACATTCGTAAAACAATGCAAACGTTCGTTTGAGTGCGCGGTGCTTTTTGACCTTGTCTGATAGCTATCTTAGCATTTTCTCTCTTTTTTAATAATTAAGGTTCCGATCTCCTCCTATCATGTTATTGAAAAGCATTGCATGCAATTGAAAATCTATTTCACTGATTTTTAACCATACTCCTGATGGTACAGATGTACATACAGTTGTGGTCACTGAAATAGAGCCACTATCAACTACTGCAAAAATTGCTTTAGAAAAATTATTTAAGTTGAAGAAAGAACAAAAGCAAAATAATTTTCTTGTATTTTGACTTGTAAAAAACAAAAAGAACAAAAATAAAATAAAAAAAAATAAAATCTAGGTTAACAGGACGATTTGAGTGGTCAATAAAATAAAGCCAGTTTACTTTTTTTGAGAAAAAATAAAAGAAATTTAAGAAAATTTCTTGAATTTTTCTATGTTTCAGAATATTATTATTTTCTATGTTGAATGGCCCTTATTTTGCAAGACAGCAATATGGCGTCTTGACATGGAGTCGAGAAGAAGTTGACGTTGCCGCAATATTGCATATTATCATTTTTCTTGAACAACTTTCCAAAGTTAGGTTAAATTTTTTCATTCATGTGTAGTCAATCTCTTCTTAAGGTCTTCCCACAAATTGTCTATCCGATTTAAGTCAGGAGATAGAGCGGGCCACAGTAAAGCACTTAATTTTCTAACTCCTTGCATTTTTGGAGGTATGCTTATGATCATTGTCCTCTTAAAAAATCAGTCATAAGGGCATGTTTTCTTCGGCATATGGCACCAAAACGTGCTCGAGGATGTGAACATAGTCATGTTGGCCCATATTTTGCTTTATTCAGCATATCGGACCACTTCCTTGCCATGAAAAACATGCCCACAAGTTAACGTTTGCGTGTTCATGCTTAAAGTTTTATTTTTTTTGATATACTTTTCGGTGGTCGAGGTACTAATCTTATGCCATGATTACCGAATAAATTTATTTTTTCTTTCATAACTCCAAAGTATATTTCTCTATTTGAGCGAAATTCAAGCGGCTCTGTATATTTGGTTTACTAAGTAGGGGAACTTTTCTAGCAACCCTGACTTTCAGATTACAGTCTTATAATCGTCGTCGAAGATTTTGGGTAGTTATTCCCAATTTTAAATCCATTTTAATGTCTCGAGAAGACATAAATGGATCCGATTTAGCAGTACGAACAATCGTTTAATATTTCTGCGAGGCTGTTTTTCTGCTTATGGCCTGATTTTCTTGGGCTTTTTGTGGGTTGAATATGTTTTTCACCATTTTCCGATTTTCTGTGAACATTCAAGTGCTTTTACAATCTGCCTTTGAGATTTCCCATCCTTATGTAGCTGTAAAATGAGAGCACGCCATATTGGTGTGCATTGGACTCTGGGACCCATATCTAAGGTTAAAGTGAAATTAAATGACCAAACTTTTTTAGCGAAGTAAATGCTAATATTACCCCTCATATTAATCTAAAACAATTAATTAATTCAAACGTCTTTTGTGTGCTCAAATCAACTTCAATAGACAGTGGCTCTATTTCATTGACCAGCTTAAAATGGCACTTTAACTCACAAATGGTATTGCTGCAAGAAACACAACAAATTTAACGGTTCTTTTCTGTCCTTGCAAAAACAAACCATGTCAACAATTTAAAAGATGACAGCCTTATGAAATAGAAAGATGTTTAAGAACAAGCTCTTTTTCGCTTTAAGGTGGCACTGGCTCATTGGCCACCACTGTATGTGCATATACCATGCCTATACGACGACTGTCCTTCGCCAGTCCTCATTGTGATTGTTTTCATCGCTCAGCTTACTTCATCGGCCGTAATTCTGATATTTGCTGTTCATGAGCAAAAAGTCTCACCCGCTTTAGCTTCTGCGCCCTTCGCTTTTTTTGATATCGTTCGGATTCCAGGTCCAGGCATGCTTTTTTAATTTAAACATTGGGCAAAGTTTCTGCTCAGTAAGTAAGTAAGCATTTTTTATTTGGCGACCAAACAGAGCCTATGGCTTCGGTTTTTCCAACATATGTACGTTTAATGCCACATCCGAAAAGCGTAACTGAGAAGCTTGACACTTATTACTTTCGGATGTTTGTCAGACATTTGCGAAATAAAGTATTTACGTTATTAAATTGCGTGATTAGCACATATTCCGTATGTTTTATCCCTCCAAATTTATTATTCCACACCCTATTCCGCCATGGCAGTCTTCGTATTCCACTCTGTGTCCATTTAAATTCGCACTGACAAAAAATATTTCTTCTTTTGCGGTTTTATTTAGAAGAGCGTTGAAATCATGGCAAACATTTTTTCTTTCGATTGATCTGGTCCTACTTGCGGAGCATAGCCACCAACAATATTCGACAGTTCGTTTTGAATTATAAATTTTAGAAGTATTAAGATATCTCTATTTTGGCGCCACCTAGAATATTACAGTGACGCCGTGGCTCGGTGGTTAGTGTGTTGTACCACTATACTAATATATTTCTCTCGGGAATATTTGACAAACGTCCGAGAGTAATTACTGTCATGAGAAAATTTTTCAATTCTACTTTCAGTTATACATACATATGTAGCTTTAAGCTGTAGGTACTTTCACAAAAACCTGCCCGTGGACTCCATTTGATCTGTTATTTATTCCTAGGATGTTATCCATCAGATTTGTTAGCAAGATAATACCAACTACATTTTTATTCTATTGCGTTCCGTAATTAAATATTTTGTAAACTTTTGGTCATAAATTCAGGTAAAATCATGTTTCGATTCCCCGCTACTTTGTTTCTTGTGTGCTCAAGGCATATGATTATTTGTTGTTTTCCTGAAATTCAAACTTTATTACTGTGGCCTTTGCCCAAGAAAGTCAAAATTTTTATATTGATCTCAAAATTTATATTATTTACTACCAAGAGTCACTCTTGAAATATTACAAGTTTCTTGAAAACTGTATGTTTACTTGCGAAATTTTTCGATAAAGTTCGAATGACAGATCTTTAGAATTAGAGGACTGTTAAATTAAACAAAGACATAACATTTTCGACACACATATTGTATTAGATTAAAATTTTCTTTAATCTCAAATTTCATAGAAAATAAGAAGTTTGAGAATCAAATTAATGTGCCCATAACTTTATTTACATAGCGTTATTGCGTGAAATCTGCAAGTGTTCGAAAACGTCCCGTCCCAGACCATAACTTAAAGAGTGTCATGTTTTGAATATGCTATAGTACCTATCATTTATTCGAAACCTTGTGAAAGGGGGCATACCTTTGAATAAAGTTTCTGCCACCTTTTTTTACCGAATATTAACCGAATTAATCGAAACAATATTCAAACTAATATATATATGTACATACATACCATATCGAATTTCGGAAGCACGCACATGCTCTTAGGTAAAGCCTAATAATTTTTGTGTTAGGATATTTAGCGAGGAATTGCTTACATAAGCCAACCCTCCAGAAGCAACTGCTGTTTAATTATGGAGGAAGACATAAATTATGCCCCACAATCGCTTATAAGTTTATAACTTCCCGTTTATTATCATGACCTAATGATTATATTACGTAATTGAAATTCGTTAATGATGTATCAATTAGGACAACTTTCTTGGATCGAAGATGTTAATGACTTTGACAGTCCTCTGTATACTACTCACAAATGTGTCCTAATGATTTAACCGTTTGTTCATACAAAATTACTTCGGAGGTACATATGTATGTATGTACATAGAAACAGATGATAATCGAAGCGGTGGAGCTGAACTTTTACTAAGTAAGAGCTAAATTCTTATAATTAAGAGCTTTGAAAAATGAGAACTTAGTAGTATTGTAGTTTTGCAACTACAAGTGACATTCAAGAACTACTCATATGAATGTATTGATAGTATTATGTTTCAATACACATGTGTTATTAATGTTTCCATTGGGAAGAGTAAAGTAAATTTTTAAAGTCTATTAGACTATTAACAGAGAGATAGACAAATGGTTAAATTGCGGGGATTATTCTTAAAGTTTCTCAAACATAATAATACATACATCTTGCATAAAAAAGGGGCTACCGTAATTGGTCTTACGTAACTTGGAAGATGTCTCATCGGAATGGTTAATACGTAGCAACATTCAGAGCAGGAATGAACAAACTAGGTGATACATATTGCGAAATTGCTACCGAGCAAAAATGCAAATGTAATTCGGCCACCATAATACGTACACATATGCATACACATTGATTATTGCGCATGGAATATACAATCGCATAGTACTCCAAATTGTATATTGTTCATAGTAAATTGAAGCGATACTTGCTAGAAATGACACTTCCTGTCAATGCTGAAATTGAAACAAAATTAGTTTAAATGATCTCGTTACATTGAGGGCTATGAGTCCTTTTAGTTCAGTAGAGTATAAATCTTGATCAACTATGAGTTTGATTAGAGAGAGTAAGAGAGAAAGCAATTACAACGGACTAATTTATTGCACAGTCCCATTGATCATACCATCTCCATCCAAGCTTGTGTTGTCTCATATCCACCGTTTAGATTAATAAATATCTAAAAAAGTTTTTTTTATGCTACACCTGGTAAGCAATTATGCTCTAGTCTCCGAAGCCGCCTCTTGGGCTCTTCCTAAGGCTTGTGGTCTTCGCAGCGCATTCTGCACACAAACTATGAATGAGCAGATCCCCGTCCACCCACCCCCCTATCCCGTCATGTGGCTTACGAGGTTTTATTGACTTGGCAGGTTTGCTCTGTCTTCTGCAAAACGTTTGCAGTGGAACACTGCATGCTCCACATCCTCCTCCTTCCACATCGTGTCCAAATCTATGGAGGTATTTCCGATAGCCGCCGTGCCTGGACAGGAACTGTGTGAGGTGATAGTTACAGTTCCCTCTCGCTCTCTTTGCCCATGATTCTATGGTGATTCTAAACCATAGGTACCGATGAGAAAATGCCAACGCATTTATTTTCTTCAGCAATTCGTGAGCGACAAACGAGATTTTCAGAATATTGGGGATTGTACATAACGGTAACGGCAAATAAAATAAATTAACAAAAAGATGAAACAAATAAATATAGAGTTTTACATGTACATATGTATGTCCTGTAATTTGGCATTTCTGAACAGAATGAACAGAACAGTATACACTCTTCATAACATCACATTTTATTTTTTGATAGGCAGGTGATTTGAAACTATGGAATGATGCCAGAGGACATTTAATGGCCTCATCTGTTGCCACCGCCGATGCAATATAGTTTTTGACTCAGATTACGTAAGTGGGCCAAGTTGTGACCCAATCGTTACTACGTTATATGCAAAATGAGTTTCTAGCAAAAAACTGTGTGTCCCTGCTTTCGTCTGAGTAAATGTACCATCAGATTTTCTGAATGACTTCGGTGTGGTTAGTGTGTCACTATTGATAACATTAACCAAACTACTGGTTTCGCAGATGGTTAAGATTTTTTCACAAAACACTTTTTAACAATCGAATACGATTCTCATATTCTTTTTCTTCCGGTCAAAAAATATTCCAATTTGTCTTAAGTGAGCACATTAGTAGTTTTAAAACTTCCATTCTTTGCAGTTCTTGGTTCCGCCAGGGAAGCGTGCAAGAGATCTTACCTACAGCCTACCTAGGTGATTTCCCGCAGATTTCTTCCCTTCAGTAAAGTAATGACTTTACATGTAATTTAATATGCGATGTATGTATGTATATACATGTATATGATCTCACAATGATATACCGATTAGATATCACCAATTAAACTACAACCTTCTTTCTTTTCATAACTAAAGTCGGCTAAGAACTGACATTGTAAATGATCATGGTTTCCTCCTAGCATAATTCATACTGCCTCAGACTGTATCCTTAGCATTACCATTGCGACATAAAATTAGTCCTATTTCCCGAATGTGACATGAGTTCGGCAACGGCCTTCGGTGGCGGAGGAAGCACCACATCATAGGAAACCAAGCCGATGCAACGATGAAGGTTTCTCAATATCCTTTTAATACGTAGCTGATACATAGCTGCAGAAAATTGTAACTGAGAGCAATATCGGTGCAATAATCGCTCTTCTCAGAAAATTTTAAATATCCCCAACACTCCGAAAACACAGATTCCGCACCCACGATTACTGTGTATCTATTAAGTGGGGTTTTTGTGCGCACCTCGGAAAGTCTGCTTCTTAGAAGGGCGGTAGTTGATATAGGCTCGGGTTTCCCTTCGATATCCGCACTGATTTGGGAATCAAGCGGGAATGTAGCCTTCCAAAGTACTGATAAGGACACAATTTTACAGAGACTTCATGTTATCGACCGAGTCTTTGCGCATGCCGATAGCGAGAGGAGAACTTTCCTTTCCTTGAACATATTCTTGCTTTTCTTCTGGAAAAATACTGTCAATGCAGTCGTGTAAAGAGCAGCACTTTATCAACGGAAAGGGATTCCATTCTACTGTGTTCCTCCAGGATCCAGCAAAAGATATGCATTCTCTTCGGAGGCATAAACATCAGTTATAGCGATTAGTGCAGTAGTTGAGAACTCAGGGCAAAACTTATAAATTTATAGTTCAATCTCTAGGGCGATCAGAAAAAATAGTCACAAATGCTTTGAAATACCACAAGACTTCTGAAATGACGACAAAATCAGACGATCGGAAGCTTATCATACTAGCCAAAAAGGACTCATTTAAGTCTTCTAGGCTTATGGGTATAAATATTACTTTGCACACAATTTGTCGTCGTTTGGTAAATGCTAAGCTACCAGGCCGAGTTGTCCGGAACGTTCCTCTGCTCCGGAAAAACAATTAAGCATGAGGGAAATTTTTTGGCTGAAACTCATCGTTCATGGTGCGGAACGAATGGGAGAAAAAAATGGCGAAATATTTTATAGAGTGACGAAACAAAAGTCAATTTGCTCTCCAGTGATTCGGGACGAAATGTTCTTTAACAAATGGGAAAGAAAACCATGTAAACTCCACGCGAAAAACGGTTAAGCATGTAGGGGGAAACATTATGGTATGGAAATGTGCTCACTGGAATAGTGTCGGACCCATATTTCGAAAAGAGGACAGAATAACAAAATTTGAATACCAGAATATTTTGGAAAAGTAATAATGCCTTATGCGGATGATAATATGCTGCTGATTTGTCGATTTCAATTGAATAATGATCCAAAACTCTGATTGAAGCTGGTGAATGCTTGGCTTAAGAAACACAATGTCGCCACTCTACAATGGCCAAGTCAGTCGCCGATCCCAGTACCATTGAGCTGGAGAGACGACTGGAAAAAATAAATTATGGCAAAATGTCCAAATATCTGGTACCAAATACCTATGGAGTCGTGCCAGAGCTTATAATATCTATGCCTAGAAGGATTCAAACTCTAATAAAGAACAATGTTGGCTACACAGTCTACATATGCATTTATTCACCGGATTCCATTATAACATTACAGAAATGGTATTTGAGACCTCTGACGGTCAGTTCCCCATACCGGCATATGGTTGACTCCATCCTGTCTCACTCATCTGAAGGAGCAGTATCAGAAGGCTGTTTCATCACGGGGCATTCGATTTACAGCACATTTTCGTTTCCAAGAAGATTCTCCAACAATTCATCATTTAGAACAGTACCTACCATTCCATCATCCAATTCGTCTTCATCACTTTCCAGCTCATCCTCACTGTCGCTAGGAATATTAGATAACAAATTGGACATTTCTTTATCCGAAATTTTCCTTCTGAAATGAGCCTTTGGAGTATCTGATATCTAGAAACAAAATAAATATGTGTATGCATGATGTGCCATATATGGCACAAACAAACAATCCCCAAAAGAACTGATAAAAAACTTACCCTGACTTATTATACATAATGTTAACTAACTACACAAAATAACCACGTTAGACGATATTCACTTAACTAATTTGCACTAGCAAAAAGATATCTGTACAACCGTTATGCATGTCAATTTTATGAATATTTATAAGAGAAAGTAAATAACTGCACATATAATGCGTCCATGGAATGTGCCTGATATTTCACGTTATGCATTTGTACCGACATAATGTCTCCAAGCTAAAATATTGATCGGAGATCGGTTTGTGCCGCATATAGAACATTATGCATCTAAGGGTTAACGCATTAATTAGACCATCATATGAAAACTGTGATGCACCTCTGTATATCCAATAGTTCGGTATTAAATATTAAATATGGTTCACCCTTAACTCCACTTCAATCTCATAATATATCGACTCGAGCAAAGAAATTGCAAGTGCATTTCAAATCTCTTGAACTTACATACATTTCCAAACTCCATTAATTTAGGCAAGCCATATTCTTTTCTTAAAAAAATTTAATTATTTAATAAAAAATCAAATTTACCAATCTTTTATTCGGCCATTAAACTTAAAACCGATTTTTATGATACGTCTTATGCACAAATAAATCAAAACTAGAATAAGCTTTTCCAAAAAAATCATAATCATTCCAATCAAAACTGTTTAAATCATAAGTGCAACAAAATTTTAGTGTTGACGAATACTCAAAAAAAAAAAAAATCAAATTTAATATTGAGTGCAGTAGGATACCCGCTTAAGGCATCAACAGGTTTCGTACCCTCGGCTGGTCTATGGTTGACTGAGCAATCACATTCCACAATTTGAAGGACTCGTTTTGCCACGCGATAATTAAGCTCCTTAGCCTTCATGGTATAGTGAAATGCTTAATAATCAATACAAATCTGAAATTGAATACCCTAGAGAAATTGAAAACCTCGAGATCGTAGCTCTTATATTTGGGCTTTGCTTTAGATGTCTTGAAACTGACAGATAAAGCCAACAAATGGAATCTGGCATTATCACTTTTCTGCAAAAGCAACAGCTCCCTGGCATATCTTTACTGGCACATGTGTGTAGTCGTGCCCCCTTTGATGGGTCGAAAAATTTCAAAACTAGTTCGTTGCATAATTTTTCTTTCCGGATACTGAACACCACCTGTTGCTCTTCCTTTCTGTTGAACTCCTTGTCTTTTTTCAACAAATCCGTCAGCTTCAACAAAATAAAATACCAAACAATAAATTTTCGGAAAAATTCGGTGAATCTTAAAAAGGACTGAACATGTTTGACTTTTTTCGGACGAGGAAAACCAGGCCCAGCTTTTGCGTGCTCAATGGATAGTCGTTTCTCACTTCCAGCGCCTTTTTTTTGAAGGTAAAAATCTTCAAGTAGACGCTTTGGGGATCATGTGCGTACTCATACTAGTGTGGACAATTAAATTTTTGTATTAAAAAGTAGTTTTTCTTTAACGAAATAAGCATATTTGGCAGATATCTTCCGTAAGAAGTTCCTGCTATCTCCACAGTTTAGACACGGTTATTCGCTATCGCGCTAAGTCCAATGGTTTGGTTCTTTATAGACGGCAGAGTAAATTACTGTCATCTAAAATTCGAAGGATTGTGTTATTTACGTGATTTTCTTGCCTAGTTTTTGATTTCGTCTTCGATGGTTTTAATGCCGAGATTGCTTTTTCATTGCTATTCCTCTTATTAACAATTCCTCTTAGCGCTTTTTCTTAAAAGAGTTTGTAAATTATTGGTATTACTTATTTTGATACAACCCCAGAGTTGTATGGCGCAGGGAAATTTTTTTCTTTTGTGACTTATAGCCCACCCCATCGGGACATTAGTCCAAAATTTTTTTGCGGAAAATGGGACATAAGTCAAAATTTTTCGTAGAGTTAATATCTATTTAAAAAAAAGCCTTGTGCATTTCCATTAGGCATCGAAAGCCCTTTTTCGCTTCAATAAATTGAAACATGTGTACATACACTTCTTCTGACTTAAACTCATTAGTGAGTAGAGAAAGGGATATGCCTACCTAAAAAGAGAAAGAAACGTAAAAAAATCTAGTTTTTGGGAATTTCAGAAAAGAAACTTAGTTTTTGAGAATTTGAGCAAATAAAACTGAACAAATCGCAAAATCAAACAGTTTGAGGTAGGTGGCTCGCTTCGCTCGCTAAGAGGATTTGACCCTTTTCTCTGGTAAGGGTATATCAACAACTGCCAGGCAGGCACTTATAACTTGGATTTCTCTGAGAGAATTCTTCCAATTTTCCCCATAAATTCGTTGTTTGGATTTAATTTCCAAGATAACAGAGCAAAAAAAAAAAGTTTGACTGGTTATATTACTTGTTCCATGCACTTCTGGGTATTTGAATTCTCTAAGCTTATCTAAAAAAAAAATATGTTAAATGCGGTGGGACATAAGTTCCTAATTCGATTTGGGACTTATATCCCGATGGAGTGGGACATAAGTCCCGAAAAAAATGCTTGGGACTTACATATGTCTCGGGGACTTATGTCCCTGCGCCGAGTTGTATACCAAACATCCACACTAACTTTAGCACCTGCTGTTTATTTTCTATATTAAGCTTGGAATATTTTCAATGTAGCAAATACATACCTACATATGTACATATCTCAATATTTACTTCCCACCTCTTTGTGCTTTTCTTTACATGTGACTTCCATTTTAGCTTTGCTGCGAGTGTTATTCTAAATACTTAGCCTTATTTGCAATTCGAACCGAGTTTGAAAAATCGGCAAATTATTATTTATGTATTTTCTTATAAGCAAATTTTCCATCAACGGATTTGGTTTCATTTAGAGCCATTCGAAAATCTTTGTCGATTCATTTACTTTATCCAATGCAATTTTCCGGTAGTGCCATCTTCTTGCGGTATATCACGAGCATGTATGTTTTGTATGTAAGTCAACTGTAGAATGTTTGCTTCTGAATTCGAATTGGTTGTTTTTCTATAAATGGCTTGATGCGTCTTAGCAATATTCTTGCTTTACTGGGAGAAGCGAAACTGATTTAAGAACCATTATGACTTCTGTAATTATCCATTCACTGCGAACTTATTCTAGTCCCAGCAAGGCATATTTGGGCTATCGCGCTAAGTCTTTCTTTATTTCTTTCTTAAGTTCGGATAGCGTTGCGTTTCTTATGACACTATTGTCTACTGGTGCGGTTTTTGAATACCATTTATAGAATTCGAAATCTAATAATTGGAATCTTTTTCTGTCTTTAAACCTTTAAAGTAAGTATGTATTTCACGATTTTTAAAATCTTTAATAATCTTTTTAGAGAGTTGTTCAAAGTGAAGATGGGTTTCATGTTGCGGAATATGTTTACCTTCCCGGTGAATATATTTGGAAGTAATTGGGCGACGTTTATATTTGTTTGGGAATATTTTTCCACACACTACACTGAAAGATTCTAACGAAGCGATCAAATTTGACTTAGGGCGTCTAAAGTGGTACGTTCAGCTCAATATTTGCTTCAGTATCTTTTTTGAAGCCATTCCAATCAGTTTCCACGCTATTTAATCTGGGTGTTCCTACTTCATCGCTTATCATCGTAATAATTGGAGAATGATCAAAGGAGAGATCAACTTTTATACAGTTGCCATTCCCTTAGCAACAAGGAAATCGATCAAATCTGGTATCTTTTTTCTATCAGTCGGCCACTATGAACATATGTACATACATAGTCATAGTCGATTGAAAGTCACAATTGTATTTCATACCAGCATTGTAAAAAATTCTACATTTTTGAGAAACGCATCTTGAATGCTAGAAGGTGTGTTTCACATTGAAATTGCCACCTACATATAATAAAATTCGGTCTAAGGAAGTTGAAGATACTTGTGATATCATCCATCGAGAAATATTCCTGTTTTGTACACGCACCATGCTTACTTACACTGTTTTTAATTCAATCTTTATTTCTGCCGAGTGTTCGACACATTCTTTTATTAATAAAAATGATATGCCTCTGGCCCTTTCAAACGTTTTCGGCGCTATCGATCCTTATCTGAACATTCGATTGCTTTGTCAGACGGATTTTACAAACTGAGCATATGTACATCAATTTCGTCGTATAAATATTTGAAACTCATCGAGTTTTTGTATGAACCCTTTGGCGTTTCGATCATCTTAATCTAATTTTTTTAATATTCATGTTAAAGTTTTTCGATATTTCAGCTTAAGCGTGAGTTTTTACGCTAAAGCTTGGACGCTTTTCTGTTGTTGGTTTTGCTTGGCCATGATCTTGATATTCACCTGAAAAAATGAGCATTACTCCACTTGATTTGAAGACCATAAACCTCGACGCCAACACCATTTTATCGAAATTATAATATCATGGATGTACATATGTACAATACTTATGTATATAAAAATCTTCTTTTCTCAAACAGCTTTTGAAAAACTGTGATGATAAATCCTTGAAACATGGACGACGAGTTCCGTAATCCAAAAGCAACTTGATTATATTCAAAATGGCCCTCAATGTATGTACATATATAAAAAAAACACTCCTAGGTGTTTTGTCTCTGTTCGAACAATGATTAAACAAATGAGATTTACTGTCGCTCATTTTCGATTCGTGCAAACTATACATTTTTTTCTGTCGTGCCTCTGGTGGTGCCTGCTGAATAAGTACGCATAAGAGAAATATTGAACTTACGATGATCGATATATTGACTTTGCAGGGGGTTAATGTCCACAAGCGGACATGGCGGTCTCTTGATCATAAAACTTTCCTTTTCCACGGAATTTAATTCACCCTTTTTGCATTGTTACATTTAAAACTTAAAATTTCTTAAAACCCAACTGAATCGTTCTTTTTTATGACAATACTTCACACCTTTTTTTGCAAAAAATAAATTAAGTTGTCTTGTAGTTCATTTTCCTAGATTTGCCATCAGATGACGATCATTCCATTTAGGATAACAAAAATTAAGCCGAACATGGTTGCGGATTTTTGTACAAACGAGGAAAAAGAAACATTCCGAAGTAGTATATGTACATATGTACATACATAATCATTTCATCCCACTTCTGACACTATAGTTTATGGGTTAGGTAAAAAAAAGTGTTTTGTTAATAAAAATGATTATTAATCAAATAAAACGTCAAATGTACGAAAACTAAGAAATTGGTTATTAATTAAATGATGCAATTATGTTGAACTTTGATTTCTATAGCTTTTCAAACTTAACTTGACTTGCCTTGACTATCTTTTCTTCACGACTTTTCGAACTCGACTGACCTCTTTTCCGTTTTTATTTTGTTCAATAGCTCCTTTAATAAATATATGTATGTATGTAGTTTTTGCAACCATGTTAGTTAGTTAGAATAAGTTAAAGCCAAAGAATCTTAATATTTTAATGGGGCCATAATAGGCTAAAGACTTAAAGCATTAAGTAACATTTCATAATAATAATACAAATTCTGTAAATGTATAATTGTCAAAACCAATACAACCAGTACAAAAAGAAATTTGATTGTAGGGTTAAAAAAAACGTATGCGCTCCAGGGCCTAGTTTGCGTATTATATTTTTTCACTCAAATCTGCAGTTTAAAGCCATATCTGAAAGGTTAATTGAGGAGCTTCAGACATTTGCGAGACCGTAAAAACTTATTGGTGTTTTCTGAGATTCGAATATCGAACCTCCGACTTGAGCCGCGGCGCCCAGTAACAATGAAAATACGCTCGAAATATTGGAGTAGGTGCCAGGTTGGGTATATGCAAAGTTTCTTTAAATCCATGCGAAATATACGAGACATGGATACGAAGAAACTATGCATACACGCAACCTCGCATCTACTCCAAATCCAACAGTGACCCCAAGCAGGGGGTTACAGGGGTGCAGCATGCCCTCATAGATATTTCACTGCGTGTTATACAAATGCTGTTCCAAGATGAATGAAATAACTCCAAACGTAGATGAAATAGCTCTGAACGTCAGACTGACGAAAGAAGTCGTAATTTGGACTTATTATCTGCATGGCTTTAAAAACCGATTTTGATGAAATTTCCCATGTAACATCCTCAAAAGTTCGAAGTTATCGTTGTACTTCGAGAAAAAAATGCAGTATGCCACGCTCACAGACTCATGTGGACTTATTTCCATGTAAAAATAGGACACATGTGGCCTTATTTCGTAGGGCGCTATTTCACGTCACCGTGTAGGAGTTTGGGATATTGTCCCTAAATTCATTTACTCATTGATTTAATAAAATAAATTACATATTGAACGAGATAGATTGTTTATTTATATTTTTTTAAGCAATCTACAAAGTTAGGTTAATGAGATAAAACGGGTCGGGTACAACCCATCCCAAGACAACTCATACCGGGACACCTCATCCCAGGACACCTCATCCCAAGGGACAACCCATCCCAGGACAACCCATCCCCGGACAGCTCATACCAAGGGACAACTCATCCCGGGACAGCTCATCCCAAAAGAGAGAAAAATATGCTTTGGGTTACAGCATGGAGTTTTGGCGAATGAGTGAGGTTGTGGAAGAAGGGATAGTGATCACGTGGTCGATTGATAATATGTGATTGATAGATAGATACCTGAAAAGTATTTATGCTTAAAGGGTTGGTTGGTGGATATGCGTTGAGCGTTATATGTATGTGCTCATGTGCATATTATTGTTATGGAGGGTGACTTTTTTGTGTGTAGGATAGAAAGGAAATTGGAGAATGAGAGTATGCGCGTTTGTTTATGATTGCGCTTTGTATGCGAATATTTGTGTTCTCTTGTGTTGCGTGGCGTGAATGATCGAATCTGTATGATATGCCATTCTAGACTTTAGAGGTTGGTTACATTTTTTTGTTTGGCTATTCGATTAGAGGTTCGGTTCGGCGTATTCATGAAACGAATATTATATGTACATGTGTATGTGCATGCATAGTACGTTTTGTCTCCCCTGATTGGATGGCATATTTTCTTGTTTGGATCTGTTTCCATGATGTGAAGAAGAGAAGATGGCCAAGGAGCTTAAATAATAATGGATGATTTCATTTTAAATGGAATGGTGCGTAGGAATTTAAAATAAAGGCAGCTACGGCGATTGATAGGATTATAAAATAAAATTGTTGATCTAAAATGGGGATTGTGTACATGTATGTGTGTACATATGTATGTACATAAATAAATAGATACCTAACAATATGCCGCGTAGCGGCGCCCTGAGCACCTGCATGTGAGGCCGAAGGCCGTGCAGTGTATGAGTCGAGGAAATGTCCATAGTGTTTTTTTTTTAACGAGCGTAGCGAGCTCACTCACCTCGACTTTCATATGTATGTATGTACTAAACCAATATCCGAATAACTTCATCTTATGTCAATACTCTATTTATCAACAGAAATAGAGAACGTGTTCGAGCGGCAATGCATACATAACCAGTGTGACCATTAGCTTCTCTCAAAAATATTCCACTCAGCCGGAGAGCTGGAATATTTATATTCAATTTCAATATTTTTTTATTCGACTTTTATATTCCACTTGGTAATACCCCTTTAATTTACTTAAAAGTTTATTTTATACGAAACACAAAAAAATGTTAAAAATTAATAGTTTTGAAAATCAAAATCTAATTGTTCATCTTCTGCGGGATTACTACGTATTCAAATTAGTATTTAAATATTACGTGATTAATTTATTTATAATAAAATTAACTGAAGGGAAGAATATATGTAGTTCTTATATTCTTCATATTTTTTATCTAAATATTCTTTTGGAGAATAAATATTCCACTTTTATATCCGATAATTTTTCGAAAAAAAATTTATTCTCTGCTGTTCTAAATATTCCACTATGGTCACACTGTACAAACAAAACAACGTGTGCGAATGCGAATAAGAGATAATTGAGAGGATTTTCTCTGAGTTCGATGAGGGATGGTAAAATATCGGTATGAAATGTTTTGTAAGCGAACAATATTAAGTTCGATCTGTATTGCAGTGTATTGGTGCATACTTCAATGTAGCGAAGAAATGTTTGATTTAGGATAGAAAAAGAAAGATTGATAAAAAGATAGAAAATGTTTGTCTTAAAAAGCAAAAATTTTGAAGCTAATTCGCTCTAAGTCTAAAAGTCATACGAGCATCATCATTCACGCCAATTTTTGCAAATTTTTGCAAATTTTATTGCCTGAAAGTCGGGGTGAGTGAGCTCGCTACGCTCGCTAAAAAAAAAACACTATGGACATTTCCTCGACTCATACACTGCACGGCCTTCGGCCTCACATGCAGGTGCTCAGGGCGCCGCTACGCGGCATATTGTTAGGTATCTATTTATTTATGTACATACATATGTACACACATACATGTACACAATCCCCATTTTAGATCAACAATTTTATTTTATAATCCTATCAATCGCCGTAGCTGCCTTTATTTTAAATTCCTACGCACCATTCCATTTAAAATGAAATCATCCATTATTATTTAAGCTCCTTGGCCATCTTCTCTTCTTCACATCATGGAAACAGATCCAAACAAGAAAATATGCCATCCAATCAGGGGAGACAAAACGTACTATGCATGCACATACACATGTACATATAATATTCGTTTCATGAATACGCCGAACCGAACCTCTAATCGAATAGCCAAACAAAAAAATGTAACCAACCTCTAAAGTCTAGAATGGCATATCATACAGATTCGATCATTCACGCCACGCAACACAAGAGAACACAAATATTCGCATACAAAGCGCAATCATAAACAAACGCGCATACTCTCATTCTCCAATTTCCTTTCTATCCTACACACAAAAAAGTCACCCTCCATAACAATAATATGCACATGAGCACATACATATAACGCTCAACGCATATCCACCAACCAACCCTTTAAGCATAAATACTTTTCAGGTATCTATCTATCAATCACATATTATCAATCGACCACGTGATCACTATCCCTTCTTCCACAACCTCACTCATTCGCCAAAACTCCATGCTGTAACCCAAAGCATATTTTTCTCTCTTTTGGGATGAGCTGTCCCGGGATGAGTTGTCCCTTGGTATGAGCTGTCCGGGGATGGGTTGTCCTGGGATGGGTTGTCCCTTGGGATGAGGTGTCCTGGGATGAGGTGTCCCGGTATGAGTTGTCTTGGGATGGGTTGCGATGACACCAGATAAAACACTATGTCGTAACAAAATTCTACTAATCTTCGTTTTTTCGCCCCCCTGTGCTACAATCTCGTGCTCATTTTTTACTTAATTTCTAATTTGATGTACAATTTACAAAATTGTTAGTGCAATAAAGAAAGTAATTCATAATTTCTTATAAATAATGAAATTTTCTAGTTTTAATCAAACCCTAACCCGAAAATAATTAAAAAGGAATGTTCACATCAAAGGGGGAATGAAATGCACCCGTTATATAACATAAAACGACATATGTACATAGCTCAACCCTAATAATTTTCTCGAGATTGAATACAAAAAAAATATGCTCTTGCTCAAAGAAAAACTTGTTTGTATATCATAGCGTGATGCATGATCTGGAGCATCAAAATTATACGGAAAATGCTTGATACAATTACACCGGTAATAAAAAGTCAAATACATACATTGTATTCTATAATAGGTCCCTCTGGTCAAATTATTTACGCATAACGATTTTGTAACGAATAATCTTTGCATGGCGAATCGTCACGTGCTCAGATTTAAATACGTAAACGTAGCTTCTATTGTCCTGTGACTATCGTTTTTGAATTAAAAAAAAGACAGCTCAATTTAACCCCTTAGCGATGAAACACATACATACCTACATAAATACGTATATTCATTGTTTCTCCCTAAATTTTCACACGCATGGATTTGCGAAAGAGAAAGACGAAATACATACATATGTTTCTTGTGCACAGACATGAATGAATAGAAATGGTATTGTATCACTTTTTGACATGTTAAACAATATTATGTATTATGTACTTGTATCGATACTTATGTTAAAGAGTCATAAAGTTAGCCGATTAGCCGTACACCTTTTAGGCGATACAAATAAAATTAAGATGTACATAGGGGAGAGGGGGGCACCTTTGAACGTGGGGTACCTTTGAACAGCACTAATAAAATCTTATTAAAAACATATTTGAGAGCGTAAACCAAATTTGTATCCTGGCAATACTGTTTTCTTTAAACTTCAACGGCTTTCGGTCATGTTTTCATTAGTCGTTTGAAAGTAGCTCTGGGTGGATGTTTTTGTGCTGCATTTCCAACTTCTTTTTTTTTTCTTTGGAAGAGTATACAAAATTTTAGTTGAGCTTTTTTATTTGTGAAAAATAATTTTTGAAGGCGAAGGCTCATTTAGAACCATATTAAGGCAAATTTTTTTTACATATAGGTACAAACAAATTATTCAAGCTAAATTGTTCGTGACAAGACACGTTGGGGCAGGTTTGAACAAAACAGTCGGGGCAGGTTTGAACATGTTCAAAGGTGCCCCTACAGTTTTTTTTTGTATCTGCTTTCTCATGTGTAGCTGAATTTAAATTTGTATTTCAAAACAATATGTGTAGTGTTTACCCTTTTTCAAGAACTGCATTTTCAAAGAAAATGTTGCTTCACCTGAAATCGCTAGGCCTTTCCCGAAAGCTGGTCCAAGACAAAATACAAATCGAGGAAGAAAGAAGGGAAAATCACGGATTTTGACAGAAACACCAGATAAAAATGAACTTGAGACTGCCTACAAGGAACGTCAGAAGCGCTTAAAAAAATCAGCAATGCACTCTTTTAACAAGCGTTTAAAGCTCGATCAAAGCACTATACGGGCAATCAAATCTAAAAAGCCAAAGGAATCGAGTTCGGACTCAGATGAGAGTTGTTCCTATTCGGTGAATGATGACACTGATCTAGATTTCAACTTTGCTGATGACTCATCCATTGAACAAGTTGATGCAGAGCACGAAGACGAAGCATGTATTGATTTAAGTTACGAGCACTTGAATCCAGGCGATTATATATTGGTGGAATGTTCCAATAAAAACAATAATAAGATATTAGGTTTTGTTGGCCAAATAAATGAGAAAGATCGCAACATGTACAACGTCAGCTTTTTAAAGAAGAAACCAGGTTCCTATAGGTTTTTCTATCCTGACATAGAAGACAAGTGGTCTGTTAGTGGCATAGAAATAAAAGCTAAGCTGCCACCACCAATTAATCCTCCAGGAACATCGAGGACAGCTGCGATGATGACCTTTGCCTTTGACTTCTCTAAATTTCAGTTAGGTTAATCAGGCTACTTCTTGTTTATGTAAAAACTTCTTTGTTTCGTTATATGTAGGCACATAAATGAAGTTATCTGTGAATTCTAGTTTATTTATGTTACGTTTTTTTATCTCTTATTTAACAAATAAAACTAGTTTTTTTTTTTTTAAAGAAACCAAAGCGTGTAAAGTGTTATTTCAGGTAAAAATTTTATTATAAAAACTCTCGTTCAAAGGTGCCCCAGCCTAGTTCAAAGCTGCCCCACATGGGGGCACCTTTGAACATAAAGACCTGCTTCATTAAAAAAATAATAATAGAACGAAATCTTCATAATATGAATAGAATTATGCGTTTAAACTAAAGCTTAATTCAATTTCCAAAAGTGAAAATAAGTTATAGATCAATAATTCTAAAACATAGGTTTTTATGAGACTTGGAAGCAAAAAGTGTTCAAAGGTGCCCCCCTCTCCCCTAATAAATTGTGTACATGGACTTGTATTATTTATCATTTATTTAATAATACGTTTTTTCTTTACGAAATTAATTAAAAAAAAATGGGGAAAAGGGTTCGCTAATGATGGAGATTTTCTTCACTTCTATATGGGTGGGTTTAAAATTAAAAATAAAGACTAGTTGTCGAACGGATATTCTTCAAAAATTTCAATTTGAGCATCCTCTTCTGCCTCTCAAGTCACTGAAGCGCAGTTTACGCGAAATATAGGGCCCCTATACAATACAACTAATTTTCACTATTTTGAGTTATCAAAACGGCGCATTACAGTGCCAATTGGGTTTCCACGTTCGGAAACCACAACTCCTACCTACCTAAAGGGTGACCAGATGGCAATGATACTTTTGCCATTTGTTATGTTTCAGCAGCTGCCAAAGTAACCAATGACATACAGCTGTCAAAATATTCATAAA
Source organism: Blera fallax (assembly GCA_946965025.1). Lineage (NCBI taxonomy): Eukaryota > Metazoa > Arthropoda > Insecta > Diptera > Syrphidae > Blera > Blera fallax. The sequence continues at coordinate 27,407,421 of OX337245.1, forward strand.
AGTGTGCAAGCAGTTCGTCGCTCCGTGGAAAAGTTTGAGCGTGGGTACACTCTTTTGGATCTTAAGCCACCAACCAGACAGAGATTGGTCCGAAATGAAGAAAACATAGCCGCCGTTAAGGGCCTGTATTGGAGAAGACCTATAAATGTCGATTCGGCGCCGATCAGCTGAATTGGGCATCGCCAGAGAGTCAACCCGGCTTATTTTGCGGTTGGATTCAGACCTACATCCATATAAGATTGTGCTGTGCAAGATATTTAAGCTGGAGTCCGGAGATCCGGATTTTGGCCAAAAAATCATCTTCTCGAATGAGGCCCATTTTTGGCTCAGCGGCTATGTCAATAGGCAAAATTGCCATAATTGGAGCAAACACAATCTACAAGTGCTTGACCAAGAATCAATGCGTACACAAAGATTGACTGTTTGGTGCGGTTTATGGCATGGCGGCATCATCGGACCTTATGCCTTTCGAAATGAGGAAGAAGAGACCGTTACCGTCAATATTCTCAGGTATAGAGCGATATTAACCGACTTTTTGTGACCAGAGCTCGACAATATCGATATATCCGACCGTAGTTCCAAGAAACGGCGCTACATGCTATACAAGCGACGCGACGAAACGCTCGAAGTTGTGAAGGAGAAATTTGGCGACTGGGTCATCTCTCGGCGAGCGTTCATCAATCGGCTACCGCGATCATGCGACTTGACACCACTCGATTATTTTCTTTGGGGCTACGTCAAGTCCTTAGTCTACGCCAACAAGCCAACCATTTTGAACGAGCTCGAGGTCAACATTCGAGACGCTATTGCTGGAATAACGCCGTATATATTGGACCGAGTCATCAAAAATTGGATCGATCGCTTGAAGCACTGCCAGTGAAGCCGAGGCCGCCATTTAAATGATCTGCTATTCCACGCACAATGGCCAGAATCCATTTTTTAGCTCACACTGTTTTTATTTTATTCAAATTATTTTCCCTATCGTTCTTATCTGGTCACCCTTTACATGCATACATTTTAAATACCCGTATGTCCACACATACACCTAGCATTGCTCTTCTATTCGTTTCTCATCAAAGTAATCCAAAATCTATTTAAGCTGGGTAAGCTGCAGAGCCACTTCAGGAAACAGCATGGTTGACGAGGTCGCCCTGTATAAAACCAAACATAGAATTCTACCGCAGCGGTATGTTTCGGGTACACCTTTAAATAGTAGATATCGTTCAGGAAAAAAAGATTTAGGCGCCTTTTCACCACTCAGTCTACTAAATTTTGTCTCACCTCTACGCGGTAAGTCCTGCCGCCTAATACAATTGTATATGAATCTTAATTTTATATACAGTGTTATATAAAATGACTGAACATGAGGTTCCAATATCGTTAAGATAACTTTACGGCAGCAAACGAGAGAGAAGTGAGTGGAGTCACTAAGTCACCCATACTGGATTCAAAGCAAAAGAATTTTGCAGATGATATCGACGCCGACATCTGCAGTTTCAGTCAGGTTGAACTACTAAGTGGAAACCTTATATGCCTACAAATTGCCCCGGCACAGTACAGAAATATTTTCCTCTATAATAATTTCCACAGCTTGTTTTAATGATTTCCAGAGGTTCTGTAAGCGTTGATCTCATTGATCCCGTCACACCCAAGTAGCGTGTCCTTTGAATCTTTGAGATGTTGAAAAGATTACATTTCTTCTCGATTTCCACCAGACTGTCGAAGCATATATTAGAATGAACATGCGTGAACAGTAAGCGGGCATTACTGGTGTGTTGGCCTTAGTGGTAGCAAAATGATGCCCGCTGTTTTCTTTTATATACGAAACTAATCGCGAATTCTGACATACATACATACATATACATATATGTACATATACTTAATATCCTTAATAATACCACAAATCTAACTTATTATATTTGCCATAAGTAATTAATTATATCTGCACTATCGAATATTATTAAATAAACTATATACTTTATAATGTCTTAATAATGGGTTTTTACGTCTGCATATGAATGTATATGTATATGACTGATCATGATCTAATATCAGTAGAGCCGTTTGAAAACCAGTGATGTTTTTTTATGATACAAACTGTGTTTATACCCTACAGAATACGGTAAACGAATGGAATTTTAAATATTTGCCTTCACAGTAGAGAAGGCTTGTGGGTGAGGTTCAAAAACATTTGCACACGTAGAGTTCCAAAAAGCAAAGATACATACATTCATACCATTTTGCATACATAAAATACTATCTCTCAAAAATGCCGCGGTGTTCCACTATTCAATGTAACAGTCATCCTTTTCTCAACACATTTTAAAAATGTTAAGCTATATGTATACATCACACTATACCCACAGATAAAGTTAATCGCAGAGTGTCTTTCAATCGATGGGTATTGAGCTCTTCGACATCTGCATAATGGCTGTAATATGGAAAAGTAATGGCGGAAATCCTTGCGGGTAAAGTCTGAATGGAGTTGAAACCCAATAACACTTAAGTTATTTCTGTAGAACGTGGCGGCTTCGTCATCGACCAAAACGCCGTAGAATGCATCAACCATAATGCAGATTTTTATTCCTCAAGGACCATTACCTTATCTATAACCACAAAAGAATGCACCATTATTCCGAAGAAAAAATTCAATGAATCTATATAAATAGTACACGACGAAGCTTTCTTTCTAAAGCACTTAAAGGGTAGAAAAATATCTTATTTAAGTGCTATTGGAAGAATAATTCTGATATGCATACATGTATATGTATGCACGGAGATATGTTTGTAATAGAGGACGATATTTTAAATTTCTTTCATCGTTAATTATAGATAAAAAAGAAGTGAGCATCGTTGCGTAATGGACTTCGAAAGAGAATAGACGCGTCTTTATTTTCGTCCAGCTTCAGTGAGTGAATGTAGTGTGTTGACTCGGTCTAAATACTTAAAATTGTGCGAGGACATAAGATTTCATCTTGTTGAACAGTTGCCGGTTATTGTTTTTCCAAAGTTTATCTTTTAAGATCAACAATTATCAATTTAGTTTTCCGGTACGTGATCTTTTCTAATCGCCATTACTACCACCACCAATAAGTTTCTCTTAAAACTATGTCTGGCCCAAACTTACGCCCAAGAACTGCTCCAACGAAAGGTCTCCCCTCCACTCCCACGCATTCACCTTCTTTGGCGATGAAGCAGGTAAACGACACTGCACTTACTGTCAAAGTCTCAGAAGATCATCTTACCAAGCAAGCGAACTCATTGCGGCTTAGCTTTGCAGAAGAAATCTCTAAAATGCGTAGTGAATTTCTACTTAAATTTGACAAAATCATAGAAAGCTGGGGTCAGCGATTTGATGAAGTCAACAAAACGATTTCCAGCATAGCTGAGCGCATTGACCAACTTGAAGAAGGCACCAATACAGCTATAGAACTACGCAATGCAGAAATTATAGCTCTTCAACAACGAGTGCACGCTCTGGAGAGGAAGGAAGTCGCTTGTGATGCTGTGCTCTTTGGAGTACCTACAGTCCCAGATGAGAACTTAAAAAGTTTATTTAACCGTCTCTGTCACACTATAGCATGTAAGCCGCCTGCCTTGGTAAACATCTTCCGTTCCAAGAACACTAATAAGAACAACAAAAACAGTAGTACTGCAACATCTCCAATCGTGCTGAAATTCAGTAACTCTCAAGAGAGAAATGCCGTACTGATCTCAGCAGCGAATTTCCGCAAACAAAATGCCTCAGAACTACGTCTTGAAGATCTTGGCATCGAATCTGAAAATAGCTGTTATCTCAATGAGAGCTTGACCAGACAAACACGTTTTCTCTTAAACAGTGCTCTCAGACTCAGGCGAAAAAAACAGCTGTTCTCCGTTTACACTAAATATGGATTTGTTTACGCAAAAAAGGAGATAAATGGAAAAACCTTCTTAATTGAAAGCTCTGAGGATCTGCTTGCTGCTGCTGCGACTCATCAATAAAAATTCCCTTTCTGCTCAAAACTTTATTTTAATAGTAATTATTCTATTGTTAGTTAAATCACTATTATACTCGTTTTCCTTTATCTCTACCTACTATCAAGTTGAATTTTTCTTTACTTGTTTGCTATTTGTTTGTTTATATTTTGATAATGGATGCTAGAAGCTCTCCCTTAGATGCTTTATACAGTGTGAATGAAAAATCAACGTACACTATGGTAAATGTTCTCTCCAAACGTTGTGAGGGACTTAGGATATGTTACTTGAATGCCCGTAGCCTTAATGTTTGTAAATTAGATTATTTGAAATACCTGTTTGCCAATTCCTGTGTTGATGTTATTTGTGTAAGTGAAACTTGGTTTAAGACTATTTTACCCGATTTGTCGTATACTATACCAAATTATAACCTTTTTAGAAACGAGCGAGTAACTCTTACTAATGGAGGTGGGGTTGCAATTTATTGCAAATCAACACTTAATTGCAAAGTAATTAATAAGTCTAGTGAGCATGGTGTAGAATACATAGTAGTCGAAATACATGACGGCAGTACAAAGTGCGTTGTTTCATGTGTGTACTGTAATAATAGAAGCTGTTCGCCTGTTCCGTTTTTCTCAGTTTTTTCTGATTACTGTGCGCTTTATGACCAGCTAATTGTCTGTGGCGATTTCAATGCGGACTTGCTTAAAAACGATTTTCGTGCATTTCAAATGAAGGATCTAGTTTCTTCAGTTGGGCTTGAAATAGTAAATACTTACCCAACACGTTTTGCTCCCAACAGCCCGCCTAGTCTTCTAGATTTAACGCTAGTCTCTAATCCGTCGTCTGTTCTTCTTTTCGATCAACTATCGCTTGATGTTATTTCTGACCATGACTTACTTTTTTGTACTTATGATATTAACTTTTCTCATTCTGTTACTCCTCAGTCCTTTACATTTAAGGATTTTCGTGCCATCAACATTGAAGCGCTTCAAATTGCCACCTACTCAGCTTCTTGAGAAGACTGCCGACAAATTGTCCATCCGAGTGATAAAGTGAACTATTTTCAATTGCTAATATCACAATTATACGATCAATATGTTCCAACCAAAACTGTGACCATTCGGAATAGGTCTTGCCCCTGGTTTACAGCGGATGTTGTCGATTCCATAAAAAATCGCAATAGATTGTACAGCAGATGGAAACACAGGCCTACGAATACTAATTGGGTTGCATACAAATCGGCACGAAATAATACCACGTCTATCATATGTACTACAAAGCAAAACTATTATGCCTCAAAGTTGAACACGTCTCTACCCCCAAAAAAGCTTTGGAATAATTTACGTATGATTGGTGTCTCCAGTGGCAATAATAATACCAAGTGTGACCTTGATCCTAATGATCTTAATAATTTTTTTCTTGGTGGTGATAATTCTTCAGTTAATTTCGATTTTGATTCAATTCAAAATTTCGAGCAACTGGTACCGATACTTGAGGATTTCGAAGTGGTTACTGAACTCGATGTTTTAACCTGTATAACTGCTATCAAGTCGAATTCTATAGGAGAGGATGGCATTCCTATACGGTTTATCAAACTAATTTTACCACAAATTGTCAACCATTTAACCCACATTATAAACAGTTGCATTATGACATCAACTTTCCCTCTGTCTTGGAAAATTGCAAGAGTTTTACCCATTGCCAAGAAAGCCAATCCGATTTCTCTTGCTGATTTTCGACCGATCAGCATTCTACCTTGCCTGTCTAAAGCCTTCGAGAAAATAATAGCAAAGCAAATTATGAAACACTTGTCCCTCAATCACTTAATAAATCCTCGCCAGTCTGGTTTTAGACCTAACCACAGTTGTTCCACGGCTATGGTGAATTTACTTGAGGAGATAAGGCAAGAGTTCGATAAGGGCCATGTTTCGCTTCTTTGTCTGCTTGACTTTTCGAAGGCATTCGATAAGGTTAACCACAAAATCCTTTGTTGGAAGCTCAAGAAATTGTTTGGCCTAAGTGATAGGGCTGTCAAACTGATTAATAGCTTTCTCTCTGATAGGTTGCAAAGGGTCGTCTCTGGTGATAATTACTCTGATTTGAAACCAATTACGCAAGGAGTACCTCAAGGGTCAATCTTGGGACCGATCTTGTTTTGCATGTTCATTAATGACCTACCATCTATATGCAATCACGCCTCAGTGCATCTATATGCTGATGACGTTCAACTTCATTTAGCCAAACCTTTAGATAACCTAACAGAACTTGCTTTTCTTCTAAATGAGGATCTAATCGAAATTTATACTTGGTCAAAAGCTAATGGGTTGCTACTAAATCCAGAAAAATCTCAAATAATACCAATCTCAAATAAAATTTTCAATCTTAATCGTTTACCTGATTTATGGCTTGCTGGTATGAAAATCAAACCTACTGAATCAGTTTCTAGTCTTGGTTATATAATAAATCGCAACTTATCTGGTTACAATCACACCAACGTAGTCGTTGGCCGTATTTACGGATGTCTCCGCAAATTATGGCTCACTGCATATTTTACTCCACTAGAAACTCGTAGAAAGCTTATTATAACCTTAATTTTACCTCTAATTACTTATTCTGAGGTTGTTTATTCTACACTTGACTTTTCATCCCAACGAAAGTTACAAGTAGCCTTTAATGATGCAGTGCGGTATATTTACGGGCTCCGTCGATACGAACATATCTCCGTATACTCTAGGATGCTGCTGGGCTGTACTCTACAGCAATTTATCAATGCCAGGAACTGTATATTTCTACATAAAATTATTCACAATCAGTGTCCATCTTATCTGTTTTACAGACTTAATTTCACTCGCTCTACTAGAACAATAAACATTATACCTTTTCCTTACAGATACTTAAATTCTTCCCGTTTATTTTTTATTCACGCTGTCAGATTATGGAACTCACTACCCCCGAACATCAGAAATATTGCTAGTCATAAGAATTTTAAAAGTGCAATCCTTATTCATTTCTCATCCTTAACACTACAGTAGTAACTAATCTCTTTCCTCAACCGTGTTTATTCATCCTTTCACTTTTCTCCTTTTTCCCTCTCTTTCTTGATTTTTTTTTTCTTTTTCTTAGTATAAGCAAACATTGTAATTTATTCTTTAATATTATATAATGTATTTTCACTAATTTAAATACTTAGTACTATAAAAGATGTAATCTTAATGTACAAACCTTTGCTCAAATGAAATAAATGAAATGAAATGAAATTTTGAACTTCTTTCCTGCTCACGCAATTTTCTTAAATAACATTATTCATTTCTTCTCACGATACGAAATCTTTGCGAGTGCTCAGCTTTAATTCATTGTAACTCAATGTTCACAAGAAAAATGTCAGTGTAATGTCACACATAAGGAAAGGGTTACGATCCTTCTAGAACGGATCCTGTGATACCTTTTTCCTGGTGCTCTAAAGAAGTAGGCAATGTTCAATATATATATGAATAAAATAGAATGTTTGAGATGGATATCTAATAATGATATGATGCTATTTACATTGAAAGCCAAGCCGAACTTAAGGCACTAAAAACTCAACTCAACTCAACTAATTAGAAACGCATAGGTGGTCAGGTTCGGACTCTCAGGGTAAAGTCCCTGGACGATCCCTGGCGAGTAACCGTGACAAGAAGACTCACTGCCTCCACGGGGCGGCCACCGGGCAACGAATACCACAGCGAGATAATCTGGCCTAGTATTGCGGACGTGCACAACTGAACGTATGGTCTATTGCGCACGCCTGCGATGCACGGCTGGTGTTCACGTCTGTGACTATTCGGCTAAAGTGAGCGACGTGAGGAGTAAACCTCTAGAATAAATCTCTAATCCAAGGTGGAACAGCATACGCCAGGGATGCGTGGCTAAGAGAGTGCTTAGTCGCTAGTATGCGGACTCCGAATACCAGGCTACCTTCGGTTTTAACCAATGCCTTCCCGTGCCGTACCGGGCTCCGACATGGGTGACTCTTCTTTCCGGATACTCGTGGGAATCATTATATCTCAAAAAAATTTAAATTTACAGACTGATGCCTCTATAAGCGCATCAACCTCTGGCGTTGCCGTTGGGCAACCAGAGGCACTCCCCAATCGGGTAGCCACTGGGCTCTCGACGGTCGACATTAATAGTGCCTCAGAGCACATAACGGCCTCTACTTCTCGGTCCGCCATCGGGCAACCGAACCCTACATCCGATTCAGAAGGTCTGGCCAAGTGGGCCCCTTCCGATCGTACGGATTGCTGTGACGATAAAGCAGCAGCGGAATCGTACACCTCTGATTCCGACGCGTCCACACTTGTTGACACCTGCAGCGTGATTACCGAGAAATTGGGTTGCTCCTCCATCGGGAAGAGTTTTAGCGGGCTGCAAATACAACAGAGTGGTTTTGTGAAGCTGAATAGCTTCCAAAACAGACGCTTTAAAAGCGCCCTGCGGAGAGGAATGGACAGAGAAAGTGCTCTCATCCTGGCCAAATCCGCTGACAAAGACAGGCCAGACATGAAGCGAGTCAGATCCGAAGATCAAACTCCCCCTTCATCGGCCGCCAAGAAGATCAAGAGTGGTCCCCTACCTGATGTTCCCACCTTTAGCCAGGTGGCTAGCCTTGTCAGGTTAGGGATCGTTCCGACCGACTTGACCAACCATCCCCTCTCAACAGAGCAAATGGCTCTCGTACAAGAGGCAGTTATAGACACCTCGATCGAATTGAGTAACTGTGGCGTGTGGCCTAAGTTCTCAGGGTCACACCTAAGATCGGGGTGGCTAATTTTTGTCTGTGGAGACAATGCTACAGCAGGGTGGATGCGCTCCAACTTTGAGAGGATCAGCACTAAATGTGGTCTGGACCTGATGTTGGTGGAAGAGGGTTCATTCCCAAAAACACACATCGTCCGTGGATTCTTTCCACAAAGTCTGGATCTCTCAAACGAGAAAGTGCTTGCCACCCTCGTATCTCAAAATGCCAACCTTAAGGCCAATACGTGGAAAGTCATCCAGAGAGGGAAGGAAGGTGCACTCCTTCACCTTGTGCTAGGCATAGACGACAATTCCATGGCTAAGCTCCTCGAACTCAAGGGGAAGGTCAACTACCGCTGGGGTCAGATAAAAATTATCCTTAAGAGCACCGATAAGGTTCCCACATCTGACAGCGGTACCCCTTTAGAGGAAGAGGCAGCCAGCACTCAACCTTGCACCGGAAATGTGTCCGATTGTAAGGATTCAAGTCAGCCTACCTCAACTAGCTGTGCCTCTGGGCCATCTAGCTCTGGTGGCGGTAAGACGACAGCGGTGTCTGTTCCTGTGGATCGCACCCACTCAGCCTCTATAGGCAGTAGTAATGCCGTTGGGCATGCTACTGCAGGGGGTTCTGGGAGCGGCACTAAGGCTACGGCCACCGCTTCGTCGGTCCGCCCTAAGCTGCAAAAGAAGGGTACACAAACCCGGACAACTGGCAACGTGGCCGGAAATCCTCTAAATACGGCTGAAGTCAGGCACAGAACAACAGGTCGTCCTGGACAAGCCGCCTGCCGCAGTAAGAAAGGCCCTAAAAAAGCCCAACTACTCCGGCAAGCAAAATCTAATCAGCCATGATTAGCACCTTCAAGGTGTTACAGGCGAACCTGCATCATGCTAAGGGCGCGTCCGCTACCCTTAGCAAGCGGTTCGCCGATGAAAAGATAGCCCTAGGACTGTTACAAGAACCTTGGATTATTCGCGGACACATCAAGGGTCTCGGGAATGGGGTAGGTAAGCTAATTTATAAACACGATGAGCAAGTGCCAAGGGCGGCCTGCTTAATCGACCATAATATAAACTTTCTTCCCATTCCAGAATTTATAACAAAAGACCTAGTAGCCCTACTAACAGAAGTCCCGACCGAGAGAGGCACTCAGAACATCGTGTGTGCCTCGGCGTATTTCCCTGGTGATGACGACAATATACCGCCATTGGAGGTCCAAGCGCTCATCAGCTACTGCAAACGTAGTAACCTACACTACATCATTGGCTGCGATGCCAATGCTCACAACATGGTATGGGGTAGTAGCGACGACAACAAAAGAGGTGAGTGTTTGTTAAATTATCTTGTTAGTAACCATGTAGATGTCCTCAACAAAGGGTCTAAACCAACCTTTATAAATGCCATTCGAGAGGAGGTACTTGATCTCACTCTCGCCAGTCCATTTATCTCTAATTTTGTCACAAATTGGCATGTGTCAGATGAAGCCTCGATGTCTGACCATCAGCATATTAGGTTTGACATACCCGGCCAACTGACACAGGCCCCAATTAGATACGATCCCAAGTCGACGGACTGGATTATGTATCGGGAGCTAGTCCTCTCTAAAATGGATATGCTTGTCTCACCAATTGAGTCCACGTGGGACATTGATGAAGCAGCATACCAGCTGAATAAAGTGTTGCTAACTTCATACCACAGTAGTTGTGTCAGTAAAACCAGCCCGAGTAAACGAAAGGCTCCCTGGTGGAATGACCAGCTTGCTAAACTCCGGAAGAAGGCTAGGAAACTCTTTAATCGAGCCAAACGCACAAAAATGTGGGACGAATACAGGTTCGCTCTCACAGAATTCAATTTAGAATTGAGAAGATCAAAACGAGCTGCATGGAGAAGATGCTGCGAAGACATTACTGACATGCCTGTAGCGGCACGTATCCACAAAGCTCTTGGTAAAGATCATACAAACTGTGTGGGTTTACTAAAGAAAACTGATGGTACCTACACGTTGGACCGAACGGATACGATTAACACCCTACTTCAGGTGCACTTCCCCGGTTCGACTATCCATGAAAATCATGATAACTCTAACGACACTGACCTTAGGGTCTCCATAGCCAGCAGAGTTAACAGTCTATCTGGCAAAATCTTCAGTCCAGATAAGGTAAGATGGGCAATCGGCTCTTTCAAACCTTTCAAAGCCCCCGGTGGTGACGGCATATTCCCAGCCCTTATTCAAAGGGTTATCGACGTCATACTGCCGGCAGTTATCGCTTTATTTAGAGCTAGTTACAACTGGGGTTACATCCCATTCACCTGGAGACAGGTGAATGTGATCTTCATCCCCAAGAGTGGCAATAGGCCTAGTGAACTGCCTAAATCATATAGACCTATCAGTCTAACATCATTTGTTCTTAAAACTATGGAAAGACTTATCGATGTTCATATTAGAGGCCAGATAGAAATATCTAATCCTCTACACTCAAGTCAATACGCGTACAGAAAAGGCAAATCCACTGAGAGTGCTCTTCACTATCTCGTCAAAAAGGTCGAAGAAGCATTTCAAACCAAGGAAATTGCCCTATGTGCCTTTTTAGACATTGAGGGTGCTTTCGATAATACCGGATACGACTCGATAGCTAGGGCAATCAGTCGTAAAGGTATCGAAGATTCGACCAACCAATGGGTCAGAGCAATGCTAGAAAGTCGAATCATAACCGCCTCCTCTGGTGGCGTGTCGGTGTCCGTGACGGCGGTCAAAGGCTGCCCCCAAGGTGGGGTACTTTCTCCCTTATTATGGACACTGGTCATTGACGATCTTTTAGTCAGTCTCCACAGACTTGGCTTTAGCGCCATTGGTTATGCAGATGACCTGGCGATCATTTGTAGTGGCAAGCTTAACGCAACCATTACTAGAGGCATGCAGAACGCATTGCTTCACGTCTTAGAATGGTGCACTTCTGAAGGATTATCTATTAATCCCAGCAAAACTATTCTAGTGCCTTTTACTAGAAGGAGACTGGTTAATTTTGAACCTATCACCTTAAAAGACACCACTTTGCCTTATTCCAATGAAGTCAAATACCTCGGTATTATCCTGGATAGGAAACTCAATTGGAACTCTCACATCAAGTCAGCCACAGAACGTGCCACTAGAGCCATATGGGCCAGTAGGCGCCTCTATGGCAGAACTTGGGGGCTTAACCCCAAAATGATATACTGGCTTTTTATCATGATGGTTAGACCTATCATTACGTACGCTGCTGTTGTCTGGTGGCCTAAAACCCTCGAACAATCAACGGCAAACAAGCTCCAGAAACTACAGCGTATTGCCTGCCTAGGTATTACAGGTGCAATGCGCACCTGCCCAACTTTAGCACTTGAGGCTTTAATTGGACTTACACCCCTACACATCTTCATTAGGAAGACGGCTGCTAGATGCGCTATCAAACTGCAGCTCGAACTTAAGTATAAAACAGATGGCCATGTGGGACACCTGAAAATACTTAACTCAATCCCAAATATAGACATGTTTATGTCCATCCCAGACATTATGGTTAGGGAATACAGTTTTGGGAAACTATATGAGGTAGAAATTCCAGACCGTGCTAAATGGGCCAATGGGGCTCTGGCACGGGACCCTAGAAGTCTGATCTGGTACACTGATGGATCGAAAATGGAATGTGGAGTTGGAGCTGGTGTCTTTGGACCCAACACCAAACTGTCGATACCCATGGGAAGATGTCCCTCGGTATTCCAGGCAGAAGTACATGCCATTGAGATCTGCGCCGACTTAATATCCAGAAAAGGTATTAAAGGCGCCAGAATTATTATCCTTTCGGATAGCCAAGCAGTATTACAAGCACTGTCTTCCAACATGATGGACTCTATGACAGTTAAATGCTGCCACGATGCCCTACAGGCCCTCGCCAGATACAACAAGGTCAAACTTGGATGGGTACCTGGTCACCAGGGTATTGCAGGCAACGAATCGGCGGATGAACTAGCAAGGGCTGGATCAGAATCCGTGTTCTTAGGACCAGAACCGTTTTGCAGAGTCAACTGGGCTTCTGCCTTAGGACAATTAAACGAATGGGAAAATCAACTTCGTCTAAACCACTGGGAAAATGTCCCTGGTCTGAGACAATCCAAACGTTTAATTAAACCTTACTCCTATAAGGAAATCCTTAACCTAGATAAGGAAAGCATTAGGAAGCTGACGGGCTTCCTAACTGGCGACTACGGCCTGAGATACCACCTTAACAAAATTTATATTTGCCAGGACAAGGATTGTCGATTCTGCTTCGAGGAAGATGAGACATCCGAACACATTCTTTGCGAATGCCCGGCACTACATTGATTAAGGTTACGTACTCTCCACAGGGAGATACTTACTTCAGTGGAACTCAAGGGATCCGCTACCAAGGATGTACTTGCCTTCATAAGGGAGGTAGTACGTCTCTTGGATTAACTCCAACCCCTCGATACAATAGATCTTTTAGGTCGCAGTGTCGATGCCTTGCGGGCAAGGGTTGTACAAGAGGAAAAAAAAAAAAAAAAAAATATTAGAAACGCATGTGTGATTAAATGTTTTTTCGTTTTATTTCCAAAATTTGGAAGTATATTATCAAATATGTATTTTTTATGTTATGAAACCTCAATAGTTTTATGAACATGAAAATATATTTTAGTTTTTTTTTTATATCCGGTTTAGCAGGTGATTTATTGCGAAACCACTGAAATACGTTGGGACACCTAATTAGAAACGGTGGGAAAAATGTTAAAAAATATAGGTTAAGTTCTTTTTTGAGCTATGTTACCATTAGTACTTGGTAGCAAACCCTTTTTGCTATAGTACTGCCTGGCATCTCTTAGGCATAGAGCTAATTAAAGCTCGGCATCTTTCTATTGGTATGGCCTCCCAAGCTGCCTTAACTTTATGAAACAGCTCATCAAAATTTGAAATATTTTGTGCGCTAACGGTCCTCTTAACATCGCCCCACAAGTGCTCGATTGGATTAAGATCTGCGCTAGATGATGGCCAATCAAGAACTCTTAAAGAGTTATCTTCGAAAAACTTTTTGGTGAGCTTCGCGGTATGTTTGGGATCATTGTCTTGTTGAAATCTCCAAACAACTGGTAGATTTTCTTCAGCCCACGGTAACATCACACTTCGCATAATTTCGACATATTTCTCCTTCGTCAGGATACCGTCAATTCGATGAATTGGCCCGACTCCTCCCCAGGAAAAGCATCCCCATACGTTGATTGACCCTCCGCCATGCTTCACAACTGGCGAAACGTATTTGGGATCAATAGCAGCATTTTTTGCCATCTGGACCTATGCGATTGATCTTCGTTTCGTCGCTCCAAAGTATGTACTTCCAGTCGTTGACTGCCCATGAGACATGGGCTTTGGCAAATTCCAACCGCCGTTTTCTTTGCCGTATTGTTACTAACGGCTTCTTGCGCGAAATTCGTCCATGAAGCCCAGCCTCAACCAAACGACGTGCGATAGTCCTTTTCGATATCTTGTCATTGGGGTCAGTACAAACCTCGCGCATAATATCGGCAGCGCTTTTCCTGGGGTCTGCTTTTGCCAGCCGAACGATCTTACGGTCCATTTTTTCAGTCGTTTTTCGTGGTCTTTTTTTGCGTGGGATGTTTTCGATGGTCTGATATTTCCGAAAATGGTCTAGCGCAGTAAAAACCATGTTTTTGGAGCACTCTAATTGCATTCCGATATTTCTGTACGAAAGACCCGTTGAACGCAGTTCTACAATGGCCTTCCGCATGGCTGGGTACAACTTTTCGACTTTCCCATATTTTAATGAACTACTTGCAAAAATTTTTATGTAAACAGGACTGCTGAAATTCCTTAAAATGCGAACTTACCAAAAAAAAACACAGGAAATGTAAAATAAACTAAATTTTAATGAAAATATTCAGCGTTTCTAATTAGTTGTCCACCCTAGTCAACCACTGAAACCAATTGTGCACGAATTTTGATGGAAAATTTGAACTATGTCACTGCTTCTTTGTATCACGAAAGCAACGGCAAAGAGAGAGCAGAATGAGAAAGAAAAATTTACCGTTGTAAACGAAGATGTTGCTGAACTTAGAGAGCGAACAGCAAATACAGTACCGTTTCTAATTAGTTGACAACAGCTGTATGTATATCATACTACCAAATCAAAAATAATTATGAACTGCCGCACAATTCTCGAGTTTAAAATCGCGTACGACTATGTTGGATGCCTTTACACAGTAGAAAAACAGAAAAAGAATTTGCTATGAGGACATGGTAAAAAAAATCATAGATCGTCTATCAAATGGATTAAACTCCTTGACTTACATAACTCTTATGGATGGCGTGTTTGCCATCAGCTCCTTGCCCTTTAATGCTGACAGCACGGGATCTTTCTCCGACTGCTTGACTTTCTCTTGAGTCTTAGTATGTAAGAAGAACAAAGTAAGGCACATGAACTTTAAGCAGCTCGTTCATGCCTGATCTTACACTTAGTCTAGCATTTTCGGAAACATAATCTTAATATAAATATTACCATTGCACACTACGAGAATTGACCTTATTGTAATGAATACCACAAGCTTTTAACATCGTTAGAATTACAGTTTCCTCCCTCGCATATTCTTCGCTCTGAATATTTAAAGAGATAAATGAAAAACATTATTGCAAGTTCAATAATTGTCTTTACACTGCTTCAGATGTCAGTGATATTACAGGGCTATAAATCTATCTACCAAAAACTGTTCTGCAAATTGATTTTCACTACTATCGCCGATCAATTACTCTATTTAAGCGGTGTTACCGTAGCCATAATTCAATCAACGTCAGTCCGCAGCAATACAAAATTGAACACTTTATTATGAGAATGTAAATAAGTTCATTCATTATGTTCCTACATGATTTGATAAAATATCAAAACTACGTAATATTGGACACAGACCGTATGTGGTTCAGGCTAGCTATCTTCGCGAGACCATTCCTATTGCGCGCTTTTTATTTTTTCGCACGATTCAAAAGGCTTTAAAAAAAAAAATAGAAGCTTTTTCATGACAGTTATTACTCTCGGACGTTTGCCAGACATTCGCGAAAGGTGAAACCGAGAAAACCGTTGGTATTTTCTAAGATTCGAACCTCGAACATCCGATTCATCAACATTGGAATTGATTTATTTAAGTAGCCTACATGTAATATTCTTTCCAACAAATGTTTTTATTTCAAAGAGTGAAATAACTTACAAACTGAACATTTTAAAAACAATCTCAAATTCTTTACCAATTTTTATGCTGATTGACAAAATCCAAAATATACATTAATTGTATTGAATTAATGTCATTCCTTGTAAACCTAAATACTTTTATCCACCACGAAAACCAAAGACATGCCACAACGGAAAGTGGTTGCATTGGACAATACCACAAACAATATCTACGGGTACAAAAGGATTCCAATACACTGAAGAAATTGGAATTCAATTCGTTTATCGTTTTACCCATGAGCGTGTATTATGCCACTTTTAAGTTAAGACCGAAGATTGCACGCAGTACAGTTGATTCTGTTATAAAAAGATATCCTTCCACAATCAGAAACATCGATTGGAGTGGAAAAGTTCGGATCGAAATATCTCGTGTGGCAAGCTCTTTGTCAATGTGGGCACAGAAGCACGCCGTTTGTCACAACTGGAACAATCACCGCAGAAGTTTACATAAATGAGTGCCTAAAAACACGTTTACTGCCTTTCTTAAATAAACACGAAGGTTCAACATTATTTTGGCCAGATTTGGTTTCTGCTCACTATGCTCAAGCGACGTTAAACTTGCTTGTGGCCAAAAATATAGATTTTGTACCAAAAGACATGAACCCACCTAATGTCCCACAGTGTCGTCCCATTGAAAGGTACTGGGCTTTGGTTAAGACCATATTAAGGAAAAGCGAGCAGTGTGCTAAGGACCATAAGGATTTTAGTGCCAAATGGAAAAGAGCATCCAAAAAGGTCACGGATGTAACTGTCATCAACCTTATGAAGGACATACGAATATAGCTTTTCGATTTTATTAACTGTAAACAAATTTAAAAAAAATGTAGTTTTAAAGCAAATACAAATTATTTACATAAACTATCACAAAATATTCTTTTTTTCGCTATGAAGTTTCCAAATTTTATTCGGTTCAGTCCTTAGTCACTTCAATACTAACTTTTGGTGGGTGGGCTCGCTACGCTCGACATTTGACATTTTACATCCTGAAAATATTTGGTCTTATGTCACGCCACCTAATATTGCAATCAACCATGCAGCAAATAAATCGGTCAGTGTTCCAAAATTTGTTCTCTTTATTTTAATCCATAATATGTATGAGTCATAAAAAAATTGTTGACTTATGGCCCACTTGCTTTCTCGGATTGTGGAATTATGACCCGAAATTTTGTGGAATTTTGACTCACTTGGGCGGTTCATAAGTCCACAATTCGTTTGTGTCCATTGTGGACTATGGCCTGTGGACTTATGACCCTGCGCCCACATACATATGTATGTAGTATGGTCTGCTGCCCAAAAAGTTTGTATTTTTTTAATCTAAACACTTGTTTATTATTTATTTGGCTATAGAAAAGTCAAATCATGTTCTAACGAAAAAATTTTCAACAAATTTGGGCTTGATCTTTTCCATTGAATGAACAGTCTTAAATAACATTCTTTGCTTCAATCAATAATTAGATAGGCCACACCCACTTTTGTGGGTGTAAATTATTATTGGGTGTATTAGTAAATATTAGAGTGGTAGAAAAATGACAGGATCCAATTACGTAGATTTATAAACGAACAACTTTTCTGAATAGCACATGAAGGGAATGAATTTTTTAACGCACGAAATTTAAAAAAATTATAATGGTTGTTTTGGCAATTAATGCAATAAGATACGTAAAGAAAACTGAAAACAACGCAGTGGGACTCAATTTTTATTAAGACTATCCTAATATTCTTCTTTGACTACTTGTCAGAGGGCTATTGCAACAGGGCTCCCCAAGCCGTAAAGTCTCTGGAGGAGGGCACAAGATAGAAAGTATCCATATCTTCTTACCAAATTATTTGTGGGACCAAAACATGAACCTTCAAAATACAAATCAAACAAAGGAACATAATACAACAAATTTCGAGCTCACAATGTCTCTATACAGACAGATACTTGTAACAGAAGTTATAGATCTAGGGAATGCAGAGTGCAGGTGAAGCGAGAGGCTATAGGAGCGAGTTTCCGAGAGGTTTATAAGGATAATGATAGCATTTGTCCGAACCAAGTCCTGGAAAATCGAGTCCGTGTGCAAAACTTCTATCTTCGAAATAAGTTTAATGACGATAATATGGCAAATAATGCCATTGCCGATGAGGAGGGAGGTGCATTCCCAGTTCAGATCAAAGAACTTCAAGTGATCTTCGATTTATTGACAAGGAAGATATCCGTCATAGGTATCGAGTAAATATCTTATATTATGCTCCGACACCTCACTCCAGAAGCGATGACTATTTATACTAGCTTGTTTAACAATACCATCTTTTCATCGACTTCAAAGCTGCATATGATAGCATTCATCGCCGTGAGCTCTACATGGCGATGGCCGAATTCGGGATCCCGCGCAAACTAATCCAGCTTTGTCGCCTCACGCTGGAAAACACGCGATGCAATGTGCAGTTTGCAAACAGTTCTTCTGAACTATTCCAGCAATTGAAGAACAGGCGAAACGAGTCGGTCTTGAGTTAAACGAGGACAAAACAAAGTACATGTTGTCAACAAACAACGCAGCATCTGTCCACCGCCTAGGACAAAACGTCACTGTTGACAGCAGTAACTTTGAAGTAGTTGAGGAGTTTACCTACCTCGGAGTAAACATCAACTACACGAACGACACCTTAGTGGACATCCGACGAAGACTAACCCAAGCAAACCGGTCCCATATGCGAGGAGAGCAAATGGAGAAGAAGATATAACCGCGAATTCTATGAGCTGTATCAAGATGTGGATGTAGTCCGGAAAGCTAAAACACGTCGACTACACTGGCTCGGCCGTTGTTGTGAGCTAGGATGAGGCCACGGGGGCAGCTTCGGTGTAGGTGAGGAGGACTGCGGCACGCTCGCGGTTGCTCGGCTCAGCTCATCGGACGGGGTGGTTCTTGTCACACCCCACCATACACCACCTGCTCAGCACACAAAATCTCGTGCCTTT
Organism: Blera fallax; assembly: GCA_946965025.1. Classification (NCBI taxonomy): domain Eukaryota; kingdom Metazoa; phylum Arthropoda; class Insecta; order Diptera; family Syrphidae; genus Blera; species Blera fallax. The sequence goes on from OX337245.1 coordinate 27,426,397, forward strand.
TATCAAAAAAAAAAAAATCAAAAAAAGAAAAGAAGAAAGCTACTCTACCTTGACCTCGGACGGACTTCAAAAGATAGAAAAAAAGATAGTAAGAAGAAAAGAAAGTGTCCAAGGGCTTATGCCTATGGCCAGGAGAAAGACCGGGAAGGACTTCACGCTCTAACCTAACTAACCTAAACTATACCTAAACTAACCTAAAACTTAATCTATGCCCTAACCTAGACCTAAACTAACTTAAACTTAATCTAACTTACACCCTAATCGCGGTGACACCTTCCCAGTGTCTCTCCTCTCCATAGGTTCGTCAGGAACCCGAAGCATGCCAGATGTTGATGGCAAAGGTTGGCCAGCCCACCCTTCGTGTCTTACGACACAAACCAAATGCTACCTTTCTGGCCGGAAATTATGAAAGGTAGCCCCTATAGTACCCCTTTCAGCCACAACCTAAGTTCGTAGTGGAACGTCAGTCGGTCTTAACGTCAAGTGTCATTGTTCGTATTGTCCTGTTTAGTCCTCGTCCAACTACAGGAGACGGCCCGGCCGTCCTTCCACACACCGAACAAATGAAAATCTAATCACACATTCTGTTGCACTTACAACAATTTATTAAGATCCTTAAATCTAAACATAAACTTAAAACCTAGCCTTAAATACTAAAATTCTGCCCTTAAACTAATTATATATATGTATAGATACTTCAATAAAACTTAACCAATTACTTACGGTTTCCTCTGCATCCTCTGAAGAGGAACTCCCTCGTAGTCTTGACTCCAATCGAGCCTTCAGCGAACAAACACAAAAAAATTTAAGAGCAGATTTTTTCTTTACTTTGTTTTTTGTGAGTCACGCTCACTATTGCTCAATAAAAACTATGCACTATATATATTATATAAAAAAAATTCACTAAATTTAAAAACTAATTCACTAAATTCAAAGAAAGACTAATAAAAAAAAAACACTTTCACTAAATTATGGGTTCTTGGGGGTCCCTCGAAGCACCCCTTAAGGGTGAGCAGCTCCGTTGCAGGGTACCGGACGATACGGTGACGTACCCTGTTATGTGGTGTGTGCTGGTGTGGCGGTAAACTCGGTGGGTCCGATGGCGCTGTCGGTGGCGAAGCACCCCCTTTTCTGTGTGGCAGGTGTTTCCGGGGGCCGCTTTTGTAGTGGGTTTTCCGGTCCCCCGATATAGTTTGCCCTGCACCCTTGGTTGCCTGCCTACAGAGCTCCTCCCCCTTCCTTTTTTACCCTCTTTGCTTTTTTACCAGTGCCTTTTTGCGTCACTGTACGTAGTATGAAATTGCCTTTTTTTTTGTGTGTTTTATACACTCTATATGTATGTATATATATATAATCTCGTGCGTGCGTTTATCGCCCGCAGTGCATTGACCGCTTCGAATCCCAGCCCTCAGGTTCGAGACGACAAGGATGATCAAACCTCCGTTTTAAGGACCAAGCTATCGCGGATGCCAGAGCGCTTGGTCTGGAAAACTGGAAGCAGCGTGCCCAGGATCAAAGAGGATGGAAGGCTGCTGTGTCTCAGGCAGGGACCCTCCACGGGTTGGGAGCCCGTTAAGTAAGTAAGTAAGTGTTTAACAATACGCAGAATAATGCACATTATCCGGCACATTAGAAGACAGCAGTGTACATCGATTTCCCAAAAGCGGTAAAGATACGTCCAATCTGGAGAATCTCCGGTCGATAAGTTACCTTCCATCAGCAAGGTATTCGAAAAATGATCAAAAGAGCCCTAACTAAGTGGGTTGAGGACATTTATATTGTTCCAGATAACCAATTCAGTTTCCATGCGCGGCATGATATTGTACATGCCGCGTCTAAACTGTTGTCAGATATCCAATGGAACAAAAGCAAAAAACAATGCACGGGTGCTTGCCTGGTTAACTTGGAGAAGGCCTTGGATACCGTATGACTAAAAGGACTCTTCTACAAATTGAATAGGATGGGTATAGGTTAAAGGGTTTCCTTCGTTTATACAGAACACCAGAATCTCAGTACAAACTACTCTATTCCACTGAAGGACAGTAGATAATTTCTTGATCAAGATGATTCGAAGGCACATTGTAAGATAAATCGATGAATAACCTGATCTTTGGGGCCTACAGATATGTAACCCGAGGGAATGCGCCTTAACAGCTTCATTCCCCCACAGGCGTTTCTCTATCTAGATAGATACAGAACAAAGAAGCGGGAGAAGAGGGAACTCACTCGTCATTTCCTTTCGAAATGTTGGCAAAGTTGGCCTTTTATAACCTGGCAGGCTCACACAAGTTAAAGGTTACACGTAGACAGATTTTAAATAAAAAAAACTAAAAACCAAAACAAACAAAAGCAACAAATTGCAGTACTTTGCAAAAAAAAAAATTATATACATACATACATATGTATATAATTACGTATTTAAGTTAACGTAGTAGAGACCTGATGGAGTCGGCTCTTAATAAACTTGCAATTTGAAATGATACTGCTGGTCTTGGGGTTTATCCTTCTAAGACCGAATTAGTGTTGTTCACAAGAACGAACTACAATTACTACAATTTCTCCTCCTAAACTCAAGGGAATTGAACTACAAATTGCGGATCACGATATAAAAATTCATCTGGAAACTGAATGTTCAACACCATGCGTGGAAAGCCTCCGTTTCTCTGTCTTTCTGTAGGAAAACCCTGTCGGTGAATTAGGGCCCTCAACTCTGAATCGTCCATTGGATATACACCACAGTCGTTCGACCTATTCTTATGTACCTATTCTTATGTACGGCATACTAGTCTGCCACAACGCAATACTCGAGAAGGTTCAAAAATTATCCAGCGTCTGCATCGCAGTCGCCCTTGAAACTATTCCTAGTGATCCACTTGAAACTTGCACTTTGCGCGAGCAAATGTGGATTGTGCAAAAAATCCGATCCAAGTTGGTTAAGCAATGCTGCGGATCTTTAACAAGATCGCTGTCAGATGCGACGTATCCCTGTACTGGGTTCCAGGTCACAGGGACGTTCCATACAATTGCAAAGGGGATGAACTAGTTAAGAAGAGTGTAGAGCGTAACCTCCCTGATAATGGGGAGGAACTGCTAGCCCCTATTAAATCGATAAAATTCCACTTATATACTACCGGCATGGCAAAAAAATAGGTAGAATAACAGCAGTACATTCCTCGCATCTAAGCAAATCTGACCAAACCTGGATTATAAGAAAAATAGTAGACTTATCTCTTTTAGCAGGTAAGATTTAAGAAAAACAGAAGGAGCCCTCGCGGGGTATTATCTTTTAGGCAGACATGCCAGAAGGCTGTATGCTCTCTTCGATGATATCTGTAAAAGTTGTTGAGACGAGGAAAAGCAAGAAACTATAACCCACCACCTGAGCATTGTCCTACCCCGTCCATACCGTACGGTATGGATTCATAACGAAACTGGTTACTCTATTTTATGTCCCATATGGGAACTTGTATCTAGGTTTATTTTTTGCATTCAATTGCGTTTGATAAAGGATTGCTACCATATTTAAATGGATTCTTTTCGAATTCTTAGTTACTTTTCACTTCAGTTTCCTTCACGCCGTCAGTTAAACTGATCGCAGTGAAATACAAGTAAAGATTCAAGGGTTCCCTTCTAACACATCTTCTCCTTTCTGGTTGTTTAGTTCCATTTAATGTTCTTGGTTAGAAAATTGTAGGTTGAAATCTGGTTTATTTAACTCTGTAGAAAAATTTTATAGGACGAGCAATAAAAATTGAGAGCTACATTTATTCAAACAATCGCAGTAGACCAATAGAAAGAACAAAATGACATCATTACCATGGAGTTGTAAGGCTTCAAATAGCCAGAAAAATATAAACAACGACGCGGCGCGACAGTTCAACTTATTCGTGAGGTAAAAATATGTGGATCATTTGCTCCTGACTACACCAGCAAATTAGCCGAAACTTTGTATGTGAGACAGACACTAAGATTTAAATTCTACGTCAGACGCAAGTATATAAAATTAATGGATTATTATGAAATAAAACCATTTTTAAATAAAACATTTCCATTAGTGTACTACCGCTTACCGTGCTTTATTGAGGTTACTGCTTTAATTTAATCTTTCTTCGCCATTTCAAAATTGCTGCAGTTTGGAAGTAAAAGCATTTGTAAAACAGTATCTGTAGACAACTGTTTGTCTTAACAACTCCAATAAAAAAATATATATGCGTAAGAATCCAAGGCAGATCGTATACTACGTAAATCTCCCTTTTTGCTCCCTTCTTAAAAAGTGGACATTAATTTGTGTTAATTTGACAGTAAACAACGGTTCTCAGATGATTTTATGAGAACAACTATTTTAGGGCTTTTTCTGAAAGAATTTTGGAATGCAACCTCACTTCGCCACTTTCTTCGAATAAATTTGATATAATATGAAGCTTAAATATTTTAAATAAACTAAGCTTTACCTAAAATCCACGGTTTCCAGTAAAAACAAAAAAAAACTGAACAAAAAAACCATTTCTTCAATAGTGCGTGGAAGCAGAAAAAATATCGACAAAGTTAAGATTTAAGAAAGAAATATACTTTCTCGAGTGCAAACTAATACAGAATATGGATATTAACCACAATCTCCTCTCTTATTACCAAGGAATCATCAATTGGAATACTTGTTAATTGAACTGGTATGTATGTATGTACATCCCATATACTATATATTTTTAGTATTCATTTGATATCAAAACAGTAAATCATATAATTTAGCAAATTAGCTATCTTTTATTTCTTTCCCCTATGTTATGATTAATTTCAGTTTCATGATTGGATAAATTTTTATCGTGAGAAAAAATAAAATTTTATCAGCGGTATGGTCACGAAAGCTCTAGCAAACCACGCAACTTCAGTTAAATGTAATGGTGCTCATAACTTTCCTTTCCCGAAGTGTCCATTAAGAAGAATTTTAGAAATTATTTTTATTTTTGGGAATCGTCTGATTAATAATTTCCGTGTTCAACAGAACACCTAGCGTGCATCGAGCATAATAAAGCGTTAGAACCCTCCACAAATGGAAGCGATTACATGCACCCAAAATGAAATATCAGAATAATTTATCAAAGTATAGTTTCACCCTATAGCGTCTGCTTTGACAGTAGAAGTGGTGTTATGTAGGAAAACCGACACACTCAACTGCGTGAATTTAATTTATTTCCTTAGCTGTGAAGGACTAATCCTACTCAATTGCCCCCTCAACGTAAAGTGCAACGTCTCTACTTCCTAGTGCTTTCTTCTATAAAGGGATAATGCTATGCCTTGCGGTGTAGTTGCGGGCAATCCAACCCCGTTGCTTTAGTCACGAAATGCGCAGAGGGAGCTTGAAAGTCTCATATGGTTTATACGTCTAAAATCGTTCAACAAGGATTTATGTGAATCGCATTAAATGGAAACAACTGCTTGTGATTTGCAGTAGATAGTGTGGGAGTGAAATTGTTTATTTCTACCGAGTACGATGCATTTGGAATAAATATTAGATGTATGAGTACTATTGCCATCGTAAAAATTACTTAAAGCATTAGGGCAAAATGGGTCAGGTTTTACACTTTACTGTCCATATGCAATGATTAAACGGTGAAATAAAGTAATGTATGCATATACATATGTATGTACATATATGCTCTTTAAATACAAAACATAACACGTGCAGTTAATGTGAAAAGAATATTTGTGTCCTTTTATCTAATGCGATTGAAATTTAGAAATCGTGTTGCTTTTTTGAAAAGAAAAAAAGAAAAAGGACAAGACGGTTGACGTTTCATCCTTTTAGCGATTGCCTGCTTTGCGGCGATGGAATGGCTGAGAATCACTAGATTCTTACAGGTACTGTATATTTAATCCCAGGCAGAGTAGGGTAAGTGCTGCATAAAGGTACAAAATTTGTTCAAAACCTGCTTCACATAGGCTATCCCAATGAACTCATCTGAATCGAGCTTCTACGTACATATGTATGTATGTACATAGCTGCGGTAGTAAGCTCTTTTATATTGTACGGAAGACCAATTTTAACCGAATATTTAAAGTTAGAACCTATCTACCCCCAAAGTATTTTTGGTACGTTTCGTACGGTGTTTCATAACGGAGTCTGAATAATAAAATCAAACGATTGTCAAGTACGAAAAGACAAGAGTCTGAAAAGAAATAAAAGGTAGGAAATAGAAATGCCCGAAGGTTAACGAAATGGCAATAGCGCTGGAATGAATCGGAAAGGGGACGACGGACCTATCGCCTTATACCATCATTGGTGGCCTAAGTAAACCGCAAGCATAGCGAATTAATTTTTAACCAACCCAATTTTTAACTAGACATACATAGATGGCATCGGCATTTCTTGCATTACTGAGTTGTCACCTGCTATTGTACATCATGTGCGAGCTGCGTTGCCAACTCGTCGCTCTGACAAGGAAAAAATGCTAAATGAATAAAACTAGAAAGGCTAAAACCCGCCCTACGAAGTAAAGCGTAACGGTAGTCCCGTACGGTATAGAAAAAGAATGAAGATTAATAGAAATGAGGTTTCAGCCGGAATTTCTCCTGAATAAATAGTTTTGAAACATCAATATCTTAACTCTTAGAGAAAACCCAAAAGTGGGTGCGTCTCTGCTGAATACGTAGGCGAGTTGTGCACGAAGTCATTATGATTTCAATTGCCAGTGAAAATAAAACAAAACACATTTTTGAACAATGAGTGTGTCTCTACGAATTAAAAAAAGTTCACTTATACTGTTTCTCGTTGCAGAAAGCTTACATTTGAAATTATCTACATCCTCTAAGCCTTAAAACTAAAAAAGTAGTGACATGCGGATGAACCATTAACAACTAGTTAATGTCTTAAAACGAGTGCAAACTGCAAGAGAAGGTTATATAACCAATTCCGTAGATGATAGAGAAGAGTTCGCGCGAGATTCCAAGTAATAAAACGGAGAAAATTGTAGTGCAGTCCAAGGCTCCTCTTCATGATAGGGAACAAAATTTGTAAAGCCAATCATGGTTTGTTTATAACTGCTTTTCAGAATTCGAAGGAAACTTTATCCAATGGCAAGTTTTATTTGTTATAGCTTTTAAAACAGAATTTACTGTTCTAGAAAAAGTACTCTGATGTAAGCATATACCTTTACCAACGCCAGCCCGAAATCTCGGGTCTCCAACGTACCTTAAAAAGTTCCTCATGTTTTCTTGAGGTGAAACTGATCATTTTCTTGCATCATTTTGAATATCTTAAAACATATATGTATGTTCATATTTAGGTACATGTATTTATGAAACTATTCTTTTATTCGAGTAAAATCCCAAAGGAAAGAACAATAAAAAACTCGCTTTCTAGCAAATACTTTAATGTCCGAATTTACTTAAATTTTATGCATAGGTATGAAAGTAAATACATATTTACTAAGAAATACTCTAGTAGAAATATATACTAGCTTTTACGCATATGACCCAATATTTTCACAAAAAATATTCTTCTACGCATATGACCCAATATTTTCACAAAAAATATGTTGGACTAAAATACTTAGGCAAAATTTTTTCACACTGTAAGGCTAGGGCCACGCACTGAGTGACTGAGCGATGAGCGATTGAGCGACGAGCACCTGAGCGACGCAAAAAAATTAAAACATGTGAAATCGTAGGGCTGTGCCCACGTAGTTGCTGAGCGATGAGCGATTTTTCTGAGCAACAGAGCGCCGTCGCTCTGAATTCAATTTTGTTCTAATTTTGTAGTTCATCGCTCAGCGATAAAGTGAAAATGGAGCAAATAAACTTGGAAATTTTGATTTCAGCTGTCCAAAGCCGCCCGGTTTATGGCAGGACAGCCATAAAGACTTTAAAAATAAAAATACTACAAATAAGCAGTGGAATGAAGTGGGCAAAATTTGTAATTGTTCAGGAGAGTTTTTATTTAATTAATATTAAAATACAATTATATTTGTTTAATGTCCAAACTCCCAAAAATATTGTGTTATCTCATTTCGTACCTTCATCGCTGTGTGACTGCTTCTATTACAACTATTTTCACTACTAATCGCTCGAGCGACGTCGCTCAGTAAAAGGCCACTCGTCGCTCAGACTTGTCGCTCTATCGCTCATCGCTCATCGCTCAATCGCTCAGTCGCTCAGTGCTTGGCCCTAGCCTAAAGAATAAAATTTCTATTTTCTTAAAACTATTTGTAGTAACGAACTACGACACTGTTACGAGTATGTTGAGGTGCCGCTTTTCTTCGCTCATTTCGGCAAAAAAAACACTAAGGCCGCATATACATATGTATGCACATATGTATGTTGCCGGTGCGTAATCTAGACAAATAAATCCTATTTTTTCATCCAGTCATTCTATTTGATAGCAGAAGTGGTAACAACTAACGAGTAAATTTCTCCACTTCCTCACATACCTACTTTCCGCCACTAAACAATTAACTTCATTAGGATTGTTTCGAACAATAAGTTGTTGGGAAGATTTTTTCCCTCAAGAACAACCCTTGCCCGCATGGCATCGATACTGCGACCTGAAAGGTCTATTTTATCGAGGGGTTCGAGTTATGAAGGTAAGTAAATCCTTGGTAGTGGATCTTTTCAGTTCCATTGAAGTAAGTATCTCCTTGTGGAGAGCACGTTTCCTTAACCAATGTAGTGCCGGGCATTGCCGGCAAGAATGTGTTGCTAACACTTAAACATGCAATAAGCCCTAACTTTGATGAAAATAAAACTAATTTAGGAGTTTTTCATATGTGATAACTACTACTACTAACTTTATATGTAAAATTTAGGTTTTATTTAATTTTTGTTTTTTTAGGAATACTTAAATACGTTGGGAGCAATTGCATAGAGCCATTATTTTAATCTGACCGAAGCAGTAGGAGATTCTCCCCTTGAGTTCGAGGAGCTTAGCCATGTAGGTGTACGAAGTGCACCTTCCTTCTCCCTCTGAATGACTTTCCATGTGTTGGCCTTGAGGTCGGCATTTTGTGCTGTTAGGGTAGCAAGCACTTTCTCGTTCGAGAGTTCCAGACTTTGTGTAAAGAATCCACGGACGATGTGTGTTTTAGGGAATGAACCCAGCATCAGTTCCAGACCATATTTGGTTCTGATCCTCTTAAAGTTGGACCGTATCCACCCAGCGGTAGCACTGTCTAAACAGACGAAAATAAGCCACCCCGATTTTAGGTGTGACTCTGAGAATTTAGGCAACACGCGACAGTTGCTCAACTCAATCGAGGTGTCTATAATCGCCCCTTTTATAAGAGCCATTTGCTCTGGAGAAAGTGATAGGTTAGTCAAGTTGGTCGGAACGATCCCTAATCTGACAAGGCTTGCCACCTGGCTAAAGGTGGGAACATTAGGTAAGGGACCTTTCTTGGCCTTCTTGGCTGCCGATGTAGGAGGAGTTTCATCTTCCGATCTAGCTCGCTTGGTATCTGGTCTATCTGAGTCAGCAGTTTTGACTGAGATGAGAGCACCTTCTCTGACTACGCCTCTCCGCAGGGCACTCTTGAAACGTTTAGTAGCTGTTGAGCCCCACAAAACTAAATTCCTGAGTCTGCAGCCCGCTCAGCCTCTTTCCAATGGAGGAGCATCCCGATTTTTCGGATGTCACGCTGAAGGTGTCAACAAGGGTAGATGTGTCAGAGTCAGATGTTGACGACTCCACTGCTTCTTCGCGGGTACAGTCTACAAGTGAGGAAGGTGCCCACATGGCCAGGGGATTGCTCCTCACGTCGCTCACTTTGGCCGAATAATTACGGTCGTGAATACAAGCTGTGTATTGCAGGCGTGCGCAAGACCATAAGTTCAGTTGCACATATCTGGAAAGCTAGGCCGAGTATCTCGCTGTAGTATTCGTTGCTCGGTGGCCGCCTCGTGGAGACAGTGAATTTTCTTACCAGGATTATTCACTAGGGACCGTCCAAGAACTTTACCCTAAGACTCCGAGCCGACCACCTATTGCCGAAGATATTCGGTTCCGTTTGCGTTGACGGGGCTTGGAGAGGAAAATTCAACTACCTACTATCCAGGTCCACCGTGAACTGAAGCATATATTAAGTAAGTCAGATGCATGTCCGGCGTATGTAAGTATGTATCTACGTAGATATCTTTAAGAAATAGACATATATGTACATAGCTACTGAGTATATCGAGGATTACTCGAAACCAAAAAGAAGATCATATAATTTCTGTACGTTTCATGAACATACCTCGGTTTACAAATTTTTCTTTCTGACATAAATTATTCAACTCTTAATATCAGAAAATATTAAATTTCAAATATAAAAACGCTCTGAGTTACTTATGAACACACATGTACATAGCAGATGAAGGTTATAATATATGTATAATTCATAAGAAAATAATATACTCAGAACTATATTGCATTTCTCATTTGTATAAGTACTTTCTTCTTAAGAGCACTACTAACAGTCTTAGCGGATCATACTGAGTGTTGCCTGGTAAATCACAAACACCCCATGTTTGTTTCTCGAACAAACATACATATGTTTACTCATTCATGCAAGTGTGCTGTATTTCATTTAGTTACTTGGTGAAAGGTAACACCCAATTTAACCCCGATTGAATAATAAATATTGAAAAACGGACGTGTTCAATAAGAAATTGTGAACAATATATCACAAAAGAAATGCCACAATCTGATTGCAAAGCAAATAATAGACCGAATAAATTGTCATTTTGAAGTGTACCAAGCATCATTTATTATAATACGTTTATATTAGGATTGGTAGTGTTACTTTGCCCATAACCAAACAAACAGCACGACTGTGCTGTATGTCTTCAAATCTGTACATATGTATGGGTGGTACAGATGTGTATATGTATGTAAATGCTCATTCGCCAATCATTCAGATGTAAAATTCAGCTAAAAGCGTTGAAATTGCGTTTTTGGTTTCAAAAAGGTGCCATACGAAAAAAATGTATTTTGATAATTTTCCAGAACTTTGTAAGCCATATACATATGTAGGTATAGGTACAATATAAACAAAACCTACCAAGATTTTCAAAAACTGTTGACTAAATTTCTCGGTTGTTCCTAGAGCTTTTGGAGAAAAAACGATAAGCCATATGGAAGCATACATAAGTATGTTCAACATAACCCAAACACGCAAATTGCACACAATCGTCGAACCGTTTTCGAGGAACCGACTTATTTATAATGTAGTGTCAATCTGAAGGTAAGAAATTTCTGTTTCTCTCCGCATTGTGATCCGAAATGATAAGTAATATAAAAAAAATAAAAAATACTTTTGAAGATATTGGTTTAATAAAAAAGGGCGGGGCTTGTTTCTAGTGTGGGACCATACCAGCTCTGAAATAAGATTTGGTGTAAAATCTTTTCATGAAAACTGAAATATGTAATAAGAACTTTAAAAATTAAAATTGTCGAACACAGCCACATATAAAGGGTAACTTAATTATAGTGCTGGATCTGGAAAATGTTTACAAAAAAGGTCCTCCCCCGATAGGTATGTTTTAGAGGACATTTTTCTGAGCATAAAGACATATACATATGTATATTTATATCTACATATGTAGGCATTGGGATCAAATAGTTTACGAGATATATGTAAGTTAGAAGCTAAAAATGCATCCCTCACTTTCCACCCACTTCCAGGCTTCTGTTGATATATGTATGTAGGCGCTTGCCTGACAGTAGTTAACATACCCTAAGCAGAGCGACGAAGTCACGTGATCGGCTAAACCTTCCCGGGAAGTGGAATTTATTAAATCGCGCAGTGTGGCACATATATTTGGCTGCCAACATTTTTCAAGATTTCAAGCCCACATTAATGAAAACTGAGAATTAAATTTGTAATATAAATTTTTTGGAACTGTAAGCGGTATATGTACATATATCCACATTTAAAAATATAATGTCGTTAATATTTTATAACAAACGGAAAAATTGTCATATCAAATATTTGGAGAATCACTTCGTACACAATACGTTCATGCATTATATGTATATAGAAGGTATAAAATGCCTACTTTTTATCTAAGTTTTTGTCAAAAATATTAATAAATCTGCTTAAAAATGTTTTTATCTGCTCATACCTTTTAAAAATTGAGTATATGCATACTATATGTACATATATATCTTCTACATGTCAAGCAAATATTTAAAATTTAGGGCAGGAAACATATGTATGTATGTGAGAGGCGGGGTATCCTATGATACATTCCAGATGCAATGCATTTTTTATTTATGTCTATTTGTTAAATTCTTTCAAAATAAATCCAGTTTATCTTTTTTATCCTTTTTTCATTCTACTCCTTTTTTACATTGAATTCTCTTAGCTTTTTCGCGACAATATTCGTTATTTTGATCTCTTCGGTTTATCTATCTTTTTTTTTTGCGAAAGTCAGCAAATTAGCTGCTCCTTCTAGTTGATGTGGTAGAAAATTCTATCCTCTTGCGTATTTTCACTATATTATCCCATGTAGTATGTAGATATCAAAACATCTGAATGAGCCATTTAAATATTTCAATACATTTTTAAAATAATGATGAGTGAAATTGTGAAGGATCTTCTACCTAAGCCCACATCTTTAAGTTTTTCAGCGAATGAATTGTTTGAAATTTGTTTACCGAATTGAAAGCAATAGAATGTATTTATTTTAAAATGATTTACTTTATTATTGGACAAATACTGGATATCCCGTTGATGATTTGGTTTTAATTTCCATTTTATTTTTATTTAGTCTACGCAATGATTGAAGTTTAACAAAATTCAAATATTAACAGATAATAAAGTCTACCACTATTCGGAACTTCTGATCCGTCATGATTAAAGCAAGGAAGAATACTTTTGGATTTTTCCATATATTAAATCCGGTTGCTACCAAATGTTATTTTTTGGTCAAAAAATTAAAGTATGGGTAAATTAAAAAAAAAATTAACGCAAAGAAATCTACACTAAATATTATATATGTACATATTATAAAAAGTATTCGTTTCACGTTTCTAAGTTAATGCTTTTATGAACTTTATTCGAGATCTATTTATGGCAAACTGAGAAGGATCGCCATTTCAGCGCTTCCAGGCATTACCAGCGACATTTACAGCTTACTTAAACTGCCTTGTGAATTACTTCCTTTTATTTTTCTCGCCTTATTTTTTAAAAGTTATGCGAACGTGATTAGTTTTGAAAAGAGGTTAAAGTAAAAATTGTGTGAAATAGTTTTTTTTTCCTCAACAAAATTTATACAATATACCACTGGGTCTAAAATGTTTATGGGCCATAGGTTTGATGTACACTGTGAGCTAAGTGCCGATCGGTTTATCTGATAAAGCAAAACTTTGATAATGTTTTACATTTTTGGGACAAAATGTGAAAACACAGGCAAAGGTGAGTATTGAAAAACTACTCTTTACGAGCATATCAACACTCCTTGAAACTTTCAAAATACCAATGCATTTGTTACGTTACTTTTAGAAGGAATCTTACAATCGATATTTTGAAAAATTAAGTTCTATGTATGGCTTTAGGCACCTCGCAGAGCAGCAAAATGTACATACTTGTATGTACCTGCACATATCCCATATATGCATGTATGTATGTATGTATATCCGCTTTTCCCAGTTGCACAAGGGTTCAATTAAGAAGTAATGACATCTGGAAATCTGTGCAAGGCCTAAAGGCAATTTAGTCTATAGGGAATTGTTATTGTTGTGTTGTCATTTCAAATAAACATTTAACCTAATCCAATATGCAATCGTTGACAATGCAAATGAGTAGCCAATTTGAATGGTACACACACAAAAGGGTTCTTTTGAGAGTTCATGTCTTCATGGGATAAAGAATGAGACTTTTAGCCATTGAAAGGGAGTTCACATTCGACAACCATGATTGCAAAAAATAGAAAATCACAGTCAATACGGTTAATTGGTCAAAGCGTAGGCTATATATGTATTTAACCAGATACTTGTATGCATACCAACAATGCAGGCGTATAAATATTAGGAGTGATCCCAATAATCCTAACCGTTGGCTATCAGTTATAACTTAACCTTATGACTATATCTTCCTTAACAACGCTAATCTGTTTGAAATACATATATCTCGTTATAATTTTGACAAAAAAATAATTGCAGTCGATGTATTTGCGCATAAGTACATATCGTCGGCTTACAAGCAAAGCTGCCAAAAATTATATTTTGTATTATTGATGGCAAGTATAATAAAAAAGCAAGTAGAAATTTTTTAAAAACTGCATATCTGATATTTTGCTTAGAAATGTGAAAAAAATCTAAGACAATCGCAGTTATCAAAAGCTACAAGGATATGGAGAAACTTGTGTTGCGTTTTCCCACCAACTACATTTTTGCAGTTAGTCAGTTTTGCTTGTAAGCCGACGATAGGATGATCAAAAGATACCAAGTGCAACTAAACAAATGGAAAGACAAACCCGCTTTCAAGCAAAAGCCATGTGAAAAATGGATGAACCCTTTGGAAAGATGACGTTTCGAGGGATGACATTCAAATTCTTTGCACTTGCACTGCATCGCATTCCGGAACGCATACACAAGTTGGAGCAGAAGTCGCCACCCTATCGGGTGTTTCTTGTAAAGGGCTCCTTATGTCTTCGCGACTTTGACATGTGTGACGTAAACAGCAGTAGAATACGCGTATGTAGGTAATCCACGTTGAACAAGAACGTGGAATGTGTCAATGTTTTAGCTCAACGTGAATTCCGTCGTCGGTTCCTAAGTCGTGAAGCATTAACTAGGTGAACACTGTGGCCTTAAGCCTTTCGTCTCGAGCAGACTTGCTCAACACGGAACGGTTGCCGGTCCTGAGTAGCCGTTTGGTCGAGGAAATCGCCGCTGTGCCTACAGATGTTTAAGAGGATGCTGAAACATCTACCAGACGAGGTGAAATGCAATTGGGCATCGATAGGCGAATTTTACAGCGAATTATGATGAAAGACTTGAAAATTTACTCGCACAGCTATTATCCGCTAATCTCCAATCGCTTGTTAATTACAGCCAAGTCCTCATAAGCATCTCATTGACAACCATCAAGAGCAAGGAGGTGCATTTCCACCTATTGGGGATACGTGAATAAGTAAAATGATCGCTTTTGCGGCACTCATAATCCGCGTGTAAGGCACAAAGAAGCATTCCAAACAAAGTCCTCTCAAAGTCTTAACTGTTACTGCAACTGGCGAGCACTATACAACCATGCTCAACGACTTCTTCCTACCGCAAATTATTAAATTGGGTTTGAAGAACACATGTTTTCAGGGCACATAAACGAGCGTTAGTGGACATTTGCAGCAAATGTCTCCCAGCCACTTCCGAATAATCTCTCGGTTTGGCAGTTTCCATTGACCCGCCAAATCGCCGGGTTTAACCGTTCCAGATTTATTCCTTTCGGTATTTTTGATTCACAGGTTTATACGAATAAGCCATAGACCTTACCTTGACCTTGGCAACTCTAAAATATAGCATCCGACAAGAAGTGGAGAGTTTATCCCCAAAAGTGCATCAGCTCTTGCGACGGTCACTTGACCAATATTGTCTTCACGACGTTATGAAAACATTAAAATGTCTAAATAAGTATAATCGATTTCTTTTATTTGCAAATACAGTTTATTATTATTCTTGTGTAGGGTTATCTTGCACTGCGATCTAATGATGCTAGAACCTTGGAGAGGTTTGTTCGCTTCGTTCTTCACGTATGGTTTGATTCCCTATCCCGCAAAATGGTTCAGATCCACACAAGTGATAACATTGGAGTCAAGTAATTTGATAGCTGCTTGACTGTCTGAAATTATTGATGTCACAATTATTTTCTATTCTTTCGAGATTGAGTTAGGCACATAACTCTCTATAGCATGTATTTCTGCTTGACAGATGCTGGTACTTTTGCTCATAGATTCTGATGGCTTTAATCTGGGCCCAGGTACACCTGCCATTTTTTCGTCTTTAGTTTTCGAAGCTTCCGTGTACCCCTATGTTGTGCGATTGCTTAGTCCGTATTTATGGATTCATCGCTCCAATCCGTGTTAATGCTAAGCTTCGTAGGAAATTTCTTTGTTGAAGTTAAATAGAAATATAGGCCAGTAAACAGTTTTGCGCCTTAATGGCATCAAACGACTCACGAACGATTCCAAGAGCCAGCACTTGCGAGTACAACCCTGCTTTGATGTTCAAATCAGAATTCTATGCCTATAAAAGGCATTCATTTTCCGCATAACTCTTGCAAACAAAAAATGTTTTATATTTTTAAGTAATATTCTTTTTTTGATGAAACTGCATACCACGAAGTGACTCAATATAGATGCAGTTTCGTCTCATGGAACATCTTTTACTGTCACTCCATATGCAGCAATTTCGTTTATTGAGATTTCTATCTAAATTGAGATTTCGTCAGACATAAAAATGATGTAACTGCTAAATTTTCAAGCGAATCAGCATGGAAGGAAGGATTCAATTGTATGACAGAAGCTACAGCGTTAATCGTTTCTTACGCCCTGGCTGTGGGATTTCGGCGAAAAAGTGTTCTTTCAACTGTCCCATGCTCCGCAAAAGCGTTAACCATCCTAATTGTGGCCCATCTGTTGGGGCAGTTCCGCCAAACTCGCGCCTTAAATCTATTTAGAAGGAAAATACTCCAAGCGATGATTTGGTTTGAGTTTTATGAAATTTAAAAACCAATATGTAAAACAAGAAAATAATACTAATACTTTTAACAGTTTTCTAGAGGTTTCTTCAATCATTTCACCAAAGTGGTAGAGCTGTTAGCAAATGTGGGTAACATGGTACTTTGCGGTCTATGTATTATTTAATAGCAGATCCAGCACACTTCCTTGCAGTACCCTAGAATTTATGTCTTTACACTATTATTATTCGACTTCGTCTGAGCAAGTTGAAAAAAATCTTTTCTCTAGATATGTAAGTCTTCAAAACCTTATATAAAAAAGCGTTTAGCAGCATTCGCCGTATCTTTGCACGACAAGTTTTCGAGCCAAAGACTTGAGAGACGTTACGGAATATGGTTGAACAAAAGAAAAAGTATTTTATCTCTATAATATCGGTTATTCTAGGTAAATGGGAAACTTTAGAACTTTTGCTTCTGATCTCGAACTGATGTTAAGGGCTAAGTGGTTTTTCTTCTATAACTAGCTGAAATCGACTAAGTAATACCAATTCAAAAACTTTGTTTACAATCGTCTGAGATACGATTTGTTTACAATTGGTAGATACGACTTTTCTCTGACTTCCTTATTTCTTGATTATTATCAGGTTGTATGTCTGCTGTATTTATAATTTCAAAGCACTTGTTTATCGAAAAATTTAAAAGTTTATCTGCCCTGAAAGTTTTGTCGTGATTTTTTTTAATTCGTAGGGGCTTGACTTGTTTTTTTTAAATGTTTTATTGTTTCCAAAGCGAATACTTGGAATCTTTTTCCGCTGATAAGCTTTCAGAGTAAGGTTTTTTTGAACGATTTCGATTCACTAATCTTTTTATCAGTAAATTACACAAACGAATTCCATGTCGTTTTGTTGCGGATCAGAGGCTTGCTACCATATTTTGTGTGTTCTAATTTTCCATCTTAGCATTTCCGCTGTTATTTTAAAGCGCAGTTGTCTTTGGTTTTCCTTTGAGATGGAGTATTGTTCTCGTAGAAAACTGCAAGATTTCAACGAATCTATCTACTTCCATTTCAAATTTTAAATAATGCCACTTAAGTTGTACGCTCGATTATATACATTCTTCAATATCTCTTTTAAAACCAAAGATATTTAATACTAGTTACAAATACAAGAGCAAATATTTGGTACTACAGATCGTATATGATCCAGCTTCTCGGGACTGTTCGGCTTGTACGTGTTAAATTTGTTTTACACAAATTTTAAATTCAGAAACTTTTCCCCTGGCAGTTACTACTCTCGGACGTTTGACAGATATTCACGAAAGTTGGGACCGCGAAAAATCTTTTTGATGTTTTCTGGAATTCGAACCTCGTATCTTCCGCTCAGCAGTCCAATGGACTTACCAATGTGTCACCGAGCCACTGATGTCTTGCTGGCCCTCTTTTTTTTATCAGGTTTTTGTTCATCCTTAAAACGTCTGGAGTATGAATAGAGGAGAGATTATAATTAGCTTAAATTTTTATAAAATTTCCATGTACATATGTATGTACATATGTATTACTTTTGCAATAAAAAGATTGATTAGATCAGTACGTATGAAGCTGCTACGTAATACAAGATATGCGTCTGTTTACATTGAGTATGGCGGCAATAAGGTGAAATGTAAAAAGGTGCAAATTTTCGACATGTATCATGTTTACTGCATTGCTTCAAGCTCTATAATTTTCTCTGCCTAGTGTTCCACACATTCCTTTATGAATAGTGGTTATCCATTTCTTGCTCTTCCCGAAGACTTTCTCTAAGAGTCTGTTGGCGTTCCATGTAAAAATCGTAAGCATTTGTTTCATGTTGGGCTGCGCATACTAAGAATTTTATATTCAAACCTTACTAACCCCTCGCCAATTGGTTTGCTTGTTTTAGAATGTTTCTCAAGTGCTACATGAATAATCGAAAAGACGTGAGCTACACGGTCTAGAATAGCGCAAGAAAAAAATAAGAGATGGCACTATGAGTCATTGTTTATTATATTGCATCAACTTAAGTTACGATCGAAATTCGTATTTTGAGTTACAAGAGTATTGTATTATTAGTGCGATATGTCTTTCCCATTCATGTATGTGCATAATGCAGGATATACATACAACGGAAATGGCTGTGAAAACTAAGTGGACTTACGCATCTTATCTCGAAACTATGAAGTTTCAAAATACCACCCCGCGCGTCATCACACCGATATTGTAGTTATAAGTTATAAGGTATATTTATTATGATATTTCCAAATTGTATTCTTCATATTCAAAGATTTCTAGAGTAAAATTATTCCTCCAAAAAATATTCTTATCTCATATATCCAAACAGTATTATGGCATAGGAGTGACTGCAAATTTAACTCGAATGAATTATTTCACTTAGTGTTATCAGTTTAGCAAAACGAGATAGAAAATCATATTCATCACCGTGCTGTACTCAACCCTCAACTCACGACAAAAAAAGCAGCCAAGGGTGAAATCCTATTGCAGATTTTTGCATTGTCATTTAGGGTGCATCGGGTTGCTTTGATTCCCTTTCTCATTCATATAGAGGTATGTATGTATTTGTATGAAGGTATGAGTATATAAAATTATACGGCGTGCCAACCGTAAGTACATAGGTGTAATGACTTTGCTACTTTTAAAAAATCCATTCATTGAATCAATTTTCACAGGAAGACTAAATAACTCGATTCTTGCGGTCTAACTTCAATCATGTACAAAAATTAGAATACGCTTGTTCAACAACAGTATTGGTTTAAATACACATTAGTAAAGCCCACCCTACAAACGTGGACCATTATGTTCTATCAAAAAGTCGATTAGAACAGATACCGGTTTCATAATGCTTGTCAAACGTTATTTTAATTAAACCCAAAGGTGTACAAAAAGCGTGAGATACGATGTTTTAATAAGAATTGGATGTAGGTTTCCAACCCTAATCACTATTCGTGTTACAATTGAAAATTTCTCGCACAATCCCCTTGAAATCGTTTCCCCTTCTTTCTAATTGGTACTATATGGACGAAAATGTATCTATGTATGTATCTATGCATGTACGCATGTACGACTGCACAAGCTATTCTAGTGGTCCATGACTATAAAAAAAAAATCCTAGGAATAATAAGGAAACGTTAAATGCTAAGGTCTTTTGTTCTGCAATGAAAATGAGTACGTGGATCAGGGGAATACGGTACTCGTTCCGCAAATGTTCAACCCTTGTACATTAAAAATTAGAAAGTATCTCAGTACATACGATATTGCTATATTCAAAAACTTTCAAAGAAAGTAATCATTTTCTTCATTTCTCGGTCATACGAAAGGCGAGAACGTAACAGATTTTATAAAAAATTGTATCTCGAGATTTGACAGCTGATTTGAGAAAACTAAAAAAAAACATTCACCTGACATTAATTAAATTGCTGGCCGCCCATTTCTTTACGGGAAGCACTATGCCACACTCTTCAGAAGCTTTGAAGGTATCAAAAGCATTCTATAGTAACCGTACACGATCAGGTCACTTAGTTTAATTTTTGAAATCAAATCAATCGTTAACCAGCATTGTAGACGCTGCTATTAATCCAATTCATATAGTCTTCCACTCCATTAATCATTCTACTCAAATGCTTTCCTAATGTGAGATTATGTGAGGTTATTTAAATTTAAACCAAAAAAACACTGAAAAATACAATCTGCCTGTGTTACACTGTTAACACGAATTCCAAATTAGTTCACTTTGCGTTGGGAAACAGCTCAAAGGTAATGAACTCCTAGGTATAATAATCATAGACGAATGTCTGTCAAGATTAATCTTCACCCACAACTCTCAAGGTTCCATTCCCAAATTGCAAAAACTCGGAACAGAAGAAACCTGCTTTTGCTAACGGTTCCTATGTATTGTACATAGATGAATCCAAAACAGACGAAAGAGTTAGAGAGAGTGTTGCCATAAAAATGTAACCCCTTATCCCAAGCCGAAATTTTCGCTATAATTCTTTATGTACATATGTGCATCAGAGAAAATAAAAACAGATCTATAAGCAACATGAACATTTACAAGTGTATCCTATCAGATAGCAATGCTGCTCTATTCACTCTAGCCAGCACAAACAGAGACCATCTCATTTGCGTGCCAGGACAGAGCGGACATGAAGAAAATGAAAAGGCTGACTTACTGGCTAGAACAGAAGCAGCACATATGCAGAATGTGCAACGGCAAGGAAGAATTAGCAGAACGTATCTTATGTCACTGTGAATGTTTAATCAAAACACGTTATCTTTACTTACGTAAATTATACCTCGAAGCAGAATACATAAGTCTTCTTCACCAACTCGGACATCATAAGTAAGCTTTAATATCAGGGTATCTCACAGGCCCAACTGTTGGCGAAGTGACATGTTCCCACATCATCTAACAATCTACAATATACAAAATAGAGAGGCTCACGAGATGAAATCCGCCACGGATGAGGCAATGAGGATGACTTTTCGCTGAGATTAACAACTTGACTCAGCTTGTAAATGAGCCGACACGAATACCAGACATTGCAAGTCATTCCGCCAACACCCTTGACTTGTTTCTTACTTCTCACCCTGATGAATACGTCATCGATGTTTTAGCGCCCCTAGGCCGGTCTGACCATAACATCATATCAGCTAAATTCTCGTACTCCGACCACACAGTTAAAGAACAAACTCCCAAAAGAAAAGTATGGCGTTACGAGAAAGCCAACTGGGTCGGCCTTAATAGCTTCTTTAGGAGTTTTAACTGGTCACTATGCTTCCTCGATAGTGACGTGGATGCCGCCGCTGATATGATCACCGACACGATTCTCTTATGTATGAATGACTTTATTACTAACAGAATAAAGAGCATTAAACCTAAGACAAACTCATGGTTCGACCAGAGCTGTAAAGAGGCTATCAGGTTGAAAGAAGTAAGTTTTCGGTCTTATAAAGCTAACAAATCTGAGGAAAACGGAAAGAAGTTCAAACAAGCAAGAAATGACTGCAACGCCCATATTCGACGTGTCAAATTTCTACATGACCAAAAACTGAGGCAAAAAATACTAAAGTGTCCCAAAGGTAGTAAACATTTTTGGTCATTCGTCAAAACATTAAAAATTCTGCCTCATCCGCCATCCCAACGCTCATTTACAATGACATTCCAGCTGTCAGCTCCTTAGACAAGGCCAATCTACTCGCTGCACAATTTGCAGCCAACTCAACACTACAAGATAGTGCTTTGTCTGTCCCTGTGCTTGAGAGCGTCGATTTCTCTATGGGACAAGTCCATTTTCGCACTCGCACAGTTGCAGGAGTTCTCAAAGGTCTCAACATATAGTTCTGAAGAGGTGTTCTTCTTCGCTGGCAAAACCTCTGCGTAAGCTTTTCTGTCTGTCCTACTCTTCTGGACTCTTTCCGAGAAGATGGAAAACAGCATTTGTCCAGCCTGTCCCTAAAAAAGGCGAATCTTCCTCTCCGACCAATTACCGACCCATTGCACTTACGTCCCTTCTTTCCAAGGTCATGGAAACGCCGATAAATCGTCAGCTTATGAAATATCTTGATTCACGAAAACTTCTCAATGACCGGCAGTATGGTTTTCGTAGCAACAGGTCCACTGGTGATTTGATGGCATATCTCACCGAGAAGTGGAACCAATCTCTTCATCACTTCGGCGAAACAAAGATAGTTGCACTTGATATTTCAAAGGCATTTGACAGAGTTTGGCATCAGGCTCTTTTGTCGAAAATGCGTGGCATCGATGAGTCTCTTCTTCAATGGATTAGAAATTACCTTTCGGGGCGTTCAATACAAGTTGTCTTGGACGGCTTCAAGTCTGATATTCACCATATAAATGCTGGTGTCCCCCAGGGCTCAGTCTGTCTCCGACTCTCTTTCTCATTTTCATAAATGATCTCTTGTCTGCAACCTCTAATCCAATCCACTTCTTCGCTGATGACAGTACCCTCAGTTTTTCATATTCGTTCCCCAACTCACGTCCCTGCTCTTCGGCCGTAGAAGAGGAACGGCAACGTATGTTTAACCCATTAAATTCCGACCTTGACAGCATAATCAAATGGGGCTCAACTAACAGAGTGGAATTTAATGCATCCAAAACTCAATGCTGTCTTCTGTCTCTCAAGCGAAACCAAGACCCTCAACCATTATCCATGAATGGTACTTGCATCGCCGAAACCGAAAGACTTGCCATTCTCGGTATGTGTATTAACAACCATCTTCGTTGGAACGATCACATATTCGAGGCCGCCAAAAATGCTGCAAAATGTCTAGGATTCCTTAAGCGATGCAAGAAATATTTTACCCCGTCTGATCTGGCTACAATATATAAGGCATTCATTCGCCCAAAGATGGAATACAACGCCCCCATCTGGCCTGGTGCACCCAAGACCGTCTTGCACATTCTTGATAGCGTTCAGAATCGCGCGATAAAACTAATAGGTGATAGAGACATTGTGAGCTCCATAGACTCACTAGAGCATCGCAGAAAAGTCTCTTGTCTCTCCCTATTTTATCGCTTATTCCACAAAAAATGTCCTAACGAATTAGCCACTTACATTCCTCCCCTTCAAAAGTTCACCCGCAATACGCGTCACGCTTCGAATGCACATCAGTTCACCCTCAAGCCCAACTTCGGACGTACTATCAAATATAGGGATTCGTTCATAAGCCGAACGACACGTATGTGGAATAATCTTCCATGCTCTGTATTTCCTCATCGCTACAACATACAAACATTCAAAGCCAACGTGCACCGGTATCTCCTCTGTTCCTCGTTCCCCTTTTTCCAAACTCCCGTACCCTGAATAAACAGCATAAGGGTATTCATACCCCCTCTGGCGCGCGCGAATTATAAAAAAAAAAATTACAGGAATAAAGGATTGGCTGGAGTGTGCCAGTCTGAAACTAGCTGCCCATAAGATTGAAGCTGTCCTAATAACCAGCCGCAAGACGGTGGAGTATGAGAACTTCCGGGTAAGAAACCTGACAATCTGGTCCAAAGAATCCCTGAAGTACATTGAAGGATCGATAATAGATTGCACTTCAAAGCCCATGTCGAGTACTCAAGTAAGAAGGCATCGCTGATACAGGCGGAACTCCCCCGAATGCTCCCAAACATCGACGGACCTGGACACGGCCACAGGATCCTGCCGTCCAGAGTGGTCAGCTCGGTCCTCCTATATGCTACACTGATATGCTATTAAGCTATCATCAACTTACAGGCGCAATCAGAGTGATCAGCGACTTTCGAACCATCTCCGACGAAGCAGCCTGTGTATTAGTCGGAATGGTCACCATCGACATCCTGCCAAATGAGATGCAGAGGGTGTACAATAGGCGATCCTTGAACCGGCAGGAGGCCAAAAGGATAAAGGAGGAGGAAAGGCAGCATCAGCAACGCTATGGCAAACCAGGTGGGACAGAAACACACAACCTCATTCGCACCATAGAACCATGAACAAAAAGAGCGAGAGGGAACTGTAACTACCACCTCACACAATTCCTGTCTGGGCACGGCGGCTATCGGAAATACCTCCATAAATTTTGACACGATAGTTCAGTTTACAGAATACAGACTAAACTTGCCAAGTCCAGTGAATCTCGTAAGTCAAATGACGGGATCGGAGGGCGAGTGGATGGAGATCTGCTCATTCATAGTGTGTCTGCAGAACGCGAAGAGCAGAACTCCTAAGAAGAGTCTAAGAGGCGGCTTCTGAGACAAGAGCATAATTAAGTACAAACCAGCCCCGCGAAGTAATACCTAACGGCAGTCCCGCGGGTAGAGTGGTTGCAAAGGTTTGGTTTAGAACGTAAGTGCGCGGCACAGCAGAATAAACCACGAATCGTACTTGATAGTAGTACGGGCTACTGGTATCTAGAAGATTCTCTATCTTATTAGTCAATTCTGTCAGCTCATGATGATAATACATATTTGATTTGATTGTCATCCTCCGCAGGTGGAAATGTTTGGCAGGAATTCAGTCGACAAGTTGATGCGCAGAACTAGCTTTTCGACAGTGTCCCCAACTATGCCCCATTTCAATTTTGGTGTTAAAATCGGGTTTACTCCAATATCTAGAAAAATGTTACCTAAAAAACAAAATGGTAACAATCTGGGCATTTGTACCAAGTCCAAAATAATCGCAGTATACGGTACAAGAAAAATTAGCTTTCCCATAAACGTATCTAATTTTTCAATCGAGGAACCAAAGAATAGCGCCTACAAGTATATGTACATAAGTGCCGCGCTGCGCACGATAAATTTAGTACAATTCACTTTGCGTTGTTTTTAGAGTAAAATGATGGGATTTTAAAAATCTCAAAAAAAAAACCCTTTTTGAGATTTGGTCCTTCGAGATTTTTGATTTCCATTTATGAAATTGATTTTCGAGATTTTTTGTCCCAGATTTCAGTCATTATAGGTAATTTCATGATCCCCTGGAAATCACTGTGCACGATTGTTATTCGAAGTATTGTAAATAGTCACGGCTGTAACCTAACCTAACTGCATGTTAAAGGTGCAAAAATTCCACTTGCCAATCTGTTACTCGTTATTCGTATTTCAAGTATATATGTATGTATGTACAGCTCTGTGCTACAAAAATGGCACCATGTTGAATTTTGTACTTGCGATGCTTACACGTTTTTTCGTTGGTGGTGTAAGCACATAACATATGTATACTGTAGAATATCTGTCTAAGATTCAGTCTAGTCATACTAAGACATGTTTACGAAAAACTGGTGCTGGTTCCATATTTTGAATCAAACTGAAGATGACCACTGAAATTTATGTTGGTATTATAACGGAAATCATTCTCAGAGTGGAATATGCCTCTCACGTGGGTCTTGAAAAGATAAAAAAAATTCGACACGAATTGGGTTCAGGTTATGGAATGGCCGGTTCAGACTCCAGACCTGAACCCCATGAAAAATCTTTGGACAGAGGTTAAAAGGCCGTATTAAAAGCAAAACTAAAAAAAGTTGCAAATCTGGGAAGCTGTGTAGGCTGCGTGGATAGATATTCCACTTCAGCGATGTCAAGCATTAGTCAACTCCATGCCACGGCGTTGCATCGCTGTGTATGAAAATAAAGGAAGACTAAATATAAAAATACTACTAGAGACTAAAAGTTAATAGTTTTACTAAAAGAATACGTTACTGAGGTTCGAGTTATAGAAAAAACCAAAAAGTTTGTCACGATCTCACCTTTCGCGAATGTTTGACATATGTCCGAGAGTAATAACGGGCAATGAAAAGATTTCTTCATTAAAAAAAAGCCTTTCGGATATTGCCCTCTCCTTTCTGCGAAAACATATATGTAAGACGCACAACAGGATAGTCCTCTGGACCACAGGCAAGATATTTGTACTTGTTACCTAAATTGATGGGCAAAAACGCATCATCTCAACTCAACTGCGCCAATTACAGAGGCATTAGTCTCCTCAACATCGCGTACAAGATCTTATCTGCCATAATGTCTGAACGCCTGAAGCCCTTCGTCAACAACCTGATTGGCCCCTATCAGTTTGGTTTCAGGCCAGGAAAGTCCACAATAAATCAAATCTTCACACTCCGGCAGATCCTGGAAAGAACCCAAGAAGTCCGAACCGATACTCACTATATAGAGCCATGTCCAGTTTTGGCATCCCTGCCAAAATCGTCCGTCTATGCAGGATGACGATGGAGAACGCTCGCTGCTCCATCGATGACCTCACTGAGACCTTCGAAAAGGATTTAGACAAGGTGATTGGCTGTCATGTGACTTATTTAATATCATACTTGAAAGAATTGTGCGAAACTCACAAGCCAACACCGGAGGCACAATCTTTCAAAAGTCTGTGCAAATACTAGTACACGCCGACAACATTGACATAATTGGCAGAATGCAGCGGGCATTCACTGGTGCGTCCGCTAGTATCGAAACAGAGGCCGCCAAAATGAGTTTAACTGTAAATGAGGGCAAAACCAAGTATATGCTGTCAACAAGAAGGGACATACAACATCGACGAATTGGACAGAACGTCACAGTCGACAGCTATAACTTCGAGGTAGTAAGGAACTTTGTCTACCTTTACTCTGCTATTAACTTTGAAAATAACATCTCATCAGAAATCAAACAAAGAATAACTCTTGCCAATTGCTGTTTCTTTGGGCTGAGAAGGCAATTGAGTAGTAAGGCCCTATATCGTGCAACTAAGGAGATTCTGTGCTTTGGAGGAGAAGATTCAAAGACGAAATTTACGAGATGTACAGCGGCATCGACCTAGTCACAAAGCTGCGCATCAGTCGCCTAAGATGGCTAGGACATGTAGAGCGAATGGACACCAATGCTCCGGCCCACAGAGTCATCGAATTCGAACCACTGAGGTCTTCGAATTACTATATACTTTTTTCGTAGTCAATATTTCGGATGAAAAAGCAGTGTAAAGCGGTTTAGGTACGAAATTGCTTAAAAAGTCTACCAAAAGATGAAGTGAGGTTCAAAGAAAATACTTTAAAATCTTTAACTGTAAAAGCACTCAGCAAAGATGTGACACGAAAAAAATCGAATTACAGACTACCAATTTTGGCAAGTGTTGAATTACAAAATACTTACCTAATATGAAAAAAATTAGGTGTTTGAATTAATGGGGCGTTCGAATTACCGAATGTTCAAATTATCAAGGTAGTGCTATATTCTTCGCAATTCGAATAATTCGATAGGTAAACCAAACTAACCCGTGCAATTATTAATTCGGATTACATTACTGTATGTAATGTATGTACATATGTATTTTGCTAAAACAGTTTTTTTCAGTTTCCATCGACACATGGCTTTTGATATTGATCATTTACACAGGTTTATGTACATACATATTTACATATACATACATATGCTTATGTACATATATTATGGAGTTAATCGTTATTATTTCTTTATACTACAAACGATGTCTTAATATAGATACCCTATAGGATTATATATTTGTACATATGTACCTATTTGGGTTATAAGATCACCGTAATCGAATACAGAAAAGATGAGCAATGTATACTATGTGAGTGACTAATTGTTTTTCAACGTTATTCGAAAAATTGTGGTTAGGGTAACAGGGAAATGCTGCAAGCTACAAATGATTAATGGTGCACATGAATACAATATATAAATGAATATCCAGTTTTGCACACATGCTTGAAATTCGAACACCGAATTATTTTACTACGCTAAGTCTTAAGCGGTACACGCGTGTATACACTTTAAGTGTAAGAAACACGAATTAATGATTTCCCAACATTTCTAACCAATGACCATCAATTATAATTCTTTGTCCATTGCTGAAGAGTAATTAGTTACAATAACAAAAGGTGAGTAGTCTCACTTTGAGTTTTAGTTATGAATTATTGTATATATGTATGTACATATGTATGTATATACTCGCATATCCATATGTGCATATGTATATATGCATGGGTATATGCATGTAATTAGAAAAAAAAGGAAACATCGCAGATTAAAAATTCCCACTGATTTGAATACCATTTATAATAGACAAGGTTATTAATAGCCGGAACTGTTGAAAGTTAACAAATGTACATATATTTCGATATTATTCGTCAGTTACTAATGACTAAGTACTTAGATTAGGTTAAGAAGATCTCTGGTAGACATGCTAACCACCATCAGTGCGACTAATTTAACAGAATTGATTTTTGACGAGACTATAAATTTACTTAGGCGTGCAAAAAATCAAAATGCCGCCATCGCTACATCTCAAAACATAATTTTTACAATAGTACACTGCACTTTTAAAATTGCAGACAGCCACTCTAATTTTCTTGTGGATTCGTAGGCGTCAATGTTTATGTGCATAATAAGACGTACTACCTCTTACTCCCTACCAAATAAACAGTAAATTTTAGATGCCTTAAGACTTAGATGAAATGGACCCATAGGCAGAAACACTGAAGTCGGGGAGCTTTTATTTGTAAATTGTCCTGTGAAATAAACCCAAAAAATTAAATCGGTTTACGTATGTATATTTACACAAACTACAGTGGATGAATAAAATGAGTAAGTACTTAAAGTACAGGAAATTAATTGTAATTTTAAAAATAGAAATCATAAATTAATTAAAAATTTGTACAATTTGAGAAACTTTTACCGATCCCAGAAACACCGAAAAGTTCACAGTCCAACCTGTCGCGAATGTCTGATGAACATATGTATAATTTACAAAGTTATACTTCAGGCAATTTTGTCATACGGTTGTCATATTTGGGGAAGTTGAGCTAAATGTCATATAAAAAAGCTTCAAATACAGCAAAATAAACTTTGAAAGATGATGTTTAAACTTCCCTGGCATCACTCTACATCCGACTTACATGGTAGAACTAATGTTAAATTGATCTCCGTTAGACTTTGTAAGCTTATCGATACATTTATCAGCAGATATAATTACTCTGATAATCCTCTAGTTAACGAACTAAACATAATTTACCAGAGTTAACATCTACATGTCTACAGATACATACCTCACTTTATATCAATTTGTTATTTTTATCTACATATGTACATATATGCTAGGTTGTCCTTGTTTTTTTTTTTATACATAATTTGTTTATCTACTAGTGTATTTATTTGCAATCTATTTAGTTATTTATTAATTTGTTACATATTTATCCATTTATTTTATATTATATGTATATATGTATGTATATTTATTTACTATAAATCTATTTATTTATTTATTATATACATATGCGTGCATATTTATTTATTTTAAATCTATTTATTTACTTATTAATTTGTTACATATTTATTTATTATAAATTTACTTATTTATTTTTGTTTACTATATATTTATTTATTTACTTATTTATTTATGCATTTATTTATTTAGAAATTGATCAAGTCACTACTTAAGTTTATTACGAATTAATTATTTATTTATCCATTAATTTAACTTCTTTGTTACTTACATATTCTCTTATCCCACATTCTATGTAACTTTTCTACTTTTGTTACCTAAGTTTTTACGTAACTAATTTTGATTACTATTTTTTTTTTAAATGAGAGTTTTTATCGTTGTTTTCCTTCATCAAATATATTTAATGTCAAAGAATATATTTTAATTATTTAAAATAATACTTCAGTTGTAAGATATTGAAGAACTATATCTCTGAATACTATATTATGTGGTGGCTCACCTTTAATAACGAAATAAATATCTATCTATCTAAATACTAAAGAGAATTTGAATTTTCCAGCCTTCCTTTGCCTCATTTTTTTTCTTAGCAGTTATTTTGTATATGCTCGTCTATAAGCTAAGACAAATTTATTTGTAAAATGGAAAAACCAATAAATGCTCTAAAGTTACTAAATTTTATTTCAACATTAAAATTTTTGCTGTAATGCAGTTTTAAGATAACATAAGAATTTTTCCTAATAATTTCAGAAAATAGAATTCATTGTTGCCAAAACTGTGAATATGAAGTTTTATTACTGAAAATGTAGTACATAGTAATATGAAATTGTAATCTTTCTTCAATTCTCTGAAAATCAGCTCAACATTTGGTTCCTTCACCTTCACCTAGTAATATTGCGTTTCAGTATAAACTCATCAGAATTATTTTTAGACATTTATTCTATATAAAGTGTAAACATTGTGAAGTATATTTCTTTATCATTGGACCTGGATGTAACATATGAACCACCATCGAGCTATAAATTTATCTTGTGCATGCGTGATACAGTAACTAAATATATTTCATGAAGGCAGAAAAAATTGTGGCAGCTAAGAAATCGGTTATGTATGCTGAGATATGTAAGTATATAAATTTTGTAGGCAATTAAGCACGTATTGGACATTAAAAACTTAAATTAAAAGGTTGTCCGTGACTTGTTTGATAAAATGTTGGCAGATTCACGAGTTAGAAGTACACGAAAAGAACTTTGAAAAAGGTTTAAATCATGCTGTATTAAGTGTAAAATAAATTCATTGACTTTTTTACTGCTTATAAAGGACATTGTAAATATTTACTTAAATAACGTTGGGAGAAACGATCAGTTTGATAAGATAAATTTGATTTTATTTTACATCTACATTAGCACTAGAGCACATGTCCTTAGATCTATGTGACAGTGGAAGAATTCTTCAGATGGAACTGTGTACAGTTACGATCAGATTTTAGTAGTTAGGGGTACCTTTTTTGAGATATATAAAGATTAAAAGACTGTGCCAAAGTGTTGAAAAGGACAATAAGCAACTGCTAAAATGCAGATAATACCACCACCCAAGAACCGCTGTAGAATGGCTTAGTAAAACCTGTTGAACGGTGATGACATCGATGACGATGCTGATTTACTGTCAGTGGCAGACTTAGCAAAATTTTGAGCTTAAACATGTAAAGTCTGATAGGAATAAGCAAAATCGATCACAAATAGTTAAATTTGAGTTTTTCCGCAAAGAATAAGGAGGAAACCTCCTCGACAGGGCTTACAAGCAATGTGTACATAACACAAAGTTTCCGATCTTTATGTACACAACGAAAAAAGTGAACATCTGCTGATCAAGTGTCCTTTAACCTCTTAACTGCAGAATTTCAGTATCGTTTGATTGCTGCTGACGAAAAGAGACATTCTGAACACTAAAAATAATAAACACATAATTAAAAATGAAGTTAGTGTGACTTTGTAGAACACCCGAAAATTAATTTTCTTAAAGAAAACCCATAACGATCAGACTTCCATCCGTAAGCTATCAGAAGAAATAAATTGGACTTAAGGTATAATATATGTATATGTAAATAAAAAATAATTGAAATATGAGTTTCTTTTTCTGTTAAAAAAAAAAGTGGGTGCAAATGCTTATTTGCAATGAAAATTATAAAAACATATGATTTTCGTCTTAAGTTGACTGAAGCGGTTATCGTTTGTGGCCACAGAAATCTCATTTTATTAAGTCCCAATATTGTTATACAGATGATATCTTTTGAAGTGTCATAAAACAGGCCAAATACTATTTAGTTTTAAAATTGTGTCGAACTAAATATTGCCAGGATTAGTCTTGCAATACATTATTTTTATAAGTTTGAGTATGTAACAATTGAGACGAACATTTTATTATTATTATTTTCTATTATTTAAACCTCTTTTTATAGACACAAAATAGGAAATCAGTTATAATACAACAAATTAATAGAAATCTTTAATTAATAAATACATAAATTAGGAAGTGTCCCTCATAATAGAATTACCCAGAAGGGGCTTTAAACTGAGCTTAAAGCTATAGCTTGTAGCGAGTTATCTTAAAAAGTAAATGACATAATGTGTGGGTGGGGTGAAAATGAGTTAAGTTTGTAGTTTTAGAATATTTTCCATTTCAGTATAATAGAGATAAAAAAAACAAAATTTCATTTTTTAAATAAAAATGGACAACATTTATCAGATCAGGTTGTTTGTTTAATTCATAGGAGCTACTATTGTAAAAAATTATCTAAAATTATTTTTACTATGGGAGGAGATATTAAAATAGGTATGTATTTGAATTAATACGTAAATTATGAACACCACACAGTTGTTTACCTTCAATTAGAATCCGTAGCAAAAGGCACAGATAGGTACCTCAATTATCGGTATTTAAAAAGAGTTGCTCACAAAGGCACTCTCAAAAGCAATTATTTGGTTATGAACAACCTTGGAGTAGGGTGGACTATAGTGAACTAATGTTTTTATTTTCTCAGAATCGTTCAGCATAAAAAAAAGTTAAAACTAATAAGCGCCGTGCAGTCGCCAATTTCTAGATGCAGTTACATGCAGTTTAAATCTGCCGTTTGTTCTACTCAACGTGTTGTATCTACTGCGCGATTATATGCATACATGTATGTATGCCTCGAAATTTAGGGTTGTTTGTAGTTAATCGCGAACTGTAGAAGTTTAGTAGAAGTTTAAATAGCCTGTTGCTTGTCTGTGTTGATATTAATTTTAGTACGCTTTGAATTTATTTTATTTAATTTTTTTTTTTTACATTGCATGCATTACGGATGAATTGTTTTTGTTTAAAATGAATTATTCTTTTTAGTAAATATTGGATTGTTTTTAAGTAACTGGACAGAAAAGTTTTATTAATGTTGTAATTTCGATGTATTGTATGTATACACATTCACATTTTGATGAAATTCGCTTCAAGGAGTCCACACTCGATACAATGAACAATATCGATACAGTGAACAGGCCCGGTTTTCATTAGTTCACTATATCGAGCGTCTACTGTATGTATGTATATACATATGTATACATTTCGCGTCAATAATATAAATCTTGAGCTCTGTTGAGATATAAAAAGATTTTTTTCTCTTATAAAGCAATTTCAAAACCGTTATAGTTAAACCAGAAAATGTTATCTGTTTATAAATTTAGTTTTCATGTGAAAATTGTTGATTAATAATCATTTTATAAAAAATGGAGCGAGCAAAAGGTTTAAATCCGAACGAAAATGGAAAAATTGAGGTGTATAGTAAACAAAGACTAAGTGGTTTGCAATTTATTAAGCAATAAACATGAAAGAGCGGACAAATGCTGCCACAGCAGCTGTAGATGAAAAAAAAATGTTCGAATGTCTTCAAACTCTTGCGACTCAGTGTCAAAAATCAGGACTAATTCCAAACTTTATACTGTTCGAGTGATTAAAAGTGTCCCACACCTACAAAGACTAAAAATGAAAAACAACCTCTCATTAAATCCGCAGCGAAAGCAACATCGTTTGGATTTCTGTTGGTGCCATATAACTTGGGAGAGACAATTGCAGTTTGTGGTATTCTCAGATTAAAAAAATCAATTAAGATGCGCGGGCGGATTTCATTCTTATTTCCATGACTTAGAAAAAGAAGAACCCTTTTGGGTTCCCCATCACAGTCACTAGAGAGGAGTAATGGTTTGGGGTGCTTTATGCCTATATCCTATTATGAAACCATAGAATTGGAGTTTAGAATGACGGCAAATTCGTACAAAGGTACACTCGAAATAGTTGTTCCAAATATCGTTTGATCCTGCAATGGATTTATCAACAAGATCACGTCCCAATCCATACTGCTCGAGCTGACATTTTGAGGACAGATAGACGCATAGAAAAAGCCCATTTTCTGTAATGCAATGAGAAATCACAATCAAACTAAACTAACAGTAGTTTTTTAATGATCACAACAGGGTGGCAAGGGCATTGAAATTAATAGAAGAAAAACAGATGGACTACTTATACCCCGTATCCAACCATAAATTGAATGACAACATGGAGGGTGCAAATACTACCTAGCCCAGATCCTGACGGGAGTCTACATACATATGAGTAGGAATCTCACACTACTATACGCTGCTTTTTCGCTGTGTCTGGTATTGTATTGTACACTTCTGTCATATGGCATATAACTTACATGAGTATGTATGTCGAAGGTTTTCATGAAACGTCTTGAGAGTCCTTATATTCCTAAGCTTTTAATACGTTGAGGTTTACCTTATGAGGTATCCATTAAATAGTTTAGCCTAGATGTAACTGTAAATGTTAATACTGATTTCATTTAAAGATTTCCTCCACTGACAATATCATAAATTTAGAGCCTTAACTAGTAGGTGTGTATGTATATGAAAAAATTTATATGCTAACTCTTAAAATTACGTAAGCTCATTCATAAAAAAAAGAACAATGAAAACAATTACACGAATAGTAACGCGGAGAGCACTAACTACCTACATATATACTGGTTTAACAATAACAGTTTTGCAAACTTTTTTGCCATAACATATCACATGCAAACAAGATCTGTTGAGTGCTTCTTTCGCTGTTAGTGGATTGAGGAGCAAGAGGCCTATATATCCGACTATAATTTTTTTTATTTTTAGTGCATTTTTATTTCAGAATTAATAATAACTTACATGCTAGACAAAAAACGCTTAAAAATTGCTTAACTAACTTAACTATGTTATGTCCTAACTTACTGGTTATATAGGGCACTCTAAGCCAAACTAAATGCTTATTCTTATGTCTTTCGACGTACATAACTTAACTAAAGTTATGCTAGGAAAATATTTACTCTAAAACTTAGAAAGCGTATGTATGGACGTCTGAAGACTACTAGGAGTAATGTATTCTATGTATTTCATATGGGCGCCGTGGGTCAAGTAGTAAGTGCGTTGGATTACTTAGCAGAAGGTTCAACGTTCGAATCCCAGAAGAACACCAAAAAGTTTTTACACGGTCCCAACTCTCGCGAATGTCTAAAAAACATCAGAGAGTAATAACTGCCATGAGAAAGCTACTCAAAAAAACCTTTCGGATATGACTCTAAACCGTGGGTCACTTCCATTTTTGTGGAAAATATAAGAACACGAATGGTCGCGAAGGGCTAGGGCCTATACCACATACGGTCTCTAGTGCAAAGTATTTGTATTTGTATGTATGTACATACTTCATAAAGCATATATGTTGTCGGATGCCCTATAGAACTGAGGTTGTTCCGTGAGGCACATGGCTGTGTTTCTGATTTCGTAGACTCGAGACCAAAATAGTAAACGTTCAATTACATATCGAATCAATATGCAAAAAAAAGTCAATAGGTCATTCAAAGTATGTTGCCAACGCTCCACAAGAAAATAGTTAACTTATTGTTGAACACAATGCAGTCAACAACTCTTAGAAGCACCAGACGTTCACTTAGCATTCACCCTGCGAACTTTATCTCTCTGTTAGTACACCACCAATACCAAATCACAATAAAACGTTTTTGAAAATAATGACGTAATAATGTAATGAAATTTTTAAACGTACATGTTGGTACATACATGTATTAAGGACAAATGGTCATATTCCCGAAAAAATCTAATCAATGAGTTTAACTCATAAAAAGTGCATCACCTTTGAATTAATGGGCTTTTATATCTCTATGTATCCGTTAGGCGATATTTCTCAAGTTTAAATGCTAAGCCAGATTTGTTTAGTTAGCAATATATAACCTAACTCATCTCAAATGAACACCTACATATGAGAATGGGTCAGGGACCTATTAACATGGACAAGCAGATGAAGAAAGTGGCAATAGATTGGCCACACTCTACGACGCGGTGTTAAGAAAATTCCGTTGCCAAACATCCCACGCACTAAACTAAATCCACTCACCCAATCTGGTAGAAGGATAGGTCGTCCTATTCAAACATGGCGCAAAACGGTAGAGAAGAATACAAAACTTTATCAATGAGTTAGAGAAAGTACAAACTCATTGTACCATCTCCACACGATGGCATACACAATTTGTTGACGCTATATCGAAATGAGGGGTAACTGAACTTAAGCATTTACGTACATACTTATGTATATATGTATGTAGGCCGAGTCGCCTTCTCAGAAATTGGTTGAGCAAATGTCCCATTAGATGATAAGATATGTATGTACATATTTTAATTTATTTATTTTTAAAAAGATAGATGTCTACTTTTCTGCATTCATCAATTAATCTTTAACAAAAAAAAACCTTTTACAATTATATACGTGTGAATAAAAATATTTAATTCAATTGTAGAAGAATTCGTCAGCCAGAGAAAATAGACCTCAATTTCAGTGCACGCAATGAAGCCGAAATAATTAGGGTCGGTGAAATAATTGATGTGAAGAACAATTCTAGACTCTGGCTTTTCTTTCATCAATAACAATCGCCCTTATTGTCGCATGCAGCGACAGAACCGGAAAGCCAGGGAACCGGAAATATTATTAGTTTTTTTTCATTCAATTTGTTCAAATTATCCACTTAGAAAGTAGTAACCATGATATAAAAGGACAACGAAACTGAGTGGCATTTAAAAAAATGAACAGACAAATAAATAACAGGGCATACTGAGTAGCATGCTATTTTATTATTAACGATAGATAGGTACGTACTGTGCATTTGTATTCCCTATAGTGATAAAGTAAATCGAAAATGTTTTTTTATGTTTAGATGCGACTACTTTTTTTCGTGGGCATTTACAAATGAACGAGCAGGCATCAATTAGAAATATACAGTAACCTGGTAACTTCAACCCCAGCAAACCCGTAGGTTTCCACTTTATGCTCTCGGAATAAAAAAAAAAAAAAAAAAAAAAATCACCTTAAGTTGTGCAAAAAAAAAGTGATCTTGTCGTAAGGAAATTCTATCCATATATGTATGTACGACAACAGTACTTTTTGTAAAATGCAGACTTTTTGTCTTTAATTATTTTTTCTGATTATTATTTTTTTTTAAATTGTCATTAAAAGGTTTTCTTTTCTCATGTAATTAATGCCATGTTCACGCACAACAAAAGTTGTCATAGCAACTCTCAAATCACAGCAACATTAGTTGACAAGAACAAGAACGTTCCAGACAGCATAAAAAGTCTGCACGCGTAATCACAGTCGATTTCTTGTACATACATCAAAATAGTATCTGTAACCAAAATGAATTAAATTTTTGGTTGATTTTGAGTTTGTTCATCATATTATTGTTGATAGCTATCAGTTTTTGGACTTGGTTACTGCAGTCAGTCTTTGAGATTGATTTGGACAATTGTCTTATGGAGCTGAAACATGATTTTCTTGGACAGTTCCCACTTGTTTTAACAGAATCTGTGCATCCTGACGTTTACTTACAGTTCAATGTATAAACGAACATTGATCCTTTAAGTGTAGTTTGTGGATAGCTCTGAACGAATGCCCAAGTTGCATACGGAACTATGTATGTATGTAACTATTTTGTTTTTCTATGGATTTGCTTTTAGACTGTATAATTTTGTACATTTGCTGAAACCACTGATGAGATTATGTTCACTGAAACTAGAGTGGCTTCTCCAAAATTTTTCAGGCAGAAATAGTCATACTTGGGCCAATGAGCGGTATGTAAACAAGTTACAAAAGAAACATAATCAAAGGTTTGTGATTATCTTCTGGTCGGTCGATAATTTCAAAGTAGCCATCCGATTCTATTTTGTCATTTATATATAAACTAGTAAAACCGTTTGGGACCAGATACAAGATAAGACAGTGCTTCGCGTATTCAGGAAGGTAAGTGAGTATGTGGATATAATTGGAAAAATTGTAGTCAGATTTAGATTTAAGATATGTATATGTAATTGCTATCATTAAAAGCTTAAAATGTAAGTTTAGCAATGAGAAGAAGCAATAGATACAATGCGGAATGTTTGCTTCATCAGATGAAGTATAAAATGAATTATGAGAATAAGATGGACCAGGATGGTTTGAAGATTACTTGACTGTAAGTAGAAATTGAATTGAAGAAACGAGTGAATGATAGGTTTTGGCCACGTGGTTTCATTGACTATTTGTTAGATAAGTAATGTTTTTAAGAGATATAAATGTATTCTGAGTAATAATTACATTAGTATGGTTTATTGTGGGCATACAAAATTCTTAATTTAATTCAGCCTAGGCTTGGGCTTTAAAGAAAAGTTTTAGTTTTTATTGTGAATAGACCTAGCTTTATTTTTAGGAATAAGTTTAGATTTGGAGCGAGGGAATCCGCCGTCCTGGGATATAAGAGTTAATTCTACTCTAGGTATGTATCTTGTGTGGAAGTCGTATATATTTTGGTACAATATGTACATTCAGTCACGTAAGTCTAAATATACGTAACCCTGAAAAGTGCTATATCAATTTTTATAGATGAGATATAAATTTAATTTTCTTACTGGATATTTTGGATACCATGATTTAAAACAAAAATGAACCTTTTCTTCACAATAATTTAACGAAAACAAGAAAAAGCCAAAATTCAAGTCACAAGTCAAGCACTTTTTAGGGCTATACATATGTAGACTTTCGTGACTGACTGTTCCTTGTTGCCGGACATCCTTGATTTAATTCGAACGATTTTGTGGCAGCTAACGTCGGGGAAGAAAAATTTGTTACAGCGAGTATTTATCGAGTAGATACTTATCAGCATATAGCGGAAAGTTTTTGGATATGCACAACAGTGTCAAGATTATCCGAAGTCGGAATTACAAGTGAAGTTGTTGAACTTACTAAGCTTTGTGGCTTATTTTCCCATTAAGGAAGTATGGACTTAGTTCCAAAGTGGTTAATATAACTAAATTCAAACTTTGAGACTTGTGGTAGCCGTAACTTGAAAAGCTAGCGTAGGGTTATCGAGAGTGATGGTTGGATTATATGGAGAATAACCAGGTGGATTATTAATAGAAATATCTTGCCTGTCTCAGGCCCGAATAAGGTAGGACTGTTCGAGGTAAGCATTAATTCAAAAATCAAACATAAATGGAGAACAACATTGACGTGACTACGCATGGTGCCACTCGCATTAGCGAAAATTGATCCATGATATTTTCGACTACGGTTGAAGGCCCAAACGTTAAGATTTTAGCACCAGCCCAGTAGTGCATAGGATTGGTAAAGTTGAGGCTTTATGTCGGATATACTCGACAATATGTAAATGAGTCAGTGACTTCTTAAAGAGATGAGTCGGGAAACCGAAGAGAAAATTAAAAAGGTAGCTGATGGTAGCGGAGCGCAAAGAGACTTACGCAGTAAAAAATGTTCTGCAAGCCCTTTGGTGTTTACGCTGGAAAAAAAAAGGTGGATAGATGCTATACAAACTTAACCCAACAAAGACTTTAACATCAGCCGAAAAGAATAAGGTCATCGCGGAGAAAAAGGCAAAACACATCTATTAAGGGGCGAGATCAGCAGTCAACCTAAAAGGCGACTGTCATCTCCTCTGCAATAGTTTGAATAAGGAAGCCTGGTAATGGCAACATGAACAATGTGGAGATTCACACTGTGAATCTTATGTCGGTAATGCCTGTATTCAGACAGAGGCTGTGAAATGAAAAACGGAACTCCATTGCAGTATACCTCTATGAAAGTACAGAAAATTTAATTCATGCAGCCTTCTACCTCTAAGGTCTTCAGAACTACAAAACTAACACTTATGCTGGGCTGGGGTGTTTTTGCAATGTACGAAACCCCAGGCCTTATTTTAGAATCAGATAAACTTATAGTACTACAAGGCTGCTACCGCCATTCAACATTGCAAACATGCAGCCAGTAGAACAAAGCCCACATAGTATCCATCTATGAATCACGGGTATGGGAAAATTGCTTTTTTTACTTGGGGGTGTGCGTGATGCTAGCGTTTTTTACAATAAGCAGTATGACAAACGCAGGACCCGTCGTCTTGCTTGCGTTGACTGCTGAAGCTGATTGTGGTACAAGGTGGCGTTCTGTCTCTACTGGTATAACTACCTTTAATTTTTCAGCTTCACCTTAGGCTTATGCGGATAACGTCGCTGTACTCTCTGCTTAGTCGGATTAGTCAAATCTCCGATGAAAGTCATCTTGGAGAGCAAAGTTCTCAAAACATACGACGCGACGTTAAGTCGAAAACTACTAAAATGGGCCTTTCTCTTGCATGACATAAATTTGGCGCAGAGAGTGTTCTGCTTGTACGAATGCAATTGAGTAACAGTTTAATGCTGTACTGAAAGGCGTAATCAAAAATTAATACTCTTCGACTAAAGTCACTTTGTAACATAGTAATGTGGCTCGATTAAGAAAAAAACAGTGAGAAATCTTGAAAAAGACTAATGCTTATCAGGTCGACTCGCAACCTATTCATCGGCCTTAAAGCCACATCGCATGGAGCTGCACAACTCAATAGCTGCATTTGTGGTGCCGAAATAACTAATTCATTTGATAAAGGCGCCATAATATATTATTCAAATTGGAAATACTTCCTTGATATTATTTCACTACAACACGTTGTTATGTGATTTCTTCAATCTCGTGTTGGAACAGATTTTGTGTAGATTTGGCGTCAACACAAAACGCCCTATTTTCCACAAATCCGTCCAGCTACTGGTATACGCTTCAAAATGACAGATACAGTTTCCAATGCTATTCAAACATTGTCCACTACGACAGAAGGAGAAACTCAACGTTTGGATCTATATGTATGTACATACATATGTAGGTGTTATTGTGGACACCTTCGCAACCATCATTCAGAACACAAAATACGAGTATACAACAATGTATGTTTGTATATGTGTGCATGTAATAAGAAAGTAATTATAAGACCTCAAGTAAATATGACTTGCGTTGAAATAACACCGCTCTAATCTAAGACTAAAATTTGAACTCTGACTAATTTAACAAATTGATCTGAAAATTGAGTGCAGATGTCTTACAAGCCTGACTAGAATTATAATACAAATACGCATACTTCTTCGCAGAAATGACATGTCCAATGGCATTTATTCCCTGTACTATTGGTCCGCATGGAAATTTAACTTTGCCGCTGTATTTATTCGTCCATTAATAAATTCGGAACGCCAATCCTACCCAGCCATCTACATATAGGTACATATGTACATATATCTATCTATATTTGTATATGTACATATGTATGTGCATCTAATCTCACGAGGATAGCGAGTCAAGTTGTTGCAACATACACACATACATAGGTACATATGTAGGTGCATAGAGATTTCGATTGTAACAAGGTCGATAGGTTAATTATTGGTGAGAAACATATTACGCTCACACGACTCCTCTATTGTATTCTATTAATTGGATGTTTACCACCCACAGCGTTGAAATACATTCCTCGTTGCCACCACCATCCCAATATTAAATATTTCTCTTCTCTTCTCTTCTTGTATGAGAATTTAATAAGTTGATTGCGTCATCCAAAAATCGCATTAATCGTATTTTACATTCGATGACGTACATACATACATACATATTAACTATCTAGTGCTATGAATTTCACGAAATTTGTTTGTATTTGCTACAATGAACTGGTTAAAAGGAGATTTTTTTCTTGTTAAAGAAAATACTATTTTACAACACTAAAGTCGCAAGTCGTCTGGGGAATTCAATTGTTTTGCAAAACCATACATATGTATGTACATGTGTGCACGTATCCGGAACAAAAAAAATTATTTATTAGCTGGAAAATCACTTATGAATGATACAACAAAATAACATTGACCTAATCACTACTTTGTTGAAAGGTCGCAGAGCAACTACACATAATGTATACCAAAATACTTTACTGATGATGGCCATCTTTGTTTTCTTCATATCCAAATGGACCACGACGATGTACCGTTTTCGCTTTGTTCCATTTCAAAACATTTCTTCTCTTAGGTAAATAAATACTTCCTAAGTTCTCTTAAAAATTCCGTTAAGATTCATCACTCCAGGTCACAATTCCTGCTATTGAAGTGGAAATGTTTTATAGGTAGGGATAGGGATGTGCTGTGCATGTACCTGTTCATCAATATAAATTAAAAAAAAAAAGTGACTGGTCGGGTCGCGTCGCTTGGAATGCATGCAGTGTTTCCCTTTTTCTAATTACATATAATTTTTAATTTTTGTATGGAAAGACATCGTCCGTGCGGATAGACTAAATTTTGTTCTTTGTTTCTATGATTTATCAGCTACATAATGAACAAAATATGTAATTGAAAAGAAGCATATTGTTATTGGAAGATAAGATAAATAAGTTCAAAGTTTCTTGGAAAGGCGCACACCAAAATTAGGAAACTATCCGTGCGACAGATACAGTATTTTCGGCAAGGCCATGAAAATTACCAAGCTTAAACAAAATTTTTTTGTTAATTAAGGTGAAAATCTCGAAAGGCGCAGAGAGGTTAGAAACCCAAAGCAGTGTGGGACTCTAACCGCACTAAAAACACCTCCTTGATCATGACCAATCAGTTAGTGATCGACAAATGATTTTATTTTCAACGTTAAGTCGGTTTCGAGAAAGTATTATAATTTAAATACGGGTTCTCATAATTGTCAAATAAGTTCATGGGGTTTGGTCCTTCTTAACCTACGAATATTATTTCGTACATTTAAGACGCCGTCTATTTCAGGATTAATATGCATCTGCAAACGCTCGTTGTGACGAATTGCGTACTTTTCAATCACTTCTGTTACAAATCTGTCTGCAAATCTCGATGCAAGTCACTGTTTCTAATATACCATGGGGCATTAACTATTCCCCGAAGGACCTTATTTTGAAATGTTTGTATTATTTGTATATTCGTTTCTTCGTACAACCCCAAAGTTGGATATCATATGTATGTATGTATGTCCAAACGGATTTTAGTATCTGATTATATAGTAGGATTTTGTTCTCAAGGGACAGTTCTGAATTATATCCTAACAACTAATAAAGTTTTCTATACCTAATATTTAGCTATTCTACTTTTTTTTCACATGCTCCTTCCATTTCAAAATTTTAAAAATATATGTATGTGTTTGTATGTATATAATTAACCGAGTTTAGCAATGTGGTATGTACATATGTATGTAGTTGGGAATGAAATGATTGGAAGATATCAAACCAGTGTAACAGCTCATCAGACCAAAAGGGCTGATAGTGGGTAGGTAAATAAAAAGAAAACAACTTTCTTGTACGACACTTTGGGGGTATTTATTAATGCTCTGCACAGAATAGGACAGCTGCCTTGATGTCATAAGGCGCCATTTAAAGCCATCAATCGATATCCTCTTTCCCGATGCAGATGCTTATATTATGAAAAAAATTATTGCATTCCCACATGCAATAACGGATTTTCAATTTCCAAGATTTGATAACACAATAGCATGTTCAAAGCCTATACATATTATGCCCTATGCCTAGCCCTATGGTGCGGAAATTTGTTTCTGGTTTTGATATTATTTTCAACACTTGATAGCGCATAAAATCACCATGATGCTGATCCGATTGCTATAACGATATCTACACCGTTCAATATTTTTAAATGATTGTTGCGATTATTTATCGAAAATAATTCCATATGAATAGCTACCGCGGTTGGCTTGGTAGAAACCCATGCCGACTATCTAATTTCGTAACACATTGTCAATTGTTTGTGGGTCTATTTCGTACGTTCCTTAACAGTTCCCCATAAAAAAATCCCATCAGCAGTGTGGTGGGGAGGGCACGTCTCCAAAATGGCTGATAACACGGTTACGGAACTTATTGTGCAAAAGATCGATTGTTTAACGACTGGTGTGGCATGTTGCACTAGCGCCATTCTGGGGGAATGAAGTCGAATTCCTCAAACGCCAGCATTTCAAACCAAAATCAAGCAGTCACTATTTAAGGATGTTTTTGTTTCTCTACGACGAGGTGTGAATTTTGGGAGCCCCAAATTCTTAAGTTTTGGGTTTTGAAAATTAAAAGATCGCCGCTATTCGTAATTTGCAATTCTCTAATATTGAGTTTAAAATATCTGCTGAGTAATATTTCTGTATATGTACATATGCCCACATGCGATCAGATTGGATAGTCAGCAGTTCAGATAATTATTATACAAAAGTATTGTAATGAATTACATTTAATTTTCAGATGGTAAACGACTTGTAGAAGCAGCAATGCTGATTCGCTAAAAAACGAGATGATGCCCTTGCAGACCAACACCTACAGCACCAGCAGTCAGTCCTACTGCAACGCCTCTTTTGAAACACTTATTGCTCCGAAACGGCAACACTCGCCCCGGATGCGGACGGATACTTTGTTGACGACCATTGTCTATCGACCATCGATTCTGGAACGTTAAGACCCTTCTTGATAACGGAAAAGAAGGTCCCCAAAGTTCTGAATTCCTCCAATTAGAGCGAAAATTCATGCGGTACAAACTGGAAATTTTAGGAGTAAGTGAAATTAGGTGGTAGGAACACTGCATCCAAACCCCCGAAACTGGCAAAAGCTTCCTGGTC
The DNA here is from genome assembly GCA_946965025.1 of Blera fallax. NCBI lineage: Eukaryota > Metazoa > Arthropoda > Insecta > Diptera > Syrphidae > Blera > Blera fallax. The sequence goes on from OX337245.1 coordinate 27,470,850, forward strand.
TACTCTTGGAAACCAACGAACACCACTCGCGAAAATGGAGTAGGACCCTTACTTACCCCTGAAGCTATACACAGTCTTATATTTTATTCACCTCATGGTGACAGGATATTGATGACGAAGTTTAAGGGTAAGATCAGGAACATAACCATTATCCAGTGCTACGCTTCGGCAAACAATACGAATGTGAATGATATGGATGATTTCTACAGCAAACTAGGCGCAGCTATCAACTCAACGCCTAACGGAGATATCGTAATCGTGATGGGAGATTTTAACGCGGAGATGGGTAATGACAATATCACGTTCAAAGATGTAATGAAACGACATGGCCTCGGGGACAGAAAAAACGACGCGAAAACTTTTTTGACTTCTGCAACGTCAACCGCTCGGTCATTGGAGGCACACTGTTTGACCACAAGGATTGTCACAAGATAAGCTGATTAGCTGTATGTACATCAAACTAGATGGATAACTTTACCTTTAGCAGACGCTTTAGAAATTGCAGTAGAGCGCCCCAAAATAGAAGATCAATAGGGCATGAAAAGAATAGAAGTGTAGCGCACTAGTCACCAAAACTGAAGGAGCAGCAAATAGACGCGACAGCAGGATATAGTATTACTAAGGACCTCACTGGTTGTCAAGGTTCCAAGAACATCTAGGAAAAGAACTAGACGGAAATCTGCTGACTTTGGATGAGGAACAGCTTTCCAGATGGCGGGAACATTAACAGTAGTGGTTAACCATGCTGTGAAAAGCAATTTTTAGAAGAAATTGGTGCTCTCAAAACGATTTCTATAAGAAATTTCCGGAAACTGAAGTGCCCTTCATTGAAATATGATATCAATTAAAATGCCATCTTGCCTTCATAATAATGACACGCCATCAAGACAACTCATAGGAGATAATGAATCATATGTATATAGAATGATAGAAGGGTTTTTTTTTAGGCAAGTGCGATGAGGGCGTTAAAATCTTCAGTGTAGGCTAACACATTTGGAAAACATTTACAACAAAGAAGACCAAAACGAATAAAGATAATTGCAATGAAATATGATGTAACTTACGGAAAAATTACTCAAAAATTGCATTGGCTTTGATATTTTTAGCAATTTGAAGTGATAAGATCCTTGTTATTTGCCATATAAGCGGATAAATCGAAAACGTTAATTATTTTTTTACAAAACACATTATATCCATTACATGAACGTTTGCAGGATTTTTCAGATCGAAAGGTCTTTCGGCTACGAAAACTAATAGTATGTATGAAATGAAACAAGTGCATATGTATAGAGTAGATGTGAATTATTATTACATACTGATAACGGCAAAGCATCAATAGATAAAAAATAGGGAAGTAAAAAGCGGTAATTACTGCTACATGAAAAATCTGCAAAGTTGACAGAAATGCAAGAGCGTGAAATATGAGCTATTTATCGTGGGCAAATCAATCCTCGCTAAAGTTTGAGAAAATGAAGCATACGATGATACATAAAAAATGAATATGAACCTCTTTATGGAAGCCGTCAGCTGAAATGTGTTGTACTTTCCGTCATAAGAGTTTTGGACCAAAAGTTGCGCGACGAAATGTTGGATGCAACATGTTGAGTACAAAATATAATAAGCGAAAGACATCACCACAAATGATACGAGTATATCCGTAAACTGAACCTCTACCGTTAACTTTCAAACCTTACAGGTACAGTTTACAGTTTTATGCAGAATCGGGTAATAGACTCTATTGGCAATTGGCAATTGTATGCATGAACATACGGATGCGGGCAGCAAGAAAGTTTTAAATTCCTGTAGGAAATCTGGTGTGATTTCTGGGTGTTCCAGAAACTCTTTAAGACTCCAGATGTTTTAAATCTTGTCCGATCGAGGTGATTTTCAATTTATTGTGATGTTTGGCATGCATTTCTGTTGTTTGGTATTTTATGATTATTACACCTTTCGCAGCTTGATACTTTTGACAGCAAATTCAACATATAAATTTTGCCTGCCATCATTGTTCCAGCAGCTGTAACAAGGAGATGTACATATATCTTCCAAAATAGTAATGTGTTACTTACTTACTAGTGGCGCTACAGTCCGGGGTGGACGTGGGCCTCAATCAACAAGTGTCTCCAGCCAGCTCCAATTTCGCACGCTAAGTAACTGAGTCGTGGTCTTCCTTTACTGCGCCGTTTGTGGGGAATGGATTCGAAGATTTTCCGGGACGGAGCATTTTTGTCCATGCGCTTCACATGACCCAGCCATCTCAGTTGTTGGACCTTCATCGTTCTGGCCAAGTCGATGTCGTTGAACAGCCCGTACAGTTCGCCGTTGTATCTCCTCCTCCACTCACCGACTATGCAGACGGACCAAAAATCACACGAAGAATTTTCCGCTCAAAACAGCCAAGAGCGACCTCATCCTCTTTTGACAGAGTCCATACCTCTACGCCATAAAGCCGGACTGGGATAATTAAAGTTTTGTATAGGGTCACTTTAGTTACTCGAGAGAGGGCTTTGCTGTTAAATTGCATTCTTAGCCCGAAGAAACAGCGATTGTCAAGAGTTATTCTTCGTTTGATCTCCGCGCTGATGTCGTTCTCTGAGTTCATAGTGCAGCCTAGGTAGATAAAGTCCCTAACCACCTCGAAGTTATATCTGTCTACAGAGACGTTCCGTCCGAGACGTCGATGTTGTTGTCCTTCCTTGTTGACAGCATATACTTAGTCTTGCCGTCATTGACCGCTAGATCCATCTTCGTTGCTTTCGCCTCAGTACTGAAAAACGCGCCACTGATATCACACTGCGTTCTTCCGATTATGTCAATATCATCGGCATATACGAGCAGTTGCACGGACTTTTGAAAGATTGGGTCTCTGATGTTGGCGCATGAGTTTTGCACTATTCTTTCAAGAACGATGTTGAAGAAATCACATGATAGCGTATCGCGTTGTCTAAATTCTTTTTTGACATCAAAGGTCTCAGTGAGGTCTTTCCCAACCTTGATAGAGCAGCGTGCATTCTCCATAGTCATCCTGGACAACCGGACGAGTTTGGCTGGGATGCCAAAACTTGACATAGCTCTATATAGCTCCTCTCTATAGATGCTGTCATACGCTGCCTGTTCCTGCTTTTACCCTGGTGTGTATCGATTTGAAGTTCCTGAGTTTCTTTCAAGATCTGCCGTAATGTGAATATTTAGTTGGTGGTGGACGTTCCTGGCCTAAAACCACACTGATATGGACAAATCAAATTGCTGGCAAAATGTTTTAAGCGTTCACACAGAACAGCAGATAAGATCTTGTGGGCGACGTTAAGAAAACTTTTTCCCTTATAGTTGGCGCAGTTTGGAGGGTCTCCAAACAATGCCCATTCATCGGGCATACTTTCATGCGACCATATTTTACAGATGAGTTGGTGCATGCTCCTTACCAAGTCATCCCCGGCTGCTTTGAATAGCTCGGCAGTCAGGCTATGAGCTCCAGCAGCTTTATTGGATTTCAGCTTAGATATCGCTATCTTAACTTCCTCCAGATCATCGTTATCATCGTCCAGATTGAATGGTTCATTCTGCCTGACAGCGGAATTTTGGGCGTCGTCGCCGTTATACAGTCTGCAGAAATGGTTCTTCCATATCCTCAGCATCGACTGCGTTTCTACTACGATGTTCTGTTGATCGTCCTGGCAGGCTTCGGTTCGGGCCTTGTAGCCTTGGCAGGTTCTTTTTGCTCTTTGGTAAAACTTCTAAACCTCATTCCCACAGTAGCATCTCTCTATTTCCTCGATCGCGCGCTTCTCATGCTCCTTCTTTTTCCTCCTGAGAAGCTGGTGTACGTCTCTCCTCTTCTACTCGTGAGCTCACGAGCAACTCTAGTCCTTCTATACAGCGCCGCTTTGCATGCTTCTTGCTTAGCTTCATGTGCTTGCCGGCACTCGTCGTCAAACCAGGGGTTTCGTTGTGGTGGCCAAATGAAACCCAGCACACCAGAGGCGGCGTCACGAGTATGTGTTAGTTGTTCGAATTTGGAGCGAATCTTAGTTATCATACCGCATTCCAACGGCTCGCTGTTTTTATTCTCGATAAGGCGTATATCAATTTATTTCTTTAAACCTGCATTCTCAGATGATATGTTGTTATTTTTCCCTTTACTTCCACCACAATTAATGGCATCTTTGGCTTGAGCTTGTTGGGCAGCATCTTCTCTGGCTGTACTATGCTCTATGCCCCCATGCCATTCCACTCTACATACCTACATATACAAACATATAACGATCGTAAAATCGAGAACCTTATCCCTTAACCAGTTAAATTGTTATTCGCTCGTAACCGGGAACTCAAATTGAAGCACCCTGTGCAGTAACCATTTAACTCCACTTTTTCGCGAAATATGTTTTTTAATGCAGAACTAAAAAAAAATCCGCATCGTTCGGTGTTATCCTTGGTTTAAAAACAGCAGGAGTTGTCTTGTTCTTGCGCCGTACGCAAAAATTTTTCATAGACAAAATAACGGTAAACGAGCAGTTTTGACTGACAGTGGTAAACATTCCAAAAAGTAGCTGTTTTACTGCGACAACTTGTCCAACCACGGACAAATGTACAAAGTGAAGCAAAAGTAATGTGAATGTGCCATAACTTTTGCAAATGGCATCAAATGTCATTGTGCCTTGGCATTTATGTTGTAGATAGATAGAGAATTAGTTGACTTAACAACAAGCAATGTAAACAATACACACCTGAAAAACGCGGAACTATTGTTACTGCTTATTTGACCAATTACGGCTTTGTTGTTTTAACGCAGCGTGGATTTCGTCGTCGTTTTCCTCGTTGTCCTGCACCATGTGCACGAACAATTAAGCGTTTGGCTGAGACGTGCAAGCTGGGTCCAATAAAGATGTCGCAAGAAGTGTCCGGCCCCGTATTGCTCGTTCGGCCGAGAATATCACTGTTGTAGCCGAGGATGTCCAAGAGAGTCCACAAACATCTACAAGACAACGACGCACACAATTTGACATCAGCAGACGTTCGTTCCGTCGAATTTTCGCGGCACTCCTGAAGATGTTCGTTTATAAAGTGCAAACCGTTCATCAATTGCTGCCTGCTGTCCGTCAAAAGAGGTTAACTCACTCCCATGTTCTGTTAAACCTGGTGCAAGGAGGGCATGATTTCGTATCCAAAATCATAACGAGCGACGAAGCCCATTTCCGCTTAAGTGGTTATGTGAATAAACAAAATTTTCGTTTCTGGGGCACGGAGAGTGAGCACTCAAAGTGAGTGTTTAGTTCGGCATTTGCAGTGAAAAATTGATTGGCCCTTATTTTTTTTTAGGGCGCCGACAGCATCACCGTAAGGTGAGCGCTGCAGATGTTAAACGAGTTTTTTTTGCCGCAAGGTACTGAATTGGGCCTCGAGCCTTGTTGGTTTCAGCAGGACGGAGCAACCGCTCATACAGCCTCGTCAACGATGGAGATTTTGAATTACCAATTTCTGGGCTGTGGGATCTCCCGTGTTGGCCATTTGAACTGGCCAGATCGCTAGACCTGACAGCGCCAGACTTCTTCTTTTGGGGTTTTTTGAAATCTGAATTCAATTGATGAATTGCGATTTTGCATTTCAGATACTTCTGATCAAGGGTATTTACCTAATAGGTTTTTGCAAAAATATTGTTTATAGAGAAATTGTAAGCCCTTAATTCCAAATATTTCAGCACGATAGTATACGTTATATTTGCTTTCACACCATGAATAAATTTACGATAATTTTCCAAGAATGATCTCAAATGATGATGAATGTATTAAATATGGTCTACATATGAATATTTTTGTATGAATGGCTACGGAACTTATGAAAAACATATTCGTTGACGTGGTGAATGAGCTTATTAGATCAAAGAGTGTTTTGAATTTAAGCAAAATACCTTACAAAAATAATGGAAAAGTAAAATTTCCCTAGAATGTCCATACGTATTTATAGGTATATGTATATGTATATTTTTTTTAGCTACTGTCATTAACGCAATGATCCTCACTCTATGCATATTCATGAATTCAGTTCTATTTTCACGTATGTACATACATAAATACACATGATACTTGCCATCCTCAACGATGCGGTTTGATACAGACAAAACTAGCAATCAATTCGGAAATTTAATCCACGATGATATACATGCATAGATCCCACATCGCTCTATTAATTGGATGGTACAATTTCTCTAGCGGAATGTCACCCCTCAGCTGTCGTTTTTCTTCCCTTAACTAAAATAATCAAATATGAGAGCTGACATTTTGACAAGCATTTGACTATATATTAAAAGTGCACTTCTGAAATCCTAAGGGGTGTCTGAGGAATGCCAAAATGTCAATGGATTTAGGTATATTGCGGGAAATTTCCAGTTTTCATATACACATGTATGTATGTATTCATGTCACTTATCATTCTTGGTGGGTGAATCCACACAATTGGTTTCTCAGTAGAATCTAAACCTTGACAATCACAGACAAGCATTGAAATTATGATTGACATTTTTGATGAAAATTAAATGAAAGTGTGGCACATACGCACACTAGAATTTGATAACCATATTATGAATGCACATAACTAAGGTATTTGGCTTTAAAATTTATGATAAATTGATGTGCAACAAAAAGTCTTTATTTAAATATTTTGTGAAAAAATACTTTATTGCAACAACTTATTCGTATGTACATATGATGTCGAAATTGTGATCAGTTGGAGCTCGTGCTGTACGGATGACGTTGAGGGTAAACACCCGATAAAGAAAAAGTTCTTACATTTTCCGTACAAATGATATACATCAAATAATTTAGTTGGTTTTATTCCAAAAATTATTATAGTATTATTTATGCTACACCTTTTACATACCATGTACATATATAATTTTAGAGCAGGGTGTAAACATTGGGGTACACGTGTACCTATATTTAAAAATAAAAAATAATGTTTGAAATTGTTAACTATGAAAACAGGTCTACTGATGTTAAATTTCTTACTCCCTTCACTTAATTTATATACATAGGTATGTCTTCCTCTATCTCTCCCTTACGTAACCCCTTTTGACTGAAGAAATACTTACCTAGTTAGTTTCGGTACGGTTTGAGCGCTATTGACTTTTTTATTGGGAACGGCTGAAGTCGAAAGGCACAGGTTTATCTGCATACTCGTGGGCACATACATATGTAGGTGATATACTATGCAGTTGTGTGCTTTTCAGCAATCAAAATCCATGAAGCATGAGAGAATCATTAGACCTAAGCTTCACCAGCATCATAGATATATTATATAAGAATCAATCAAACATGCCCTGGAAATATACATAAGTGTCGCGCATAAAATTGCCAAATTGGCTCTGCAAAAATCGTGGCCCGAGAAATATCAGTTCTCCTGTCGGGGAAATCCGTTACCAGAGAAACTCCCAGGTGGCGTCCTGGTCATTGATGGTGCTGATGGTGCTTTAAAAAATTATACAGAACTGGTACTTTTCAGCAGAAAATTCAATATACCAGCCTTTAAACTGTCAATGCTGAAAACGGTGGATCTTGCCCTTTCGGATAGCGCAGGATATCTTGGAATCGTGCTAAATAGAAAGCTAAACTAAAAACTCAACATTTAAGACAGAGTTCGAAAGGTATACATGGTCTCTTCAATTGTAGGAAAACAGCGGGAAAAAGTGGGGCCTAAAACCATGCACTGCCCATACATCATGGTATTCAGCCTCATATGGGATCATAACAATAAGGAAAATATGAGGGATATGTTAGTGAAAGTATAAAAATCAGCCTGTATTGCTATCACAGGGGCTCTGCATACTACACCTACAGCGGCACTCAATGTGTTCCTGTATCTATTACCAGTGCACCTACAAATAAAATTAGAAGCGGGCAATTTCGCACTTCGGCCCTTTAAATCAAGTAATTTTGGGCAAAGCTATGTTCTTAGCGAATCATTTCCCAAAATCCCTGATAGATCCGATAAAATCATAAGTACAATGACGCATAATACGAAGTAATGTACTCTGATAAGGACGTATTTACTATCCAAATTGTATTACTCGGATGGTCTCAAAACTAGTGAGAGTACGGAGTTGGGTATTAATTTACTAGACAGATTGGATCAATATCCAGCAAAATGGGATCAATATCCAGCAAGAATATCCCCATATACATTGACAGTTAGGCTTCGATTTATGTGCTAGAGCAGGTTCTACGTCACAAAATCTGAACTAGAAAGCAGTTGCCGCATAATGCTCAGGGCAGTGTGTAAATCGTGTCAGATTATGTTGGGTATTTGGATACGCTTATAAAGGCTAACGAAAGTGCCACGTAATGGTCAAAAAAGGAACTGAGCTCTTACAAAATGACTTAATTCGTGGCATAAAACCATTAATGTGTATGGCTACGATGGTCTAACTTAGAAGGGTACACAGTGTCTGTGACCTTGTAGTCAGAGTTAAAACGAATGTATGCAGGTACTGCAGTGACCTACACATCTTAGAGGACATAATACATGTGCTCTGTGAAAACCAAGGCACATTGACTGTATTAGTTATTTCTTTGACTGTAAATCTCCCTGACAATTTAGTTTAGGAGAGGTTAGGCCTTTGACCCAAAATATTGTTTATTTTATTGTTTTATTTTTGAGAGAGTTTATTTTGATTTTGTTTTATTCAAAAGCTTGATTTGAGTTACTTAGGTGCTGGTTTCAGATCACTTTCAATTGGTTTACACAGTTTTGCAGAATTGAAAATAGTTTTTCTGCTCCTAAAATAAGATTTCATTGGTGCAAGCAACTGACTCTTGTCTTTTTAAAAAAAAAAAAAAAAAAAATATTCAAACATTTCAAAAGTGACGAGATCAAGATTTTAAAAAAGTGAGTACTACACTCCTTAGAAAATAAAGTCAGGAGGTGGACAGGACGATCGCTTGATGTTGTGAACAACGATTACATGAATGGGTACTTCCGATAATTTATTCTTCATACGTCTTGATGTGAATAAATATGTATATACTTATACTCTAAATAAAGAATTCATTTGTGCGATAGTGTCAATAAGTGCATATTTGTGCAGGTAACGAGTTTTTTAATCGGTACCTGCATAAAACTAGCAAGTTGTATGACATTCAGGGTTCTTCAAATTGCTACCGCATGTAAAAAATCGAAACAAGAATATATTTTTTCTTAATTTTCTTCACAAGGAATTATGAATGAAAAAAAGAGTGGAACGAAAATTTATTACCACCATGCCAAGGCAATCTCGCGTCGTGATCGTCCACTCCGATAAGCTGGTTTTGTTTATTTATGTATCTAGATAGATCTGTTTCCCTTTGGTTGACCAGCGTCCGTGAGGACGTAACATTATATCGCATGGCATCAGTGTTTGGTCTTCGTTGGCTTAAATTACTGAGTTATATGCTTGTCGATTTGTTAACAAGATATCGATGATAATGAACTACCACGCAAAGAAACATTTCGCGGGACCTTGTATGCTACATACATACATATATCGTGTTCCACATTTTGTATATATTTTTTTGACATAAAAAAAATTGGCTTCACCTCGTTTTAATAGTATCGTTGATGGCAGTACACGGTATGCAGTGCCATTGTTTTAGCCATTATCTCAATGGATTTTATATATGTATGTGCATATGTATTTACATTATATTTATCCACAAAAATTCGTTATTTTTATTTTAAGTGAAACATAGTTGAAGCGTACATACATATACATATGGCGCAACAGACCGTATGTGGTCCAGAGTCTAGCTTATCGCAACCATTCGTGTTGTGCGTGTTATATTTTTTCACACAAATGACTATTTTTTTTTTTCACAGCAAGTCGCAGTCTACTGCCATTATCCTTTTTTTTTAAATTAATAAGCCTTCTAATACATTTGAGAAAGGACATTTGTCAGACATTCACGAGAGATGGCACCGTGGAAAAATTGTTTGGTGTTTTCTTGGATTCGAACGTCGAACCTCCCGCTCAGTAGCCCAACGCATTTAATTTTTAATGCTATCATTGCATCACCGATTTAAAGATTTTTGATGTAGAATTGTACCGACATCTGTTATGTGTTCGAATCTGCAATTGGACTTGATCTGCGATTTAGAGTTCCGAGAAAATGAAGTTTGAAGTTTTTTTTAGAAGTTTTTCGAATCATCGAGCTTTTGGGAATATGATGTACCACCGCTGCCTTCTATTGTGCGTAAATGTTCCCCACTTTTGGAGGGAGGTGTCGAAACCAAATGTTAGGTATTCCGTCGATACCTAAAGATTTCTTCTTTCTCAATGAGTCAAAGATAGCTTGGAGTTCTACCTTCGACATGAACGGGAAATGTACCTCCTAATCAGCGATAGCATTATGTGACATATTTGCGTCATTGAACTCGGTGAAACCTATGCTCTCTGATCCCCAATGCTGCATATCATTTCGAAGATGAAAGTGAAGTTGTGCACAATGACTCGATTTTAGGGGTCGAGGTTTAGGCAAATGCTATCATTCACCTTGCATACTTCCTGGAAAGTTGCTCCCAGCCTCTACTTTCTCCTGCGAATATACGATCGCAAGGAAGTTGTCATCCCAGACAGCGTTTCCTGGATCTATACCTACTGTTATAAGTATTTTTTCTTTTTTCGTTGTTCGGGGGATCTTAAAGTATAGCAGGTCGTTTTGATTATTCCTTCGAAATATTTTTGTATGCGGGAGCATACTCAGATTGTTGACTTTCACACCCCGAATTTTGTTGTTGCAGTACGAGTTTACAGAGAGTCTGTAAATTTCTTTTATCAACTCTTGGAGGTTTTTAATCAACGACATACATAAGTGTCCTGACCTTCGAGTTTTGTCCGTTAGTAAACTGTCTATACAAGATTTTCAGTCTTGACAGAAGTCTACGTTTTCTATTGGTGAAGTGCATCAATTGTTGCTTTGCGGAATACTTCTACGTTGTCATCGTTCTTTTAATGGTCTGGAGAAGCGTGTCCAAAGCGTCCTAGTGTAATTGTAATTGCATGTTTGGACAAACACCTCCAACTCCACAATCTCGTTGGGAATTGTAATTTCAGCACTGAGTTCACAATGATAACTGTCATATACAAATAAGTGTAGATAGTTTCTCATTTTTCAGTCCATGTCGGTCATATCTTCTTATAATGTTACATCTATTGTGCCTTAATTTGTGCTTCTAGGATAGCATTGTTTCACTTACGAAAAGAACATCCGGTCTTCCATCTTCCAACAATTTAAAAAGTACGGTTCTTCGCTCGCTCCCTGTAAGTGAATTCACATTCACCGCAAGGATCTTTAAGACTTTATCCGCCATCGTACCCATTACGACTATGCCCGGCAGAAAAAAATGGTCTGCAACAAGGTGCGGTTAATTCGCCCATCCTCTTTAACATTTACATGAGATCAGGACCAAAAATCGAGATCGTTGCAATGCTCACTCTTGCAACGTGAATTTGATTTGATTGACGGTATCGAGTGTTTGAGGAGACTTGCCTTCGGTTATACAGAACACCAGAGCCTTTGTATAAAAGTGGATAATTCCCTGATCAAGATGATTCGAAGGCACATTGCAAGAGCAATGATTCAGATGAATTTGCGAGATGTTATTAGGCAGCATCAGAAATTCTGATGGCTAGGGAACAAAGAGGGAACTCCATCATCGTTTCCTTTCGATACGGGGTGGCCTCTCAAGGGGCAAAGTTGGCCTTTTATTATGACGTATGTACGTATGGTAACGAAGGTGTCTTTTGTACATATATACACTTGTCTTAAAAGACTTGTACCATCTTCTTGGCATCACTTCGTGAATTAATAAAATCCGTAAATATATGTATGTATATCACTTACTTCTATAAAAGGCAAATCAGATTCGATGTATATATGTATCTGCCACGAAATTTCCGAATCTACCTAACGGATTTGAGTGCAGTTTTCTCCTGTAGATTCAGAATTCTTCTGCGGAGTTTTTTCTATACCACATATTAAATTTCTTTTAACAAAAACCTTTTAAATAAACAAAAGAAGTATTAAATTTTTTTCCATTTTTCGGTGGTTTATCTCAATTTTTCTTAGCTCTCACCAAACAGAACTAAATTTAATTTACATATCTATGTAGAACTTTCATTAACAAATCCATTGGTATATATATTATCTCTGTACGTTATCTTAGAGAAAAGTTATAACATTATTATAACATAAAACATATATTATTTGCATTGTATTGCGAATACGATCAGTGGAGACCATTGTCACTATCGGTGCCCAAGCGGCGTTCGTGTTTATGCGTGTTCATTCTGTAGTTATATGTATGTATACATACATATATGTACGAGTGCATTCATACTAATTGAGCTATGTTATTGCATATAAGAATAATATAACAAAAATTAGTAAATAATAAAAAGTGGTATTTAACACAAGGTATGTACATACATAAATGTGAATGTGGTTATTGTAGGTATATTATCGGCGAGTGTATATATCACCATCAACTACTATTATAAAATGAAGTTGATATTTCTTTGTCCGGTATTTATAAGAAAACGGCTGAACCGATTTTAATGATTTTTTTTTATTGATTACGAAATCGCATGGACCAGGTTCAGATAAAGCTTACTTATACAGTTTTGTGCTTGGGAGACGACGAAAAGAGCCAAAATAACTTAGAAACACAAATAACATCAACTTTGCCCTTGCCGATTTTAACCAAATTAGTTTTGTCGTTTAGAGTTTTTAAAGACGCAAATTTCGAATCCAAAATCATGATTCTACGTCGTCTAGAAGCTGAGCAATATCAAAATATCATTTGTAAAATTTAGAATTTGATTAATTTTTCGTAGATCATGTCTCCCAACCATGTCTCAGTGGTGATAATCATCTTTTTGTTCTTTATTCTCCTTTCGCTGACTCTTCGTTAAATTTATGAGTAGAGGCGAGTGGCTGCCGATAGAAGGATGTGTGTTTCCTTATCTTTATTTTTCTGTTATACATGCATACTGCATAGATTGTGTGCATGTTGTTTCTGTGTGTGCTGTAGTGGCGATTCTCACCGGAGATGTTATAATTGAGTTTGCACATTTTCAGTATTATATTCAGTTTAACCGAATCAGTTGGTATATATTTAAACGAATGTGTGGCGTCAACTAAAATGAGTAAGAGATATTCTAAGCCCGATATTGGGCGGATGTCTCGGCTGAGAAATGTGTAAAGTTCCACTGTTAATAGACTTGGTTTTGTCAGTGAACGGTTTATTGTTATCGGTGAAAATGTTGTCCGACCGTGGAGCCTAAAGAAAAATTCATGTTTTCAATATGAACGTTTCATTTCATACGAAAAGGAGCCGCATGTAGGTACAATGTCTGAGGTTTGTAGCTATTGTGGTGCATAAAAGTGGGCAAAAGAATCAGCTGGATTGTATTGTTCAAGCGGAAAAGTACATGTTCAGAGAAATCTGTAGGTGCACCGCCGGAACTACCAGAGCATTCTACTTTAGTAGAGAGTCCCAGAAAGTTTAACTTAGCCTTTCAAATGATCTCCTTTGGAGATTAACGCATAACAGAAGGCAACTTTAATCCCACTTTTAAGATTCAGGGTCATGTTTACCACCTTATCGGAACATTAATGCCTGACAGTAATGCTACAAATCTATTTCATGGGGAATTCATAAGCTGAATACATTTTTGTCTTAAAACTGGCAGGGGGCGAAACAAGGCGAGCACGGGTCAGCTAGTTTGATTATAAATTAAACTTAAGAAGACAAAAGAAATAAAACTATATGTACGACTCCAATGTGCTTTATAGTTCTCCCTTAAATTTATTCTACACCTACTTTGATATACTTTTTCTATTACTCGAGCAATATGGTTCTGACTCAGCAAGACTGAAGTTTACCTAATTAACTACTGGTTATATTCTAAAGCAAACTAGTAGTGAATAGTCACCGTCGGCCTTGTAGGATATTATTAATTACATATTTTGAAAATAACCAAGCGCTTCATTGACAGGAATGAGATTGTTCGTATTGATTAATGATGTCCAATATTAAAAGGAAAATTGCAAGACCGTGAAATTGACCGAAATTTAATGATTCCTGAATGAAATGCAAAAAAGGAGCAATCTGATTTTTTGGAATTATTTGGAATTTCTCCATTAAAGAGCATTTTTGTACGAATAGAAGTGCTTAAACAGTTCAATCAACCACAAATAGTTGTACTTAAATTATATTACATGTGCATATGAGTATGTCTTTGCATATAAACATATGCGTGTATTTATGCACATAGACAGCATTGTGGCAGCAATCTTTAATTCCAACACGACATCGACGCCATTGCGTAATCGCCAAGATGATACTACATCTCTGAAACGGACTCTCAGCAGAATCACGTTTCACGTGGTCGGGCTAACCGGACTAATCGAGGAACAAGCTACTTATGTAAATACAAATACAAATATTTGGCGCAACAGACTGTCTGTGGTCTAGGGCGTAGTTTATCGCAATCATTCGCGTTGTCCGTGTTAAATTTTTTCGCACAAATGAAATATTATTCATATGTATGTAAAAATGTATCAACGACTTTAACAGTAAAACTTACAAGCTATCTTAAAATATATCTTACAACTACCTTATTCTGAAATAATTAGATACATAAGGATGTTTTTTTTTGTTTAGTGCTGTGTTATTAAATCCTAAACTTATGTAAACTGGCCAGGCATAAAGGCCAACTTTGACCTTTCATAGACTACTCCATATCGAAAGTAAACAACGAAGGAGTTTCCTCTCTGTCCCCCAACCATAAGAACTTTTGATGCTGCCTAATAACACCCAGCAAACCCTGTCAATAAATTGTCCAACTTGTTTAAATTCACCCTGTAATACCTCATTGGAATAAATTTGTTTGTACTGAGACTCTGGTGTTTTGTAAAAACGAAGGCAAGCCCTAAGACAAGCTCTCTCGAAGCTTTCGAATCCTTTCCATCAAGCATGTTTCCACGTTGAACCCCACTTACCATCCATATGCAAGCATGGGCTGGATGAGGGCCAAGTAGCAGGATACCTGCACCCTTGTATCGAGTTGTCTGCTATTAGAGCAAAAGCAGCTTTGGGTCTGCCCAGAGCAGCATCTACACATAGGTTTGTTGAAATATAGATATTGATCTAGCTAGAACCCAAGGTATCTCACTACATTTCGACATTTCGCAAATTCTTTCTGGTACCTGTAGAAGCCCCAGTAAACAGGATGATTTTCGACTGTTGGAGATTGATGTTCAGCTTCCAGTCGTTGCAATATCGCTTCATCTTATCGAAGTGACGTTACAAGAGTTATGCACGACCTCGATCTTTGGTCCTGACCTTACGGGATCAGGTCGTCTGCTTACGTAATGGCATGATGAAGAGATCCAATGAGACCACACTTGTAAGTGTTAAAGAGGATCGGCGTATTAAGAGCACCCTGTTGCAAATCATTTTTAAAATCAAACGCTCCAGCAAAAGCAGCTTTGAATTTTTTTGTTTTGTGAACCGTGATGAGCATATTACAAAGCATGTACAATTTGTATGCATGCTCAATTTGTATATAGAAGGGTCCTTCTAACAATATTCTACATATGTCGATGGCAAATGGGTGTACATATTAAGTTGTTGGGGACTGAAATCAGTGCTTCAAATCAATGGCTTTCTTGCAGTAGTAAAAAGGTATTATAGCCTCTTTGACACGCTCTTGAATATAAGTTTCTTAGTACAGTTTCGTATCTTTTATATCCAAATTGACGGCACATGAATGCAAAGCAGCTAGGAAGAGCTCGTAACTTTGGTAAGAACTCAGTTGTTCCGTTTTAGAAAATTAGATAACAATTTTAATAATAGACATACAAATTGTCATACTCCACCATTGGCCCAGGGATACAGTGGAAGATCTTTCTAGCAGAGAACAGAGCGGTATAAATCTCTTTACCCGGATAAGTAAATGTGGCCTTCAAATCACAACACAAAGTATTACACATTTGTAACTTGTGGATTAAAAAAAATCGAAGTAATTAATAATATTTACAAAATCAAAACTCAACTATTCGTGATGTGTACGTTATATGTAGGTATTTTTCGCACGAATAAAGAGCCATGTGTTTAATGAAATATCTGAAGGACATAATTGAGTCTCCTATAACAGTTATAACACTCGGATGTCTGTCAACACGCTTCTTGGTGTTTTCTTGGACCTTCCGCTCAGTAGTCCAACGCAGTAACCACCTCTCATTCAAATTATCGTTGGAAAACCGAGGTGACTTACAAACTCCGCATATTGACGCCTACATCCGATGTGGGAGCGAGTCCTCACAAGACTTCCACCGATACATTTAATCAGAGATCAAACCAACTTCATCTTTACCCTCAATAGTGGTAAAAAGACTGAGCAACTGTGATGAATGTCCGGTGGTGTCACACAACATCAATTGACGAATAGATAAAGCGAAGGAACAAACTCGAAGACTTACGCAATTTTTAACAGGGTTTTAGTGTGTACCTACATTCAAGCATGATGACTCTCCGTATTGTTCATGTTGCAAGAAACAGAGAATGTGGAAAAGGTTTTTGTTTTGTTTTTAAATCCCCCGACCAGGAAAAAATAACTGCTGGAGAAGAAGCAGGGGTGTTTTTATCAGGTTAAAGTCTCCCACACAGGCTTTTGACGATTTCCGTCCCTTTAAGAAAAAAACATACCTACATATGTGCATAAATATGTATGTATGTATGAATGTACCGGTAGTTATGAACATAGACAAAAACTCTATATTTTTTTTATTACTATTATTGCGAACTTTGTCCAAGAGCAGTCGAAAGTTTCTCTAAAAATATCAAAAGTTAAACTTTAGAGTGAACTCCCACTTATCAATCTCGGTGCTGAGCTGTGCAGACAAAAACTAACAAGCAAAAGAAAACTTTTAATTATTTTTGTGTAAAATTCTCTTAAAAAGCTTCTTACTAACCAAACAACCGAGTATGAAAGAAGGTGGTTAATGCACGAAAAAACAAAGGAGCAAATAAAATACACGGAACCCATTAAACGAGCAAAAGGCCACGTCCTTTCATATCGGTTAAATACAAGGAACGAAGCCAACACTTACGAAACGCTTCGATAGCGAAGAAAATGGAAGTAAACAAACCCAATTTTTTGTTTCCAAAGTTTGTGGCGAAAGTAATATTTTTGCCGCTGTTCTTCTAATACGAGAAGGTGGAAATTAATGGCATCTTTGGAAAGCATTTTTGTCAATTTGTTTTCTCCCCACTGAGTACATAAACAAAATTCTTCATATTGATGATAAACAATGTTTTTTTTTCACCATAAGAAGATAACGTTGTTTTTCCTTTGTTTCTTTTTCCTTTTCTTTTCTGTTGAAAATCTGTTGTCAAAGAGGAAAGTCTCTTGATAAAACAACAAACAAGGCAAATCAAGAGGGATGTGACGTTTTGTTAAGTCTTGGAATGTACTATATTCAGGTATGAATCTTATAAGCAGTCAAGGTTTGTAGTGAAAACTGAATATGTACATATGTATGTATGTATGTTCGCACTTGTTTTGTTTTTTTTAGCAGAACTTTCGAATTAACGTCATTCTGTTTGGATTTTGTGTTTCCTTCTTTATTAATCCAAAAGGAAAGAAAAGAAAAGAAAGCTGCTAAGTCAAGTAAGCTGAAAACTTGTCAGTACCTGATTTTCGAATATCTACCTCATAGTTACATTTGTATGTACCTCAATCTTTCAAATGTTGCGTTTATTCCATACATATGTAGGTGTGTAAAAAGGCTTAAATATTCCAATAGTATATATCTAGTTGCTGTCTATTTAATAGTGTTGTTTCACGTAAAAATAAAAAAAAGAAGACAACCCTTCTTACTAACTGCTTCCGGCTCCTTTAGTCTATTCTTTACGTACGCGAAAAGAAGTGTTCGTATTTTTGTTCTTTCAATGATGAAGCATGCTATACCACTTGCAAGACTCAGGCTCTCCAAACGCTTGAAAACGTTGCTGTCACATCGCTCTAAAAAGAAGTTCATTAAAGGCGCAACCCGCTTGAAACTAATCATTTGATCTGTTTTATCTTATCTTCTAAACGATGCCTAATGAAGTAGGCTTGCTGTTTTTTATTTTTAATTTCTGCTTCAAATTCAATAAATTATTGACCCTCTACCTCCAAGTATTAAGGACTAGTGAAAACACTTCGAAAAAGCCATCACGGATTCCGGCTTTGAAGTATTGGGGTTCTCTCGGCTACTACAATTAAACCCTTGGTACGATGAACAATGCTAGTAAGCATATAGAGTAAAACAAGAGGTATAACAAGCGGTGATGAATAGAAGGAAAATTTTTGTACGTTCTGTGAGCAGAAGAGAAGAGTCGGTTTCTTAGAAGGAAAAGAAGAAGCATGAGAAACGACTGTCCACGCCATTAGTACGGACACAATCTTTCAAAGTCCATACGATTGCTCGCAAACGCGGACGATATTGATATAATCGGGAGCGACGAAGATGGGTTTAACCATGAACGGAGACAAAACAAAGTACATGCTTTCGACAAATAAAGAACACCCACTCGGGAGGAACGTCACCATCGACTTTGGGATTAACTGTAATGCGAGCTGCGTCAAGCTCCGGTTCTTGAAGAAATAAGGTTTGATGATGGCACTTGCACACTTTCCTTTTAGCGGCTATGTTTCCTACAGTATGCACATTCTTTTGACGTGTTAGTGCTTATGATTGATTTAGAAAAAAGGTTGGAATAGACGTAAAAATAAAAGCTCACGCTATAGTAGAAACATAAAATCCTGTCCTGATTTGCTGATTTGTAGTTATATCCGTCTTTGAATTATGTATGAACGAGTACATACATATGTATGTATGTATGTACATATGTACGTATATGCACATTGTGTCCAAACCTTCGCCTTCATCGGGTGTTATCGGCCAGCAGATTTTTGTATTTGCTTCAAGTGTCAATCCTAACATTGCTGCATATATGGTTCGTAGAAACTTCACCTAATGACGTACGGACAAGGACAATAAATTAACTGAAATCACACAACCCTCACCTCGAACTTGCGGAATGATGTTTAAATAATATTTGTAACTTCAATGGATGACTCCTGAAGACGGAGAGCAAATAAATTTTCTTACCTGTAAAAAATAAAATAAAATACATATGTACATACACGGATACTCGTATACCTCAAGACGAAAGCCATGTCCATAATAATTACAGGCTTTCTATATCTATTGCAATATTGAAATATGTATATGTACTTTAGCAATATTGTAATAAAATTAATAAAGCATTTCATTTGCTTAAATCACAATTGAACAAACTCTATTTCCTTTTCTTAACCAAAAATGATTCTGCGAGAATAGTTCTTATTTATATCATAAAACCATAACATAATTCTTCTAACTATTGTATCTATGTATCCACATTCGTAGACATGTCGATAAGTACACACATATGTATGTAGATGTACCTACTAATGCCTTTTTGATTTCTTTGGGGTGCCTAGCCTAAGCCGTCGTCGACTCATATGCATTATTATTTGTCCCAATTTTCTGGACTACTGACCACCTAATGAAATGAAAGTCAGTTTGGGAATATTCACATCCATAAGTTCTTTGGGGTATTTCTTCTTTATTTTTACAGAAGATGTATTTTTAAGAGGCTTATCACCCAAACAAAAACCATCTAGACGGAAAATGTTTATGACAATTTTATAACTTTATACTTAGAAGTAGATATAATGTGTATGATGACTCCGTAGTGTAGGAGGGTCTTTGGTGTATACGTACATAAATATGTATATATGTAAGCTTGCACTGTTGATTATTTATTAGAAAGCCGAATAGCAATAATCCACACCGCCAAATAGCATTCTCAATGTCGAGGATATATATCACCAAACTAATCCGGCGAATTTGTGTCACCATAAATTAGGGTTTTTTCGCCAAAATAAATACAGAATTTAAAAATTGTAGCTTTTTTTAAAAACATCATCATTAAGTTTCACGTTTTGTAAATAATCTCACGTTGAATTATCATTATTTGTATGTATATCTTTGTTTTTGTTAAGGAAGTCAATTTTAATCTCCTCTAGATACGAGCATGTAGCTACGAATTTTTTTTTTCTTAGTTCGAAGCATTACGTTATGAAATAATTTAAACATTCTTCAATCCGTACTCAGCACAGTTCCTTAGCATTGGATTTTAATTAACACTGCTGCACTAAAATGCTAAATCAAACCAGTATAATGCATGATAAGAGGTAAAGTAAACTATATGCAAGTACAAAACGAAACTAACGAGTCAATTGACACGTTCATGGTACCGTTTTCAATAATGCACAGTAAAATTTTAATCCAGTTTGTTTTACAATGAGCAAGTGTTAATGAGTTTATGTGGACAAAATTTATGTTATGTGAATGGTGATAATTACTATAGTGCATTAAACTTAACAAACTCAACAAATACTAAGGTCATCGAGGTTCATGGAGTCAATGGATTAAGAAGATGCCTTCGAGGAATAGGTATTTATGAAAGAGACGATAAAAAAAGAGTTACTATATGCTTTAACTAAATATTTCGGATCCTATATAAAAAGTAAAATCAGTTAGGCTTTGTGAATATTAATCCGAACATACGCCTTATACTCACGCCATAGCAGGAGTAACTTCTTTAAAAAATTGTGCAAATTCGAAGAATGTAAACATTAATACACACATCGAGGCTAAAAATTATTTTCGTTTGCCTGGCGGTATTCCTTTAACGTTAACGACAAAAGATAAGTTTGTGTTTTGGAAGTATTAAATTCCATTCAATTCACATTTTAACACCTCGGAACGTAATAGCTGTCATAAGAAACTTTTCCAGTACGCCTTTCGAATGCATTTAACCGTAGGTCCCTCACATTCATGCGAAAACTATAACACACAACACAACTGGTTGTGAGAAGCCACATAAATATGCATGTCTTCATATTGCAATTTGCGTCATGTCCTAGCCATCTTAAGCAACGTTAATTTTTTTACTTCGTCATTGAATCTTCTCCTCTAAAGACCGTCAACATAAACGGTACCGAAACGACCGAGGATATTTTCAGCTGCTTTCGACATCGTCCATGCTTTAGTACCGCCATAAAGCAGGAATAGGAATAATTAGGGTCTTGCATGGTCTTCTTAGCTGTTCGGGATAAGGCCTTAATCAATCGTTTTTCAGCTCAAGAAAACAGCGATTGACAAGAGTTATTCTTAGTTTGATTTCTGATGAAGTAGCTGAAGCCAAGGTAAACAAAGTCCCTTACTACCTCAAAGTTATAGCTGCCAACTGTGACGTTCTGGCCAGTTCGCCGCTGTTATGTGTCCCTTTTTGTTGACATCATACCTATATGCTTGGTTTTGTCCTCATTTATCGCAAAACCCATTTTGGTAGCTTCAGTTTGAATACCAGCGAATGCACAAGTGACAGCCCGCTGTAATCTACCGATTATGTCAATGTCGTCGGCGGATGCTAGTAGTTGCACATACTTTTAAAAAATGTACCTCCGGCGTTGGCTTGTCAGTTTGGCACAAAAAATTCACTTGACAGCGCATTGGCTTGTGTAAATCCTCTTTTGACATTAAAGATCTTGGAAAGTTCGTTGACGACCTTGTTGGAGCGGCAATCATTCTACATTATCATTCTGCACATACGAACGAGTTTGGCAGGGATGCCAATACTAGTAATGACTCTGTATAGCTCGTCTCTACAAATGCTGTCATATGGGGCTGATTTGTACCTCTTGGATTTTCTCCAGCATCTGCTGAAGTGTGGAAATTTTTTAGAGAGGGTTTCAGGCGTTCACGCAAGATGGCAAATAAGATCTTGTACGTAATGTTGGGGAGACTGATACCTCTGTAATTGGCGTAGTTGAGCGGGTCATATTTCTCGGGGATCAGGCATACGACGCGACGCTGAGATTCCGTTTATTAAACATATACTCGTCTGACTAAATCTTGGAAATGACCAAGTCATCTCTAGCTGCCGGTGGGCCATCTGGACCAGCGGCTTTGTTGAATTTAAGCTTAGATAGTTATCCTCATTTCATTTTGCTCATCATCATCTATAGTGAATGGTTTATTTTGCCTGACAACAGTAAGCTAAGGTCAAACGAAGAATAACTCCTGCCAATCGTTGTTTCTTTCGGTTAAGAAAGCAATTGAGTAGCAAAGCAGATGGTTCCAAAGCCCTATCAAATAATGAAAGTGACCCTTTGTAAAACCTTAATCATCCCAGTCCTGCACTATCGCGCAGAGGCGTGGACTTTGTCAAAAGTGGATTATATTGCTCTTGGCTGCTTCGAGAAAAAAATTCTTCCAATGATTTTCGATCCAGTCTGCATAGACGGTGTAGAGCGTATGTAAAGAAAAGATAGGCAATCTCCTAACAGACGGAGGACAGACTACTGGAGGAAAGGCTTGTGCCAAAATCAGCAACAACTCCAAAGAGGCTAAAGCAGGATACGTCTACAAAAGTTAATTCAAATTTTTAAAGAGATGAAGAAAGCTAATCTGTCCACAACCTCCAGCAGAGAAAACACATTAATAAAGAAACGAACAAAGACAGTTAGACAGTTCTCCAACTTGCCAAGTAAACAAGACCTATCTCGAACCAGCGACAACCAATCCAGTCGCCCCATCTGTCAGACAAAAAGGAGAAGAAGCTAAGCAGGTTAAAAAGGTCAAAGCGCGTTCCACCCCGTCTACCACCAGGTCAACCAAATCTAAGGTAGCCACTTAATCTCCACCACCCCGGAGGCTAGGCGCTATTCGAAAGTAAACATTGGCTAAGTTACCTGCCTCCGTCCAGTCCGCAAAGCCTTTGAGCTCAGAATAGGCTAAAAGTAATGAACTTTACTGCTAACCCAGGCAAGACAGAACTGATCCACTTCACAAGAAGATATCAATGGTCAACAATGAAAAATACTCGGACATAGTGAATACTGTTTCTCAAGTACTTGACCTCTAGATAACGGAAAAAATTATGTTATGCTCAGATCACAATTTCACAACGGTACGCACTTTTACCTTTTTAATACAGAGCCTTTTAATACGACCGCTCTTTCTTTCGAGCGCCTCAATTACAAAAAAATTTTAAAAGAAATATGAGACTAACAAAATTGTATAAGTAGAATATTAAAAGTGCATTAAAGTTATAAAATGTCGCGAGAATGTGTTAATTATTCTGCTACATTTGTGGAGAATTTACACCAAGTTGCACCGTTCATTGAAAAGTGCTACTTGTGTTATTTTAAATTCAAAATAAACCATCAGGATAAACCCCGGGCATCATACATTTGCCAACTGGTTGGTTTAACGGGCCATTTTATGCAATGCCTTTTGGAAAGGCTATAAAATGGAGAAATTTTGTTCCACCAATGTGAAGGGATTTTTCTCGAAAATCAAAGCATGCTATTAAATATGCAGATGTCTCTTCTTTAACAGAACCAACACCAAGTAAAGAAATTTTACCGGTTCCAAAGCCACCTTTTGGACACCTTCCGGACACCTTTCAGAACAAATCATGAGGGTAACAGAAAACTTCCTCGGTAACAATAAGACTCCAGATTATGCTTTCCTTAAAAATTAATTTTTTGCATTCTCACCTCAATTTTTTTCCAGAAAATATGGGTGATGTAAGGGATGAGTACGGCGAGAGGTTCTGCCAAGATATTGCTGCGATAGAGAAACGGTACCCAGGAAAATGGAAACCATCAATGTTGGCAGACTACTGTTGGTCGCTTATAAGAGAGACTCCAAGGTCTTCCTACAAATATAATGCAGATGGTTCCAAAAAAACAACTAAATTTTACAAAAAATTATATTTTTCGATAGTATGAATATTATTATTAAATTTTTAAATTCATACAAAGCATTTTTTCACAAAAACCTGATGCGACGTGTCTGTTTCATTCAGTTCTCCTGATTCTATAAACTTTAAGGATAACGAAGCACAACATTTTATTTCCGAGTACAAATTAAATATTTTTTTTGTTGACCAGTGCATAAAGTATCGAAATGAAACCGTTCAAATCGCATACTGTACGAGTACTTTGCTTTGGACACCTAGTATTTTCGACAATAATCGTGCGACATCGATGGAACTTTTATTTTCACTGCATACATACATACATATGTGTTGCATACATGCATGTATGTATTTATGTAATACATATGAATACATATCGTCGGTTTACAAGCAAAACTGACCAACTGCCAAAAGTTGTATTTTATATTATTGATGGCAAGTATAATAAAAAAGCAAGTAGAAAATTCTGTAAAAACTGCCTATCTGATATTTTGCCTAGAAATATGAAAAAAATCTAAAAGAATCGCAGTTATCAACAGAGGTTATAAGGATTTAAAAAAAAAACAAAAAACTTGTTTTACATTTGTGCAGTTAATCAGTTTTGCTTGTAAGCCGACGATATGTATGTAGCTTGATATTTTTTTTTCATTTTCGTTTTCGACACATGCAATTTTTGACGAGCAATGCCTTCATCAAGCTCTTGTCGACAGATTATTGTGTTACTCGACAATTTCACATTGATTTGAGGTTCAACAATGTCTCCTATTGTTGGACTTGCAAATGAATCTGTCTTACTTTTCTATTGAATAGCTAAATCTCTTTACTTCACGGACAATAACTTCATATGGGTAATAACTTCACCTCGAGTGGCGCTTGGCGTTATCTCACGGTAGGTACTGGTCGCTATTGCATTTATAGGTGAGAAATAATTTCACGCGGTGAAGTTATTGCCCATCTTCAGTGGGAAATAACTTCATATAAAAAAAGTGAATTCATTTACCACTCGAGGTGAAGTTATTTCGCATGTGAAGTAATTGCCCGTGAAGTTATTTCCGTGCACCTAACTATTGTAGTATCCCAACTTAAAGAATCCTTACCACTGGTGGGGGGAAGACTAAAAGTACATATGTAATTTCTTGCTGTGTGGTCACAACAAACATACATATGTGTAGTAATTAATTAAAAGAGTTATAAATGTTTAAACATGAAAAAATAATTTAACTCACTTTACAAAGAACATGAAATAAGCACAACTTTTATAATTTAGACAACCAACTTTTTTAAATTATTTCATTTTGACAACTACTTGCAGTAATGGAAACACGCAAAAACATTCTAACGGTAACTCATATACATATGTACTGGTAATTTCCAAATACTGTAGGTTTTGCTTCCAACAAAAGTACTGATTGACTTAAATTGCACGGCATTGTCATTTCTTATAATGTCGTCTCCACTGTACGAGTATATGTTTTACAGTAGAATTTCACCCCTTCATCTCACATAACAATCTCCTAGCCACGAACGGTCATCTATATACATATGTACCCTTTTCTATCATCAAACGTATTAATCTGTCCATTAAATATCGATGAAATAACGAAGAATATTGGCTACAATTATCAATAAGAATGCTGGTACCCACATCTGCGGATATTTATGTTACTCCAATATTACGAACATTCAAATTACTATATGACATTACATTTTATACGAGTATGAATTAAAAAGAAGCTAAATAAGTATGTCTGTAGATATGTATGTATGTAGTATATAAATATGGACTTCCCAAATAGTAGATACACTTTTGTTGATTATTTTGAAGTAATTTTTATATCATTTTGAAATTAGGTGAAGAATAGCTGGGAAATCGCTGTAGCTGTTGTTGTATTAAATATTTAGGATATTAAGTGCTCTTATTTGTGGCGCGCTTTTGAAAATTGGATAACTATTTCTGTATTCATTACGTAGAAGAATGCTCATTGCTGTGCAGCGCTGTGTTTTCCAATATTCGCGGTTAGTATTGATGTATACAACTTATGATTTACATTTTGCTGTGGTTATTGCAATCACGTGGTAAATGCAGGATCGAAATTAAACTCTAATGGCTGATTGCAACATCCACACAATGCTCATTGGTTTTTACAACCGTAGTAAGTAATTAGATTTTACGAGCAATTTGTGATTGCCTCAGTTTTGATAGCGTAAATGAACCTACATACATATGTATGTATTCCAGTATACATTTCCACCTCTCCAGTTTTAATGTAGGAATCTACTGTAATAAATTTACTTCAGAGTAATTAAGAATAGAAAAAGACTGTTTTGGTGCTACATATTATTCAATGTCTAAATTCGCATACCATCTCACGCATGTTGGCTGTATGTATGTATGTATGTATATCCCAACATAATCTTGAATTGTTCGTTTACTCAAAATATTTTGAATAAACGACCTTTTGTCAACACTCAAAATTTTCTTAAATATCCCGATCGGATTTGAAGTTAAAACCTCCATATTTTGAGTTAAAAATGTATTATCGACCTGATTCTGTTTATTAAAACATGTACATTTATATGTATGTATATATATTTACGCACATACTTTATGTAATATGTTCTTTCAACAGTTGATCTAACCATCTTCACTTTTGCCTCCATAACAGTCAGTTTTTTGCTCTATATTGGCTCTATATGCTCTAAAATTTAGAGGACCCTTAGCTCAGTGGTTAGTCGTGAGAAACTAGGCCCCGGACCACATACGGTCTGTTGCGCAGATCGTATACACATATTTTTTTTACAATTTCGTACCTCGCTTTTGATTGGTTTTTACAACTAACTACTCAGAGTTTGCATTGGTATCCCTTATATAGTACTGGGCATAAAATAAACCTGCGCTCATCTTGATTACAATGTGATTTAAATCTCTCTAACTTTTTCCCAAAGCTCTCGCCTTTCTACGTCCCTTTCACTAAAGTGGGTGAGTGGTTTTATTTGTATGACCTGTTTCACAATGGAATTTTCTTCGCTCCGTAAGTATGATCAATCCATTCCCACTTTTTGTCTGATTTTGAATTCGTTAAAGGTAGAAAATTCTTAAGGTGATGCACAGGCATCTATTTATGAACGAATTATCATCGTTGGAGCACAATTTGGCCCTTCAGATAATGTATTTTGCCTACATCATCATGGTAAAGAAAGTTATCAGCTTTTCCGCTTTGCTGTCCAAGGGCTTTTATCTTGCTCGTATAATACCTCAGCCTCACGGTGTTTGCTTCTTCTTCTATGTTGTGCAACATTTTATGCAGATGAAATGTTGTCAACTTAGTCCAAGTGTTTAAGCTAAGATATCTGTTCACATCGAATATGAACAGATACATGGCTTGCTACCGAATAAGGGCAACGATTATACTTTAGAACGCGATAAACATCCTCGACTTAGGAGAAAATGGTCGTCAAAACGCCAGATTCCTACAACTTAAGCTGGAATCCATGCGGTACATGAAAAACAAGATGGTGAGGCAGAGATAAGTACATGTCACCAACTGGGTATATTTTGAAAACTTAATAATAACACAATACTGACGGAAAGATTTCAGAATGAAGTAAGACTGTCACGATTATCCAGTGTTGCTCACTTTTACTGCTAACTAGGTGCCGCCTACAGTCTAGAGATAACGCTAAAGCGCCGACTGATCACCAGCTTGTCAATCTGGTTGGATGATCGGTACCTATGAGTTGATATTGGCTGATATTACGGTAGCTCTCTCCTTACGAAATGAACCCACTGGCCCACTAAGCTAGATTAACACTAATCCTTACATCTAAAAAAAACTCAATCTATAATTATAATAATAATATGTAGGTGTTTATGACAAGGTGCGAAGTGAGATTTTGATTTACTGTAATAAAAGTCTACAATGTTATGAGCGGTATACAGTTTTAATCACAAAGCCAAGTATATACCTGTATATGAGCGTAATAAAAGTCTTAAGAAAACAGTTTATTTCCTTTGAACCATTAACTACATCATGGCTGTTATTTGAATCAATAGTATCTACTGACAGCTGATAAATAAGGAACATGTTAGAACTTTAGCGACGTTAAACTAGAGTTTGTAAGCTTTTAAGTTTAGCCTTTCTTCGTACATCTTCATAAATAATTGTATATGTCAGCCCAAGACAGACCACATAGAGCAAAATAAATGGGTATCGTGATACGGAGACCAAACTTAGGTAGTGTAGCAATGGATTTCTAGCAAAGGTGATATTAAAGGCTTTAAGAGTACTTTGAAGCAGCATTTAATATAGCCTAGTGTAGAGTTGGCTCTGTTAGTTATTTGTTGATTACTGTGCGAATTTAGATTCTGCTCTCTATCGCACATTACACCTATGTACACAGGTCGCAGATGCATAATATTGACTTTGAAAGTAATATGTTCTAACGGATGGAGGAGAACGTGTGTGGAAAAAGTAATTGATTTATTTTTACTTATATGTATGTATATATCTACATATATATTCAGCTTTAAGAAATTATAGCGGCTCCACGTAAAGAACAAGGTCAAGTCATTAGAAGTATAAAAAGCTGATGGGGAGAAATTATCCAAACAATTTTTTGCTGTCCGCGCACATGTATAGAGAAGTATCGTTATAAACCAGAACACCACCATTTATGTTTAAGAAAAATATCAACGCTTAGAGAAAATTTCCTTGAGGAACACCGGAGGTGCAGTGGGTGGGGTTTGACACTTAAATTCTAGAA
This sequence comes from Blera fallax, assembly GCA_946965025.1. Lineage (NCBI taxonomy): Eukaryota > Metazoa > Arthropoda > Insecta > Diptera > Syrphidae > Blera > Blera fallax. The sequence continues at coordinate 27,499,509 of OX337245.1, forward strand.
AGGACTCTGTATTGGCTTTTCCAAAATAATACATTATCCAAAAAATAAAATATAGCGGATAATTAAGGGCTTTGAGTTTGAGGTAAATATGTATCTTAGTGAATGATTTTGCCAAAAGTCTTATTGTAATCTGTGATAATAACATCGACATTTTTACCATCCTCTATTGAATTATGAAGGGGGGAGATGCTTGGGATCGGTAACAATGCTTTCAATGTATATTATGTACACATGTTGAAGCTACCTTATAGAAAGGAATCTCAAATACCAAAACTTATCATACATTTATGGACTCCATAGTATAAATTAATCAATGCAAAACTGCTGTGTATAAATGCCTTCATACCTACATACATGCATATGTACATACATATGGATGTGCACTAAAAATAGCAAGTCATTAATTACAACAAACACGCAATTGCAACATCCTTCTAGGTTAATTAACTAAAAAATGCACACTTTTGCACATTTATACATACATTTGTACATACAAAAGACGTATGGAAACAGTTTCCATGTTCCTGTTCATTGGTACACAAGCCAATGTCAAATTAAAGGAGACGCATTCCACCAGGAAGATCGCGTTACGATTGCGTGCAAGATGTACACATGCATGTATGTATGTATATCTTCATTTGTACATCCGTTAAAACGAAGAGGTTTTGCTATTAATTGTACACAAACATTTCTTTTTGTGTTATTTATTTTCTTTACAAAAGCGTTATTTAGATGTATTCGTATGGATTTGTGAGGATGGTTAGGGTGTTCTGTGTGCAAGCCATGGTGCTAATAAATTAATCGTATCTTTTAATAGTATATATTTTGTGTTAACATTTTATGCAAAGTGTCGGTGCAAGCAATAGGTGTTCGTATGTATTACCATTCGCTTTATCTCAACACGCCTTCGTGTGTCTTCAAAATATCTCCAATCGATATGTTTTTTTTAAAGTTTTACAATGACAGTTAACTAAAGACCACGTCTGTAAATTCCTTGTCGTTTAGAACTTCTACCTGAGTTACATCCAATAACATGCAGCTGTGGAGAAAATAAAAAGAATGCATTAAACTCCCTCAATAACACAAGGAATCAATATCCGAATCGTTTTTACCATTTTTTATATGCTGATTCAAGGGAAAGACTAGGGAAACACGTGCATATATTATTAATTTACACGTCGCTGCAGTGCATAGATTATAGATCCTATACAAAGTACCTATACATATATGTATATGTACAAATTACTTACTTTAGGTGGCGCTACAGTCCGGAGTGAATCTGGGCCTCAACCAATAAGCATCTCCAGCCAGCTGCCACCAGTTTCGTACACCAAGTTGGTTGAGGTCGCTTTCCACCTGAGTGCGCCACCTTATGCGAGGTCTTCCTCTACAAATCGCACAGCTCATGATTATACATATCTTCTTCTCCACTCTCCGTCTATGCAGACGATTCGATTCGCAAGAGTCAAACTTCGTTTGATCTCAACGCTGGCGGCATTGTCTGAGATTACAGCGGATCTTAGATAAATAAAGTTCTTAGCTACCTCAAAGTTATATGTATCTGTCGAGAGTGACGTTCTACCCGAGGCGTTGGTGTTGTCAACATACTTTGTTTTGCCCTCATAAAACGTTAAACCCATCCTAGCCGCTTCTGTCTAATGCTCACAAAAGCACTACTGACATTACGCTTTGTTCTTCCGATTATGTCAATATCATCGGCATATGCAAGCAGTTGCACGGACTTTTGAAATATTTTGCCTCTGATGTTGGCGCATGAGTTTTACACTATTCTTTCAAGAACGATGTTGAAGAAATCGCATGACAGCGAGTCGCCTTGTCTAAATTCTTTTTTGACATCAAAAATCTCGGTGAGGTCTTTCCCCTTGACGGAGCAGCGTGCATTCTCCATCGTCATCCTGCACAGCTGGACGAGTTTGACGGGGATGCCAAAACTAGACATTGCTCTATATAGCTCCCCTCTATAAATGCTGTCATAGGCGGCCTTAAAATCGTAAAAAGGAGACGAGTATCGATTTGAAATTCCTGGTTTTTTCTAAGATCTGCCGTAGTGTGAAAATTTGGTCGATGGTGGACTTTCCTGGCCTAAAACCACACTGATGTGGACAAATCAAATTGCTGACAAAATGTTTTAAGCGTTCACACAGAACAGCGGATAAGATCTTGTAGGCGACGTTAAGAAGACTTATTCCTCTATAGTTGGCGCAGTTTAGAGAGTCTCCTTTCTTGAGGTTCGGGCAAACAATGCTGAGGTTCTATTCATCGGGCATATTTTCGTCCGACCATATTTTGTGAATGAGTTGGTGCATGCTCCTTACCGAGTCATCCTCGGCTGCTTTGAATAGCTCGGCAGTCAGACCATCAGCTCGAGCAGCTTTATTGGATTTCAGCTTAGGTATCGCTATCTCAACTTCATCCAGGTCGGGTGGACGGAAATTTTGGTTATCATCGTCCAGATTGCTTGACAGTGGAACTTTGGTCATCGTCGCCGTTATACAGTCTGCGAAAGTGATCTTACCAAATCCTCAACAGATCAGATACGGCATCCCTGATCTCTTTTTGGCAGTGTCATCTTCAGTACTTAATGCTGGCGACATAGGACCTCTTGAGAGATTAAGAGACACTCGATCGGAAAAGGCTCTGGCGATCTCTTGCGATTGTAATTTCGCCCCGCAGCAAAGACGATCAGCCCAAGTCCGTTTTCGGAGGTGATGTCGTGTAGGCTGTAATTTCCGACTGCACTACCAAAGATGCCCTCGCTTCCTAACTTTGCGTTAAAATCGCCCAGGACAATTTAAACAAAATGCCAGGGCACTGCTCGTACAGTCACCAGCAAAATTATTTGCACAATGCAATGCTTACACCGTATCATTTCAATAAAGTTGTATATCTTTTGAAAAATTCAATATTTCAGTTATGTTCTTGTTTATTATTAATCTTTTAAGTCATCTTGAAACGGTAAATAAAAAAACAAAGTTAAATTTCTAACAGTAAACGTTAAAACCATAGAAAAGAAAGTGGCAAAATTATTTTAACATCACTAAACACCGGCAAAATTATTTGCACAAGTGCAATTTACTTCTGCTTACGCTTCTGAAAGCCGAAAATGAATTTTTTTTACATTGACGCAATGGTTTTGAGGGCATAGCACTATCTAATAAGTTGTGTTTCCTCCTTTTGCCGCAATAACTTCTGCGAGGCGCCTTGGCATTGAGTCTATCAAATTTAGAATTTGCTCTCCCGGAATGGTACTCTAAGCTGTTATAAAGTCCTTCCATGTTTCATCTGCAGATCTCCCAATGTTTTGTGGAATTTTGGACTTCACAAGATGCCATTTCCTATTACCTAAATGTAAGCCAGGGCTTTGTGGAGGCCATTTTAAAGCTACTTGCCCTACTTCCGTTAAAAACTTTTTGATATTCCAGGCAGCGTGTATGGATACATTATCACGTTGAAGGATGAAATCGATCCCGATGAATATTGAGGATACCACCAGTGCAACATCATTTAGTATCTTTAAATAATGTGACTGTGTCATATGGTCAGAGCACAGCATAAGTGGTCCCACACTACAATACGATATGCATCCCCATATCATAATTTTACCTCCTTTGGAATGCTTTGTGGGTTGTTTAACGGGTTGTTTGGATCTTGTTTTTGAATTGCAGTAATAAAATTTTCGACCATAGCTGCCATCCAAAGAACAAGCAGTCACGTCGGATCAGAGCACATTTCTCCAAACAGCTGCTAGTTTGATAATATGCTCCCTTGTAAATTGTAGCCTCAGCTGCTTATGATCTTGATGTTATTTGGAGCTTTTTTTGTATGAAGTTGGCTTGAATTTGGATTTTCTTTAACCATATTCGTAACGTTCTTTCACTAATATTGTTCTCACAATCCTTGTTTAGATCCGTTAACACACTTCGAACCTTTTCACGTGGGTTACTTTTAAAAGTATGATAATTCAGCGGTCTTCCCTTTCCGATGTAACCATTTTTCTGCTTCTACGGGTTCGGTTTTTTACAGTTCCATGTGTTTTTTGTTTTCCAATTTTGTAATAAATTGTTCTTTGACTGTAGTGATATCTTGCCGAAAATTCTACTGCCGAAGCACCGGTTTCAAATTCTGCAACAATAGCCGCACGTTTCTCCGTTGAAAGTTCCCTAGTTCAAGCCATTTAAAAGTTTTAAAAATTGGCTGAAGGAAAGACGCTAAACTACTAACAATGACTAATCGATTTGCATCGAAATGTCGAAGAATGGGTACATATCCAGAACAGTTAATTGCATTTGTGCAAATAATTTTGCCGGTGTTTAGTGATGTTGCAATAATTTTGCCACTTTCTTTTCTATGGTTTTAACGTTTACTGTTAGAAATTTGATTTTGTTTTTTTATTTACCGTTTCAAGATGACTTAAAAGATTAATAATAAACGAGAACATAACTGAAATATTGAATTTTTCAAAAGATATACAACTTTATTGAAATGATACGGTGTAAGCATTGCATTGTGCAAATAATTTTGCTAGTGACTGTATGTGTTGTCCAGGAGCTTGTAGAAGCTGTCTTTGGTATCGTCATCTCCTCTGTTGGGGCATGTGCGCATATCAGGCTAATGTTGGCGAATTTAGCCTTGATGCGAATTGTTACGAGACACTCGATTACATGCCTAAAATTCAAAAGTTCTTGCCTAAGTCTGTCTCCGATAACAAACCCGCATCCAAATAGGCGCTGCTTCTGTTGTCGGTAGCAATCGCCGCAGTAGATATCCCGCTTTTGCATCCTTCTTTTGCCCGGCTCGTTCCATCGCACTTATTAGATGCCGGTAATATCTGCTTTACAGCAGTCAAGGGCCTCCGCTAATTGTTCGCGTCGGGGATATGAGCGCTCCCGTTAGCCCATTAAGGGTTCACCCGCCACCAACTCTTTTCCAACTCAGTATTGGAGATCCCTGTAGACCCTGGATTCGAATATGTCGAAGCAGCTCATATATGTATAACACTAATAGATCGCCACCACTTTTGGGTCTAAAATTCTAGGCATTTTCAAATTATACGTTGACAAGTGAGGCTATGTCTCAAGAATCTTATTAGAATTCGATTCCAGCCAATGCTCTACTAACTGCTTAAAATCGAGGCAGTAAAAAATCTTAAATATCTTGGAGTTCTAATCGATAATAGCTCGAGCTGGAAGGATTATGTCCGAGCAGTTAAATCCCATATGATGCTGGTAACTTGTAAACTATACCTCATCAAACCATACTGTTCTGAGAAAGTTTTAACTCAAAATTATGGCATCACTAGCTGGGGAGGATCTTACTCTACTACGTTGGGACCTACCTTTATTGGTGGCACAAAAACATTTAATTCGGATCATTTCAAATTGTATTCGTTTCATTCATAGCTGGCCCTTGTTAAAAAAAAATTTAATTTTACCACTAAGACGTCGATACGTGTTTAAAGTACTCAGGGAGATTTTCAAGCAAAATGGTAACATTCTCAGTATAAACTCGCAAAGTTATAGCTTGCGCATTAATAACTTTTCTCTTGTCAACATATCAATTGCACTTAGAACTCCTTTTACTCATTTCTACACCATTTCAGCCCCAACCTATTTCAATAAGCTACAATATCTTATTAGAATTGCTTATCACTTTCACTTATTCCTAATAAAAGTGAAAGACTGGCTTTTTACCATTGACCACACAAGTATTGAATGTTTGTTAAAAATCATATCTTAATCTTCGGCATAAGTAATATCGTTTAGATTATATATGTAAATATCTCATCAGATCTATATTCTTGAATTGTTTTTTTCTGAAAAATTCTTTCCTTGTTCTCTGAATTCGTTGTTTATAAATTCTATTATCTTAATTTGGATTGTATCTATTGAATTTATTTATTTACTTTTGCACATTTCTTGAAGTAGTACTGATTATTACCCCACATCAGAACCCTATTAGGTATATTATTTAAATAAAATTGAAGTACCAATGGAAAATTTACCCGGCAGTGATGAATCAAATCAATCACGTCACGAAAAGATTCTATAGATAAAATATACATATGTATGTACTTAGATATATAATTTACTAAAATGCAAAGCAGAGCGAGAGTATATATGTATATTTAAAATTTCCAAACACCAACCCACCTAAAAAAAAATCCGCTTAAGGTAGGAATATTATATTTATTATGTGCATATGTTTTGTATTGTCTGGCTAATTCAAGAAGTTGCGATTTCGTGTCTCTCGATTATTTACTGTAGAACTACTTAAAGTCACCGTTTATGTTCATAATATTATTCCTGACATACTGCTACTATTGCACGAAGAAATTGATCTTACGAATAAAAAAAGGTTAATTTTTTGCACTTTTAGAAAAAAAATATAACAAAAGTAAATATGTACATATGTACATCGACTCTCGATAATTCGAAATTCAAGGGATCTTACAAAAAATTTTAATCAAAAAAAGTTCGAATCGTCGAGTCGACAAATACGAAATACATAAAAATAGTCGTATTTTGACTTTTACTGTTTATGTTTATCTTTTATATTACAAAGCACGTATACATACAATTTTTTATTTTATACAGAGATCGGAAATTCTTTTTCTTTGCTTAAGTAACTTCCAGTGTACTTGGTCAAGAGCATTGTCTATGGTAACCAAAGTCCAGTTTGTCGCCTGATACCTCACGGTTAATAAGATACCTTTCCGTTACTGAGGCCAACTATGCCGTTGCTAGGAAGACATTAGAGGACAGATACCACAACGAGAGGGTCATCATTGATTCATATTTAAGTATGCTGTTTGAACAAAAGAATGTTTAAATGGATTAACAAATATGAAAGTGGATAATAGTTCATGTTCATATATTTTGGTGCAGAAAATGGATAGCGAAGCAAGAAATACAGTCACTGGCAAAATTATTTGCACAATGCAATGCTTACACCATATCATTTCAATAAAGTTGTATATTTTTGAAAAATTCAATATTTCAGTTATGTTCTTGTTTATTATCAATCTTTTAAGTCCTCTTGAAACGGTAAATAAAAAAACAAAATCAAATTTCTAACAGTAAACGTTAAAACCATAGAAAAGAAAGTGGCAAAATTATTGTTACAACATTAAACACCGGCAAAATTATTTGCACAAATGCAATTTACTTCTGCTTACGCTTCTGAAAGCCGAAAATGAGAATTTTTTTTACATTGACGCAATGGTTTTGAGGGCATAGCATTATCTAATAAGTTTTGTTTCCTCCTTTTGCCGCAATAACTTCTGCGAGGCGCTTTGGCATTGAGTCTATCAAATTTTGAATTTGCTCTCCCGGAATAGTACTCCAAGCTGTTATAAAATCGTTCCATGTTTCATCTGCAGATCTAGCAATGTTTTGTGGAATTTTGGACTTCACAAGATGCCATTTCCTATTACCTTAATGTAAGCCAGGGCTTTGTGGAGGCCATTTTAAAGCTACTTGCCCTACTTCCGTTAAAAACTTTTTGATATTCCAGGCAGCGTGTATGGATACATTATCACGTTGAAGGATGAAATCGATCCCGATGAATATTGAGGATACCACCAGTGCAACATCATTTAGTATCTTTAAATAATGTGACTGTGTCATATGGTCAGAGCACAGCATAAGTGGTCCCACACTACAATACGATATGCATCCCCATATCATAATTTTACCTCCTTTGGAATGCTTTGTGGGTTGTTTAACGGGTTGTTTGGATCTTGTTTTTGAATTGCAGTAATAAAATTTTCGACCATAGCTGCCATCCAAAGAACAAGCAGTCACGTCGGATCAGAGCACATTTCTCCAAACAGCTGCTAGTTTGATAATATGCTCCCTTGTAAATTGTAGCCTCAGCTGCTTATGATCTTGATGTTATTTGGAGCTTTTTTTGTATGAAGTTGGCTTGAATTTGGATTTTCTTTAACCATATTCGTAACGTTCTTTCACTAATATTGTTCTCACAATCCTTGTTTAGATCCGTTAACACACTTCGAACCTTTTCACGTGGGTTACTTTTAAAAGTATGATAATTCAGCGGTCTTCCCTTTCCGATGTAACCATTTTTCTGCTTCTACGGGTTCGGTTTTTTACAGTTCCATGTGTTTTTTGTTTTCCAATTTTGTAATAAATTGTTCTTTGACTGTAGTGATATCTTGCCGAAAATTCTACTGCCGAAGCACCGGTTTCAAATTCTGCAACAATAGCCGCACGTTTCTCCGTTGAAAGTTCCCTAGTTCAAGCCATTTAAAAGTTTTAAAAATTGGCTGAAGGAAAGACGCTAAACTACTAACAATGACTAATCGATTTGCATCGAAATGTCGAAGAATGGGTACATATCCAGAACAGTTAATTGCATTTGTGCAAATAATTTTGCCGGTGTTTAGTGATGTTGCAATAATTTTGCCACTTTCTTTTCTATGGTTTTAACGTTTACTGTTAGAAATTTGATTTTGTTTTTTTATTTACCGTTTCAAGATGACTTAAAAGATTAATAATAAACGAGAACATAACTGAAATATTGAATTTTTCAAAAGATATACAACTTTATTGAAATGATACGGTGTAAGCATTGCATTGTGCAAATAATTTTGCTAGTGACTGTATGTGTTGTCCAGGAGCTTGTAGAAGCTGTCTTTGGTATCGTCATCTCCTCTGTTGGGGCATGTGCGCATATCAGGCTAATGTTGGCGAATTTAGCCTTGATGCGAATTGTTACGAGACACTCGATTACATGCCTAAAATTCAAAAGTTCTTGCCTAAGTCTGTCTCCGATAACAAACCCGCATCCAAATAGGCGCTGCTTCTGTTGTCGGTAGCAATCGCCGCAGTAGATATCCCGCTTTTGCATCCTTCTTTTGCCCGGCTCGTTCCATCGCACTTATTAGATGCCGGTAATATCTGCTTTACAGCAGTCAAGGGCCTCCGCTAATTGTTCGCGTCGGGGATATGAGCGCTCCCGTTAGCCCATTAAGGGTTCACCCGCCACCAACTCTTTTCCAACTCAGTATTGGAGATCCCTGTAGACCCTGGATTCGAATATGTCGAAGCAGCTCATATATGTATAACACTAATAGATCGCCACCACTTTTGGGTCTAAAATTCTAGGCATTTTCAAATTATACGTTGACAAGTGAGGCTATGTCTCAAGAATCTTATTAGAATTCGATTCCAGCCAATGCTCTACTAACTGCTTAAAATCGAGACAGTAAAAAATCTTAAATATCTTGGAGTTCTAATCGATAATAGCTCGAGCTGGAAGGATTATGTCCGAGCAGTTAAATCCCATATGATGCTGGTAACTTGTAAACTATACCTCATCAAACCATACTGTTCTGAGAAAGTTTTAACTCAAAATTATGGCATCACTAGCTGGGGAGGATCTTACTCTACTACGTTGGGACCTACCTTTATTGGTGGCACAAAAACATTTAATTCGGATCATTTCAAATTGTATTCGTTTCATTCATAGCTGGCCCTTGTTAAAAAAAAATTTAATTTTACCACTAAGACGTCGATACGTGTTTAAAGTACTCAGGGAGATTTTCAAGCAAAATGGTAACATTCTCAGTATAAACTCGCAAAGTTATAGCTTGCGCATTAATAACTTTTCTCTTGTCAACATATCAATTGCACTTAGAACTCCTTTTACTCATTTCTACACCATTTCAGCCCCAACCTATTTCAATAAGCTACAATATCTTATTAGAATTGCTTATCACTTTCACTTATTCCTAATAAAAGTGAAAGACTGGCTATTTACCATTGACCACACAAGTATTGAATGTTTGTTAAAAATCATATCTTAATCTTCGGCATAAGTAATATCGTTTAGATTATATATGTAAATATCTCATCAGATCTATATTCTTGAATTGTTTTTTTCTGAAAAATTCTTTCCTTGTTCTCTGAATTCGTTGTTTATAAATTCTATTATCTTAATTTGGATTGTATCTATTGAATTTATTTATTTACTTTTGCACATTTCTTGAAGTAGTACTGATTATTACCCCACATCAGAACCCTATTAGGTATATTATTTAAATAAAATTGAAGTACCAATGGAAAATTTACCCGGCAGTGATGAATCAAATCAATCACGTCACGAAAAGATTCTATAGATAAAATATACATATGTATGTACTTAGATATATAATTTACTAAAATGCAAAGCAGAGCGAGAGTATATATGTATATTTAAAATTTCCAAACACCAACCCACCTAAAAAAAAATCCGCTTAAGGTAGGAATATTATATTTATTATGTGCATATGTTTTGTATTGTCTGGCTAATTCAAGAAGTTGCGATTTCGTGTCTCTCGATTATTTACTGTAGAACTACTTAAAGTCACCGTTTATGTTCATAATATTATTCCTGACATACTGCTACTATTGCACGAAGAAATTGATCTTACGAATAAAAAAAGGTTAATTTTTTGCACTTTTAGAAAAAAAATATAACAAAAGTAAATATGTACATATGTACATCGACTCTCGATAATTCGAAATTCAAGGGATCTTACAAAAAATTTTAATCAAAAAAAGTTCGAATCGTCGAGTCGACAAATACGAAATACATAAAAATAGTCGTATTTTGACTTTTACTGTTTATGTTTATCTTTTATATTACAAAGCACGTATATGTACATACAATTTTTTATTTTATACAGAGATCGGAAATTCTTTTTCTTTGCTTAAGTAACTTCCAGTGTACTTGGTCAAGAGCATTGTCTATGGTAACCAAAGTCCAGTTTGTCGCCTGATACCTCACGGTTAATAAGATACCTTTCCGTTACTGAGGCCAACTATGCCGTTGCTAGGAAGACATTAGAGGACAGATACCACAACGAGAGGGTCATCATTGATTCATATTTAAGTATGCTGTTTGAACAAAAGAATGTTTAAATGGATTAACAAATATGAAAGTGGATAATAGTTCATGTTCATATATTTTGGTGCAGAAAATGGATAGCGAAGCAAGAAATACAGTCACTGGCAAAATTATTTGCACAATGCAATGCTTACACCATATCATTTCAATAAAGTTGTATATTTTTGAAAAATTCAATATTTCAGTTATGTTCTTGTTTATTATCAATCTTTTAAGTCCTCTTGAAACGGTAAATAAAAAAACAAAATCAAATTTCTAACAGTAAACGTTAAAACCATAGAAAAGAAAGTGGCAAAATTATTGTTACAACATTAAACACCGGCAAAATTATTTGCACAAATGCAATTTACTTCTGCTTACGCTTCTGAAAGCCGAAAATGAGAATTTTTTTTACATTGACGCAATGGTTTTGAGGGCATAGCATTATCTAATAAGTTTTGTTTCCTCCTTTTGCCGCAATAACTTCTGCGAGGCGCTTTGGCATTGAGTCTATCAAATTTTGAATTTGCTCTCCCGGAATAGTACTCCAAGCTGTTATAAAATCGTTCCATGTTTCATCTGCAGATCTAGCAATGTTTTGTGGAATTTTGGACTTCACAAGATGCCATTTCCTATTACCTTAATGTAAGCCAGGGCTTTGTGGAGGCCATTTTAAAGCTACTTGTTCTACTTCCGTTAAAAACATTTTGATGTTCCAGGCAGCGTGTATGGATACATTATCATGTTGAAGGATGAAATCGCTCCAGATGAATATTGAGGATTCCACCAGTGCATCATCATTTAGTATCTTTAAATAATGGGACTGTGTCATATGGTCAGAGCACCTCATAAGTGGTCCCACACCACAATACGATATGCATCCCTATATCATAATTTGACCTCCTTTGGAATGCTTTGGTTGGTTGGTTTGGTTGCTTTATGGGTTGTTTGGATATTGTTTTTGAATTGCAGAAATAAAATTTTCGACCATAGCTGCCATCCAAAGAACAAGCAGTCACGTCGGTTCAGAGCACACTTTTCCAAACAGCTGCTAGTTTGTCAATATGCTGCCTTGTAAATTGTAGCCTCAGCTGCTTATTTCTTGATGTTATTTGGAGCTTTTTTTGTATAAAGTTGGCTTGAATTTGGGTTTTCTTTAACCACATTCGTAACGTTCTTTCACTAATATTGTTCTCACGATCCTTGTTTAAATCCGTTCACACATTTCGAGCCCTTTCACGTGGGTTACTTTTAAAAGAATGATAATTCAGTGGTCTTCCCTTTCCGAAGTAACCCTTTTTCTGCTTCTACGGGTTCGGTTTTTTACAGTTCCATGTGTTTTTTGTTTTCCAATTTTGTAATAAATTCTTCTTTGACTGCAGTGATATTTTGCCGAAAGTTCTACTGCCGAAGCACCGGTTTCAAACTCTGCAACAATAGCCGCACGTTTCTCCGTTGATAGTTCCCTAGTTCTAGCCATTTAAAAGTTTTAGAAATTGGCTGAAGGAAAGACGCTAAACTACTAACAATGACTAATCGATTTGCATCGAAAAGTCGAAGAATTTAACTATGGGTACATATCCAGAACAGTTAATTGCATTTGTGCAAATAATTTTGCCGGTGTTTAATGTTGTAACAATAATTTTGCCACTTTCTTTTCTATGGTTTTAACGTTTACTGTTAGAAATTTGATTTTGTTTTTTTATTTACCGTTTCAAGAGGACTTAAAAGATTGATAATAAACAAGAACATAACTGAAATATTGAATTTTTCAAAAATATACAACTTTATTGAAATGATATGGTGTAAGCATTGCATTGTGCAAATAATTTTGCCAGTGACTGTATGTAAATGGGAACTTTCACAGAATTCAAGTCGTAAGACTCCAGACCTTGAAACGCTGTATAAATTCCTGGAATCCAATTTTAGGGCATTAGAACAGTTGGAAAGATGTTAATATCAAACCTTTAATAAGATTCGTTTTTCTGTGAAAACCAACCCCGAAACGTTCAAGCATTTCACTCTGCTAATGACCAACCATGTCAAGAATAATAAATTTTGTATCAATTGCTTAGCACCAGGTCATTTTGTAATGAATTGCAGACAAGATAAGAGGTGTCGTATATGTAAGAGAACTCATCATACGCATCTTCATAATGATATTCCAGTGAGAAAGAATGCTGCCTCCAATGATGTCGACCCTTTTCCCACTTCATTAACTACTGCTCGTCAATCTAGTGTAGAGCAAATCAATTTGCATTCCATATCCTCATCGCAGGTACTTTTAGTGTTTAAAGTTTTTAACCCAAGTGGAGAAGCAGTTATCTTGCGCGCCTTCATTTTCATTTCATTTTCAACGCATTTTTTTATTTATAATTCATAATTTCTTAAAGCTAGACAAAAACGCTTAAACTAACTTAACTAACTTAACTTAATCGAATCCTAACTTACTGACCCTATGCGGGTGCTCTAAGCTAAACCTAATGCTTAAAACTATGTCTTTCGACGAAACCTAACTTAAAATTAATTATTTATCTAAATGACTTAACAAACTAGGATAACTAAGAAAAATTTGGAAAAACTTAGTAAACGAACGTGTTTTTTAAAATAAAAGTCTTACATCTAAACTTAAAAACTACATTAAAAATAAACCTTAAAACTACCTTAACAATAAACCTTAAAAACTACCTTAAAAATAAACCTTAAAACTATCTTATTCTAAACTATATATATACATGAATATATACATAATATATATACACATATATACCTAACATACATACATATATATACACAACATACATATGTACATATGTATATAATTTTTTTTTTTTTTTTTTTTTTTTATGTACCTAACTATAACCTACACCTAAATCTTAAACCTATGTAAGCCGGCCAGGCCAACTTTGCGTCTTAAGCGAAGCTACCCTGTATCAAAAGGAAACGACGAGGGAGTTCCCTCTCCGTCCCCTAACCACCAGAATGTCTGATGCTGCCTTACAACGTCTCGCAAATCGCGACCTGCTATCGCTCTACTGAACCGAAGGCGCTCCGTCATGCTGAGCGCGACGTCTCGGTCGTAGTTGAGTCGCCTATCCACAGCTGTCCGGGCAACATGGAAGATAAGCGGCACCGCTACTTTGTCCTGTATCAGACCTTCTCTATCTAAATAGAGGAACGCCTCTGGGGGAATGAAGCCGTTAAGGCGCACGCTCTCATGATACATATCATTGGGGTAGTAGGCCCCAGAGATCAGGTTATTCATCGAGTTCATTGCTCTTGCAATGTGCCTTCGAATCATCTTGATCAAGAAATTATCCACCCTGCTTATGTCCGCCTTGTTATAGAGGATCTCATTGGAGTAGAATTTTATGTACTGAGACTCTGGTGTTCTGTATAAGCGAAGGCAGGCCCTAAGGCAAGCCCTCTCAAACACCCGAATCCTTTCCAACGAGCTAGCTCCCACGTTGAACCACACGGGACAACCATACACGAGCATGGGCCGAATGAGGGCCATGTAGCAGATTACCTTCACCCTCGCATCGAGTTGGCTGCTATAAAACAGTCTCTTTGTGAGGGCGAAAGCCGCTTTGGCTCTGGCCAGAGCAGCATCTATATGTTTGTTAAAATATAGATACTGGTCTAGCCAGAACCCAAGGTATCTGACTACATTTCGAGACGCTAATGGTTGCCCGTGCTGTCCCACTATTGAGAACTTTCGCCAATTCTTTCTGGTGTCCGCAGAGGCCCCAGATAACGACGTCCTAAACAGGATGGTTTCCGACTTCTGGAAGTTGATTTTCAACTTCCAGTCGTCGCAATATCGCTTGATCTTATCGAAGTCACGCTGCAAGAGTATTGCAATGACCTCGATCTTTGGTCCTGATCTGTACGCTATCAAGTCGTCGGCGTACGCTATAGCATGGTGAAGAGATCCTACAAGATCACTTGTGTAAATGTTAAAGAGGATCGGCGAATTTACCGCACCCTGTTGCAGACCATTTTTAATATCAAACGTACCAGCAGAAGTCACATTGCCATTTTTCACAATGAACTGTCTACCGGTGAGCATGTTACAAAACATGTATAGTAGTGGTTTACTTATGCCCAGCCTACTCAACTTGTAGAAGAGTCCTTCTAGCCATACGGTATCGAAGGCCTTCTCCAAGTCAACCAGGCAGGCACCCGTGCATTGTTTCTTGCTTTTGTTCCATTGGATATCCGACACCAGTTTAGACGCGGCATGTATTGTATCATGCCCCGCCTTAAAACCGAATTGGTTATCCGGAACAATATTCATGTCCTCAACCCACTTAGACAGGGCTCTATTGACAACCTTCTCGAATACCTTGCTGATGTTCGGAAGGAGACTTATCGACCGGAGATTTGCCGGATTGGACGTATCTTTACCCCTTTTGGGAATAGGATGAACCACCGCTGTTTTCCAGTGCGCCGGATAATGTGCATTATTCAGCCCATTGTTAAACAGGATGGTGTAAATGTTCACCGCTTCTGGAGGGAGGTGTCTTAGCACAATGTTAGACACTCCGTCGATACCCACGGATTTCTTCTTTCTCAATGATTCGAGGATCGCTTGGAGTTCTACCTTCGATATGAACGGGGGATGTACCTCCACATTGGCGATGACATTGTTTGCCATATTATCGTCATTGAACTCGGTGAAACCGTTGTTCTCTGATCGCCAGTGCTGTATATCATTTTGAAGGTTAAAGTTATGCACAAGGACTCGTCTTTCCAGGTCGTGGTTCGGGCAAATACTATCATTCACCTTATACACTTCCTGGAAAGTCGCTCCTATAGCCTCTACCTTCTCCTGTGGATCCTCGATCACAAAGAAGTTGTCATCACTGACTGCGTTCCCTGGATCTATGCCTGCTGTTGTTAGTATCTGTTCGTTGTTCGTCGTTCGGGGGATCTTAAGACATGGCAGGTCGTTCTGATTATTCCTCCGAAATATTTTATTTATTTGCGGGAACATACTCGGGTTGCTGGATTTTACAGCCCGAATTTTTTTGTTCCAGTGCAAACTTACAGAGAGTCTGTAATTTTCTTTTATTAACTGTTGGAGGTTTTTAATCAACGACTTGAGTGTCCTGACCTCCGAGTTTTGTCTGTCAGTAAACCGTCTGTACAAGGTTTTTAATCTTGACAGAAGTCTACTTTTTTGTTCGTGAAGTGCGTCAATTGTTGCATTGCGGTATATGTCTACGTTGTCAGTTAGTTGATACCGAGGTATAGTACTGTCCATCGTTTGTTTAATTGTCTCGTCCATTCGTTGTAGGTATCTGTCGATCTCCTCATTTGACAGGTTCCTATTGGACGGTGGGTAGAGCGAGTTCGAGGAGAGTGCTCTTGTCAATACTCTGGAGAAGCGTGTCCAACGTGTCCTACTGTAATTGTAGGGGTACGTTTGGACAAACTCCTCCAACTCCGCAATCTCGTTGGGAATTGTTATTTCGGCACTGAGTCCGCAATGGTCACTGTCATACACGAATGTATGTAGGCAGTTTCTCGTTTGTCGGTTCGTGTTGGTCAGTTGTAACCGTACGTCGAACAGCAGAAGATCCAGATAGGAGCCGCCGCTAGGATACGACGGACTATCGGTAGCTTTCAAATCGAGTCTATACTCGACATTGTGTAGACCCCACCAATTGAGTAGTAGGTTCCCCCTAGAATTTGGTATATTATTTCCCCAATCACTATGCTTGGCATTTAAATCTCCAGCCATAATAAAATAGTTCTCCTCCGACTCCAGCCTTAGACATCGAAAAAGTGTCTCGAGCTCTGTTATAAATGAAGTGGTTTGAGTAGCTCCGGAAGCGTAGACTGCGACCATGTACAACCTCTTTCCACTACGGAGAGGGATGCACACGATACAGGCCTCCAGCTCCTGAAACCTCCGCACTTCACCGCTGTACACAGCCTTATAACGCAAATCTTTCCTAATGAAGATCGCAACACCTCCCCCTTGAATGGAGTTGGGTCGGTCTCTTCTGATAATATTATATTTATTGTGCCATAGTTTGTGCTTCTGGGATAGCTTAGTTTCGCTAACCAAAAGTACGTCAGGGCTTTGGTCTTCTAACAATTTAAAAAGTACGGTTCTTCGCTCGATCCTTATCAGTGAATTCACATTCACCGCAAGGATCCTCAATGATTTCTCCGCCAACGTAGCCATTACGACTGGTGGTGCGCTAGGTCCGGCAGAAATGCGTAGATCTGGTCTACCCGTTTCGCCTGCTCTTGTAACTGACGCTGAAGCTGGCTCATTTGCCCTTGAATTGAGAGCAAAATAGCCAGCATGTCAGGCTGAGCCTCAGGTGCTTTAGGGACTGGGGCCTGTGAAGCAACCTTCGGTTGTTGTTTTTGTACCGTGTTTCCCCGGCCTGACACCATTTCGGCGTAAGTCCATTGGGAAGTAACGGCTGGCGTTTGACTGGAAACGGGTGGACGCTTGACTTCGACCTTCTGCTGACGAACCAGATTTATTTTCTTCATATACTGAAACTTAGGACAACCCCGATAGTTTGCGGTGTGTCCCGAGTTTCCACATAAAGCACATGAGAGTTGGGCCTTATCTGCTACCCCATCCTTACCCAGAAAACATTCTTCTGATTTGTGGTTTTTACCGCACTTCACGCATCGAGGCTGCATTTCACAGTTCGACGCGGCGTGCCCAAACCTTTGGCAGCGAACGCATTGTAAAATGCTATCGCTCCTTTTTACTCTTTCCCATGACACAACCTGGTAGTCTAGGACATTAATACTCCTGAGACCATCCAGTTTGCTACTGGGCGAAAGCTGAACAAGGAAGAACGGTAGCTTTCGCTTCTCCCTTTTTGCCCTAGCTGTGGTGAATGGCTTGACCCCCACGAACTCAAGCCCGTCGCACTGCTTATCCTTCAGCATTTGAAGGAGCTCCTCCGGCTCAATAGACGAGTCCAACCCCCTCAGCAGCATAGTTTGCAGCTTTTCCCCCTTCGGGGTGAAGGAGAAGAACTCCGTCGTCGAGTCCTTTAATAATTCTTTAATTGTTTTATATTGCTCCACTGTTTTACAGTGAATAGCATGTCTATCCTGACTTAATCGTTTAATATAAAAATTATGACCTATGGCCGACTTACATAGGTCTATGGTGTCCTTTAGCTCCATCTTGTACGTATTTATAGGCGGCACCTTCGCCTTCGTACTTTTCTGCTGCTGTTGTTGTTGCTGCTGCTGTTGTTGTTGCTGCTGCTGTTGTTGTTGTTGCTGCTGTTGTTGCGGCTGCTGCTGTTGCGGTTGTTTCTGCTTTTGTTGTTGTAGTTGCTGCTGCTTTTTCGGCTGCTGTTGTTGTTGCTGCTTCTTTGGCTGCTGTTGTTGTTGCAACTGCCTTACTGGCAGTTGGCTTGTTTTCTGCGGCAGCTTTGTTGCTGCTGCCGCTTTTCTTGCAGTTTTATCAACTGCGGTTGTTGTTGTTGTTGCTAGGAGCACCGCTTTCTTAGGTGATAGCTGTTGTTTTAGTTGTTGTTGCTGGGAGTACTGGAGCTCAATGTGCTCCTTCTCCCTTCTGGCCGTTTGTTTGGCCTTTATGGCGAGCACCCTCTGTTGCAGCTGCCTAATGCTGGAGTCGAGGCACTCCAACTCGTCTTCCTCGTCTTCCGATTCGGAAGCCGCTAGCGAGGCGAAGCTGTTGCTGTCACCCATCCCTTCTGCATTACCATCGTTGGCCGACGGTTGACGCTGCTGTTTAACTGCTGCTATTTTTTTTGCCGATGGCGCCCCCATCCTCACTTCACCCCGCAGCTTTCTGGCTGAAGTAGATAGAGAGAGGCGCTTAACAGGGTTGGGATTTGGCCTCAGCTTTGCCCTTCTTTTAATAATTGTTTTGGTAGCCACTGCTGGTATGCGGCTACCCATAACTGCCTCATCGGCTGGTTCCGAAATTTTTTCCGCTACTCCCGCTATGGGGATAACGGACCGCTCACTCCTATCCATCACTTTTTTTTTTTTTAATTTTTTTTTTATTTGTTATTATTATTTTTATTTTTGTGTCTCTATCACTTACTTTTCACTTTTCTTGTGTCTCTGTCACTTCAATTTATTTTTTTCGTGTCTCTATCACTTTTTGTTTTTACCTACACAAACACTTGTGCTCTACCCCGTCGCGGCGCGATACCGAGTCCGCTGGGTAACGGTAGGCAAACACCACCACTTGGGCTGCGTCGCCGCTGATCCGTATACTGCTTGATGTAGTATTAAAATTTCACAATTTGTTTTTTTTTCACAGTGAAGCCGAAACACGTGCATATACCGCGAAGTTCTGTGAACGACTGTGATCTTGCGCGCCTTAATGGATAAAGGTTCACAAATTTCTTTTATCACCGAAACCGCAGCGCAGCAGTTAAAGCTGAAGAAACGACATCATCCCCATCAAAGCCACATCCGGTTTTCCTCAGGGTTCTAATCTTTGTCCTTACTATAAATGATATTGATCTCATCTTAAAGAAGTCCAAATTATCCATGTACGCGGATGATAAAAAAAATCTTTGAGATAATTTCTTCCCCTTCGGATTCTCTCCTACTTCAAAGCGACCTGAACTTGTTCTTCACTTGGTGCAAATTTAATTTCTTGGAGCTGAATGTGATTAAATGCCAAGCTATTGCCTTCTCCCGCAAGCGCGTTCCTCCCCCTCCTAGGACTTACTACTTCGATAATAAACCCGCTCCTTCAGTCAATTCAATCTGCGATCTAGGTATTATTTGTGACCGGGAGCTCAACTTTAATTTGCACATCGACCACATAATTAACAGAGCCAACTCCACCCTTGGCTTCATGAAACTCTGGTCTAAAGAATTCTCGAATCCTTATGTCACCAAATCCCTTTACGTTACGTTTGTCAGACCTATCCTTGAATACGCTAGCCAAGTTTGGTCACCTTATCAAGTTACGCATTCTTTGAGAATTGAAGCTGTCCATCGAAGATTTATACGTTTCGCTCTACGTGGTCTCTCTTGGGATGATAGATATAATTTGCCTCGTTACGAAGATCGCGTAAAACTGATTAATTTACAAACTCTTGTAAAGCGGCGTCATGTTGCTGACATACTCTTCCTACATCAACTATTAGTAGGTTTGATTGATTCTCCCGCTTTACTACAAATGATCTACCTAAACACTAACCCTCGCAACCTTAGGTGTGTACCCCTCTTCCGCCTTGCTCGTCACCGGACCAACTATGGGCACTTTGAACCCATGTCTTGAATGATGCGTTCGGCCAACGAGGCGCATAGGACCATTGATTTTCATTTCAGCCGATCCTCCCTCAGAAAGCCCCTCCACACCTCTCCCTCCGAAAATCCCCCCATACTTAAATTTAAGTTAAAAAAAAAAAAAAAATCAATCTTAGTTTTTAGGTTTAGCTTTTAGTTTGCTAGTTTTTAAGTTTAGTATTAAGTTCCCGCTTGTACTAAGCCTAAATAAATAAATAAATAAAAAATCCGCTTATCTCTCTGTTAACGGACGAGGAGGAAATAGAACCGGTGTATGTCACAAGTCCGTTGCAGTTAATAATACACTTTGCAGTGATGATAACTTTACGCTCTCTGTCGATGCATTTGCTGTACCATCGTTGACTAGCTACCTACCTGCAAAGAAGGTCATATTGGACAGTATTCCCGAACTGCAGGATACAACAGTCCGTATGTGGTGAGAAACCACATCCCTCTCGAGGTGTCCTTGTTGTTCCGGAATACGGCGGATCTAAAGAGGAAAACTTGAAAAAATCTTTAATCCCAGGTGTAAAACTACCGTGCCTATGGGATGAATGGCACCACGTTACAGTGTATTCTAACAATGAACTATGGATACCTTGGGGACCTCCAGTTTCAACCCAAATTCTTCTTACCTGCATACGGGGGGTGAGTGCAAGCGTGCATCTTCTTCCCCCTTACTCGTGGGACCAAAATGTCAACCTTACTCGTGGGACCCAAATGACAAATAAATCTACAAATTTTAAAAAACCAAAAGCGAAGAGTGTAAACCGATAGGGCAGTCCTACCAGTTCGCAGCGTACTAAGAACTGTAAGTTGACAGTTAAGAGACTAGGGACCAAGAAGTGGGAGAAAATGACAGTGCAGGAGAGAAAAAGGCTACACAACTACCTGCAGGGACAATCCGTAATGGGGGACTTGCCTGTGACGAGCACCCCAAATGGGATGACCCCTGCTGACGGCACGAACGTAGGAGAGTTATTGGGAGCACCAATGGTGACGGCAACCTACCGCAGGCGTAATGCCTTACGGTTGATTCGGAGGCTGAAGAAGCGTAATCCGAAGTCCTTCACGGACAAGGAAAGGACAGCTCTAGACAGAGCTCGCAACACGGTCCAGTCGGCAGAGTCCACTATTTTAACGGACGCTACAGGAACAGGGTAAGGGGTAAAAGTCCGCCTATGGCGAGAGTAGAAAACCGCTTCCTCCCTACCTCAGGCGTGGAAGGACCTAGGCCAGCTACCGACTCGTGCTCACCTGCGTCCGAATCGTCCGCTGGCTGCTCCAAGAAGGCCACGACGGATCGCGACGCCAAGTGTGTAGATTCGGGACCGAGGGTGACGAAGGAGGGAAGCCATCAGCCACCCTCCTTGGTCACGAGCACTAGCTCAACAAATAAGTAAGTAAGAGAGTCGTATTTGATGCCTCTGCAAAAATTAAAAATGGAATTTCCCTAAACGAAGAACTTACTTCGATGGCGTAGGCACTGTGTTGCCTTTTCATCTGATATAGAAAAGATGTTTAAGCAGATCAACGTCAACTCGGGTGGCGGGAAATTCCAAAGAATTCTCTGGAGAAAATGCACTGACTTATACAGCAACTGTTGCAGTAATTTCATTGGTGCGCTAAATGTATTAGAAAGCAGTCTTTGTAAATCATTTCCCCTAGGTAAAAAATATCTTTCGGATAGAGGAACCACCTGGCATTTCATTCCCCCTACTACACCACACGCCGGAGGGTTGTGGGATCTACCAAATATCACCTCAAAAGAATATTAAAAGAACGGCGATAAACCTTTGAAGAATTAACTACCTTAGTAGCCTGTATTGAATCTTGTTTAAATTCCAAGCGACTTTCGCCGATCCGAACGAACTTGAAGCCATCACTCCGGCAAATTTCCTGATAGGACAACTAACAATACAAATTCATCCGGAAGGATATCTGCTCGAAACCAACATCAATCACCTTTCAGCGGGGCAGACAGTACAATGTTTGCAACAGGACCTAAGTGGCGACAGCTTTCAAGAAACCTATAAGAGAACGACATTGTGCTAGTGAAGGATGAGCGCTATCCACCCTCTAAGTGGCCATTTGGCAGAATTACCCAGGTAAATCCAGGCAGTGATGGAGTAGTTAGAGTAGCCACGGTTAAGTTAAGGGACTCGCTGCTGAAAATACCTATCACCAAACTTGCATTGCTCCCATTTCCCGAAGCCAAGACTTCAGATGACTAATAGACGTAGTTAAGGACCGTTGTCCTTGAACGGCGGAAATGTTAACTTTAATTTCATCCATTCTAAAATCTATCTATCTATCATAAAATTACATTAATTAAATAACACTCATACATGTAAGAATTACATAATTTTTATTTATATTTTGGTCTCCGAAAATATTGCTAATTACGTATTATTATAACATGCGTTTTGCACATCAAACAAATAATAATACTCACTTGTATCATTTCATTTACTTACAACTGTAAGGACGGTCCGCATCTCCTTCTCTCCGCGGGCATTCTGTTCCGAGGTATAAGGTATAGAGGCTTGGAATCTAATAGCACTTCTTCAACGAAGCAGCTCAGTGTCTTCACTTTCTTAGAAATATCTATTTTCACTTCAGTGATGTTCTTTCCAGTAGTGCCTGAAGAAATGCCTACAATTTGTAAAGTAGTCTTTAAAAATACCAAAAATATCTAGCTACTCCTACCGACTTCTCCAGCAAAGGACTGCACACATCCGCATGGATAAGGTCACCTTTTCTTCTCTTACAGCTGTTTTCAAACGTAGCACTGTGTTGTTTTTCGAATATACATATGTATATGAACCATAAGAGAAAAATTCTATTTTCAAAAAAAGTTTATTCTTCCTTTACTTGACCTATATATGGATTTGTGACCAAATAGTGTTATGGCAGTACTCCGCAAGGAAAACAAATTAGTCTTTATATCAGGCAAAAAATATACATTTTCTAAGACATTTAGCAACCAATGAATATTACTATGGACTAAGATGTTAAAATCGCTCTTCCCATACGCATTTATGTACATATCTTAGTACCGTTACCAATGGTTAATCAAACTCCTCGAAATTAACTAACAATACCCGCTAAAAGGCGATGTGGTCATTTGCTCCTGAATCTAGAACCCAATCATCAAATTTAATTAATATATCATTTTTAATAAAACCAACGCATGCAATATGTTCGTTATTACCTACTCTTTTCGCGAAATTTGCACGAGTCTTAAACAATAACCATTTTTTTTGCATTCAAAGCACTTACCAGACTTCCTATTTTTGTAATTTTTCTTGCCATGTTTTGATATTTATATGCCCATGTCTCTCCCTTGGAGAGTTTATAAAATTTCTGTTGCAACATATAAATATTCTAAAAGCACTTCTGTTCGCATATAACCTCTTACTCTTTCCACATCTCATACGAAATTGAACAGTTTAACAGATGTAATAAAGGTTAAGCTCGAACTGATGTCACTATGATTCTTTGTGCCTTTCAGTCCTTATACTGCCACGTTTGTAGACTAACTGTTCTTCGTTCTTCGCCATTGGCGACTTGGTACAAAGCCGTTAGCATTTAAAATGATCCTTACCTGGAATTTCCAACTCGACCATTGGCTACTGTAACACAATTTGTCCATTTTTCCAAATGCTCTTCTCCATGCCACGTTGTCTGGTAATAATTCAACGTAGAAGTGCAAAAAATAAAACTTAAACCACAAACCATGTACTCGTACATACATAATAAATATGTACATTCATATATAAATCCCGCTTTAAAAAATTAAAAGTTTTCGCATCACTTTTTACCGATTTCTTTAGATTTAATTTTCAAAATAAATATTAAGAGCGTAGTCCCTGGGACCATAACCTGTTGCATTATCACACAAGAGAACGAAAAAGAGTCCTTTTTAAAAACAACTTCAGTACAAAATAGTATATGTACATATGTAAATATGTACATATGTAAATATGTACATATGTAAATATGTACATATGTAAATGATAAAGACAGTACAATGCACTATTTAAAGATATTATCATACTTTTTGTTATAATGATACATTTGCAGCACATTGTAGTTCTTGGAATTTCTGTAATGAGACATTCTGTAATCAGACGTTCATGAGAGGGGGCCAATAAGGGCGAAATATCGTTACGTAGTTGAGGCTGCAGGATTTAAATGTGTTCTCATTCCACATATAACTATTAAACTTGTAGTGCAAGTTATAAAAATACCAAAACTTACTTTAAATTTATTAAAGATATACAACCGTGTATGTTTTTAAAAAGGCCTAAATTATGAACCAACAAAATGAAAGATAAGTTGGTTGTCTTCATGGTCATCAATGATTCGATGGAGAAAGGTATTTCACATTCATCTGCCTTTTCCGCAAACACACGACGATGTGTACGAGTATTAACAATTGCAATTTTTTTTTCTTTTACATGAAGTCATACGTTTTACTCTTTGATATACTATTGCAAACATGCATATGTATCTCTAATAAATTCATATTTCTAGTTATTTCTACTACGTTTGTATGTACATACATACATATGTATATATGGTGCCACTTTGCACCATGGATTTCATACCAAATAACACTCCTCTTGTTTGTAAATGACAGCAAAAATCTCGTCGTCAATCTCTTTGAATCTCGCATTAGTGTTGCTGGTGACAGTGACTTATAAATGTACATATGTACATATGTATGTACAAAACAATGCATAAAAAAAATCTTACCAAGAGTTGAATTAAGTCTTCACCAACGTGCGACGTACCTAATCCAAATGAATTATGTCTGTTTATTTCTGTACGTCTCCTAAAACCAAATTGCCATAGGTCGATTATGTAAGGAATGGCCCCTTAAAATGTGGAGCTACTAAAATGTAAAAAAAAGAAAGAAGAGAATTTTTCTTAATCTTGATAAGACTCTGCTTACATTCCTTTGGGCAATTTGAGGCTGGATTATACCACGTATCTCCTTCAAATGTAAAAAGGGAGAATATAACTTATTTAAATAAACAGGGGGTATACTTTTAGAAAACGCTGGTACAGCCACTCATGTCACTCATTCGGATGCATAAACTCTGCTTTGCTTTATTTAAGTTTTATGCGGTTAGAAGTAAACTGTATACACATCAAGCAAAAATTAAAATTTCCTAAAGACATTGTTTCTTTTTTTATATCACCCTCAAGGGATAGAAATAAATGAGTACCTAGAGAGGGTTCAGTGATTTTGTTTACCTCTTCGTAATTTGAGCTATGAGCATAGGCAAATATTTACACTCGGAGTGACTAATTAAACGCTTTGTGAATGACATTAACACTCCGGTTTCACTCGTTTGATTTAATTTTTTTTTACCAAATGGCAGCTATGATTATACGACTAATTTCTAAAGATGGAGAAGTGATGAGTTGTAAAAATTTTTACATTTTCATAAAAACTCCCAGCCCTGGGGGTCGCAAGTGGCATCGTCATGGAACGAAATTATCCTTTTTTTTTACAAAAAAAAAGAAACACAATAATTATTCACCTTCGCTTTAATTTGTAACCATAAGTTAGGAGGTAGTCGGAATGAGAATGGGAAAAAGTGATGGGATGTTTCCTCGTTCTATAATTGGTACCTCAACGTTACCTTAGATTAATAATAGCAAAATTGTTGGCGGTTGTCAAGAACAGGAATAATTACAAGGGAACATAGTAGAGGGAATATAACACACACGTTGATGGAGACCTTTGACCTTATAACACTAATGTTCTTCGGAACGACAACGTTTACATTTACTCGCGTTTCTTTTCACCTACCCCAAGTTGTGCTGCGGTGTTGAACATATGAAGTGCCTAAATTTATACCTACCTACAGACCCTTGCCATTAAAATTTGTACAGATTATGGCAATTTTTGATCAAAAACTCAAACATTTAAACAAACATTATTATTTCTGTTATTATTTTATACAAAGTACAACAACTGGGTAACTATTTAGAACATGAAGAAAATATGTTGCTGGCTGAAAAGTTTAATTAAGCCAAAAGGGTTGTCTGCAAGACTGCGATAATATTAAAAACCACTGAACAGATTTTCATGCACATTAATTAGGAATTCGAAGTGCGCAATAAGTTTAATAATTAAATCGTAGTGAGACACATTCCACTAACTTTGTTGGTAAAAATCTTCTAAACATATGTATGTAGGTCTCTTTTCGGCCACATTACATTTACCATGAAAAAAATACTTTTTCCATATAATCAAATTATATTTACTTATACTATGTAGCTTGCTCTGGTATTCACAAAAAATATTCAATGGCGAGCAAAGATCCACTCGCTGTACTTCAAGTATTTTGTAGCTGCCTTGAGTGTTTTGTATTTCTTATAAGCCGCTCTGTTAAACTTGCATCGGTATTGGTTTAAAGCCTTGGTAAACCATTGGAAATGATCACATCCCCAACAGCCGCTCGGGGTATCCAACAATTGCTCTCAAAGTCCCACAATCTCGAGTGAAAAGAAACATGTCGTAAGAAAATCCCAAATACTATTTGGATTAACCGGAACACATCATAGTATACGGTGTCGACATTCGACGAACCAAAGCAAAGCTTTTGCTTTATTCGAATCTCTGCCAAAAGAAGGTCGTTTCCCAACACTCGGAATAGGATGACTCTTCGACAAGTCTTGAATCAATTTTATATCGACTTGAACGATGTACTCGTAGCTTATTTGAACTTTTGAGCGCAGTATGAAATATGACAAAATAAGCTTGAATAAAGATGGTGTTGAAAAATTAAGTTAACTATACAAGGTGCGGAGGTACATAGGTGTTGAATACTGCTGGAACATGTATGATTTTCTTTCATGTACAGTGTTCATCCAGGCCTTAAAAACTCCCTCTATCACGTATACGTACGTATCTAGCAATATTTACTAGAAGACCTTGTGGGAAAAAGAAGGGGTGGAAGACATTTACTTATCACTACTACAAAGATAATTGCACAGACAGGAAACTTGGTGTGCATCACTCGGCGAACGTATGAAGGCTTTGCAAACTGTTACATTTTTTTTCAGAAAATTAAAGAATGCCTGATATTTTGAGGAGCTGCCTTTCCCTTTTTTTAGTTTCCTACGACATAAACTAGCCACTGCTCACAGCATAATATTTATGTATGTACATACATATAATGGAGATCACATGCCAAATTAGCTCAGACATTGAAAAAAGTAAAAGGTACTTTTTGCTTTTTACTTTGGCTTTTCAGCAACGTAACTTGCTTTTGTAAAACAATGGCAATTAAATATTCAAATTAAAACTCAAATGAGTTATTATTATTATTATTATAACTTTATTAACATGTAATAAATTACAATGATAATATAGACAAAACAGCACTAGCTACCAGGGCCTACGGCTGTATATCAAATGAGTTACTTAGTATAGAAACATGTATAAAACTAAAAGATCTGTCTAGCCGACCTAGACGAAGTTAGGATAACGATATCTTGACTTAAGTACAATAAAGCTACATGGTGTACTCGTACGTCGAAGTTCTTACCGATTCTTCTATTATAGTTCGGCCATGTAAGCAAGAGCATACGAACACACAACCGATCTACAGATCAAGTACTTACAAAGATTTTGTGACCTCCTGAAGCCTGTCCATACTACTGTGTAAAAAGCGTAGGAAATACTATGCTAAAATCGGTAAGGAAAACACATTTGGTGGATTAGTTGGAAAACACAGCCTCTTCGATACAACTATAGATAACGGATTCCAACTAATCGACTTTGCAAAAGTAGAACTGTGATAAGTAGAACTAGGAGCGACATGGCTGTCTGGAGATGGTAGAACCGCCAAACAAATTGACCATGTGCTGATCGATGCGAGACATATCGATGGTCCGGAAGAAAAACGTAACAAATCAAATAATCACATTTTCCAGGAGAGGCAAAAGAAGATTTATAAATAGTTGAAAGTCCTGTTAGCTCTCTACCTTAATGTTTTTAAGTAATCTCTGATTTATTAAATAAGTACTTTTGATTCAGCTATTTGAAATTGAAAGATGTTTCTGTTCGAGTAACTCAAATTGTATCAAAACATCGAACATGGCGCCTACCATTTCGGGAATTTGTTAACACGAAAAACGTTATACATATTTTTAAATGTATCACTTTTCTTGGTAATATTATCACTTACGAAACTTTAAATAGGTATGCAAACAAAGAAACATTTCAACTTGTGTCACTTATCTTGGTAAGAAAATATTATGTACATCAAATATTCTGAATTTGTAGATATTCAAAGAGGCAAACGTAGATTCTGACCATTATCTCCTAGTAGATCCAAAAAGAAGAAGCCCAAAAAAGGAGACTTTACGTTGGACACCTAAGCACACTAGTATTCGCCAGAGACTTCAAGGAGCACCTGAGTGAGAGATTTCAGCAGTGTATTCGACTTCAACAGTCAGTGGACCCAGTATCGCAAAATTATCAAAAAATTTAACGAAAATACCGTCAAAGAGAAGTTTATGATATGATGATGTTTGCTTACTTACCTATTTAGGTGGCGCTGTAGTTCGGAGACCTCAACCAACAAGCCTCTCCAGTTAGGCCTTTAGTTAACTTTAGTTATCTGTTTATTGTATTTAGTTTTTCTTTTTTTTTTTTCTTTGTATGGTAGGGAAGTTACCTCGATGTCACAACCTCCATTCTGGAGGGCCAGACCTCTAATCGAAACCTCTAGGTCGATAGGTCGGTAAACCACTTCAGTGGTACGAGTGCAGCCGATGGCCCGTTAAGGGCTCTTCCAACACCGTCACTATTTAAGACCCTGCCCCAGTCTACAAAGGACACTTCAGTGGAGATTCGACAAGGAATGCCCTTTGGAAGCCCAATGCTCTCGCAACTGGGGCCATTTCCTGCTAGTATTATTGTTCGGCGCAGAGCATTGGATGATGAAAAATATTGCGAGAAGGGCAAATGGAGGAAAAGATACAATCCTAAACTCTACGAGCTGTACCAAGATGTCGATGTAGTCGAAAAGATACGTCTACTACATTAAGTCGGCCACATTACCGTTCAAGCCAAGAGGGTCTTTAAATCTAAGCTCTCCTTGCCGTAAAGATAATTTGCTCTTTATGGTCATGTCTTAAAGTTCTCCTTTTCGCTTCCTAACAGTATTTAGGAATACGATAATCTAGTTTGTCGTATTGGGGTTGTCTATATTAATCGCCTTTCCAATACCTCTTGAATTCGAAATTAACCTATATATGTACATACATACATACATGCGAATATTATTTTACGCAAGGATTTACCGTTTTTTGTTGAACACAGTTATTTTTTTAAAACCTTTTTCTGTTCAACATTAATAAAAATAATTCAGGCGTCAATTTGGTATTCCTCTTCTGATACAGAGCAAAGGCCAGATATTTCCGCCTATGAGTCTAGTAAGCATTTTGCATTGGCTCGATTCACAGACAGAACTGATTGTATTGGTAATTGAATACATACAGGTATGTATGTACATAAATTGCCTTCACTGTAAAAACCCAGTTGATTGAAAAGTCTATTACAGCTCATAACTAAACCAGTCCAAGCCGATAAAGCCATGTCTAAGTTTTTGGATTAACTTCAAAATTGTAAGCAGCACATGGCCAATTTTTTAATTAAATTTGTCTTCGGGGTCAGAATAGTCATATCCGACAACATCGCCAATAACTTATATAGCAACAGTTGAATACTAAACCTCACAACATTAAATGATTCAGCTAATAAAAAATTCGAACATTTAAATCTCAAATTCGCATACCAGTTCGGAAACAGAATTCAATTCACTTTAAGAAAAGTTAGCAGATCGCTCGAGTAACAAGAATTTTCTTTAATTAATAAAATTACTCAGATGACAATAACAAGTTTCAGGAATGGAGGACAAAAAAGTTTAATCTCTATAAAGAAAGCCGAGAACTGCTGCTTTAGAAGCGTTCTTCAACTTTGCGTGGAGCTGGTTGTAGCCGATAAGTCAAATATGACAGTTTAAGCAGATTAATTATTCATCATTCCAGTTGGTAGATATTATATTCAGTCCGTTGCATATTTTGTGGTATTAACATAAGCTGGGATATTGTAATAAGAAGAAAAAAAGAGTGATTTTTTGCCGTTTGCTTTACTCATTTAAAAAAAAAGATAGATATTGGATTGTTATTGATATACGCAGGATGTGGTGTAGTGAGATAAACAATTTTAACGCCCATTTAGTTATTTTTGAGATTGAGTTTAAAAAAGGAAGTTTTATTTTTTTAAGAAATTTAAGGTCTCCTAAAAGTCTTACAATTCTCTTTTCAGCTATCGTGAAATCAATTTAAACAAATTTGAATTAGATTAGTTTGGAATTGTATTATTATTACTTCACAGTATGATAGATTACATACATATGTATATACATACATATATTAGATATGATATATAGAAAAAAATGTTTTTTTACGTTGTGCTTAATATCGTATTTACTAACAAAGCTAATTTACCGCTTTCGCTTCTTTAATATTTCCATATATGTACCTATGTACATAAATGAAAAAAAAAGTTCTGTAAATTACCAACGAAAACAAATATAATGACATGCCTTGTAGTCCACACATTTTTTGCCTTTGTCTGCGCGACAATCTTTGTACCAGTTTCCAAATTTCTGCGTTTAATGAATTGCTACTGATACTTTCAATAATATTCATACATTCACCCATCCTGTACACATTATATTATATATATGTAGTTAGACTGCTTAGACTGTGTCCAACTACCCTTAATCACCCATACTATGCATTTATAAATTCTCAACGTTTTATGTTGACTAGAAATACCCTAACGGTTTAGCCTACCCTGGTTTCAAGGTTTTAAATTACTTGGAAATATTCCTAAGGTTTTGGTGATCACTGATGAAATGAGAGTTTTTTTAAGTCACGTAACTCAAGAAATGTGGGCACCGTGGCTCAGTGATTAGTGCGTTGGATTACTGAGCGGGAAATTCGAGGTTCAAATACCAGAAAATACCAAAAAAAATAATTTTTATTCACGGTCCCACCTCTCGCGAATATCTGACAAACGTTCGAGAGTAATAACTGTCATGAGAAAGCTTCTAAAAAAGCCTTTCGAATATGACTCTAAACAGTGAGTGCCTCCCGTTTGTGTGAAAAATATAACACGCACAACACGAATGGTCGCAAGAGGCTAGGCCATGTACCACATACGGTCTGTTGCGTCAAGTATTTGTATTTGTAACTCATGAAATATAAATTCGCTTATCTTAATATCTTTGTATCTACAATTTACCTGTTCATAAATGGATTTAGGTACAGGAGCAGGCTTCTACTCTAAAACGCTCTACAACGTGAGTTTCTTACACTACCAAACGCATTAAAAAGTCCTCCCTTTATTACAATCCTGATAAATAGTTAAGTCGCTCTGAAATTAACTAATTCAAACAGTTATGGAATGTAAAAAATCATTAAATGTAACTAATTCCGAGAAAGTCTAACTCTGCGGATTTGTAGTTGAACCGCTTAAAACTACCACCGATAAGAAGACTGTTTAGTTTGATCAACAACATAGTGAAAAATGAAAAAAACAACTTGTGCCTCTACATATAAAAAACAATAGTTTTCGAATAACGAGTACTGTAATTTTACAAAACTTCTTATCCAGAGTTATAACCGTGATTTGTATCGCGACATTAAAAAGATACTGTTTCTTTGAAAGCATCGCAGAGCTAACAAATTCAGACAATGGTGCTACTTGAATTTATAAAAAGAAAATAGAAACTGGTCGATTAACTGGGATCGGTTTCCAAATTTATGAAGAGATTCACTATCCGATACGATGTCTCTTCGTTGACCTGATGGAGTTGCGACAAACATATACAAATGTATGTAGGTTGATCCGTGATCATTTTATTTGCAGTCACATTTCCCCTCTCGAACATCACCGAAATGTTGTATACGTGGCGTAGGCCTTTTTCTCCTTCAATTTTTCTTATGCGGCTGCATGTACATATCCTGTACATATACATACATATCTTGAAGCTGAATATATTTATTTTTTTTTTGCTACCATAAATATGTACGTACATACATACATACATGTAATGTATCGGAATCCCGGTTTTAAAAATCCCGTTTTTTAAGATATCCGGCAAAAAAATTTTAAAATGCTGTTTTGTAAAATCCCGATTTTTTAAAATACTGTCTCTTAAAATCCCGATATTATAATCCCGCTTTTTGAAATCTCGTTTAATCCCGCTTTGCCCGTTTCTCAGAATCCCACTTGATATTAGCTAGAACGGCTAAAATCAAGAATGAAAAAATTCTGAATGAGACAAAATCTAGAAAGTACAAAAAATCTCGAAAAACCTTTGGTAAAACGTCCATACGTTATTCCTGGAGTTATTCGGAGAAGCCGAGGTTCTTCCCGTCTCTTATGCTCAAAGAGCTCACGAGCAGCCCTTGTCCTTCTTTGCAGCGCCACTTTGTATGCGTCTTGTTTAGCTGCATGTGCCTGCCAGCATTCTTCGTCAAAGCAGGGGTTTCTTGGTGGTGGTCGACTGAAACCCAGCACATCAGTTGCGGCATTTCTCATTGCATGTTGGCAGCGTTGCCACTGGTCTTCGGCACTTGACGCTGGCGGCATAGAAGTCGTGGACAGATTTCGGGATACGCGTTCGGCGAAGATTCTGGCGGTCTCCTGCGATTGCAGCTTTTCAACGTTAAATCTTCTCACAATTTTTTCTCTTTGTCGCGTTTGGGATATCCGCATTCGTACCTTGGCTACAACAAGGTAGTGGTCTGTGTCGATGTTGACTGCTCGAAAGGTTTGGACATCCAGAATACTGGAGGCATGCCTTGCGTCGATCGCAATGTGATCAATTTGATTGACCGTTCCATGATCAGGAGACTGCCATGTCGCCTTGTGGATATTTGGTTGCTCCGTTTCTCCTTACGTGATGCTAAATACGCTACACTTCATAAGTTTAAAAACTTCAAAAGAAATTATGCAATTCGATATTAAATATACATATTTATGTATTTACATATCTACATATGTATATTTCCCATATCACTTTATAATATTTGTAAGTCGAACACCTTATAGCCTTTTTAAACACACAGAAACTATTTGGCAGCTGTGCTATGATATCATTTTCAGTTACTTCAATGAAAATACCCTTAGAAAATCGGAACAATGATGAAGGAATATCCTAGAAGAATGGCTGGAAAAGGTGTTCAAAATCACACCATAAATAATGTCCTTTAAAGGAATTGCGCCTTTTTATATTCTTTATAAGTCATGCAGAAAGTAAGGAAAAGGAAAGAGGGTAGAGAATGTAGGATTGTCTGCATGCTTAAAAAGAATCCATACTCGTTTTATTGTCAAGACTCCTAACCTTCGCTTTGAGAGTAGTTTTGAGAATAGCTACTACATTACCTTAATGGGATTAAGACGTATGAAAGGTTTTACGTACATCTCATTATTATTTGGGATCTAACTAAAAATGCAGGTAGATTTCGTTGTCGGCAATAAAGATGCATTGTCATGCTTATATTCAGTTTTGTTTCTTTTGTCAAGTCATAATTTTTCCATCTCAGTAAGAAAATGTATTGTATCGATTTCAAACTCAATCTTAGCATGAAAGTATTGGTGTCTTTATTCTTTTTTTTTGTGAGCAATCCTTTGTAAAAAGATTAAGCCAATGTTTTGATTAAGTGATCACACTTAACAAGTATGATAAAAAATTGGACATTTTTAAAGTACGCGTTCATATGTATATATACTCATACTTATATACATACATTTAAATAGAACGTTTTCTTATATTATTCACACCGTGACTCAAGTGGTTAGTGCGTTGGATCGCTGAGCGGGAGGTTCAACGTTCAAATCCCAGAGAACACCAAAAATTCTTTTCACGGTCGCACTTTTAGCGAATGTCTGACAAACGTCCGAGAGTAATAACTGTCATCAGAAAGCTTCTCTTCCATTTGTGTAATATAACAATGGTCGCGAGAAGCTAGGTATTGGACCACATAGGTACGTCCGTTGCGCCAAGTATTTACTTTTATTTTATTCACACCTACAACAGTAGTTTTCGAATCCTTTTAAAGTCAAATATCTTGCAAGACTTTTGAATTTCAAGGGCTGAATTATTGTTCCGGTCGAATTTTTTTAATTTCGTCTTCGACTGGAGTAGTTCTGAAATCTCGGTGGATATTTTCGTTTGTAATGTAGCATGGTGCAATTGCATTACTTTTTTGGTACAACCGCTATAGGGTGGGCCAACTTGGACTGACTGTTTCTTAAAATTTGTAAGTTTTGTTAGACGTTATAAGCATTTTACATCATTATTATTGTTATAAGCAGGGTTAGGATTTTGTTGACCTAAAAAAGTAAAAAAAGGCAAAACAAAATACTTAAAAAGGCAGAAAAAAGGCATTTATTAAAAAATAAGAAGAGGAACGTAAATGCACATTTAGTTATAGTAGCATTGAACTACCAAGAGCTTTTTGAAATTTTCTGGTAATAATCTTCTCCGGTTGTCTCTTAGAAGTGTCTTTAAGGAGCTAAATGACCTTTCTACTTCAGCTGAAACGAGTGGAGCCCATTTAAAGCTTTCAACATTATTTACGTCAAATATTTTCTGGAAGTTTGGAATCCAAGCCGCCGTTCATTACAGAACGTCTGCGGTCACATAAAAAAAGAGGCAAAATTAGCAAAATCCTATCCCTGGTTATAGGCTTTTAAGATCAGACATTTCACGTTGGCCCACCCTATAGCCGTTGTACCAAAAAACTAATGCGATTGCACAATGGTACAGCCGCTTAATTGGGACAAAACAATCTAGCCCGATGTGCCCCAAATAAGCGGAATCCACTGTATCCATTTTTTTATTCTGCGCGTTCCTTTTTACCTGTGATATTGAGCCTCGTTTGCAAACGTAATTCAAAGCGGGTTCGTAAATATAAATAAATTATTTCTTTTTTATATAAATAAAGTGAATGCGAATCGCCAAATCTCTGCCAATTTATTTACCCTATCCAATCGTTTTTACAATTTTGAAGTGGTTTCTTTGATTGTGTTACATATTAGCAGAACGGTAGTGTCGTCGGCAAATGTAGCTTTCTCTATTATAATACACCGGTGTTTCTATAGGCATATACCTGGCAACTGTAGAATGCTTGCTTTGGAAAAAGAACTGATAATCAGGAATGATGTTTTTTTTTTAACCGGCCCATATCACTTACGTAATATTCTCTCAAAAACATAATATTTTGCGGGGGTCTCTTTGTGATTGAATCCTTCGCAAAGAAGTTCCATGTTATTTGGTCGGGGTCCAGAGTTCTTTCTTTTCTCTCCTTTATGCTTCCGGCATCGTTTGACTTCCACAAACGGCTCTCTTCAGAAATCGTAGAATCGACCTCCAAAGAGGGTGGATTTCAAGTGGAACTGAAATGACACTTGGGACTTTAATATATACTGTCCTACTTACTGCATTCTTAGACATCAATGTGTGTAAGAATAAAGGTGCATTTTAGTCACCTCTAACCTCGGATATACATATGTATTCTAACCCCCAACTGCGGGGGATTAACCATTGAAAATGGTTCATTTTTACGCAAGTTATCGTGCATGAATAAAATGCATCGCTCAATAGGATTAAATTAATTTTAATTTCATGATCACTACTTGGATTGACTCTACTACTCCTTATGCATATGTACATATGTATATGTATGCAAGGAAACAGTTCTTGTCAGGCAATCGCCGCGTTCAGACATTTTCTTGCAAAGAATTTTTATGTAATGTGTTCAATTTTCTTTCATCCTTCGGTGTTATTGATTCAAAGAGTTCTTTCCTCTTTAATCTTTGACAGCTAAGAATACAAATCGACAATTGTACACGATAAGCTGAAAATGAGCAAACTTCTAGCCTCTCGCTCAGAAGTCCAACACGCTTACTACGGAGACACGGTGTCCACAGTATGATTGTTCTCAATAATATGTGCGGACATATTTATGTATATATGTATACTTAAACAAAAATAGTGTAGAACTTCACTATATGTTGTTTTTAGTAATGAAAGTTTAAAATATGAAAGAGCGAAATTAAAAGTACTACTTATGTAAATCCTGGCTTGGTGGGCAAAAACGCGTCATCGCCTCCAGGTGGTGCCTGCTGGATAGCTATGTAATAGTAAACTAACGATGAGCGTATGCTGAGTCTGACTCTACATACATGTGAAGATGGACACTCGGACCTTCACACGCTTAGCCGAGTTAACTTCAGCACACATGTGCCAGGCGAGGCGTCTTTTGCTGATCTGATATGCAATCTTACGGCTCATGATGTCCACAGCCAGACTAGCGGAAGCTTTACTTGAGCAATGCCAACATATTTGGAGCTCAGGTCAGTAAGGAAATTTCAAGAGTGAGGCAGAGTCTTGAATAGCGGTGGTAGCGGAAGAGCCCTCAATGGGAATACGGCAGGAGAGATTTGAATTCCAAGATAAAAAATCAGAACATCTTAAGTAGGACAGGACACTTGGTAACCTTAGCCTACATGACAATACGTCTTGCAACAGACTTAGACTTATTAACTTTGCTGGGGGCGAAACACCACTTTAGCAATCACACGGTTGCAATATTCATACAAGGGAACACAACGGTCTCCTGAATCCTGATCATGAAACGGTTAACCAAGTTTATCACATTGCAATCGACGCTAGACATATCTCCAGCATTCTGGATGTCCGAGCCTTCCTAACAGCCAACATCAACTTGGACCACTATCTTATCACAGCCAAGGAACGAAACGCCACAGCAAGAATTATTGTGAAAAGATATTATATCGAAAAAGTAGCTGTTTTATTGCTACAAACTTGTTCACCCATGGACAAATATATGTATGTTTCAGATACTTCTGATCAAGGGTATTTAACTAATGATAACAGAGCCTTCACAAATTGTTTATAAAGAAATTATAAACCCTTGATTTCAGAAATAAGCTATATTTCAGCACGAAATACGTAATATTTAATATTTACGTAATACGTAATTTGTATTTGAACAAATTTACGATAATTTTCCAAGAATGATCTCAATGATGATCAATGTTATTAATATTAAACATGGTCTTAGTATGAAGAATTTCGTATGAATGGCTACGGATCTTATGAAAAACGTATTCGTTGACGTAGTGAATTAGATCAAAAAGAGTTTTGAAACTAAATCAAATACTTTAAAAAATTAACGGTAAAGTCAAATTCCTCTAAAAGGCGGTCAAATTTTGGCCCCTGGATTTTCGTAGTAATGCGTATCTATTGTTCGATTTGAGTGGAAAATTATTTAGCGCAATGCCCACATTACGAGTATAAGGAGTGGGGTAAAAAATTTGCAATAGAGTATTATCATTGTATGTGAAACTAATAGTACTATCACTTGTTAATCATCAGTTACCTGTTACCTGCTAAGCTGATAAAGTGGTACCTAAATAATGTGAACATATCAAAACAAAACCGATCGTGATAAGACGAGGTTTATTTAAAATATTATAAGTATGTTTCAAATATTCACACAAGTAACAAAAACACAATTTTACAGTCAATCACCACCTATAATATCAGCTGAAAGCGCTGTTGTGGATATGATGTTCAGATACGGCTTTCAAAGAGAGCATTGATGGCGTGCAGACGTTAAAAGACAGATTTTACTATTACAAATTTGCCCAAAATGGGCGTGAAAACCCTAGAACTTGAAGTCGTTATTAAGTGGAAAAGATGATATCCGCCAAGTGGCTGCCGCCAGTGTTGATACACATTTGTGCCCGTTTTATCGCATTTTCCATGACTTTCCGCAAGATATCCGGTGATAACTGTTCGCATTCCTGTCGAATATTCTCTTTAAGGGCTACGATTGTCTGAGGCTTGTTGACATAAGCCCGCAACTTCACGTAGCCCGAAAGAAATAAGTCTGGGATGGTTAAATCTGGCGATCTTGCTGGGCATGCCAAATCCCCAAAACGAGAGATTACGCGACCAGGAAACGTTCCTTCACAATATCCATTGTGGCTCGTGCTGTGTGTGCGGTTGCACCGTCTTGTTGAAACCAAGCCCCGCTCATCCAATTCCAGCAGTAAGAAGTCGTTTATCATGGCCCTGTAGCGTTCGCCAGTAACAGTGACCGTATTGCCGATGGCGTCCTCAAAAAAATACGGCCCAATCACTCCTCCCGCGTGAACGCCGCACCACACAGTTGCTTTGAGTGGATGTAATGGCTCTTCGTGCATCACACGCGGATTTTCAGTGCCCCAGAAACGAAGATTTTGTTTATTGACGTAACCGCTTAAGTGGAAATGCGCCTCGTCGCTCATGATGATTTTCGACACAAAATCGTCCTCTTTGTTGTTGAGATTGAGGATGGCTTGGCACTGTTTGCACTTTGTACGGGAACATGTGTAAGTCTTTCACTAAAATTCGCTGTAGGGTCCGTCTGGTGATGGCCAATTGCGTGGCCCGTCCTCTGGTTGATGTTTCTTCGTTCTCAGCGACATCGGCAGCCACAGCCGCGATATTCTCGGCCGAACGACCAGTACGGTGGCGGCCACGCCCTGCATGGTCTCCAGTCTGTTCGAGTCGAGTAGCTAAGCGCCGAAATGTTTGCCACGTTGGCGCGACACGATTAGGAAATCGACGTCGAAATTCACGCTGCGCTAACAGCACCGACCGATTATTGGTCAAAAAAGTTGACACAATTATTCCACGCTCTTGCGGAGTATAGCGCTATATTGCTTATCTGTTTGTATACTGCAGCTGTCTAGTTCACAAATGACAAATATGATTGACGTACGACGCCATTTGCAAAAATTATAACATCTTCCGATAGGATGATTAATTTTGCGCCACCTTGTATTAATACCAAAATAAATAGTTCTGGAGCAGTACTTTACATCTGTGGGAACAAGGAAAAACAGCACAAGTCGTTTTTTACAATTTTTCAGAAGAGTTCTTTAAAGGTTTGTCATGAATTTAAAAAGAAAATTATTCATAGTATGAAAAAGTTTTTGACACAGAAATGAAGATAGTAAAAAAATTTGTTTCTCTAGAATGCTATCGATTATAGAATCGAGTATGGAGCCTCGGATTGTATGATAACTCAATTTTGACATAAGTAGACTTGTGCTGTTTTTCGGATATGAGTCGCTGCCGGAGCATTAGACATGTACATGTTCTACATGTTCTTGCCATCTTAAACGTCTCATGCGCAGTTTTTTGACTTTGTCTATGCCGCTGTACAAATCTTAAAGTTCGCCATGAAATCTTCTTCTCAAAAGCCGGTCAACGAAAACGTAGGCAAATATGTATCTTACAAAGACGTTTTCTCTTGGAACGACCGAAGGTATCTTCATCCGCTTTTGACAGTGTTTATGCTTCAGCGCCGTAAAGCAGAACTTGGGTGATTAAGGTCCTGTAAGAGGGATAGGGCTTTACTAATCAGTTGCCTTCTCAGCACAGAGAAACAACCATTAGCAAGAGTTATCATTCGATAATTGATTTCTGCTAAGATATTGTTGTCAGAAGTAATAGCAATACAAAAGTACACAAAGTCCCCTCCAACCTCAAAGTTATACCTGTCGACTGTGACCCTTCTTGTTTACGATAATAATGTATTTCGTTTTATCCCATTTACCGATAAACCCATTTTGG
This sequence comes from Blera fallax, assembly GCA_946965025.1. Taxonomy (NCBI): domain Eukaryota; kingdom Metazoa; phylum Arthropoda; class Insecta; order Diptera; family Syrphidae; genus Blera; species Blera fallax. The sequence continues at coordinate 27,539,453 of OX337245.1, forward strand.
CAGCTTCTGTTTCGATACAAGGGACCTGCTGTGTTTTGCCAATAATTCCAATATCGTAGGCGTACGCTAGTAGTTGCACAGATTTGAAAGATTGTGTCTCCGGTGTTAACTTGTGAGTTTCGCTCAATTCGTGGAAGTATGATGTTATGGAAGTCACATGATAAGCATCACCTTATCTAAATCCTTTTTTGAAATCAAGGGTCTCGGTGAGGTAGTTACGACTATGATGGAGCAGCATCCATTTGCCATCGTCATCCTGCACAGACGAATGAGTTTGGCAGGAATTTCAAGACTAGACATGGTTCTGTATAGCTCGTCTTTATAATTGCTGTTATATGCGGTCATAAAATCGAAATGATGGTGGGTATCGATTTGTACTTCTTGAGTTTTCTCAAGGACTGCCAAAGTGTGAAAATTTGATCTACTGTAGACTTTCCTGGCCTGAAACCACACTGATAGGAGACAATCAGGTTGTTGACGAAGGATTTTAGGCGTTCACACAAAGTGGCAAATACGTCAGCAGCTTTGTTAGATTTAAGCGTCGATATTGCTATCCTCACTTCGTTTTGGTCAGGTAGACGGAACTTTTGGGTATCATCGTCAATGTTGAATGGTTCATTCTGCCTGAGAGCGGTATGTTGGTCTTCATCGTTCACCTCTTGATAAAAATCCCGTACATAATTCCTAGAGGATACTCTCTCAACACCTTCGATCGCGCGCTCCTCGTGCTCTTTCTTCTTCTTCGGCTGAAGCCGATGTTCTTCCCGCATTTTTTGCTCGTAGAGCTCACGAGCAGCCCTCGTCCTTCTTTGCAGCACCGCATTGCATTCGTCTTGTTTCGCTGCATGTGATACGGCATTCTTCGTCTTCGTCACCGGGGGTTTCTTGGTGGTGCTTAAGTGAAACCCAGTACCTACATCAGTTGCGGCGCCTCGGATGGCATGTCGGCAGCGTTGCCACTGGTCTTCGGTACTTGATGCATAGGAGGCATAGGAGTTGTGAAGAGATTTCGGGATACGCGTTACGGCGAAGATTTTGGCGATGTTTTGCGATTGAAGTTTTTCGATTTAATATCTTCTCACAATAATTATTATTGTAGCCTTTGGCATGCCCCTATTCGTTCTTTAGCTGCGATAAGATAGTGGTCCAAGTTGATGTTGGCTGTTAGGAAGGCTCGGACGTACAGAATGCTGGAGACATGTCTTGCGTCGATCGCGATGTGATCAATTTGGTTGACTGTTTCATGATCAGGATTCAGGAGACCGTTGTGTTCCCTTGTAAATATTGAGATGAGAAAACCGTGTGATTGCTAAAGTGACGTTTCGCCCCCAGCACAGTTAATAAGTCTAAGTCCGTTGCAAGACGTATTGTCATGTAGGCTAAGGTTACCAAGTGTCCTACTTAAGATGTTCTCATTTTCTATCTTAGCGTTCAAATCTCTCCTGCCGTTAACCCATTGAGAGGGTTATGATCCCTATAATCCTAATCATGACAAATCACTGCTGATTTAATTTTTAATAATGATCCGAATGCGTAAAAACATTCAACAAAATATAGGTTTTTACAAAGTATTTTTTTTTTTATTAATATTTTGTTACGTTGTTTTTTTAAATTGAAGTTCTTTTTTATTTTATTAATTTTTGTTATTTTAATTCTTTAAATTTTGTTTATATATCAAATAATGAAGTGTACTTAATTTAAATACATATATAAAAAAGGTTTTTTCTATCTATTTTTGCTGGTGACACGTAATGGCTCAAAAGGGCACCTTTTTTGTCAGTCAGGCACCGAAAAAAAGTTTCTGCGGCAACGCTGTTTACAATTATTTTTTTCACCTCAATAGCTAATTTTGTATGCTTACTTTCCATTTTGCTTTCTCTTGTCAAATAAACCTACAACGACCAACGTATACAATAGGAGACTAAATGCAACTATTTATTACTAAATATCTCAATCTTGTATTTAGGCCAAGAGAGTGAGACTATTTGCCGTTAGTCGAGAACTTTGCGAAAAAAAGATAGTGTACGTGCAATTAATTGAGCCGAAGTTTAGGGTGTAAGCTTGTTTTTAAAAGTTTTTGTGAAAGGAATGCATTTCAAAACTGTTTCTTCGCATGAACTTTGAAGAAAAAATGGAAAGGAAAAAATATTTAGAAAATTTTTTTTGGAAGACATGACGATTCATTTTTAAAATTATTTGGTGTACGTGGAATTTTTTGATGTAGTGTACCTACATATGTGGGCGCCGTGGATCAAGTGGTTAGTGCGTTGGATCGCTGAGCGGGAGGTTCGAGGTTCGAATCCCAGAGAACACCAAAAAGTTTTTCACTGTCCCACCTCTCGCGAATGTCTGACAAACGTCCGAGAGTAATAACTGTCAAGAGAAAGCTTCTCAATTTGCCTTTCGGATATGGCTCTAAACTGTAGGTCCCTTCCATTTGTGTGAAAAATATAACACGCACAACACGAATGGTCGCGAGAAGCTAGGCCCTGGACCACATACGTCTGTTGCGCCAAGTATTTGTATTTGTATTTTTGTACCTACATATGCATGTATTTCTGCTTTTTCTCTGCAATAACATTGCAAAATAGATATAACGTTGAATGCTTTTCACAAATCTTCATATATTCCATTATGTTACAAACTACGTTTATGCGTTTATATGTACATACATTAATATACCTTACAGCAAATAAATATTAAAATACTTTACGCATAGTTTATGTATGTATATAAAAAAATAAATGACTAGCAACCAGACAACAAAATCAAGATTCCGAAAAGTGCATTTAAAAGCAGGCGTTGTTCACTTCTGCATTACAAGCAGAATGTTGCTCGTAGGCATTCTTCACAAAGACATTCTCAATTTTATTGTGGCATCAAAAGTGTAAATTTTATAAATTTTTTTTTTCATTCGCACTACAAGGATGTTCGAACAAATTTTTACATGTGTATAAGTAAATAATTCCATCATTAAAGTTCGAAGAGGTACGTACTAATAATTTGGCTTCCAATCTGGCAAAGATGTCAACATACCATTAAGTCACTGTAAAGTCAAGAAACTGGTTTATAGATCCATTAACTCAAGACGAGTCAGACGAGTCACCAGAAGTATCTGTAACGCGAACAGTGTTTGCTACCGACATCACCTGAACGAACCCAACTGTTATGTATACATATACATGTTCGTAGTCACCATTGGCATTACGCTTGTCAGCGTGGTCATGCGAGGATATAAAGAATGTCTGCTGAACCAGCCCGTCAATATCATTCACGATGCAGATGCAATTAGTCACTATTAGCGTTCTTTACTATCATTGGGCCGAATGGTGCACAGAGGTTGAATGAGGTTGCTTTAAACAAAGGGGTAATAACTTTCATTCCACTGCAGGCCGGGTTTGACATCTGTACGCTTCGAACACTTTGATGCGGTCCGACGATTTTAAAATAATATATATGCTTATGTATATACATACATATGTATGTATATGTTTGAACAGAGATATGTTGTTTGTTAGGCCTCGTCATTGGTCTGCACATTGAATTAAGTGAATTCCACTTAAAAGTAGCCAATACTCCATACTAAATGCGAATAGGGAAAGACATTTGCCGTTTGAAATGTCTGCACATCAAAGTAAAATACTTTCGTAGATTGCAGACGATCGTTCCTTATACAAATATAATTAAATGACTTTGTCATTAAAATGTAGAAAATGTCTACCTTAAAAAATGTTTTAGTTGTACAAAATAGTTTACAAGATAGGTACTAACAGAAAAGAGAATTTCCTCAGTACCTACAATGGAATCTCGATAGCATTACGGCCAGTATGCGCAAAGTAAAATGTATCCTTAAATTCAAATTCACAAAAAAAAAAAACGGAATAAACAGAGACAGGAGATCATGGTTCCTACATAATTTGTACGGTTTTGCGTATACTTATGTCTAGTCCTACGAGTTATTATTTTAAAATCTAAATAATGCTACTGGGAACCCCCGTTGGGCGGCGAAAATGTCTACCCATGTCCTGTCCATTAACCCTCAAGAGCTTCTGGCCGATTAGTCTGGTATCGATTATTATTTATTATTGGTTAAAGCTGTACGTTATTTAAAAACATCAATTTTGCTTCGGTAGGTTTTTCTCTGGTTTGGTAGGTTTTATTGGGAAGTTCGGTAAGAATTTTTTTTTGCGAGCGGTAACTGTGATTCGAATGTACAAAACCTCCCCCTCAGCGATCAAACGCACTAACCACTTGAGCGAGCCACGGCGCCCACTTCTCCGTATCTCAGAAGAGTATAATTTAAGCAAACTTATGTCTCAAAGTGATCTTGTTTTACTAAAAATACCAATATTTATTTGCATGATATCCTCTCGCCCGGTTGTCCGCCCATCCAGTCCGCCTCTCTCAATCAATCCTACACGCACGATTTTTGCATACATACCTACATATATAGGTATATTATGTAAATGATGACCCAACCACACCCATGAAGCATTTTTTTATTTAAATCATAAACAACCTATCCCTTTCAGTACCCACTTACATATTTGTGCGGGTAAATTAGTCTCCTTTTTTATTTTTTATTTTGTTAGTTCTATCTGCAATTTCTAAATTTTAAAGTTCCAAATGCATCAATTGTGTTGGTTACTCACATTAAAAATTTCTTGTTCTTGACATTTTTGTGTTTTGTGTGAAAAGCGCGTGTGCAAACAACGACATGTCTGGAGCTCTATCGAATGATTTTTACTTTCGTCGGTACTGAAAGGGCTATTGAAATTTTGCACTTTCAAACTAACATTTCTGTATATTTTATACTTCGAGGCAAACTCTTTCACACAATATTTCATACACATTTTACTTTGTTATAAAAAAAATCAAATCCTTGCATTAACTCTCCCTGTAGATGTTCCGTTCGTCCTCTTAACGTGAAGGAACACTGAAAATTTAAATAATAAAACGTTAAAACTGCTGTGATTTACCTATATTAAGCTATTTAAAAACAAATTCATCAGAATAATTGATTTCACATTTGACTGTCCATATCCATACATATGTACATTTTCTTCATAACATACGACGGGGACTCTTCTTTATTTTATTTCCTGGAAATTTGATCCGATTAAGATTGTATATCTTTATTCCACACGTTCATGTCAGAATTCTTGGTACCAGAAATTATAAGTTGTGGAGTGTCAGATTAATTACCACATGAGGTTCATTTGCGTTGTTTTGGGTCATTGCCTTATTTCTTTTATTTTGATTGTTGTGAACATACCAACAAGAATTATCGTTTAGCCTTATACCATACACACATACATATGTATGCACTCACGTAATGTGTTAAGACAATTATGTTTGTAACTGGAAATAGAATTAATACTTGCCACTCCTCTTTGTTTAGACAAAAAAACTTTCGAAAATCAACCAGACCCCCTAGAAATGCAAATATGTAATCTAAGATTCAGAAAAAACATTGCACTTCACTTAAATTTTTTGAAGAAATAAGTTCTTATAATATTTACACGTATTGGCGTGCTATTTTTCTCAGCTATGAATCGGCTGCCAGGGTCGTCAACAGTAGAGCCATCCATATCCGAAGCTGTTTGTTGCTTCCTAACTCGCTTTTTTTATATTTTAGAGAAGTTACGCCGACAGCACAATGCCCAACTTGGAGGAGTAAACAAAGACAGGGCATATCAAATTTGGAAAAAATTTTAGAGTATTTTAAATTCCAAATATGAGTGATATACGCGGATGAGTATGAATGGGTGCAAGTACATTTCTTTAGACCCGAATGACTACCTAGTCAAAAAATGGTATGGGAAAGAAACCTGATACTCTATTTCGTTTACCTGTTTTACCTTCTGGTCCCTGGTAACTATTTGTATAAATCCATTTGCAGGTAAGCAAAAACTGCAAGGGCCCTTCACCTTCTCTTGGATTCACCCAAATCAAAAGAATTTCACATGAACGGGCTAAGAATATCTCTGCAGAGTTCCCCGATAAGTAGCGCTTGTCTTAAAAGGCGGCAGAAATCACTTCTAGGCAATTTAAACATCCAGGTGAACCTAGAGACACTACCATTTGGTAGTCAGTTTCATGAAGCCTAGGGTTAAAGATTGCGAAGTGATCTTGGGAGAGGCGATAGCCTGGCAACACCGTCTCCTCTTGATAAAAATAAGTATTTATTGAGACGTCGAAAAAGAAAAATAAACAAACAAAGGTTTCTGCGAAAATCAAATGGCACAATCTGAATAAAGAAAAAAGCGAAGTATTAATCGTCAACGTAAAAAGATTACCTCCGTAATAACATCGACGAAGTTGAAGTTGAAGTGTGCAGAGCACAAGATACGTGGGATACCATATAGCGGACTTGCTTAGAGATAGCTAAATCACTACTCAGAGTTTCAGAAGGTCACTACCAACACGGCAAGGAAACATGGCGCTGAAAAGTGCCCTCTAATAATAGACATGATAAAGCTTACATTGAATTGGAATATAAACGTTGTTGCGAAGAAGAAGTGCGCCCAAATTAAAGCAAACAGTTTGGAGGGCCTGTATCTCGAGTTAGAAGATAGGAACCAGGGTACCCACGAGTTGCGACAAAACAACTTTAACAAGGGTACAACCATCTTCAAAATAGCCGCCCAGAGAAGAAGGAATGCTCAGAAGATTCGTTCGCCAAAGTTAATTAGGTCAACTTCTTGTGGACGACAAAAAAATTCTACACGCGTGGCTACAGTATTGAGAGGGACTTTTAAACGAACAGTTCCCCCGTCAACATTTTCCAAAAGCCGCTCCTAACTATGGAGAAGTACCCGATATAACAGACGATGAAGTTGAAAAAGTGGTCAAACACTCCAAAAAGCGGAAAGCAGTTGGGCCGGAGAAGTTACTCTCTGAGTCTTCGAAAAAGATGGGGGATATTGGGTCCAGATGGCTCATAATTCTTATCTCCGAACTCATGAGAGGAGATCCAATATTTTATCAGTGAAGGGAAGTTATCTTCTTCCTTTGTGAGAAGAGAAACTGTGAGAAAGAATTTGACAGGCGACCAAGAGATCTGATATGGGTGGCGCTAAGACATGGAGGAGTTCCAGAAATTCATGCATATTGCAAAAACTTAAAATCTTAGTTTTCTTAAAACACAGTTTTTTTCTAATAAATATGAATACATAACTTAATTCGTGTTCAATGGAGGAATCAGCTTTCTGAAAAACATATGATAAAAAATTTTCCCGATTCTGAAGTCACTGTGATATACATACATACATATGTATGTATGTACATATGTGTGTATTATCTAACAAACCTAACTGAAACTGTAATTCGAAACTATTCTTATTTGCTTCTTCACTTGACTTCGAAGGGAGCAATAAAATATCCTACTCGTATTTACTCATTTAAAAATAAATTTTCAATGCTAACAAATTTTGATTGATCGCATTATAAATACTAACCCAAATACTTATAGAAATTCAACACCAAAAATTTAAATTTTTAACACAAAGGGAACCCTTTTAAAATATCAAATTTCCAAAACAAAATACAATAACTTGTCAAGTGGCTGTTCTACTCGAAATATACCTCGAAATACACATATTTTGACTCCGTCGCTCCGTACTGTGACGTGAGGAGACCCATTCGACAATAAATGTTATGTACTACGTTTGTATGCATATATGTACACCGATACGCCTTTAAATTCATACGTATACGTTCTAAATATAGATGTCCTTTTTGTAATTTGAGACAGAGAACAGTTTGATACAGAGATGAGCATACAAGTATCTATTATAAATCATAATAACTTGAATCGGTTTGCGGTTGTGATATGATGAAGATTAAATTCGCATTATATGAGAAAAATGTAAAATTTAGGGCTAGAGCCTGTTGTGAATTCTACACACGAACTATGTATATTAAACAATTTTCAACTGATGATACTTATGACTTGCTTGGTTCCAGTCTGAATTTTTACAAGAAAATACTGTCTAGATGAAAACAGAAACACTGATTATTTTATGATTTTACTTACTTACTTAGTAGACCTGCGACCCTTGAAGGGTCAGAGCCTGAACTGCTGCTTCCAGTTGGCAATACCAAGATTTCTTGCGTCCGCGATCACTTGGTCCTTAAACCAGAGATTCGGTCTCCCTTCGTCGATGAATATATGGTGGGTATCGACTTGGAACTCGTTGATTTTTTCAGGACTTGCCGAAGTGTGAAGATTTGGTCAGATGTCAATTTGATATCGCCCAATCTGTTTGGAGCCAAATCGTCTTAGACGTTCACACAGTACACTGGATAGGACCTTGTAAGCAACATAAAGCAAAGATATACCCAGGTAGTTGTTAAAAGACATAGGATCGCCGTTTTTGATGGGGCAGATGGAGCTTTGGTGCATGCTCCTTACCAAAACATCGCCACCTGCTTTGAAGAGCTCTGGCGGCAACCCGTCCGAACCCGCAGCTTTATTGTTCTTCAGCCTTCTCAAGACTGTGCCGACTTCTTCTTAACTAGGTGGAAGGACTATTTCATCGACTGAAGTTGATTTTTCCAGCTGATTTTAGACTTGCTTAAGAAATCATTACATACATACCATTAGTACGAAACTTGATTCAATTATGTACATATGTCTGTCAATGACGCATATTAATGGTGAAATGCTGAAACATGAAAGCGTAATCGTAGAAAACTATTTTCGAAAAAATAGGAATCGAGATGTTCATTCTTACAGAAAAATTAACGGTACTTCACTATTGAAACGAATCGATTTTCTCAAAAATTGCTCTAATAGCTCCAAAATAGCTAGCCTACTAGCTTTTAACGTTAAAAAAATATGAATTCACATTTAAGGTTTCTAAGCAACTTTTTCTTTGGTGTGCAGCTTTCCTCATATTGAAATTATGTACACACATATGTATAGGTATATACCAATGAAAATTGATAACCGAAAATTTGATTCATATGTAGGACATAACACTAAACATTTTTAGTCATTATGACCCACTCAAAAGAGTTATAAATCCGTAATTTATCAGATCATAACTACCCAACTTTATGTAAAAAGTTAGTCACAAGTCAACAGTTAAAAGTTATTTATGTATTTGAACGTTCCATTTCACTTCGGGCTCTCTTTGCACGAATTCAAGTGAATCTTAAATCCACAACATGTATGAATCGAACAACGGACTATCTGTTGCTTTCAAATCGACTCTATGTATACTCGATATTGTGGAGACTCCGCCAATTGAATAATAGGTTCATTCTAGATGTTAATGTGTTTCTTTCCCAATCACTATGTTTGGCGTTGAAATCTCCAAACAAAATGAACAAACAAAAAGAAAACCAAAAAGAAAAGGAAAAGAACAACTATAATAACGACAACGACAACAAACACGACCGAACTTAATACGAAAATCACAACTACTAACACCTGCCAATGATGACAACGATACCAACAGAAACAGCGATTCGGACTCAACTACTACGACAACCCTCCCAGTCTCTTTTTCCGATAGCAATGAGGGCCAAACCTAGGATGATCCCTAAAAAGACGCCAAAGAACAGTCTGAAACAACTCTCCAGTTTTAGTTCCAAGCACCTCGGGCTTAACTTCAAAGCGTCAAAGATCGGAAGAAGAACAAATGGAAAATACGGCAAAGAAAACTAAGCCAGCGACCTTATTCGAAACCACCCCAACTGAACTAAAGGTAGCTATCGTAGACCTAAGAGACCTCGATGGCAAGATTACCCTGGACAACTGGTTACTGGTGTAAAATGAGATCCTCAAAGATATGATGGCAAACATTGGAAGCAGTGATCCTCTGGATTTCAAGTTCGATGGTGCCGAATGGCTTAAAGATGTTAAGATCGTTGGCTGCGGAATTGAAAAATCACTCGGTTTTCTCCCTCGCACAATCAACAATTTTGGCGAACTGTGAGAGGGAGCAAAACTGAAGATTTTATCCACAACCGCGCTGCCATTACGCCATAAGATAAAAGTGTGGATACCACCTCCCGCTCAGCACGAGGACGAATCCATCCTGAAGCTTCTGGCGGTACAGAAGAACGATCTCCCCATTTAAGACTGGAACGTGATTCACTCTACACTCACAAAAAATAAAGAGGACAAAGAAGACAAAGAGCTTTTGTTGGCGGTGGACAAAAGCTCAGTGGAACTGCTAAAAATAAAATCTGGCGTGGTCAAACTCAGTCTGGGAGAGATCGGGATTAAAATGCTGAGCGAAGACTGCAAGAATGAGTCAGAAACTGTCGGTAGTGCAGATTAATCTGCACCTCTCCAAAGCAGCCACTGACGACCTATTGCTCCTTTTAATTGAAGCAAAAAAGGACGTGGCTTTAATCCAACAGCCGTATATTCTTATGAATCGGGTACAGGGTTTAAAGTCCAAACATTATCATCTGTTTCACTCCACAAATAAAGGCAGAATTGGAGCCTGCATCTTAGCTAAAAAAATCAATTAACATGTTTCTCTTACCTAGATACAGCAACGAAGATACTACGGTAGTCAACGTAGAAAACAGGAAGAAAAGTTTTCTTCTAATTTCTGCATACATGCCCTACGAAGAAGAAAATCCACCACCAAGAACGGTTCGTGATCTGATCGAATTCGCTCAATCGAAGAACAAATCTTGGGTGATGGGATGCGATGCAAATGCGCACCATACACAATTTTTAAATTTATCCTCTCAACTAATCTTGTACTATGTAATAGAGGTAATCATCCTACGTTTCATAATAGAATTAGGGAAGAGATTCTAGACATCAATCTGAAAACCAATAATGAACAGGTTATGATAGAAAATTGGAGAGTATCTTCTAAAAACTCTTTTTCAGACCATTTTAGAATTTTCTTTACAATAGACATCTACCCTCTCATGCAAAGATCTTTTAGAAACCCCACAAAGAGTAATTGGGCAGAATATAATAAATTGACCAGCCAATGGATACCCCATCCCAGGGATGAAATCCTTCCAAATGTCGCATCCATTGATTCCGCCGTCCAGCTTATAACTGGTAAAATGAATAAAGCCTTTAATAAATCCTGCCCCAAATCTCGAAATCGAAATGCCAGGCTGCGCAAAGTTTTACACAAAGACCCACCTGTCGCGGGATATGTTAAGCGCAGTGATAACTCCTGGATGGAGTCAAGCCAGGAATCGTTAGAACTGTTTTCCCAGGGTGTAGCGATCAGTTACCAAACGCTACTACCCTTCCTTCCTTATCCTTAGTAGCAGAGTTTTTCATTTCCGCTGGCGTACATATTTCTTTATAGAAAATACGTCTCCTTAACCTATGTAAAGCTGGGCAATTGCAGAGAATGTGTTCGGATGATTCGTCCTCCTCCGAGCAGAACCTACATTCCGTGTCTGAGCTCAGGTTAAGTTTGCTAAGGTGGAAAGCCCACCAGCTTTCTGATACTCTCCTTATTAAGTTCAAGTATAGTATATAGTAGGTTTGAATAGTAATTTGGATTGTCTCAAGCCTGGGACAATTTCCCAGTGGTCCGGGCGAAGTTTATGTTCCTAGTTACTAATCAGCGCTGTGGCGAAAGACCAGTTGATGCCACAGTAAGGTTCAGGTCCTATGAACGCAGATTCTGAGCCAGCCCTAGCTAGTTCATCTGCTAACTCATTGCCTACAATCCCTTGATGGCCGCTGACCCATCCAAGCTCACTGGGCCTATTGCCCGGTTTGGGAATTCAAGTTTACCTGTCTCCAGGTAATCGGGATGTATCCTCAATTGTAGCTGGCTCTAAATAAAGCTATAATACCCGGCAAGATGAGGTCGATAACTTTCTGCTGGAAAAAGACCGTCACCGCCGAGGGTTTCGAATGGTTTGAAGGGGGTGACCACCTATTTAACCTAAAAAATTTTCCGCATTAACTATTTGCTCTATTAGCAATACCGAACCTATGGTCAGCTACATTCGAGTACATGTGTTGTACATGAGTAGACGAACCTGGAAAATGAACTTCAAGTAAGGTTTTAAGAGTGTCCATACGGTCCGACGTGTAGGTGCCATCAGGTTAATAATAATCTTTAACGAGTGCCTTATGGATTCGTGCTGCTACTGGCAAGTCAGCAATGTTTTCGCAACATTTTTTCCATGTAGCATGTTTAGATCGCCTCAATTCTAAATTGTATTCAGTAAGAGCGGACCTATAATCGTCCCAGCTCTTCGTGCGTTTAGCATAGTTGAAGAGTTTTCTAACTTTCTTCCTAAGTTTGGCAAGTTGGTCATTCCACCAGGGAACCTTTCGTTTACACAAACTGGTTTTATGAATACAGCTGTTGTGGTAGGAAGTAAGCCGCGCATCATTCAATTGGTATGCTGCTTCATCTAGGTCCCTTATGGACTCGGTAGGTGTAACGAGCATATCCAATTTTGAGAGAACAAGTCCTCGATAAAAATTCCAGTCCGTTGACTTGGGATCATATCCACTAGAAGCATGTGACAGTTTGCCTTGAATGTCGAACCTCATGTGTTGATGGTTCGACAGCGAGGCTTCGTCAGAGACATGCCAATTTTCAATAAAATTAGATATAAATGGACTAGCAAGGGTGAGGTCAAGTACCTCTTCCCGAATCGCCTTTATAAAGGTAGATTTAGAGCCTCTATTTAAAATATCTACACAATTACTAGTAAGGTATTCTAAAAGACACTCACCCCTTCTGCTGATAAGAGAAATGGTTAACTCCGCATGGTCCGCCAGAAGCGACTGTGTCATATCTCGCTGTTTATGGCCGTCATTGGATGAAAACAGAACCAAGAACTGTTTGGCGATTAATAAAAAAGAAATTCGTAACTTGATAGGTGCACTTACAGGACACTGCCCGATAAGGGAAATGGCTGCAAGGCCCGGCATCAATTCACCCGACCATTGCAGGAGCTGTCAAGATATAGAGGAAATAGAGAGCACCTCTTGATGTGATTGTCCAAACCTTCAAAACCGCCGCTTCCACCATATGGGAAATAGGCTCTTTGACGAACTAGGGGATCTCATACATATAGAGCGCGGGCTGGTTCACAACTGAATCACCCGAAGGAAATTTATAATTTTTTGTTACTTACACTGAAGTAGTACAACTTTTGGAGAACGGAAACATAGCACGAAGGCTCAAAAGGACAAAGCCATTTGAACTGATTTAGGTCAATCAGACCACCCATTCAGAAATAAATATATATGTAGGAATGTATGTATCTGGACATTTACCTAACATTGGAAAGTATGTAAGCAGGAAAATAAGTACTTACCTACTTCATTATTATATCATCTGTCGAGAGACGTCGATGGGCGGAACTCTCGAAACGACAAAAACCCTACAGATTAGATTAGAAAAAAATTGCTTATTAGTCCAAGTGACTAGATCGCAATTATGTGGGAGGCGGCTTTAGTCGGTAAAAATCCGGCATACTGATTACTCGGATCATCAGTATCTTTTGAAGATTTCCTTCCTCTAAAAAAAAAAAAAAAGAAAGATTTTTACTGGTTCCACACAACAAAAGGGAAACGCAATGGGCCGCAATGGTGCCCGTCTAACCTAATCCAATCTAACCTAACCTAACCTTTCATTTAATTTCCTCTCTCTTTTTAAATAAAAAAAATTTTAAAAAACAAAACAAACACAAATGGCTACAATAGGTGACCGTCTGTTTTCATTTCGCAAGCTAATATCTCGCGACTATCAAAATGTATTTCCTCCATTTCGCAGAAGTCATGTGGCAAATTGTCATTTCATCTTGCATTCATCTCGCCATAGGGTTAACTCGCATTTCTTTTTTTGCACTTCTATGTTTAGCGCTTCTATTAAGCGGCTTTCTTTTTCTTATTTGGCAAACCGTTAATTCGAGCTTTGTTACTTAGCCGGTTAGGTGCCGTGACATAAGATCATATTTCAAAACATACTTTTTCAGAATGTAAAATGTCAAATAAAAAGGGACTTAACTATATGCCGCGTAGCGTGGCCCTGAGCACCTGCATGTGAGGCCGAAGGACGGTATGAGTCGAGGACATGTCCATGTTTCCTTTTTTAGCGAGCGTAGCGAGCTCATTTACCCCGACTTTCAGGCTGTCGCCCACTAGTCACCTCAATACTAAGTTGGGGTATATAGGTGGGCTCGCTACTCTCGCTAAAAAAAAGTACTAAGAAAATGCTAACTTATCAAAAAGCGAAATTATAATTGCGAAATAATGAATGCAGAATATCTTAAGGTGAAATAATTACAAGCCAAAATAAGAATTTGCGGCAGTTTCTTTGCCGTGGAGTGCACATCGGTATTGGCTTGTATCTTATAAATAGAGATATCTGTCTGATGGGTGATATGTATGATAGCCTTTATAACTCTTTAATTTCACTTTACAATTCATTTTGAGATACTAGGCATATATCTATTTGTCTCTTAAGGAATAATATTTCCAGCTGGTAATTTTTTGTAGAAGCTCATTAGCATTCCATGTTACTATTTTAAGTTGTTTTATCATCTTGTGGGACGGCGCCTGCTGTATACATTTTTGCCAAAAATGAGTTTGTTTGAAGCACATTGTTCCTCAAGTTTTGTAAGTATCAACATGAGAGGATCAGGGGGTGAGGAGCAATCGCTTGCGTTTTCTCCAGACGCAGCTTGGGCGTATGGCTGTAACCGAAAATTTGTTGATTTTGCTTTCTTCGCTTTTCTCATTTGTAGGCTTTACCTTAATTTTTATTCTTTCGCTTTTTTTAGTCTATAACCGACTTTTCTACATCTTTTGGCTTTGTTAGCGGTAATGAGAATAGGGTGCGCCTCTTTTGTAATTCTGAAGTAGCCATCACACCCTCTATAATTTGCCAAATAATTGTTTTTGTAATAGTTGCACAACGCCTTGTTTGCTTAAGCTGCAGTCTTTTGGGAGGTGTTTACCCGAATATTTGAACATTTTTGGCAATATGTTTGCGTTAGGTTTAATTATACAAAACAAATTATGTTTTCATGGCGGTGGATGCTCCTTTTGCTCTTAGTGGGCGCCGTGAATCAAGTGGTTAGTGCGTTGGATCGCTGAGCGCCGAGCGGTTAGTTTAGTTCAATACCACTGAGTTTAACTCAAATTTTCATATCTTCTTTCTTGAGGTTGTATTGTTTTGAAGAATTTTTATATCGTTAACTTCAGCTTGTAATGGTCGAGATCAATTAACCCTTACACTTTTCCCAAAAAGGTCACTTGAATGCAATAAATGACGCTCGCCAGAATCCATAGAGCCTTGCTTTCCAGTGAGCCTTGCTTTCCAACCGGGGTAATATTGTTGTTTTTCATTGCACTGTCGTGGCTCATTGGTTAGTGCTTTTCTTTTTGCCGTTTTTTTTTTTAAATCTAAGACATTTGGGATTTCAGTCGCCTTTTACACCAGGCATACCTACCTTGGGAAGATTCTAGTGGTCCGATGAGGGAACTGGCAGTCTACGAAAATGGCAGCAGCTCTGGAATGCATCAAATAAAGGTCGATAGACGTACCGACTTATCCCGACAATTAACGACTGGATAGAGCTTAAACACGGAGAGCTAAACTTCCACATGACCCAAATACTAAGTGGGCATGGATGCTTTCGTGCCTACCTACATAAGTTTAAACTCGACGACACATTCAATTGTCCGTCCTGAGAGGGAAGCCAAGAAGACTTTGAGCATGTGTATTTTCAATGCCCACGATTCCTACAACGGGAACTGAAAGAAATGCCAAACCCTGAAAACATAATAGGGCACATGCTACAGTCTCAAGCAAAATGGGATGCAGTAGACACTTACACTAAACCCATATCGAATGAACTTAGACGACTGGAGCGGGAAAGAAGAAGAGATGAAGAAAGGAGAAGGATAGTCCAGGAGACTGGCCACGTAGACAATTAAAGAAAGCAAGAATTGCTAAATCCTGCCCCGCGAAGGAATACCTGGAGGTAGTACCGAGGGGTATAGGAAAAGGGTATAAAAGGGAGGTGATTTTAGTCAGTAGAAATCTAGCATACTGACCAACCGAGTATTACGTCAGTATCTTTTAGGAGATTTCCCCATCCAAAAAAGTGGTCCGATGAGGGAGTAGAAAATAATATTTTGTCAATTTTCCAAAACTTAAGTACATATGTTACGACCTTCGATATGTAAAATATTATTCAAACATTAAGTTAGAAAAAGGTGGGTGACTGTGCATGTGGGGCTGGACACTCGGACCAGCGAAAGCTTAGCCGCGTTAACTCAGCACGCAGGTGGCCGGCGACGTATCTCTTACTAGTAAGATGTCTAGTAAGAGGTCCTCAGAAGGAGGGCGTGCAACAGACGAATTCCATTGATGGAATCAACGATGTCGTCCACAGATAGACTAGCGGAGGCCTTACTTGAGCTACTTTGACATACATATTTTAACTTCAGGTCAGAAGGGAACTTTCAAGACTGAGGAACGGTCTTGAAAAGAGATGGTGGCGGAGGTAAGGAACTTTGTCTACCTTGGCTCTGTTATTAATTTTAAAAACAACATTTCAGCAGAAATCAGACTAAAACTCTTACCAATCGTTGTTTCTTTGGCTGAAACTCATTTGAGTAGAAAAGCCCTATCTCAAACAACTAATGAGACTCTATACAAGACCTTAATCATCCCAGTCCTGCGTTATGGATGAAGATGTCCTCGGACGTTTCGGATATTCGGTCCCGTTTGCGTTGGCGGGATTTGGAGGAGAAGATTTAACAATAGAATATATAAGTTATACAGCGACATCTACATAGTCAACAACTACGCATCAGTCGCTTAAGGTGGTAAGGACATGTAGTGCAAATAGACAGAGTTTTCAAATCTAACCCGAAGGGGCAACACAGTAGAGGACGACCTCGCCTAAGCTGGCGCGCAAAAGTAGAAGGGCCTCCACCAATTTGGAGTGCCCAACTGGAGGCAGTTAGCTAAGGAAAACGCTAACTGGGGAGGATTGTTGCTTGAGGCCAAGGTTCACTCCGAACTCTAGCTCATTTTTGAGAAGCAGCCAAATCCAAAACCCGCTTAATATTTAACCCTTCATTGAATTTAAAATATCAAAGAAATAGTAATTCACAAAAAAATACTCTTTAAATAAGTAAGTCTACTTACATATGTACATATGTTGATGTATATTCTACTCAGATCTTTTAATTTTTTCTCGTTTTACCGCTAATATGTGTCGTAGCGAGTAATATTGTATTGTGTTGCATAACTGTAATATTGCGCGCCGAATAACTCAAAATATAAACATACATACATAATGAACTTGATTTCTCTACCGATCAAAGGGATGAGGATCCGACATTTTCTCCTCCTCTTCCTCAGAATGAGCAGTTTATTTTTTTGAAGGACAGCTCATCAGACAATGATTCTGACAATCCATCACTAGAAATCTTATTGCAACCAACACCTTCCCTTCAGTCTCTTCCACCAGTCAACTTTTCGTAGAATTGTTATGGCTTCGGAAGCTAGGCCTACGAAAACGAATGGAAGAAAAAAGCCCTGAACTAAATCAAAAGCAACTAAACTATCGGAAAGATCCAAGCAAGCGGATAAATCTGTGGCCGTAAGCTATAACCGCTTAAGTCGAAAATGGAATTTTCAAAAGAAGCACTTTGAAGTTTTGAAAAAAAAAAAACTTACGCAATTAAGTAACAAAACCATACAGATTCTCAAAGTGCAAGTTACGGTTAATTGTACCAACATTTTGTTTTCTTAAAATATGCTTATTTCTAATGAAAATTATAAAAATCGCTAACGGCCACAGATTAATGATGAAAGCATTGGTATCTAAGGACACTATGTGATTAAAGAAAATTGAGTGTTTGCCGCAAACCTTACATATACATATTTCAATTACAATTCTAAGATGTTGTCATATACGCTACAAGGAAGTGGCGACTGTACGAAATAAGAACGCTTATGGAAATGTTCAAGAAATGTTTTTCAAGAGTGTCACTGGAGAAGTATTTGCATGTTGAGAAGGAGATGTTCTCAACCAAAACACGAAATATGTATTTGGAAACAATATATGCCGGCCAATCCCAACAAAATGGATTTGCATGCTTTTTATTTTGTGTGGCGTTAATAGTTTCGGCTACAACTAGTTTATAGTGTCCAAACTAGTGTCCTTCCATGAACTGTGGAAGGCGAAACCACAATTAGGCGCTGCTTTAAATGTTGTTGTTCGTTGTCATCCAGTCGAGTTTGTTGACGATCACAATGGGATTTAGATTTCAACAACACCTTGGAAAGGCATTCAAATTTCACAAATTTAGCAG
Organism: Blera fallax; assembly: GCA_946965025.1. Classification (NCBI taxonomy): domain Eukaryota; kingdom Metazoa; phylum Arthropoda; class Insecta; order Diptera; family Syrphidae; genus Blera; species Blera fallax. Next base: position 27,557,760 of record OX337245.1, read on the forward strand.
ATAAAAACCCTGTATCCACTGACCAGCGTTTTGACAGAGTCAATAACATCCACGTGTCAATGTAGCGTGCCTTTGTGGTAGCTGAATATAACCGCCATATGGGCGGGGTGGACTAAATGAACGGGATTATTCTTAGGCATAATATATTACTGAGGAGTAAATTTTGGTATTTTTGGTTCGTTTTACATACCATCTTCTTTACACAATGATATCAAATGCTTTACTACTCTATCATCGTGCCAACAAACAATCTACATACATACTCGTATGTAGCTGGTCTGACTGCCGCAGATCTTTCAATTGAAGCAGCTGAAGCACTTTAAAAGGTGGGGATCAAAAAAGAGCAAGCAAGGGAACGTCAAGAGGAGAATTAGGTCTACAGGAAAAACCAAAAAAAAGACACTGCTCAAAACGCATCACCAAAGGAGGTGCGGCTTGATCAAATGAGATATTTCCCAAAATGGGGAGAAAACAGAATACAACGTATTTTGCATTGAACAATTGCATTGGTTCCACACAAACCTTGTATGAAAATGTGGATTAGGTCTCTACAACATTAAAAATAATAATTGATTCCCAAATTTTCACTGCCAATAATTTTTCAAAAAGTAAAAGGCTAAACGCAATGCAGGGCTGCAACAATTGACTTTTTTCATTAAGCATATAAAAAAAGATTTTTTTTAATATTTTACCTCTAATTGTCTTTATATTCGTATTTTAATTTATTTCTAAAAATGAGTTATTTCGCTACGAAGGGTTTAAGTACGTATGCAAGTGCAAATGTACCTATGCACTTTTTGTACATGCATATATATGTATGTGGTATTAGACTATTTTGCGATAAACCTGTTATGTCATCTTGAAGCGTTTTTGGTCTTCCGTAAAACACGGTAAATCTTGACAAACGACTGCACTCGAATATATATGTACATACACATACATACATATGTATGTACAGCCTTGGCCAAATGTATTAGGCTCCACTTTAAAACTCTTAATATCTTTAAAAAACAAAAAGTTAAATGGAATAAAAGGAAGCAGATATGATAAATAAATAGTTTTATTAAAGATTGTTAGTATTTGGTTGGGCCACCTTTGCCCTTTATGACTACAGCGACTCTCTTGGGCAAAGTGCTGACTAGCTTGCGACACTCTTCCGTAGAAATATCCCCTACTCTTGCTGTAAGACATTTTTAAGTGCTTCTTTTGATGTAATCGAGTAATCCTGGGTCTTACGCTTTGGAAGATCCATAGATGCTCAATAGGGTTGAGATCTGGGGACTGCACAGGCCACTCAAGCAGTTCTATATTATTCTCCTCAAACCAGCTCATAGTTAGGGCTGAAAGTACTAAGCTTCAATAATAAATAAATAAATTTGTGGCAGGGTGCATTATCTTGTTTGAATTTTACATTTTCCATGTTGGTGTCCCGAAAATGTTGGAAAAGGAAAGTTAAAGTACTTTTTCCAACACATTTACATATATACTTGCAGGAGTCTATACGACCCTTAACACCTGCATTTCACCCACACCGCTGGCAGCCATGCATCCCCAGATCATTTTACTGCCTTCACCTTGTTTAGTCGTCGGTACCACTGATTGGCATCCCTGGTGTGACTTTTGTAAGTCGAAGCTTTGAAGAATAGTACCACCATTCTTCAGGGATGCCAAATTTCGGAAAATTTGTTAAAAAATATGTTTTTTCAAAACATAAACTCATCTAGAGAACATTACAATTAATAACATTTTTTTATGTGTAAATCAAGAGCGATCCTTAAATTAATCGTACCGTAAAGTAGGATTCATCTGACCACAATATATTGGACCAATCTTCTTCAGTGAAATGCACAAGTTTTTTCGCCCACTCCTAGCGCGAATTCTTCTTCCTTCTTTGTATCCATTACATCCAACTTACCTAAATCTTCATCTAACGGTTCTTGCAGAAATTTTTTTTCCCGACCCTTCGACAACTCAGAATCAAGTTCAGATGATGTTTTCTTTGGACTTTTGAGCGACGATCTTATTAAAAATCGGTCTTCCCGAGGCGTGGTAATCTTTTCTCTCCTGGATTTTTCGCGATTTACGTGCAAGCCAGTCTGGTTGTACCGCCCATTTGCATTTTACCACTGCACAACATGAACGGTTCACGTTTATTGGTATTTGGGTTTCATTTTTGCCTTCTTCAAATAAAATCAGTATTTTTACACGTTCTGCCAGACCAAGTTCACTTATTTTTAGTATTTTAAAAGAAAAATCAATAAATTTCACTATGTATTATGAATAATAAAGCAAATAAGTCACGGATCTGTCGATTTCAAGCAATGATCGCACACTGATCCTACACCGGAAAAAATGCATAAGCCCGCTATTGCAACATAACAGTGCATTGGTGACCTTTCTTAAAATATGAAAGTCTTTTACAAACTCATATAATAATGCCATAATTTATAAAATTCAAATTAATTACTTCCGAGAAAGGATTTGGAAGCAAAAAAAAAGAAAGGGGTGCCTAATACATTTGGCCAAGGCTGTATGTACATACATATGTATGTACAGAAAAGCAGAACTAAGCAACACATATTTCTAGTTTTTCTATAATAATATAAAAATTAACCAAAACTTCGAAATTGCATATTTGCACGGAACTCATAATAATTACCCTTTTAGGTGCTAGTAAAAAAATGTGACAATACCTGCCGAAAAAATCAAACAAAAAAATATGTACACAGCATGATAACATATGTAACTACGACTAAAAATATCGGACATGAATACTCATGCCTCTAAAGCACTCAGTATACAAAACTTTAAATAAATAAATACAAACAACTACAAAATAAGAATAACTCAACTGTTTAGTCCCAATGCATTAAGTGATGGATAAAAAATGAAGCAAGTCATGTAATGTAATCTAAAATTACCCTTCGATGTTACTTCTGTTTTAAGAGAACGCATCGTCTTTATTAATTTCAATAGAATGAAATGGAATTGCACGTCGCTAACTATATACTCTGCGATGGAACGGAACAAGTCGCACCTAAGAGAGTGCACGCGCATTCCAATTCCAGAACTCTTAAATTATATATGCAATATATTTTCTCCATACGATGACAAAGATGACTACGGAACGAACCAACGGAGGTGACCTAATCCAGGTATTCCAGATATGAATTCAGTTACTCCGTGAATATGATGTTGAAGGGCTGGCGTGGGGGTGTTTCACATTTAACAATTTTTGCGAAAGTTGCTTACCCTTAAAAACGCAGAGCGGTAGTGTGAGAACAGAGTGATTACATTTTTTTGCATTTCTATTTGTTATGATCTATGAGATTTAGAGTGATGCGGAAAGAAAAGGTTTCGTCTTACCAATTTAGTGATTGAAAATTAAAAAGCAATCTATATCTATTTTTATGTGAAAAATAGAAATAAAATATTAATTAAGTGAGAAGTGCAGTGAGAGTTCAAAATTTTACTAGAAGTATTTCCAATCAGGATTATTTTATATTCACAAGGATTACGCTGATTTCAAAGGAACAAAGAATTCTGATACGTACAGTCAAAAAGAGGAATAATTTCAAGGTGAGTGGTTATCCATGCAATAAAACAAACTTCTACTTTTATCATTGTGTAAAACTTGAAGTAAAGAAAAATTGAATTTCCAAGAAGTACATTAAATATCTACAGAAGCGAATTTATGAATCTTAACGAAGAGCACTATCGAGCTGAATTTAATTTAATTATTTTCGAAGTGATGAATCCGCCATCACCCGGGAAACGCATTTCCGTGTTGTAAGATCTAGTATAGATGTATGTACATATCATGAGTATTGAAAAGTGAAGAAAGATTTATAGTGCCGAACAGCGATTTAATAATAATAATATTATTATTAACAGTCTAATATGCATTTATATTATCGTAATAATCGTAGTTCATTGAACTTTAGCATTTTAAGAGTTGTTTGAACAAAAAATAATTTATAACAATTATTCGACATGAAATGTTCTGCAGACGAAGCATTATGCCGTTAAAAGAGCAATATCAAGATTTCCATTGCTAAAAAAAATAATACAAACAAACTACGGATATAGCGAAACATCTTTTACAGTCAGTGTTTAGTGTTATTGTTTTTATGTAAATGAAAGTATGCATGTATGCACATATTTTTCCATTATTTTAAAAGAATTAAGGCAATAATTTTTATTTCATTTTTAATGCATCCGAATTAAATGTTTCAAACGCTATTCGAAATACAAATAAGATTGTTAAAACTCATTTAGGTTTTGTAATCTGTATTTTTTTACAATACTTAAATTCGAATTGACCAACAATCATATATTTTCACTATAAAATTTAGAAGAAGATTTATTAGTGCTGTGAAATTATTTTATAAAACAACTCAATGTGCTCTTTGTCAAAAACACAGATTATACATATTATTTTAGCAGAACAGTGACAATTAAGAAACAGCAATGTGTAAAATCGTTGCCGCTTTTGTCCTTTTTTTTATTGACGTAGCTTAAGTGAATAATTATCGAACTTTTTAAGATAAAAGTACCTACGAGTTCCTGTAAAACATAGCCGAACATTTTATGCCGGTTCCCCATATAATAATCATTCATAATCGGATAATCATTCTTAGCCTGAAATGCCGTATACTAAAAAATTGGTTCAATAAAATTTTGTTTATTAAATTTTAGTTCCTCAAAACTATGTTTTTTCGACAATTTAATTTTAATAAAATAACTACTTGCAATAGTCCAATCAATGTGTATATGTACATATGTAGGTTTTTTGGAACATTTAGTCAGTTTGCGCCGCCGTTTTTTAAATACGGGTTTTGTCCAAAGTTTCCTTTCAGTAGAAGTATCGTGCAGATCTTTTGTTTAAAATTGAAAATTAATTTTTAATGACATTTTTTAAGTTATCAAGGAAAATTGTTTCGCAGAAATATAATGTTTTACTTTAGAAAGTGTGATGTAGAGTTAAATTTTTCTAAGCATGCTACTAAAATTCCCCTTACTTTCTTCGTAGATCCCTTTTTTGCTAAGAATGGCACATTTCTACTATAACGCTATCATATTTATTCTTTAGATTGTGTATGCTTATAGAATGTGTAAGTTTATCGAAAGAAAATACATTCATACATATGTACATTCTTGAGTCCACTTGCAACTTACAATCTATTTCTCTTCGAAAGATAGTTTTTCAACAATGATGCTAATGAATAGGTATAATAATTTTGCATGATTTTTCAGAATAGTAGCTCCTACGTTCAGTTCCTCCTACGGAGAAGTGAAAAGAACATGCCGTGTACATACATATGTATAAGAAATATGTATGTATTTACATATGTATGAGTGTTTGAAAAATCTAGTACAAATACATATCTTTGTCAACAAAGAAAAACAGCACAAGTCGTTTTTTACAATTTCTCAGGAGTCCTTTAAAGGTTTGTTATGAGTTTACAATAAAAATTATCCATAGTATGAGAAAGTTTTTGACACAAAAATGAAGATGAGAAAAAATTTGTTTTTGTACAATTGTAGAATCGATTACAGAATCGAGTATGGCGCCTTCCATTGTTTGATACTTAACTCAATTTTGACATACAAAAGTAGACTTGTGCTATTTTTCCTTGTGGCCACAATATATATTAATTGCTTAGGCTCAAATACAAAACCTACCAAAAAAAACATTTTCCATTCACTATTTCACAAAATGATACGTTGATTTATTTCAGTTATTATGTTTGCCAGAAAATTTATGTTAAATATGAAAGAATTTTTATAAACTACAGTTTATTAAATAACACTTTTATTGCGATGACTTTTATTATTAAAACATTCACACCCATTTATATGCATACATACATATGTACATGCTTTGTGCTTCTCAAAAGTAAATGCAATAATAGCAAATAATACTGAAAACGTTATTATTTGGTTTATTTACAAAATGCTAATACGTTTTTTACGTGTTTGTTTTACTTTACATAATTCCGCCATCTATTTGAAAGCAAACTTTTGAACCCTAATCCAATTTCATTTAGTTTAAAGAAAAAAATCAATCTCCTAGTATTTGAGCGAAAATGTTAGATGTATCATACATTTACAAATACAAATACTTGACGCAACAGGACGAATGTGGTACAGTGCCTAGCTCCTCGCGACCATTCGTGTTGTGGGTCTTATATTTATTTTTTTCACAATGGAAGGGACCTACAGTTTGGAGCCATATCCATGATAGTTTGTCAGACGTTCGCTAGAGGGGGCCCTGAAAAAAACCTTTTGGTGTCAAGGTGTGTTGACTTTAAATCTTTGCAAATCATAATTCAACACTGAGGAGAGTAAGTCATTCCAACTATGCACGTGTTGAGTGGCTAAAGAACCAGTTTTTGATTTTTACTGTGCGACCGAAACTAGGTTTTAAAAGATAAGGGTGTGCGGAAGAGGCCGCTCGTGTCGTACGATTAAAATGAAGGACAGGCGGGACACAACTATAGATTTCTTCCGAACAGCTGTAGTGGAAATATTGGTACTGGACCGATAAGTATCCAACATTCCGACGATGCTCCAACGAAGAGATTTCGTTGCAAATTCACGGGTCACCGATCAATCTACATGACTTACGCTAGACACTATCTAATAAACTCAAACAAGTTGCGGGAGCTCCGGCCTAGGCATGTGAGTTGTATTCGAGTTTCGGACGAATATAAGCTTTATAGATAGTAGCCAAGTCTGCAGGACTGACAAAATGTCTTGAGGAATCCGAGGCACCTAGTACTTTTCGCAGCTTCGGAATATGAGCCCAGCGAAGGTATGGGGCAACTTGCATGCCAAGCTTTGACAAGCCATTAGATTCCTCAATATCATCTCCATTCATTTTAAGTTTGGCTACATTAGTATCTCCCCGCTTTAGAGACAAGAGACAGAACAGGGTTTTTGACGAATTGAATAATAGTAATAGTTTTTACGCGACCTTCGTCGGGGCATTAACTCCAATCTTCCCCTTCTCTTGTAAATTTGTATATATGTACATACATATATTTATCAGTAACGGCACGTCACGTGGCGTTTTAGATTACAGAATTGTAAAGTAAATTGTCGCAAAAAGCAGGTGAATTAGTGCAAATCTTAAGGCACACACATTTAAATCTATAACTATCGTCATCGGATGTGAAATAGTTTTGCGACACGTTGTCACCAAAAATAGTATTGCAACGGCGTTGTACAAACGCTGGCAAATAGGTCTCCACGGGCTCTAATTATTTTGCGAATGTTTACTCCAATTGAAATGAAATATATGGATCGATAAAGGCTTTAAGTTACCGGAAGCATTTGTGGAAACTGAGAGAAAAGTTCCGACCGACTGCTAACCGCTAGTTTGATCACACTATTTTGGCCGACAGGAAAATTTAGCTTGTGTGATGATGGTATTCCTTTTCTATCTATTGGTCTGATCGTCTCTTGCCTTCCGTAAAATATAAAGACCTTTCCAATAAAAGCTCCATTCCTTAAATTTTCGCATTTATCAATGCTCAGAATAGTGTCTTATCTGTTAAAACTCCGTATAGAAATGAAGGAAACAGTTCGCAAACTTAATGGAGTTTTCGGTTCAAATAATGCTCCAGATAAGTCACCCATTCGGATATTGGTTACAAAATTTTAAGAAACACTGGTTCGGTTTTAAACAATATGTCACCATGCGTCGTATCGGACGGTTACTTGAAAATATAGCCGCAGAGAGAAAAAGTGTTACTGAAACTCCTTTACAAGAAGAAGATGTTTCAAGAAGCACCTTGCAGCGAATCACCATAAGAGATATTTATTTGCATGCAAAAAAGATCAAACTAACAGAAGAACTTAAACCAGAACTTGAAGTCAAGAAAATTTGTTAATTGCCTGATGTAAGTCACATCAAATAGTCTGCCATTCACCTCGGCATCATCTTTAGCGATGAATAGCTAAGTAAAAAGCAAAATTGACGAATTCAGGATGCGGAGTACCCAATAGTTATACAAAAGAACCCAATGCATCTCCACCACACGTTAATGTTTGGTACGGTTTTTGAGCAGGTGAAGTCATTAGGCCGTACTTCTGGGAAATTGCAGCTGGAAATGATGGTAGAGTCAACGGTTTGTGTTACAGAATGGCGATATTTGATTAATTCTGATCTCGAAGATATGAGTTGCCAACAGAACGTAGAAACCTGTCACATAACACGCGAAAAGATTGAGTTGCTACGAATTAGTCAGCAGGGTTGTGTAATTTGGCGCGATGTCATTTCATTCATTCAACTTAAAAGCAGTGTGTGTATACCAATAAATCACAAACAGTTCCTGAGCAGAGATCTAATGTATTATTGCCACCATTTTCATCACAGTTATGCAACGCTGTCATCGGAAATTCTATCAAAAGAACAATAGTTTGCATAAAGGGCCGTGCTATGCATTTACGTAGTATATCGTTCCATACTCAAGTAATATATTATTAGTCAAAATTTATGTAAATACATAAATAAAAAAAAAATTAAATGTTTATTTTATCGACAAGTTTTTGCAACAATTTTCAGTGCGTTCCACGGAATATGTTAAGAATTAAAGGAAGAAAAAGAAAATGAGTACATAGCAGTATAATTTACCTTAATCAGGGTTAGTAATACGTAACTATACCATTGTGCTATGCACCAACTTTATGTATGGTTAACCTGAATTCCGCTTTCATTTCGTTCCTTCTACCATGCCACAACCACCAAAAAAAACGGTGTTATATGGTATAAAGCCATCGCTGGAATTCTATACTTTTCATTTGAATGCGCCTTTCTTTCGATTCGCAGGGTAAATGATTCGAAACTAGGTCTCCCGCAACAGGATAAAAAAGAAATCGATTTGAAGCATTTCGGCATACCAACGACTAATTAGATAATTTTTTCCATCGTATTTTGCAATCATTTCTTCTTCTTTTTCAACCTTTTTTTTGCACCCCATCATTATAGCATATACATGCATACATACATACGTATGTATATTTTGATCCATAGTTTCCAATGTAAAAAAAATAATTTAAATTGTGAATTATTAGTTATGGGTGTTTAGGATGAAAGAATTTATTTCTTTTTAAAAACGTAAGTTGCGCATAGATCTTAAAGGGAAAAGGGAGGAGGAGTATAAAACCTGGACTCTTAAACCTGGACTTCTGACAGATCACTCGTAAAACCTGGGCTACTGATAGATCACCAATAGCTCTGCTCGTAAACACGTCAATTCTATCGCTGACCGGTGGAACAAAGTACTGTTCAAGGATAAAAGTAAACTCGACTTAATAGCTCCAAGCAAATAAGAAAGAGTATAGTGAAGGCGCGAATAGCAATTTATAACAATTTATTACAACCTGTCAGGAGGTCAGTTTTCACGGAGAGCCTTTTATGATCTGAGGTGAGGTATGTTCGCAAGTTCACAACGAAGCTTGTCATTATCACTGGATGCGTGACTGATGTTCAGATATATCGACGTCGTCTTTTAAGAACACTGCATCTTTCCTGGGCTTTTCGGTAATGAAAATCTGTTCAAGGGCCAAGTTGACGTCCTTTCATAAGTACAGAGTTCTCTTTAAGGTTAGTTATACCTTCTGCAAGTTCTTCCAACGTACATGTTTCACGAATTTTAAACTGCAATACCCTCCACTTGGAACGAAAATCCTTAACAGGAGCCATGAGTGCTAGATGATTTTTAATTTACAGGCAAAATCGTTTAATAGTAAAATAAGCCTAATTTATTCTCTGGCAACTAACCGCACAACAAGTTGCCTATGTGTATGTAACATTACATTAACAATTGTGTAGCAAAGTGTATGGCTAATTAAATTAAAAAAGTCAGTTTTCAATGACGTGTACGTACATATGTACATATGTACTTCCACTAAACCTTAGGTGTCTTCTTTTCAAGGCGCTAAGTAAATAGACCATTTTTCATATTGATTAGGATTAGCTTTTCTATTTACCTCCTTTGCACTCAACTAAAAGTTGTATTTGCCGTTAAGATTGAATCGTAAGCATGAAGGGAACGAGTATGTATATCTACCTACAACAGTAGCAAATCTAAAAATAAAAATAAACTACTTTTGTGTAATTGCATTCTCTTTAATAAATTATGAAAAAAAAAAACATTTAACGCAGTAGAAAGTTTACGAATTTTATCATTTGCACTATGACTAATTTAGTGATGTTAAATATAAAGGGGATATATAGGTAGTCTTAAATAAATTCAAGCTCGGCTGCATACATATGTATGTATGTATATGACAATAAATCGTATAAAAGTCTATTTGAAGTGTTTACGCATGTCTGTAAATCTATTTTTTATTTGTTATTACGGTAATTTTTGGAATTATCGTAACTCGTACATATGTGAGAGTTGGTCGCGCAGGTGCTGTAGCAATTTACATAAAGAGGGGTTTAACTGCAAGTTATTATGTAATCTAAATGTCGTTAGCCGGAGTTAAAACTCAGCTTTTTTTTTCAAGCTGTGACTTGGCATAGCCCGTACAAGTACAAAAGTAGAAGTCTGAACTTCCCTTCATTCTTCAAAAATTCTGATTTGTGGCAATATACATAAATTTTAAGATGTATGCTGAATATACATACATATGTATGTGATTCAGAACATTTTATAAATTTACATTTCAGTAGGTACATTTAATAGCTCTATACCAAGACATTTTTGGAATAATGGGAGTTTCTCATTCTATATCTATCAAAAAATTCAATGAAAGGGATTTCAAGACTATAAAAAACTAACACATGCGAACATTCATAGAATAAACTAGAGTCAGATCTACTACTACATGTATTGCTTGCATGATAAAAATAGTTACATACATATGTATATTTTTCTTAGAATTAAGGTGACAGTTGATTCGGTGCAGCTAGCGATAAGGACTGCATCGACACAGTAGCTGTAAAAGCATGGGAACTTCGCTTTCAATAGCTGTACGTTGAAAACATCGTGGAAGAGTTATTTTCAGTACAGTCGAAAATGAAATAAAACCCAAATTCTACAACGCCTTGTTGTCAATCATTACCATTTACAAAAACAAATATCTAATACAACAGACAGTGTTGGGTGCTTCAGAATTTTAAAGAGAGAATTTGTCGCATGTTCTTTTAGAAGTTATTAACAAAGAACATTGCTTTCCAATTATTTATCTCACTGGAAAACACGGATTAAGTAATTAATCGATATAGCCCAATTAACTGGGATGATAGTTGCTATATCATCGTGTACGTGAGTCGAAGAACTCAAAACGGATAATACAGAATATTTATTGATATTTCCCTTGTGTGGAGTCGTGGGAAGGGTCACAAACCGTCATGCATCATCAGAGCGAAAAATATTTCGCTAGACTGAATACTTTCATTTTTATGTTTGTTTTCTCTCATTTGTCGCACTATCGATTGAATGAATGAATAAGATTGTGACTTTGAATATTTTGTCACGTTCAAGACATAAAAGTATTTACCGAAAAATGATATTTCCATAAATAATACGTGACTGAAAATCATAACATTTATCAACCATGGGAACTATTATTCTTTCCTCAAAAAAAATAGATAACCATAACCATGCAGGATATCCGTCCATAGAAGAATTTGTTTCCACAAATTTGTGTTAATATGGTTGTTGGTTAGTATGAATGTGTAACAATATGTAAGTCAAACAACTGAAAAGAACATTTGCACACTTAATTTATTGGAAATGCAGATTATAGTTTGGTTTTCTTAACAATAAAAAATTTAATTTGCAAATTCAAGCAATAAGATTGATACATTACATTCCTGCATCAAGTTACCTTCTCATAAACTGCACAAACCTGCATTGTATGTGGCCTGATTTCTTTCATTTCTTTTAATAGAAAAAAAATCAAGCTTGTACAACACTGTAGTTGCATAAATAACGCTTTTGCCACAAAGAAGACGATGTAGAGGCATTACCGGTGCATTTTAAAAAGGCATGCTGGTTGACTGTTGTGTTGCCACTCAAAAGATGGTCGTTTGGCATTTTTTTTACTGTCCTCTCTCCGTTTCAGTGAACATTTTGCTACTCGGATGCACCTTTACGACGCCGTGTTTTTTTTTTTTTTTTTGTCGAGTGTTGGTTGCAAAGTTCACTTCGCGAAGAATCTCCTTTCATACTACTTATGCAGTCTTCACAGCCACCCATGCTGGTTATGGATGTACGTGTAGTTGCCTGTTGTTGAGTACATTTCATTCTGGTTATGATGAAAAATCTCACTCTTGTGGTATAGAAGTCCACATTGGTCGCACACTCAGGCATTATTATTACTATTATTTTCTGATTCAAAATTGGCGATAAGGACGTGTCACGTTTTGCAATTTACACATTCGAGAGAAGCCATTGTTTCTTCTTCCATTGTTTGTGAATTTTAAAATGATTTATAAATTCCTGTGGTTACTGACAACTTTGGAGTGAAACTGTGGGTATATGGCAAGTATGATCATCGCTTATACATAAGTCGTGTTTCCATTGTTTTCAGTTTTGAGAAAAGTTCGCGGTTCATTTCGTCTTTTTATTTTTTGATTTCTTGCATTAAATTAAACTGAGACGTGTGAATGGATTTTATCTATATGTATACATACATACATATTATATACATGCATGCGTATGTTTGTAATGGATGTTCCTTATGTAATATGAATACATTAGTTTTAGTATACCCACAAATATTAAATCTGTTCAAGGTATTAGGTTTGAAATTGAGTTTTACTCTTATTTTCTTTTATGTCAGATAGGGTTATTAAGCTCGCAAGACACCGTTCATGCTTTAGATACATGTATGTACATATGTATGTATGTACTTACATATGCTCTCATAAGCGATATCCGCCATTTTGATAGCCTTATTCTAAATAATGGCATTTTAGTATTCTAGTTAGTTACAGCTTTTTTTAATATGCATACGTATGTAGTACATATTTAAAAAATACGTACATATGTATATCCTATTAACTTAGCATACCCCAAGACATTTATTTTAAGAGCATAATTACATCTGTCAAAATGCATCATACATACACAGAGCTGTTCAAATAATACGGTAAAGAAAAATCCGAAGCGTTTTTAAGGATTTTAGAAAAGTTTTGAAACCGGAAAGTGAAATATCAGTATTAATTAATTAAAACTTACAATGTATGTATCTCTACAACATGTAATATTAAAAAAAAATCAACATTGTGGTATTCAGTGACATTAAATCTCTTAATTTATCCCACTTAGCAATACTATCTCTTACAACTCGTCACACATTTCAAAAGAATCTTTAATCCTAAAATATATGCACAAATACATACATACATATGTACTCGTACCCATTGTACCTTGGAATATACAGAAAAAGTAGATTAAAAAGGAAAATTAAAAAAAATCGATTGTCATACTGGCTTTAGAACAACTGATATCAAAAGATTTCAAGAAAAAATAAAGTATCTACACCCACAGACAATAGGTATGGATATAAAATGAAATAACTTTAAAATCACCACATAACACAGAGCCACTCAAAGAAAAAGAAGAAAAGAATTTGGGAATATTATGACTAATACAAAGGTTATATAAAATGACATTGATTGACAGCTGGGTGATGTTGTTTCGTACGAAGAAAGACATCGCCCACTCATGAGCTTTCAAACTATGATTTTCTTACCACATGCATTATAAATGCGGCATTGAAAAAGGTACATTCACTTCATTTATTTTTTTAACAAAAGACGAGTGAAATTTAAATCTATAACTTATGATTTTCTTCATATTTGTTCATAGGAATCGGCCCCAGATTTGATAGACACGCAAATATACAATTGAAAAGAAAATTTATATTAACATGCAGGTATGTGTACATACATACATATACATATACATACACTTCTGTACATAAAAGCAATCAAACTAAAAATTCAAATTTGAAGTAGTAATTGTACGCTTCTGGACGACATATTTGCTTAAGTGAATTTGCTTTAAAGTTCAATTGAGATATGATTAAAGAATGAGAATAGAGTGGTTGAGTCCGCGGTGACAGGGATATGAAGTTAAATGACGATTAAAGAAATGATGGCCCTGAAAACCATTTGAATAGTTTTGTCTAGTATACATGTATAAATAAATTAAGTCAATTTCGTGTAAAAGTAAATGATGAACAAAGTACCTTCATACAAAATAAAGCATTTAAAATTAGGTGCATCCATAAATTTGACAAAGTCAAGAGTTATAACTGACATACATATGTATATATGTATGTATGTGGGGGACAGACTGCTGTATGCATAGATGCCGTAGTACGTGTACTCAAAGCAATGCTACATATGTTCTATATTTTATGTCAGTCAGAGTTATAAAAAGTTTAAATGGGGTAAATTTACCTCAATGTAAACCTGTTAATTGAAATAAAAAAGGTTTCATGTATGCCACGTACATATGTACATAACTGTGCTCTGCAAAATTGGATTCCACTTTCTATTAAGCGTAATGAAATAAGAGTTGACGTTCGTTATTCTCACGTGGGCAAGTTGCGATTAGAATTTTGGACAAAAAAAGAAATGTGTGAATAGATTGTAATATCGAAATTCGTTTATTTAGATAACTTTAAACATTTGACTTTTAAATCTTTTTGGTGTTCTCTGGGATTCAACTTTGAAGCTTACTTACTTACTTTAGGTGGCGCTACAGTCCGGGGTGGACCTGGGCGTCAACCAACAAGCCTCTCCAGCCAGCTCCGTCTTCAGCCAGCTGCCTCCAGTTTCTGGGACTGGGATGATCAGGGTCTTATATAGGGTTGCCTTACTTGTTCGAGAGAGGGCCTTGTTACACAATTGCCTTTTTAGCCCAAAGAAGCATCGATTCACAAGAGTTAATCTTCGTTTGAGCTTAGCGCTGGTGTCATTGTCTGAGTTTACAGCGGATCCTAGGTAAATGAAGTCCATAACTACCTCATAGTTATATCTATCGAGAGTGACGTTCTGCCCGAGGTGTCGGTGTTGTATATCCTTTGTGTTGTTGACAGCATATACTTTGTTTTGCCCTCATTAACCGTTAAACCCATTTTAGCCGCTTCCGTCTCAATGCTCACAAAAGCACTACTGACATCACGCTTTGTTCTTCCGATTATGTCAATATCATCGGCCTATGCGAGCAGTTGCACGGACTTTTGAAAGACTGTGTCTCTGAAGTTGGAGCATGAGTTTTGCAGGACACGGCAAATGATGCTGAGATTCTATTCATCAAGCATATACTCGTCTGACCGAATCTTTGAAAAGTGTTGGTTTATAGTATACTCTCTACCAAGCTCTCTAGCCAACTTGGTTCGTCAAGTCCAACAGCCTTGTTGAATGATTCATTCTGCTTGACACCCATCGCCTTCGTCGCCCTTATTAAGTCTGCAGAAAATTGTTTCCATAGTCTCAGCACCGACCGTGACTCTACTACAAGATATCCTCCTTCAGCTCTACTGGCTCTGAATTGTTGGCTTGACACGTTATTTTTACATTTTGGTAAAACTTCAGTACATTGTTCATGGAGCATAGTCTGAATATCTTCGACCGTGTGCTTTTCATGCTCATTTTCTTGCTTGGGAGAAGCCCGTTTCTTCTGGTCTCTTTTACCCGTATAAGAGCCGTCGTTCGAAGATTCTGGCGGTCTGTTGCGATTGCAGTTGTTAGACATTATATATTCTTTATTGTAGCGCTTAGGATATTCGGATTCGTACCTTGGCTGCAAAATGGTAGTGATCCGAGTCGATGTTAGCTGCTCGGACGATTCGGACAACCCGAATCCTTAGCGTTAGAATCGCCTAACAGTGGTTAGTGCGTTATACTACTGAGCGGCAAGTTCAAAGTTCGAATCCCAGAAAACGGCAAAAAAAAATTTGTACGGCCCCACCTCCTGTCAATAGCGGCCAAACGTTGAGAGGAATAACTATCGTGGTTAAGCTACTCAATTTCGCTACCGTCGACCACTGTCTACCATCTGTTTCTCAATACCTTGTCTTAATCTTACGGAATATGTCGAAGATTCAGCTAGTTTGACTGGGAACGTCACCGCTGATTCCATCCTTGTTATACATTTGAGACACTAGATTGCAAATCAGGTCAGCAAGAGATATCTCGCCTGACACATTGGTGCTGTAGTTAACGCGGTTAAATTTGCGCTGCTCCGAGGATTCTGGACCATTGTTGTGAGCTAGGATGAGGCCACGGGGGCAACTTCGGTGTAGGTGAGGCGGACTGCGGCACGCTCGCGGTTGCTCGGCTCAGCTCGTCGGACGGGGTGGTTCTTGTCACACCCCACCATACACCACCTGCTCAGCACACAAAATCTCGTGCCATTTATCAAAAAGAATCAAAAAAGAGAAAAGAAGAAAGCTACTCTACGTTGACCTCGGACGGACTTAAAAAAAAATAGAAAAGAGGATAGATGGAAGAAAAGAAAGTATCCAAGGGATTATGCCTATGGCCAGGAGAAAGACCGGGAAGGACTTCGCGGTCTAACCTAACTAATCTAAACTATACCTAAACTAACCTAAAAACTTAAACTAAGCCCTAACCTAAACCTAAACTAACTTAAACTTAACCTAACATACATAAAAATGCTGGTATCATATTTACTTTTTAAGGATCATAAGAAATACAAGTAGAAGTAAGAGCATTTGTTGTTGTTTGTTGGAGTACCTGTACTAAAATGACTGCAATTTTTTTAATTTTTAAAATTTATCAATGTATTTTCACCCAAAACCTTATGCGGCGTTCTTTAAATTTACAACCATTATTCAACACGAATGTTAAATGAAGTAAACATTATACATACATATGTATGTACATGTACGTACCGATATATACATATACGAGTAGAATGGAAAAAGATCTAAAAATGCTGATAACTTATCCAAAAGAGAACGACCGGTTTCTACTGATTTTCTACCTGAATGCGATGATTTGTTTTATTTGAGTTTCAACTCATGGAGGTCCATTTGTCTTGTCATTCAAGTACCACTTAGATCTTGATTCGGGTAAACGACTAACACTTTTACTATAGCTTCATTCATTATTAAAAGGAAACCACGAAGTGCAGACATATGCACATACATATGTACGTATGTAAATTTGAATAGTCTTACATGTGTATATACATACATATGTATATGAATATGTACGTAGGTACGTATTTTGGGGAGAGGAAGACATTAAGCTTAAAAATGTTACGGTTAAAACTTCTTTAGCATTGTTCTTGTAATTATAGAATACAAGAATGTAAATATGCATATTTTATCAACAATTAACAATAAGTGATAATGTCTTTTTGGAAAAAAATTTAAATGTCCGTGCGGAGTCGAATTGTGGCCCCTGTTAATTCAAAATTTTATTCAAATATGTTACTTTCAAACACTGACCATGATCAACAGTAACGTAGCCGAGTGGGCTCACATTTGTTAACAGGGAATATCGAAGATTGTGCTTCTAAACCTCCCTCTAGAAATGGTGGATATTTATACCACCGTGTTAAAAAATAGTAGTACAGCTCATTCCCAAAATAGATGAAGACACGTCCAACCCAGCGATTATCCAGTCGATAAGTCTCCTTCCAGACATTAGCAATGTATTAGAAAAAATGATCAACCCCTGACTTAGTGGGTTGAGGACAAACGTATAGTTCCAGACAAAAAATTCGGGTTCAAGGCGGGGTGTGAAACTATACATACATACATATGTACATGTCACGTCTTATCTGGTATCGGATATCCAAAGGAACAAAAGCAAGAACCAATGCAATGCCTGCTTGGATGACTTTCAGATGCCCTTCGACACCGAATGGCTAGAAGGACTCTTCTACAAGTTGAGCAGGCTGGAATAAGCAACCACTGATGTACACGCATCGGCTTCTGCAGAAGAAGAAAAAAGAGCACGAGAAGGGCGCAATCGAAGATATTGAGAGTTTGCGTAGTCTTGTAGTACGGTGCTGAGAATATGGAAACACTTTTTCTGTAAACTGTATAACGGCGATGAAGACCAACATATCACTGTCAGGCAGAATGTACCATTCAACATGGTTTGCCCGATCCACAAAAAAGGAAACCCCCTCAACTGCGCCAATTACATCCCGTATAAGATCTTATCTGCCATATTGTGTGAACGCCTGAAACGCTTCGTCAACAACCTGATTAGCCCCTATCAGTGTGGTTTCAGGCCAGGAAAGTCCAAAGTCGATCAAATTTTCACCCTCCGGCAGATACTGGGAAAACTTAAGAAGACCAAAAAAGGATTTAGACAAGGTGATTGGCTGTCATGTGACTTCTTTAATATCATACTTGTAAGAACTGTGCGAAACTCACAAGCCAACATCGGAGGCACAATCTTTCAAAAGTCTGTACAACTACTAGCTTATGCCGATGACATCGATATATGTAATTGGTAGAACACAGCGGGCTGTCACCGGTGCGTTCGCTAGTATTGAAGCAGGAGCCGCCAAATGAGGGCAAAACCAAATAGATGCTGTCAACAAGAGAGGACACACTACATGGACGAATTGAACAGAACGTCACAATCGACTCCACTGCTCCGGCCCGCAGAGTCTTCGAATCTAACCCGGAGGGACAACGCAGTAAAGGTCGAGCTCGCCTAAGGCGGCGCGCATAATTAGAAAGGGACCTCAAACAAATTGAAGTGCGCAACTGAAGGCAGTTAGCTAAAGACCGGGCTAACTGGAGGGGCTTGTTGGTTGAGACCCAGGTTCATTCCAAACTGTAACGCCACTTAAGTAAATAAGTAAGAGGTCAATGCAATTATCTTGCAATTTGATTTCGACCTATGATACTGCTGAAAGCTATTCTGTATTCGTTCCTCTAATGACACCTGACAGATTACAAAGTACACAATCGTTGGACAGCATGAACAGCTTGGGATCTGACTATATATGTAAATATGTACATATATGTATTTTTACAAGCGTATGGATACTGCTCTGGCCAACGTTTATGCTACTTGGCTCACCCAGCCAAGTATGTTCGCATACTCGTATGGATGTCCCGTGTGGTTGAACTTGGGAGCAAGCTTGATGAAAATGATTCGGGTTTTTGAGAATTCTTGCCTTAGAACTTTCTTTTGAGTATGCAGAAGACCATAGACTCACCACAAAAATTGTAATGAGGTGTAACAGGGCCGACCTTATCAAAGTAAATAATTTCCAATTCAATTGCATATATCGCAAGGCAAATTGTTTTCCAAATTCTAAACATCCGAGAAACCATTGTCTACTAAACACCAAAAAATCAATTTGAAATCATAAAATATATTACAGTATTACTTCGCTGATTCGAACACTCGGTAATTCAAACGCTCCACTAATTCGAACACCTATATTTTCTACATAAGGTATCTTGTAATTTGAACACTTGTCAAAATTCGTACTCTGTAATTCAAATTTTTTCCGTCGTTTATTTGCTAAGTGCTTTTACAGTTACAGAGTTAAAAGTATGTATTTTCTTAGAAATGTTAAGAAAAAACATATTTACGATTAATACGTGTCGTTTCCAGGGCAGTAGGCTAAGTTGATTTTTTTTTTGAGACAATTATATTGAAGGTTTGTGTGCAGTTAGCAATTTTGTGTCAACTGACTCTGATAGCGACTTCCCCTCCGACATAGAAGAAATTCATGAACCCCAAAACACTATCATTATCGGCCACGCTCGTCACAACGTGAATCATCTAATGGATTATCTTGTAGAACATGAATTTCCAACAATTCATATCAAACAACTCAATATTTAAAAACATGAAATCAAAAAAAAAGTTATTGAAAAAAATGAAGCAATCAAAAATGTCAAATTTCTTTAAACAACTTTGAATTTTATTTCATCTTTTGCCAGACTTTTTTAAGCAATGAATTCTTTTTTTCTTTCTTTGACAAATAAATGTATTTTACTACTTAAAACCGCTTTACACTGCTTTTTCATCCGAAATATTGACTACGAATAAAGTATCAAGTAATTCGGAAACCTTCATGGTTCGAATTAGGGTAGGTCTCTAAGAATTCGAATTACCGAGGCAGTATTGTATTATATAAAGCCAATTTATTTGTAAAATAAAACTCAATATAAGTAATATTTATAAATACATATTAATAATCTAAATATGCTTGATATGCACTGGACGACACATGAACCGAAAGCAATTTATGTTTCATCTGTTATTTTATTTATTTCATTAATATTTCAGCAGAAGGATAAAAAGTGTTTCCTGGAACTCTTTGGTTTATTTTAACTCTGTTTGAATATCTGTAACCTAGGGGATGAATGTGAAAATTAATGAAAAACATCTCATGAATATCTTATAAAAATAATAGCAATTTATCTTTTTTTTTAAACAAAATTGCAATAATTTTCCTACCTAAAGCCAACCCCAATCAAACAATATTTTCTTTTAGTGCAATCAAAATAACACCAGTTCGTACTAGTATCGCTTGGATTAGCCTGGAAATGCATTTACATTTAGATTAATACAAACCAAAATATGTAAAAATGTATTGGTAAACGGGAGCGAGAAACAGGCATACGAAAGGGTTTCATCGAGAAGAAGGTATAATAAATTTGTCCTATGCCGACTTCCAGTATATTTACGTTCACACACCTATGTATCTTGAAAACAAAAATGTCCAATCATATATGTGCATACATGCACATACATACATACGTACGTGTCCAGTTCACATCTCACTCCAACAGTATAGCGTCAGATGATAAAGTGTGGCAAATGGTACGTGCGTCCGAGTGAAACACATTTTGCCTATGCAGCATTAAAATTTCAAAAAGACTTCTTTACGGGGATCAGTGCTGGTCTTGAATCATAGGTAATCCTTGGTTTTGATGGATAGGTAAAAATCTGTGCACCTATTCATCATTTGCCAAAAAAATTATCGATATCAATAATTTTGCAATTTTATTCAATTTTTAAACTCGAGACATGTCAAAAGGTAAAATATGTATATTATGTCTTAGTTTTATCCCGATAAATAAAAGATTAAAAATTATTTGGATACCGAATATTGCAAAAAGTCAATAATATTATTGCCATTCTTAATAGTTTGGAAATGGTACCTTATTAAAATACTGTAGGTATTTACCTTGAATACTTATCAAAGGAAAAAAGCTTTAGCTGGATTTTGAACTTAACAAAGATAGTTTGTCAGACAAAGTAAATGAACAAAAATTCAATATATACGCATTAAAAGATTAAAACAAACAAAATTATAATCGGTAACGCTGTGATCTCCACGGGGAATATACTATATAAACACCTAGAACTTTACAGAGTACAACAAAACCGAACTTCTTAACGTAAATTTATTCTGCTTTTAAATGAGAATCTATGTCATTTTGGTGTACGTACAGAGTTGAACAAAATGGTTTGTGTTATTATAACAACTTCTTCTCTCATCAACTTAATAATTTTTTTATGAGACACAGTTAAGACGACGTTATTTCAGCGTCTTTCGTTTTCTTTCTATCGCCCTTTATTTGAACGTGTAAGTGTATGTTAGCATAATTTTAAAATAAAAAAAATTATTTATCTTCAAATACATTGTGAAGATACGTATGTATGTATACATGAAGTGTTTCATTAAATAAAAATGGATACTTTGGTTTAATATACGCATGTAATTCCTGCTTCTTCACTAAAAACACGCACATATTTTCATATACAAATTTAATATTTAATGAATACTTGATTTATCCTATATCCTTTTTTAAAACTACGAAATTATGTTAAGTTGAACAGCAGATATTTCTTTATGTCCAAATTAGTTGGCCTCTCTGACTTAGTTAGCATGAATATTGGAACTGTATGTAAATACGCCACATAAATATATACATAAATGATCTTATTAATACATAGACGTTCAGAAGTCAATCAGTTTTGGTCACTCAGCATGATAAATGAGTTAATTAAATATATAGGAAATGTATTAAAATAAAAATGAAATATTTGTATGGATGTGTATGAAAATGTAAACAAAATTAGATGGAATGCTTATACGTTCGAAACAAAAAATGGTTTGAATATAGTTGTTCATAGAATTAATTGTTTTAGGTGTTTGGCGTTGAATTCATTCACAATTCATTCATACATTATATAGGACCACGCATAATTTTGGGGGCGGTTTTCCTCAAAAATAAAAATTTTCGGTTTTCGAATCTATTTATGATAGCGATTGGGTTATATTTCATAATTGAAATCTAAATCAAAGACTTGGTGGGATATAAATAATGTCAAACACGCCCATTTAAGAAAAAAATTCTTGACAATAGTACAGTACTACCTCGGAAATTCGAACTAATAGAGACCTACCTACCATACTTCGAACCACGGAGGTTTTCGAATTACTGGATACCTTTTTCGTAGTCAATATTTCGAATGAAAGCGGTTTTAAGTACAGTAAAATACATTTATTTGTCGAAACAAGAAAGAAAAGATTCATTGCTTAAAAAAGTCTAGCAAAAGATGAAATAAACACAAAAATGCTAACTGCACGCAGACCTTCAATGTTATTGTCTCATATAAAAAAAAATCAATGCAGCCAACTGAACTGGAATCGACACGTCTTTATCGTAAAAATGTTTTCCCCTATTATTTCTAAGAAAATACTTTGTAACTGTAAAAGCACTCAGCAAAGAAACGACGAAAAAAATTCGAATTACAGAGTACCAATTTTAGCAAGTGTTCGAACTACAAGATACCTAATGTAAAAAAATATGTGTTCGAATTACCGAGTGTTCGATTTAGCGAGGTAGTTCTGTATTACTTATCAAAACTAATATGGCTTTCAGCTAACAAGATATCGTATTTCAATCAAATACTAAATTGCCACGCCTATTTCTCTATATCCTGACATAGACCTATGTATATGTATGTACTTACCTAGGTGAGAGATATTATATTTTATTATTAGATCCGATCCAGGTGGATTGCAACCTTTGTGTATGTTTATTTTTCTCTGCCTTAAGGTTTTAAATAAATAAAAGCCTCTACAGTATCTTCTGGTGTTTTTTTTGGTTTTGCGACGTACATATGTACATATGTATATGGCCTAGAGCCTATTTTTCCACAATCACATGTTGTGCACGAATGGCAGGGACTTTCAGTTTGCCGTATTATAATTTTATAATTTTTTTCATAACAGTTACTATTATCAGACAATTGTCAGACATTCATGAAAGTTGGAACCGAGAAAAAGTTTTTTTTGGTTTCTTTGGAAATTTAGGCTGAACTTTTCGCTCAGTAATACAACGCATTAGCCAACGCCAACATTAAACATGACCTCAAAATCGGCAATAAAATGATGAGATCTTTAGCATTCTTGAGTTAGACCCTTCTTCCACCTGACCACGACCAAGGAATGAATATGATATCTATGTAATTTTAGGTCTAGTACAACTGTAAGCGCTAGAGCCCTACCAACCGAGAGGGAGCTCTTCAAAGTAACGAAGGAATCTGGTAAGGAGAATGTAGTCGGATGGAAGTGTGCTCAATAAATAGAGCCAGAATTACAGATTCTGCAAGGCGCACAGCCTGACAAGAGAATTTTTGAGAATTCTGTGCATTTACTCATCCACTTTCACTGAGCAAATGTATGTATAAACGTAAAACCGCTAAAAATGAGTCGTACGATAAACAAAAACAAACTAAAGCATGTATAGCGATCCTGTACGGGCATTTCCGCCACAATTGTTCGTTTAAAGTCTATAGCCGTGTGCCGCCAATTCATATTTTTTATCGCAATACACGTGCGGCATGTTCCGTTGTCCTTGCATTTTATTGCATTCTTTCGGTCACAATGAAAATGAAAACAACATTTTTTAACCATTCGATATTAACACACATCATCATCTCTTACTACTTGTGTTTTATTCTTGATGTCCAACTCTTCCATATACATACATACTCTTTCGTTCCATCACTGGGTCTTGTACTCGTGAGAGCTATACAATAGTATAAGTAAAACTTTAAACCATGTGATTCTCTAATTTTACCAAATTCAGTTCACCTCCATATTATTGATGCGTATGTATACCAAACAATGCCATATTACGATATGATTATCACAGTCTTCCCTATAGGGAATAGCAACGATTGAATCTGTTTTAACAGAGTAAGCATGTATGCAATATTTCTTCAGTTTCAGTTTGATTTGCTAGACCTTACGAGTAAAATCATCGAAAAGATAAGGCATCAGACATCTTCTTTTTCTGTGACTTTTCTTTATTTTCAATTCAGTCAACAATACATGTACTGTACTACAAATGCTTATTAATTGAAATAGAAGTTCTTGCTGACCTCATATACTGTAGGTACAGCTGATTGTTTTTTCTTCGGATACATGATGATTTAATCCTGCGCCTTTAGAGAATAATTTAAGTGCGGCAGTGTTATATCTCAGTATTATACTACTAATAGAAGCCTTGTAACTGGATTTTACAATATATCTTTACACTTACATATCCATTTATTTATAAGCTTAGTACATAAATAAGTTGGAGCGTAAACTAATTGCAAAAAGTGCAAGAATGAAAAGAGAAAATCATCAGCAGCATAAAATTAAATTATGGAGTACTCTACAGATTACACTCTAGGGCAATCACCAATTACTTCGAGAGTACACACATCTTGCTGCTGTCTATGTCATCATCGTCATCATCATCCAGTTTTTCCTTATCCTCTTTTAAATTACTTTGTGAAAAAACCATGCCAGTTAAAATTAAATGAGACTTTCATTAAGTAAAAAAAAAAATGTTTTAATAAATTAACATAGAAGACAACAAACTGGATGTATACATTAAGAAAAGGAACAACTATAAAAAAAAGAAATTTTTGCAAAGACAAAACAAGATAACGTGCATATTAGGTTCGCACGTACATACAGATATTTAATGTTTATTGCAACTCACTCAGATTTAATCTTGAATCAAAAAACGTGGGAGTCAGTGTCCTTGCATATGTAAAATATTTTTTATTATATACATGCATCACAATCCAGTATTAAGTAAATTACTGTTATATAAATTTTTTGAAAAAAACTTGGTATGTCAGCACGGATATAAATTATAATGTACCTAAGAGATACATAGGCAGACAGTCAGAATTGAGAGAAACACTTTTTCGGGTTGCTTTATAATAACTGTACCAAGATTGATCCAAAACTCGGGATCGAAATTATCTTGAAACCAGTATTCAATTAGTATTTTCGATGGTATAGGTATGGCCGCTATACATATGTACTTCTTAGAACATTCAGTTGACTACTGCCATTTTGGGTATTTACGGTCTGGAACTTCTGTCAATCGTTTTAAGAAACATATGTATGTAAGTACATACAGCTCTGTGCAAAAAAAAAATAGCACCATGTTGAATTTTGTACTTGTGATGCTTATACATTTTTTCGTTGGTGGTGTAAGCACATGACATATACTGTAGAATATCTGACTGAGATTCAGTCTAGTCATAGTAAGACATGTTTAGGAAAAACTGGACTTTGAAACTAACCAGGAGTTCAAGCCAGAATACACCATAAAGAAAATAAGGCATAGTGGCGCAAAAATAAGTTTATGGTATTCCATATTTTGGATCAAACTGATGATGACCACTGAAATTCATGTTGGTATTATGAGGCAAATCATGTACTCCTACGCAGAGTGGAATATATGTATCTCTCAAGTGGGTCTTGCAACAAGATAACGACCCAAAACATACGAGCAAATTGGCCAAAGAATTTTCCAACACGAATAGGGTTCAGGTTATGAAATGGCCGGTTCAGTCTCCAGACCTGAACTTTATCGAAAACCTTTGGACAGATGTTAAAAACCTGTAATTAAAGCAAAACCAAAAAAAAATACGTTGTAGTTATGAGAAACTGTGCAGGCTGTGTGGAGAGATATTCCACTTCAGCGATGTCAAGCATTAGTCAACTCTATGCCACGACGCGTCGCGACGTTGTGCCGATGTGCATGAAAATAAAGGAAATAAGACTAAATATTAAAATAGTCCTACAATTGGAAACTAAAAGTTATTAATTTTACTAAAAAAATCTTTTTTGATGAATTTTTACTCTTGGTGCTATTATTTTGCACACTTCAAAATTGACTTTTTTGTTTACCTGAATATATTTTTTTATTCAACCTCACTTGTAGTATTAAAATAAAAATACAAACAAAATTCTCATTTGCTTTTAAAAATATTACTTTCACAATCCTTCGCAAATTGTTGGTGCTATTTTTTGCACAGAGCTGTACAAGTGATTTTGTTCCACTTATATGTAGGAACAAAATACTTTTGTATTTCTTACAGCATGAAGATGATATTGTGCTGATGAACCCTATGTTCCAAGAAATCGCACAGAAGCTTGAATTGAAATTTAGGATAGGATTTAGGTTCCGTGCGCAACTTTTTGAGCATGTCAAAGTTTTGAGCCATCAAAGCATTATGAAATCTCCTTCTCCAAAAACTCTGAAGACGAATTCGCTACTGCCTATTAATTACGGAAATGAATGGTTGCTTACGTCTATAATATCTATTTTTTTAAAATGCACTGTCATTACAGATTGGTTTTTTAAAGTTTTCTTTAACGTTCGTTTTTAGATGCTATTAATTTGGAATTTTGCCGTATAGATTAAAGAGATTAAAGATTCATCAATTTGGAAGGTTAAACTGGCTGCATTTTGAAAACACCAATCAGTTTTAAGTTACTGATATTTACAATTCTTTGATTGGAGCATTGCGTTCTTCCAACGCTTTGACCGATTTCCCAAACGTTTCTTCTATTGAAAACTTTACAATTATTTTCCTTTCACCAAGACTAATTCCTGTTCTTCTCGAATTCATCACTTTATTTCTCTAACCTATAGTATTAAAACTTTTCGTAAATCAAAATGAAATTGCTGTTAGATCCAAAATAAAGAATAGTTCAACTATTTATGTATATTGTATATTGCACAAATTACTTTACGCAAACTTGATGAATCTTCCTTTTCATACTTTTACGCCGAATTTTTCTGTGAAACTGAAAAGAGATCTTGCTAAATCTTTCTAAATAAATTGAGCCTATTGCTCTTGAAATAAATTTTAAGATATTAATGAATACCAAATTTTAGGAAGGCATTAATGTATACATATACTTAAATGTACATACATCTCAAATTGAATGCAATTGTGCGAACCATATAACGTTACAACTTACTCTGTGCACACACTTTTTATGGCAAGTGTATAGTAAAGTATGATATAGTATAACATATTGAAGTATGTATATTTAAATTTTTTGCGAAGTAATTAATTTTGTACATATTTTTTTTTATTTTCAGAACTAATATCACCATGCTGTACATAAAAACTCCAGGAATATTACTGAATGAAATCAATTCCTGCAATATTGAATAAAGAAGCGGAAAATGGCATCAACAATGAATTTCTGCTGACAGTTTGAAAATTCAGTCTCCGTTAATATATCAAACTGCGTCCTGCAATTTAAGAATAAATTCGTTAAAACAATTAACGGTCCGTTAAACATTTGTTTGGCTTTTTTAGACCACAGTCATATTTTGTTCCTTTTCTGAAATTTTAAAAAGAAGAAGAAATTAAACTAATTTCAGCTGTGATATAAATATACGCAATATAAAAGAAATATACTATTAACATTTTCCAGTAAAGGAATATGTAGTACATTTTTCCTAGCGCTTTCTTGTATTTGGTGGACAGTTTTATATTTACGAAAGCAGGATTACTGCAGGCAGATAGCAAAGCTTGAAAGGAAATTATATTATATACTGTAAACAAGAAAACTGCAATAACGATATAACAAAATGGTTTTCTCTATAAGGCATACGAACTCAACGCTGTCATCGTTAATCATACGTTTTATATCCTGTTTAGCCGTGAGTTTGCTTTATAGTAACATAATAATGTGTCCAGTCGCTGTCAGTGCAGTTAACTGGGATCACGCCGTCGATTTAAATGAGGATTTTCGAATTTTATGGACAATCATTAATCAGGATATAACATTCGAGGTTCAGGCACGTACACTGGGTTATGTTGGTTTCGGATTCTCCACCGACGGTAATCTTCCTGGTGCTGATCTGGCCGTAGGATGGGTGGATAGAGGCCAAACGTACTTTCAGGTTAGTATATTCATTCCCAACCTTTAAACTGTAAACATAGTATGTGCTTAATTTTGAATTGAAACAAATAGTTCAAGTCGAAATCATAAATTATTCGAAATAAAAGTACCGACCGGTCTAGTTCACAATAGTGCTTGTACTCAGCGAATACACTGTGACTATTTTATATTAATAATTTTTTTAAGGCTTACATTTTTTAAATAAAATCTGTAGGCTGCTCGCAATTGATATGGTACATACATATATGTACATGTATGTACAAGTCAAACATTGTTCAGATATCGAAAATGTCACCTTCCAATATGGATGCGCACATACTACATAACTCATATAATATCACGAATTTTAGTGTTCCGTACACAGATAACGAAACTTTATTGCTCCCTATTTTCATTTACACTTTGACTATGTGTTGCATATTCTCACAGTGATCCTCTTTTTGAGCTACGTAGCTCCAACAAGATAGTGATCCGAGTCGATGGTTAGAAGTTTCAACCTGTCTATAGCGTTTCCAGACGTGGTGTAGATTGTGCTTACCAACTTCCTCTCCTTCCTTTCTTACTTTGACGTAAAAATCTCGTAGATAACTCATACAATAGAGGAGCTCGTTAAAACAATCTTGGTGGCTGTTTCCCAATGAGGGGCATGAACGCATATAAGGCTGATGTTAACGAATTAGTACGGATTATATCAAACCTTATTCACGTGTCAAAAGCTTTAGACTCCTTGCTTAAATTGGACGGTTATGACCAGTCCGCACCCGAATAAGGGTGGTCTATAGCGATCACCGTAATAAATGTATCAGTTTTTCATTGTAATACAGATTTCCGAATCACATACGTTTGACATAAAAAAAAAGAAAACATCCAACTTGACCAAAAAAATTCAGACACGTCTTGCTCATAGGATATCTTTATTCAGACTGTTCACTTGCTTCCGCAAAATATTTGACAAGCTCAGATCATACATAATTAGCTAACGGTTACAAACAACATAATCGAGAGTTTATATAAAAAACTGTGGTTCAAATCGTTCGACTTTACGACTATGCATTGTTAAACAGTATTGTCTATTCTAAATAAAAATGTAAATGTATACAATAGATTATATATGGCCTTTGCAAATTAGAGCACAGGGTGGCCAAGAGACATTTTAACGAATTGAAATTAGGTACATAATGATAAACACATTTTATATCAGAAAATGTCTTACAACTCGACCATCCTGAATAGAAATCGTCCTCGATTTAATATCGAATGCAAGCAAAATACATTATACATATTGACTAACAATAAGATATGGGATAGAATTAAATTTTCTTTTCAAACATATTTAGTCAAAGATATTTATGAATATCAATAAAAATTATACAATAAAACTATTATACGATAAAGATTACGTATTTAGACGTCAATAAGTATAGATACATGGGAACAATTTGACATTTTTATTCAAGATAAAACATACGGTTTCATATTTTCAGGACACGCAACTCCTTCATAAGGAACGCGAGAAATCTGAAGATTTTCCAGATCTTTTATTAAATAACGATCATTTTGCAATTTTTTTTATTATTTCATATGGCCCTTTATACTTAGCTTGAAGTTTTTTGTTTATACCCGGAGTATTTACAACGTTTTTGACCATGACAAAATCACCAATACCATATTCATGAGGTTTCTTATGGTGTTTATCGTAATAGACCTTATTCAATTCCTGACTATGAACAGTTTTTTGACTTGCTTGTTGCCTGAACGATTCTAAATTTCTCGGTTCTTCAATAATTTTTATTCTGTTCTAAATATTCTTTAATTTTGTCGTTAACAATTTCCTTTTGCGCAACGCCGAAAAGCAAAATACTTCGACTAAAACCTGTGCCTTTATTAATAGTGTTATTCATTGCGAATTCCACTTTAAGCAAATGTTTCGTCCAATCAGCAGGTTCAATTTCACTTTCCTTGGCTAACATTGGAGTAAGACACCGGTTTACACGTTCCACCTGTCCGTTAGACTGGGGTGAACTAGTTGCAACCTTAATATGTTGGACACAATACTCTCCACAAAATAAGGCAAATTCATCGGAAGTAAAGCAACTACCTCTGTCTGAAATTAAACGATTTGGCGTGCTATAAGTCGAAAAATATGTTTCTAAACACTGGATTACTTCCTTTGTACTCGTACTTTTAATTTAGTGTACTTTGAGAATCCATCGACAACTTTGAGAATCCAACACAACTATGTGTTTCTTACAATTTCGGACAGAGGATGGTAATGGACCATAATGGTCAACGTGAATGGTGTCGAAAGGTTTATCACCTTTTGGAATGCTATGCAAAATTGCCTCCTTTTTACCATAGGGTGGAGAGAAGTGTACGCATTTTAAGCAGTTGTTAATATAGCTTTTTATATTAGCTTTCATGCAAGGGAACCAATATGTTTTTCTTAAAAAGTGATAACACTTATCAACTCCAACATGACATAATGCGTCATGATGTGTTTGTATAACACTTCTCTCCATTTGAGATGGAACATAAAAATAAACCTTTTTATCTATTTTACGATACACCAATCCGTTCACAAGTTCGTAGGCAGGACTTTCTCTTTCTTCCAACATTTTGACTAGTTTTTTCACTATAGGATCTCTTTGCTGTGATGCCGCAAGTACATATTCAAAGGAATCTGGCTCAATAATCAAAATATTATGACACCTGCTTAGCGCGTCGACGTGTCTCATCCTCTGACCATCTCTATGTTCAATAACATAATCGTAATCTTGGAGCTCTAAAGCCCACCGTGAGATTCGCGGATTTATTAATTTTTTATTTAGAGTAAGGGTCAGTGACTTACAGTCTGTAATTATTTTAAATCGGATTCCAGTGAGGTAAATTCGAAATCTTCTTAGAGCGGATATAATTGCCAGAGTCATAAGAGTGGTACATTGATTCTTGAGCAGTAGCGCGTTTTGAATAAAAGAAAATCGGATGAAATTGTTTGCTGTAGCAAGACTCCACCAAATCCTAAACTGCTTGCATCACAGTGCAATTCTGTTTCAGCATTTGGATTGTAAATACTAAGCAGTGGTGCATTTAACAACTTTTGCTTCAACGACTCAAAAACTGCAAGCTCGTTTTCACCAAAACTAAATTTCGCATCTTTTTTTAGGAGATCATACAATGGTTTCGAAAAGGTCGAGAAGTCCCTTATGAATTTCCTGAAATATGACGTTAAGCCCAAAAATGAGTGCAAGTTCTTTACATTTGTAGGTATAGGAAATTGAGCGACGGCCTTTAAGCCATTCGAATTGGGTCCTATACCGTTAGCGGAAACTTCATACCCTAAGTAAGTGATCTTATCAAACATAAAAAGACACTTATCATAACGTAATTGCAAATTGTGCTTCATAACAACATCCATAACCGCTCCTAAAATTTCAAAATGTTCATCCTTCGATTCTGTTGCAACAAGCAAATCATCAATGTAGACAAGTAATTTTCCTGAACTTATGAGATCTTTGAATAGCATATTTATGTACCGCTGAAAAACAGACGGCGCATTTTTAAGCCCGAAAGGCATGCGAAGATATTCGAATTGTCCTAAGGGTGTTATAAAGGAAGTAAATTTGACGGAATCTTCAGCCATCTTAACATGGTGAAATCCACTTTTTAAATCAATTAGCGAAAAATACTTCTTGCCGCGTAATCTGTCCAAATGATTTCAATAAGAGGAATAGGAGAATTGTCTTTTATTGTCACTTTGTTCAGCTGACGAAAATCTATGCAAAGGCGCAATTCGCCTGTCTTTTTCTTTGCTAAGACAATTGGCGAGGCAAAAGGTGAATTACTTTCACGAATAATATTGTTCTTTAGCAAATCGTCTAGAATTTTTTGAAGTTCCAACTTATGCGCATAAGGCAGTCGTCGAGGCACGCAATTAAAAACACTGTTCTCATTCGTCAAAACTATTTTCATCTCAAAATCATCTGAAAATTGGTCAATTGTCGAAAAACATCGCGTAATCAAACTTCTAACTAATTCTTTGTTACCGTAATTTAAATTTTCATTAATTTTAAGACAAACCGATTTGTCGCAATTATCCGATGTATCAATACTTAAAATTTCCTTAACAAATTCTTCACAAAGCGAGTCGTTTATATCATTCTTTTTAACTATATCTATCTTTTCTTCTCCTACAGAAAGTTTTATATTACTTTTTTTCAAAAAGTCTCGTCACTATCGCATTTTTCATCGTATCATTTTGAACAACAAACAAACATAAATTAACATAACTGTTATTAACCTTAACATTACAAAATACATTTCCTAACATAATTAACTTAGAATTAATGATACCTACATAGTCATGCATTGGAGTTGGTGCAGATGTCATCAGAAATGGCGGAACATAGCGCTGCTGCACAAAGCTGATCGGGCTTCCAGTATCTATCATTGTCATCACATGCATTGACAAGCGGACAGCTCCAGAGTCATCTTCTTGAAATCCGTATTCGAAAACTCCATGAAAGTCAGGCAGAATGGAAGACATTTAGTTTTCTATTTTTAGTTCAGTATGCTGGACCACAAGAACTGATGTTGATTGTGGACAATCCTTTACAACATGTCCCTTTTGTCCACAGCGAAAACAAGAACCTTTTTCTCTTCGGGGCTTTGGGCAATTGATTGATATATGCCCACTTTCATTACAATTGAAGCACCTGATAGTGGCCTTAGTACTTGTGTTTGATGAACTTCTTGGTTGGGGGGATATCTTGTTAAACACCGATGTAGATGGTTGCAGATCACATTTCATCTTCTCATATTTTCGTAAAATGACCTTTAGTTCGGCGATGCTATTCGCAGTCAATAAAATTTGTTTGCTGAAAATTGAGTCTGGAATTCCCTTGATGACGTAGGTTATGACGTCCAGTTCTTCGATGTCTGCTAGGGATGCTATCTCCTGCATTGTGAGCACATATTGTTGAAACGTTTCATCCTTCCGCTTCTTACGACATCGCAACATATTGTGAACGTCCGTAGCTGTAGCGTGCTCATGAAACTCTGTGAGCAAGTCTGCTTTCAACTCACCCCAAGAACGACATGACGTAGATCTCAGAAACAACTTTGCTGTTCCCTTCAGCAATCTCTTGGCATAAACTAAGCTTTCTAACTCACTGAATTTGTACAAGAGTTTTGCATCCTCAAAGCTGCTGATCCACTTTGTAACAAGATAATTATCATCTCCAGAAAACGTCGGAATTTCATCTTCAAGATCACGGAATGTACACGATGATTGGATCTCATTTACTGGATTATTTAACTCGGCTAACCTTTTTTGCAGTGAAACGATTTCTTCTTTTCTTTTAACCATTTCACGCAACTTTTCTAACCTCTGAGAAAGAACGCTTTCCTCCTCTTGCAAATCTGCGGCATTTTCATCGTCATCAATGCCACCAAGAACATCATGCGGGAAAAACTCTTCCAATTGATCATCATCAAGCAGAGCTATCCCCTCACCAAGACGTACCTTCAACTTAGCTTTTATTCCATTCGTGGACAAACCGATCTCGGCCAGTTTATTTTTTAATTTGGGTACAGTTGCATTTTGCAAAAAATTAGCAAATTGAACTTATACCATGTAAAAGAATTTAGTCGCGTAGCAGGTACACTAATCCCACTTCTGAATAATTGTAATACAGATTTCCGAATCACATACATTTGACATAAAAAAAAAGAAAACATCCAACTTGACCAAAAAAACTCAGACACGTCTTGCTCATAGGATATCTTTATTCAGACTGTTCACTTGCTTCCGCAAAATATTTGACAAGCTCAGATCATACATAATTAGCTAACGGTTACAAACAACATAATCGAGAGTTTATATAAAAAACTGTGGTTCAAATCGTTCGACTTTACGACTATGCATTGTTAAACAGTATTGTCTATTCTAAATAAAAATGTAAATGTATACAATAGATTATATATGGCCTTTGCAAATTAGAGCACAGGGTGGCCAAGAGACATTTTAACATTGAAATTAGGTACATAATGATAAACACATTTTATATCAGAAAATGTCTTACATCATCCTGCTTCTATCCCGCCAATTCTATCGCATTTGGTGATTATATCTGCTTTATAACAATGTACCTAAGTTGTTCGGCTGCATGTGACCTGTCAAAGATTCCACGTCCTTATTCCACGTGAAAATCCGAAGGTCGGTTGCTGTAGTCATCAACGGACAACAGTAACTTCTTTCTTCTTGTTGTTGCCATACGTTTTTCGGTGGAAGCGCAGTGAACCTTTAACACAACCTTCAACCTGAAGAGCTGGATAATTTTTTTCGCTATCCATCGTACACAATGACAAGGTAATGATGAACTTTGTTATGCCAAGTAAAAAAAATGTGAATTGTAATTTCAATGTTTTTAATCTGTATATTCTAACTCATTTGATCGCAAAAATCCCAATTTATTTCATGATCTTGAATATTAAAAGATTGCATGTTCATATCTGTACGTGCGTATATGTACGTAACTGCGATTATTATAGGAAACTCCAATATAACACGCAATTAGCAATTAATCATACGCTAATCGAATCCTGCCTTCTCATTAGCCTTTATAAGTTAAAGGTTATCGGCAGAAATTTTGTATTTCTTATACAAAAGAAACAAATGTGAAATTTAAAATGCTTATTTTAACAATAACAGATTAAAATGTTCTATTGGAAGATTAACTGAACCATAAAACACCTACGTTAAATGGCAGAAACGTTTCAAAGATTTTACCCGGCAGGGCATGTTTGTATTTTTTTGTACAGCAGCGGAAGTGGTTAATTAATCGTCACAAAAAGCCACAGTTGATTTTTCTTTTACAATTTTTATACGCTGCCTGCGAAAAGATGAATATGATAACTGAATGCCTAACTCATAGATATAGAAAACGTTGTACAAAGGCATTCGCTCGTCTACGTTTATGTATGAATGTATACATGAGAAAATAATGACCTCATGCGACCACAGCATTGGTCTTCAACTTAAGCGCATCTTTGTATTTCCTTATTGGTTTCGAATGAGGTCGCATAAAGATGCAGTAAACCGTTCGCAAGTCCAACTTGTACATTATTGCAGGCAATCCAACCACACGATGTGTGGTTCCAGGCATATTGACGAACGAGTAAAATAAAGTGACTTCATAAAAAAAATTTAAAAGTGGCACAAACCATCATTGATGAGCCACAAAAGAGTAAGAGAAAGGAGAAAATTATTCGCGATGTATAGAGAATGTTGATATCTAAGAGCTGCATAAGCAATGTCAAAAGGTTACGTTGGTGTACCGTAACACTACTTGCGCAGGAAAATAGATGAAAAACGTGTATGTCCTATCACTGTGGAAGAAATTTATTTAAGAAAAAAAAATGCAACCAGTAATAAATTCTTCAGTTAATTAAGTCCATACAAATGCGCAAAAGAGTTATAAACCATCGTAATTTCAAAACTTATAATTTTATCTTCTCATAACGCAAAAAATTTTCTGTTGGAATTACAGGAATGATCGCGAGATAATTTAGATGTTACTTGGCCTTATTTCAATGCAGACATAAAAGTAAGATTCGCTGGGTTAAATTTATATTTGGAAATGGAAATAAGGCTGATTCACTTTGTTTGTTCTTATTACACCGACAGTGGTAGATAAATAAAAAAAAGTTTTTTTTATTTCAAATGAAAAAGAAAATATACATTTTATTCAGTATTTGCCTAATTCCCTATTATATGATATACTGAATTTGCCTAATTCAGTATTTAACGAATTGCGTTCACAGTGCAAATAAGGCCCAACTCCTGCACCATTTCAAATCAGTATTTTCTAGCAAATGCTTGAGTAAAACCTAGACGCATTCGATTGGCAAATGCATTGACAGTGTTTGTTGTGATTGCTGTCGTTCAACGTTAAACTTATGATGCATTGTCGTGTACACACTTTTTTTTTCTTTAAATTTTAAAATTAGCGGAGCAGTTCATATGTACAATCATATGTATACGATGTATGTATGTATATCCCCGCTGACTACTTGATCTTTCAAAGTCAGTTCGCTCCTAAAACTGTTATAGTTAAGCTGTCAACAATCGCTTACATACATATGTACATATGTAGATATGATTTTGGTACGACAGATATTTCTTCACAGCTCAGTCTCTCATTGTCGTGCGGTAATGCAAAATAGATTAATACAATTCCAGATAGGAATAAATTCAAACATTTTTTAATGAAATTTAAAAATAGAGTAAACTTATTACTCATACCATCGATCCAAATTAAATTAAATGCGCTCGTCAGTTATCAGAAACAAGATGGTTAGCAAAAAATGGAGCTGTGATGTATTCAATACTACACAGCAAAGTTGGATACTCACCCCTAATTTTCACTTGATTTATTTATCTGCAATGAATGATGCAAGCGAATTTTACTAGCAACCAAATTTCGAACCAAGTCGTTCCCAAAATATCTCCTCATCCATATTTTACGTGCAACCCTTTTGGTGTAGTTAGATTCAATACGTTTTAGTATACACAACTTTCATGGGTGTATCTGAACTGTAACATCTGACGTTGAATTATCATAAATTACGCAGAGTTGTTGGTTTCACTCCCTTGAACATTTTTCAACCATGCTGACCGTTTATTAGAAGTGGTGTAGGTGTAGGATATAGGCTTATGATAATATTCAATATCTGAAAAGAAATGAGGTACTGTCATATACGAATCATGCTGATGACTGATGGAGGGATAATGAGTCTTAAATGCAACATTCGCAAAAGACATGTTCTACCTACATATGTATTTCAATTCACAATATCCATACGTATATACGTATGAATGTGTATCTACCTACAGATGCATAGATATCCAAACTAAAACTAGTACAATTATAATTGCAAAACAATCCACAGATAAAAGTAATTTAACTTTATCAAAACAAGTAGACCAATTAATCGTATCTATCTCACCCCTGATTTAGCTTAAGGCTATTTTATTGGCATAACTTTTGTCGAGTTTATCCCAAGATAAAAAGCTGTTATCTAAAAAAAAAAATACAACGAAATCATCCGAAGTAAATATTCAATTCATAAAACAAGGAATTTTACACATCTAATTTCGGATGTGAAGCTACATTCATTGAAAAGTTAAACCAGAAATAAACGTGTTTTCTGGGTCCAACGAACCATTTGCACAGGGAAGAAAACGCAATTACGCTTTTTAATTGCTCTCCAGGTGTTGTAGCTGCCCTCATTAGTAACTTTTTAATAGGAGAAAATTACACAACTGAAATGCTTCTACCAGAAGTAGAGATACGTGAAGAAAGAGGGCTACAATATTAGGAAAAGGGAATGCTTACAAAATTGTGTTCATTTATAGCTGAACATCTTTATGTAATTTAACGCCATATTTTAACTCATAGCAGTTAGAAGAATATGTAGATACCTTCCGACAAAAAGCTTAAGTGGCAAATGAATATTCCTTCAACTATATAGCACGCACTCTAATTTTAACCCTAGAACAGAAGTTAAAATTTAAGATCAGCTACACATACATAGGTATGTGTGTGCTTGTAATCAACTGATTTATTAATATACCTTTGCATTTCTTTACAGGACCGGCACATTACACGAAGTGGTGACATGGAACCAGTAGTAGATCCGTCTCAAGATTACATATTAATTCTGGGTTATGAGAATACCACTCATACAGTGCTAAGATTTCGCAGAAAGTTGGACACATGCGATACTGCACATGACATTCCTATTACGGTAAATATTTAATTGCTTAACTCAAAATATTTTTTAGCACCATTGTTTAAATCATACAAAAACAAGTCTCTCTCACTGGGAACCTGTATTCGCAATACAATTTTTGTTAAATATCATGCACTTATACATATATGTACATAACTCGACCATCTTAGACCAAATTTAAACTAATCGTTTTACAAATGTGCTTAGTAACAGCGCATTTTCAAGCTAATGAGCATGTGCGTCAATTATGGTATTATGTAATAAATCGCATTATAAGCAATATTTTTAACGGTGGACATGTGCCACTTAAAACATTTGTAGAACCCCACATTTATCTAGGTTACAAGTTTTGCAAACTTGCATGTGTTGAATTATAATTTGTTTAAATGCCATTTTTCTCTCTTATGGCTACTTAGACTTTCTCTATACGGGAACATCTTCCAGCATCCTTTCAGATTGATTTGAATTATCAGATTTGGCTTCTTTATAAATACATACATATATATGTATGTATATACGTTTTCCAAATAAGTAAAGGTGGATGCATCTGTAGATTGTGAAACGGTGATTCCTTAAATGTTGATGCTGTTACAGGTTTCTTTCTTTAGGGCATACATTCGCCCTTATCTTTATTCTCCAAATACCTAACATGGCTTTGAAACAGTTTTGATGCAGACTGCATTTCCATGTGTGCTCACATAGAACAAATCAGTACCAACTGCAAATGTTGGCGTGAGAGTTTGTTTCCTACTAGGCATGTCCGAGGTAAAGATCAGGTCCACCAAAGGTCACACTTTTTTCCCTTGAGAATCCTCTGTTCTGATATCGATCGAGATTTTGTAATGTGGGTTTTATATTTTACGCATAATTTTCGGTTTGACAAGTAGTTGAGGAAAAATTTTGAGGTGGATTTTTTGTCCCTTTTGTTTATGTGAAGCTTTAGGAACTGTGGGAAATTGGGTTGAGTAAATAGATTGGTGAGGAGAAACACTTCAAACAAATGGTACGCAAATGATTTTTCTTTTTCGCAATTACTTCGTGTCCAATTTCCATCCATGGAGGTTCTGCTGGTATACATATGTATGTACCTACATATATAGGACGTTTGAGCTTTTTTGTAGCTCTCAAAGTGAGTTCTACGATTCGATTGTTGGTGTAAGGGGAAGCTTTTCAGATCCCTTTATTTCATTTCTGTTAACGCTTTTTGAAGTGAATTCTTTCATTTGGTCAATTCTTCTTTTACAATTGGAGACCTACTTTTGTTTGTATTTATTAGAATAAAAATACCAGATCAGGATGCGTTTTCGTGGTATATTAGTATCGGCAAAATGCACATAGTGAAAATAAAATATATTAAATGAACATAAACCAAAATGTTTTTTTTTTTGCATAGATGTCTAAATTTTTCCATCGCCGTTGCCATTCTATTTTAGCAGTTGATCTGATGACCCTTCGCTCTGGGTTTTCACCAATGTATATAGATGTTTTTAGTTTGGCTTCCAGCCATGTAACCAGATGCTCAACTTTCTTGCAGCTCCTAACCACTTGAACGAACGTCTTTAATGATATTGCTGCAGTCTTGCGTCACCTCTTCTAGGGCTTCAGCTACTACTACCACCGCTATCTCATCGGCATTTTTGACTGCTTGTATCTCATATGTACGTCGTGCTTCAGTTTTTCCTGAAATCATATTGTCGGTTGGAAAACAGCTTGTCTTCCTCGATGTACTGATCAAGTCTGTCACTTTCTCTACTGTGTCTATTATGCGCAGCGGTCGCTCTGAGGGATTGTCTCCTTTTGAAATTAATACCAGCTTCTTCCGTTCCCGTTGCAGAGGGAACTTTTCTTTTGCCCTGGACTTTGTATAGATATTTGAAAACGCCTCTGTTTGAGTTTTAATGACCGTGATGGGTGGTATTCTTTCCGTGAACACTGGCCTTTATTTGATAGGTGGGCTTTAAACTGTAGGTCCGTTCCATTTGCGCTAAAAAATATATCACCAATGGTCGCGAGATATTTGTAAATCGTATGGTGCGACAAATATTTATTTCAAATATTTCTCGACTGAACGGAGGATAACTCACGGATAGCCTCGGCGTTTATAAATTCCCGTCTTAGGAAGTCGATTAAGTCAGGGATCTTTCAACGATCGATTGGTCATGATCATTGGTGGATGAACATACACATCTACGTGTCTCCCTTCACGTTATTACTCTAAAAAAGTAAATAAATACATAATTTATGAGTTGATTGGTTGCAAGCCAGCGGTTGTCAAATACCATTTTATGGCAACACAAGGAAAAACAGCACAAGTCTATTTATGTATATCAGAATTGAATTATCATACCATCGGATGCGCAGTACTCGATTCTAGAATTGTACAGAAATTAATTTTTAATCATCTTCATTTCTGTGTCAAAAACTTTCTCATACGATGGGTAATTTTTTTTTGTAAACTCATGACAAACCTTTAAAGGACTGCTGAAAAATTGTAAAAACGACGTGCTGTTTTTCTTTGTTGCCACAGCATTCTACGAAATGTATTCTTTACAAATCTGCAGCTTTCAGAAGCAACCACGGTAATTAAGCCGATGAAGTTTATAAAAAGTAAGAAATGTACTCTGCACAAGCGAACATTTGGTTTCAGTTATCTAGGTTATCCGACGCCTTCTGAGAGGTACATTTGTAAAGAACAGCCTTGAAATGAGAAATTTCATAGTACATATGTACATAGGTACGTTACCGGCCGAACCCGATTTTAGGCCAAACCGGTTTATGCTAGGCTTGTCAGGCCTGTGGGCATTTCCTCGACTCATACACTGGACGGCCTTCGGCCTCACATGCAGATACTTAGGGCGCCGCTACGCGGCATATACATACATATGTACATATGTAGTTAGGTCTCTTTTCATTTGACAAATTTAAAGAACCGGTTGGCCTACGACAAACTACATAGTTTGGGCTGACAAACGTAGGATAAACCGGTTTGAAATCGAGTTTGCCCGGTAACATATACATATACTACATTCATATACGAGTATGTACATACATAAAATATAAAAGATTCGAAAAAGAGTTCATCTTTAATTTTGAATAAAATAGTGCTGTATTATGGGAGGCATAGCCAACATTTGGGAATAATATACGTACATACATTCAATGCGAATATCATTTAAAAAAAAACTCATTGAGATGGTCTTCAAGGCCTCATTTGCAGTAAGAGATTTAAGAGCCCGAGTTTCAGGCGTGCCTTCACATAAACTTGCCTAGATTTCAGCAATGGCTTGAATGACATTATTCTCTAGTCGTGAACTATTATTGGTTTATTTACATATGTACGTAGTTGATATCACCTCTCAAAATAACTCGACCTGAAAACTTTTCTTCCAATGAAGACATTGTTTCGTTCGCTGTGCAACGCGAGCACCGTCTTGCTGGAACCATCCGAGTAGGTTGTCTTGGTTTATAGCATCCAATTTGGGCCAAAAAAATCGGTTATCAACCAGATACCATTCGGCATTGATAGTTCCCACCTCTCTCTTTCTTTTTTTTTTTTTTTTTGCTTTTGTTTTCATAATTTCTTCGCGTTGTCATTTCAAACATGACCACATTTAGCCAAAGTTTAATCGTGTCAATTAAAAAGTCATTTGTAATGTATCATAAAACTGCATATTTTGTCAATCGTAGTACTCGTAGATGACAATAATGTTCAGCTTAAACGGTGGGTTTTAGATAGGATTCTGATTATTAACGATAAATCGAATTTCATGAATTTGTTGATTCGCTATGATGACGTCATTATTCATATGCCATCTTATGATCACCAAAGTGTAACCATCGAAATTATTTATCTACAAGCAGTTTCTGATGAAAATATATCTATCTCACAATATTATTATTAAAATAGCCATGTGAGAGCTCTTTTGGGCATATGCTCCTCTTATTATTACAAATTTGGAATTTCAAAAAAATAAGTTCTAGTCTCTTAAAATATGTATTAAAGTCAAGTCCCCAATACGCTGCAAAAATGTCATGCAAAATGTTAATGTTCCCTCGTATGGGAAAATAGAGCGCTCTATGTTTGGAAATCTCTTCATCTAGTCACACACTTTTTGTGAAAGAAAAACATCCTTAACGCTGACATAAATTTTCAATTGAATGTCTACATATATGTATGTATAAGTGAATTTGGGGTGCGAAGAACCCAAGGGTTCCAGAAAAGGCAATGCCTAAACTTCGCGTTACTCTTTGGTTTTGCCCAGAAGACATTTAGTTTTAGTAGAACGGTTTAACATGTTCCTCTACTCGCGAAAGAATTCAAGTAAATAGTGCCAAGAAATTCGTATAAGATTTTGCCAGCAAGATCGTGTAATTTGACACCATTTAACATCTTTCTTTCGGGTATTTTTTTTAGTCCGATGTGTATACCACAAACAATTCCAAAACTTATGGCGAAGATCCAACATGTTATTTCCTAGAATTTTCTTGAAGATTTTATTGAAGGAACAAGGCCTTATTACAGAGCCGAGTGGTGTATTTGTCTGTAAAAAAATATTAATATCTTAATAATATTTCTTAATCATGTTCGTTCTTATACCACTAGTATTCGGGTATTTGGCATATATGCTTACAAAAAATTCCGAAGCTGCAGAAAAATAAACGAAACTCTGACTACATTTTTTGGGGATATGTTCTCTAAAAACCAGGTTTTTATCTTTCGAATGTATTTGAAGTATCGATTGAGATTTACTTCAGAAATGTTATCGGAATCCAACAAGATGAGCCCTAAACATTGGCACTACGCCCTCTTTTTTAAGTAAAGTCCTAAAAACAGTGAATCACAATTTAAAGTGTCATGTCTACATATTTTGGAAAGGATTTAACCGTACATAAAAGTTTGGAGTATCGTATCGAAAGATTGAAAATTTTATGTATATTTTTTTATTTATGTAGCTATATCTGCTAAATTTGCGATGATTTTATAAAAACTTCAAATTTTAATATAACCATTTTTTTTTCAAGGATGACACTATGAGGATTGTGTATATGTACAGTGGTAGCGATCCCAGGTATGGCTCAATGGGGCCAGGCTCTTTGCCAGAAGTAGCTGATGCATATCGAGCATATAGACCTCTTATGCTTACACAGAAATCTCAACCTAAATCACAGAGAGATGACAGAGTGAGGGTACTGGAGCTACGAAACGAGGATGTTGAACTCCCAAGCGGCGATGATACACTTTACTGGTGTAAAATGTTTAAGTTAGAGGACGTCAATCGAAAACATCACTTGATTCGAGTATGACACACATACACACATTTTATTATCAAGAATAAAAACAAAT
The DNA here is from genome assembly GCA_946965025.1 of Blera fallax. Classification (NCBI taxonomy): domain Eukaryota; kingdom Metazoa; phylum Arthropoda; class Insecta; order Diptera; family Syrphidae; genus Blera; species Blera fallax. The sequence continues at coordinate 27,601,119 of OX337245.1, forward strand.
AATTAATTTACAGTATGAACCGATACTCGATTCATCGTCCAGCATTCAGTATTTACAGCACGTAACATTACACGAATGTCAAGGTTCTCATTCAGATCTTGAACTAATGGCTCGAGAACAAGGAAGGCAGTGTCTTGGAGCAAGAGATATGCCACTAGCTTGTAATGCAATTGTAGCTTCGTGGTCACGGGGATCTGAGGTAGCGTATTTGATAAATCATATATTTTTTTTAATGAATAAAACTAAATTTATATTTTTTTAATTTTGACGGTATTTAATTTTGTCTAGGGATTTTCGTTTCCTGATGAGGCTGGCTATCCAATTGACTCCCGGCAGGCTAAATATTTTCTAATGGAAACACATTACAGTAATTTGCAGCCTGATTTTGCACAGTTACAAGTAAAACAAATGGCAGACAATTCTGGATTAAAGATTTATTTTACCCATGTCCTGCGGCCAAATGATGCTGGTGTTTTATCGATCGGTAAGATTTTTATGTGAATTAAGTTAGATAAGAACAAACTGATATAACAATGTCTTAATTTTAAATTTTTGCAAAAGTTTAAGTTATTCCTCTCCTCACATACTGTGGAAGTCAAGTAATTACGAAAGAAAGTAGGCTTCATCATATAGAGGTAAACAGAACACGCCTCCTGTATTTCCGTTAGATAGGCGGATAGGACGAGCACCGCTATAGATTTCGTCCGAAAAATGGAGATGGAGAAGCTCTGTAAATAGATAAGTTTTTATTTATGATAGATTATCTGATCCCCGGTCAGTTTCGCCCGTATGAATGCACCTAATTTTCTGTAAAGCGATTTATTAACTTACACATGTGCACATACTTTTCTCAGAAACTCATCAAATTCTGATTGTACATTGCTAATTTGTCTACCTTCTTATAATAATTACCTACCTACATGCTTTTGTATGTACATATACATATGTATATTTATGTACATTGCTGAAAATCGCGACAAAATCGTATCAGTGATTTTGAATTCATAAGCGAACAAATAATTTGTATTTCCTTTGTTTCGCAGAAAATAAACTACTCATTCCCAAAAAAAAAAATACAAATACTTGGCGCAACGGACCGTATGTAGCAGTGTGGTCATTAGATTTTCTCAAAAATATTCCACTCAGTCCGAAAGGTTGAATATTTATATCCCACTTTCATGTCATACAAAACGTAAAACATGATAAACCAAAAATGGATATTACTCCAATAAATGACAAACATAAAAAAAAATTAAGAACTATAATTGCAAGAACAAAAATATCAGTTCCTTATTCTTATTTTTAAAAAAAATGTTAAAAATTAAAAGTTTTGAAGATCAAAGTCTAATTGTTTATCTTCTTCGGGTATATTACATATTCAAATGAGTATTTAAATGATTAATTCATTAGGGATAGTATAGTATACACATCATGTTTCCATTACTTTCATCCATGCCTTTATAATTAAGAGACTATTCATAATTTTTGTTTGCATTCGATATTTTCGTTTTAATTAAATTCATAGCTAAATACTCTCTCAACTTCGGTATTACTGAATGATAATGATAAAAACAAATTACGAATTAGGAAATGGTAGAAAATTGCACGCAAGTGGAAATTTCAGTCCAAAATTGTACGGATTTAGGAGTTATAGAATTAACTGAGGGCAAGAATATACTATGTAGTTCTTATTTACGGAGAATATATTATTATCTAAATAAGAAAAATATTCAACTTTTATATGCGATTATTTTTCGAAAAAAATATATTCTCTGCAGCTCTAAAATATTCCACAAATGGAATAGTGGAACTATGGTCACACTGGTATGTAGTTCACGGCCTCCATATCCGAAAGGCAAATTGATGAGCTTTCTCATGACAGTTATTACTCTCGAACGTTTGTCAGACATTCGCGAGAGGCTTGTTGGCGTTTTCTGGGATTCGAACGTCAAACCTCCCGTGATCCAACGCACTAACCACTTGACCCACGGCGCCCACCGTGGTTAGTTAGGTATTGAATTTCGGGTAATAAACTTCGAGAAGCAATAGTGCGCAAAGTGATATATGATTTCTAGGTGTGAACCGTAACCACAACTATAAGCTGCAACGGAATTAATAACCATAGAAAACTTAGTAGAGTATTTTTTATACTACATACATATATAATATTGAGTTTTCGCCTGTGGTACTTGTTAAGTATTCTATGCTTCACATATGGTGCATATGAATGTGTTGTTGAAGTAATTTGAATTTATTTTGTTACCGTCTTTAGCTTTAAAGTTACAGTCATTTTTAAAGTAGATGAACTAATGGACATACTAATAGATCTGTTCGTGTCGTAAGATATACATAAATTTCTCACTCTCACTTTCTTCGGAACGTACTGCAATTCGGATCGCATATTTTTTTCCAAATTTTTGCGTTTTTTCCGGAACTCAAACTTCGAACCTCCCGCTAAGTATTGCAACGTACTAACCACTGAACCACGGCGCCTACTACTCTTGCCGATAATTTTAATTGTGTGTTGTGTGGGGAGTAATTGTAGATTCATAAAATTAGAATCTGTATAAAAAAATGTACAATTATTTTTAAATAAATAAATATTTTAGGCATGGATCCAAATTGGCGACATATTATTCCTCCTGGGCAAAAGCATGTAGTATCCGAAGGCCAATGCATAGAGAATTGTACTGGTTACGCATTTCCACCACAAGGCATAAATATATTTGCTGTCATGATGCGCACTCATCAAATAGGCAGGCAAATTAAATTTCGTCAGGTTTGTTAAGTTAAATGCTGCCATACTATTTCTTTAATCAAATACCATTTTCTAGATACGCAAAACCGAGGAACTTCCACCAATTGCTCAGGATAGCAACATTGATTCTGATTATCAGGATTTTAGAAGGTTATACAATACAGTCCGTTCAATGCCTGGGGATAGACTGATTGTAGAGTGCATTTATGACAGTTCATCTAGAAAAGCTATTACTTTGGGTAAATCTTTGAAAATTATGACGCTCACATACATACACCTACATATTATATTCCACAAATTATTTTACTTACATATTATGCAAATTAACTATTTCATGTTCTTACTTTTAGGTGGTCTTACAATGAAGGAAGAAAGCTGTACAGTGTTGACACTTTATTATCCTCGCCAGAAAAAGTTAACAACTTGTCATTCGCTTCCAAGCCTTCCAACTGTATTACATTCGTTAGGCATTGAACAGTTAGCTACGTAAGTGCCCATTGTACTTTTTTAGAAACAAAACAAATAAAAAACATCTACTGTCCTTTTTTGTTTGCTAATTTTAGCAAACACAAACGGATTTTAAATGTTTTTGAAAACATGTCGCCAAAAAGCTTTGCCGCACACATAAATTAAAAAAAAATATATAAAAAATTTTCCAAGAAGTATCAAATGTATATTTCTAAACAGTCAAAAGTTACATACGGTACCAACAAAATTGATGAAAGTTATTATTTTATTTTATTTATTTTTTTAAAAAGGTTTACTGCACTAAATTTGTCTATAATGAAAAGAATTTGTGGCGCATACGTACATATGTATTGTCTGCTTTTCAATAAGACGTGTCAGCAGTTTTTGGCATGGAGTACTTAAATATAGTTAAACTAGCGTAATTAGATAAACTACCATAATATAAACGGTAGTTACTACCGGAAAAATATTCTAAGAAACTGATATACGATATTTTCAGGTTTGTTAAGTTTTTTATGTCATTTTCACAAATTTCGCATGTTCTGATAAAATTGTGCTATTGTGGCGACGTTGTCCTTAAATCTTACTGAAGGTATAACAATACCTACAAAGTAGAGGTTATACATACATAAGTAATGTAGGTTGGTTTTCGACCGTAAAATACACTTTGAAAATTCATTCCTATAACCTTTTAGCTATAACATTTTGATGAGCTATGAATTGGTTGTGTTGTACATCTTTTTCATATCATGTTCTATATGTGATATATTTTTCAGTTAATAATTTTAAAAAATCGGCCGATTTATTATCGACAAATTTAATGTTCAGTGGCTGACACTGAGTACAGGAACGAAAAACGTGGTATGACCGATTTATGCAACTCAATTAAGAAACTTGAACTAAATTTGAAGAGGCTCAAACACTCGAGAAAAAACATATCCTTGTGATATGTACGTAGAATGCAATCTGGAGACTCGGAAATACTAGTATCTAAACAAAAATTTTAATACAATTTATTAAACACAAGTTCTCAAAAAGTATACCTAAACCGATCAAGAAACTTTCTCATTATATGCGAGTTATGGTAATTAGGTACATTAATCCAAATTTCTTATTTTTACGAAAAGTAAGATTGCAAAAAGTGCGTTAAAATATGTCTAAAATTTCCTCAAAAACCTTCATATCTAGGTATATCGAAAATGTATTATATGTATATACATACAAATAGAATTGCTCCAGCCGCTTAGGGTACAGTCGAAAAATCCATATTTTCGAAACTTTTCCGCTATTTGACTTTTATTGAAAATAGAACTTTCCGAATCCTTGCACAGACATTTTAACATTAAAAAACTTGTTGCACATTTATCTCTCTTCAATCAATCAGTATTGAAATTATAAAATTCTTACGGTTATTAGATTGTAGATTGTTTAAGTGGTGGGATTATGTCATGTCGCCTTATCACTGCGGCCACATTGGGCCTTTTGCCCGATTTGGTAATGAATTCTACTATGCTTTTGAGCGAGCTTGTAGATAAGTCTTCCGATTCAAGAAAGAATTTACCTAAATAACGATGACGTGTTCTGATTCGTTGCACATTCTACAGAAGCTGTCTTGTGCTATTCCCATAGCCATTAGATGTTTTTTCACTTGACAGTGGCCTGTAAGAAAACCAGTGGCTATGCGAATCTGACTCCTATTTAATTGTAAGAGTTGTTTCGTTCTCTTGAGGAAAGTATTTGGCAGAAAGATTTTTGCTTGTCTGTTACCTTCAGTTTCCGTCCAGTAATGGTTTGGTTTTTCTTTTAGCCAAGTTTTGATACAGCTTTTAGCCATACTCACTGGTAATCCACATAATGGTCTTGGCATTATAAAATTTGACGCAGCTCCTGTTCTGGCTAGCAGGTCAGCTTTTTTATTTCCTTTATATGCACTGTGTCCTGGCACCCAAATGAGATGGACTCTGTTTGTGCTGGCTAGTGATATGTGTAATTGAAGGCAGTCCGAGACTAGTTTGGATGTTATTTCATAAGCTTTAATTGCCAGTAGAGCAGCCTTGCTATCTGATAGAATATAAATGTTCTTGTTGGTTATAGATCTCTTTATATTTTCTGTGATGCATAGTTCTATAGCAAATACTTCGACTTGGAATACGGAGTAACTTTTTTCCATGTATAAGTGAATGCAGGTTTTTGTAGTAGCGCCATATGCTCCAGCCCCAACTCCTTCATCTGTCTTGGATCCGTCTGTGTACCATACATGAGAGTTATTGGCAAATGTAGGTTTGTTCTGTTCGCAGTTATTGCGATCTGGGAATGAAACCTTGAAGTTGTGGCTGAAGTAAGGTAAGGTAAGGTAAGTTAACAATAACCTCCAGCGCTGCAGTAGGAGCAGTTTTTATTGCACCTGTTGTGCATACACAAGATAGTCCTTGTAATTTGTTGAGTCTGTCCTGTGTAGACCTTTGCTTTGTTTTTTGCCACCATACTGGTGCTGCATATGTTATAATCGGTCTTGTTATTGCCGTGTATAGCTATAGCATCATATTGGGATTTAGGCCCCTATTTCTGCCAGTGAGACTTTTGCTGGTCCATAATGAGATCCTGGCTTTGTCTATGGCTTTTGTAAGGTGAGAATTCCGGGTAAGTTTTTCATCTAGTGTTAGGCCAAGGTATTTGACCTCCTTAAAAATTCTATTGTTTCACCAACGAGTGAAGGTGCTTTTAATCTATCTCGCTTTCTTCTTTTGGTGAATACAACTGGCGAGCTTTTTGTTCCACCACGGTGTGAGGGGATTACCTGATTTTTCTTTCTCTGGGCAGGCCTGGTGGTAGGCTGTTTTGATTGCTAGATTCCCACAATCAAGTTCTAGGCTATCGATGTCTCTAATGTTCTTATTGCAACGGCTCAAGTTATCCATGAGTTCTAGACTATATAGGTCCCAATCCATTGATTTTGGCTGTCTATAAGTTTGAGAGTGTTTAGTGCCTAAATTAATATCGAAGCGAATTTGGTGATGGTCCGACATGGATGGTTCTGTTGAAACATGCCAATTTACAGTTATAAAATTCATTATTATTTAATAAATACTACATGCAAAAAATTAGTAGAATGAATTAATCTTTGTCATTAAAAATTAACTATTAAGCAATTTCAGTGTCTTTTTTTAATTTTATTTGCATATACCAAATTACATATAATTGCAGCCTTTCTACAAAAAGACATTTTATTAACATCATATTTCTTCCCGCAGAGATTCGAACCCTGTATTGATTTCGTCGCCAGCAGAATTGGCCGGCATGACGCTGGAATCTCGTTTAGTATCTTACGATTGGGAACATCAATTTGACAAATTTCAACAAGCAACCCGTCGAGGGTCCTTTAAGCCTCTGTGTTGGGGGGCTAAAAACCATTTTATACCGGTAAGTGTTTCATACACATGTGTACAAATGTGTATTACATACCATATCCAGGAACTTGATTTTTATACTTTTGTCACATTAATCTTTCAAAAATTGTTTCTGAAAAGCACAAACAGCATTTTGATTAATGCAGCATAATTCAATATTTATTAATTTATTTTCTTTTTTTATATCGAATTTGGGGCGCCGTGGCTCAAGTGGTTAGTGCTTTAGATCGGTCCCACCTCTCGCGAATGTCTGACAAACGTCCGACAGTAATAACTGTCAAGAGAAAGCTTCTCAATTTGCCTTTTGGATATGGCTCTAAACTGTAGGTCTCTTCCATTTGTGTGAAAAAATATAACACGCACAACACGAATGGTCGCGAGAAGCTAGGCCCTGGACCACATACGGTCTGTTGCGCCAAGAATTTGTATTTTTTTTTGTATATCAAATTTTCATGTTTTACTATGTACCTATCTCATTGTCGGCTTACATCTTTAGCTGGCCTTTGCTAACTGCCTGCAGTTGCGCAATCCAAGTTGGTTGAGCTCCTCTTCGACATAAAGTGCGCCGCCTTAGCTGAGATCGTCCTCCACTGCGTTGTGCCTCCGAGTTAGAATTGAAGACTCTGTAGGCCCAAGCATTGATGTCCAATTGTACGACAAAGAATGTTTTCATCTTCATCAATGTCGTCGGCGTACGTTATTAGACTCGCACAATTCTTTCAAGTATGATGTTAAAGAAATCACATGACAGCGCGTCAACTTGTCTTACCTTTTGGTAAAATTTACATTGTTCCTGAAAAATAGTTTCTCAATATCTCATATTGCGTGCTTCTCGTGATTTTTTTTCTTCTTTTGGAGAAGTCGTCGTCCCTCGTCCTTCTTTGTAGTTCCACTTTGTATAAGTCTTGTTTAGCTGCATGTGCTCGCCGACATTCTTCTTCAAACCGGTGATAGTGATCTTGGTGATGGTCGGGTGAAACCCAGCGTCATCTCTAATGGCGCACTGGTCCTCAGAGCTTGATACTGTCGGCGTAGGAGTCAAAAAGAGATTTTGGTATACACGTTCCGCGAGGATTCTGACTGTCTCTTGCAATTGCAGCTTTTCGATGTTATACGTATATTCTCACCGTAAGTAATTCTTCTTTGTCGTGGCGCTTGAGATATCCGCATTCATACCTTGGCTGCAACAAGGTAGTTACCCGAGTCAATTTTGTCTTTTCGGAAGGTTCTTACATCCAGAATACTGTCGATCGCAATTTGATCACTTTGGGTGCTTTCCGTGTGCTTGCTATAGTTACCTTTCGCCCCGCAACAAAGTAAATAAGACTAAGTCCGTTATCAGACGTGGTGTCATGTAGACTATGTTTTCCGTCTTACCTGCCAAAGATGTTCCCCTTTCCTATCAATGTAATATTGAGGACATTGCTCATAGCACTTGTCGAGGAACTCGTATAAACACTCTTTACTGGTGTCATCATTGTGCTCTGTGCAACTATGATCGCGTATTAGGCTAATGTTGTCGAATTTAGCCTTGATAAGAATTGTCATAAGATGCTCAGTCACGTGTTGAAGCCGCTTATAACAAATAAACACTGCTTCTGCTTTGTACTGCTTTGAGGCTCTTTATTGGGTTAACTGGTTTAGCATACTAAAGCTTCCTGCATACCGTAATTTGTTCTACGCAAAGAGACGTGCAATGTATTCTTATAAACAACTGAACCATTTTGTTTTACGAGTCAGAGTATTTTTCTTGATGATTTCTTGTGGCTGCTTCAATGATGGTAACGAAATGAAATGAAGTTCATATGTAAACAGCCTATTGTAAATATACATATGTATATATTTATATTGAGGTGTGTATGTATATAAAAACATTTTCAATTTTCTATCATATCAGCCACATTTTTAATTTTTTGACATAAATTTAAAAAGAAAGTGTACTACTATTTTGTAGAAAATTATCTCATTACCCAAAATCGGTTAAATATTATGTATAAATTTATGTATATGCATAAAGTTTTAATTAAATTGTTGAATAAAAATATCCAAGAAATAGCTAATTTTCCCAAGTTCACTAATAACTTTAGTGCCTTTACTTGGTAAAGAGAAAAATTGAGTACCCAGTCTTGTTGCAAACCATGTCATCCTAGTTTTTGAAAAATTTTATGTTTAATTGGTCCTAGTAAAGTACTGCTAATTTTAAGATAAGTCTTAATATGCAAATTTTTCCATCTGGGCCTTAACGCTATTTGATATTAAGTACTTGTCGTTCTTTACTTTCATATGTCATGACGAAAATTGAAAATCTTTCTTTGCCAAAATATATATATATTTTTTTTTTGTTACAGGGTTCTGAGTACCTCGAAGGATATAGTATTAACATAACTAAAACTTGGAGTAAACCGCGTCGATGCAAGCCAAAACGCTTATTTGTCACTGAAACAATTCCAGAACTTGAACTACCAGTTCTGCATGAACTTGAAAACAACCATGTTATTGAAGGTGCCGCAAGAAGCAGCCGCAGTTCTGCCACTGAAGCGATAGGATTAAGCAGAGCTCAAGGATTCAGTCGAACATTCACGACAACCTTCTGGTATACGAGTATAGTATTAATTTTGAAACGACTGAGTAGACAGTCGTTGACGTGAGACTGGTTTAGTTGTTATAATTACTAGTATTCCTTATTATTCGAACTGTTTTTCTTTTTTTTTTTGTAATATGTTTTTCTTTCTATGATGCGAAAGAAAAGGCATACCTAAATAAATTTAATATATGATCAACTATTTTTGAGGAGAAACACATATGTTTTGTAGACCTAGGGTAGCATATACATATATAGAATACTTCATAATGGCTAAAAGGCAAGTAATGTAGTTGTATAGTTTTTTAAAGCTATTAATAGTTTAGCCCATGGGGCTACGTGTAGATAGTTGAACTGCGTATGAGTGGATAGATCGAGCGATAGTGAGAGTATTTTAATCGAGGTTTAAGGTGCACACAATTCATGTTTTTAGTTGATACCTACATATAAAGGGATATAACCACAAATCATATCCATAGATATTGCACGTCAAAAAAAACCTATGTACCTGTTTTTAAACTTCTGGTTCTACCCATTGGGTAGCAATTTTCTGTGAAGAGGAACACAATGCAATTCAACAGATCCGATGTTTATTCTTATGGTCAAATAGTTTTAAAATTTAAAGCGAGAAATTTATTTATTTTAAATTATGTTATCTTGGTTGTGGGCGCAATTTTTAGGTTTTGTGATGAAAACATGTTACTCACCGCTGTACTGTACTGCGATTTTGCAAGCGAATAAATCATCAGTATTGAGAACTTATCCCAAAGTTTGTAACGAAAGAAATATGCATGGCAGAACTCCCAAATCCATATGTATGTGGGAATATATCAGCGAACACCAACATCTGAGTCGAATGAGTTACGCCCGTCCGTCCATATGTTGGTCAAAGAGATGCAAATACACACACATTCCAGGATACTAACCAAAATGTTTTATAAGATCCGCCTACTAAACACAAGTCGTTTTTTTTTTTTTAAATAATTGTATTTTTATACCCTATTCGATTGTACTTAAGATAGAGAAACAATAATGACAGAACCTATAAAGTATGTTTACAAAAAATCAGTATCAACGGCTAAATCGAATGAGACACATCCGTTCTTTCGTATGTCACCACATTTCGGGCCCTAAATTTGGAGCAAGGAAGATAAAATTTGAAATTTTACACATACATAGTTAGAGAAACAATTCCGATAGACCCCATAAAATTTATAAATGATCAGTAATAACATTCGAATGAGCCATGCGTGACCATCTATTTGGAATTTAAACTTTCTAGGACCAGAAACAGTACCCACTTTTCTAAAAAAAAATATTGTATTTTAAGAAAATGTCGTAAATTATTTACATTGTGTAGGCCCCCGCTTACTTTTGGGGTATTTTCTCCAAAAATAAAGATTTTGCTACTTCAAATCTATTTACGGTGACAGTCGGGCTTTATTTTAAAAATATTATCGGAATTGAAAAAATATGTTCAAAATAGTTTTTCTGATCAAATATATTTAGATTCGAATTTAAAACTTTTAGCAGCAAGTAAAAAGATATCGTGTTGCAATCAAATATTGAATATTGTCACCTCTATTTCTCTAGACTAGGGCATGTCGGTTCTAAGTTGGAAAGATCTAGCTTCACCAAATGAAGACTCATTGACATTTGCAATAATTCCGCCATAAAGTGTACTAAACCACTTCCAATTTTTAATGCCGTTTCCTTATAGCCGTGCCCACTTTCTTCTAAAAAAGACCCCGCACAACATGTTAAAGTACTGCTTAAAATGATATAGAATTAATATTTACATTTGCACTTTGCTCGTTTTACAAATACATAAATATATGCAGTCTTATAAAACGTTCACGTTGTTGACTATATTCATTTATGTTTCATAAATACCTCAAAAAGATATAAAGATAATAATTTCAGCCACATAAGAGGTAAATTGACTGACTATGGAACTAAACATAATGAGCATTTATTGATTTTTTTTTATGACTTTGTGGATCTTAAGAATTTCCCTAACTATCTGACTAAGATTAAGCATATTTTCTGAACCAATATTGGCGATATTTATAAAAATACAGAATATACCGTGCCTACATATGAAAGCTTCAGCATTGCAATTTGGTGGCCCACAAGTTGCAACTAAATTTTAGATAAAGTCCTGATAAACAGCTACTGGGAATAAAAATCGGTCTTTGCTTTTACTCTGACATGTAATATCTATGAACTGTGTATATGATTTGTAGTAAAGAATATTTCGAATTTTGTTATGATATTTAATACAAATAAAACCCAAAATTTCGTAATCCTCTCGCTTCAACAACAAAAATCAGTAGTTTTATAGAACTCGATGTTTTTTATACCAAAAATAAATATATAAAAAAACCGAAACAAACAATAAATATTTACGTATACATAAAGAGATGAATAATGTGAAAAGGATAAAATTAAACTGGCCAGTTAAAGAAATGCTTTACAAACCTGCAATTCAATTTAAAAACTTTATTTAAAAATAGCTTTACGAAAGGCGTTGTATTTTTTACTTACAGCTGAAATGTAAGCAAATTGTGAGAATCAATGCAAAATCAAAGTGTAAGAACCTATTTTTCTATGCCTATCTTTTGTTGTTATATCTGAATAACTTTGTTTTTGTTAAAATTGAATTGTATAAAAGTCAAAAAATCATAAAAAGAGGTAGCAATTTGTGAAGATATAGTAGCGCAGTTGTAGAAAATACAGGAACCTATATTTATAAATATATATCGTTTACTATTTTTAGTACCTAATATACTTTCCTAGGTGCGGAAATATCAAATAAAATATATATATGTATACATATATATGTACATATATATATGCACTTGATGAACAAAATAATAATGTGAAAATAAAGCAATAAAACAGTAGAAAGTCTAAAGTAAATATTAATAACTAATCTATTTAGTTGAAAAAAAGACGAATCAACTAATCAGAATAAATAAAATAATCATTCGTAAATGTGTGTGAACAAAATATATTCAAGGAAATTTATGAAAGTATCTCCTGTTCCTCCCGATTCCCCAATCTTTTACTACGTAAAAGCCTAAGTGGAAAAGAAACCATTCCACACACTATTTTTCTGTTTATTTATTGTACATATGTATGTGATTTTTATCCTATTTGTAATTTTATTTTAAGTAGTATTGTGTATATTTAGATATTCCTTCGTTGTTGAATAGTGATCTTATTTGTATTATTGAGCTGATTATATTTAAAAAAGTAAGTAGCCACTAAGAATCGGTGCAAGCCCGTAAATTATAAGCAACTAAAACTTAAAGCCATGATATTTATGTCGAAGAACAAATCACATTTTATATTTTGTAAATATTTTTAGTTGTAAAATTAAAAGTAACAAAAAATAAAAAGAAAACCCAATTTTTAGAAAACAATAATCAAATGTTCTTAATTAAATGAAAATGTAATAACAAGGTATTTATATTTATGTATTTTTGACGAAGTAAAGCTATGTACATAGCCTAATATGCGCTAATGCCCCCACTGAAAACAAAGACGACGCTACCAAAGAATGTTACTACGAGCTTCTCGACAAGACATATGAGCACTGCCCTGCTTTTTCGATATCACTTCTTTATGTGACTTCTTTAACATAATTCTTGAAGGAATTTTGCGAAACACACAAGCCAACACCGGAGGCACAATCTTTCAGAAGTCTGTGCAACTACTAGCGTACACCGACTACATTGCCATAATAAGCACAACAAAGCGGGCTGTCACTAGTGCGTTCGCTAATATCGAAACAGAAGCTGCCTAAATGGGTTTAGCTAAAAATGGCAAAACCAAGTATATGTTATCAACAAGAAGGGGCACAAAACATATGTACATCGGCGAATTGGACAGAACTTCACAGTCGACAGCTATAACTTCGAGGTAGTAAGGGACTTTCTCTACCGCAACGAAGAGACACTCTTGCCAATCGCTGTTTCTTTGGACTAAGAAGACAATTGAGTAGTAATGTCCTATCTCGAACAACTAAGGAGACTCTATACAAGACCTTAACCATCTCAGTCCTGCTTTACGGCGCTGAAGCATGGACTCTGTCGAAAGCCGATGAAGATATCCTCGGTCGTTTCGAGAGAAAAATTCTTTGTTAGATATTCGGTCCCGTTTGCTTTGACTGGCTTTCGAGGAGAAGATTTAGCGATGAAATTTACGAGCCTTACAGCAACATCGACCTTGTCAAAAAATTAAGCATCAGTCGCTTAAGATGGCTGGAACATGTAAAGCGAATGGACCAATGATCCGACCCGCAAAGTGTTCGAATATAACCTCGCCTAAGGTGGCGCGCGCAGGTAGAAAGGGACCTCAACCAACTGGATCCAGTTAGCTAAGGAACGGGCTAACTAGGGAGGCTTGTTGGTTGAGGCCTAAGTTCACCCCGAACTGTAGCTCCACCTAAGTAAGTAAAAGCTACATGGTATGATGCTAATTTTAGTAATTAACGCTTTTAGATTCTACTACTTACTGTATATGTACTATAATGCAGTCGAAACATCACTACCGATCAGCAGTGAACCACCAACATAATTTCAAGCTACGTCTTTGTACACATGTACATACTTGCATTTCATGTTAAAAATTTGTTTCGGAAATACAGAAAATGTAAAAACGTTTAAAAAATTTTTCATTGCATGAATAAAATCTAATTATTTTCATAACACCTCATCCCATTATTCGGGGAGACCGATTCCAAGGCTTTGATAACAGCAGTTTTTAACATAACATAACAGTTTTTTTGAGACTACTCAGTGAAGTAAAGTAAAATCTAACTGGCAATCACTTTAGCTTTTATCTTCAGTGAAAAGTGAGTTGGGCTGAAGATCATGTAACACTTACTTTCAGATGGCGCTAAAAGAGTTTTAGAGTCTGGTAACCCTCCGTAAATTGACATTTCTTGCGTTTCGTTGAAAGAAAATGGACGAGGAGGAAAATAAAAATATTATTAATAGGATAAATATTTTTTGTTTGTTTATAAAATACATATTTCGTCTTTACGGTGAAGAAAAATTAAAATTTTTTGTACAGCACGAATATTTTGACAACTAATGTCAGGCTGATAGCGAGCACATGCACCAATCATCAAAGTTTAAAAAAGCAACTAAGCCAGATTGACTGACGATCGTTTTGGTGAGGAGCTTTCACTTTGTATAATTCTCACCAAAACACGCCTAAAGTCATGTGAGAGCATTTATCAACTTTGGGTAAACTATCTTAACTTCCTTCCATACTTTTGGGATATGAACCACACCCAAAACGATACATCAACATAGGTAAATTAAAACTAACAGTAAATAGTTTCAACCAAGTAGACTATTAACATTAGACGTGTTTTGGTGAGACTACTCAGTAGTAAAGTAAAGTGAAGTAAAATCTAACACGGAGTACAACAACAAAAAATTATTGGCAACTACTTTAGCCTTTATCTTCAGTGAAAAGTGAGTTGGGATAAATAGCTTGTAACTCTCAATTTCAGATGGTGCTGAAAGAACTTTTTGTAGAGTTTTGATTTTCAGAGGTTGGTACCCTTCTGTAAATTGACATTTCTTGTGTTTCGTTGAAATGGACGGGGAGGAAAAATATAATTAATAGGGTAAATATTTTTTTTTTGTTTATAAAATACAAATTTCGTCCTTTATGGTGTAGAAAAATTGGGATTTTTTCACACCGCGAATATTTTGGCAACAAATGTCAGGCTAATAGCGAAGTGCACCAAACCTCAAATATTAAAAAAAGGTTTTCAACCAGATTGACTAAGTATCGTTTTGGTGAGAAGCTTCTACTTTGCTTTGCAAAATTCTCACCAAAACACGCATAATAAAAACATAATAAAAAGGAAAGTCACAGTCAGTCAAATGCTTACAGCATTAAGTAATAATTGACACTTGCTTTAACAAATTTTAACTTAATTTAATTGGTGATACCATAATATTTATGTGCTTGTGTGTAGTCTAGGGCATAGACTCTCGCGACCATTCGAGTTGTGCGTATTATAGGTTTTTCACACAAATGTGGTTCCTCAGTTTAGAACCATATCCGGGAATTTTTTTTTTAATTGAGAAGCTTTCTCGTGGCCGTTATAAATCTCGAACGTTTGTCAGATATTTGTGAGAAGTGGGACCATGAAAAAGTTTTGGTTTTTTTGGGGCTCGAACCTCGGACTTAGCAGAGACAAATAAAAGCTTTTAAGTAGTCACCTTGTCGTAAAAAATAGAAGAAAGAGCGGGAAAACACACACACTATAAAGATCTATACAGCAAAACACCATGCTTAAATCACATACATTAAAAATATCAAATAAGAAAGCCGCAATTAAAACATATACAAAATGACATACATACATATGTAACCATTCTCAAGCTACCCCCCAACTCACTCTATCAATACGTATTTAAGTATGAAAGTATTCGAAATTAAAGCGTCGCCAACTAGAACAACACCCACCTAAAAGCCGATCCAATAACCAACATCATATACTACGCACACTTCGAATACAAAAGTTTATCAGAACAAAGCTTAATTAGCGCGATTTTGTATGAGATGTTTGTGTCAAAGATGACCTTGTCATATTCCCTAATAAAGAATTACCACCTCTCCGACAACCACATCCAAGCAAAGGCAACAACCAAATGCAACTTCTAACAGTGGTACAATGAACAACAATCCGAACCCAAAGACATCACTGTAAGCTAGTTTACCTGTCTCGGAAATATCATCGCTCTTTAAAATATCCTATTCTACTGCAGAAAAAAATTCCAAATCAATATGTATGTATATAATGCTAAGTGGCAAATCGCCCGTGCCCTGATTAAACAGCATAAGGGTATTCATACCCCCTTTGGCGCGCGCGAATTATAAAAAAAAAAAATAAAAATGCCTATGTTTAATTTAATTGTTTTTTTTTTTAAGTGTAGATAATTACTGTACAAAGGTAATAGGTAAAAAAACATTCAAAAACTTTCAAAAAAAAACTTAGATACGAGCGATAATGAAAAAAAAACCAAGAATGTTGTTTACCGCATTGCAATAAATTTGTTTAATTTTAAACAAATTGTTTAAAAAAAAGGTTTTTTAATGCCTGGCGAAGGGGGCGGGGTTTAAGCTACGAACTTCTTGATTGAAAGTTAAAAAATATAACAACCAAAGATGATATGATATCGGAACAGTTCTCAAAGAGGTTGAATGTCGTTGTTAATGGTTTAAATGCGGCAACCACCGATGAAGCTAAACAACAATTTCAGCAAGTCTGCAAGTCAACGTTGATAATACTTTGATAACTAAAAGCACAAAAAAGTCGAATCACAGGACCTTAGCTTACATTTATGAACTTGACAATGAGACCGAAGTTAATTCAGTGCTATCCTCAACACAGCGCTTCGTTATAAATGCAGCCCAGAAGGTGTGATTACTGCTTTTAGCGCTGGAGATGGGGAATTTATTGTCAATCTTCTGCACATGCACAAAGTCAACTCAAACTACACTATTGAAGTGTATCATCGCAAATGTTAAGATTAAGCGTCGACCAACTGTACCCACAAACAATTAAATGCACGTCAAGTTTTATCATATAATATGCGCGACTTGTTAATAAAGTCATGATATGTATTTTTGTGCAAGCAAGCGGCAGATGTCAATTCGAGTACCTACACGAAATGCATCAAGAAAACATACCAACTTAACTTTATCAAGCACAACGATTTAGTAAATTTAAGACGATATTTCTCAGGATCTTTTTTTAACCTCATACCTGTATACATCAATTGCAGCCATTGGAGTCAAGATTTTGAAAAGCTTAAGAAATTCTTCGGTTGATTCGATCTAGATAATCTTATCTTAGTAGGGGACCTTAACGTAGGGATTGGAATAAGTGGAGCAATCGACGTCTAACTAGCCCGCGTTACTAATTTCACAAAATTAAAAAACTTGAAAGATGTCACTTATGATGGTAACTGCAATATATTTACCGACTTTGTGGAAGATATTGGAGCATTTATTTTGAATGGCAGAGGTTATGATAACAAGCATTCGTGGTGTCCTTCTTATAGTGCAGTCGATATGATTGAAGAATTTACAGTAGGATGCGAAACCTTCTCTGATCACATGCCTTTGATTATAAGGAAATGAAAAGGATTGATCGCCGAAACATACACTCTTTTGTAAAACTTTTACCTTGCTTAAATTTGGATGAAAATCTTCGCTTGGTGTACGATCACAAATTTTATATATGTATGTATGCAGCTATACAATAGAAAATACCTCCGAGCGACTCAGTAGAAGAGCGATTTTAAACAATAAAGGAATGTGCAAACAGTATCCAAGATGTCCCAGTTAAGAGGTATAATCCTTTAAGTGGAGATTCCCGAAGTTCTGGCGAACAAAAAATCGTATGGCAGGGGGGTTCTATTTTCCGGGTCAGCTATACTAAGTAAAAGGGAAAGATGACCCGACACAGCGGCGCCGCGGCGGCGGAAGTGGAGGGTAGAACTTTGCTGTTCAGCCTTCAGTCTGCGTCCACAGACTAGCTGTACAGTTGCAACTTCCTAGAACTAGGGTTCACAGAACTCTGCAAAATAATGGATTATATCCTTTCCATTTAACTCCGGTATAAGATCTACTACCCGGAGATGCTCAAAGAGCAGAATTTTGCCAATGGCTACTGCGTCATGGATCGATGGGGTTACTAAGCACCATAATTTGTATCATTAGTCAGACGCCAATCCCCATTTAATAAGCACAACATCTTTTCAAAGGTAAGGGTTTAATTACACTGGACGTCCAGTAAAATGAATGCCAATATATTTGAATTGAAGTCCATTGATATCTCTAAATTTCCCCACAACGGTGAGACCGGTCGGACGGACTTCATTGTCTGTCCGACTTATCGTATCGTGTATGGGGCCTAGTACACGTCTTAATAGTTTTTTTTCTGTGTTTGATGTTGTTTGCACAACAAAACGGTACATGAAATAGGTTGAGGTTTTTTTTGCTTACACGTGTTTGGAATTTTTTACATTTGTTGTTTTTCAACAGACAGACAGACACAAATAAATTACTATTTTCTTCTAAAAAATTGATTCAATTTGTGCAATTTTAAAAAGTTTTATAATAAAAAGTTTTTAAATGATCAGTAAATATTTGTTTTTATTTTTTAGGGCGGAAAAACTGATTTCGATATTGCGAATCTTTCGATATAACGAATTGGCTGAACATTATATCTTTCGTTATGCTGGATGTCCAGCGTATTGTGAAAAACTTCTTCAAAATTCGTTGCTTATTTTAAAGGTTTATCTTAAATGCCTAGGTTGGAGTGAGATAAACACAGAAGGACAGTGTTCTTTCAACAAGATGGTGCACCTTGTCACAGTAGCTGCAGGGTAACTTCGTTGCTCAAGCAAACATTTAATGAACGGTGGATTGGTCGATTTGGCCCAAACCCTTTGCCGCTCAGATGTCCTGACCTAACACCCATCGACTTTTTTTAGAAAATTTGTCAGAGATAAAAGTTTTATTAAAAAAAAAGTTTTTATTTAGTAAAAGTTTTAAGGAAAATTCATTTTAACACCCATCTGGATCTTATTTTTACATACAAATAAGTTGATTGAGTGTAAAATTTGCACTGCGTCTGAAAATCAATTTTTTTTGTGTAAAATTGAATAAATAATAGGTTTGACTTGTTTGATATAACTTAGAACTTTATTTTTCGCAAAACAAAAATAAAAAAAACTCAAAATCAAATTAGTTTACATAACAATACATATAAGGATCGAAAAGTCATGGAAAAAAGAATGGAAAGTTGTATTGAAATTGGAAGAGAATCAAGAAAAGTATATTGATTCTGCACATTTCTCAAAAATTAGAAATTCATGATTTGGACATATGTATGTATTTTTCACAATTATCGCATCGCGTGGAATGGTTATTATATTAGCGTTTGATCGATATGGGTATATAAAACAACGAGCTCTTTTCTTTGTTGGTAACGCATGTGTCAATAACATAGTTGGTGATTCTGATGATGGTGATCTTGTATTTCTAATGGCATTAACGACTGCAACAGCATTGGACCATGTGGACTACTTTTTCGTTCCTCGATATATGGAAAGCACAATGATTGTCCAACTTCGATCGTTTTTTCTTCAAAAATTGCATTCCGGATTCAATTTTTTGATAATCACAAAAGCATTGCTATCAGGAATATCAAGAATATTGCAAGAAAGAGCTACAGGCCATCTATTCACTTTTCTCTTGCCATATGTTCCAACCAACTTGCACAATTGCGGTTACGGCCAACATATAAGTATTTGCATATTGTATGCATCTCAGCATCAGCAGCAATCCATAGCTTTATGCCATATTTGGCTGGTTTAGATGGAATGTATTGGGTAAACGGTGAACGACCACGAAATGGTAGTAATTGTTCATCGACGGTGATAAAATCACCTGGAATAAACAATACTTTTAGACATTGTACCCACTTGTCAAAAATAAATCAGATAAGGGCTAATTTATCCCTTTCATGATTTGTCGGAAGAATTAGTTCTCTTGCAAGTAACCAAAGACATAGTAAGCCGTAGTATGCACGCATTGTTAGGCACCATACAAATTCGTCATTTCAACAACTGTTTTCTAATTGGCTGTATGAAGAGCAAAAACACTGAAGCTGAATCATTGCACTGAGCAGCAGCATATGTATGTATATGTCGTAAAACCTATAGCAAGGAACATACTGTAACCATAAGAATAAAATTGAGGCAAATATTTTACTTCGTCTACTAGCAAATGAAAGGAAAGACGAAACGTTTCCACGTGAAGGAGATAACGGCTCAATTGAGTATTGGATTGTTTTTCCTTTCGATAATAACAATACATTTGTATTGTGATTAATTAATATATAATATGATTTACACATTGAGCCAAAATTTTTAGTCGATTGAACAAAAAAATACCACATATATAAACAATTGAACAAAAAAATAGTGTAAAATTGGCACTAAATCCGGATGAAGGTTAAGCCAAAAATTGGAACTACAAATTTTCAATCTTGAGTTTAAGGAGCCATAACTTGTGCCTGCATAAAATTATACATAAGGTCTGTTCTCGTACTTTCTGCACCAAAATTCGCAGATTTTCAATTTTCAAGGAGTGGGGATGAAAATCTCTCACTGAAAGGTACAAACACCAAAAAGTACGGGAACGCGTTGAACAACAAAAGCTGCCCACTTTTAAAACGTCAAAAACATATGTTGCTTAAAAAAATTTCAGTTGGATATTTGTATTTTCTGCTCTGTTCGCAGTTCTATGTACCTACATGATGTTTTTTTTCCCAAAATAAAGAATTTTAGAATTAAATTAATTAATTAACGAAGATAATCTTCAATGTTTTTCTAAAATAAATTAATTTTTGCCGATGAAAAAAAAACAACAACAATTAAATTGACAGATTTCGGTTATTTGACAGATCTCATAAATCTGCCCACAAATATTTCTTGGGCTAAAACTCGCAGCATGGGGAAATTTCTTACTCTCTCGTGAGCTCTCTCTTCTACGAAAAACTACGAGATTTTGCTGTACGGAAACAGGATTTCGTAGTTTTTCGTAAGATTTCAAAGATTTTCGCTGTTTTAGGCAGATATCAATGAAGTTCACAAGGGTTACTGTCAAACACAAATGTGTGTTAGCAGTTTATTGTTTGTCAGTTTTTACCGGACGTCGAATAGCAGAAAATCCAGATAGTAGTCGCTTGTAGGATACGAAGGTCTATCTGTTGATTTTAAATCGAATCTTTACTCGAGATTGAAATTGAGATTTAATAGCAGATTTTCTCAAGAATCGGGTTAATTTTTTTCGCCAATTGCTTGACGTTTAGATCTCTGGCCGTGATGAAATAATTCTCTTTGGACTCCAAACTTAGACATTGCAAACGTGTCTCGAGCTCCATTATGAATGAAGTGGTTTGAGTAGTTCCATATGCGTAGACTGCGACCATGAACATCCCTTTTCCACGATGAAGAGTGATGCACATGATGCGATGAACCGATTAGGTGGAACCTCCGCTCCCCACCGTCGTACACGGTCTTATATCGCAAGTCTTTACTAATGAATATCGCAGTACCTCCTCCTTGAATGGAGCTGGGTCGGTCTCTTCTTATAATATTGTATTTATTGTGCCTTAATATCTGCTTCTGGGATAGCTTTGCCAAAAGTTCATCAGGGCTTTGGTCTTCAAACTTACTAACTAAACGGACTCCCAACCCGTGGAGGGTCTGCCTGAAACGGCAGCCTTCAACCCTCTTTGATCCATGGCACGCCGCCATGGCCCTTAAAAGCTGGCTCGGTCTTCCTTGTCGTCTCGAACCTGGAGACTGGGATTTGAAGATCCTTTTAGCTGGAGCATTACTGTCCTTTCGCTTGATGTGACCGAGCCAGTGTAATCGACTCCTTTTGGCTTTTCGGACTACATCCGCGTCTTGTTCGCCGTTGTATATTCTTCTCCATTCGCCCTCCACGCATATGGGACCGAATGTTCGACGAAGAACTTTTCTTTATTCAAAATCTGCTCCGTTTTCCTGCTTATCTTCCAGCACACGGCACAATAGAGCAGAACTGGCAAGAACAATGTTTTGTAGAGCATGCATTTCGCCTTCGGAGTTAGGAGTTTTGAGCCCAGTTGTTTCATCAAACCGGAGAAGCGATGGTTTCCTAGGGTTAGTCTTCGTCGAATGTCCTTTAAGGTCTCGTAAAATCCTTAACAAGTTCAACGTTGCTGTTGTCAATAGTGACATTTTGTCCTAGACCCTGGACAGATGCTGCTTTATTTGCTGACAACATGTACTTGGTTTAGTCGTCGTTTACTTTAAGGCCCACTGGTTTCGCTTGCTCTTCAATTGATGGCACGCTGGGAGCGACCGATGATGTCGAGGCTGTCTGAGCGTCTCAACAAGTGGACGGATTTGCTGGGGATATCCTCTTCAATGTTAACGCCTGTCCTGCGCACTATCTGTTCCCGCATTAGATTCAAGAAGTCATTTCCTTGGCAAAATCCCGGACACGTTTGGAATAGTTCATAAGCACGGACATATGTCTGCCAAGATTTAACTTCAGCCACAACTTCAAGGTTACATTCCCATATCGCAATAACTGGGAACAGAACAAACCTACATTTGCCAATAACTGTCATGTATGGTACACAGACGGTTCCAAGACAGATGAAGGAGTTGGGGCTGGAGAGTATACGGCGCTACTACAAAAACCTTCATTTACTCATGAATGGAAAAAAGTAACTTCATATTCCAAGACGAAGTCTTTGCTATAGAACTCTGCATCAGAGAAAATATAAGCAGATCTATAACCAATAAGAACATTTATACCCTATCAGATGGCAATTAAAGCTTATGAAATAACATCCAAACTAGTTTGTCACTGCCTTCAATTACTCATATCACTAGCCAGCACAAACAGCGTTCATCTCATTTGGGAGCCAGCACGCAGTGGATATGAAGGAAACTGAAAGGCCGACCTGCTGGCCAGAACAGGAGCTGCGTCAAACTTTATAAGACCATTCTGTGGATTACCAGTGAGTACGTCTAAAAGCTGTATCAAAACTTGGCTAAAAGAAAAAGCGAACCATTACTGGGCGGAGACTGAAGGTAACAGACAAGCCAAAATCTTTCTGCCAAATACTTCCCTCAAAAGAAAATAGGAATCAGATTCGTATAGCCACATGTTTCCTTACAGGCCACTGTCAAATGAAAAAAACATCTAATGGCTATGGGAATAGCACAAGACAGAATCTGCAAAACGTGCAACAAATACGAAAAATCAGAAGATCACTTCTTATGTCACTGTAACTGTCTAATCAGAACACGTCATCGTTATTTAGGTAAATTCTATCTTGAAGCGGAAGACCTATCTACAAGCTCAATCAAAAGCATAATAGAATTCATTACCAAATCGGGTATATTGTGTGGGCTTTAAGATCAGAGGAAATCACAATAGGCCCAATGTGGCCGCAGTGGCAAGGTGACATAATCTCACCTCTTAAACAATCTACAATCTACTATTTCCGAACTGCACATTGTATCGCGTATTTTCCAGCATAATGTCGCCTTGTTTGTTTGGATCAGTTTGTGCGGGACCCTGAATCGAGACATCGCCATGTAGAGGTCACGACGATGCAGCTTTGAAATCAATGGTAAGGTGGTGAGTCTCGACTTGAAATTCACAGGGATATGCCTCTGTAGTTCTTGGAGGACATATGATCGCCTTTTTTGTAAATGGGGCCATGTGCTGTCAGTTGCTTGGTTTTCCTATAGAACTTCTGGAGGTTGTTTCTATCGCGGGACTCTTCGACATCCTTGCGCCAGGAGACTGCGTATACCTTCCTCTTCCTGCGCAGGATTTTCTTCTCCTTCCTTCTTCTAACTCGATATTTATCCATCGCTGCTCTTGTTTTGCGCTGCAGCGATTGTTTATGAGTATTTTCTGATACCTTTATCCGGCGTACGCACTCCTCGTCATACCATTCGGTCGCATCACACAATCCTCGATATCGTTTCTATACTGCAAGGTTTTTGGACAATTGAGGAAGTTGATCCAAAATCCATTACTTCGAACGCTTATTCATTTGTTAAATTGAAACATATACGTAAAAGGTGTTTAAAAAGAAAATTTATTAGTATTCCAAATCCACAACATCAGTATTTTTTAATATATTCGCAAATGAGTCGCAATATTCGATAGAAATTCCAGCTTCGAATCATTAGATTTCGCATTAAGAATTGACTTCAGTTGGTTTTTCTCCTATTCTTCTTCTCTGTTCTCCGTTTTGAAATTTAATTAATGAATGTTTTACAATAATAATCTCTTTACTTAACTTTGATATTAATTTATATAAACCTACATGTGATGCCCCCACTATTACTTTGAGGCGCCCATGCCAAGCTTCTAAAGAATTTTGAGTTCTAGGAAGATTATACTCCATTTGTTCGAAAACTGACCAAAATGAAGGCGCATATCCTGGTATTGTGATTTTCTGCTTATTTTCTGATGTTCTCTTTCTATTTTTCACATTTATGTAGTTCTTTCCAAACGAATTTGAAATACGATTACCATCATCGTCAAATAAAGATTTTAGTTCTTCATAGTAAGCAGGAATGTCGTGATGCGGTAAGAATGCAAGTGCCTTAAGCACTCTCATTTGTCGGCTAAAATTTTCATTTGTGACATATTTTATAGATATGTAGTTTCTCTGTCTGAAGTTTTCTCCAAATGATTGCACCAAAATGAAAAAAACATCCTTTGTTTATGGATTCAGGAAAATATGATTTTGCTGCTGCAATGATACCTTTCTCAAAATCTGACATTATATATTCAGGTTTAAGAGTTATGTTATTATCGCACGCAATCCGATGCAGCTCATAGAAGAATTCTTCATAAAGCAGTCTGCTTTTACTGCTCATTATACAAAATATGAGCGGGAAAGCCTGTCCTCGGATGACACCTTGTACAGTAAATTGATACACGGTTACACGGTTCCTTTGTTTGCTTCTTTGATCTTATCCTTTTAATTTTTTGTTTTAGACTTGCTGTATTTTGCAAGTAAACACGACAGTTTTCTTCACAAGCAATAATACTATCATTAATAATGTTTGATGGTACATTGTTTGTATTTACAGCAAGTTCTTTTATTTTAGAATTTGTTTTATACACTTGTTTTTTGTAGTATAACGGATCGAGAGTATGATCTGTGGGGTTTTTATGCACTTGAACTTTTCCATTAATAATAATTGTACTAACTCGCCCTTTACAAAATAATTCATTTCTATGCTCACAACGCCAACGAAAAATATCACCTTGTTTTTTCTCCAAATGATAAACAAATCCGGCGATTATTAATTTTCTATTCTCTTTATTAGAGGTGACGAAACTGATATCCATGTTGTTATGCATCCACTTCACATTTATTTATGAATTGGTTCAAATGCAATCGTAGTAAACAAGTTCATACTGCCGTTTGATTTTGAAAAAGATAAGAAATGAACTACACTGAAAACAAAAACAAAGAAAACCACAGTTGCTTTTAACGTATGATAATGTTAACAGGCGGCCGCTTTGTACAATCCACTTTTTTTTCGACATTTTCCTAATCGATATTTTATTTTATCAACTTTTAAGAATGGCGACATTTTTATAAGTCGACATTTTGGTAATCGATTTTTTTTAATCGACCTTTTGGAAAGCCGTTAATCGTACCCAACCCTTGTAAAACACATAAAAGAAAAAAGCGGAGTCGGACAGAATCCCGAAAAACGTTATCCCGAAAGCCCAAAATCCCGTAAATCCAAAATCCCGGAAACCTAAAATCCCGAAAACCCACAATCCCGAAAATGAAACTGAAAATTTAATTTTTTGGTCTAAAATGAACATACATAAGTCCACCGTTGTTCAGAATGTAAAATAATAAATGAAAAGGGATCTAGCTATATGCCGCGTAGCGGCCCCCTGAGCACCTGCATGTGAGGCCCAAGGCCGTCCGGTGTATAAGTTGAAGAAATGTCCATAGTTTTTTTTTTGCGAGCGTAGCGAGCTCGCCCACCCCTACCTACAGGCTTTCGCCCGCTAGTCACTTCAATACTAAGTTGGACATTACCTCGACTCAACAATCCGGACAACATTCGGCCTCAAATTCGAAAAATTTGCGCAAATTTTTCTTTGTATGTACATAATTTTTCGGGATTTTGGCCTTTCGGGAGTGTGGATTTTCGGGATTTTAGGTTTTCGGGATTTCAGTTTTCGGGACTTTGACCTCAACCCGAAAAAAAGATGGAAAGTATATTATCAATCTGCCTTTCAAAAATTCTTCATGTTTCATTGGCACTCTCGGTGTTGTACTTTGCACTATTAATACGCACTTTGTTAGCCAGTTGTTTACTTCAGCATGATATGTCGCTTTGTGAAAGCGTCATAGGCCAATATGGCTTCATGTCACTTTCAAATGGATTTTTTCACATACTTAATCAAATTTCTAACGGCCCATCAACCCATCCATAATATGGACCCTCGGCAATCATGTGTTTTAAGTGCAATCTCATTTATTCTTTCTGTAAACGACAGAACAACATTCCAGGCTGGAGTGAACACTACAAGCTTACTTATACAAGCTAGCGCTACAGTCCGGGGTAGACCTGGCCCTCAACCAAAAAGCGTTTCCAACTAGCTCCATCTTTAACTAGCTGCCCCCAGTTTTACACGATAAGTTGGTTCATATTCGCTACCTGAGTTGCGGTCTTCCATTCATCGTGGATGGATTCGAAGATTTTTCGGACCAGAGCATAGGTGTCCATGCGCTCTACATGACCCACCCTCCTCAGTTGGACCTTGAATCTTCTGGCTAAGTCGATGTCGCTGAACAGCTCATACAGTCCAACGTTGTATTTCCTTCTCCACTCAGACGGGACTGAAGAATTTTCCTCACGAGACAGCCAAGACCAACCTCATCCACTTTTGACAAATTCCATGTCTTTGCGATATAGAGATGGACTGGATAATTAAGTTCTTATTGGGAGTCATTGTAGTTGTTCCAGAGAGAACTTTGCTATTCAATTGCCTTCTTACCCCAAAGAAGCGTAGTTTTGAATATCAGCACTGGTGTCGTTATCTGAATTAATTGCGGAGCCTAGGTAGACAAAGTCTTTTTTTTACAATTCGCACGCGCGTCAAAGGGTTGTATATACCCTTATAATGTTGGAAACAACGCGGGCGGTGGGAAAATTAGGAATAGAAGAAAGGAGATACCGATGCACATTAGTTTAAATGTTTGCGGATTTTAATGAGAGGAGAAAATAGAGCTTTGCAAAGCATTCTATATGCGTGTTGTACGGCTCCGGAAAGAATCTCTGTATTTCACAGTTTCTCCCAGAATAGGCTTGAGAGTAAACTGATGAGCGTTAACGGCGTGACGAGAGAACTGTTGAAGGGGCGAAATGCAACTGGCTATTTCGGAGGAGCATTTTTTATAAAAAAAAAAAGCGATAGAACAAAGAAAGGCAAGTAACATTCCTGCGGTATTCAAGCGAGTCTGTTGACTCGACAATGTTTCGGGATACATTGGTATACATATGTGTGGGCTCATTTACAAGCTGGGTTTAACGCAGTAAAGATCTCAACATACCTTCCTTGGGGTCCTTGTCCGTGCAGAATGTCGAAGTCAACCAGAATTGTGTATATTGAAATCGTCCCCAATAACGATGTCAGTAGAAAATTTTCTGAGTTAAATAGCTTATTAAGTAATTCTAAATAATTTAATTTAAGTTAGGCTACGTCGAAAGACATTAGTATAAGCATTAAATTTAGCTTAAAGCGCCCGCATAGGGCCAGTAAGTTAGTATATAACATAGTTAAGTTAGTTAAGCTAGTTTTAAGCGTTTTTGTCTAGCATATAGGATTTCATGCGATTCCAAAATAAAAAGCATTAAAAATGAAATGACGATGTCAGTATGAGGATAGGTTAGGTTAGGTTGAAGTGGCTGTCAGCTAGGAGTCGCCAGCACACTTAGACCAATGAGGTCCCGTTGTGATACCACGTGGATCATTCGAGAATCCTCCCTCCACCTACTCGTATTAAAACCAATTAGACCTTCTTATAAAGCGTAGGAGGCTCTTGATGTCAATATTCATCAGGTCGCCTATATCATTATAATAGGGAGCTCCTAAGTGGAGTTTCCTTCTACAGGAGAGAGCTGGGCAGAAACAAAGAAGGTGAGGAATAGTTTCCTCCTCTTCTTCATCCATACAGCTTCTACAGAAATCGTTCGCGAAGAGGCCCAGCCTTGTAGCGTGCTTGCCTATTAGTTATAGTTCATCGGCCTTACAATTCCCTGGAATGTCTCTATGCCCCGACACCCAACACAGGTGAATTTTGAACTGCTCAGCCATCTCCACAAGAGACAAACGGCAGTCTAGGGCTACTTAAGAGTTTATAGAGGTCGATTCCAGGGATTTGATTGCTGCCTGACTATCAGAAAAGATGAGGATATCTCTAGCAGATATCACGTTTTTCTTAAGCCAAGATACAATGATTAGGAAGACGGAAGGAGAGCTTAAGGTTAAGCTTATCAGAGAAAACACCTGCACCGACTCCGTCTTTGGTCTACACTGGACCCGTCAGTGTAGAAGTGAATAGCATCATCTTCTAAAAATGCATCGTCCTCCCAGCGTGATCTGGAAGGGATGGTGACAAGGAAGTTCTTCTCAAAATTTAGACGCGGGATGGTGTAGTCCGTGTTTTCGGGAGAGATTTTGAATTTATTCAGAATAGAGGCGTGGCTGAATTCTTTTCTTGGCCACTGTTGGGTAGCTTCAAGGCGAACGGCTGCAATCGCTGCCCCCCATATATCGGGGGGTATTAGATGGAATATAATGTCCAGTGCCGCGGAGGGAGTTGTACGTAGTGCTGTACGTTGGACCTTACTTAGATAATCGCGATTTATAGCTTTATCTAAGGCTGTCCACCAGACAATCACCCCGTATGTGAGTATCGGTCTAATGATCGAGGTGTAGAGCCAGTGAGTAATTCGAGGTTGTAATCCCCATTTATTCCCAATGGCTTTCTTACAAGAGAAAAGTGCTACTGTAGCTTTCTTTACTCTTTCTTGAATATTAGGTTTCCAACTTAGCTTCCTATCCAGGATAAGACCCAAATATTTTGCTTTATCAGAGAAAGTTAAGCTGGTTCCATTAAGAGAGGGAGGGTCGACTAGCGGAATCTTATATTTTCTTGAAAAGAGTACTAGTTCAGTTTTGTGGGGGTTTACACCCAGACCACACCGAACTGCCCATCTAGTGAGCTTATTTAGAGCGTTTTGTAAGAGTTCCTTCAGAGTATTAAGGTGCTTTCCCGAGACGGCCAAGGCAACATCATCTGCATAAGCGATCGCCGTGCATCCCTCGCCTTCCATGATTATCAATAGTTCATTGACCACCAAATTCCACAGAAGCGGGGATAGAACACCTCCTTGTGGAGTGCCTCTACTAACAGATCTTCTGATAGACGTCCCACCCAGCTTAGAGTTGATAATCCGACCATTGAGCAGTAGATTGATCAATTCCCGGAGTGAGCTGTCAACTTTCAGATCTGATAGTGCATCTGCTAGCGCTGATGTATTGACGTTGTTGAAAGCGCCTTCTATATCCAGAAAGGCCCATTGTGTACTCTTTGTGGAACAGGGAATATTTAATTTTGCGTACCAGTGAGTGCAAAGCAGTCTCCACTGATTTGCCTTTGCAATACACATGTTGGGCCGCTGACAGTAGCTTCTTGTCAATACTGTTGCGTAAATGGATATCAATCAGTCGTTCCAATGTTTTTAAGAGGAATGATGATAGACTGATTGGTCTGAAATCTTTTGGATTTGAATGAGAGCATTTACCCGCTTTGGGTATGAATACAACTTTAACTTCTCTCCATATCTTTGGAATATAAACCAGATTTAGACAACTTTGCAGAATTATCTTCAGCACCGGCAAAATTATGTCCGATGACTTCTGCAACTCGGCAGGTATTATGCCGTCTGGTCCCGCGGATTTGTATGGTTTGAAGCTGTGTAGTGCCCAGTGGAGTTTGCTCAGTGTGATCAGGTTTGAGGAGTTGGTAATTTGTGGAAATGGTCTGCTGGAAACCATACTGTTAACAACAGGGAACTGCCCCTGGGTTTGATCAAGGGGCAAGAAGAAGACATCGCTGTATTTAAGGCTGATGTTAAATCTTCAACCATGCGATCTTGGGGATTGCAGGGGGGTTAAGGTAATTTGAGGTAACTAAACAGCTTAAAGTTGACCTATACTTGAGCCAATCAGTTTTGCGATAATTTCTAAAAACTGGCGGGCTAAGAGAGTCTACGTATAAGAAGAATTGGAGGTACCTGTGATCTGAAAAAGAGGGCTCGCTGGACACCTTCCATTTTCTAATACGTCCGATACAATGCTATCAGAGGCAAGTGTGATGTCCAGAACTTCTTGCCTGTTTCTGGTGACGAAGGTAGGCTCGTTACCTATGTTGCACAAAATGAGGTTTGTACTTAGAATGGAATCGAAAAGTAACTCACCTCTTTTGTTAATATCGGAACTGCCCCATACAGTGTATTGAGCGTTAGCATCACATCCAATGATGAGATCAGTTTTTTGTATAACCGCCGGTTGTGTCCATTTTTATTGCGGTAGTATCTCGATCGCTGTAATTAGGGAGTAAAATTGCATTTAGGTTACTTTTCACCAGTATACACAATCTGGGTTTACCTTTGTTACGCATGTACAGGGTGTAGTAGTTTGGAGTCTTGAGTCCACATACCATATTGTCCACGACCCAGGGTTCCTGGACCAAGACTATATCTTCCCTGTCTTTGAGAGACGGAGAAGAAGGGCGGCAGAAGCCGTTACCGAGTGGTGTAAGTTACTCTGGACTAACTGCTGCATTGGTGCTACAATTAGGCAGAGAAGCCTCCACCACGGTGATATTCAGGGCTTCCGAGTCCGAGGACGATTCCAAAAACTCGTCCTCACTCAAAAGCAGTGGATGAGTTTTACTGAAGCAGTCATCCGTCTCCATGTAAGGAAATGACGTTTGAGAGTCGTCACTATCCAAAGAGGGGAAAGTGACAGGCTCGGGTACGTCGACTGTAGGAGTGGGATCAGAAGAGTGGGGTGGCAGTATGCCCAGATCTGATTCCTCATCTTTCTTGTATACCTTGATGGTGATAGGGTCAAAGCCATAGTAGACGGCACCGCCAGTCTTCGCCAAAGGAGCCAGAGATTCTTTATTTATGACGATGATTGTGCATCTATAAAGACCTTTTGGCTCATCCAGCTTAGCGACTTTCCAGTTGTGCGTCGGAAGATCGGGCTTGCTCGTTCTTAGGATCTCTAAGATCGTATCCGTGTTGGGGGGTTCGGCTGGGATCCAAGTGCGAGTTCTAGGTCAGCTAGAGATATCATTGTTTTTTAGTGTCTTTTTTTAAATTAGTGTTCACGTTGTTCCCACGAGTAGCGGAGAAAGGAATGTCGGTCTGTGCAGAGATCCGCATTACACAGATAAGGCTAGCTAATCCGGAGGTCGCCAGGTATCCGAATACTCCGTTCACGACTGAGCTATTTTTAGGATGGGCTCCCAGCCAGTTTGATCCTCGGCACGGGTCGTATGACACCTTGATCCAGCCCACCGGAGGGGAAAGGGGAAAGGAAAGGATGTGAAAGGGAAGGTTTTGAGTTCGACTGCATCTTGGCTTCGAATCTCATCTAGGGAATAAATCCCGCGAGTCATTGACCTCTACTAGGCCCTTACACCACGACGAGGTGTGCAGTCACGTAAGGGCAGTATGAGGATAATTATCACTACGTACATAAACGGCGATACCACGATGAGAAAACTATAATGGCACCAAGCTATATCCAGGTAGGTGCAAATCTGAAAGATCAGTATTCTCACCCACCTCTGTTTCAATAGCTGGCCTGTATTTACAGACATGGACGTGGTTTTCCTTACCCCACGAATGTTACTAAGGTCTACTCTAAAATTCCCTATCATTACAACACACAAACAACACAACTCCAGGCAAGCACAGGTGTGACTGAAAATCCACGTAGTAAGTCGAAAGTCCCACTGACATCACACTGCGTTGTTCCGACATGCGAATGGTCGCGAAAAGTTATGTCCTGGACCACATGCGGTCTGTTGCGCCAAGTATTTGTATTTTGCCCCAGGTGTTGGCGCATAAGTTTTGCCTATTCTTTCACGAACGATGTTACAGAAGTCGCCTAGCAAGGCTTCGCCTGTTTGAATCCGTTTTTGACGTCAAAGGTGTCGGTAAGGTCTTTACCAACCTTGATGGACCAGCAAGTCATCTTTAGCTGCTTCGAACACCTCGACCGGTGGTTGGACGTCAGGTTCAGTAGCCTTATTGTTTCTAAACTTGGATATTGCTATCCTCACTTACTTTTGGTCAGTTGGAATGAAGGTTTGTCTATCATCGTCTATGTTGAATGGTTCATTTGGGCAGGCAGCGTATGCTGATTCTTCATCGCCGTTTTACAGTGTGCAGAAAAAGTTTTCCCACATTCTCAGCACCGATTGTGACTCCACTGCAAACTTTCCTTCTTCACCTCTACAGGTTTCTGTTTTTTTGAATTGACAAGTTCTTTTCACCTTTTGGTACATTTTTTTCTGGATTATAAACTCTCAATATCGCTTGAGGTCCATTCGCGTACTTTCTACACTAAAATTCATAGATTGTCAAATTTCAAAGAGTAGGGGTGGAATTCTCTCGGAGAATGGTAAAGGTAAAACTACGAAAAAGTAAACGAACACGTTGAACAAGAAAAGTTACCCACTTTTGAAATGTCAAGAGCTAATATCAGTTGGAGATTTGCATTTTCTGCTCTGTTCGCAGTTCTATGTACCTACATAATGATTTTTTTCCCAAAATGAAGAATTTTAAAATTGAATTAATTAAATAACTAAGATAATCTTGCATGTTTTTCTAAAATAAATTAATCTTTGCCAATAGATTAAAAAACAACAATAATTAAATTGACAGATCTCGGTGATTTGAGATATCTCATAAATCTGCCCACAAAAATTTCTTGGGCTAAAATTCGCAGCATGGGGAATTTTTTATTCTCTCGTGTGCACTCTATTCTACGAAAAACTACGAAAGATTTGCGTACGCGAACAGGATTTCGTAGTTCGTAGTCGTAAATATTGTTGAGGGTACGCGAACAGACCTACTATTTTAACGTGAAATTTATGACATAACTCGTATGTCTTGTCGGGGAGCTCGTAGAGACATTGGCCCTTATTGCAAGTGTTGTTTGTCGATCGATAAACGACTTTGGTCGATAGTCGAATCGTCGAAAGTGAATTTTGGTATTGTGAATCTCCATTTCGAACGAAATTTTTCGTTTTGACTGTCGATCTTTTTCGTTTACATTTTCCTGATCGACTGTGTGCAAGAAGTGCAATGTTATGATTAAAAATACGATGTATTTCATTGTATTGACTTTTTAATTCGAAAAAAAAAATTAATTTAATTATAGAGCACAAGCACTATCTCACAAATGGATTCATTAATAAAAGCGAATTTCTAATCCGGGCAATTTTCAACTGGTCCTGGGAGATAGTTTCTTCTTCCGAATCGTGAAAAAAATTAAGTGGAAATCATTTTTTATTTTTTTTATTTTACTGAAATCTATATAAATGGGTTTTATATGTATGTTTTTAAACAATTACATTACTTACATTAATTTATTGAACTATTTTGTTTGTAACACGAAAACTAAAACAAAGCAACAACACAAATGTCAGAAACATACGCTGTATTCACAATAATCACGTTCGTTATTTACAGTAACAGATATCTTTGTCGATTGAAATACACAATGCCAAAAAGGGAATTTGTCGATGCGATCGACTTTTATCGAATCGAACGCTGATCGACACTCGCAATAAGGGCCATTCTTTGATCGTTGTCCTCTGTGGGGCAAGAAATCTTGAAGAGCGCATATTAGGCTAATGTTGGCGAATTTAACCTTGATTCGAGTTGTCACAATACATTCGTCCAAATCCGAATAAGCGCTGTCTTTGCTCTCTGTAGAGTATGGGTGAGTTCATAATTGTAGAAATTCTGCAGCTATGCAGTTGTGTTCATAACTGTAAAAAGACTGCATAACCATTGCAGCTGTTTTGGTATCAGTTGCGTTCACAAATATCAAATGAATGCCAGGCACAGCATACGCTTTATCGGTAGTTCATACCAACTGATACCAAAACAGCTGCAATGGTTATGCAGTCTTTTTACAGTTATGAACACAACTGCATAGCTGCAGAATTTCTACAATTATGAACTCACCCATACTCTACAGAGAGCAAAGACAGCGCTTATTCGGATTTGGACGAATGTATTGTGACAACTCGAATCAAGGTTAAATTCGCCAACATGGCTATCCAGCAAGCACTTCTAGGAAGTGATGATGTACTTCTATGACATTCTCTTACACACCTGACACTCAAGATATCTTGCCTTTGTCTTCAAATCTATTGTCTTTATTGCGTTTGTAAAACCATCAACAGGCAAGGCTTGTGGTTGATTCGCAACTTACTTTATTTTTCAATAAACCCACTATCTATAACCCCAACCAAGAGGTAGGATACGATCTGCTAGACTATTTGTTAATGCCCATTCAAAAATGCACTTCACATTTCCTTTCTACAGTTTCTATTAATTATACATTATTTATTTATTTACAAATACTACTAGTAAATAAAAAGAAGTGATAAATACGTTAAAGTTATTTCATTGTTAGTATTAGAGCTTGGAGCATCGTCAATTTAGCAGTGATATTTGAATTCAGACTATGTGATCAAAAATGCGTTCAAGTTACTTTATATTACAATACAAGCTATCTACGGTAGCTCTGTTAAATGCTGTAAGTATAGAGAACATGTACTTATATCAAAGACAATAGATTATTTTTATATAGATTTATCATTTATTTTTATATTCCTCATTAAAGTGGCGTATTGTGCCAAATTATTTAAAAAGAAATATCTATCAGAACAACTGATTAAATAAGAGTGAAAAATATGCTTCATAATTTGATTTCTTTTTTTATATTACTTCTTCTTTGTCTTATCTGAATCAGCATTCTTCTTGTCCTTGTCTTTGTTAAGCGAGCCAACAGCATCACGTATGGCTTCAGACTGTGGATCTACCCCAGGAAGGTTTTCTAAAACGCTCTAAGAACGGGGGAGGATATTGTGTTTGGTTGAGCTTCAAACCTTGTTTTTGTTACTCACTTGCAAAAATGCTGGATCCCCAATTACTTCGGAATAATCCTCGTCCACCTCCATTGGAGCAGCTTCCTCTGTTTTTGGACGTTTAGCTTGTTGGGTAACAGTCTCATCAGCTATTAAAATATTAAACAAGTAAAATTTTAAATTTCTAACTATTTAATATATAGATTTACCAGCATCTTGCATTGACATTTGCATTGCGAACGCGATTTGTTCTTCCTCAGTCATGTTAGCAAAATCTGGCATATTATCCTCAGGCTGATAAAGAAAATATTTGTTGTTATCTATATTAGTACAAATTGTCAAAGATTTTCTATTCCTTACAATTTTTTTTAACCATTTAGTACAAAGACATGGAAACGTATCCATAGAATCTAACTCATAGATGTTTTCTTTAAATCAACTCAATTTCTCAAAAAAAAACATTTATTACAAGCAACAAAATTACGAAATAAGTAGTATTATATATATTTGATCGCCGTTTTAAGAATATACAACACGTTTATAGTTTCCATTGAACCACCAATGGTTCCCTTGTCTTGTCTATGCAGTAATCATGTATTTACACTTAAAAATCATGAGCGGGATGGGAAAGGGGATAGTGTTTCAAATTTTGAGCTTAATAATCACTTAAAGAAAGGATTAATGAAGTAATGGTAAGATATGTACATAAAGGTACAAATGTAACAGATGGAGATTGAGTCGACTGGATAAAGTTTAATTGAATTAAGATTAACTTTGAAAGTTAAATGTTTTATGATTTTCCTTCCATTGTACATATGTACATATATCATTCACTACTATAAGTCCATTGATACGCAAAAAATAAATCAATTTACGATTGTTTCACAGATAGGGCAGACAAAAACAAAATATTTCCTTTGATTCGCATCAGACATTCATATTCGTAAACAAGGAGCAGAGTAAATTCATAGTAAGTACCATTAGTTTTTTTTCGCAATATGAGATCCTGTATGGAAAATGTTCAGTCGCCGATTACCTGTGTACGATTGCGTAGTAGTATTTTTTTAGCATTTCAAGGATTTCTTTCATCATAGGCATCATAGTAGAACGGTAAAAGAAACATCTATTGATATGAGAAAGCTAATGGTTGAAGTGCATAAAAAGGGTAAAGGTTTATGGGACACAAGCAAATTTGTTGACCGACCCCATTCCACATTACAATATAACATAAAAAAGTAAAAACCGAGAGTATTGGGTAAAAAAACCAAGAAATTTAAATTGAAAGTTATTGTGTGAACGTGATGAAAGCCTTTTTTTAAAAAAGTAAGTGAGAAAGTGAAATACACCTAAATTAGTTGAGTGGCTAAAAGAAGTCACCTGAAAATCAGTTAGTGCATAATGAACAGCGCAATATATAAGCCTTTTAAAATGATTTACTGGTTAGTGCTTAAAATTTGGGATTGCATCAAAACTTCATTTTCTACCAAGATAATTATCCAAAGCACAAAGCTCTATATTCCCGCCTATGGTTACTTTAAAACTGTCCCAAATTTATTGAAACTCCTGCACAATCACCAGATATCAACTCCATCAAGAATTATGAGCCCATCTTAAGAGACAATTGCCCTTATTGCGAGTGTCGATCAGCGTTCGATTCGATAAAAGTCGATCGCATCGATAAATTCCCTTTTTGGTATTGTGTATCTCAATCGACAAAGATATCTATTACTGTGAATAACGAACGTGATTATTGTGAATACAGCATATATTTTTGACATTTGTGTTGTTGCTTCTGTTTTAATTTTCGTGATTCAAGCAAAATAGTTCAATAAACTAGTGTAAATAAGTGATGTATTTGTGTAAAAACATAAAACACATTTAAATAGATTTCAGTGAAATAATAAAAGAAAAAATTATTTCAATTATTTTTTTTTCGACGATTCGCAAGAAGAATTTACTCCCATAACCAGTTAAAAATTGCCCGGAATAGAAATTCGCTTTTATTAATGAAACCAACTTTCCCATTTATTTTTTTATTACTCACTACTTTTGCTCTGTAATTAATATAATTATTTTTCTTTTAAATAAAAGGTCAAAACAATGAAACACATAGTATATTTGTTCATAACATTGCGCTTCTTCCACACAGTCGATCGGGAAAATGTAAACGAAAAAGATCGACAGTCAAAACGAAAATTTTCGTTCAAAATAGAGATACGCAATACCAAAATTCACTTTCGACGATCGACTATCGAAAAAAGTCGTTTATCGATCAACAAACGACACTCGCAATAGGGGCCAAGGACTCAAGCATAAAATTAGTAATGTTAAGGACCTGAAGCAAGAATTGAAAACATAATGAAAATAAACCACCAGCTGTTATCAGAAAGATTGAAGAATATCTGCCTAGCCGATTACATAAGCTCATGCGAAATAAAGGATTCCCTTCAAAATATTGATCTTCTCTATTAAGCCTAATATAAGAATGTAGGAATGCGGAGTGTCTGGTGAAGTATTCCAAAGTTTTTGTTTTTTTTTTAAATGCATGAATTTTTATGTTATTTTTCAAATCGAAAGTTTTAAAAAAATGGATTGTTTATTTATTATTTTGGTATTATTGCCAATTTCGTTATTAACTTGGTGTTATACGAATATGGATGTCCGAAACTGGACGCACATATTTGGACAAACAAATTTATCTACAGTACCCCGCCAAAAAATTATGAACACTTCCATCGATTTATTCTTTTTTGCAAAAAATGGTACTTGTTGTCCAGTTGATATATATCGCCATTCTTTGTATTGTATGATATTTGATCTGTTCTTGCCACTCAGGAGAATCTCCACTATAGTGCTTCAGGAGAATTTCAGCACTAAAAGTGCCGCTATGCACACTTATGATGATACAGTTGTAGTGAATATATGTGGAAGTCGACGCGCTCTCACTCACACACGGATACAATTTTCTATGTATTTATGTTTATTCGTTTCGGGACTCAATTCAACTCGTTTCCCTTGGAAAATATGTATTTGTGTATATATGTTCTCAGGTAATTCTTTTTAGGTTTAAATTGGGTTTCATGTTGATTTTCCAATTAATCAAAAGAATATGTGCTCTTTTTTCATGACAACGGACTGGTTTACAAGGTTTAAATTGCTACATATATCTACTTTCAAGTCATGTGGCTTCCAAGAATTATTTTGTCCGCCTTATAGTCCTGACCTAGCACATCCTTAGAAAAATTAATACATATATACATTGTACATATGTAGATCTAAGGAGTGTTTTCATGTTCAATGGGCCAGCGCACAATGTATCATTTCCCCCGGGGTAAAACTAATTTTATAGAAAAGGGAGAGGAAGTGTACAGTATGAAATGGAGTAAAATGTTTATCCCGCTTTGAGGTGGTTCAACAGCAGGGTAAACCAATACACACACAAGTTGTCAATTTCGAGATGCAACCGAAATACCATTGAATGAAAATCGGTATATGTATACACAATATTCCCCGAATTATTCATCCAGTGTGCGATTGAAGTAAGAAGATACCCCTATATTACCCCAGGGGGAAATGATCCAGTGTGCGCTGACCTAATGAGATTATATCGAAAAATTAAATTATAAAATAGAAATTATGCGTCTCTTTCTATCCCATTCCGCGAACTCGAAAAATCGCTTCGTATAGTAAAGTGATAGCCTCGGTAGCCGGAGAAATATTTTTATGAAAGCTTAGCAAAATTAATCTATAGTTTGTACTTGGCTTTCATAGGTATGAATGTACACAAATGTATTTACAAATGCATGAAAAAAGTTGGACTACAAACAATTTTCCTCACCATATTTTAAATTTTTAGGAGTTTTAAGATACGTAGTACATAGAATTAGTGTCTATATACATATGTATGTATATTAGGAGTAGTTTTTTTCAGTTTTTAGTAGCATAAATCTTCTAAAAAAAAATCTTTTCGGGTATGGCTCTAAGCTGTAGGTCCCTTCGATTTTGTGTGAAGTAATATAACAAGCACAACACGAATGGTCGCGTGAAGCTAAACGTTGTACCACATATGGTCTGTTGAATTAACCGCGGCGTTGTGAAAAATTACAGATTATTTTTTTAATCAGTTTTGACCCCACGCGTTTGAATTGATTTGGCTCTGCATTGTGGCCTAGATTGAATTTGTTTAGGATTTTTGTTATTTATTTTTTTTCGACATTTTGTTGGAAAATGAAAATATTTATAGTGCTGACAGCTACCTGCTTGACGTTCTCTAACGCGGCGGTTACAACGCCGAGTCAAAATAATCTTACAGCTGCGTAAAATAATCTCACCGCGGCGATAAAAACGCGCTCTGTTTGACGGAGCCTTAAGTGATGCATGAGGTAATTTCGAGCAAAAATCGTACCGGCAGTCTGTCTAAGACTACTCACCTCATACCTCTTTAACTCATACTGCTACAGAGTAAATTTGGATCTTTTTTAGAAATGTCAGGGTGGCTGGCATAGGATTCTTCTATTGTGATATTCTTACAAATATCGGTTCGGTGGAGCTTGCAACACTGCATAGACTGATCTCAAGAATTCGATTGAGAATTTGTGTGGCGAACTGAAGAAGTCTAGGGAGTTAAGTTTAACATATATACATATGTAATCCTCCGAATCAGTATAAGAGAAAACATTTTTAAAGCCCGCAATAATTTTTTGTAATTTCTGTTGATAGGCCATCCATCCATCCATAAGAAGTAAATCCCTAGTTATTATTATAAATGGCTTTTAAAACAAAAAAAAAACTTGCGATAATCAAGCCATTCACCAATGACATCAGTACCATTTATTATGTGCAAATAGGTAGAATAATGCTAGCTAGATTTGCTCCCAAATGATTACAGAAGTAGACGCTACTAATTTGATTGACTGTGGATGTAGGAATAACTATGTAAGGATAGCTTTAAAGATTCCCGGAATAAGTGAAAGAGAATATGTACTATAGGTTTAAGTTCGCCATATATAAGTTTGGACTTAATTGTACAAATTTAAGACTTACACTTTCAGTAGACATAGCAAGAGCACGCTGTAACATTGCTTCCTCCGAGCTTGGTTCATCGATAGCATCGCTTGCAGCTACTGTCGAATTTTTTTCAGAATTTCCACTTTCAGTTGCACCAGCAACATTGGAATCGGCCATAGCGCGACGTTGTTCGTCCTCTTGGCGTTGACGCTGCTCTTCCATAGATACTCGCAAAGCTAGTGCTAGTTCTGGATCCTCATTTGGATCAACTCCAAATTCAAAGCCTGCACCTCCCAAACCTGCTCCTCCTAATCCATCCTCGCCTTGTATGATTGGGGAAGAGAGAAGAGCATCTGATAATCCAGAACCACGGGGTACACTGACCAAATGCGATCCAGTCCCGTCTTTACCATTTAAAGCGTTTACAAACGTAGTTAAAAGTTCATTATTATCGCCGTGATCCCCAAAGCTTACTATATCCACATTAACCTTCTCCTTTTTCAAACGTTTTGCTAACTTCACGAGCTCTCCTTCTTCATTAGTAACCGGAGAACCAACAAAAACAACTATGCGCATCTTATGGTTTTTCCCTTGACGATGTTTCAGAACCAGCTAAAAAATAATTATGTTAGAGTTATTTTATTTTGTACCATACATGCATACATGAGCTATACGAATGCCAGTAAGAAGATTAATTTCCCCTTTCGGCTGAATGAGATGCATTTTGGAAAAAATTCGACCAACATCACTTGTTAATGTAGCTAACACTTCCACCGTACTGAAAAATAATTTTTATGGTTGGTACAGGAAGACAAAGAAATATGTATATAAGGAAATACTTTGAATATGTCATCAACCCAACATTGTTTTCAGGATTGGAGCGAACTTTCGTCAAGCACACTAAGTTTATACCATCTTTTTGAACGTTGAGCCGCGTTGGAAAGTAATCCCCATTTCGCTGGTAATCACTGTTATCAAAACTAAATAAAATCACAATAAAATTTATTCAAACAACGGTAGTGTGAAAATATTAATGATGTATATATATTAAGCTCGAAGACAATGAAACAAAATTCAAGTAATCAGAAAGCTTAATTCAATGATTAAAAAATACAAATTTACAAAATAATTACCAAATCATTGTACTTTCCAAAACCATTTTTGTATTTTTGCTTGTCACTGCTCTACTGCACAAAATTTCTGATCTGACATTTCATTGTGGCCTGTGCCTCACATAAAAGCTACGTCCGTTCAGACTAAACTACTTGTGGAAGCTTCGTTGAATGAATCTGTTCAGCACTAATTATTATGCATCCAGCATTCCAGATGTTTTTTGATGTGGTAAAAACGAATTTATAATTGACAAAATATACATACATATTTCATTCACAGATATCTCCGCAAATTATCAATTGCGTTGTGCATAACTTTCATAAGCACGAAATAATATAAATACTGATATGATTCTTGAAATTTTGGTGACAAGGTGTAGTAGCAGTGATGTGTCAACTCGAGTTCATAAACCGGCTCAAGCCGAGTTGCAGCTAAACCGAGTTAAACCGAGTTATGCATTCGTATATATCAAATCGAGTTAGCCAAAACTGTATTAAACCGAGTTGAACACATGATATATCCGTATAGAATCGAGTTGGAAGGCAATCTATTGTTTTTATACAAACCGCGTTGTACTGCCCGATTCAATAGTTACATACATACATACATATTTGGAATTCGGTTTCGGTTCGGTTTCTCATGAGACGGTGGGACCTGAACTATTTGCCCCTGTTTTCTCTCTTTGTTGGTTTTACATGATTGAGCGCTAATAGAAAGTAACAGTACCTCTTTCCAATACGTTTCCACTTTTGGCAGCATCCCCACCAAATCTGAATTTTAACGAATCAATTTTGGCAGAAGATATAGTGACGCATTTGCAACCATTCGAAAATATAACTGTTACTTTATCAGGAGAGTCATGCCCCTAATTATCATGTGTCATTTCACTAGTAGTAAGACCGCAAAAGCCAGTGGCCAATAAAAATCTGGTTAATGAGTCAGCTAAACTTTTTCAACGAAATCTACTAAAGGCCGAACTATAATAGTAGAATGGTTGCGTACGTCAACGTACGTAACTATGCGAACACAAGGAACTTCTA
The DNA here is from genome assembly GCA_946965025.1 of Blera fallax. Lineage (NCBI taxonomy): Eukaryota > Metazoa > Arthropoda > Insecta > Diptera > Syrphidae > Blera > Blera fallax. The sequence continues at coordinate 27,643,351 of OX337245.1, forward strand.
TTGTACGACCGTAATAGCTTCTTGATTGGATTCGTCAAGTTTCGTTCACTTTTGCTTACTTACGAACCTATTCGCTCTTTCGTATGAAAACTTGACATTTCACTTTAACTGCTATGTGAATTTAAAATTGGAAGTTCGTCAACAAAGAAATTTCGTTTTATTATATATTAATTAATTATTATGAATTATAAAATACATTAATTTCACTGGTTTTACAAAACAACACAGCAAACACAAATTCCTTTCACATACACCTGTTATGGGTAATTTGGCAATTGACAGAACTAAAGGAAACTCAGCGTAGAATTTTGACATTAGCTTCCGATCGAAGCAGTTCGAAGTAGCAGCAGCTTAAGTTCATGCTTAACTTTTATAGAGAAGCATCCTGGTGTTTATGAATGTAACAGAACAGCAGCTAAGTCGACCTTCTTGGATCCGCGATTAAAAAATGACTTTGGAATTGAATCTCATTCCGCTAATCCGCAAATGTGGCTATAAGAACTTAAAGATTACCTGATCAGTACTTTAAGTTCAAGTGTTCAATTTCAATCTAGTAACTCAAATACAGGTACATGAATTTGATTTTTTTTTTATCTTTTTTGAATTAGCATGTTTCACTATATTTTTTAAATAATCGTTTAAAATGCTTTTATTGTTTCTACACTATTCCTCAAGCAACCGGCGCAACTAAGAATGAAGATGATGAAATCTGGGGTGTTCTAGACAAAAAAATATCGGAAGCGCAAACTATCATGACGCTTTTCTCCTCAGCAGCAAGTATGGTGAAGCAATACATACATATATTGATTTGACGTACGTATTTAGATCGGGAAAAAATACTCTACAATTTAAGAAAGGAAAGAAAAGAGTTAGTCAAACCGGTTTGCAACTCGTTTTGCTTAAATTCCAACTCGAGTTAACCCGGTTTGAGAAATTTTCGGTTTGGTAGTATTAGAACACTATCTGGGTGGATTGTTTGGGCAACTCATTTCTTTCCTCGAAAATGTGAATAAAAGATAAATAAATCGAACATATGTATGTAATTGTTATAGCGAGACTCGAAAAGTAGGTCTCCGTTACCCCGTATACATACAAAACGGAAAGGTCGAGTCGAAACTGAGTTGAGATTTCGACCTAAATAAAAACTGCTTTTTCATCTCTACAAAAGAAAAAAACCCACACTACTACCATCTGCCAGTTCGATTCCTCGACCCAGGTACTTACACATATTTTCGACATATTTCGATATGAGCTGCATATATGCATAGTACGTGTGTGTATCTGTACCTCTGACTGCAGTATAAACGGCTGAACGGATTAACTTCATATCTGGAATTTCTATTGACTTTATTTATATGTATATGTACATACAAAGGTATGTTTATGTTCTCAAATTTTTCACGAAAGCTAAAAATGTCCCAGCGACACTGGAATAAAACGAGTCGAAAGTATTCTATACAGCACATTATGTGTTTTTTCTTGCTCGTCACGAACTCGACAAAAACATGCGGTAACTGATTCCGCATGAAATGATTTGAGGTTCAAGTAATACTAGTGCGTCCAAATGCTTCGTGCTTCAGTCCCCAAATCTTGTGTAATTCAATAACAAAATTGTTTTTGCTACACATTAGATGAGCACATGTTATGTACATATGTATGTACTTATGTAGGTGTATGAATTTTTGGTTGAACTGGGTGGAAAAGTAAAGGAAAAACAGAAGAGTAGATTTTAAAAGAAAACTTCAAACCTACAATTTTACAATAACAACATCATACAATACTATTTCTAGTACATATGACACGTAGAGTGTAGTATGTTACTCCTATATTGGTCTTCATCTTTGCGAGGAATAAATGTAGAACAAGCTTTGCGAATCTGCACTAATCACACACAAACGTTATGGCGCATATTAACAGCTGTTTGATAAGTTCTTATTATGTTATTGCTAAACTAATCCGGAGTTTATGTCATAGAAAATGTACACCCATGTCTAAACGACAAACTCGAGCCTAACATTAATCACGACAAAATGTATGTTTAAGTTGTATTTAATTCTCTTAAATGCCAGAAATACGTGCACGAAAAAAAATTATGTTAAGGATTTTTCGACGCGCTATTTGTGAGTTCATTTCAGTTTTACACAATTAAAAACAGTTTACCACATAAATTAATAAAAATTTCGGTCGATTACAACTTTAATCAATATTTAAATATCTTTTTAGATAATGGAATGGTATCACCAACTAGAAAACGGAAGTGCTACATCACCCAACCCTTTGAATTGAATAACGAGAAATTTTATGAAAGATATCGATTAGCTTAGGCCAGGACAGCATTTATTGTTGAATTATTAAATATTCGGGACCCATCAACTAAGAGAGGCACGCCAGTATATGGAACCCACGATCTTGAAATGCCTTCGGACAACATTTCCTTCTCTGCCTCCGACCAGTTTTGCCCCCTTACCTCTTTACGTTCCTGACCACTCATCTGTAAATTTCAAAATATATGTATAATTACAATTCTTACTTTATTTTTGTTAAGAACACCAAAACCGCAAAAAAAGGTTTAACTGCTTTTGAAATTTCGCTTTCAGAAAGTGTTTTCGTAATAGATTGAATGAAATTTCTAGCAGAGTTGTAGTAGAACCGACGTTAGACTCCTAGCTAATTAAATAGAGTTGTCAGTTTCTCTATGAATACCATCTGTGTCTAACCTGTGCGTTAACTTTATATGTATTAGATTAATAATATAAAATTAGTATATTAGATTAATAATTTTATTACAATGTCCCTGGAGGCACCTGTCCTCCCCTGTCGATCTTCACACACAGGATAAAACGTGATCGGCGATTGACCCTGAAGTTGGGTGTAAATCTCTGCTGGCGCGCACAGCGACCAAGACGAGAAGAATAAAATATAAAGCAGTATAAAAAAAAATAAGTGTTCTAAAATCTATCTTCCTTATAATTCAAAACAATGTTTACATTCAGCCCATTAAAGTCATTTTTGTTTTTCATGCTTTTAATTATTTGTTCCATTTCAACTGTATTGATTTCCCTAAATTTGAAAGTATTTACTGCGTCTGTTATATTATCGCTGTACTGGATATAGGGTATACTTCTATTTATTTCAATCACACTATCGACAAAGAATTCATTTAATTTGCTAGCGATGTCCCATTATTGCTTATTTTGACATTATTCACTTCAATTTCGCACAATTCCTGATGTACTTCAGATAACACATACTTTTTAATTGTTTTCCACATCGCTTTCTGATTGCCTGCTTTCTTTTTGTTTTTGTTTTTAATATACATATGTAATTGTTTTTAATTTTTATACATCTGTTTTTATACTTGCTTCGTACCTTTCTGTATCTTTCTCAACTCTCAAAAGATTTCATAATAGAATTTATTTTATACAGCGTAAGGCATTTTTGTTGTAAACATTTTTTGTATATTATTATTAGAACGCATTCTTTTTTCTGTGAGCGCCATCTGCGTGGCAGCAAGTATTTAATTTAATTTATTAAAGTCATCGTACCCAACTTCAGGGTGAATGGTTGTTCATATTTCATTCTGTGTTTAAATATTGGCAAGAAAGGATTGATGCCTTCAGCAACATCCTTCTTGAAAAATAAAATCCGATTTAAATATAATATATTACTAGAATATTAATTCCGACTTCATTTCGCCTCAAAGGACACTGTTTTATTTCGCACTGTTAATTTGCGATTGTAGTCCAAGCAAAGCAGCTTCAGACACCCTTGCCGCCGTGGTGTTTCATTTACGGTTATGAAGCGCACACCACCGAGAAAAAGCCCGCGCCTTTACTCTGAGAAAAAAGTTATTGCCAGCGTTAAGATGGGAGAGATAAGAGAACCCGTCGCATTGCCAGCTGATCCTTTACAAGAGGCTCCAGTGGCCGGCGCCAACACGACAGCATCAACAACGATTCCTTCACAAGGAGTTCCAGAAATTATAGCCGCAGAAGCGACAGGCGCCGCCACTACTTCCGCACTGAGTATGCCCGAAGAGTTTCCAAAAAAAACTCACTGCCCTAGAGTGCCCAATGGGCGTCACTGTTACCCACTACCGTAACACACAGTTTATCTCCAGCGGTACCCGTACAGCCAACGGTGTCATTCACCAACCCGTTATTACCGTTCAATCTAAGCTGTTCCTTGCCAAGTACAGCTAATCCAGTTACCTTTACCGGTGTTCCAGCCAATCTTAGAACACAATCATCACCGTCCACATGGTTTTTCCACATCCTCACATTAAGCATACTGCTCCAACCCTTGCTGAAAGCTACAGTGGTACATCTCAGCAACAATTTACTGCGCCTCGAAAGCTTCAGGATTGAATTCAGCAGTGACCGTGAAGACTGGCCCATGTTTTCAACAGCATATGCTGAGTCAACTGCAGCGTAAAACTACAGTAATTTGGGGAACAGTATGCGCCTACAAAAGGCTTTAAAGGGCGATGCGCGAAATGTTGTGAGGTGTATGATGATTCATGCAGATAATGTAAACTTGGTGATGGAGCCCTGAACAGTTGATAGACAGCCAGCTTAGAATTGTTCAACAAATAGTGCCGATTCCTGAATCATCAGTAGAGAAGTTGATCCCGTTTGCAGTGAAGGCTAAGAACCTAGCAGTGTTCTTGTCATCTATCAATGGTCAACATCATCTTGCCAACCCCCCTCTATTGAAGGAGCTTGTGTTTAAGCTTCCCATGAGCCAAAGGATTGAGTGGGCCGGATATGCAGCACAGATACCCCCGTTTCGAACTATAGTCAACTTCAGCAAGTCGTTAAGTCAAGTTGCAAGTTTAATTTCTGTGGTACAAGACACTAAGAGTAGCGGAACTCGTACAGTGTTAGAAACAAAGTGCTGTTCAGTTCTTCATGCAGCCGAGGGTTAGCCAGCGGATGCCATTAAGTGTCCAATCTGTCAATGACGTCACAGACTGGTTGACTGCAAACGTTTTTTGGAATGCAGTGTAAATGAAAGGTGGACTCATGTAAAACGTTGTCGCTTATGTTTCACTTGCTTAAAAGGGGACATGCTCTTCGAAACTGTCGCCGTCATCGACGAACTTGTGCAATTGATGGGTGCCAAAGGAGTCATCACCAGTTGTTGCACGAACCGAGACAACCTGTCCAAGAGTGTGCTAACGCCTCGTGTACAGCAACAACATGATGTCAACGACGCGAGAGAGGCAGTTCTAAGCTGTTCAGCCAGTCCAGTTAAGAATTGCAAACTACTTTTCCGTGTGCTGCCTGTTACTGTGTATGGACCGTTAAAGCGTGTCAACATTTATGCTCTTATGGATGAAGGCTCTCCAATAACGATGATGGATAGAAGCCTTATAAAGGAACTTGGTGTGTATAGCGGTTTGGGGGAAGAGCCGCCCAAGAATCTGCAACTGTGGTCAACGTTCACATCAGTGGTGCACATATCAAGAAGAAACATATGCTTCTTAACGTCTATGGCGTTTCTAATCTTCGCTTGCCGATGCAGAGCCTAAACGAGTGTGACCTACGCAGGGATGCAAGATGTCTTAAGCGGTTGCCAGCTCTGCCTTATGATGATGTCATACCTCAGATACTCATTGGTCTGGACCACTGCCACCTGGGTCTGCCAAGTCAGACAATTCAACTTCGAGATAGAGGACCATATGCTGCCCACACGGAGCTAGGTTGGGTAGTATTTGGTCCAACGAAAGGTGCCACATCAACGAAGACGTCATGCCTAGTTATTAAACCAAGCGAAGAAGACCTCCACGAACTTGTGACAGAATACTTCGGCACCGAAAGCTTTGGGGTGCGGCCAGCACCAGTGGTAGAAACCGAAGCAGATGTGCGTGTTCGGAGCCTTTTATGGTCAACTGCGGTCAAGGTCGAAGGAAGGTTCCAAACAGGACTACTTTGGAAGCGTGATAACATCGAGCTTCCCGAGTCCTACGCTATGGCAAAGAAGAGATATTGCTATTGAACGTAGGTTGAAGAAGGATGGTACATTTGCTGCCGCCTACAAAGAAATCATCAACAATTATGTCGCCATCAACAGTCGATGTCATCAGTGCTGTTCAATTTTCGAGTGGGAGCCATTGCAGTGTGTGCAGACATCCGTGAAATATTCCATCAAGTGCTTATATGACCAGAGGACAGGAGCTCTCGAAGGTTTCTCTGGCGTGATGGCAATGAAGATGTACCACCTGATGCCTACGAAATGGTAGTTATGACCTTTGGCGCTGCTTGTTCACCTTGCGCAGCACAACCTGTCAAGGCTACCAATGCCCTGAAAGCTTCGAGTCAAAAGATGAGGCCATCAGCGTCTCCAAGCAAGTTCGCGAAATACATCAAGATGCCAAACTTGACTGCGGAGATTTAGTTCAAATTCACCAGAAGTATCGAGTGCTTTGGAGAAAGGAGCAGAGGTTACGATGGTTGCAGTTGCTAAAGGCCAACCGAATGATGGAAGCTTGTCCACGGAGAAGGTCCTTGGTATGTTTTGGCAGCCCCTGAGTGACACCTTTGGTTACCAGCTAAAGTTCCACCGAGTTATCCCGAAATTCTTGCTGGAAAGAGGTGTCCTAGTAGGAGAGAGCTGCTGAGCATCATTATGTCGGTGTTTGATCCACTTGGATTCTTGGCGAATTTCGTAATCAGTGGAAAACTATTAATGCGTGAGGTATGGAGGATTGACTAACTTTGGGATGAGTTATTGCCTATTAACATAAATGCAGCTTGGACCAAGTGGTGTGAGAACTTGTGCCAAGTTGTCGGGATTCAGATCTACTACTCCCTCAACGCTTTGCCAGAGCAGCTTCAACTTCACATCTTTGTCGACGCAAGCGAGGAAGCATTCGCCGCTGTGGCGTATTGGAGATGTGAGAGCCTAGATGGAGAAGCAACTGTTACATTTGTTTGCGCCAAGACCAAGTGCGTACCATTGAAATCGATGACCATTCCACGCCTCGAGCTTCAAGCTGCCGTTCCTGGAACTCGCTTGATGCAAACGGTCGTTGAAGAACGCATCACCATACTCGTCAGCCGATGTGTCTTGTGGACTGATTCCAAGATAGTCATCAAGTGGATTGACTCACATAACCGCCGCTACAAGCCCTTTATAGCGCACAGGGTAGCTGAAATTCTTGCCGCTACCGAGGTGTCTAATTACAGATGGATACCTACCAAGGACAACGTAGCCGATGAAGCCACTCGATCTAGTTACCAGATTGACTTTAGTCCTTCATCGAGGTGGTTGACTGGACCCGGATTTCTAAAACAAAAGGAAGAGTTGTGGCCTGCTGACTCTGCCAATGTCACCCACTACGAAGAAAATGACGACGAGGAACTTCCGTTAAAAATCTCTCTCTTTTTACTGTAAGTAACATCTTCATTAAATTTTCCAACTTTTCCTCCTTTTAAAGCTGATCGCATACGTCATACGATACTTTCGCCGACTACGTCACATAACCTCAGCCGAGAGTTTGACAGTAGAAGAACTCTATGCCGCTGAACTCGTACTATGCCGCCAAGTACAAGTCGAAGTGTATTCTGCCGATATTAACCGAGTCGGCGACGGGCAATACCTGACCAAGGAAAGTCCTCTACACAGCCTATTGCCGTACGTTGATTAAGAAGGAGTCTTACGTGTCAGTGGCCGAATTGATGCAGCCAGCTGGCTTCCACATAAAACAAGAAGACCTATTATATTGCCGCCTGACCATTTGTTCACTGCATTAGTCGCGACCCATTTCCATTCCGTGATGAAACACTAGAACGTCGAGGCTACCATCTTAACGATCCGAAACTTTATAGACCGTCGAGGAGTACCCGTGCGGATTCGCAGCGATAACGTGAAGAATTTCTTAGGAGCAGACCAGCAGGCGAAACGTTTCGACGAAGTGTTTGATTGTGGCCGTATCCAAGATGAGCTGTCAGCCAAGGGAACCGAATGGGTGTTCAACTGTCCTAGCAACCCGTCTGAAGAAGATGTCTGGGAGCGCATGGTCCAGTGCGTGAAGAAGGTGCTACAACACACACTGAAGGAAGTCTTACCTCGTGAATATACGCTACAATGCCTGATCATCGAAGCAGAAAGTGTCGTAAACTCACGTCCTCTGACGCATTTGCCAATTTCCGGATGAGCCGCTTACGCCGAATCATTTCCTACTAGGAACGGCAAACACAGCCCAGACGCCGAGTTTAAGTGTGCCCATTAAGAAGTTGTACTGTCTTCGGAAACAATGGCGAATTGCCCGTCAGCTCAGAGACAGATTTTGGAAGCGCTGGATCTCGGAATACTTGCCAACGTTGACAAGCAGAGCCAAGTGTTGCCAAAGAACAGAGCCGCTGAAGGAAGGAGACCTGGTGTTTATTTGCGACACGAATGTGCCCAGAAACCAGTGGTGCCGAGGGAGAGTGGAACGGACTTATCTGGGCAAAGATGGAGTGGTGCGGCGAGCCGATGTTCGCACAAAGTCTGGAGTGCTACGTCGTCCAGTCTCTAAATTAGCAGTTCTCACAGTAGATAGTGAATCGGGCTGATTCACGAGGGCGGGGATGTGGAAAAACACCTTTAAGTAACCAATCAAACCTAAAACGAACAGATCTTCGTCACAGCACCATCTAGCCGACAGCATATTTAACCGAAACGAATGTAAGCCTTTTCGCAGCAGTCTGCACTTCGATTTTTCTTTCGCGCCCTTTGAAATGAGCGAAACGGAGAAGTGCAACTGCGGTAAGTAAATTATTATACCATAAAAAATAAAATTTATAATACTTGTATCCTCAACAGAAATAAAATATATTAATTTCGATTTCATTTCGCCTCAAAGGACAATAGTCAACTCCAAAACGGCAAAGTTACTGGAAAGTCATTGAATATTTAAATAGATCTCATCTATGGAATTTGGTTGCTAGTATCCGATTTTTTTCTTTTGGCTTCGAGTTTATTCAAATACACTGGCCAATACCTGCTTAGTGTCGATTGTTTGTCATCAAGCCCCAAATTCAATTTTACGTTCACACGGGTGCAATTTATGCACTTTTTTATGAATACCATGGTATAGTGAATACCATGGTATATTGAATACCATGGTATTGTGACCATACCATAACCCTTGACAGACTGCTTTTCGTAGTATACGTTGATTTTTGCATTACGTGGTATAATTAGTAATTTGTGTTGCGCCTTCTCCAACTCCTTCCACATTTTTTTCAATACTCCAATATTGCGTCTTGCTCCTCGTAGCTCGAATATATAATTCCTCCAAAATTCTATTACTTTCATTGTTTCCAATGCTGATAAAATTGTTTTCCTTGAATCAATTTTCGAAAAATGTTTCCCTGTAATTGCTTCCTTTCGAATTGTTAAAGAAGCTATGAACAGAAAGAAAGTGCAAATCTCAATACTAGGTAGTATTCATGGTATTCTACCTTTTTACGTGGTATTGCAGTGACAGACATGTGGTATAGATCTCAATTCGAATAGAACATTCATAGTATTGCTATACCATGGTATCAATTAGAGATGCCACGAATATTCGGCTACTATTCGGTATTCGGCCTATTCGGCTACTTTTTTACTATTCGGTATTCGAATATTGCAACTCATTCGGCCGAATACCGAATACCAAATCATGAAAAAAAAACGCATAAATATTATTCACAAAAAATTTTATTCAAAGAAAAAATCAGCATATTTAATACTTATAATTTATTAGTGGTAAATTATGATGAATGAAAACAATTTTTTCAACATTTGTTGATAGCAAACGATTGCGCTTTTCCTCATAAATTAGACACACTCAACAAATAATGCGTGTTGTAACACGACCTACTCGCAAATATGCCCATGGCATAGTTACATACTTATATGTATTCAATATAAGCTCAAACAAAATTGCTCATATCTTTTATAAATTAAAAATAATTGTTCACTTGTTGCTTTAATGAAAATTTGTTACGATTATTGGGATCTACGTAGAACAAAATCAAACCTGATTTCAATTAAGACGCAAGGATTTTTTTTTATAAATTATTATCTGTTCAAAGCTACGCAATGGTAGTGTAAATGCTTAAACGATATGTTACTAAACAAGCTCTAAGAGGTGTTTTGAGGAACTCTGATATAAATGTGGATACGGACCTAAAGATTAGTGAACATGGGACTATTCGAATTGAGATCTATATGAAAGACCAGAAGAATAATTATATTGGGAGACAAGGTTGGTGTCTCCATGATAAAAAGCGAGCTTTCCATAGCAAACTTATCAAGCTCTCTTTGTCAGATGAGAATGTTGATATGTATCTAGTATGGATTTGGATGTTTTAGCTAATTTAATAGCGAATAAAATGAAAACATCTGTGAATGGCTAATTGTGGGTAGAAATATTTGTGTGAATGGTTGCTCGTCATTCTGGAGATCTGTTAAGCACTCAGACGTAAAAAAATATGGTATTACAATAGGACGGTACGTGTTAAATATAAGCAACTCTGGGAAAAAAGAAGAAATTAAAGCCCGCACGGCGAAAGATAAAAAAATTACGTTGAGAACTGAGACTTGGCCTCTTTTCAAATGACTTCTGCAGAAGCTGTAGAGACGAGGAGGAGGAGGAAAGTATCCCTCACCTCCTATGTAACTGCCCAGCTCTGTCGCATAAAAGAATGCTCTTTTTAGGGTCCCCCTTCCTTGAAGTCCTTGGTGACATAGCGTCCTTAGGCGTCATGCGCATCTATCGCTTTATCAAAAGCTCCGGTTGGTTCTGTTAGTCCATGAGTAGCGAATTGGTTTTGATCCATGGTATCACAAAGGACCTTTATTGGTCTAAGTGTGTCTGCACTCCCGTGCAGACAGCCAAGCCAACCTAACCTAACCTACGTTGAGAACCTGATTAATACGGCAAAGGGCCAAAAACCAATGAAAGATTCTGAGTACGGAAACTGGTAGACAGTACAGCAGTAGTTTATTTCAAAAATGTACTTGAAGAAAATAGGACAGATATTGTGGGAAAATTCAACGAATTCTTTATGGAAAGCATTAAGGAAACATCATTGGTTTATAACAAACCACTAGAATCAGGAGTATTTCATATTTTCTGAAAACTGGAAAGCGTCTAAAATAATATCTACACAGAAGATAGCCAATATTCGAGAAAATAGTCAAGAAAAAGCTTCATGCGCATTTAGAGCAGAAAAGGATAATAACAAACCAGCATTCAGAATTTAGTAAATAATATTAAAAGAACGTTATATATTTGTGATTGCAAAACAGCGGTATGAGAATTATTCTCAAATGCCGCATATAACCCATATAAGAGATAGGTTAAACAGGTTAAATTGGTTATTTGGCCAGGCAGCCAATATATGTGCATACATACATGTGCTCATGTTTATTTTCAAAATGAAGAGCATCGTGCTGCCCGAGTATCTAGGAAATTGTGTATCCTTCGTGAATGAGGAGGAGCCCTATAGTCAAAAGAATGGAAGGAATTTTAGACCTACATTCAGGCACACGTTCCAGTTGCAGAATTGTTTTTTTTAATGATGATCGAGTAAGGAAAGTTTAAAATATCTGTGAAAAGCTGTGTAGATGATTCTATCGCGCATAGTTAAAAAAACCAGCATATTATGCCGAATAAAATATTCGACTTGCAGAAGCACGCGCAATAAGAGTTTTCTCCGCGCGGTGATATCTTGATATTTTTCTGTAAGACGCGCTTTTTCTTGACAGATATGGTCTGAGCGACTCAAGTATGACAATGTGAACACAAGAAACGACGGTCTATGCAACATGTCGCTTGGTTTTCAAACTTTCTTGATATTTTGTTGGTCTGACAGACATGTTTAATAATGTAAACGCATATCTGTCCGACCTAGAGGAAATTTAATTTCCGAACTGATATTCAATCTGCGACAGTTAAAACCGTGAAGAAAAATAAATATTTTTCAAAATTCTAATCGAAGCGAGTTGGTTTTTTATCCATTCTTTCACCCAAATCCGCTTCCCTTTTCTTTTTTCGATTTCTTTTTCTTCTTTAATTTTATCAATCACTAGCGCTGCTACAAGTACGTCCACCATCTTTGAAAATCACTAGAAAAGTAAAGTCTGACAATGTGAACGCTAACGACAGCGGTCTGTCCATAATCCGTCCGACGAAGGAACCCCCTTAGCGATGTTTGAATTGAACATGCCTGCGTTCGGTATGTGTTCGTCTCACGAATGAAATATTTGTCTCGACTACCTGAACAGTGACATTTCGAAATGTCATAACAGGAAGATTGAACTTTATATATATAAATACCATTTCTTAAAATTGCCTTAGAGCTCTCTTTGAAAAGAAATTAATGTTAAGAAACACGGAACTTTGTTAACGTCCGTATTTCCATGAAAATTTCGTTATATTTCAATGCGCATTCATTTTGGCTCCAAGGATATAAAATTACAGTTGACGTCCTGCACGTGTTCTTCCCCAGTTTCTTTTTGATACCTTATAGAAATGGTAAGCTCAAGTTTTCCTTCCTGGTTAGATTTAAAATCTATTAAGTATTTTAGGATGTTCTAGCTAGGCCAGCCGAAGAGTTCGTGAACGATGGTCTGGTCGAGGAGATGTGGGCGATGAAAGCTATGGAGCATGCTGAGGTGTATTTCAATGTAATAATGATACATTTGATTTAGTTCACTATTAATGTTTTGCTTATTTTCTTAGCTCATCTGTAGCATAGATCCAAAATGTGTTAAGCTGTCTCCATTCGATGATGTCATCTATACAACATTTAGACAGGATTTTCCTGGTTTAAAAATTGAATCTATTAAAGATGACGATCTTAAATCACCCGACCAGAAAGTAAAATGGAGAGCTTTTATTGAGAAATTTAATAAATTGGAAGACTTCTCGTATGGAACGCTGCTTCGAGCTGAAGCTTCGAAGGAATTCTCGCCTGAAAACGCATTACTTGTTGTTCGCGTACAATTCTTAGCTATAGAAATAGCTAGAAATCGCGAAGGTTATAACGATGCTGTACGAGAGAAGTTCAAACCAAAAATCTTACCAACGCCAATTACCACCGCTAAAGTTACATAGTGATAAATCTGCTTACATTACATTTTGTACAATATCTAGATTAGCTATTATATAAAGCGAAATATTTTTAAGACAGTCAAAAATTATTTAGTTTAGTACAGAAATTAACGCGTTGATTGACCCAGGATCTCAATTATTTCTGATTTTTGATAAGCGTTTTGTCAGCGCTAAAAACTGACTTTTTTCTCAGTGTGTATTTTTATTTGCAAAGTAGATTTATATATATTGAAGAAGATTTATATACATATATTCGGGCTTGCGTTATTACGTCGCGTTTCGAAAGCTTATGAAGAATAGCCTTAAAACATTTATAATAATTCTATAGGTACACCTTTTAGGGTTCTTTCATTTCTAAACCGGAGGGGACGCAAAAAAACATCTTTAGCATTGAGAAAAAGAACGCACCCTACCCCTACAAAATATTTAATACTTCCAAGAAAAAAAAAAACTTATAAAAGAACGGTACCACTAAGGCATTGCTAAAGGAAGATGAAAACTTGGATTTTTACTTTGAATAATACGATAAAACAGAGACAACGTGCATAAGTGCCGTTAAGCTTCGGAAAATAAGCGAGAGCCTCATGAAAACTCGCAATAAGGTTTAATCCGCCCAAATTAGTCCAATTTCTCACATTCCCACGGAGTAAAAAGAAGAGTGTGGCAAAGACAGCTTACATGAGCTCTTGGACAACATTTACGTATAATGTTCTTGACATACCATTAAAACTATTTGTTTTATGCTATTTTAAGGCAAGAGGTAGAAAATTAAAGCATCTTTGGTGGGCAAGCTCGTGTTCCACATTTTGTTTTTGATCTAAGGCATTCGTCTAGTGTACAGTGAAAACTCTCTTGAGCGGACAGCGACCGTCGGACAATTTTTGTCCGCTCAAGAGGAGTGTCCGCCTAAAGGGAGGGGAGTGGCCTGATTTAAGCATTTTTTTTTTATAAATTTATAATTGATGAATAGTCAAATCAGGGAGATCCACTTTGTAAATGAATAACACCTCTACACATGTTTTTCCTACGCGTTAACAATCTCCATTTTTTCTTTTAAACTAAGTGTTTTTCTTTCTGTCAGTCTGATGTTTCAAATTCAACGTGCGAAAACTGAATAAGGCAAAGCAGACAGAATAAACGAAAATCGCAAACACTATTCGGGAAATCCCCCACTTTGGGTTCAAAAAGCCAAAATAGACTAGAACTCCACAAAACGAAGCCGTGGATTAATAAATATTGCTGACAAAAAAGTGTACAAACAAAAGCCGCCTACCGACATTGTCTATTTATTTAATTACCTGTGTTTGTGTAAGACCAAACGCTTCGTCAGTACAAGATATACATACATATGTTCATGTACATCATGAGCAGCATTGGCGGAAGGCAACTATGGAATTCGTTGGATTATGCCATCTTACCTTAATCACTTAGATTACGCTGACGATGTTTGTCTACTTTAACATCGGATAATGGACCTTCAATTGATGGCCCACAATTTAGAAGCTGAGGCAAACAAAGTGGGGCTAAAAATAAACAGCCAAAACAATAGCTCTGATGTTATCAGCTTAAGAGCTAAGTTGTGACTGTTCCCCTCCAACATAGAATCGGTGCTGGTTTATGGGTGCAGTACTTGGAAGGTGGACACCATTAACACACGAAAGCTGCAAGCCTTCGTAAACAAATGCTTGAGAACTATCTTGAGGATTTTTTTGGCCGAACCGCATCTCCAACGAAGAACTTTACCTGAGAACGGGTCAATAACCTTTAAGCATTACTATACGAAGGAGAAAGTGGCAATTGATTAGACCCACTACGCACAGTGTGACATTTCGCTTATCTAGCGGGATTAAATTAATAACACTCAGAATTGAATGTTTTTGCTAAATTTTTACACGTTTGGTATATCTAACAGTTGCAGAGCTTAATGTTCAATTGAACTTTTTTTTTTTGTTTGGAATGCATCTTATACTTGCCAAAAATGGATCTGAGGACATTAACAATCTATTCAGAAGGTCTGTGTTCGTGTCGATTCGCGAAGTTTTTCTGGTGAAGAGTTCCCTAAATTTTCTATTTTCCTTATTTCTGGCTTCTTGAGCTTCCTCCGAAAGTTGGCCGTTTGGAAGAATATAATTGGCAATTATTTGTTTTCCATAACTGGCATATAATACCAGCCATAATTTCTTGGAAACAGTTCCCTTGTTTCTGTTGCAAAACTATCGAAGGCATTTAAGTCAATTGGGAACCCTGACGCCAGAGCTTCTAAAATGATGTGAAACTTTTTGATCATTTCTTCGTCGATTCCTGTTATTTCGGCAGTTTTTGCTTTAGCTCTGAAGAATCGTCTAGCCGTGTTCCCATCATTAGTATTGCCTGACTGTTGAGTTGTTTTTTTCTCGCTTTGACCTTTTCTTTACCATCTTGGTCTCTTACCTGCCGAACTTTTACATCGAGTCTGTACGCGATGTGAAGTATACATTCCATAAATCGGGTCCAAGAGTGAAGGGGACTTAATCCGAAGGGCATTGCTAGTTGATCCACAGACTTTATCGAAAGATTGGATGGGTTGTTCATTTCAGAAGGTTTTGCACCGCAAATGTAACAGGTTTGTGATTAAGACGTTACAGATGATAAAACAGTACATATTTTGCCGTCGATCATGGTAAGTAAAAAAAATTTGGCGGACTAAGACATGAAAGCTGTCATGATTCATCTCAGCAGGTAATATGGTGTTAATTTGCTGTTGAATTGAATCTACTTCAGGTTTGATCAATTCGGTTGATTCTTTTGCAAAACTCAATTGAATAGGCCTGCAGCACCTTGTTGATGATGGGGCTGGGTTTTGCCAAAGTACTTTTTAGTATCTTCTTTTAAGAAATACATCTGGATGGGCACCATCGATATACTGAAAAGATTTTCATCGAAATGATCACCTGATGAAATTTTTTGTTTGTATGGCTTATTATCAAGGATATTTCTTTTAAAACAGTTTTAAAATCATCAACCGAACTTAACACGCCTTTTTGAGCTAAACATATACGCTTAACGCTATGATTTACTAAGCCTTGTAAACTACATTCAGCAGAGGATTCGCTCACAGTTCTGCTATCAGGATAGCAATTTGTTTTAGCTACTTTAATTTTGTGATAAGCGGGCAGTAAATTGGGAACAATTTTATTTATTTTCTGGCGTAATATTTCATATTGATGAGTAGATAGCTGTGAATCTATTATCATTGCTAACGCTTTATCAGCAGACATCGACAAAAAGCCAGAAGTAGTAGTTTTCAGTGTTTTCCTTACAATTGAACCTTATTAACGCTCAAAAAAATTACAAAAAAGTAATTTGGCTAAAATAAAATAAATAATAAACCTCTGAAGAGTATATTGACAATTGCTTAGTTGCGATAGCAGTATTTCTTTTTCCTGCTTTTCTAAGATTTAGTTCATTAGCAGTTGCAATTTCTTTAGCGCTAAACAAATCTAAAAGAGATTGTACTTTTCTCTTCTGGCTTTTTTCACAGCATTCATCAAAGCTTTTTCTTGGTCTTCCTACATTGTTTACATGAGATGAAGAAGGAATTTCATCTAAAACTGCTTGTGGTAGTATTAGGGTTCCATTCAACCACGAACAATTAATGCTTTCGAAGCGATCTCGATGGGGACCACTTTTGGTCATCTTTTCGTCAAACCTCAAGCATAAGTTTCTTAAGGTTGTCTTTATTGACTTGATTGCGTACTTTTATTAAGGCAGCCCAT
This sequence comes from Blera fallax, assembly GCA_946965025.1. Lineage (NCBI taxonomy): Eukaryota > Metazoa > Arthropoda > Insecta > Diptera > Syrphidae > Blera > Blera fallax. The sequence goes on from OX337245.1 coordinate 27,660,202, forward strand.
AACAAAAGAAAAAACAGCATCAAAGCGCTTAATTTTGATCTTAGAAATCCAAACATCATAAATTTGTTTTTTGTAATTTCGGTAGCCATTCTAAAAAATTAAAAACTTAGTATGGGTGTCGCACCTGTGCGCAAAAAGACAAAACACTTTTTTGTTACTAATATATGTACATGGCTCTACAACAAATAGGGTTTTCAACTTGAACAACACTGAATAACTATACTTTTGCTCTAATGAATGCATATAACGCATAAATTTGTCTTTAATTTTAGTTTCCTCTCCTACTTAATTTAATTAAAAGCACACAATATCCTGAATCCACTTATCTTACTATTCAATAAGATTATATTTATTAAAATGAAAAAAAAATTCAACTAAAATCACGCGAACCACTTGAAAAAAAAAAAAACTGAAACTTCTGCTCTCAAACCTGACCTTCTTATTAATAATTTGAACTTTGATATCGCCATGCAGTGGAGTCATTTATAGAACGTTTTTTTCAAAAGTAGCCTCAGGCGATGATTAGTGTTTGACGACAAAAAAAAAGAAAAAAAAGATTAGTGTTCTAGGGTTAACTTCAAATGCTTAATGGTACTCTTAATCAAAAACTGCATTAACCTATATTGCATCGTTTTGATTAGTATTGTAGAATTCTGATGCCGCAGTTTGGTCGACTGCATTTAGCAACTGGTATGAACCTCACGCCCATGCCTGACCCCATTCTTTAAGTAGCTTAGTGCATACCCATATGTACAGTGTACTCTCTCTTTACGGACACCCTACATATCCGGACAGATTTAAAAGAACTTTTCTTATACACCTCTTATAAGCGGACAAGTTCTTCGAAACCGTCGGTGTCCGCTTGGTACACTGTACTTCATTTTAAAAATGGCTATGAGAGTGTTGAGCTCCAGTCGTTCTTTGATCTTAAACATGTAAGGGCTTCCAGAATAAAACTAATTTATTGAGAAGCAGCTGACACACTGCATTTCTTGGCATCCATGTTTGTCTGCATCAAATTACAATTTATTTAAAATGTCTCCAGTTGTCAGTGGTTTTATTTGGAACGTAAATTTTCCATTAAATAAAATAAAATTGGGTACAAAAACTACTGTCCGATTATGCGTGAGGTGAAATTTCCATGTTGCTCTTGCTTTCTTTCATACTTTTTAAAATGTGACTTTTTTGCTATAAACTAAATTTGTGTTTTTTAATAAAACAATGTGTAAAGAAAAATTGCACTTTTCGAAAAAAGTAGATATCAAACATACATACATATTTTCTTTCAGTGTCCGATTAGTAGTCAGAGCCACTGTATGTATGCACATATGTAGAGCGACGCTGCATTAGGCTTTCAAGTCAAGCTTCATCTTTTATGTAAGATCACGTTGGAGAGAGTACATAGGTTAATCCATCAAGGGAGGTAAGAACCTTTCTGCATATACATATGTACATATTGTTGGACTTCGCAAAGTTTAAGACTAGGTGACGTGCAATAATGCGGCGTCCTAAAAACTTAACTCGGTCAAACTAGATTTGGCCTTCAATGTTAAACATATACGAGGTTGAGTTAATAACGACGGCAGAGATTAAATTATTAAAAATGCGACTGTATCACATCTACCGTTGGAAAAGCGAACATAAAAAACTATGTAAGGCGCTATTAATTGGGTAGACAGGAAAACAATTCTTGAATTCCAGAAATAAAGAATATCACCTTGCCCTTAACATTTCAGATCACAGACGAATCCCGAAGTCTGGGACAATAGCCGAGCTTTAAAACAATGAGTTACAAAAATCGCGTACAATTTTGGAAGCAGAACGGAAAACGAATAGAATCGAAAGTTATGTTCTCTTAACAGTGAAAGATGACCCTGACTAAACCAAATCCAGGTGTAGAATTGTTTTATAATTCAGTTTAGTTCTAAACGAGCTTCAATAGAAGCATGGCACCCTACATTTTATATATAATTAAGCTAATAATATTTAGCTTCTAAATTCACGCTGCGTTAGTCCTTATTACTGTGGCAAAAATTTAAAAATATCAACATCCTTGCACTGCCGTACAAATTAAAGCACAATGGTATTCCTAAAAAAGCTTTTTCCATGTTAATAAACCTCCAACCACATAATATTTCTGGGGCTAAAATAAGTACAAGCAATATTATCGAAAATGAAAACATTTTATATTTGTTTTGTTATTTTAATAAAAATTCCTTATTTGAAGAGGCAATTTATGCTGTTTCCATTGGTTGAGCAGCTGTTTCTTCTGTGTATTTGCCCTTATCCTTTCCAAGTGCAGCCAATCGTCCCTTTCCTCTCCTCTCCAGAATAGCCTTACGGTCCTTATCTAATTTTAGCTTCACAATTAGACACTTTGAGGGATGGATACCAACGTATACGTTGGTACCGCTGGCGTTTTCACGTTGGATTTTCTCGATGTAAACAACGAACTTCTTACGATAGGATTGTACAACCTTTCCAACCTGGTTACCTTTGTAGTGACCTCGAACAACTTGCACCTCATCATCTTTGCGAATTGGCATAGAACGAACGTTGTATTTTTGGCGCAGCTCCTTGGAAAGTGGTGCAGACATAAGTCGCCTACGTATGTGTGATGGAGCTTGGAAATGACGTTTGCGATTCTTCCTGCGGGAGGAACTCACAAATTTGTTACACTTCATGTTGTCCAAATTGTTTTCTATGAATAAAAATAAAATATTCGTAAAACATCAACATAAGTGCAATGTGTAGAAAAAAGCGGGCTATGCACAAAAGACTGGCATCAGGGAAGATCCACAAAAATTCACTATTACACATCTTATGATGAAAAATGTTTATGCGTATCCAAAAAGCATTAACTATTGATCTTTTTTTTATCAGTTTCAGTAAATTTTGGTGGATATTCCCTTAGATTTATTTAGATTATAAATTGATGAAACTCACGTCAAACAACTATCGTAAAAACAACGAAAAGAAAGAACTTGACATTTCAGTTGTCGGAAGTGCCAATTTTTTTCTTATTTTGACATTACAGTGTGAAGTTATTTCAGGTTTATTGAGGTTTGTGTATTAGATAGTTTCCGCTGCTTATTATTAGGTGAGGTGAAAATGTACATGAGGTGGGTATTATTTTTAAAAAAATGTGCATATACGTATGTATGCATTTCAATATAGAGTCATAATTTTTATATTTGGAAATATTTTTAATCGGTCAATTTGATACATTTTGTTTTGTTTTATTATAGACGATTTATAAAGATGTAGCGTTTTCACTTATATTGAACTAGAACAGGTAGATTTGAAAATATTTAGGTTTTTTTGGTTTTAATAAAGAAAGGTTATACGTATGTATGTATATGCTATATCATCGTTGGAAGGTCAGCAGAGCCCATTTTTATGTGAGGAAAATTTTATATTTCGTAGTTGCAGACGTTGCTGCTTCAACTTGAATATTAATGTTGTGAATATCTTGTTGGTGTATGAATGCTATTCTAGATGCTGTTTTAAGGCAATTGTGTAATGAGAAAATAACTGTGCCATGGACTAAAGCTGCAAGCAGGGAATTGTTGTTAATTGTGGAAGATACACATATCTGTAAAACAAAATTTGCAGATAATGCGTTCTGATATTTAGCTTTTTTCTTCGTCTTCTTTTCCCTTTGTTCGGCGAGGTTGTGATCAGGATTATAGGGATCATAACCCTCCCAGTTCACTGCATCTCTACTGGGCCGCCTGAGGGGTTCGTCGATTTGACCTCAAAAAGAATTTCCAAGACTCTCGGTTTCAGATCACTTCGTCACTGAGGCCAATTAAATGCTGCTGTTTTTAGCATTTGTGCGATCCAGGAGTTTTTTGGTCTGACTCTCCTTCGCGTTTGCATAGGAACGTTGATTGACATTACCTTTTTAACAGGGTTCGTAGCATCAAACATGACAATATCAACTGAGCCGGTAGTGCTCCTATAGGAGTTTTGTTTTTTAATTGTTTTTTTAATTTTTATTAGTTTCTTAATATTAATTTTTTTTCCTAAAGATTGCAAAAACAGTGACTATTTACTTTATTGTCGCACTATATGTGTGCATATATGTACATTATGTACTTATATATTTTTTGTATTTATCTATTTATTATAATCATTATTTTTTTTACTTTGTTGTCTTACTTTGGCAAAAATAAATAAACTAGTTATTCGGGACAGGGCTTTGATACTCAATTGCCTACTTTGTTTGATTTCTGCCCGAGTGTTATTGTCATTGTTCTGCAGCAAAGTCAATTAGTCTGAGTCCGTTTCCAAGTGTTTTGTCATGTATTTAGTTGTGCTAACCTATCTTACGTTTTTTTCCTCTTTGTAAAAAGTTGTCATAAGACATTTATTTAAATATACGTGGAAAGTTCAATATTTCTTGCCAAAGTCTGCCGTAAATTAAAACACTAGATCCGAATAAGCGCTGCTTTCGCAACCAAAATAATAAGTGAGGAGAAGAGTCAACCAAAGAAGGGACCATCCATTAGCGAGAAAGCGAAGAAGGATTTTGCATCCAAAAGCCCTCGGTCTTAGTCATACAAAATGGACAAGATGTACAGCTACGCAACGGCACAGTGCGGCTACCTTTATAAGTACTTCTGTCGGCCCACGGAAAATCTATGGGAAGGTGAAAAACCCGAAACCGTGAGCAAGGATGAGATCCCGCTCAGATCAAGAGCCCACGCCATATTGCTTAAGTTAGACTGTGGAAGGTCCACAGCTTTGTCATTGAACCGAAAAACCCTAGCTACTCTAAAAGAAAAAGGCAATGATGTCAGATACTGGAAAGCAAGAATCTTACGGAGATCCTACTACCTCCTTATCATTCACCAAAAGGCAGGACTCCGAGGTCTTCTCCTCTGATTAAGGGGATACAGACACCACTGCTTGAGCCGTCTGGATAAAACCCTTGCTATAATGGTGTGGATAATACAGATTTTCTTTATTGGTGCTTGGTGCGCGGTATGGATCGGCGCAATGGCGAGATTGAACTGCATTATTTTGAGAACAACGAAGGCGCCTTCTTAGTTAGTTCTCTCGTTATGATTCAACGACAACCTTTTTTTTGGCCTAAGATTGAAGATATTAGTATACGAAATGTGCTTCAAACAGAACAAGGCTACATGCAGCACAACACCGGCAAATTTGTCTGTATTGTTAATCGGAAGTTAATCGGCCGTGATCTGACCCCGTTGGAGTTTATTATTATTACTATTATTATTATTATCATTTATTTCATCAATTATGTAGAGTTGCAAAATCCGTTTAGATAACTTAAAACTATGAAATTGTAATGTGAACTTAATTATTACGATAAAGAATTGACAGTCTTTTTCTAAAAAAATATTCTGGAACAATTTGCAAACACAATAATGCGATCAATGACAAAGTTTACTTCATTGGTGCAACGGTCAATTGGTTTATAATTGCCATAACTTGTTCTGGTGAAATATCCATGTAGGTGAAATTTCATGTGCATGTTTCTCCGCCCAAGTAAATGAGGGTATTTAATGTGGTAGTTTTGCTTACTTCTCCTATGGCGAGGGCACGCCTAGTTTCGCTGTTTCTAGCTTTTTCTGAGTGTCTACAACCCCTTTTTTCCGTTGTGAAGACTTTTCAGTTTGAGAGCTCCTTCACCAGTTGGGGACGTGTAGGTTTGCGAATCCTTCGGTTCACCTGGCATTTGCATATCCCTGCTTTCTGAGGCTTACTCTGTGTGACTTTTGCTGCCCCTTTTAAACAGGGATGAACGTAGCAGACCGAATCTTCTCCTGAACAACATCTTTGCTCATCTAATCATCTCATCATAATAATTTTTTTTTATTCATTTTTATTTTCCATACTTTTGATTTGGTTCCCACGAGTAAGGGGGAAATTATAGCCCCCACACAGCGTCAAAGCCCCCGGTAACGTGGTAAGGCATTTAATAAAACCAGAGGGCACCAGGTATCTGAAGGACTCCGTTAGTGATGTTGTATTGATTTTACATCCAATTTTAAGCCGAGTGTTGGTTCCAATGATTGAATTTTCCCTTTTTTTTTTCATTTTGCAATTGCAGTTTGCCAATTTTATATACGTGTTTTGGGTGCTCAAAGTATTTGTGGCAACAACAACAATAGCGGCAGCTTTAATGGAAGGTTCACAATTTGATTTCAATAATGGTTCAGCGGCACCCGTTGACCCAGTACTTACTGCAACATGTTCGGTGTGGGGAATGAGCAAGTGATTTAGGCACATCTGTTTCTTAACAATTTTTTTTCCGTGCACTGGATTCTTTGGCCAGAAACGGTGAACCGCGAGTGAGTGCATTGACCCTAATTGTTGATTGAGAGCGAGTAACCAGTTTTGGTTTCATGGAAGATAGTGATGTGGGGCGCGTGAAATTTTTTTTAATGAGCGTATTTCATTCTCAATTATTGGTTGATAGCAGTTAGTACAAAGAGCAGGATCCATTTAGATATGAACTTTATTTATATTACCGATTTAGAGGAAGTTAGCAAAATAACAAAATAGAATTTTTATTTTATTTAAATTGATGTCTTAAAGCACAAAATGAACAGCCCCTAGAATTTAAGTAGGACGCGTTGGACACGATTCTCCAGAGCTATGAGCATTCTTCTCGAACTCGCTCTATCCACCGTTCAAAAGGAATCTGTCATATGAGGAGATCCACAGATACCTACAACAAATGGGCAATTAAACGGATGATGGACAGTACTATACTTCAGTACCAACAAACTGGCAATGAAGACATATGTATTCCGCAGCGCAACAATTGGTGCAGTTGGCCAACAAAAAAAAGTCAAGACAGACGATATAATGACAGACAAAACTGCAATTTTCGAACAAAATCATCTTCAGTGATGAAGCTCATTTTCATCTTGATGGCTTCGTTAATCGTCAAAATTGTCGCATTTGGGGTTCAGAAAACCAACGAGTAATTGTTGAGAAACAAATGCATCCACAACGAGTGATGTTTGGTGCGGATTTTGGGCTGGAGGCATTATCGGACCATTCTTCTTCGAAAATGTGGCTGGTCAGGCAGTAACAATTAATGCTGTTCGCTATCGTGATATGATAACCCAGTTTTTAGTAGCTAAATTACAAGATATGGATGTGACCAACATGTGGTTTCAACAAGACGGTGCCACATGCCATACAGCCAGAGAAACAATTCAATTACTGCATGAGTCATTTCCCAATCGTGTAATCGGCCGTTTTTGCGATCAGAATTGGCTATCCAGATCTTGCGATCTAACGCCATTGGAGTTTCTTCCTTGGTGTTTTTTTTTAAGTCAAAGGTCTATGCAAACAAGCCCACGACCACCAACGCCTTGAAAGGGAAAATTGGGAGGTGTATTAATGAAATTCAGCCACATTTATGCGAAACGGTCATAGAAAATTTCTATAAAAGAGTACGTACTTGCCAGCAAAGCCGTGGCGGCCATTTAACCGATGTGCTATTCCATACATAACCCCAATCTGTATACTCTATGAATCAATAAAAAATTTAAGCTTTCTAATTAAAAATCTGTATTTTCTATCAAAATTACATTTTGCGTGAATTATGGGACACCCTTTAAATAAACGGCGATGTCGAAATTTTATTACATATCAAACTTAATTTGATTTCTATAATTTAATTACATACCATACAAACTTGTTTTTATTAAAATTTGTTATTGTTTCTAACTAACATCAGTTAAAATAAACTACAAAGCTTTTGTTCCGCCCTTACGCTTTAAGAAACCCAATAAGAGTGCTGGATGTATCTATGTATACGAAAAATCAATGCATTATCATTGTAAAGATTCATTATAAAAATTAGAAAAATGCTGCTGAAAAAGTTTGAAAACTTCGTGAAAATTAATTTTTTTTTCAAGACTTAGTATGTCCTGGTTCCATTGTAAGTTAAGGGCGCGGAGAACCAAAGAGTAATTCAAGAGAAACTAATGCATCCACCTCAAGGTTTGGTGCGATTTTCCAATTGGTGGAATGATTGAGCCGTACTTTTTTTGTAAAATGTGGCTAGAAAAAAAGTTATAGTGAAAGGATTGCATTGCAGAACGTTGAAAACTGATTTCATTTGAACACATGCGGTTCCATGGCGTAGCCTGTCGCACATATCACCAAATAATTGAGTTGTGGCAAAGACTTGTTCCTGTAAATAAAAGAAATGTGGAGAAGTATTAAGCAGGAAGGTCATGTAATTTGATGTAATGCGACTTTTTTATTGTTTTAAAGTGGTTTACCAATAAACCACAAACCATTCCTGAGCTTAAGGCGGAGATTCAACGCCTTATTGCCACTTTCAAGTCACAATTCTGTAACAATGTCATGGAAAATTTCTTCAAAAGGGAAAGAGCATAACTGTGGGGTACATTTGTTTAAAATTTTGTTTCATACTTATCGAAACATTTGTACTTTACAATAAAATAAAAATGTCACTACTTTAATATGTCTCTTTTCATATACTGTATTAATGAGGGGAAATTAAAATTGCAATATGGAACACTACGATTTCAGACCATAATTTCTTAATTTTTGTTAAATATTTTTTCTAATATTTGTGTTTTTCTTTTCAGTATAAGCTAAAATCTTAAAATAAAGCTATGTGAATGCTTTCTGACCTTAAGCTACTTAAACATTTTAACAGTGACAATGCTGCTGCTAGGTTACTATCTATTAAAATTAATCAGGTGCGTTGAAAAATTTTCTAAATCTAGTAGACACAGAATAAAGATAAGCCTCAATGGAAACAAATCATATAAAGAGAGACACCTTAATCCCGCGTAGGTCAAATTTTATTTCAATTGCTCTTTATAGTTTCTTCAAAATTTCTCGAATACTATAATTGAACATTGTGGGAAAGTTCTCTGTAGCGAAGGAGGAAATCACATTGTATTGTTTACATGTACATACATACATATGTATGTGATCTTGGCTTATCAAAAAATTCATTTCTGAGGAGAACATTTTTAGTCACGACCCTAAACAATTATATGCCAATCTTTCTTGTCAGGGTTATGAGCGCGAATAAAAAAAAACACAGAAAAATTGAATGACGTGCGTAGTGTAGATCAAATGATCAAAAGTTCAGAAGTTCAAGTAATACTGGGGTCATTCTAAAAACTTAGGTTATCATATTTTGTGAATATAAATGACCATTGTTTAATATTAGCACCGTAGACTTGCATATGTATGTACATATATCCTCACCGACGATTGCCCACCTTGTCGTGGTGGTGGGGCTTAAGTACTTCTCTAACTGTTGTTAATCGACAGGAAGAGATGGAAAACCAAGAGGCATCAACATCCAAGGTAAGGTACGACGCGCCGAGACCTGCATGGCTGAGGGAGTGCTCAGTCGCTAGCGCAAACTCTGGATACCTGGGGACCTCCAGTTTTAACTTTAATTCCCCTTATCTGCATACAGGGGGTGAGTGCAGATGGACCTTCCTTCCCCCTTACTCGTGGGACCAAATCATGAAATCAAATAACAACAACAAAACAAACAAAACAAACGATACCAAGGAGGCCAAAGTGCAAGGATCGGGCACTTCAGACTCCATAAATACCGATCCCCAGACGGAACGCATGACAGAGGAAGAAGAAAATCTTCTCCTCAACCCCTTCGCCAATCTTGGAGTATGGGACAGGGAAAGCGTCAGAACGGCTGATGCCGACATGGAGAAGATGATTCTTGATGTCGACGACAGCTGCTCTGTCGCTAGCTCCAACCTCTCCAGATTGTCTACGTCATCCAGACGGAGTAAAATCTCCAACTGCAGGACGACTATTAAAAGACTAGGTACGAAGGGATGGGACGAACTGACGGAGACAGAACGTAAGCGGCTACATAACGCACGTGCCTATCTGCAGGAACAGCGACTAATGGAGAACAAGCCTACTGCTCGTACACCAAAGGAAGATGCTCCTGCAGGTGACACCAGCGCTATAAAGTCGATGGGGCCACCTGCCCCCCGGATCGGCAAAGTCCATCTGGGAGTCAGGCCGACCGCACCGACTGTAGCACTCAAGGATACCTCCGAGGAATCATCAAACTCTTCAAACAGACGTTGCAGCGAGCCCCTTGCTCGTACGGGTCTGGAGAAGAGGGAGATGGTCCCTGGGGAAGTGAAAGCGTTGTCGACTGATAGCCCGATTGATACAACTCAACCAAGGCGATCACAGGCAACGCTTTCAGATCCAAACAAAACCTGCAGACAGAAAGAGAGTGAACGGCCAACTAAACCAACCATCGGGTTACCGAACTCACCAACCAGACGTTGCATCGAGCCTCTTGCTCGTACGGGTCTGGAGGGAGAGAAGATAACTCCTGGTAAGGTGAAAGAGGGGGAGGCGTACCCAGAAAACATCCAGAGCCTTAGCTCCACATGCAATCTGGTTGCGACTTCCCCCCCTAAATCAGGTGACGGAGGTCAGGATCCCTCGAAAAACGACACGACTAATGACAGCTGTACGACAGTCGTAGAGGTCTTGCCGAACGATTCCCGGCGGCTAGTGCAAATAGCCTCTGACTCAAAAGCTACCGGCAAACGTAAGGCACTCAACGAACGTGAGATCCTACGTAGACAACGACGTAATGCAGTCAGAATCGTCAGGCGACTGAGTAAACGCACTCCGGATACCTTAACGGAGAAGGAGAGACAAGCTCTTGACAAGGCCAAGACAAGACTCAGAACGATTCCGGAGACTAGCACGGACGAACGTAAAGAAAAGACCCGACGTACGCCCAGCCGAACCTTGATTTCGGACAAACTCAAGACGCCCGGGAATGTGCACCCCCATACCAACCCCGAGCCGACTGCTAGTACGTCCAAAAGAGCTAGGCTTAACGACACCCTTTCCCCACTGGCAAACAAAACGAAAAGAGCCAGATTTTCGCTGCTAGCCGTTACTGGACAGCAGGTCGCCGTTGCTGACTTCGGTAATCCCACACGGAAGCTAACTGAGGACCAATGGCGACTAATTGAGATCAGGATCCTTGATGAGGTAAACGACCTCATTGTCAAAGAGAAAGAACCCCTCCCACTCTTTGGCACCCTTAACACCATCCAAGGATTCAAATTAGTGACCTGTGAAGACTCTCACACTCTCGCATGGCTCCGAGATTTCATCTCTAGGACCAAAGCTCCTTGGCCGAATGCTGACCTTCGTCTGATCGACAAAAAAGAAATCGTGCAGTTGACTAGACCGAGGGCCAAGCTCTTTGTACGGGGACCTTACATTCCTAGAGATCGGATCGAAAGGTACCTCAGATCTTTAAATAAAGACCAACTGAGCCATGCCTGGGAAGTGCTAGAAGTAGGGGAATACAACGAATCCGGTACGGAAGTGACAGTGTTGCTCAGTCACAAATCAATTCCGTTACTGAACAAGATAGGCTTCAAAGTCCGCGTCGGTATAAACCGATGTAAGCTCAGGCTTATTGCCAACTCGGCAAATAAAAGTAAAAAGGAGGAGGCGACAAAGCACTGTGATGAAGATAGTCCAAATAAACCTACATCACAGTAAGGCGGCCAGCGCCAACCTGATCTACCTCATGGAGGCTAGACAGATAGACTTGGCCCTAATTCAAGAACCCTGGATTACAGGTGGCAAAATAAGGGGGCTAAACTCAAAGGAACTTGTACTGTATAAAACGGCTCAAGTAAATACAAATAGTAAGACCAGAACCTGTATAGTGGCTAGGAAACAGATTAATCTCTTTCTTCTATCTACCTACAGTGATATAGACCACACAACAGTCAAGTATGAACGTGACGGGCTCCCGCCGCTGATCATAACATCGTGCTACATGCCATATGATGCAGTAGAAGGACCTCCAGCTGAATTAACTCGCCTACTTGTTCAGCGTGCCGCGCGAGAAAAATGGGACCTAGTCATAGGTTGCGACGCGAACTCCCATCACATTCAATGGGGTAGCACCAACATCAACATAAGAGGTGAGTCACTTTTTGAATTCCTTATCCTAAATAACATATTAGTTGCAAATAGAGGCACAGAACCAACTTTTGTTATTAGAAATAGGCAAGAGGTAATTGATATCACTCTAGTAAGTAACACAAATACAGTAGTGATAGAACAATGGAAGGTATTAAAAGATGAGGCATTCTCTGATCACAAAATCATTGAATTTTTGATACCGGACAAAAATCATGTCTTAAAACCATATAGAAATCACAGGAAAACCAACTGGGATATCTTTATTATGGAAGTAGGGATAAAGACAGGAACTCTTCAGACACATTCTATGCTTGAGCCTGAGAGCATAGACAAGACAACCGATGACCTAACTAAAGTTCTCGGTACAGCCCTTGAGAAGGCATGTCCCCTTAAGGAGACGAGGAAAAGCAGAACAAAATCTCCTCCATGGTGGACAAAAGAACTGTACAACATCAGGAAAGAAACACGGAAACTTTTCAATGTTGCAAAACACACAAGAACAGACAGTGACTGGGAAACCTACAAATCCAGCCAAAGAAGATTCAAGATAGAAACCCAGCGAGCTAAACGCTGTTCGTGGAGGGCCTTTTGCAGTGAGATAGAAAACACCAACGATTCGTCTAGGCTTAGAAAAGTTCTTGCCAAAGAATCAACTGCACTGGGCTCTCTTAAAGACTCCGACGGCCACTGGACAGAATCCTGTTACGATACGCTTGAACTCCTACTCAACACTCACTTCCCAGGCTGCACCTCCCACAAGAGTAATGACCTGGATGAGCACGACAACACGGAGCATACAACACCAGCGGAATTGATAACAGAAGAAAGGATAAAATGGGCTATCAACTCCTTCTCGCCGTACAAATCTCCGGGAATGGATGGCATCTTTCCTATGATGCTACAAAAATGTGCAAATCACATCACACCCCACCTGAAAAACATATTCCTAAGTAGTCTAACCAGGGGATATGTACCAAAATCTTGGCGTGAAGTCAAAGTGGTTTTTATACCTAAGGCTGGTAAACCCAGTCACATTACCGCTAAAGACTTTAGACCTATTAGCCTAACCTCTTTCGTTTTAAAAACCCTTGAGAGGCTAATTGACATCTACATTCGGAGTAAATTGAACCCGACCACCATATCTCCAGCCCAACATGCATATACAAAGGGCAAAAGTGTTGAAACAGCGCTCCACAGCGTTGTGAGTACCGTGGAAAAGACACTAATTGATAAGGAATACACTCTTGCGGCCTTTCTAGACATCGAAGGGGCTTTCAACAATGTCCAAACCGATGCGGTTAAAAGAGCTCTAGTAAACCTTAAAGTGGACAACACTATTATCAACTGGATAATGGGTATGCTCAAAAACAGGCTGATCTACTCGGAAATAGGAGGTGTTCATATCAAAGTATCAGCATCTAGAGGCACCCCTCAAGGTGGGGTACTTTCACCCCTTATCTGGATTCTTGTGGTAAATGAAATTTTAATTAAGTTAAAATTTAGTGGTGTTAAAGCAGTAGCATATGCTGACGATCTAGCACTACTAGCGACAGGCAAATTCCTATCTACCATAAGCAACCAAATAGAAAGCGCCTTATCCATGGTTAATACATGGACCAAGAACTGCGGACTTGCGGTCAACCCGCAAAAGACTGAGCTAATCCTTTTTACAAATAAAAGGACTATACCAGTATTTGATCTGCCATCAATTGAAGGGACTCCACTTAAAATTTCTGAAAGCGCCAAGTACCTAGGAGTCATCCTAGACAGGAAATTGAACTGGAATCTCAATATAAAAGAAAGAGCAAAGAAAGCAATGGTAGCTTTTTATGCCTGTAATAGGATATTCGGTAAAACCTGGGGTCCTAGTCCTAAGATCATCATGTGGCTATACACCGCGGTAATTAGACCGATACTGACATATGGTAATTTAGTCTGGTGGCAAGCGCTATGTAAAGCTACCAACCTCAAAACCATGACAAAGATTCAAAGAATGGCCTGCATCGGCACCACCGGGGCAATGAGAACCACCCCCACAGCGGGGTTGGAAGCTATACTCAACCTTAAACCCCTTGATATCTTCGTACAGGAGTCTGCCGCAAACAGTGCCCTGCGACTTAGCCAAACTGGATGCTGGAAATCCAGTATAACGGGGCATGCGCAGATCCTACGTAAATTTACAGAAAATTCTGTATGTACAGACTACATAACACCCTACCTTGACTTTGTAAGACCATTCGTTACTTCCTTTCCCAGTAGAGAAGAATGGCACGAAAATCAACTATCGGGTTACGAATCATCGATACCCATCTTCACAGATGGCTCCAAGATGGACATTGGAGTTGGCGCGGGATTCTACTCCGAAGTTTTGGACCTATCCAGTTCTATCAGACTTCCTGACCACAGTAGCGTTTTCCAAGCTGAGGTCCTGGCAGTGACAACAGCTGCTAATCAGGTCGCAATGAAGGCACTATCACACACTGATATTACCTTTTTCATTGACAGCCAAGCGGCAATAAAAGCGATTTCTGCCATTGAAATTAAATCGAAGCTTGTAAGTCGTTGTCGCGAAGAGCTACGGGTTCTTGGTGCACAGCACAACGTAAGACTCTGCTGGGTTCCCGGACACAAGGGGGTACCGGGTAACGAGAAAGCTGATGAGCTGGCAAGAAAAGGAGCATCACTTGGACTAAATCAGGCAGACACTACTGTAAAAATCCCGCCTTGTCACATTAAACAGATGATAGGGGACAAAACATTAGTAGCTGCAAATGAAAGATGGAGAGTGCTTGATTCTTGTGCTATAACCAAGAAAATGTGGCCACTCTACGACAAGCAAAAAACCGAGAGAATTTTACAAATGAACAAAAAATCTTTGTCATCTCTTGTAGGTATTATCACTGGACACAATATGCTGAGATATCATACAACGAAAATGAAACTTAGTACAAATGACCTGTGCAGAGGATGTGGTGACGAAGATGTACATGAAGATTCCACACACTTTCTATGTCACTGCCCATCACTCTGTCATATTAGATCTAAAACACTTGGAAGACACTTCTTCTGTGACCTTGAGGAACTTTCTGGCAAGTCTATAAACGACTTGCACAAATTTATAAACGCCTCGGGATGGCTTCAATATCCATAGTTTGCTTATAGGTTCTAGAGTATGGGTGGTTTCTAAACCCCTAGGGCATCACAATGGATCTACATTGATCTAAGTGTGACGGATGCAGAATTCTTTTGCGCCCGTCAACCCACTAACCTAACCTAACCTAACCTATGTACATATATGGATTATAATGGTATAAGCTATAGAATATATGTACATACATATATTCATACGTATTAATTTTTGTGTGTAGGCATATACAACCAGCTTATTGCATTCATTGGGAGCAGAAAACAGAAAACTTTTCGCTTTTAAATATTTAAAAAAAAAATAAACAAATAAAGTAGTTAAATAAATTTCTGGATTTTTTTTTTTCATATCACATAAAGTGAATATATGCATATGTATATTATATACAATTTATTGTTAAACCCCACAGGCGGACCAGTAGGGGTGCAGTAAAGTGGGAGGGTTATGATCCCTATAATCCTGATCAGAACATTGCCGAATAAAAGGAAGAAGAGAATTTATTGTTAAAAAGACAAATTAAAAGCAACAACTTTTGCTTAATTTTTCAGTATTCAGTACTCAAATTAAAAAAAAATGTAAAGCTTTTATTTTTAAAAGTACTGGGTGATAATGGTACTCGATACAATCTAAATTTAGAAATCAGCATAGGGTCCATTCTTTTCTTATAAAAATACTAAGCACATGAAGAGAAAAATATTTTGTCAGTTAACATGTGACGAAATGAAAGAATACTGACAATTTAAGGAACTCCAATGTCTAATCAATTATTTTTTCTAATAAAATACACGAAAACCATTATTGAATCAACGTTTCCCACTATTTCTAATCTGTGTGAAACCCACTTTGAGTCTATAGAGAAAAAACGAGTCGGCATGTCGGATTTAGTTCAAAACTCAGATTTTATCAGAATCCTTAACGTAGGTCATATCGTACCCTCCATCCGATTTGAATGAGCAACTAGGCTCTTCATATATATTGTAGTAGTAGTATTGTAAAATATTGCATTTTGAGAAAATATTTTATAATATTTTTATTTAATTCATCTTTATGAAAATACTCGAGTTTTTTGTATACGAACAACTTTTTAGTCTCTTTCGCCTAAATATAATTTTTTGGGATAATTTGTGGTTAACGAATTCCTTTACTCCAGTATAGGGAAGATTGTTTGTTCTCCCAATCACCTTAAAGCACCTTCATTTTGGTTACACTTTCGATTTTTCTTTTAAGCGGAAAAGCTTTGTTCCCTCAAGAAAAGTGGAAATAAAGGAATGAAAAAGAAATTTGGTATTATTACTATAACTAAGACTTTTGTGCTGCTGTGTTCAACCTGAAGGTGTCTTAATTCGATGCTGCGGAGGACTCATCGGATGTGCAAATTTTTGTATTCATTTAACTTTAAGTCTCTGATTAGTTCATATGATTGCACCAATCAAAGACTTCAAAATGAATGATTATTTCACTTTTAATGTTAAATGCGGGGTCAATGAATTATAAACAATGAAGAAATTGCTCTAACTTTAAGCAATCAATTAATTAATACACTGAAGTATTTTACAATCTCGATCAGTAGATGTAAATATTCAGCCCAACTATTTTTAAATACCTTGTACAGATAATTACATTTTATGCGTGTTATAATATCAATCCAAAAAATATCTCAAATATGTAAGTACTTTATTGTTTTAAAGTATGTATATGTACACACATCCATTTTCGAAACTCGTTTTGCCGGTCCGTTTTATTTACTTCTTCTTAATGAAAATTCTCTTACGGACAAATAATTTTTTGGCTTGATCGTCAAAAAGTTAAAATTTTGTTTTCGGTTCTCTTTTAATACCAATAACTAAACTATAGCTAGGAAATAAGAGAAAGAGAGAGCTTTTCACAACAGTTTTCCGCATGCCTCCACATGACAGCAAACGGAATTGATAAGTAAAAAGCGATCCAGCCGGTTTACTGATAGAAGATATAAGAACGTGTTCACTAGCTGAAGTGCTCGTTAAATATTCATTGTCGTGTCACTTGTGTTCCGATCTTCTTGGAGTTCACATCAATCTTCGGTATTCTTACGGAGTGAAAGTGTAACTTATTATTTTTCTATCAGTTAATCTTATTAAAATCCATACAATGAATTGCCTTAAGAAGATTCCAATGCGCACGGTAAGTTTTTCGGGGTCTTAATGAATTTATATTATTGATTGACCTTAATACTAATTCAACGATTTTTTATATTTTTATTTGTTTAAATATCTTAGATTGTTGGTGCTCTGCAGCGTCAACAATGTGCTGCCTTCTCTGATGGAGTTAAAATGCCTCCTTTAACATTCTTAACTGAAGACGAAAAAATGATGAAAGAAACAGGTAAGAAATGGGTGGAGGAAGGTTGCTTCAGTTGTTATATGTTGTGCTTGTGAGTGTGGTACAATGTATGAGGAAAATTTTTTTCTGGTAATTGTGTTGCTTGTAAACATTATTTACTACTTATCAAAGTTAAAAGAATCTATTTTACACATTATTGAAATCTGTTTATTTTGCTTCTTTACTTTTTTTTAATTTGTTAAAAGTAAAAAATAATCAGTACCAACTACGTTACGTAATGTGATAAATTCAATTAACGAATTTTAAAAAGCTGGATGGTTATGTGATCATTCTTATTATACTAACATAATTGCAACTGACTTGCGGCTTTGATTAAATTGATCAATTCAAATTTGAACTACAACTTTATTTTCTGAGCGAAAAGTGAAGTCTACGCACACACAGCGTATCATCTGTATGTGTAGCAACAATATAAATTGTTTCGCTTGAATATAATATAATTTTCGTTCGTGCTAAATTGTTTGTTCGTGTTCTATGAGAACAGTAGTAACTTTACTTGCAGTGCTTTTGCTCCCTTAGGGGTGTATGAATTTCATTTTGTTGTTAATTTAAAATGATATGAGATTGATTCGTGCAAGTTGATTTTTAAATCATATGGGCACCAATCTATTGGATTACGTAGTTATGTAACAACTTTAGGATTAATATCCTATCCAACAGATCATGAGAATGGATTTTCTGTGGATTTACATGTAGTAGTCATGTAGTCATGTCTTGTATGGTGAATAAACCTATGTTTATAAGTTCTATAAACTTTCCCCTTATTTGTTTGAATTCTGTTACGTCTAACATATTTGTATTGTTAAAATATATGACGCTAAATTTGCATCTCTTCTAAAGAATTTAAGGCATACCATGCAGTAAAAAATTGTTACATAACATTCGTCCACCTGTATGTTTGGGGAAAAAGACTAAAAACATTTTAAGCATGATCAAATGTTGCAAATAATATATCTTTATAATGATAAATTAGTTGCGTAAAGAGTTTGATAAAGAGCAAGTTAGTACTTGTGATTTAATATGATGGTGCATACCTACATATATTTTAAAATACATACATTTGAAATACACATGGGTATAACAACAATAATAACAATATTGATTTTTATTATCTATTATTGAATAAAGATCCAGAATCTATAAATCACCCAGTACGTAATCATATAGTATATACATATTAGCAGTATCAATATTTACTTATTTTTTTTTATTTCTGCATACATACATACATATACATATAATTATGTACACGCGTAAGACATCACAATTTGAGTTCTGGTTTACGTATGCAACTAATAAATTTCTTAACAATATGAATATTATTTATGTTCGTATGTATTTATCTTTAGCAAAATCTACACGTGTATTCTAACTTCGCTGGAGATAATTTAAAGAGCGCTCATACGAATAGCACAAGAAGCTTTTAAGCATCGTATACCACAAAGAAAGTTACCTGTGGTAAAAAAAAAAACAAATGCCTTCTAACAACAGAACAAATCCACACCCCCAAAATTAATTTGATGTTATATAACTTTACGTCAAATATTCCATGTGGGGAGAGTGAAAGTGAAAACAGCTGCTGATAAGCTCCCTTCCATATGTATTTTCGCGTTATAAGTTTTCACTGAAAAAAATTATGCGCACTTGCAGATCCCATAAATATCTTTATGTTTGCAGATTCAGTGCGAATCTTATTTGAAGTTCGTATTGTCTATGATTATTTTTTATACTGTTGCTGTCACAGTGTTTTCTGATTTAACTTTAACCGGTTTATGAGAGATTTTCAAAAATGCATAAAGTATCAATGCACGTATCAAACATTCGTTAGTGTTGTTTATACATAGTGTATATGCTGGTGCATTTTGGTAAATTAATAGAGGAACAGCTGTAGTTTAAATTATTCTTTCAACGATAAATATTGTATGTACATACTAAATCCAGAACATGATCGAACGGAAATATTGGTAGCTCCAAATTTTTATTTTTGTCGCTTTCTTATGTACTCCCTAGCTGACATACTAGTGTAAATATGTATACATATGTACATATGCATGTGTGCACGGATGTCCATACATATACATACATACATTATCACGAGTGCTGAAACAAATTTAACCAATTGAAAATATGAAGATTGTTGTTATTTTTAATTTAATTCCCCCACATATGCAAATATATGAACTTATGAATCGTTTTACTGGTTTGATTCTATTTTTTTGGAATATGTACACGAAGGTATTTTTGAAAATGCAAATTTGTAACTGTCAAATAAGAGTCAACAAGAGGTCAATGCACTGACTTATAAGGTTCAAACTTATAGAAAATTTAGTGAAAAAACATTTTTTTAAGGTAACATGAAATTGGTAAATTTATTTAGCCATTAAAATAATATACATGCATACATACATATGCATATATGATTGCTGTAGCAAAGTTAAATTTCTTTTAAACCGTTTTTAAGTTCTTAATTTAAATCGGTTTCAGTTGGATTTGTTGAATTTAAATTAGGTACCTATGCACATATGTACATAGATAGATATCTACATGTGTGCATACATATATGTACATATGTTTGTAGCCTAAAGCGAGCACGTGCGTCTGAATAAGCATTAACTCGCCAACAGATTGACCTTTTGTTATGCCAAGTTAGATATTTTGTATGTTTCTATGTATGTACATATGTTTGAACAAAACATAGGGTCCACTGAATAGCTTTGGATGAAGCTTTTTCCAGACTGAGTCCGTTTAGATTTTTTGTAGATTCATACTTGGCATAACAGACCGCATAGCCTCCAACTTCTCGCAATGCTATGGACTTCGAACCGATTAAGCGCACATTTGCAGACAAATTCGGTATTTACCCGTTTCTGTGTAGTTTGGTCAAAATCGGTTTAGCAATTTGCCCACAACCGCATTTTGACAACTGCGCAGCAATGCACGCCGGTTACCCGCTAGTATTTAATATAACATTAAAACGTACATATGTACATATGTAGGTTTTCTTTAATAACCTACTAATCTCCCTCAGACTTTCCAAAAAACATAATTACAACTAACATAGAGACCATGCCATATTCTAATTGACACAACCTAGCATTATTTCCTTCAACAAACCACTACTTCCTTAGAACACTAAACAGATGCACTTACATAATTCTATTAACCGGTTATGTTTTTCTCATATAACATACATATATGCACATATTATGTACACACACATATATATGTATGTACATATGTATACACAAATGCATAACGTTTTGTGACGAATACAAAAAATCCTACCGGTAGAGTAAATAAGCGTACCGTTATCGTATAATTTTATTTGTTGCTGTCACGATATTAAAACCATGTCAAAAAGTTTAGTACCTGCAAAAATTAAAAAACAATTATAAAAAAAATTGGAATGGCATGAAATTTAATTAAGACAATCAATTCACCAGATCTAAAATAAAGTCGTTCATTAAGGTACATATCATGCTGGTATGGAAAATAATAAATACAAAAAATATTCAGATAGCATCCCTAATACATACATACGAGTATACATACATGTGTATGTATGTCCAGAATCTCTTAAATCATTTTTATTTTATTATCATAATTTAGGATTAATTTCGCGTATGGAAAGTAATAAAATCTTAAAATATAAATTATAAGATGTTTGAATGTACCTACATATGTATGTACGTATTAATATATATATTTAGCAATACGTACACGTGTATGCAAACTTTGCTGGAGATAACTTTTAGAGCTCATAAAATATATAACATAAAAAGCTTTTAGCAATGGCCTACGTCAACAAAGAAAAGTTATAAAACTACCTGCTACAAAAAACAAATGCTTCTTAAACCAATACCACACCCCCAAAGTTAATTTAACGTTATATAATTTGAACGTCAAATTGTTTTTCTGTAGAGAGTGAAAGTGCCAGACAGCTAAACAGCTGATGAACTTTTCTTCGAGGGGGGAAATATTTTTGCGTTATTTTGTTCTCATTTAAAAAATGTGCGCACTTAGATAATACTGGACACTTCGGTTTTTACGAGTGTTAGATAATACCTGATCATATTATATTCCTGCATACTGGCACACTCTTTGTGAGCTGATAAGAAGCATTTACATACGTACATATATATGTACATGAAGCATTTATACAATTGAAGATTATTGTTTTTATTTTTATCTATGTACATGTAACTACTGATAGCACTAAATGTTCATGTGAATAAGCCCTTATAATGTTCTGCAATACAAAAAGTACATACATACATATGTACATATGTTAATTATTATTTTCAAATAGGTACCTCTTGTTCTATTATTAGCTGAGCTTTTTAAGCTTTGTTTTGTTTACTGATTTGAATTTAATTATTCTACGCTTAAATCAATATAATATGTACATACATATGTAGGCACGAAATTCGAAAAATTTTCTTCACATATTCATACTAAGTTGTTGAAATGCAAAGTGTTTATTAAATATTAACTTACTAATGACTTTTAATAATAAACTTAGAACAATATTTGGATGCACAGGCATTTAGAAAATAAAGTTTCTGTAAAAATGTCCTTACTTAAAAACAGATAATTGTGTTTATTTTCTGATTTTTTATCAACTAATTTACTTGTTTACTTTATTAAACCCAAGAAGGGATGAAACTATTTTTCTTGACCTATGATTCGTTCAGTTAAGGTTTTGTATCGATACGAAACATCAACATTTTCATTTACTTTGAAATCAATTCTGCGTTCCGGCGCGGCGTCTGCATCTGTTGTACATACATATGTATATTCGCCAGGTCACAGCTTAAGAGGCATTAAGCTTTGGTTCAGTTTAGGACGAGATTAGAATTTTCTATTTAAGTATAGAATTAGTGGTAGTTGAATTTATTTTGAAATTTTTTTGAAGGCGGGTTGGTTGAACTTTCATTTTTGGGTTGAGTTAGGCATGTACTGTCAGATGACTATAAACTTCGTATAACTACAATTACAAATACTTAGCGGAACGGACCGTATGTGGCCATGGGTCTAGCTTCTCGCGACCATTCGAGTTGCACGTGTGGGAGGGATAGAGTCATATTGGAAAGCCCTTATTTTAGAACTTTTCTCATGACAGTTGTCATTCTCGGATGTTTCTCAGACATTCGCGAGAGGGGGGACCGTAAAATTTTTTTTTTCATATTTTCTGGGACGCGAACCTCGAACCTCCCGCTCAGTAATCCAATTTTTCATTTGTTAGATAAATAAAATTGTTTTCGTGCTTGTTTTTTAATGCACAATTTGAGTGATTTTCACATGAGCATCATTAACAAGTGTGACTTTATCTGTTGTATTTTCATTATCTTTGTTTTATTGATTTCAGAAAAGGTCACCTACTAATTTACGGTTTACTAATTATTTATTTTTTTTGGTTTTATCCTATCTTTAATTTAACTACATAATTGTTTTTGTTCTTAAGTAATGTGGGTGCCGTGGCTTAAGTGGTTAGTGCGTTGGATCGCTGTACGGTAGGTTCGACGTTCGAATCCCAGAAAACACCAAAAGGCTTTTCACGGTCCCACCACTCGCGAATGTCTGACAAATAACTGTATTAACGAGAGTAATAACTGTCATGCGCTTCTCAATTTGCCTTTCGGATATGGCACAACACGAATGGTCGCGAGAAGCTAAGCCCTGGAAAACATACGGTCCGTTGCGCCAAGTATTTGTATGTGTAGTTAATTTTGTTGCGCCACAGTAATTTTGAGCCTGGGTGAAATAGAACAAATAACATATGTACATACATATAAAGCAAATTGCAAATTCCACAACAATGTTAAAATGTTTCATTTGCTCCTCACCTAGTAAAAGTTGGAAATATTTCTATGTATGTACGTCCGCCCATCCGTAAAAAGTGCTTAGATAAATAAGAAATTCAAAAGCAAACGATTTCCAAATACTTATGTACACACATGCATAAATTCGTAGAGTGCGTAGAGTGCATAGACTGCGCTAAGGTAATGTTTAATTTTATGTGTGAATTGAGGAAAAATTGCGGAGCAGTAATTATTTTTAATATACCAACCTGGCCAAAATTTCCTGTCGCAAGATTTTTAGCAGCTTAAATACTTATTTTCTCTTATTATAGCATTAAATTTAATTATAATCAAAATACTCAATTTTATAAAAATTAAAGAGAATCATAATATTTTCAATCCTGAATTTGAATTTGATAAGAAAGCAGTCCGATCAATTGTGAAAGCTTATGACAACACTCTGCGAAGGCATAACACTGGCAGTAGGGCTGTCATATGACTGGAAAAATTGTTCGTTCTGTTGGAGGATTGATATGCTTATGACATCAGGTGGACTGAGAAAAAAATACTGTGAACCAGAAGCGAAGGCAAAAATAACTAACAAATCTCCCCAGTTATCTGGACAGCACCCCTGGAGCAAATGTGAAGCCAAATACACCTGAGTTTCAAATCACTACACCAATCTCTTTCTCTCTCTCTATCTTCCTTCAACGCCCGCACCATGTGTGAACATTAAAAGGGTATTCATAACCCATTTAGTGCGTGCAAAATTAAAAAAAAGTATATACATAATAAAATAAACGAGACAGATCACTCGATTCGGTGAAATTTTACTGTCGTCAACGAACAAACTTGGCGAACGGACAAAAATACAAAATCGTGCATAGACTCCAAGCCGAAACCATTTTTTTTTTTGATATTTTGAAAAGAGTAAATTGTTAGAATCTGACCCTATATCGAACACAATTTTCTGACTATTGTCATACTTCAGTTTCTTAAGAAAATGGAAATAAAAAAAAATACTAACAGTTTTTGTATGCATAAATTAAAATTTACCATTTTCTTTGCAGTTGCCAAGTTAGCAAAGGAGACCATTGCCCCGTTGGTAAAGAAGATGGATGATGAACATCAATTCGACCCATCTGTTATTGAAGCTGTTTTTCAAAATGGCTTGATGGGAATGGAAATCGATACAGAGCTGGGAGGTAGTGGTTGTAATTTTTTGACCACAATTTTAGTTGTTGAAGAACTAGCAAAAGTTGATCCTGCCGTTGCTGCCTTTGTTGATATTCATAACACTCTTGTTAATTCCTTAATGATTAAGGTTGGCACTAAGGAACAGAAAGAAAAATACCTTCCTAAATTAGCTCAAGAATACGTACGTTTAGGACAAAATGTTGTTTAAAAGAAAACCAATTACAAATATTCTTTATAGGCTGGAAGTTTTGCTTTGACTGAACCATCTTCAGGATCTGATGCATTTGCGCTTAAGACTGTTGCAAAAAAAGATGGAAACCAATATGTTATTAATGGAACAAAAATGTGGATCTCAAATTCTGATGTTGCTGGAGTTTTCTTAGTTTTTGCTAACGCAAAACCGGAAGCTGTAAAACTAAATTTAAATAAAATATGTGTTATCATATTAATAATTGTGTCCTTCATAGGGATACAGAGGCATAACTACTTTCATTGTTGATCGTGATACTCCTGGACTCAGTGTAGCAAAGAAGGAAGATAAGCTTGGTATCCGTGCTTCTGGTACATGCATGGTCAACTTTGAAGACGTTCGTATTCCGGAAGAAAATCTGTTGGGTGAATTTGGTAAAGGCTATCAATATGCAGCTGGTTTTCTTAATGAGGGACGAATTGGCATCGGGGCTCAAATGATTGGCTGTGCTCAAGGTTGTTTCGATGCTACTATTCCATATTTGTTAGAACGTAAGCAATTTGGTCAGGAGATTTACAATTTCCAATCTATGCAGCATCAAATCGCCACTGTGGCAACTGAAATTGAAGCCGCTCGTCTCTTGACATACAATGCTGCTCGCCTTCAAGAACAGGGCGTTCCATTTGCTAAAGAGGCAGCTATGGCAAAGTATTATGCTTCCGAAGTTGCTCAAAGAGCTACCATTAAATGTATCGATTGGATGGGAGGTGTTGGATTCACTCGTGATTTCCCACAGGAAAAATTCTACCGTGACGTTAAGATTGGAGCTATCTACGAAGGAACGACCAACATGCAATTAAGCACTATTGCTAAGGCTATCAAAAAAGATTATTCATCTTAAATTATGCCTGGCGTTATATTCACCTTTGTGATAAATTAAATTTGTAAATATTAACACTAACTACATTATGTATATCGTAACAGATACCAATAGTGCATTTACTAGTTTAGGGGAAAACCTTAAAATTGTTTTAACTCAATGTCTTCTTTTTATTTTGTTTGTTTCATGTACCTTTTTATAAATAAAACAGCATCAAAAGTCTTGCAAATAATACCATAGGATTTATTTATTCTCATTCTACCTGTAGGGTGCTTTAGTTCGAATGAAAAATACTTGTGTAATACACTCAGCGAAATTAATATAGAGGCATTGAGGCATCACTGACAATTACAGTGATATTTCACGTTAAAAACACGTCTAAGAAATAGAATTACATTTTTCTGATGTTTGTTTATAAAAACAAAACTGAGCATGTTATTCACTTTTAGATCAGTTACTGTGTTGTCAAACTGTGTGGTTTTTTCTGCAGATCCACAGAAATAAATCTAGGTTTCGGTGCGAAATAAATATAGAAGCAGCAGTTATTTTGGAGAAAATCATTGTATAGTAAAAAATTTTTTGTTTTATTTTTATGAATTTAGAATAGTAAGGTAAATGTAGAATAGTAAGGTGAATAATTTTTGCAGTTTTAAGCAATTTGGACACATTGGGACGTTGAAAATGCCTTACCGAGGAGGAAACGACAAAAATATTTTTTAAAAAAAAAATGGCTTATCTAATTGACCTAATTACTGGGAAATTGTCCAGACCTACAAACGTTGTTCATCATTTCATAAATTTAGGATAACAGTATGGACAAAATAAGGCGAAAGGTGCTCCAAAAAAGGTAACAAACTGGCAAAAAAATAAAATTGTTGAGGAAGCACTAACAAACAAGCTCTTTTTCTTCGCAAATTAGAAAGAAGTTGGATCTCAACATTGGAGTAGATCGTGTCCAACAAATATTAAATTCGACTCCAACGATGGTTTTTACCAAAATACTCAAAAAGCCTGCGCTGACTTCCGCCCACATGAGCATTCGTATTCAGTATGCCAAGAATCACATGTCCTGGACCATTCATTGGAGAAAAGTTATCTTCAGTGACGGAAAAAAGTTTAATTTGGATGGGCCGGATGATTGTTACTGTTATTATTGATTTTCGAGACAAATCTGAAGTCCGAATGAGTCGCAATTTTGGAGGAGGCAGTGTTATGATTTGGGGTGCCCTTGGATATAGTGGGAAGTTGCCTATCCCCTACGTTTCACCAAAAATGAATTAGCAAACATACTTGGAAATGCTACAGTATTCTTTTGAATGAATTTTGCGGATGACGTCGGGGGTCTTGGATTCATTTCCCAGCAGGATAATGCAGCTGTTCACTCTGCCAAAGTGGTTAAAGAGTACTTCAGTTTGAAAAGTATGCGTATTTAAGAGTGGCCATCAAGATCGCCAGACCCGAACCCAGTCGAAAATTTATAAGGACGAATGGCTCAAAAAGTTTTTAAAAATGGGAGGCAGTACAATACGGTTAATGACCTCAAACAATCCATCCAAGATATTTGGAGGAACTTGGAAATTGATTATCATCAAAACCTCATGAATTCCATGCCAAACAGGATATTTGAGGTCATACGTAATAAATGAGGAAGTACAAATTATTATAATATTGGAATAATTGAAATATTTTTTTTAAATAAAACTATTTTATAAGTTAAAATGCGCTGCCTCTAATATAATTTCGCAGTGTTTTAGCAAAATTTTGTTTCAAAAATATCCAGGCTGTATCCTATACATTCTATGTTCTATCTATGTTCTTTTTTAGTTGACTTGTTATCGATATATTGATACTGTGTATCAATATTGTTCATTCATTCTTATTAAGTTATTTTATTTCAAAAAAACCTGGTGCCTCTATATTAATTTCGTGGAGTGT
Source organism: Blera fallax (assembly GCA_946965025.1). Classification (NCBI taxonomy): domain Eukaryota; kingdom Metazoa; phylum Arthropoda; class Insecta; order Diptera; family Syrphidae; genus Blera; species Blera fallax. The sequence continues at coordinate 27,687,726 of OX337245.1, forward strand.
ATGTGAGATACCTTGTGTGGCATTCACTAAAATATTTCTTTTATTTGAAGTTGAGAAAAGGGACATTTGCATGTATCTTTGTATTTCAAAATAGTAGAGCAGAAAGGTTGATTTTAGAAGGAAAATTTAAAAACCATAAAGTTTTTCCGATTTCACAACCTGACAATGTTTTTGCTTCTTTACTTTTAGTTCAAAATTCATAATCACGAAAGATGATCACACTTTTCGTTTGTTTTGACTGTGTTTATCTTTAGTCCCACTTTGTTTGCCTCAGCTTCTAGATTGTGGGCCATCAAATAAAGGTCCATTATCCGATGTGAAACATCGTCAGCGTAATCTAGGTGTTGACATCTAGGTAAGATGTCATAGTCCAATGAATTCCATAGTTGCCTTCCGCCAATGCTGCTCGGAAGACATCGCTGATAACCACCAAGAACAATAGTAGTGACAGTATGCACCCTTGACGTACTTCACTTTGGACTTCAAAATCGTCCGACACCACCTTACCATTGTGTACGACGTGAAACTTACCGCCCTCGTATGTAGCCTTAATAATAGCCATAATTTTTTCCGGGATGCCTCTCCTGCATCCCAGATAGCATCTCGATTCATTCTCCGCTACATTTACTGTTTATCGATTTCGATAATATACTCAACGCATTGCTCGATTATGATCCGAAAGGTGTTTATGTGGTCGATGCAGGAGGATCCAGCGCGAAAGCTTGCCTGTTCGACATCGAGAGTTGAATCTAAATGCTCTTTTATTCGTTCTAGAATTATTCTAGCTATTATTTTGGCTACGGCTGGAAGAACGCATATACCTCACCAGTTTCCGCACTCCATTAAGTTTCCCTTTTTGTAGCAAAATATTCTCTCCATCTAGTGAGCTGGTCCTCATCCGATAACAGAAGGTTACCGTCTAGACTCTGCACTGGATGTTGTTTGGAGTTTAGACCACCAATGAGCTCGGGAGAGGCCTTTGTTAGTCATTTACCACTATAAGTGGTATGTTACAATAGTATGAGAAATGAATGGGTAAAAAGATATTAAACTTTCCCACGAACTCCGAAAATGGTGGAAAATCCATGAATTCACACTGAAAATTTATAAATTCCGCACATGTCAGTGACGGATCAATACTAATCAGTAAATTGTATGTGTATAGTAAGTATCGAGAGTATTAAAATTTGATTTAATCGTTAAAAGAGAATATGAATTTGAATATGACGGGTGGCAAAACATAAAATACTCACTGATACATACATATGTACATATGTGCTAATTGATATCTCGCCGATTTGCAGGAGAGTTTTCTTAAATCGACTCCATTTTATTCTATTAGGAGAAAATAGTTTAGTTACCAATTTGGTTGCTCTTATTAAGGGCAACTATTGCTTTCGTGAAAGTGTTTTATTTAAAAGATCTGAACAATTTTCGTTTTACTACGAGTACAATAGATAAAATCGTTGAAATGGGTTGATCTTACATGTCCGTTCGTCTTGATATTTTTCTTTAATTATAAAATGTTAAATGATGAACAATTGAACTTTGAACTCCACTTCTAATGGCAATGGGCGTATACTCTGAGACTAGAACAGAATTTTCATATGTACTAACATTAAAACAAACTTAGTGTAAAATATGAACCGAACGTTTTTTCAAATAAGCTGAAAGCGATCTGTATTTAAGTCAGAAGTGCTGTGTATGTAGTACTTGCAAAATAAAAAAACAAATCAAAGAAGGCTTTCCTACTCTAACTGAAATTAAAATTTGTTTCTACATGCTGGAAAGTGAGTTGGAAAGGCTTAGAAAACATAATATCAATTTATATATTATATTTTTTAATGTTCGTATTAACTTATGAAATTGGTGAATAAAATAGTAGAGATACGAAGTTTCGACATATTATTAATTGTTTCATCAATACAAAAGTATGTATTCCGATCAGTGTAAAAGACTGCGGGCTTAATCAAAACGTTTCTCTGGAGTATGAACACGTTTTTTACCCATTTAGTCAAAAACGCATGCGTTTTTGGAAAAAATAGAGTCCCGCTTTATATAATCCCGTTTTTTAAAATACCGAGTTTAAAATCCCGATTTTTATTATCCTGTTTTCCTAATCCCACTTCCTATAATCCCGTTTTTTGTAATCTCGCTTTTGCTGTCAAAAGTATTTATTTATTTTATTTTGAAAAATCCGCGCGCGTGAATTGTTACTATTGTTTCAAAAATTAAAAATAGAACAGTGGGTAAGTGACGCTGTTAATTTAATGCACTCCACTTTCCGGGGGGGTTTGGCCGCTCTGCTAAAGTTACATATGTCAACAACTGTCAGGCAGACGCCTGAAGCTAAAGACTATTCTCATGTTGTCTTGATATAAGGCCAAATGCAAAAATTTATTTCCTCTGTTGAAAATTTTTTTAATTATTTTCACAGTTAAATGAAGGGATTTTAAGAATCTCGAAAGTACACTTGTTTTCAAGATTTTTTTCTAGATAAGGTTTTTTTGAGATTTTTGTACTTTTTAGATTTTTTCTCATTCGAAATGAGCTAACGTCAAGTAGGATTTTGAGAAAAGGGCAAAGCAAGATTAAACGGGATTTAAAAAGCGGGATTTTGAATAAGCAGGATTTTAAGAGACAGTATTTTAAGAAGCCGGAAGCAGATGGTATTTTAAAACTTTTTTAGCGGGCATTTTAAAAACGGGATTTTAAAAAGCAGGATTCCGATACGCTCCAGAAAAAATGGATTGGGCCGAGTCTTTTTTACGTTGTTTGAAAATAAATTAAACGTCCAGCATCGGTGACAAAAAAGTATATTATGAATTTAAGCTTTTTAAAAAGTCAGTCTGAATTTAAAAAAAATTTTCTAAAATTTAAGTTAAATTCAAATACAATCGAGAATTTTTTTTTTCATTTTTAATGCAATTTTTATTTCGTAATTCATTATTTCTTACATGCTAGACAAAAACGCTTAAAACTAGCTTAACTAACTTACTATGTAATGTAACTCTAACTTACTGACCCTATGCGGGTGCTCTAAGCTAAACCTAACGCTTAAAACTATGTCTTTCGACGTTTACGAACTAGGCTTATTTATTAACTTAACTTAACGAGGTGATGACTAAGAACATTTGTTTATAAAAACTTAGTAAACCTATACAATCGAGAATCTTTACTTTTCCATTCCATACTTATTAAGAAGTGTGGTGTTCACAATTTATAAACAGCGCGTTGATTAATTTAATTCATTTTATTAATTACTTATTCTAAGATATAATGTAGTTGGCATAAGTTAAACTGGAGCAATACGATGTAATCGAGAGTAAGGTCTATTGACAAGTGCTTAATCTGAATGTATGTTGCAATATTCTTAAGGTGAATGTACAAGATTTGCTTAGGGCTTAAATGCAATGTTATGCATGCATGCAATGTTATATATGCATGCAATGTTATATAATATACATTACAACTCTCCCCTCTCTGATTTGCTCTATTATTCTTTAATTTTGTAGCTTACAATTCTATTTCTTAATTTTCTATTATCATAACAAAATTCATTTAAATCTTGTCGTGGTGGTGAAGGCATTTCTTTATAAATTTTTTCTACTAATTCTGGATTTGGATTTTCCTTATTTGTTCCATTATCTTCACAAATATTATTACTATTGTTAATAACATCGACAATGTCCTTTGAAATGTTAATAATTTCGACAGGATTATTTACAAATTTTTAATTAGAATTATTTTTACATTCAGTTTTTCTAATTTGATTGATATGCCTTTTCCAATTTAAATTTTTAGATAATATATACACAATATAGTATTGTTTACCAAGAGATTTCACAATTTTTCCTTTCACCCAAGTTACTTTGCCTGCTTTACTAAAATCTTTTGTCATAACAAAATCATTTAAATTTAAGACCCTTTTCCAAGGCCTTTATAAAAATATTTTTGTCTTGATTGACTTTTCTTAACATTTTGTTTAATTAATCTTAAATTTACATTATTTGTCAATTTCATTGGATTAATTAAATCTAATCGTGTTTTAATACTTCTATTAAACATTAATTCGGCCGGACTTACACCAGTTGTACTATGAATGGAACTGCGATAATCTAGCAAAAAACGTTGTTAGCACTGGTTTAAATCACCCATTGCATTATGACCATGCAAAGCTTTTTTTAACGCTAATTTAACAATTTTTACACCGTTTTCCGCCTGCCCATTTGAAGCTGGATGACCAACTGGCGAAGTTAAATGTTCAATTCCATTATTTTTTAAAAACTGTGAAAATTCTTTGGACTTAAACTGAGTTCCGTTATCAGTCACAATTATACTTGGAAGACCGAAACTCGAGAAAATGCTTCTTAGTTGATCGATTGTACTTTTACTGCTAATGGATTTGTTCATATCGATACATTCGATCCATTTACTGTGAGAGTCCACCAATATTAAAAAGAACCTGTCGAACACTGGACCCATAAAATCTAAATGGAGTCTTTCCCATGGCTTGGTTGGCCAATCCCAGGAAACAAGTTCATTTTTTGGGGAATGAGCAGTATAAGCTAAACACTGATTGCAGCTTTTGACTAATTCTTCTAATTGTTTATTAATGTCAGGCCACCAAAAATATGCTCTGGCTAGACTTTTCATTTTAACTATCCCTAAATGTGATTTATGCATCTCCTGTAACACCTACTTTTGCAAGCTGGCCGGTATAACTAATCTGTACCCCCAAAACAATACATTGTGTGAAATCGAGAGCTCATTTTTTGTTAGGAAAAAAGTATTTAAACTCAAATCAGTTAACTTGTTTGGCCAACCTTTATCGACCAGGTTCATAACCTTAATTAAAACTTCGTTCTTTGCTGTTTCTTGTTGGACGTCCGAAAAGGTAACGGTTACAGGATTTTCCTTACTTGAAAAATAGTTTATAAAAACATCGTTCGAAATCATTCCCGGGATACTTAGTTCTGTCTCCTCAACATTTTCGACTGCCCGCGAGAAAAAATCTGCAATATTATTTTTAGATTTGACATACTGAATTGTATAATTATACCCAGACAAGAACAACGCGTATCGCTGCAGGCGGTTTGCTGTCATGACGGGGATTCCTTTTTATCCCCAAATATCGATATTAAAGGTTTATTGTCTGACACTAGAACAAATTTGTTTCTAAATAAATATTGGTGAAATTTGTTAACACCAAAAACAATCGCTAGGGCTTCCCTTTCAACTTGCGAATACTTTATTTCGGTTTTTGACAGCCTTTTAGACGCAAATGAAATTGGGCGCTCTGTACTTTCAGCATACTGATGTACCAGCACAGCGCCTAACCCAACTGGACTTGCATCCACAATTAATTTGGCTTTTTCAGAAGGATCGAAATGTGCGAGACAAATGTCAGATGACATGCTCTTTTTAACTGACTCGAAAGAGTCTTTTTGAGGTCTACCCCAAACAAAATTACCAGAGAGGTTATCGTAAAGAGGCGCAGCTTTTGTTGCCAAATCTGGCATAAACTGGCGGTAAAAATTAATAATACCAAGGAATGATTGAAGTTCATTTAAGTTTTTTGGCTCAGACAGCGCCATAATAGCTTTTATTTTCGTTGGATCTTTATGCAAACCGTGTTTATCTATGACATGACCCAGATAGCAAACAGACTCCTTAAAAAATTCGCATTTATTTTTAGACACTCTTAAACCTGCGTCCTGAAGTTTTGAAAGAACCAACGACAACGTTTTTAGATGGTCGCCCTTATTTTTTCCCGTAACTAACAAATCATCCATGAAAATAGTAACTCCATCTATTCCACTCAACAAAGATTCGATTTTTTCTTGGAAAATTGCTGGTGCTGGAGCGACTCCGAACACCATCCTTGTGTATTCAAATAATCCCTTAGTTGTGGATATAGTGGTTAATTTTCTAGAATCTTCATCTAATGGCAATTGTTGATAAGCCATTGCTAAATCAATTTTCGAGAATTCCTGCCCCCCATGCAATTTTGCAAAAAGCTCTTCAATCCTTGGAAAAGGATATTGATAGGGTTCTAAATACGGATTTAAGGTGACTTTATAGTCACCACATATTCTGACTGTGCCATCTTTTTTCATTATAGGCGCAATAAGAGTTCCCCACTCACTATAGTTCACAAACTTGAGAACCCCTAGGCTAACAAGCCTATCGATTTCTAACTCGACTTTATCTTTGATCGCAAATGGTAATTTTCTTGGGCGAAAAAACTTTGGCTTAGCACCTTCTTTCAGTTTTAGTGAAACTGTACCATATTTAAATGTTCCCAGACTTCCATCAAAAAGATTCTTAAAATTTTCTGAATTGTCCTCTTCGTCTTCCTCGTTGTCGTTGTGATCGTCTTTGTCTTTCTGCTGAGAAAAGGAAAAAGTGGTACTAACATGATGAACAAAAACGAATGGGAAGTGTTCTTAAAGTCTCGCTTTCTTAAAGTCAGCCAACATCCGGCCATCCTTTGATCGGCTGACCTCAGCCTACCTGGCGCTAGGATAACTCCTCCTATAAAGAATAGCTTCCTAAGTCAGTTTGGCGCCACGGTTTTATCATGTCCGCACATGTTGTGAATATGTTTAGCCCTTCGTCATCACCAAGCTTCTGCACTCCATATCGATCATGGTTGGCCACTTTAGTCACATTGTTTGGTCCCAGGTACTTTTTTGCCAGCTTCAAATTGTGTGCGCTTGATCGCCCCAGGTCTCCACCACCATATTTCCTAGCTGGTTTTCTACTGTGATTAAATGCGCTGCGATTCTCCTGCTGTGTTCTCTGGATCGCTTCTCCTTGCTTCGTCTCGCTCTGTAATAAACAATTGCTGGATCTCATCATCGATCATACTCGCTTACTCTGGATCTGCTTCTTTCCTCATCTTAGCGCCAATCGTAAGCTCGAACGGTGTGGTCTTGATGCTGCGTTGCCATGTCGAATTGATACACTGCTGAACCTTGAATGTGTATGCGTACCATTTACTCTGATTCTCCACCGAAAGTTTGGTCATGATTGAAATTACTATCCGATTGACGCATTCCACTTGACCATTTCCCTGAGGAACGTGTAGTGCCACACTACAAATAGTAAACATTGTACACAGTACACATTGTACACAAAACATTGCACAGTACAACATGCATAACAACATAACATAATATCACACGACACATTGTTTTATTCATTCGCCCCGAAACAAACAGAATAACATTCGTTCATAAATGAAAAAAGAAGTCACCTGACAATACAACATTGTAGCATGCACAAAAAGTTCATTGCGCCTAAACTTCATGAGAGTCCATTGGAGTACATCGTTTTCATTGATCGTAGAATCCGATAGTTCGGATTTCTTTGACTTTTGCTGCCGATTGAAAAACCATTAATGCTTACTCGAACATTAAATATAGAGCATGAACTCTATATCCTCACTCTGCATATTTTGGATATTACATTGTAGGTTAAGCTTAAGCTAGAATGTAAGAATTTCAGTATAAATAGAGTAGGAATTTTGTAAAAAAGCGAAGTCTATTTTGATCAAGCATAGCGCGAAGGTCTTTACATTAATATATACATTATATATATTACATGGCGATCCTGCCTCTTCGAGCCAAAAGAGATTCCCCCCATCAGCTACAAGAGTACGATACAACCAAGATACGACTCCAGCGGCAAAATTCCATTATGAGCACTACTGAAGAGCTACGGGCGATCATTAAAAATAACCCAAAACTTGGAGCTAAACCTATATCAATTGAGAATATAGGAAACGAAATAAACAACAACAATCGCAGCAACCGAAACCACAACAACAGCAACCAGAGAACCAAAAGCAGAAAAAACAAAGGCGAGGTAAGCAGGTGCGATATAGGCAAGAATTGGGCAACCTGTACAGACTGGCAAGCCTATGCCCACATCAAGAAAAAGGTGAAGTTCCTTGAAAAAATAAAACAACTCAAGAGGAACGAACGGCTGCACAAACTGTACAAGAACAAAAAGGAGCAATAAACGACAAATGGAGGACAAAACTCAAAGAAAGAAGTTATTGTGAACGCAGGAACTATTTCAATTATAGTAAGAGCAATACTATGTATCTTTATGCTCATTCAAATTATTAAGGACATGTTAAAAAATAAAGAAGTAGCTAGAATAAATAATGTATAAATAATAAAAGTAATTTTTTTTTCTCTTAAATGTGTAATGAGAGGAAAATAAAAAATACCCGTTGAAAATAATGGATGTATATTTAACGTAAGAAAGTGTAAGAAAAGATAAAAACTATAAAAACTATCATCAAGCAATATTTTTTATTAGTTACTCCAACCGCCTAGGTGGCGTATTCTCATTCCTCGCGAGCGAAGTAAAATATTATTACTCTCTGAGAATGAAGTTATAATCACAGAATGAGTGAGTGATGAGTGGAAACAAAGTAAATAAAATCTTTTTTGGGTTTCCATTCCCATTCAGGATTTTTGCACACATGTTTCGCAACTGAGTGAATGACTTTGCCAAGAAAATGAGTTAAGAAACGGATGAAAAAAAGCTATAAGCATGGAGCAGGTTATTATTTTTTTTTCTCGTTCAGTGAAAAGATGTAGGTTTTTCTGATTAGGGAGTGGAGTGGTAGATGTATGTTATGCATTATGCGTCAGGTTTTTAATTCAAGTGGTGATCTGATTGATGAAAAAAATATTCTCCTAGCGGGGTGGTGATGGGATTACATATGTGGTAAAAATATTCTCCTAGCGAGGTGGTGGTGGGATTACATATGTGGTGGTTGGGCGGAGTGCCAGAGTTTATGATGGCTACGGATAGATTTGTTTGTTTGACTTAAATAAAAATAAACCTGCACCTTTAAAAAGTATGCACATGTCGTCTTCAACCCAATGCCCGAAATGCGGTGATGCACATCCAATAATACAATGTGAGGAATTCCTTAAAATGTATGTAGCCGCAAGGAGGGATTTGGTAAAATTGAAAAGGCTTTGCTTCAATTGTTTACGCGGCGGTCATAACTCGGTTAGATGCCAATCAAAGTTTCGTTGTAAATAGATGAATAGATTTTGGTTCGGTGGGCAAAAACGCATCATCACCTCCACGTGGTGCCTGCTGGATAGCTATTAAATAGTGAACCAACGATGAGCGTATGCTGAGTCTGACTGTACATGTGGAGCTGGACACTCGGACCAGCGCAAGCTCAGCCGGGTTAACTCCAGCACGCGTGTGCCAGGCGAGGCATCTCTTGCTGACCTGACCCGCAGCTTGTGGATCAGATGTCTAACAAGAGGTCCTCAGAAGGAGGACGTGCAGCGGAGGAATTTCCAACGGCGGAATCAACGGTGACGTCCACAGACAGACCGGCGGAAGCCTTACTCGAGCTACTCCGACATATTTGGAGCTCAGGTCAGTAAGGAACTTTCACGACTGAGGCAGGGTCTTGAAAAAGAGATGGTGGCGGAGGAGCTCTTAATGGGCCAACGGCAGCACTCGCATCCCCGAAGTGGGTTACTGGCATCGGGTTAACCGGCCCCTTGTCCTAGGGGTTGTATAAAGGGACCTGGCCCTCCAGGTTGGGGCTTGTGCGTAGGGGCAACTTCCCTACCGCGTAAAAACCCTTAGTTACGAACCGACCAAATGCCTCGGAAAGGAATGACCCTACTGTTGACGACCCTGGCAAACGAAATAAGGACAACGATTTTCGGATCTGCACGTGGAATGTTCGAACCCTTAACAGACCACGTGCAGCCGATCAATTAGCAGAGGCCCTAGACTGCTATAAAGCAGACATCACAGCCATCCAGGAAGTGCGATGGGATGGGCCGGGCAAAAGAAGGATGAAAAACTGTGACATCTACTACGGTGATTGCTACAGAGAACAGAAACAGCGCTTATTCGGATGCGGATTTGTTATACGCGGCAGACTTAGGCAAGAAGTCTTGAGCTTTCGACACGTGAGCGAGCGTCTTATGACAATCCGCATCAAGGCTAAATTTGCCAACATCAGCCTAATATGCGCTCACGCCCCCACAGAAGACAAGGACGACACTACCAAAGATTGTTTTTACGAGCTCCTCGAAAAAACCTATGAGCAATGTCCTAAATATGACGTAAAAATCGTGCTAGGCGATTTTAACGCAAAGATAGGAAAGGAGGACATCTTTGGTAGAACAGTTGGTAAACATAGCCTGCACGACACCACGTCTGGCAACGGACTCAGGCTGATTGACTTTGCTGCGGGGCGAAACGTCACAATAGCAAGCACACGGTTTCCTCATCTCAATATCCACAAGGGGACCTGGCGGTCCCCTGATCATGAAACGGTCAACCAAATTGATCATATTGCGATCGACGCAAGGCATGCCTCCAGTATTCTGGATGTCCGAACCTTTCGAGCAGCCAACATCGACTCGGACCACTACCTTGTTGCAGCCAAGGTACGAATGCGGATATCCCGAACACCACAAAGAAGAATAACTGTGAGAAGATTTGACGTCGAAAAGCTGCAATCGCAAGAGACCGCCAGAATCTTCGCCGATCGCGTATCCCGAAATCTCGCCACGACTCCTATGCCGCCAGCATCAAGTGCCGAAGACCAGTGGCAACGTTGCCAACATGCCATCAGAGACGCCGCAACTGATGTGCTGGGTTTCAGTCGACCACCACCAAGAAACCCCTGGTTTGACGAAGAATGCCGGCAAGCACATGCAGCTAAACAGGACGCGTACAAAGCGGCGCTGCAAAAAAGGACGAGGGCTGCTCGTGAGCTCTACGAGCGTAAGAGACGGGAAGACCAAAAGGTAAAAAGAACGTGTCACGCCAACAAGACCCGTACAGAAACCTGTAGAGATGAGGAAGGAAACCTGGTAGTAGAATCACAGTCGGTGCTGAGAATATGGAAAAACTTTTTCTGCAGACTGTATAACGGCGATGGAGATCAACATACCGCTGTCAGGCAGAATGCGCCATTCAACATAGACGATGATAGCCAAAACTTCCGTCCACCTGACCAAAACGAAGTAAGGATAGCAATATCCAAGCTTAAATCCAACAAAGCTGCTGGTCCTGATGGCCTACCGGCCGAGTTGTTCAAGGCAGCCGGAAATGACTTGGTAGAGAGCATACACCAACTCATTTCCAAGATTTGGTCAGACGAGTGTATGCTTGATGAATGGAACCTCAGCATCGTTTGCCCGATCCACAAGAAAGGAGACCACCTCAACTGCGCCAATTACAGAGGCATCAGTCTCCTCAACATCGCGTACAAGATCTTATCTGCCATATTGTGTGAACGCCTGAAACCCTTCATCAACAACCTGATTGGCCCCTATCAGTGTGGTTTCAGGCCAGGAAAGTCCACAGTCGATCAAATTTTCACACTCCGGCAGATCCTGGAAAAAACCCAAGAAGTCCAAATCGATACTCACCATCTTTTTATCGATTTTAAGGCCGCGTATGACAGCATTTATAGAGACGAGCTATACAGAGCCATGTCTAGTTTTGGCATCCCTGCCAAACTCGTTCGTCTGTGCAGGATGACGATGGAGAACGCTCGCTGCTCCATCAAGGTCGGTAATGACCTCACCGAGACCTTCGATGTCAAAAAAGGATTTAGACAAGGCGACGCGCTGTCATGTGACTTCTTCAATATCATTCTTGAAAGAATTGTGCGAAACTCACAAGCCAACACCGAAGGCACAATCTTTCAAAAGTCTGTGCAACTACTAGCTTACGCGGATGACATCGACATAATTGGCAGAACACAGCGGGCTGTCACTGGTGCGTTCGCTAGTATCGAAACAGAAGCCGCCATAATGGGTTTAGCTGTAAATGAGGGCAAAACAAAGTATATGCTGTCGACAAGAAGGGACACACAACATCGACGAATCGGACAGAACGTCACAGTTGACAGCTATAACTTCGAGGTAGTAAGGGACTTTGTCTACCTTGGCTCTGCTATTAATTCTGACAATAACATCTCGGCGGAAATTAACCGAAGAATTACTCTTGCCAATCGCTGTTTCTTTGGGCTGAGAAGGCAATTGAGTAGTAAGGCCCTATCTTGAACAACTAAGGAGACTCTATACAAGACCTTGATCATCCCAGTCCTGCTTTATGGCGCTGAAGCATGGACTCTGTCGAAAGCGGATGAAGATATCCTTGGTCGCTTCGAGAGAAAAATTCTTCGGAAGATATACGGTCCCGTTTGCGTTGACGGGCTTTGGAGGAGAAGATTCAACGACGAAATCTACGAGCTGTACAGCGACATCGACCTAGTCAAAAAACTGCGCATCAGTCGCCTAAGATGGCTAGGACATGTAGAGCGAATGGACACCAATGCTCCGGCCCGCAGAGTTTTCGAATCTAACCCGGAGGGACAACGCAGTAGAGGAAGACCTCGCCTAAGGTGGCGCGCACAAGTAGAAAGGGACCTCAACCAACTTGGAGTGCGCAACTGGAGGCAGTTAGCTAAGGACCGGGCTAACTGGAAAGGCTTGTTGGTTGAGGCCCAGGTTCACCCCGAACTGTAGCGCCACCTAAGTAAGTAAGTAAGTAAGATTTTGGTTCACAGGTTTCTTTCGTCACCGAGTCTTGTGTCCAGCGACTTGGACTTAGACGAACAAATGCCCGTATACCCGTAAGTGGGATTGGAACATTCCCGAAAAGGTGAAGTTGTTCACGCTGCAAACGGTCACCCAGTAGCTCAAAAACAATATTCGGTTGGGTGGTAGCTGGACGACTGGTAGCTGGACGACTCTATTCGGTCGCATGACACAATCCTCGATATCAATTATATACTGCAAGGTTTTTGGACAATTGGGAAAGTTGATCCGAAATCAATTACTTCCAACGAAGATAATGCAATCGAGGATCACTTTTGTAAAAAACAAGAAAAAGATGGAAAGTATTTGTATTGTCAATCTCTCTTTCAAAAACTCTCCATCTTTCGCTGACATTCTCGGTGGTGAACTTTCTCGTCTCAATTCGATGGAAAAGAAGTTCTCGAATATCCTAACACTATTTCACTCCTATTCACATTTTTCCCCGCGGTTTATCTGGCAAACCATTAATACGCGCCGGCTATGCATTAATGTCAGCCGGTTGTTTACTTGAGCATGATATGTATGTGGCTTTGTGAAAGCGTCATAGGGCCATTATGGCTTTATGTCACTTTCAAATGGAATTTTTTAATCGGGACATAAGTCCACAATTTTTCAGAATGTAATATGTCAAGTAATAGGAGACCTATGTATGTAACTACTTTCAGGCTTTCGCCCGAAAAAAAAATATGAACATATCCTCGGCTCTGCTTTCAGCCTCACATGCAGGGCACTGCTACGCGGCTTATAGTTAGGTCTCAACTACTGTTATTGGCAAATAAAAAAATAACCCAAAAATATCTTATGGCCAAATAATTACAAGCCCACATAAATAAAAATTTGCCAAATAAAAACCGTGAAAAAACAAAATGCGGGTTGTGAGAAATAATAATAAACGAAATGATTGCAGCGAAACAAAATGAGTGCAAAAAACCTCGATTTGTACCATACCCGATTGGCCTCAATGAAAAAACTTTCCCTTCAAAAAACTTTACACACAATCTTTTTTGTCAATCATCCCATCCCAAAATGTATTTGCACTGCTATTAACTCAGGTCGATGGGTTATTTGCAATAAAATAAACACACACACCCTCCCCACAGATGCACAACATAGGTGAAGAGGAAATATTATGTAAGCAAAAAGGAATGTGCTATATGTGTGCGTATTTATATTTTTTTAGCACATTTCTTTCGCTTCATTTTATTTCCATGCACAAGGAGCGTACACCCGCCACGGCAACTGGCAGTGTAGTACTGCATTGGGCAGTGGTGTAAAAAAAGTACTCATTCGGTACAATGTATTCGTTACTTCCATGTACATACTCATTCGTACTCGTTACCTGCAAAGTACAAAGTACTTTTTTTTTTTGAAGTAAAACTTCTTTACCCACGCTTGACTTGGGGATTAAGCTGGTGAATGCGTGACGAGAGCGTTACGAAAAGTGTTATCGGGCGAGGCGAACGGAAGGTGAGAGGGAGATATAAGTAAGTGAAGATAGAAAGAGAGAGAGTTACGTTTCGTACATTAATGTAGGGGCAAGAGAGAGAGGTGCGCGCGCACATTTTCTTTCTCTCTTCTTCTCATAGTCAGTTACGTTTCGTATACAGTGCAGGCCTATTGTCTGTATCACACTGTAGGAGCAAGAGAGAGTAGTGCGCGCGCACATTTTCTTCCTCTCATAGCCAGTGCATGAAATATAGATATATATCTATTGTCTCGGTCTTACAATGAACCACAGTAATTACTGATGTATTCGAGAATGAAAATAATAAAAATAATGAATGAAAATAAAAAATCCATTCAAAAATATTAATTTATAAATGAAAACCGATAAGAAATTTAAATATTTGTAGAAAATTAATATATGTATATGTATATACATGTATATATTATACATATATACATATATAAACATACACATACATATACACATACATATAGATGGAGCTAAAGAAGTTTTACTTCAGTCATTTTTTTTTTTAATTTTCAATGCAATTTTTATTTGCAATTCATTATTTCTTAAATGCTAAACAAAACCGCTTAAAACTAGCTTACCTAACTTAACTCTAATGTAATTCTAATTTACTGACCTTATGCGGGTGCTCTAAGTTTAACCTAGCGCGTAGAACTATGTCTTTCGACGTTACAGAACTAGACTTAATTAATTACTCTTCTTACTAACTGATTGCTAAGAAAATTTATTAGCTTAGTGAACGAAGTTAAACAACGCTGTTCAGCCATTTTGATGATCTGGTAAACCTGAAAAGATTCGTCAGTGGAACTGTGAATGTTTCAGAAATTTCTTGGAAGAAGTAGCTTCCCAAAGTTCTGTTCCTCAACTGAATAAGGCACAGTGGCACAGAAAGTGGGGTGTGCCTTCACAGCTTTCTGCATCGCCACATCCTCTGCATATGTCGTCATTGTTGAGATTTAGTTTCATAGTGTGGTATCTTAGAAGATTATGATCCGTAAGTACTCCCACTAATAAAGATATGGATTTCCTGTCATTTTCCATAAGTTTTTTGGTGCGGGACTCATCGCAGTTGGAAAATTTGGGAAATTTCGCAGTTGGGAAGTGAGTTCCATCTGATATTTGCCTTCATACAAATCTTACATTCTACGCGTTTCCTAAGATCACGGAGTTGGGGTTTGATCCATTGGAGTGCTTGGTCAGGATCCATTGCAGATCCCAGACGTGTAAGTTTGGATTTTATTTCGATGGCAAAAAATGCTTTTATGGCCGCCTGGCTGTCAATAATCATGGTAATATCATCCCGTGGTATTGCCCTCATTGGCAGCAAGTTGGCTGCCACCATTACTGCCAGAACCTCCGCTTGGAAGACACTGCCGTGATCAGGTAGCCTTAGCGAGCTTTGTATATTAAGCCTTTCGGAGTATAGGCTAGCACCCGTGCCAATACATATCTATTTTCGACCCATCCGTGTAGATGGACAGTGGTAGTTCTTTGAGTGACTCCTTCGGCTCTATGCAATTGCTCCTAATATATTTATTCCTAACAAAAAAAAATTACATAAAACTTAAATTTTACATACAAAGCTGGTAGTTATTACACATGAAGAAACTCTTAAATATTAGGTTTATTTTCATCAAAGTTAGGACTTATTGCATGTTTAAGTGTTAGCAATTATTTCATCATGAAATAAATCCTAATTAGGAGTTATTACACTCAATGTTGTTAGGAGTTATTTCGTCGATGTTAGGAGTTATATCATTTTTCTTAAACTACATTTCTTAAGTTATTTTGCTTTAAATATGCTGTTATTCAAATTGTATTTTTTTTTTGTTTGTAAACCGTTAAACTATAACAATTGTTGTTCCCATCGTCACTTAAAATCGCTAAGGAAACCAATTGGTAACTACTGTCGGAAATAACCCCCCAAATGTAAAGCAAAATAACTCCCCAAATTGGGGGATCATTTCACTGTGAAATAAAACCCCAAAACTGAAGATGAAATAAGTCCCCAAATAGGCATGAAATAAGTCCCCAATTATTTATGAAATAAGTCCCAAATTTTTGACGAATTTCCATGTTTTTAGAACATCGAGGAACCAAAGTATCGATTGCAAACAGTTTTGTGCAAGTGTGCAATAGTGTGTAAATGCCGTGCTGCGGCACCATGAAAATAGACTTGAGCTCCGGGCGCCTGCCTGACAGTTCGTGAAATAAGGCCAAATACAAAAATTTAGCTCTAACCGCCTGTGTGACAGTTGTTGATATACCTACCCTTAGCGGAGCAACGAAGTCGCGTGAGCGGCTAAACCCTGCGGAGAAAAGGGTTGAAACCCAGTTAACGAGCGAAGCGAACAACCCATCCCAAACTTTAAATACAACCGATTCGGTTATAGGCGCCTGCCTGACAGTTGTTGACGTACCCTTAGCGGAGTGACGAATTTATTAAATGCCCTGTGTGCAGATCCATAGTGGTTGACAACAAATAAATACAAAAGCTTTGCACTTTAGGACTTTTTTCATTTTTTAGGTTAGGAATTGTTTCATTATGAAATAACTCCTAAATGTTAGGATTTTTTTTTTTGGGTTAGAAGATATTTCATCCTGAGTTAGGACTTATTTAATTTTAACAATTAGGAAATATTGTATTTATTGTTAGGAATTTCTTCATTGGGAGTTAATACTGTCCCTACGTGATCCATAAAAATCTGTGCATGCCTAATTGGGCTTGAGGTCCAGGCCTCCAAGGCTCTCAACTCTGTCCAACCAACGCGTTGGAAATGGATGCTCGAAGTAATCTTCGATAGAATCAATGGGGTCGGCGATGAACTTGCTGCGACACGGTCAACCATCTTTGACATTGAAAATCAGATCGAAACGGTAAGCAACAAAATTGACGATCTTCCAACACAAAACCAGCTAAACCAAAACGTCAACTACAACACATCAGTCTTCGAGGAATTATTGGAAACTGAAGTCGATCCACATTCACCTCCACCTCCTCCTCTATTGCGGACGATACAGTCTTACAAATCTCCTGCTCGCCCTACAATCCATGAGTCCGAAGCAGTTTAAACGTCAGATCCTCCCGTCGCCGCCCCCCGCAAGCTTATCAAACAGTTCGGGACAACATGGACACCTTCTGAGTGGCGGCGAAGGCTGGACAAACTACGCACAGAAAACCACCAAGTTACCACCCTCTTCATCAAAGGTGCCCCTCGTAACGCTGATGTTCCTTGGATTACGAAATTCTTCGAAAAGAAATTTGGTATCACGATCAGCCAATGTAAATGTTCCTGCCATCCCATTATAAAAACAACCGAAACTTCAAATTTGACCTCCCTTCCAAATATGAATGGCTGTTCAGTAATCCTACCGGCACTAATTTCAATATAGGTATGATGCGTATCTGCAAATGGACGGACAAACCTACCAGGAAACAGGATATAAATAAGTTTAACACAAAATCTAACCCTAGAAATAAGAAAAATTACCCTAGCTCTACATAAGTCCAACTCTAACCCTAGTTTTAAGTCAAGTAATAAAGATCCTAAGTCCCCCCTTCCCCAATCTCTTCCCATCAGTAATAATCCTCCCAAGTCACACCCAAATTGGCAATTTAAAACGGGATTATTTCCTAATTTCAATACCGCTCCCAAATATCCTAATTTCACGCGTTCGCATATTCTTAATAAACCTAATACCAATCGCGTGTCCTTTGACCTCTCGCCTGTCACTTCTTCTCTTCCCTCTGTCAGCACTGCCTCCCATCACACCAATAACACTTCCAACCAAAATCCTGTACCCAATCCTTCCCTTCCCTCTGTCAATACTGCCACTCCTCTTACTAATGCATCCAAACCTTCCCCTTCTTTTATCGATCCTCTTCTCCCTCCCACGGTGAAACTCACGATGAATTCCGCTGACTCAGTCGAAACGTTACATCTTATCTCGGTTGAGGGACCACAGAATATATAATAATATCCGGCTGTACCTAGCTTACCTCCACAACAAACCCGACTCCGTTTGTATCGATGGTAAGACAAAAACAAACGTCATGGTAGCCATTCATCAAGAAGGTCTTCCTACTGACCCACCTACTTTACAACGCATTTTCAATAACTATCATGAGGCTTTTAATATTTCACCTCAAAAGATTTCTGAAGATTTATCTTCATTGCCTCCTACCTCAGCTCAAAAAGAACTTCCCATCTTTAAAAAAGCAGGACCGACGCAAACAAATATTATCGTCCCTAATCACTGGTCCGGCACAGTCCTTTGCCCTTATACTCCTATTGCGGCCCTACCTTTGACTCGCACTCCCAACCCAAAAAGTACACCGAAACATCTGTCGCTTTACTATCAAAATGTCAGAGGATTACGCACCAAAACACGCGACGTATTCCTTAACTCCCAAAAACTCCCTTATGACATTTTTGCTTTGACTGAAACAAATTTAACTCCCAATATTAATAATAGTGAATTATTTCCTGCTGCATTTAACACATTTCGCAACGATGGACTCGTAACATACGGCGCTCTATCCGGCCGGGGTACCCTGCTCGCAATACATAATAGACTGCTACTTTTTCCAAAAACTCGCAAACCGCTGACTTTGAGTTTATATGTGTCAAGATATCCCTACCCAAGCGCTATCTGTACATAATGTGTTGCTATATATGTACATCCATCCCAACCAATTGCATCTTACCAACTTGCCGTCGATGCGATTGACGATTTGAGTGATACCATGGGCCCATGCGATGACCTCATAGTTTTGGGGGACTTTAACCTTCCGCATCTTCAATGGTCTCAATCTGAAGATGAATCCCACTATATTCCCAGTGCCATTTCCGACAAGGAAATCCTCCTAACTGATTGTCTATCTGAATCTGGCCTATTCCAAGTTAGCGGCATCCGTAACAACCTGAATAGACAACTTGACCTCATCTTCTCGTCTGACGCCTTTAGTTCCCTAGTCTCTGAGAGCAGTCATCTTCTTTCGACTTTGGACCAATTTCACCCCCCGATTTTCTTATCCTTTTCATACAACGATAATTCATACCCAGTCTCAGAGCACACTTATTGCTTTAATTTTCGTAAAGCTAATTTCGTCAAACTCAATAGCTTACTTCTTAACATAAATCCCGTCTCTACACATTTACCCATTGACCACGCCCTCGCGGTTTTCTACGCGGATATCTTTGCCTGTTTTGTCCAATCTGTGCCATACCTACCAAAAAGAAACTGCTCGTC
The DNA here is from genome assembly GCA_946965025.1 of Blera fallax. Classification (NCBI taxonomy): domain Eukaryota; kingdom Metazoa; phylum Arthropoda; class Insecta; order Diptera; family Syrphidae; genus Blera; species Blera fallax. The sequence continues at coordinate 27,707,073 of OX337245.1, forward strand.
TTCTCCACCCTGGTATAATAAAGAGTTACGCTCCCTTCGCAATAATAGGAACAAATTATGGCAATCCTACCTTAAATCTAAATCCGACTCTGACCTCTATAAATACACTTGTGTATATACCCAATACTCTGAGCTCTGCGGAAAGCTCTACCGAGAATACCTCAATCGAATGCAACTAAACCTAATAGCCGACCCCAAGAGATTTTTTCAATTCATAAACGTTAAAAGAAAATCTGATGGCTATCCATCTACTCTCACCTTCTCGGACACCTCCTCGACCAAATTATTCTCTTTAAGCTGAAAGCCCTTGGATTTCAACCGCGGTTCATCTCATGGATCAAATCGTACTTAGTGGACCGTCAATACAAAGTTCGATTCAGATCAACAGTATCAGACCCAATTACAACAACATCGGGCGTCCCTCAAGGCAGCCATCTTGGACCAATAATCTTCATCCTTACAACAAATGATGCTGAACGTGTCATCCAGAACTCTGATCTCCTGGTCTACGCTGATGATATGAAAATCTTTAAACGTATATCATGTGCCACTGATTCTCGCCTACTACAGGGTGATCTAGATAGCTTCTCCATCTGATGTAATAAAAATGGCTTAGAACTTAATGTCAATAAATGTCACTCCATCACCTACTGCCGCAAGCGTCTCCCAACACCAGCTAGAATCTACTTCATTCGTGATGAGCCTGTACCCTCTGTCACGTCTGCACGTGATTTGGGCGTTATCTGCGATAGTGAACTTAACTTTCGATCACATATGACAATGTTATAAGTAGAGCCAATTCAGCACTTGGATTTGTTAAACGCTGGTCAAAAGAGTTCTCTGACCCCTACGTAGCAAAATCACTTTATCTCACTTTCGTCAGACCCCTCCTCGAGTATGCCAGCCAAGTGTGGTCGCCACATTATGCTACCCATATCATGAGAATTGAGGCTGTCCAGCGTAGATTCATTCGCTTCGCCTTACGCGGTCTGTCTTGGGCTGATAACCTCAACCTTCCACCCTATGTTGATCGTCTTAGACTGATTAATCTTCAGTCATTGGAGAAACGTCGTGATGTTGCCGACATACTTTTTATTCATCAGTTGTTATCTGGCAACATTGATTGTCCCGCCTTACTTCAAGCGATTTTTCTAAATAGCAATCCCTGCAATCTAAGGTCTGTTCCTCTATTCCATATACCTCCTCATCGCACTAACTATGGGTACAACGAACCATTATCAAGAATGCTGCGCAAGTCAAATAACGCGGCACATATCTTTGATTTTAATAGGAGTAAATGCGTACTCCGTAATGCCCTAACCATACTTAACCTCCAATCATCCTCCTTAATCTCCAATCATCCCTTTTAGTTACTAGGTTTAGTCCAGCTTAGTATAACCATTTAGCATTCAAGTCTATTATCTCCTCAATCTCATCCATCCTCCCCTCACTTAATTTTTATAGGTTATAAGGCTCTAGTTTGTAAGTTTAGTTTGTTTAAGTTTCTAGCTTGTATTAAGCTTAATAAAGTGCCCCCCTGGGGTCGTCAAAAATTCAAAATTCAAAATTCAAAATACGTTAGGAGCACTTGCATAGAGCCGGCTCCTCCGCTTCCCACTTCTCTCTACTAGGAAATATGTAGGTGAAGGGTATATCACAGTCGAGATATAGGGTTAGATAGTCGGAGGAGGTGTTTGTCCCTACGTGATCCATAAAAATCTGTGCATGCCTAATTGGGCTTGAGGTCCAGGCCCGTGATTGGCTAAGCCTCAGAGCCAACCATTGCAGGTGTAGCGCCGATACATGCAATTGTTTGTATTTTCGTCATGGCGTTTGTTAATCTCCGCCTCCTTTTTGCTTTAAATATTCTCTGAACATATTAGAAACTACCTCTGCTATGCTGATGCCTTTTGGTTTATATCTATTAACTTGATTCCTGATTTTATCAGCCGGTTGTTGTGACCTTAAACTTCGTGCGGGCTGGATCACCGTTTTTTCGTCACTGCATGGACTTCTGATTTGATTCAAGGTTATAATAATGAACCCAAGTTTCATATTCAGCAACAAATATGTTTATATGTCTGTAACTTTTGCCACAAACTGCACAACCTTTTTCTGTTTTTTTTTTGGTGGGGCGTTAAATTTCCTCCGACTTTAACTTATTCTTTTGACTACTGCAATCAAACTAATTGGTAAATCAACATGAAACCTCACATTTATACTTAAAAATGAGTACCTGACAACAACAAAATAGTTTTAACCCCAAACCTTTTACATTAATCCCTAATCCGCGAATATTAAATATTTCCCAGAAGGCTGTGTCATTCTTGTGTCATTCTTGTTTCGCTCTAATACGTGTGATTTATTATTTATTATTCATCCTGCTGAGCAACGTGACAGCTACTGCACGCATGGAGGAGAACATATTTCAAAGAAAAAAAGAGAGAAATAAGCGAAAACTGGAAGAACAACATGGGGAAAAAGTGAATTATCTCTGGAAAATTGGAAGTTTATTCTTTAAGGAGTTGGCAGAGCCTTCGTTGTAGTTAGAATATGCTGTTCACAAGCTCAGAAGAGAACGAGCTTTGGAAAACGAGAAATTTATAAAAACCGAAAAAGTACTACCAATGACAAATGTGAACAAAACCAAGCAAAGCCCTAAGACATCTGAGGGGCTATAAATTTTACATAAACCACTGTAAAATAGTATCTACTCTGTTAAAGTAAATATCCTACATGTACCATTTTAATGTCACACGATTTTAAGGGTTAATGTAAACAAAAAATGATTTGCATTCGTCAAAGAATATGTAAGCAAAGGTTCACTGTAAGGCAAGTGCTTAATTTTCAGTGACGAAAGTTGTATGCGAAAAAAAGATGACAAACCAAATTTTCGGTGACCACCAAATACTGTATTCAAGCAACATTGAAAAACGGTGATTGTTATGTTGCAATGTGGGGGTATATGTTTAAAAGCGGACTAATTTAAATTAAATTTATTAAAACAACCAATTATATTTACATCCAATCTCATTATATTTACATCCATTTTGAAAATAAATTTCCAACAAAGCTCTTCCACAATGGAACCATGATCAAGTTATGTTTTTCAACAAGGCAACGGATTAATACCCACAAAGTTAGAATGTGGCCGTCTTTCAATGTACCTTGACAGTTAAAAATACTGTCACCCGACATCAACACTATTTAAAACTTATGAGCGGAGCTGGAGCAATAGATCAGTAATCGAAGCACCATTTGAATGCATCTCAGAACCTTTATACGCCATAATTGAAGCCAAAGGTGGACCAAATTCATTTGAGATGACATTTTTTTTGTAAACTATTTTTGTTATTAGGATGTCGAGTTTTATACTCTAAAATAATTTAATAATTTAAGTTTTTGATGGTCTATCATAATGATTACCTACTGTTACCAACAGAAAATTGTTTTCTCTTCGCTCCTTTTTAATAATTCAATTCATTTTAATTAAGTTGCATGGAAAGTTAATTTATTGCTTTACGAAATTCTCACAACCTAAAGCCTCTGAAAATACAAACGATATAAGAAAACAATAGAAAGTTTGCACTCCGTCTTATTGTATGATACCTTATTGAACTCGTAACTATCCGAAGGAAATAGACTTGAAAATGTTTGATTGAAATACAATGATATCTTGCTACTTAGAGAGATTTAAGCAAGAAAACTATGTTGAAGAATTTAGTTTGAAAAAAGTGGTCGTTCTCAGGACTTTAAAGAGGAACTAACCTCTTTGGAGAGAAAAGTTGATTAAAAATATGTTTTGATATAGAAATTCAATTAAAACGAGTCCTTTGATAATGACTTATCTCCAAAGTGGTAAAAGTAATCGGCGGAACAACTGAACAGAACTGAACTTATCATAGAGAGCGGTTGACTGCAGCGTAACAAATATTTAAGCTCATTGGAGCTGTAAGCGAAAAGAACACGCAATGGACGACGCAGGATCGCTACTACAGCTGAAGGTAGAAATACTTATATAACTATATTTGTTTTTAATAAGTATACCTAGTTATAGAAAGCACGTGTTGTTGGATGGAGTTGCGAGGTTCTGAGATAGCATCGGGAAATTGATAAATAGTTATTTTATATAATTTTTAAGATAATGAATGCATTAAAACGTATATTTTGTTTTTATAAATAAACACAATATTAATTTTTCAAAATTATATGCTTTAACAAGTACGTAAGTACACATGTGTACTCGCATGTATACTTCCAATTCGTGGCTAACAGAATTTGTCCATTCTCCATTGCATGCTCAAATTCAGTTCACATTTTCATTATTATCTGTTGATGTAAGTGCGGCTACTAAAATATTGATGAAAGTAACCAGAAAAACACCTCCAATGAGAAACTGATTCGTGCGTAACAGCTGAGACTTTTTGCAATTTTTTCGCTATAATTTAAAAAATGAGAATCAATAAAAAAAAAGTTTAATCCAAAGATTATTCTTTATCACCTTGAAGATAAGGGCTATTCCAACAGCCACTTGTAGAACCAACGATAATATTATCAGTCCAAAACTTATATAAAAAGTTGAGGATTGGGAATTATATGTTATAAGAAACCGCAATTGATTAGCGTTAGCCGTTAGCAAAGCTAAGTCCATCATACCTGTAATAAAAAAAAAACAAACGATACAGAACTCGAAAGACAAATAAGGGTGATCAAAAATGCGTAAATGCATACTTAAAAAAGAACATTTAAGCTTAATTCTTTTTATACTTATATACCTTCAGCAATATTCCTCTTAACTGCATAGTTCTGCCGAAAGTCTTCTATATCCGCGGTACCGTGGTTCCCTTTTATGTTTGTTTTCGATCGTTCATTGATTTCACTATTTACTCTGATTATGGGTTCATCACATTCAATTATATTTGGTAAATTTATTTTTTCCATTATAATAAGCAACTAACTCAACAAATTGTTACTTCCTCAAATTTGATTTGAAATTGAAATGTTTACATATGTACATGTTAGTTGAATCGTAGCTTCATTGCGGTTGCATTTACTTGTGGTCGCTATATTCATTTGATAAGAATACTAGAATTGTACTTTGAATACATAAAATAAGCGTACACTAAATGATATGTTTTTTTTTTTTTTTTTTTGACTACATATTAAACTTCGAATGCAGAAGCTGGCTTGAATAAGGTTATGCATACAAATACTTAACTCGGTAAAAAAAATCCACGTGTTTTCATATTTTGCTTACTCACCATAACGTAAACTCTATAAGATATTTTTGCGATAATAAACGCTGAGCGACGCTTATGGTGTCATGTACTGAACAATTTTGTAAGCCACTGAACTATAGGGAGATAAATAAAAATAATGAAAACAAACAACATTTTATTTTCATTTGAGAATAAAAACAAAAACAATTATTAAAAACAAATAATAATTTTAAAGTTATAACTTTGAAATAGGACTTATTCGTAATTGACGTACATATGTATATTCGTCGGATCATCTTTGAACTCACCTTTTACAAAGTATGCGATGGACTGCAAAATATTTCATTCAAATCGGAAAATATCTTACTCCACTTAAGATACTGATTTCCATTGTCTGAACTACATATGTAGACACCTCACTTTAATGATTTTTTCCCCTGATTTTTCGAGAAAGGCGAGAAGGTCCGACGATCTTAGATGCTCAGCACTTTGGCTGCTAATGCCGGTCGTACACTACGTGCGCAACGACTCAATTTTTCATTCAACGCATTCAACTCTAATGTAACAAGGCTCTCAACTCTGTCCAACCAAAATGGAAATGGTTGCAGATCGTTGCTCAATGCGTTGGCCAACAAGTGTACGAACCCGTGTTGCTCGTTGGACATCGTTGTGCAACGCGTTGAGCAACGATATTCAAATAATGTCCTGCACATTATCTGTTTAACGCGTTGCTCAACTCTTTAAAGTTTTCTTTGGGGTGCGTTGTATTGAGTGCGAAATATGCCCGCCGGCGCTAGTTGAAGCACGGAATTGATCAACTCACTGCTGTGCGGTACATGTGCGTGCTTGCCTGTTTTGTTTGTATTCATTTTGCATTGTGTTGTCTGAGAGAACTCTGTCAAACTGACACATCAAACTGTGCTACAGCTATCAGTTGCCAAGTGCATTCAACGCTTTGCTCAACTTCAAATGCTTGGTCTAGTGTACGAGGGTACCAACGGGTGCATGAACTCGTTGAACAACCACCCCGAAAATGCAGTCGACAAACTCGAGCAACAAATTTTCTTGCCAAAATCACACAAGTTGATCAACTAGGTGTACGGGGCTTGCAACTCGTTCAGCACGAACATGTTAAATTTATAGTGGAATTGCGTTGCTCAACGCGATCAACGAGAGTTTGTGGACTAGTGTACGAGGGTATAAATTTGTTTATTCAACAAAAGGGTTGAATAAGCAGTTGGACCCAGTTGGTTGAATGAGTTGCGCACTTAGTGTACGACCGGCATAAGGCACTTGCTTCAACTTTATTTTTTAATCAAGTGTGTTTGTTTCCATTTGTAATTTCCATGTGTAACTAAATTTCTGATTGACATACCAAAAAGTATTGGAACTTAGAGACGATATCCTCAATTTTAAATACGTTTAAAAAAAAAAATAATTTTTATAAAATTTCTTGAAATAATAGTGGGCGTGGCTGACAGTCACCATTTATGTACATTACATATTCTCGAATTCTGTTACAAATTTTAAATTAACGAGGGTTTTCTTGTTCCTACCTCTTGCGAATGTCTGACAAACGTCCGAGTGTAATAAAGGTCATGAATACATTTTTCTGGAGGAATGGGTTCCATATGGCGAATTCGTCGGCTATACAATGTCACCCAACGGAGGTGAATATTGAACTCCTTCTCCATCTCTATGAGAGACATTCGGCAGTCTAGAGCTGTTAATAAATTTAAGGAAACCACTTCCAAGGATTTGATTGCGGCTTAGCTATTCGAAAAGATGTGGATACCACTTTTTTGTTCAGCCAAGATAAGATTTCCTTAATCGTGAATGGTTGCTCTAGCATTCTGTAAGAGTTCTTTTAGTCCAAATATGTCGAAATAGCTCATATGAGGTGTCTAACAAGTAGTTCGGCCTAGCTGGAACTAATGTTTGTTCTACAATTCGATCGCATAATCAATGCTTAAAATCTCCGCTTGATTGTATATAATAAGCTGGGTAACCAGTACTTAATGACTTTAATGACAAAAAAATGAATCAAATTTTGGGTTCATTACCATGTTATTAATTATTTGTATTTTAGTATTTTTCCACTTCGACAGGCCGTCACGCTTTTTAGATACAATACGAAATTACGAATAGAAGTCATATATGTACAATAGATATTATCGTGCAATACCTAGGTGCTTCTATTGTACTTTCATCAATATGCAGTGCAATGTTTTTGCTGATACCTTTAAAAGTTCAGAACTAATTTGTTTATGTCACAAAATATATGTATAATAACCTGCCATAAAAATACAAATTTCTGACCTCCTCATATCATAATGTTTAGTAGTAATAAATATTGCAAATATTGGTTGGGAGGATTTTGGCGCTTAAGTTTGTAAGAATTCGAGAAGTAGTATCTTAAACTCGACAGCAGTTTAAGAGGACATCGTATGTTTTATGTGCCTCTGTCACGATTGATTTTGAAGCTGACTAGTTAAGACTGATCCACTATTCTTTGGGTTGTTCGTGGCAACTAGATACACATAGATTATAGGCTCTGTATGCAACATATATTTGTCGAAGATGTGGGGCATTTATTGCTCCAGATCTCAGTTGTATCAATGTTATTTCTTGCAAAGTTTTGCGTAAGTTTTATTGGAGGTCGGCGTGGCTTTAGTCGACTCATTTAATTCTTGTGAACAGAATTATAAACTAGGAGACGGTGATTTTAATTCATTTTCATAAACTCAGGCAATGGCTTTATATAGGCTTAAATAAGAGCTCAGTATAGCTCTGATTTTGAGAGGGCATTCGCATACGCAAATGTCCCTGATTGCATTACTGGTAAGATATTAGAGATATAGATAGATATTATATATACGTAGAAGATAGTTCTACAAACGCTACGAATCTTTAAAGTTTGGCAAGGTGCCCTTCTTCAATATGGATCGTTAGCGCAAATACTTGGTCTGAACATATTCGTGCTACTGTTCTGTAGAAACTCTGAGAGAAGAGTGGTTTCAGCTTTATCTTATCTTTAATGATTTACATTTTTTCTTGTTGGTCTTAATCTCTTTTTGTCTGCAGGGCCATTGGATAGTTTGGTAATCCTTGCGGCTATTTTGGTCAGACTTACTACAGTCAAATCTCCCTTCGTTTCGATAGTATGATGTATGATGCTCGAGCGCAGATGGTCTGCAGTTTCGAGATAGCTGCTTACTTGGTTCTAAACACGTCCATCTTGACCTTGTATGGTGTCAATGATGGGAATTTTAGTGTCGACTTCGATAACTGCAGGTTGAATATGTGGGATGGTAGAGATGGCCTTTCATATTGTATGCTACCTTCTGAAATGTAAAGTATTTCAGTTCTGTTGGATAGTTTGAGACCATTTGCATTGGTTATTTTGATGTGATGGCAATTCAAAACTCTGGCAGAAGTATAAAATGCAGTACACAAAATAAGCGGAAGTAATACCCTGGTGGAAGGCCAATTATGTACATTAAATCCATCATCTATTGAGGTCGGCTGTACGGATATTGTGGAGGACAACAAATTGCGTGCAAATGACCCTTTTGAAAGCATAACAATAATTTCTAGATCACCACAAATAGAATCTAGTTCTGTAATAATAGCAGGACAGTATTGCTCATGGGCCATTTATGCAATGAAATAAAGAATCTAGCTAAAGAAAATAAGGATATTAAATGGCAAAATAAGAAAAAAATTAATCCGGATATAATGAAATGACAAATCAGGAGTACCCTTACCGACAATAGAGAAACTACATAGCTGAGTTTTGAAAGACAAAGTGAAATCAAATACGAGACGTGTTCAATAACTACTTAGTATGTACATATGTACATACTTAAATGAAACACACAATGTAATAATGGGTTATTCAATTCTAATGAAACGTAGCATGCTGAAAAATTTAATTTCTCTGGCACGCACTCAGGTGAATCTCCGGACTAAGAAGAAGGGTTGATGCGTGCCTGTCAGATGTTTTGTTGCCCATGCTGCCAATCATTCATTTACTTGTTATGATGCAGGGTTTCAGTTTTTTTCAATCCAATTTCGACTCAATCTTTCGATTCGGTGTGTACAAGTATCCAGGTCGAAATCTCAACTCAGTTTCGACTCGACATTTCAATCCTGCATGTGTACGGGTTAATTATTCGTGCGATGGATTTTTTCCGCTACGCACCAGGATTGCATTTTTCATCGTCCATCGTCCTGGTCCATGTTGTTGCTGCTGGTGTTATCGTGGGGTATTCTGTTCTAGACAAAGTGAGACAACTACAGCACCAGCTATCAACCCAGTCTCTGACCCAAGAATAACAATAGGTCAATAACTGTAAAAAACCTTAAATCAACAATGGAAACTACAACCACAAAAGAAAAAGAACAAGCAAGAAAAATAATAAACATCATAACAAATGGATTTACCATATGCGGAACAAAACAAAAATAAGTTATTGAAGAATTATTAAAAATGTATTAAATACAGAGCAGAGCTTTAGTGTCTAGTGTAGATAATGTGAACAGAAGACTTGAAGAAGAAACAGAATTCTAAAAAATTAAAGGAATTAGACAAGTAACATATATATTTACTAACTACAAAGTGACAAACAAATCAGAATGAATAAGACACTAATTATAATAAAGTTAAATCCAAATAGACTAATGCAACACTTCTAGGAACTACCACCTAACCATATCAATGAATGTTAATAAAGGCATATATGTATTGCTGTTCATTCCTTTCATCCACCTAATTGGACAAGAGGAGGATCTGCACCACTCGTAAAGATACAATAAAAGATATACATTTTTTTAATTGACGCCTTGCCCATATGGTTGACACTACATCGTAATAGATGTATTGTTTCAAAAGAGTACAATTAATATAATACGCGTACCATCTGCCTTATGACGGTTAGTGCGTCCTTAATAGCAGAGTTTTCAACTCCATTGTAGTGCCAGGCATTCACATAGAATGGGTTCAGATGATTCATTTTATACCAAACAATAAGGTAAGTGACCCAAATAAGGCTCAGCTTACGTACAGATACTGAGGAAAAACATATTGGATGAATTCAGAAATTGATATATGTATGTTTGTTTAGCTTTATAAAAACAATATGAAAAATATTAAGCCAAAGCTGCAATGGTACTATAGATAATATGTTTTGTACCATGTTTAAGAAAAAAAAACTTACGGGAATATAAACAAGAATGAATTAATTTTTCACACCACTTAATTTATAAAAGGGAACGTGCGTCCACCTTCACTGACTTTTTGGGACAACAAGCACTGACACATTTGCGATAGAACAATTTTTCTAGGGTTTTAGTTCCCCAGTTGTTAGCCCACAAACAAATATATAAACTTTTTTCAATTGGTTAACCTTTTCCAGGATTTCTGGAGACTGGACCTTAGTAGGCACTAAGCCTTATTTGGGTCACCCACCTTATACATTTCGCCTCTGAGCACAGATTTGAGCGAGAGTAGATTTACTTGATGTACACTTTAACTATCTTCAATAATTCTATTTACGCCAATCGAAATTGTCTTTTAAACACCCCATCATAAAAAAGTACATATGTATGTATGTATGTATGTACATACATATGTAATTGTTTTCCTGCAAATTTTCGATCTAGAGATTTTCACCAAATTTGGTATTATTGTTATAGAGAAACTTGAAAAATTATTTGTGTCTTCTTCTAGCGAATTTTTAAAAATTTGAATAACGAAGTTCAGATTAATGGACAGTATTTATACTCCTTAAAAAAGTACTTAATAATAAATAAGGTTCGTATGATCCAGTCGCGCACTTTAATTTTAGTAGTAAATCAGAGGAAACGCCGTGGTGTATCCGTCCAGCACATGCACATAATAAGCAGTACGTAGATGTGCACATATGTACAAATACATATACATATGTACATACATCTGCTCATTCATAGTGAGTGTGCAGAATGCGCTAAGAAGAGCAGAAGCCTTAAGACGAGCCCAAGAGGCGGCCTCGGAGACTAGAGCATAATTGCTAACCAGCACCGCGAAGTAATACCTAACGGCAGTCCCGCGGGGAGAGTGGTTGATGAGTGCAGAGGTGTGGTTTAGTACGTAGGCGCGAGGACCTCGCGAATCGTGCATGCCAGTAGTACGGGCTACTGGTATCTATGAAGATTCCACATCCATTGGCGCAAACCATAAAAAAAAAAAAAAAAAATCCGCAATTCACGACGAGAAGGCAAAGGAAGTAATTAGAAAGACCACCTCGCAACAAACCTCCCCGTGGCTAAAAGTAGCGCCCAAGCCAAAGAGGAAACAGGCTACCGACAATGAGGCGCAGAACCAAAATGGAAACAGAAGCTCCCCAAGGGGAATGAGGATACGTCTAAAGTTAAAACCCCAGCAATTCGGGATAAAAGAGCATCGCTGCGAGCAAGAATCAGAGGACAGGTGAAAGTGAATTATCACAAATTGTCAGCAAAGAGTCTGTAAAGAAACCCAAAGCTGACGCGGGGGGCAAGAAGGCCGCTAAGAAGCAGCAAAAGGCTAAGCAAGCGAGACCCGATGCCATTGTCATCGAAGCAAAGATGGAACTATCTTACGCGCAGATTTTACGCAACGTAAAGGCGGATCCCAAACTAGAAGTAATTGGAAAAGCGGTATCCACGATCAGAAGGACCCAAAAAGGAGATCTGTTAATACAGCTAGACGGATCAGGAGACAGGACAACCAAGTTTAAAAGTGTCATCAGCGAAGCTTTAGGGGAGCAAGCGAGTGTAAGAACCCTCACGCATCGGACTACTATCGAGCTTAAAGATGTCGACGAAGTTACTTTTTTTTTTTTTTATAATTTGTACGCACTCAAGGGGTTATGAATACCCTTTTACATGTTTTCACACGGTGCGGGCATTGGAAAGATAGATAGAGAGAGAGAAAGAGATTGGTGTAGTGGTTTGAAACTCAGGTGTTATTAGGTTTCACATTAACTCCAGGGGTGGTGTCCAGAATAACTGGGGAGATTTGTAAGTTGTCATTTATTTTTTGCCTTCGCTTCTGATTCACAGTATTACTACAAAGGAAGACATCTGCGAGGCAATTAAATTTCAATTTGGTCTCGAAGTTTCACCCGCCGACATTATATCCCTTCGGAAAGCCTACGGCGGTACCCAAACGGCGACAATAAGTCTTCCAGCAGAGAATGCAAGAAAGTTACTGGAAGTAAGGAAAATAAAAATTGGCTGGGTAATCTGTCGCATTCGCGAACGGATGCTGCTCAAAAAATGCTTTAAATGCTTAGAGTTTGGGCACCTAGCCAGGCAATGCAAAAATGAAGAAGACCGCTCAAAGCTATGCAGAAGATGTGGAACAGAAGGCCACATATGTAAGGATTGCAATAAGGCTCCATCATGCATGTTCTGTAGAAAGGATCACCCAGAAGATGCAAAGCAGACAGACAGACATACAGACAGCTAAGGACGAGGGAGCGGACGTCATATTAATCAGCGAACCGTATAAAAGTCTCGACAATAGCATTTGGATCTGTGATAGAACAAAACATGCTGCGATATGGATATGTGGAAGATATGCTTTCCAAGACGCCAATGTACAAGCGGAAGGATTCGTACGGGCAAAAATTAATAACAGCAGCTTCTATAGCTGTTATGCACGACCCAGCTGGACGACTAGCGAATATCAATCTATGTTGGACAACCTATTGGCAGACGCACATGGGAGGGCTCGAATAGTCATAGGCGGCGACTTCAACGCATGGGCAACGGAGTGGGGTAGCAGACTAACCAATGCCAGAGGCCGTATTCTGCTGGAAACACTTGTACCCCTAGAAATTGGCATTGCAAACATTGGCCGGGCAGATACTTATCGAAAAGCAGGAAGAGGATCAGTCATCCACATCACGCTCGTGAGCAACTCCCTCCTGCCTAAGATTAAATGGCGGGTCAGCGAAGAATATACACACAGCGACCACCAGGCGATAATATTTGATATCAGAGAAAAGAAAGTCGCAGCACGCCCTAAAATAACGGGTCCGAAATGGAGAGACAAGCTCTTCGACAAGGAAATGTTCAAGGAAATGATGAGTACGAGCGGCCTATCCCCCAGCGGGGGACAGCTGAGACCCTGTCGCATCAACTCATCCAAACTATCACCACAGCTTGCGATGCAGCAATGCCTAGAAGAACAACCGGCAGAAGAGGTGCACCGTGTTACTGGTGGAACGAAGAAATAAAGGCACTTAGAGCAAACTGCCTAAAAGCCCGACGCAGGGTTCAACGATCTAGGGGAAGAGATGACTTCCAAGAACGCCTAGAAACATTCAGGCTAGCAAGGCGAGAACTAAAAAAGGCGATTAAGCAGAGCAAAACAAAATGCTTCAAACATTTGTGTGACGAAGCCGACATAAATCCTTGGGGCATGGCATACAGGATGGTTATGACTAAGCTGAAGGGTTGCAGGTCCCCACAAATATCATGTCCGATAATGCTTAGGTCCATAGTAGAACACCTATTCCCACAAAGACCATCTACTATGTGTAATATAATAAGAGATATCAGCACAGAAGACATTCCAAGAGTCACGCCGGAAGATGCAGGAAAATAGGCGACAACAAGGCGCCTGGACCCGATGGCATCCCAAACAAGGCTGTGAAAGCGGCAATTCATCGGAGACCGGACATGTTCATAGCAACAATACAAACGTGCCTAGAGGAAGGAGTTTTTCCAGAACCATGGAAACTGCAGCATTTGGTACTGTTACCAAAGGGAAATAAACCACCGGGAGAACCATCATCATATCGCCCAATATGCCTGTTAGACACAATTGGAAAGATACTCGAGCGAATTATATACAACAGATTACTAGTCGTAGCAGAGGAAAAAGGAGCCTTATCAGACCGCCAATATGGATTTAGGAAAGCGCGCTCCACCGTAGACGCCATAAAGGCGGTAGTCGAACAGCAACGGAAGCAATACGTGGAGAAAGATGGCGGTGGGGGACAAAGGAGTATTGTGCAGTAGTGACGCTGGACATTAAAAACGCCTTTAACTCAGCAAATTGATCATTTATAAGAAGATCACTAGCCAGAATTGATACTCCGTACTACCTGCGGAAGATAATATCAAGCTACTTCACTAACAGGAAGCTGAGGTACGAAACCAACGAGGGAACAAAGTACTATAATGTCTCGGCGGGAGTCCCACAAGGATCGGTACTGGGACCGCTATTATGGAACATCATGTGCGATGGAATTCTGCGACTAATATTGCCACAAGGAGTCAAAATATTTGGATTTGCTGACGACATTGCCGTTGTTACCGTGGCAAAGCATGCATACGAAATAGAGGCAGCCACGAATGAAGCAGTGGCAAAAATCAAAGGCTGGTTGGTATCTGCCGGCCTCGAATTAGCTGACCACAAAAGAGAAGCTCTCTTAATAACTAGTCGGAAAACTGTGGAATACGTAAATATTAGGGTAGGAAATCAAACCATCAGATCAAAGGAATCGATAAAATACCTAGGAGTAATGCTTGACAATAGACTACAGTTTAAAGTGCATGTAAACTACTCGAGTAAAAAGGCATCACTGCTGCAAGCAGCACTTTCTCGAATACTACCAAACATTGGAGGACCTGGCTACGCCAGGAGAATCTTGATATCCAGAGTAGTCAGCTCAGTTCTCTTATACGCAGCCCCAGTCTGGGCAAGGGCACTAGCGACGAAGGAAACGAGGAGGAAACTAACGTCAGTTTACAGACTCTGCGCGCTAAGGACTATCAGTGGTTTTCGAACGATTTCAGATGAAGCTGCCTTCGTCATAGCTGGAATGGTTCCCATTGACATCCTCGCGGACGAGATGCTTAGAGTCTATAACAGGAGAACCTCGAGGGGACAATACTACCAAAGGCAGATGGACCTATAAGTTGATCCCGAATATCGAGGTCTGGACAAATCGGACCCATGGAAACTGTAACTACCATCTTACACAATTCTTGTCGGGCCACGGTGGCTACCGGAAATATCTACATCGCTTTGGACACGATAGCACACCCTTCTGTCCAGTCTGTGCAGATCAGGAGGAAGATACAGAACACGCTGTATTTCACTGCAGACGCTTCATAGAATGGCGATTAAATATCCCAAGCACACTGCTCCTTATAGTGCAGTCAGAGGAAAAGTGGATGCAAATATGTACGTTTATAACAAACGTGCAAATCGAACTGAGGAGAATAGAAAGAATAAGGCGAGCAGAAGTAACAGAGCAAGTGAGCATAGTATAAACTGCTAACCAGCCCCGCGAAGTAATACCTAACGGCAGTCCCGCGGGGAGAGTGGTTGAAGAGTGCTGGGTATGGATTAGTACGTAGTCGCATTCCTGGCATCGAGTATTCGGGTCTGCGAATCGTGCATGCTGGTAGCCCGGGCTACTAGTATCTTTGGAAGATTACCACATCCATTGGCGCATCCAAAAAAAAAAAAAAAACATTGGAAAATAAAGTTCGTGAAGTTTTTTAACCTGATTTGTAATCTCATATTTTGTAAATTACTGGAACATATAGCTTACAGTTTATAATTGTGAATGTTCACTTAAAAAATCTCTTAGTTCTATAACTCTATGAAGGTAATAAATCAGACTAATAAAAACCTAGAACACACAATAAATGTGTATCTTGTATTTAAGATTGTACACTCATTTTCTGTATTATTCTTTATTCTTCTTTATAAAGAAAAAAATATTGTATAATTACTTCCCGAAGCTCATCTTAAAACTTTAAAAAATTGTCCAAACTTAGTACAATGTGCTGTGCCAGTACTTCAAGTACAGACAGTTTCCTGTAACTTTGCGTTCCATTTCCAAAGACCACGATTCACATTCAGGGCTGCCATCCACAAAATATTATTCGAGCCAAATGGTATCAAATGCATATATTTTGTTTTGCACTCTAAATTAAAAAAGCTACACATTTTGAGTTCTAAATTTTAAAGTACCACTTAATATACTTCATATAAATAACCTTATATTAATATTAAAATATAGTCCTTAAGGGTATATGTAATTAAATTTCTGAGACTAAGAAAAATATTGTTTTTTGAAGATAAGAAAAGTTAAAATATAAAAATGTTTAGCTTTGAAAAAATAAATTAACCTGATACTATTTATTTCAACAGATCTTAAAATAGGAGTTAGACATGTTCGACGTAAAAAAGCCGTATTATTAGTTTTTAATTGAAAAGGACTGCAAATGTTATTAGTATTCGTTTAGAGTCAAAGTGGCTACCCTAATCACAATAGTATGCTATGCATGCTGATGAAATATATTCTCTTTATACTGAGTATTCAGCAACAAAAGACCAAACGTCAGATGAAATTCTAATTTGAGTGAAGCAGGTGGCGTAGTCGTCTCGTATTCGTTTATGTTTACAATTTTGGTTATCATGTGCTTTAGTGAATCGATTTTTTATTTCTCTCTTCTCCATATGTTGCAAACATCGATTCAGCCAATAGTAAACTAACTGCAGATAATTCGTTTAATTTATTAAAGCTCTTTTTATTCAGCGTTCTCTTTTAGAGTATTTTCTTTTGTCGCTTATGTGCTAACTATCCTTATGAAATTGGAGTGGATGTTCGAATAAATCCGTTCTTGATTACAAATCTATTAGACTGAGTTCGGTACGGAAGTCGGTTGGGTGCTTTATGTTAAATTCGGAACGAACTTGAAATTGATTTTTTAATAATTTTATTCTTATTTAATTTTTTTGTTTAAAATATTTTCTCGGTAGTGTTCCCAGAAGTACATCAACATCGAAGGTGTAAACCACAATTTCTTTAATACCAAATCACTACCCGTAAAAAAAAGCTTACAACTAAACATGTTAATTTAATTTGCTTCTTTATTTATAATTCAGACCGGTATTTAAATTAATAACGAGTGAGTGATTGTAAAATCAATATATTGATAAGTTCTAGTCCTGGATAATTAAAACTCAAAAAACGAAAATGTAAGTTGAAAAGTTTTGGTTATGCATTTTTCAAATGAATAAATAATTACCCTGTTACCGGGAACTACCCAGTTGTTTGTCGAATGTCAGTCTGGCAGGACAAACATTGACGAGAATGTTTGAGGAAAAATCGATGCACATGTTTTGGGCATAGAAGATGCGTTTAGCATTGGCAACATACGTTTTTAATTGGTTTTGAGAAAGAATCGTTATTGCTTTTTGTTTTTTTTTTTTACAAATGAACAAATGAACATCACTTTTATATATGTATGTATGCTATGCATGCTAATGTATGTTAAAAATTGTGAATTTCTATTAAAAATGCCGGTTTCTTTGGATCGATATGTACATTTGTAACTACTTTTAATTTCTCTTGATTGGAAATATCATGATTGCAGATATTTCTTAGACTTTGACATTGCAGGCATTGTGTTGATAGCAAATAACTTTTATCACCTACGGTTGTATGGATTTTTTTTGTAATCGCCTGTGCAACACATCTCTATACATATGTATGTATGTAGATATGTACAACATAATGAAATGTAGAAAAGGTAATGTACATATGTATATATGCATATGTATGTATGTACATATGTACATATATACATATGTATATGTATATATCCATGCAAACATACATATGTAGTTACTAAATACTTACAATCAAGGAAAAACGCGAAAATGCATTTAAAGTAAAGAAATAAAGTATTTTTGTAAGATAAGCGGAATCTACGAAGTAGGTGTCATTAGTTCCGACCAGAAAATCCATTGTCGAAAACGCTCAGATCGGATTTGATTAAGTACACTGCCTCACAGATTCGAAGTTTTCGAATTATTCTGTCGATGAAGTAGTTCGGGCGAAGATCACAAATATGTAGCTAAATTTTGATTTCGTGCCAGAAGTGGCGCACATACATATGTACATATCTACTTTTGGTTGAAAGTTAGTAACAAAAATGTTAAATTAGACTTGGCCGTTAACGTCGTAAATTGGAACTGCGTAAAGGGCAGACATTTACATATGTATGTATATAAATGATCTGTACAAATATGCAAGCCGATTAAGCCATATCTGCCCTCCACTCCCTCCGTATTCAACGGTCTTATAAGGTCTTATAACTTTAAATTTTGACTTACAGCAATATAATTTTATACACGAGTTTATTGATTCTTGGTATTAAAAGTGTTTGAATTGATTTACAGGTGGCAATGGTGTTGTGGTAGTGTGCTTCCTTGTGACGCGGCCGGTGGAGGCTCGAGCTCCACCGAGGAATAGCAGCTCTTGCCACCGATCATAGAGGAAAATAAGTAAAAAAAAAGAAAAAAAGTTCCTTCAATCACTACACTAAAATGAGGATACTTTCTGAAACTACTATGGAACGAGATGCGTCTGAAGGCTCTGATTTGTTGGAAATCAGCTTATAACTACGCCAACAAGCAAGTTAAATGGGAGTTAATCTCTATTTTGGGCCACTTTCACTGAGAGTTTCAGAAAATTTAATTAGCTCCGGGACATTCATATTTAGTATTTACCATTCCTAGGCAAACATCTTCATCGGGTGGGAGTATCTATATGTAGCTTACTTACTTCGTTATATGAATTCAAAGCAGTATATTTTAAACAAATGTGTTGAAGTATATGTATAAGTACATATATAATGTATATACATCCATACATATGTATGTACAAGTAAAGTCAGAAATTCTAACTCCAAAATCGGCAATTAAAGTAAAGTCCAAAAGTATAAAAACAAATGACCCAACCTGTATCCCGTATCTCGCGTATTCCTGGAAATTAAAACAAAGTTATTTTCGAGAGCTGGTTAGATTTCAAAATAATATTCGTAATAAGACCGTCTCAAAGAGACTGCAAAGCACATGGTCAACATACTTTTGCGTAACGTTAACGGACCTCCGCAACGAGTTTCATATGAGTTTCATCTTACGAAGCAATTGCGTGTAAAAATAAGACTTTTACAGTGCCTATCACGCTTTTCAGTCGTAAGCAAGGGCAGAGGCTAGATCATCATTATCCCCCAAAAGCCGAAATAAAAGGCTTGTAGTTGTGAATTTCACTCGATAAAGAAAGGATCTATGCATTCATTCTGAACGCATTATTTATTGGAGTTCATTATTTCTTACATGCTGGACAAAAACTCCTAAAACTAGCTTAACTAACTTAACTATGTAATGCAATTCTAACTTACCTCTATGCGGGTGCTCTAAGCTAAACCTTATGCTTAAAACTATGTCTTTTGACGTTGCAGAACTTAACTTAATAATTTACTCTACTTACTAACTGAGGACCAAGAAAATTAATTTTTAAAAACTCAGTATCGAAACCTTTTTTGATTTTACTTAAAATCAAAATAAAATATGGTCTTAAGTCTAACTTACAAGCTACCTTAAATAAACCTTAAAAACTATCTTAATCTAAATTACGTACATAATTATATACGTAATTTTTTTTTGCAAGTACTGCTTTTGTTTTATTTTATTTCTCTTTTGTTTTTAAAGTGCTGTGTTTTTGTTGTATATTTATAAAATTAAACTTAACCTACCTAACCTATGTAAGCCGGCCATAGTAAAAAGGCCAACTTTGCCCCTTGAGAGGCTACCCGAATTCAAGATTTATATTCACCACATAAATACTGGTGTCCCCCAGGCTCAGCTTTGTCTCCGGCTCTCTTTCTCATTTTCATAAATTATCTCTTGTCTGCAACCTCTAATCCAATCCATTTTTTCACTGATTACAGACCCTCAGTTTTTTATAATCGTTCCCTAACTCACGTCCCTGCTCTTAGGCCCAGAAGAGGAACGGCAACGTATGTTAAACTCATTAAATTTTTTTTTTTTTTTTTTATAATTTGCCCGCTCTCATGGGGTTATGAATACCCTTTAACATATTTTCACATGGTGCGGGCGTAGGAAACATAGATAGAGAGAGAGAGAGAGAAAGAGATTGGTGTAGTGGTTTGAAACTCAGCTGTATTAGGTTCCACATTAGCTCCAGGGGTGGTGTCCAGAATAACTGTGGAGATTTGATTGCTGTCATGTATTTTTTGCCTTCACTTCTGATTCACAGTACTTTTTTCCTAGTCCACCTGGTGTCATAAGCATATCAATCATCAACAGAGCGAACAATTTTTCCAGCCATGACAAACCTACTGCCAGTGTTATGCCTTCGCAGCAGTGTTGTCATAAGCTTTCGCAATTGATCGGACTGCTTCTTATCATATAATACTTGCTGACACCAGAGAGGGATGCACACGATACAGACTTCCAGCTCCTGGAACCTCCGCACTTCACCGCTGTACACCGCCTTATAACGTAGTTCTTTTGTAATGAAGATCGCTACACCTCCCCCTTGAATGGAGTTGTGTTGGTCTCTTCTTATAATATTGTACCTATTGTGCATCAATTTGTGCTTCTGGGATAGTTTTGTTTCCCTAACCATAAGTACGTCAGGGCTTTGGCCTTCTAACAATATATAAAGTACGGTTTTTCGTTCGATCCTTATCAGTGAATTCATATTTACCGCAAGGATCTTTAAGGGTTTCTCCGCCATCGTACCCATTACGACTGGTGGTGCGCTAAGCCCGGCAGAAATGCGTAAGATTTGGTTCACCCGTTTCGCCTGCAATTCTAACTGACGCTGAAGCGTCAAATGAGCCCATTTGCCCTTAAATAGAAAGCAATGTGGCCAGTAGGTCCGGCTGTGCTTCAGGTGCTTTAGGCACTGGAGCCTGTGCAGCAACCTTCGGCTGTTGTTGTTCCGTGGTTCCCCGGCCTGACGCCATTTGGGCGTAGGTCCATTGGGGAGTGACGGCTCGTGTTTTGAGTAGAGCTGGTGGAAGCTTCACTTTGACTTTCTGCTGGCGAGCCAGATTTATTTTTTTCATACACTGGAACTTAGGACAACCGCGATAAAGAACACGAGAGTGGGCCCTCTCTGCTACCCTATCCTGACCTAGACAACATTCTTCTGCTCTGTGGTTCCTGCCACACTTCACGCATCGAGGTTGCATTTCGCAAGTTCGACGCGGCGTGCCCGAACTTTTGGCAGCGAACACACTGGGGAATGTTTTCGCTCCTCTTTACTCTTTCCCAGGTTACAACCTGGTAGGTTGATACTCCTTAGACCATCCAGTTTGCTATTGGGTGAAAGCTGTATCAGAAAGAACGGTAATTTCCGCTTTTCCCTTTTGGCCCTTGCTGCGGTTATCGGCTTGACTCCGACAAACTTTTGACCGTCACACTCGTCCTCTTTCAGCATTTTAAAGAGCTCTTCGATGGACGGTTTCAACCCCCTCAGCAGCATAGTTTACAGCTTTTCCCCCTTCGGTGTGAAGGAGAAGAATTCCGTCGTCGATTCCTTCAACAGATTCTTCATTTTCTTGTACTGCTCCACTGTGTTGCAGTTGCGTCCACCCGCTCTACTTACATAAAGCTATGGTATCCTTCAGCTCAATTTTGAAGGTGTTGATCGGTGGGACCTTCCTATTCTCGATCCCCTGTTGCTGTTGTTTCTGCTGCTGCTGTTGTTGCTGGCTCGCACAAAAATGGCCCTGTAAAATAAAGCACATGTAAATTGTCTGTAATTTTCTGAAATGGCCAAATGTTCTTCAAAATCTTCCAACAAAGTTTTATCTTTGAAGCTTATTCGAAAAAAGATTTCAATTATTTGCCTTGAAAACATTTTAGACCATTTATCCCCGAATTATTATTTCTTCAATATATTATCTAATTTTACTTAATTTAGGTGGGAAAATATTAAACTTGAGTTAATAAGCATTTTTTTTAAGCAACTTGAGACATTAGTGTTTTTAGAATATTATGTTAAAGCACCAAATGTATTTAATTTATTTTTATTTTGCAAATACAATACAATATTTAACTTTAATTAACTTAGCAAAGGAAGAAAATTGCACAAAAATAAATCTTATTTATTTATGATTTGCGTAAGCGACTTGAGTCCTGCAAAAATCAAAAAATAAATATAGTATATTATTTTACCTCCTATGACAATACCCTCTTCTTGTGAATCTTGAGCCTTCGGTCTTCGGTGAGTAACGAATTTATTCAAGAGACCAGTTGCGAGCTGCATTCTGAATTCAAGTTGGTCTAAACTTTTCTCACAAAATTGCCAGCTGGCTCTTGAATTCAAGTTGGTCTAAACTTGTCCCTCAATATTTGATTAGAGACCACGCATTCACAACAGCTACATCAATTATCTGCTTAACAATGGAGGTGTACAATTTATTGCCTCGAAATCTAATTTCAACGCTTTTCCCCTTAGTATAAGCGTGTTGGGCTGGGGATGAATCCTCTGGGCGTAGCCTGCTACGGATGTGTATATCGATCAGTCTTTCAAATGTTTTAAGGATGAAAGAGGTGAGACTTATTGGCCTGTAGTCCTTCACAGTCGTATGACTTACTTTATCATGAATACCACTTTTACCTCTCTCAATTTCATGGGTGGGCGCCGTGGCTCAAGTGATTAGTGCGTTGGATCGTTGAGCGAGAAGTTCGACGTTCGAATCCCAGAGAACACCAAAAAGTTTTTCACGGTCCCACCTCTCGCGAATGTCTGACAAACGTCCGAGAGTAATAACTGTCATGAGAAAGCTTCTCAATATGCCTTTCGGATATGGCTCTAAACTGTAGGTCCCTTCCATTTGTGTGAAAAATATAACACGCACAGCACGAGTGGTTGCGAGAAGCTAGGCCCTGGACCAATTCGGTCTGTTGCGCCAAGTATTTGTATTTTTGTATTTGTAATTTCATGGGTATATAGAGTTGTTTCAGGCTATTCAGGAATAGTTCTTTGAGTACAGCAGTAATCGTTTTTGCAGCCTTCTGCAACATGATCGGGATGATTCCGTCTAAACCTGGGGATTTGTAGGGAGAAAATGATCTTCTAGCCCACTCTATTCTGTCCTCTGTAACCAGATCAGCAGGTGTCCCCGTTTCCATGGTGCTATTGATGCCAATGTCATTTCGCGGCCTAGTCGTGCAGCCCGGAAAGTGCGTTTCAGTAATAGCTTTAAAGAATCTGTTCAGGATTCAGTCCAGTTTCCTTCGAGATCCTTGAGAAATCCCAGAGTTTTACATTCTCTAGTGACGATTTTCCTCAGTCTCGCCGCTTCTGCTGTGCCCGGTATTTCATTCCAGAAAGTCTGCCATGAGTGTCGCTTGGCTTTCTGCGTGGCATTTTTGAAGTTTCTTTGGCTGGCTTTGTATAGTTCCCAGGCAGTTTCTGATTTTGTTCGTTTAGATAAGAAAAAGTTATAGTCAACTACATATATGTGAGTAAGAATGACGATTCTAGCGAGAATGCCTCTCCACCATAGTCACCACGCGAATAAAGTCGCGAAATCCACCGACACTGCAGTGTACCAACTTACAAGCCTACTTCAGAAGGTCAATGCAGTCAATGCAATCTGCGCTTTTCTGGACATTTCGACAACACATCTCATGAAACAATCAAGACAATCCTTGAAAAAAAAAGGAATAAATCCAACGACATCTAACTGGATGTATGAGATGTTAAGGACAAGAATGACTGAAAATATGGTGAGGCAAAAGACCATTACATTGAATACAACAAGGAGGGATTCCCTCACCCCAAAATGTGGGCCCCAGTTGTAGATGAACTCCTGAAAATGTTAACAAACTTCGGCATTAACTGTCAAGGATATGCCGATGACAAAGTTATCATTGCGACAGGAAAATTCGAGGCGACAATCTGTGAGATAATAGAGAGGGATTTAAGAGTAACACAAGAGTGGTGCCTAACGGTAAATCTGAGCAAGACTACTCTGATCTTAGGTATAATACTGGAAGAACATGAAAAGGTTGTGGTAGTCAAAGCAACGCGAGAAAAACCTTTGTATCGCGACATCTTGCCCGTTTGGATAGGTTCTCCTAGCCCTTGTTATGCAAATGAATTCAGGTCTATACTCGTGTAGGAGTGTCTTGCCAAAATAAACCAAGTGGGAATAATAGAGTCATGCCCTACTGGGTACAAGGTCACGTGGGAGTGGAGGGAAATGAAGCAGCTAATGAACTAGTAAGAGAAGGATCAGAAAACTTTCCTTACCGGATTGGCTGGGGACGCATACGATACTGTAAATCCAAGTAAGGAAGAAGACTACGAAAGGGCGAAACTTTGGGAGGAATTCCCTAGACTAAGACAGGCCAAAGAACTTTTTGAGAACTGTAAACGGGGAAAAAAATAGGTTAGGTTAGGTGGCTATCTTCCGTTCATGGCAGTATACGCTTGGACAAGAAGATATTCATTGTGATACCAAGTGACCGCACTTCCATCACTCTTGGAACCAAATTTTATTTATGGACCGAATCGGCAATATCTTCAAGTTCCTCAAAGAAGGATTCACCGAGGAACTGCTTTCTCGCTTAGGATAGTGCAGGGCAGCTGCAGAGAAGGTGAAACGGTGATTCCTCCTCTTCCTCCTCATCCATGCAGCTGCGAAAAAAGTCATTAGCCGGCATTCCAAGCCTCAAGGCGTGCCTACCTAACGCACAGTGACCAGTCGGTAATCCGACCAGGGTACCTATGCGTGGTCTGCTTATGAGCAACAGACTAGCTGTCTTGCGTCCGCTTAACTGTGGCCACATGGTTACGCATATCAAGATTACGCCATCCTACATTTGCCTGATGCAGATCTACTGTGGAGATATTGTATCTTGCCGTTTCGATGGGTGAGTGAAGGGCTCCAGTTTAGTTCCACTTTTTGCTAATTCGTCTGCTTCGCAGTTTCGTCGGATATCTGAGTGCCCACGGACCCAACACAGAGTGATAGTACAATGATTTGTTATCTCATTCAGGGATGTGCGACATTGTTTGAGTAATTAAGATCTTACTATTGGTGATTCGAGTGCTTTCATAGCTGCCTAGCTGTCGGTGGTAATAACGAGGTCCGCACTAGATATCGATTTCATCGTCAACAAAACAGTGGCTTCACGAATAGCCATGACCCCCGCTTGAAAAACACTGCAATAATCTGGTAGTCTAAAAGACATGCTTACGTCGAGAGAGACTGAAAACAGTCCAGCTCCCACACCTTCGCAAGTGATTCTTAGACCTTAGTGATCTTAGACCCATCGGTGTAGATTTCTAGTGCAGAATTATTGCTAATCATATTCTCTGTCCAATTCGGTTGGCTGGGAATACGTATGCGGTATTATAAATTGAAGTCTAGGAACGGGATCACTTCTGCTTCTGCTTCTATATAATCTGAATTGAGGACAGAGGAGTGCTCTGTATCGTTGGTATACCATTGCGATGACTCCCTCAGCCGCAGCGCCGATTTTATCGCAACCTCTCTTCCATAAATTTCCAGAGGAAGGATATGCAGCATAGTTTCCAGCGCCGCCGTGGGAGTTGTCTGGAGGGCGCTGGTAACAGAAACGCATGCCGTCCTCTGAATCTTATTTATGAGAGAAAGCTAGCTAGTTTTATTTAGTGCTATATCCCATTGAGTATAGATCTTGCTACCTGTTTAGGAACCTAAGAAGAATACTTGATAAGAACTTTCTATTTCTTTCCTTATTGGTCACTGTAGACTTAAGGAGCATCTTAGGAAACTGGGTATTGAACAATTGAACAACGTGGAGACTGCAAATTCTGTGGAGGTAGTTGGAGAAAGCCCAGGGCACTTTCTAAAGGAATGTAGAGCACTGATCCATAAAAGAAGAAAACACCTGGATGCCTAACAACTATCAGGAAAAGATTTACCATTATTATATCCGCTCTAGATACTTCGATTCATCATGGAAGTCAGACTGGAGGAGATGCTCTAGGTGGAGTATCTCATGGAGTAGAGCAACAAACCGGGGGAGCACAAAAGATGTACAAAGGTCGCAGTGTGCCTACATCCCTATAACCAATCTATCTATCTATCTATCTGAATGAACCGCATCATTGGAGCTACTTTCCGGTTCAGATACCATTATCACGGTATTAATCCCTTCCTTTCAAAACCTGATGAAGAGTTCGATCGGAATCCAGGCACGCTTTTTGGGATATGGTTCTTATGCATGACTTTAAGCTGTGCCCCTATCCAAACCTACGGCGATTTGATAAAGATCTTTTTATCGCTGATCAGCCGTGGCAAACCTACGGCGATTTGATAAAGATCTTTTTATCGCTGATCAGCCGTGGCAATCATTTTATCCGACGAAGCCTGAGTTTTATTATTATTGTCTTTATTATTACGTAAGTAAATTACAAATAATAATATAAATTATAGCACTAGCTACCAGGGCTTTCGGCTACGTAAATAAACTTAATAATATATAAAGCGTTATATTTATGTATGATACTACTAATTACAGAGATTTTTCAAGTTTTAGGTGTTTAAGTACTTTAAAAAAATTATTTATATTAGCTTCTGTTGCGGATTTAAGTAGGTCGACGAATGTGGAGTTTACTAGGCTATTTGTTGTATCGTTGATCTTCTGGCATTCCAGTAGGTGTCTTATTGTTAAAACATAGTTATCGTCGCAAAGTTGGCAGATTGGAGGGTAATTCTTGGTAAGTTTATAACTGTGTGTTAAGTTTGTATGGCCCATTCGTAGACGCAGAAAACATCGGATCATATTTTTTTGACAATTTATGGCGTATATATATGTCATTTCTGCTTCTGTGTTGATAGCTGAATAGTGATGGATGTATTGTTTCCATGTTTCCAGTTTCTTTTGGTTGGAGATTGTCCTTATTAGTCTTTGTATGTCTTTGTTGTTGTGCGTATAGAAGCTGATAAGTGGCTCGTTTGCAGCTGCTGACTTAGCAGCTTTATCCGCTTCTTCATTGCCCTTAAAGCCCACGTGTGCAGGAACCCACATGAGTTTAATATTTTTCTCATTTTTCATTAAGTTATCTCTGATACCTTCGATTATTGGAGTTTTATTGCTTATATTTCTGATAGCTAATATTACAGAAAGGCTGTCGGTGCAGATGATGATTTTTTGTTTTTTTTTTTAATGTGGAGGCCTTGAGAATTGCAAGTGCTTCTGCAGAAAATACTGAATACAGATCTCTCTGGTGTTATACCTTTAACTAGCACTTTGCCATTTTCTTCAACTACTGCAAAAGCTGTACAGTTTTCCGTTTTGGACCCGTCGGTGAAAATCAGTTTTCATTTTGTTGCCACATATTTTTGTGTTATGTCCTTGAACTTGGCTTTATATACTTCGGGACTTGTGGATGTCTTGGGTAAGTGATTCAGGTCGGTTATAAAAGACTTTTCTGATAAAAGCCATGGTGGGAATACTGATGTTTTGTAGGTTTGTATATGGAGAGGAATACCGAAACCACGGGCCAAGTGGATTGAATTATGTATAGTTGTAGGCAGTTTTGGGAATCTTTTGTGTGACAATGTTCTCTTAACATCAGCTATGACCGGAGATTTTCGGGATCCCATGAGTTTGGATATAAGAGCAAGTGTAAGGTGTTGAATCTTTCTTCAACTGAAGGCAGTCCAGCTTCTGTGAGCATGTTTTTTACAGGTGTAGTCCTAAACGCTCTAAGAGCGCATCTTACTGCTGCATGATATTCGGGTTTTATTAATTGGAGCGTTGTCTAAGCGCATTTACCGTAAACTACAAGACCATAGTCAATTCGGGGCAGGATGATGGATTTGATGACCCTGACGATCGAGTTGATGAGTGCGTTACAATTTTTTGATGCAAGATACCTAATTATATTAACTCTGGTAGCTAGATTTTTTTTAAATTTATAGAATGGTCCTTAAAACTTTATTTGCTATCGAACATAATACCAAGAATATTAAGTAAATTAACATTGCAAATATTTGTATCATTGAAGTTAAGTGTTATATGTTTTGAGCAGCTTGTTTTCCGACAAATGTGTAAGATTTTGGTTTTATTATTAGAAATTTTTGCTCCAGATAACTTACACCATTCTTCAATCTCTGTAAGGATTTCCATGAATATGGCAGTAAGATTATCGATATCTTTGCACTTTGAAAAAAATGAATAAATCATCGGCGTACAGAGAGTGACGAATGGTGTTATATCCTGACTAGATCTCGCTTAACACGTTAAATGCAATAATAAAAATGATTATTGAGAGTGGAGATCCTTGGGGGATACCATTCTCAAAATCATTGACTTTAGAGTAAACATTGTCTATATATATAAAAAAGATGGTCCGATTTGAGCTGTCTTTTTTTGTTGTCTTCGTCTCCGCCCAAGGAACATTTTTACGGCGAAAAAATTGGAAAAATTTTGAAGAAAAATTGGAAAATTCGGAAAAATCCATTTTCCATACATTTCGTATGGGGAATTTTCCTTTTTTTTTCATTTTGATCGTAATATTACAATTCAAATGGTTGCAAAGGTTTAAAATTGGGAAAAGTTTCCCGGAATTCCAATGATTCCAACCGATTTACCTTTTGAATTCAAACGCATTCAGTTTCCGGTTCCATTCAATTTCTACCACAAAGCATTGAATTGACCTGACATATGATTCTCTCAGCCTTTTTACATTCCGCGTCAATAAAGGATATTGAATTCAATCGAATTCGAAAAGTGTTTTATTCATTCAATAATTGAAATTCGAGTAGCCGATCGAGTGCCTGTCACCGATCGCGAATGTTCGATCAAAAAAATTAATTTCGGGTAAATTGCGAATGCTCGAAATAATTTCAATCAAAACATAAATTTTGGGCGAGACGAAGTTCACCGGGTCCGCTAGTTTATTTTAATTCTAAATTTTCTTTTGGAAAGGAATGATTTAATCTATTTGAGCATTTTAGGACCAATTTTCCATTGGATTAATTTATTAATTACAACATGTATCCCGATTCTGTCAAAGGCTTTTTCAAAGTCTATTGACAGGATTGAAATATGATTTTTAGAGGATAAAGCTGAAACAACGAAATCATCGATGTGCAAGAGGGCATCAGAAGTAGATTAACCATGTTTATAGGCAACTTGGTTAATGTCTATGAAATTGATTATCTCCAAGTACCAAGAAAGACGTCTTGATATTATTTTCTCAAGGACTTTACCTACACATGGTAATAGCGATATTCGGCGGTAGCCGCTAATGTCAGTGGCAGACTTTGAAGGCTTTAGAATGGGTACAACACTCGCAGTTTTCCATGTTTGGGGACTGACGCCGTTGTCGAAAATTTGATTGTACAACAATACTAACCGTTTTTTTAGCATTGCAGGCGAATTTTTAAGCATAGGATATGAAATCCTATCATAACCGGGTGTTTTACCTATAAGTGATCCCAGGCAGTTATCGAGTTCGAGGTGGTTTATTGCGAGTTCAATTTTGCGAGCCGAAGGGGATAGGTTATTATTTGGGAACTGTATTATTTAATGCAGAGATTTAGCTTCTAAAAATGTTGAAGAGAAGTTGTGTCTTTGGCGTAATTTGACCATGTTCTCGCAAAATATTCCGCTATTTCCGAAGGATATGACAAGGTGTGCGTCTCTATTTTCAAAACCTTTATTGAGCGCTGGACATAGTTCCCGGTAAGGTATTTTATGCTATCCCAAAGTACTTTGGAGGAAGATTTTGGGTTGATGATAGAAGTAAAGCTTTCAAAGCTTTCTTTCTTAGCGAGCTTAGCTAATTTGCGAAAACTAGCGTTGGCTTTACGGTAAGTAATAAGATTTGCATCACTCGGGTGTTTCTTAAAGTTGTGCCAAGCCTTCTGCTTGATTTGACGCAGGTTTTTAATGTCGTTGTTCCACCATGGAACCGTGGTCCTTTTATAAGAATAATGCGTTTGAGGTACTGCTGCGTTGGCTGCTGTGCGAATACATTTGTGTATTACCGCAGTTTCCTTATTAATATTTGGGGATGGATCCCTACATGTTAAAAAATCTATCACCTTATCTTGGAATAAGGGCCAATTTGCTCCATCGATTTGGAATCTTGGTGGAATCTTAGGGCTTTTGGGTTGGGTTCCGAATCTTAGGATCGTAATGATCGGGAAGTGATCGCTGCCATGTAGATCTGGTAAAATTGTCCATTCGCAGTTTGGGTATAGTTGTGGGGAGATAAGGGATAGGTCAACGTGGCTAAAAGTTTTGTGTGTCGAGAAATGAGTGGGTCTTCCGTCATTTAATATGGCTAGGTTGGAGTATGCTAGGAAATTCTCAACTACTTTACCTCTGACATTAGCCTCGCGTAGCTCCACGAGTTGAAGTCACCAGTTAGCAAAATAGGGGTGTGGAAAGAGTTAACTAAATTGTCTAGTTTGGTAGAAGAAAATGGTTGGTCGGGGGGAATGTAAATGGATGCGACTGTGAATTTAGATTTTGCCTCGATTACAACAGCTACCGCTGATATTGTGGAGTTTACTTGGATGGGCGTATGGGGGATGGACTTATGAATCAGAAGCCCTACACCCCGTTTGGCGACCACCGTGTCAAAATTGTGATAATAAGGGGCGTATTGTCTGGTTGCTTATTTCGAGTTGTTTGGCAAGTGGGTTTCTTGTAAAGAGATAATGGAAGGATGTAGATCACTTATTAATAGCTGCAGTTCGTGGTAGTTATTAAAGTAACCATTCAGGTTCCATTGCAAGACATTGAAAATAGACATAATGAGTAGGAATCTTAAGAGCAATATAATTGATTATATTGAACAAAGATAAGAACTGCAAATGAAAATAGATTTCCACCACATGTCCCCGTCGACGAGAGGATCGCGTTCCGCGCCTGGATCTGCCCACGAACATCGTTGAAAGACGGGAGTCGCTAAAAATCTATCAGCGATACGTTGATTTTTAGTTAGTATAAGGAGGTTTCCATCTCTAAGCTGGGAAATCTGATCCTACTCTGTGCTTATTGCATCAATAGCTTTTGTCAGTAAGAAAACGCTAATGGATGTAAGTGGCTTTTCGGCATCTGTTGAGGAAATTAAAACAAATCTTGGGTTCTTAGGCACAGCTGATTTAGGGAGAGTGGGATATTCTTCCCAGTATGAAGGCAATACTTTTTTTTTTTTTTGGAAATCGTGCAAATTGAATAGGCATACGCAATTGTGCGTGCAGTATATATTCATCGCAGTGCGTCCCCATATTAATTTGAGTCAGAATTTTAAAGGCGTCTTTAAAAAACAAAAATATTGATAGGGAAAAATTTTTTTAGCTTATCAATGAGTTGCACGATTTCAATTTTTCTCCGGGTATCTTAAGCATCATTAGATTAACATTTTCAATTTAACTAGCACATGATTTTATTCTGTTCATTCTATTCGGTATTGAATACGGGCTTCAGATCAAATACGTTTAATTGGACTAAATAAACAGAAAGAATCCTCATCCGTGAAGATATTTTCCTGTTCCAGCTTGATTATGAGTTGCAACTTGAACATTTGGACGATCATGTCTGGTCGTTTTGTGGTTGCCCCTTTTTTCGCTACCTATTTCATCATCGATGAATTTCTAGTTTCTTAACGTCTAGACTACCTGGCAATGAAATTATTTTCATTAATTTTTTATTTTTCAGGTACCTTACTGCCTTTACTGTAATCCATTTCGGGCGCTAAGTATAGCATCGTATCGTATCGGAGCCTCGAATGGTTTCTTGTATTTAACACTCATCGCTATTACGACTTGCTTTATTGACGGCGAGAATAAAACTTAAATGAAGAGTACCTCTTACGATTCGAAGCCAATTCATTTACAAATGCATATAAGAAACATTTTTCTTACTTTCAGATGGAATAGCAATCATTTTTAGTTTTGTAAAACTCGAAATACTCCTAAATTCCTAACCCTAAACCTACTGAAACAACTAGTAGCATATGTTTAGCCTTAGGGTAAATATTCAAATCGGTAAACTTTTGCAGAAGTTATTGGTATTGGAGCAAAATTTGTCATGGAACAAAATACCGAAAACGTCGACATACATACAAATTAACTGAAATCTTTAAATGTTGAAATGAAAATTTAACCATAGTTACAATACCAAGATTGGAGGTGTTTACTCAACGATTTAAGTGTCCTGACCTCCTAGTTTTTTCTTTCAATTAACTGTCTGCATAAGGTTTAAAATCTTGACAGAAGTCTACTTTTGTAATGGTATAGTGCATCAATATTTCGTTGCAGAATACATATTTCTGCGTTGTCAGTGTGTTGATACCGAGGTGTCGTACCGTCCATCGAACGTTTATTGTCCTGTCCATTTGTTGTAGCTAGCTGTCGATCTCCTTGTTTTATAGGTTCCTATTGGACGATGGGTAGAGCAAGTTCGAGGAGAGTGCCTTTGTTAATACTCTTGTGAAACGGTTCCACAACGCTTTATTTCTTGTTTATTTTGTTATTTAAGATCTGGCTCTGTAAATAGAAGCCGAATCAAACGCGCACTCCACGGAGGTCTATGAACGACTGGCGGTTAGCTACCGCTTCCTATGGGCTTACACTCTCCTTAATACTTAACATTTTTCTATAATTTAAATAAAAGCCGAAACACGTTTGCACAAAACAAAACTGTTCACTACCACTTCGACTAGGCCAAATCTCCACTCAAAGGTTAACTGTCTAATGCACTACTAACAATTTCATTAATTTCTACAGATAAACCGAAACACGTCTGTATGCTTTTTTATATAAAAGTACATACATACGTACATATGTAAGTATGTATCCACTATTATTATAAAATGAAATTAATATTTCTCTGTCCGGTATTAGTGAGGGAACGGCCGATTTGGCCAAAAGTGGCGCTTTTCCTCCAATATGTTTACTAAAATCTAAACAATGCTAAAGGATCGTTTAAAGTCTTGCAATATGAGTATCTGTGCACAATAGAAAATACAGTTCTGTCTTCAAAGTGGAAGGGGGCGAAGCAAGGCGAGCACGGGTCAGCTAGTGTTATAATAAAATTTGAGTGATTGAAGATATACATACATATGTAGAATTTTATGTTTTAAAATTTGTTTTTCGATAAATTCGTTCGGAGTTTTTGGATACATGTATTTATTTAAAATATTCTAAGGAAACCTCCCGGCTCCACCCTGAGATTCCTTTTAAATGAAATATTTCTAAATGAATATGCATAAGTATGTATATAAATTCTTACCGATCGACGTGTTTTACAGCTCAATCGATATAACCCTGTGAAACTATATGGTAAGAAATAGGCGAGTCCAATCTAATTTGCTGACAAAAGAAAATACTTACAAAGAAGTTACAATACATCGAGATCGGATTGTATAACACCCTTTTCCTAACGTTTATACCCCGGGCCTACTAAGTAGGTGTTGAGCTGTTAAATATTTGATTGAAGTAAACGGTGTGCCATCCGTTGTTTTCTTATGTACGTGTTTTTTCTACTTTACCAACACTAATGCACTTGAAATACTGGCAGATGCAGATAAGCAGTGTCAAGCCTACGCAGTAGTTTTTAGGCTTGAGCGGCGCTGAAAAATATTGGAAAATTATTTCCAAAGAAATTTTAAAATGAATTTGAAAATAATTTTTGATCAGAGAAATTGACATTTTTTTGTATAACAAAGGCTATCCGCTTTTGGTCCGGTGCGAACAAACGAAAGAGTTGCTCGTTCGGTGTGAATTTTTGAAAAGCGGAACTAATGAGAAATTTTTGGCGGGGATGATTAGATTTGATTAGCGTTACTAGGCCCGTTTCGATTCTGATATTTAATATATATTGACCCGAGTTTTCGCAGTAAATAACAGAGGAAAAACGCCTCCGAGACATTAATGTGATCTAACATAATAGATTGACGGTTGTACACAAAACGAAAACCCAAATATTTTAGTGGGATATTTTTTTCCAGCTTTTAGCAAACATATTAAAAAACAGTTTAAACTCTTGTACTGCTTTTGGTTTCAGAGTGCTATTTGAAAGTATTTGGGGACAAGACTGCTCAGTCGTAGTGTTGATCGCATTGATAGCAAACGCTTATTCGGGAAACAATGTTAACATAAAAAATTAAAAAAACAGGCCGTGATTGTTGTCATTTGTGCAGATCGCATTGATCTCGAAATATCGAGAGTCTGAGGATTCATTTAGTTGTGCAATGACTTCATATACCAGTGGAATATTTTTTCCCAAAAGAGGGCATCCTCTCTCGCTCGTAGGGTGCATAACGAGCATTCCACATTTCGCTTTGTTCTATAGACGTCAATCAATCTTTTCAAAATCCTCAATGAAAGTATGATAATTTTCGGGGAGTCATTCCTGACACTCTTATTACAGAGTACTCTAACTCTGCTTTGTTACCGAGAAAGTTAGTGTCCAGTGACTCGTCGTTGGTTCATTCCTCGTCTGGTTTTTTAGTGTGACCCTATTGTTATACATTTCAATTTTGGCGTCACTACCAATGACGACTGATGACTCTGCGCATGTTATAAGATGATAATGGCCCCTGTTAGCGTGTGAAAGCAAACAACAAATTCAATACCGAGTCCTTAAATTTCAAATCTTTAATTTAATTTATTTGTACCCAAACTGGTAAGCTGGATCCGTGGTCCTGGTTACAACCTTCTCTGGTAGTCTGGGGTAGAACATCAAGTTTAGCGTGTTTACTAGCTGGGCGAGTGTAAAAGCCTGTTGAATTCCTCACTGTTGCGCTACGAACGAAAGACTTCGCATACAATTCCTTTTGGCCAGTGGCTTTTAGGATTGTTTGGAACCACAATAATGACGACGTCACCTTTTGCTAGAGGACGCGGTGGAGTATGCCACTTGGTACGGCGCGTCAGCGTCGGCAGATATTGTTGAACCCAACGGCTGAAATTCATCCCCATTAGAACATGCTTTATAGATCTTACCATTCGCTCCCAGCTCTCCCCCATATGCGGCGCCGCCGCTGGTATTAAGTTCCATTTGAGCTTTGCTACAACAAATTCACTTGCTATCTTACTCTGGTCCAACTGCGTAACAGCATTCTCCAGTGCCTGACTTGCTCCTTTAAAATTGGTACCGTTGTCACTAAATATTTCTAAAAGAATGCCTCTTCGCGCCATGAACCTTTTCAGACACAAGATGCACGAGTCTGCAGAGAGGCTGTGTGTGATTTCGATGTGTATAGCTCGAACAGTAAGGCACGTAACTAACACACCCCATCTTTTTTCCAAATGTCTGCCAACTTTTACGTTGATTGGATCAAAATAATCAATTCCAATATACGAAAACGGTCGAGTGAATGACTTCAGCCTTATAGGTGGCAGCTCTCCCATTAGAGGTGGAATGGGTTTTGCCCTTACGTTCTTGCAATGCTGACATTTTGCTCTTATCTTCCTTTCAATGGTCCTTAGATTTAGATATAATATAGTTGTCTGAGCTCGTTTATTACGGTTTCACTATTTTGATGATGAAACTTTAGATGAAAACTGTTGACTATTAGTTCCGTTACATGATGGTAGAATTACCGGTCGCTTCATGTCCTGCGAGGCATCCGTAGCGTTATCAAAACGACCACATACATATTCTCATTATCCTGTTTTCATCGGCGCACGGTGATAGCTTATACAACGAATGTTTTTTGTCCAACATCCGTGATTTTAAAATAGTCATCTCTTCTGGAAATGCTTCTTCTCGGCATTTGAGATACAAATAGTTTTGCGCGCGGTCTATATCGTAGGCGCTGAGACAAGGTCTGGGCCCTGTAACACAACTTGACAAGTACTTGTAGGACAAGTAAAATCTGACTACTCAAAAAAAATTCTGTAACACAAACTAGACTTGTCGTTTATACTGTGACAAGTGTCACAATGAAATATGACAAGTGGGTAATTGTTTAATTTCCCTCGTTCTGTAACAGAACGCGACAAGTATCAAGAACCACTAGTCAAACTACTATTGCTTTTGGACAGGCGTTTTGAATATTGTCGTAAAGTGATTAGTGTACTTTATCTAAGTTAAATTATAGTGAAAATATAAAAGAATAACAAAAAATTTAACAAAAAGTGTACTTTTTTGATTCCGATTTTGACAGTGATGATAATGGTGATTATAATGAATCTCGGCACAGATTTAAAGTCTATAAGCAAAGAATTAATTTTGAAATTGATGATCATTTATTTACAACATTTATCTTCTTTTGTTAAGAGTTCGCTAAATCCACCGAAAATAATATCTTTTTCTTCTCTAATTTTTGCTAGAATAGCAATCTTTTTGCCTTCAGAAATTTTTGCCATCTTAACTCACTGATCACTTGTCAAACAATGTGGACAAGTCGAGGGAAATTAATTATTTTGACAAGTGCAACAGTTTGCGTTGTGTTACAGAATACACTTGTCCTTGTCGGACAAGTATAGTTTGATAAGTGCGTAAAGACTTGTCGACTTGTCACGTTGTGTTACAGGCCCCTGGTCGATTCAGCTTTGTTTTTCAACTTCAAATTCAAAGCAAGAGCTCGCAGCAATCTATTTCATTTTGAAAAACGAGTGAAATCGATTACTCGTCTTTTGAATTTCACACCTTGATTGAAGTGTACTCTTACTTTTCCGTTGAGCAGAATTCTAAGGATTCATTCATTGGCCATTCGTCTTGCTGTTTATACAGAAATACTGGTCCTCGATACCAGCGGCTGTTCGACTCGAACCTCTGCTGACCTTTCCATTCTGTATCCTCGTCTGCCACGTTCTCCTTACTAGGAAGCCATCTCCATTTGTCTGCATCAGTTTCTTCAAGAATCTCTCCGACCCTGAATGCAACATAGTGTTTGTACCTTCGTTTATCCGACCTTATCCAAAAGAGAACTGTTTTGGAGTCAGTCCAGAACGTATAGCTTGGTATGCGTAGAGAATGCTGTGTGCATATATATTTATACAACCGCACTCCTAGCACCGCTGCTTCCAACTCTAGCCTCGGTATTGACATATCCTTTAACGGTGCAACTTTTGACTTCGCACTTGCGAGGGAGCACTCAACTATCGAACCACGTGAAAAACGGAGGTAAGCTACCGCAGCATAGTCATTCTCACTTGCGTCTACGAATATGTGTAACTGCACCGTGTCATTAAAGTGAAAAGATTCAGGATATGGACGTCTAATCGTTATGAGCTCAACCACTGCTAAATAACTTACCCAGTTTCGCCATTCTTCAAAGTGATCTTCACGAAGTTCATCATCCCAGATTTCTCTTGTAAAATTTTTAATTTAGTCAAGAAAGAAGGCCAAGTGGATCAAATATACTCATTAACGCCTTTAAACTTCTCTTTTTGTTGGACAATTCATACCAAATAAAATACCAGACTTCACCTTGTGAGCTTCAAAAATAGAAAAAAATGTATCTCTCGTGGGTGACCACCAGATACCAAGAATTTTTTTAACATCGTTGATTCCACTCCATATTGAAATATTTTTTGATGAATCATCAGAAGCTTCCGAGCTAATCTGGCTCAGGATCCTTTTGGAGTTCGACATAAAATTGTGAATCTCAAATCCAGCTTGTGCGTGAAGATATTCAACAGCCTTGCCAAGCTTCTGATCTCACACTATCGAGGTAATCATCTACATAATGATTTTCAACCAAGGTCGTTGCTGTTCTGGGATACTCAGTTGCGAATTCACTTGCATTCCTATTTTTCACATATTGTGCACAATCATGACATGTTCTTCAATCGCCTTCGTTGTTGTATCTTTCCAAAGAAATTGTTGTGAGTCTTGATCGGACTTGGCAATTCTC
Organism: Blera fallax; assembly: GCA_946965025.1. Taxonomy (NCBI): domain Eukaryota; kingdom Metazoa; phylum Arthropoda; class Insecta; order Diptera; family Syrphidae; genus Blera; species Blera fallax. The sequence goes on from OX337245.1 coordinate 27,744,997, forward strand.
ACTTGGTGAAACATTTCTCGTATATCTGCACATATGGCTATCTTTTCTTGACGAAATTTGTACAAAACTCCAACAAACAATGTTAACGTATCTGGTCCACTCAGTAAAAGTGAGTTGAGACAAATTCATTTAATCTTTGTTGCAGCATCCCACACGATGCGTATCTTGCTGGGCTTGTTTGGATTTATCACCGGAAAGATTGGAAGATATCAGGTTTTCGCACTTCGTTCAACCTGTTCCTATCAGGTAGCGAAACGACAACATGCTTCCAAAACAGTGGCACCACAAAATGATTTCCTTCACGATAAGAATGCAGTTCTAATATTTTCTGGCCTCTTTCTTCATCCTTCGATAGTATTGTTTTACTTGTTTTAGTTCTAACGTTCTCAGTTGTAAAATACTCTTTTACTAGGCGATGAAGTTTTTCATCCGAGTAGGCTTCGCAATCGCAGTCGTGAAAATTGAATTTTGAATTATGCGTTAACTTTAATTTCATTTAATTTTGATCGTGTTTACCGTGTACCACCCAGCCTAATCGAGTCTTGGTAACAACAACTTTGTTTGGTCTAGGATTACCTTCCCGTGTTCGCAGTGAGACCACCAAATTCCAGTGGTCTAGACCAATCAATTTAAAAGTCTTGCTACGTTGTACGACTCAATTGGAATTCCCCTTAGGTGACTGTATTTCATTTTCAACTTGGTTGCGTTTATACTTAGATTGTATTGGTAGGTTGAGATTTTTAATTGTTCTCACGTTGGAGTCATACTTCCTCTTCATTCCAGTACCCGAAATTTGTACGCTGACCTTCTTTGACGTCCATTGCAGTCATAAGGGTTGAACTTCACCATCAAGCTTGAGAAGCAGTGCCAACTCTTCATCCATCAGTGTCACCGAAGACTCATCGTCCATAAATGCATATGTTGTATATGTTGCAGTTTGACTGCGTTTCTAAACAAAGTTGAACTATGTTCATCTTTATGAACATAACATTTGTCTTTTGGTTTTTTGCTACTACTGGGTTGGATTATTTGCGGTTTGTTGTCCTCCGAATTTAATTCGACTTTATGGAGCAGTTTGTTGTGTCGAAAAACACATCCGTTCTCCACATTTCCTGGTCGATTTACATCGGATGTTGCCATGAGGGCGAATGCAAGTTTAACATAACTGATACTGTTTTACGGCGCTTTTATCTTTCAGACTCGTTTTAATAAACTTTGGACACTGTTCTGCATTAATGCATTTATTTTTACAAATCTTGCAGCTCTTTATTTGATTGTCACTCAAGGATTCGTTAATTTGCTGATGTGTATTGACAAATTTTTTAGATTGTGCTATGTTTGCTGAAGAAATTTCTCTTGGGCTCTGTGGAGGCGGTGGTTGTGAAGGCAGAGGCAGATGTGTAGATAGGACTGGCGGTTGCCTTGACCTGCACTTTGCTGCACTAGCTACAGGAGGAGGGTCTACGGGGAACGAGTGCTATTGAGTGCATATGTTGCACATCCAGTCTCGACTGGCCACATCATCATCGACGCCTACACAGGTGAAATGGTACCAAAGGTCACATGCGTCGCATTGTACCCATTTAGCAACTTTTCCAGCGATGTCACCACAACTGCATATGCGGCATTCATTTATGCTGCTCTTCGAAGGAGGAATTAGGGGGGGTGCGAATGATCTTTTGGGATTTTTGAAAAGCAGTTTTAAATTTCTGAGACATTTTCACTTACCTTAGTACCGCAAATGGCGACAACGATGAGCACTTCTATGATCTATGATGGGTGCTTTGGCTGGTGATGTGCACCTTGATTTCTGTCTAGTTGCCCAGGCAGGATGGTGTAGGATCCCTTTTTGTTTTATATTTTATCCTCTAAACGGCAGATTGCTCACGGTGGATGCTTTTATGTGATATATATGTATACATATGTAGTATGTGATGACTTCGCGTGGAGATATTATTTTTTTTTGAAAATTTTGAGAATGTACCGTGTGAAATGTGCGGCAATGTGCGGTCATAGTGAACAGACGTGGTTTTTTTTGATCGGTCCAGCTAAAGTAAAAAATAGTTCTTTTTTCGAAAAACCTAATTCTAAAACTCTTTATAAATTCTATTGAAAAAAAAAATCCAGTGCATTATCTATTTGCTATTAATTTTAATTGTGTTTTCGTTGCGACCAAATTACTCTCCTGGCAATAATGTCATCTACATGACATAAAGCATTATAACGCGAAATAAAACACAAAGAGGCTCTCTCTTCTCATACTGGTTCTCCCGCAGCATCTACCAAAGGCAACAATAAAGGAATGATTACTATCAAAGACTTAGAAGAACAATTGTCTAAGCATTCCTCTTCTTTGCAACGTATCTTTGCCGAAGAAATCAACAAATTGCGATCTGAATTTGCCATCAAAGTAGAAGAAGTTAAACAAAGCTGGGCTCTACGTTTCGAGAGTATTAATAGTACGATCTCTAGCATTGTTGCCCGCGTTGATAAAATTAACGAAAACTTCTCTGCTATAGATCATATGCATAGCGCTGAGATCTGAGATAAACAAGTCAATATGTTAGAAAGAAAAGATGTCGCTTGTGATGCTGTGCTCTTTGGTGTACCTATGTACAGTGCCTCACAAAAGTCATGGGACAATAGCTATGGCAATATATTTTTAGAAATTTAACAAAAAATTCGCGCAACAGCTAAGGTTTTAAACTACCATTTAAATAAGACAAATAAGTAGCACAATGAGAAAGCATACTGTGTCACTTAACGGGAAAATCAGACCACAAAATGCATGCAAATACAAAAGCTTATCTCACAACAGTCATGGGACAACATACTAAATAACGGTTTTTTTTCTCTTTTTTGCGCATCTTCATTCGGGCAAACGCATTTATTATTCTTATCCATTTACTAGTTAGTCGTGAAAAGGACTTCGGCACTGAAGAGTCAATTTGATAGCACAGTTTTAAATAGTGAAAAGCCACCCAATATGTCGCGAAAAGAAACCTCGGAAGAAATTCGAAAGATAATCGTTTTAAATTATGAGGAAAAGAAAACTGTAAGAGAAATTGCAAATTTAGTGAAAAGAAGCCATTCGACAGTTTTCAATATAATAAAAAGGTATAAAGAAGAAAACAGGTTGGAAAACAAACCGCGGAGTGGTCGACCTAAACTTTTAGATGCTCGCGATGAAAAAAATATTTTAAGGGAAATTAAACAAAGGCCAAGAACTAGTGCACCAAAACTAGCAGCTGATTAAGAAGAAAGAACAGGAAAAGTGGTGAATCCTGAAACTATACGGAGAGCGATACGGAGAGCTGGTTATAATGGAAGAACGGCTAGAAGGAAATTTTATGTCAGTGAAGTAAATAGAAAAAAACGCCTACAGTTTGCTCAAACATGCAAAAACTTTGATTTCACGCATTGGAAGAATGTAATATACGCAGATGAACGTAAGTTTAATATTTTTGGTAGTGATGGACGCATTACCGTGTGGCGAAAACCAAACGAAGAGTTCAAAAAGAAAAACCTGTCAATCATGGAAGTGGCGGGGTTATGGTCTGGGGGTGTATGTCGGCTGGTGGAGTTGGTGATTTGGTTTTTATCGAGGAGACAATGACACAGTGGGTGTATTTGAATATAATTAAAAATCATTTGCGTCAAAGCGCAGAAAAAATGGGACTTCTGAATACGTTTAATTACTATCAAGATAACGACCCTAAACACAAATCACGCACCGTTCGATCATGGTTGCTTTATAATTGTCCCAAGGTCATTGAAACACCGCCTCAATCCCCTGACCTTAACCCCATTGAACATCTATGGGATATTCTTGAAAAGAAAGTAAGGAAGCACACAATCACTTCAAAGGCCGAGTTAAAGAGGATTTTGGCGGAAGAATGGTCACTTATTACCACCGAAGAGACCACAAATTTGGTGAAATCGATTCCAAAAAGACTTCAGAAGGTAATCAAAGCCAAGGGTAACCCCACAAAATATTAACATACGGTACTCACTATTTTGTTTACTTTTCAAACCACTGAAGTTACATTGTCCCATTACTTTTGTGAAATTGATTTTGTGTCTCATTAAAATAATGTTTACTTTATTTTGTGTTATAATTTTTTTTAATGAATTTTCTTATGTCAAGTTTTGTATCTCAATTAGTAGTCCTAAATAAATAAAACAGAATTTATTTTTTGCTTACATCATGAATGAAATTCTTTTCTACGCCATCTGTCCCATGACTTTTGTGAGGCACTGTATATTCCCTGAAGAAAATCTCCAGAAAATTTTCCAAAAGCTCTGTAACACCATTAAATGCAACCTTCCTCAAATAGTTAATGCTTTTCGTGCGAAAAGACGTAACAGCACCAACAACAATTCCTCACCAACCACTCCACCATCGATTATTTTAAAATTTAACTCCTCATAAGAAAGAAATGCTGTTCTTATAGCTGCAGCGAATTACCGCAAAGAAAACAACAAAGTTCTAAAGCTGCGTGATATTGGCATTGCATCCAATGACAGTTGCTACTTAAATGAGAGCTTAACCAAGCATTCACGCTTTCTGTTACAAAGTGCACTTGGTCTAAAGAGGAAAAAACAGCTGTTCTCCGTTCATTCAAAATCTGGGATTGTTTTGTTTATGTTAAGAAGACGGCCAACGGGAAAAGCTTTGCTATAGAAAGCACTGAAGATCTTCACTCCATGGCCGCTGATGCTGCTGTTGCTGCCGGTTCTGCTGCGGCGCATCATTAAATTCACCGTATTGTTTCTCCATTGTTGACTATTATAAAATCGTTATTTATTAGCTTTTCCTTTCTCTTCCTCCTTTTCTTTCTCTCTCTCTGTTCTATCTTCTAAGTCTTTGGCATTATTTGCGTTTTTTGTTTCTCTCTTGTTAAATATGAGTACGATTTGTTCCAATTACAGTGTAAATAAAAAAATCAACGCACACAATGGTTTATGTTCTTTCTAATTGTCGTGATGGTTTTAAAATCTTCACTTAAATGCTCGTAGTCTCAATCAGTATAAGTTAGATTATTTAAATTATGTATGTGTTTAAAAATTCTGGAGTTGATGTTTGTGTTTGTGACTATCCAACGCGATTTGCTAAAGACTGTATTGCTAGCCTTCTCGATCTGGCAATAGTATCAGATCCATCGTCAGTTATTCTCTTCGACCAGCTTTCGTTTGATTTAATCTCTAACCATGACATTTTATTCTGTTCTTACGCTGCCTTTTTAGCCCCTTGGGATGGATGTCGCTTAATTTCTAACCCTGATGCCAAGATAAATTTTTTCCAAGAAGTAATAATTCAGTTGTATAATATATATGTATGTACCAGCTAAAGCAGTTACTGTCCGTAATAGAAGCTGTCCTTGGTTTACGACTGAAGTTGTCAATATTATCAAAGCTCGTAATAAGCTTTACAGCAAATGGAAACATAGTCCATCTAATTCTAATTGGCTTGTTTATAAAACGGTACGTAACCATTCAACTGTGGTAATACGTAACTCTAACTCTACAACTCCTCTAAACTGAATACGTCACTTTCCTCTAAAAAGCTTTGGAGCAATCTGCGACAAATTTGTATTTCCAGTGCTAAAAGTAATTCAAATTGTGAAATTGATCCTGATGTGTTAAATAATTATTTTGTTGAAAACAGTAGTGAGGAGAATACTTTCAATTTTCCAGAGAATCCTAATCAGTCCTTACATTCTTTAAGAGGCCTTGAAATTGAATCGGTTAATGAAAATTATGTTATTAACTGTGTTGCAGCTATCAAATCAAATGCTATCGGGGAAGATGGGGCACCACTGCGATTCATAAAAATAATTTTGCCCTGTATCTTATCCCACCTGACCCACATTATTAACCACTGCATTATTACGTCAACTTTTCCTAAATCTTGGAAAGTAGCTCGAATTGTACCTGTTGCTAAAAAAACTACTCCAATCTCTGCTACTGATTTCCGGCCAATTAGCAATTTACCGTGCTTGTCAAAAGCCTTTGAGAAACTCATAGCAAGGCAAGTTCTGGACCACTTATCTCTAAATAACTTTCTGTATGCGGGGTAATCCGGTTTTAGGTCTAACCACAGTTTTTTTTTTTTTTTTTTTTTTATAATTTACCCGCACTCAAGGGGTTATGAATACCCTTTTAATGTGTATACACAGTGCGGGCGTTGAAAGGAAGATAGAGAGAGAGAGAAAGAGATTGGTGTAGTGGTTTCAAACTCAGGTGTATTAGGTTTCACATATTAGCTCCAGGGGTGGGTGTCCAGATAACTGGGGAGGTTGTTTGATGTCATTTATTTGTTTTGTCTTCGCTTTTGATTCACAGTATTTTTTTCCCGGTCAAACTGATGTCATAAGCATATCAATCATCAACAGACGGAACAATTTCTCCAGCCATATGACAAACCTACTGCCAGTGTTATGCCTACGCAGTAGTGTTGTCATAAGCCTTCGCAATTGTTTGGACTGCCTCTTATCATATAATGCTTGCTGACATCAGGGATTGAACTGTGAACCATTAGCTCTACAAACGATGACGCTACCACTACACCATTGCCACCCCTACTGTGTTCTACTGCGATGGTTAAAATCTTGGAAAATATAAGATAGGAGTTTGATAAAGGGTGTCTTACGCTTCTTTGTCTACTAGATTTCTCAAAGATGTTTGACAAGGTTAATCACAAAATTCTTTGCTGGAAATTGAAGCATCTCTTTGGTTTTGGTGGCAGTGCCGTGAGGCTTTTTGAAAACTTTCTTTCGGATAGATTTCAAAAAGTTGTATTTTCCGATTCTTTTTCGACTCTTCTACCTGTGAAGCAAGGTGTACCAAAAGGATCAATTCTTGGTCCCATAATTTTTTGTATGTTTATCAATGATTTGCCATCTGTCTGTAAACATACATCGGTTCATCTTTATGCTGACGATGTTCAGCTGCACTTGGCTAGGCCATTCAAAAATACAGCTGAACTTGTTTATAACTTAAACGAGGTCCTCTCCAGTCCTCTCCACTCTTGGTCTGTAGCTAATGGATTACTTTTAAATCCAAATAGGTCTCAGGTTATTCCAATATCAAATAAAAAATTAACCATCAACACCTTACCTGATGTCATCCTTTTTGACAATAAACTTAAAGTTGTTGAAACTGTAACTAGTCTAAATGGGTTTCAGGCGTTCACACAATATGGCAGATAAGATCTTGTACGCGATGTTGAGGAGTCTGATACCTCTGTAATTGGCGCAGTTGAGGGGGTCTCCTTTCTTGTGGATCGGGCAAACGATGCTGAGGTTCCATTCATCAGGCATACACTCGTCTGACCAAATCTTGGAAATGAGTTGGTGTATGCTCTCTACCAAGTCATTTCCGGCTGCCTTGAAAAACTCGGCCGGTAGGCCATCAGAACCAGCAGCTTTATTGGATTTAAGCTTGGATATTGCTATCCTTACTTCGTTTTGGTAAGGTGGACGGAAGTTTTGGCTATCATCGTCTATGTTGAATGGTGCATTCTGCCTGACAGCGGTATCGTGCTCTTTTTTCTTCTTCTGGAGAAGCCGATGCTCTTCCCGTCTCTTACGCTCGTAGAGCTCACGAGCAGCCCTCGTCCTTCTTTGCAGCGCCGCTTTGTACGCGTCCTGTTTAGCTGCATGTGCTTGCCGGCATTCTTCGTCAAACCAGGGGTTTCTTGGTGGTGGTCGACTGAAACCCAGCACATCAGTTGCGGCGTCTCTGATGGCATGTTGGCAACGTTGCCACTGGTCTTCGGCACTTGATGCTGGCGGCATAGGAGTCGTGGCGAGATTTCGGGATGATCATATCTCACAACAGGTAAAAAGTCTTTTGGGTACTACTCTTAAACATTTCATTGACGCCAGAAATTGCATTTTCTTGCATAATGTTTTAAGAAATAGGACTCTTGTGTATTTAAATGATAGACTTCATTTTGCTCGTTCCCTTAGAACCCTCTGTCTGATTCCATCACGTTATAACTATTTGAATTCGTCCCGTTTATTTTTTATTTATGCTATCCAATTATGGGACTCTCTACCAATCACTATTCGAACTATCTCTAATGCCACTTACTTTAAAAGTGCCATATTTCTTCATTTCTCTCTCCTTCCTTAATTTTTACTACCTATGTATATACCTCTCTTCCCATCTGACCCTTCTTGTCTTTTATATAATATTTTTGTTAACCTTATTCCAAGACATTGTTTAATAAAAATGAATTTTTATTTGCTCTAATTCTAAGTACTACAAAAGATATTTATCTTAATGTACCATTAAATAATGAATAATAATAACAAATTGAAATAAAAATGAAAGCAAACAACAAATTCAATACTGAGTCTCTAAATTTCAAATACTTTTATTTAATTTATTTATACTCAAACTTTAACTTTCTTTCGACAGACTCAAAATTTTGTGTTACAAGTTTTTCCGATATATGAAAAGAAAAGACAAAGGCAAAAACCATTATTGGCCGTAAAGTTAAAACCGACGACGCTTAGAAAAGGTAAGCATCATGTTGACATCTCTTTGTCCTCTTTGCTCTCGCACAGTTGTGCCAAGTCGCTGGGTGTCTCAGTGATACCAGACGTGCCAACAGCCCCATTTCTTAATAAGGCCTTTACGCGGAGGATAACCAGACTGGTTTTTCTTCTAATTTTTCCAACCTAACGAATGCGAAGTTGCGATTGCTGAAATTGGATTAAAAAAACAAATTAAGATTATTGTTGCCAAGAATGCACGTTTAATCCAGGTATCAACAAACGTGCATTCTCTCACGGTGTCTGATAAACGTCCGAGAGTAATACATACATATGTATTTGTCATGAGAAAGCTTTTCAATAAAAAAAAAACCTTTCGGATATGGCTCTAAACCTTAGGTCCCTTTCATTTGTGCGAAAAAATAAAATATCTACGAAAAATACGAGTGGTCGCGAGAAGCTAGGCCCTGGACCACATACCGTCTGTTGCGCCAAATATTTATACTTTTTGTAATTGTGCTAGTTCACTTCCGGCCCCTCAAGTTTACTTCTTGCTTCTCTTGAAGATGGTGAAAAAATACAACATTTATGAACTCGTCAAATATCGAATTTACCCCCAAATTGTTTGCCCCCCGTTATGTGTAAATGTTTACATAAGCTGGATTTAATCAACGAAATTAAACGTAGATGGTATGGTACCACAACGACGGATCCAAACTGTTTCTTAAAGAGCTGTCCAAGTGATGGAGTACCATTTCTCTTCGATGACCTGGAAAATAGATGTCATGATATCACCGTAAAACGTCTCTGGTCAAAGTGAATCTATACCCTAAGCCAAGTCGGTAATAATCGGTGACTTTCAGTTTAACATTAAGGTAGCCGTTAAGGCACAGGACATAAGTCCCATTTTTTTCCTTTTTCCCACTTAAGCGAGCCACCCACCCCAGAAATTTGGTTCAATTTAAGTCTGAGGTAGGTGGCGCGCTTCGCCCGGTAACAGGTTTCACCCTTTTCACCTATGTCAACAACTGTCAGACAGACTGGATTTCTCTGAGCAAATTCTTACAATTTTCCCCATTAATTTGTTGTTTGGATTATATTTCCATTTTGCGATTTTTTTAGTTTTATTTTCTAAAATTCTCAAAAACTGGAATTTTTTAAGTCTCTCTTCTTATTAGCTGCATAATGAAAAATTAAAATAATACAGCTAGCTAATTACATGTTCCGCATGTAACTAATGCGAAAAACTTAACCAAAATAACAAAGCAAAAACCCAGTTTGACTAGTTATACATATGTACTTACTTGCTCCATGCTCTTTTGGGTATTTGAATTCTCCAAGCTTATCTAAAATAAAAATATGTTAGGTGGGACATAGGTTAGATTGGTTAGGATGAAGTGGCTGCCAGCTAGGATTCGCCAACACACTAAGACCAATGAAAGGTCCATTGTGATACCACGTGGATCATTGGAGAAAGTTTCTCTCTACCTACTCGTTAAACCATAGGTGGGACATAAGAACTAAATTTTTTTGTTGGGAGTTATGTATGTCCCGATGGGGTGGGACATATGTAAGTCCCCAATTCGATTTCAACTTACGAAGTCCATGGTCAACAAGAATTTTATTTTGCTGTTATTTTGTTGTTAGTATCAGTAAAATTCAATGCAAGTGATTCTCGAAAAAACAATAGAATCAACAAGTTGACGGTGAAGGCTCAGTACACTATATTTCTTAATTCAGTGTCGCTTTTTGGGAGTATAAGTGCCTACTTTTTGTTACTATCGTTGGGGGACGTTATGACATGCATACATAAAAAAATATTTGGAACTTATGCCCCTGTGCCAGTCGTTAACTGGATAACTACAGGTTGTAAACAAATGTTTGAGAAACAAATTGAAAGATATGTACATATGTATATATGTGACGTAATATTTTCATGGTTTGCTAATGCTCAATTAGATTGCTCCTATTTTATATAGAATTATAGTAGGTAAACATTAAATTTCAACGTACGAAGTCCATAGTCAACAACAATTTCACTTTGCTGTTATTTTGTTGTTAGTATCAGTAAAAGTCAATGCAAGTGATTCTAGAAAAAACAATAGAATCAACTAGTTGACGGCGAAGGCTCAGTACACTATATTTTTTAATTCAGTGTCGCTTTTTGCAAGAGTAAGTGCCTACTTTTTGTTACTATCGTTTGGTGACGTTTAACATTTAAAACACCTTGTATCTTTCTAGTTTTAGACTTGCTAGCATCTAATAAAAGTGATATTCGTCGCAATAGACAAGGTCTAAGTTCGACAAATGTGTGTCAAACGAGTTTTTGTGTGAATAAATAACAAACGTACGTACAAAGTTTCACTTTAAGGTTCGCTAGTCCATTGATTTTTACGCAATATACATATATTGTTTTCTTAGTTTTTGTGTTATTTTCCAACAAGATGCATGCTGTATAACATTGGTAATAATAATGGACTTAACGATTGCCGCTATGAATTAAGCAATTGAAAAGAGATAAACCAAATAGGCCAAAGTGCGCAATAATTCAGTGCTCAGGGAATATTTAGTACAATGAAAAATAAATGTATACTTTTAAATATTGATACCGCTTATCGTTGTTTCTGTCTTTTAAATTGAAATTGGTTTTAATCACGTTTTTTTTTTTTTTTTTACTTGCAGATTATTGACCAGTAACTACTGACGACATCACATTCGCATCAAAAAAGGAACACACATATTTTATTTATAGAAAATATTAAAGTAGCATTGCATTATTACTCATCTCAGGAACATAGATATATTGCTTATCAGCTTTAACTCAAAACGCACTGAATTAAACATAAACATCTAAAGTTAGTCTTTTAAAATAAATTAAATGACGCCGGAGAAAACGTTTTGGGCTTATTGGAATCACTTAATTATGAGCAATGTGACATATTTTCGTAAGTATAATATTATAAAAATTCAGTAGGTATCAAATATATATATTTTTTTTAAATTTCAAATCGTTAAGTGGTTATTAAAAAGAAAACGAAGCTTGGACACTGATGTGGTCAGATGACATACATATGGTATAAAGATGTGTGCTCTAACAAAGTTCTTATGGAGGCCTCCATTGGCTGGCTGCGTCATTTCACCACTTGCCGAATCAGGTCGTATTCACCGGTAGTCTTAACTTATCAGTTGGCAAAACACAAATTAACTCGCGAGATAAGGTGCTAAGACACCTCATGTGTATGTAATACTTGATCTATGTAGTTACGTTACCGTGGCTTAGATGCAAGTGAGTTCGACTACTGAGCGAGGGATTCGACATTCAAGTGCTAGAAAACTCAAACAAATGTTTTTTTCCCCAATTTCGTTTTGGAAGGATTTTTGGCCGTTGCTCCTTTTCTTTCTGTCTGCACGACTGGGTATGTAAATATGTGTGAGTGCACGTTTGTCAGTGTTACCGTGCAAGTGCTTTTACGTTTCTAGGTGTTTGTGTTATTTCTACATCCTTGATGGATTGGCGTTAGATTAAGCGCTCGCCATGCCGTTATGTTCCCTTTCTGAGCTTCGCCTTCTTTAAATGGACAAGTTTTTGGCGCAAATGCACACTGCTCTCCATGTTGTTTCTGACTCTAGAATTTACTCCAGTAAATTTTCTGGTGTCGGTGTTCCTTTTACTTCTCCTGAGTGTGGAACCGTGCGCACTGGAAAAAAACATTTTTCTACTATGTTTGCGCAGTACTGAAGATGTCCTGGTAAAATCTGTTTTTAGAAGAAGTCTACTTCTCCATGCTTGCGCCTTATCGAAGTTTCGATGCAAGGGATAAGTCAAGTTTGTCCCTAGGCCTTTGGTTGACAGGTTCCAATGCTGCTGCAATTCCCACTAGCTACTGATTGCCTCCTCGTCGTGCACCATTTCATTTTCTAATGGCTCTTCTATTATTTTCTTTGAAACTCTTTGACCGATATGTCTATTAGTGTTATTCCTGCGTTTGAACTTACATATGTACTCCAGAGGTTTCTTGAAATAGAGTATTGAGTCAATCATAACGCCTAAGTATTTGATGGCCGATTTAAATGTTACCATGTCCACCTACCATAAGTGTAAAATTTTCTTTCTTTTTTTGCTGCTGATCAGTAGCGTTTCTATTTTGTGTCCAGCTAGTTTTAGCCCAACAATTTGTATCCAGTGGTGAACAATAGGGATGGTGTCATTGCTGATTTGCACCATTTCATCCAGAAGTTTCGCAACTACTACTATGGGTATGTCGTCGGCAAAACCTATCACCTTAGCTTTCTCTGGTATGCCTAGTTACTGAGCCTTTTGATACCACTCTAGTGACCGCGTACTCCTTCGCACCGTCACACATTAGCTCGTTTTGACTTATTTGTTTGCAAAAATCATAACTCTTAAGCGAATAAAGATATCCTGACAGTTTTTTTTTCTGCTTAAAGGAAATTTCTAGGGCTGTGAAATTAGTAAATATTGACAAATATTTATAGGGTGTTCTACTGAAATAAGATTTTCTCGTCACAGGGTATAAACATAATATTTTACTTCAAAAATATTCAAAATTCCATGATTGTATTACTTCAATACAGGGTGTCTAAAAGCTAATCCGAGCAAGACAGTATGGAATTAAAGTAAACGAAGCATTTTTTAAATGTGGTTTTGAGGTGTGTAAAAAAAAATTTGTGGCCATCAGAGTACATAATAAAATATTTCAGTGATTCATTTCAAGTCGAGCAGTGGAGAAAAAGTAAACGGAAAGTAAAAAAAAAAAATTAGATGGATTTCTTGGAAATCTTCATCTAATAAATTCATTATTTCTGGAGACTATTCTGCTTTGAGATCATTATCGGTTCTGCCATGCCTTAAAGAAGAAATAAATGGGTCCGATGATGCTGCAAGCATGTTGAAAAGGTCTTCACACTGCCGCATCCCTAAAACCTTGCACGTATTTTGATATCTATATTTCTAATTGTCTTTATTTTTGGATGCCTCAGCTTCTGCTGACAATTCTCCAAGTGGTAACGATTAATACTCGATTATATTTTGACCACGAGCCAGCATTTTATGAAAAGTAGGTAGTTATTTTTCGGGATATTTTTGCTTAAATAAATCTGTTGTTTTCTTGGCATAGTCCCCAAATTTGACAGTGTTAACCTTTTCCCTACAATTCAAAACATTAAGATTTACGTCAAGCCTCGTTATTAACTCTCTATTGACCCAAGTAATACGAGCTGTTGCCTCTGATTCTTGAAAAAATCTGAGGGGGTGTCAAGAATTTACACTTTAACCTACCCCTGCGATGTAAAGTAGCCATCAAATCAAATTCAACCCAACGCATCGCGCCATCTGTTACTTGGCGCTATCAACACAAAATGTCAAATAGATGCAATCCTTAATGTGCACATGTTTTTTTTCCCTTTTCTTTGTTCTCTTAAATAAAGTCATCCATTTCCTGTTCTTCGTCGAGTTACAATCATTTTTTCTTTGTGCACTGCATAACTCTAATAAGAATGGCAAAGAAGTCGACGTTATTGCAACTGATTTAAGTAAAGCTTTCGATAAAATATCTCATAACCTAATCCTTTTCAAATTGTCTGCCCTCGGTTTCGAACCCATATATCTTGTTACCTGGAAGATCGTTTTTATAGTGTTCGCCTTAGATCTGTCCAATCAGCCCTTTTCTTGGCCACTTCTTGTGTTCCACAAGGCAACCATCTTCGTCTTCCTTGCTTCATCCAAACTATAAATGACGTTAATAGGGTCATTTAACACTCCTCTCTTTTTCTCTACGCGGGCGATACCAATATTTTAAAGCCATCTCTTCACCACAGGTTTACTGCCTCCTTCAACAAGACCTTGACAGTTTCTCGAACTGGTGCTCCAAAAATTGGTTAGAGCTCAATATCACCAAATGCCAATCTATTACTTTATCACGTAAACACCACGTGTCCCTTGCCCGCCCTTATTTTCTTCATGGTCAGCCTATAATAATCGTTCAATCTCTTCGCGACCTTGGAATATTGTACGAAAGGGAATTAAATTTCCGTTCCCATACCTCAAAGCAATCTCTTCACCACAGGACTACTGTTTTCTCCAACAAGACCTTAACAGTTTCTCGAACTGGTGCTCCGAAACTTGCTTAGAGCTCAATATCACCAAATGCCAATCTATTACTTTATCACGTAAACATCACGTGTCCCCTACCCACCTTTATTATACGATAGGAAACTAAATAGGAAACTAAATTTCCGTTCCCATATCGATGAGATGATTCTTAAAGCTAACTCCTCACTCGACTTTATCAAACGGTATCAAACTTTATCAAAGAATTCTCCGGCCCTTACGTGGCTAGATCCCTCTACATTTTGTTCGCGCACTCCTTGAATATGCTAGTCAAGCGTGGTCCCCTTCTTAGCAAGTGCATGTGTCTAGAATCGAGAACATTAAATGTCGTTTTCTTCGATTTACCCTTCGAGGTCTTTCTTGGATCGACCCACTTAACCTGCCTCCCTATCAAAACCGACTCAACCTCATTAACTTGAATTCTTCTGAGAAACGCAGATGAACCAATTTCCCGTATGCTGCGGAAGGTTAACTCAAACCTAACCCATTTCCATTTCAATCGCAGTACCCCTAGCCTCAAACCTGATCTCCTCAACCATGATGAGCTGGCAACGGAGCACTTGTAGCTAGATTATAGAAAAAAAATTTCCAGGTTAACCTCAATTGTTCCGACGCTTTCCTCATCCGAAGTTTGAAGCAAGGCTTCCTCTTTCCTATCATTTATATCGGTTGTTATGGAGCTAGGGGCGACATAACAATCGATGTCGATCACAAATATTGATATGTAATTTTGGTGGACCATATTTTGTTAAATAAATATTTTTGCGCCCTTCTTCCATATCTTACATCCAAGCAACAATACTCCATGCAATTTTGATGATCTTCAAATGCGGCGCTCGATGATTCTTAAGTTATCACAAGAACGATTTTTTGAAATTTCAAAGCCTGACTTGACTTTTTTTTCAAAAATCATAGGCAATTAATGAAAATTGCTTCAGTTTTACGAAATAAACCCTAGGATAGGGATACACATCGGTATATAAATGTGTTGTTAACTTAAGCTATGTTCATACGATTGCCAGATTTGTCAAAAATCGTCGCAAGTGCCATTTTTTGTTCCATTTCAATTAAACTTTTTTCACTTTTTAAGACTTTAATTCAATATACCACGAAAGACAAATGTTCTGTTAAATGCTATGAGTCTGACAACGTATGACAATCGATCTGCAAATTTTTCGTAAACAATTATCTACCAACCGTGTGAACTGACAATTTGTGATCTGACAACGTTGAAAAGCAAAAACGTTGTCAGACCATTGTCAGACCAGCCATCTGACAATAAATTGTCAGAAATTGGGACAGAATCGAACAACCGTGTGAACTGACAATTTAATGTTGTAAGATAGTTTGCTGTTGTCAGCTCATTGGCAGAAATTGTCAGCACATTTGTATATCTGACAACATTGTCAGATCTGGCAATCGTCTGAACATAGCTTTAGAAGCACAAAAAGGGATGAATTTCATAAATGTTGATACTTTTCTATGATTTGATGATTATTTTCTATGATCTTTTTAAAATAAGGAGAAGATAATATATGGTGGCTATTTGTACATATGTATGCATGTACAAACATATAATTTTTCGTTATCTACTTGTACTGTGTCATTTATTGAGATATTGTAAGGGGTATGTAATTGTATTATTTATTTGTTATTGAGCCTAGAAACATACCTCATTTTTAATAACAGATTTCGTCTTTCGGCTCCTAAAAATGCACTTTGTGTTTGTGAACTCATGAGAAAGATACATACTTGATGGGAATAAATGTTAGCCGCTTCAATTTTAATTAATAAAACAGTGCATTGTGTTGATGCTGAAAACTGTATTTGGCAAAATCTAAGGCTACGCGCGCAGTGATGCGAGAAAGCTATGCGATGCGATAGAACTGTTTACATGTAGTCTTATGAACGTGCGCACAGCATTGGAATATTAAAATACATGTGAACGGTTTTATCGCAAAGTAAACGCATCTCGCATTGCATCGCTCTCTCTCGCATTACTGTTCGCGTAGCCTAAGTGTTATTTATTTAAAATCAAAAGCGTACGACCCAATGCAAACAAAGATATCACAAAAAAAGAATTCGGAATTTTGAATAAAGACATATGTACTTTAATTTACGTATAAAATAATTTTAAAAAGTATAAATTAATACTTATGGACTTGCTTTAAATCTAAACACGTCAACATTTTGATTGATTTCCATGAAATCAAAATTTTTTCAAAGAAGATTTTATGTATGTAGATGTGTGTACATATCACATTAATAATAGAATACTGATGTAAATCAAAATACGAATTTCGATCGTAACTAAAGTTGATGCAATATCGGTGGGGGTTTACTACAGTCAGTCAATCATGAACAATGACTCATAGTGCCATCTCTTATTTGTTTCTTGCAATATTCTAACGACGGTCTTATTGACGCATAGACAATTGAATTTTACGTTTGAATATGATGTTATCGCAAATGAAAAATTTTGAGTTACAACAGTACTGTATTATTAGTGCGATATGTAAATATGTATGTACTTTTTTTTTAAGTGTCTACAGAACTTACAGAACTTAGAAATTTTAAGGACGGCAATCGATTTAACATTTGTATATTTTTTTTTAATCTTTACGTGCAGCTGAAAAGAGACTACACTGAACGGCAAGGCAAAAAATACTGCACCTGCAATGCAATTGAACCGTTAAACAAGCGAAAGACAATATTAGAAATCATCTGAACACTTGTAGAAAGGGAGTCGGACAGAATCCCGAAAAAGATAATCCCGAAAACCCAAAATCCCGAAAAACCAAAATCCCGAAAATCCAAAATCCCGAAAATCCACAATCCCGAGAATCCATAGTCCCGAAAACCCAAAATCCCGAAAGTGAAACTGAAAATTTTATTTTTTGGTCTAAAATGAACATACATAAGTCCACCGTTGTTCAGAATGTAAAATAACAAATGAAAAGAGACCTAGCTAGCTAGCTAGAGCACCTGCATGTGAGGCCGAAGACCGTCCGGTGTATAATTTGAAGAAATGTCCATAGTTGTTTTTTTTTTTTTTGCGAGCGTAGTGAGCTCGCCCACCGCTACCTTCAGGCTTTCGCCCGCTAGTCACTTGGACATTTCCTCGACTCATCAATCCGGACAGCATTCGGCCTCAAATTCGAAAAAGTTGCGCAAATTTCTCTTTGTATATACATATATAAATTTTTCGTTTTCGGGATTTTTGTTTCGGGATTTTGGCCTTTAGGGATTGTGGATTTTCGGGATATTGAATTTTCGGGATTTTGGATTTTCGCATTTTGGTTTTCGGGATTGTGTCCCCAACCCTTGTAGAAACTATGTTAAGCGTCTGATATTGCGGTAGCGTTCAATCCAAATATTTTTTTTTCTGCAAATAGCATTTGGTCGGTATGCTTGCTGACAAACACAATCGATTAAACCTGTACCTGCTGTAGGCGCCTCGTCCAAACACTCGTGTTGTTTATAGAATGAACTACGTTAATATAGAATGAAGATTTTAAAACCCATCTCAAGCCCAATTCAAAGAGGTAGATGGGACCGTGAGAAACCTTTTTGGTGTTTTCTGGGATTCGAAGATTAAAATCTACTGGAAAGATATCTCTTGATTATCAATTCTAGAGTTTGCTTGCTTGTTCTGTAACAAAATCAATTTTGGTAGAGAGATGTTTGTTCGGTTGGCATACAACTGTTACACTATCGTATTTCTAGGGATTATTCTTTTAAGTTTTTTGGAACTTCTGCCAAGCTTGTATCTGCTGTGCAGGCAAAAGCTACCTACCCGCCTACGAAAGGCCAATGTTTGGTGACTGAATATAGTGTCAAACAATTTTTTAAACTAACGGCCCTCTTTTGGTATATGTATTTAAATAATGTTTTTAGACTTAACCCTAAAATTGTGTTTTGTATAGAAAAAGGAACTGCATCCACATTTACATTTTTGATCTGAAAAGGTAGCTCAACTATTTGGATTTTAGAATAATGAATATCTCTTTCAAGGTGGGGTACGGTAGATGTATTCTTTTTGAAGAAGTTGGTAGATTTGAAGTAAACGATCCCTCAGGCACGATAGCGTTGGATTGATCCCTCCTGTAGAAAGTTGTCCATCCACCTAAAGAGGCAGCACAAGACACGCTTACTTGTGTAGTAGAGCTTTGTGCCAGATCTGATCGAACGTATTTATATCATACTGTTGAACGCTTATTAGTCTGTGATTTTCACTCTCTACCTACTTGAATATTTCAGTGTAAATATGTAGCTTATAGGAAACCCAAATATTTTTTTTTTTATGAACGGGTTAACATGGGTTTGGCATCTCATCTGGTGATAAGGATCTGGAGGCTTGCCTTAAACCTTCCCTTGTCAAAATTATTTTGAAAAACATTATATGCACATTTACCTGGAAGTAGGCCATAATAGTGCGCAAAATATAAATGCTTATAAATTGAAAGAGACCAAATTTTTTTTTTAAGTGTAACAATTTAGTTGGACACCCTACACCCTATTTGTAGCATATTCAACTCGCGACTTATTTACATAATGTGAAGATTTAATTGACGAAATTGACTAGTTAACGGTTAGCCATGTACACATTCTTAATAAAAAAGTTAAATTTATTTTAAATAAGAAAATCTTTTAAAAATCAGTCTTCTGAGTAAGACAGAAATCATAGTCGGAATCAAAAATAAAGGACTCCCCGCAGAGTTCTTCAGAGCCAAGCATATTAACAGCCCTAATACTATTAGTTATTCGTAGCGCTTGTGAATGCGATAGCTCCCCAGAAGAATGGAAAAGAAGACTGATCGTCAAGTTTCCAAGGAAAGGGAATTGAACTTAGTTTCTTGCTTGCACACAGAATACTGAACCTTCATCAAATGGTCCGTAGACTGGAAATTGAGGCAAATATATTCTCAGGCTGACACATACAACCGTTTAATTAAACTTATCTAAACAGTAGTTCGAAAAAGATGACAACTTTCTTTACCCAGAAAGTATTGTCTCTCTTGCCCAATTAGGCATAACATTAACACGTGCCGAAAGGGGATGAGTTAGGGAGAGTTGTAACGCGTTGCAAAACTCCGAACACAATGGCGCGCATGTGTTGTTGATTAAAATTCAGAAGCAGTCTTGGAGTAGAAATTTAAAAAAAAAAAGTTAAGAAAATCATTTTAACTCGCGCTAAGCAAATAGTTGAAAAGCTCAACTAAGTTTTAATAATGAACAACTTTCTTTATGTAAGCCAATAGCTTTCCAGAAAAATATGTAAAGAATATTCTATTTCCCTAAATACACTGGACGTCCAGTATAACGAATGTCGATATAACGAACGTCCAATATAACGAATAACTATTTGAAGTCCATTGATATTTCTAAATAACGAATAATGAAAAATTTTACTACTCTATATCTTACCCCGTAAACATGCAGGATTGAACCTAGGTTGAAACCGGATCGAAATTCATGTGTACGCGAGTCGAGTCGAAACCGAGTTGGCTCGACTCGACTCCACTATTTGAGCTGAGTGGAGTCGAAAATATGCCAAAGTACCTGGGTCGAGGAGTCGAACTGACAGATGGTCGTAGTTTCGGTTTTTTTTTCTTTTAATGAGAGGAAAAACCCGTTCGTTTTATGTGCTTCCGTTTGGCGGGCGGATGGTAATTATTTTTTAAGTTTGCATCCGTTTTTGCATTGGTCGAGGATATTTTTGTTTGCCAACGAGCTTAGTGGGCGGAAAAGTGCGCAGATTTTGTTTTTTAAAATTCTTAAGTTTTTTGTTATACGTTATCTTAAAATTATTAATATGGCAAAAAGAAATATGTGGGAGCACGAAGAGACGCGAGTGCTATTAAGTATAATGGAAGAAGTAAATGCCATGAAGCATTTTGATGGCAGAATCTTTCGGAATGGAGAAATATACATATAAGAAATTGCAATTAGAAATGAATAAGCGCGGATTTTCATCGAAAGATGATAAGCAAATTGAAACCCGCTTTAAAAATCTAAGAAAAAAATATTTAAAAATAAAAAAACAGAATAATAAAAGCGGGAATAAGAGGGAAGTGTGCATTTTTTTTCGAAGAATTGGACAGGATGCTTAGCAATAAGTTAAAAAAACTTAAAAAAGCCGATAAAATAATTTTTTCGCGGTTATTAGACATTTTCAAACAATTCAAAAGACACGAAATATTGAAACACACTCTAACAGAGCTAAGAAACGAATAAATGGCGGCTATGCTCATCTGTCAGTTCAACTCACTTTCAATCCAATTTCGACTCAATCTTTCGATTCGGTGAGTGCAAGTACCCAGGTCGAAATCTCAACTCCGTTTCGACTCGAACTTTCAATCCTGCATGTGTACGGGGTATCTGTTGCAACAAGGAAAACCCCTAAAGTCGAGTTTGATAATTTTTCAGGAGAGCATATTAAAGTTTTGCTAAAAAGTTTAAAATTACAAATGGTTCTAGACTATCTATTAAAAGTCGGATCTTTCTGAAAATAATACGAAAACAAAGGAAATTTTTATCTCTTTTGTTTTAGCGATTCAAAATATAGTTATTATTTTTATTTTGGGCGTGAAAAGCCAAATAAATACTTTAGCTGTTGTGGCCTAACAGTATCTGAAAGCAAAAAAATTCTGTGTCGAGTTTAGCTGTTATTCCTCGTTGAAGAACAACATTTTATGGGAACAAAGTTGACTTAGGCTGATATTCCTTGAACTTAAGAGAACATTTTTAATACTTATCTTGACTTAAGCTGTTATGTCAACAACCAAACTGGACTTAAGCTTTTATGCCTTGTGACAAAATAAATACGGATTCTCTTAAGTCGACTTTAGATAATCAAGTTAAATATTTTTATGAGTTAAGTCGTTTTGGCAAAATGAGGATGTAAAAATTTGACTTCAGTTATTTTGTTTTCGGGACATTGTAGCTCCAATTTTGAAGATAAGGAGCTAGAAAAAATTTATCTTGAAGATTTGGGCATGCTGAATCTAATGGTATCAAAAACTCAATTTCGTCTAAACTCGACTAAGCTGTTTTTGTTCAATGTCAAAGAAAAGAAACAAGACAAAACATGAGCATCGTTCTTTTTTTTTTCTTTTCCAGATTGATTCAATTGTGCATTTTTAAAAAGTTGTATAGTAAAAAGTTTTTAAATAATCAGTAAATATTATGTTTCTATTTTATAAGGTCGAGAAAAACGAATTTTTCGATATAACGAATTGGCTGAACATTATATCTTTCGTTATACTGATCGTCCAGTGTAGTTAAGAACTCACGAATACTATTCTTTATTGTAAATACAGAAATTTGTTTGCGGACGGAAAACACATGCATGTACATATGTATGCCGACTTATTTCAGCAAAAGAAACCATATAAAATATCCGTCGACAAGTATTGGAAGTATTCAGAGAAAAAAAAAATTGCAGTTTTGAAATCAATAGTTATTAAAATTTCTCCTCAATTTACATTTCTTTCAATTTTTTTTTTCTGTGACATTTAGTTTTATGCTTTATTTTTTGACTGGTTAACAATAAATACGTGATTGTTATTCCCTGAGCGCAGATTGTACATTTCGCCTTTCTAGAACATTATTTTGTTTTACAAAGATCTGTCTGGTATATGTGCATATGCACATCAAACCATAACTTTTTGTGCCCTTAAATAATTAGCACTATTAAAGAGGGGTACGTACATACATATGTATATTTTTGTCGGAATTCAGAATCCCGATTGAATAAAATTCCAGAAAAAAATACGACGTGAAAAATCTTTGAAAATGGAATCCGGAAAAAACCTTTCCCGGAGAGGCTTATAAGTATCCGCAAAAAATCGATTAAGAAATTGGTTTTAAGTCTTTAAAATAACGTCTTAGGTGGAAATCCAGCCATTTGAATATATAATCAAAGACTTACTCACGGTTCGAAATAAAAGTAGGCAAATGATGGTTTATTCATAATCGCTTCATTCCTTTTCTAGTTCTCATATGTATGTACACATAACCTTATGCTTTTTGATTCTCATGTACATATTTGGGAGTACAGATCTATTTCAATTCAGATTATGCTTTTAGACGGTACAAATTATTAATTTGCTGCTTAAGATATGGCCTTTCAAAGTCCGACAAAATTACTTCGGGACTTTTGTGAACTTCATAATTGTAGCAGATCTTGAAGAGATCAAAAATTAATTGGGTTTAAGCTTTCGTTGTAAGGTAAAATACCAAAGGTACTATCACACCCTCCACCTAGCCGTGCACAGAAAGGAGTTGGGTCATTACTAATGGCACGATAAAAAATGCAGTTATGATCTAATATTTTGCTTCAACTTTAAGCTTAAAACCTCTTTAAACCTTAAGCTGCTGTGTGTTCCTAAAACTATATTTCTTTTGCCATTATATTCTGATTCGCATACCACAAAAAATCCACTCTCGAAATACGTTTCTTTGTTCGTCGATTTTCTTGAGGATTGTCACGTTTTTTGTGCGGTTAGCCAGCACTCTGGCTATTTTCACCTTTTGCGCGACTTTGAATGGAAACTTATTACGGTAGTGGGTATCGGTTTCCACAATTGCGTCAAGGATTATCTGTGACGGAAAAACCGGTGTTAAGGCTCTTTCTTTTCTTCTTCTTCTTTTACGTTTATAGCTTTTGAATTATATAGCGCGTAAAAGTACATCTAATGCTATATAGTTCTCCCATTTTTACTGCCTTGCTACTGCGCCGCTCATGGGGTTAGCTATGTTTGTGGACCTGAGTATCTATCTGCAGGATTCTCGGATTCGGATTACTTCATCGCTCAGGCCGAGGAGTGGTAGCTTTTTCTGTAATTGAGTAATCCAATTGTTTTTCTTTCGGCCCCTTTTCCGTGCTTCTGCCGGAACATGAGTCGTCATTGCCATTTTTACCAAGTTGTCCGCAGGTCTTCTATGCACATGGCAGTACCAACTTAGTCGGTCAGCTTCGAGCTTTTCGGCGATCAGTTTCCTTATGTGTAGGCCTCCCCGTATACGCATGTTTCTTATTTTGTCTAGCTTTGTAACTCCGACCGACATCCGTAACATTTTCATATCTGCCGTATTAATTTTGATTTTGTATGTTTCGTACATTGTCCAACATTGAGACCCGTATATTAAAGCCGTGCGTACAACTGTTGCGTATAATCTGCCCTTAAGCTTTAATGGCATTTTTCGATCACAAAACAAGGTTCTTTCTTTTATGCTTTTAAAAAGTCAAACGACTTTCTTTTATAAGTCAAACGATCGTGATTTTGGACAGAAGGCCCTTTATAACCCTATCATAGTCACGTGAGACAAAGGTTTTCAATCCTGTATGACAATTACTATGGATACTGCATTCTCCTGTCCATTGTAAATGAGTTGGAGTATGCTCCTTACCAAATCTTTTTCGGGTAGTAGGACATCGGTATCAACAGCCTTAGTTACTTTGAGTCGTCATCGTTTAAGTTTAAAAGTCATTCTGCATAACAGACGACCACTCCAAATTTGTGTTTACACTTTTCCTTTAGGGCTTAAACCGGGGACGTGGCCTTTGTATCGAGTTAATGAAATGTATATGTAGTGTTTATTTTCTTGTATGTTAACATGAGTCAATTTGGTCTTGTTAATAACATAATCGCATATTTTATCCAAAGCTCGTTGTAGTTTTTCAGTTGCTGACTCGATAGAACTTTCCGTTCCCAAGATAGCCGTATCGTCCGCGAACGTAGGTACTACGGTGCCTTCAGTTTGGGGTATGTCCCTAGTGTACAGCAAAAATAAAATAGGACCAAGGACATTTCCTTGCGGAACTCCGGAGATGATTTCCTTGAACTCGGAACATTCAGTTCCGTGTTAAACACGAAATAATCTTATACATATAAGTGTTCCGCAAGAACCCTTCTTAGCTTAAACTTCAAGCCATCGTGCCAAACCTTGTCGAAGGCCTGAGAGACGTCAAGAAAAGCGCTGGAGCAAATCTTTTTTCCCTCTATGGCTTTTTCAATTTCATCGGTTATTCTATAAACCTGGTCAATTGTGAAATGCTTGACTCTGAACCCGAATTGGTGGTCAGGTATAAGGCGTCTTTCTTCAATTACCGGTTTGGATGCGTTTCAACAGAACTCTCAAATACCTTTGATATTATTGGTAGGAGCTATATCGGTCTTTACGATTTCTTGTCGTTTGGCGGTTTTCCCGGTTTCGGAACCATTATCACTTCTGCCACTTTCCACAGGTCTGGAACGTAGAACAGTATAAATAAATCGTTTATTAGATAGAAAAGTTTGACTGGTGCTTTTTTGACAATTTCTTAAGGATTTGTCCGGTTATTAAGTCATAGCCAGGGCTTTGTTATTTTTCAAGTTGTTTATTGTCTGCCAAAGTTCGAATAACGAAACACTTTTTATTCTAAAGTTTTCAGATATCGTTGTCATATCTCTAGGGTCGCCTATCAATGTTTGTCCATCAAATGGCTTAAACGTTTCTTCTAAGTGTTCGGCAAAAAGATCCGCTTTTTCGTTGTCACCCTTTCTCCATTCGCCATTGTTTTTTCTGATTAGTGGCGTTTGTACTTGGGGTTTTTTGTCACTTTACATGGCTTTCCAGAGCGAGTAATTTGTGTTTTTTTTCGGCTGTTAAGCCTTCAAGATAAGTAGAGGTCTTGCGGTTTTTTAAATCTTGAATCGCTTTCTTAAGTTTATTACATAAGAAGTTTGAATATGTCTTACGTTGGGGGTGTGGATTTGTTGCCATATTTTGCGTGCTCTCCTCTTTTCATGCATAAGTTCTTTTATTTCTGGCGGATAGTTAGCTTCGCTGCTTTTGACTGCTTTTCTCCTAAAGGGGGTATTTTTCCATGCGGCATTCTGAATGGCTCAATAAATACATATACCGAGTTCGAATGGTGTTTTTAGCGACGCATTTAATATAATATTTTCTTCGCAATCATTTTTAAAGCCGTCCCAGTTAGTTTTGTTGTTAGTTAATCTAGGGACAGCTTCTACTTTCATTAGTCGGTCACTTATTGTCAAAATTATGGGTGAGTGATCTGAGGAGTGATCAAAGCTTTCCCCTACTTTCGCAAAATTAGTGGACACTCCTTTGGTTATGAAGAAGTCTATTAGGTCAGGTTTTTTTTTGCTGCATCGGAGGGCCAACATGTCGGTTTCTTTGTCGAATAGAAATCTACCCCAAATTGCATACCGACTTCGTACAGAAATCTGCCTTTCGATGAAGGCAGTATCTTGAACCCCAAAAGGTGTGTTTTGCATTAAAATCACCACCAATAATGAAATTCGTCCCAAGCGAGTTGAAGAAATCTACAAAATCGTTACTTTTTAACGGGCATCGCGGGGACAATACATGGACTCGATGTGGAAATATGTATGTGTTCTTGTTCTTAACACG
The DNA here is from genome assembly GCA_946965025.1 of Blera fallax. NCBI lineage: Eukaryota > Metazoa > Arthropoda > Insecta > Diptera > Syrphidae > Blera > Blera fallax. The sequence goes on from OX337245.1 coordinate 27,771,055, forward strand.
AACTAAAGTTGCTTGCATTGTGTCGAGTTCAATCGTTGTATTCCTGGAGTGGTTAAGGAATAAGGAGAATCCGCCCATCTGGAAGGATGGTATGCGTGATATGCATGAAATCCTCTTAGTTTTACTTGCGATTCCTTCGTTAAATGGGTCTCAGAGATATGTCAATATGTCAATGTTTTCATTCCGCAAGAATACCTCTAGTTCGGTGACTTTTTGTTGTAGGCCGTTTGCGTTCCATGTTAAGATTTTTAGTAATCGTTTCATATTCATGTGAGTGTTCTTTTATTGCGAGGTTTTTATCTCAAGGTTATTTTGCTTTGCTCCTCAAGTTTCGCGAAAATTATAGAGAAAATTTGGGAGATTGGGTCCGCCGTAATACCGCTCTGTTTGTGTACTTGTGATGCAAGATTACACGCTCTTTTGGGGCGCTTTTTCGAAAAAAGAAAATTGTTTGCTTTTTGAGAATCCTAGAACTGAGATATATGTACATATGTAAAGGGTGAAGAATTATCCTAAAAATTAATTTTCTGATCTAATGATTTAGAAATCAATGTATGGCCTCTAGGTAGAGCAAGATATGTATAGTTGTTTTTCAGTCAATAATTAAACGGTACCACGCCTCTACCTTTTCAAGGCAGAAATAAATATGGGGAAAATTGTATCTACGATGCTTTTTAATATTTATTTTCTGTTTAAATCGGTTGGTAAAATCCATTTAGCATTAAAATATTAATAGACAAATTGTATGATAGTCATATTCGTCATATTTACTTCTAGTTGACGAAATCGATGGCTATTTCAATTATTTTGGAGGAACTGCAGGCGTCTTAGCAATAACAGGAATTGCGGCGGTTTCTGCATATTATTTTGCTTCTCGACCCGTCCCAGAGAAACCATTAGTGCCTCTACATGACCAATCGCCTATTCTTGAAGTGAGTATTTATTTTAAAATAAATTTTAATTATATTCTACATATTTCATAACAAGTAGTATTTACTGTGTCTCTTATTGTTTCCGAATTAAAGTTTCGGGGATAGAAACTTTTTAATTTTACCATTTTTGTTCATTTAATTTGAGACATAGTTTGTGACATGGGAACATTTACATGACATACTACATGAAGTACATATACATATATGTATGTGCATATGTGTGTATGTTTATATACAAATGATCTGTATTAATATCAATATATCTGTATCAATATCAATATCAATCAAATGAGCCATATCAATTTGTCTGCATTTATTTTTATTTGCCTTCAATCAAGCTATGAAAATGTACTTCGCAATTAGAAGAAGTACAGGTGTAAACACTTTTACTTGCACCTACTGTGCAGGTACATATTATTTTCTTGAATATTTTTGATCTAGAGATTTTGATCAATCTTGGATCTCTCAATTTTGCCTGCCTGTCATTTTCATTCTATCCTTAAAATTAGCAATACTTTGCAAATTCATTTTTGTCTATTTACTCAAAAAATACGTTTTTGCAATCTCGATTGAATTTTAAAGTTGTGAGATTTATGAATGAGCATGATCATCTATTCATGCTGTACTGTGCGTGTACTTTCTTTAAATTCATACTTACGCTTTAAAAAATTTCTTTTTCTCGATAAATTTAGCAGAAAACAAATTAATAAATAGTTAGGCAATGAGTAAGTTCATACATTCCATAAGGTCCTATCACTTCTTGGTGAGGCTTTCTCTAAAAATCAGGATTGATTGTGAAAGTTTTTATGAACACATACTTATGTTTGATCTTTATTTTAGGAGCGCAATAGGCTCCTGGCTCCATGGCGTCGGTCAGGTCCGCTGTTAAAAAAATCTACGATATGGCTTTTATATTGTACCTAAAGATTGTACAATATGGCTATTAAATGGCATTCCATATGTTTCGTAAAAACATCCAATAACGCTATTTTATTTTTTGAAAAATAACTAAGTTGTGGCTCTTTCGGGTACATGTAGCTTTAAGCTGTAGGTCCCTACAATTTGCGTATTTTTTGCTTTTTTTTTTTGTAGCTGTGGCTCGGCCAATTTATTTTGAAAGAACACATTCACATTCCTAACATTTAAACATTTTTCAAATACTCTATAAGTATTTGTAGGTAGCTCTAACTTGCCGGTGGAGTAAGTACTACACCTCTGTAAAAGTTGGAATGTTGCAAAAGTACCTATTTAATTTTATTCAAAATACCATCGGAATATTTTTGGGTATAAAACTTTGCCAACTTTTCTGGAATCGAGCTTATGTGTTTTTATGGCATTGCTTGGTAAAAAGGTAACTACTACTCGTATGCCTGACAGTTAGATACTTGCAGTATGGGCCACACGAATGTTATAATTAGGGCTAGGATTTCGATGCATTTGCATATTTTTTTTGAGACACATTAGAAGCTATAGAACAAGTTATCTTTCCGATTCATGAATTTTCCTTTAAATTGGCATCCAATCGTTAGTGCATATTTTTGCATATCTTACTATAAATGCATATTTTGCATATTCTTGCATATTTTTAATAATAAATGCATATTTTGTGCATATTTCCGAAAAAAAATTGACTCAAAATTTAAAAAAAAACCGTAAAAATGCACCATTAAACTTCTTATGTCCTTTTCCATTGGTTTCACTATGTAAGGCGTTTACATTGAGTTGCGTCCATGAAAACGTCGAGCGATCCTTCTCGATGTACAAAACTTTTCAAAGACCGAATCGGCAAAGTTTCACCTTCAAAAATTTTAAGAAAAATTTTATCATTTATGTTATTAAAACATATGAGAATTTTGAAAACCTAAATTAAATGTTAAAATAATGCTACTTCTGTTATTTAATTTTTCAAATGAAGATGTTTTGTTAACCCTTTTATTTATTTAATTAACATTATTGTTTTTTAGTTCTTAAAATAAAAAGACTGAGTTTTTTTAAAAACTGGATAACATGTTTTTTTACTTTTCATTAAAAAAATGCAAAGTTTGACTGCAGTCGTACAGTTTAACTGGTCGCTATAGCCAAGGGTCGTTTTATCCGAATTTTCAAAAATAGAAAGATTACTTGTGCATAAACCAACCACGTGGGGGAAAATTGGTCGTTAAAAGTGACTGGTCGCTATAAACCACGTGGTTATAGGTGACTTCGCCATGGTTTTAAATGCATATTTAAAGTGCATATTTCCAATTTTTAAGAGCATATTTTGCGTTTTTAAGTGCATGGAAATCCTAGTCCTAAATCACTATAGAACAGTTCACAGAACAGAAAAAAACGTCAGGACAAAAGCAAAACAACCTTGTACACATACAATAATAAAGTTTAGTGCAGGTGTATTGGGTCGGGTGGAATATTTTTTTAATCCTTTGCCAAAAACTTTTTTTTAGAGAGTTCTAGAAAGTTTAACTGAGCCTTTCCAATGACCTCATTTGGTGGTAAACGCATAACAGAAGGCAACTTTATGCCCTCTTTTAAGATTCAGGGCCAAATTTACCACCTTATCGGAACATTAATGCCTGACAGTAACGCTAATCCCAATTTCCTACAAATCTGTTTCATGGGGAATTCAGAAGCTGAATACATTTCTGTCTTAAAACTGGCAGGGGGCAAAGCAAGGCGAGCACGGGTCAACTAGTTGTTTTATATTGTCTCATTCAAATTTTCAGGAAGAATCATTTCTAGGATGTCTTTCATAAACGATCTTTTTGGTTTACAGGTTAGTTGTCTCAAACAAGTTAAAAGGGGATCAGAGCTCAAAAGCAATCTATTGAAATATCTGTATTACAATTTATTCCAGAGAACTTTCTAGCAAAATTTAATCTATATAACCTGAAAGTCAAAAATATAATAATTGTTTATTTATCATACATTTCATTTTATTATTTAATGAATTAAAAAAGCCAACCTGAAGTGTTTATTCCTGGCTTCTGCTGCCTCCTCTGATAACTGGCTGATTGGCAGTGAGGCCTTTTCTATAATAATAGATCCATGCATTACAATTGTATGCATACTTGGAGTCTTAGGATGCCAGGGGTATAACTTCACATAGAGTTTTGCTGTATCCATAGTGTATATACCAAATTTGAAGGTATCGATTTTAAATCCACAAAAAAAGTGTCTCCAAAATAATTTTCCACTGGACAAAAAGTCCTATTAAGCAAGTAGTTTTTTAAATAACTCAATTTTTCTTCCATATTTTCTCCACCATTCTCTTCCATTAAATCATACAAATACTTCCTTGTCAGGACTCTCATACCGGATGATCCTAATAGAAAAACATTTTTTTCTTTAAATAATGATATACTTTTGTGTGGCGTATAAGCATTTTTTAATAAGTGAGTGAAATACGTTTCAGCCTATAAAATTTCGAGTCGCAAATAGTCGCAGCTAATTCTTTTTGTATTCAATTCGAGAATATTTTTTCTTTCGTATACTGCATAAATAATTACCCAATAGCACCCAATAGTATAACAAAGTCATTAGAGAATTAAAAAATTATTAAAAAAATAGCGACTTCTTTCGAGTTTTTTTGTAAACCGAAATTGCGATAAGAAAAATAATAAATTCTTTGCTAAAGCAGATTAAGATGCCAATACATGCCTGCAGTAGAACTTTCCATTTTATAAAACTAATCACTTTTTATAAAAAAATATTGAAAATCACTTAATGAAATGCACTGACCGCATTAGTACTCGCTAACAGAAAAATTCAGTGTGTGCGATTGTTAACTTTCGACTGATTTTATCACGACACACGATCTCCGACCAAAACGAAAACTGTAATTCTTTGTTTTGTGTACATTTAAGATCCGCTATCCTGAACTTTTACTTGTTTTTTTTGCTTTTCTGAAAATTGACTTTTGGCCAGCTTTTGAATGCAAATACTCCTATGTGCAATAGTCACCCTATCAATGCAACATTTGTAGAGTGTACAGATTCCAACAAACAATTTTTTTTAATAATTTACAAGTTTTGCTTTTAACGAGCTTAAGTCTTCGACAATTAATCGCAGTAAGAAATGTGACTATGTATATGATAACGTGAACTCACTAACCGGAACACACAAATTTTTACATTAGCTATCCAGTAAATTGAATACAAAACTTTCGATAAATAGAACAGTAGCTCTCGTTGAAAGCAAAAGTAAATTTTATCGCATATTAACATGTCCAATAAGAAAAAAAGGTAACTGTGATTGTTTAGCCAAGCATTTACATTATTTATAGCCCGAAAGTGCGTAACCCGACGCATACACACACTAAATAAGCTGAATTGGAAGGCTTTGCTTCAACTATCAAAACTATATGTAATTTGTTTTCTTCATTAGTGTTGCAATGCTAGCTTCCGGCTAAATCTCTTTGTTTTTATAGAGGATTAACTCCCATAATTGTTTTTTTTTTCATTTTCTCTGGATAATCTGCATTCTTAATTTTCCATATCGCTAGGTTTTCTAGCATCAACTGAAAAATCTCCTTCCAAACATTCTCATTCGAATTTAAATTCATGTTTTTTGTTTTTCTATTTATTTTCTTAACAAGAGCCAAGCCAATTACAAACACTTACTACCACAGTTCAAACACGACCGGCACTTCATTTAACAGCAAATCAACCAACTTGGTCATACACGGTTCAACTCAGTTGAAAGACTTTGGATTCAACTTCGGAAAATCAAAATCTTTTGATTTTTCTTCATCCAACTTCTCAACCGCCAAATCGATCAAATGACTACGCCACACACGGTTTAATTTTAATTTTATTTGACTCAGTTTACTATTGAGTTGAAGTGTGTGTGGAGCGTTTAAGTCTCATTTTTTAAATGATTTTTCGCGCGCGCGGTTTTGGAGAAATTTTTTTACACATGAATTTTTTTTTACGTACATAGATTCTTATATTTTTCTTAACTTTTCGGTTTTTCTTTTGTTATTTTTTTTTTAAAAAGCCCTATTCAAAAACGTGAACGGTCTATGCTAAAATTAGTTCACGTTATCGCTGTGTACGTACATATGTATGTATCTGAATATGTTTATAAATATGCATATGTACGGTTTATATCATATTGAAAAAATTGATATTTCAGCTTGTCTTATGTTGTCTTTTAAAATATTTTTCTTCAAAGCAGCTTCGCAAAAGTTAAGCTTTTCTATGGTTTTCTGCAACATCAGGATTATTGTAAAGCGAAAAGTTCGAATGATCATTTAATTGCCGCAGTGAAATGTTCACTGTTCTGGTTCTGGATCATGCCATCCATGTCTACATCGTCATCATTTTCTGCGATGTCAGTAGATTGAAGAAAATTTATATTCCAGACTTCAAGCTGTAAATGACACGTTAAAACTTGTTCTTTTATGTTTGAAAATCAGAATAAAAAATAAAAATACGATATATGTATCCGTTTCCATAAAATCAATTTTCAGTCCTACTAAAAGTACATTCCTACTTTTTAAAACAGTTTACTATTGTAGTTCACGAATTTCATTCAATGTACATTTTGGTTAACCATTGCATGCATCAAGTAATGCTTTTTTTCTAAAACTTTCTGTAAAATGTTGCGCTTCATCTATTGTACAAATAACTTGCTCTATTGGAATTTTTGTAGTAAACTTTCTAATTTTTGGTATTCCCCAGATCGAAAGGTTGCGGTTGAGAAGTACAATTAGGAGGTAGGAACTTGAGCCCTATGTTTTGTAAACTACAATCTGCTTGCAAAATGTGGCATCGTGAATTGTCCAAAAGTAATAACACGTTTCGTTTTTCTTTTCTTAAGTTACTGACTAAATCCAGTCATCCAAGCCTTGGTATTATTCTGTCATGTAATTTTAAGCGTTTTCACTCGTTATTAATGTTCTTAAAAGCATGAAGTTTTGTCGCTTTCTCAATTACTAAAAGTTGTTCCAGATTAGTCTTGCCAAAGAAGGGGGAACTCATAGACCAACATACATATCTGTGAAAACAAGGAAAAACAATACAAGTCTACTTATGTCAAAATCGAGTTATCATGCAATCAGAAGCGATATACTCGATTCTAGAATTGCACAGAAACAAATTTTTTCTCATCTTCATTTCTGTATCAAAAACGTTCTCATACTATGGATAATTTTTTTTTGTAAACTCATGACAAACCTTTAAAGGACTCTTCGGAAAATTGAAAAAAAGGGCTTGTGCTGTTTTTCCTTGTTGTCACAGATATTTTAACGATGTTGCGTGAATTTGAAACATCAGTGAGAAACTCAGTCGTACACTTACATATTTTTATGCTATTTTGCACATCTGCACTCGTATACACTTTTCTCAATAAAAGAACTTACTTTTAATTTAAGAATAAAGTATGTATATTTAATGAAATCCATTAGTATTTTCTAATTGTATGAAAATAATTTCTGTAGTAAATAATTTTGTGCACGATCTTGAATTGTCACCATAATCGTCCAGTGAAACTAAAATTCTGCGGCGAGAGATCACCCTGTGTATAATTTATGTTAATGGTGGTTGTATTATATCGAAACAACGAAACATAAATATTTCAGCGGATCATCAGGTGGGCATCCTACTGATTTTGACCAATCAGAAAAAAACGTAATTTAAAATTTTATATTCATTCATTGACAGTAGCTCTCACATTTCGTATTAAAATATCTGGTAGGTATCTTATACAACAGAGCGCATAATGGTTTTTTTTTTTCTATGGGAGACAATCATTGAGAATTCAGAGAGCCCCCAAAATTCATCATCGTCTTGGAATCCGAAAATAGTCCTCCCCGAGAGAAGATGCTCCTATGATTCGGAGCAGAATTTTAAAATTAATTTTTGTTAGTACGAATTCAACCGGCGCGAAATTTGCCTACATTAAATCTATGTATTATTCGTAGTGGCTCACTTATATGTAAATTAAAAATCTAATATCTATTCGTTTTGAATTAAAGAATTTTTTTTTCGAGGCGAAATATTGCGATTTTTTAGCATATGTTCTTAAATTGATTACGTAAAAATTAAATGTTACATATAAGGCTGACATATATGTCAATTCTCATAAATTATTAAAATGTGTTTTCTATAATCGCGAATAATTATAACATATGAATATCTTTTATTTAGATAACCTTATAAGAAGTATTGGAAAGTAAACAATTGTTAATTTTTCTTGTATTTTTATAGTGCCTTTTAAAAAAATCAAATGGCAAAAAATTCAGCATAGATATTTGTGAATGGTCGCGAATAATTTTAATAGTGTGATAATAAACTGTTGTTGACCGTCTGTTTTAGAATAAATGCATTTGACACGAATAGTTGTAAGCAGGAAGTCTTTTTATGCGTATTTTTGGTGTATTTAAATTTATAAATAGTCTATCTGTGCTATTGCAATGACAATTACTTGGTGTAATTGCACCTTTGTTATTCTTTTATTACTTAAGATACACGAGTTTATTCACCTAATATAATAATTCCCGTAATAGAACAACATATTTCAAAAGTTCTATCCCAGATTCCTTATTGTTACACTTAATTTTAGTTTATATGCATTAAAATTTGTTTATTTTGTTTCCTGACACTAATTGCATTTAATCAGCCAATAAAATTTTACTCGATCGAAAATTGATTGCAAACTTCTCATTGAAGGAATATAGAGAAAACATGTTGATGAGCATTACAATACAGCTACGGAATTTTAAATAATCGCCTGTTATGAATTAAGATGCCCTGAATTTCTCATTTCTCGCGTTGAATGTACATATACGATTATTAGTCAAAAAATTATATGAGTGAAATTCATAAAAATGGCTTGCTGCGGACAAGTTACAGTTATTAGACCACCTATTGATATGAGTAATCAAAGTGATGTCCTAAAGGTAATTACATCTTTTACATGGCTTGACATAACTTTTTTTTAATTCAAAAACCATTATATTGTTCTTAAGACTGTTAGATTCTAACTATTCTAAAAATTGGCTAAATTAATCCTTAAAATATAAAGTTCTTTAACGATAACAATGCTAGAAATGTTTTAAAAAAATAATAATAAAAATAAATAACTAATTCATTCTGTTCTTATTTAGCTCCGTTATGATTACTTAGACATAGAGGATAACAATTCCAGGGTAGGCAATAGTTGTGAAGCTGAAGTGTGTCTTTATATTTAGTAATAGTGATGTGTGAAAAAAAAACACGAACTGCGCTTGAATTAAAAACAGTGTTGTTAAATGAGTTATTAAATCTTCGTGTAGTGTGTTTTCCCTTAGTTTATTTTTTGCTTGTAAGAACCTTTGCATATTTTGAAAATATAATTTGCTACATAGCTTCAAAGCCATTGATGCACACATTTTAAATTGGGTAGATAATTGACTGGTATTTTATCAGCATTACAATTTCATTCATTATTTTTATGTTTATCTCTAAGGGTTTGAATTTCTGCAACCAAATTGTTATAGTCCATATGTTTTAAAATGATGTTCGACAGTATTCCAGTTTTTGAAAACATAAAGATTGCTTTAAATCTTAGGTTAAACATGATTTGAATGTCTTGCATGCTGTCAGCCTGATGAATGCATTCGAGATGCATTCATATTTTAAAAGCAAAAGCAATTTTGTCTAAATTTTCTGTAATGAGTTAAAAGTTTTTTTTTGTATTCAATTATGTCTCGTGAATTAACTTCATCTTCACAGTACTTTTGTATTTATGTTTTGAAGGCTTATGTTCTTTATGTTAAAAAATTTGAATATATACATACATACTAGTTTAAATGACACGAATTTTTGAATTCGTAAAGGCAACTCATGGGATACCCAACATTCATTCTTCAGGCTAACGCCTACGCCATAAAATTATGTATCAAACAATGCATTAGGCACATCCCTATTAAGACAAGAAAGAAAGCGATGCGATGCGAGAAGCGTTTGCTTGCGATAAAACTGTCTACATGTAGTCTTATGAACGTGCGACCAGTATTGAACATCGCTTCACTATGCGCACATATGTATGTACTTAAAAGTACATGTGAACGGCTTTATCGCAAAGAAAACCCTTCTCGCATCGCATCACTGTGCTCGTAGCCTAAGACAGAGCCGCCTCTCTTCCTCTGAAACCCACAGCTTATCTGTGTAACTAATTTTAGGTTTCTTTACGATCTAAATCTCTTGCCTAATCAAGTCTAACTCTACTTAGCTGTAAGTCTTGAGATAACACAAAGTATATATGTATGTACATATGTAGTTTCGTCGCGTTGCTTTAGGACTCTAAAATAAATAATGAACATTAATAATAATATGTAATATTAATAGTATTCAGAAATTTAAGAAATTACACGTTTGTTTTATGAATATTCTTTAAATATGAACGGCACAAATCTAGTTTTGTAAACTGATTTCGAAAAAAAAGTTTCATTATTTTATTTATCTGTGATTTTCAGCCAGTGGTATCTCATCCACTGGGCACCGTGGCTCAAGTGGTTAGTGCGTTGGATCGCTGAGCGAGAGGTTCGACGTTCGAATCCCAGAGAACACCAAAAATTTTTTTTCACGGCCCCACCTCTCGCGAATGTCTGACAAACGTCAGAGAGTAATAACTGTCATGAGGAAGCTTCTCAATTTGCCTTTCGGATATGGCTCTAAACTGTAGGTAAACATAACACGCACAGCACAAATGGTTGCGAGAAGTTAGGCCCTGGACCAATTAGGTCTGTTGCGCCAAGTATTTGCTTTTTTTTTTTTTGTATCTCATCCATATGAATACGTATTGTGATAAAACTAAAACCTCGATAGAATTTCAATTCGATTTGATCCTAACTCGATCCGTCAGTCTCCTGTTCCTCTACATAAATGGAGTATTTGTACGAAAATGACTACTTTCACACGGAATGCGAGTATGTTGTGTATGTAAAGGGATTAAATGTATACAAAGAATTTATGCCAAGCACAGTAGTTCATTTGAGGTATGGTTGCTAACGTAGTTTCCTTAATTTACGATACATGTACATACATATATGCATACATTTTATTTGCTGACGAAGTAAAATTCGCATACTAAGAATTTGTTGTTGACAAATTGGGTTCTTCGAAATCACTCAACTTTGTTTTGGAGTTAAATGTTATTGCGTTTGAATAATTTAAAGACAAAATTATAGTAATGACCCACCACCCGCCTTATTTTCCACGAGTACATACCTACTGGACCCAATTGATATAATAACACAAGACGATTAGTGTTACAGAAATCTGCAAATATGCAAAGTGCATCTACACGAAAATATTATTTAACAGCTGCCATTTTGATGAACTCCTAGTCATCTACTCTGAAATAACAGTATTACTAACATTTCGATAGACAAACACTTCACACAAACTACATTTGAGGATAGCATTCCTAAATAGATTGGAACTCACTAGTCTTAGACTACAATATGTACTTTTGCTCAATGATTTAAGTTGGTAAATTTGTTTGAAATATTACAGTCTAAAACCGGATGCATTTGTATGTACATACATATATATGTATTTATAGACGGACCAGGAACATTGCTAGAGACTTTCTGTACCCAAATCAAGCTCATTGGAGTGAAAAATCAAAAAAAAATTTGTTAATTTATCTTTATTTTAATTGATTGATTTGATTTGATTGATAATAATATGCAAGTAAAAGGTGATTCTCAAACTGGTAAAATCGATGTTACAAAAACATAAAAAATCTTAAAGCAAATATGACTTTTGTTTAGAGGAAAATTCCTTCCTTTCTTGTCCCTCTTTACAGTATGGTAGACGGCTTAGTGAAACAATATACGCATACGCCTAACCCTGCTTAAATATGAAATTGGAATAAAGTGAATAGAGTCGTTTTCGAGAAAATCATATTTTTTTAAATATCGTTAGTTTTGGGGTAAGAATGGAACTTCTAGCGTAGGCGAAGTCCACCCAGCCATTTAGACTGCAGTTGGAGGTGCATATGAACAGTAAAGCTCAATTTCTATTTCTCTATTTATTTATTATCTAGTTCCGAAATTAATCAAAATCTCTAAGTGTAAAGAAAAAACGGTTCGTATAGATCTCCAATTGCTGCGAACAACTATAAATCGATAAATTCCGATTTTTTGCACACTTGTTTTAGCGGCGATATTCTTTTGGGTATGCACATTTCTTTGACTTGTTGGGATTATTACATTATTTATAAATTATGTGATGTTGTGCGCTATAAAAACCACGAAGTCATAAAAATCATAAGTTTTCCGAATCAATGACCGATTTTTATATTTAAAGCTCTAACATATACTACACTCCATTTCATAACTATATCACCACCCCTGTATTTGCATTTTTTAAGATTAAAACCTTTCGCACCAGTATGTCCCAAAGGTTCTCAATAGGGTTTTGATCTGCTGAGCAAGCAGGCCATTCGAGAACATTGATCTCGTGTCGATTAAACCACGATTTGGTTGCTCTGCTGGATGAATAGCGGCCATTCCGAGTCCTGATTATTTACCAAAAATGACAAAAGTTGTGTTTCAAGACACTAGTGTATTAATCACTGTTCATCCTAGTGGAGGGGAAGGCTAATGGTAATGTTCCCGCTAAAAAAAAACGCCTCAGACCATCAGACTTCCACCCCCGAAATTTCTTCTTGAAAAGTGCACGGGATCTTTTCGCAGATCTCTCCAGTAGTACCATGTCAACCATCTGGATCGTCTTCTTCTTGTCTTTTCTCTTATGAAAAGTAACGGAACTTTTCAATTTTTCATAAAATGGTTTTCATTTTCATTACTCTTTCGGGTAAAAACGGTTACTTGCAAATAAAATTATTTTAATCTTTAAAAAATGCAAATACAGGGGTGGTGATATAGTTATGAAATGGAGTGTATTTACGTTGTTCAAGCGTGAGTCTGTTTTCGATAATTTTCATCGGACTCTGATTTGTCAGACCATACTGAACACAAATGTCAAAAAGAGCAACTTGAACGACAGTTCAGTATTTGTATTTAAGCAACAAAAACTTACTTATGCTAGTCAAACAAAAGCAAAAATCCTTCTAGTTACAAACGGGATTGATATCATCATTTCATATAGCAGAAAGTGGAATTATTAATGAATGGTCATACCTATGAACCTGACCTTTGGAATAGTACAAAAACACAAAAACTATTTTTCTTTTTATAGTAAAAAATTACATTGTATTATTATTGTAATTATTAAAGGCAAAAAGCATTTAAAAGCAAATAAAAAAACCTACGTAAAACTACGAGTACACATTCCTAATGACTCAGTGGAGTCCCCAAATTTAAACGATTTTTATTGACTATTTTCTTTTGAGCATATCATTACGTAAATTATTAAAATACATGCAAAATTGAACCACATGCCCAATTGAGTGTGTCTATTTCAATGTTTGATGTATTTATATATATTTTTTGTTATTTTATTGTGTGCGCGGTCTTCATAAAAATATACATACATATATGATATTTTAATCTATACGGAGCGTTGTCAAAGTAGAGCAATAGTCTTGAATTGAAAACGCTTCTAGATGTGTAGCAATGAAATGAATTAGTTTTATTTATGGATTTAGAGAATGTTTTTGTATGCCGCACTTGATCTGCCTTCGTCAGATATCAGCAGAGATCTAAACATTTTATATTTCACAGGCATTAAAAATATTCGTATATGATTTTTCATTCGAATAATTCGTATAAAATTAAATTACAATGAATGCGGGTCGGATATTTCACACGGTTGATTACTTTGGTGAAAACAGCACTCTTCTTTTCAATCGTCACTTGTGTGTAATATTGTTTGTTTGAAAGAAAAATGGTATAAACAATGAATATTTCTAATGTCATATGACCGACAAATGCGTCGGTTTTAAGAACTTCTTAAAAATGTTCGACAAAATTTATAGATATACTGGCAATAAAGCAATAAATACTGAATCGGTCTTATAGAAATAGTGCCAGTCTCTATTGTGTGAATTCGAAAGAATCTGTTTTCTTACACATTTTTCAGAACTTTGATATTTATGGCATAAACATACATACATAACTGTCATAACCAGAATAGAAATTAATTTTACAAAATTCGACAAAGTTATCATCCATCTAAAATAATACTTTATCTCTCATCTTGCAATGCATATTTCTGATTCGAATATAATTAAAAATCTATTTGCCTAGTTTTAAAGGAATTTTATTAAAATGAATCTGAGGTAGTAAGAAACGTATGAATGAAAGACAAATTTCCAATCCGAAAATGTACGTACATAAATGTTTTCTTAGAGTGATAGAGCTTTAAATTGAAATAAAACATAGAAATTAAGTTTTAATTCCAATTTTTGTTTTATTTAAAAGATTTTTTTATGACATTTATTACTTAAAAATCATATCTGGTATATATGTATATGTCCACCAAACTAGCTCTAATAAATTGCATTTTGCACCACTTTCTCAAGCAATTGCGGCCTTACTTCCGAATAGGACGAGTTATTCTGATTTATCTGCATTAGCAAGTGACACAATATTACACGATCTTGGAAGGAAAGTTTCTGCACCAATTCTGGGAATGAAGATGTCATAAAATGTATCTTTCAATAAATTAGTTGTTTAGGTCGCTGTATGGAACCTACCATTTTACTTTATCAATATGTTCCATAAAATTCACTAAGTGCTCTGTAGCAGAACATTTATTTTGGAAATAAATTTCCACAATTTGCAACCATTGTTGCGATGTAAGTCTTTCCACCTTAACTTCTTAAAGATAAATGTCAAAACGGATACCATTTACCATCTGTCAAATAACTACTGCTTACATATATGTATATATGTATACATATATATGTAAATCTAATATTGAACAAATAAATGGTCAGTTCTTTCTTTCCTACTTTATTGTGCATTCATAAGTCTTTCTATGTAATGGTTACTGAGACTCACTGTTTTCTCCGCCTTATAAATGAACTAAAAAAAGGTGGCAATGGCAGCAAGAAATTTGTGTCTATTTGATACGTTTGATTTTTAACTGCTTAAAATTATTCCATACCGAGTTAGTGTCGGAATTCTATTAACTTTCCTGTCTGTTTGTTCTCACACGCTTAACTCAAAAACCTCGAAAAGGATGTGAAAGAAGAATGACGAGTTTCTGTAGAAGGTCTGTTCTAGCAAGACCTTCACGTCTGCTTACTATATATTATTTATGCACGTACATATAAATAAATATGTACAAATACTTCGCCCAACAGATCGTATGTGGTCCATGTATTTAAGGATGCTATGTCGTGACTAATAGGACGGAAAAAGTTTTCCTATTGTCCTTCAGTTTATAAATTAAATTTGACATACGAGTACTATATGAAAATTATGATATCTCCAACTCTAAGCGAATGCGTTTGTGTGTAAATGGTGTAACTTTAATGTAATCAGTATAAAAAAGAGTATAAAATTGTCCTTTCTTTGCTATTTTTTAATATAGTATAAAAATAAGTGCCAATTATTTTCTTCGTGAATATTTATGGCTAAATTGGATCACTCTTCATAAATTATTACTTATTCTAACCACATTCAACTCCTTCAAAATTGGCTAATTTTTTTTAAAAATTGGTAAGTTTGACCACGTTTACGAATTAGGGATTCCGTTAGAAGAAAGATGATTGCAATTTTCATACGAAAAACTGACTGAGTCAGTTTGATCAGTATCTCCGAAGTATGATAGTATACGCATAGTTCAACTGAACAATTTTAAAATAGTCGCTAAACTGATTATTCTCATTATGTTATCAACTCCATCTACTAAGCGTTTTCATTGATTCTTGTAATGCCATTAAGAAACTGCATATTCGTCGCATATTCATGAATATGCGTTTATTTTGACCATCCACAATGAATATGATACCTAACATCAGCTCGAATAAGCGTACATATGTAGATATATATATTTGTTATGTATATATATACATACATTTGAATATTTCTAGTTCTTAATATATCAATAAAGTGTTTCTTCTTTTTATTTATTTCAAGGGTCCCGATCAAATTCATGTTTCCAAATTCTATAAAGAATCAAAAAATGGAAAATTCATTAGTTATATTACCGAAAACGTTAGAACTCTGTATCAAACGTTTCGCGAAGGAGCTTATGCCTCTAACAATGGTCCCTGTCTTGGGTATCGAGAGAGTTTATCATCACCATATCAGGTTAGTAGAGTAATATTTTGTTTAAAAAATTTACATAGAGGACTTAAAAGGTTCCTTTTTACAGTGGATCAATTATGATGAAGCCCTCCTGCGTGCAAAAAATTTCGGTTCCGGAATGATCTCATTAGGCATTAAACCAAAGCAGCTCATTGGTATATATTCTCAAAATCGTCCAGAATGGATACTTTTCGAGCAGGGATGTTATTCGTACTCTCTGGTGGTAGTTCCTTTGTATGACACTCTTGGACCAGATGCATGTGCTTTTATTATTCGTCAAACAGAAATGAGTATCGTTGTGGTAGAAGACGATACAAAGGCTAATATGTTGTTAGAAAAGGCTCCTAGAACTATGACAATGTTGGTCTCAATTAGAGGAGTGAAGCAGAAAACTTTGGAACGAGCCAAGAGCCGCGGTGTTCAGATACTTACATTCGAGGAAGTAGAAAAACTGGGAGCAAAGAGCAACTATCCAGAAGAACCTCCAACACCTGAAGAGCTTTGTACAGTTTGTTACACATCTGGAACGACGGGTAACCCAAAAGGTGTAATGTTAACTCATGGAAATGTCGTGGCTGGAGTTTGTGCGGTTATACTACAACTTGGTAAATACATTTGTTTTACTAAACATAACCCGAAGCCTATCACCAAAACCAATGACATGTGTTTCTATTTGTCTGAAGAAATTTTAAACTACATATGTAAGCTTTCAACAGTATTGAAAGAAATTTTTGGAATTACAACATGATCGGCTAAGTAAGAGCTCAGTCTCGGTTTTCGTTTCGAAATATTTCTCATTTATTCAATGAGCAAATGCCCGCATTTTAAATTTCACCTTCATATGAAGTGCAACTGAAAGCCTTCACGATGTGTGACATTCTTAGGAGCACTAAATTAATTTTTACACTGTGACTTAGTATTTGAAATCCGCACCTCTCTTACATCAATTTGTTCGCAAGAACAAATCCTAGGGTGGATAAAAATCTTTAGAAGAAGAGAATCGTCTGGGTGAACTTATTGTGTACAAATAGCTGTCTATGCTAGTCTTGGAATGTTTTCCGAATAGCCAGTTGATTTCTCTGTGTTTTGTTTTTACATGTGAGCTCCATTTAATTTTCGTCAAGTACGACTCCGAGATAATAGTCGTACTTTGCTTTTGTGCCACATCTTGTCAAAAACTTGAGAGACGTCAGCGAATACGGGATGTTTTTTTATGTATTGACCTGGTTAATTCTAGAATGCTGAGAGAAACCCGAACCTATGATCAGGGATGAAATATATAATCTTCTAAAACCAGCTGTAATCTCAGCGGAACATCAGAGATATGTATCTTGGATGTCCAGCAAGTAATAACTTCCTAATATTCTGTTTCTTGAGTGAAAGAGCTCTGGGCAGTGACAAAGGAAGTTAGTTGTATCTTCGAGAGCCTCTGAATATATTGTTGACGTCGGCCAATAGGGTGGTGGTTCAGTGAATATCAACAGTAAAATAGCATTGTCCCTTTTTTTATGTGCGCCCTGAACCTTAGAAGGTGTGTTTTGCGTTAAATTTGCCACTTATAACAAAGTTTGACAAAATAGCATTAAAGATATTTGCAAAATCTCTTTTTTTTTCAAGGACACACCTCAGTTGTAGTAAAAAGCTTCAAACTTATCGAGTTTTTGCAAGTCCGTTGGCGTTCCATGTAACAATCAATCATATGTTTCATATTCTCGTTGGAGTATTAAATAATTTCATTTGAATGGCATAATTTGGATAGTCAATAATTTCTTCAAATAATATAACCAGGCTACTACTAAAAATAATAAATACGATTTGATAAGAAAACTCACTGATCGCATTTAGAGACCCCTTTCGGTTTGAATTCCATTTAAATCTCTAATTAAATCTGTACAGTCTTTAGCAAAAGTAATTGCCGTTCAATAATCGCTCTTTCGCAAAATTTTAAGCATAAACATACCGGAAAACGACGGAAAATTAAATTTTTTTATTTCCAGAGTTGAATCATGCATTACATGATATTGTATCTGCAATGGTATTTATTAAATTGTTGCTATTAATGTTTTAAGTACCTTTTAACAGCAATAGCCACAAATAAATAAATGTCTAATAACCGATCACATTTAGCAATCAAGTAAATTAGCGCGACGCCCGTGAGAAGTACATAATTAATAATAATTAGCAACTATTCCCCTTTTCTTGGAAATCAACTCCAAATACATCTTCCAAAATTTGCAGCTCCGATATTATTATTTGATTTCTGTTTGGCAAGATTTTACAAATATATGTAGACCACATCAAGTTGGAAAGAATTGAACAAAAGCAAACCAAACAGTCGTGTTCCACTCTCTTTTAGCTTTTTCAATCACTTTTACACAATGCAAATGCATTTAAATAAAAGCCAAACCAAAAATCACGGTGAGTGAAAAACAAAAAGGTCGTACTTTTTCCGATAAGGTCGACATTTGAGGTCGAATAGCACTTAAAGAGTGCTTTTGTTTGTACAACCATAGAGTAACTTCGGCTATTGTGGAATACCCATATATTTTTTAGTCGCTGCAA
Source organism: Blera fallax (assembly GCA_946965025.1). Lineage (NCBI taxonomy): Eukaryota > Metazoa > Arthropoda > Insecta > Diptera > Syrphidae > Blera > Blera fallax. The sequence goes on from OX337245.1 coordinate 27,789,757, forward strand.
CCTAAGTCCACGAAGAAAATCTACCACTTTAATGCTTTTTGTATATTGATCTATTTGCTAAGTTTTAAAATTAGTTTAAATAGCTGGCACTATTTTTGAGGAATATTTCTTGTGAAAACTTAAAACACCTCGGAAATCGAGATTTTGAAAATTTCCCGAAACAAAACCGTGGACCTCTTTATTGTCAAAATCAGAAAACCAGAACGAATTAATTAGTGGGTAATGTGGAATGGTATTGCACTATACCCTCTTTATGCTATTCCACATTAGCCGATTTGCAACTGCTGGAAACTGGGACTTAGAACAAAAAATATAGCTAAAAACACCGATTTATAATTAGACAATTAAATTAAAAACCTTTTTTAATAAACTTGCACAATTGAAGAAAATGTATTTTTTTCCTCTGAAAAAACAACATGCACAAACAAAGTTAAGCACACTCAACCAAGAACTTTGACTAATTGAGACGAACCGGTTGCAAATATCAATAAAGAGAAGAACGTAAAACAATTTTTTTTTCTCTTTACATTCCGAGTGCAAGAACAGATTAGGCAGACCATCAGTACTTTAGAAAATAAAGCACTATTCCACATTACCCGCATATTTCACAATACCCGAAGTTGCTCTAGTATTGTAATTTTACAATTTTTGATTACAATGGAAGGAACCTACAGTTAAGAACCATATCCGAAAGAATATTTTGTCGAGAAGTGTTCTCATAACTGTCATTACTCTCGGACGTTTGTCAAACATTCACGAGAATGTGTGGGACCGCGAAAAAACTTTTTTGGTGTTTTCTAGGATTCGAATCTCGCACCTCTTGCTCAAGAATCCAACGCACTCATTTTTATATGAAAGCTTAATTATTGGTGGTATATCAAAACGTTTTAGTAAGAACTATTATAGGTTAAAAATATCCATATCCTTAGGTCAGTATATTACTGAAAATGTTTTTTCTTCCAAGTTTTCATGAATTTTAACTATTATATACAACTATACAACTGAGGGTTATGAATGTTGTTCGGTGAAAAATGTAAGACTTAAGGATAATATCTGGAGTTACCGACATTCATCCTCAGTTAATAGTAGTTTAAGAAAACAGTTGTAGGTAATTAGGTTATAAAAAACGGATGTTTTTAAAAAAAATTTCTGTGTTTTGTTTCGTTTTTATTATAAAGGTGACCATAAAATACGAGCAGGCGACATCATGATTTCATTCTTACCACTTGCACACATGTTTGAAAGGTGTTGTGAAAATGGAATGTATTATGTGGGTGGAGCAGTGGGATTTTATTCCGGCGATGTTAAAGAATTGACAAATGACCTGAAGGCACTAAAACCGACAGTAATGCCAGCGGTTCCAAGACTCCTTAATAGAGTTTACGATAGAATTCAGAATGATATTACAAATTCGTCAATTAAGCGAACACTTTTCCGAATGGCTTTGAATTCCAAAGAGAGTGAGATACGTAGAGGTATATTAAGACGAAATGGATTCTGGGATAAAGTAGTTTTTAAAAAAGTCCATCAAGGTAGTTTGTCATAAGTTTTAATTTATTACGATAAATAACAATAATTTCAACAGCTTTCGGAGGTAACCTTCGCCTCATGGTTGTTGGATCAGCACCTCTTGCTGGAAACGTGCTGACGTTCATGCGCTGCGCTTTGGGATGCCTTGTTGTAGAAGGCTACGGTCAAACTGAGTGTACCGGAGCAATTACCTTAACAGTTCAAGGAGACTACGTGCCAGATCATGTCGGGCCACCAGTGTCCTGCAATGCTGTTAAAGTAGATATAACTTACACATATTTTATTAACCTATTTATGTATTCACTTTTTTTTACCTAGCTTGTAGACGTTCCAGAGATGGAATATTTTGCTAATCAGAATACAGGCGAAGTTTGTGTTCGAGGTTCAAATGTATTCCATGGGTAAGTTTATTGAACACTTTAACTAACCACAGTATCCAGTAAAATAATTTTGTTCGTATTAGATACTACAAAGATCCCCAAAAAACAAGTGAAGCAATTGATTCTGAAGGATGGCATCATACTGGAGATGTCGGAAAGTGGCTGTCTAATGGAACCCTTAAGATTATTGACAGAAGAAAGCATATTTTTAAACTGAGCCAGGGAGAATATATTGTGCCTGAAAAAATTGAGAACATTTACACAACAAGTCAATACGTAAATCAAGTGTTCGTTTACGGCGAAAGTTTAAAGGTAATTAAAGCAATTAATTCCTTTTTTTAGTAAATTGCGAGGATGTTTTTTGTATGTCGGCCGTATGTAAAAGAAATCCCATTCACCAAGTATCAGGAATAAAGTAGATAGGTAGTGGTGGACAATGCTGCTTCCAGGAAATAAAGAGCTTAAAGGGCCCATTGTACCCAGACATTGTACTTAAATGCTACTCATCAGTGAATCATTAAAATTGGAAATCACAGTTTGATTCATTTTTTTACATACGTATTTTTTCCTTTTGTTCGGCGAGGATTATAGGGATCATAACCCTATCACTTTCCTGATCCCTACTGCTCCACTTGTGGGGTTCGCCGATTCGACCTACCTACCGGTTTCGAATCACTTCGTCAATGAGGCCAATCAAATGCTGCTGTTTTGGCATTTGTGTGATCCAGGAATTTTTTTGGCATGCCTGTCTTCCACGCTTGTATAGGAACGTTGATTGACATTGCCTTTTTGACAGGGTTCGTAGGATCCCTCCTTTGAACGTGACAATATCAAATGAGCTGGTCGTGCTCCAATTTTTTGGAGAAGGTTTTTTTGCCGTGAAGAGTTCCTCGGATCTTTGCAGTTCTGATTCGATCAAGCCTTGTTACTCCTGCTGTCATGCGAAGCACCCTCATCTCTACTGCCGTTAATTTGTCCAGCATTGCGAACCGTATGTGAGCGCCGGACGAACAACTGCAGTGTGAAGCCTTGCTTTCAGCTTAGGGGGCATTTTTCGGTCACAGAAGATAGCACAGTTTTCCTGCCACTTCATCCACCCTACGCTTACGCGATTGTTGATACCGTCATCAATAGTTGCTTCGCTATTGATCATAAATCCAAAATACTTGAACTTTTCGCACTTGGTATTCAATTTTTCATTCAAATAAATATCTGGAATAGATCGGAGTGGATTTCAGAATGCGCTGTACGACTCACGGTCACATCTCTGGCGTTTGTCTGACAAATGTAATTTTTTTATTCGTTTTAAAATGCCTCTTTCCATCTTACGTACATACATATGTATGTACATATTCCATCAGGATCGCAATAATATCTTCGCTAAATAATTCGCTAAAAACAAATTTCCAATTTGTGAATGGCACATTTAGCGCTACTATTTCCATGCGTACATAGTATGTTTCAAATGCGCACTGCAAAATCCAAATTCATGGCTGTTAACTAATAAGTTACCAAATGAGGGGACCCATGAATATCCAAGGTTAGTGTTTTTCCACTGACAATTTTTTTTTTCTACGGGTTAATATATCTATACCGGCATTCACCGCGTTTAGGATTAGAAACTGACAGGCAGAAACCTGTACATGTATAAATAAGTGTGTGTTTTCCGATGCACATATTTGTGAATCCTGCATCGATTCTCCCTTTCAGTTCAGTTTTATGCTAACCGATTTTTATGTTCTTTCTTTATTTATTTAGAACGACGCTGATAAAATGAAAATGTACTCATAGTAAAATTGTGTCTTTTTTGTTTTTTTGCTTACAAAATGCGCACCGATGTCGTCTTCCTCGGAGTCTCCGTACTGGCAGGCTGCGCTGTTTTCTTCCCCTTTCTACCAAGGTACCGGTCGAAGTATCCATGTCCGGTTAGGTATTGGGTGATGTAGTAGTTCACTTCACCGTGTTTCCGCTCCGTCCATGCAGCAACGTCCTCTTATCAGCCTCGCGGTCCATCTTCACCTGGTTTCACCGTTCCACCTGCTTTGCCACCTCTCTCTGGTCTGTTCTTTTGCTTCTGCTACTGTCACTTCAATCCCTATTTCCGTCTTGTTGTCGTGAAAGTACATACTTTCTTTCTGCTGCCAGCAGGTCTATAGGGGTCACTCCCGCTACCACGAGTACAGCTGGTTCGAACACTGTGCGGTAGGAGGTAGTTACATGAAGGGCGCCTCGTCTCTGCACTGCGGCCATTTGCTTCCTGTACTTTTCTACGTTGAGTGCCTCAGCCCATATCTCACATCCATACAAGAGAATGGAGTGAGTGATGGACATAACCAGTCTCCGTTTACTCATTATTGGGCCTCCGATGTTTGCCATGATCCTGCTGAGTGAAGTTGTGACTTTCGCCGCTCGCCCTGATGCCGATCTTATTTGGTCCCAGTAGGTAAGTTTGCAGTCCAGGGTCATACCCAGGTACCTTACTGCGCTCTTGATGGTGATTGTCTATGTACCTACTTGGAAATTCACGTGAATCGGGATCCGTCTTCTGGTTAGTAGAACTATCTCGGTCTTCTCGGCTGCTAGACTTAGGCCATGGTCCGCCATCCACCCTTGCACTCGTCTCATGATCTGGTTGGGTTTTCGCTGCGCTTCTGCTACATCTCTTGCGGTGACCACTGCGCCGATGTCGTCTGCATACCCTATGTGAAAAGTGTCTTCAGGCGTCTCCAACCGAAGGATTCCATCATACGAGATGTTCTACAAGTCCGGACCCAGTATTGAATCCTGCGCTGCTCCTGCTGTGATGTTCTTGCTGCGGCATCCCTCTGCAGTGTCGTAGAGCAGTTTCCGGTCTTTGAGGTAGTCCCCCAACACCTGCAACAAATACTGTGGTAATCTGAATTTATTTTCCAGCGGCTCCAGGATATCTGGACTGTCTAAACCACTTCCTCGATTGCCCTTACTGTAGAGTGCCCTCTTCGAAAACCATGTTGTCTTTCAGAGAGGTCACCTACATTCTCGATAGCCGTAGTAAGTCGGTACTTTAGCATCTTCTCCAGGAGTTTCCCCGTTGTATCCAACATACACAACGGCCGTTGTTTCTTCTAGTTCTTGTAGAAGATCCCGTCTATGAGGCAGCTGTAGTAGCTACGGGCACGCTCTTGTGATGGTTTTCAGCACTTCCCCTGGTATGCCATTGAATCCGGGAGCCTTCTTATTTTTTACACTTGACGCTGCTAAGATCAGTTCTTCTTCGGTGAACAAGGGAACCTCCTCTGGTTGTATGGAGAAGGTGTCTGATGGTCTGACCGGGTGAGTCGGGAAGTGTGTGTCCACTATCTCGTTCATTTTTGAATACCTAATTTTAAGGCTGGTGGAAAATGCCCAAGGTTAACGCATCACCACCTTATAACCAAGCCCCAGGGGTCGCTGTTTACGTCTTGGCGGAGTTCCTCCCACTTTGGTCTCTTGCTCGTTTTAATGGCCCTTTTGAGCTCTGATTTCGCGCTTCTGAATTCCGCCAGTACAGTTTCAGTGGCTCCTGTGTGTCGTCTCCTTCCCCTTGTGACCTTCCGTCTGAGTTGTAGGTATCGTCTTCTGTGCTTCTATCTTCGCTTCGAACTCTGCAGTTGCTTCGTTCGGTGTGAAGTAGTAGCTGATGAGCTTCGTTTTCGTACATTTCGCCCACGTAAAACCTGCCGCTGCGCCATGACTTCTTATGGGGACTGTGTTCGTGTCAGGGATCCCTATAGCAACTGTGCCCAGTGAGTCCCGGCCCTTCTTTACCTTTGTATCGCTCGCTGATAAGTACGATCTATGGCCTTCAGATCTAGTTACAGCTGCTGTAGAAGATCGTCGGCTGTCCGGCTTCTATGGAGGTTTCCTTGAAGAATCCGCATCACAGTGAGGCTTTTTCCTTTGCCTTCTCGAGTGCGTCCTTAAACATCCAACACGTTCCGGCTCCAGGCGCATGGGCTAGTAGGTCTGGTGCCATCCCTATCTCTGCGCATAAGCAGCACTTTGCATTTGCCCGGCACTCTTCTTTTTTGTGGCCCGGTTCCCCGCAGTTGAAGCACAGCCCTTGTATGATAAGGTTTTGGTATGGACCAATGTGAAGGCTTCAGCCAGTCTTAATCTTATTAATGAACTACTTGTTTCATACCCAGAAGTGTATGTATATTACTTCCATTCCATAGTAATATCTGTTAAATAAACAATTTATAACAATTGAGTTTGCAATTTTGTGCACAAAAACAAAATGAGCTTTAACAAACTGAAGTTTATTTTTTTGTATCTTATAGAGCTGTATAGTAGCTGTAGTTGTTCCTGACGTGGATGTTCTAAAAGCATGGGCTCAAGAAAATGAAATCAAAGGAACCTTATCAGTGTTGTGCAATAATTCAGCTGTGAGAAAATTGATTATGAGCGATATGATTTCTTGGGGCAAGCAAGGCGGACTTAAATCATTTGAACAGGTACGTAATAACATTTAAACTTTTATTTCTAATAAAATAGGTTAACACGTTGGAGAAGTTAACATAAAATAGTATTGAGTATACCGAGTGCCTTGTTTTGTAAAGTTGGAACACTATTTTTAAAAATATTGACTTATATATTTTTAAAACTTTGGGTGCTATGTCTTAAATTGATCACAAACCAGTTGTAGCCACTATTCAAAAATAATTTCTTTTGTAAAATACTGACATTTCGCAGATTAGGTATCATAAAGATTTTCGAGCCGTTTTTGAGAAAACTGGTTTTAATTTAAAACGAATTTCATTATTAAAAAGTCATTTTATTACACTCTGGATACAACAAAAAAACATCGTATTAAAGCGGAAAGTAGAAGCCACGATAACAAACATCTTCAAAAAAAATCGCACATACTTAAGTGGTGAACCTGGGCCTCAAACTACAATCCTTACAAGTTACAGTACCTTGCCATATTATTAGGGCCATTGCTGAAAATGGTGGTTTTGATACTTTTTTTTAGTTAAATTATTTAAAATTATGACTGGTTTTTGAGTTTTGTATTTTGTTCTTAATCCTTCTGATGCCGGCAGTATGTTTATATACATATAAGGTAGCGGTGTACACTTGAAAAATTAAATTCCCAATAAGAGCACGTTGCTTTTAACAGTAAACGTGACTTACTGAAATTTAAGTGTGTAACAGATATATTTTGGTAAAAAAAGTGGTTTGGTGAAAGTATTAGTGACAGGTATTCCTTTAAATAAATACATATTCTATTTATAGATAAATTTTTTGTTCATAAATCGTACCTACTTATCATAGTCATTAGAAATTGTTAAATTTGCTTGCACAAAAGCGAAGTTCTCATAGTGAGAACTTCAAAATCATTGATTTTTTAGTATGGGCCTAATAATATGGCAAGGTACCATATGCCGGTCCTTAGTTAACTGCACCCAGTTGGCACTTTTATAGGTTGAAATTTTCTTAATTGTGCGCGCAATTTTAGGCGAGGTTGAATCTTCTCCTCCGAAGCCCGTCAGTGTTAATTGGACCGAATATCTTACGAAGAATTTTTCTCTCGAAGCGGCTGAGGGTTCATGAAACACCACTGGTAGGCACCAATCATGTTGTTGAGCCAAACGATGAAAGCTATTAAAATTTCTTATAAACTCTTTTTTATATTCCCTTAACTGGTCGAAAACCCTGGTAGCTAGTGCCATAAAGTTTTGTAAAATTATTTCGATATTTATTTACATTTTAATCAATAATAATAATATTCTCTTAAACTGGTTTTTAATTAATTCACAAACAGTATGACTTATTGGATAAACCATGACAGCAATACAAATACTTGGCGCAATAGACTGCATATGGTCCAGGTCCTAGCTTCTCGCCTCGCGACTATTCGTGTGTGCGTGTTATTGTATATTTTTTCACACAAATGGCGGGGACCTATTTTTAAGAGCCATATCCGAAAAGCTTATTTTTCTCATGACTGCCATTACTCTCGGACGTGTGTTAGATATTCACGAGAATGTGTGGGACCGTAAAAAAAACTTTTTTGATCTTTTCTGGGATTCAAATCTCGAACCTCTCGCTCATGAATCCAAAGCATTAGTGCCATTTTTCATGTTTTATGCTTTTATTTTGGGAATTCATGATATTTTGCATCCAGAAAAAAATGCTTCTAGCTAATCTAATTTAACTATGTTATTTACTATTTTAAAAACTATAGTGAACGTAAGTTTTTTTTATTAAAATACGTAACTTTCTTGCGAAGTGATGCCATTTTAATATTATATATATATTTTTTACAGTGCTGTGTTTTGTTTTTGAACTATACTCTACTCTAGGAAGTGTAAGCAAGCCCTCTCAAATATCCGAATCTTTTCCATCAAAATTGCACCCATGGTGAACCATACGGGACATACTATGAACGTGCAGTGGCCGCTTTAGGACCTTCAGATTACTTTCACCCTTGCATGGAGTTGGCTGCTATAAAACAGTCTTCTTGCAAGGGCAAAAGCCGCATTGGCTCCGTCCAGAGCAGCATCTACATATGTATGTATATGTATGCTTATTAAAATGCTAATATTAGTCTAACCACACACGCCAGTGACTGCCCGCGCTCTCCCACCATTGAGAATTTTCGCCATTTCTTTTTGGTATCTGTAGAGGCGCCAGATAACGATGTCCTAAACAGAATGGCCTCCGACTTCTGGAAGTTTATCTTCAGCTTCCAGTCGTCGCAATATCGTTTGATCTTATCGAAGTTACGTTGCAAGAGTATTGCAATGACCTCGATCTTTGGTCCTGATCTGTATCTGATCAAGTCGTCTGCGTTCGTTATGGCATAGCGAAGAAAACTTACGTGGTCATGTAAATGTTAAAGAGGATCGGATAATTAACCACACCCTTTTGCAAACCATTTTTAATGTCAAACGTATTAGCAGAAGCCACATTGCCATTTTTCACAATTGGTTCGATTATTAGAGCATGTACAGCAGTGGTTTGCTTATGCCCAGCCTGTTTAACTTGTAATAGAATCCTTCTAGCCATATGGTATCGAAGTCTTTCTCCAAGTCAACCAGGTAGGCATTCGTGCATTGTTTCTTGCTTTTGTCCCATCGGATATCCGACACCGCCATGTTTAGCTTTATGTCCCGCCTTTAAACTGCTCCTATAGCCTTTAACTTCTCCTGCGGTCACAAAGAAGTTGTCATCATAGACTGTGTTCCTTGGATCTACATACAAATGTCTGTTGTTATAAAAATTTATTCGTTGCTTGTCGTTCGGGAGATCTTAAGGCACGGAAGGTCGGTTTGATTATCCCTCGGAAATATTTTATTTCTTTGTGGGAACATACTCGGGTTGTTGGCTTTTACAGCCTTTGTTGTTCCCATGCAAATTTACAGAGAGGATGTAATTTTCTTTTATTATCTGTTGGAGGTTTTTAATCACCCACTGAAGTGTCCTGACCTATGTCAATAAACCTTCTGTACAAGGTTGTAAGTCTTGACAGAAGTTTACTTTTCAGTTGATGTTGCGTTGCCGAATATATATACGTCGTCAGTGTGTTGATATCGAGGTATCGTACTGTCCATTGTTCGTTTAATAGTCTCGACTTGTCGATCTTCGCGTTTAAGAGATTTCTATTGGACGGTGGGTAGAGTAAGTTCGTGGAGAGTACTCTTGTCATAATCTTGGAAAGGTGGGTCCAACGCGTCCTATTGTAGTTGTAGGGGAACGTTTGTACAAACTCCTCCAACTCCGCTATTTCGTTATAATTTCGGCACCGTCCTTTACGAAATAATTCTAACTCCAGTCTAGGACATCGAAAGAGTGTCTTGAGTACTGTCATGAATGAAGTGGTTTGAGTAGTTTGCAGATGCGTAGACTGCGACCAAGTGCACCCTCTTTCTACTTTGGAGGGGAATGCACACGATACACGCTTACAGTTACTAGAACCTCGGCACTACACCGCAATAAACCAATGCAATTACCACTGAGCCACGTCGCCCAGCACAGCAATACCTCCTCTGAATATGCACCAATAGAAATATGGCGATGGTCTGAAGAGGGAGTTGATACATCAGCCACGGTTTGTATGAAAGTGGCTTAGTGGTAACGGAAATAATATGGAAACTTATGGTAGAGTATTGTTTAGTTTTTGACTTACTTTCTGCTTTATCTATGGATGCATATACATACATATACATATACATATGTGCTTGAGAGCGTCGATTTCTCTATGGGACAAATCCATTTTCGCACTCGCACAGTTGCAGGAGCTCTCAAAGGTCTCAACATACACAAATCCGTTTGTCCAGATGGTATCCCCCAATAGTTCTGAAGAGGTGTTCTTCTCCGCTGGCAAAACCTCTGCGCAAGCTTTTCTGTCTGTCCTACTCTTCTGGACACTTTCCGAGAAGATGGAAAACAACCTTTGTCCAGCCTGTCTCTAAAAAGGCGAATCTTCCTCTCCGATCAATTACCGACCCATTGCACTTACGTTCCTTCTTTCAGAGGTCATGGAAACGGTGATAAATCGTCAGCTTATGAAATATCTTGATTCACGAAAACTTCTCAATGACCGGCAGTATGGTTTTCGTAGCAACATGTCCACTGGTGATTTGATGGCATATCTCACCGAGAAGTGGAATCAATCTCTCCATCACTTCGGTGAAACAAAGATGGTTGCACTTGATATTTCTAAGGCATTTGAGAGAGTTTGGCATCAGGCTCTTTTGTCGAAAATGCATGCATATGGCATCGATGAGTCTCTCCTTCAATGGATTAGAAATTACCTTTCGGGGCGTTCAATACAAGTTGTCTTGAACGGCTTCAAGTCTGATATTCACCACATAAATGATGGTGTCCCCCAGGGCTCAGTTTTGTCTCAGACTCTCTTTCTCATTTTTATAAATGATCTCTTGTCTGCAACCTCTAATCGAATCCATTTCTTGGCTGATGACAGTACCCTCAGTTTGTCATATTCGTTCTCTAACTCACGTCCCTGCTCTTCGGCCGTAGAAGAGGAACGAAACGGCAACGTATGTTAAACTCATTAAATTCAGACCTTGACAGCACAATCAAATGGGGCTGAACTAACAGAGTGGAATTTAATGCATCCAAAACTCAGTGCTGTCTTCTGTCTTTAAAGCGAAATCAAGACCCTAAACCATTATCTATGAATGGTACTTCCATCGCAGAAACCGAAAGACTTGCCGTTCTCGGTATGTGTATTAACAACCATCTTCGTTGGAACGATCACATATTCGAGGTCGCCAAAAATGCTGCAAAATGTCTAGGATTCCTTAAGTGACGCAAGAAATATTTCACCCCGTCTGATCTGGCCTTAATATATAAGGCATGCATCTGCCCAAAGATGAAATACAACGCCCACATCTGGTCTGGTGCACCCAAGACCGTTTTGCACATTCTAGATAGGGTCCAGAACCGCGCGATAAAACTAATAGGTGATAGAGACATTGTGAGCTCCATAGACTCACTTGAACATCGCAGAAATGTCTCTTGTCTTTCCCTATTTTATCACTTATTCCACAAAAATTCCAACGAAAAAAAAAAACACATATAAATATGTGTACATATGTATATTTTGAGAATCAGATCAAGTTTTTGAGTTAATTTTTGTCTCTCTTTCATGAGTTCCTGCATTAACGTCAGTATATTCTTGTAAGTAATCTGGTATATCGCTATCGCCTGGGTTTCCTTTCAATGATTCCTTAAAATAACTCTTCTTCTGCTAGTTGAAGCGCCTTACTCAGCCATACATATGTATGTATGTGTCATTTAAATCAGTTTCAAATGATTCAAGGTTGATCCCCTTCTAGTGCTTTACTTCTGTCTCCCTGTTTTCCGTGGCTGAGCGGGGTCTGCTTTTGTTTTTTCTTGCTAAGTCCAAATTGCTCACTATTGGAGAAAAATTTGTAACTATGTACGCTGTTTCAATCAAGTTGTCAGTCTTTTTCTCCCGCTCTTTTTCTCCTTTTCTGACGATAATCGGATTAGTATCAGCTTTTAAACCGCTTCACAGGTCCTGCATATTCTGGTGGCGATCCTCTTTGTCAACATTATAATCAATTGATCCTCGACATAGACTTACCCTGGACCAATCTTTGTCTGTGAAAATTCATGCATTAGGACTGAAACTTGCATGCTATTGCCTTTAGGGTTAGGTTAGGTTAGGTGAGGTGGCTGACCTGGCGATAGCCAGGACACACTTAGACCAAAGAGTAGGTCCATTGTAATACTTGCCTTTAGGGTGATATGTCCCAACGCTTTTGGGATCTACTGATACATAACATTACTTTTGTGCGCCAATACGCTGTTTGCTATTTTTATCTCCTGCATTTCACTGTTGTTGAATTTTTATCGTCCTATTAATAAAATTTGATTACCGCATTTGATTCGGCTTGACCTCGTGATGGCAAATGTCCGAAGAGTGAAAACATGTCACCTAGAAAAGTGAGAGATGAAATATCTATCTTTTAAATTTTTTTATTGTATTTTTTACTGTATTTTAATAACATATTTTCCATATATACCAATTTACTCAAGTATTGTTTTTTATTTAGGTTAAAGATGTATATCTTCATCCGGACCCTTTTTCTGTACAAAACGGATTGCTTACACCAACCTTCAAAACGAAAAGGCCACAACTTAAAAGTTATTTCAAGCCCCAATTGGAAGATATGTATAAGAACTTGGACTAATGAAAATTAAATGATAATTAATTAAAACACCAAAATTCACCAAATACTACCAAATTTTATCCAAAATATTATTAATAATAATAAAATTATTCTACAAGCAATAGTAAATTGACTAAGAATACTGAACTAGTAACAAAATTTAAGTCCAAATCATGGAAATTTAACAAAATATAATGTAATGAAGTAGTATGTACATACCAATGTATGTACTACCTAAAATTCAAAAATCAAGCAATTATTTTCGAATCCAATTTCAATAAATATTAGTTGAATTTAAGCCATGTTGGCTTAAATTAGTTTGTTAATACTATTTTATCTTGACACTGATCACTAGTAGATTTTAGTTAATAATGTAATAAATGAAATTCCTTCTACTTACATATGTATATAATGGTTGCAGAAGCGGATATTTAATTTGTCAACACAAGAATATAAACCTAAATGTAAGTACTTTTCTAAAAAAAAATGAACGGTTATAAAAAATTGGGAAATTTTATATTCATTACATCTACATATGTAGAATGGGTTGTATGAGGTTCCAGTCCACTAAGCAATGGTTCTCATTTTGGTATTGACCTTAATTACAATAAACCAATTAATTTAGTATTGCGGTGTGATTAGAATATTGCAGGGCATTTAAGAAGGCTTTCAAGCATTAGTTTTCACAAATGTGTTTTAATGTATTAATTAGTAGTAGCGCTCTCGACTTCGTACAATGCTTCTCTGTACCCAATACTTGAAGTAATGTTGCCTGAAGCATCGTTGACACGGGAAGAGCCGTGTATAAAACATACAATCGATTGAATATGGATTCAGACTCAATAAGTATATTTTCAGTGTCAAAGTCATTCACAAGGGGAACCGCAAACACATATGCGTTGACATTAACGGACAGCCAGTTTAGCTACAAATCAAAACCGCGCCGGGAAGCCTGGGTTATACACTATGAATGCTGTCTACCCGATTGAGCAAAAATCCAAACATTTTGATTTTGCTTCAAGCAGACAACGTATACGTGTCTCATTTTCACTAATACACTCTCACATGCTGGATGAGGTTTTGATTATTTACGGTTACTTAACCTAACTTAAAGCTAAATTATTCTAACTTAACCAATTTTTTTTTTTTTTTGACCGGGTCCCTAAGCACCCAAATTATTTAAATCTAACTTTAAAATTAACTTAAACTTAAACTTAAAAATTATCATTTGGAATATACATGTACATATATGTATGGGGAGAGGTCATATGGAAGAGAGTAGACGGTTTCTAAGGGAGGATAAACTGGAGTGAAAGTCAAGCGTGTTCTGTGCATTGTTGGCCAAACGCAACATTCGAAATGGCCATAGTTGGTGCAGTGGTGAGGGAGACGAAAGAGCGGAACAGACCTAAGGATACGTGGGTTAGTGTGGGAATCAATGGTACCAGTTAATAAATTGGTGCACGAAGAGAATGTCAGCGACTTCGCGACGTTTTACAAGGGTCTGCAGGTTTATCAATTTCAGCCGATCAATGTATGGGGGTAAGATATGGTCGTCGGACCAAGGAAGACCGCGTAAGGCAAAACGGGTAAACCTGCGCTGCACTGCTTCTATTCTAAGTGAGTGATTGTCGTGAAAAGGTGACCAAACTTGCCTGGCGTATTCAAGGAGGGGTCTGACAGGTAATATAAAGGGATTTTGTAAAGCAAGGGTTCGAGAATTCTTTAGTCCAATTCTTTTATGAAACCGAGAGAGGAATTGGCCTTGAGTATAATATGATCAATGTGAGAACGGAAGTTTAGCTCCCTGTCACAAATAATACCCAGATCGCGTATGGTGGAGACTGAGGGAATTGACTCGTTACGAAAGTAATAGGTTCTGAGGGGAGGTAAGAGACGTTTACGGGAGAAGGTTATGGATTAACATTTACCGACGTTAAGTTGTAAAAAGTTTTTGTCGCACCATGTGTAGAATGAATTAAGGTCGTTTTGAAGTAAGAGAGGATCTGTAGGGGTAGATATTACCTTAATTATTTTCATGTCGTCCGCGTAAATAGACAGTTCAAAGTGTTTTGTGATGTGACCAACATCGTTTATTCTTAAGACAAATTTCAATGGACCAAGATGACTGCCTTAAGGAACAACTTGGGTGGTGTTAATTGGATCAGAGACTGAAAATCTAAAGAGAACCCTGTATTGGCGTTTTTCTAGGTACGATCTCAGCCTTGAAATGAAAGAAGGTGGAAAACCGATGGCTTTGAATTTAAGGTAAATAGTTAGGTGAGAGATTTTATCAAACGCCTAGCTGTAGTCGGTGGTAATGACATCCACTTTCTTACTTTCCTTACCCTAAAGCTTGCAGTGTTTTAGAAACAAATTCGGTTAGGTTAGTTGTTGTGGACCTACTTTTTAAGAAACCGTGATGTTGTGGGGAAATGATGGATTTGCAGTGAAAATATAGTGAGTCGTAAACAATAATTTGGAAGAGTTTGGGGATAGAAGAGAGTTTAGCTATAGGTTGGTAGTTCGATATGTTGTTTTTACTGCGTTTTTTATGGATAGGGAAAACAAAAGAGTCCTTCCATAGTTTTGGGGAAACGGCTTGAAATAGTGTTAATAAAAACTAACTAGTTTTATATATTTGTTTATTAGTGAATGATTATTAAATCATTATAATTTGTAGATAACAACAATTCCTATGAAAACCAACACTGTAGACCTGATGTCCATGTGGGTGGACATAAAATTTTCCAAAAATCTATAAAATATACAAAAAATTTTCTAGTAAATATTCTTCAATTAGATCCTAACTACACTGGAAAACATTAAAAATATTTTGAATGGTGCGTCTAATTAATTCAGGTTTGAAGGGGTTAACAAAAAATGATTCGTCGTCCAATGCAACCCATTGCAAAAGGGGAAGGTTGAAGTCGCCAACAATAATAAAATCATCACCAGGATCTGCGACATCAAACAGAGAATCAACTGCATCAATAGCCAGTTGGTATGTGTGGGCGGGTTGAGAAGGGTGAATATAACAGCTAAGAATGTATACGCTCCTTTTGGATACAGATATTTTAGCACATACGCATTAAAATGATATGGCATTTGAGATTTTGACGAGAGTTGCATCAAAACTATTATATATGGCTATAAGAACACGACGGCCGAAGGAGAGGTTATCGTTATCTTGGCCGTCAGCGCGAAAAACTACGAAATCAGATGCATTCACAGTTTAGAAAATTGGGCCAAAGGTTGGTTTCAGCTAGCGCAAAAATGTGGTAGGGAAGTATTTGTGAGTTAAGGTGCACCATCGATGTTTTGGTGCAAAGTCCTCAGACGTTCTGATAGTAGAGGGATAAGACTTGTGGGATAGTTTCGACAGAGTGGATGGAACATCTGGATAGGAGTTAGGGGCGAAAATATTTGTTGAAGTTGCTGCGAGATTTTTGGAGATACGAGAGACGTTTAGAACCAATATGAGAAGCAAAAGATGAAAGGTCTTTAGGCACAGCGGAAGAGGAAATGTTAAAACACTCATGAAAATGGGTGTAGATATTTCTCAGGGCCATAGAGTCGGTGGGGAGACCCTCTTTTTGAATAAAGACTATGACATTCGTCTTTGCGTTGCCGTCGATGCAGACAGAGTTAGGCTTGTCATATAAATAGACTAGGTAGAGGCGGACATTTTCAAAAAGCTGGTGATCGCGCAGTCTTGACATAGATAATCAGGGCTATCATGAATAAAATTCCCCCCGAAGTGTTTCCCATTTTTAAAAAATAGGTATCGTGAATGAATTTTGATAAAGGGAAAAAATTTCCCGCGGAAAAAATTAGTATCGTGAAGAATATTTCCACCGGAATTTCAATGTGATTTCCCCCGTAATTTTTCCTCTGTCAGTTTGCTAAGGAAATTCAAAAACGAAATCAGATAAATACAGCGATAAGCTCGTGTTGCCCGTTTTTATGCAAATTTTGGTGTTTGTTGGACGGGTAGTTAAAAAAGGACGTGTTATTTTAAAAGTGGAATAATACAAAGTGGAATTCAAAGATGTATGTACATATTTGTTAAAGTGGTACTAACTCAAAAATTAAAAAATAAATTTATTTGAATTTAGGTTTAACTCAACCAATTCAAAACAGTTGGAGACCATGATCAATATATTTGACGAAAATCGGGATATTGCCAATGGTTTCAGTACCAACCGGAGTAAAGAAAGCGTAAAAAGTTTTGGAATCTTCTAGAGAAGGAGCTGAACAGTTTTGGGCCTCCAATCAAATCACTATTTGAGTGGAAAAATTAAACTTTTTTGTATTTTATATATACATATATTCAAATTATTCAAGATGTTTAATTCGTTGTAGGTATGGGGGGACAAAAATGGTGGAGGAGGCCCTTTCAAGGAATACAGATTCACTTCTTTGGAAGAAGCCATAATAAAGATACGCTCGATGAGTGAATCAGTGCAAGGTTTACCAAATACAGCGAGCTTTGGGTTACCTTCTTGTGAAAAGAAGAGGAAGTTGATGGATGATAGCGAAAAACAAAATACTAAATCGATATCTGAAAACAATCAATCTAACAATGTTCCACAATCTTCTGAAATTGAAGAAGGTTCTTTGTTGGGAATGCTGTTGGATGCACCAGATAACTGTAGTGCGTCAATGGTATCGGAGCAATATGTAAATAATTCATCCACAAAAGCTTTGTCCAATCAATTTATTCAAACAAAAGGGAAATCATTGTAGCAAACTTTGGAAGAAGAAATCCAAGTACAATGCGAAATGTGTGATAAAGTAGGTCCAGCTATTGCAGATATGAAAAATTACCATGTGGATACACAAGCGAATGCAAAAAAAAATGTATCGATCCATTGATCGGCTTTATGGCCAGCAAATTTGGTCTTACAGGAGACTAAACGCCACAACATAGAAATGGAAACGCTACGAAAATGGGAAATTGAGGCTAAATTACAATTTAACGAGCGGCGTATACAAATAGAGGAGGAAAAACTTCAAATAATGAATTAATAATTTTTTTTTATTATTTACCTACATATGTTAATAATTATTACTGAATTAATCTTCAATATTTTTTTATTTTTTGTGCTAATAATCTATGTTTAATAAATAGATTAATAACTTAATTAATCTTTTTTGTTAATTTTGTTTCCTTTATGTGCTAATGCTAATGTTAAATAAATGAAGTTTATAGATAATTTCCAATTTGACTTCTAATCCGTTGCGCTTGGGTCATTAAATCCGAATCACTTGCACTTGCTACTTCATTTTCTGAGTCTATATTGCTGTGGTCACCTTCAAAACATAACATAGATGTTGGAATGCCGCTTTTGAAATATATACAAACATTATGCAAAGCGCAACAAACATTAATAATTTGTATTGCCTTCTGCGGAAGATAGTGCAGTTCTCTCACACCGAGCAAACATCTCCATCTACATATGTAGCTTTCAGCACGCCGTTGGTTCTCTCTATTATATTCCGACAGCACATGTGGACTTCGTTGAATTTGATCTCAGCCGTATTTTCTTCAGCTATCCTATGAGGAGTCAAGAGCCATGGTTCCAATGGATATCCAGCGTCTCCTATTTAAAACACATATGTACATATAGGTATATATTAAAACTAATCACAATCGAAAATAAATGGTCATGTACCTAACAGCCAGGAATTTCTTTCACCGTTATTGTATTTTTGTTCTATCCGCGACCTCAATTCACTCACCTTCCAAACGAGTGAATCGTGACACGCTCCAGGGTGTGTTCATCATCACAAACCTGAGGAAAATAAAAGTGACTTAAATTAATAGAATTGAAATATCAGAATTCTTAAATAGAAATTTAAGTGCTTTGCTGTGGCCCGCTCAATCTCCGGACTTAAATCTGATAGGCAATTTGTGGCAAGACCTTAAGAAGAGATTGGCTGCGCATAAAGTAAAAATAATTGGCCGATCTTCTTGTTGAAGAAGAATGGTCATCTGCAATACCGCGGCAACGCAAAGACGTTATATTGCTGTTTTGGAAAGTAATGGTCATTCAACATAAAAACAATGGCATTCTGAAGCATGAAAAAATTCAAGAAATTTATTTTAATTTCGTCCTCTTAACTTAGATTTTATTTTTACAATTTTTTTGATTTGGTGTTTCTTCAATTTAAATAATTTTTCTAAAGCAATTTTTGCAGCAGTTGACAATGGCTCTATTTCATTGGCCATAACTTTATATTACATATGCGGAAGTTTTCTAAAAAAGTATTCTTTGGAGAAGAATTTAATTTAGAACAGCTGATTGCATCAGATGTGGTGAAAAGGGTCATATCGGGAAGTCTTTTAATGTAGGGTCTACCAGGATAATAGATGCACAAGTCACAATGGAGCAAATGCCCAGTATTTTAAGAGGCACTGAGATTACTCTCGAGTCCTATCACACTCAAGCTATTTATTTATTTATACGCTATGAAACATATGTAGTATGTACATACATATTTAATTTAGCAGCCTAAAATTTAAACGGCAGGATATTGACATCTGACTCTTCAGGAAAGATCCCGATTTAGGCCTGTGCAGAAGTCAATTTCGAACGAAACTAAATATGTACATATGTAGAAGAAAATCATTTGCATACATATTTAAATATGTACATATGTACGCATGTGAAAAAAATAGCAAATTAACAACTTAAAGCATTTTAATTCATGGGTGACTACCCACGATAAATAGAAAGGGTAGAATATAACTGAGATTCTTTCGTCTTTAGATATTCTGGAACTGAATACAGGAAACGAAAACACCTTTAAAAGAAATCTGCAGGCCCGTACAAAAACCAAAGATCAAAAGCAGGTACAGTATGTACAACCTGGCACATAAAGTTTCGGCTTAGTCCGGAATAGCGAAAAGTCCGGACTATAGAGCAAAAATAAAATAAAGTGGACAACCGAAAACTTTTTAAAAACCTTTTATTACAAATAGAAATTAAATATACACATAATTTAAATGAAAATATACATATGTATGTATGTACGAATAATGTATGTATTTCAAAAATTTTTAAAGAGCTGGAAATTGAGGAGAAAACTTTCAGTGAGAGATTCAAGCCTGAACCACAAAAAATACATTTTATCCTTAAAAGAACTTCAGAATAATGAAAACTTAACGCAACTGAGAAGGCTCGCCATGGAATGCAACAGAGCATGAAAAATCAACAGACACAAATGCAATGAGTAAAATCGCAACGGTACAATGTCTAGATTCAAGAGCCGACTACAAGCGACACACCTAGTAGGGGAATTCCTATAATTGTATGAACATAGATATGTACTTATGTGCATACTTCAAACTGTAGAGGTAAAATTTTGAAAGTGTCCGAAATATAGAGGTGTCCGGACTACTGAAGTGCCGGAATAGCGTGGATTTACTGTAATGCTGGAGTAAAAAAAATATACAAATTCTTGGCGCAACGGAGCGTGTGTGGTCCAGGGCCTAGCTCACGACCATTCGTGTTGTGCGTGTTATATTTTCTTCACACAAATGGAAGAGACCTACAGTTTAGAACCATATCCGAAAGGCGAATTGAGAAGCTTTCTCTTGACAGTTATTACTCTCGGACGTTTGTCAGACATTCGCGAGAGGTGAGACCGTGAAAAACTTTTTCGTGTTTCTGGGATTCGAACGTCGAACCTCTCGCTCAGCGATCCAACGCACTAACCACTTGAGCCACGACGCCCACGGTGAAATAACGAAATAGTAAAACTACGCAGCACATGATATCGATATTATAAAATGAAGTTGAAATTTCTTTGTCCTGTATTTGTGGAAAAACGGCTGAACCGATTTTAATGATTTTTTTTTATTGATTACGAAATCGCATGGACCAGGTAAGGCAAAAAAAAAAAACAGAAAAAAAGTGAATCGTAAGTTATGACCATTTAATTGGGATTATGTGTTACTGTGATTGCATTAAATTGCAGGATTGAGTGTTACATTTTATTGGTAACTAAATGCATTAAATTGCGAAGCTGTAAAGAAATAAAAGAAAGCAAGTCTAACGCCCTTCGCTAAAAAAAAAATGAATGAATCAGGGATAAAGCCTTTTGTCTGTGAGACGATCGATAAGTCATTAATTTGATCAGAATGGGAGAGGTGGTATCGCTCATTTTCCCTTTACTTGGATGCAGTTAAAAAGAAGAATAAACTCCTGCATCTAGGAGGACCTCAGTTACAGGGGGTTATTTTCAACATTCCTGGAGCGTTAGAGAACGGCGAATATGTGTTTACGGTACTGGTAAGAAAACTTAACGACAACTTTTCACCGAAGAGAAAGTCGACGTTCGAAAGGCACCTTTTCCGAGCGCTCAAGCCAGATGATGGGGAGAGCTTCAATAAGTTTATTTTGTGGCTCTGGAATCAGACAGCTAAATGTTCCTTTGGGAAAACGCAGCAGGAGGTTGTGGACATTAATATAAAAGACAAGGTTATAGGCGCATGAAAGAAACGACTTTTGGAAAACGAGCATTCCCTAGGGGAAGTACTAGAGATCTGTTAAGTACACGAGCAGATTGCGAGCCAGACTGAAACGATGGTTCCTACTCCGTCATTAAGTGGAATCAACAGCATCATTCCTGCTCATAGGGGGAAATATCCAAACAGCGGGAAAGAATGTCGAAGATGTGGAAGGTTGGGGCAGTTGGGAGATAGTAACTATTGTCCAGCAAGGAATGGCAAATGTAGCAAATGTGGGTTCTTGGGACATTTCACCAAGAAATGTAAATCGAAACGGAAGAACGAATTTGACGAAGAGTCTGGTAAGAAGAGGAATAGGTTTGAATCATCTCAAATAAGATCTGTGAATGGGAAAAGAGCAGATGGCAATAAAAGAAACGATGATAGGGTTGGCGAACACGACTGGTTCCAAGTCACAGAGAGCATAGACGAACGTTCAAGTGGGAAAATATCTGCTCCATTGGGAATTGTAAACTATCGATGCTCATCGATTCTAAACTAGGAGTTGACATTAACCAAATGGAAGTCCATAGGCCTTTTCCAAAGATTAAAGGCATACGAGTACAATTAGCTATAGATAGGTCAGTCAAACCGGTACAACAACCATTGCGCCGCATTCCATCAGCTTTGGAGGAGAGGGTCGAACGTAGACTCAAAGAAGCGGTTGAAGAAGACATCATCGAGCTTGATTACGGTCCGAGTTCATGGATTTCACTCACAATGCTAGTCTTCAAAGAAGATTGAGATATTTGACTATGCGTGGACATGTGTCAGGCAAGCGGGGCCATACTTAGAGAAAAGTTTCCGCTCCCTACGTTTGAATCGGTTATGACCAAACTCAAAGGTGCCCAATATGTATCCCGTTTAGATCTTAAAAACGGCTATCATCGATTGGAGTTGACCAAAGATAGCCGCGAAATCATGACGTTTATTATGCATAAAGGAATATTTCGTTACAAAAGGTTGCTATTTGGTTTAAATTTAGCTCCCGAGATATTCCAAAAGATAATGGAAAATATTCTATCTCCCTGTCAGAATGTTCTGAATTATTTGGACGACATCATTTTTTTTGGGCGTACTGAGGAGGAACACGATAGGGATTTAAGGGCGGTGTTAAACATTTTCAAGGACATGATTGTGACCCTCAACAGGAACAAATGCAGTTGGAAGGTTCACTAGCTGAAATTCTTAGTTCATGTTTTAATCACGGCTGACATTAGTGTAGATCTCGACAAGGTTAAAACAATCTTGGAATTCCGCTCACCAAACACGAAGGAGCTTTCTGGGACTGGTAACATATTTAGGAAACTTTATTCCGGATTTAGCAGATAGGACGGAACCATTGTGGAATCTCTTAAAGAAGGATGTTCCATTTACCTGCGATGAAAGCATGAACTGGCGTTTAAGCGGCTAAACGACTTATTGGCTTATTTTAACCCAAAGAATCGGACCCGCTTGAAAGCTGATGCGAGCCCACTCGCATTAGGAGCAGTCCTTTTGCAGTTCCGGGAAGGTAATCCTCAAGTTATTTTATTCGCCAGCAAGAGCCTCTCGGCAGTAGAAAGAAGATATTCACAGACCGAAAAGGAAAGTTTGGTGTTAGTTTGGGCGGTGGAACGATTTTACTTTTACCTAAGACTTAAAGCTTTCAAATTTAAGGTGACATAACAGGCGGGAAAATGGAATACAGCTGTTTCTCTATCGAGGCTGTGCAAAGTGCAAGATACGGACTCATTCAACAGCCGAGTACAGCGTGTGTGCATTGATTAAAAATATGGTCCCGCGCGCACTTACAATAAGCGAAATCGTGAAAGGAAACGCCACTGATCAAGAAATCATGGAAGCAGTGGAAAATATCAAGAGGGACGATTGGACAGCCAGTAGCAAAAATAATTTCTTTCCATTCCAGGCAGAACTTTGCACGTTGGGAAACATTCTTTTACGTGGAACCAGAATCGTGATACCGGGGACGCTGCGATCCAGAGTATTATATAGTTAGGACACGAAGGTCATCCAGGAGAGACAGTTATGAAGCGAAAACTGCGGCTAAAAAACAGCCATTGTGGATGAGATCTTCTGTAGACTGGGGTATCCTAAGTCTGTAAAAGCTGACAATGGCGGCAGTTCGTGAGTGAAGAATTTAGAGGCTATTGTAACATTAACAATATTGATCTGATTACCTCATCTGAAAGAGGTACAAAAGTTAGCTCTCATGTATAATGTTACACCACATGGTACAAAAGGAAAATCACCTTCGGAGCTTCTTTCAAATAGAACCATTAGAGACAAGATCCCCTCTGTACAAGATATTAGCGGAAATATTTTGGATTCAGACGCAAGAGACTTGGCCAAAATAAACAAACAAAAAGGAAAAGAGAGGGGAGACAGGGTTCGAGGAGCGAAGGAAAGTGATATTATCATTGGCGACAAAGTTTTACTTCGTAACATGGTTCCCCAAAATGTTTGTCAAAAAAGGAAATTGAACGCGTAGCAACGCAGCAGTTCAGAATGTTCGGAATGTTACTTCAAATCAAAAATCCTCCGATTCCTATGAAATCGGAAAAATGTTCGCTCCGAATGGATACCTCGCTGGGCAGATTATGAAATTGTATTTTAACCCGGGTTAAAGTACTTAAATTGGTCTCCGGAGGGCTGTTTAAATTTCATCGGATTAAATATATCAACCAAGTTTATGCAACTGGGTTAAACTTGGGATTTAACGAGTGAATATTATGGACTTGGGTCTAATTTTCGGGTTAAACTCACTTCTATCAGGATGTAAATTTTAACCCGGGTTAAAGTAAGTGAATAATATGGCCGTTAGAGTTTGAATTCAGACAGGCATAGGAACACGCGCGTGCCTACCGAATCCCTTTACCTTGACTATATGTGGGAATCATAAAGGAATGTGACAGTTAAGCTTGTAAGAGGAGAAATTAAAAACGATTATAGAATTAAGAATTAAAATTGTAAGTTAGTTGATAAGCGTCCCCCGTGGAGAATAGAAATAGACTTTTTAAAAAACCTTTCGGAGTTTGATAACTTATAAGTAGCGCAGTCGGAAAGTTAAAGTTAAAAAGTTAAGTTTTCGGTACCAATATAAACATTGTTTTCGATATCACCAGGAAAAGAAAGAAAAATTCGAAAATTGTTCCATCAAAAAGCTTAAGAGCGGAAAAAGAAAATAAGAGTTTTGTTTTGACCAGCTCCAGCTCAGTAATAACAGCTGAACAAAATCGGTTTGAAAAATAAAACACAACTTCGGGTGCGAATATGGAAATAGAAAATCGCTCAGATCATAAAATTTTTAACTAAAAATAAAAAAAAAAAAAATATTTTTACTATAATACATTTATGTGGCCTCTTTATTTACCTTAAACTAGCAACACCTAATTAAAAAAAAAAACACAACTTTTTTTCTCAAACATAATTTTTTGAGAATTACATAACTATGAACTAAATTCTGGAAAGTTATAAATTACAATTTCTTTTCTATGTAAAATGGAAAAGGATTTTGTCTTGAAGGATAGAAAACAATACATTAGAGGCGGATAGTAGCATTGTATTCTACTTTTTGATGTAAGCCTCTGCCAGTGTGGCCAAGGGAATCATTCAACCTAAATAGGGTCTATTTAGCGGACTGTATAGTCTAAAAGACTATTACCATTGTATATGAAAGTTTCATATACTTACTTTTGTTTTAAAGTTTCATATACAATGCTATTACTATAAGAAATTGAGGAAATAGCAGGATAGTAGCGGCATTTTCCAGCTACCAGCGGAGTAATGCACTTCAGAGGCAGAGGGTGCTCTGAGGGCCCACAATCGTTTACTCAGCAACTAGAGACATATATAAAGACTTCTAGATACTGAAAAGGAGAAAATGAAGTGTATTGTTCTTTTTTTTAAATTTACATAAAGGCAAGCTGTCAATTGTATATTGAAGCTGTACCATTACGAGGACGTATCGCGATTTGAAGACAACACATGTTAAACAACTAACTTTCAAGAACATTACCTATATACATACGTATTGTGGTATCACCCTTGTTTTTTGAACAACTTGCAGAGTTCAGTGCGTTTATGAAGCATTTATCGATTCCCGAATCAATTCCCGTCAAGTCTTGCGCAGTGCAATTATGTTTCTGCCAAAATCATACCAACAGTTTTTTTTTTTAATTTTTATGACGTTGTAAACCACGTGAAACTCTAAATCTCACCACTTTCGTTAACAGGAGTAATATAGTCTTCGTTAAAATTAAGAAAAAGACTTCACCTCAATCGTTCAATAGCTCAGTACATTTTTTGCTTCAGTAGTGTAGGTGGATGTCATTTTTCTATAATATCAATATATTCGTCAATAATTGAATACTTTTTTGGAAAAAACTTAAGTCTTTTTATAATCGTGCTGAATTGTCTGATTAACTAAAGATTCAGCGAAACAAATAAAGAAATACGTTGATATTATTTTAATTTAAAACTGAAAATGTGTAGTCTAGGAGGAATCAGTTTACTCAAATTAATTTCTATGATATGTGAGTTTAGAATAATCGATGAATATCTACCCAGATAACATTGAATTTCTTTATATTTGCAGTACCATTTCTCAGTTTATGTGAAGGTTTACAATTAAGTGCTTTTACTACTAAGACTCCTAGAGTCACTAAATATACGACAAAGTCCCCAGCAGTAAGTTTTAATGTTTAAATAAATTTGCCTTCATAATGAAAATATTTGTTACACTTTCCAGGCTTCATCGATTGCTTCAACAACTTCATTGTATAGATTTAATGCAACCAATGGAGTCACTTGTATTCTAATTAGTACAGATGGCCTTATAAGCATTAAATATCGTAATAAATTAAATGAGGATGTAGAAGCAGATCTCTATTTGCCTGATAATCCAGTTCTTACGGGAGAGTGTGTGGAATCGAACTCTGAATTATTCACAATGACTTTTAAGGGATTTACACTAAGCATAATATTTAAAAAGGTATATACTTATGCATGTTTAAGCAGTTTAAATCTTTTGGTAATTTTGATGTGGGCTTGTGAAATTAAATGTTTCCTGTTGCGCGATTGTCAAATAATGACCTAGTTTATTTAGTAGATTTGTATTGAGCAAAAGAAAGTGTATTTGTGTGTGTATGTATTTATATACATACTAATGTATAGCGTATACTCGTATGTGTTGTCGTGCATATGTACATACATATGTATGTACGTAATAAGTAGGGAATGGTGATGAAGCGTTTCCTTAAACCAACGTTTTAACTTTAACCAAGAATTACAATTCATATTTGAAATGGTATTTATTTTTATTTTAAATGAAATACAAAAGTAGGAAAGGCAAGGCGAAAAGTAATGTTTTACTCTCTCCAACTCGGATACATTAATTTTAATGAAAAAATTTTAATTTTTATTGGAAAATGAAGTTGCTGGACTTTTAAAGTGTGTGCATGAAAACATACATACATGGTTGAACAATAGGTGGTCGATTAAACGCTACACTTTGTTACAAAAGTCAATATACGACCACCATATTTCTTATGTCTTCAAAGTCAAACCTCAAAACACAATTTGCTTTAACGCAAACAATTAAATTTTAACTTAAAAATAGAAACAAAAGAGATACAACACGATTTATATATCTTTATATGGAAATAGTGCATTGTAGAGGTTTACCATTTAAAAAAAATCACGCAAAAAGATATCGCAAATTGGTTAGTAAGCACTCAAAATGAAGTAAAGATACATATGTAAACTAGTTAACGAGTAAAGCGGATCCTTAAAAAAAATTAGTTTGTTCCTTAAAATCCACTCCGGAATTTAAAATCTCACTGTCCCTTGCTAGTTAATCACATGCATCTGAAATCAATATTATTCTAACAAAAGAAGTAGGGGTCTTTTATATTTATGTTGAGAACAAGAATATTGCATGTAAATATGTTTATATAGAATTATTTCAATAAGAGTTACTCTCAGGTTTTCTTTACAGTTATTTCCTGTTAACGTTGGAATTTTGTAAAAATATCTTCCTAATGCGATATTTATCATGCGAATATTGCTTATCTCTTTTGCGAATTGTGGACGTTTGATTAATACCCCGACGTCTTCTTATCTATAGATATAAAATATACCAAAATACGTACATAACTAAAATGACTACACTAAACATCTTTACATTTGCTCACTATTTTAGCTGATTAAATACCAATTTCTCAATCAGATTTCTCAGCATTCCTCTGCTTGAGCAGTAAATGGCTGAGGACCAAAACATTTCTTGATTTGTATACGGAAACCAGAAAAACGTTACTCCAACTTTTCTTGAGCTAGCGCCAATTCCAAAATGATGATTTTTTTTTCCTTAAATCGCAAATTGGGTCTTCATTTGACCTATTAAATTTAAGAATAACTATTATGTGTAGGGGGTGCCGTGGCTCAAGTGGTTAGTTGGATCGCTGAGCGGGAGGTTCGACCTTCGAATCCCAGAAACACCTAAAAGTATTTTCACGGTCCCACCTCTCGCGAATGTCTGACAAACATCCGAAAGTAATAACTGTTAAGAGAAAGCTTCTCAATTTGCCTTTCGGATATGGCTTTAAACTGTAGGTCCCTTCCATTTGTGTGCAAAAATATAACACGCACAGCACGAATGGTTGCGAGAAGCTAGGCCCTGGACCATATACATACATACGTCTGTTGCGCCAAGTATTTGTATATTTGTAATTATGTGTAGGAAAGGAGCCTAGGAGCCCATTTTCAAAGAGTTCAAATAGAAATAAAATTAGCTGCTCTTGATCGTAAGTCGGTCCCTTTATCGGTCCGTTTGTCTATCAACACCTTTTAGTTCTTAATCTATAAAACTACTGGTCTGAATCTTTTTTTGAAATCAAAAGTCTCGGTGAGTAATTTGCCTACTAGTTTCTCTATTGTAATCCTGCATAAAAAGACAAGATTGGCAGGGATAGCAAAACTATATATTGCTCTATATAGCTCGTCTTCATAAATGCTGTCATACGCGGCCTTGAAATCGATGAAAAGGTGGTGGATATCAATTTGAAGCTGCATGTGCTTGCTGAACGTCAGAGGCGACTTCTCTGATGGCTTTTTGCCAATATTGCCACTAGTATTTTCAGTACTTGATACCTCTGCAATTGGCGCCGCTGAGGGATTTTACTTTTGGGACTTGAGATAAATCGGGGTGCTGTTATCTGGGTTTGATTGAATTAAAAATGACATAGTAATATTTAAAATTTACACGTATAAATAATTCTTTGTTTAATAAAATTATTGTTTTTAGACATCTGGAGGCGAACGTTGGTATATTAATCATGTGGAGTTATCATATTCATCTTCAAATCCACTCTTTGAACACATTGATAGACCTAATTTGGACGTTAGACTTACTTCGCCGGCCAGAACACCTATGTACTTTCCAACTCCAGTTGGTAAATCATACGTTTGCGATAAGGAACAGACTATTATTATGTATGCACCGCTCGAATCAGGTGATAAATCAGGACATATAGCCAAATTGTACTTACGACAACTTCGGATGCAAAGTTTTATGTTCAAAGACAGTGGAAAGTGGGGCCCACCCTTTCACTGTAGCGCAACTGGCTCTTACCGTGATGAGACAGCGCCATTAGCAGTAGGTACTGCTCTCGCAATTGCAGTACTAATAACGATTGCTGGGTACGGAGGATGGAGGTAAGTTATTCTTCATAAAACTATTTTAATACGGTAGTGTACAATTTAGTTTCGATTTAATTAATTTTTAATTAATTTTAATGTGGTAGTGTACAATCTTTTGTATAATTTAGATTAACTATTGTTCGTAAGATTTTGTTTTGAAGTCTTTGGATGATGTCAAAATTTGTTGGTTACACCCCATAGTTGTATACCGTATGTCTATATTATTTTGATAATTGTCTTATATATAAGTAGCTTATTGTCAATTGAAACTATTGAATTTCTTCCAAGCATCCAGTAGTATAGTCTAAACTTATCTTTGATTTTGTTTCTCTTATAAAGTATGTGTTGTTTCCATGTTAGTTTGTTGTCTATATTTCCGACGATACTCTTTTGCTGTTTAGTTTAACAATTGGCGGGTTAACGATTTTTCGTGTCTTATATACATATTACTTGCTGCGTTTTGTCTTCGTTTATTGGTATACCACATTTTTTGAACCAGTTCGATATTTCGTCCAGATGCTTTTGGAGTAGGTAAAATGCTGTTTCTAGTCTTCGGTGCGATAGAAGTATTACTGTGTCGTCTGCAAAAGCGGCTGTCATTGTGTTATTACTATTTGGAGTTGGAATGTCTGCTCTATGCATTAGATATACTAAAGTCAGAACGTCTAGAGCAGAGCCAGGCGTACTGGGGAAAGCTCCTAAGCCGCCGAGGCAGACCGTGACGTATTTACGTGAAAGCTTATTCCACCACACAACCGACGCATATGACAGGAGGGGTCTTATTTCTGCCGTAGATCCAGAGGACTTTCCTTGGCGAAGCGCTTTCGAGGTCTTCAGTTCGACATGTTTCGTCCAAAGTAGTTTACTATCCAGGATTACTCCTAAATACTTGGCTTCCTTGGAGAGTTGAATGGTGATGCCTTTTAGCACAGACTGAGTCAAACCAGTCAATTTTCCCTTTCTCGTAAAAAGAACCACCTCGGTTTTGAGAGGATTAACTGATAGATCATTCCTGTTGCACCCGTCGTCGATCACATCCAGGGCCATCTGTGCCTTAGAACAGACAGTCGCAAGGCACGATCCGACAGACAGAACGGCAACATCATCTGCGTAGGCCTGAGCGTAGACGTTAGAGCTATTGAGTATGTTCAACAGAGAATCAACCAGCATGCACCATAGCAGTGGAGATGGAACACCACCTTGAGGGCAGCCCCTATTTACATTACACCCTGGCCACAGTCCGCATCTACAACAAATACTCTGTTCACCAGCATTTCTTTGATCCACAACACCAGCGATTCGTCTACCCCGTGGTTTCTAGCGGAACTGCACATACCATCAAAAGTCGCATTGTCGAAGGCATCCTCAATGTCATTGAAAATACCTATCGCGTACTCTTTCCTATCAAGCGCGCATTCAATTCTGCTAACCAGATTTTAAAGCGCAGTCTCGCAAGATTTTCCACGTTGATAGGCATGTTGCATCTCCGAGAGAGGATGCGATCTTTTTTTTTTTTTTTTTATAATTTACCCGCACTCAAGGGGTTATGAATACCCTTTTACATGTATTCACATGGTGCGGGCGTTGAAAGATAGAAAGAGAGAGTGAGAAAGAGATTGGTGTAGTGGTTTGAAACTCAGGTGTATTAGGTTTCACATTAGCTCCAGGGTGTCCAGAATAACTGGGGAGATTTGATGCTGCCATGTATTTTTTGCCTTCGCTTCTGATTCACAGTATTTTTTTCCCGATCCACCTGATGTCATGATCTCAAAGCAATTTTGCGCACATGCAGTTCAACCAGTCTTTCCATGCTTTTTAGCAAGAAGGATGTCAGACTGATTGGTCTGAAACTCTTGGCGAGAGAGTAGTCATCTCTGTCGACTTTCGGTATAAAAGCTACTCTCGGCGTTCGCCAGGGGATTGGTATGTATGCCAGTGTTAAGCTAGCAGTGAAGATTCTCTTCAGAATTGGCAGCAACTGACTAATACCTTGTTTCAGCATAGCCGGGTATATTCCCTCAGTATCAGGGTTATTTGGCTCAGCCCGCTAACAGCCTCAATGGTAGAGATTGGTTGCGAGCCGATGGTGACCAGAAAGTGAGTCTCCAGCAGAAGACTGAAAGCCTCTGCCTTCGACTCAGTGAAAGTACCATCAGGTTTTCTAAGCGATTCCGACCTGTTTAGTTTTCCGTTCCTGAGAACTTTGACCAACCTGCTGGTTTCACTGAGGGTTTCGATCTTGTTGCAAATATTTCTATAAGAGGCTTGTTTCGAAGTTCGAATTAACCACTTATATTGTTTTTGTTTCGATCGGTAAAGATTCCAGTCCTCTTCCAAATTTGTCTTAATTTGTCTTCAGAAGTTTTCTGGTTTCCTTACGCATTCGCTGCAGTTCTGAATTCCACTACGGAACTGGTCTTCCCCAGGGGGTTTTCATCACCGGACAAGTCAGTTCGGAACATCTGATAAGGGCGCTGTTCAGGTCTTGAACTGCAGCCTCTACCTTTCGTCTCGTTCTGAGTTTGGGTGGAGCTCTGACAGATTTGCCTAACTCCTCCCTGAAGCGTATCCAGTTTGTTTTCCTCGGATTCCTTCACTCCTGAAAAGGTGCAACTTCGCATTCGATTTGGAATTCGATGTATTTATGGTCTGATAGGGTAACTTCTGGCGAAGCCCTCCAGTTGGTAATCGGCTTAGAATACCTGTTAGACAGGGTCAAGTCAATAACCTCCTGACTTCTCGTCGTAACAAAAGTTGGTTGCGACCCAACATTGTTGATGAAAAGATCAGACGATAGTATGAAATCGGCACCGAAGAACTAATCCATTCAGAGGTTTTCTGTGAGGAGCACTTTACCAGAAAGGTTCCGTTCTGCAACTCACAGCCCTCCACCTTAATGGAAGCATTCGTTGCTTTGGCCAGCTCCCGCAGATGACCCTCACAGTGTTTGCACTCTGCGTTGGTCATACTGTTGTCATTACCAGCCTTCCCTATTCGGACGGTCAAAGAGAGAGTGAGGGCCTCCTTATAGGATACCTGCTCACCCCGCTTTTTAGCCACCGCGTTTCTTTTCTTTTCAGTGGATTCACCCGCGACAATCACCTTCCGTCCACCGGAGCTGCAGCCCTTACTGGTTACAGCACCGATTTCATGCGGAATTTGTGCGCGGGCAAAGCCACCAACTTGGGGGCTCTCGACGAACGTGCACGCATGAAATGCGCGCATATGTTCACTGATAGCAGAGCTCGAAGCCTTCTTCCTCCGTTTGTTGCCCGGAGATTATTTTGTTTACTCGCGTTACTTACATTCAGTAGAAAGATCTTGTTAGCTTAATTTCAGCCTGTTTTACTAGGATTGTGTTGGAGTAATAGAGGTAAGGCATATCACATGAATGGTTTGTGCATATGGCAACGGTTTTGCGTGCCCTGATATGCGTTTCATATCCTTAACTAAAATTATAATGTGTACCCTTATGACCTTATATTACAGAATTTTCTCAGAAACGGTTACATAAACAAGTCCTTCAATGAATATTTATATTTTTTTTCATTCACTAAAATTAAAACGTTACCTTAATATTGCAACTCTGATTAAAGTAAATTAAATTAGTTCACATAAAACGAATGTTTAATTTTAGGTATCTTCTTGGAAATTTCACTTTATAATTAATTATTTTTCTCAAAGCTTTTTATTTAAAAAAAAAAAACAATTTGTTTTATTGCATTTCAGATATTTCAAAATAAAGAAAGTACAATATGGTACCATGGAGTAAACAGCACAATATTAAAATAAATGATTTAAAAAGTGTGGTCTTAGTTATGCTTATTTTGGTTTATTTATCATGTAAATTCCTAGTCATATAGTTTAAAAAGAAAAAAAAATTTTAATAAACGTCACAAATTTCAAAATCGAGAGCACTCCAGTTTTCATTAATAAAATTAAGAAATGTTCGTATCGTATTCATTTAAATTTAAATTTATTTATTTTTGTTAAATAATTATACCACATATAAAGTATAGTACACCATATACAAGTTTGCTTATTGCCATAATTTATATAGTATTATAAATTTTGTTTCCTGCAGTTTTGTATTATACTGTTCCTACCAGATTAAGATAAGCTGAAGTTCAAATAATTAACCGACCGAGGGTCCTTTTTTACTTATTTACACAATTCTTCGATTAAGAGTTGAAAAAATAGCAGTGCTCGAAGGTTGCGAACACAAAGTACTCGCTTTTGCCAATGCTGCGATTTTGTTGCCAAAATATATTTACACTGTTTTCTCGCCTATTATTGAATTACTTACCTTATAAAGTTCAGCTATTTTATTTGAAATTAAACTTAATAAATATGTAAGGTGTATTGAGTATAGCGAATATACATACATACACACATTCTATGATAAATATGTTAAAATATATTATATTAGAACTATAAATAGAAGTATAACATTTACTAAAGTTGAAAAATGTCTTCCATATTATAAATAAAAAAATTGTATTTATGAAAATATTATATCCAATGTGAAATATATTAGTATACACATATCGAATATAAACGTTGCATTTGTGACTTATTAAGTTTTGGATTGTAGTTATTTTAGAAAAGGAAACTAAATTATTTTAGGGAACATTTAACGTAATAACTTATTTACTGACTCATATATATATATGTATGTAATTTAATTACAATTGACAAACTCATGTTAAAAAATACATTTATTAACTAAAAATCTAGATGTATATCTTATTCTTTCCAAATAACTTGTCTTGATGTAAATTTCTCAAACAGAATATGTATTAATTAAATTTTTTGTCTAGTCTATTTTCTTCTTTCTCAAATACAATTACTAAAAAAACACTTAATAATTCATTCTAATTTAAAATTCAGCATTATTTATTTAGCTATCGTATTCTACCCATACACATGCAAAAGCAAGAAATATTACAACGTAATAAAAATGCAAAAAAAAGTTTGTTTTAAATAAAACCGAAATTTAAAGAATATTTATTTGTTATACATTTTACTGCAAGAATTGGTAAATATTAAATTTGAAAAGTAATTCATTGCTTGTTTTATTGAGTATTATACATATGTAGGTATTTAAAGAACCTTTGATTCTTACAGGCGTGTGATTTCCGCTTTTATGAAATTTTATAAGTTCAAATTTACAGGTTATACATATGTATGTATGTCCAATTCTCTTCCATCTTTATCAGATGTTTGACCAATTTCTATTAACACTCGCAATGATTGATGTTGGATCGTGTATCAAAATAAAAATATGCCAAAGCATGAAATTTTTCTAAACAGTCAATTTAGTGAAAGAAAGAACTGCCTAGCTAAAAATAAGTCAAATAAAAATATATTCTTTGTTGTGCTAACTTATTCGAGGATCTTGCAGTTTATTTTGATCCTAAACTGATTTTAAGAAATTTTTTATGAAACATGAAGTAATAACTATTAACTAGTAACTATTAATAGGGCTAAAGAATTTTAAAATCCTTATCTTTCTCGTTCTCCATATATTTACATACATATGTATGTATGCAACTATTGCGCTCATATCTTGGATATGCTTGAAAATTTTGCATACAGTTGAATGAGATTCAAAAAAATCGGATTAAGGCGATTCAGTAAGGTGACCCTTTTAAACTGTTAAATAATAATAGACGGCTTTATCATTGTATCCGTTTGGAACGAAATTTTCTCCTATTTGCATGAAAATGAAATCAAAGAAAGGAAAAGTACGAATAACAGGGAATTGTGTAGCTATTCCTGACGAATAAATTCTTCTAAACCAAAACAACATTTTCTTAACGCGTTTTTCTGTTTTTTCTAATTATGATATTACGCAAATTTTCTAATGAATTAAATATCTGTGCAGTTAAGAAGATAATAAGAAAACAAATATCCGATCGGCCTGAAAATCTTTCAGTTAAACTTAAACACAATTTTCCAGTACTTATGTTTCTGCTGAAGTTTTTAGCGCTATTTTATCAAATTGCTATGAAACCGATACTGATGCTTCCTCGACAACAAATTTTTTCATGCAAGATGAAGAATTTTAACAATAATATTTTAAATACTTTTAATCTCAATACAAATAATCACAATCGACAGTCTATTTCATCTTAGTAGGTAGTAAAACTTGTCAGTCCGTAAAAAATGTTTATCACTATCAGAAGCAATTACTAAGCCGAACGAAAAAAAGCCATGGTGGGCAAAAACGCATCATCACCTCCACGTGGTGCCTGCTGGATAGCTAAATAGTGAACCAACGATGAGGGTATGCTGAGTCTGACTGTACATTTGGAGCTGGACACTCAGACCAGTGCAAGCTCAGCCGGGTTAACTCCAGCACGCGTGTGCCAGACGAAGCATCTTTTGCTGACATGACCCGCACTTTGTGGACCTCTTTGTCTAACAAGAGGTCCTCAGAACGAGGACGTGCAGCGGAGGAATTCCAACGACGGAATCAACGGTGACGTCCAGAGATAGACCAACGGAAGCCTTACTGGAGCAACTCCGATATATTTGGAGCTCAGGTCAGTAAGGAACTTTCACGACTGAGGCATGAGCCCTTAATGGGCCAACGACAGAGCTCGCATCCGTGAAATGGGTTACTGGCATCGGGTTAACCGGCCCCTTGTCGTAGGGGTTGTATAAAGGGACCTGGCCCCCCAGGTAGGAGGTTTTGCGTCGGGGCAACTTCCATACCGCATAAAAAACCAATAGTTACGGTAAAACTACGGTAAAATGACTCTACCATTGACGACCCTGGCAAACGAAATAAGGACAACGATTTTCAGATCTACACGTGGAATGTTCGGGCTCTTAACAGACCACGTGCAGCCGATCAATTAGCAAAGGCCCTAGACTGCTATAAATCAGTTATTACATCCATCCAGGAAGTGCGATGGGATGGGCCGGACAAAAGGAGGATAAAAAACTGTGATATCTGTTACGGTGATTGCTACAGAGAACGTAAGCAGTGCTTATTCGAATGCGAATTTGTTATACGAGGCAGACTTAGGCAAAAAGTCTTAAGCTTTCGACACGTGAGCGAGCGAGAAAAAAAAGCGCGCAATCGAAGTTATTCAGAGATTATACTCCAGGTATAACTTGCGGAAGCATTACCAAAAGGTAAAAGAACGTGTCAGGCGAACAAGACCCGTACGGAAACCTGTAGAGATAAGGAAGGAATCCTTGTAGTAGAATCACAGTCGGTGTAAGGACTGTATAACGGCGATGAAGACCAACATACCGCTGTCAGGCAGAATACTCCATTCAATATAGATGATGATAGCCAAAACTTCCGTCCACCCTACCAAAACGAAGTGAGCAATATCCAAGCTTAAATCAACGAAGCTGCAGGTCCTGGTGGCCTCCCGGCCGAGTTGTTCAGGGCAGCTGTAAATGACTTGGTAGAGAGCATACACCAACTCATTTCCAAGATTTGGTCAGACGAGTGTATGCCTGATGAATGGAATCTCAGCAACGTTTGCCCGATCCACAAGAAAGAGAACCCCTCAACTGCGCCAATTACAGAGGCATTATTCTCCTCAAAATCGCGTATAAGATCTTATCTGCCGTATTAAGTGAACGCCTTAAACCCTTCGTCAACAAACTGATTGGCTCCTATCAGTGTGGTTTCAGGCCAGGAAAAAAAATACCGCCACACGCAATAATATTCAAGCCAAGTGCATGATTTCACTTTTAAAAGACATACTTAATTAAAGGGCTCCCGGTCCTTGGAGAGTCTCTGCCTGAGACACGGCTGTCTTCCATTCGCTGCGGTCCGGGCACGTTGCTTGTGAAGACAAAGTTTTCTGGCGTCCGCGACAGTTTGGTCTTTG
The DNA here is from genome assembly GCA_946965025.1 of Blera fallax. NCBI lineage: Eukaryota > Metazoa > Arthropoda > Insecta > Diptera > Syrphidae > Blera > Blera fallax. Next base: position 27,826,430 of record OX337245.1, read on the forward strand.
TACCGGAGGTTCAGTCTTTTTCGCCGTCTCGAATCTGGGGGCTGTGATTCGAAGATCCTCTTGGCTGGAGCGTTGTTGTTCATTCGCTCGATGTGGCCGAGCCAATGTAGTCGACGTATTTTGGCTTTTTGGACTACATCCACATCCTGGTACAGCTCATAGAGCTCGCGGTTGTATCTTCTCCTCCATTCGCCCTCCTCGCATATGGGACCTAATATCCGCCAAAGTATTTTTCGCTCGAAGGTGCCCAATATTTGCTCTGCTTTCTTACTTATCGTCCAGCACTCGGCACCATATAGCTGAACTGGTAAGATGAGGGTTAGGCTGCTAGGTTAGGGTTTGCTAGGGTTATTCTTCGCCAGAGAATAAGGTGTCATTTTTGTGGGATTTATATTTGTCCTGAGGTAGATGAACTCCTTAACTACCTCGAAGTTGTAGTTATCAACAGTGACGTTTTATCCAAGATTTTTGAGCAGATAACTTTTTGTTTGTTGATAACATATACTTCGTCTTGTCATCTTTCACTTCAAGACCAATTCGTTTCCCCTGCTCTTCAATTGCCGTAAACGCCTCTACGACGGCTTGCCGGGATCTTTCGATAATGTGAATATCGTCTGCGTATCACAGTGGTTGGATAGACTTGTGAAAGATAGTGCCTTCCGTGTTAACACCTGCCCTGCGCACTATCTGCTCCAATACGATATTGAAGAAGTCACATGGCAGCGCATCTCCTTCCGACATCCGGTGCACATTTGTATGTATATACACATATACAAATATGTACAGGCATACCCCGGTCCCCGGCGTTCCTGGAAAACACGACGTTAAGCGAAACAATGTTGTGTGGGGCAAAAACAAAGAAAAAATTGTTTTAAGGCTGATTTACCTTCGGTAAAAAATATAACTTATTTTATTTCATTTTATACGCTTTTAGGAACATAAATCAAATACATTTTTTTTACAAAAAACAAACAAATAAAAGTTAGATTTAAGTTTCGTTACTTACTGACGAAGATGATGCTGCTGCTGCACTTGTGGATGCTTGCTGTGGAAAATATTTGCGCATAGTCGTTTGTATAGCCGCCTTTTTCTTTTGCTCATACAACTCCTTGTAGCATATTGTAGCTTCATCTATATGCCTTCGGACTTTCGATGATCTTTTCATCTTGAATTTGCTCAGGTGTAGGCTCTCTAAGCCCGTCGGTGTTGGGACGATAAACTTCTGAGCACAGTTTTTTCCAGGATACTTGCAAACATTTTGTTGGTACTTTTTCCCAAGCTTTTTCTATCAACTGAATTCCGTGCAAAATATCGAATACTTTCCAAAATTCTTTTAAGCTCTTATCGCCGCCGTTTGTTTCATCTAATGCTTTCAAAAATGCAAGTTTTGAGTATTGATGCTTGAAATTAGCAATTGGATATTGGTCCATTGGTTGCAGAAGTGAAGTCGTATTATGTGGTAGAAAAACAACCTTCACTTTTCCTCCCGACAAGTTTTATTCCCTAAGAGCAGCAATGTTTTATTAAAGAGATTTTGCTCACCACAGAATTTTTATACAGCTGGACAAAAATGGTCTACAAACCATTCCTCGAAAATAGACTTTGTGACCCAAGCCTTTTTGTTTGCCTTCCAAATTACAGGTAATTTCTCTTTTACGCAACCTTTTAAAGCTCTGGGATTAAGAGATTGGTAAACTAACATGGGTTTGATTTTGAAAGTTCCTATTGCGTTTCCACCTAGTAATAATGTTAGTCTGTCTTTTCTCTTGCAGCCTTATGTCCAGGCATTGAGTTTTCATTATAAGCTCTGGTTGGCAAGTTGTTACAATTTCTATAAAGGTTTCTTGAAATGTTTGTATGGATTCCACGTTAGCACTAGCTTATCCTGAAAGTTTCACATTGTGGATGCCAGATCTTTTTTTAAACCTATCAAACCAACCACAGCTTACACAAAAAGTTTCATCAGTTGAGAACTAACGTATTGCTTCTTTTAATTTGTCGAAGGTGCCTAGACTCACCTTCTGTTGTATTAGCCATTGACCACGTGGAATATTTCGATGAGTTTGATCTTCAATCCATATGACAATGAATTTGCTTTTATCTGGAAATACATATGTATATGATAACCAGCATTATACCGTAGACGACGTATGGTTTGGGAATCTCAAGTCTTACCTGTCTCATTCATTATATTCGATTGAACTTTTGGAGCAATAATCTTGGAATTTTGTTCACCTTTCGTACAATGAGTAGCGTTTCTAGCTCCGTTAACTTACAAGGTCAAAGGAAAGTGAGTGTGTACTTACTTTTGTAATGTGAATTTTCGTATTGTTGTGAAGTTTACGATCGTTGGTCAAGAGAGGCAGACATTTTCAGATTTTGACTAACTTCGCAGATTTCAAACAACAATTAGGGTGCATCTTATTAGTTATATTTACCAGGTATGTATAACCTTTTTTACAACTAGGCTGAACTGTAATAGTCGAAAGCAATCGGAAGATAATGTCAAAATTCTACGTTGAGTTTCTTTCAGTACTGTCAATTGCACAAGTTGCCCATAATAGGCGTATGTGAACGGAAGCGATTGTCAGTCAAGTCGTTTTGCTTGTCATTTGTGTTTGTTGTGTTGTTTTGCAAAATAAATCAAATTAATATATTTTGTAATTAATAATAATTAATTAAAATGTAATAAAACAAATTTCTTTGTTCACGAACTTCCAATTTTAAATTTACACAGCTGTTGAAATCAAATGTCAAATTTTCCTAGTGAGTTTTTCGTAAGTGAGCAAAAGTGAACGAAACTTGACGAATCGAATCGAAGGTCTTTATGTAATGTTCCAATCCGAGAGTTGTCAAAAGAGAATGAATGTCCTTATGCTGGGACATTTGTATACGGCGATTCAAAGGTGTTGAGTCAACAATTCCGGTTGTTGCACCCAAGCAATATGGGGAAATTGGTACTCCACCACCAGCGTTGCCACCACCACCGCCACCGCCGGCACCACTATTACCATTATTTGCGTTGCCACCACCAGCTCCAGTGCCTGGAGCGGCAGAACATCCACTATTGCGATTCCATGCAATGTCGTCAACCGTCTCTAATGGTGCCGGTGAAGTACGGCTTAGTGCTAAGCCAATCCAGTTGGCAAATAAATAAAAGTTAGATTTAAGTTTCGTTACTTACTGACGAAGATGATGCTGCTGCTGCACTTGTGGATGCTTGCTGTGGAAAATATTTGCGCATAGTCGTTTGTATAGCCGCCTTTTTCTTTTGCTCATACAACTCCTTGTAGCATATTGTAGCTTCATCTATATGCCTTCGGACTTTCGATGATCTTTTCATCTTGAATTTGCTCAGGTGTAGGCTCTCTAAGCCCGTCGGTGTTGGGACGATAAACTTCTGAGCACAGTTTTTTCCAGGATACTTGCAAACATTTTGTTGGTACTTTTTCCCAAGCTTTTTCTATCAACTGAATTCCGTGCAAAATGTCGAATACTTTCCAAAATTCTTTTAAGCTCTTATCGCCGCCGTTTGTTTCATCTAATGCTTTCAAAAATGCAAGTTTTGAGTATTGATGCTTGAAATTAGCAATTGGATATTGGTCCATTGGTTGCAGAAGTGAAGTCGTATTATGTGGTAGAAAAACAACCTTCACTTTTCCTCCCGACAAGTTTTATTCCCTAAGAGCAGCAATGTTTTATTAAAGAGATTTTGCTCACCACAGAATTTTTATACAGCTGGACAAAAATGGTCTACAAACCATTCCTCGAAAATAGACTTTGTGACCCAAGCCTTTTTGTTTGCCTTCCAAATTACAGGTAATTTCTCTTTTACGCAACCTTTTAAAGCTCTGGGATTAAGAGATTGGTAAACTAACATGGGTTTGATTTTGAAAGTTCCTATTGCGTTTCCACCTAGTAATAATGTTAGTCTGTCTTTTCTCTTGCAGCCTTATGTCCAGGCATTGAGTTTTCATTATAAGCTCTGGTTGGCAAGTTGTTACAATTTCTATAAAGGTTTCTTGAAATGTTTGTATGGATTCCACGTTAGCACTAGCTTATCCTGAAAGTTTCACATTGTGGATGCCAGATCTTTTTTTAAACCTATCAAACCAACCACAGCTTACACAAAAAGTTTCATCAGTTGAGAACTAACGTATTGCTTCTTTTAATTTGTCGAAGGTGCCTAGACTCACCTTCTGTTGTATTAGCCATTGACCACGTGGAATATTTCGATGAGTTTGATCTTCAATCCATATGACAATGAATTTGCTTTTATCTGGAAATACATATGTATATGATAACCAGCATTATACCGTAGACGACGTATGGTTTGGGAATCTCAAGTCTTACCTGTCTCATTCATTATATTCGATTGAACTTTTGGAGCAATAATCTTGGAATTTTGTTCACCTTTCGTACAATGAGTAGCGTTTCTAGCTCCGTTAACTTACAAGGTCAAAGGAAAGTGAGTGTGTACTTACTTTTGTAATGTGAATTTTCGTATTGTTGTGAAGTTTACGATCGTTGGTCAAGAGAGGCAGACATTTTCAGATTTTGACTAACTTCGCAGATTTCAAACAACAATTAGGGTGCATCTTATTAGTTATATTTACCAGGTATGTATAACCTTTTTTACAACTAGGCTGAACTGTAATAGTCGAAAGCAATCGGAAGATAATGTCAAAATTCTACGTTGAGTTTCTTTCAGTACTGTCAATTGCACAAGTTGCCCATAATAGGCGTATGTGAACGGAAGCGATTGTCAGTCAAGTCGTTTTGCTTGTCATTTGTGTTTGTTGTGTTGTTTTGCAAATTAAATGAAATTAATATATTTTGTAATTAATAATAATTAATTAAAATGTAATAAAACAAATTTCTTTGTTCACGAACTTCCAATTTTAAATTTACACAGCTGTTGAAATCAAATGTCAAATTTTCCTAGTGAGTTTTTCGTAAGTGAGCAAAAGTGAATGAAACTTGACGAATCGAAGCAAAAAGCTATTATGGTCGTACAATACAAATTCCTTGTATTCGCGCATTCTACTATTATAGTTCGGTCCTAATAGATTCGACGGGAGGTTGTATACTTACTTTTGTGATTAACTGTATGTATATACATATAGTTTTCGTTTAAAGTATAATAAAAAGGGATGCAAAGAAAAATTAAGGACATACTTGGCTCTGTCTTAGCGTTGTTAAAAAAAAATAATTACAAACACTTTTCAATATGTACCCGTATATCTCGTTTAAAGCCACAGGATAACAGTCCTTGTTTTTTGGAATTAATGATAAATTATTTTTAATTGAACACAAGAGCATGCAAACTTATAAGCTACAAAAGAAAAGTAAAAATGCAGAAAATGAGGTTAGGGTTAGGGTCTGGGTACCATATTCCGTGCAAGGTCCCATGCCCTGAAACCCAAACAGGATAGCCCTGCAAATCCTTGAGGGGTATGAATGAATTGTTCTACCATCCATTTGAGGTACGCCTCTCGGCACCTGGCGCAGCCGAGCCTGAGAAGCGTGGCGATGAATTCGATGAGGATGGCATGCATAGAGCGGCAACCTCGTTGGCCTGCATCGTGTGAATGGCGACGAGGAGTTTCTTACGTGCACCAAAGGCCGTAATGCCCATCTGAATAAGGTCGTCTTCAGTCAGTGTTGTAAACATTTCCAAATCAATTTCTTTCAAAACGAAGGTCTTTATGTAATGTTCCAATCCGAGAGTTGTCAAAAGAGAATGAATGTCCTTATGCTGGGACATTTGTATACGGCGATTCAAAGGTGTTGAGTCAACAATTCCGGTTGTTGCACCCAAGCAATATGGGGAAATTGGTACTCCACCACCAGCGTTGCCACCACCACCGCCACCGCCGGCACCACTATTACCATTATTTGCGTTGCCACCACCAGCTCCAGTGCCTGGAGCGGCAGAACATCCACTATTGCGATTCCATGCAATGTCGTCAACCGTCTCTAATGGTGCCGGTGAAGTACGGCTTAGTGCTAAGCCAATCCAGTTGGCATTCGGTGTTCGTAGCTCGCCGCTAATTGGAGCACGTTCCATTGCTTTAAATCCAATGACACGTTTCATGTCAAAGTCAAAAGCACGTTGCCTTAAGTCAAAGTGATGATTGCGATAAGCCTCGCCTCCTGGTCCTACCCCAGCAGCTCCACCTCCTGCTCCTCCGAGACCCAACAGAACCCCATCGCTAGACCGTCGTCCACCCCGACAACTAGCCTCACTGCTGTGTGTCGAGTCCGGTGAATATTGGGCGTGACTTGGAGCACCCTGTTGTCCAGTACACGGTGGATAGGCTTGCTCCAATGAAGTAGTACTGCTACTAAAGCTCTGATATCCACTCGTATTGTGACTGTTGCCATTGTTAGCATTGGCAGTGTTGTTAGTATTGTTGCTGGTACATCTGTTTTGATTATTTCGCGGTGACTTACTGGTCAGAGGTGTAGATGGCGCCACTTGTAAATAGTTATTGCTATTCATACATATATCTGTATATTTAAGGTCAGACTTGTTCAGTTTTGAAGATACATATAAGCTTTCAAAGGACCCAGGGCTCAGATCACGTATCTTCTGACGATATCGTTTCGACGATAGTTTTCGCGCCTGAAAGTACGGAAAATGCTCGCACGTGTAGCATTTTCTACAAATAAGTTTCCTTCATTTCAGAGTCTTCTTTCAGGCGCGAAAACTATCGTCGAAACGATATCGTCAGAAGTTACGTGATCTGGGCCCAGGAGAAAAACTTGAAGTTATCTGTTTGCCTAAAAGTATGCAATTATGTTATTGACAAAAAAGTTTTTTCTTTCTACGTTCTTAAGTAGTCTTTTATAGTTGACTGAAATGAAGATTCAAATTCAATTATTTATTATTAAATGTTTGTAAGTTAGCTCACTAAGATAAAGATCAAATTCCAATTATTTATTTAACAAGGTATAAAAGCGACCACTTCTAGTTGAATACATTGACACTGCTTCAGGTGGAATCTTAGCGTTGATGTAGCTAGAGCTAGTCTCACAACTTGAAGTCTTCTCAGCTTCATATGGATTAGGCGATGGCAATGTTCTTCTGTCACTTGAGAAATTTCGATATGGATTTGTGCTGCTTGGGGATTGATAGCAATGACTTTTTCTGTAAAGATATAAGCATTAGTTTTATTTAAATGAATAGAGTTTCGACCAAATAGTTTTCCATCATCTGTTCAGACGATGTAAGAACGTCGTGCGTCTGTCTTTTCTGCAACACTTTCAGAGACCCAATCGCGGGGCTGGCAAACACGATCGCCAGGTTTATATTCTTGTGCAAACTTGGCTCTAAGATCAGCAAACTACTTTCCGGCTGTTCACGTTTTCAATAACTTTAGGTTTTAACTTAGAATTAGGTAAAATTGATCGCGTTAAGCGGGACGTTATTCGTGGGGTATTTCTCCAACTCAGCAGGGCCAGGTTAACTTCTGAGTTATCCTTCGAGCAGCATTTTAGAATTCTTAGCTTCTTGTACATACCTTTCTGCCAAGCCGTTTCCTTGAGGAAATTAGTACTGGAAGTTTGAAGCTTAAAATCCCAAGTTTTGAAAAACCACGGTCCATTGTTACTTGCGAGAACCGTCAGATACCGAATGCTCTAACAATTGTTTGAGTTGTTTAATGACTTCTTCTGAAGTAGATCCTTTGAATAGGCAAGAATCGGGGAAACTTGAATAGTTGCTAAAGATCAAAGGGACCACTACATAAATGCAAAGTGTCCGCAGCGACTATTTCCCAGGGTAGTGAAGGCGCCATTTTTACTATCTGTGGCTCCTTTGATTTTGACTTCTCTGTGGATTCACAAACAGCGCATGATTTCAGCCAAAACAAACAGCCTCTAGTACGACTAGCTGACCCCTGGATACCAGGATGTCCCTCGTCAGTTCTTACAAGCATTGTTTTCTTTCTCCTTTTTTGTCGAATATGTATAATTATTTATTGAATCAATCAAACAAGATTATTACAAGAACTAAAAATACAATAATGTTCTTTATCAGTGTATTGAACAACCTTGCAAATAAACTGTTTCTAGCGAGGGGGTTGCGAGGGATTTGCATTTTCTTCTGGAGATTTTCAAGTCCCGTAAATTATTGGCATTTCTAATGTACCACGGGGAGCTCCTCGTGCTGACTTCACAAGAGAAACTATGTTTTGTTCCAGATTTCAGCGTTTCCCATCTGTCGCGATTGCTTTCATTCCAATGACGCCTATTTTTGTGTCTACCCACGACGTTCTTTGGAATGACTTTCATTGCAATGACCGTGTAGCCAGGCACTTTGGAATGACTCTCATTGCAATGACCGTGTAGCCAGGCACATACGTTATAGCCTACTAGGAGCACGGTGTGAGGGTTTCTTAAAAATTGATTCTAAGCATTTGTAGTCGGTTCCTACCGTAAGATGGGCTCCGTACACGTAGACGTGGACCCGCTTGCACGCAAATCGTATTGCCAGTGCTTCCTTTTTCATTTGAGGATAATTCTGTTATGCAGACGTTAAGACATTTATGCTACTATGCTACTGTTTATGCCACTGACTGGTAGTCTTGTAAGAACGCTGCTCCTAAAATATAATTACTGCCATCGACTTGCAGCGTTACTTCGACGTTTGGGTCATAATAGCGCAAAACTGGCGCACAACATAAAACATTCTTTATTTTATCGAATGCTTTTTCAATTAATTCCCGAAATAGTTGCGTAAGCTCGGACAAATTTGCTATGTTGCTATGTACCTATGTATTTGCTTACTAAGGTAATTTACCATGCCCAAAAGACTTCGAAGTTTAGTAACATTGGTTGGAGATTTTAATCTATTAATAGCTTCAAGTTTACTTTTATCTTCCTGAATATCCTTTGGCGTAAGCACATAGCCTAAGAATCTTACCTTTGTTGGGCCCAAAAAAGTATGGTAAGCACGTTCTTTATCAATAACTCCAATTCCTCCTTAGTCTCCACGTGAATTAGAATGTCGTTCATGGACACTTCGACATTTTCATGTTGCTCAAAAAGAATAGAGATAATTTCGTGAAAAATTTCAGAAGCTGAATGGTCTTGCCGTGTGTTAGAATATCTCCCCAATAGGGTTGACATTGTAAGATATTTTTGAGTGCGTTTCGACAGTTTTATTTGTCAAAACCCTGTTTTACAATGGAGCAACGTAAAATATTTCGAATTCTTTATCTAAGCGGAAATTTGTTCGAGTGTCTTGAGTGGGTGGTGTTTTCTTAAAAGACTGTTGTTTAAATCCGAAGGCATACCCTTATTTTGCCATTTGTGCGAACAACAACAATAGGCGACACCGCTTTGGACACCTCTTCGTCTTTACTAGTAGGCACGCCTAGCTTTACCATCTTATCGATTTCCGCTTTTACCTTGGCTTGCAGCTTAACTTTTGCGCTAGATAGAACTGCAGAACGGGATTTTTCACCAAGTTAATATCGTTAATAAAATTCTTAACCCATCCGAGCCCCTCATATAAATCCTGATTCTTTAACATGTACTACAAGCCTCAATTGTGCGCATGTCTTTCTGCCTAGAATTTGGGACACATTGCCAGCAACAATTTTAAATTTCAAATTTACTGTGCGATTTCGAATATTGCATGGAAGAAATATTTCGCCTTGCACCTCTACCTTATTGTTTGCGAATCCTGCTAAGCGTTTCGTGTTCGGAAGGACTTAACTTTAGCCTTAATCTGCCTACGACTTTTTTGGCAGTACGTTGCACTGCGCTCTCGTGCCGAACTTCATTTAAATTATTTTACCCGCGATGAATATTTCCTTAAACCAGTTCTCAGCATCATTGTTAGTTTCAACTGTCGATATCATAAGAAGATCATTTGCATCAGACGTGCTGTCGCTTTCGCTCTCCTTATGGGTGTCATTAACTGTATTTATGCATTTATCTTTCTTTTGTCTACAAAACCTGCTACGCTTTTCTTGGAGTCAAAGACGGATGCAAATTTTGATTGTTTGACGTTTATGTACCTCCTTTCTATCGGCTTCACTGGGTCCAAATGAGTTATGCAAATATATCTGTGGTGTCTGGTCCTATGGCCAGCTTGAAGTATGCTGCTTTTTTCTCTGGCTGTTTCTTTCTCAGTTCTGCTGCTTCTACATACCACTGATATCTTTGCGGCTTATTTGTTGGTTTCGCTTATTGCTAAGTAACGCGGTGGTTTTAGGAAACCTCCTCTACGGCTTGGGCCTTGAACCGCATCAGCAGGCAATTTTAATATAAAGTTTTTTTTTTACTTTATTTTCCGTTGTGCTAACGCTTTTGACACCATGTTGTGCTAAGACACCGAGTTAATGACACTCGACATTAATAAAAGTTAATAAAAAGCTGGAAATATTTGTTTGTTTAAAAAAAATGCAAATACTTGGCGCAACAGACCGTACGTGGTCCATATCCTAGCTTCTCGCAACCATTCGTGTTGTGAGTGTTTTTTTTTTTTCACACAAATTGAAGGTATCTACAGTTTAGAGCCATATCCGAAAGACGAATTTAGAAGCTTTCTTATGACAATTATTACTTTCAAGCATTTGCCAGACATTCACGACAGGTGGAACCGTGCAAACAATTTTTGGTGTTTTCTGTGACTCGAACCTCGGACCCAACCGCTCAGTACTCCAACACACTAACCACTGAGCCACGGGTACCATATTTATAATTTGTTTATTATTTTCTCACATTCTTCTGCAAAACCAGTTTTCAACATTTCTTTACTTGAATATTACTGAATTCCTCTCTCTAAAACATCCCAAAGTGGGGATAAATGTTGTCGTTTAGGAGTATATATGTATTACATTTCAGCGTACTTCGCAGACGCACCTATAACTTGAAGGAAAGCAATAAAAACAATTTTTTTCTGTTTGCAGTTGGCTGCGACGATGAGAAGATATATGAAAAACTGTTGTTTTTCAAGTTTTAGAAGCCTTTTTAAGTGGATTTCGTTTTCATACATCATTTCTTCAAATATAAAAAAGACATCTGTATCAATTTATTATCTATGTTCATAGAAGGTATTATCTGTGGCATTATCATTATGTGAATTTTTGTTGCTTCTTACTCCTACCGTCTAGGTGGTTATCAGACATTTCTCGCGAGAAAAGTAAAATTGCATCACTCTCTGAGAATAAAGTAATGTCATTGTATATGAATCTCACATCTGTACTCAACAAGAAGTTGTTGAAGTGAGGAGATGAGCATATATGTAATACTAACATATATACACACATTCATACATACATATATATGATAGGATTAGTTAATAGCCGAGGGAAAATGGGTTACCACTCTTCGTTCTTTTAAATACGTAATTTTTACGTCGGTCGATTTCCTAAAGTGATCGCATAGATAATAAATCTATAGATTCATTTTATCTGTGGTGATTGTACTAAAAATTTTCCAACATTCTCATTAAAATAGAAATATTAATTAATAAAATTTAATTTCTTTGTTGGATGTAAATACTATGTACATTTCATAAAACGTTTTGGGATGTATTTTTAAAAATAACTAAACTCTTTAGCACATAATTCGATTTAATTTCCTCGGAAACGTGTCCTTAATACTCCTTCATCATTGGATAGTGCTTTGTGGTGGAGTAAGTGGAGTCCAATTCTCAGTTCTTTGATTTTGTGGTGATGTTTCAATTTTAGCAGACGTCTTCAAATTTGAGCATTCCAATGTTAATACTGACCCTTCTTCTGATTCTTTGTAAATAGATGAATTTTCTTCAATAGATTTAGGAACTTCAACTGGTTCGAGTGGGTGGTTGTAAGTACTGTAAATAAAGTGAAAGTTGTTGTGAGTTTTTATATTTTATATGATTCGTACAACACTCACCTCATTTCCGATACTAATGGAATGTACTCAGGCTGATATGTGTAAGCATTTTGATAGAGCCCATATTCTGTTCCATTGTAATATGAACCGCTGGGGTAGGTCAAGCTAGCAGGTGGATTTAAAACATTTGTGTACAACTGATGCGATGGAGATGCTGGAGTAGGATGGTAAATTTGGTGAGCACTACCAGCATATGATTGTGGAGATGACCCCGCTCCGTTTTGGTACAAATCAGACTGATTACCAGCAGCACTATATTGAGCATGTGACGTCAAATGATGTATTGTATAGCCAGGAGACGGGCTTGTATAATTAGGAGAACCATTTGATGGAGTTGGCGATGCATTCGAGGCTTAAAATATGAGTATTTTTTTAAAAATGTTCATTTTGTTTACTATCGTAGATCAATGTTGTTTAGTTAATCAATAAAAATTATTTTTTAGAAATAATAAATGTATTTAAATTGAAATACATATGTATGTACTATGTGTAGGTATACGATATCCATAAGTAGAATGCGAGTTAATAGATACTTATGCATGTACATAATTAAAAGGAGAGGAATACTTACTTATTGGAGAACTAGGATTAGGTGGTGTGCTCCAGTAGCCACCATTGCTTTGCCAACTTGTGGGATATGAAAAGACAGTCGTTGTTGTTGATTCAACAGGAAGGAAACCAGACTGTGAATGTGATGTTGTTGGTGTGGTTGGTGGTGGTGTACCAGCATTGCTTGACGATCCTGATACTATGCGAGGCCTTGCATAGGGGGTTGGTCTAGCGGCCCTAGGTGGGTGACGTGCATAGCGATCACAAGTGTTTGTTTGTTGCGAATGCGTAGGAGGGTAATGTGTTGGCGGCGGAATAAACCACCCATAATGGGCATCGTGGCTGTATATGGAGTCTGGTCTCTCCTTCAGAATAAAAAAAAAACCTTAGTAATTACAAGCAATCAATGATTCAAAAACCTACCTTAGCATCTAAGAAGGCTTTAGCGAATGGATTGTATTTTATTTTTAATGATGTCACCTCTTCATTTTGGTATGCGGTAACTGCTATGAACTGCGTTTCTGGAAATGGATATGTAACAACATGTCTCTGCTCAGAGCCGACTCGAACAAGATGTACACGGGGTTCATATTTATGAAGGGAATTGAGCATTATCTGGATCAAAAAAATAATTAAATATATTTATTTAAATTGGGTGTGCAATAGATTAAATTTTACCTGTCCATTTCCATTCGTTTTATTCGTCAGTTTTACTTTGGCAAACGAAATAGGTTCCTTCATCCAATGCGCACCGAAATTCGGTGATTCAGGATGAACATAAATAGGATTTGATGGTGGAACCTCAGCCTTGCCTCCAGGGACCTTTAAATAACTTCATATTTATTTTGATTTTTAATGTTATAACTTACATACCCATTCTCCATTCACATATTTCCAGCGATGACTATCTACCTGTACAAATTCCAGAAGTATAGTATACATAGCAGCAGGATCTAGACCCGTTGTCGTAACCTTGACTACAGGAAACATCCGCCTACAATTAATAAGATAGTATATTAGTTCTATGAAAAAAAGTGCGAACGATAAATTTGGAGAATAATGGTGAATATGGAATATCTGATAGGGAAAATCAGTGATTAGTATAATTTTGGTTTGGAAAAGGGAATACTTGTGAATTTCCCACCATGTTCTCCGTATGTGTATGTACTATTTCTGTTGCAACTACCCCAACGACAGTTCAACTCAGGTAAAAAACGATCTAAACAAGTGTACGTGCAATTTAATACATATTATTTTTGAACATTCTTGAACTAATTAATCACCAATCGTCCTTTCTATTCGCATTGAAGCCGGAAGCTGGGATCAGCGATACTATTATGATACTACAGTAATAGTTTCATTTGTGCTATATACTTCATTATATCCACTACGAACGAACTACATTTTCATTGAAATTCATTTTTGGTGAAAAAATAAATTGGTTTCTTTTTTTTTTTTTAAGTCGTGGGGATACATAAGGCTCAAGTGAAAGCTTAATAAGCTCGCGACCTGAAGAGATATTTTGTGCTATACAAATTGGTTTCTTAGTTTTACCATTGTATATGAAACTTATAGTACTATCATCAAGCAATATTTTTAGTAGTTACTCCGACCGTCCAGGTGGCGTATTCTTATTCCTCGGGAGCGAAATATTATGCAAGCAAAAAGGAAAGTGCTATGTGTGTGCGTCTGTTTTTTTTTTTTAGCACATTCCTTTTGCTTTATTTCCATTATCACTCATTCACTTATTCATATGCACGAGGAGTGTGCACCTACCATGGCAACTGGCAGTGTGGCACTGCATGGGGGTAGGCCGACGAGTTATTCACATTGCAAAGTAGATATATTCACTCAACACAGTATGATGTTTGAGCGGGATATACACAATGCAATGAGTGCATGCGCAAATTGTTGAGGCAGAAGAGCGTAAGATTTTTGTGGTTCTCAGCGACATATTCCTTACTCGGGCCGCTAGGGGCGCCACCATCGATTTCCTCAAGTGATAGTAATATGTATTAGTTTTATATACAATGGTTTTACTGAAATTTACAGTATTCTTCGATTACTTATGAGGATAAAATATATTTCAATTTATTTATAGCGAATAAAACCCAACACAATCCATCACAAACAGTTTTCGATATACACCAATTAGAAAAATACATAATAAAAAAAATGTACGTCAAATAGTTCACAAGCACATACTTAAAATTAGTGGGATAGTAAAGTTCAGGATTCATGCGAACAATATATACATAGATGTAAGAGTTATTTTTCCCCCTTTAGGTATAATTGTTACTTTCAAAAAGAAAAAAAAAATGCAAATCATAATTCTCTTATTCTTTAAAAGTGAAAAAAAACAAATATCAATTTGATGCAATTTTTTTGGATCAATTAACATTTAAATAATACTTTGATCATATTGTAATACGTACCTATGTATGTATATGTACATATGTATGTAATTGAAAGTAATAATTATGAAGCTACATATTTCTATTTTATAATTCACAAAATCACATTCGCCAAATTAAATGAATTTCTTCTAAACAAATCATTTTTTCCTGAGTATCTTAAAATAAGTGCTAAACTTTCAAGGCATATGAAATAAGAGTTGAAATAAAATCATGATAATCGTACATTTTCCGATTTATAAAACAAACAGTTTTTGAGAAATCATGTTTTATACACACATATGTACATATTTGCATAGGTATACAGGGTGTCCCAGTAAAGAGGTATAATCCGTTAACTGGAGATTTCGTAAAGATAAGAAATATTAAAAAGAAATTATTCGCCGCAGAGGTTCGAACTTATGCGTGGATAAAATACATAAAATACATATTTCGTCTTTGGGTTGAAGAAAAAATTTAAAATTTTTGTACAGCGCGAATATTTTAACAACATACCTATGTATATGTCCATAGATCACACGATGAAAATAAAACATTCAAGATCAACGAAAAATTTAAATTCTGTGTTGTGATAGTACTTTGACATTTAACTCTGTCAAAATAAGACGTTTATAAAAAATCAAAATCAAAAATGGAAGCAGCTGCATTTGAAATACATGAATACAGTATATTGCAAAAATAAGTTTCCACTCGATATTTTCTTAAGAACTCATTTATTTCCAACACGAGAGGTCGAACTACTTACCCTTTTTTTGCATTTTCGTTGAGAACCGGTATTTACGATTCAGTTAAGAAACAAAAAGCTCCTCTGCAGTTTCCATTCGAAGTGTTGGGCTATATTTTTTTATATTGTGTGTATTCTCATAAATTGTAACTGTAGGAAGAGTTATTTAAGAAGTTTTTAGAACAAAAAAAAACAAGTAAGCATATTTTTTTGGTAAAAATTTGCCATAAATCCACTGATTTTGTGATTATCTACTTTTCAACGACAAAGGCTTGTTTCCGTACTTATTGAAGCACTAAGATGGGATATATTTACTTTTCTTTATTTAATTTAGTTTGTTTTTGTGTATTCCATAGTTCTTATTTGAAAGCGACGAAAGTATCTCAAGTATGCTGACAGCATGGATTCCTCGTTTGATACTGAGAATTTTCCCCCAAACCATCAAAAAATCTAAAATTGCACAACTGAGTTATTGCACAGCTGAGTTCCTTTTTGACATATAGCGCGAGGTCATGCCAAATAAATATTTTTTTTTAAATGAAAATTTTATGTGCTTGCTTTTTTTTAAGGAGGAAATTGTTAATTTGTGTCAACATATACATATATATTGAGAATAATGTTTTGCATTTCCCATTTTAGTTTGGTTGTTAAATACATTTCAGTTTTGACTTTGTACATTTTACCGGCACCAATTTATCCAAAATGGTTCCTACTCGTTTATTAGGCTACGTTCTATCACTATGAGCAGAATATAAATTTATTCGAACATACAAATTATTTAATAAAATTTGATTTGCAAATAATATTCCACTTTATGTATTATGCCAGCCCAACTTCAAAATGAGCTAACGAAGCAATTACTGCACTTGGTTAAGATAATAAAAAGTATACTTTCGCTGGGCTGTATATTAAACCAGTGAAGACGGGCCAAGGTCGTGTTCATTGCAAATGTGGGGAAACACAACCTATGTAAGTCTTATACACCAATCAGTCTAACATCGTTTCTTTTCAAAATGATGGAAGAAGATGTGGACAATTTTGTAAGAGAGGACGTTCTTAATGCATTCCGTCTTTGACACCGTCAACACGCATACAGTGTTGATAAGAATACAAAAACTGATGTGTATCTGTTAACGGAGATCATTAGCGGTGTTCTTGAAATGAAAGACATAGTAATCACATAGCCTTCCTGAAAATACAGAGGGAATATCCAAGAGAGCCCTGGTAAGAAAAGGACTAAACAGCACAGTTTGTAAATGGAGTCACGAACTGCTGAGCACAAGATCAGTAGAACTTCAAACATCGCAAATATCATCAAGTTCAACACAACAACAGAGTGCCCACAAGGAGGATTGTGATTTCCTCTAATGTGTTGTGTAGTTGTGGATAAACTACTTGATAAGTTAACCAAACTGGGAACTCTGGCAGCAATCAAAAAGCTTGACACCCACATGGTTAAATCCAAATTAGTGTGGGATAATCTATTGGATAACGCGTCATGCCGGAATAGAGGGGATCGTTGAAGCAGACTCTAGAGCTAGAAAAAGGGCAGCAGAACCTAAACCTTTCTGTTGAATAGGTGATCACACCCTTAAGGAAGAATTCAGAAAGATAGAGAGACAAGAAAGGGTTAAGGCCTGGAACAGTAATAAATATCTGAGATAAGCCAAGAAATTGCTATCAAGCTCTAACTGAAAAAGACTCGAGGTATGCATCAGCCTAAGCTAGAATAATCTACGCATCCTAATAGGATTTCTAATAGGGCACTGCAAATTCAAGGATCATCTGAGAAAACTAGATATAGAAGAAAAAGGTCTCTGCAGTTTTTGTAATCGGTCCAGGAAAACTACGGAACACCTTCTGAAGTCTTATAGGGCTCTGACCCATAAAAGAATGAAATATCTGGGAAAGTATTAGAATATCAGATGAGTATATGCCGTATCGGATCCACTTCTCATTCTCCGGTTCTTTAGAGAAACTGAACTATAGAGAGTGCTCTACGGCTGACAATTCTCGCATAGGCAAAGCTAGAGCATGGCATCCTCAAACATAATTACGAGTTGAATAAAAAATACGATGAGAACTCTGAGGAGGGAACAAACCCCCGCATTGCGTTTGTAGGGGGCACAATAAACCATTATGCCGCAGTGCAACACCCCGTTTTAGAAAATAATAATTATTCCATTGAGGTGTAATTTCAGGTCCGACGGTGGTCAGTTGATTTTAAAGTAAGTTATCATACACAAAAAACAGAATGCATGGGTAAACGTGGTCGTGAGTCATACCTTAAAACAATACTGCCAACATACATACAAAGGTGGGAATTTCGTGTTATCATTACAGAGAGAATTTGAAATTATCTCGGATATTTTATTTAATCACCGTACCATCATATTTCCACTTATAAATATATGTAAAAAAATCTAAAGAAAAACAACCGCTTTCCTATATTTATTCTCGTTTAAAGTTATAAGCGTTTAAAGTGGACGACCTGCTTCTAATATACTCGTATGTACATATGTATGCATGTTTGTACGTATACATATATTTTGCTTCCGAAGAATTGAGTTCTCATCATAAAATTTATAACCAGAAATGCACTGAACAAAAACCAACTGATTACAAGTATTCTAATGCAACCGCTGTGCTCGCAGAATGTACGAGTATAAATATTCAAAGCGTTCTCTACTCAATCAATTAGCGTCTAGTATGTTACCCGAGTTAACAAACGATCACTAACCACTCCAGTGGTGATTGTATAATGAACAGTACTACATAATTAAATGGTGTGAGCCCATTTTCCATTAAAATATTGTATTTATCACTTTATCACCTTGTATACAATGTAAACAAAAAAAAAATGCAAATGAAGTATAGATGGTGGTTTTACCTTCCATTTTTAGTAACGATCATCTCATTTGTTAAATTTTGAAATCTCAGCCACAAGTCTCGGTCATCCAATGTTACATGGAGATTTCTGTCTACTCCTGGACTACGTGTTGGTCCACTATGGTTATTATTGTTCGCAGATGTTGGAGTTGAATTACCAAGGACCACTGGATCTACAGCCGATAAAATGTGTGATGTAGCCATATCTTCTGTAAGATAAATAAGATTTTAGTTAGCAATGAAATATATTTTTAAAAGTTCTTACGCATGTACACGTTACGATTTTCAAATAAAGACATATTTCAAAAATACAAAATTAAATTGCCTTAGATAACTCTTCTCAAATATTGGAGCTAAAAATACTGATTTAATGGAAAAGAAACATAATAAATATGGGAAACTCTCTTGTTGTTTATCGTTAAAAGTTCGGCCGTTAATACTTCAAGAAGATTTACCCAAACCTTTGTTAACATAATCCTGCCTAACTAACTTTAAAGAGATTAATTGATCATTTAAATTTTCGTTTTCGATTTGTAAGGTAAATTTATGATATTTGGAAAAGTCATGACATTATTTTTACATGTTATTGTCATTACTGATACTGTAAGAGAAATTACAATATGAAGGCAAATCGTTTGTCCATTGGCTGATCTCTTATTGCTTATTAAACAAAATCACTAAAGAAATACGAACTCAAATAAGAGAATTAAAGAACCATTCATTGAAACAATACCTGGAAGAACTGTCCCCAAATAAAATAAGCCAATATGAAATCTATGAAATCAACCAAACTTCTCAAACGTCATATTCAATAGAAGTTACCTACTAAAAAAAGAAAAAATACATGGTCTACGACTGAATCGGAAGAAGCAATTGTGTTCGCCAAACACACAAGAAACATATTCCAAATTGATGGAATATGATTAAACTACATACAAATGATGGATGAAGGAAGTGCTGAGATCATGTCAGTCAGATAGAACGAAATTCTAACTATTATTCGACGAAAGTTAAAGTGTTATAAGAACTGCCAAAAAGATCTGTTGCAAAGGTACATCCTTACATAAATGCCTGTTTGCAACTTGAATGCGTTCCCTGTTACTGGAAGGTTTAAATAAATAATAGTTGATTTGAACCTCTATATTGAGAGTACGTGTTTAATTTAATCGCGGCTAGTCTTTTGTCGGTTTTTTTAGTCTCCGCTCAGGTGAATACCCAAAATTATATAAAAATTATGTATTTATTTAACTATTTACATATATACTTGTCTACTATTTAAATACGTTTATACATTTAATGTTGATAAAAATTATAATTAAAATATAAATAATATTTTATACAAATGCAAAAACGATATTTAAGAACAAATACAATTTACAACTTACATATGTTTGGATTTCAATATTTCATTTACACTTCGTTCAAAACAATCACGAACTGAAGTAAAATCTCGGTGGTATTTACTACGCAATTATGTAAATTAACGCAACATGTGATGTGATAGTGTTAAAAAGAACTGATTTTCGCAAGATTCTTAAGGATCCGTTAAATACTAAATAAAAAGCAATTCATCATAGTGATATCTCTCAAGAAAACTAATGATTGTATTTTTCTTCGGATGAAAAGAGTTTGCAAATCTATTAACATACCTACAACGGAATTTGTAAGGTGGAAGTTTGCCAACCTACGCAAAGCAGAAATAGTAAAAGGTTTTTGTATTCGTTCAGTTTTGAAAGAGTGAATATGATAACTTGAATAACGTTGTAAGAGCTATAGTAAATGCACGGTTTGTAAGGAAAGCTTGCACTAAGGCGATAATAGCTGAGTATCCAAAAGTGCTCTACCAAAATTGAGCCAACAGTTAAATCAAGAAGTAGCAAAACTCGCTAAATTTTAATTCCTAGCTTAACATAAGCTTAAGCTGGAGTGAGCTTAACAAACCTAAACTCACGTAAATATTGCTAACTTGCACCATAAGCTTGGACTAAGAAGTTAACATGGAGCGAACGTAAGTATGTACGTTCTTCTTCTTCTTTCTTTTTTCTGAAATTTTCAAATTAAATTCCCGAATTATATATACAAAAAATGAAAATTTACTCACTAGGCGTTGTTGGGTAATGAAAAAGGAAAACTGGTAAACAATTCCAAATATGTATGTACATACATACATATCGGGATTTTCCTACATCCACGAACGATGCTATTTCTTCTGTCGAAAGTAAACAGACACAAGTCAATAAATTATGAATTTGATCAGCATCGTCATGGCACGTTCACCAAATGTGTATGTGCTACAGCACAGATAATCAGATCCGCATTCAGTCTTTTTTGTTAAAAACAAGAAAAAATACCGTCATCCTCAGGAGCAGGAAATTAGTACCAGGTACCACACAGAACAACCGCTAGACAACAGAAAACCTTTCTTCTTCTTTGGCATTATCACCTTTTTAACTTGAATTATTGCAAAAATATATGAGGACCGTGGCTCAAGTGGTTAGTGTGTTGGATCGCTGAGCGGGAGGTTCGGCGTTCGAGTCCCAGAAACACCAAAAAGTTTTTTCACGGTCCCACCTCTCGCGAATGTCTGACAAACGTCCGAGAGTAAAAACTGTCAAGAGAAAGCTTCTCAATTTGCCTTTCGGATATGGCTCTAAACTTTAGGTACTTTCCATTTGTGTGAAAAAATATAACACGCACAACATGAATGGTCGCGAGAAGCTAGGCCCTGAACCACATACGGCCTGTTGCGCCAAGTATTTTTGAATTATGTTGCAAAAATATGACCCACGGCCCAAAATCTACATTCAAGAGACGATATATGTACATATGTATGTATATGCAAAATTTACTAGAAATGATCAGTAAAAAAAAAGTTAAGAAATATTTAAGCAGTCGGAAAATCTGAGTGTAAATGTTTGTAAACACATATGTAGATTGGACGCAGCAAAGAGGCCAGACTTAAAACTTTGTTCTCATTTAATCCAGTTCCTTCTATTTTTGGTCTAAACTAGCATAGCTTAGGTGATAAACTCATAGAACTATGTATCTTACGTACGTTAGAAATTGGCAATAGCTTTGTTTTGCTTAGTAAGTACTACCTACTTATGTACATATATATGTAATTATACATATGTATGTTCCCATATTTTGTTCTACGTCATTGGTGATTGACCATAGCGATTCATTATTTTAATTCGCGTTGATTTGTGCTTTCTTTTGAAAGAAGTTTTCATAGTTTTTTTCACAATTTAATGTATATAATATGAACATATATTAATAAAGCTCTAATCAGAACTAATTTGTTAGCTTTCTTGAAGCTGCATTTATATTACTCATCACATAGATTATATTAATTTGAATATTCATAAGAATACTACCATCTCACTAATCCAAAGAAAAACAATCTATGACGACTGCAAAAGAGAGATGCATTGAAGGAACTCAATAATGAGTAAATGAACAAGGTACCAAAACTGTCATTTATTCTTTGATTGAAAAAGAATTACACATAGGAACATAATCGCGCTCTAGTAAGAGAATAAGAAATAAAAAACCACGAAAAATATGATACGTATTTCATCGCCAAATAAGAACTTTACAATCCAGAAACAGTTAAAAACCAGAGAAACCTTCACCAATAATAATAATTATTATTATAATACGTTATACAATGAAGTATGAAGGCTTACTAAATATTCTGGAGGAGAACAATACTAAAGCAAAATAAGCTCTAATAAACAGTGGTGACGTCAATTCACATGTAGAAAACGAAAAATAAAGAGACTAAACCATGGAGACAAATAAAGATAGTTAGAGAATTTTAATTTGTCGTGCACACCAAGAAAAGTAAAATAAAAGAACTTGTCTGATAACACTATGAAAATATTACACAGGAATTCTCGGCAGATGCGAATGAAAAACAATAAAACAATACTTTAATAACAAAACACCAACAAAGGGAGGTCTTAAAACATTAATGTGTAAGACAAGTAAAATTAGAATGAAACGTTAGTATACTCATACATACACATTGTATGTATATGTCTTATTACATAGTTTAATCCTATCACATTTCTATAATATATGGACATATAACATACATACATATATAGCAAGGCGCAGAGTCTCTGTCATTATTAAGAAACTACTATGAAGAAGCGAAATTTCAATCGGAGAAAATGCAAGCAATATCCATTAAAAAAGAAATAAATAACAGAAAAATAACGGTAGCAGTATATTTTCCTAAATACATATGTACAAATATTATTTTCCTGCTTTTGGTATAAAGAAAAATCATGATGAAAGCCTTTTCCCAATAATTGGAAATATTATCTTACTAGGGTTTTAGGATTTTAATGCTGAAACAAATTCTGGGGTTCACGACTAACAACTACTAGAGAAACTATTTACGTATAAGGATAGAAGTAGCTAACAGTAAATATTATTGAAGAACTACAAGAAAGAGAAAAACAAAAAGGAATATAGCAAGGGAAAATCAAAATTTAATAACTTAAGAAATAAGCTGAGAAAAGAGATTCGGGAAATCAAAAATTCAACATTCGCAAACGATGCTTATATCCAATAACACATAATCATATACTACCAGTTTAGAATACGGAAACTGAAAAAAAAACATTATCAGAAACCAGATTTATTTGCAAAATATTTTTGCAAAAAACGCACGAAATGTGCGAAGAGGTTTATTTGACTTGTAGCCTCTAATGAAATAACCAAAAAGAATGGACCAAAAGAAGCTCCGGAATTTATAGAAGAAAATTTTAAACAATTTTCAGATCAAAAAGTAGCACAGACTATAAACGTCACATTATTATGCTGAGGTATCACGGAGTTTAATATGCTACCAATGCGAAGGTAATCACGTAATCAAGTAGCATCATTATCAAAACTATTCCAAAAAGTATTGTACACGCCTTCATCCACTTATAGAAGGAAAATTTGTAATAGAAAAAGCCTTAAAGAAGACGCAAATTTACTCTCTTATTTTTTACTGATGTAATACAAGCTTTTGGTAAAATATGCCACAAAAGACTAATTCACAAATTTAATAGTGCAAGCACGAACGGGACATTCTTATGATGTATTTAACCTATCGACACTTTTTTATCAATCGGGCTGCTAGGTGTTCGTTGCAAGTGTATAAATTTGTAAAAAAAAACATACATATATATTAATATGTATGTATATACAAAATTTTGCAATTAAGATATAAAAATCCATTCAAACTACGAGATTTTGGATGCAACAAAAAGAACAAACTTGTGGTTTAAAAAATCGTATGACATTACTAAGCCAATTTTAAATTTTGTTGTTCTGTTCAAAATCCTTAAAATGTATTTCTGTTAATCTGTTGGGATGCAATGTCTGAATCCAAATATGAAATTTACCATTAATTTAGCTTATAGCTTGTACTAAGCTTCAATAAATAAATAAATATTGCTCATATATTTAAATCGGACGAGCTGTAGCCAAAGAAACCGGTCACTAAGTAAAGTACCATTCTCCGATTTGTTAACAAATAACGACGTATGCTGCCTGGTAACACATGCGTATATGTATATTTAAAATCACTAAAGTCGTTTTGAGAAAATTTACTTTTTCAAACATGGCTTTTGGTAAGGTGATGTTGCTGTCGACCGTTCAGGCAGGCAAACAAATCGACAGACAATAGTATTTTTTATATTTATTATTTCTTTTGTTTTTAATTTAATTACTTCTCGAACATACATATGTGGCTTATGTTTTTCACAATTTTAAATTTTAATTAACAGGAATAATTAAAAAATACAATCGAAAACGTAATGCAATGTGTAGATATTGGTATATATGCATGATAAAAGTATATAATACACCGCGTTAACGTGTAATTTTAAGAGGCCAGCTCAGGACACTGTGTCAGAATTATTAATTCAGTCCAAAATATATGCCGGTTTGTTTAACTTTTCCTTAATATTCGACTAAAAAATATGCAGCTGAATTTATTTTATTTTAGAAAAGCAAAGAAATCGATCATTTATTAAATGATGTTATTTAAGAAATACTGATATTAGCAACTATAAACAAAATAGTTACGCAATGATCTATATCATTTTGTTCTCAATTTTTGAATTATGCAGTTAATTCCCTTGGCGAGATGTTTTCAAAACCCTTGCTCCTTGAAGGGCTGCGATTTTTGCTGTGGATTCCTTTATGACGAGGCACCAGCATTAGTAAAGTTTTTGTGATATTTTTGAATCTTTTGTAAAAGGAACAACTTTTTATTCGGGTATACCTTCAAGCCGCCATGGTAGGACTACATTATTCTCGTACCAATAGGCTGTATTTACTTCGTAAAACCAACAACAAAGGCGGTAATATTACCCCTTCTCTCTTCTTGTTGAATTTTTTGTAGTGCATTGATCAACTGCTGATGCGGTTACTTGGAAGCCGCTCAGGATCTACTTGCAGAAAGGCGAAAGAAGAATAGCAGATGCAATCCTTAGCTGCGAACAACACTAAACGCCAAGGGTCAGTGGAAGATAGGAGCAAAAGATAGAAAGAACAAGGCGGCGATATGGACATAAAGAAACCACCCATTCGAACACAAAGACTCCATTTGCCAAAATAAAAGGAACACATTTCTTCAGCTACCATGCCCCACTGAGGATGAGTATGGCGGGATATGAATAGATGCTGGATAGCATTGCTGACGACGTTAGAGAAAAGTCATCAACTATCATGGCCGGAGACTTTAAGGCTCTACTATAATCTTTTGTTCGTACTGCACCGTCGCGTCGTAATACTCAAAGTCAAAAACTTTATGGTGCGGGCAACCTCTAAATTCCTTTCTACCTGCTGAAAATAATATCTACTTCAGTAAGAGAACTCTACATTAAAGCACGTAAAAGAGTCTCTAAAGTACAAAATCAAGGGAAGGGTTCCTTAAGCCTTAGTACTTGGTCCAGTTTTGTGTGGGGCCTCAGTCTTACATGTACGTAATGTTGTGTTTTTTTTTGTGTATTATGGCATACTGAGATCGCCAAGGCCGAGCGGAGTATATGTCATTGACTACATTACATCCATCGTTGTAGCAAAAATGCTAGAGCAAGTATTTGAAAAATGCAGCCAAGCCATTAGAAAAGTGAAGGTGTAGCTACATGTATCTGTCCCGGAACTGCCAGACAATAATACGAAAGCAGTCTTTCCGTGGAGGTTGGCGAACAATTCAGTTGATTTCACACACCAAAAACCTGAGAGTGCTGTTGGATTACAGGAACATAGGGCCCAGTCAGCCAATAAGGAATCTATTCATAATAGTTAAACCTTATGTACATGTCCCCCATATGGGAGCTAGCGGCAAATTGAAAAACACATGCGACGTGTGAATTCGGTGCACAGAATCGCAGAGTTCAGAGTATGATGCGCCTTCAGAACTGTGACAGCGCCAAATCAATTAAGAATTTAAATAGAATTGAATTGAATTTTGGACTAATGCGAGTTGAGAACGTGTAAAACTGGGTATAACTCAGATAAAGTTTAAAATTTCATAATACTTATAAACGACCAAATTATAAACATACATATGTATATAAAACAATGAATAGGCACTACCTAATGAGAACTAATTAAAACACGACAAACTTGCATTTTGTAATATTTCTCCTATAGTCCCTTAAAAAGCAATGAAAAACTGTCCAATGTTCATGTAAACCATTCAACACCTAACGACGAGTTGGACCCTGTTCTGTTTAGCACAGGGATATATGGATATCAGCGGATTAATTCGAAAGGTGAAGGGCGGAGGTGGAAACGGTTTCACGTCACTCGTGTTGTTAGAGAGAAACTAAGAATGCACTATGATGCTCACTTCAAAGTTTTTTAATTTGAGGAACAGAACGAAAGAACAAAGCTAGTTGCAAAGTCAGAATTTTAATTATTCTTTAGTTTACCTTATATCTAAGGTACCAAAGTATATAGTTAATTACACACGTAGTCCGATCGCACACCCATTGTATATTAGGGGAACTCATTTCGAAATGAATTTTCTGCAAATTCTTTGAAACCAAATAACAGCAGGCGCGGTAAATCAAAAAAACGAGCACAGTACCAAATTTCATCTAATATTACATTAATACTTCTATACATACATATGTAGGTGTTTATGACTTTACTCTAACCACCAATTTATTTCTTTTTTTTTTCATTTTACAGACATTTCCAAAACTGTGTCCATGTAAAACATCTAAAATTGTATGTCGACCCCCACGATAAGGGTTCCGTTTTACTACGTTTTTGGCTGTAAAGAACGAAACATACTGAAACCTTGCGCTTTTATGTATTCCTCATATCTTTCAAAATCGCAGTTGGTGTTCAAAGATTGATAAAGATCTCTCTATCAAGTAAATACATATGTAGATTAACATTTTTTCATAATAAATTCTTTTTTGCAATTTTTCCATTTTTAAATTAGATAGAAAATGGTTATTTTTAGCTGCATCTGAATAGGTTTAGCAATAAAAATTTAATTGATACAATTTTTGTGAGATCTCTAATTACAATTTTATTACATAAATGTTCATCAAACAAACAAAAAATTAAAAAAATGACTTAGTAAATTTTGCGATAATGCAGTTGATATCCCAAAAATTCCAGCTTTCCGCCAACAGGGCTATTTTACCCGAAGTTCGGCTAACAACTTGAAAGAAGCAGTGATGCTATGTATAAATTTTTAGAAATCCAGAGAACTATGGGAAAAATATGCAAGGATGGCGACAATAAACAACAACTTCAGCGGACCAGAGAGCAATCATTTGTATTGCATCCAATTCGTGAAAATTAAAGGAAAAGGGAGCAATATCGCTGTTCCAAGAACGATTGTAAGAAAAAAGAAAAGTCATGCACTTCAGTTTATAAAAAAAGGATTATGTTGGTGTTGGATAGTAATCTCCTCTCGGTATCCCAACACGCGTATCACAAGTTGCCTAACCTGAAAGTCGGTGTTCAGGGGTACCCTCAAGCCGGTATATTATCACCACAATTGTGAAGAAGATACTCCTAAGCCTGGGTAAAGACGGGTTCAGTCTCACAGCCTACGCGGACGACATTGCGGTAGCGATATCATGAAGGTTTCTTCTGACAGACTTGATGGAGTCTGGTCTAAACAAACTCACAAAGTGGTCAGGTAGTGTCGGTCTAGGAGTAAATCCGTTCAAAACTGAATAAGTTTTATTCAGAAGAAGGTATAAAATACTATTTATAACTCCTCCGAAACTCAAGGGTATTGAATTGCATAACACTATTCCCAGTAATTGGGACTACATTGTCCCCTATTTGGACTTTAACGTCAAGTACAACACCAGGATTCTTAGCAGGAGTGCTTGGGAATTGGGAGATATTTCAAGCGAATCTGATAGAGAGATTTACACAGACGGATCGAATACAGCGTTTGGAATAGGTGCACTGGATATCTGTATAACCACATGACTACCGGACCACAGTGTATTTCAAGCAGAAGTCACAGCAGTCCGTGAAACCGCTGGCATTCAATCAATTCGATGGCAAATAGTAGGGGGAATAGTACCATTACATGTCTCTCTGACAAATCTGTTAATAGGGCAAATCTTAAGAAGATAGTTGGGGCCCTCATGGTACATTTTCTGGTAGGGAGACATTGCAGAAGACTTGGGAGCATTTAACAATTTCTGTGGAAGCTGTAGAGACGCGAAAGAGGAGGAAACCATGACACATCTTCTGTGTACCTGTTCGGCCCTATCGGCTTTGTGAAGGAAAACCATAGGGGAATACTTCTTCGAAGATCTTAACGATGTAGCTAGACTCGACTTTAGCAAAATAAAAAGCTTAATTTCCGGGTCAAACTGGTTAAATGCCTAACTGGTTTAGTCTAAGTGTGTCCCTGCTGAGCGAAGATAGCCACCCAACCCAACCCAATCATATGTTGGGGTCTTTAAGATGATTTTTTCAAACGAAAAGAAGTTCAATCCTGATGAATTCGATGGTCCCAACTTCTATCTTTACGACATAAGAAAAAGTTAACATATCAAGGAAGAAGGTGTTATAGCGTGAAACAATCCAGTTAGAGTTTATTACCTCAAGAATTAGTGACGGTTCTCATAAAGACATTTCGAAAAGAACTTTTCAAAACAAATATTTTTGAACTCATTCTTGATCTTATGAGTAAGAAAATGCACTGATTCAGATCGCACGAGCTACCAAAAGCTGTATAGGAGAACTAAATATTGAACTTTTGAATGGGGATGGCTGGTTCCCAAGTTTTACAAATCAGGGATGTGGTGTCAAGACAAAGAGTCTATTATGAATGTAATAAAAAGCACATGTAAAAAAATTTTGTTAGATTTCTTAAATAGTTTCCAAAGCAAAACCGATTATTTAGAAAAAATGCATTATTTTAACATTGATTCGATTTGTCTACACTGAAGACCTTATAAAGTCACAGTTGGTGCTGATACTATGGAAAATCTTTCTCTGCAAACTCTGTAACGGCGACGAAAACCGAACGCCCTTAATTGCGCAAATTAAAGAGGTATGTACCTATAAGCCTCGACAACATCGAATACAAGATCTTATCTGCCATATTTTGTGAACGCCTGAAACCATTCATCAACAACTTGATTGGCCCCTACTAGTGTGCCTGAAACCAGGCGAGGAAAGTTCACAGTCGCTCAAATTGGCACACTTTGGCAGATCCTAGAGAAAACCAAAGATGTCCAAATCGATACCCACCATCTTTTTTTATCGATTTTAAGGCCGTATACGACAGAATTCGCTGAGATGTTTAGTTTTGGCATCCCTGTCAAACTCGTCCACGATGACGGTGGAGAACGTTTCCTGCTTCATCAAGGTCGATATCGACCTCACATCAGATTAAGACAAGGTGATGCGCTGTCATCTGACTGTTTTGATACCATACTTCAAATAATTGTGCGAACTCACAAGCCATCACCAGAGGCACAACCTCTCAAATGTTTGTACAACTACTAGAGTTCGCCCAGGAAACGAAAGCCGCCAAAATGAGTTTAGCGGTAAATAAGGGTAAAACTGATTAGGTATACGAACTTGCTGTTAACAAGAAGGCGCACACAACATCGGCGAATTTGACATATTTGCCATAGCTTTGAGGTAGTAAGAGACTTGTTTACCTTGGTTTTGCTATAAATTCTGAAAACAATGTCTTAGCAGAAATAATGCGAAAACTATCTCTTGCAAATCGCTGTTTCTTTGGTCTGAGAAGTTAGTAATAAGACCCTATCCCGAACACCTAAGCAGATTATATGTAAGACCCTTATCATCCTAGTCTTGCTTCATGTCGCTGAAGCTTGGGCTTTGTCAAAAGTGCATGAAGATATCTTCGGCCGTTTCGAGAGAAAGTTTTTTCGTAAAATATTCGATCCAGTTTGCGTTCACGGGCTTTGGAGGAGAAGATTCAACAAAGAAATTAACGAGTTGTACAGCGAAATTGACCTAGTCAGAAAACTGCGCATCAGTCGCTTAAGATGGCTAGGACACGTAATGCGGATGGACAACAAAGCTCCGGCCCGCAGTAGAGGGCGACCTCGCCTAAAATGGCGCGCACAAGTAGAAGGAGACTTCAATGAACTTGGAGTGCGCAACAAAAGGTAGTTAGCTAAGAACCGGGCTAACTGGAGAGGCTCTTTGGTTGAGACACAGCTTTACCCCCAATTGTAATACCAACTAAGTATACCTAAGTAAGTGAGGCCTTACATTTCAAATTAAACTTATTTTCTTGTACTTGGACACTCACATTTTTTCAGTTGCAAGTTAAAGAAGACAATGCAATAACCTACAGCTGGGCAACAAAACATTATAATAAAAGAAATAATGTGGTGATCGCATGTACTTATTCAGGAGTGTACGTGTTGTGCCTGTTACATTTTTTACCCAAATTTTTCATCTACATTTCAATTGCGTATATGTATCGCAATTACTTGGCGTTGAATTTATCCAAGCTTATATTTGTTTTTTTTTTTTTTTTGGAAAGGAGTTTCACATTATGTATGTAATGCGTACTACATACATATGTATGTACATATATCTGTCTCAAACGAATTTGTATTATTTGTCTCTAAAACAAAACAAAAAACAAACAATAGTTATACCTTAAGGTATTATCATTCATTGCATCAATACTTTGCAGAAAATAGGCTGATTATTTATTGCAAGTAATATCAAATTGAGTACAATCTACTTTTCAAATTGAAATTGAAAAATAAAGTGTACCAAAATAAAGGAATCAAAAAAAAATATCCGAAAATTTTCACATTCCAAACACTTTCACAACATTCAACCATCAAATTTGTTGAAAGAAAATGATTTGGAATTTATTGGACTAGGCAATATAAACACTTATCCTTCTACCTAATGTAGAGTCCAGCAATGAGTATTCAGTCTTACGGATTTTACAATCTGCAATAAATCAATAAAATTATGATCACAACGCCCGCTTTTCGCGGTTCTCTTTGAAGTAGTGGTGGCTAACATTCTGTAGGCATACTAATACGTCAAATATGCCGACATCTTATTCAATTTTTTTTAAATCTTAAATTGATTCCCTAGGGAGTAGAAGCTGTGAGTCTTCTTCTTATAGTTGTTGACTTAGAGCGAATGGGTTTTTATGCGTAATTGGGTTAGGTTCTAACTCATGTCATTCAATCAAAGAAAACGGGTTTGTTAGTCATTTTCTCTCTTTGCTATTTGTATTTCTTCATATATTTTATTGCTTTTTTTTTAAGAAATAACCAAGAAATTGAGAAAATAAATAAAAGCACATGACCGCCAATAACGTTCAAAGATCAATCAAGGAAATCAAAATTTTTGGTAATAAAATACAATTTGATTTTTTTTATTTTTTTTTTTTTGAGCGTACGAACTAAGAACTTTAGTGAAAATAAATTACAGGTTATAAATGAGTGTATATATGTACTTAAATAACAAATATTGAAGTCACGAAATGAAACCAACATGGAGTCGAAGCATCTGAATAGATTTATGTAAACACATTTCAAGTGGAATTTGATTAATCTCAGTCAGTCTCGAATGTTGCTACCCAAATGTTTGTATTGGTATGAAGCAACCTGTAATTGTTGTTTGTTTAAGGAAAAAGCACACACTTTAATCAATAGAACACGAACTTATACCCGACATATTTTTTTTTAATTCGAATACAAGGTGAATAAATGAACTTAAACCATACATAGGTGGTATATACATGTGTATGTATGTATGTACATACATCTATAGATGACGGGTAAATATTGTAACTTGTAGCAGACACTAACTTTAATAGTTTTATGAGACATATACTCGTATACGTGGATATGATTTTGATATACCAGATTATTTTTGGAGATACATACATATATTCAAATCATATTTATATATTTATATAAAACGCTAGAAAGATCGTGTAAGAGCGTAACCCCAATTCGAATTTTATTATTTCAGCAATTTTTGGATTTAAATCGGTTTAGAATTCTTACAAACGAATTTCAAGGCAATTATTATTCCTAATATTCATACCGATCTGTTTAAGTAAAACAACAGTTGTCCTTCTGAACAGTTTAGTTGGGGACCTACATATACTATATCCCAATTGAATGATAAACATCCAGCCGCAGAAAACGTGGATTGCACCAGTAGAGCAACACCCAAATTAGTAACTATTGCAAATGTAATTGTATTTATTGATCTGGAACCACCGGAATGGGTGTTTTAGATTATCAAGCAAGTACACTACCTACTATTCCGTGGCCATCAACTCAATTGAATTAGTTCATAGGCCTGAAATCTGAGGTAGAACACTTATTGCGCAATAATTAAGAGACCTCCTCATGTAAGGAGTAAAAATAATCAGCAATACTTTCCTCTTAACCGTCCAAAAGCATTGGTAATGATATTATCTTTGAAAGTAAAAATTCGCTTAAAAATCCGCATAGAAAAAATTTAAAACCGAAATATAACTATTGCAGCAGAACGAAGGTAATAATTGTGTCGAAACACAACAAATCATATTTGAAAGTAAATCGCATGCACAAATTAAGGTTGCTAGACAAACTGTAGAGAATGCAGAATGTTTCCAGTACCTTGGAAAATAAGTTGGGCCAAAGGAAAAGTCTGTGCGACTGTGTAGAATGTTGTTCAAGATAGGACGAAGCTTTGCAATTACCTTAAACACTCTTTAATGTTGGGTCCATGCTGGTATATGAGTATATATGTACACACATGTACAGTTGTGTTGGCATAAATAGCACACTCTTACATTTAAATACAAATTTCGTTTAGAGAATTTTTAAAATGTGAATTATAAAAACTTTTTTTTCAAATGATTAAAGCTTTCAACTTTCAACAGAAAATACCATTCCTTTCAAAATATCAGTTTAAATTAAATTAAAAGACTTTATTAACCTAAAAATGTGCTGTTCACATAAATAGCACAGTCAAACAAATTTAACAAAAACCAAGAAATGAACAAGAAAGGAGAGAGAGCTTTGCTCCTAATTATACACTTCCTTGCACAACTTTGGTAGATTTTCAATCAATCGCTTAAATCGATCCGAAGGTACAGCATCTCATGCTGACTTTAAGATCAAAGTTCATCCATATTCATTTGAGTTCTTCAATATAAACTCCACATCGTTCCAATGCTTCTCTATTGGATTTAGATCGGGACTTTGAGCTGTCCAATCAAGTAACGATATTTGCTGTTCCGAAGGCCGACTGTTCACAAGTCGCGAAAATGATTCGGATCATTCTCATCAGAAAGACTCATCAGAGTTTGGCTCCATATGGCTCTCTAGAATGCTTTTGTACTGATTTTGATCCAGAATGATACCAATTTTTACGATGGGTCCAACACCATGCCATAACATCGCTGCTCACACTATTATACATCCGCCACCATGTTTGACGTTATTAATGGCACACCTGAGATTGTATTCCTGGTTAACTGCTCGCCTTATGTAGTCTTTGTCATCCGATCGCAGGCGATTGAACTTGTTTTCGTCGCTCAACAAAATGCTTTTTCCAAGAAAACAACAACTTGTCCTTTGAGCATATGTATGCAAGAGTAAGTCTTCTCTTTCGGTTCTTCTGTGAAACGAGAGGTTTCTTCCTGGCAATTCATCCGTTGAGCTGGAATTCAATCAGATGACTACGCACAGTTACTACTGATATTTGGACATCACCCTGGTCACGCAATTGGTCCTCAATTTCCCGAGAGGGATCAGAGGGATTAGGGGTGGCAATGGTGTAGTGGTAGCGTCATCGTTTGTCGAGCTGATGGTTCACAGTTCAATCCCTGATGTCAGCAAGCATTATATGATAAGAGGCAGGCGAATCAATTGCGAAAGCTTATGAGAAAACTACTGCGAAGGCATAGCACTGGAAGTACGTTTGTCATATGGCTGGAGAAATTGTTCGCTCTGTTGATGATTGATATGCTTTTGACTTCAGGTGGACTACGAAAAAAATACTGTGAATCAGAAGCGAAGGCAAAAAATAAATGACAACAAACAAATCTCCCCAGTTATTCTGGACACTACCCCTGGAGTTAATGTGAAACCTAATAACACCTGAGTTTCAAACCACTACACCAATCTCTTTCTCTCTCTCTATCTATCTTTCCAACGCCCGCACCGTGTGAAAACATGTAAAAGGGTATTCATAACCCCTTGAGTGCGTGCAAATTATAAAAAAAAAAAAAAAAAAAAAACTGCAGCTTATCCTGTGTATAAACCAGTCAGTCTTTTCTGAGATTTTTTTCTCCCTATTCTTTCTAACGGGATTCGTTGAGGATTGAGTATCACGTATGACCTTCATGGTATACTGTATCAGCTTTTTGGAACACTTTAATGTCCTTGCCACCGCCGAAATAGTCTCTTCGTCGTTATCATTGAAGCAATTAATTCCCTCCATTCCTCGGTGCAGTATTTTCATCTTAAATCTTCCCAAATCAGGCAAGTAATTAGTCTAATGTTGAGATTAATGTAAAAATAATTATATTCACCTTGTCAAAATTAAAGAAAAAATACTAAAACTGAAACAAAATATTTGGAAAAAACCAAAGGTGTGCTATTTATATGAACACTCATTTGGCAATGAAAATGTCGTTTAACATTCGTAAAATAGAGAAGAACCCCACGATCTTCTTTGTTGTATGCTTTAACATTCATAATGGTACAATTCTACTCGAATTATCCCTTCACAGGATTCCACTTAGTGCATTACAGTGTAAATTGCAAAAAAGGGATATTCGCATTAGGGTGTGCTATTTATGTGAACACAACTGTATATACTCATGTCATTCAATATATAGTGGTTACTTAAAGTTACTACATTTCGAAGTTATGTGAGTAAATGACTCTCTCGTTCTTTGCTTAAAGCAATATTTCATTGCTGAATATGTGTGTATATGCGATATATGTATGTATGCCATTATTATACATTCGGAGAACTTTTATTGATTTATGTATGTGAAATGAATTTCCTTTTTGACCGTCGGCCAATCAATTGACAGAAGGGAGCATTACTTTTAGCCAAAAAAAAAACAAAAAAAAGGTTAGCCAAACGGATAAAAAAAAGTAAGGCTGCCTTCGACTACAAACGTCAAAATAAAGGAAGACAAAAAATAAAAACGGATTTGCCCTGTTAGTAGCGCAGCCAGAGTACATCTTAAATAATAACAGAATTAACTTCCCGAGGACATACATAAAATAATAATAAAAACAATATTTGGAGCAATATCTATCTATCTATCTTCTCGCAACCATACATCTTGTGCGCCTTATATATTTTGTCACAAATATAAGGGGCCTCCAGTTTAAAGTCACATACGAGAAGCGAATTGAGAAGCTTTTTTATTATAATTATTACTCTCAAATGTTTATCATTGACATTCGCAATAGGCCCGAAGCTCCTACTTAGTAGTCCAAGGCACTAACCACTGAACCACGGCGTCAACAACCTTCTCGACATAAATAGCTGAATCGATTTTCGTGAGCGAGGTTTAAAAATTTCAAATTATAAGTTTTTTATCTTGTTGTATTCTGAATATACAATTTTCAAAACGAATTGTACGACTGAAGGAAGGCGACGTTTTAGAAAAATGTTCTAATTTCCCAATATGGGCACTATACTGTAGGTCATTTGTTGCACTGCACATTATTTGCTAAATAAGCGCCATTTGCTAATTTATATGGTCCCGCTATCCGACGGTGCCCAAACCCGTTAATAGGAGGCCACCATTCTTCATTATAAGTTTGCAAATGAGTTCGAATCGAGGAGCTTAATATATGCAAATCAACCTCATTTTGCTTATACATATTATCAAATAAGTAAAACGATTTTGCCTTAACCAGTTGTTTAATTATTCGGTAGTCAATTTGCTACACGGATCACTCACGCCCAACTGCCAGAGTTAATAGCTTCCTTAGCGATAACATAGTATTGATGAAATACGTCCAACCCTAACTTTTACATTTACCTACGCCGCTTTTGTTAAGTATCTTCCTACATCAATCATTAATACAAAAATGCAAGAAGTTATTGATTGAATTACCTCTGAACTCCAGCGTTGACTTCATAAATAGAAATTTTCGTTGATATCGATTTCATTGATAGCGTTGTATTTAACAGCAATCATTTTACATTCGCAATAGGAAAGATTTCTTTGCGAAAACAAAATAATAGTTTGTACTAAAGTTTTGAAAAACATTAAAATTTGTTAGCAATATTTGAAAAAGCCTATTACAACTTTTGTGGAAAGAAACTGAATCTAAAATTTAACTTATTTATTTTTATAATTCACAATTTTTTTTTAACTTTGAAATTTTTGAAAGCTTATATGTACATAAGTACATATATGTACAGTACATGTGAGCAATTAGGTTTAGAGTCACATTGCCAACAAATTTTACCTATAGTTGAAATGATCCACAAAATATAGATGCTGAAAACGTACTCTAAAATACAGCTAAAATGTGATATTTAAAACGTGATGACAAGGCAAGAATGATTTAAGGATCAACTTGAAGGAAATTAAAGGTCATCTGGAAATGATGAATACTTTGTAGTTTACGTAATGCGGAGTAATGAGTAAGTAAATGTTAGCATATAAACTTAAATAGACATGATTTAGAAATGTAAAGAGCAAAAGAAAGGAATCAGATTTATTATCCAATATCCACATAATAAAAATAGATAAAAAGATCTGAATTTTGATGCAAATCATTCCTTCGAGTTAAGTTGGTTGCCGCACACATATACTTTAATTTCTCTGAATCAAATGTTACTTGTACAAAAAATAATTTGAAAGACAAAATGCTAATTTTGACCACTATGTACATATGTACATACATATTGGATGAGTTCTGTCGAATCACAAGTTCAAGAAATTTAAACACAATTCAAATATGAATTAGAAAACTGGCCGATGACCTTTTGAAAGCGAGGAAATAAAGGTTCGATTATAACTAGCAGCTGTGGGATAGCACTAATTCACTCAAGCCTATCATGAAAGCTTAAGCTGTTCTGTTGGCACAAAAATGCGCTCTCTTAAAATATTGACTGCGCAGCCTTATGTTTATTTCCTTATTCACCTATAACTTCCAAAATATTGCAATAAATTGTTCAAGTTTCATAAAGCCAAAGTATTGGAATATCTGATGTCAACTAAATCCAGTATGGATAGCAAATGCGTACTAAATTGTACTAATTTTGAGAAAAAATGAACAATTTTTAACACACAATTACTTTGTAACTACCTCAAGACTTAAGTTGCAGTTGACACGCATAAGAATTCATTAGTACACAAAAAAGGTGAGAGGGTTGAATTCAATTTTTTCAAAGTTTATGAATAAGACGAAAGAGTTGACGTGCAAACTTTCAAGATTTAGATATCTTATAAATAAAGGTATGTACATATGTATGAATATGTTATTACATACTAACAAGTATGTTATTATATACTTACGCATTTTAATTTAATCAGTGGCTGAGATTATTTCCCAATAACGTTTGTTTATATAATTACACTTAACGCCTAAGTTTGAATTGAATTCACAATTTCGTGACACACAACTGATAATTTCAATTTAAGCGCACTCTTAATTACTTGGAAATACAATTTATGTACAAACAATTCAAGTATCATAAAACACCAACCATTCATAAAATTATCTCATAAAACCAAGTTATTACATATGTATGTGATTATTTGAAATTGCATTCTAGTACCAAGTATTAAATTCTTTAGACAAACCGTAATTAATTAGTATACTTCTGTCAAATGATCAATAAATAGAAGGCGTTATCACTCTTGTATTAGGTTAACTATATATCCAATTCACAAATTACGGTATTTAGTTGTTTCACTTCTCACGCCTCTTAAATTCGCGAAATCAGAAATTGTGTACTAACGCATTTCTTTTGAAAGAAACATATTAATCTCCTTATTACAGAAAGAATGTAAATTTCAATGCACACGCACAATTTAATCGGATTTATTTTTGATGAAAAATATTGGCACTTAAGAA
This sequence comes from Blera fallax, assembly GCA_946965025.1. Lineage (NCBI taxonomy): Eukaryota > Metazoa > Arthropoda > Insecta > Diptera > Syrphidae > Blera > Blera fallax. Next base: position 27,864,484 of record OX337245.1, read on the forward strand.
CTATTTATCTTCGTTAAAAACCACATAATTATTTTCTAATAGTTAAGTACACAAAAAAACCTTTACTGAATAAGTTGAAGTTTAGAAAAACAATATCTCCGGCGTTCAACAAGTGGTGCACACCCGGCTACCAACTTCGCAGATCATGTTATGGAACTATATTTATTTTCGTTCAGAAAAAGGTGAATACTTGTTTTCTCCAAAGATACGTCTTTGCTTTGATCCCACCTCCAGCCCAATGCATACGTTTGCTTCGTTTTCAACCAATCAATAAATCGTTTCGTTTCTCTTTAGACGTGATACTTGCCATTGAACAAGTTTATCCCTCCTCTTTCGACGAACAGGTAGCGCTGACACATTCATCGGCTGTCAGGTAAGTGTTTTTGGTTTGATTATTACGTACAATGGCATGGAAAACCTAACAAATTGAGTTACAGCCATGGGGTTTGTATAGTATTTATGTTTCGTAGGTTGTTCGGTTTGATTCAGTTTAGTCTGGTGAATGATTTAGTTATTAGAAAGCTCAAATTGAATTGAACACGACACGATTTTAACTTTAGAAAATCAGGTACCTACGTTTAAAAAATTGTTTATCAAAGACAAAATTTAATTAAATAAATTTTATTCATGCTAGATCTTTCAGCCATAGTTATTGGCATAGAATGCACACTTGTATAGCTCAGACTCAGAGATGTTTTCTTTTATATATTGAACCAATATATCTGGCTCATTTGTTAGTAAGTCAGAACTATAATAACAAATATTGCTTTTATAAATTTTTTTTTGTAAAATGCTTGAAGTTTTAAAATGTATAAATTGGTAGATTTTTAAATTATTTCTTCAACTATTATTAATTAAACTTAAGTCGATGCAATAAAAAGACGACTTCTAAGGCCATACACAGCTCAATTGAACCTTAAATTAATCAAATTACCACTACGGAATAATTTAAACGATAAACTTATTTTATTTTCGCAAACAAATTAAGTCGGAAATTTTATTTCATTTTTTTGAATTACTAATAGATAGTGTGTATGTAATTAAACATTTCATTTTTTTCGCTTCTAAATTAAAAAGAGTTCAGCGTATTTAAAAGTACAATGTTTTTGGAATGCGCTTGAACTAGTCTAAAAACAGTTTCTGAAATAAAACTTTCGTAAACCTCCAATGTGGCTTAAGTACTGCTTAACGTCAATCTCTGCATCTTATCTTTAATAAAGTACAATCAATCCCACATATGAAGCGCTCGGAATATTTTGAGATGAGGTGTGTGATACTGATAATTTCGTAAAGTTAAAGAAATTAATTTAGACGAGGAAGTACTATGGTAAATGTTTCTCCTATATCCAACAACAATAGTATGAAACTGATGATCTGGGCTTTCATCGATCTGCTGGAAACCTGATGGTGAGTCCAATTGCTGTGGGTACTGTCAATGTAAATAGCCATACACAAGAATTGTTTATTGGCATTGAAAATGATGTTATAGCTTAAGCACAGTTAAGATACGATTAATTCTGAAATGAAAGAGTTAGTAAACGTACCATAAATACATACATATTTATATAAATATGTGCTAAGTACGAGTTTTACCAAAGCCTATTACAAAACTCTATCCAGATTGTGTAGGAAGTGCGTTTTCTAAAAATTATTTTCAGGATCGTTGAGTGATTCTGTGTTTCCTACATGGATGTTACGTTAAAGTTAAATGTGTCGGGAAGGTAAAAATCATTCTTCAACTTTGATATATTGTAGTTGTCATATCCTTTTACAACATCGAAATTGAAAAGATCTGGTATCTTATATTGGTCTACCCGATGAGTGAAAATCACAATTATATTCTGCCCCGGCATTATAAGCCATTTTTGAAAACAAATCTTGAACTCCAGAAAGTATGTTTCACGTTTAAGTCGCCAAATTTGGTCTAATGAAGTTGAAGATGCTCGTAATATCACTTTCTTCATACATACATACATATGTAGATAAAATATTAAACAAATAATATGTACTTTTAGGCAAACCGTGCTTGTTTGCATTGCTTCTGATTCAATATTCAGCCGAGTGTTCGATAGAATCTTTTATGAAAAATAAAATCCTCCTCCAGCCCTTTCCAATAGGTGAAAAGGGTAAAAAGTGTTATAGCCCCTTATCTTAAGGTTCAATTCCTTTGTCAAATGGATTTCGTAAACCAACCATATATCAATATAAGTATTTCTAACTCTTCAAGTCTTTGTATGAGCCCGTTGGCATTTTTTCATATTCCTGTTGAAGTGCTCATGTTACCAATATTATTTTCAAGTGTAACTGGGACTGGACTGGATGCTTCTCAATTGAGTATCTTAAGGGGTGCTCTTTAGAAGCGCTATACTCTCATCCAACTAATGCCGGAGACATTGGTGTAAGGGATGTGGTCTTGGAGGAAGGATTTATCGCAGTAAAATGTGCTAATCAGAAATCCAAAGTGTGGCTTTGTGAAGCCCTATGGGAGGCCATCCTGGCCAGACTATGTCGCCAGAATGAATGTATGACGGATACTTTCAAGTGGAGGGTCAGCCTCATTGAAAGGTATGGCTATGCGGCAACTATTGACGATCTGGTGTCCGAGGGAGGAAGCAAGAGGGGTCAGGCAAGCAGGAGGGAAACTCAACTGCGAGCTGGACATATGTAGTTCTCGTGAAATTTCAAGGAGCATAAGAAAAGACTCAGCTTGGGAAGCCACCTGGTAGGGCGACAAATTGATGGACCTCATGAATATGAGGTCAGCACTTATCGGGCGGAAGGAGGGTCCGTACCGGGGAAAACTGAGGGTGATTCAATTAAAACTTCACCACAGCAAAGCTGCATCAGCAATGGTGGATATTTTGTGGAGGAGGCGATTAACATTGCTCTGCTACAGGAGCCTTGGATCTTCAATGGAAGGATTTGAGGTCTACTTTACACTATGTATGCTCCCGCAACTATGTGCCTCAGACCTTGTGGAAGTACGAGTAGAAGCGGGTGGAAATAGGAAGGTAATGGATCAAGCAATCATGTCGGACTACAGAGCCATCTGATTTGATGTTCAATACGGATCAGGATTCCCAGGAACACGGAGAAGGTAAAATACCTAGAAGTGTTACGGGGTAAACTGAAAGGGAGGGTACCCAAAATACCGAGAACCAGTTGGGAAGTAGAGTTTCAGCTGAGGCATTTACAATCAGCAATTGAAAATGCATACCAAGAGGCGTGTATTCCTACTTTGATAGATGAAAAGGACCCCACGCCTTGAATGAAATTCTAAAAAAAGAGGTGAGAAAGCCTTTAATCGGGCCATGAGAAGGGATGATCCTGAATCATGGGATGAGTATAAGGCAAAGAAGAAAGAGCTAAATGAAACTATACGACAACATAAGAGTGAGTCATGGAGGGAATTTTGCTCGAGTATGAGGAGCACATCTGAGGTCAATAGACTTCAGAAAATCGTCTCCAGGGATCAAGTTCCCAAAGTCGGACTCTTTCGTGACAGAATGGGGGAGATTGTGGAGACACTGGATCGTACAAATGAGGTCCTCATGGAGATACACTTTCCGGGAAGCTTTAAGTCAGATCAATCCTGGCCCCCGAGGAAACAAAGAGCAAACATGATGGATAGGGCAGAAGCGGAAGGGATAGTAGTGCCAGAAGCGGTCAGTGGGGCGATAGCAACGTTTTCACCTTACAAGACCGCGGGGACAGGATGGTATTTTCCCCGCCCTGATGCAATGGGGTGCAGATCTCATTGTATCAAGAGTTAGGGTTATATACGTTTCTTTCTTGCAATAGGCTATATACCAGAATGGTATACCAGAGGTTTCCCGCAGCGTGTATTATCACCCACACTGTGAAATAAAACTGTGGACTCTCTTCTAAGAAGACTTGGAGAGACTGGCACACTGTGGGGTATGCCGATGACATAGAAATAAAGGCAAGAGGCAAATTCATGAACGTCACAGCAGATACCATGAGGAATGCACTCCGAGTGATGTCGTGAACAAGGACTCGACATTAATGCGGAAAAGACAGATCTAATCATCTTCACAAGGAAAAAGGGAGATCTGGAATTTGAGCCCTTGACACTTTTTGGATCGGAACCAAGAAGGTTAAGTATCTGGGAGTATACCTAGATGCTGGAATAACTTGGAACCTTCATGTAGAAGAAAAGATCCGGAAGGCGAAAAGGGTGCTTCATCAGTGCAAACGGGTATGTGAACAAATGTGGGGAATCTCAGGTCAGCATACTGGATGTACACGATGATAGTTATACCAATTATCACATATGCTTCAGTTGAATGGTGGCAAAAAGCATCACAGAAAACTGTAAAGAAGCATTTAGATAGGGTCCAACGTCTGGCATGTTTAGGGAAAGTCGGTGTAAGACGAACAACACCAACATGCGCAATGGAAGTGATTCAGGCATTCTGCCGCTCAGGGAGCTGAATATGCCCATGGACGGAATAAAGAGAGTGCGTGTTACCGAAAGGTTTTACAAAACTCTTATCGAGGATGTAACACCTCCGGATAAGAAAATTTGTGATATAACCATATTTACGGATGGGTCCATGATGGATGGCAGAACGGGGGCAGGTATCTTTTCAGAAGAACTAGAACTGTCATGTTAGTCTGGGGAAATTTACCTCAGTCTATCAAGTCGAGATGATTGCTCTGTTACATGCGTTGGATCACCTGATAGAAGGTCAAGTTAAGTCAAGTTAGCTAAAATGGCTATTAAAGGCCCGACTGGCTACACTCATAGGGAAGTTCTAAGCTTCTACATCTACAGGTCATTGGAATTTGGGGTATCACCTAGAGAAGATGGGTCTTCTGGAGGAGGATACCTGTGAACTATGCCTGGAGGAAATCGAAACAGCAGCACATATACTGTGTCATCGTCCGGCATTAGCTAGCAGAAGAAGAGAGATCTTGGGACACCACTGGGTAGAAACCCAGAATATGAACCAGATTTTTGTTAAACACATGTTTATTTAACCTAATTTACATATAAAAAGTTAGCCAAATTGTTAGAGACCGTTACCAAAAAATTTTATCTGTGTGAAAACCTGTCTCGTTGAAGTACTTCTACGTCTTTCTTTCATAGCTTAATCAAGACAGAGATATCGCCACACATCGAACCACATCGCAAAATTGCTCTTCTATCAGCCACTGTTGTTACCGTTTCACCTCTCTTCATGTTTTCCCATACGATTCTTTATTCCTCAAGTAGGAATAGATTCCATTGAAGCTTGGTCCAATTTTTCTAGCAATAGCACGCCCGGTTAATCCTTGCTCCTTTAGAAAGTCGACATTAGTCTTCTTAACACTGTTAAGGGATTCGGCTCTACCCATGTTTCTCCAAATTAAAATTTTTTGATCAACTCTGACTTAGAATACCTAAAGTTTGCTAAATGTGTCAATCTTTTCAGAAAACACATAAACAATGAAGATAATAACTTTGTACCTATTCAGCTGACGCAAACAAAATTGCATTTTTTAATATGGAATGCTTTGCAAGAGAGCCAGAGAAAAAATAACGGTGCTTTTTAAATTTTTCCTTCTAATTTTTTTGCCAACATCAAAGGCAAGTAGATAGCAGCATAAAATAATAAATTCAGGCACACTATTTGGAAACAATGAATCACATACTTTATTCAGCTCACGCGGAGTGTATGCACGTCATGCTCTTCCCAGCCATGCCAGCATAGCACATCTTCTTAGATAACATCTGAAATCCTTTTTCCTATCAGCATCGGAACTAACCATTTAGGTTCGGTTAGGTTGAAGTGGCTGCCAGCTAGGAGTCGCCGGCACACTTAGACCAATGGTAGGTCCATTGTGATACCACGTGGATCTTGGGAGAAAGTTTCTCTCTACCTACTCGTTAAAACCAATTTGAGCTTCTTATGAAGCGTAGGAGGCTCCTAATGTCGATATTCATCAGGTTGCCTGTATCGTTGTAATAGGGGGCTCCTAAGTGAAGCTTCCTTCTACGAGAGAGAGCTGGGCAGAAACAAAGAAGGTGAGGAATAGTTTCCTCCTCTTCTTCATCCATGCAGCTTCTACAAAAATCGTTCGCGAAGAGGCCTAGCCTTGTAGCATGCTTGCCTATTAGACAGTGTCCAGTGATGAAACCTATTGTGGTGCCGATATGCAATCTATTGAGAGAAATCAAATTCTTAGAGCGTTTTAGATCCAGCTTTGGCCAAATCTGTTTTATCGCTAGACATGTTGATCCATTTGTCTACCTAAGATTTGTACTCACGACAGCATCCAGCTTAAGTTTAAGTTTGCGAGTAGCTATTGGTATACCTAAGGTGCCTTTATCCGGCAAGATGGGTATAGTTGTTCCTATTCTGACGAGCTCATCGGCCTTACAATTCCCTGGAATGTCTCTATGCCCCGGCACCGACTGGAACACGCTACAATGATTTGGAAGACGGAAAGAGAGCTTAAGGTTAAGCCTATCAGAGAAAACACCTGCACCAACTCCGTCTTTGGTCTTTGACCCGTGTAGACGCGTCTGTGTAGAAGTGAATTGAATCATCTTCTAAAGATACATCGTTCTCCCAGCGTGATCTGGAAGGGATGGTGAATGTAAAGTTCTTCTCAAAATTTAGACGAGGGATGGTGTAGTCCGTTCTTTCGGGAGCGATTTTGAGTTTATTCAAAACAAAAAGCGATTGGCAAAAGCGTTCGCTGCCATTTGCTTACTAAATATATCGAGAGGTATCAGATGGAGCAGAATGTCCACTAACCAAATAAGTCTCCTTCACTTTACACTTACATATGTATGTAAAAATCTTCGCATAGTACATCTTCAGCTTGCCTACCCTTGACCGCATTTGACCACCGTTAATCATGTTCACAATGGAAAGGACTACCCTAAGGTGTGTGAAGTTGAATGAAAAATTTTATGTGGAATTTGTATGTAATTATAAATATTTAAAAAAAAAAAAAAGCACAACGAAATGCCAGAAGCACTCAGACTCTATATGGTCCATTGTACTGTCAGGCTGCAACTCTTTTTGGGGTAGTAGTTGGAGAAACACAGATTTTACCCGTTTCTGTGTTGTGCTTGATAATCTGGCGGTCAGGTTACAAACAAACACACTACTTTCTACTCCGTGACCACCTTACGACTCTAACCATAGTAATAAAATGATTAACAATCCTTTAAAAGTTAATATAACGCACTGCTGTCATACCTTTTTGGAAAAAGCTTTGTATCTTAAAATCACCCCAATATTTTTGAAAATAAAGAATAAACCTTTTTCGAAACATAAATATAATAAAATCAGATAAAAGAACTCGTTCACGTTACTCAAATATTACTTATGTATATTTCAATGAAATCTCTTGAAAGCTAAGGTACCCCCAGGCCAAGAATTGAAGGGCATTTTTTTTAGTTGAAAGAAATTTACTCATGCCTTTTGTAGAAAGACTTAGCTGAAAAAAACGATATCTGACAGATTTTGGCTCAAGCAAAGCCATTCCACGCTATCGCGACCGTGCTCTAGAAGTTTGAAGAAGATAATCGGGAAAAGCTTGCATGCGCATTACTGCCACTGCCTGCTATTACAACTGATATTTGCTGACCTGCTATTTTTGCAATAGGAAAGTCAGTATCGTGAGGGGACTCAAATTTTTCAACGCCTCTGGTTATCTGCGCATTTGAGTCCCCTCACTATAACAAGGTCACGCTCTGGATCTACCGGTGTTGGAGTCTCTAAATATTCCTACAATAAGTCCCGCCCCGCTACAAAGTCAAAATGGTAGGGACTATTTGCTATACATATTTAGTCTTTAGTAGTGTGACGATCTTTTCAAAATACATATATTTTTTGCATGAATACCCAACTATCAATGTGCAGATTAGTAGGTCTCAGTACACTTACCGCTAGATTTAGATTTATCATCATTACTCTCAGTATTATCAGAACAAATTATACAAACCACTTTCCCCAGTTGCCAGTTCGGTGGCGCTTCTAATGAAAAGGAAATACCGCGTACCTTACAAGTTATTTTTAATCCAATATCAATAATTCAATCTCACCTTTATAACTTATCCTGTGCCACAGCATGAAAGTAACAATGCAGTGTTTCGCAACATATTCCAGTGAAATACAATTTTTTAAAATGCTAAATTTGTCAACAAGTTTTATTAACATAAAGTGCTCATAGATTCATCTTCGCTCGTTGAATAAATTTCCATTTTTGTTGCAATAACCCGTTAAAAAACTATTGATCTTATAATAAGTACCTACATGTACAGATATATACATACATACATACTCATATGCATAACATTCAACGTTTAAGGAACGTATATATGTACGTACAGTATTCGTTTGTTTGCTCATAAATACGCTAAGTCAAACGTCATCTTCATTTGAAGAGTCAACAAAAATTATTCATAGTTCTGTCTGTGTTCATTGGGTTACATGGAAATCCGTGATCAAATTATTCGTGTACAAACATTTCACTCTGATTTGCTTAACACACAGTGTTTTCCATGTAAACTGCTGTTAAAAATCTTATTGTTAATTCAAATTTAATTTCAATTTGTTCCTGCTTAGTTCTTGCTATAAAAGGTTATTTAAAGATGTACAATGTACAAGTATGTTACCAAAATGTATGTATGTATTCGTAGATTTAGTTCAAAGATAAACAATAAATAAATCTTCCGGGTATTGTTATATGTACATATGTATATCTGATATGTTTTATATGTACGTACATCTCCATTAGGAAATAGGATATAATGAGTATTCACGCGAAGATATATGTACATTCAAGTTTTATCATTATGTTCAACTTTGGGCGCAAGCGATAACTGCTTAAGTCGAAAATGGAATATTCAGAAGAAGCACTTTGAAATTAAATTTTCAGTTTGAAAAGAAACTTGCGCATTTTAGTAACAAACCCATACAGATTCTCAAAGTTCAAATTACGGTTAATTGTACCAACATTTAATCATTTCTTTATTTTATTCTTATTTGCAATGAAAATTATAAAAACATTTGATTTCTGTCTTAAGTCGATTTAAGCGGTTTTAAAAAAAATAATATTATGTATAAAGTGGTTTGTTAAAAATGTAAACATATGCATGTATTTTATATTTTCGTTGCCGATAGGTAGTGTGAAAACTAAAAACTGTATGAATTTTAGAGCATTGGACTTCTGTGCTGAAATTTCAACGTTCGGTTCCTGACAAACATCCGAGAGTACAAACTTTCTTACAAAGCTTCTCAATTACGTCATTCGTGCGCACATCAGGAATGGTAGGGAGAACCTGGGCCTTGGATCCTATATGGACTGTTTGCTTCAAATATAATTTTGGGAGAAATATGATGTTTTTAAGTAGTTCTTCATGTATAAAAGTCACGGGTGTATACTACTTAGATAAATTGTTAAATTACACTAAGGATTTTTATTTGGATATTCCCCCTCTAGAACACGCATATGTACGTTTGTGTTTCTATAGAAATCAGTTATCTTTACTATGTATGTAAGATTTAATAGCTCCTTTAGACCAATGTATTCAGATACAAAAATAAGACATATTTAACGGTATGGCTCCAAAAATGGTTATTAGTTTTTCTTACATTTTTGGGTCACCACTTTACATAACATTTGTACGTACGTATGGATGTAAAAATTACTAATGAATTTTTTTTTAGTTCAAGAACTAGAAGGTGGTGTCAGAATGACGGACGGACCTACGAGCAAAAGCAATAGGGTTCCGTAATCTTTATATGGAACCCTGAAAACTAACCAAAATAATGAGCCCTGACTTTATTTTTTATGCTATTAAACTGAAGGTTTCTTTTATTCGTGTGAAAAATATAAAAAAAAAAACACTCTGCGAAAAGCCGTAGCCTCAGATATGTACATATGTATGTATGTATATGCAATTGCTTCAACATACGAGGATATTTAAATTTTTTTTAATAACCAGTTCTATGCTATGTCTACGAAAGGAAAGCAGAAAGTACATATATACATATGTATGTCACAGTACAAAAAATTTGAAGCAATGCTGAAAAGTCAATGTAATAACACAAGGTTGTACCCCCTGTTTTTGTTAAACATTCGTCTGCGTTCAAGGAAGAGAATGCTCCCAATTAAATGTCTAAATTATGAGAAACTGAAGAAAATGAAGAAGTTTTTACGTGTGTCACGTCACTTGAAGGCACTAAATTCCTGTTTAAGTACTTCAAACATTTAAGTTCCAGATCACAGTGGGGCTAATTTAAACAAAACCTACGAGGAATTTGCTAAACAAGGTTCAAGATTGGACTTCACATTTAATAAACGCAATATTAATACATAAGTTAGATAACATACCTAATAAAATCAAATCGTTTGATTAAAAAAGGCTTAAGAATTCTGCTTCACATATCCTAACTAGCAACAATTAATTAATATTATGACATTCAAAAGTTTTAATTTCCTAATTAGCTACCTATTTTTATCAGTTATATACATATGTATTATATGTATACCTATAATCAGATGTATTGCATTTACATACAAACAATTCATATACACCTATTCGTTTTCAAATGCAACCATTATAACAAATTTTACCTGATTTGAGTAAGTGATCTTCATTGATGATACCTAATTGCAGTAGTCGAACCAAACAATGCTCAGGTATAATACATTTTATTACAACCCTCAATAAAACCATTTTATTTTAGTTTTTTTCTTAACCCTTTCATAGTAGCTGTGTCGGCAGTTTGCTTTTTGAAATATTCTTTGCGTACACCGAATTTTGGTTGTATTTATTGCATGTAATAATTCTGAACTAATCCTTATGTACATAAAATAATAAAATAAATGTTTTTAGAAAAGATTTAATGCAAAGTTTGTTATTTTAAACAGAACACATGTGCGCTTCTCATTTTCACATAATACTGGGGAAACCCGGCGCCGTTTATTTGTTAAGTGCTATAAATATGTACATTTTACTAATCATAGTCAATGAAATACTTAATTCAGAGAAAACAACTAGGTAATGAATTAAAGGAATTATGTGCAGGTAAATGTACGCCAGTAGTTCACGCATGAATTACAAATGCATTCTTCTACCACTGCAGTGCTCAAATTTTCTTATAATACACACGCAGAGTAAACAATGCTTTTAAGGCGGCCATATTGTAAGTTAAACAAACGATGCATTGGTAAATCAAGGCGGAGTTTGAAATAGAGACGAACGAAAAAAGAGAACGGAAATGTCTGCTCTCTATCGCTGCTTCCATCGTCACTCTGTTTGTTACACAGTGAAATGTCGTTGAAAACGTGATACCTGTTCGATGTGTATTGCATACTCGCATACTTTTTATTTATTCTAGTAATGTACAAGCACTTCATTCCCAAGCTCGTTAAAGTGCTGAGAACGAATTTCAGCGACTTATAAAAGTGCTTTCTTATGAGTAAAACCACGGTTTTTACTTAATAAAGGTGCAATACAATATATGTAAGTTGGTATGTATGTATATATTAACTTATAACGTATGAGCCTTTTAATGCAACTGCTGTTTTTCTATCGCACGATGTCGACGAACCTACATTCGTATATTTGTGTTAGATGCAGAAGTTGGACAACCTTCAGATGAAAACGTTTTAAAAAAAAATATAGTACGCCAAACAGAACAGAGTCCTTTAAAGTTATAAAAGCCAGTGATGGAGTGAAATGATATTCATAATATGAGACAAAAATAAGAGATGATAGGAAAGCAAATAAAGAGAGCTGACGATGTGCGCTAGTTTTGAATTATTATAATTGTAGTTTTTTTGGAAAAGTTGAAGAAGGCAAATAATTCCACATTCGTGTTGAACGGTCACAACAGGAACTTCTGTATTTCTCGGTCTTTTACAACTAAAACAGGCTTGAAGTCGTGAAAATGCAAGATGAAGACGCATACTGCGATTGAACTGCCAGACTGGAGGGCAGAAATAAATTGGATTGCAAATACAAGAATTTATCAAGAATACGTATATAGAAGAATTCTAATTAATAGACACGCGCAAGTTTCCACCTATCCGGAAAATTTTCTATTGAGTACGATATGTTATGGTATGTTTGGTACAATTATGTTATGTTCTTAATCGATAGCGCATGCAAACTTTAGTAAATTAGTAAAATATTTTGATTATTTTCAAATGGAATATAAAAATAAGAAAAAAAGTTAACAGTTATTGGCATTTTGACTTTACCAAAAGTATTTTTATATATATGTAAATAGTAGTTGATATGTACATATATTTTTGTAAAAAGAAGGAAATGCAGAAAAATTATAAACGGCGTGTTACTGTTATACAGTTTAAAATTAACCTATAAACTGTGCAAAGGGTAATTTCTTAGAACTACATATATATGCACATAGACGTTATTTTCTTATTTTAAATGTATCCCATTTTACTCCATTATTCTTCTACGTAATTTGTATGAAAGTATCTAAATAATATATGAAAGCATACTTCAACTTCGACTTATTTCAATTAATCACATATTACAGCATACATATTATCAATAAAACTTAATTTTTAATTTTACTTTAAGAATAGTTTGAATCTGTTATCAATAAATCTTAATTTTTAATTTTACTTTAAAAATAGGTTTGCTATTTTCTTCAAAATTGTATACATACATTATTTTTTTAAGTTCTGCTTTTCAGGTTAGTTCACAACTTTTTGATGGCAGTCGGTAATTTAATGTGCTATCGTGTAGATCTGGATCAATTGGTGGTTGGTTCTCGTACCTCACCGAAAGGTTTTTGAATGTATTTGTCTTATAGTAAGTACCTTCTGTAGTCAAATTTAGGTATTCTATAATTAATTGTTTATCTTATCTTTATTTAGTGTGGGTCTCCCCTACAGTGGATTTTGAGTTCAACCTTTTAGTCAATTATCTCTTAATAATAGTGTACTTCATAGGATTTTCTTTTTCACGAACTCGGTTGTTTCTGTATTCATACTTATATAATATTTTTGTAAACCTTATTGTTTAATAGAAATTAATTTTTATTTGCTCTAATTCTAAGTACTACAAAAGATATTTATCTTAATGTACCATTAAATAATGAATAAAAAAATTGAAATTGAATAGTGATTTGAGATTGAATACTTTTCAACTTCAAAAATTTTCGGAAATTAACTTTATTTACAATTCATTCATAATAATTTGGGGGTAATTATGTACTTAAAAAAAATACAAATACTAAACGCAACGGACGTATGTTGTATAGGGTCTAGCTTCTTGCGACCATTCGTCTTGTGCGTGTTATATTTTTCACACAAATGAAAGGGACCTACAGTTTAGAGCCATATCCGAAAACCAAATTGGAATCTTTCTCATGAGAAAAAAAGAAATATGTACATAGATATTGACGAAATATTTAACACTTAATATTGCCTTTGAGGCAAAAATGATGACACCCGAAAAAAGCTTCGTGTTAGCAAAATTCAAAGGAGTACAGATCTATAGCGGTTATGCTATACCTTTGAGAAGTTCCAAAGTATGTTTGATAGGCTCGTAGGTGATGCTAGTGGTCGTAGCCCAACAATTATAGCTGAAGACTTCAATGTATGGGCCACTGATTGGAGCAGCGCACGGACCAATAGAGAGGGAGAGGCACTCCTAGAAGCCGTATCGTCACTAGACCTGATAATGTTAAATATGGGAAGTGAGCGGCACTTTTAGCACAAATGGGTAAGGTCCCATAGTTAATATCACCTTTGCAACTAGTTCCCCATCGAAAGGCGCCAAGGGGAGAGTCAGTAATCAATATATTCACAGCGACCACCATTCATCCTGTTTGAATTACAACCGAGGATAGCAACCTAGGAACGCCCTCCAAGGAAGGCACGCGAATGGGGTGTAAAATAAGCACCATGGACGAAGATGCCTTTGCCCTGATTTTTGGAGAGTCAATAATAAGCCAGGAACAGCAAACGCTATGAACATTGAGGTTACGGCTGGCGACGCATCCATGTTCCGGAAAACTATCCCCACAAGTAAAAGCAATAGCTTAAAGGAACTTTGCGAGCAATCATATGTAAATCCTTAGGGCACCGCCTACAGAAAAGTCATGGCAAAACTTAAAGGGACTAGGGCACCCTCGCCCACATGCCCTTTCCTTAGGCAGAATATTGTATCGGAGTTGTTTCCACCGCAAACACCAGCAGAGCGGAAATACAAGACATTAAAACTGTCACGCAAATGGAACTCCTGGATGTATGCAGACGTTTCGAGGATACTACGTCACCTGGATTGGATGGCATACCGAAGAAGACCCTTAAATTAAAACTTATTAAAACGAATACGCAATCATTTGTGGAACTCTATAACAAGTATCTAACAGAGTTGTCCATATTCGATGTTGTTTTGACTGGAAACTCTCGTACCTCCTCAGGCGGTGCTATTCTATCTGAATCCATATGTACTGAAGATATAAAGAGAGTGTTATTATTTGCAACGTCCAATTCAACTACTGTAAGATCGTCAGAGCTAAAATCAGGACCCAGAATAGATGAGCCGTTAACGTCTGGCTGGGTAGTGCTAGCCGTGGATGTGCCAGGTTTACCTGGTTTACCTTCCGACTCATTTCACCTTATCTTGCCTAGACTGTATCGTGCCATATTATACCGGTTTTCAGGGTAGGTTTCTCTTTTTCGTTGGTTTCCGTTGTGTTTTCCATTTTGCTTTTTATTATGTGTTGGTTAAATTATCATTAATGCTATTGTTGCTGGTGTTGGCCGCTAGATTATTATTAATGACTTCTTCCTTTGCTTGCCGTTGTCCCATGCTAGCGCAGCTCTTTTAACTTCTCGATGAGTTGCGCCTTTTGTTTTTTATCCAAAGTTATGTGAATCACCCTGTGAAGTTCGGCTCTCTCTTGGCGGCGTCTCACTTGTTTTCATACTTTGTGTGCTTGCATTGAATTACACTACACCGTGAGAAAGGAGAGTCCGTCTTGTCAGAGCCGACTTGCACTGTTTTTTAACAGCGCACGATTGGGTTGATGCGTATAAATTCTTGGCTGACACTAAACACCGATAACGATGATTACAGATTTCCGGAAGGCGCCTACTGGGACACTCCTACTTCTGCCAGGGCTTTGTGTAGCATTTGCAAACGTGAGTTGTGAGTTGTACCGATTTGAGTAGCTCCGACATCGGTCCAACGCGTTGTAGGGAACACACACACGACACGATTCGTATACTATTTTATTTCATACTTATTCGTTCATAACATAACAACTTGATTAAGATAAAAATTGTGTGAGTTGAGTATTTTATTAATATGTACAATATTAAGTAGTGAGAATGACAATATCGAAAAAATAAGAAAAAGGAAGTGGTTCTTAAGGCTCCTTGTGTTAGAATTTATTTCTTTGCATTTTTCTTCTAACTTCTGCAACGCTTCTTCCCTCAAATGTTTGTTGCTGTACTCTGGAGTGTAAACATTCCGCACACAAGGCAATGAACGATATTTATCTATGAATACGAGCCAAACCGCATTTTCAGTTTTTAAAACTATTGCTATGTATATTCACCCCTATTGTGAAATCCGCCGGGGGGAATTATTCACCGAAAAAAATATTTCGACATCGTCAAATCCGCAAAGTGAACAATTCCCCATGTCGTTAATGTGAATGAGTTCCACTATATTCCACTATATATTGAAACTACATTTCCCAAATGCCTTTCGGTAAGGAGACGTTTTCAGCGGATTCCACGACAGCAGTAGAAAGTGAAAGGGAATCGAATAGGTGAAGTGGAACTCAATTCCGACGGATTCCACGATAGGGGTGATTCACTGTGAATATCGGAAAAGAGATGAAATCGCTATATTTGTACAGACCCGAACAAACGCTACAATTACTATAAATCAATCTCATATTGGCCGTTGGTTTTCAGTCGACAGCATTCGACCATGCGATGTACACCCCTATCGTGGAATCCGCCGGGGGGATTTCGGCATCGTCAAATCCCCAAAGTGAACAATTCCCCATGTCGTTAATGTGAATGAGTTCCACTATATCGTAGAAAACGTTCGAATCGAATTTTCCCGAACAAAAAGAAATTTCTCATCCGCATCAAAATCATTGCGGATTTCATATGATTGGCTTGCAATTATATACACTAGTTGCAATTAAAACTCAATTTGAATAATCGTTTATTTTCCAAAAAAAAATTTATTGGCAAATAAAAGACAGCTGTTTAACAGTGAAACTATATTTCCCAAATGCCTGTCGGTAAGGAGACGTTTTCGGCAGATTCCACGATGGCAGTAGAAAGTGAAAGGGAATCGAATAGGTGAAGTGGAACTCAATTCCGACAGATTCCACGATAGGGGTGATTGTATCGTGTATTTCGTACTTAAAAATGCCAAACGACAGGTACACGGAAAATGGGGAACAAAGAGCTGAACATTTATTAGAGACTCATTATCCTGGGAGCATGCGCTGATGAGTAGGGCGGACATATCGCTTAATACCTCGAAAGTCCTTCGACAATCGAACATACCTTGCTCATGCAGCCCTTTCTGAAATACTACCAAACATCGGTGGTAGGTATGGCAGAAGGATTCTACTATCCAGTATTGTCAGCTTAGTTCTTCTGTACACTTCTCCGGGCAACGGCATTAGCGGCGAGAAAAACATGGAGAAAATGTTCGGTACCATACAAGCTCTGTGCGATAAGAACAATCTGCGGTTCCTAATAACATCGGACCAAGCAGCCAGTGTCATAGACGGCCTGTAGACCTTTTCGCGATCGATATGCTAGAAGAGCCTTGAACCAACGAGACGCAAGTGTAGTCAAGAGGATAAATGAAGAAGAGAAAGCAAGGGCATTAGCTACATACATATCTGGCATGGCAGATAGGACACCAATGTAAAAGGCACGTGGACCTACAAGTTGATTCACGTCATTGAGGTCAGGATAAAGTGTGTCGTAGGTGCTGCAACTTCAGTTCATATACGGTCATGGAAGCTATCGCCGATATCTACACAGATTTGGATACAACTCACCTGGACGTGCACTGTCCAGATGAAGAGGAAGAGGAAGAAGAGAATATCTTGTTGAGGCGATCGTCCCTAACAAAACATATGACGCGATCAGAGGGCAATTGGGTGGAAATTTACAAATTGCATATATAATTACAAACATGCAAAAAGAGCTGGGAAGAATTGAGCAAATAAGGCGAGCAGAAGCAGCAGTACACGAAGCATAGCATAAATTGTAACCCGGGCTACTGGTATCCGTTTTTTTCTATAACATGGCCATTGATCCCAAAACAAAAGCCTTGACGTCCATCGGAGGAGAAAATTCAACGGCGAGTTATACGAGCTATTCAGGGCATTGGACATTTGAGATGACTAGAATATGCAACGCTCCAGATTTCTTCGAATCTAGGTCGGGGGAAAAAGCAATAGGAGGCAAACTAAGAATTGGTAAGTGATCTAATGTTTCAAATCAGAAAGTTTGATTTCTGATCCAAACGGGAGTAACTATTTCCATGCTCAGTACAGAACACTTATGATCCGTTAGTTTTGTGCTGCGCAGCAAGTATACAAGGGATGGCGTTATAGACTTTCTAGATTTTCTTTTTAGATATAACATCTGACCCTCCGTGCCAAAGACATAATCTGTCTCATCCTGGAAGGCACATGCAAGCTGATTAGCTCTATCTATATATCTAACTTCAATGTATACCCTGTCAACGTTCCAAGATTAGACGACACGTTCACATGCAGCCGAAGATATTTTGTTTCAAAGATCTTTATTTATGTACTCATATATTTGTGCGTCACGATGCTCCGAAGCTGGGATTAGGCCAGCCATACTTCGGTCCACACAAGATCATCACACGACTCAGCGGTAGATTGTTTACCATTGACATCAACAGCCGAAATCCAAGATGCCGATTCATTGCAGCTATGTCACAGTCATCTTCCCAACTGCAACAAATGCATCCAGATCCTCCAGCAAAGCAAATTTAACTTGCCAAAAAAAAAGTTACTTTTGCCATGACAACTTTTAGTTTCAGCTGTCAAGACAGCTGTTACTTAGTCTAAATTGACACTAGCGCCTCTGGCAGTTAGTACTTCACACTACATAATCTTTAAATATAAGACATACGTTTGCATCTTTCAAATATGTATATAAAAATATAAATAAAAAAGCACTTCGTAATTTTTTCAAATACATTCATTTTGGTAACTAGCTGCCATAACTTTGACTGCCATCTATGTGCTATACTTTTTATTATATCCTGCACTGTATTACCCCATCATGTGTTATCCGTAGCTGTCATATTTTAATTAGATGAATTTATTTTAGCTTCTAATGTAATCCAATTTTTCCAAGCATTTGTGGTTTTATGTAAGATTAAAATAAACTAAGAAATAATTCAATAAAAAATCGCAAGATGGGGAGCTTGCAGAAATCAGCGGACAAGGCGCTGAAAATGTTACGTTCTCTGCCCCGAGTACAAATAGGAAATATTCGGCCTAATCCCAATTCTAAGCAAAATGTAGATCATGCAAATTAATTCTACCATTTACTTTATTAGTATATATGTAATTGCAGGATAAACGAGGACGTGGGCAACATGGTGGTGATAAACACGGTGCCGGTAACAAGGGATCTGGACAGAGGCAGAATTTTATGCGGTTGGGTTATGAAACAGGGAACACACCTTTTTACCTTCGTTTTCCATACGAACCTTACTACAAGGGACATCATCTACGAAGGCAGTACCCACCCATTTCTTTGACTCAACTACAAGTTCTCATTGATACAAACAGAATAGATACAAGAAACCCAATTGACATTACTGCCCTGTGTAACACGGGTATATTCCATCTCCTTCCCAATCAAATGCAATGCGGTTTTAAATTAACTGATGAAGGAGCTGACAATTTTAGATCGAAGATTTGCATCGAAGTCCAACATGCAAAGGAATCGGTTATTGCAGCCATAGAAAGAAATGGTGGTGTAATAAGAACAGCATACTACGACCCAAAAAGTTTGCAGATTATGGTTAACCCCAAAAAATGGTTTGAAAAGTGTGTGCCAATACCAAAGAGAATGTTACCACCCCAAGATTGTATTAGTTACTATACGTCGGGGAAGAACCGAGGATACCTTGCTGATCCAGAAGAAATCAGTAAAGAACGCCTTGTTTTGGCCCAAAAGTTCGGTTACGCATTACCACAACTTGAAAATGATCCAGACTATGAGATGTTGACATCTATTAAGGATGCCCGACAAATATTTTTTGGTCTTAACCCCGGCTGGGTTGTAAGTGTTAAAGATAAAGCAATTATAAAGCCAAAAAGTGAACTTATTGCTGAATAAAGTTTTGTAAGCTAAATATTGATTTGCTATAAAATAAACAGTTTATTTTTAATTATTCTTCAAATAGTAGTTGTTTTCGGTTAAACTTCGCATATTAATCTACCCGAGAGTCGTTACTGTCACAAAAAGTTTCTCAGTATGCCTTTTAGATATGGCATTAAATTGATGTTCCCTAATCCTTGTGCATTCAAAAACAAAACTACCAATTACCTATGTATATATGAGGTAATGTATTACCAAGCCTTTGTTCATCCAATTTTAGACAAAAAAGCTTTAAATGCTCTAGAAGAAGAGTTCTTAAGTTTCCATGAGGATGTTCAGATGGGCATGGTTTGATTTCGGCATTACGTCTCTCATAAGAGGCTATTGGATATGTATCCAGAATCAACATTGACCATGTGCCTGACGAGTTTTTTTAATATCAAAGTTAAATTCAAAAGCATAAGATGTACCATTAACATGGTTATACGGTGATCGTTTTACTGGGTATCAATACCAGCTGTCTTTTTTTTAAGCATTAACAATTTTTTCTGTATTTCAATCAGTTCTAGTATGAGTTAGTAAGAGTCTACCTTGGTCTGCTATAAATTCTGACAACAACATCTCGGCCGCAATTAATCGAAGAACAACTCTTGCCAATCGCTGTTTCTTTGGGCTGAGAAGGCAATTGAGTAGTAAGGCCATATCTCGAAAGACTAAGGAGACTCTTTATAAGACCTTAATCATCCCAGTCCTGCTTTATGGCGCTGAAGCATGGACTCTTTCGAAAGCTGATGAAGATATCCTTGGTCGCTTCGAGAGAAAAATTCTTCGTTAAGACATACGGTCTCGTTTACGTTGCCGAGCTTTGGAGGAGAAGATTCAACGTACAGCGACATCGACCTAGTCCGAAATTGCGCGTCAGTCACCTAAGATGGCTGGGACATGTAGAGCGAATGGACACCAATGCTCTAGCCCGCAGAGTCTTCAAATCTAACCCAGAGGGACAACGCAGTAGAGGACTAGATCGCCTAAGGTGGCGCTCACAAATAGAAGGGGACCTCAACCAGTTTGGAGTGCACAACTGAAGGCAGTTAGCTAAGGACCGGGCTATCTGGAGAGGGATCTTGGTTGAGGCCCAGGTTCACCCCGAACTGTAGCGCCACCTAAGTAAGTAAGTATACAAGTTTGTGTGCAAATCAAAATTCAAGTACTTCTTGAATATGCATATGTACATATTTGTACATGCATCCATAAATCTTTGTATAGTCGTACGACGC
The DNA here is from genome assembly GCA_946965025.1 of Blera fallax. Lineage (NCBI taxonomy): Eukaryota > Metazoa > Arthropoda > Insecta > Diptera > Syrphidae > Blera > Blera fallax. The sequence goes on from OX337245.1 coordinate 27,885,129, forward strand.
TGAAACCATTAACTTATTGGGCAAGCGCACACTGTTTATAGAAAAGGAAGGGCAAATGTACAGTATGAAAAGGGGTAAAATTTTCATCTAGCGTTGAAGTGGTTTAACATCAGGGTTAACCAATGCACACAGAAGTTTTCAATTTCGAGTATACAGAAATACCACTACAATGAAAATCGGTTCATGTATACACAATTTTTGCCCGAGTAATTCATCCCGTGTCCGATTGAAAATGTGTGTGTGCTGGCCCTCCTGTTCTTTGCGGCTGTCAAAGTTGCTGTAGCTACCTATTTTATTTACATAGGTGAAACCAATTACACAGCAGCAATACACACCAACTTCGACAGCCAGCAGTAAACGACAGTTGCTGTAATGTGAAACACATTGACCCAGCACACAGCAATATTTGATGTTGCTGGAAAATTATTTACAAATCAAAAATAGAACTACAAAGAAAATTATTGTGCCGTACGATTCGTTCTAAAACTTTTGCTACGGTTGTCAAATTTGCTGTGTGCTGTGTTATTGTAGAAACACATTGACACAGCAACATTGACAACCGCCGGGCAAAAACAGCCAACGTGATGTGAAACACATTAGCACAGCACAACAGCACACAGCGAAAATTGATATCTTAAAACTTACTTGCATATTTGAAAAGCAAAAATTGAAATAAACAAATTAAAATTATTGTGCCGTACTACTCTCAAGTAGTTTACATATGCATTGCCAGTAAAAACACTATCGATTAGTGTTTCCTCCATTTCATTGCACTTCCCTGAAACAAATAACAAAACAAATTCTTTTGTTTACATTTGAAGTGACAAATTTAAATATTTTCAGTTTGGGAGGTCTGAAAAATGGCGTCGCAAGGTTGGTTGCATTTGAACAGCAATAGCGAACTTGGAACTTAGGTCTAACGTTGAAGTTGCTGTTGCTGTGCTATAGTAGAAACACATTGACACAGCAACAGCAACTTTAACAGCCACAGCGAAAATTTTAGAACCAATGCTTTTCAATGGAACAGAACACATTAGCACAGCAACAGCAACTTCAACGTTAGACCTAAGTTCTAAGTTCGCTGTTGCTGTTCAAGTGCAACCAACCTTGCGGCGCCATTTTTCAGACCTCCCAAACTGAAAATATTTAAATTTGTCACTTCAAATGTAAACAAAAGAATTTGTTTTGTTATTTGTTTCAGGGAAGTGCAATGAAATGGAGGAAACACTAATCGATAGTGTTTTTACTGGCAATGCATATGTAAACTACTTGAGAGTAGTACGGCACAATAATTTTAATTTGTTTATTTCAATTTTTGCTTTTCAAATATGCAAGTAAGTTTTAAGATATCAAGAATTTGTTTTGCTGTTTCAAGAAAGTGCAACGAATGATTATGTAAAGCAATGATTATTTAAACTACTCGAGAGTAGGACATAAATATAACGCTTTTAAGCAAAATTTTTGCATAAAGTCGTACTGCACAATTATTTTAATTTTTTTATTTCACTTTTTGCTTCTCAAATATATCAAAAAGTTTTAAGATGTCATTTTTCGCTGTGTGCTGTTGTGCTGTGCTAATGTGTTGCACATCACGTTGGCTGTTTTTGTCCGGCGGCTGTCAAAGTTGCTGTGTTCTGTTGCTGTGGCAATGTGTTTCTATTATTAATGTGTTTCAGATATTACGCCATTACTACTATCGATATAGCTTCTTAATTTTTGATAATATCGATTGTAAAAACTTCTCGTACTATCGATAGACTATCGATGTTCAACTAACACTACTACTGGAGAGGAGCCATATAATTGGTGGACGTTGTTGTTGTCGGGACAGAGGCCTTGTCACTTTCATGTCACTTTTCTTTATTAAAATTTTGTTTTTATTTTTATTCTTTTTTTTATGCGTAAAAAGTAATAATTACGATCATGAATTGCCAAATTTGTCTGAATGAGGGACCTAATGTATTTGGAATTTACAATGACTGTGTTATCGAATGTTTAGAGAAAATCAAAACACATTACATGAGTATGAATATTATTTTTCCCTTGAATTATCAGCGATGAAATTGGTTTTTCTTTTAGATTTTAAGAAACAACTCTCTGACAAGGATTTGATAATAAGCGCCCTAAAAGAAACAAATAGCAAATTGGAAAAAACAATAGGGTACTCTGAGAAAATTGAAAACAAATCAAGGATGAAGAGTAATACTGGTTTGGAAGGACGTGAAATACAAAGTTCACAGATGATTGAAAACTTAAATGTAGATAAATCATTGGATGATCATAATATAGCTTTAAATGATGAAATGGAATTTGAGATGTCATTTATAAATAATTCACCTGAAAAACATGAAAAACAAATATTTCTGAAGAGGGAGCCAATGAAAACTTTAAATAATGATCCTTCTAAAAGCAACTGTCCTTCGTTAGAAAATGAGCTCACGATATCTACAAAAGGAAAAAGAGAAGATAACCACAGCACAGGAAATAAGAAAACTTCTAGATGGCTTACAAAAGAGAATGAAACTAAGAGATTGACTGTAGGAACCTTCCAAAGGGATTCAAACAGGGGCCGTATGCATATAAAGCGAGAGCATAAGCCAACAAACCTATCTTTAAAATCGGTAAAATTTAGGCAAACAAGGCTTAAGTTAGACATCAGCAAAAATATGTCCAATACTGTAAGTATATTAACCGCCATTTGAATTATCGTTTTTCGAAAGCAATAGTCGACTTATTTTCACAATATTTATATAAATTGTCGTGGTTAGACTAGCTACTGAGTGTATTTTCTAAATTGGGCATGTCTAGGTACAAGGACACGGCTACCCTGTAGGAGTAGTTGGTTGACCGTGTAAAAATAGAGGCAGACCAACCGTTTGACCATGCGTAAAGTATGGTTTGACTATGTAAAAATGTATTTATAGGCAACTGCTGAGAATTGTTCACTTATGACTATAGATGAGTAGCTAGAGTTCACCTGTGTAAGTGTATTGTAAATTCATCCTTTTTTTTTTTTGATTGCGCCAAAGGATGTATAATCTTCTAAAGGCACCAGTGGCCCGGGCTGCTGGTATGAACGATTCAGAAACCTGAATGCTCGATGTCAGGAATATACCTACGTACTAACCCACACCCTTCAAATTTCAACTTCAGTTCGGTATTACTTCGCCGGACTGGTAAGCAATTTTCCCCGTTTTTTGTTTCAACATTAAGTTTAGTGTTTGCCTTTTTTTGATCTATGTTAGATGCCGTCTGCTTTCTCTTACCCATAATTACTGCAGCAAGCTTTTTTATCGCTTGCCATATTTCACTCAATCCTATCATAAAGTTCATAATATTATAGGGAATCGATGTTTCCTCTAGCTCTCTGGACTCAATACGGAAGCGTAGGCACTGAAAAAATCCGTGCCGCGTATCATCCCTAGCATCTCCGCAGCAGCCATGTCTGGTTCGGAGCTGATAAGGGTAGAAATCCCATTCTCCGTTGTGCCGGTCCACCATTTATTTAATATCTGGTATCTGGTCAATTGGTCCATCTTCTCGTCGACGATTGGTCCCGTCCCTCCCGTCATGCTCTCGTGCTTCGCTGTTTTTCTTGCAGCTTGATACCTTTGAGTCGGGTTGCAGAGTTAATTCTTTTGGCGTAAAGCTTAATTGTCACTGCTTTGGCCCATATTAGTGATGCATACATTATGATGGATTGCACCACTCTTGATGGAACTAGTTGTCTTTGTTGCCTGGGTCCTCCAAAAACTCTGAGAGTGCTATAGTGTCTTTGAGTTTTGTTATGACTGTTCTGTAGGCAATATCCCAAGGATTTACGTCTGCTTACTCACAGAGTTGCTTAAAGCTGGCAAGTTTCAGGTATTTACGCCTATTTTGTATTGCACCTGTAGATCTGTCAGCTCCTATTTGTACATCAGCGGCCATAGCATTTGATGTTCTCGGGTTTATTGTAGACTCTGCAAATTCAAGGTAAAAATGTCTTCGTCCAGTGTGTTTATTTTTCATCTGTGTTGCCAAAATCAGTGGTCTATGCGTTAAAGTAGTACCCAGTCTATCCAGCATTCTTCAATGATGCTGTTTGGAGATATATAGCAACTGTATACATGAACTCATTTGATCTTTGTTCGCACGGGCACGATGGCTATTCCGAGTGTCATAATCTGCGAAAATGCTTACTTCTTCTTGCGTCACCCGCTCCGTTATTTTTAACGGCGGTGATCGCTTCTCTTGGACGGATTTGCCTCCGTGATTTTTTTTTCTGTTTTATTTGTATTGGCTTTATTTATATTTGTTTGGTTCATGATTAAATCCCACGTGTATGGGAGAAAGGACGTTGGTCACATCATAGTTGACCCCCACTACATGCTCCTTTTACGTAGCTCTTTATCTTTCTCTTTGTCTTGCTGGCGTCTTCGCATTTTAAGGCAGTCTGCTCTCAGCTTAGCAATGCAATAATTCCACAAGTACACCGTTTTTTTCCATTTTCGTACTTCTACTTATCATGAGTGCGTCATATTCTTGGGTGAGGCAAATTGTCACCTATTTGGTCTGATCTTCAGCTGTGCCTCTTTGTGTTTCCATGTTGGTCAGGAAGAGGATTTTGGCAACCCTAGTAAAGCCTAATCAGTGTTAAAAATCTATCTCAGTTCAAAAGCTAATAAAAGTGATTGAAAGAAGTTTTATAAATCCAAGGGTGCAGCAAATTCAATGCAAACAGTCAGTCATTAAAACAAACTATAATTTAACACACGTAAATCCAATTATTAAAAAGAAGATAGTATACATAAACACATAAGAAGCTAGCACCTAACAAAACACCGATGATAAAGAGGAAGAAGAAACCTTCCAAAGAGAAATCTAATCCAAATAAAAAGAGTGCGGGCAACGTCGTGAATAAGGAGGTGATTCATACTGCTATGCAGGATATTCTTGATGCGAATCTCAAGGACATAAAAGAGGCTCTAAAAGAAGTACTCAAACTTTCGCATATTACCAAACTACACGAGGAAATTAAAATGTTGCAAAACTACCACAGCTTTCTGAAAGGTAGATCAACTACGACAAATTTCGTCAAATTCGTGTCTTTTGCCCTCACAGCCTTAAAAAATGGCAAAGAAGTCGACTTTATTGCAACTGATTTTAGTAAAACTTTTAATAAGATATCTCATAACATAATATCCTAATATTGTTAAAATGGATTTCTTCTTACCTGGAAGATCGTCTTTATAGTGTTCGCTTTAGATCTGTCCTATCAGCCCCTTTCTTGGCCACTTCTGGTGTTCCACAAGACAGCCATCTTGGTCCTCTCTTCTTCAATCTAACTATTAACGACGTTGATAGGGTCATAAAACATTCCTTCCTTTCTCTCTACGTGGATGATACCAAATTTTTCAAAGCCATCTCTTCACCACAGGACTACTGTCTCCTCCAACAAGACCAGGACAGCCTCTCGAACTGGTGCTCTAAAAATAGCTTAGAGCCCAATATCACCAAATGCCAATCTACTACTTTATCACGCAAACACCACGTGTCCCCTGCCCGCCTTTATTTTCTTCATGGTCAGCCTATATCCATCGTTCAATCTCTTCGTAACCTTGGAATATTGTACGATAGGGAATAAGATTTCCATTCCCATATTGATGAGATAATTTTTAAAGCTAACTCCTCACTTGGCTTAATCAAACGATGGTTCAAGGAATTCTCCGAACCTTACGTGATTAGGTCCCTCTACATTACCTTTGTTCGTCGCTTCCTTGAATATGCGAGTCAAGCGTGGTGCCCCTTTCAGCAAGTGCATGTGTGTAGAATCGTGAACATTTAACGTCGTTTTCTTTGATTTGCCCTTCGAGGTCTTTCTTGGAGCGACTCACCTATCCTGCCTCCCTATCAAAACCGACACAACCTCATCAACTTGAATTCCCTTGAGAAACGCAGAGATGTTGCAGACATTCTTTTCATTCATCGACTTCTCTCAGGCTCTATCGATTGCGCATTTCTCTACAACTTAACTTCCTTCAATACCAACCCACGTAATTTACGATGCCCGCTGCTGTTCTATCTACCAGCCCCTCGCACCTTATATGGCTCCAATGAACCAATTTCCCGTATGCTGTGAAAGGTTAACTCAAACCTCACCCATTTCGATTTCAATCGCAGCACTCCCAGCCTCAAACCTGACTCCTCAACCATTCTCATTAGCTTTAAGTCATAGTTGTTAAGTTAATTGTAGTTTGTATTAAGCCAAATAAATGGGGGCTGTCGCCCCCACCAAAATCAAAAATGAAGACGCCGGAAACATGAAGCAATTCCATAATGGAAGAAATTATAAACGGTGCTTATTTTCCGGCTGTCAACTAATCAGCTGGACAACAAATAAACAACGAGAGATTTCACTCAGACAGAATCGTGGTCTTCCCAGAAAATTGGGGAAAACTGATCAAAAAGATATACGAAAATACGTCTTCAGCCGTTTGGGATGAAAAACAACTGTTAGATTTCTTCAAAACCATAATGAGGGTAAAACAGGGATGCAATATTAGTCTACAAGCATTTGTGATGTTTATCGATTACATAACAGAAGCTCTGTACGGGGGTATTACAATTGGTGAAACTCCTATCAAAACTCTACTGTTTGCAGACTCACCGGGGAGTTTGCAGCGAATGATAAACTGGCTGTAAAACAACTGTGAAGATTGGAGACTAAGGGTTAATATAGCTAAATCCAATGTCATGGTTTTCAGAAAAGGAGGAGAAAGGAGCTAGAAATAGTTAAATCATACAAATACCTCGGTATTAATATCACCAAAAATATGAATATGGAACAGCATCTCAAAGAGAAGCTCACAACAGCTAAGTCAGCCATTAATGCGGCTTGGAAAACTGTCTGAAAGATAAACACATATCCCTGAGAGTAAAATATCAGTTATTTCAGTCAGTTTCTAAGTCAGTCCTCCTGTATGGGCCACAGGTGTGGGGATATAAGATGTATGATACTGTGGAAAAACTGCTGCGATTCTTTCTGAATAGGATATTTAAACTGCATTGAGGAATGCACACCAAATAGTATGCTACAAGTCGAGATTGGTCTTCCCCCGCTGTTTATGAAGATTTAATTTTCATTATATATATATTGAAAACGCTGTTTTTGGACCAGGAAAGGTTGAATAAACGTATAGCGAAGTGTATTGTAGAGGCAAAAATACTTTGGTTTGAAGAATGGCAGATACTGGCAGAATCTTGCGGATACGCCCTCAATTTAAATGGAAGAAGGAGCTGTATAATTTACTAATGAAGCTGGATGAGAAAATGCATAGAGATAGCATCGAAAATGTAAAAAGATCAGTACACAGAGCAATATATGCAAACCTCAACCACAACCTTTGCGACAGTAACTACTTCAGCGATAACTACTCGACCGAGGTAATATCTTAAATTTTTAAAACGAGAAGAAATTATGAACTTGAATTTCATACCACACCGAGAAGATTTACCAGTTATATACCCGACGGATATAAGTCTACAGGTGGCGCTGAGATTTCCAGATGCATACAATGTGTTCTTAGCTGTACTTAAAGCTGTGGCATTAGAGGAGATGTCTACAATATCCAACAAGAATGTCGCCATCTATCGACAGTTAGGCTGCGCTTAAGGCGTTAGAGTCTTACGTCACAAAATCTCAACTAGTCAGGAACTGCGGCACAATGTTTAAAGCATTGTGTTCGCGAAACCGTGACAGATTATGTTGGGTACCTAGACACTGCGATATATAAGGTAACGAAGGTGCCGGTGTGTTGGCCAAAAAGGGGTTGAGCTAGGAGAGTCATTTTCGAGCGAATTTGCAACTTGGCTGATCAAAAATGGTCTAAATTGTAAGGGCATAGGGTGTCTATGGTATTGTGGTCAGTGTTATGTGGGAGACAGACTGCTGGTATTGATATTATGGTATAGCAATACTATGTTCTATACCACATGTCTGTCACCATATTCATACCATGGTATCAATACCAACAGTCTGTCTCCCACATTAGATCGAAAAAAACTGGTCTGATAGAGGTATGAAGTAATGTTTATAATCTCAACATGGTCTTATTCGGATTTGTTTTGTCTTTTTCCGTTTACCTTGCATTTTTCGCCACTGCAGAATATGCCGAGCCGATTTCAAAGGTAGAAGTTTGTTCACTGTTTCCTTCACAGTTCGGGCAGGAAACTCGTGTGCTTTTATTAAGGGCCTGGGAAGAAGATTGCTTGTATCGCACAGAGTATTGCCTTGCATCTGTTAGCAGTGTGTCCAAGAAGTTGATAATTACAACGGCGCAGGGATTTGGGGAAGAATTCTTTGACCTTAAGGTTATATCAACCAACTTTAACCGTACTCGGAGAGCATAAAAGGTCGATTGTAAACAGTATGCCACCTTTTCGATGTTGTATCCCTGCTTTTTTTTTACTGTAAACATTTTGTCCACAGCTTTGGATTTAAGTTTTTAACTATTTCCGTTTCTGAGACATTAATAAGATATGGCGATACTGTGTCCTGTGCCCTTGGTAGAATTGAGCTACTCGTACAATTCAATATACATATGTAATAATAACTGTCAAGAGGAAGCTTCTCCATTTGCCTTTTGGATTTGGTTTTAAACTGCAAGTCCCTTCTATTTGTGAAAAAAAAAAATATAACACAAATAACACGGATGGTCGCGAGAAGCTAGGTTCTACGTAAGCCAAATATTCGTATTTGTAATAATACAATTATAATCAATAAACTTAGGCTGCACAATTTTAAGGGCTTTTTTTAATTTATTGCTATAGATTAATTAGTTTAAATACTTATACGTATTTTTTTTTTCTGAAGATAAAAAAAATATAAATTTATGTGGATAGGGGTATCAACAGTGTAGATAACATAAAAGCGCTTGCGATTGTGGAACTGGTGATAGAGCGACTTGTTTAAATTTCAGAATATGAACTCTTCACCGATTAGTGATGTGTACTAAATTAAAGCCACGTACATATGTATGTATATGTAATTACACAAAAGATCTTAACACCTTAAATCAAGAAAACTATTCTGTGTGTCTTATTTTTATTCGTTTTGGTATTATAAATTAGAAACAAATATTTAAAAAGGTTTTTTTATTTGTATTAAAGGGAGATTCGACTTTCTGTGAAGAAGCAATTGAAGCCAGCCCAAATTCAAATTCAAATTCAACATTAAAAAAGAGCAATTCATCGAGGCAATTGTTACTCAGGTAATATATCTATATATTTGTATATATTTTGTGTATAAGTATGCATGTATTTACATATTAACGTGTTCAAATAACATAAAGTATCACAAAGTATGGTGGTATGGTAAAAGTAATATCCTATATAAAGGCAGATTCTCGCTGTTCTGCACTTAATAATTGCAAAAGGTTTTTTTTTTCGCGAGATTTTTGTGCACATGTCTGTCTCACTGCCTGACCGTGTGCCAGGTTTTGTTATTGCCTTTATTACATTTTAGAAATAATATCTTTTAAAAATACACGTGGTAAGATTTATTAATAATGAATAATAAGTTTTGCAAATAGTAATTTGTGCTATTTCTATTATACTGCATTGTTTTTGTTTTTTACTCTTCTGCAAATATATATGTACATATATATATATATTGTTTGTTTGTTGTATAGACTTATAACTTTTAATATCTCTAATAATTCTAGTGTAATTGAAAAATATATGAGGGAGCGATCTAAAATGTTTTTTTTTTTTTTTTGAGTGGTCATTTCAGGAACCCAGAAATGATTGCTCCATGTACCCAGTATCTCCTTCTTCGCCTCGTATAAAAAAAAAACGTGCCATCGCATTTGCGAAAAATGTTTCTCAACCAAAGAGAACTTAACTGCTGTGAATTTGTATGATAATTATGTATATCTGGAATACACATTATAGAAGTTGCCTTGCCCCTGAAACTTAAGGTTTGCAATTCACATTAGGTCTGTTCCCCTACTTTCTGCACTAAAATTCGCAGATCTTCAATTTTTAAGTGGGGATAAAAATCTCTTAGAGAGAGGCAGAAACACCAAAAAGTATGGGAAGTTTTTTTTTAGGAGTATCTACGAAATTCGGGCCACATTGATCATTGTCTATTATAAACATGTTTGCTATATTCTCGAGTTAGTTATTTTCCCGAGGTTTTATGCGCGATAATTTTGCAAATTTTGGTGCCTCCAGTAGTTTTCTCCATTACAATCGACGTGCTTTCCCATTGCTTCAGACGGCTTTACACAGCAGGTAAACAGCATAACCCTCCACAGATAACAATATCATCAAACATAATGCCAGAATGACATTCATCGTAATCTTTTATCATCATTTTGTATTTTGATACAAATTTAAATTTTATTTTTTTATTTTTTTTTTTGTTAGTGAAGGTGAAAATCTTGAAAGACACTGATTATATAATAAGATTTTATTCTCAATGGGCATTTCTGAATTGTATCCTAACAACCAATAACGATGTCTATATCTAATATTTACCTCTTCTATACCCAGATACTTAGCTGTGTAAGAGTAAGGAACTACTTGATTATTAATAATCACAGGAATGTTCGTTATTCTTTTATTTGTAAAATTGATATGGGTGGACTTAGACACTGAGTTTTGTATCTTTTCTGTTGCCTTAGCCACGCATTCATCTATTGACGGAAGAGCAGCATCATCTGTGAATGTGGTTATCATCATATCATTTGCATGTGGTACATTTATCACTCGTATATAGTAGATATAGGGTGGGTCTTAGGACACTTCCCTGCGAAACACCTGCTTGAATTTTTTTCAATTCTGAAAACGCTGTACCAAAGCAAGCTCTTAAGAATTTATTTGCTATATAAGATTTAAGTATCTCATTGTACTGTCTAAGTAGATCCCTATAAAGTTCATACTTTAGATTAGGTTAACGTTTAAAAATAATAGAGAACAAATTTGTTTTTCTTCTAATGCTTTTTCTATAACATTAGTTATACGATGCACTTGCTCTATCGTCGAGTGCTTATTTCTTAACGCGAATTGATGGGTGGGAATCAACCTTCTTTGCCCTATAATTCTGTCTAGTCTTTTATGAAGTAATCTCTTGAAAAATTTTGATAATACCGGTAAAAGTGAAATCGGCCTATATGAGGTAACTTCTGATAGATGCCTACCTTGTTTAGGTATAACAATAATTTCTGCTATCTACCAGTGATGTGGAACATATAAAAAAAATGTGAATGTGGAACATATGTACATATCTTTGTTTAAGACAAGCATTAATTATAAGCCTGAGTTTCAACAATGCGATGCAGTTCTTTCAGGATTTGGACAGTTAAAAGATAAGATAATAAGATGATTTTTTATTAGATAATTTATGAATATTTTCATAAATTTCCTTTTTATCTACTCTATCAAAGTATTTGAGAGATTCGTTAAATTCGTATGCCACGCTAGGTGGAAAAGGTTTAAATACATTTATAAGGTGCTCCGAAAAAAGTCTTTTGGGTCACCAATCCATTTCCCACCAGATGTTTTTAACGAGGGATCTTGCGCTTAAGGTCTCTTCCAAAAAGAATAGTCTGTGACTTTGTCAGCAGTTAAGTTACAAAGATATTTAGTTAGAGATCTATTTTAAAATTCACCGATACTTTTTCTTAAGTATGTTATTTAGACTATTAAATATAATTTTGTGGGCGCCGTGGCTCAAGTGATTAGTGCGTTGGACCGCTGAGCGGGAGGTTCGATGTTCGAATCCCAGAAACACCAACAAATTTTTTCACGGTCCCACCTCTCGCGAATGTCTGACAAGAGAAAGCTTCTCGATTTGCCTTTTGGATATGGCTCTGAACTGTAGGTCCCTTCCATTTGTCTGAAAAAATATAACACGCACAACACGATTGGTCGCGATAAGCTAGGCCCTGGACCACATACGGTCTGTTGCGCCACGCCAAGTATTTGTATTTTTTTTATTTGTACATAAATATAATTTTATCGCCGGGATACCTTGTCATTTTCCATTTCCTGCTGTATATCGGCAATTCATCGTTCCACTTCGACGTCTATATGGTTTGCTGTGACGAGTAGAGATCTCAGGTTAATAAGTCCTTCGAGTAATTCTCTACATTTACACCAATTCGTTCTTTTGTTGGTAAGTTTTACATTTTTGACAGGGCGTTGACCGTTAGGATTACAGGTGTATGATCCGACGACAGATCATCACTGCTTTTAATTTTTTTTCTATTCTATTAATTTCTTTCGTTATGAAGAAGTCAATAAAATCTGGTATTTTTGTAAGGTCAGATGGCCAATTAGTAGGCGATCCTGTCGAAATAAAATTACAGTTAGAATTTCGCCCTTCTTTGTAAAGATGCCTGCCTTTTGTGGTTATTAATCTTGACTCCCAGTAAGTGTGTTTTGCATTGAGATCACCTCCAATGATAAATTTGTTGCTTAGAGCTTAGAAAAGGTCATTAAAATCTTCTCCTGTAGGTGAATGCTTGGGTGGACAGTATATAGCAGATATTTTAAATTCCTTGCTTTTAGACAAAATGTTTATTGTCGCTAGTTGCATGGTTTGTTTTGCTATTTTTGGCAATTAATAATGTTCCAAAATACTTTCTACAATTACAGAGATAGCCAGGAATTCTAATCATTGTTTGAAGTTTCAGAAATCAGTCAAACATCAATGTCTTCATTGCGTAAAATTCCTGAAATTTAAAGATGTGTTGCAGTAAACCATTTGCATTCCAGATTGTGACTTTCAGATTTTTAATCATTATTATTTTGTTGACTTTTTCCTCTGGAAACTTCTTTGTTTAGTAGCTTAATTATTTTGTCTTGATTATCCATATTTGAATAATAGCAAAAAGCATTACTTTTACCAATATTTCTTCTTCTTTGCGTGCATTTTTTTAAAATTTGGGAACACGATTTCCTATTTACAATTGACTTGTTTGTTTTAACAGCAATTGGTATTTTGTCTACTTTTTTGTTTTCAACACTTACTTGTTGTTTGTATCCATTTTTGTTTGGGTTTTGTTGGTGACTGCTAGTTTTTTTTTCTTGATATTCTTTCGCTTCCGGACACCCTCTGCAATTGACTGGGTGACAGTTGATACATTATGCTTTCTCATTCTTCTTTAATGGACAAGTCATTTTTTGGATGTTTTCCCTCACATTTAACGCATGCAAAATCTCTTTTGCAATAGATTTGGGTATGCCTGAAGGGTTTGCATCGTTTGCATTGAGGTATTGTCTTGGAACTTCTTGAAAATGGCTCAATCTTAACGACAATACCCATTTTTGATTTTATAGCGTATACCTTTTCCACATCTTTTTGATTGTGAAAGGAGAGCATAAAAAGAGGTAATTTTCTAATTCTTGTCGTTGGTCCCTCATCATTACCTTTTATTCTTTCTTTTTTAATTAATTCATATGAGTGCCATTACAATTACAATTCATCTGTGATTTCTCTATAAGTGTCAATGTCATTGACATTTATTTTCCAATTATTGTTGCTATATGATGTGAACTTGCATGTTTTCTTCGCTTTTTATTTTTATTCTTTTTAACTCTCCAAATCTGCCTATTCCAGAGATCACTATTGGTGGTAGTAATGACTGTCTTTTCAAGCCAATGGTTGTCTATTCAAGGCTTTTATCGTTCGTCTTAGCTTGTAAATTTGAGTGTTTTGCCGTAACCACACTATCATATTTCCTTGCAGCTGTTTCAGGACTTTCTTCTGCTTTGAGTTTTTTTGTAGGTTTTTTGTTTTTCTTTAGATGTCCTTCTGTTTCCAATCAAGTTCCTCTTCATCTGTTAGACATGATTTTTATTAGTACATTGCAGTAGGGTAACTTTCATCTCTATATCTGTCATCTGTTTTTGAAGGCTTATAGCAATTTCTTCAAGATTTTTTTTTACTTTAGCTCAGCTTGCCATTCGTTATAGTAGCTGTTTGGTCTTGGTTTCGCTTGTGAATATTTTTTATGTTCACTTTTAACTGTATTGGTTTCGATTCCTGATTTTCCTTTTTGTATTTTTGGAATACTTATAAAATTTAGCGCTACCTTTTGCCGTAAGGTTTTTTGGCTTAATCGTTCTCAGTGGAGTTATCGGCGTAAACTCCTTCTCCTTCTGGATTTGTTTTAAATTTTGCCATTTCTGCAAAGTTTTCGTTTCCGCTTTTGTGGATTTAAGTCGCCTTTTACGACAGGCATGCCTAAATCGGCTATATTCTGGCCCCTACCCGAAGGTGTAAAAAGTTAATATAAAAAAATAAAAGCTTTTACCACCGAAATAATTAATGCTCCCTTAAAAGGAACTAAAACTGATTTTTATGCTTTAATGAAATCACTTTATTCAGCATCATTTGGCACATTATAATGTGTACGGTTGTTTCAATTGAAAAATACGAACGAAAACCTTGTGGCCATCATCTTCTTTCATCTTTTTACCCTTTTAACCATACTTTGGAAGCACATGTACATATATATTTCCTAATGGTTAATTTTTTTTATTATAGAAATATTAATAATAAGATTGATGAACCTGATAACAGCATTTTCAATTTCTCCGATCCATCTTCCGAACATTTGAAAAAAGAGAAGTTAAGTTCTCCGAAGTCTCAAGATAATGGATCAGAAACCTCAAGTGTCGTAATGCTAACACCTGCAACCCAAGATATCATTTTTCTGGACGATAGTTGTGAAAGCTTCAATATTAAATCAATGGATTTGTTAAGAGGTTTAATGAATCCTGCTGAAACCCATCTGAATAATTTAAGGCGTATGGAATCAAATAGGTAAGGAACACTTCTTAAGTCTTAAATATTGAATACTTGAAATATACTCGTACATTTTTTGGATTTTTTATTTTCGCAAAAAAAGAAACAGCACATAATTTAAATTTTCCCAAGTTTTATTAAAGAAAATTACATTTAAATAAATACATACATATATTATTAATTAGTACAGTTCATGTTGCTTGCCGACTTCTTTAATTTATAAAGACAATGGCGCATATTCATAAATGTTTGATAAGTTCTTGTTGCTAAGCTAATCCGGAGTTTATGTTATTCATAGACAATTTAAACCCGGGTCTAAACGACAAACTTGAGTCTAACATTAATCATGACAGAACGTATGTTTAAGTTTTGTTTATCGTCAGAAATTTGTGAAGGAAAAAAAAAAATTATGTTAAGAATTTTTCGTTGCGCAAGTGATTTGTGATTTGATTTAAGTCTTACATGAATAAAAATAGCACACCACGTAGATAACGACCTAAGTTAAATAAGACAATTGTCGGTCGATTGATCAAGATTTTCATATCTTGGTGGATATTGTAATGGTACCACCAGTTAGAAGACGGAAGCGCTCCAGGACCCGACCCGATTCCTTCGAATTGACGTAACTTCTTCTCTTTTATTAAGAATGTTAGATCCGGTTTTTACAACAAATTTACAAGGATATCGGTTAGCTTTAGTTAATATATATTATATTGTTTTTTTTTTTAAATCTTCGCTGGTGAGGTTCTTTGAAGTTGTGATTTTTTGCCCCCAGGTAATTGAAGTCCATTACCTGTTCGATGTTTTTGTTGTACACCGCCAATTTGCATCTGAGAGGCTGCTTGAAATGGTTAAGGACTTCAAAACCAACTAAGTAAGAGAAGCTTGCCAGTATCTGGAAGCCTTCAAGTCCAAACAGCATTGAGATTTTTTGGTCGGAATGTTCATCAAAGTCATGTAGGTAATATGAAGTTTATGATAGCTTAAATAAACTAAGCAACTGTGTATACATATACAGTGGACTCCCCCTAAGTCGAATTTTCACGGGATAGCATGATTTGTTCAAGTTAGAGGGAGTTTTGGAAAAATTCGAGTTAGAGAGAGAAACAATTTTTATTGTTTTAAAGCGTTTATTTAATAAAAAAAAAAGGTTAACATAATTTAAAAAAGTTAACAAAAAAAATAAATAAAAAATTGGAATGCTAAAATATGGCGAAAAAATTCGAGTTAGAGAGAAATTCGACTTAGGGAGAGTCCACTGTATCTTGTGTTACCTCCCATATAGGCGACATGCATGGCATTTCCCAACCATGGATATTTCGTCAAAACTTCAACAACCGGCATTTAAATTTTTAATAATTATATGTTATTTATTAAATCTATTTGAACACATAAAAAAGCAAAACAAAGCTATTTCCATATTTATTTGTATGTCTTTCCATGCTGCTTTTTTATGATATCATCTTAACGTCGTTTCTTTTATCGTCCACAACTTTAAAATGTCTTCGTAGCAATTCGCGCAGCATTTCTTTCTCTGCCTCCGACTAGTTCTGCTCCCCTACTCTTTAAGTTCTATAATTTCTTTTTTATTTCACAACATACATACATACGTACAATAATAATTCCTACCTTATTTTTGTTAAACCCAGCAAAATCGTAAAAAAAATCGTATTTTTGAAATTTCAGTTTCAGATTAAATACAATTTGTAGTAGAATAGACGTCAGAGTCGTGTCTAATTAAAAGGAGCTGCCAAATTCTCTATGAATACTAACAGTGTCTAACCTGTTTGTTAACTTTAGACTCCAGATTAGTTACACCGGGGTTTAAAATATGCCTTTGAATATGGGCCAATAGTTATTAATATGTGCTTTATGGTGCCTCCCATTTCTATGACCACTTTTATTCCGAACGGCATTGAAATAACTAATTTCTACAAGTCATCCAGTCGAATTCCTTCATACCATGCTTTTTTAACGAATTAATCCAGTTCGGTTATTGTTCGCGGTTCCTTCTTTGCTATCTGTTGGTTCATAATGAAAGAACAACCGAACTCAGGCCAGGGCTGTGCCAAGGGAAAATGCGTCTATTTTACTTTGCTAAATCGTTCTCTTGTTCTTCCTCTCACATACCCCTTTCTTCAGATCCAAAGATGTTAAACTTTTCATTTCATTTAAAAAAAGGTCTACATTAAGATTACATCTTTTATAGTATTTAGTACTTAAATTAGTAAAAATTGTTTAAATAATATTAAAGAATAAATTACAATGTTTACTTATTCTAAGAAACAAGAGAAGGAGAAAGGAAAAAAGGGAAAAAGATTAGTTACTAATGGAGTGTTGAAGATGAGAAATGAAGCAGGATTGTGCTTTTAAAATTGGTATATCAGTATAAATTCAGTAGTCATACATACTAGACGTCCGAAGAGTACAACCGATCCTTATCGATTATCTGGAACTATCAAAGTTCTTTCCGCCACGTGGAGCGCAAACTTTTTAAATTAATTTTCTTTTTCTTCCCATCGTTTAAAAAAAGAGAAACTTTTTTCTGTTATAAAAAAAAAAATTGCCGGGGGCTACCGACCCCCCAAAAAAATGATGGTTTCGAGACCTCGATCCCGATGCTCCCCTAAACCAGCTTACCAAAGCCAAACGTAAATCCGCGGACCCTCACTACCCACCACTTCCAACCATTTCCACCAATGGCGATATTATACCACGCTTCTTAGTGATTTCCAGCCAAAGTAGATGGACGTGAAGAATTATGTCCACTATCATCCTATAACCTCTTCCAAATCAATCGCGGTTTAGAGTTCATTTCTACGGAAATATTAGACGTTAAAGTCATGCGCTCCGGTGATCTGCTAGTGAAAGTAGTCAATCTGCAAACCGCGAGTAAATAAAACATTGAACATTTCGTCCCACACCACCCTAAACTCAATGCAAGGAAGAATCTACTCACCCCATATCAAAGACATTCTGGAAAATGAACTTTTAAGTGAACTGAATCACAAAAAATAATCCAATTCAAAAAACTAATAACGACCTAGTACCAACGGGCGCTGCCATTCTAACCTTCGATTTGATACAACGACCCAATGAAATAAAATTGGGATGGCTAAACTGCAAAATGGAAGAATATATTCCAAACCCTATGAGATGCATTACCTGCCAAAAATTAGGACACACGAAGAACCACTGTACCAACGCAGCAACCCGCAAGGGATGTTGCCAACCCCCACCACACGAGCAATGCTCACGTATATATTGCATCAACTGTTAAGAAGATAATTATACGTCTTATGATCCGTCCTGTCCAACTTTCCTACGACACAAGTCAGTTAACAAAATAAATCCTAAGAAATATCCCGCTGCTAAACCATCTATGGCAGAAATTATTAAAACAAAATTCTAGCTACTAACCCCAACCCACCACAACTCTCTCAATTCCAACATGAAGCAATCACTACCGAAAACCAAACCTCTTCTTCTACTTCAAAATCACCCCGACCTTTGTTTCCACACCGCTCTAACTAAATATCAACAAAAAAAAAATCCGCCAAGGATATAACCCCATAGCCCTTAACTCCAATAATCCAATAACAATTTCTCAAACAACAATAGTTCCCTCACTAATCCCGAAAACAAAAAAACAACCTCCAAAACACCTCTTCATCTACAAGCAATAACACATTACCATCCCATTCTCCATTATCAAACGTTACAAATGCACTTCTTAAAGAAAATAACTACTAAGTAAAAGTAATGGATACTGATGATGACCAATAACATAAACATTGATTCCAAAACCAATGGCTCTGCTGCCTGGGTTTTGAATCCTCCAAGCTTACTTGGGGGCTTGAATGCTTCAACATCCGGGCAGCGGAGCCACAAAATAACACAACAACACAACCCAACAAACCCTTGTTCAAAAAGATCAATTTTAAAAATTCTTCAATGCAACATGGATGGTCACTTAAATAGCCACCATGAACTCCAAATTTTAATAAAAGAACTCAAACCTATCGTCATTGCATTGCAGGAAACACACATCTCTATCAATTCAAATCCTCATCATCGAAAACAATATGCATGTCATTTCCTCAACAACCACACTGCCGCCAAGCAAGGAATTGCACTACTTGCCCACAAATCGATTCCACACAAGTTTATTAATATACCATCAAATATTTCTGCGATTGGGGTAGAAATAGAGCTTAGTATCAGATTAACAATAATGGGCAAAACACAATGTGGCGGTCGTGCGTTTGACAGGCATTGAACCGACTTACGATAGTATTTGTCAAAACGCGCGACCTCAAAATTTGCAGCACAAAATGTGGCTTCACGACGGTCGTGCGTTGAGAGGTTAGGAATATGGAAGAATTATGTTCTGTTCCGTCAAATTTCCCACACACTATTTCGCGGCGGAAAAAGGAGTAGAAATGTACTCTTTTTATTTTCATGGTTTGATTAGGAAACACAAATATAAGAAATAACTTCGAAAACGAATGTGAATGAATAAGAATATAAAAAAAATAAAAAACTCTGCATACTCTAACATAATTAATTTGTGTTGAAAAGACATCAATTAGCAATTAAAAATGTTTACATATTAAATGCTAACAATTCGGAGTACATATACGACACAATGAAACCATTGCCTTTTTGCTAAAATCGAACAAGCCAAAGAATTATGTCAATCCAAAAGAGCTGTGAGCTGTCAAAACGCGCGACCATAGTAGAAAATAGTAGAGAGTAGCTCTACTTCGACGTTGAGGTCGCGCTTACGATATTTACGATCAAAAACCGACCAAACGCGTGAGGTCACATTTACCCCATAAGAACCCATTGTTTCTACTCAATCTGTCAACGCGCGACCGCACGAACGCCACATTGTGTTTCTACTTTAATGGGCAAAACACAATGTGGCGCTCGCGCGGTCGTGCGTTTGACAGGCATTGTACCGACTTGCGATAATATTTGTAAAAACGCGCGACCTCAAAATTTGCAACACAAAATGTGACTTCACGACGGTCGTGCGTTGAGAGGTTAGTTATATGGCAGAATTATGTTCTGTTCCCTCAAATTTCCCACACACTATTTCGCGGCAGAAAAAGGAGTAGAAATGTACTCTTTTTATTTTCATGGTTTGATTAGGAAACACAAATATAAGAAATAACTTCGAAAACGAATGTGTATGAATAAGAATATAAAAAAAATAAAAAACTCTGCATACTCTAACATAATTAATTTGTGTTGAAAAGACATCAATTAGCAATTAAAAATGTTTACATATTAAATGCTAACAATTCGGAGTACATATACGACACAATGAAACCATTGCCTTTTTGCTAAAATCGAACAAGCCAAAGAATTATGTCAATCCAAAACAGCTGTGAGCTGTCAAAACGCGCGACCATAGTAGAAAATAGTAGAGAGTAGCTCTACTTCGACGTTGAGGTGGCGCTTACGATATTTACGATCAAAATCCGACCAAACGCGTGAGGTCACATTTAGTGTTACCCCATAAGAACCCATTGTTTCTACTCAATATGTCAACGCGCGACCGCACGAACGCTACATTGTGTTCCTACTTTAATTTTTCTATACATCCATCCAAAACAAAACTTTACCAGTGCTGACTTAGAAAACATTGTTAACAGGTTTAATACGTCAATATTGTTGACAGGTGACTTCAATGCTTGTAACCCTATTTGGGGCTCTCATAGTCTAAATAGGCGTGGCAGAACCGTTAAACAATTCTGTACCAACTCCGACCTTGCCATTTTAAATAATGGTTCTCCCACACACTTCTCAACCCATAACACCTTCAGTCATTTAGATTTAACGTTTTCTTCCCCTTCACTTGTGCATTCTCGATAAAGCCAACTGGGACTTATTTTAAATTGTTACTGACAGAGACTTATCACGTAAAAAAATCTTCTCTAACATAAACAAGGAAGCTGCCCATATACTAAAATCTATTCCATCAGCTGCGAACACCACTTTACCTCAAACACACCACATAACATTCTGCAGGACAGTGCCTTGGTGGACCAAAGAAATAAGCGCACTGCGTTATGATAAATAAAACGCTTGCAAACTTTTTAAAAACTCCCCAACTGACTCCAACCTTATTTCATATCGCAAAGCCAAACTCAAAATTGAAAACCAGACGGCTCTAAGTCGGATAACGCTACATCATTCGGAATAGCGGACGGTAAAGGCAAGACCATTGCCGAAGGCCTTCTACACAATTTTTCCTCAGTTCTTACTGCAAAAGCTTTTGCAATCTTAAAGACTACAACTGTCATTTTCACAGATAGCCTTTCCACCAATAGAAATGAACTGATTTGAGAACATTCGAGATAAACTGATCACTTCCAGCAAAAAGTTAAAACTGGTTTGGATACCAGGACATGTAGGCATCAAGGGAGATGAAGAAGCTGATGCAATTGCAAAATCTGCGCCTAACAAACCACTCATCAAGTTCTTTGCCTTCAATGGAAAAGATTTCAAAAAATTACTTCACGAAGTCATACTGAAGAAAAATAAGTCAATGTTAAAAAACTTCGTCAGACTTCGGTTAGGTCACACCAACCTAACACACTGCCATCCAAAGATCAACCTACTCTTTGTCACCTCTGCAAAAATAATGTACGGTTGTTCGTCACCTACAACACCTAACTTCAGAATGCGAAAAAATCAACCACAACATGATGCAACTATCTCCAACTACCAAACTGATCGATTTACTAAAAGTACCTTCTCAACAAAATTTTAATGCAGTTTCTAAACTTTTACAAACTCTTAATTTATAAAATAATATCTAGCTTGCTCTCAATTTATTATCTTCTTGTTAAGTTCACTTAAGTTCAAGTAGCCGTAAGCCCCAGCAGGTAGTGCTATATCTAAGATAATTAATATTGTAATTAATTACATATTAATCTATATTTTTATATAAAACTGTACCTATGTACCTATGTTTGTATGTTTCCTATGGACTCCACCGAACCGTTTAATCTCAAATTTGTTTAGTCACAATCGTCGGTAAAATTCTAAGAGTGTTTCTGTGAAGTTTGGTCAAAATCGGCTCTGCAGTTTGCCCACAACTGCATTTTGAGACAAGTCGAAAAAAACTCCCGTTTACGGTTATTTATTATATATATATTTTTATTTATTTTATTTTTTTATGAAATTTCAAAGAGTTTTATTCGTTTTAACAAGTGTTCAAGCTAAAAAGCTAGTAGACTTAATAATAGACCCCATACACGATGCGATAAGTCTGACTGACATTGAAATCCGTCCGACTGATCCCATCGTGTGTGGCGTTGTTGGATGGTCTGCCAGACGGTCTGTCCAACGGTCGGATGGATATCAAGCAATGTTTGATATTTTGAGGCGGTGCCAAGTTGTCGTCCGACTGATTGTATCGTGTGTGGTAAAATCTGCCCAACTTTCGTATAGTGTGTGGCAAAGTAAAGCACGGTCGGATAGACCGTCGTATCGTGTATGGACCCTATTAGAGAAAAGCCGCATATCTTCTTCTATATATACAAAACTCAATGTACCTATGTTTTTATGTATGCTATAGACTCTGAAACCACCGAACCAATTGAGCTTAAATTTTAAGGCTGTCTTCGATATGGGTCCGTGGCCTGAGTGTTTCTGTGAAGTTTAGTCAAAATTGTTTCAGTAGTTTGCCCACAACTGCATTTTAACTAGTGATGTAAAATGTGAATACATTTGACTACTCGTACTCATTCGTTATTTTTTCATAAGTAGTCGGATAAAAGTAACGAGTATTTAATACTCGCGAGTACCACCTATAAAACACATTGGAAACTATGCGAATACAATTCTGTCTTTTTCTACGAACCGTATACAAAAGTAATTTCTTGCATTGTTTCCTTCAATATTGCATTCTGCTCTAACAAATATAATTTATTAGAAACTGATTTCTCTTTTCACTTATGCCAAGCCGTGTGTTTGCTAGAAAGTAAACAAAACACTGTAATTGCGTGTCCGTGTGTATAATTTGTCTGCGCCCTTGTGAGGTGATATTGTTTTTTTGACATATATTACAAAGGTCAATTTTAGTATTGGGTACGATTATAGTATTGGTGTAGGGCGAGTAAGAAAATCTCTTAAAATAATACTTGTTGGTAGTGCAAGAGAGAACGGGTATTCGAATAAATATCTGTGGCGAATAAGAATCTCCTGAAATGAGTTGGGTAGTGCAAACTGAATGAGTAAGCAAATACATATCTGAGTACTTCGCAGGTAACGAGTACGAATGAGTACATGGTAGTAACGAATACATTGTACCGAATGAATACTTTTTTTACACCACTAATTTTAACAACTGCTCAGCAACGCAGGCCGGGTACCCGCTAGTAAATTATTATAATAGTATTATTATTATAATAATAATAAACGGGTAGAATTTACGTATTTGTAGGGAAAGGGATAATATTTATGGTCCTAGTAGAGCGATCACTGATTGTTAATAACTTTATGTAAAATTATACAGTTCATTGATAAATTGATAAATTGTAGAGTCAGCCCAGTAGCATCTTGGAGTATGCAGAGATATGGCCGTATCGACGGACCCCGTAACTATACCGCACTGCATCATTCTGTGTTACTCGCAATTTTCTTTGGGATGAGAAGTCAATTGTAGTATAAACAACTGCAGTATAAGTAATTTGTGGTAAAATTAAGGTTATAATAAGCATTCCACGAGTTGCTTGCGGAGTAAAATGTGCAGTGTGCCATAATTTGCGAAGCCATCCGTAAATACGAGCAACGACTACGTTGGTAGTCTAGACTAGACTTGAAACTGATTGAGTTTAATTTTCTATTCAACAAGCCATAAAGCAGGTACCTAAAAGATAAAAATTAAAAATTCTGTTTAAGATAGGTATTATTTGAGATTTTTCTGGATTTAGTAGCAACCCATTTAGGTTATGTTAGGTTATCAAAAGGTTTGGCTAAATGAAGTTGCATATACAATTACGTTACGTAGATGCACTGAGGCGTGATTGTATATAGATGGTAGGTCATTAATAAACATGCGAAACAAAACCGGTCAATCTTGAGACTTTTAAGGTACTCCTTGTATAACTGGTTTCAAATTTGTCAAATTATCACCAGAGATAACTAAGCAATCAGTTTAACAACCCTATCATGAAGGCCAAACAATTACTTGAGATTTCAACAAAGGATTTTGTGGTTAATATCATCAAATGCCTTCGAAAAGTCAAGCAGACAAAGAAGCGAAACATGACCATTATCGAACTCTAGCCTTATTTCCTCAAGTAAATCGACTATAGCCTTGGAACAGATCTGAAACCAGACTGGCGGGGATTTATCAAATGATTGAGTTACAAGTGTTTAATAATTTGCTTTGCTATTATTTTCTCGAATGCTTTTGACAGGCAAGGTAGAGTGCTGATCGGTCTAAAATCAGCAGGAGAAATTAGATTGGCTTTCTTAGCAATGGGTAAAACTCTTTTTCTAAGACAGGAAAAAAGTTGATGTCATAATGCAGCTGTTGATAATGTGGGATAAGTGATTGATACTTTGTGATAAAATTAATGTGATAAACCGTATAGGAACGCCATCGTCTCCTATAGAATTAGACTTAATAGGAGTTGTAGAGGTTAAAACATCGATTTCAGTCACCACTTCAAAATCCTCTAGTCTTGGCACCAGTTGCTCAAATATTTTTTTTTTAATCAAAATCAAAATAAACTTATGATTATTACCACCAAGGAAATTATTAAGGGTGTCATCGCAACCCATCCCAAGACAACTCATACCGGGACACCTCATCCCATGACACCTCATCCCAAGGGACAGCCCATCCCAGGACAACCCATCCCCGGACAGCTCATACCAAGGGACAACTCATCCCAGGACAGCTCATCCCAAAAGAGAGAAAAATATGCTTTGGGTTACAGCATGGAGTTTTGGCGAATGAGTGAGGTTGTGGAAGAAGGGATAGTGATCACGTGGTCGATTGATAATATGTGATTGATAGATAGATACCTGAAAAGTATTTATGCTTAAAGGGTTGGTTGGTGGATATGCGTTGAGCGTTATATTATTATTATTGTTATGGAGGGTTACTTTTTTGTGTGTAGGATAGAAAGGAAATTGGAGAATGAGAGTATGGGCGTTTGTTTATTATTGCGTTTCGTATGCGAAAATTTGTGTTCTCTTGTGTTGCGTGGCGTGAATGATCGAATCTGTATGATTCTAGACTTTAGAGGTTGGTTACATTTTTTTTGTTTGGCTATTCGATTAGAGGTTCGGTTCGGCGTATTCATGAAACGAATATGATATGTACATGTGTATGTGCATGCATAGTACGTTTTGTCTCCCCTGATTGGATGGCATATTTTCTTGTTTGGATCTGTTTCTATGATGTGAAGAAGAGAAGATGGCCAAGGAGCTTAAATAATAATAGATGATTTCATTTTAAATGGAATGGTGCGTAAGAATTTAAAATAAAGGCAGCTACGGCGATTGATAGGATTATAAAATAAAATTGTTGATCTAAAGATGGGGATTGTGTACATGTATGTACATACACATGTACATAAATAAATAGATAACTAACAATATGCCGCGTAGCGGCGCCCTGAGCACCTGCATGTGAGGCCGAAGGCCGTGCAGCGTATGAGTCGAGGAAATGTCCATAGTGTTTTTTTTTAGCGAGCGTAGCGAGCTCACTCACCCCGACTTTCAGGCAATAAAATTTGTAAAAATTTGCAAAAATTGGCGTGAATGATGAAGCTTGTATGACTTTTAGACTTAGAGCGAATTAGCTTCAAAATATTTGCTTTTTAAGACAAACATTTTCTATCTTTTTATCAATCTTTCTTTTTCTATCCTTTAAAACAAACATTTCTTCGCGACATTGAAGTATGCACCAATACACTGCAATACAGATCGAACTTAAGGACTCCACACACCGCCGCGATAGCGATAGCGATAGCGATAACTATCGCCACAGCGATAAACAACCGAGCACACCAGCGCGATAGCGATAGATAGCGATAGACGTCTTTTCTCAGTTCTATTTGTGTTCTCAGAAACTAAAGTTCCTACCTTCGAGTAGGAAATGTAATTTTTCCACATCCACCATTGCGCGATAGAGCGATAGAATGCAACATGCAGTGAGAGCCACGATATATCGCAATCTATCGCAACAATCGCCGATATTATCGCACTCGGTGTGCATGAACAAACTTGAATATACGTGTTGCGATAGATCGCTATCGCTATCGCAATCGCAATCGCTATCGCTATCGCGGCGGTGTGTGGAATCCTTTAATATTGTTCGCTTACAAAACATTTCATACCGATATTTTACCATCCCTCATCGAACTCAGAGAAAATCCTCTCAATTATCTCTTATTCGCATTCGCACACGTCCTGCTGTTTGTTCAGTGTGACCATAGTGGAATATTTAGAACAGCAGTGAATAAATTTTTTTTCGAAAAATAATCGGATATAAAAGTGGAATATTTATTCTCCAAAAGAATATTTAGATAAAAAATGTGAAGAATATAAGAACTACATATATTCTTCCCTTCAGTTAATTTTATTATAAATAAATTAATCACGTAATATTTAAATACTAATTTGAATACGTAGTAATCCCGCAGAAGATGAACAATTAGATTTTGATTTTCAAAACTATTAATTTTTAACATTTTTTTGTGTTTTGCTTATTGGATTAATACCCATTTTCGGTTTATCATTTTTTACGTTCTGTATAAAATAAACTTTTAAATAAATTAAAGGGGTATTACCAAGTGGAATATAAAAGTCGAATAAAAAAATATTGAAATTGAATATTAATATTCCAGCTCTCCGGCTGAGGGGAATATTTTTGAGAGAAGCTAATGGTCACACTGGTTATGTATGCATTGCCGCTCGAACACGTTCTCTATTTCTGTTGATAAATAGAGTATTGACACACGATGAAGTTATTCGGATATTGGTTTAGTACATACATATGAAAGTCGGGGTGAGTGAGCTCGCTACGCTCGCTAAAAAAAAAAACACTATGGACATTTCCTCGACTCATACGCTGCACGGCCTTCGGCCTCACATGCAGGTGCTCAGGGCGCCGCTACGCGGCATATTGTTAGTTATCTATTTATTTATGTACATGTGTATGTACATACATGTACACAATCCCCATCTTTAGATCAACAATTTTATTTTATAATCCTATCAATCGCCGTAGCTGCCTTTATTTTAAATTCTTACGCACCATTCCATTTAAAATGAAATCATCTATTATTATTTAAGCTCCTTGGCCATCTTCTCTTCTTCACATCATAGAAACAGATCCAAACAAGAAAATATGCCATCCAATCAGGGGAGACAAAACGTACTATGCATGCACATACACATGTACATATCATATTCGTTTCATGAATACGCCGAACCGAACCTCTAATCGAATAGCCAAACAAAAAAAATGTAACCAACCTCTAAAGTCTAGAATCATACAGATTCGATCATTCACGCCACGCAACACAAGAGAACACAAATTTTCGCATACGAAACGCAATAATAAACAAACGCCCATACTCTCATTCTCCAATTTCCTTTCTATCCTACACACAAAAAAGTAACCCTCCATAACAATAATAATAATATAACGCTCAACGCATATCCACCAACCAACCCTTTAAGCATAAATACTTTTCAGGTATCTATCTATCAATCACATATTATCAATCGACCACGTGATCACTATCCCTTCTTCCACAACCTCACTCATTCGCCAAAACTCCATGCTGTAACCCAAAGCATATTTTTCTCTCTTTTGGGATGAGCTGTCCCGGGATGAGTTGTCCCTTGGTATGAGCTGTCCGGGGATGGGTTGTCCTGGGATGGGCTGTCCCTTGGGATGAGGTGTCCTGGGATGAGGTGTCCCGGTATGAGTTGTCTTGGGATGGGTTGTACCCGACCCTTATTAAGATCATAAGGATCAAGCTACACTCGGTATTATTATTGCCACTGGAGACACCAAACATACGTTTATTATTCCAAAACTTTTTCTTTGACTTGTCCGACAAGATTACTTTTTCCTAATCCGTAATGATCCAGTTTGCACAATCTTTAGAAGACGTTTTCGGCTCATCGATTCTGTACGCTTATTTGTTTTAACAATCGATCCTTAGCACTGTTGGTCTTTTTGCTGGAGCCGGTTCCTCGTTTTTTTCAAATAAGACGGTTTCCTCGAGTTGGCACTTGCTGAATGCCACTTTTCGTGTTTTACCACGAACACTTAATTTCTAATTATTATTTCAATTTCTATTTTTCCACATATTTCTTTTAGTTTTTCATAATTTCAACTTTTCTACTCTAAATACCTTTCAGTCATTGAGGCATTTTTATTCAAAATTCTGAATGACTACCTGCTGTTTTCTAACATAATAAATATATACAGCGGACACCCCTCATAACCGACTGTACCGATTAACATTGTGAAGTGTGGCATTGTGCCATATCCGTTCATTCGTATTTCAATGTTTGTATTTCCGAATATATATGTACATAACTGCGCCTGCTTTTCTTGAGCGTATAGTAGTATGCCTTGGGTATTCTGTTAGGATTGCTACATCTACGGCTCGGCATTTATTAATAGTTATGTATGTTTTTTTTTGGTTTTATAAGCTTAAATGATATACATATAGTACAAAGCGCCAGGTTGCTGTAGTAGATTCGTAGTCTTGGAAACCTAGTGCTACGTGCTGCCGCAAAATCGATCAGTGGGAAGCCGTTATCTGTTGTGGTATCGTGGAGTGCTTGCCAACTAGCCCGCCGAAGATGTTTTCCTTACCGATTTTGGCGTTGAAATCCCCGAGTACGATTTTCGTATCGTACTCCGGACAGGCTCCGTCCAGGAGGTCGTAAAATTCCTCCTAATATGAGATCCTCAGCCTCATCGGTAGAGGCGTGTGCACATATTAGGCTGATGTTTTAAAATGCGCCTCTGATGCGGATCACAGCTAGTCGATCGCTTATCGACTTGAAGTCAATGATCTTTGACCGAAGCCGATTTCCCACGACGAATCCACATCCTAACATGTGCAATCTTTTGTGACAACTGTAATAGATGTCGCAATTTATTCGTTTTTGTATTCCTTATCCTATCTATCGTATCTCCTGGATCGCGGTAATATCTGGCTTATAGCGCTCGAGGACAGCTTCAAGTTTTTGAGTAGCGCCGGGGGTATACAGTGTACGTACGTTCCAGGTGCATACTCTTAATTCATAGTCCTTTAACGTTCCTGGTCGTGTTACCATATGAGGTCCATTATCCGAGGCATGTTGTATCTCTCTCATAACTATAGTTTTTTTTACGTGGTAGGGAAGTTACCCCGACGGCACAACCCCCAACCTGGAGGGCTAGGTCCATTGTTGAGACCCCTAGGACGAGGGGCCGGTTAAACCGATAACAGTAACCCACTTCGGGGATATGAGCGCTGCCGTTGACCCTGACTAGTACCTGAAGAATCCTTATCGACCTGTGCTTCGAATATGTCGAAGTAAAATGAGACGCCACCGTTGATTCCATTGCTATTTTCTCTTGATCAGCACTCGTGCTTATAAGTTAGGCAAGCCGGATCCGGGATGGCTACCACTTGGAGGTAATATAAGCACAGTTGATGTGTGGTAACAGTTACAACACTGGGCTTTGCCAAGTTAAAACCAGTCAGTGTTTACTCTATCCCACAACACCTTGCCATCAGATATGTTCATAAGGTGCGAATTTGTAACACAGTTACTTATAATTTAATCAACAAAAAAAAATTGTAAGGTGCGAATTTTTCTTGATTAAATTACAAGTAATTGTGTTAAATAGTGAGTTTAACGCGGGTAGTGCAGTTTTCACATGTTCTGCTTTTTGTACACCTTTTTGAAATGTGCTTAAGAAGCTGGGCCATCTCATAGCTTTTGGGATAAACCTCTGTTAACTCTCAATGCATATAACGGATTTATCGGTCCAATTTGGCGGCTATTTGATATTACCTATATATTCATGGCTTCCGCCCGATCCATACAGTTTTATAGACGTAAAAACCGTAGCTAGTAGTAGTCTATGACTGTCATGGCCCTCCAATATTTGACATAATTTGTTATGCCTCGAGCTTTTTCTCCTAGTACCAGTACTGCCATGGTTTTTCAGGTGTTTTGGATAGTATAGTCGTCGTTGCTGTTCGTCAGCTAATCACCCTTATTGTGAAGATCAATTATCAATTGATAGTTGATACTTGTCAATTAAATCATCAAATCTTAACAATTTTATTGACAACCGTCAATTTTTCTATCAATCGCAATTTCGGTGTTGATGAAGGCGATGCCTACATAGAAATGCAAGTATTTTCATGTTTTAAGGGTTAGAAATAAACAATTGTTTATTTTCTTAAGGTCTAAAATAGTCACCAATAAAAGGCAACCCAATAGAATGGTTGAGTTGATGGAGAAGAACTTTGATATCAAAATCTTGATCGAAACAATTTGCGACAGAGTGCAATAGGTTAGGACCACCGGAACGAGATTGGCAAAAATGGCAAAGAATAAATTCTACACATTAACAAGAAGCTTGTGTTCAATTATTTCTACCTGCGTTTAGTTTTGGATCGACCTAAAGTAAAAAGTAAAAAGAAAAGAGTTGAAAACAAAGTGGAGATATCTATCAAACTTGAATTTGCATTCACAACAACTTTCTTTTTTGTTTGCTGTTCACAATAGCTCGTATATTTATCAATTGTTTTTTGCAATACCATTATCAATTTTAATTGACAAATTTATCAATCGTCAAGCGGTTGATATTTGATTTTCGCAATAGGGCTGAATATATCAACTGCAATCATTTTTGCCACAACGCCCATACTGGTGAGATATACATATATATTAATGGAGGTTACTATTCTTGCTAATAACAGCCTACGGTCCTCTGGTGTTTGGTATTTATAATGCACGCTAGAGCACAGCCATCATTTGCTGTTTAATTACTAGCATTCGACAGATGTTCTTTGCATGTTAGTCTTCCATCCAGTACACTCTGAGGTATTTGATGTGCCGTTTCGAAATGATAGTCTGGCCGCCGACTGTGAACGACAGTCTCCATTATCTTCCCCCCGGTTATTAGGATCGCCTCCGTCTTGTGTTCCGCTAACAACAACCGAGGTAGCTAAACCCGATTTGCGGTGTCATCAGCAAAATAACTATTTGCTCCTGTTCGGGTGTTGACAGCCTGAGATCCGCAAAACGTCGTCAAACACGGCTATCATCCTTCTGATAGATCGCGTTGCGGTTCGTCCTTATTGATCAAAATTAACATCGAACGCTCGGTCGATATAAACATAGAGCTCGAAAACTTCAGTTGTGCGCGGTAAGGGTTAAAAAAAATAACTTACGTGATTGAGAAAGCTCTCGAAAAAAAGATTTGTTTTGGTGTATTTCTTGACGTCTCACAAGCTTTCGATAAGGTTTGACATGAAGCCTTGAAGTATATTTGTATATTCCAATTTATTTGAAACAAAAATCAATCAATTAAATTGCAACAACTGGAGTCGGACAGAATCCCGAAAACCCAAAATCCCAAAAAACCAAAATCCCGCAAATCCAATATCCCGAAAATCCACAATCCCGAGAATCCATAGTCCCGAAAACCCAAAATCCCGAAAGTGAAATTTTATTTTTTGGTCTTAAATGAACATACATACATAAGTCCACCGTTGTTCAAAATGTAACATAACGAATGAAAAGAGACCTAGGCTATATGCCGCGTAGCGTCGCCCTGAGCACCTGCATGTGAGGCCGAAATTATACTGAAACGGAATCGTAGGACTCGTCCCTCCGGTACTGTTACTCTTAGACCAATCAAAGCTTTCGCGAGGATAGTACTCCCGAATTCTCTTATCGTTGATTCGTATCTGGAATACCCAAAGTTTTTAGTCCAGAGATAGCTAATGTTCAAAGAACTCAACTTAATATGTATTAAAGCTATAAAAACTGCAAGCGGCCAATATGCTATAATTAAAACTAAGAACCAGCAGATTAGCAATGTGTGTCTTTTTTTATGAATCTAATAAAAACAACAGCTAGGCATGAAATATATATTATTTATAATTTCTTCGCTTCATTATAACCCATCTTTGTGCAAAATTTCAACTTTTAATCTCAAAACGATCAATCCAGAGGTTACAACGAATTTTTATGAAATTTTACTAAATCCTGTAGTTTCGTAGTTTTTCGGGAAAGAGAGTAAGAAATTTCTCCATGCTGCAAATTTTAGTCTAAGAAATTTCTTTGGGAGATTTATAAAAACTGTCAAAATGCTGTATGCCATTTTTGGTTGACTTGTTTATTTATTTTGATTTATGTGCTAAAATCGGGAACAAATTGAAGAACACGTAGCAGGCCCAAAATAAAATGAAACTCCCCAAAAACAAACCATAAATATCTTCCGCGTACACTTTTTATCAAGTTTGGCGTTTATTGTTTCATAATTTTACTTCTCTCTGAGAGAATTTCACACCCGCTCTTTGAACTTTGACAAAATACGAATTGGTGCAAAAGTACGCTTTGTTCGCAGTTCTGTATGTTTTTTTCTTCCAAAAAAAACATTTTAAAAATGAACTACTAATTAAATAACGATATTACCTTCCATGTTTGTCTCAAATAAATAAATTTTTGTCAATGAAAAAAAAAAAAATTATAATTTGCAGGCACTCAAGGCGTTATGAAAACCCTTTTACATGTTTTCATACGGTGCCTTCGATGGAGAGATAGATAGAGTGAGAGAAAGAGATTGGTGTAGTGGTTTTGTTTTGTCTTCACTTCTGATTCACAGTATTTTTTTCGCCGTCCACCTGATGTCATAAGTATGCATATCAATCATCAAGAGAATGAACAGAGAATATCCAGATTGTCAAATCTCGGCCATTTGACAGATCTCATAAATCTGCCCAAAGAAATTTCTTGGACTAAATTTCGTCGCATGGGGAAATTTCTTACTCTCTCGTGAGCTCTCTCTTCTGCGAAGAACTACAAAATTTTGCTGTACGGAAACAGGATTTCGAAGTTTTTCGTAAGGTTTCGTAGATATTCTCTGTTCGGGAGAGGTACGGGAACAGACTTATAATCGTTAGGAATTTCGTTGTAGATTCCCTGGTCGGGTGACACTAATTGAGCAAACACTGCCGCCTTTGGCCACTCGCCTCGACGACACTGGTCAACACAAGACAGTAGCAGACTCATGCCTTAATATGGTCTAGGAATATCGAAGGTCTTATTGTGATGATTATAATTCGAATGTTCTATGAACAGTGCTTATTACCTCGTATATGTATATGCAGGATTGAAAGGTCGAGTCGAAGCTGAGTTGAGATTTCAACCAGTGTAGTTGCGCACACCGAGTCAAAAAATTGAGTCGAAATCGGATTGAAAATAGTCGAACTGACAAATTAGCATTATCGTCATTCATTCCTTTTGACCTGCGTACCCAGTCAGTTCGACTCCTCGACCCAGGTAGTTTAGCATATTTTCGACTTAACGCAGAAAAAATTGTGGTGTCGAGTCCAGTTGACTCAGTTTTGGCCCGACTCGAAATCGGTTAGATTTGTCTACCCCTCTGCACTCAAGTCAGTTTGTATATAGGAAGGGTAAATCCACAGAAGGTGCTCTTCACTAACTAGTGAAGAAAATAGAAAGGAAAATTTTTTCTAAAGAAATTTAGCTCTGTGTGCCTTCCTTGACATTGAGGGCGCTTTTGATAACACTGGCTACAGCTCAATAGCAGGAGCAAGTAGCAGAGGTATCGACGATTTGAAAGTAGAATTATTACTTTCCTCTGGATGAGTGTCAGTTGGAGCTGGTGTCTTTGGACCCAACACCAAAGACCCAAAGGATATCTTTATCCGCTTTCAAAAGAGTCCATGCTTTAGCGCCATAAAGCAGGACTGGGATGATTAAGGTCTTATAAAGAGTCTCCTTAGTCTTTCGAGATAGGGCCTTACTACTCAATTGCCTTCTCAGCCCAAAGAAACAGCGATTGGCAAGAGTTATTCTTCGTTTGATTTCTGATGAGATGTTATTTTCAGAGTTAATATCAGAGCCAAGGTAGACAAAGTCCCTTCCTACTTCTAAGTTATAGCTGTCGACTGTGACGTTCTGTCCAATTCATCGATGTTTTGTGCCTCTTCTTGTTGACAGCATATACTTGGTTTTGCCCTCATTTACTATCGAACGCACCGGTGACAGCCCGCTGTGTTCTGCCAATTATGTCGATTTCATCGGCGTAAGCTAGTAGTTGCACGGACTTTTGAAAAATTGTGCCTCCTGTGTTGGCATGTGAGTTTAGCACAATTTTTTCAAGTATGATATTAAAGAAGTCACATGACAACGCATCACCTTGTCTAAATCCTTTTTTGACATCGAAGGTCTCGGTGAGGTCATTACCGACCTTGATGAAGCAGCGGGCATTCTCCATCGTCATCCTGCACAGACGAACGAGTTTGGCAGGGATGCCAAAACTAGACATGGCTCTGTATAGCTCGTCTCTATAAATGCTGTCATATGCTGCCTTAAAATCGATAAAAAGATGGTGAGTATCGATTTGGACTTCTTGGGTTTTTTCCAGAATCTGCCAGAGTGTGAAGATTTGATCGACTGGCCTGACACCACACTGATAGGGGCCAATCAGGTTGTTGACGAATGGTTTCCGGCGTTCACACAATATGGCAGATAAGATCTTATTCGCGATGTTGAGGAGACTGATGCCTCTGTAATTGGCGCAGTTGAGGGGGTTTCCTTTCTTGTGGATCGGGCAAACGGTGCTGAGATTCCATTCATCAAGCATACACTCGTCTGACCAAATCTTGGAACTGAGTTGGCGTATGCTCTCTGCCAAGTCATTTCCGGCTGCCTTGAACAACTGGGCCGGTAGGCCATCAGGACCAGCAGCTGGCTAAATCTCAAAATCTTCGATCGCGCGCTTCTCATGCTCTTTTCTCTTCTTCCGGAGAAGCCAATGTACTTCCCCTTCTCTTATGCTCGTAGAGCTTACGAGCAGCCCTCGTCCTTCTTTGCAGCGCCGCTTTGTACGCTTCTTATTTAGCTGCATTTGCTTGCCGGCATTCTTCGTCAAACCAGGGGTTTCTTGGTGTTGGTCGGCTGAAACCCAGCACATCAGTTGTGGCGTCTCTGATGGCATGTTGGCAGTATTGCCGCTGGTTTTCGGCACTTGATGCTGGCGGCATAGGAGTCGGGATACGCGTTCTGCGAAGATTCTGGTGGTCTCTTGCGATAGCAGCTTTTCGACGTTAAATCTTCTCACAGTAATTCTTCTTTGTGGCGTTTGGGATATCCGCATTCGTACCTTGGCCGCAACTAGGTAGTGGTCCGAGTCGATGTTGGCTGCTCGGAAGGTTCGGACATCCAGAATACTGGAGGCATGCCTTGCGTCTATCGCAATGTGGTTAATTTGATTGACCGTTTCATGATCACGAGACCGCCATGTTCCCTTGTGGATATTGAGATAAGGAAACCGTGTGCTTGCTATTGTGGCGTTTCGCCCCGCAGCAAAATCAATAAGCCTGAGTCCGTTGCCAGACGTGGTATAGTGTAGGCTATGCTTACCAACTGTCCTCCAAAGATGTCCTCCTTTCCTTCCTATCTTGGCGTTAAAATCGCCCAGCACGATTTAAACAACGTACTTCGGACATTGCTCATAGGTTTGTTCGAGGAGCTCGTAGAAACATTCTTTGGTAGCGTCGTCCTTGTCTTCTGTAGGGGCGTGAGCGCATATTAAGCTGACGTTGGCGAATTTAGCCTTGATGCGGATTGTCATAAGACGCTCGCTCGCGTGTCGAAAGCTCAAGACTTCTTCTTCCACATCCGAATAAGCGCTGTTTCTGCTCTCTGTAGCAATTACCGTAGTAAATGTCACGGTTTTTCATCCTCCTTTTTGCCCGGCCCATCCCACCGCACTTCCTGGATGGCTGTGATATCTGCTTTATAGCAGTCTAGAGCCTCTGCTAATTGATCGGCTGCACACGGTCTGTAAAGGGTCCGAACATTCCACGAAAATCGTTGTCCTTATTTCGTTTGCCAGGGTCGTCAACAGTAAAGTTATTCCTATCCGAGATTAGTTGTTGCTTCGTAAGTATCCTTTTTTACGCGGTAGGGAAGATGCCCCGACGCACAACCCCCAACCTGGAGGGCCAGATCCCTTTTTACAACCCTTAGGACCCTTTATACAACCCCCAGGACCCTCTTCGGGGATGCGAGCGCTGCCGTTGGCCCATAAAGGGCTCCTCCGGCATCATCTCTTTTTCAAGACCCTGCCTCAGTCGTGAAAGTTCCTTATTGACCTGAGTTCCAAATTTGTCGGAGTAGCTCAAGTAAGGCTTCCGCTGGTCTGTCTGTGGGCGCCACCGTTGATTCCGTCGATGGAATTGCTCCGCTGCACGACTTCCTTCTGAGGACCTCTTGTTAGACATCTGATCCGTAAAATGCGGGCCAGGTCAGCAAGACATGCCTCGTCTGGCACATGCGTGCTGGAGTTAACCCGGCTGAGCTTGCGCTGGTCCGAGTGTCCAGCTCAAAATGTACAGTCAGACTCAGCATACGCTTATCGTTGGTCCACTATTAGATAGCTATCCAGTAGGCACCACGTGGAGGTGATGATGCGTTTTTGCCCACCCTTGCGAGACACAACAAGGTTGGGTCCCCGGTCATCAAGGGATTACAGGCAACGAATTAGCAGATGAACTAGTTGGGGCTAGCTCAGAATCTGCGTTCATAGGACCTGAACCTTACCGTGGCATCAACTGGGTTTCCGCCACCGCGCTGTTTAATGATTAGGAACACCAACTTCGCCTGGACCACTGGGAAAATGTCCCAGGGCTGAGACAATTCAAACAACTAGTCATGCTTACTCTTACAAGGAAATACTAAACCTTAATAAGGATAGTATCAGAAAGCTGGTGGGCTTTCTCACAAGCCATTGTGCCCTGAGATATCACCTTAACAAAGTTAATCTGAGCTCAGACACGGAATCTAGGTTCTGCTCGGAGGTGGACAAATCATCCGAACACATAAGTACTCTGCATTTGCTCAGCATTACATTAGTTAAGGAGACTATTTTCTATAAAATAAAAGATATATATGTACGCCAGCGGAATTGAGAAACTCTGCTACTAAGGACTTACAATCCTTCATTAGGGAGGTAGTACGTTTCTTAGATTGAATATACCCCGATGATACAATAGGTCTTATAGTGCGCAGTGCCTGCCACATGGGCAAGGGTTTTCACATTTTGATCCTCAACTTGGTTCATCATCGCTGCGGCTGACCATATTGTAATAAAATTGACTGTAGTTCCCTTGTCGTGGTGAGTTGTTAGAAGGAAAATATATATTTTTGTATTTTTGCGTGAACGAAGTAAAGAGTACCTACATATATTATATATACATATAAGATACTGTTTTTTTCACATCAGACCCATACGGTTTTTTGTTTAATAGGCCTATTTCGCATGTAGTAGTAGGATAAACTCAGATTTTATTCGTTTCTTTGATGATGATGATTGCTGTTCTCCTGACGAGTCTTGAACTTACACGAGCTATGTGCCATGCAAACACAGTACCTACTACTCCATGGCCACCTCAAATGATCAGTGGTTAGTATATCTGCAGCCAAATGTGGACAAAAAATTAGTTCTGTCCGGTATAGACAATACAGGGGCCATTCTTCATGTACGTTTTAAAATTTTCGAGCGCGTAGAAGGCATCTACTGGAGGCTTCTCATAGAGACAAAACATTGTACTAATTTGTTGGTGTCCTCTGCGTGCGATCGAGCCCGAACTTTATCTTAAGTAGTCCAAATAAAAAAACTTTTTGATATTAATTTTCTTAAAGTTGCTCATATTCAATGAAAAGAGCAAAAACATAATTCATAAACCCGATATCGATGTAAAGAGTCGTGATCAAACATTTAAAAAAAAAAATCTAGCACAAACAATAGTTTTTATATACAGCCGCGAGACATGTCGTTCAAAAGACCTTTTTGGATAGAGTTGATCAATATTTTTCCGCATTACAAATGGTAAAAGCTTAAGTTATGTAAAAATAAGTCCAATATCACGTCTTGAAGAAAACTTCTCTAAAAGTTCAATCTACAAAATTTATAGGCATATTGTTGACATGTGTTTCCTATTTTTTCAACTATGTATAATTAATTGAAAGAAAAGTGACGTTTTTTATGTGACAGAGATAGAAGGTTATGTAAAGTGTACTGATTTTGTAGGATGCAGTCATTAAAATGTTATAATGTATAATTTGAAATATGTACATATTTTTTTTTTTTTTTAAAGTATTTACTTTTTTTTATTAGAATTAAAATGCTTCAAAAAACTGTTGGCGAAAAGACTGAATACCATACCAATAAATGTTCAGATAAAACAAAAAAATTCCTTGAATCCAGTTATAAAATGAAACACGACTCTGGTGCATCCACCAATATGAAGATGGACGACTTAGAAGATATCTGCGATCAGGAAAATAACATTTCTAACACAAAAGATGAAAATTATGAATTATCCAGAAGGGAACGGCTATACAGCGTGGATTGCAATGAATGTCAAACGGTAAAATAATAAAAAATTACAAATATATTTTAATATTTTTTTGTATATACATTCCTTTCATACAGTATATAAAATATCTCGGGGAACGTCTTTCGAATGAAGAAATTGAACGACACATTCGCAATTGTTCAAAGCATAAAAAGCGTATTGAAGTTAATCTTACACCGGACGGGTTCTGGGATCCCTTGATCAAGTCCTTAGATGAAAACGACCCCCGAAATGAAACTCTAATTGATGATCGCTTTATTAGTATAGGAAAATGAATTTTGTGGTGGATGCCGGACTTTTAAACATATCCACAACATACAAGTTTAAAAAATACTTTTTAAGTTTGAACATACATATATCTAATTAAATCAACTTCATGTGAATAAATGTATTCTTTATTTTAATATTTTAAAATGTTTATAAATTGCCTCTCTTTTCTTGCTCAGTTTCTATAGCTTCAAACAGTGCTTTAAAGTTGCCAGCACCAAAACCCTATCGAAAAGAATAACAATATATTGTGTTATTTTAAAAAAGTGCATAAAGTGCATACTCACATTATGATTGTGTCGCTGGATCACTTCGAGGAAGAGTGTAGGCCGATCCTGCATATTTTTGGTAAAGATTTGAAGAAGATAACCATTCTCATCGTAGTCAATCAAAATGTTCAATTCCTGTAGAACCTGTATATTTTCTATTATTTTGATACTACTGTTCTTTAGTTTATCTTTAAGATTATCGTAATAACTGTCGGGGACCGTTAAGAATTCCATACCACGTGCGCGCAAATTACGTATGGCACCTATGATGTCACTAGTATTAAGAGCAATATGCTGGACACCTGCTCCACCGTAATATTCAACATATTCTTGAATTTGAGACTTTTTCTTCCCTGATGCAGGTTCATTGATCGGCATTTTTACAGTTTCTTCATAGTTGCTCATTACAATTGATCGCAAGGAGGAATATTCCGTATGAATTTGAGAATCGTCCACAGACCAAAAGCGGTGAAATTGTAAGAATTTTTCGTACCATTTGGCTACACTCTCCATTTGAAGATCCGGTTGATTTCCGACTACGTGATCAATAAAGTCTAATTTCGCCGGAGGCAAAGATTTTAAAAGATTATCTGTTGGTAGTACCTTATAACCAGGCAAAAAGGGACCATTATAACTCTTGCGATCAATTAATGTGTGATGCGTGTCGCCATACTATAGGGAAGAAAAATAATTTAAAAATGTAAGTTAAATTGAATCAATGATTATGTAAGCGCTTAACTATAGTTGCTATAGTTGTATACTATAATAATGTTATAGGAAAGAGAACTTGATCTTTCCAATTCAGGTAGAAGCTGTCAGTCGACTTGTCCTTTTCAAACTCAATGGACTTTTGTATGTAAATGAAATAAGGATTCTACTTCCGGTGTAGATTGTATTTAGACGGCCTCGCATCAAAGTCGCTAAATCAGGGAGAATAAAAAATAAAATTTAATGAGTTTAACGCGGAAAGTTTGATTTCCAACAAACTCCAAAGTCATTTCTAATAATTTGGCAGAGTTTTCAGTTTCTAATATTCGTTACATGTCGTCCCTACTCTTTGGAACCGAAACATATTCATTTTAATTTTGCATTTTTCTAGCGGCATTCATGTGTTTGCAATGTATCTTACTTCGTAGACGTATGTATATAGTCTATTGTTCTTATCTTTGATAACTTCTCATCTGAAAAGGATATTTTATCTCAATTTCAGAATTTTGAATTCGGATTAAGTTTGCATTATTTGTAGTTTCATTGATGTTACTTATAACATCTCATTTTTTAAGTGAAACAAAATGTGTGTTAAAACAATATGTGTAGTGAAAAAAATCGGTGGGGTTAGAAACATTTGTATGGTTCTCGTCAGGCGCCTAACTTATCGGTTTAGTTTGGTAAATCCCGTCTCAAAATTATTAAAACCAGTTCAATTGCGACAAGTTTTTTTTCTCCGAGACAAGCTCTGTTAGGTATGTACGTACATACATATGTATATAGGAACATACACGTGTATGAATGTATAAAAAAACAGTTCATTTGTTTTGTTAATAAGGTATGGTTATAAATACATATGTGTTTTAGTTTTAATTTTCCATTATTCCAAACCTATAGATTGTTTGTTGCACTTACCGTTTGTATAGTTGCATATCGAACTTTTCCATATTCATCATTTTCTTCCCAAATATCCCTCACGATTTTAGCCCCGCGTTGTTTGGCGACCTTTTAAAGATAAGTTTAGGTTGCATATTTTTCAATAAAATGATTCAACTTACATGTAAAATGGCGTTCAGTTCTTCCACTTCGAACGCAACATCCTTTACTCCATCTCCATGCCTAACTAAATGTTTACCATGCTCAGAATCATCGGGAGCGTACGATGATACAAATACAAAAATTATCTAAATTAAAATTGTTAAAATTATTAAAAGAATGTGAATTATTTTGTGTACATCTAATATAAAGTACAAACTACGTTAACGATGATAATAGGACTGTCAGCGTTCTTTTATGCAAACGTAATACATGTATGTATGTATGAATTATATTTTTCTCTTTAAGCATAGTTATATATACATATACTTATTTTTTTAAAGGAATCAATCACAAAAATTGAATTAACTTAAATGATGAATGTAATAAGAACAAAGTTCAAAATATACAACACGTGCTTGGTGTACTTCGGATTTTTAAGAAATGTAGGCTTAACTTATTTGGTATTATTTCTTAAAAATTTAATTTTATTTTCCTTTTTTAAATGGTTAATTTAATAGATTTGTTAAATATTTAATACATCCTTGAAGTCATGTAGCTAAATAAATGTGGCGCTACAGTTTGGGGTTGGGCCTCAACCAACAAGTCTCTTCAGTTAACTTCAAGTTGGTTTATGTAACCTTGTGACTGTGCGCGTCACTTTAGGTGAGGAATTCATCTACTGCTTTGTCCCTCCGGATTGGATACGAACCCGGAGCTTTGTTGTCCATTCGCTTTATATGTCCTAGCCATCTTAGGTAATTTATACGCAGTTTTTATTGATATAGGGTGCAGTAGGTTTTGTCCAGCTGGTTTCTTAAGTATTGGATATTAATTGCGTTTTTTTTAGAATAATTTAAGAGTAACAATATTACTTTTTTGTTTTTCTTAAAAAAAAAATCAAAATAAAAATTTTTTTTTTTTGTTTTAAAATCTTACATAGTTTTTCCAAAGCAGAATAATATTGTGCTTTAGTTTTGGCCAACACTGTATTTGCCGAAATACTTCGCCAAACCAGGGTGGTGATCGGGCGGAACCCAGCACGTCAGTTGCGGTGTTTCTGATGGAATGTTGCCAGCATGTTTTTCAAGTCTTATTTAGGACATTGCTCATAGGTCTTGTCTCGTAGAAGCATTCTTTGTTGGCGTCGTCCTTGTCCTCTGTGGAACATGAGCGCATATTAGGCTAATTAGCCTTGATGCGAATTGTAATAAGACGTTCGTTCACACATCGATAGCTTAAGATTTCTTGCCCAAGTCTACTGCCATAACAACTCCA
Source organism: Blera fallax (assembly GCA_946965025.1). Lineage (NCBI taxonomy): Eukaryota > Metazoa > Arthropoda > Insecta > Diptera > Syrphidae > Blera > Blera fallax. The sequence continues at coordinate 27,927,164 of OX337245.1, forward strand.
TACTTACCATAACAAATCCGCACCCGAATGAGCGCTGCTTCTACTCTCTGTAGCAATTACAGAATTATACACCACACTTTTGCATCATTCTCTTGCTCGGCCATTCCTATCGCTGTAATATTTGCTTTGCACCAGTTTAGGGCCTCTACTTATTGTTCGGTTGCACGTGGTTATCGTGGTTACGTGAATATCTGAAGATCGTTGTTCTTATTTCGATTGTCAGGATCGTCAACTGAAGGGCCATCCATATCCGGGGCAGTAACTTATTTGTTTATGTAGTATACAAGTTTGCACAATGGCACAACCCTCGAAACTGAAGGTGAGACATCTAGGGCGAGGGCCAGTAAACCGATGTCAGCAACCCAATTCTGGGATATGAGCGCTGCCATTGGCACATTAAGGGCTCCTCCGCAACCATCTTTTTTTCAAGACCCTACCTGAGTCTTGAAAGTTCCTTGGAGTAGCTCATGTCCACTAGTCTGGCTGTGGATGGCACATTTGATTCCATTGAGGGAATTCCTCCACCGCACGCCCTCCTTCTGAGGACCTCTTGTTAGAATCTGAGCTGCAACATTGCAGGTGCTGAAGTTAACCCGGCTAAGCTTCTGCTGGTCCGAGTTTCCACTTTCAGTTTCCAGTTTCACATGTACAGTCAGATGTATAAAAAAGTGTAAAAGCGATTCGAACAAGTTTGCTTCATGAAAAAAAATTGAAAAGTACCTGAACGAATTTTTAAATTCCAATTGAAATATAGAACAATTGACTAACTACCTAACTAACATGAACATTTTTCAAATTCATACGTGTGTATGTACATATGAGAGTATGTACAAATAAACTAAATTCACTAAATTCCTTAAATTTGTTAAGTGTCGTTTCTGTAAAACTCAAAATATTGTCTATTACCAAAGTCGCAGTCATTGACTATTATAGTATTAATTACCGTTATAAGAGAAAAATCGGGCATCAAAACACTAGTGATGGGCATAATCGAATGATTTGAAGAATCGAGACATAAGTATTCGAATGACTTGAAGAATCGAATGATCATTCGAGATACGGATGAATAAAATTTGCAATGTTGAGTCGATACACTTTGTTTTTGTTCTTAAGCAAAAAGTGCTATTTAATTTATTTCATTACACAAAAACTCATATATGTATGTACATACTTATGTACATAAATAATTTTCCTCAAAAGAAAATTGCAACAGAAAAACCAATTCAACATTTTTAAACTGTAAAAACGAAACGAATAAAACGACTGTGAAAGAAAATAAATATATATACTTACATACATACATATGTGCTATAATACTTTTGTCTATAGTAAACGTTTTCTCGTTATTTTGTTTCGCAACACAAAAATCTCGAGAAGTTCTCGAGAACTTCTCGCTCATTGTGTTCTCGATTGACACCGAGAAAATTTTAATTCGAGATATGAGATCACTCGAGACATTCATTCGAGATGTTCATTCGAGATATTCATTCGAGATCCGAATGAGATATGCTATACAAAGGGCATGAAGAAAATCATTCGAGATATGGCCTTGTGTTCTGAGTAAGAGAAGTGAGTAATGAAATGAAATAAGAGAAGACATATTGTAGAATGTATGGCGCTCTTCGACAGTGCATAAGAAAACGAGAACACTAACACAAAACATACACAATATAAGCGCAGTTTATGCGTATTATGCGCAGTGTTCCCAGATTTTCTAAATGAATTTCCCCTTTTTGCGTCGCATTTTGCCATTTTTTCCCCTTTTCTTCAGTCTATTTTCCCCGCAACATTCTCCTTTTTTTGACGAAGAAAAAATATGTATTGAGCCTCTATAATACATACATATGTATGTATGTACATAATCAGCCTTATCGAGGTATCCGTTCGGGAAAACTTACAAAACGTTAAAAAATGCGATCGGAACACGTATCACCTTTATAGTATCCGTCTTCGAACAGAAATTATCGACGTGTATTAACTTGAGTTAATACTTTGTTACGCTGTTCGGAAAAACAAATCATTTGTTGACAACGAAAATTTATGCACGTTGGTGAAATATTAATATTTGAAAAATAATATTTGAAATACGCGTTTTCTCCTTTTTTGAAACAGTTTCCCTTCTTCTCCTTTTCCACTTAAAAGCGCTAAAGTGGCCTTCGCTTTTCCCCCGCAATATGGGAGCACTGATTATGCGTTTTCGACACATATTCACACGCACCACTGATAATGCGTTCATAGGGATAGGGGATTGTAAAATCTGAAGAGTAAGTAAATAAGAGAGAAGTAAGAAAATAGAAAACAAAATCATTCGAATGATTTTGTGCTAAGAATCGAGACATTTTCTTAATCGATTATAATCGATTCTTTCATTCGAATGCGCCCATCACTACAAAAAACTACAATTATGATGCACTTTTTAGATATACGAGTATATGTGTACATATGTATAACATTGATACCATAAAAGCCATCACGAAGGTACAAAGACTCGCGTGCATCGGCACCACCAGTGCCATGAGAACAACACCAACGGCAGGTCTTTAGGCGATCTTCAACCTGCAACCGCTAGATATCTTCATGCAGTCACAGGCAGCCATGAGCGCCCTAAGAATAACCCAGTCTGAAAACTGGAAAATAAATACTGTGGGTCACTCAACGATCCTACAAAAATACATTGGCCATGTACCTATCACAGACTACATCACGCCATATTTAGACTTCACGAGACCGTTCTCTTGCGCCTACCCCAGCTGAGAGAACGGAAAAATGACGACTTACCGAATGCGCAATCCATATCAGTGTACACAGACGGTTCCAAAATGGACACTGGCGATGGTTCTGGCATTTTCTCCAAACCGCTGGGAATAGCACGATCAATCCGACTCCCAAACCATAGCAGCGTCTTCCAAGCGGAGGTCATGGCAGTGACTACAGCAGCCCTTGAGTCTGCGGTAAGGGCAATACCTCCTGAAGGTATTACCCTTTTTTATTGACAGCCAGGCTGCTATTAAAGCAATTACTGCCGTTGAAACAAAATCGAAGCTTGTGATGTGCTGTTGCGAAGAACTCAATGCTCTCGGCACGCAGCATAAGGTCGTACTCTGCTGGGTTCCTGGACACGAAGGAATACCAGGCATCGAGAAGGCTGACGAGCTAGTAAGGAGTGGCTCTGCACTGACCACCAAATTGACAGACCCATCCGTGAGAATCCCGCCTTGTACATTTAAACTCGAAGCAGGGGAAAAAGCCACGGGAGAGGCAAACTACAGGTGGAACTCCATAGAAACCTGCGTTACTACAAGGAAACTATGGTCCACTTTTGACAAAGCAAAAACCGAGAGACTTGTTCGGAAAGACCGGAAATCTATTTTCTCTCTCGTGAGTATCATCACAGGGCACAACACTCTACGGTATCATATAAAAAAACTACGCTTGACAGAAGAGGAACTCTGTAGAGGCTGTGGCGATGAGGAAGCGATTGAGGACACAACCCACTTCCTATGCCACTGCCCCGACCTCCAACATTCCAGATACAGGTTCCTGGGAAGACACTTCTTCAATAACCTAGAGGAACTCTCCAGAACGCCGTTGGAAGCTCTAATGAAATTCATTAAATCGACAAGATAGTTTGTATGTGAAGGACCGCATAACAGGTAATTTAATAAGTAAGTTGAGTATAAACGAATAGAATCTCTCCCCGCCAGCCCACATACCTAACCTCACCATATGTGCTTATGGATAATACGTACTATTCATATAGCTTACTTTCCGTTCTTCAAACAAAATTAATGACAAAGAAAGTAGACGAGTATACCTGATCCTCTTCATATCGGACAATTGTACACTACATAGCAAAATTAAGAATTTAAACAAAAACTGTACTCATTAATTTACCACAGGGTAGGGTAAATTCGAGGAACCATTATCTGTCATTTTGGTTATATGTACATATATCAAAGGTACGAGTATACATACATATATGCTAACCGCTTTAACAGGTACCAACAATGTATGCAGCAGTGAAGCAAAGCGTAACATGTTGGAATAATCTTTTAATTGTAGACTTATGACCCACCTTCCAATAAATACATGATTATGATCAGTTTCAAATGTCTTCTTCATGATACGATGTGCAACTACGATCATCTACATATATACAATATATATGTATATTGTAGATAGACTATACCCTAATTCTTAACCAAATGATGGACTGAAGTTAAATGAATATACATGCATATGTCTACTTCAACTACTATTAACAATGCCATATGTTATGAAGTAACAGCCTTTTGTTACATTTAGAATTCCATACAGACAAAAGATATTTACAATTTATAATAATTATTCTATACGAAAAACTGCTCATTTGGCTTATTGGCTCATTTTCTATATACGTATGTAACTTCTAAGTAATTTAACTGATATGAACATCATTTAAGTTCTATGTACATATGTACTTAGATACGATGATATCCCTCTTCTCAATAGAATTTCACTCCTTTTTCCATGTATTCTTTTCAAGCACATAATAACCATACATACAGTGCTGGAAGAAAGTATAAAAATTCATGTTTTTTGTTTTTATCAAAAAAAATGCGAAGTCAAATAATTAAAATATTGTGTTCCCTATTTTGCGTATGGACTGTATTGTTATTTTATTAAAATGCGCTGGCTGATTCCAAATAACGGTACTTCAGATAATATCGCAAATGCGAAAATATTGCTGGAAAAAAGTATACAAATTTCGCATTTAGTTCAGTTCATTTGAGTGCGTAAGACGTAACAGCGGGTCAAATCGAGTTCATAATTGTGTAAGATTTTCAAGGATTAATATTAAAAGATAATAGTAATAAGGATTGATTGAAAACAAATACAGGTAACTGATAAAAAACAACAGTTCATTATGCCAAGAGGACGTCATCTTAGTGATATTGAACAGCAGCGCATTTTGGACCTTAAAGAGGCGGGATTATCACAAAAAGATATCGGACAGAAATTAGGAAGGTCTCCGAGTGCAGTTTGCACTTTTTTGAAGTCTGGGATTGAAAGATCCGGCAGGCCTAAAAAAATTAAGGAGGGAACTAAAAGACTGGTTCTAAGAGAAATCTCTAACACCGGAATCTCTTCCGCAAAAGCAGTTGAGCGATTCCACTTGGATTGCAGTCCCAAACTGGTTAGAATGTGGTAAGCAAGTGCCAATCATTTAAAATATGACAAAATTCAACTGCAGCCACCCCTAAAAGCAGTACACAAAATTGCTCGTCTCTCATTTGCAGAAAAGTTTGTCCAAAAGCCAGAAATATGGACTCACATAATTTTTAGTGATGAGAAAAAATTCAATTTGGACGGACCTGATGGTTTCAATTATTACTGGCATGATGTGCGACGCGATAAAAAAATTCTTTCAAGGAGAGCTGGGGGTGGTGGATCTGTAATGATTTGGGCAGCATTTAAAACCAACATGAAGTCGGAAATTGCATTTTTAAGTGGAAGACTCAAAGCCGTTGATTACCAAGGTATGCTCAAAGATTACCTTTTGCCATTTAGGACACTTGCGGGAGATCAAGACATCATATTCCAACAGGATAATGCGCCGATCCATACTGCAGGATCTACTATGGATTGGTTTCGTGACTTTGGCATCCAATTACTGGACTGGCCTGCGCTGAGTCCGGACTTAAACCTCATAGAGATTCTTGCGATTCTTGCACGACATGTCTATGATAAGGAAAAGCCAGAAATTAGAACTGTTGCTGAATTGAAGCAGGGAATCATAGCATGTTGGAATGGCATAACCACTGACACACTTAACAATCTTGTTGACAGTACGCCTCGTCGTCTTCTCGAGGTAATCAAATCAAATGGAGGAAAAATTAACTACTAAAACCAATTATTATTTTTTAATTTTGTATACGACTTGATTACAGTTTTTTCATTTTATTTAAAATATCTTTTATACCAGCAGGTTATAAAGAAATTCAAAATTTTTATACTTTTTCCAACACAATTTTTATTTTTTTGTATTATCTTAAAAACAGTAACTACTTATAATTCAATTTTTTTTTTCTACAAAATAAGAACGTAAAAAGTATTTACAACAATAAATGGATTTCAATTTATTCCGCCTTTTGTTTTTGAATTATTTACAAAAATTGTAAATTGCTATACTTATTTCCATGTACGTACAATGTACATAATCCTGAATGCACATAAAATACCAAACCGCTGAAAGAACCTATATAATATTATGGATAATGGGTATCCATTTTTCAAGTATATCCATGGATTCAGTGACGTAAACACTCAAAAGGGAACTGTAGGCACTATGCATATGCTGAAATTGCATAACTAAAGCAAGTTCCTATAAAATGTTTATAATGCTGGCAATCATATGTAGAAAATGCATTATGCATAGCCTATGACATGTTGCGGCTTATGAATCCGCGTGATTTAGAAATGCATTAAACAAAATTAATGCAGAGCGTGTGTTAAAGGGGAATGCGGAGACGAAAAAGGAAAAGGAAAATATAATTCCCATTTGTGAACAAGTATAAAACACATAGGACGAAAATATGAAAGCAGCGATAGTGACGTGTTTCATTTTTTAACTGTTACGCCCCACCAAACATAGGTATCGCAGAATATGAGCAGATAGCCTTGCACGAGGAAGTTACCAACCATTGTAGCCGGAGACTTTAATGCACGAACAGTGGATTAATGTCATAACAAATCGAAGAGGCGAAACGTTATAGAAGAAACACATTGACACAGCAACAGCAACTTTGACAGCCGCAGCGAAAATTTTAGAACCAATGCTTTTCAATTGAACAGGACACATTAGCACAACAGCAATTTCAACTTTAGACCTAAGTTCTCTGTTCAAATACAAACAATCTTGCGAAGCAAATTTTCAGACCTCCCAAACTGAAAATACTTTATATCTGTCATCTCAAATGTAAACAAAAGAATTTGTTTTGAGGAAGTGCAACGAAATGGAGTAAACTACTCGAGAGTACGACATAAATGCAACGCTTATTAAGCAAAATTTTTTCCATAAAGTCGTACGGCACAATCATATTAATTTTTTTATTTCACTTTTTGCTTTTCAAATACACAAGTAAGTTCTAAGATGTCAATTTTCGCTGTATGCTGTTGTGCTGTACTAATGTGTTTCACATCACGTTGGCTGTTTTTCCCTGGCGGCTGTCAAAGTTGCTGTGTGCTGTTGCTGTGTCAATATATTTCTACTATTACTAGAAGCCTTTGCTTGCCTCACATCTTTGACAATACAGGGTGCGTTTGTTTATCTCCCTGACATTCGCCAGCAGATCGATAGCAAGAATGAAGAAATATAAAATGGGATAAATCAGACATGTAAAAGAACAGCTATCAAGCCTCGAGTGCAAAAGTTAAGCTGGAAAACTTACAAAGTGGACATCGAAATCCTTTTTTTTATTCAAATGGAAAATAATGGAAAAGACCTACAGTATAAAGCCATATTTAAAAAAGTTTTTTCTTAAATTGAGAAGCTTTCTCATGACAATTTTTCAGACTTTCGCGAGAAGTGGGACCGTGAAAAACTTTTTGGCTCCCGCTCAGTATTCCAACGCACTAACCATTGAGCCCCGGTGCCCACATCCTATATGCGGGCGAGAAAGCTTTTCGGACAATAGTGACACTGTTCCGACGAATGCCAAACATTTAAAGATCAAGGCAGCCGATGAGAAACCTGCTGACAACGTTGAGCGTAACAAGGAGATAGACTATTACATGACATAATTTCTGTGGGGCATGGTTGCTTTCGGGAATGCAAACCTGTGGATGACCCATACTAGGCCAGAAAGAATAAAAAAGAGAAATTATGAGTCTTCTAACCCTGGAAGGTGAAAAAAGAAAGAAATGTCAAATCTGACCTTACAAAAGAATGCCTTGAGGGCGATACCGTGGGGAACGAACAGGGTAGACAAATAAATGGTGAGTTTTACAATGTAATACGGACTACAAGAATCTGTAAAAGGATCTTTTAACCCTGCGTTAAAAACAGCCACACATTACCCCAACTGTATATGAAAACTCAGAAAAAACATATGTACATATACGCTTTTGTAAACAGGTTTGTGTTTTGTATGTATGTTATTTAAATTTAGGAAATTTGTTAATTGCCAAATACATGAAGTACTAGGATAAATTCTTCCCATCTTGATTTATTCATCTGAGTAGAAAAATTATGTATGTAGTATGCATACACATTCATAAATACCCATGTACATATACATATGTATATAATGTGTTGCGGAATAATAGAGCAGCCTTACTCGTCCACACGTCGTTGAAACCAATTCTGTTAAAATATTGAAAATGCATAATATGTGGGTGTTCATACATATGTAGATACTGAAAAACAGTACATAATACCTCGTACACAATAGATGCCGCGTTCCTTCACAAATCAACATTATGTACATACAGTCATATGTATATACTACTATAATACGAATTACCGCGAAAATTTCTTTTCTGGCCATACGCCAATATTTCTATTTGTTGTAGCCACTGAATTTTGACCGACGATATTTTCGTCGGCTGTATTTCTCTCAGCGAGATAGGTCCATTGATAATTCATTATTTGATTTATTGACATCCAGCAAATTATAAAAAAACAGATAGATACATATTTAGCTTAATACATGGATGATAGAAATTTCGCTAATATTTCTGTTTTTTGTACTATTATCACTTTAGAAAGGGGCACAAGGGTAAAAAAATAAGTGAGATTTATTTCCTTCGAATACGATGTTATTTAACCCCTATATGCAAATAAAACCCGAACGCTTTCATTCCGTACAATTTTCTTAAATAAAAAATTTAATATTTGCCGGTGATCGGTTGACGTCTTATTTAAGAGCATTATAAAATCTCTAATAGTATATTAGTATATTAGAAACGTAATAAGTTGACTTACTTTATTTTGCTTAACAGCATGCTTGGCATATTTACGACTTCCGGTCTCAAGACCTTGATAGCCCAGTGGTTCAAAACCCATCCTGGTAGTATAGTAACTGGCCGCTTGTTTGGCATTTCCAACATAAAATGTGAGATGATCGAAACTGAGGAATTTACCTGCCTCTGGCTTGAAGTTACAACAGAAAGAGTGGGTACATTTTTTTAGATCTTATATCATTAATGAAAAAAACATACCTTTGGACCCTTATCGGTATAAGATGTCTGTAAATAAGGAAAGAAAAATAAATCATTATAAATTATTATTATCTTAATCGTTATTTCGAACTAACACCCGTGGGAAGAAGGGCAGAAAAATGTTTCAAACCCTCCGTAAGGGGCTCAGCAAGGTCACCTATTATGTAACTTATCCATATATTTCCTGCAACCTTGCTTGTTGTATTTTTTTCCAATCTCTATCAATTTTTAAGAAAAATTAGGTGAATTTCTTAAAAAGCTAAAACCTTAGATATGTATTTCCATAATATTTAATTTTGAATTGAATTTCTTTCAAATCAAAATTTCCATCTATGAAAAACCATACTTGTTTCCAATGTTAGAACCAAACCGAAAATTTTCATGTGTCTTTTCAAAATCAGTACATAAATTACTTTCAAGTTCAACACGCCTTAAGCCTTTACTTAGCTTTACATCTTGGAAGAAAAATAACAAAATTCGGTGAACTTTTGCAACAACTATCGGAAAGAAAGCCTACTAGGACATCCAAAAGACCTGGAGGTTATACTGCGTATTAATTCGTCAAAAACCGTACGGCAAAAATCCGAATGCTGTTGTCCATTCACACTATACGGTTTATGCACGGCTTTTTTCCATCGCAAGCTCAGTTTGTGATTAAGTGGTGTGTTGGTTAGATAAAATGAATCGTAATCAAATTATTGCATTATTGTTATATATTCATCGACGAAAGGGACGACAACGCAAACGTAATTTTATCCTTGGCATCAAGAGCCTCAAAGGCTGGGCGTAGTTCTATGCAAACTTCATCCCAGGCATCTTTTGTAGCATTTCGATCCTTGTAGGTGTCCAGAAATTTGTCCCACAGCATAGGTCTGGCTTCCGCAATTGTAATTAACACTTCGTTATCAATAGCTTCCATTATTATTTAAATAACCAATAAATAGAATTAACCAAACCGCAACTACACTGGCTTGAAGACAACTGATCGTACGATTTAAAACCGGTAAATGTGAAAGCGCGCATTTGGTTATGTACACCACTGCGTTATCGGTAGCCGTACGGACGCCAGTGTAGTTGCGGTTTGGTTAATTCTATTTATTGGTTATTTAAATAATAATGGAAGCTATTGATAACGAAGTGTTAATTACACTTGTGGAAGCCAGACATATGCTGTGGGACAAATTTCTGGACACCTACAAGGATCGAAATGCTACAAAAGATGCCTGGGATGAAGTTTGCATAGAATTACGCCCAGACTTTAAGGCTCTTGATGCCAAGGATAAAAATGCATTTGGTAAGAATTTTAAATAATATTACTAGTTATATACATATGTATATGTATGTACATAGGTACTCAATTTATTTCTTTAAAAGATACAATTAGTGTAAAAAAATTCTTTTTTTAATGCTTAATTTCTGTTAGCTACAGTACAGATAAATTTAAATTTATATTTTTGCCATTTGCCATGGCACACTTCCGGCCAGCATCTCAATTGGTTGTATACAGTTCCTAAACTGTGTTTTGGCGCTGGAGGGCATCCTTGAGTTTTTCATGTAATTCATCAAAGGAAGCAATGGACATTCGAAAATAATTGAAAAACTTATTTTCATCTTTCCGTACATCCTCAAATAAGGTATGAAATAAGCCCACTTTCTCTCGCCTTTCATTGATAGGATGCACCCAAAAATTACGTTTGCGTTGTCGTCCCTTTCGTCGATATATATATGTATATATATATATATATATATAACAATAATGTAATAATTTGATTACGATTCATTTTATCTAACCAACACACCACTTAATCACAAACTGAGCTTGCGATGAGAAAAGCCGTGCATAAACCGTATAGTGTGAATGGACAACAGCATTCGGATTTTTGCTAAAACCGGATAGTGCGAAACGAGCCTAAGACGACAGGGAGTTGTTTTCAAAATCACTTGTAGACGAACCAAATCTATCGAAATTACCTTGTTATTCTCCACTGGGAACTTTACAATATTAAAATCCTCGTGTACCAAAACTTATCAAGTCTAAAAAACATTTGAATGAATTTGTCTAAGCCTCAAAGTCAATTTACCTTAATAGAATAGCTGATCAAAATGATTGTTCACAAAATGTAATTAAATTCGCTTTAACCGAATCTGTTCTCGAAATCCACTACCTCTTTTTACGAAAAAAATATTTTAAATCTATTAGATTTTATAAATTCTCGCTGAAATGTTTGAGCACACCCGCACGGTGTGAATAATCGAAACAGAAATCTGTATGTACATGTATGTACATATGTATGTATGTATGTATGTAATTCATAGCGGAGGTTTGACAGCTTTTCCTTGGGGTTTTCTTTTTTGGGGGTTTTTTTTCTAAACCACCCCAGTATTGAGACGAACAAAACAAAAAAAGGATCATCCAAATCGGTTTTGCCTTTGGTATATGGCTTTAAACTGTAGTTCCTTTCCATTTGTGTAGAAAAAAATATAACATGTGCAACACGAATGGATGCGAGAAGCTAGGCCTGGTGACGTGAAATAGCGCCCTACGAATTAAGGCCACATGTTTTCCATATTGACGTGGAAATAAGGCCACATGAGTCATGTGGTCTTATTTCAATGCCTGCTGCGAATTAGGGTCCAGCGGGTCTTGGACATTCTTAAAGATTTACGCTTCAATCTATTTCAAACCAATAAATAATAATACAGAAAAGCTACAATCCGTTTGGAACGGATCGTTTGATACCCTCTCCACGTTTCTATGCAGTCCTAATAAAGTGGCAACGATAATTCGAAGTTTTGAGGATGTTAAGTAGAAAATTTAATCAAAATCGGTTTTTTAAGGCCATGCTGATTTTGGACTTTGGGAGTTATTTCATCTATGTTTGGAGTTATTTCATTTGTCTTGGAACGGCATTTGTATAACAAACCGTGAAATGTGTGCCGTTATTGATTTTAATTTGAACAACACGTACGTACCTATATGTATGTATGTGGAATGATCTTCCAGGCTCTGTGTTTCCGGTGTAGGGAAAAAACTTCACGGGAATTTACGTGAAGTAAATGGGAAATAACTTCACTTTGAGTGAGAAACAGCTTCACATCATAAAAGTGCATTTATTTCCCACTTGAGGTGAAGTTATTTCCCATTTACTTCACGTATATTCCCTGAAGTTATTTCCCTGTACCAGGAAACAGACAGCCTGGAAGATTATTCCACATACATAATATGTATGTACTTGTCGTTCAGCTTATGAACGAATCCCTGTGTTTGACCGTCCGAAGTTGGGCTTGAGGGTGAACTAATGCGCATTCGAAGCGTGACACGTATTGCGGGTGAAATTTTGAAGAGGAGGAATGCAAGTGGTTATTTCGCTGGAGCATTTTTTGAATGGGAAGCGATAAAATAGGAAAAAACACGAGACATTTCTGCGATGTTCTAGTGAGACTATTTAGCTCACAATGTCTCTATCACCTGTAAGTTTTAAAGTGCGGTTCTGGACCCTTTCTAGAATGTGCAAAACTATCTTGGCTACACCAGACCAGATATGGGCGTTGTATTCTAGCTTTGAGCGGATGAATGCCTTATAAATTGTGGCCAGATCAGACGGGGTAATGTATTTCCTGCACAGCTTAAGGAATCCTAGACATTTTGCAGCATTTTTAGCGACCTCGAATATGTGATCGTTCCAACGAAAATGGTTATTAATACACATACCGAGAATGGTAAGTTAGGTTGCAAGTACCATTCATGGATAATGGTTGAGGCTCATGGTTTCGCTTGAGAAACAGAATGCAGAACTGCGTTTTGGATGCATTAAATTTAATTGATTCTCGGAAACCGCACTCTTGGACATTTTTCGCATCTTTTTAATATTATTTTCATACTGTTGTTCTTTAGATTGAATAATTTGAAAGCACATAAAATGTTTATTCAAACAGTCCAAAATATGTAAAGTCTTTATTAGCTGGGGTAAGGAAAATCCTTGTGTAGTAAGCATCCATATTAAAATCCTATCTTGATCGAAGAAGACTCACTTTCGTGGAGGTATGAAGTGTAATAAGTAGTGCAGCCCTCAAATAATTTGTGAGTACTCCTTTCTCTAATTTTGTGTCGGAATAACTGGACACGTATGTATGTATGTATGTATGTATATAAGCCTCCTATAATTTCTGTAGATAATATTTACATACATTCATATGTATGTAGGTACATACAAGCAATCCTTAGGTCAAAAGACTCGACATCTTAAAATTGAGTAATTGATTTAATTGAATCTGAGTGTATTGTATCAGAAAAATTGCATTCTATTGACTTTTTCATGTCTGACAAAGCAATTCTTTTATATGAAGAGATACTGAAAATCGCCTGGTTCAAATCAAGTGCGGATACCGCCGTGTCTAAACAGTGGGGCATGCGCCAAATCATTAATCACATATATTCAACAACTTTTCTCAAAACTCCTATATCGAACTTTGGCAACTTTCCAAAGAAAAAATGTTTTTCAGGTATTTTCTCAATATACAACAGTGAGCTACGAGATACACCGAGATATGCATGTGATTCGAATAAGTCAAACCCCGATGACAGCCTGGTCTAGATGACTGAATGCAATATGAACGGAATCCAACCGGAAGGAACGCTGCTGAGTCGCTGAAGTAGATGTTTCACGGATCGGGAGAGCTTTCATTAGTAATGAAACGGTAACTTTATGTATCAACCCATTCTAGAACCTATTATCAGCCTGGAAGATATAGAGGTAGCACAATACATGTTGTACAGCCAGCTGGCTTGTTTCAAATGCATTAGAACAAGTTGAAATCGGAAAAGTTACATGATTTTTCGAATAGCAATTACATAATTCCACAGGAAATGCAATTAAAATTTCAAGAAAAAATACAAGTGCATTTAATAATAGTAACTATGCCAATAAACTTTGGAATACAATCGATTTCATGTTAATAGGGCATAATTAAGAAAATGATTACCGTTGTGGAATTTCGATAAGACAGTTTTTTTTTAAAAAAGATTTGAGATTAATAAATAAGGAAATTATAATGATGTTTTTTTTCCATAAGCAAAATAAATGGAAAGATGAATAGCTTAGTTTCAAATTGCATTACTTCATTTTAATCGTGTACACATTATGTGCTTTTAAAATGTATCTTAATTAATAATTGTAATTAAGTGTAATTGTAATTAAAATAATTACATAATTGCAATTTCATACATGCATATATAGAGGCCAAATATGTATGTGTATTAAAAATCCCTAAGCTGATTGGCATATTAAACGTGCTATAGAAATTCTATTCTATAAATTATTCAAAACTTTTGCAAATACAAAGGCTTGGTGCAACAGACCATATGTCCAGGGCCTAGCATCTCGTGACCATTAGTTTTGTGCGTGTTAAATTTTTTTAGACAAATGGAGGGGACCTACAGTTTAGAGCACAACCGAAAAACTTTTATTGGGAGCTTTTATTTGACACTCGCGAGAGGAGGGACCGTGACAAACTTTTTTGTGTTTTCTGGGATTCGAACCCCGAACCTCTCGCTCAGTAATTCAACGCACTAACCACTCAGCCACGGCGCCCACTGTTCATTTTGGCTCTAGTTAAAATGTAAGTCGTACAATTTCGTGCGGTTTCTACAAGTTACACTAATCGAAAAACATGAGGAGATTGCATAAAACTAGTTAGAAGAATCTTTTTATATAATTTTTTACACAACCGTTTTTAGTTGCGCGACTCATCTTCAATCTTATAGACTACCTCAAACAATAAATTTAATCAATAACAAATGAGTAAACGCAGTTTATAAATTCTATCCGAGAAATTAGCTGAAATCTTGAAAGCTAGTTCGATTGACGAGAAGTGTTGTAGGTATCTTTTCAAAGCAAATAATGTGCCAACTAAAATTGGTAACGTTGAAACCAAAACTGGTAGATTATTTGCACAGAAAAAAACAAGAAAAATAGCATATCTTTATATTCCCATTTTCTTAATACATATATGGAAATAAGAAACAAAATATTTGTTTAAAATAGTTTTAACTTCCTTTTAGTCGCCACAATACAAAGAAGCTTAAGTGGACACAAGCAAAGATCCGAATTATAATTTGAGGCGAAGGAATACTAGATTTTCACATAATTGATCTCTTTGAATGAAATTCCCACTTAATTTCACTAATTATTGCAAACAGATAGATTTTGTTTTTCATTTGAACACACATTTCCATTTTACACGATCACAATGAAAACTGATTTAAAACACAAAATTTTAAAGATATTAACACTGTTGTACATATATAAGAATCTTTAAAATTGCAGAAATTACCACATACCATTTTATAAAGTTTATTCCGTATTCTCAAGATTATACCAGTTGTCCTTTCACATTCGCGTTTTGATCTAATTTGTTCGTTTTCGCAACTTTAACTGACAAAGTATTGATAACTTTTCTGTTTATATACTGGCATAAATCGAATATCTACTTTAAATTCTTTGAAATTGTAGTAAACAAATAATATTTCCCCTGACAACAGAATATTGAAACAAGTATTTTGTTTACCCGCTTGCAAATTAGCATAACATAAAACACATACTAAATATTCATTAACTAAACCCGACGCGAGCCTCTTTCATCTAGTTTAACACTGAAGTATCTCTGAAAGATAAGTAAATGCGGATTCAATCATATAACTATCAAATGGGAAATAACTTAGCTTTTTTTTAATTCTTAAATACACGTTAGGATTCGAAACACTGTGGCGCATCGGCCTAGCACTCAGATAAATCGAATACGGCTTTATTTTGAAGAAGCTTCTTTTAAATTAGAGCTACAAAGGTTGATAACTGAAAACAAGCAAACAACAATAAAATAGGGTCACTAGCCAATTTGTGTAATATACTAACAAAAGTCTGTAAATTCTTTTAATGAATTTAATCATTGGATTTCAAGTTTAAATATAAAGCTTTGAAATTCAACAAAAAAACTGAACAAATTCATTGAGTAAAGTTAAAAAATTGAAACATGATAATAAGACTCTTGTTAAAGGACAATAAAATAGGGTCAGAACTTCAATTTCTAAATAATTAATAAACAATCAATAATACTTTCTAGCAAAAATAAAAGAAATATTAATTTGTACTTAGTACTTTGTCAAATAGCCACTCTGATAGAATATAACCTTACATCAGGAGGGCATTGAGCCTACTATCGCACTGCAATTACTTTTGGTATAGTATACCAAGGCGACTGTATTTTTTGCCAAAACTCTTCCTTTTTTTTGGTTTTATTAACCTAAGTTGTTCCTTAAGAATCTCCCACAAATCCTAGATTGGATTTAGGTCGGGGGATTGAGCAGGCCAAGTCACGGGGTACGTTTACGAAAAACCGCTACTTGGCTAGGCATGAAGTGTGTTTCGGGTCATAGTCTTGTTGAAAGTCCGAAGGCATTTCCCACTCGGCATAAGACAGCAAGAATTATGGATAAAAACGTGAACGTAAATGTGCTTGTCCATCGTCCCTTTGATAAAAAACAAGGCCCGACTCTATACCACGAGAAGCAGCCCAATGCCATTACATTACCACCATCATGTTTGAAGGCCTTGGCGGTGTAGGGCGGACTTAACTCGGTGTTCTTAAACATCCGTACCCAAGGGTCTGCCTTTGTTGTCAATCATATTTGTTTTCGATTCGTCAGACCCCAGGACTTTACTCTACTTTTACCCATTAACCGACCCATCCCAATTCAAGTTATCAAAATCTAACAATACCCTGTTTTTCTCTGTCTTTTTGTAGCCATTGGCACCTTTTGCGACTTCCTACCAAAAAAAAAGTTTCCACCAATCGTCTTCTTACCGTCCGAGATGAAATTGGCGCTCTTAATTCGAACCGAATTACTGCAGCTGATTTAAATGGATTTTGAGTGGAGAGTCGTTTCATGCAACCATCCTTTTGAAGTTTTCTTGCGTAGCATACCTTCTCTAAAATGTGGTTTTTGGGGCATTAAGTGGTAAGAATAAATTTTGAAACCTGCTGATGGTTTTGGTTATATTGCATTGGCTTTGACCTTCGTCTCCTAACTTGTGAATAATGTTACGTTCCTCGTCAGAACAATGACCTGCTCGGTCCATTTTTTAAGGAGTTTTCTTCTTAAATTTAAGCTTTATTGTTACACTTTGTTTAAATATTTATTAAAAACAAAATACTTAACATAATTTTATAAAAAACTTAGATTTTTTCTAATGCTTTTAATGGTGACGCTTTGTCTATGATTAGGCGCCAAATTTGTGTATACCAAAAGTAGCATGGCTACCATTATTTTAAAAGAGATGTCACTGTAGTCTTTAAAGAACACACGACAAAAAGATAGAAACTATTTGTAACAAAGGAGTGACCCTATTTTATTGTCCATAACTGTATATATTTTTATCTGTATACCATAGATTCACCGAGCAATTATGCATACATACCTATAAGCCCTATACTTGAAAAAAATTCCAAGTGCGGGTTGTTTAGAGTGAAGACAAGGGCCAGCAATCTGCGTTAGATGTCCGCTACAGAAACTGACACTATTCCTCGGATAAAGAATGATCACTTGTCGACAATTTTAGTTATAGGATAGAGATAGGATTCTGAAATCTGAAGACGCTCCTCGAATCAGGAAACGAAGGACGATACAATGCCAGATTCCTTTAACTAGAAAATGAATTCCAGCAATATAGACTGGACATTTCGGGTTTTAGTGAGATAAGATGGTAAGAAACGGGAGAGTCCCCAACACGTAACACTGTACAATTAGTACAAGCAGTACTGTATAAGTAGTAGTAGTAGTTCCGGAAGTCTGCGGGATTATGTAGTTGGACTGCTGCTTACCCCCAAGTTACGCAAGAGTTGCCAGATTTCGGGTTATAGTACGACCCGTCATCATTACATAGTGTTATACCCAAACGGATGGCTCATCTGATGACACCCGCCGATATGAAAACCGCACATGAAAGGCGCAACTACATCAACACGCTGGCTACAAAAGCAGAAAAAGTTGACCAAAGAGCTAACAAGCGATCGTAGCTTCAGCCAACACCCTAAAATTGTAAATGGTTCTTTGCTTATTTCAAATGAGGATCAGTTTAAGAGATGGAAGGAGTTTTGTGCTACGGTTTTGAACTGAAGTGCCCGAGCCACCACGACCTGGTGGCAGTAGCAATATTTTGTCGTTTGGAAATTTTTCCAGATTCATTTATTATAACCTGTTGAAACTTAAAATAATCTAATCGAAGAATCTATTAGACAAAGGAACTTAGTTAGTGCTTTTTTGGCAGTTCTTTGAGGATTTACTCGTTTATTAAAT
This sequence comes from Blera fallax, assembly GCA_946965025.1. Taxonomy (NCBI): domain Eukaryota; kingdom Metazoa; phylum Arthropoda; class Insecta; order Diptera; family Syrphidae; genus Blera; species Blera fallax. The sequence continues at coordinate 27,945,717 of OX337245.1, forward strand.
CATAACCAGGGGCTTTATTACATTTCAGGTTATTTTATTCGCTCACAAACTGCGGTAAACGATACACTATTTCTTCTAAAATTGTCGGAACTCGTTGTCATACCTCTAAAGCTATGTTCAGACGATTGCCGAATCTGACATTGTTGTCAGGTCTACCAATGTGCTGACAATTGAGCTGACAATGACAAACTATCTTACAACGTTAAATCACAGATAATAAACTACCCAGATGTCGCACGCCCATACAAAAAAATGAAGCATATTTTTGTCGTAGCAGATAACGTCGTAGCACAGATAATAAATATACCCAGATGTCTCATTCATATGGGAAGAAGTGATATATGAAAACGAAATTCACTAAAAAAAAAGCTTTTTAAAAAGCTTAAACTTCTTACAAAAGGGAAAAAAGCAGAACACAGAACTTTGTTTTTTCTGCTCACTTTTTAGTCCATCGTGTCACTCACACATACCCTTGTTTACCTTCACTGAAAAAATGAAACAAAAAAAATATTTTGTGCAACTGCGGTCACGGAGTTCTGATGCCGACACGTTGGTAGGATGGATATGGAGTATAGATCGTATATATATATGTATGCATATGTGCAAATGGTTGGGCTTATGTTGTGTGCTTGTTATCTGTATGTATGAACCTTATTTTCAGCACTTGATTAAATAAATAAAACTCTGTAAATTTTGTGGACACAAATTTGCTCTGAAAATGGGTATGAATATGAGAGATGCATACTGCATTTTATTATTTATCTTTATGCCCTTATAGTAACTGATCACTGCTCTTGGCCTACTTAAGTGAGGGTGACTAATGTTCGAAATTATTATAAAAAAACTAACGAGAAATAATCATTAACTTAAATAAGTTAATTATAATTATCCAAGAGTTCTTAATTTTTTGTCGGCGAGAGAAGGACATTCACACAGCAGATGGCAAACAGATTTCTCCTCGTACCTGTAGCTTGTGCATTGGTCGATGTAAACTATACCGAGATGCTTCGCATGAATAGCAGTGGCATGGGGCTTAGTAATGATCCCAGAGATCACCTGTGCGTCACCCACGCTTAACCAGGGAGAGAGATCTAGTCTTGCTGCAGACCGGTCATAAGGTTCAGCGTGCGTAGCTTAACAAAGAGCTTCAATTTTTTTTTAGAGAGGTGAGTGGAACCCTTATAAAAAGGACAGCCTATGACGTATGCAATTGTGGCCTCCTTCTTACAAGTTCATCAGCTTTCCAACGCCTACAATGTCTATTGATAGCAGGCTGTGCTATCCAGTACTAACACTGTTCTAGTACGATAGACTCGTTGACAGTTAAATGCTGCGACGCTGCCTTACAGACCCTGGCCAGACAAAATAAGTTTAAATTTGGGTGGGCACCCGGTCACCAAGGTATTGAAGGCAAAGAATCGGCGAACGAGCTAGCTGGATCAAAATCCGCGTTTATAGGACCAGAACCGTATTGCAGAGTCAATTGGGATGCTGCCTTAGGTCAAATTAATGATTGGGAATACCAACTTCTTCTTGAACGCTGGGAAAATGTCCCTGGCCTAGGCCACTAGGGTAGGCCTATTCGCTTACGACTTCTGTAGAAGCTGCATGGATAAAGAGGAGGAAGAAACTTCTTCTTTGTACATGTGAAACTCTCTCCGCTCGTAGGAAACTGCATTTAGGTGCCTACTTCTTCAACAACCTTGGCGAACTGGCTAATGTTAGCATTAGCAGCCTCCAGCGCTTCATAACTAGCTCCTCCTAGTTCAACGGGTAGCTAGCTCTCTTTGGAGATGCCGATCCTGTGGCAACACAATAGACCTTACTGGTCTAAATGAGGTTGCATATTTGCAGCTCGCCACGTCAACCTAACCTAAGCAATGTATATAAAATGTAGATGGATACCGGACCCTGCAGTTTCCCTTTTCGTCTACCTTCCACCAGTCACAGTATATGTACATATGTTCCACGTCTTTCAGACAAGTCTGCAGGTATTATCTTCCTGCTTAAGTGGCGCTATGGAACCTGAGCCTCAACCAACAAACCTCTACCGCTATCCCGAAAGAAGTAAGGTCTGTCAGCAAAAACTGGCCGCGTATTCCTACAAGAACACCTTAGGAAACTGGGTATTAAGCAAAGTGGAGACTCTAGATTCGGCAGAGATGTTGAGGAAACCCCAAGGCACTTTTTAAAGGAATGTGAAGCACTGATTCACAAAAGCAGAAAACGCCTGGATGCTTACCAACTCTTAGAAGAAAATCCTTTCCAGATACTCTGATTCCGGGTAGCATAATAGATCCATAAAGACCGCAGTGCACCCACACCCCTATAACCAAACAACAGATAGCGTTCACTGCCTACCTATATTATGGAAAGGAAATAAAAGCAACCATACATTCATTTTTATGGAATACTCCCCAAAGCCTGGTAGTCTTTTGAGCATCAAACTTTAGGATATCGGGGTGATTTTGAAGACGACCTAAGACTTGTTTGGAGGAGGGAGGAGTTTTTGCCTCGTTTTTAAGCCCTGATTAGGTTTACGTGATGACATTGGATAATGGTGGACGTGAAGGTCTTTATTCGGAATTTGGTTTGGTACATAAACAGGTTTTGTTAATGATTCCGCTCTATGTACACCCATCAGAGTCCCCTTGAAGGCATGATGTATCTAAAAATATGACCCACCGGCTAACCAGATGATTTTTAATTGTTCTGGACGTAATGTAATCCAAGCAGGAGGCCCCGGTTTTATAGGTAGTGTGTTTCCTTGTAACTCGACTGGTCGAGCCCCGTCGGCGCAAGACCAACATCAGCCACATAGCGGAAAAGAAAAACGAATAGGGAGCGAACCCTGTACCTGGAACTGCATCGTCCCCTTAAGGGTTGAATCTCAGAACTATTTTCTCTTGGTCCTCCAGAATCTTTTGCCAGTCTTAGTATTAATGATCACGGGCTTTCTGGTTTCCTGAATACCAATTGGAGTACCCAAATCCTTCCCAACACGCTTTTTAATGACATGTTCTACTTCATGGTCAAGACATCTCCAACCTATAACAAAGCTTTGATATACGTGGCTCCACTCAATATTCACTGGCTACACCCCAAATCATGAGGAAAATTTCTAAATTGAACGGATGCCGGTCAGAAGAATCATCGAATCGTCCATGCGAAGCAAGGAAGCGGAGGAAGCCTAGTTAAGGCTATACCACTACGGTTTTTCAGGCTGAAGTCTATCTACATACTATCACATTCTTCGAAGGAATTTATGCCTCAGATCATAGAAGTCCTGACAACTAGAAAACGAAAAGCGTTTTCTACGAGCGGAGAGAGTTTCTGTGGTTACATTGTCATTTCACACGGTTGTTAGATGCTGTCCCAATTTCTGACAATTTATTTGTCAGATGGCTGGTCTGACAATGCTTTTTCGTCAGATCGAAAATTGTAAGTTCACACTGCTGGTAGATGATTATTCACGAAAAATTGTCAGATGAGATGGAAGGGGTAATTTCGGGTTGTTTTTGAAAAAGAGTGTTCTTAAAAACCATGTTTTCCTCTCTTAATATATCTACCTCTCTTTTAGACTCTTGGTAGAGTAGATCTACTTGTTTAAGTTCAATATGGGGTTCGTTGCTATGCATATTCAAAAAGAACATCTTCATTAAAATTGCCATGTTCGTGGATTGATTTAATTTTTTGCTACTTTTTTACTTTTCATAGCATATTTAATTTAGTTTGCTTATACATATGTATGTGCAGACCGGCAAGTGGGAGTACACGGCTAGATCCACATAGTATATGGACATACAGTACCCCGCCATAAAATTATGAACACGCAGGGTAAAAAAATGTAGTATAACTACAACTGCATCATCATTAGTTTACAAAGCGGCACTTTTAGTGCTGAAATTCTCCTGAAACACCATAGTGGAGATTCTCCTGAGTGGCAAGAACAGAACAAATATCATACAATTAAAAGAATGGACAACAAATACCATATTTTGCAAGAAAAATTGAAACCATGGAAGTGGTCATAATTTTTTGGCGGGGTACTGTACATATATACTTACATACATATGTTCGCCGTATCATCTTAATTTTTTATTTTAAAAGTAAACCCATTTTGTTAAAAATTAATTCATTGTAATAGAAACTTTTCCGAGCATCTGTCATGTTCTGTACCATTACCGTTGAGCATAAAAAAATTATGTATTCTAAAGCCGTTAAAAGTAGTCTGTGAAAAAAATAGTCCTGGATGCAATTCAATATCTCGTCTTTTAGATACAATAACCTCAACTTCTTAAGTGATAAAATTTATAAAATATTGTTTCTTCACCGTTGGAAAAAAGATCCTTCATTCGCATTTAACTAATACCACAATGAATCAGTGTCATTTTGTTTTATTCACCGACACATTATTTACTAAAAGTCCAGTTTTATAATTAGGAATTAAACGTAGTTTTATTTAACAGAATTTTAAGATATCAAATTTAGTTCTGTTTCACTCACGCCAAATATTCACCTCTTACGGCCATATTAATCCGGGCTAAAATTTATATGCGGATTAAAGTGAGTTTAACCTGAAAATTAAACCCGAGTCCATAATATTCACTCGTTAAACCCGAAGTTCAACCCAGTTGTATAAACTTGGTTGACTGTCCTCCGGAGATCAGTTTAAATTCTTTAATCCGGGTTAAAACACAATTTGATAATATTGACTCTTTTTGTTCGTCACATTTGAAATTTTTTTGCTAGCAGGAGGCAAGAAAAATACAATACGAGTAACTATAAAAAGAAAGAAATAATTATAGCAACAACCAAAAAAAAAAAATAAATTGATTTCATTCGCGAAGTTGATGAAATGTTGATGTCTCATCGTCAGAAATCGAATTTCTGGAAGGGCTGATGAAACAGCAGAATGTGAACTACCGTCCTCCTCGTCGAATCTATCGAATGCTTAAGCGCTCTTACATCGGCAATTACGATGAAGTCGATTTTCGTAAGTATTTTCGGCTGAAAAAAAGAGGCAATTTGGCGGCTACATTCATTAATTCGACAGGAATTGGATGTTGATACCGTTATCGCTTTATTTATTTTGTTTTTATTTTAGGTCACGAGAGCTAACAGCCGAATAGTTGTTGGCTATGTTGCGTCTGTTTACTTACTTAGTCACTTAAGGTGGCGCTACAGTCCGGGGTGGACCTGGGCCTCAACCAACAGGCGCCACCAGCCAGCTCGATCTTAAGCCAGCTGCCTCAAGTTTCGTACGCTAAGTTGGTTGAGGTCTCCTTCCACCTACGTGCGCCACTTGAGTGGCGGTCTTCCTTTACTGTGCCGTCCCTCGGGAATGGATTCGGAGATTTTCCGGGCCGGAGTATTCGCTCTACATGACCCAGCCACCTCAGTCATTGGACCTTCACTATTCTGGCCAAGTGGAATGTCGCTAAACAGCCCATACAGTTCGCTGTGTAACTTCTCCTCCACTCACCGTCTATGCAGACGGGACCGAAAATCACCCGACGAATTTTCCTCTCGAAACAGCCACATACGACCTCTTCCGCTTTTGACAGGGTCCATGTCTCTGCGCCATAAAGCAGGACTGGAATGATTGAAGTCTTGTATAGGGTTACTATAGTTGCTCGAGAGAGGGCTTTGCTATTCTATTGCCTTCTTAGCCCAAACAAGCGGCGATTGGCAAGAGGTATTCTGCGTTTGATCTCAGCCCTGATGCCGTTTTCTGAGTTCATAGACTAGGTAGATAAAGTCCCTAACTACCTCCAAGTTAAATCTGTCTATCTGTCCGAGACGTCGATGTTAGTTGTCCTTCCTTGTTGACAGCATATACTTAGTCTTGCCTCATTAACCGCTAAACCCATCCTCGCCGCTTCCGCTTCAATACTCACGAAAGCGCGTTCTTCCGATTATGTCAATATCGTCGGCGTATGCAAGTGCCTCTGGTGTTGGCGCGTGAGTTTTGCACTATTCTTTCAAGAACGATGTTAAAGAAGTCGCATGACAGCGCGTCGCCTTGTCTAAATCCTTTTTTGACATCGAAGGTCTCGGTAAAGTGTTTACCGACCTTGATGGAGCAGCGTGCATTCTTCATCGCTATCCCTCACAAACGGACGAGTTTGACAGGGATGCCAAAACTAGACATTGCTCTATATAGTTCGTCTCTATAAATGCTGTCATACGCGGGATTAAAATCGATGAAAAGGTGGTGTGTATCGATTTGAAGTTCCTGGTTTTTTTTCAAGATCTGCCGTAATGTGAATACTTGGTCGATGGTGGACTTTTCTTAAGATAAGATAAGATTTTATATGCGATGTTAAGAAGACTGATGCCTCTGTAGTTGGCGTAGTTCAGAGGGTCTCCTTTTTTGAAGATCGGGAAAACAATGCTGAGGTTCCATTCATCGGGCATACTTTCATCTGACCATATTTTACAGATGAGTTGGTGCATGCTCCTTACCAAGTCATCCCCGGCTGCTTTGAATAGCTCGGCAGTCAGGCCATTAGCCCCACCAGCTTTATTGGATTTCAGCTTGGATATCGCTATCTTAACTTCATCCAGGTTAGAGGGACGGAAATGTTGGTTATCACCGTCCAGATTGTATGATTCGTTCTGCCTGACAGCGGAATTTTGGTCGTCGTCGCCGTTATACAGTCTGCAGAAATGGTTCTAACATATCCTCAGCATCGACTGCGTTTCCACTACGGATTTTACTTGATCGTTACCCTTTGGTAAAACTTCCGAACCTCTTCCCTGCAGAAGCATCTTCCTATTTCCTCGATCGCGCGCTTCTTCATGCTCTTTTTTTTCCTCCTGAGAAGCCGGTGTTCGTCTCTCCTCTTCTGCTCGTAGAGCAGCTCTAGCCCTTCTATGCAGCGCCGCTTCTTATGTTTCCTGTTTAGCTGCATGTTCTTGCCGGCAGGTGTCGTCAAACCAGGGGTTTCGTTGTGGTGGCCGAATGAAACCGAATGAAACTTCCCCGCACTATTTCCATGTCTTGGCGGTGTTCGGGATATCCGCAACCGTACCTTGGCTACAGCAAGGTAGTGGCCCAAGTCAATGTTTGCCCCTCGGATCGTTCGGACATCCATAATACTGGAGGAGCGTCTTGCGTCGATCGCAATGTGGTCAACCTGGTTGACGGTAGATTGATCAGGAGATTTCCAAGTTCCCTTGTGAATATCGAGATGGGGGAACCTGTACTTTCCGACAGTGCTACCAAAGATGCCCTCTCTTCTTAGCTTTGCTTTAATGTCATTGGCATTGGGCATTGTCCAAGAGCTCGTAGAACCTATTTTTGGTGTCGTTGTCCTTCTCCTCTGTGGGAGCATGCGAGTTATGTATGCGTCAGCATCCCCAAAAGACAAATGTGACACGTTTTTGTCGGATGCAAAAAATTACCTTCAATGTAAATTCTAGGAATTAAATTTCAGTAAGACATTCATACGGTTTTCCCGTGTGAACGAAAGTGCAACAGGAAGGGTTGCTGATTAGGCAAAACTACTCATTATATACACCTGCAGAGTACAATGTCGGAGAGTTTTCCGTTGACCGTCACCGTGTAGTTATCGTTTTGTTCATAGATTGTTGAACAAATAATTTTTTTTTTTTCACACGACTAAAACTATTATTAATTTTGCGCGCAAATTAGGCTTATGTAAGCGAATTTAGCCTTGATGCGGGTTGTCGCGAGGCGTTCGTCTACGCATTTTAAACTTAATACTTCTTGCCTAAGTCTGCCTCCAACGACAAACTCACATCCAAATAGGCGCTGCTTTTTTTTCGGTAACAATCGCCGTAGTATACCTCGCAGTTTTTCATCCTCTTTTTGCCCGGTCAATTCCATCGCACTTCTTGAACGACGGTGATATCTGCTTTGCAGCAGTCTAGGGCCTCCGCTAATTCTTCGGCTGCACGAATTCTTTTAAGGGACCTAACGTTCCACGTACAGATCCGAAATTCGTTATACTTGTTACGTTTGCATGGTCCGTCAACAGTAAATCCGTCCGTTTCCGACTTGGAGCTTCATAACATTTACTTTTTTCCGTGGTCGGGCAGTTACCCCGACCGCACAATCCCCAACCTGGAGGACCGGTTCCATTGTAGAAAATTTCATTCTAGAATCCGCTCGGATGGGGGATCGGTTATACCGATGTCGGTGACCCACTTCGGGAGTGTGGGCGCTGCCGTAAGCCCTTTAGGGTCCCTCCGCCACCATCTCTTTTCCAAGACCCCAACTAATTCTTGGAAATCCTAACCTAAGCTTCAAATATGTTGAAGAAGCCCGAATAAGGTACTATCTCCGCTCCAGAGGTTTACCACGACATCGTTGGTTCCATGCAATTTTAGGTTATGTGAGTGCAGTGGTTAGTGTGTTGAACTACTGAATGGGAACTTCGACTTTTGAGTGCCAGAAAACTCCAATAAGTTTTTTCATGGTCCCACCCGACGAACGTCCGACTGTAATATTACAACTGTCAAAAAAAAACAGCATCTCCCATTCGTCTTTCAAATAATGCTTAGAACAGAATGTGCAGAGCAGCGAAATTAAAATACCCAAAGGTAAATGGCCGTATTTGCTGTATGCGGCGCAGATCTGCATCGTATCTCTATTTCTAATTCCGCTGCAGAAGACAATGCTATCACACCACAAAAGCAAATAAATCGCAGTTACAGACTTTTGGCATCATCGGGTTTTGACATTTGCTGTTTATGTTCTTTTTTATTTTCCAATTTTAAAATGAAAGGGAAATTAATTGAGTTTGCAAAAGACAACGATTTTCTTTATAATAATATTAAAATAGTCCGATCATTCGTTCGATACACTACAAAAGAATTAAGTGGCAAACAAATTTTTGTAAACACATCAGGAGTTATTCAGCGAATGACAGTAGTGGATGGACTGCATATCAAAAAATTCTAAACATCTGCTTCACTTGCAGCACTGCAATTAGGTTCCTTTCATTCGTGCAAAAAATATAAAAGGAATAACGCTGAGCCATATCCTTCGGTACCGTATTTCTAAAAGGAATCTTCTATGTGTAAGTTGAGTAGGCTGGGCATAAGCAAACCACTGCTGTACATGCTCTCTAATATACTCACCACTAGACACTTTGGAACATGACAATGTGACTTTTGCTGGGATGTTTGATTTTAAGAATTCGCCGATCATCTTTAACTTTCACACGAGTGGTCTACAGAGATCCTGCGGGTACACTTACCATGCCATAAACATAAACAAAGTGGACAATTTCCTGATCAAGATCATTCGAGCGCATTTTGCAAGAGCAATGATGATGATGAACCCCACAAGCGGCGCAGTGGCAATGCAGATACGTGGGAGAAATATGTAGCATAAGATGCGTGTACGTACACGTTATATATTTCAACGGTTAATAAAAGAAAAAGAAGAAGAATGATGATGACGAACAACCTGATCTCAGACGCCTAGTACGTCAATGACATGTACCACGAAACGGTGCGCTTTAACGGGTTCATCCCGCCATTTTCCATGTTGCCCGAACAGCTGTGGACTCAACTACAACCGATACGTCGCGCACACCATTACGGAGCGACTCCGGTTCAGTTGAGTGGTATCGGGCAGCGATATTAGGGATGTTGAACGAAAGCATCAGAAACTCTGGTGGTTAGGGGTCGGAGAAGGAACTTCCTCGTCCTTTCCTATTGATACGGGGTATTTATAGCCTGTCGGACTTACATAGATCTAGATTTAGGTGTTAAAAAAAAAATGCTTTAAAAAAAAAAAACGCGGGATTTTGCAAAACAAAAAAGTACATACATATGTATTTAATTACGTAATTAGAAATAGTAGCTAAGGATTTATTTTAAGGAAATTTGTAAGCTTATGATTTAAGAATTTCATATTAATTTAAAAAAAAAAAGTGTATGTAGGTACTATATTTTTTTAAGTTAGTACATAACATAGTTAGTTAAGCTAACTTTAAGTGTGTTTTTCGTCTCGATTTAAAAAAAGAAATATGAATTTAAAAAACAGTAATGAATGAAATATAAAACAACTCTGGGTCATATGCCATACATAGATACATATGTATGTATATACAGTCTGTTCAAATAGATAAGCTCGTGAATGTAGGAAAATACGTTCAAAAATAATTTTAGTTTGAAATAATGACACAGTATTTAATACTTAGTTAGAACTAAGCATTAAACTGTATTTTTCTGATTCTATTGTGACTCCTTATACATATGGACGTATGTACTTGTAATAAGTGAATTGAAACTAACCGAAATGTGCGATTGTATTCGATTTGGCTTTCTGCGGCTTCAGTTCATAAAACTCTGACGAAATCGGCTGAAAAGCACTTATGTGTGTACATTTGTATATATGCGTATACATATTGTGAAATTGTAACATTATCACCCACTCTTGTAAGTCAGCGTACTGTTTATTGCCTATTTTGGCTGAAAACTTTGGAAACAGCCGGAATAAAATGCTCAATACGTTTTTACTGTTTATTGCAGATTTTTATATGCGCTTAAGTAATTACTCATTGATTTCTGTTTTAGTGTTCGTATTAATAAAAATGATATGTATCCTCGATACACATAACGACTCTAGATGGTAAGGTCGTACATCCTAAATGTCATTTGCTCGATATATGTACATACATTTGTATGTATGTACACATATGTACATATATATGTTCAAAGAGTCACTTTTCGGTGCAGACTTTAAAAGGGCGGGATTATTGGTCCCTACCTCTTTGGATATGAATCAGGCAATAACGTTACAGTTAATGAATTCAGCTTCTGAGACAAGATAACTGAATTGTGGCCACAATTGAACGATTTGAACTTGGACGTGCTGATCAGTCGTCAAACAAACGGTATTTTGCGCATTTAATTCAACAACATTGTTATCGAACGTTTTGAAATGGTCATCGCACTGCTTCGATATGTCGTCACGATTTTTTTCATGGGGAATCGCTAGGAATATTTCAAAAAGAAACCAACAATTCGGCAATAATACATTACATGTGTATGTACATATGCATATGTTCATTTTTAGATGTAGTTTTCATGTAGTAAATTGAATTCTATGTTTCGCCACGACCAATTTCTCAGGGCTTGAAAAAGATCATGTATATATGTATATTTATATAGAGTATCATTTGTATGTACTGTCTTTATGAAATGGATTGTACTTTTCATTTTTCCATAAGTTTTTAAATGGGAAATCCCTTTAACTTAAACAATTGCGCATGTACATAATCCATATTTGAAAACTATGAACATACATATGTATTGTATTTATTTCCTAACGCTAAGAATTAATAAAGGATTAATTAATTTTAAATATTAATGAAAAAAAACGTATCGTTATCCGCATGCACTAATTTTTTTACTTGTTCTATTACAGACTATTTACTTCTCATTCATGTTTCGATCTAATTTAATGGTTGCCTTTAATTTAATTCCTAGTCACGGTAACTATTTGGCTAAAATAAATAATAGATTTCAAATACTTAAGACTACATTATGTAATAGTAAACAACATATTCCACCCCGACAACGGAACATTGAAACAAGTATTTTGTTTACCTACCAGTCGCAATAGAATTACCATAACACAAAATGTGTACATAATAAATATTCATTAATAAAACCTGAAACGAGCCTCTTTCTTGAAGTCAAACGTTAAAGTATCTTATGTAGAAATTTAAGTACGGTGGGTAAATACTAAGAATTCAACGAGTTTCAATCATTTCTAAACTTACAATGATTCAAAATTCCATGAATACAAGAATATTGAAATATAAATACATATGTATGTACTTCTTCATGGGGTGGAAAATACCAAGAAATGTATGTTCCTTTAAATTCGCAACTGCAACTCTATTTAGGTATATAGTTTAGAGTGGGGTTGTGCAGAATCACACCACATGGAGCTCTCCAGTGGCGTTGAAGAGAAAATGCAACAAGACTTGTAGAATGGAAATGGCCTTTATAGTTCCTGGGCGGCCACTCCATCAGTTCACTGTTATGCCATTCCGATTCTGTAACTCAGAGAAAGGTTGATGGACAAAGTCATAACATCTCCATTAAAATAGCATGAAGTTATCTACCTTAATAGTCTGTTTATGTATCGTTGATGTCTGATGGAGGCTGGTTTGACAATTAATGTTGAGATGAGTGGACACACAAATTTTTATGCAGGCTATTCTAAATAGTGAACAAAAAAATTTCGATGTAGTGAACTTATGTTTTTATTTTCTCAGAATCTTTCAGCAAGCAAAAAAAGTTATAACTAATAAGCGCCAATCATATTAAAAATCAGATGAAACATCGTCTAGCGTGGAGAATGTGCTGTTTCGATTGGGCACCGAGTTAAACAAGCGATCCATACATTTATTTCATTCAATTAAATTATAGTGTCGCGGAACTTGAATACTATTCGGCCGTTTTGCCAATGCTGTCTGCCCGCCCAACTAGGTTGAAAATTCAACACAACTATCTTTGTAAGATGAATTAAGACTATCGACAGAAATCAGGACAGACTAACAAACAAATATCTTTGACAGAAGACACACTAGAGTAGGATTGAAATGTCGAACGAATTTTATGTAAGATTATTATAATATATGTACACATAACTTTTCCCGCAGAGGTAGAAATAAGATTTTGGTGAATTTGTGGCAGAAATATTTTTGGCTATGTTTGCAGTAGACTTACAGGCTTTCGTAAAGCCATGAGAAATCTGTAAATATAATAAGCCTATTAATATGTTTCATGACTGCTGAAGGGGATAACAAACGATTAATGAGCGGTCGATGCATTGTCCACATAAAAATGTAAAAACCTTACCCACTAAGAAAGACTTAACATATTAAAATTTTCTTGCAACGGCAGCTAATCATTTTTTCTATAAGAATACTTTTCATGTTTTTATGTCTCATTCTAATTCTAGCAATGGGAAGCAATTCATTTCTGAGTTGCTTTTCAGCTTTCTCAATCTGAGGTGAAACATATTTGCATAGCAATCTACTCTTTTCAGCGGAAGGCGTCCGAGGCGCCTCATTATTCCTTACTCCCAAATATATGGTATATACATACATAAGTAACTATGTATTATATTAAATTTTTTTTATAAGATGGTTGTGGTGGAAATATGTCATAAAATAATCTTGATTACACCTATTTCATGTGTTTTGTTTTAATATAAAGTGCTATCACTTCAAAAAATCATCATTAAAAATATGCGCTTAAAGTAAAAAATACACAGATCGAAGTGGGCACTACAAGCGAAAGAAGAAATGATATGCTACATATTACTTACTTCTTTTCTGTTCAACAAACCTTGTGACGAGCATACCAATAACCATTTTAGTAAAGTGGGGCACACGGTCTAATATGCCCACCGTAAGAAATTATATATACATACATCCTAATATTAGCTTGAGCTATAAATCAATGAGTTTACATATTGTGTACATTACAAAAAAAATGTGGTTTGGGTGCGACCCGCAAGGTCCACACGACTAACTTCCCAGTGGGAAGAAATAAAAAAACAATATTCATTTTTTAATTAATAAGTATTATTTTTTTCACATGATCAAGATCTTTGCGCATACGAAAAAGTTTAATGAAGCTCAATCCCAAACACTAATGGCCTACACATAAACACTTACTTCTACAATTACTACTATGTTTGATGAACAATGAAATTTTCTTCTTCACGTTATCAAGAAACCATCAACTTGGAGATATCTCATCAATACCACTCATCAATTAAGAATGCTGAATTAACATTTCTTTACTTACAAGTAGGTTAGGTTGGCTTGGCTGTCCGCACGGGAGTGCAGACACACTTAGACCAATAAAGGTCCTTTGTGATACCATGGATCAAAACCAATTCGCTGCTCATGGACTAACAGAACCAACCGGAGCTTTTGATAAAGCGATAGATGCGCATGACGTCTAAGGACGCTATGTCACCAAGGACTTCAAGGAAGGGGGACCCTAAATAGAGCATTCTTTTATGCGACAGAGCTGGGCAGTTACATAGGAGGTGAGGGATACTTTCCTCCTCCTCCTCGTCCCTACAGCTTCTGCAGAAGTCATTTGAAAAGAGGCCAAGTCTTTTGGCATGTTGGCCTATAAGGCAGTGTCCAGTGAGAACACCAACAACGCAGCTGATTTGTGATCGCTTTGGTTTGACCAACTCGGTACTGCGTTTATGATCCAGCCTGGGCCAGATCTGTCTCGAGATGAGGCACGTTGACACGTTTTCCCATCTGAGGTTGGTCCTGCTAATAGCATTCAGCTTTAGTAGATGCTTACATGTAGCTAGGGGCATACCCAGGGGCTGCCTATCAGACAGAATCCTTAGAGTAGTGCCTTGACTGGCAAGTTCGTCTGCCCTGCAGTTTCCTGGAATGTCTCTATGGCCTGGCACCCAGCATAGGTGAATATTGAACTGCTCTGTCATCTCCATAAGAGATAAACGGAAGTTGAGAGCGGCCTTTGAAGTAAACGAGCACGATTCCAGAGACTTGATTGCCGCTTGGCTGTCAGTGAGAATGGTAATATCCCTGACAGATAGTACATTACACTTCAGCCAGGACAGGGCTTCCTTAATTGCCATGATTTCCGCCTGAAAACGCTACAATGATCAGGGAGGCGGAACGATAATTCTAGGTTGAGCTTCTCGGAGAAAACACCACATCCTACCCCGCCTTCGGTCTTAGAACCATCTGTGAAAAAGTGTACCGAGTTACCATCGATAGGAGGAGAATTGTCCCATACATCCCGTTCAGGGATACTTGTACGGAAGTCACAAGTAACTAAACAACAATATTGATAACAGACTACGCAGCTGACAGCACAATACAATTTACTTTTTTCATGAATTGTTCAAGACTGACATCACAAAACTACTACTTTTCACCATGAACCGTTCAAAAATCATCAGTAGGAGATTATTAACCATATGCTCAAGAATTTTATCATCTTCAACAAACATTTCCATATTGGCTTGTCACAAAAAAATAATAACTAGCAGAAATTGATGAAGCTCTCATAACATCAATCAGCCCATACACAACATATGCAATTAAATCGGATTTAAATTGGAAGAAATCGACTTTACATAAGACTTATCAAAATATGAAATAACAATATATTTTCATAAATACTATTTATATGTACTTATAGATATGAAAAAAGCATTGTTTCATCGAAAATATCTTTTACGGTTAATAACTTCTACTTACAACCATGTTCCACGTCATAATTTATTTTTTAAATGTTAAATGTACATCATACTATTACCTCCAAATGTTTTCTCAAACATAATATTCTTGTATTAATTGCATATTAATAAAGCAACCTTGAATTGCAAAAAGATTGTTGATTTTTTATATCGAAGAATATATTCACATCCCATTTTTTATTATTATTATTGTTATCAACGTCATTTTTTTATTATAACTAATTGTTACGAGTTGGCTAGTTCGAAATCTCATTATTCTCCTGGCCTGATAATATAAATTTAAAATTCTACACATTCATCTAGTTTTTGTTCATAAGTATTTTTTTTAAATAATATTTTTTTTTAAATAATTGCTACGACATTCATAAAAATTTTGCTAAAACATATATTTATAATATTAAAAAAAATCACTACGAAGGTATTTAGAATCTGCACGAATGAATAGTACAAATCATCAATTTCAAAATTCAGCTAGTTTGCCTTTATTTTTTTAGTTATTTAATTACTAACAAAAAACTACTAGACCGATTTTTCTGGAAACTTAATCAGTTCTTAGTTACGTAATTACGCGTCAAATGAATCCGGTCCCATGTCCATATCATCTTTGGTTCTCGAGATAATCGAGACGAAAGATAATTCCGAACGCACATACGCACGTACGCACAACGTTGGATTTGGATTCAGGTGACCTTAAAACGTGGAGATATGTCAAAATTCGCGATTCACAAAATCGGCCCCATTACAACAACTTCCCATTGGGAAGTTAATAATTAACTGGTTTTCCCATATAGCTTTGTAAAATATGTCCTATATCCAGGCGCGCGCAGTATAACCGTAAGATGAAATGGGCGGCATACTTTGGGGCACCACGTTGTTTTAAGTATTTATTTAGATACATGCATACATACATTTGTTGCAACTTTTGAGCTTGAGTTCGAAACTTTATAGATACACTCCTATACATATTATGCTAAAAATGGTAAAATGGTAATCTATTAAGCAGTAGGGGAATTCTGTTCAAGATGACATACCCGACAAGATGACATACTTGCAATTACTCTTTAACCATAAGCGCCACTGTTCCGCCTGACTGTTCTGTTCTGCCTGACATTTACCCCCATAGTAATGCAGCTGCCAGTTTACAACGTGCTTTCATTGTGATCGGAAATAAGGATTTTGTGCGTGAAATTTTTTTTTTGTATTAAGCGTTTGCTCCAGAATTTCTGATAAGGTAAGTATTGTGTTGTGTCTTAAGTGTTTTGTGGCTACAGTTATTGGTATATTTAGTGATTTCTGTGCGATATTTTCGTCTGTTCGGAAAATGTTGGTGCCAACAATCTGCTAAATATTTTCGATCCAATCGGGCAAGATGACATAGTACCCGACTGTCCAAGATGACACGGTATGTCATCTTACCCACAAGGGAATATTTTATTTTAATTTATATATCTTTTCATTTCAGTATGCCAAATAATTACACGAGAACGTCAAACAGGCATTCTTGGTCGAAAGAGGATATGGCTAAGGCTATTGAAGACGTCAGAAAAAAAAAATGTGGTTGGCTTCTGGCATCTAAGAGGTATGTCATCTTACACTAATATGTCATCTTATACCTAACTATATCATCTTAAACTCTCTTTTCAGCTTTATTACAAAATTAATTTAAAAATACTATTTATTGTTTTATTGAATTCTTTTTAATATTGTTTTGTTACCAATAAATGAATTAACTGTATTCACATTGTTTTCATCCCTGTGATTGCTAGATATTTTTATTTGTCACATTTAAGAAAAAGTATGTCATCTTGAGCACAATTCCCCTATATGATAATGAGTACGCTTATATTTATGTATATTTAAAATTAAAAACAATTTTAACAAGCAGACGCTTAACAATAAGACCTCTATTACAACCATATAATTTAAGGAATAACAATGATCTCAGTTTGCAATTGTTAAGGAATAACGAGACACAAAATATGTTTTTTTACAAAGGCATACACATTTTCAACGATCTTCCTAATAATGTTAGAGTAGAGACAAATATAAGAAAGTTAAAAAATGCAATAGTAACATTTGTAAGAATTATTATTAAATTTCTATCAATGCAACACGTAACTTATAAGAATGTACATATATAAAAATAAAATAATTGTAAGACGTAAAAGTGGCAAATAAAATAAAATTTATTTCAATATTTCAATTTCCTTTACAAATGAAAAGTAAGAAACCTTCGATTCAATTCGTTAAATGTTTACAAAATCACAATCTATATATTATATAAAACTAAGTGGCAAAATGCGTATGTTTCCCTCTACCGCGCATAATTTTCAACCAATTTAGTTGGTTTTTTTAAAAACATTGACATTTTTGTATGCGATACCGTTATGGTACATTCAGCTGAGTACAAAAAAATGCATTCGACGCGTTGTGGGTAAACATATATGTATGTGTGAGTAGCGTCTCTATGTTGAAACAAACGAAGCATGCACAAACGTTCGTTCACACAAATGTTCGTACATACTCGCATCCCAATGATTCCATCTGATATGCCATTTGAGTCGGAATTTAGAATTGTGCGGTATAAATTTGGAAAATCCAGTTTTCTCGCATGGTCAGCTCTACGTTGCATGCTCACGAGTCGGAAAACCATCTGCACTATTTGTTTACACGAGCGATATTGAAAAAAAAAACCAAGAATGTTGTTTACCAAAAAAGCATTGCAATAAATCTTTTAATTTTACCCAAACTGTTAGAGAAAGTTATTCTTTTAAGCCTGGGCGCCGTGGCTCAAGTGGTTAGTGCGTTGGATCGCTGAGCGTGAGGTTCGAGGTTCGAATCCCAGAGAACACCAAAAACTTTTTCACGGTCCCACCTCTCGCGAACGTCTGACAAACGTCCGAGAGTAATAACTGTCAAGAGAAAACTTCTCAATTTGCCTTTCGGATATGGCTCTAAACTGTAGGTCCCTTCCATTTGTGTGAAAAATATAACACGCACAACACGAATGGTCGCGAGAAGCTAGGCCCTGGACCACATACGGTCCCTTGCGCCAAGAAGTTGTATTTTTTTTGAAGCGGGCAGGGTTTAAGCTAGTATCAATATAAAAATATTATTAACAGAATTCTATAAACTCGGATTCCTTCCAGAATCTTTGACGTAAACCACGGCGTGTTTTAGAAAGTAAACGAATGAAAGTGCTGAACAGAATGTGAATCTGAAGCATGAATCTGCACGTAAATCTCGAGCTGTCAGAAGTGAAATACATCTCTAGCCGTAAGCGCAAACACAGTGTGTATCTGAATTGTGAATCTCTATCGTGAAGTTGAAATCCTTCCAACTTTACTATGCAGACACACGTTTGAAGTTTATTTGTCTAAAAATACGAACATGGAAAAGTGTATCATAATAATTTCAAATATCACTTAAGGCATAGTAATTGAAGAATAAAGGAAACTATTAAGCAATTGCTGACAACGGAATGTATACATATATGTACATACCTACATATGTACAATGTATACACAATATTTTTCCGTTGTGTTGACTGTTTGCTTTATTTGTATTATTGTGTTAGTTAAGGATTGCAAAATAAATGGTAAAGTTTACGGGATGGTTTCAATCGTCACAAGTCCAACCGTAAATTAAAAGAGATTGCAAAGTGCATTAGAATTACAACAAGCATTCATTCCGAATCGATAGCGTTTCGGATTGAAGTCTTCTTCAACTTACTTCTCAGCATATTGAGCAACAGCTCGTATTGCTGTCCTTTCATCCTTTTTGCTTATGTATGTAGTATGTACCTCTTTGTCGCTTTCTTTTTAAGACTTAAAATTAATTTGAAAAAATCCCTTGGCTTGGTAAGGTGTTCGGACCCATCCTTAGTCTTTTTAATTGATTGTCGGTCCCATTATATAGCATAAACTAGCTGACCCGTGCTCGCCTTGCTTCGCCCCCTTCCAGTTCTAAGAATTTCCCATGAAATAGATTTGTAGGTAATTGGGATTAGCGTTACTGTCAGGCATTAATGTTCCGATAAGGTGGTAAATTGGACCCTGAATCTTTAAAGTGGGCAAAAATTTGCCTTCTGTTAAGCGTTTATCACCAAAGGAGGTAATTTGAAAGGCTGAGTTAAACTTTCTAGGACTCTCTAAAAAAAGATTTTGACGAAGGATATGCGGCGGTGCACCGATTTCTCTGAGCATAACTTTTCCGCTTGAACAACACAATCCAGCAGATTCTTTTGCCCGCTTTTGTACACCACAAAAGCTCATTCATTGTACCTACATGCGACTCCTTTTTGTGTGAAATGAAACATCTTTCATTCTTTAGGCTCCACGGTCGGACAACATATTTTCACCAACAAGAATAAACCGTTCACTAACAGAACCAAGTCTATTAACAGTGGAACTTTACACATTTCTCAGCCGAGACATCCGCCTAATTTTTGTATCTTTACTCCTTCGCCCAATATCAGGCTTAGAATATCTCTTACCATTTTATATGAAACTAATAGTACTATCACTTGAGGAAATCGATGGTGGCGCCCCTAGCGGCCCAAGTGAAGGACACGTCGCTGAGAACCACAAAAATCTTACGCTCTTCTGCCTCAACAATTTGCAGATGCACTCATAGAATTTTGTATACCCCGCTCAAACATCATACTGTGTTGAGTGAATATATCTACTTTACAATGTGAATAACTCGTCGGCCTACCCCCATTCAGTGCCACACTGCCAGTTGCCATGGTAGGTGCACGCTCCTCGTGCATATGAATCCGAGTGATAATGGAAATAAAGCAAAAAGAATGTGCTCAAAAAAAAGACACACACACAAAGCACATTCCTTTTTGCTTACATAATATTTCCTCTTCACCTATGATCATGAAGTCTGTGCGGAGCAGAGTATATCTACTTACAGTGAGTAGGGACACTCTCCACACATATGCAAATGCTACTAACACAAGAAAAACCTAAAAAAAAACGTACAATAAGCGAAAAGAAGTAAAAAGTATTGATTTTAACCCTTATGTGCGATCTCTTATAATAAAAAGAGCACACAACACAATTTGCCAGCACGATCACATACGGCTCTATGCGTAAGATATATAAATGTGGTTTTCCCATAATGTTTTTTTAAAGGCGGGCTGGAGTGACTGTCAGTGCAGTAGTATTTTTCCTCTCCATGCTGGTATGAATTGAAGTACACGGGGTGACCAGCTTTGCTTTCGTATAGTAGGTTTTGTTTGTGTTTTTTGGCAGTGGTTATTGATTTTATGGGCTAAGTTATGGATTTTCAAAATAAATATTTCAATCTAGGAAATGCAATTGAACCTTTTTGCTTTGCTATGACGTCGTTAAATATCATATTTGACGATTTTAAGTTTTATTGTCAACCCTTTTTATATGCTAAATTTTATGGCAGATGGTCACACTAATTATGTAGTCAGACTGGAGCGCGGTTTGTTTACATTTTTTTCGCGCGTCTTTTTAAAGGCGGGCTGGAGTTGGATTGTTATCAGTTGTTCGATAACTTGCATTGGAAGAAAAACGGGTGTCGCGTGTTCAACAGTCAAACTGAAAGACTTAAAGAACATTAAATATTATTATAAACAAGTGTAAATGCAACGTTAAATATAATAATGGGAAAACATTATTTTAAGTGTTTGGCGTGCGGGCGAGAGGAGAAAGAAAACGTTGGTGTCAAATATTTTAGAATACCGGAAAATAGTGAGAGGTAAGCATATTGAAACATTTATTTCAGCAAAGCAAAAGGTAAAACATCTTAAGTCGACTTAAGATGTTTTCGTTTTTTTGTGTACCTTGTTGAAAATGGACTTAAGATGTTTTACCTTTTCAGTCGAGTTATAATTCAGGCAACAAAATATATAAAACTGTGTTGTATTTCTTCATTTTTTTTAGAAAAGCAAAGTGGTTTGCTTCCGTTAAAAAAAAACTTTTATTTCGAAGGACTTTAGAATCTGCGAAAGACATTTCTCGAATGACTGTTATGGCAAGTCAAAGCTGCGTTTGAAATGGTCGGCAACACCTAATTTGGATATTTTGAAAAGTGTTACCCATATAACAAAAGGTAATGAAGATATCCAAATGATGGAGAGCTTTGTGGCGAAAGAAGCGGAAACAGGCGATATTCAAAATAATGAATCTGTCAATGCTCCAGAGGAAGCACCGGAATTAGATGAGCCACTTAGTGAAGGTATTGCAGTAATTGAGGTTTTGGACGAGTTTACCATATTCTGAAGAAATTTAATAAAGATAACAAAAAAACTAACAACAAACATAAATATTTAAGTGTAACACACATGTGAACTATATATGTAATTATAAAATGTGTAATAAAGAATGATGAGAAATTGATTTTTGATTTTTTTTGGTGTCACCCTGTGCCACATTTCAAATAAGTTCTTCTTCTCTTCTATCCGTCTTTCACTACAGCATTTATACAGCCTATCTATTTCTCGTGTCTGTGAGATATAGCGGTACTCAAAATTGTAAACTGATAAGAAACACGTGGAGAGTGTCCCTACTCACTGTAAGTAGATATACTCTGGCCGACGAGTTATTCACATTGCAAAGTAGATATATTCACTCAACACAGTATGATGTTTGAGCGGGGTATACAAAATTCTATGAGTGCATCTGCAAATTGTTGAGGCAGAAGAGCGTAAGATTTTTGTGGTTCTCAGCGACGTGTCCTTTACTTGGGCCGCTAGGGGCGCCACCATCGATTTCCTCAAGTGATAGTACTATTAGTTTCATATACAGCTATAGCTCACTACATACATATGTTCATATCTATGGTTCGGAATAAAAACGTCACAAATCAAAAAGTCACATTTTCAGGAGACAAAAGAAGATTTATAAATCGTTCAACGTCCTCTTAGCCCTCCATCTTGATGTTTTTGAATTATTTGTGATTTGTGATAAGTACTTTTGATTTAGGTATTTAAGGAAATTATATTTATCAACGTAATTCAGAAGAATATCAAAAAAAAAAAATGCTATGCTTTCTCGTTTTCAAGTCTAAAAAGTATAACAACATAATTACCATCCACTTAAAGGTAAACAAATTGCCGAGAAAGCACATTATTAGATTTTGGTCCTGGTGGAAGTGTCTAGCTTAAGAAGCTATGTATTTACATATAGTTTTTTTTTTTTTTTTTTTGTTTATTTATTTATTTATTTATTTTTTTATTTACATCGTTATTCATTTATCTGCGAAGCCTGAGGGGCTTATCTGCAGAAGATTGCATATCAAAAGTTTGTGAGCTTTAAATTATCTTCACATATTTAAGGAAAAAATATTTCATAATTAAATAATTAAATGATTAAAAAGGCAAAGATATTAAGAGTTCGTATTAGCAAGAAAAAAATTTTTTAAATGCTTTTTGCGGGTCTTAAAATTTATAATATTTTCCAAGTTTGAGGGAAGCTCATTGAACACAGTTGGAACGCTATGGTTCAGTTGTCTTCTGCCGTAGTTGTTGCTGCATAATGGTGTTTGTAGCATACCTCGAACTCGCCTTCTCGTGCTGTGTTGATGGTCAATGGGTCTTTTAAATCGGATGTCATCATAATGTTCTAAACATAACGTTAGCTTGAAAATTTGTTTGACCGTCAGTACCTTAAAAGAATTTTCACCGGATGTGCTTGATGGATGTCTTCTGTTGATCTTCTTTAGAATGGTGTTTTGAAGTTTTTGTAGCTTGTTTATATGTGTATTTGATGCGTTGCCCCAAGCAAGTATCCCGTACCGCAATTTTGATTCGACTAGTGCATAGTAAACTTGCTTCTGGACCTGAAGCGTCGAATAATGTCCTAAATGGTACAGAGCGAACATCGCCTTTTTGAGATCTGAGCGGAGTTTGTCGATGTGCTTGTCCCAAATGAAATGGCTGTCGATGATGACTCCTAGGTATTTATAACTTTCGACAACTTCGATGGTCTGGTTCGGCAGTGTATTTTGGCAGATACTGCTACGAAAACTAATATTCTGTTGAGTTAATCTATGATGTGGCCCGCGAATATGCATCATCTTAGTTTTGGAGGGGTTCAATATAAGTCCATTGTCATGGCACCATTCCACAGCTTTATCAAACTCCTCTTGCATTATTCTCATAGCAGTATCAAGACATTTATGTTGGACGACTAGAACTGTATCATCTGCGAATACGAAAGGGGTACTATTTTTGAAAACCCGAAGCAGCTCGTTGGTAAAAAGGATGAACAAAATTGGTCCCAGTTTCGATCCCTGCGGTACTCCGAAAGGAGCCGGTGTATCATTACTGAAACTGTCTCCTACCTTCACTCGAAAAGATCTTTCACTTAGATAGTTCTGCAACCAGTCAGCCAGTATACCTCGGACGCCTAATCGATTTAACGCTGTTATTAGCTTTTTATGGTTCAGAGTATCAAATGCCTTACTGAAATCCATGAACAAAACAATAACATGGTGGTTTTTACTCAAGCTTCCATTGATGGTATCTGCAAATTCTCCCATAAGCTTTCCCGTGCTTTTGTTTTTTTGAAAACCAAACTGTTTTTCGTGGATAAGGGAATGTTTTTCCACAAAGTTTTGGAGTCGCCTTGTAACTACTTCTTCCAAACACTTCTCAATAGCCGGCAAAATTGATATTGGTCTGTAATTACTTAGCAAACTTTTTGTTCCTCCTTTATAGATAGGGCGTACAACAGCGGTCTTAAGTATTTGAGGAACTTTAGCTTGACTTAAGCTTAGGTTTATGAGCCTCGAAATTACGGGAGCAAAAATAACTGCATTGCTTTTAATGTCACGCACTCTAATGCCATCGATTCCCGCTGATTTATTTTCCCCCATTAGTTTTATTATATCGTGTACTTCTTCAGTGTTTGTTTCTTGGATGAATATTGAGTTGGGTAGTATTGAACTGATATGATGGGATGTATTTATGTAGCAATTGTGAACTATCTGTAGGATTTGACCCGAAAAGTTCTCAGCGCATCTCTTTGGTAATAGGCACTTCTCTAGGGGAACATTCTTGATGATGACTTCGTCGAGATTTTGCTTCTTCCGCCCCATTATTTCGTTGATCAGGTTCCATGTTTTACGGGGATCTGATCTAAGGCTGTTAAATTTGCCTTTATAATAGTTGGACTTTTGTATAAAGATGTCTCTATTAACTTTGTTCCGGAATTGTTTATATTCTACTTCATAAGTCATGTTCAGCCTATTATTCTTCCATCTTCGATACAGTTGGTCCCTTTGTTGGCATTTTTCCCGAATTTCGGAGGTAATCCAAGAGTTTTGTCTACATTTCTTGCGCGATATTTTCGTCACCATTGAGTTCGCATAGATATCTTGCATTTGTTTTAAAAATTTTCCATACATATCGTCAACATCATTTTCAGCTAACAGTGTTTTCCAGTCAGTTGAATGTATTCGTTCATCCACCATCCTATTTTGGACATATAACTCTGATCTTTCTTGAATTCTAGAGACATTCTGAGCTCTAGTTCCATAAAAAACCGCGTAGTGATCGGAGATGTCGTTTTCAATTACTGAGGAAAAAATTGGTCTCTCTATTCTGCTTACCACAATGTGTTGTATCAATATCGATGTTCGATGTTCGAAGTCGATTAAGAATCAATCAGTGAAATCAGCTAGTGGTAGATTTGAATTGCATTCGTTGTTTTTGATGGACGTCTCAAAAGAATTTTTTTGCAGGTATATGGACCGTAAATTCTCTATTAATTTTTTTCATAATTGCGGAAAGTCGATTAAAAATGTAATATGGCAGCCCTGATCTCTGCTCTCTTAAACCTTCAAATAATTTCCAGTAGTCGTTTCTGAAAACCGCGAATTTGTTAGCTAGCTCCCTTTAATTTCAGCAGGATACCGATGCATACATACATACTCACTTAAGTTGAGAGTTGTAGCTGGATAGCCAAGAGAAAGCTCACCCCGCAAATTCGCTTTTAGACAAATTTTCCAACCAGCATTTTTGTCAAATAGTTGAGTTGCTTTCCACCGACATCGCGGTTGACGTTTTAAAAGGTAGAAAATTCAAAAACAGGCTTCAATAATAGATTGTTTGTTTATTCGAAAACAGTTAGTGAAAGTGTTTCTCGTCAGAGAACTTCCTTGTTTTATTACAAGGAATAAGAAAGAAACTTCAATGTTAACAGCACCTTTTCTCATATCCGTGCTTATAAGTACATATGTATATGAAAACCTGTGATTATATCTTATTGACACTCGACACTAAACCCCATAGTAACTTCCATCCTGGGACCATCCATGTCACGATAAATAACACTATTTACTTCTGCTACTATGTACATATTTACAGATTTTTTTTATAATTTCCAAGTCGCTTCAAAGAAGCAATGTTGGTGTGAAGCCGTCAGTTTTTCAGGGTATATTAGATAGAAATGTAAGACTTTTTTTTCTTCTATACCGCCAATAAATTATATTTATATAATTTATTTTTGATAATTTCTTTTGTAACATACATACATACATATGTAAAATGTCTTGAATTATTGTAAATAGAAACTACAATGAATGCGACGCATTATGACCGCTGATTCATTGCACACTACTTATCCGTAAGCAAACTCAGAAAGCTGTAGATGAAGTTGGGGTTGTTTCAATTCAACCCTTAAGCATACCAGTACGTTTATGAAACCTGTTTGCCTTCATTCAGTTTGTTTGATACCGTCGCGTTGTAAAGATTTGGTAACCAATTCTGATCCGGAAGAAATACAAAAGTATTAGTTTACGTATTTTATGCAAAGATAAAGATTTCATTATTTTTTGTGAATTTTCCTTTTGTGCTTGTTTTCCAATTTGTTATGTCAATAACATGTCATGTGTTAAAGAATTAATTAAATATGAAACACTTCCTTATAAGGAACATAAAAGAATAATTATTTTGCACTTTCTCCTTTATTGTTAGAATTAAGTATTTAATGGTTGTCCAAACAGATTTATTGTCATGTGTAAATTTAGCTCACACTTGTCATTACTCACTGGAAAATATTTATAAGTATGGATGTATGCATACTCTCCTTAATCGTTTAAAGCATTATTTCCACCATCATACAAATTTTACTAAATAGTTAAAGAATCCTACGTTCTTTTGTTCTATGAAATATAATATTGATTCTTTTAGAAATAGGAAAATTTAATGTTTCCCATGCTAAATAGATCATCGAACTTATTTTCGACTGATGATTTTTGTATGTACATACATACATATGTATATAGACGCTGTCACCCAATTAGCAAGTATTTGATTTATTCATGAATATCTATGCACATGTATACATATGTACATACGTTTGTGTATGCGATATCCTTTGCTTACTGTAGTATTGCTTATAATATTTTTTAAGAAATAACCCCTTCCTTTTACATTTATATTTACTTCTAGAAGAAAAAAGTGAATCTTATAAAATTAGCAGATTTTGCACTTCAACAGAGTGCGTTGTTAAAGTTGTACAAACATGTATGTACATATATTTATTTTGAAGTGTCATTGCTTATTAATTTCTACATTAATGAGTGTTCATACAGAAAAAATATATGTATAGTACGTGTCCACTTATCTAATTATATGTACATACGTATGTACATATGTTGCAGGAATACTATTGTGGGTGAAAGAGGACGAGGAATAACATTTTTTCCATTTGGTTAAGTTAATAGCTATTTGAAACGTGATATGACATAATAAGACCGTACCCTTGTCTAGGCTTGACCATTTTCAAGCCTTAAATCAATACCTACATATACACTACATATGCAGCTAAAATGGTAATGCCGTCACAACAAATCAAATTGAATTGAAATACATGTGTATGTATGTACAAATGTACTTGCATGGTTTCCAATGTTAATTGTGAATCATGCTTATGACTAATTTGATTTTTTATTCAAACTCACCCATTCACGATTGGACGTAGTTCCTTCCCAAAACTAAAATACGTCTTACGGATTTCATTCTTATATGGGTGTAAGTATATGTATATGATATGCGTATGCATATTTGACTTTCAACCTCTGTAGCTACGTATACATACAATATGCAAAGATAACTATATTAAATAAGGTGACTGTGTTAAAGTGTATCACAACTTCAGTAAATAATCGATTTAGACATTTGGTAATATTAATGCAAGGTAATTCATTCAATACAGAATGCATTCAATTCAATTCAATTTAGTGGTGCCGAACAGCTTAAATATCGGAGCGGGAAAGTTCGATAATACCATTGTATATGAAACTAATAGTACTATCACTTGAGGAAATCGATGGTGGTGCCTCTAGCGGCCCGAGTAAAGGATGCGTCGCTGAGAACCACA
Source organism: Blera fallax (assembly GCA_946965025.1). Lineage (NCBI taxonomy): Eukaryota > Metazoa > Arthropoda > Insecta > Diptera > Syrphidae > Blera > Blera fallax. The sequence goes on from OX337245.1 coordinate 27,973,344, forward strand.
AAAATATGCACATGCACTCATAGCGTTGTATATGTATGTACATACATATACCCACGGTTGCTGTTTTGGTAGGTTTTTACAGCTTTGGTAGGTTGGTAGGCCTTAATTCGATTTGGTAGGTTTTTTTTTACAACTTTAAGGCCTATGAAACATACATTTTTTTAACAATTGACATAAAAAACTGAAATAATTTCCAATCAACTCAAAAACATTTGTGCCAAATAAAAGTACACATGTAAACAGAGACTTATAGAATCAACTTATATTGCTTTTTTAAAAAAAAAACAAAAGAAGTACCTACATACAACTTCAATTTTTATTTATTATTGGTAAAAGCTTTACGTTATTTAAAAACATCAATTTTGCTTTGATAGGTTTTTGTCTGGTTTGGTAGGTTTTATTGGGAAGTTCGGTAGGAATTTTTTTGCGAGCGGGAACCGTGCAAATACCCTGCTCAAACATCATACTGTGTTGAGTGAGTATTTCTACTTTGCAATGTGAATACTTCTCGGCAGTGCAGCCACTTAATTTTCAAAAGTGAAGTGAAAAAGGAAGTTAAATCCGAAAAAGTGAAGTGATGCAAAAGGTGCCATGACATAAGGCCAAATTCTAGCATTTGCCACTACATATAACACTGATAAAACGACACTAGGCCAAGTTATTTACTCGATTGTTCGGGCTTTTTGTTTTCACAAATTCAAACTCAAACAAAAGATAAACATTTTGAATTAACGCATTATAGGAACATTTATTTCATTCTCTTTAATAACAAAAAGAAACTATTAAAAAAAAACAAATTATGTACGTATAAGAAAAACAAAACAAAATAAAATGATTTAAGTTATTTTGTGTATCTACATATGTATGTTGGCATCAGTATTGTATGAACTTGCCATCAATAAACGAATATTTGGAAAATTTGCCAGGCTTAAATCTGGTTCAAATATAGGGTTGCCAGAAATATTTCTTAGCAAATCGGGAGGATTCAGGAAAAATATCGGGAGATTGAGAAAAAATCGGGAGAATAAATAAAAACTCATTACTCCATAGTATAAAACATTTTGTAATTTTATTTCAGGTTTTTGTACAAACATTCCTTAGGTACATTACATTTGATATTTTCCGTAGAAAAATTTTAAGCCACCATTCTCCTTCTAGCAAACAAATATATTTTTGGAAATGTCAATGTTAAAAAAACAAGAAAGAGTAATGCCAAAAAGGCATTCTGTTCGGCTCTTTATTTTGTATGCTTACATTAGGCGCTGATTACACTTCTTCGTAATAAAACTTTTTCTGAACTTGTTCGTGATTTTTTGGGAAAGTAAAAATAATAAAAATTGGAAAATCGGGAGACTTCTTAGAATTCCCGGGAGACCGGGAAATTAGAAAAAAAAACCGGGAGACTCCCGGAATATCGGGAAAACTGGCAACCCTATTCAAATACCTTGAACGCAATATTGAAATGGCGGTAGCGGACTGAGAATTAAGGCTAAGGGTCCATGCTCAATTCAAAGGGAAATAAATTAATCATTTTCGCTCCCGCTTTGTGATTGCAAATTTTTTTGTTTTGTTAGCAGTTTTATTTTGACACCAAATGTATGTACTTAACGCTTCGGTTTAATAAAGTGAAGTGTTTTGCTTTTTTCCGAAGTGAGGTAGTAGATCATAAAAAGGGAAGTAGAATCACTTCGATAGTAGTAGAAGTGGCTGCACTGCTCGTCGGTCTAACCCAATGCAGTGCTACACTGCCAGTTGCTCTGGTAGGTGCACGCTCCTCGTGCATATCCGAGTGATAATGGAAATGCAGCGAAAGGAATGTGTTCGAAAAAAAAATACACACACACATAGCGCATTCCTTTTTGCTTGCATAAGGTTTCCTCTTCACCTATGGATGAAGGGGTGTGTGTGTGTATGTTTATTTCCATTGCGAATAACTCATCGACTTGAGCTATTGGCAATGTAAATACGCATTGGGATGGGATGAATGACGAAAAAGATTGTGGGTAAAGTTGAGGCCAATCGGGTATGGTACAAATCGAAGTTTTTTCACGCATTTTTTTTTACTGCCAGCATTTCGTCATTTCACCAAATCGCGTTTTGTTTTTTTGCAAATTTTTATTTAGGGTTTTAATATTCTGCATTCATTATTTCGCAATTATAATTTCGCTCTCTGATAAGCTAACGTTTTCTTGATAAGCTTTAACTTACTTAGCTTTACTGTCGCTTTGTGAATTCGTCATAAGGTCATATAAATTTGAGGTAAAACACCATATACGTAGGTTACTTTTTAATTTGCCAATAACAATAGATGTGAGGCCGAAGGTCGTCCGGTGTATGATTAGAGGATATTCCATAGTTTTCTTTTTTTTCAGGCGAAGGGCTGAAAGTAGTTAGGTCTCCTTTTACCTGACATTCTACATTCTGAAAAATTGTGGAATTGTGGAATAATGGAATTATGGTTAATGGGCAATTTGAAATTTGATTAGGTATGTGAAAAAAATCCATTTGAAAGTAACATAAAGCCATAATGGCCCTATGACGCCTTCACAAAGCGACATATCATGCTGAAGTAAACAACGGGCTAACAAAGCGCGTATTAATGGGTTGCCAGATAAGCCATGGGAAAAAATGTGAATAGGACTGAAATAGTGTTAGGATATTCGAGAACTTCTTTTCCATCGAATTGAGACGAGACAGTGCACCACCGAGAGTGTCAGCGAAACATGGAGAGTTTTTGAAAGACAATATACCTATATACCTATGTATGTATATATGTAGGTACTTTCCACCTTTACTCCTTTGAGGTGTTTTACAAAAGCGATCCTGGATTGCTGTATCTTCGTTCGAAGCAATTGATTTCGGATCAACTTCCTCAATTGTCCAAAAAGCTTGCAGTATAGAATCGATACCGAATATTGTTTTTTGAGCTACTGTTGACCTATTGCAGCGTGAACAACTTCACCTTGCAGAATATTCCATATATTATCAGCACCAAGCAAAATATGTACCGAATTGGGTTTATTAAATAACGGATTAACTTAATTGAGCTCTGAAATATGCTTCCAATCTCTGACATCGAATGAACTAGTAGGCAACGTTGATGTAATGACAATACATACGCGTCTACTGAGATACGGAAGGTATCAAACCGGAAGAAGATGACCATCGAAAATATGGATTTTCATGCGCAGGTTGCACCAATCCCACTTGCGGGTATACGGGCATTTGTTCCTCTAAGTCCAAGTCGCTGGACACAAGACTCAGTGACGAAAGAAACCTGTGAACCAGAATCTATTTATCTATTTACAACGAACCTTTGATTGGCATTCTTTGCCAAAGCCTTTTTTTTCGATAGATACGTTTTATCATTGGTATATTTAAAATTTGTTCTTTCGATAACATCCAGCTTATCGATCAGAATGCTTAAGGTAGCTCTTACTGACTATTGTATTCACTTTATATGCCTTTTATTTCCTGGAATGTCTTTATGCCCCAGAACCCAACAAAGGCATATTTTGAACTGTTCCGGCATCTCTTTCAATAATGGTCGGCATTGCAGAAATGTTAAAGAATTTTGGGAGACCAATTCCTTTCTTCTTCTTCTTCTATTACGTTTATAGCTTTGAATTATATAGCGCGTACAAGTACATCTAATGCTATATAGTTCTCCCATTTTTACTGTCTTGCTACTGTGCCGCTCATGGAGTTAGCTAAGTTTGTGGACCTGAGTATACGTCTGCAGGATTCTCGGTTTCGGATTATTTTATCGCTCAGGCCGAGGAGAGGTAGCTTTTTCTGTAATTGAGTAATCCAACTATTTTTCTAAGCCGTCATTGCCATTTCTACCGATCGGCGATCGGTTTCTTTATGTGTAGGCTTCCCCGTATACGCGTGTTTCTTATTTTGTCTAGTACATTAAAACCGAACGCACGACTGTTGCGTATAATCTGCCCTTAAGTTTTAATGGCATTTTTCGATCACAAAATATCGCCGAGTTCTCTTTCCATTTCATCCACCCTACACGGATACGATGTATGAGATGTCGTCATCGCAGTTTCCTTGGTCATTGACAATGGAGCCTTAGTATTTCAATTTTTCGCATTTCGCAAGTCTTGAACGGTTTTAAATAGTAATTGACTTTCACAACTTCCCTGGTGGACGTCAACCTTCACTGAAAATGCTTCCGATATTCCCGAAGAACATTTGAATTTTGTTTTTACTCCGTCATACATACATGTCTTGGATCATTGTTACGTACGTCTCCGGCACTTTCTGATTTGTGAATGCTGTCCATATAAGATCTCGCGGTACCCTATCGAAGGCCTTTTCGAGATCTATGAAGATAGCGCGTAGGTCTTTCCCACCAACACCAACTCTGTCGTTAGTGTTTGATCTTGTAGAAAGCCATTCTCTTCCCAGAATGACCTGACAATGAAGGTGATTTGGAAGCAACACATACATATGTTGGTACATATTGAATAACCTCTGTAATTAGCTGGATGGAGTTCGTTTAGGTTGGCAAATTGAGGTCTCTATTCTCCTTTTCTGTCATTGGTATGGTGTTTTCCTGTACATTGGACGTACCTACAGTTCAAGTTGCTGTTCTCGTATTACTAATTGTGGCGATACTACTAATAGTTCTTACACTGAGGAGATCTTTTTTTTTTAAGGATGGACTTGTAATTTAATTCCAAATGTATCTTTTATTCAGAGAGTTCTTCGATATCGTCATCGTAGCTAAATTTTTTTTTTATAATTTGCACGCACTCAAGGGGTTATGAATACCCTTTTGCATGTTTTCACACGGTGCAGGCGTTGAAAGGATAGATATACATATATATATATATATAGAGAGAGAGAGAGAGGGAGATTGGTGTAGTGGTTTGAAACTCTGGTGTATTAGGTTTCATATTAGCTCTAGGGGTGGTTTCCAGATAACTGGGGAAATTTGTTTGTTGCCATTTTTATTTCTTTTTGCCTTCGCTTCTGATTCAGTCCACCTGATGTCATAAGCATATCAATCATCCAGCCAGGCTATAAAAAGGTCATCTTCGCCCCTATTGATACGGGGTAGCTCCTTCTTCGCCCCTAACAACTAGAATTTCTGATGCTGCCGTTCAACATCTGTAATATCGCGGTCTGATACCGCTTTACTGATCCTGAGGCGCTTCGTAATTCTGTGTGCGACGTGTCGATTGAAGTTGGGTCACCTACATATTCACAGCTCTCCGCGCAATATGGAAGATTAGCGGCACCGCTACTTTGTTCTTATCAGACCTTCTCTATCTGGATAGAGGAACTTTTCTGGGGTTGAATCCATTAATGCGCACCCTCTTAGGTCAATGCACTAACCACTGAGCTACAGCAAGCACGACATCACTAGTTTACGAGTATATACGCTATTAGCAGATCCTTAGGGTTTATTTTTCCCTAAAAGCAAAGTAAACATCATATTTTCTATAGATATTTTGAGATGAAATTCGTTTGTAAACTTTTCTTTGCGCATATTCAAGGTCGGTGCTCAGTAACAAAAAACTGCACCAAAATGAACCGATTGGTGATGGTGGCCCCTTAGTTACAAATACAAATACTCGGCGCAACGGACAGTAGATATGTATGTGTTCCAGGGCCAAACTATCTTCCAAACTATCATCAATAAACCTTAAAAACTACCTTAATCTAAAATACGTAATTATATACGTAAAGTCAATAACTTTATAAATTCATCTTCTCTTTCTCACTCCTTCAGTACAATCAATACAGAAAATCATTCGAAGAACTTTCCTTTCAAAACAACAAAGAATGCTTTCTTTCATCTTATAAGAAGTTTCCTTAAGCATTCCTGTAAGGGCTTTGATCTTCAAGTCCCTTTTTACCCTCCGAAATAAGACTTTTCTTTTAATTTGACCTCTGCTCTGGTGTCATTTTAATAGTTTGCTTCGATGAAGTCTATATAAAAGCTGTCAATTGTGACGTTCTGCACTAGAAGATGATGTTCTTTGTTTGACCCTCATTTACCGTCAAAACGAACTTCGCCGCTTCCGTCTCAACATTTTAATTTCAGAACAATGTTCCATTCAACACTGTACATATGTATATATCAAATATAAGTGAAAGTTAATGTTTCTTGCTCGCATAATTATAAGAAAAATCCGAAGATACACTCACCTACTCGACTTCAAATAAAATAGTCGAATACTAATTAATAAAATAATTCAATTTATTATACTACAAATATATGTACAATCACCAACCGCTAATTCGATAAAAAGGCATGTGAGCAAGAAGATCTTAACCTTGTGCATCGGGATTATTTGAACAGATTGATGACACTCAATCTCATACGATTCTCTATTACGCTCCTTGCTCCTTACCTTGGACGACGGTGTTAACTTGCACAGCTAACTGTTAATAAAACAATTAGTAATAAATAGTCTGCTATGTACATTGCACTCTCCTCTGGGTAAATCGAGTATGTTTGAGCGGGAGTTTGTCCGTCTGTTAAATAGCAAAATATTTGTACATGAAGGTGTATCATCGTCCATATATGTATGTATGCAGCATTCCTTCTTTAAGGCTCTCAACACGGATGTTAACAATTAACTCTCCCCAATATTAATAATAATCCAAAAATAATTCAATATCGGTTTCTTCCCTATCTTTCTTTCTCTTATTTCTAATTCTTCCGTATACATACATATGTATGTACATATGTATTCCCTTAACTTATAACTCCCTGAGTACCGCGATTGCACTAATTTTTGTTTCAATTTTTCTTTTATCGTCACTTGTTTATAGATTTATAGATTACTTTTAACCTCAAAAATTACAGAAAACATCTTAAAAAAGAATTTTTTTTTGTAAATATTTCGCCATTAATTTTGCTGTTCAAATTGTATGAGTAAAATGTCAAATACATATGTACATACTACGTACAAATAGTGACAACTTTTTAAGAGAGTTATAAATGAAAGTGTTGAGTTTATTGAAAGAGCGCGTCTATAATATAATATTTTTGATGTAAACTACCCGCCCCCACTTGTTTTATTTAGAAAATAAGCTCAGAGTAAAAGCTTTAAGCTAAAATTCCCTACGATCAGTTATATTTGCAAATGGACTGAAGTTGCAGTCGTTGTAATGCTTGCATGAGTCGCCCGGGGCCTCTCGCGAATGGTTCAATGCATGACGATGTAGTGTTTGTTCGGTTTTAAATATTGTATACATTTATTTTGACAAATTATTAAGTGATGGGAATCATGAAAAGATATTGTTAATGATATCTACATTTTGTACAGAGATTATCCAAATAATTTTACCCAAATTAAAAAAACGAAAAAAAAGTAATACGTCCTATAATGTCATCGAAAATTGAAAAATGGTGAAGTGTTTGAGTGATAAAAGCATTGCCCGTCCTCAAGATTCTTATATAGTTAGCATTTATGATGGTTATTGGACTGTGAAACATATACAGGTGATATCGCCTAACAAAGTGTTAATCTTATTAGCTTACATGATTTTAAGTAATAGCGTATCACATCTTAATGCACAATCGTGCACTCTTTGTAAAATTAATAATACAATTCATTCCAACGATTTAAAAAATAACTACGAGGAATTTATTTTTGAACATCAAGTTACCCGACAAGATGCAGTTTATGCGCTGCAAACACTTAATCAAAGTTTTTTTAATGGTAAGAGAAAGCGCACATTTTTGTCGTGTGGGAATTTCCGCTAATTCTGTAAATAACTTAATTTTAATAATTAGGACCACCCGCGAGTACCTGCAAATCAATTACATGCACACGAAATGTAATGAGATACTGTTACGGACCCCAGTTTATTAACGATCATTGTTGGTGCGAGCTGGGCCATGCCAACGGTAAGTCTTACGAAATCAGTATAAATATTAAGTATATTCTCCCTATATGTATTTATGCACATATATTTCTATATTAGATAATTGATTAATTAACTTTGCAAAATCCTAAGATATGTATCTCAAATTTAGTTTTTAAGTGATATTAAATTAAATTCAGGTAAATAGATTTTTTGTTCATCGCAATTGGATTGACATCCAATTTCATTTGTTTACATAGTAATTAAGAATATTTTTAACCAATTTTCTCAGACTTTCCCCACTTTTCTCGGAAACGCGTTCATCGCTTCCAAATACATATGTATGTATGTATAATTGTTTGAAATAGGACTTATTGAACACATTTTAAACGAATTTTGTCTATTCCTTTGTAAGTTTTTTTTTCTTTTCGTAATTCAATTTTAACCTGAACTGCATTATAATTTTACTACCCGCTGTTTGTTTTGTTTTCATAAATTATATTCAAAGCTTAAATGTACATATGTAGTTCGTATATTGCAGTTGTTCTTGTAAAAGATCGTTCTACCTTCCTCACGCAAGTATGTATATATGTACATACATATAAATATATATATGTATGCACATATATGTAATGACTAAGCTGGAATCAAAATCAGTGCCTCATCTTAAACCTTAGAAACTGATTAACGAAAACACACCTTCACACAAACAGTTTGCACATAAATAGAAAATGTAGAATCTAAACATATGTACATATGGCCGTGTATATACATAATTAGAAGTCGCGAAATAGCTTTGATTTCTCAGTTTACATTAACATGAACTTCACGAAATCATTAAACTTCATCATACATAATATTATCATAATATTATTCCTCATTACTTTTAAATTAGATAAAAGTAGGTACACAAGTAAATTTATAAAAGCATTAATATTCATAGTGTAAATAGAGCGCAGCGCAATATCGTATATTTACCTAGTATCTCGAAAATATCTATTTTAGATACCAACATCTACATATTAATCTTTACATTATGTTTATTCATGGATAAAAATAGTTAAGCTTTATTATAGTGTTCATTTCATTAGCGTGAAAAGGCATAGTACATAAAAGCCCCTTCGCTTCTACACTTACATATGTGTATGAGTATAAATGGACAACAGTATATTAAAATTTATATTTCTTTGGTCTTAGAAAAATCACTAAATTATTGGACTGTTCTAATTACTTTTCATTGTTCGCCACAAGTAGCCCTTTAAAGTCATAAGTCCAGTGATGGAGTAGGTGTAAAGGCTATATGGAAGAATTCGAGATTAGATAGATAGAGCACGGTGACGATACACGTTCATTTAGAACCTTAGCAGATTACACCTTTTACAAAATATTGAGGAGGGGAAGTTATTCCAAGTACGTGTTGTGTGGTTTTTGTGCACCCAAATTGATGATTGCATTAGTATTAGATTTGCACTCAGTAGACATTTGTCACATCATCCAGAAATCAAACGAGGATTAATTCTTGCCCATCACTGTTTCTTAGGGCTGAGAAGGGAATTGAGTACTAATACCCTTTTTCAAACAACTAAGGAGATTCTATAAAAACCTTAATCATCCCAGTCTTGCTTTATAGCACTGAAGCATGGACAATGTCAAAAGGGAATGAAGATATACTCCGACGTTTAGAGAGACAAATTCTTCGTAAGATATTCGGTCCCGTTTGAGTTGTCGGGCTTTGGAGGAGAAGATTCAACGATGAAATTTACGAGCTGTACAGCGACTTCGACCTAGTAAAAAAAAGGCACATCAGTCGCTTAAGATGGCTAGGAGATGTAGAGTAGAGGACGACCTCGCCTAAGGTGGCGCGCACAAGTAGAAGGGGACCGCAACCAAATTGGAGTGCGCAACTGGAGGTAGTTAGCTAAGGACAAGGCTAACTGGAGAGGCTTGCTGGTTGAGGCCCAGGTTCACCCCGAACTGTAGCGCCGCCTAAGTAAGTAAGTAAGTAAGTATATTCGGAGAGAGGGCTGAGCTCTGGAGTACACCAGCATTGTCTAGCAATAGCACAAAAGTTCTTGCTTATGTTTTAAACTGAGACCTTTATTTTAGATAAAGGAGCAGATTCTAAGTAAAATTAGGTTTGCAATCATGCCAGCAGCGGCATTTACTTCCTTATCCAGGAAGCATAGGGACCAGTTAAAATCCTTAAAGAACTAATTGAGGCTCCAATTTGCTTTTACGTATTGACAAGTTGTTCTTCTAGGGTATTTCTTCCTCACTCAGCGCTCACTGATGGAAGTGTAAGGATTAAGCTGATGTGAAACAATGATCTGACGTTCTAAGGAGAGCATAAGCAAGGATTAAGATTTCCTACAAGCAAAGTAAGATTGTTGAACTTGTTAGGTATATTATAGGCCCAGAATGACCAATGCATGGATGGCTTCACTTGTGGGATTTCAGTCGTTAAACGTAAGTAAAGACTCAAAAGAATGAGTATAACCGAGCTTTGGATTTGAGCTACCATATTGTGGCTGCAGCTGGAAGATTATTATATTTCGGTTGCTTGGGGCACGAAATATAGACACTGGTATGACAAAATAATTTTACTGCGCATATGGGAATAAATTAAGGCAATTACCGCTGACTTATGTTTGAATAATTGGCTTCTTAATCGACAAATATTGTTTCGGTGAACTCTCTTTTGCGTGAGTCTTGCGGTCATGTCCAGAGTAGGTTATTTCAAGTGGAGACCTTTTAAGACACAAAGTTTCTGCACAGTGGCTTAGTACTAGGTTAAGATATGTTCGGCTGTAGCTATAGATGCTTAATGTGAAACGACTTGGATTATCTGTACAATACTTACAAGCATGTCCACAGTACAAAGTCAATCTACACACATGTGCCTAGAATAGCTAGACATTTTGAAAAGAAAATTTTGTTTCGATTGAATTACAACAGTACAATAATAAAAAGCAAACATTGTTTCGGAAAATAGCTTATAATTATGTATTCCACTATACATACATAATTATACAGTACCGTAAACTAGGCAGCAGTTAGGACAAAATAAGACCATGATCCTGTCCCACATTTTGTGTCGCTCAATGTACTTATTTTCATATTACATGATGCCCAAATGTCTTGGGCTTGTATGCGCACCTATGACCATTATTTTGTGCTTTAATACTTTTAATTTTTCACTAGGCTGCGTGATTTATTGCATTTTTATTTTTTACACACGCAATTCTTTTGTAATGTTTTCAAAACGCAAATGCTATGGAATACGTTGTGAAGTCGTCAGTAAATGAATTGCGTTAATATATAGATGTTTATCATGTGTGTTTATATTTTTAAACAGTAAATACCTTGCTCGCAATTGCTGCATGACTAATCATTTGCTTTTCAATTATTATTTTTTAAATATTTGTATGGCTTTGTCGTTGTCTTTCTCTCTATTTGAGATTCTTATGAGTATTTTAAATCCTCAGCGTTGTCTTTTTTATTTAGACATAACAATGACCGTTGTTAAGAAGAAAAATAATGAATTCCCAACTGCTAGTTAGATACATACATTTGTATGTATGTATAAACGTTAATGAACATTATCTAAAATAGCTCGCAAGTTGCATGTATAAACGCATTAAGATATACTTTTTTTAATTTTACCGTTATCTTCCATCTTATAATTATTAACTATTTAAACCTTTTTACCTTGTTTTTTATATATTGTTTCCATTTTATGCGAGGTACATACTCGTACATACATACATATGTTTGTATGTCAGTCTAAGACATGACAGACGGTCATGGCTAAATCAACATTACTTTTGATGCAGCTAGAAATGTAAATTAATTTACACAGAAAGCAAAACATGGTAGAGGGGTTTTCTCAGAAACTATTTTATCCCTCAATATTTTCTGTCTTTCCATATGTAATACCAATATACATATGTACATATGTATGTAGGTTTTAGGTAGTCATAACACAGAAGAAAAATTAAATAATATGGATATTTTTTATCAGCATCCAAAGTTAAGTTGATCTAGATATGCCCGTCTATTTATATTTTCGTGCATAAGTCAGCAGCCTTATGCCTTAAGCTTTGAGCTAAATATTTAAATCACAAAGGCTTGGCGTATATTCAAACGATTTTTACAGAAGCTGCATGGACTATTGATCACCTTCTTTGTACCTGTCCAAAGAAGGAAGCTTCACTCATGAGCTTTCTATTACAATGGTCTAGGCGATCTGATGAATACACATATTAGGAAGCTCTTATGTTTCATCAGAAGGTGAAATTGGTTTAACGCGTCTCATGGGAAATTTCTCCATGATCCATGTGGTATCACATTTCAACTCTTTTTAATTGTAAAATCGGTAATATTTCAAAATTGTAACTATGTGTATTTAGTACAGTTCTCGGAAATATGTGGCGATAATGCAGTAGAAGTCAAAGTAAGACCCTAAGTCAAAGTAAGAGTCCATTCAGTGGCGTAAAAGAGGTGGTCTAACCGCAAAAAGTTTAAGGTCGCGCGTGTCATGGTAAAAGTACTTTGGGACTCTCAATATTGCGCGAAATACTGTTTTGTACTTCTTGGGTTGCCAAAACCCAAGGTCAATTTGCAATTAGCAAACCTACTGGCAATACATTTATCTATCCAAATTTTATTTACAATACATATGTTCCAGCGCTATACCTATACAAATAAGAAACAACAACAGACCTAGTTAATAACTTAAGCCATCCATCGATATACATATTGGTATATATTTATATTTGAATCAAAGTGTTCAATGTGTATACTTCGAAAACAATGCGTAGTACAATAGTAATAAAAAAAAACTATTGATGTGGCATATCAATAAAATTACTTTTTGAATTTTAAAAGTTATAAGCAACTACGTACTATGAATTAATAAATCTGTTGATCGTCGATCGAACGTAATTAAAATGATCATAGGTCCCATTTACACACATACGTATACGTACCTAAGTTGTACATAGCTATGTACGTATAGTAACAAAATCTATTACCGAATCATTAGGATTCATTGTAAAGCAATTTGTATGATAATCACGTAAATTAAGCTCACCACAAGAGTATGTCTCCAATAATACCCCAGCTCTAGAGAAGGCTAAATCAGAATATATGCAGGTTCTCATACGTAATGAATATCAATAAGAAATTTGAGAAAAGGGAGGTGTTTTTATTACGGGAAGCGATTTACCTTTATTAATTGGAATACTTTAATACAAATTTTCTTTTTCTAAATCTTCACATTATTTTCGTTTTTTCGTTTGCACTTAAAGGGACAAGTAGTGTTTTCGATAGAATGAGTTTTTAGCCATCCCTGGTATAACCACTATATATACGTTCATATACTGTGTTTGACCATATCGACTGCACCCCAAATAGCTTAGCGATTTTATTATTTTTAAATGGAAATTGAATTTTTAAATTTGAAATTTTTCCTTTGGAGGGCCACAATTTTAGGGAAAAGTAATAACACTATACTAGTTCTTTTGTGACATTTACCGCGAGGTTGTCATGCGAATAAATATTTTTTTTTAAATAAAAATTGTATGTCCTTGCTTTTTTTTAAGGAGGAAATTGTTAATTTGTACATTTATGTACATTTTACCGGCATCAATTCATCCAAAATGGTTGCTACTCACTTATTAAGTTACAGAGATTCTCGGTTAATTATTGATTTTATATAACTATGAATTTATTCGAACATACGAATTCTTTAATATAATTTGATTTGCAAATTATATTCCATATTCTAATTTGGCAACATTCACGAACGGAAGCGTATCGTAGTGAGGAATAATCCGAACTAATTTTTGGATCACGAAAATTGATCTTGATCAAAAGCAAGATCTCGTATTGTTGTTGTAATGCATACAAACCAATGATCTAAATGGATCATGGGTGATAATAAAATACTGCTAATATTGCAGCTGCGATAATGTACAGTAAATATAATGCCTATTTTGGGCGCATGAACCCAATGGGGCAATGGCCAGTACTACTTGCCAGAACTCTTGTATCTGCACGGTTTCTGTTTAATTACACTTGTGTTCTGTTCAAGTAGTACTTGGGCCACATTTGCCTGAATGTGAAACAGTTCCGCACCGCCTGTCATCTACTATCAGCATTTGATAGTTATGCACAAATATTTTACCCTTTAGGGCCCCTAAAGGGACTTCACCGCCACCGCAAGGGGACCATGAAGGACAGATCCCCATTTTTTAACCGTTGGTAAAGATTGCTGCTGGGCGCCGTGGCTCAAGTGGTTAGTGCGTTGGATCGCTAAAGAAGAGGTTCGACGTTCGAATCCCAGAAACACAAAAAAGTTTTTCACGGTCCCCCTTCGCGCGAATGTCTGACAAACGTCTGAGAGTAATCTGTCAAGAGAAAGCTTCTCAATTTGCCTTTCGGATATGGCTCCAAACTGTAGGTCCCTTCCATTTGTGTGAAAAAATATAACACGCACAACACGAATGGTCGCGATGGGCTAGGCCCTGGACCACCTATTTGTCCGTTGCGCCAAGTATTTATTTATTTTTTTTTGTGAAGATTGTTGTTTCGGACGGCATTATTTGTCACTTCGCCTTTAGGAATGTCGTTAAGAAAAGCACAGAAACATATATTTACTTCTCTCCTAGGGCTTTCTCAATTTCAATAGTAATTTGTGGAACGCTTAATTCTGAATTCGTATTTGTTTTCTGGAAGCAAGCTTGTTTTCTTTAATGACCGGTTGTAGTGGTTTTTTATAAGCCTTTGATACTAGAACCGATATTGGTCTCTGCTTTTTTTGTCGTTTGAATATTTGCCAGGTTTTGGTAGCATGATGACTTTTTCCATCGTCTTGGAACATATAATAGTCTTAGCGAAAACTTACTTACTTACATATGTCCTGTATCCCCTTGTGGGTCCTAGGGCTTCTACTACCCCTACGTGCCATCGTATACGGTGTCTGGCAGTGTGACTCAGTTCTCCTCAACTTTTCCCAACTGCCGAACCTTCTTCTCGACTGTTCTGCGCCATGTTCTCCTCGGACCGCCAGGTCTAATGCCATCCTGAGATAAAGGTTTCCATTGCATAGCATGGTTGTGCCTATTAGTTCCTAACCCGCTCTGTCGTAAAGGTGTTCGTTAGAGATACAATTAGGCCAGAAAATTCTTAAGATATTGCGCAGGCATTTATTAACGAACGTTTGCAGCTTTCTAGTGATAGCAGTGGTCACTCTCCCTGTGCTGAATCCATATAACAGTTCGGTTCCAACAGTTCAGTCGAGACAATACTCCCAAGATATTGGAAATACTCTACTCTCCCAACCGGTTGTCCAGCAATGCATATTTGAGCCGATGATTTCGTTCCAAGGCTGATCATTTTAGTTTTTCCGTATTCATTTTCAGCCCGACGACGCCTGCCTCCCTCTCCACATCTGCTGTCATTTGGTGGAGGTCCATAACTCTGAGAGAGAGTAAGCGTACATCGTCAGCGTAGTCAAGATGTTTAAGTTGGGATGTAAGCGTTCATCCAGTCGACAAAGCTGCATGAAGCACATCACTTATCATCAATAGGAATAATATTGGTGAAAAAATACAGCCTTGTCTTACCCCACTTTGGATCCCAAATTCCTCAGACAACCTCCTTCTGTGCAGAACGTGACACTTGCACCCTTGATATGTAGCTTTGACAATAGAAATTAATTTATCGGGAATACCTCTCCTACGTAAGGCACGCCAAGTGTGTCTTCGAGTGTGTCTTCGAGATATTGTTTAATTCGCTCCAGGATGATTTTAGCTAATACCCCTTTCTTATGAAGCTTGACGATCATTCCTCATCATCATCATTCTCACCTCGGACATCTCGGTCTGATTTGGGAACACATACGGCTCAAAACCGTAGCAAAACGATCCTTCCATCAATTGAGCTGGTCCTCATCCGAAATGAGAAAGGAACCGTCCAGGCTTTTTACTGAGTTTTGGCTGGAGCTGCTACCACCTGTCAGCTCCTTGGTGATTCTGTAGACGGTCCTGCTGCAAACTTGCATTTACAAGATAAAGGAGTTTAATTAAAGCTTTTTTTGACAATGCCTTGAATATCTGTCCAGTTAATCATATCCTGTTGTAATTTTTCTAATTGAAGCTGCCAGGTGTCGTGATTATATCACCAAATTTCCCCATCAAATCTTGTCCATTAAATAGCTTAAACGTTTCTTCTACGTGTTAGGAAAATAAATCCGCCTTCTCCTTATCTCAATTTGCCTATTTCCCATTATTTTTTCGTATTCGTGGCGATTGCATTTGGCATTTTGTGATACATTTCATGGTTTTCGACAGTGATTAATATGAATTTTTTTTCGAAAGTCAAACCTTCGTCAAACGCAGAAATCTCAAATCGCTTTTTTGAGTTTATTATATGTTTACATATGTATATATGAACATAGGTGGTTCAAATGAATTTTATGTAAGTGCCAGGGGATTGTTGACATCGTTTGAAAGCTCACCTATTTTCTTTAACTTCGCTATTCGCAATTTCCTTTTTTTGGGGATTATTGTTCTAAAGTTCTGACGCACGGCAAGGATTCAATCTTGTTAATTACTCTATTCAATTCCTGCTTATCCAACATTTACACACGCTTACTATTCCATTTTTTCTCATTTGGCAGGAGCGAATTATGTCTCCTTTAATAATCAATATGTTGTTCAGGATGTCTTAATCGAACTTTGTAATTGTCGTCGTAACCTCATAGTTTAGTTCGCTGACCATAAAATTGATCTTTTGCGTGATGTGTGACACCAAAATGTTGTTTATTTATTTTATATTGGTAATTGTTTTTTCCTGATCATTTCGAAGAATCTTGTTCCAGTCTCTAGCATTGGGGTTTCCTGCAACTTTCTTCTAGGCTGAGTCTATCCAACTGATTAATCTCGTGAGCCGTCGAGACTTCCCCTTCAGTAGGCCTATACGATCAATCATACTGTTGGATCTTTTATGTTAGTATTTACTGCCTCTACTTATTTCTCCTGTCAGGTGTTAAAATTTTGCTAAGTAAATAAAATTAAGCAGCTTAAAGTATCAATCGATCTATAATTTTTTACCAAATCTGGTAATTTTTTTTTTGGCTCGGAAATTTTCAAGTGGCAACCATATACATATATGTGCTTTGTAATTAAAAACATAGAACCCTTTGACGTTGACTAGGAAAGTTATTATGAAGAAATAGATGACGTGTGCTGATTTTCTCATCATTTCGTCGTTCACGTTCGCGTAAGTTTAATGTAATGAAATAAAAGAAACGGGAAATCAAAGTTAATTCAGATCTCGAAACAGTTCTTTTGGAAGGTTCGTGTTACCCTTCTTGGATGACAACGTTCATAATTGAATGCAACCTACAAAGACGTGACCTATTGCAAATGCTGGAAACGTGATTTCTTAAAACCCATCATTCGTTAACAAACGTTGATTTATAGTTTATTTTGCTTGAAGGCAAATACTAGGAAGTATTTCTTGAATGCATTTGTCGTGAAAATCTTTACTTTCACGTTCGAAATCATTCGCAAGCCTGTCTAAGATTAGGAACATCCTTCGAGGAAACCAAATAAGACAACTAAAACTGAGTTATCGTGCGAAAGAAAGCCAAATCAGTTTCACTGAATCTAGACTGAAACATGATCTCAAGTCTCGGGAAACTTTCGCTACTAAAAAATTTAATTATGTATGTCTTTTTGATTTTAAATTAATATTGCACTAGATACCAATTCTATGCGTTTCTATTTGTCGATATATTGATGTCGTAACATTTAATATTGCTCTTGCCATTGGAGGGCTATCAATTCTGTTTGCCTGAAACTTCTGCAGTCTGAAGCTGAGCAGATTTTCTTCAATTTTGATAGACTTTGCAGGCTCACAATTCCAGGCAAAAGTGAAATATTTATTCCAACCATTTGCTAAACATTGGTGATCAGCAATGAGACAAAAGAACCAGAAAAGAAATTACTTAATTCCAACAACGTTATAATATATTTATTTCTGATTGCCAATGATCAAGACAAAATGTGCGGACTGGTATGATGATGTTTCGCGGTTGGTGGTTGCTAGATGAAAGAGATCGATAAAGCAATGCACCCTCGCACGAAGCTAATCCCAAAAGACAATTCCGTTGACCAGATGTTTCGGCAAGTGCACAAATATTAGAAAAAAATATAGAAACAATACATAGGGTATTATATGACATGTTGGCAATTCAAGTTAATAGATTTTACAATTTGAAATAAATTTAAATTTGAAATTAACAATAAAAAAAATAATAAATATTAAATGTAGTTCATCGGTTGCATTCCCGAACACGCCGGCCCCCCTGAAGGAATTTCAGGAACAAGGTAGGATAGCCAGTTTGGTTATTGGACGTTTAAAAATGCCATTTTTGGTGCGAACAGAAACCACTCGTACAAGATCGTCTTTGCCCGGATGAAGTGAGTCAATCCGTCCTAGTGCCCATTTGGATGGTGGCATATTGGGCTCCTTAACCACAACGAGGTCACCAATTTGAAAATTCCTGGTCTCATTTTTCCATTTAGGGCGCTGTTGAAGTCATGTTAGGTAGTCAGAGTTCCATCGACGCCAAAATCCTTGCAACATATTTTGTATGAGTTCCCATCGTCTAAGTCGATTAAGTGGGACGTCTAAACAGTTGGGCTCCGGTATAGCCGTGTACGGTCTACCTATAAGGAAATGAGATGGAGTTAGAGGATTCAAATCTGAATGAGAAATAGCACAAAGAGGCCTAGAATTTAATAACGCTTCAATTTGGGAAAGCAAAGTGGACATCTCCTCAAACGTTAAGATGTTATTCCCTACAACTCGGCGGAGGTGTTGTTTCACGCATTTGACACCGGCCTCCCAAAGACTCCAAAGTGAGGGCTATGTGGTGGAATGAACTCCCACTTGATGCTTTCAGCTGCCAATGTTGATGAAATCTGTTCGTTGTGTTCCTTGGATCGTATCAACGTATACCATTCGGACAGGGTTCTCGCAGCTCCTTGAAAATTGGTGCCGTTATCCGAGTAAATGACATTGCATTTTCCCCTCCTGGCAATAAATCGTCGCAACGCTGCTAAGAAGGCATCTGTGGACAGGTCACTGACGACTTCCAGGTGCAAAGCCTTTGTCACCATGCAAACAAACAACGCAAAGTACCCTTTTACTAGCTTTGGATTCCTTCCTCGGGCTAAGCGAAGTGTGATTGGTCCAGCGTAGTCGCAACCAGTGTGGGCGAAAGCAAAAGTTGGCGAAAGCCGTGAAGAAGGCAAGTTTCCCATGAGTTGGGTTGATGTGGCTTGACGTAGGCGAAAACAATCCATGCAATCGTGCACAACTTTTCTGATTAGGTTCCTGCTTCCAAGAATCCAAAACTCCTGACGTACAAACGAGAAAAGTTCCGAAGAACTGGAGAAATTTCAAATGAGCATCTCGAAGTATTAATTGAGTGATCAGATGGCTTTTTGGAAGAATTACATGATGTTTTATAGTATAAGGAACATCTCCAGCATTAGAAAGTCTTCCCCCAACTCGCAGCAATCCAACATTGTCAATAAACGGTGATAAAGACGAAAGCTTAGTCCGGTTAGGGACACATTTGTCAGACTTTAAAGCCTTAATCTGTTCCATAAATTCTTTTTGAGCCCACAAAAGGCAAGTTTGCTTAGCAGAAAACAATTCTTAGACCGAATAAAATCCAGCAAACGATCAGTTGGACACATTTTACGATTCCTGGCAAAACGACGAACTAGAGCTACAATCCTAATAAGTCGAAACCATGAAGATACTCTTTTTGCCAATTGGTCTAGAACTCCTTCCTCCACTGACAATACATTGACGACAACAGATTCCTTCCTTTTTTCTGGTACATCCCCTAATTCAACCATTTCTGCAGCAATCGGCCAGGAATCACTATCCATCGATAGCCAATTAGGACCTTTCCACCAAAGTCTCAGCTGCAACAGTTTCCTGCGCTCGACCCCTCTCGATGCACAATCAGCTGGATTTTCCTCTGAGCGAATGTAATTCCAATCAGAACGGGGAAGAACATCAAGAACCTCGGTGGTACGATTCGCAATGAAGGTATTCCATCGACGAGGGGAAGAAGAAAGCCATGCTAACACAATTTGCGAATCACAGAAAGCAAATGTTTGGACAGGTTTTACGTCCAAAGAAGTACGAATGAGTTGAACTAGACGACTTAACAGGAGAGCCCCACAAAGTTCCAGGCGAGGAATGGTTAGCTGTTTGACAGGAGCGACGCGGGTTTTAGCAGCAACGAATTGAATCTCGATGGCCCCACTTTTAGACCAACTACGAGCGTAAACAACTGCCGAATAAGCCTTCTCGGATGCATCTGAGAACCCAATCAAATCAAACCGCTTCGAATCTAACATACACCTTCTTACAATGTCGATCTTTTCCAAATAAAGTAAGTCCTTTCGGTAGGAAATCCATTTGTCAGCTACTTCAGTTGGCAGTGGATCATCCCATCCAATTTCCGTCTTATGCACCCATAACTCCTGGAAAAGCATTTTAAACAAAATGGTGGTAGGAGCTACAAAACCCAATGGGTCAAAGATTTTTGAAATCTCTGACAATAGCATTCGCTTAGTGGGTGACGACGACGATTCCTTTTCTAAAGAAATTTTAAAGATGAAAATGTCACGGTGAGGATTCCAAACTAACCCGAGAACCTTTGTCCAGTTGTTAGCACCGTCAATGTCTAGAGAAAAGGTTGGCTCACAGTCCAAACCCTTCAAAATTGACCAACAGTTTGAGTTCCATTTACTCAACTGCAAACCTCCACATGATAACAGCTCAATCAGCTCCTTTTTTAAATCCAAAATTCCTGATACTGAATCCGAACCTGTCATGATATCGTCAACATAAAAATCATGCAAAATGCAATGCGACGCATTGGGAAATTGATCCATGTAATCTAAGGCGAGCTGTTTCAAAACCCGCATTGATAGAAAAGGGGCAGGTGAAGTACCATAGGTTACAGTACGTAGCCGGTAATGTTCAATCGGTTTGTCAGGACTTTCTCGCTATACGATGCGTTGAAAGTCACGATGTTTCGTGTCGACCCAAATTTGCCGAAACATCTTTACTATGTCAGTACAAAAGACATATTTATGAATGCGGAAACGTAAGCAAACGTTTATTAAATTACGCTGAAGTGGATACCATTTCCATCCTTATGGGACCCATCAAAAACAACACGTAATTTATTTGTAACAACAGCGTGATGTGGCAAATAGAAAGTCTTCCCAGAAGTAGGTTCGATCTCGCTTTCTGGAATAAGTTTCATGTGCCCTAAATCCTGATAAGCCTTCATAAAACGACAATAATCCAAGCGAAGATTTTCATTGCGAGCAAAGCGACGTTCCATAGCTGACAACCGCGATAAAGCTCCTGAGATAGTATTCCCAAACTTTACATCCCTATGTCGAAATGGCAACTCAACAATATATTTATTATCAGGCGCACGAGAAAACGTTTTACAAAAGTTTACATCCGCAAGGTCCTCAAAATCGGTCAAATAAGTACTGTGAGGAAGTTCTTCCATTTCCCAAAACGACTTCAGAAGAACATCAACGTCCGGTTCTACTCCTACACGTAGCGATACAATTTCTCTGGCTGCGATGTTTCCGGTTATAACCCACCCAAACATGGTATTGTGCGCAATCAAATTACCATCTTCATCTGTACGACGGCCGTCAAGCAAAATACTTCAGGCCTTGTCAGATCCCAGCAAAACATCAATAGGACCTGGGGTGTTAAAACCTGGATCGGCCAATGTCAAATCCTCCAGCAGCGAAGACTTATCAAAAGCAAAAGGCAGTGGAGATGTTTTTGAAGTTATTTGATTCAAAATGAAGGCTTCAACTTCCATTTCATTTGAATCAAAATAAGATTTGAGATGTAGGTTTACGGCACCTTGGGTAATGCCAGCTTGTAAAGAGGAAATGCCAGAAACGGGAAGACGAGCGTGACGACGACGAAGGCCTAACCTTTTCACCAAACTTTCCGTAACAAAAGAAGCCTGGGACCCGGTATCGAGCAGCATACGACAACGCTGTGCTCTACCAAAAACGTCTACTACTTGAACCACAACTGTAGGCAAAATACCAGAAGGACGAATTTCATTTTGTATATGATTGCTAACAATCGATAAAGAAGCATCCCTAGATGTCAAAGGTTTTCCTGCCTTCGGATTGTTAACATCATTCACCGATGGATCCAAATGCACAAGGATATGATGACGAATACGGCAATGAGGACAGCGAGTCTTTGAACGACATCTCGAAGACGAATGGTTGCTACCTAAGCAATTGTAGCACAATCTTTGATCCCTAGCATAACTGCGACGAGACATGATGAGCAAGGCAAGAAATTGAGGGCATTGCGGCAAAATATGGTCACCTTTGCACATGGGACATAACGGATTCGAAACAACAAGGCTTTTTATGTTATTCGAAGCACTACACGAACGCGTTAAATGTCTATTACCGCGGTTTTTCAATTCACTCGGTCGCGTTTCGCAGGAATCTAAAGCATCGCGCCTTTCTTCCAAAAAATCGATAAGTTCCTGAACGGTTGCCTTTTCAGAATTATTTCTATGAAGCGCCCAAGCTTTGCGCGTGTGTGAGTCTGTTTTACCGAGCAAAAGATAAATCAGCCACGGATCTCTGCTTTCGGATTGCAAGGCCTTCAACCCGCGTATAACCAGATTCGTCCGCCAACCGACGCAGATGTCCACTATTCGCGACTACCAATGTTGGTATTTTGAGAAAACTTTCAATATGCGCGTTAATAATGTATAACGGCTTGTCATACCGACGCTCGAGTTTTTCCCACGCTTCTATATAATTGGAATCAGTGATTTCGATACCGTTCAACAATTTTGCGGCATCATCGCGCAAAAACGATTTTAAATAACGCATTTCTTGAGCACCTTGAAGATTTTTCTTACAGTCAATGCTACCTAGGAACATATCCCGAAACTCTGGCCATTCGCGATAATCGCCACCAAACGGAGCTATTTTAAATTGCGGTAGTTCAATTTCAGAGGATACTTTCGAACCGTTGGCGGGGTTTTTAAGGAGAGTCTCCAACAAGGCGGCTTGTTGCTTAAGAAGTTCTTCAGAAGAATCGACGTTACCTTGAACACGCGGTGGAGGTGGCGGTGTATTTCTACGAATAGCCTTTAAGAACGCACTTTTTGCATCAATATATTTTCTTTCGGTCGCTTCAAAATCAATTTCAGGATCACCGTATCCATCTTTTCGAAATATTGAAAAAGTCTATTTTGATTTTCACAAAAGGCTTTCCACGTTTCCTCCAATCGTGCTAACCGCGTCTCTAAACCGTCTAAATCCTTTTCGTTGGATTCCAAAATATAGGTATGCGCGCGAGTTATAGCACCTTTTAAATGTCCACGTGATTGCTTTAACACATTCATAATAACCTAGTAGTCCTACAATCAAAGTCACCGAACACGTGTGCAGTAATTTTCTCGAAACGCGTTTTTCACAATACTACGCCTTTTCAGCAACAGCAATATTAGAAACTCCAGCGAAATCCACAGTACAGTACCCCGAAACAGTTTAGCAAACAGCAAACACAGAAAACAGCAAAATTTCCAGATTACCTTTTACCAAAAATCTAGCAACCACCGTGTACTTTCAAATGCGTTTCAAATTACCAAAAATATCCGGCTCGAAGGACCAACTTTGATCAGCAATGAGACAAAAGAACCAGAAAAGAAATTACTTAATTCCAACAACGTTATAATATATTTATTTCTGATTGCCAATGATCAAGACAAAATGTGCGGACTGGTATGATGATGTTTCGCGGTTGGTGGTTGCTAGATGAAAGAGATCGATAAAGCAATGCACCCTCGCACGAAGCTAATCCCAAAAGACAATTCCGTTGACCAGATGTTTCGGCAAGTGCACAAATATAAAAAAAAAATATAGAAACAATACATAGGGTATTATATGACATGTTGGCAATTAAAGTTAATAGATTTTACAATTTGAAATAAATTTAAATTTGAAATTAACAATAAAAAAATAATAAATATTCCCGAACAATTGGCATACCTGCGGCTGTGGCGTTGCACTTTTTTTTTTATTTTTTGAATTACTCAAATATTTATATTAGGGTAGAAAAAAGTGATGACCGGTTATTAGCATAATTTTAATGAGAATTCAAGGACCGGCCGCGGTGGCCGACTACTAAAACAATACTCTGAGATCTGCTTAAATAACTGCGGTTCTTACTGTTTCTTTTTTTTTTGCAAAGCTACTTCCTTTAATGGTTGATCTGTGTCTAAGATCAACAAAGAACATCGTAACTAATAATAAACTGGCTTGGGTGCTGCTCAAACACATCTACAATTCCCTGTACATAGATGACAAAATTTCCTCTACTATTTGTAAGGGCCTCTATTCTGGCTTTGGAGCCAGCTGCCAGTTGCTTAAATTTCCTGTATAACTGCCGGATAATGGCCTTGCTTCGCGACTTCGATTTTCTTGAGAAGGTCATAAAATTTCTCCTTGACAGCGTACTCAGCATCGTTAGCGTAAGCGTGTACACATATTTGGCTGATATCATTGAAATTAACTTTTATGTGGACCACAGCCAGGCGATTACTTACCCGGTTAAGTTCAATAACTCTTGATCTGTGCTAATTTCATATGACAAATCCGCATCCTTACACTTTCAACCTTTAAAGGATTCTGCAAACTTTCCATTTTTGTATCCCTGATCCTATCCATCGTGTCTTTTGAGTTGGAGTAATATCTGTACTGCAAGAGGACAGTTTCAAGTTTTTGAGTAGCACCCGGAGTATAAGAAGTTATTTTGCCTTTCTCATAACTAGCTTTTTTCTCGTGGTAATATTACTCCGACGGCATAACCCCTTATCTGGAGGGGCAGTTTCATTAATAGAAACCTTTAGAAGGAGGGCTGATTAAACGGATGACAGTAACCCACTTTGGGGATATTAGCGTTGCCATTGGCCCATTAAAGTTTCATTCGCCACCATCTCTTTTCCAGTGTCCTGACTCAGCAAAGTAATCCATAGGGACCTGCATAAATTCGTTCTTAGGGATCTTGCTTGACTTCTGAGACACACAACAAAAATCAAATGTAAACTTAGCAAGTACAAGTACAACAATAAACCCCATTAGGCGCACCGTTGATGGTACCTTCTAACATGCTGGCTTGATCTCCGTATCAAACTAGTTCGAAAGTTATTTGATCTTTGTAATGCAATAAGTGAAGACGTGCTAAAGGCTTCCTCATAGAGGACTTGAAATAAAAATTTGTGAAATAAATTAAATCCAAAACTTTTGTTTTATTTAATATTTAACTTATACGCTCATCCTATCTCATTGTAGCCCTTCAGCGGGCACCACGTAGAGGCGATCATGGCATATTTCGCCCACAAACACGTAGATGTTTATATACATATTTAACTATTCCAGACTTGTAAATTGGAAAGTAAAAGTGCTGTCCACGCAAAGTGGGAAACATACATAAAGTGTTATTCTTTTCACTTTTGCTTTTGCTGGAAAAAGGCGGATACTCATATTATGTATACATACAGCAATATTTTGTATTGCACTAATATAAATAAGTTAATCTAGTTTAGTTTAAGTTGATGTAGCTGCCATCTAGGAGTCGCCAACACACTTAGATCAATAGTAGGTCCATTGTGATACCACGGGGATCATGAGAGAAGTTTCTCTCTACTTACTCGTTAAAACCATTTTGAGCTTCTTATGAAGCGTAAGAGGCTCATAATGTCAATATCCATCAGGTCGCCTGTATGGTTATAATGGGGGGGCTCCTAATTGAAGCTTCCTTCTACGGGAAAGAGCTGGGCAGAAACAAAGAAGGTAAGGTATAGTTTCCTCCTCTTCTTCATTACAAAAGTCGTTCGCAAAGAGGCCTATCCTAGTTAGTGTCCAGTGATGACACCTATTGTATTATTATATTATATTATTTCTATTTTCTGTTTAGCGACTTATATTAGTTTTAGGATTTCATATGCATACATACGTTAGATATATATTTATTTTTAATTGGTCACATGAAGTAAAGAATTAGACTGTATACGTTTTTTTCTCTTTTGAGAAATATATATGTATGTAGATGTAGTTATTTAAAAAAATCATTTTAAATGTATTTAACTATAACTTTGCATTATTTATTGCAGAGGGATTACCTTTTATTCCGCACATATGCTACGTTGGAGAAAAACCGTACCAAGCTTCAGTCGGATCCTGTTTCTTTTATGAGGAGGTGAAAGAATGTTGCTGTGCTCCAGCTCTTGCAAAACGATGTATGTAAAAGATAATTCTAGTTAAAGAACAAAATGAGGCATCGATCAATGTTACATTTTGCTGGGAGTATACTTTTATATTACTGCCTACTAGTACACATTTTATAAAAAGCATATTGTTTACAAAATATAGATTTTTTTTATAAGTTAGTTGATTTCCGTTGCAGTCCCATCACTGAAATAACAGATTTTACATCAGTACTATTTCAATACTAAATATCAAGCAAATTGTATATCAGTGTTATTAATTAACCCTATATTCATGTAAATATTGTTACAAAAAGGAGCTATTGCCGAGCAAAAATCCACGACCAAAAAAATAAAAAAGTAGGAAAAGAACGGAAAAAAAACAATCAAACTGGGTTCCCGAGAGGGTTATTATTTTTTTATTGGTTTTGTTTTTGTTTGTTTCGTACAGGTGAACGAACTCCAAAAAAATTCATCTTCTGCTACTGTGCGCCGTTTATTTATAGCATCCCTGCTGTTTTCCAGTCGTGCTTCCACATCCCGAATTCAGCACTGGAACCTTCCATGTTTCTCCTGCCAGCTATTCCCAATCCATTTTCGGCGCCATTTTGGAAAAAGTTTATTTCGCTTTTTGATGGAGCCCTGGTAGTTTAGCGGGGAAATAAACTCAATTTTCGTTGCGAGTTCAAAATTCCCCGTCGAATGAGGGGTCGCATGTCCCACGGCCGTCAAAATAACTTTTATCCGCCATCCCATGTTC
This sequence comes from Blera fallax, assembly GCA_946965025.1. Lineage (NCBI taxonomy): Eukaryota > Metazoa > Arthropoda > Insecta > Diptera > Syrphidae > Blera > Blera fallax. Next base: position 28,000,325 of record OX337245.1, read on the forward strand.
AGCAACTTAATTAGCCGGTCACCCTGTCTTTTATTTGTCAACCTTGGCAAAACATTGGCAAACCAAACAGCTTTCATCTGTAACTATCCGAACAGAACTTTTCAGTTGTCAAAAAGTTGTTGACTCCCAATTCAACGAGAAGTTTTGTTCGAATTCCTCGAGTGCTGTGCAGGGCTCCCGGGGGCATTGCTGTTGATGAATGGTGACGGGAGTAGGCTTGGGTACGCGTCTTTTCTCGTCGTCTTTGGAGGTGATGATGTCTGGTGAAGCGGCGGTGGCAGTGGAGTGTCGAGTGGCGATGCATTCGTGGTAGTGTTGAGCGGCGTGGTGGTGGCAGAAGAGTGTCGAGCAGCGATGATCTGGTGGTAATGTTGACCCGCGTAACAACATATTTTCCATTTTTTTCGCACAAATGTAAGGGAACTATAGTTTAACGCCTTATTGCAAACGCAAATTGAAAAGCTTTCTCATAATAGTTATTACTCTAGAATGTTTGTCAGACATTCGAGAGAGTAGAGACAGTGAAACTACTGGTTTCGCTGATTCTTCTCTATAAGAACCTCCAGTCTACACAGTAGAGCAGAACTGCCACAATTTTCATATATGTATGCATGATTTTTAAGAGGCATGTGCCCAAATTGAATACGCCTTTTTATCTCAATCTTGATGAAACCATAAAACAGAATCGGAAATATTAATTTTTTTGATCCAAATATTTTGATTTACGTGCGATAATGCATAGCTTCTTTATTCCGTAATAAAAATTTCAACATTTTTTAACAATTTCAATAAAATAATACTTTATGATTTAGGAATACATAACTATTACATAAATGTCGTCTGTCGGAGATAAGACTATATAAGTATGTACATATGTATGTACATACTTCATTTATTTAAATTCGCTATAGTGAGAATTTTAAATATATAGCTATTAAATTCTTCTGCTAATAATTCTTTATATGCTAATATTTGTGTCTGATTTTTCTAAGAAAAAGAGGTCTATCTATGAAGTGTTGACGGTTTTAGATTTCTTTGAAAATGCATAATGAAAAAATCCTTTGCCCTGTTTATGTACGTTAAAAGTAGTTCCAAGTCTTAGCAAAATGTAAAAAGAAGAAATAAGGAAGCCTTTTAGTCGATGTCAAAGAAGGACCTAGACAAGCTGATGCGCTGTCATGTGATTTTTTTAACAGAATACTTGAAAGAATTATGCAAAACTCGCAAGCCAACATCGGAGGCACGATCTTTCAAAAGTCTGTGCAACTACTAACTTACGCCGACGATATACACATAATTGGGAGAACCCAACGAAATGAGGGCAAAACAAAGTACAGTCGACCCCGGGTAAGTGGAATCTCTTGGGCAATTTATTTTAGTCCCACTTATAGGATAATTTCAGTTACCCAGTTTCCTGGTCATCCCGGTTTGAACACGCAGATTAAAAAATGGTAATTGCACTTTAGACTGAGAGTTTTATTTGAATAATTATATGAACATATGCATGTGAATACAACAATAAACGAATACGAATTGAACTGAGCGATACAATATCCTTAGATACATGGCGCCAAGACAGGAGTCGAAAATTTGGAGACAAATTAATAAAATTTTCCATCAATCTGACTCACTTAAAGAGTGTTTTTTTAGTAAAACTGGTGGTACAGTACAATTTGGCCCACTGAAAGAGGTATTCCACTTATCCAGGTTTCACTTAACCAGGTTCGACTTATATGCTGTCAACAAGAAGGGACACACTACACACAACATCGGCAAATTGTTCCGAACGTCACAGTCGACAGCTATAACTTTGAGGTAGTAAGAGAGTTTGTCTACCTTGGTTCTGCCATAAATTCTGACAAAATAAATAATAGTTAGGCCCTATCCCGAACAATTAAGGAGACCTTAATCACCCCAGTCCTGCTTTATGGCGTTGAAGCATTGACTATGTCGAAATCGGATGAAGATATCCTCGGTCGTTTCAAGAGAAAAACAATTCATAACATATTAGGTTCCTTTTGTGTTGTCGGGCTTTTGAGGAGAAGATTCAACAATGAAATTTACGAGCTGTACAGCGACACCGACCGAGTCAAAAAAAAAACTGCGCATCAGTCGTTTGAGATGGCTAGGACATGTAGAGCGAATGGACACCAATGTTCCGGCAGACAAAGTCTTCGAATCTAACCCGAAGGGACAATGCAGTAGAGTGCACAAGTAGAAGGGGACCTCAACCAACTTATATGCAAACAGATTAAAATTAAATTTCTACATGGTAGAAATTTTAAATGTTCAGTAACAAAGATAAGGAATTTATATATGTGTAGGTACATATCGTGTTTGTAGGTTTTCTTTAAAAGTAATAACATAAAATATGCATTGATCGGTATAACGATCGTTACCACCGTCGATGCACAAGCCGATAGTGTACACTTTTACTTTTAAATGTTGTACCTTCTCTATCTTATCAATGGCATGGTTTTTGGTCAAAGTTTTTCTTTTCTTTTTTTTGCTTTATAGAGAAAATTTTACCGACAGAAATAATTCAACACAATCAACATTTACAAAGTGAGACGCTTGGACCTAAAGAGTTTGTTTATTTAAAAAAGCTAAAAAACAGTAAACCCTTGATAAATGAAGACATTTCATGGTTTAAGATTAATAATTAAATAGTTATTTTATTTTAATAAAATATAAAAAATTATTCATTTTATAAAAATGCAATCAAAAATGCATAGACTCATTTTGCACCATTTTATAAACCAGAAAAAGCAAAGTAGCTAATATTTCGCCCAAAGTCCTTCTGCCTTGTTATTTTGTTTTATTTGCCTTGGTAGACTGTCTGCAAAGTTGCTAGCAATAATTATTGATTATAATCCGCGTAAATTTTTGCCCATTGTTCTTGTGCTCTTTCTCAGAGAATGGCTTAAGACGATGGCGAGTAGCATTGTCCGCAGCAGCGTCAGCGATATCCATGCGTGCGTGCCACTATAGCCCAATGGTCACAACGTTTGTAAACTCCTGTTAAAGGAGAAGGCAGGCATTTCGTGTGAATCCAATTTTTTTTGAATAATCAATATTGTCGTCTAATAAATGAAACAATATTGAATACAAAATGTTCACTTGTTTTTTTATATTTGCGACAGAATTTATGGCAGGATTAGGCATTTGTAGTTTGGAAGATTTGAACAACAATAAAAATATATAAGCACATATGTATATACTATTTATAAAATAATTACAGCAAGCGGATATATTAAATAATATTGTATCGTCTAAGTTGTTGCTTTATTTATATTACATACTTGTAGAGGAATTTCATTATGTCGTTTTCACACACTTCGTTAAGCACTTCTGGAATGCCACTGCTTTTAAGTGAAGCATTTGCAATTTTTTTTTTATTTCATTATGTTTATTGTCTCTTTTATTCTTAAGTTTCCATTATCAGAATGGTCTTGCGCGGTACTAAATTTTGGGAATTTCGACAAGGTTTTTGATTGGGAAGTTTTAATGTTGTTTTTTTAAGACGCGCCGGGTTTCCTATGGGGATAACTGTCAACCTATCTGCCGTCGTTTTTTTTTTTGTTTTCAGTGAAGTCTAGCAATTTATCATGAATACATTTATACCGCAACAACATAACCAAATCGTGGAATATTATTTCCGAAATTAGTGTTCATTTATACGAACTTATCAAGCTTTTAGTTAATTTTATGTACCTTAAAACCGGTACAATCCAAACGTGCGTGCTATTTGTCGTGTTGTGGAGAGATTTTACACTAATTGAACCCTAATTGAAGCAAACATACATAACATTAGGCCATCATCAAGAATGAGACCAGTACGTTTCGAAGAAATATCGCCTCAGTGGGGCCAGTGTAATTGAGTTTGTCAGTTCGTTGGCGTACACAGGAGCTTGGGCTTTATCCGTCTACATCAAATTTTGCGAAAGGATCTTGGCCTTATTCCTTACAAGATGCAGTCTCTGCAAAAATTGAAGCCGTTGGATCATGAGAAGCGTCGGACCTTCGCTGAATGGGCTCAAAACAAACTGCAAGATGATCCAGAATATTTGTTTTCCAATTTACGTTACATCAATGTGTAGGCTTTAGTTACCTACGTGTCATACTGCGACTAATACTATCGATTTATTGAAATTAAATTTTGGGGAGAGAGTGATTTCAAGATTCGGATCTGTAAATTTGGCCCCAAGATCTTCTAATCTTCAGAAATTGGATTGGGTAATTGACGGCTTGTTCCTCTTCCTGTATCAATTTATTTGTGTTTCATTGGTTCGCCGGGAATCTTCAATTGTATTTGATGATTTATTTTATTGTCGTGATCGTTTTTCCATACAAGGATTGCACGTTCACATAGCAAAAGTGATATTATGGAAAACCTTTTGCACAATATCGTTAATTGATTGTTCCAATTCGCAAAAGTTTGTAGGAAACTGAAGCCTCTTGCTGCAATTGCATGCGCATATTGGTCGATAGCGTTTTTCACGTGTCTGCATACGACGCTTTCAGGATTCAGTTCATCAGCGGGTGTCGGTCGTGGAAGGACTGGCAAAGTTTGACTAAAATCACGAGCATAAAGTATTAGAGCTCCTCTTATTAGCTGGGGGTTGCCTCTGAAGTCACGCAAAGTTCGATCAAGTGCTTCCAGTGATTTTTCGTGTGCCATGGTGCATTCGTCCCAAATGATTATTTTCCATTCCTTTAACACAGAGCCCATTTCGAAATTTTTGCTGGTGTTGCACATTGACGTTGCAGTTTGGTTTTAATTTAACAGCAGTTTCAGAGCCGAATGTGCGGTGCGTCCACCATTGAGTGCTACATGCAAATTTCGGCGAGGACCAAATTAAACAGGGATATTTTGCCATTTTGTTTCGCAATATATGTAAGTGCACTATTGCGTGCGTGAGCCGCATGGTTGTTCACCATTCACACAAACAAAACTAATTAGAAACGGAACGCAAATAAAATAAATACAGAATTGAGCGTCGAATAAATAGGAAAAAATTTAGTTACGTGCAAGTTTGTTAATAGTTTGCCTATATGTTTCGTACATCCTTGGTCCCAAGGAAAGTCTGTGATAGCTTTACCTTTGAAAGGTAGTAGTGTTTTCTAAGTTCACAACTTTAATGGAAATGGAGGCATAAAAACACTGAGAACAATCGCATTTCTCAAATTGTTGAAATATTATAAAATTATCGAAATAAATGAAACTGCTGCAAAATAAACTGATATACATGCTTATATACATATGTATTTAGTGACTGTTATAGATCTATTTTAAAATTATAAAAGTGTTTATAAATAACGAAATTAGAATCAAGCAATGTAAACAAAATATGCTAAAGATTTAGTTATTTATTTTTCATAAATACATTCTACTTTGTGTGGATAGAGTTTACTATTTTCTTTCATATCTCAGTCCATAATTTTCGTTAATCATAAACTTCAGGAAATTGTTTCATGTGTGTACTATAAAAATTGAATAAGATGGTATATTTACGCAAGCCAACACTTAGCCGAATATACTTACAGTGCTCAAATTGAAAAAAGCCATAAAGGTTAATGTTTAGATTATTTTGAAAAGATCATAAAAATCTTCAAATTAAAAAAAATGTTCGCTATAAATTCAAGCACTCATGATATAATATTAATCTACATTTTGTTCTTTTCTAAATTCACTTTATTAATTTTTGAAATTTATTACATGCCGAGTAGTAATTATGATTTATTTATTTTCAGGGAAACATATTTCAGCAGGAACGACTGTTACATTCCCGTGTACATTTCTGCTTACTATGGCCGTTTTTATAGCATTTAGAACACACGTTTTAAAAAACTTTTTGTAATAGGATATTCATTCGGCTGTGGAAATAATGTATGCTATATTAAGTTTTATAAAACTCAATAAACAATGTTTTTGTAACTGACTGCATTTGATCACTGTAAATATAACTATGAAATGCAAAGTGTAAGAAAATGTACTCTTATTATTGTTTTATATATATGTACAGTTATTACGAGTGTAACTCATTGAAAGCAAAATCTTGTTTTGTTTGATTTAAAAAGGTAAGAATGAATACTAAGTAAATTAATTAGTAATTTTTTACGGAAGGTGGAAAGCATCGAAAGCCAGATTGTGATACTTAAACCCAACTAAAACCAACTCTGCTTCCAACTCCGTTTCCCGACGGTGCTGCCAAAGTCATAACGTACTCCAGGGGTTTTCCGGCTGTAGGTTGCATAATGTGGGAAAACATCCCAAATAGAAAACACATCCTATTATACAACTGAGAGGAAGTCTCACCCAGCTTATATCATTAGCTGATAATGATAATGCATAACTGGGTTTCACGTAATTCAACCAACTCAGATTTGGAATGTGAGCAGAATTAATAAAATGTATTTTTTCCAAAATTATACAAAAAACCTTTTTTTGAACTGATTTCGAAAAAGGCGACGAATCTTTAGGCGAAAACGAACTAATTATTTAAATTTATCGAAAATTTAATACCGTTACACGAATTTTTGCTAAAAATTAACTGACATATGTATGTTTAAAGCGACATGTAAAGTGTATTTTCATGTGTTTTCTTCTTTAACCTTCCGATGGCAAGGCTTTTTTTTCTACGTGAATAGCAGAAGTAATAGAATTATGGGTAACCTCATTTGTGGCTGGAAGGTTAAGTATAAAATATGTGAATGAGCGACAATTCACATCAAGGCTAAATTTGCCAACATCAGTCTAAAATGCGAAAGACGATGACTCCAAAGATAGATTCTACGAGCTCTTGGACAAAATATATGGGCAATGCCTTCGCTATGCCATTCAAATTGTCCTATGCAAAAGTGGCATCTTGGGGGAATACAGTCGGAAAGTACAGTCTACGTGACACCACCTTCGATATAGGATTCAGGCTGATCGACTTTACTGCGGGCAGAAATGTTGTAGATACATAGTACGCGGTTCCTACATCTCGATATTTACAAGCGAACATGAAAATATGTATAATGATCAATCAACCGTCAACCAGCTTGACCGTATGCGATCGTCACAAGGCACTGTTCCAGTATTATGGATGTCCGAATGTTCCAAGTGGCCAACATTGATTCGGAGCACTACCTTGTTGTAGCGAAGGTACAGTTGCGGATATCCCGAACACCGCCAAGACAAGGAAATACTGTGAGGAAATGCTTTTCTGATCGAGTTTCCCCTCCTATGTCGCCATTACCGAGTATTGAAGATCAGTGGTGACATTGTCAAAAAGCCATCTCAAACCACTGCTTTGACGACCCATGCCGGCAAGCACATGCAGCTAAAAAAAAGGCATACAAAGCGACACTGAATAGAAGGACTAGAGCTGCTCGCAAGCTCTACGAGCAGAAGAGAAGAAACTAACGTAGGTTTCTCAGGAGGAAAAAGAAAGAGCATGAGAGCATGAGAATGAGCAAGGGGACATCATAGTAGATACAGAGTCAATGCTGAGGGTATGAAAGAACCACTATTGCATATCGTACAACTGCGACGACTAATCGAAGAATGCTGTTAGGCAGAACGAACTATTCAACAGGCGAGGGCGAAGTAAAAGTAGCTGTATGTAAACTTAAGTCCACAAAGCTGCTGGAGCTGATGGACTAGATGCTGGAGCTGTTTAAGGTGGCGGGTTATGACTTGGTAAGGAGCATTCACCAACTCATCTGTAAAATATGATCGTATGAAAGTATTCCCAATGAATGAAATCTCTGTTTGCCCGATCCTCAAAAAAAGAGACCCTCTGAAATGCGCAAATTACAAAGGCATCAGTCTTCTTAATATCACATATAAGATCTTATCTGCCATGTTATATGAACGCCTAAGCCCATTCAATTAGAACCCGATCGGTGCATTTCAATGTGGTTTTAGGCCAGGAAAATCCACCGTCGCACTATGGGGCAAAATAGCCATTTAGCTGGCAGAAAATAAAATTTTGAAGTTGAGGTTTGTCTTAAAGTAACGTTTTATTTCTCTTTCAAATATGATAGAGAATCGGATATGAGAGAAAGAAGGGTCATTATGGAGTCACGTGATTTTCAGCAGATCGTCACAAGTGGAGCATTTATTGACTTTTTGCATCGATTGCAGGCGTTTTTTTGTGTTTTGAATTGCTTTAGTTAATTGTATGCAATTTTCAGTGTTTTGTCTATTTTCAGAATATATAATTTTTGTTTGCGCTAATTTGCTCCCTTTCGTGTTGTATACATTTTTGTTGGTGACGTCACTGTCAAAAAAAATTGGATTTTTAAAAAAAAATTGGATTTTTTTTTGTAAAATTTTTTATTATAATTTATCTCAGGCCGAACAGCTTCCAAAACCTTGCCTATAACAAGGCAAGACCTTTACAATATAATGAAGAGTTCAAATTGCCAAGGATTGGATAGCCAAATAGAATTTAGTTTAAGCAAGAAGTTGAAAGGCAAAAATTTAGAGCATTTGCACACGAAACTGCGAAATATTTCGCAGCTAAGTATCCCTGGTACTATATGGCACCTACCGTTCACAAGTACATAATTCATGGCAATAAGATAATTTCATCTACTTTATTTTCCCATTAGACAGCTGAGTGAAGAAGCACAGGAAGCCCGCAATAAGGACTTTAAAAGATATAGAGAGCATCACTCAAAAATAGCCGAGCAAATACGAATGCGGGCATGTTAAATTTTTTTTTTGCTGTCATCAGATCCGGTGTTACCAGGTATGCGAAGGATTCCGAAAAAAAATGCAACATCTACCCCAAAAAGCTATCGATTTGCTTAAGTCCCCATGTGTACCATCACCAAACCAAAGTGTGAATTTGAAATCAATGAGAGTGATGAAGATTTGTTAACTGTTCTATGAACTTGTATCTATTGAGATTAAAAATGTTTATTTATTCATTCATGCATTCATGCCTTTATTTAGCAACACTATGCTAGTTAAATAACAAGTCATAAAAATAAATATTTATTACATATACAATAATTACTCATACAAATTTTTATTTCACATATTGAACTAACATTCTCTTAAATCTAAATAAGTTTCTTTCAGATTTTAAGCCACTTGGCAATTCATTAAATAGTTTAAATCCATTATAAGTTAGCATGTTTTGAGCAGATTGTGTTCTACAAAGAGGAAGACGTATGTCGAATCTACTTCTCACATTGTATTGGTGTACATCACGAACATATAATAACTTACTACATACATAGATAATTTGGCAAGAGATTGTTTTTCATTTTAAATACAAATATTAAGACATTCATAATAGTTCTTTGGTTCACAGATAACCACTTTAAAATATTTAACATAACAGTTATCGGTGTTCGCCAGTTGCATCTTATAATTATTCGCATAGCTTTATTTTGAAGTTTTTGTAGTCTATCTAACATTGAAATGTTCCCTAGAAAAATTACTGTTGAGCAGTACTCTAAATGTGGCTTAATTATAGTATTATTGACGTTAATTGCACAAAACATTGACATTTTTTTTCTTATTCTTGCAAAGAAACCGATCTTTTTACTAATTTTTTTAGATATATAGTCCAAATGTGATTTAAAATCTAGATTTACATCAAAAATTATTCCTAAATACTTTATTTTATTTAGTTTTTCTATAATTTCATTGTTAATTACTACGTGTTTGTGGAACTCTTCATTAACTATCATACATTTTGTTTTAGATACATTTAAACTAAGCTTCTTGTTGATTGATTTCCCCTTAAGCATTTCGGTTTTCCACTCAAAGATAACAAGATTCATTAGTGATTCACAGCTGTAACTTCCTCGGAATCCTGATTGGCAGTCGGTAAAAAGTTTGTTATCCTGCATATATTTTTGCAGTTGTAACTGTACAATTTTTTCAAGTATTTTGGCGGGACTAGGTAACATGTTAATTGGTCGAAAATCATCTGGTCTTTTGGAATTCTTCACCTTTTCAACAGGAACCACCATCGATTTTTTCCAGCAGTCCGGGAAACTCCATCATTTAAGGACTTGTTAACAATATTACACAGAATTGGACCAATGATGTAAAACGAGTCATTTAGCATACTAACGCTTAACATATGGGCATCTTTCTTATTTTTCATATCTTACAAGACGGTTCTCAACTCATTTGGCGATATACACTTGAAACTAAAGTTTATGTTTACCTCGTCAACTATGCCTATATACTGAATGGTTGGGATAGTTTTATTCAAATTAACGACACAAGAAAACATTAAACTTTTCAGCCATAGGAACTGGTTCATCTACTAACACATTTTCAAACACTACACTTTTGATTGCACATTTTTTATCCTTTAGGACGAGTGATTTTATGACACATTGACTTCTGATCTCTGGCCGATTGAATTTTATTGGAAATGAAATTGTTTTTCGCTCGATCGATTGCAGATTTAAATTCATTTCGCGCACGCCTATATTCATTCCAGTCATTATCTACGTTAGACCACACTGCAAACCTATATTTTAAAATTTTGTTTTCTCTTAAGTTTCTTAGTTCACGGTTAAACCACTCATTATGTCCACTGTTTTCAACATATTTGTTGTATTTCAAAGAACTAACAGCATTATTCAGCGTTAATGTAAGGTGATTCGCAAGGAAATTCACATCACTAATTTCCCCATCACTGCACTGGGGATTTAAATTACGTTGTAGGTAATGATAGAATCTATTTTGTGTTGTATTTTAGTACTTGTATCTGTTTTCTTGTGGCTTTTACTTTTTTTTCGATGGCTACACTTATTTCTATACTTTCGTGATCACTTATTTTTAGGCTATCTGCTACCTTCGCTTGCACTCCTGTACTATTTGTAACGACATAATCAATAAGGGTTGGTGAGTTTGGGGTGATTCTTGTTGGTTCATTTACAATTTGCGTACATGCATTATCACTATTTGTTGAATTCTTACCTTATAAGTAGAGCTTACCAACCAGTCAATATTAAAGTCACCCATTAGTATCATTCTACCATACACCGAAATTCTTTCCAAAAATTCTTTAAATTGTTGACAAAAGGATGTTGCTGATGCACTGGGGGATCTGTAAAGCCCACCCACAACAATGCATTGAGTACAAATATTAATCCTAATCACTAGCCACCACAGATCCATACCTAAACCAATATTTTCTAGCACATCCACTTTCCACAAATCATTAACATAAAAAACTATTCCTCCGGTATGTCGGGACATAGAATCGCATCTCACAATCGTGTTACCAGTAATGTCGATTTCATTGTCACCAATATTTGACGTTAGGTGAGTTTCGGCCATGCAAACTAAGTCGAATTTTTTAGTCACGATGATGTTTTCTAGTTCACTGAAGTTGTTTATTAATCCCTGTATATTTAAAAAAAGACACTTATAGGATTTTAGTTGCTAATACGCAACCCTCTGTTTCTCAACACGTAATTTCCGGCTTAACACAGGACAACATTCGCTTCTTGTATCATGATTTATATCAATATCACTTAGCTTAAGAGATTGTTTTGCTCTAACACAACTAATACATTTCACACTCTCACTTGTACAGTCCCTGTGCGCATGCTCTCCACCACATTTTACACATGTTTCCACCCCCCTGCAAGACCTCGCTTCATGGTTAAAACCCCAGCACTTAAAACATCTTTTTACATTTAATTCTTCATATACAACACATCTATCCCACATTATATTTACTCTTTTGGCACTCATTAACTTTTTAAAAGTATCACCATCGATTTCGACAATTGCATTATATGTCTTTTTATTTTTAGCAGATAGATAAACTTTAATACATTTAGCACTTTTGATTTCACTTATACTATTTTGCGCTTTGATAGCTTGAACGATGGCATCTTCATCTAATTTTTCACTCACTCCACATACATATAAGTACTTTAGGATTTCTCAACTGTTGAACCTTAATGTCATATTTGTCACTCAGTTTCTCTTTAATTGCCGATTGCATTTTTTCACTCGATTCCGCATTTGCACACTCAATTGCTATAGCTCCATCCTGCTTATTGACAACATTAGTAACGTTTATGGAAAGATGAGACGGATTGATTTTTTCTTTCATCTCTTCTCTCGTTTTGACACTTTCTCGTTTGGCTTTAGGTTTAACTAATACCTGCGGTCCCTTTTTCACTTGGGATGCATATGAATCACTAATCGTTACCGTTTTTTCTAATTGTGACGCATATGTTACTGTATTATTTTCTTTACACTTTAATTTCTTTACTATATTGTTTTCCAGATCCCTCACACTTTCCAAGACCGTATGACTATCTTTTGATATTTTTTCACTCTGTTTTCACACTCACTAAAAGCACTCATTTTTTTCTATTTCTTTAACACTTCTCTCACATGTTTCCTGAGCCTTTCTCATTGCTATTAAACTGTCCGTGTACCTTGACTCAATTGCTTCAAGCAAGCTTTAAATTTCCACTTCGTTTTTCTTGAGTGCTTCTTCGAATTCATTTTTATTATCTTTTAAGTACTGACCATTTTTTTGCACAACCTCTTGCATATCCTTCAATACCATGTCAACATTTGATATATACAACATGCAGTCATTACATATGAATCTAATCATTTCATTCGTATCAATAATACCACTGCTGTACCGATCAAGACCGCTACAATTCAGAGTGAGGTGGTAAGCTTTCCCACACACCCCCGCGCAGCTTATCCCCGATTCACCGCTGATGGACTTTTTACATTTCGAGCACTCTTTCATTTTTACAATTATTTTGCGGTTAAATCCGCGTATTTTTATGAAAACCTCTTTACTAAGCACCACGACTGAATAAATCCGCGAACTTATCTCAAAATATTACCAATTTCCTATAATTTTTCGTTTTTTATTCACCGATACTTGTAGACACGTCTTTCAAATCCGAAAGCTCTTCTACATAATACATAAAATACATAAAATACTCTCTGATGTGTTCTTTATTAAGAATCTTTGGCTTTTTAATCAACTAAATTTCATTTAATTTGGTTTTTGAAACTCATGCATATGTATAAAAAACCTTTTTTTTTAAAGCGCTTTAGTGGGCGTGGCCGTAAGTAACTTCGACAATATACTTACAATGGCACCAAGAGTACCTAACCATGCCAAATTTCAACTTCTTAGCTTTGTTGGTAGATTTAATGCCAACTTTAAGGGCTTTCTGCCCCACTGTGCGTCGATCAAATGTTCACACTATGGCAGATCTTGGAAAAACCCAAGAGCTTCAAATCGATACCCACCACTTTTTCATCGTCCAGATGTGGCATCCCTGCCTAATTTCGACCGATTGTGCAAGATGACGATGAAGAGGCATGGACGAGGTTGATCTTGGTAGTTTCGAGAGGAACAATTCCGCAAGTGATATCCGGCGCCGTCTGTAGAAACGGTGACTGAAGAAGGAAATACAATGACGAATTGTATGGGCTGTACAGCGACATCGAATTAGCCAGGAGAGTTCAAGAGTGGGTCATATAGAGTATATGGGCACCAATGCTTTGGCCTGGGAATTTTTCGCATTCGCCGGCGCAGTAGAGAAAGACTGTGACTAAGGTGGCGTTATCAAGTACATTTGAAACATAGAGCGAAAAAAAATTCATATTACTATGATTAAAATGGAAATCATACTTTTTTTTAAAAAATTGTACAAAGTTCTCTAATGACCCGTATATTCTCTGTGAATCAATTTAGCAATTTTCTTTAAATAAACTTTACGAAAACCCGCCTTTAATAAAGAAAATTTTTAAAACTTAAATGCAGTTGTCTCACTGGTAGAATTTTCAATAGCCTGAATAGTTCCATAGTGTGGATAAAACATAGTTCCTTAAGGCGCACTTTTGTAAGACAATTGAACTTTATTAAGGTAACCACCATACATAGGCTATTCCGAGATCATCTGCAAAAGCCGTAACTTTACCTACCAATGGCTGTGCAAGCAAAGAGTTAACCTAAATTAAAAATAAAATAGCACCAAAGACAGACCCTGACCAATCTAGGTGACCAGGGCAATGTTTTTCTAAAATAAATTAATTTTTGCCAATGAAAAAAAAAAAAACAACAATTAAATTGACATAATGGTTGACATAAATCTGCCCACAGAAATTTCTTGGGCTGAAATTCGAAGCATGTGTTAAAACACTGCATTTGTAAAACTCAAAATAAGGTTACTTTTAATTTATCTTAAGGTAGTTTGTTACTTTGAGATACTATTTAATTTTAATTTAAAAAATTTAATTAATTGAGTTAGATAGCTAATTTTATGTAAGGCTTAAACTCCCACACTCCGGCTTTCGATGCTTTACAACTTTTCTAAAAAAAATACGTACTAATTATTATTATATTATATACACTAGCTGTTTGCTAGGGCGCCGTGGCTCAAGTGGTTAGTGCGTTGGAATCCCAGAGAACACCAAAAAGTTTTTTAACGGCCCCACCTCTCGCGAATGTCTGACAAACGTCCGAGAGTAATAACTGTCATGAGGAAGCTTCTAAATTTGCCCTTCGGATATGGCTCTAAACTGTAGGTCCCTTCCATTTGTGTGAAAAATATAACACGCACAGCATTATTAATGTTTTCGACAATTTAATTTTTTGATGTTAAGATATCACGCTCTTGGAACCATGTCAGAGGCTTGGTTGTGATATTTTGGACATATGGTTAAAGTTGTTCTATTAAATCCTGCAGTGTTAATATTTGTACATAGGTTATTATTTTCTACTGATATTTCTCCATTATTTTCGGGCAAGGCTCCGTTGACTCATGTTGTTATCTCCAAACAACTTAGCACGCATTTTTAATGAAAGTTAAAGCTTCTCAATTTTTGTCCATAAATACGATCTCTTCAGGCAAGCTTCAACTTCATCAGCACGTGTCCCGCGTTGTAAGACCGGCAATGTCTGACGAAAGTAACCTGCAGCCAAAAATGTAACGCCTCGATGGATTTCTTATGGACATGCTGCTCTCATACCAAACTATAAGGCTACACTCCTGCATTAATCTTGAAAGGGCACTTTGTTTGGGTATGCATATTACACAAAGGATTATCATTGGTTGCTATATTCAGTGGTAATTTAAACAAAGAGTAGGCAGTGCGGCCACTTTCCAGCGATGAAGCAGCAATCCCCGAAGAAGCAACAGCAACTGCTATTTGTCTTTCTGATCAAAGTTTTGCCAACAAAAGGTTAAAAAGGAACGTCTTTCCAGTGCCTCCGGGAGCATATAAAAAGAACAATTTTCCTACTTGTGACCGAATACTATCAATAACCTGGTCATAAACATTTTTCTGGTCTGAATTATGTAGGTTAGGTAAGGTTGAAGTGGCTGCCAGCCACTTAGACCAATGATAGGTCCATTGTGATACCACGTGGATCATGGGAGAAAGTTTCTCTCTACCTACTCGTTTTAAAACCAATTAGAGCTTCTTATGAAGCGAAGGACGCTCTTAATGTCGATATTCATCAGGTCGCCTGTATCGTTATAATAGGGAGATCCTAAGTGGTGTTTCCTTCTACGGGAGAGAGCTGGGCAGAACAAAGAAGGTGAGGAATAGTTTCCTCCTCTTCTTCATCCATGCAGCTTCTACAAAGAGAAGAGGCCTAGTCTTGTAGCATGCTTGCCTATTAGACAGTGTCCAGTGATGACACCTATTGTGGTGCCGATATGCAATCTATTGAGAGAAATCAAATTCTTAGAGCGTTTTAGATCCAGCTTTGGCCAAATCTGTTTTGCCGCTAGACATGTTGATCCACTTGTCCACCTAAGATTTGCACTCTCGACAGCATCCAGCTTAAGTTTAAGTTTGCGAGTAGCGATTGGAATACCTAAGGTGCCATTGTCTGGCAAGATGGGAAAAGTTGTTCCTTCTTTGGCGAGTTCATTGACCTCACGATTCCCTGGAATGCCTCTATGCCCCGGCACCCAACACAGGTGAATATTGAACTGGTCAGCCATCTCCACAAGAGACGAACGGCAGTCTAGAGCTACTAAAGAGTTTATAGAGGTCGATTCCAGCGATTTGATTGCTGCCTGGCTGTCTGAAAATATGCGGATATCTCTAGCAGATATCACGTTTTTCTTAAGCCAAGATAGGGCTTCTTTGATCGCCATTATTTCCGCCTGGAACACGCTACAGTGATTTGGAAGACGGAAGTAGAGCTTAAGGTTAAGCCTATCAGAGAAAACACCTGCACCAACTCCGTCTTTGGTTTTTGACCCGTCAGTGTAGAAGTGAATTGATTCATCTTCTAAAAATGCATCGTCCTCCCAGAGTGATCTGGAAGGGATGGTGACTAGGAAGTCCTTCTCAAAATTTAGACGTGGGATGGTGTAGTCCGTGTTTTCGGGAGAGATTTTGAATTTATTCAGAATACAAGCATGGCCGAATTATTTCTTGAACACTGTTGGGTAGCTTCAAGACGAACGGCTGCATTCGCTGCCATTTGCTTATTAAATATATCGAGGGGGATCAGATAGAACAGAATGTCCAGTGCCGCGGAGGGAGTTGTACGTAATGCTCCGCTTATGCACAGACAAGCTGTACGTTGGACCTTACTTAGATAGCCCCGATTTATAGCTTTATCTAAGGCTGTCCACCAGACTATTACCACGTATGTGAGTATCAGTATCGGTTTAATGACCGATATTTAGAGCCAGTGAAGAATCTATCAGCACCCGACAGCTTATCATATTACCTCGATTGTCCTGAACGTTAGCTAACACGGTGGGTAGGATTGTTTGCCGGCATGGACCAACGTTAAGCGAAGAGTGGTTGTTTACTGGCGGATGTATAGGCGAGAACGAGGATGGTGTATTTTAGTTCTAAGAAGAGGAGTTTGAACTGAAGGGGTTGTACCGCGAAGTGATGCGGACGCATTATTTGAATCTGCATACACATACTAATGAATGATGGCGCTAGTTACATGCACTGCAACGGAACGACGAACGACATTTACTTGAAGTATGGCCTGCCCGAAGACAATTAAAGCATAACGAGATTCCACATCGAGGGCTACAAATCGTTCACATTGTGGTAATATGTGATAACCTTTACAGTTAGAGCACGAGTACGATTGACCACACGACAGTGACTACGCGAAACGGGTACGAATTGTCCCTTGTGGTTTGGAACCAAAAAGTTCATAGAATTAGACGTAATCTCGAGAACCAACCTTTTCTGCCCAACTTTGCCTTGTTTTGGAATCGGGTTTGCTAACAAAGAGGTAGATTAGCCACGAATCGCGATTATTAGAACCGATCGCATTCGGCCCACGTACGACTTCGTACTTTTCGAAGCAGAATTCAATTTTTCGAGAAACTTTGATTGTTGGTTCCCGAGCTGTTTTACAACCGAATTTTCGTTCACCGACTTTGACTGTTTTTCGCGTATGCTTTTTCGAAACGAAGGACCGATTTTCATAGTCCTCACACTCGAGTTCGAACTCATCAAACTGCTCACTAGTGGCGTTTTCCAATGCTTCCTTGTGCAATGCAGAAAACTCTGACCACGTTTCTTCTAACTTAGCCATTCGAATCTCTAGCATCTCGAGTTAATTTTCTCGACGAAGGCCACTGCAAGTGTTAAACGACCCTTAACTATGCCGCGTCTTAATTTAATCGAACCCAATATTTGACTTTCACGAGCGGATTTTGGGCGCACTTGAATTGTTTAACTTTATATCCGGCTCGAAGGACTAAAACTGTTTAGGATTCGACCCAGAGAAACAAGGAATCGAAAACAGGGTCGATCTAAATCAGGAGGAAGATTTCCTCCTGCGATGGTCGATGATGGTCAGCTATAATGTTGGCGCGTGGAGGTTCGGCTGGGTTTTTGACAGTACATTGAGTCACAGGTTTTTTGATGAAACATTTAACATGAATGAAAACTAATAAGAATGTAGCGAACAATTATTTCCAAACAACCTGCATGTGTCCTTGTTCGTTAAACCTAATCTCATAGCGTGCTTCCTCAGGAGGCAATAGCCAGAGAGTATCCCTATCGTAGTTCTTAACTGCTGATCTGCTGAGCTTTATTAATTCTCCAGATTTTTTCCGATCTAACTCAGGCCACAGGGCTTTAGAAACCCTGTGCCCGACTAAGTTTGACCATCTTAGGTCGGCCATATTGAAATTTTTTTCAAGAATAGTTCTCTTAGCCACGGCCATTGGTGGTCTTATACCATCAATTTCATTATTTATCGGGAGTTCTGCTCCTTTTTTGGCCAGTACGTCTGCACTTTCGTTAGCTTCTATATCACAGTGTACAGGTACCCAACATAATCTGACTGGGTTCTGCGAACATAATGCCCTAAGCATTGTGCGGCAGCTCCTGACTAGTTCAGATTTGGTGATAAGGTACTCTAGCGCCTTATGCGCAGCCTGACTATAAATGTAGATGACATTTTTTTTGCTGGATACTGATCCCATCTTAAGCAGCACCGCGGTTTCGAGTACGGCCAGAATCTCTACCTGGAACACACTGCATGTATCGGGAAGTCTTAGAGCCACGTGAAGGTCCCTATCTCTTGAATATATACCTAACCCCGTACTCTTACTAGTTTTAGAACCATCCGTTTAAATTGAGATTTCGTTTTCGATCGAATCTTTTTCCTATGCCAATCTTCCCTATCAGGATACATAATTTCGTATGGTATGTCGAAGTCGAGTACATCAAGACCTTCAACCGCTTTGTCAGGAATGTCAGGGAATGATTCCTTAAAAATAGAGCTATGACCTATATAGCTACTTTTGCAAAGTCCTGCGTTAGTGAGACGAAGCGTGCTGTTATCTGCTTGTAATTTTACTTGTAGATCCAGTAGTAGAAGATATAAAAAAGCCTCGAGTGCAGCTGTGGGCCTTTTGCGTAGAACACCCGTAATAGCAATGCAGGCTGCACGCTGAGAGAGCATTGTGAGCCTTACGGAATCTTTTCTGAACATTTGGTCTCCAGTTTAGCTTTCTGTTTAGAACTATATCAAGATATCTCACTTGATCCGAGAAGGAGAGCTCCGCTCCAGCAAATTTGGGCAATGGTATCTTGTAGCATTGGTATCTTGTACTTTCCGGGTTGACGTGAAGTCCACATTCTTCGGCCCATTTTTCAAGCCTATTAAGGGCTGATTCCATAATTTCGCTCAGTGTATCTAGGAATTTTCCCTGAACTAAAATCACCACGTCATCCGCATAGTCAGGGGCGCTGAATCCTGCGCTGCATAAATCCTTAAGTATACCCTCTATGACAAGAACCCAGAGAAAGGGAGAAATAACCCCTTCTTGGGGGTGCCACTGTTCACCGATTTCCTTATTGATCTATGTTCGAGAGTAGAATTGATATTTCTCGTGACGAGCATCTTGCACAGCCAATTGGTGATGTTATGCTAGACATTTATCCCTACCAGGGCACTTTTAATTGCTTCCCCTTTTACGTTATTAAAAGCCCGTTCAATATCTAAAAAGGCAGCTAGTGCATATTCCTTGTGGTTAAGGCTGCTTTCTTATTTACCTGCATAAATTTCCGTTGCAACACTTGCTTCGTATATGAATCTCGAGAAGCCTTTCAAGTGTCTTGAGGAGAAATGACGAGGGACTAATGGGCCTATAGTACTAAGCTGAAGTGTGGCTCGGTTTACCTGCTTAGGATATAAATACCATTCGCACTGCTCTTCATGCCCTAGGTACGTAGCTTAACCTTAGACAATTTATAAAAATTTCCCTAATAATATTTGTGATCTTTACTGGGGCTTTTTGAAGCATAGCTGGCAGAATACGGTCAGGGCTTGGTGCTTTGAACGGTAGGAAAGACATTATAGCCCGTCGTAGTTTCTTCCATGTTATGAGATGCTCTACCCCTTCCTCTATTGACAAGCTAGGGTTATCAAAATACGCATTTGGTATCGAAGCCGTAGGTGTTCTACTTCCTGGAAAATGAGCTCCTACTGATGCATCTAAAACTTCCTCACTGCCTGTTTTTCACCACAAAGGAAGGAGAGTCAAAAAGACACTCACCTCTTGTGCTGCCCCATTGCGAATGATGTATGATTTGTACCGCAACCCACGGTAAATAGCCACTTGTCCCTGGCTATTAGTTGCCTGATCGTGTTCGATGGAATTTCCGCCAACCCGTATGGGAGATAGGCCGATGCGAGACATATATGTTTTTTCCCCTCCATTTCACAGGAAACTGCTACTAGGTCTCCATCACTGAGATTATTCAAAAGAAAAGCCCTTATATTGTTTTTTAGTAAAATACAAGCTCTGATTTTATCTTCGTTGACCTTGAAGAACAACGTGTAATTCCTGGTATTGAGTCCCTGCATGCGGTTGTTGTTATTAATCCAGGGCTCCTGTATCAGTTCGACTCGCATGCTTGAGTACATGTTTTGCATGCTTGAGTACACACATAATTGACCAAGCACGCCGTCGCAATCCTACTGAGGTTCCTCCTCCTCTGCTCCCTAGATCATGAGCTTCACCATAACCTTCCCCAAGCTATAGCGTATCATTCCTTTAATATTTTCAAGGAATGGAACCTTACGGCACACATTCCAGCCAGCGCCATCGAATTGAAGGTCAATATTCTCTGTGAAAGACACCTTCTTTCACAGAGTTTCCTTAAACTTCTCCTGGACGACTATCCACTGGTCCATGTCAGACGACCGCAAGGTTCTTGATCGTTAATCTTTTGGGTAGTCAGTCGCGTGCCCGAGGGCGAAGTACCAACCTTCACCTTTTTCGCCACACTCGGTTCGACGACGTCATCGGATCTCCTCCTTTTGCTCTGGAAAGCCTCTACGGAATGCTGACTTAAGTTCGTCGGCGCTGAGTTACTCGAAGAGCCTCAGCGGGCCGTTGAAGCTGCTTCCTATCCCACGCGCAACCCCTGAACTGCTCAACTTTGCGCTTTGCACTGTCGACCTTACGTCGGGCATTGCACATCAGTAGCCTGTTCAGCTGGTGTGCGTTCCTACTACGCCTTGTCTGTGCGATTGCGGAGGACACGGAAGTAGCAGAGTGCTTGCCAACTGTACTACCGGCCTCCTTAGTCTGTATACTACCCTTTGAAGTGCTACTGAGCGTGCCAGTCGAGTCACTACTGCTCTTACCTACTGAAGTGAAAGTACTCGCCACCCCACTATTACCATTTTCTACTTAAGTGAGAGTACTAGCTACCTCACTTTTCGCTACATTGGTGTCAGTGAGTGTGCAGTCCGCCTCCTCACTGTAACTAGCTAGCAGAACCTCTTCTAAATCCTTTTCCAAGCCAGAGATGGAAGACTGTGGTTCCCATTCAATAGAATCATCCCCCAGTTCCATCGCTGGCTGGGTAGAATCTATTGCATCACTTAGACTTTTTATTTTTTGATTAATTTTGTTTCCTTCCATTTTTGTTTGTACTACTTACTGCAAGCCCTGCCAGGACACATTATCTAGCAACCTTTGATTAGCCATTTCCAGCAGGGGCCCAAGAAGAGGACTAGAGACTAGGATTTTTGCCCGCCTAGTGTACTTTATTTTATTCAAACAATATAATTATTAAATGTTCACGTTGAAAAGATTTGGCCAAAGCTGGATCTAAAACGCTTTAAGAATTTGATTTCTCTCAATAGATTGCATATCGGCACAGTCTAATAGCTACAAGGCTAGGCCTCTTTTCGAACGACTTTTGTAGAAGTTGCATGGATGAAGAAGAGGTTCTGTATACATGAACCGATTTTCATTGTAGTGGTATTAGTATTGTAGTATGGTTAGTATCTCGAAATTGACAGTTTGTGTGTATATTTGTTTACCCCGATATTAAACCTGGATGAAAATTTTGCCCGTTTTATACTGTACACTTGACCTCCCTTTTCTATAAACTCCGAGGGAATTGATCCAGTGTGCGCTGGCCCATTGGGACTGATAAATATTGTATTAAACCAATATAAAATGGTATTTATTTATTTATTTATAATACTGTATAATATAAAATTATGAATCAGAGGAGAGCAAGAGCAACTTAGGCCTTCAGCTAAGTTATTCGGGGTGGCAATGGTGTAGTGGTAGCGTCATCGTTTGTCGAGCTGATGGTTCACACTTCAATCCCTGATATCAGCAAGCATTATATATGATAAGAGGCAGTCCGATCAATTGCGAAAGTTTGTGACAACACTACTGCGAAGGCATAACACTGGCAGTAGATTTGTCATATGGCTGGAGAAATTGATCGCTCTTTTGATAATTGATATGCTTATGACATCAGGTGGATCGTGAAAAAATACTGTGAATCAGAAGCGAAGGCAAAAAATACATGACAGCATCAAATCTCCCCAGTTGTTCTGCACACCACCCCTGGAGCTAATGTGAAACCTAATACAGCTGAGTTTCAAACCACTACACCAATCTCTTTCCCTCTCTCTCTATCTATCTTTCCAACGCCCGCACCATGTGAAAACATGTAAAAGGGTATTCATAACCCCTTGAGTGCGGGTAAATTATAAAAAAAAAAGCTTGCTTTTTTCTAAGAGGGTTATAGATATATTTTGTATTGTATATTTGTATGTTTTCATTTTATATTAAATTAAATGAAATGATAAAGCCTGCATTGTTTGAAATAGGACATTAAAGTGTTAATATTTTTTAAGCTAGGATTGGAGATTAAGTTCATTGGGTAAGTATTGAAGAATACGCGCCTCCTGATGTTTGCAAAATGGGGACAAGTGTCGAGGATGTGAGAAATCGATATAGTTTCCTGATTCCAGTAAGGGTATCGCGATGAAAAGTTTTTGTCGAAGTAGTGTTGTTGGGAGAGTTTGGTGTGTCCTAGTCTACGACGAATAAATTTAGGTAATATGGTTTTTGTTTCGCTGTTTGTCTCTTTTAAATTAAGGTAGTCTTTAATGTTTAGTTTTATATTGTTCGCGTTTTTGTACCACTCAGAGAAGTTTAGCCACTGTCGTTGAAGCTTGGTTTTGTGTTGGAGGCTTAACCATTTTTTATGTCCTGAGGGTTGAAGTTTAGGGTACAAGTTAGAGGTAAGTTGGTGGCATTTTTGGCGACTTTATATGGTATTTGGACATGCCCGGGAATCCATATTAGTTTTATGTTTGGGTGGCAATCAGAGATAATGTTTCTTATGAGACTTGGATAATACTCACAATTGGTAACGTTGCTTAGGGCTTGCACGGAAGATAGGGAGTCAGTACAGATCACGTATCTTCTTCTCGAAGTTTTTATTTGGCTTACAGCGGTATATATTGCAATTATTTCCGAAGAAAAGACTGAGCTGTATTTTGGAAGAATAGAGTGGTGGATTATTTTGTTTGAGGTCACATCGTCTGGATGAGGTAGGTGTTGTGTGCTTTTGATCCGTCGGTAAAGACGAATGTGTGATCTTTGAGTTCGTTTTTAACCGGCTAGGAGGTCACTAGCAAGAAGTGACTTTGCCTTTTATAAGTATAAGGGTGTGTATATGTATATATACATGAATAAACTTCTATGCATATATGTATGTATATACGTACATGCATAAACTTATATGTACTATATACATACATACATATACACATGAACATACACATATTTCAATTTCTCCTTTACGAATGGAAAAGAGGGCTTGAATGAAAGGCGTTTGTTCAACTGGAAAATTTATAGTATGTATTTTACAAAATTTTATTTTTTAAATGAAATTTTTTTATCCTTATCCACACGGGCGTTTAGTATGAGTCGCAATGAAAAAAAAAAACTGGGTTGCAACGCATTTCATATTTCTTGTATTACTTTATTGTCATAAATATCAATAACTGCAAATGTACCAATTTTATTAAAGTCCAGGCATTACATAAGCAATGTTATCCAATGTGGCATGCAAATTGTCATTAAGAACTTTTCGATTTTCCATACCTGGAATCTGGGTTGTCAAGCAAATTAGAGGACTAATAGAACACAGCAAACTATCCAAAAGTACAGAAAGACTGCCAGAAACTGTAATTTGACCCTCATGTTCTTTAAGTCGCTCGCCAATTATTGTTAAACTATCCCCAAGCAACTTTAAATGAGCAGCTACGTCGATAGGTTCGATGCCTGTCACTTTAAATGCTCCTGGTTGGGTAACAATGTTGTTACCCATCTTTATTGTTGGAGAAAATATTGATGTGGGAGACGATTGCGTTTCTGAAGATGAATTCAACTTAACTGGAGTGGTTGTATTAGTCGTAGATTGCTGGGCGATTTTCTTTGTCCTGCTGGTTGTAGCTCTATTTATAAAAGTCGATTTAGATTGCTTTTGAAAACTCTCCTCACTTTGTATTTGCTTAGTCTTAACTGCCAATCGCTTTGCTCGTCTTCTCCAAATACTTTTCTCATTTGCTGGAACATTTGCCCACATTTCTCCCAGCTTACGGGACGTATTTGCGAAATCTAAAATAAAATTAAGTTTTAGAATAGATCACTTTTATGTATAATACCAAAAAATATTTTTGTAATTTTGTTTAAAAAGATGTTGCCAAGATATTATTTCATCCAATAAGGAATCGCAAAAAAGCAAGGATGATAAGACTATAGGCGCTGTGGCTCAGTGGGTTGGACTACAGTTCGAGAACTTGTTAAGATATTACACCGATGCAAGGTAAATGAAGTTCCTAGTAAAGATCGTGCGCTTAGTTTCTTTCTACAATGAGTAATGCATTGACAAATCTGTTGTTAAGTTTCTTAAAAATCAAGTAAATATACAAATACAAATACTTGGCGCAGACCGTATGCGACCGTAGCGACCATTCATGCTGTGCGTATTTTGTATATTTTTTCACACAAATGGATTGGACCTACATTTTACAGCCATATCTGAAAGGCAAAGTGAGAAGCTTTCTCTTGACAGTTATTACTCTCGGACGTTTGTCAGACATTCGCAAGAGGCGGGACAGTGAAAAAACTTTTTGGTGTTTCTGGGATTCGAACGTCGAAAAGTAAAATCTCAAGTGGTGGAACAAAAACAAACGTCAGATAAATGGACCGATTCAACTGAAGACCACCTCAACCAAAGAATAACGATTTAAGGATCTGCACGTGGTATGTTCGTACAATGAACAGACCGCATGCAACAAACGAATTAGCGCAGATCCTTGAGAGCTACAAAGCGGATGTAACCGTTTTTCAGGAAATGCGTAGGGATGGCACTGGTATCCGAAAGCCCGACTCCTCGTCCTAGGGGTTGTCTATACCTAGTCCTACCATAAGTTCTGTTACACAATTTCTAGCGCTTATAAATTATTTTTAAAGAACACATGCATTGTTCAGTAAAGAATACTAGCTGTTAAAGGGCGTTAATGAGAATCGAGTCGCGGTAATAGTGTTTCATAAGTGCGGAAAGAGTACTGCTCAAATATTTGAGTTGCTAAAACTCCGCGAAATATCGAGAATATTTGTTTATCGGGCTATTGGTCGCTTTGGCGAATTGTCTGGAGTAGAGGACAGACCAAGAAGTTGTCGTCCGCGCGTCGACCGTACGAGTGCGGTAGTAAAAGCAGTGCGTCAACGAATTCGAAAAATTCCTCCTAGGAAACACATAATCATGTCCAAAGAATTCGATATATCAACCAGATCCATGTCTAGGTTGATTCGGGATGATCTGCATGTGAAAGCCTATTGTCGGTCCACAAGTCATCTTTTAACTCAATTAAAAAATTAGACTGGAAAGAAGAAAGCAACAGGTTTGACCAATATCATTTTCAATGGAGACAGATGGATCTTCCAGCAGGACTCTGCTCCAGCGCACAAAGTCAAAACCACGCAGGAGTGGCTCAGGGTCAATATTAAGGGTCTTTTAGCAGCAGAAGATTGTACGTCGGGCAGTACAGATGTGAATCCTCTGGATTACGGTTTGTGATCAGAATTGGACAACATGGCCTGCAAGACTCCTCACAGAAATTTGAAAAGCCTCAGAGCAGCATTGACCGCAGCAGCGTCAATCTTTTCGATGTGACAAATGTGGTGTGCTCAAACGAAGATCTATGCGTATGCTTCACAACGACAAACAGTGTAAAAACAAAACTAAAACGGCACAATCTTCTTCGTATGTAAATCGAACACCAAAAGCTATCACAACCGGTCAATCTAAATCAGCAGATACGATTACAAATAAAAATAATGATGATAGTGAATGCTTCAAATGATTTATTTGAAACTCTCAAAATTAGAGGAAACCAACAATCGTTTCCTATCATCACTCAACGAGCTACGGAAGGAAAACGAAGAGCTAAAGGCAACTGTTGCTTTACTGGAGAATCGAGTCAATTGGCAACAACAACAACATCTCATCAACTGCATCGAAATTTTTGGTGTTCAGATGTCAATAACATAAATGCGATTGACAAAGCCAGGCAAATCTTCAAAAATACTTTCTCCATTGATGTGCCCGATGGCAAAATTGAGAGATGCTTTGTGAAGAATGCACGCAACAAAGAAGGAAACAACAACCATTCCAAATCGATCATCTGTGTCGGGTTCATTGACCTCCTAACCAGGCAGCGGATAATGTGCGAGAAGGCAAAAAAGAAAAAAAAAACCTCAACTGCAACGTTATCAGCGAGAATGTTCAAAGCAGTACCAGCGGCAGCGGCATCAGCAGGGGGACCATCTACATCAACGATGCGATGACTAAGTACACGCAAGCTCTCTTATTTCAGACTAAAAAAGCGGAAAAACTACACATATGTTTGGTTCAGAAATAATTAAATTCTTTTGAGAAAGGTGGAGGGTGGAGGAATTATCTCAATTAGATCGTTTACTTACACTTGTTTAGTGTTTTCAAACATAATTTTTTTTTTATATTTAGTTAATTGAATATTAGTTATGATCTAATTGATTACTCTTCTATTCTCAATCTTAACAAATCAAACTGTGATAGTGTATTTACTAATAGCAATTACTGCAACAACAAACTTTTCGTTGTCCACCAGAACGTGAGAAGTCTGAGAGAAAACTTTTCGTGTCTTGCTAACCACCTAGATTTCTTTTTGTGTATTCCAGATATCGTTTTTGTTTCTGAAATTTGGATTTATGGCTTCGAAATAAACGATTACCATTTGCCATGTTTTAATTTCTTTGCGAACCTAAATGCAAGTTACTTTGCGGGCAGTGTTGGGTGCTTTGTTAATGAGCAATTCAGAGTTAGTGAAGCAAAGAGTGTTTTCTGCAATAATGCGGACATTCTCAAAGTTTCTATTGAGTTTAACGCTTTCGAATTTTTTGTGTGTATATGTTTAATTTTGTAGCGTACATTGAAGAATTTTCTTGTTTGTTAGATAACCATAGAATAGAAATAGAATAATAACTAATTTAATTATATTGGGTGATTTCAACTTAAACTCACTAGAAAACAGTGATATTGTATCGAACTATCTGACCCTTTTGGTATCGCATGGACTCACCTGTTTTATAAATGAACCTACGAGGATGATGTCGGGTAGATGCTTGGATCACATCTACGGACGGTTTTCCAATTTCCAATTTACATAGAGTCCAACTAAGCTGTGATTTGTGGTCGTTATCTTGTAGCTAGTAGCTAACAGTTTTGTCTTCGAGCCTATAACTGCTCTTTGGCTTTTAAAGGCAATTGGTTCTCTAAAGAACTCCAGGGCCTGCGGTTGTGATGGGATTTCTAACGTTATTTTAAAACGTATCGGATGCTTTGTTGCTGATGTTTAAACTAATATTTTTAATAGCACACTTTTTTAGGAGTTTTTTCCGACGAACTTAAATGTGCCGATGTAGTCCCACTTTTTAAAAAAGGTTCTGCAGAGGATATGAGCAATTATAGACCAATCTCATTTCTTCCTGTTGTCAGCAAAATCTTTGAAAAAACCTGTAAAGTGAGGATTGTATCTTTTCTAAGCAAATCTAAGTTTTTTTTTAGCTCGGTGCAATTTGGCTTCCAACAGGGTAAATCAAACACCCTTTTACACTTTTTCTCAAACATTTTGTCGAATCTTGATACTAAAAAGCTCACCGCAGGACTTTTTGTAGATATTGCAAAGGCCTTCGACATGGTTTCGTTAACCACTCCATCTTGTTGGACAAACTTAAAAAAGCTGGATTTCGAAGCTTCATACTCTCCTGGTTTAGGTCTAACCTTTCTAATAGATCTCAAAAAGAGAAGATTGGTGAAACCAGGAGTGACAACCAGTTTATGAATATGGGAGTTTCTCAAGGCTTCGTGTTGGGACCCATTTTGTTTCTTATTTATCTAAATTCCCTATGAGGACTAAGCTAAACTGCCTTAGCAGATGATGTTGGACGTTCCAATGCGCTTTAAATTTGATATTGGATATCAACTGGGTTCTTAATTTATTAAGGAACTGGTTCTCGGAACATAATTTAAGCATTAGCCCAAAAACAAAAATTATGTTCTTCAATTTATCTTCCCAGATCGATAATAATGCAGAAGTGTACTTTCAAGCACGGGAATGCCTACGATTTAAATTGACCAATTGCTCCTGTGCCTACGATCTATCCCTTTCATAAGTGTGTTTTGATTGAAAATTTGGAGGAGTTTAAGTACTTGAGGCTGACTATTGATTCGAGGATAAGCTTTGAAATTCACACCGTTGTAAAACTCGTGTTAAAGCAAAAGGCAGGCACGTCGAGTGAATCCAATTTTGTTTAATAATCAATATTGTGGCTTAATAAATGAAACAATATTGAATAGAGAATGTTCACCTGTTTTTTTTATGACGTTTTTTATTCGTAACATATTTATCGCGGGACTAGGTAGGTATTTGGTCCTGAATTGGATTGGGGGTTGTGCATCGGGGAAAATTCCCTACCGCTTAAATAAACCCTTAGTTACGAAGCAACAACAAGGCTCGGGTAGGAATGACCCTACTGTTGACGACCCTGGCAAACAAAATAAGGGCAGCAGATACTAGAGCCATCCAGGAAGTGCGATGGGATGGGCAAAAGGAGGTTAAAAAACTGTGACATCTACTACGGTGATTGCTACAGAGAGCAGAGACAGCGCTTATTCGGATGAGGATTTGTTATATGCGACAGACTTAGGCAAGAAGTCTTGAGCTTTCGACAAGTGAACGAGAGTCTTATGACAATCCGCATCAAGGCTGAATTCGCCAATATCAGCCTAATATGCCCTCACGTCCCCACAAAAGACAAGGGCGACGCTACTAAAGAATTATTTTACGAGCACCTCGACCAGACATATGAGCAATGCCCTAAGTGCTAGGCGAAAGGAGGACATCTTTGGTAGGACAGTTCGTAAATGTAGCCTAAACGACACTACGTCTGACAACGGACTCAGGCTCATCTCAATATTCACAAGTGGATATCTTGGTCTCCTGGTCATGAAACGGTCAACCAAATTGATCAGACATGCCTCCAGTATTCTCGATGTCCGAACCTTCTGAGCAGACAATATCAACTTGAACCATTACGCTGTTGCAGCCAAGGTACGAATGCGGATATTCCAAGCGCCACAACAAAGAAGAATTACTAGGAGAAGATTTGATGTTGAAAAGCTGCAATCACAAGAGATCGCCAGAATCTTCATCGAACGTGTATCCCGAAATCTATATTCGACTCCAATGCCGCCAGCATCAAGTACCGAAGACAAGTGCCAACGCTGCCAACATGCCATCAAAGATGCCGTAACTGATTTACTGGACGAGGGCTGCTCGTAAACTCTACGAGCATAAGAGAGGGGAAAAACATCGGATTCTCCAGAAGAAGAGAAAAGGATTCAAGAAGCGCGCGATCAAAGGAATTGAGATTATATCCAAGGAATAATGTACGGAAGTACATTACATTACCTTTAAAAAGGTAAAAAGAACGTGTCAGGCGAACAAGACCCCTACGGTAACCTGCAGAAATGAAGAAGTATAGTAATATCCAAGCTTAAACCCAACAAAGCTGCTGGTCCTAATGGCCTTCCGGCGGAGTTATTCCTGCAGGTGGAAATAACTTGGTAGAGAGCACACACCAACTCATTTCCAAGATTTGGTCAGACAAGTATGTATGTCTGATGAATGGAATCTCAGCATTATTTGTCCAATCCACAGGGAAGTCGACCTCCTCAACTGCGCCAATTACAGAGGCTTCAGTTTCCGCAAAATCGCGTATAAGATCTTATCTGCCATATTGTGTGAACGCCTGAAACCCTTCGTCGAAGCCCAGGAAAGTTCACAGTCGTTCAAATTTTCACACTCCGGCAGATCCTGGAAAAATCCCATGAAGTCCAAATCGATATTCACCATCTTTTTATCGATTTTAAGGCCGCATGTGACAGCATTTAGAGAGACGAGCTATATATAGCTATATATAGTTTTGACATTTCTGGCAAACTCGTTCGTCTGTACAGGTCGACGATGGAGAACGCTTGCTGCTTCATTAAGGTCGGTAATGACTTCACCGAGACCTTCGATGTCAAAGAAGGATTTAGATTTAGGTGATGAGCTGTCATGTGACTTTTTTAACATAATACTTAAAAGAATTGTACGAAACTCACATGAAAAGACTCTAGGCACAATCTTTCAAAAGCCTGTGCAACTGCTAGCTAACACCCACGACATCGACATAATTGGCAGAACACAGCGGGCTGTTCCTGGTGCGTTCGCTAATAAAATATGCTGTCAACAAGAAGTGACACACAACATCGATGAATTGAACAAAACCTCACAGTCGACAGCTAAAACTTGCAGGCAGTAAGAATATTTACTTTGTAAGATATTTAGTCCCGTTCACGTTGACAGGCTTTGGAGAAGATTCAATGATGAAATTTACGAGCTGTACAGCGACATCGGCCTAGTCAAAAAAACTGCGCATCGGTTTTCGAATCTAACCTAACAACTTAGCAAAGGAGCGCACAAGAAGAAGGGGACCTCAACTAACTTGGAGTGCATAAATAGAGGCGGTTAGGTAAGGACCGGGCTAACTGGAGAGGCTTGTTGGTTCAGGCCCAGGTTTACCCCGAACTGTAGGATCACCTAAGTAAGTACGTTGTTGAAGCAGTAAACAATTTTCCTCGGATTCCACGGGACCGATTACATACAAAATTATTCTTTTCTCTACCCTGCAGGCGGCACTAGTCTAAATTGATACAATTTTGTTATGCTGATCGAAAATATGCATACTTTTAGTTTGAGAGTTTAATTAATTATAGTGAATTAGTTAATTCATTGATACTTGACTGGGTGAATAAGTCTAAAGACTAAAGCTACTGGTAAAATGTTACTGTCCGAAATATAAATATACCTACATACATACACGTATGACTTACCACAGAACTATTCTTTCCCCTAATCTAAATTCATACAAACAATTTTTTTATGCTGATCATGGATATGCATACTTTCAGTTTGAAATTTTAATCAATTGCAACGAATTAGTTAATTCATTGGTAATTAACTGGGCAAATAAGTCTAAAGGCCAAGGTTGCTTGTAAAATTATACTATCTGAAATGTAAATATGTATTATATCTAAGGTGCGCGGTAGAAAAAGTATAAGTCAAAATTTGATCAAAATGATTTAAGTACACCATTCGATTGCAAATTTTATATGTCATGTTTGGTAAAAGCGGTATAAATATATTGCACACACAAATCGTCAAAAAAGGCAGTGGTGAAATTAGCCTTACTGTATTGGACATAATTGTGGGAGGTTAAAAGAGTATAAGTAAACTTATACTATTATGATCAAACAAGGGGTAATTTTTTTGACTGGTAGCTAACAATTCGCTATGACTTGTACCCAAATGACCAAATAATTCTGTTA
This sequence comes from Blera fallax, assembly GCA_946965025.1. Lineage (NCBI taxonomy): Eukaryota > Metazoa > Arthropoda > Insecta > Diptera > Syrphidae > Blera > Blera fallax. Next base: position 28,032,102 of record OX337245.1, read on the forward strand.
CCTTCGGAATTCATTCTCGTTTGTTCGTGTTCCACATATTTTACCAATTGTAATTTTTTGAGACGTTTCATTTTTTAAAAGTTATTCCAGAAACTGATCGCCAAAAAATGCCTCCGGCGGTAAGTAGATTTACATTCCACATGCGATCCACTGTCATTGCAACAGCTGATTTACGTCCGTGATAGATAAATTACGAATTATTAAAAACAAAGTCGTGAAAATAAAATAAAATAAAAGAAGTTAACACCTGCTTCAAAACATAAACATCATAGAAATATTAAAGGAGCCTACCCAACTCAATATAGAAACTATTAATAAAATGTTATCTATACTTAGAATTAAGATATAGTATCATAGAGTTTTATTCTCATTTTTCTTTACCAAAGAGCTGACAGTCTTTTGCTGCTAGTGCTCTTAATCTTTACTATTAATAATAGATTTTAATGTATTAATGATAAGAAAAAAATAAATAAATAAATAATAAAATAAGCTGAAAAAAAAATGAATAGTATTGCAATGTAGCGACGAAGAGTTGAATATGTAAAAAAAAGATCTCATTCGCATACGAAGAAATATGTATATAAGAAGAAAATCTTATCCGTTGGTTTTGCCGAATGTGAAGTAAGTGGCAAAATAAATCTCACTTAAAAATTGATATATACATATGTATATCGAGGCTTTAAGATTAAGAATGTCCAAGGAAGCATTCGTGTATTTGCTAAACGAAACAAAAAATTATCTCCCTGAAACTACAAGTTCGGCATCGGTACCGATGGTATTGAAGCTTGCTGCTACTCTTCCAAATCCTTTGACTAAATGTATATTAGCTTCCATTAACTCGACCAAAGTCGTAAACTGTTTCTTATTCGTTACTTTTACCCTATAAATCAAAATAAATTAATTTCGATAATCAAATAAATTAAAAATTACATTTTAAACTGATGTTTGCTCTTAAGGGTCATTCACAGCTCAGAGACCTGCGAATTGGCGAACTGCGAACAAACCATTTTTAGTACATTTAAAGGCGCGCAATCGACAACTTTACTATTCCAAAAGAACAGAGCTTAATTTATCTATCAATTAATATAAAAAAAGTTAAATTTTAACTAGTTTCTGCGAAAAAATTTCTCCGCGAATAGGCGAATACTTTTTGCGAACTGTCAAATTTTATTCACATTCCACAAATATGCGCGACCAAAATATTCGCGAGAGTTTAACCTCACAATTCCTTTGTACATACAATGAATGACAAGAGAAATTCGCAGATTGCTGCGACTAATGGGCAAAACACAATGTGGCGCTCGCGCTGTTGTGCGTTTGACAGGCATTGTACCGTCTTACGATAGTATTTGTCAAAACGCGCGACCTAAAAATTTGCAACACAAAATGTGGCTTCACGACGGTCGTGTGTTGAGAGGTTAGGAATATGGCAGAATTATGTTCTGTTCCCTCAAATTTCCCACACACTATTTCGCGGCAGAAAAAGGAGTAGAAATGTACTCGTTTTATTTTCATGGTTTGATTTGGAAACACAAATATAAGAAATAACTTCGAAAACGAATGTGTATGAATACGAAAATAAAAAAATAAAAACCTCTGCATACTCTAACATAATTAATTTGTGTTGAAAAAACATCAATTAGCAATTAAAAATGTTTACATATTAAATGCTAACAATTCGGAGTACATATACGACACAATGGTTTGCCTTTTTGCTAAAATCGAACAAGCCAAAGAATAATGTCAATCCAAAACAGCTGTGAGCTGTCAAAACGCGCGACAATAGTAGAAAATAGTAGAGAGTAGCTCTACTTCGACGTTGAGGTCGCGCTTACGATATTTACGATCAAAAACCGATCAAACGCGTGAGGTCACATTTTGTGTTACCCCATAAGATCCCATTGTTTCTACTCAATCTGTCAACGCGCGACCGCGCGAACGCCACATTGTGTTTCTACTTTAATGTCAATCCAAAACAGCTGTGAGCTGTCAAAACGCGCGACCATAGTAGAAAATGGTAGAGAGTAGCTCTACTTCGACGTTGAGGTCGCACTTACGATATTTACGGTCAAAAACCAGCCAAACGCGTGAGGTCACATTTTGTGTTACCCCATAAAAACCCATTGTTTCTACTCAATCTGTCAACGCGCGACCGCGCGAACGCCACATTGTGTTTCTACTTTTAAGATCCCATTGTTTCTACTCAATCTGTCAACGCGCGACCGCACGAACGCCGCATTGTGTTTCTACTTTTACCCCATAAGATCCCATTGTTTCTACTCAATCTGTCAACGCGCGACCGCGCGAACGCCACATTGTGTTTCTACTTTAAGAGTGAAAGAGAAAGACATTTGTCATCAAACAATGGGTTCCACAAGGCGTTCAATGCCAGAAAGCGTTTAATGAACGTCGAATGGCGTTCACCGACACAAAAACGCCACACGTAATTCGAAAATGCATTTTACTAACGAAACGACTATTAAACGCCACACGAAATAAGGGTGAATGTTTGCATTTGGAGCTCTAAAGCAAGATTTTTACTCGGTAGTAGCTCTCCAACACACAACGTAAGAAGTTCATAGCGTAAATTTTTCATAAAATAAATTAAAATGTTTTCCAAGAATAACCGAGCTGCAAAAAACGTTGCACTTGCAATGAGCGTAAATCGAACAGGTACACTTCTGTGACGTGAAATATCATACAAAACTCTAAATTTACCCTTGCACTTACGTTTTTCATTGGGTAGAAAGTGTCGAATAGAAGAGCACATAAAAAGTCCTTCACAATGTTAGTTCTTAATTTTCTATGTATGTTTCTGACAAAGCCGAACACTAATGAAGATGTGTATGAAATTTCGTCAACGAGCACTGATCTAGGCCAGCCAACTGATTTTGATAGTGATGATTCAGTAAAAGATATCGAATACTTGCCTGATTTATCTACTTCAAGCTGCGGGCCAGTGAATGTTAATCAAACTATAGAAAATGCAGTGCTTTTAAATAAGCCGACAAAGAAATTTTCCAGAAGAATTAAGGCAGAGCGGAAATTGAAACGATGTACTGGACAGGAATATATTGACGTAAATGGAAAAGTGGCAAGACAAAGACAAATGAAACCTCTAGGAAATTGTCGTCTTAAATGCAATGAATATTTCCCGGAAAGTGTAAGGCAACGGCTTTTTGATGAGTATTGGTCCTTGGCGGACCATACCAAACAAGTTGGATATTTAGGAAATTTGATTGATACTTCTGCAACTAAGGTAACAAGGAAAAGAAAATATGTTCTAGAAGAAAATTAAAGAAATAGGAACACTACAAACACATTTTTTTCAAAATAAATGGAGATAGAAAAAAGGTTTGCCGAAATTGTTTTGTGAAAACGTATGATATCTTTCAAATGTTTGTTACTTATGTTATAAAAAAAAATATGTTATCGATCTCGGTTGTTCCACACCAAGACAGGAGAGGACAAAGATGTAACAATAAACTTTCCGACGAAACCATTGCAAGTGTTATAGAGCATATTCTTTCATTTCCTTCCTATGAATCACGGCGGTGGACGAGTAAGAAAAAAACACAAAACCACATTAAAAATCATTGATCATAAGTTTACGGTCTGTGGCCATAGCCATATGGAGTGTGACATAGATCATGGCCTCATTAAAAAAAGAAAACAACACCATATCCTATATCGCATCCTACGACCTTTTTTTGGCGTTCGCGCGGACGCGCGTTGACAGATTGAGTAGAAACAATGGGATATTATGGGGTAACACTAACGGCCATATTAATCACTCACTTTAACCCGAAAATTAAACCCAAGTCCATAATATTCACCCGTTAAACCCAGTTGTATAAACTTGGTTGACGTTTAATCCGATAAAATTTAAACTGCATTCCGGGGACCAGTATAACTCCTTTAACCCGGATTAAAATACAATTTCATAATATTGATTCTATTTGTTAGTCACATTTAAAATTTTTTTGCTCGCAGGAGGCAAGAAAAAAAAAAATTATATTTTTTTGGCTTTTATTCAATTAATTTTGTTGTCATTCAGATAGCGAAGCTTTTCGAAATCGCCATGGATATTTTTCATTGAACGTGGAGACGATAAAAACAAATCAATTCCAAGCGACACGCAGAAGTCAAGTCAATGACAATGGGTAGGTTTAAATCGGTTTAAAAATGAGTTTAAACTGTTTTAAATCCGGTTAAATGCATTTTTAATCCATCGGGTTTAATGCATGTTTTTGAGTGAATATTATTATATTATAACATAGGTTCAAATTTTCGGGTTAAAAAAATGCGGATTAAATGGTCGGGTTTAAAATTGTCTTTCCCCGAGGCGTTAACACAAAAAAACGACGGTTTTGTCGTTCAGAAAATAATGATCGCCTAAAGGCCCTTTCACAACTCAGCGAACTGCGAATGCGAACAAGCGAATATTCGCAAATTTTGACATTTCATTCACAGCCCCTTTGTTTTAAAGTAGAAACACAATGTGGCGTTCGCGCGGTCGCGCGTTGACAGATTGAGTAGAAACAATGGGATCTTATGGGGTAACACAAAATGTGACCTCACGCGTTTGATCGGTTTTTGATCGTAAATATCGTAAGCGCGACCTCAACGTCGAAGTAGAGCTACTCTCTACTATTTTCTACTATGGTCGCGCGTTTTGACAGCTCACAGCTGTTTTGGATTGACATTATTCTTTGGCTTGTTCGATTTTAGCAAAAAGGCAAACCATTGTGTCGTATATGTACTCCGAATTGTTAGCATTTAATATGTAAATATTTTTAATTGCTAATTGATGATGTGTTTTGCCCAACATTTTGTGTATCAAATTTTGAAGTCGAGCGTTTTGACAAATATTATCGTAAGTCAGTACAATGCCTGTTAAACACACGACCGCGCGAGCGCCGCATTGTGTTTTGCCCACTTTATACTCCTTCTACCGCGTCCCTTAGATATGTACTTGTGTATACATTTGTCGAAATCTCTTTTAAATCAATACGAATTGACCTTGAGCGGAGACATTTCGAAAACAATTTCTCATTTTATTAGTTAAGTTAGCAAGGTTCCTGTTACTGCATATTACAAAGACTTTATTAAATTATTTGATTTCTAGATTTTTACAAGGATTATGTGGCAGGTTTTATTTTTAAATTTAAATTATGAATTTGCAAGAAAAAAAAAATTATAAATAAAAAATAAAATTACATACATATAAAAACACATTTTTATTTTATTTCACAGGCCGGTCGGGCTAGTGGGGCAAGCTCAGGCCACTGTAAGTGTTACAGGTTGCGGATAGTGGATGGCCTATAGTAATGTATGCTAACTGCGAATACTTAAAAAGAAACTATCGTCCAAGAGTGGCAAAGAGCGAAGGTGTGGTTGAAAAGGCCAAAGGAACCTCTACGAACTCTGTGACAAGGAGAGTAAGCACTATCTTCCAAATAAGAACTCCCCTCCAAACAAAGTGGACACAAGGGATAAAGGAAAAGGAAAGTCTGCAGCTACATAACCGAAGGGGAACTATAAATAACCATTTTGTATGAAATGGCTTAGTCATTATCATTACCACTTACATTGAGACGGAACCCGGTAAGGTTCTAATTACGGAATACTGGAAATAAATTTAAAATCCTGTTAAAATTAACCATCCCTTCATTTAAAATTAAATTCCTTGTTAGTACTGATCCGGGTATGGCACAACACCCCATAAGGGTTTATGTCAACCCTTGCATGGCCCCACTGCTTTTTTTTTTTTTTTTTTTTATAAGAGGAAATACAGCTCCTGGAAAATCGTTCCACATACGTGTCGTTCGGCTCATAAACGAATCCCTATATTTGACAGTACGTCCGAAATTGGACCAAGGCACTGTCAACAATTGAAATGCGCAAGGACAAAGCAAAGGAGGTAATAAGGAAGAATAATGCCTCCCAAACATCATCGTGACGCGAAGAGGTAACCGAAGCCAACATCCGAAGTACCAACGTCAGCAAAAGTCTACTCCTAGCGATGAAAAAAGAACAAAGTGTATGAAAAACGAGAAACATGAAGAAGCGGGAAATGTGCCAAAAGAGCAGCAATTCGAAAACAAAGAGAACGAAACCTGGTCAACAATTTTTGGAAGGTCCCAAAAAAAAGAAGATAATACAAACAGCGAGCGTATTTTAATGCAGGAGCTTTGAGTCGCACAGGATTCGTAACACAAGCTACCAAGTCTCCATAAAGGATTTCACCCCTCCAGCGCATAAAAAAAACATTTTTCTTTCTTTCAAAGTACTCACACGATTGTTGTTTACCGATTGAATAACATTTCGTGGAAGCTTTTACATTCAAGTGCCCGATCACGGAAGATATATTCCCGAAGTACTATAATGATTGTACGATCACGGGTCGTTATATCAAATATAAAGTTTTGATCGCCTATCATGGACAATGCTTGTTTTTTCTTTAAAAAAAATTATATGAATGGGAAAAGCGTAATATAATACCTAGATTTGTGCCCTTGTTTAAAACAGTTTTTCTAATGTCCCGAGCCCACAGCATATATGCGGTAAATCTGGTTTTGCCTTTATCCTTTCGCTGTGCCTTTTCTATTACAACCTGAAATAAAATTATATCGAACTCAAATCGACATATTTTTTATATTTTTTTCTTACTTTTCCGTCTCTGAATATTTTTTTCTTGTTCGACTTTTCACTCATGTATAAACTCTGATGTACTATCTGGTCTTCTGGGTTTTCATCGGTATCGTCCCCTTCATCATCCATTCCTATACCTTCCAGCTCATCTCCAGAGTCAGTGTTAGTATCGTCAACATTTGCATTTATTTCGTCTGTATCGAAGTCTTCATCAGATTTCTCTCCCATATCGTAAAGTGATTTTGAAACCGAATCTGGCGAGCACTTGCACTGTCCTTTTATTGGTTTTGAAGTTTTTTTTAGTTTTGGTTCTATTTCATCTGGAGAACGAAAATCTAGCAGTTTAGATGACTTTTTTCGAACACGACCACTTCTTGAGACCCCAGTAATTTCAAATTCTAAATGTAAAAAATATGGCAATAACTAAAAATTTTACAAATTGCTTGTTTACCTTTCGAGCTATTAGGAGACTCCATTACAAATTATTTACAAAAACTTTTTTTTCGCCGACATAAGAAATTCCTATAAAAAAACAAAGAAAATGTCAAACCTCCAACCATAATAATATTTAAGGATTTAATACTAGGTCGAATATGCCAACGAGTGAGCAAAAACAACTTTCCAATGACGAATATAAGTGTACACACCAGCATTGCATAAGTGTTTGTAACTACGTATTCATATGTACATGCAAAGTTGAACCTAGGTTGAACCCGGATCGAAATACACGCGGGTCGAGTCGAAACCGAGTCGACTGGACTCGACTCCATTATTTATGCTGAGTTGATACAAAAATATGCGGTAGTCCCACGTCGAGGAGTTGAACTGACAGATGGTCATAGACCCTGTTTAGACTGAACACCAAGTTCCTTGTTTCTATACCAAAGATTAAATTATTTGCCTTCATTTTTATATTGCCGAAACACAGGAATAAATAAAAATAAATCAAATAATTTTGTTACAAAACGATTTAGCTAACCCGGTTTGCAACTCGGTTTGAGAAATTTTCGGTTTGGTACATCAGTAATTCAGCATATACAGGGCGTAACAAATCTTTTCAACTAAGTGATTTACTACAATCATTGAATTTGTTTCAGCTTCTATATCGTATATTTCATTTTTTTATGAAGAAACTAATTTGAAAAGAATCGCAACGCGAAACTACAACTGTTTCAATTCACTCATTCCACCCGTAAACCTTGGCAAAGTAGTGTAGGAGTGAGAACTTCAATCCAGGGTTCCCAGATGTTCTAAATGAATTTCCCCTTTTTGTGTCGCATTTTGCCATTTTTTCCCCTTTTCTTCAGTCTATTTTCCCCGCAATATTCCCCTTTTTTAACACGTGTTCAGCCTCTATAATACATATGTACATATTCAGCCTTATCGAGGTATCCGTTCGGAAAAACTTCCGATCGTTAAAAAAAAATTCGATCGGAATGCGTATCGCCTTCCTACTATCCGTCTTCGAACAGAAATTATCAACGTGTGTAAACGGACTTGACTTGATACTTACTTACGATGTTTGTAAAACATATCATTTGTTGACAACGAAGATTTATGCATATTGGTGACTTATTATTATAAGATTTTGTGATTTTGAAAGTAATATTTCAAATATGTATTTCCCCCTTTCGGCTCAGAAAGCGCCAAAAGTGGCGCTTTCCCCGCAATCTGGGAACACTGCTTCAGTCTGTAATCACTGCATGACTGCCCACTCTACGTAGTGGGGAGTAACCATTTCAATAGCGCTCATCGATATTTCATATTGCGGGATGATTATTTACGAAACAAAAGCAAAACTGCACAGACAATTTTGTATTTCAAGTTTCTGAGACAAAAAAATTATCGACGCAAAGTTGGCTGCACTGCACATTACAGCACAGTGAATTAAGAACTTACATAGGCCCAACGTTGAAGTTGATGTGTACTCACTATGAACTCGACAAAAAAATAGAATATCTATGAATATTTCTACTCAGCTCTGAAGGATATTTTTAGCAGCTTCCTAGATCTTTCGCGATGAAATCATATGTTGCACTAACGCCCAGTTACACAGTTTGGCTAATCCTGAACGAGAGCTCAAACTTTTTCACAGTAGGTCTGTTCCCGTACCGTCCAGAACAGAGAAAATCTATGTAAACTACGAAATTTTGCTGTACGGGAACAGGATTTCGTAGCTTTTCGCAGAAGAGAAAGATGACGACAAAGTAAAGGCTCAACCATAATCAACTTTAATACATTTGCCTGCATACGCATCTGTCAAATCAATCCACAATTTTTTCTCTCATTGTTGGTGTTTGGTTTTTCTCTTCTGAATTACAAATGGATAATAGCAGAAAGTTAAAAATTTATAGAGATTTGAAAATGTTACATACTATGTTGGAAGAATTGTGTGCTAAAAAAAATTAAAAACAACAACAAACACTACAACTGTCAGATTTACATATGCGATGAGCGACTGCGACCACTCTCTCTTATGTTTGCTCATGTTTGCAAAAGTGAACGAACATTATTTTAACGAATCCACGCTGGGCTGAGTGCAGTCTCACTCGGGTCTCAAAGGATTGTGTTCCCCCGGTGTGGGATACCTGTAAAACAAACGCCGGTGTGAGATACCTGTAAGTAAAAGAAAGAGAAATAAGCAGTGGGTTAGTTGTTTAGTTAGTAGCAGGGGTGGCCCTCCTGAACCAGCCCGATTTCATGATGAATTTTAGGGTGGTTTGGTCTTCGTGATTTAATTAATTCAATTTCAAAATTCTTTATTTTGGGAAAAAAAACATATGTACATAGAACTGCAAACAGAGCAGCAATTACAAATATCCAACTGTATTTTTTTTTAAACATGTTTTTGACGTTTAAAAAGGGGGCAGCTTTTGTTGTTCAACGCGTCCCCGTACTATTTGGTATTTGTGCCTCTATCTGAGAGATTTTCATCCCCACTCCTTGAAAATTGAAAATCTGCGAATTTTGGTGCAGAAAGTACGGGAACAGACCTAATATCTACAACAATATCTGGAACACAGACGACAACATATTTGTTAATGGAAGAAAATGTAATTCCTATTTTAAAGCCAGGCTAACCAAACTGCAAGCTACCGACCTACTTTGCCAACCATCAAACTAAGCCATAAACAAACAAACTAATAAATAAAGAACAGGCCGGCTTCAGAGGTATTTCTCCATCAGCTGCGAGGATTGCTGTCACATGAATTCTCCATTTGCGTTCATTAATGTTTTCAGAATTTGCTGTTTTTTTTTTTAATTTATGAACTCACCCTTGGTTAAATTGCTTCACCAAACAGTAGTGATGTAAAATGTGAATACATTTGACTACTCGTACTCCTTCGTTATTTTTTTATAAGTACTCGGATAAAAGTAACGAGTACTTAATACTCGCGAGTACCACCTATAAAATACATTGGAAACTATGCAAATACAATTCTGTCTCTTTTCTACGAACCGAATACAAAAGTAATCTCTTACCTTGTTTCCCTCAATATTGTATCCTGCAATAACAAATATAATTCATTAGAAACAGATTTCTCTTTTCACTTTTGCCAAGCCGTGTGTTTGCTTGAAAGTAAACAAAACATATTGCGTGTCCGTGTGTATAATTTGTCTGCCTCCTTGTGAGGTGATATTGTTTTGTTGACATATTTCCCAAAGGACAATTTTATACGATTATAGTATTGGTGTAGGGCGAGTAAAAAAATCTCTTAAAATAATTCTTGTTAGTAGTGCAAGAGAGAACGGGTATTCGAATACATATCTGTGGCGAATAAGAATCCCCTGAAATGTGTTGGGTAGTGCAAACAGAATGAGTAAGCAAATACGCATCTGAGTACTTTACAGGTAACGAGTACGAATGAGTACATGGCAGTAACGAATACATTGTACCGAATGAATACTTTTTTTTACACCACTACCAAACAGCGTTCGATCTCAGAAAGATGGAACAAAAGGGCACCTAAATGGAAGCAAGCCTTGGTAGGCCTGCCACAAGGCTGTATTTCAAGCCCGATCCTATTCAAAATACATGCAGCTTTGGCCAAATGCACCCTTTAAAATTCTTAGTATCTTGCAAAAACAAAAGGTTAAATAAAATGAAAGGAAGCAGATATGATAAATAAATAGTTTTATTAAAGATTATTAGTATTTGGTTGGGCCACCTTTGGCTTTTATGACTACAGCGGCTCTCTTTGGCAAAGTGCTGACTAGCTTGCGATACTCTTCCCAAGAAATATCACTCTACTCTTGCTAGAACACATTTTTAAGTGTTTTTTTTTTTATGTAATCGAGTACTCCTGGATCCTACGTTTTAGAATACTCCATAGATGTTCTATACGGTTGAGATCCGGGGACTGCACAGGCCACTCAAGCAGGTCTACATAATTTTCCTCAAACCAGCTCATAGTTAGGGCTGATTTGTGGCAGGGTGCATTGTCTTGTTTGAATTTGACATTTTCCATGTTGGTTACCCCGAAAATGTTGAAAAAGGAAAGTTAAAGTACATTTTCCAACACATTTATGTACGTATAGGAGTCCATTCGACCATCACACACATGCATTTCACCCACACCGTTGGCAGCTATGCTTCCCAAGATTTTTACATTCAACTGCCTCCACCGTGGTTAACAGTGGTTGCACTCATTCTGGGTTGTGCTATTCGTCTCACAAAAGTCACACCAGGGATGCCAAAGATCCGAAAATTTGTTTAAAAAGATGTTTTTTTTTTCAAAAGATAAACTCATCTAGAGAACATCAAAATTAGTTACATTTTTTGATGTGTAAATTAAAAGCGATCCTTAAATTAATCGTACCCCGAAGTAAGATTCATCTGACCACAATATATTGACCAATCTTCTTCATTGAAATGCGCACGTTTTTTTTCGCGCGACTTCTTGTTTTTTTGCAAGAGCTACGGCTTTTTCCTTGCTTTGCATCCTTTACATCCAACTTCCCTAAGTCTTCATCTAACGGTTATTGCAGAAATTTTTTTCCCCGATCCTTCGAAAACTCAGAATCAAGCTCAGATGAGGTTTTCTTTTGATTTTTGAGCGAAGATCGTATTAAAAATCAGTCCTCCCGAGACGTGGTATCTTCTCTCTCCATGATTTTCCGCGATTTACGTGTGAACCAGTCTGGTTGTACCGCCCATTTGCATTTTGCACTGCACAACATGAACACCACATCTATTGCTATTCGACTTTCCTTTTTGCCTTCTTCAAATAAAAGCTGTATTTTTACACGACCTGCCAGGCTAAGTTCATTTCTTTTGGCATTTTAAAAGAAAAAACAAATAAGTCACGGGTCCGTCGATTTCGAGCAATGATTGTACACGTATACAATAAATACAAATACAAATTCTTGGCGCAACAGACCGTATGTGGTCCAGGGCCTAGCTCCTCGCGACCATTCGTGTTGTGCGTGTTATATTTTTCACACAAATGGAAGGGACCTACAGTTTAGAGCCATATCCGAAAGGCAAATTGAGACAGTTATTACTCTCGGACGTTTGTCAGACATTCGCGAGAGGTGGGACCGTGAAAACTTTTGGTGTTCTCTGGGATTCGAACCTCGAACCTCACGCTCAGCGATCCAACGCACTAACCACTTGAGCCACGGCGCCCACACGTACACGTATCCTACACCGGAAAAAATGCTTAAGCAAGCAATTGCATCATAACAGTGCATTGGTGACCTTTCTTAAAATATTAAAGTCGTTTACAACCTCGTATAGTCATGCCATAATTCATAAAATTCAATACTTCGGAGAAAGGGGTGCCTAATACATGTAGGCAAGGCTGTATATGTCTATAAATGACCTATTCAAAGACATAAAATAAAGAGGCATCAACATTTACGCAGATGACTTGGTCATATGGGCGGAAGACTACAAAAGGGAAACCACTCGCTCACTGTAAGCGAAATTAGCAGAAGCTACGAACAAATAACGGCGGACGAAAACAGTTAAAGTCTGGCTTCGTATGTATTTATACAGACGGATCCGGGCAAAATGGAAGATTGGCAACACCACCAGCAGATTACCTTCACTCTTTCATCGAGTTGGCTGCTGACCAGAGCAGTATCTACATGTTTCTTAAAATAAAGATATTGGTCCAGCCAGAGCCCAAGCTATTTAACTACATTTCGACACGCCAACGACTGCCCGTTCTTCCCAAGTTTGAGGCAACTCTTACCCTATAACATCCAAATTATGTAACAGTCTTCAGTGAGACAATTTTTTTCAAGTCCGTGTTTCTAAATTACTACATTTATATAAGCTGTGTCAGTTATGGACGGGACATTCGATGAATGTACCCACACTCACTGGAGCAAAGTATTTTAATTTCCAAGGCATTTCTTTCTAGATCTTTTTTTCAAGTTCGTGGATTGAACATTTTGCACTGAAACTTTTGCCGTGAAAGGGAAGAGACGATTTTTAAAAATTAGCTCACAAAATTCCATGTAGTTCTAGCTGACTCCAAGTCTAGTTATACATAATTGAATCATTGTACCTACGTATACATACATACACACAAAGGAACACTTAATTATTTACATAATATTTAAGTAATGACATATTTTGTATTTGAGTTGTCTATATAGCTATATATAAATTACATGAAAAACTTACAAATATATTATATTTACCTAACCTTATAACATCTATACCAAGCGATGCAATGTTTCAATATATTATATACTTGTCCGAAACTGAACAAGTGTTTTATTAAGGGTATTAACGCAAGAAAGCACGTCTTCATGATCTTTGGACCAATCTTTTAAATTTCTTTCTAAAATTTGAAGTCTTTGAACGCCAAGTCTCAACCCACCAAATTTAAGGGCAGCTACGCAATGACAAGTTAAGATCTTGAAACACTGCCGGCGTATTGCATTGTGGGAATTATTGTCCCAGGTTGGAGTTGCGCGTACGTAGTTCCAAGCAAGTAAGACGTAATCAAGCAATGCATCCCAGTGTGAAGAATCGTGAAGCTTTCGTGTATGACTTATTACGGCTGCTTTAAATGCTGAAAGATGCATTGCAGCCTTGGCATAAGCAGTGCTATCTGTTTTTTTGCACAATCGCGATGTCGGTAGGCTTTTGAAAATATTCCGTTTATTTAGAAGTAGTTCGTCCTCCATATATCTGTTTAAAGATTAAATTTTAGAAGAAATTTATACTATAATTATTTCTTACCCAATATCTGGCATTGGAAATTCTGTACGAATTTTTTCTTCCAAACTGTTGTCTTTTGCAACTAGGTTTCCTATCATATCTATAAGTTGACTATGGCTAAGGCCTTTCAGCAGCACGTGCAAATTAGTATTAAAATTGGTTGTTGCAATAGGTTTTTCATCTAGCTTTAGCTTTTTTACAGGAGTACTCCAAAGCGCTCTAAATCCGTAGGAAGCTGAAGACTTTTGAATGTGATCTGCACTGCATTTTGCCGGAGACATAGGAAAGGATGTTTCAGTCATTAGCCGTTTGCGCGGAGAGCTTCTTAGAGTCATATGCGCTGCTACTTTCGTAGGAGTTTTCTGGAAGGGACTCTGTGCAGACAACTTATCCGGTGACCATGTAAGAGTGAAACGCCGACGTCCTCGTTGACGAATAACAATTTCATCAGGCGAGGCAATGGTAGGAGAGTTTTGTTGAAACAATACATTATTATTGATTGTACTGTCAAAGATTGTTAGATTTAAAACATTTGCTGGTGTTGGTTCGTCTGCCATTTGATTTGTTGGTGTTGTCGCCACTCGAAGCTGTTCTAAACGATCTGGGATTTCGGACAATGCGTTCCTGGTATTACGATTCGTAGCCATTTTGGTGTTAAGCAATAATGAAAATCTCAAGAGCAGTTACTGCATAAAATCACTTTAAATTATCTTGCACAAAGCCATACGCCTAAATTTCAAATTACTAAAAATATTTCTACATGTTTCAAGGATTTACAATCGTCCAATTCTTACCGGACGCAATAAAACTAATGCCCTAGGATCATTTCCCGCCAAAAAAGCAAGCAAAACTACAACAAAACTTCAGTATTTATGCGGTCGTATACCTAAAGATATGATTAATAACCAACATAATAGCTACAGAAACGTCACAGCGGTCGATTTTAAGTTTTATCTGAAATTATATTTTGATAAATCATGTAAGTATATATATGTATTATGATTTCTTTTGAATGTAAAAAAATGAAAAGGTCATCTGAAAAATAAACAAGCGTTTAGGGTGATACCCTTAATTTTACTAAGTGCGGGAAAGGAAAATGAAACTAAATTCTAGATGTTCTTAGGCGTGTTTTGGTGAGAATTATAGTAGAAACACATTGGCATAGTAACAGCAACAGCAACTTTGACAGCCACAGCGAAAATTTTAGAACCAATGCTTTTCAATGGAACAGAACACATTAGCACAGCAACAGCAACTTCAACTTTAGACCTAAAGAGCCGAACAGAATGCGTAGCTGTGTCTGTGTCTTGTAGCGCTGTCAAACCTCTGCCGCGCGGCTTGTGGTTAAAGCAAACACAATGAAAGCGACTGTCACATTTGCATCTTGTGTGTTTACTTCTTGAAAATATATTTTATTAGTGCTCAAAAGTGTTTTTTATTTGTGAAGATGGACGAGCAGGAAGAAATAGCTTTCATTATGTGTGTTCTGCACATGTGTTATTTAGCAATTAAATTAAGGAAAATGAGGAAACGCAGATGGTGGGTTCGCCCCCTTAATGAGCAAAGGAAAGAAAGAGGATTCTTTGAGACCACTTTCAAACACCTCAAAGAGCGCGACGAGGACCTTTTTTTTAAAGCAACAAGAATGCACTCATCAACTGTAAACAATGAAAACAAAACAAATGGAAACATAATTTACAAATACTTTTTTTTAATTGTTATCCAAAATTCGTCGGATATCTCCTTCCATTTTGCATATTTTTTTTTAAATTTTTGCAATTGGGATTGGATGAATTCCAAAGAATTTCATTCAATCGTACAGCTTCAATGAATTTTTCGACTTCCATTTCCACATCAACAACAGCTTTAGTGTACAAATTCTTAAACGTCAATCTTGTAGCGCCGCTTGAAGTTGAACAAAATCCAACTTCGCGATACACGACACAGACGCAGACACACATTGTGTTGCGGCTTACGGCTTTCCATACATTTAATAGTTTGACAGCTTGCGACACAGACACAGACACAGCTACGCATTCTGTTCAGCCCTTAAGTTTTAAGTTCGCTGTTGCTGTTCAAATGCAACCAACCTTGCGACACCATTTTGCAGACCTCCCAACCTGAAAATATTTTATATCTGCCATCTCAAATGTAAGCAAAAGAATTTGTTTGGTTATTTGTTTCAAGGAAGTGCAATGAAATGCAGGAAACACTAATCGAAAGTGTTTTTACTAGTAATGATTATGTAAACTACTCGAGAGTACGACATAAATACAACGCTTATTAAGCAAAATTTTTGCATAAACTCGTACGGCACAATGATTTTAATTTCTTTATTTCACTTTTTGGTTTTCAAATACACAAGAAGTTATAAGATGTCAATTTTCGCTGAGTGCTGTTGTGCTGTGCTAATGTGTTTCACATCACGTTGGCTGTTTTTCCCCGGCGGCTGTCAAAGTTGCTGTGTGCTGTTGCCGTGTCAATGTGTTTCTACTATTATGCAAAGCAAAGTGAAAGCTCCTCACCAAAACGATCCTCAGTCAATCTGACTTAGTAGCTCTCTAATATTTGAATATTGGTGTGCTCGCTATCAGCCTGACATTAATTGTCAAAATATTCGCGCTGTATAAAAAATTTCAATTTTGCTTCACCCCAAAGACGAAATATGTATTTTATAAACAAACAAAAAATATTCATCCTATTAATTATATTTTTATTTTTCCTCCCCTTTTGTGCTATCCACTGAAGGTTGCTATATTATATTTGTCTTTTAGCTGAAATCTAGTTCATTAATGAAACTGTAGATAGTTTGAGCTGAAGAAGATGTGACATCAGATGGTGATGTGAAGCCTTTGTTAAAGTGTTTGAGCCTAAGCCGAGCTATGGCCGGGCATTCACACAGTATATGTTGGGCTGTTTCGGTGTCTTCAAGGCAGAGACGGCACATGTCTGATTGGACACGGCCCATTTTCTTGAGATGGTAATTGAGAGAGCAATGCCCAGGAAGTCAGTTATGATCTTAGCCTTGTGTTTGCTCATTGAAAGGATGTCTCTGGTTCTTTTTTTTTTGAGAAATTTCCCATAGAAAGTTCCCATAGATTAAGCTCTATCTTTATCTGGTTAGTTGGTAAACCACAAAAGGGTTCAGGTCCCGTAAACGGAGATTGAGCACCTAATGTGGCAAGTTTATCAGCAGATTCGTTACCAGGGAAGTTGAGGCTTTATTGCACTAGCTGCTGCAGTCTTCATAATTCTTATGTGTAGTGGTGGAAGGTCTAAGAGAGCTTCCAGCGCAGCTCTAGGGCAGGAGCGCATTGCACCCGTAATACCTACACATGCTAATCGTTGCACCTTTTGTAGGGCAGATCGGATGGTGATTTGATTAGTTTTTTCCCACCATACTAGCGATGCATAGGAAATTATCGGCGTGATGATTGTGAGATAAGTCCAGTGGATTATTTTGGGTTTTAATCCCCATCTCTTACCGAACAACCTTGAGCAGGCCCAGAAGGCTCTTGTCGCCTTTTCAATGGTTCTATCTACATGAGGTTTCCAGTATAGTTTCTGGTCTAGAGTTATCCCAAGATATTTTGTTTCTTTAGAGAAATTTATTTGTACATTACGTAGTGATAGCGTGCGGAGATTTAAGGATCTCCTTCTGGTGAAGGGAATGATTACGGTTTTATCAGGGTTAACCGTTAATCCCCCTGTCTGACACCAATTGCTAACTTTGTTTGCATGTTGCATCCGATGACAGATGTTGGTTTCTTCCTTGCCCCTTATTATAATGACTATGTCGTCAGCATAGCCTTGGGTGAGAAATCTACTGTTATTGAGGTCGTCTAGGATTTTGTCCACAACAATGGACCAAAGCAGGGGAGATAAAACTCCTCCTTGGGGACAACCTTTAGTGGTTTTTGCGGATATCGAGAATTGTCCAAGCTTGGCAGAAATAATCCTGCTACTGAGCATGGGGCATATCCAGCTGGTGGTTTGCGGGTCAATGCCTTTAGCATCAGCAGCATTTTTGATGGATTGAAACGTCGTATTATCGAAGGCACCCGAGATGTCTAGAAAAGAGCAGAGGGCGATATCCTTCTCTAACAGAGTTTCTTCAATCGTGCTGACTAAATGATGTAGTGCTGAGACCGTAGATTAACCAGGTTGATATGCAAATTGGAGTTTACTTAAAGGGAGTTCTAATAAGGCGGAATTACGAATATGGAAGTCTATAATTTTTTCCATTACCTTAAGAAACACCGAGGTGAGACTAATAGGTCTAAAGGCCTTAGGGTCTGATTTTGATCTGCAGCCAGCTTTTGATATGAACACCACATTTACCTTTCTCCATGTAGTCGGTATGTAGCTGAGTTCATAGCTGGATCTGAAGATGGACACTAGGGATTCCAGGAGAATATCGATGCCGTGATGAAGAAGGGCAGGAAAGATTCCATCCCCACCAGGAGCTTTGTAAGGCTTTTGCGTGGAGATGGCCCATCTGATAGAATCAGAGGAGAAGATATTCCTAGCAGAGTTCCTAGTGTGCCTGTTGGGAGGGCGTTGCATAATTTCATGTAGAAGAGGTGTGTAAGGGTCAGTGATAACAGAGTCAGGAAAGTGAGTTTGTAGAAGTAGACTCAGAGTTTCCTTGTAACCCGTTGTGAAACTGCCGTCACTCTTTTGTAGGAGACCATTTCCATTGCTGTGGTTCTTAGAGAGGGCTTTTGAGCCCTAACAGCTGTCGGAAGATCGTTAATGCTTTCGCAAAAAGTCCTCCAAGTATGTCTTTTTGATTTCCTAATTGCACAATTATAAGATGTGAGAGCTATTTTGTATTCGCTCCATGAGTTAATTCGTTTGGCTTTATTGTAAAGCTTCCTAACCTTTCTTTTTTGGAAACACGGATGTGCAGAAAGAACGCGAATGTACTCCAGCACGCATAGCTAGTCGGGAATACCTCACCGACGAAGAAGAGCTATCACGCGAAACGAATCGGGTCCCAAAGAAAAGACCTAGTAAAAAACGGAGAGCCGGTTCTTCGCCCGAAGTCGAGCTCCCAAAAGAAGAAAAGCTCAAAGAACCGCAAAAAAATCAACTTCGAGCGCAATTTCGTCCACCACCACCAATAAACGTCGTCGGGATAATGCAATATAATAAGTCGCATAGCCTCCTTAAAGAAACGCTAACAGCGAAATATAAAGTCACATCATTGAGGGATAATGCGTGGATAATTAACGTCGATAACATCGACGACTACCGAGTTTCAGTGGTATACTTTCGAAATTAAGTCAGAAAGGCCACATCGTATTGTTGCAAGGGGACTCCACCCCTCTTGCACCAAAGAAGAGGTTATGACCGACCTTCAAGCCAAAGGCTTTAAAATTCTTGATGCCGCTAATATCATCAAGAAGGAGAAGCAACAAACGGAAATAGACAAAGACATCCTGGTAAGGCATGGACTTCCGCTCTTTATGCTTACCTTCGATAAGTCTGATAATATTGACGATATCTACCGAATAAAAACTATCTTAAGTATTGTGGTTAGAATAGAGCCCATGCGTAGAAATTTAAAAATGATTCCGCAGTGCAAACGTTGCCAAGGATTTAATCATACGCAAATGTACTGCAAAAAGGAACGGGGTGTGTGAAATGTGCCGGAAATCACCTCTTCCAAGTTTGTGGAGTAAACAAACAGACCTCCGCAACCTGTGCTAATTGTAAGGGTAAGCATCCGGCAAATTATAGAGGCTGTGAAGTAGCTAAAGAGTTGCAAAAACGGAGAGATGCGCTCCTTAAACCCATAAATGCGAAATCGAAACCGCAAACTAAGCCAAAGCGTAAGAACGCGCAGGAGAAAGTCGGTAAACTAAAACTACCAGGTTCAGAGCAAAAAAAGGCGAGAGAAAGAGTGACAACCGAAAAGTCCTCAACCCCTGTTCTCAAAAGAAGTGGTACTCAAAATTTACCATTGGAAAAGCCACCGGGTATTGGTCCTCGGACAGCAGGAGTGCAGACTTACGTTCAGGCTGCGGCATCCGAAAAAACGTTGAAATTTCGACGGACCCTTTCTCTCATGTTTTCTCAGTTATTCTGGCGAAACTTGAAGAACAAAGCAAAATAAATAAAATTATTCTCGATAGGCTGGATAAGCTCGAAAATAATTCACGGAAAACGCGTATTTCAACTAGGAAATGAATGAAATACGAATGTTAATAATATGTACTTGGAATGCAAACGGACTTCTGCAAAAACTTGACGAATTGGAAATATTCATGCGTGAAAAAGATATTGATATTTGCTTGATTTCTGAAACCCACGTTAAAAACGAATCGCATTTAAAAATAAAAGGCTATAATGATTACCACGCTTGCCATCCTTCGGGAAAAGCGAGAGGCGGATCATCCCTGTTTATTAAAGACTGCATCGAACAATCCGAAGACCTAAAGATAGAGCTTGAAACTTTGCAACTGTGCACGATTCGAGTAAAAAATAGTCAGCGTACTCTTAAAATCTCATCTATTTACTGTCCACCGCGTTCCGCGCTTGAAAAAAGTGATTTTACTAACTTGTTTAAATCGCTGAAACTTAATTTTATTATTGGCGGCGATATTATTGCGAAACACACGTTCTGGGGCTCAATATACAGCTCGAAAAAAGGTAGAATGCTCTATGAGGCAGGTATGGAATACAGTTGTGACTTCCATTCGACAGGTAAACCGACTTACTGGCCAGCTGATATTTCGAAAATACCTGACCTGATCGATTTTTTCGTTGTGAAAGGGCATAATATCTACCAACCACATAAAAGTTAAAGAGAGCTTTGATCTGTCATCTGATCATTCCCCAGCTATTTTGACATTAAGCGAAAAACTGCTCTATACCCTAAAGCCAGCGAGATTAACTGGTAGAACACCTAACTGGGAAGGCTTTAGGAACGAAATTGAAGGTAATGTTGAACTGAGTGTTCCACTTACGACACTCTATGAACTTGAGCTTGAAGTTGATCGCTTCGTTGAGATCGTACAGCTCGCCTCTTGGAATAATACGCCTAATCCAAGAAAATCACCGGACAAATACGGTTTACGATATCCTCCGGAAATTAAAGAATTAGTTAAGGAAAAAAGAAAAGCGCGTAAAAAATGGCAACAGAGTCGTGCTCCGCAACATAAAGCAGATTTGAATCGTCTGTGCAATTCGTTAAAGATGACTATAAAGGATTTTAAGAATCGTGCAAGAATCGTGCGATAGGCTCTTACCTTGAAAGTTTAACAGCAAAAAGAGATTCCAATTATTCACTTTGGAAAGCTTTAAAAGGCACAAAAAGGCCAAAAGTCCCCGCGCCGTCAATCAAATTAAATCAAAATGAATGGGCAAAGGAAGATGAAGAAAAAGCGGACGTCTTTGCGGTCCACCTGGAAAAAACCTTTAAACCGTACGATGGTCAAGTGGTTAACGACAACATCAATAGGTCGGATTTACCATCTGATGATTTCAGACCCATTAGTGCAACACTAAGGGAACTCAAACATGAGATCGAGAATTTAAAATCTAAGAAAGCTCCTGGTTATGATTTGATCACCGGAGAAATTCTCAAAGTTTTACCTAGAAAAGCATTGATTAAGCTTCTACATATAATAAATGCTGCGCTCAGATTAAAACACGTACCGAGCCAATGGAAAGTTGCAGAAGTCATAATGGTTTTGAAACCAGGAAAACCGCCTAATGAGATAAAATCGTATAGACCAATTTCGCTGCTTCCAGTCATCTCCAAAATTTTCGAGAGGATATTACTAAGGCGCCTCCACCCAGTTATAGAAGAAAATAATCTTATCCCTGACCACCAATTTGGGTTCAGAAGTAAGCATTCGACTATTGACCAGGTGCATAGAATTACTGACGTGATCGAGAAAGCACTTGAAGGAAAACAAATATGCTCAAGCGTATTTCTTGACGTCTCGCAAGCCTTTGATAAGGTGTGGCATGATGGCTTGAAATGCAAATTATGACAAGTTCTCCCTGTATGCCTATATGATATATTAGAATCATATCTCGGGAATAGACTCTTCCGTGTTAGACATGGAAACGAATACTCGGAGCTTAAAGAAATTTCGGCCGCCGTACCGCTTCTCTACCTGTTATATACTCGTGATATACCGAAAGAAGATGGCACTATCCTTGCTACGTTTGCCGATGACACCGCTATCCTAGCAGTAGGTAAAACAATTGAAGAAACGACTGCAAAACTGCAGAACGCACTGAATAAAATAAATGAATGGACGAGGGACTGGCGGATCGCCCTCAACGAATCTAAATCTGTTCACGTGAATTTCACTTATAAGAAAACTAATAACTTGCCAATTTTTCTAAACTTGGCCCGAATACCTTTTGCGAACGAGGCCAAATGTCATTCGAGGGAATGACACTCGACGGAAGGCTAAAATGGAATTCGCACGTGAAAATGAAACGCAAAGAACTCGAAATCAAATATAGAGAAATGAACTGGTTACTCGGAAAACATTCCCAGCTGAGTACTGAGAACAAACTGCTTTTATACAAGCAAGTGTTAAAGCCGGTGTGGACCTACGGTATACAACTTTGGGGTTGTACCAAGAAAACAAAGGCCAATATTCTACAAACTTTTCAAAATAATGTTCTAAGAGAAATCGTCCAAGCACCGTGGTATAGTAGAAACGATGATATCCACAGGGATCTCGGAATTCCGACAATCGAAGCTGAAATTAGAGGCTTCGCGAGAAAGCATAGAAACCGACTAGTCGGACATGTCAACAATATAGTCCAACAAATTTTGGATGAGAACAATTTATTGCGTCGACTACAAAGGACAATACCTTTTGACTTTCGACATACAGTATCTTTCAGTGGAAAGTAACCTGCCAAACGTTAATTTCGTGATAGAAAAATTGCTTGATAAGTTGTTACAACTCTATTATTAGCAATACTCATATCATTAAATTAAAAGTGCTGCCACCAACAACCCTTTGGTGTATGTACGGACACAGACGAGTGTGTTTTTGAATGGAGGTCGCAAACGGTCACAGACAACTCAATTGGGAAATACAACAAGCAAGGGAAATATGAAGTGGAAGGACAGAAAACAGTTCTTGTCGGGATTTGAGTTGGAGTTAGGGATGAGCGATGTTGGCAAAAACTTTCACAGCACAGCGTTACTTTTTTTTCACGATCCCACTTTCTTTGTTAGAAATTTAAAGACAAAAGATGTCACCATCGATGACTGAGCATCGATGATCGATAATAATCGAACTCAAAACATCGATGTATTTTAACATCAGTTGTCATCGAGCCATGATTACATTAGTATTAAGAGCCGAACAGAATGCGTATCTGTGTCTGTGTCTTGTAGCGCTGTCAAACCTCTGCCGCGCGGCTTGTGGTTAAAGCAAACACAATGAAAGCGACTGTCACATTTGCATCTTGTGTGTTTACTTCTTGAAAATATATTTTATTAGTGCTCAAAAGTGTTTTTTATTTGTGAAGATGGACGAGCAGGAAGAAATAGCTTTCATTATGTGTGTTCTGCACATGTGTTATTTAGCAATTAAATTAAGGAAAATGAGGAAACGCAGATGGTGGGTTCGCCCCCTTAATGAGCAAAGGAAAGAAAGAGGATTCTTTGAGACCACTTTCAAACACCTCAAAGAGCGCGACGAGGACCTTTTTTTTAAAGCAACAAGAATGCACTCATCAACTGTAAACAATGAAAACAAAACAAATGGAAACATAATTTACAAATACTTTTTTTTAATTGTTATCCAAAATTCGTCGGATATCTCCTTCCATTTTGCATATTTTTTTTTAAATTTTTGTAATTGGGATTGGATAAATTCCAAAGAATTTCATTCAATCGTACAGCTTCAATGAATTTTTCGACTTCCATTTCCACATCAACAACAGCTTTAGTGTACAAATTCTTAAACGTCAATCTTGTAGCGCCGCTTGAAGTTGAACAAAATCCAACTTCGCGATACACGACACAGACGCAGACACACATTGTGTTGCGGCTTACGGTTTTCCATACATTTAATAGTTTGACAGCTTGCGACACAGACACAGACACAGCTACGCATTCTGTTTAGCCCTTAAGTTCTAAGTTCGCTGTTGCTGTTCAAATGCAACCAACCTTGCGACACCATTTTGCAGACCTCCCAACCTGAAAATATTTTATATCTGCCATCTCAAATGTAAGCAAAAGAATTTGTTTGGTTATTTGTTTCAAGAAAGTGCAATGAAATGCAGGAAACACTACTACTCGAGAGTACGACATAAATATAACGCTTATTAAGCAAAATTTTTGCATAAACTCGTACGGCACAATGATTTTAATTTCTTTATTTCACTTTTTGGTTTTCAAATACACAAGAAGTTATAAGATGTCAATTTTCGCTGAGTGCTGTTGTGCTGTGCTAATGTGTTTCACATCACGTTGGCTGTTTTTCCCCGGCGGCTGTCAAAGTTGCTGTGTGCTGTTGCCGTGTCAATGTGTTTCTACTATTATGCAAAGCAAAGTGAAAGCTCCTCACCAAAACGATCCTCAGTCAATCTGACTTAGTAGCTCTCTAATATTTGAATATTGGTGTGCTCGCTATCAGTCTGACATTAATTGTCAAAATATTCGCGCTGTATAAAAAATTTCAAATTTCCCCAAAGACGAAATATGTATTTTATAAACAAACAAAAAATATTCATCCTATTAATTATATTTTTATTTTTCCTCCCCTTTTGTGCTATCCACTGAAGGTTGCTATATTATATTTGTCTTTTAGCTGAAATCTAGTTCATTAATGAAACTATAGATAGTTTGAGCTGAAGAAGATGTGACATCAGATGGTGATGTGAAGCCTTTGTTAAAGTGTTTGAGCCTAAGCCGAGCTATGGCCGGGCATTCACACAGTATATGTTGGGCTGTTTCGGTGTCTTCAAGGCAGAGACGGCACATGTCTGATTGGACACGGCCCATTTTCTTGAGATGGTAATTGAGAGAGCAATGCCCAGGAAGTCAGTTATGATCTTAGCCTTGTGTTTGCTCATTGAAAGGATGTCTCTGGTTCTTTTTTTTTTGAGAAATTTCCCATAGAAAGTTCCCATAGATTAAGCTCTATCTTTATCTGGTTAGTTGGTAAACCACAAAAGGGTTCAGGTCCCGTAAACGGAGATTGAGCACCTAATGTGGCAAGTTTATCAGCAGATTCGTTACCAGGGAAGTTGAGGCTTTATTGCACTAGCTGCTGCAGTCTTCATAATTCTTATGTGTAGTGGTGGAAGGTCTAAGAGAGCTTCCAGCGCAGCTCTAGGGCAGGAGCGCATTGCACCCGTAATACCTACACATGCTAATCGTTGCACCTTTTGTAGGGCAGATCGGATGGTGATTTGATTAGTTTTTTCCCACCATACTAGCGATGCATAGGAAATTATCGGCGTGATGATTGTGAGATAAGTCCAGTGGATTATTTTGGGTTTTAATCCCCATCTCTTACCGAACAACCTTGAGCAGGCCCAGAAGGCTCTTGTCGCCTTTTCAATGGTTCTATCTACATGAGGTTTCCAGTATAGTTTCTGGTCTAGAGTTATCCCAAGATATTTTGTTTCTTTAGAGAAATTTATTTGTACATTACGTTGTGATAGCGTGCGGAGATTTAAGGATCTCCTTCTGGTGAAGGGAATGATTACGGTTTTATCAGGGTTAACCGTTAATCCCCCTGTCTGACACCAATTGCTAACTTTGTTTGCATGTTGCATCCGATGACAGATGTTGGTTTCTTCCTTGCCCCTTATTATAATGACTATGTCGTCAGCATAGCCTTGGGTGAGAAATCTACTGTTATTGAGGTCGTCTAGGATTTTGTCCACAACAATGGACCAAAGCAGGGGAGATAAAACTCCTCCTTGGGGACAACCTTTAGTGGTTTTTGCGGATATCGAGAATTGTCCAAGCTTGGCAGAAATAATCCTGCTACTGAGCATGGGGCATATCCAGCTGGTGGTTTGCGGGTCAATGCCTTTAGCATCAGCAGCATTTTTGATGGATTGAAACGTCGTATTATCGAAGGCACCCGAGATGTCTAGAAAAGAGCAGAGGGCGATATCCTTCTCTAACAGAGTTTCTTCAATCGTGCTGACTAAATGATGTAGTGCTGAGACCGTAGATTAACCAGGTTGATATGCAAATTGGAGTTTACTTAAAGGGAGTTCTAATAAGGCGGAATTACGAATATGGATGTCTATAATTTTTTCCATTACCTTAAGAAACACCGAGGTGAGACTAATAGGTCTAAAGGCCTTAGGGTCTGATTTTGATCTGCAGCCAGCTTTTGATATGAACACCACATTTACCTTTCTCCATGTAGTCGGTATGTAGCTGAGTTCATAGCTGGATCTGAAGATGGACACTAGGGATTCCAGGAAAATATCGATGCCGTGATGAAGAAGGGCAGGAAAGATTCCATCCCCACCAGGAGCTTTGTAAGGCTTTTGCGTGGAGATGGCCCATCTGATAGAATCAGAGGAGAAGATATTCCTAGCAGAGTTCCTAGTGTGCCTGTTGGGAGGGCGTTGCATAATTTCATGTAGAAGAGGTGTGTAAGGGTCAGTGATAACAGAGTCAGGAAAGTGAGTTTGTAGAAGTAGACTCAGAGTTTCCTTGTAACCCGTTGTGAAACTGCCGTCACTCTTTTGTAGGAGACCAATTCCATTGCTGTGGTTCTTAGAGAGGGCTTTTGAGCCCTAACAGCTGTCGGAAGATCGTTAATGCTTTCGCAAAAAGTCCTCCAAGTATGTCTTTTTGATTTCCTAATTGCACAATTATAAGATGTGAGAGCTATTTTGTATTCGCTCCATGAGTTAATTCGTTTGGCTTTATTGTAAAGCTTCCTAACCTTACTTTTTTGGAAACACGGATGTGCAGAAAGAACGCGAATGTACTCCAGCACGCATAGCTAGTCGGGAATACCTCACCGACGAAGAAGAGCTATCACGCGAAACGAATCGGGTCCCAAAGAAAAGACCTAGAAAAACCGGAGAGCCGGTTCTTCGCCCGAAGTCGAGCTCCCAAAAGAAGAAAAGCTCAAAGAACCGCAAAAAAATCAACTTCGAGCGCAATTTCGTCCACCACCACCAATAAACGTCGTCGGGATAATGCAATATAATAAGTCGCATAGCCTCCTTAAAGAAACGCTAACAGCGAAATATAAAGTCACATCATTGAGGGATAATGCGTGGATAATTAACGTCGATAACATCGACGACTACCGAGTAGTGTCACAAAAGCTAAATAGCGAGAAGATTCAGTGGTATACTTTCGAAATTAAGTCAGAAAGGCCACATCGTATTGTTGCAAGGGGACTCCACCCC
The DNA here is from genome assembly GCA_946965025.1 of Blera fallax. Taxonomy (NCBI): domain Eukaryota; kingdom Metazoa; phylum Arthropoda; class Insecta; order Diptera; family Syrphidae; genus Blera; species Blera fallax. The sequence goes on from OX337245.1 coordinate 28,059,322, forward strand.
TCTTGCACCAAAGAAGAGGTTATGACCGACCTTCAAGCCAAAGGCTTTAAAATTCTTGATGCCGCTAATATCATCAAGAAGGAGAAGCAACAAACGGAAATAGACAAAGACATCCTGGTAAGGCATGGACTTCCGCTCTTTATGCTTACCTTCGATAAGTCTGATAATATTGACGATATCTACCGAATAAAAACTATCTTAAGTATTGTGGTCAGAATAGAGCCCATGCGTAGAAATTTAAAAATGATTCCGCAGTGCAAACGTTGCCAAGGATTTAATCATACGCAAATGTACTGCAAAAAGGAACGGGGTGTGTGAAATGTGCCGGAAATCACCTCTTCCAAGTTTGTGGAGTAAACAAACAGACCTCCGCAACCTGTGCTAATTGTAAGGGTAAGCATCCGGCAAATTATAGAGGCTGTGAAGTAGCTAAAGAGTTGCAAAAACGGAGAGATGCGCTCCTTAAACCCATAAATGCGAAATCGAAACCGCAAACTAAGCCAAAGCGTAAGAACGCGCAGGAGAAAGTCGGTAAACTAAAACTACCAGGTTCAGAGCAAAAAAAGGCGAGAGAAAGAGTGACAACCGAAAAGTCCTCAACCCCTGTTCTCAAAAGAAGTGGTACTCAAAATTTACCATTGGAAAAGCCACCGGGTATTGGTCCTCGGACAGCAGGAGTGCAGACTTACGTTCAGGCTGCGGCATCCGAAAAAACGTTGAAATTTCGACGGACCCTTTCTCTCATGTTTTCTCAGTTATTCTGGCGAAACTTGAAGAACAAAGCAAAATAAATAAAATTATTCTCGATAGGCTGGATAAGCTCGAAAATAATTCACGGAAAACGCGTATTTCAACTAGGAAATGAATGAAATACGAATGTTAATAATATGTACTTGGAATGCAAACGGACTTCTGCAAAAACTTGACGAATTGGAAATATTCATGCGTGAAAAAGATATTGATATTTGCTTGATTTCTGAAACCCACGTTAAAAACGAATCGCATTTAAAAATAAAAGGCTATAATGATTACCACGCTTGCCATCCTTCGGGAAAAGCGAGAGGCGGATCATCCCTGTTTATTAAAGACTGCATCGAACAATCCGAAGACCTAAAGATAGAGCTTGAAACTTTGCAACTGTGCACGATTCGAGTAAAAAATAGTCAGCGTACTCTTAAAATCTCATCTATTTACTGTCCACCGCGTTCCGCGCTTGAAAAAAGTGATTTTACTAACTTGTTTAAATCGCTGAAACTTAATTTTATTATTGGCGGCGATATTATTGCGAAACACACGTTCTGGGGCTCAATATACAGCTCGAAAAAAGGTAGAATGCTCTATGAGGCAGGTATGGAATACAGTTGTGACTTCCATTCGACAGGTAAACCGACTTACTGGCCAGCTGATATTTCGAAAATACCTGACCTGATCGATTTTTTCGTTGTGAAAGGGCATAATATCTACCAACCACATAAAAGTTAAAGAGAGCTTTGATCTGTCATCTGATCATTCCCCAGCTATTTTGACATTAAGCGAAAAACTGCTCTATACCCTAAAGCCAGCGAGATTAACTGGTAGAACACCTAACTGGGAAGGCTTTAGGAACGAAATTGAAGGTAATGTTGAACTGAGTGTTCCACTTACGACACTCTATGAACTTGAGCTTGAAGTTGATCGCTTCGTTGAGATCGTACAGCTCGCCTCTTGGAATAATACGCCTAATCCAAGAAAATCACCGGACAAATACGGTTTACGATATCCTCCGGAAATTAAAGAATTAGTTAAGGAAAAAAGAAAAGCGCGTAAAAAATGGCAACAGAGTCGTGCTCCGCAACATAAAGCAGATTTGAATCGTCTGTGCAATTCGTTAAAGATGACTATAAAGGATTTTAAGAATCGTGCAAGAATCGTGCGATAGGCTCTTACCTTGAAAGTTTAACAGCAAAAAGAGATTCCAATTATTCACTTTGGAAAGCTTTAAAAGGCACAAAAAGGCCAAAAGTCCCCGCGCCGTCAATCAAATTAAATCAAAATGAATGGGCAAAGGAAGATGAAGAAAAAGCGGACGTCTTTGCGGTCCACCTGGAAAAAACCTTTAAACCGTACGATGGTCAAGTGGTTAACGACAACATCAATAGGTCGGATTTAACATCTGATGATTTCAGACCCATTAGTGCAACACTAAGGGAACTCAAACATGAGATCGAGAATTTAAAATCTAAGAAAGCTCCTGGTTATGATTTGATCACCGGAGAAATTCTCAAAGTTTTACCTAGAAAAGCATTGATTAAGCTTCTACATATAATAAATGCTGCGCTCAGATTAAAACACGTACCGAGCCAATGGAAAGTTGCAGAAGTCATAATGGTTTTGAAACCAGGAAAACCGCCTAATGAGATAGAATCGTATAGACCAATTTCGCTGCTTCCAGTCATCTCCAAAATTTTCGAGAGGATATTACTAAGGCGCCTCCACCCAGTTATAGAAGAAAATAATCTTATCCCTGACCACCAGTTTGGGTTCAGAAGTAAGCATTCGACTATTGACCAGGTGCATAGAATTACTGACGTGATCGAGAAAGCACTTGAAGGAAAACAAATATGCTCAAGCGTATTTCTTGACGTCTCGCAAGCCTTTGATAAGGTGTGGCATGATGGCTTGAAATGCAAATTATGACAAGTTCTCCCTGTATGCCTATATGATATATTAGAATCATATCTCGGGAATAGACTCTTCCGTGTTAGACATGGAAACGAATACTCGGAGCTTAAAGAAATTTCGGCCGCCGTACCGCTTCTCTACCTGTTATATACTCGTGATATACCGAAAGAAGATGGCACTATCCTTGCTACGTTTGCCGATGACACCGCTATCCTAGCAGTAGGTAAAACAATTGAAGAAACGACTGCAAAACTGCAGAACGCACTGAATAAAATAAATGAATGGACGAGGGACTGGCGGATCGCCCTCAACGAATCTAAATCTGTTCACATGAATTTCACTTATAAGAAAACTAATAACTTGCCAATTTTTCTAAACTTGGCCCGAATACCTTTTGCGAACGAGGCCAAATGTCATTCGAGGGAATGACACTCGACGGAAGGCTAAAATGGAATTCGCACGTGAAAATGAAACGCAAAGAACTCGAAATCAAATATAGAGAAATGAACTGGTTACTCGGAAAACATTCCCAGCTGAGTACTGAGAACAAACTGCTTTTATACAAGCAAGTGTTAAAGCCGGTGTGGACCTACGGTATACAACTTTGGGGTTGTACCAAGAAAACAAAGGCCAATATTCTACAAACTTTTCAAAATAATGTTCTAAGAGAAATCGTCCAAGCACCGTGGTATAGTAGAAACGATGATATCCACAGGGATCTCGGAATTTCGACAATCGAAGCTGAAATTAGAGGCTTCGCGAGAAAGCATAGAAACCGACTAGTCGGACAATATAGTCCAACAAATTTTGGATGAGAACAATTTATTGCGTCGACTACAAAGGACAATACCTTTTGACTTTCGACATACAGTATCTTTCAGTGGAAAGTAACCTGCCAAACGTTAATTTCGTGATAGAAAAATTGCTTGATAAGTTGTTACAACTCTATTATTAGCAATACTCATATCATTAAATTAAAAGTGCTGCCACCAACAACCCTTTGGTGTATGTACGGACACAGACGAGTGTGTTTTTGAATGGAGGTCGCAAACGGTCACAGACAACTCAATTGGGAAATACAACAAGTAAGGGAAATATGAAGTGGAAGGACAGAAAACAGTTCTTGTCGGGATTTGAGTTGGAGTTAGGGATGAGCGATGTTGGCAAAAACTTTCACAGCACAGCGTTACTTTTTTTTCACGATCCCACTTTCTTTGTTAGAAATTTAAAGACAAAAGATGTCACCATCGATGACTGAGCATCGATGATCGATAATAATCGAACTCAAAACATCGATGTATTTTAACATCAGTTGTCATCCAGCCATGATTACATTAGTATTAAGAGCCGAACAGAATGCGTATCTGTGTCTGTGTCTTGTAGCGCTGTCAAACCTCTGCCGCGCGGCTTGTGGTTAAAGCAAACACAATGAAAGCGACTGTCACATTTGCATCTTGTGTGTTTACTTCTTGAAAATATATTTTATTAGTGCTCAAAAGTGTTTTTTATTTGTGAAGATGGACGAGCAGGAAGAAATAGCTTTCATTATGTGTGTTCTGCACATGTGTTATTTAGCAATTAAATTAAGGAAAATGAGGAAACGCAGATGGTGGGTTCGCCCCCTTAATGAGCAAAGGAAAGAAAGAGGATTCTTTGAGACCACTTTCAAACACCTCAAAGAGCGCGACGAGGACCTTTTTTTTAAAGCAACAAGAATGCACTCATCAACTGTAAACAATGAAAACAAAACAAATGGAAACATAATTTACAAATACTTTTTTTTTAATTGTTATCCAAAATTCGTCGGATATCTCCTTCCATTTTGCATATTTTTTTTTAAATTTTTGTAATTGGGATTGGATAAATTCCAAAGAATTTCATTCAATCGTACAGCTTCAATGAATTTTTCGACTTCCATTTCCACATCAACAACAGCTTTAGTGTACAAATTCTTAAACGTCAATCTTGTAGCGCCGCTTGAAGTTGAACAAAATCCAACTTCGCGATACACGACACAGACGCAGACACACATTGTGTTGCGGCTTACGGCTTTCCATACATTTAATAGTTTGACAGCTTGCGACACAGACACAGACACAGCTACGCATTCTGTTCAGCCCTTAAGTTCTAAGTTCGCTGTTGCTGTTCAAATGCAACCAACCTTGCGACACCATTTTGCAGACCTCCCAACCTGAAAATATTTTATATCTGCCATCTCAAATGTAAGCAAAAGAATTTGTTTGGTTATTTGTTTCAAGGAAGTGCAATGAAATGCAGGAAACACTAATCGAAAGTGTTTTTACTAGTAATGATTATGTAAACTACTCGAGAGTACGACATAAATACAACGCTTATTAAGCAAAATTTTTGCATAAACTCGTACGGCACAATGATTTTAATTTCTTTATTTCACTTTTTGGTTTTCAAATACACAAGAAGTTATAAGATGTCAATTTTCGCTGAGTGCTGTTGTGCTGTGCTAATGTGTTTCACATCACGTTGGCTGTTTTTCCCCGGCGGCTGTCAAAGTTGCTGTGTGCTGTTGCCGTGTCAATGTGTTTCTACTATTATGCAAAGCAAAGTGAAAGCTCCTCACCAAAACGATCCTCAGTCAATCTGACTTAGTAGCTCTCTAATATTTGAATATTGGTGTGCTCGCTATCAGCCTGACATTAATTGTCAAAATATTCGCGCTGTATAAAAAATTTCAAATTTCCCCAAAGACGAAATATGTATTTTATAAACAAACAAAAAATATTCATCCTATTAATTATATTTTTATTTTTCCTCCCCTTTTGTGCTATCCACTGAAGGTTGCTATATTATATTTGTCTTTTAGCTGAAATCTAGTTCATTAATGAAACTATAGATAGTTTGAGCTGAAGAAGATGTGACATCAGATGGTGATGTGAAGCCTTTGTTAAAGTGTTTGAGCCTAAGCCGAGCTATGGCCGGGCATTCACACAGTATATGTTGGGCTGTTTCGGTGTCTTCAAGGCAGAGACGGCACATGTCTGATTGGACACGGCCCATTTTCTTGAGATGGTAATTGAGAGAGCAATGCCCAGGAAGTCAGTTATGATCTTAGCCTTGTGTTTGCTCATTGAAAGGATGTCTCTGGTTCTTTTTTTTTTTGAGAAATTTCCCATAGAAAGTTCCCATAGATTAAGCTCTATCTTTATCTGGTTAGTTGGTAAACCACAAAAGGGTTCAGGTCCCGTAAACGGAGATTGAGCACCTAATGTGGCAAGTTTATCAGCAGATTCGTTACCAGGGAAGTTGAGGCTTTATTGCACTAGCTGCTGCAGTCTTCATAATTCTTATGTGTAGTGGTGGAAGGTCTAAGAGAGCTTCCAGCGCAGCTCTAGGGCAGGAGCGCATTGCACCCGTAATACCTACACATGCTAATCGTTGCACCTTTTGTAGGGCAGATCGGATGGTGATTTGATTAGTTTTTTCCCACCATACTAGCGATGCATAGGAAATTATCGGCGTGATGATTGTGAGATAAGTCCAGTGGATTATTTTGGGTTTTAATCCCCATCTCTTACCGAACAACCTTGAGCAGGCCCAGAAGGCTCTTGTCGCCTTTTCAATGGTTCTATCTACATGAGGTTTCCAGTATAGTTTCTGGTCTAGAGTTATCCCAAGATATTTTGTTTCTTTAGAGAAATTTATTTGTACATTACGTTGTGATAGCGTGCGGAGATTTAAGGATCTCCTTCTGGTGAAGGGAATGATTACGGTTTTATCAGGGTTAACCGTTAATCCCCCTGTCTGACACCAATTGCTAACTTTGTTTGCATGTTGCATCCGATGACAGATGTTGGTTTCTTCCTTGCCCCTTATTATAATGACTATGTCGTCAGCATAGCCTTGGGTGAGAAATCTACTGTTATTGAGGTCGTCTAGGATTTTGTCCACAACAATGGACCAAAGCAGGGGAGATAAAACTCCTCCTTGGGGACAACCTTTAGTTTTTGCGGATATCGAGAATTGTCCAAGTTTGGCAGAAATAATCCTGCTACTGAGCATGGGGCATATCCAGCTGGTGGTTTGCGGGTCAATGCCTTTAGCATCAGCAGCATTTTTGATGGATTGAAACGTCGTATTATCGAAGGCACCCGAGATGTCTAGAAAAGAGCAGAGGGCGATATCCTTCTCTAACAGAGTTTCTTCAATCGTGCTGACTAAATGATGTAGTGCTGAGACCGTAGATTAACCAGGTTGATATGCAAATTGGAGTTTACTTAAAGGGAGTTCTAATAAGGCGGAATTACGAATATGGATGTCTATAATTTTTTCCATTACCTTAAGAAACACCGAGGTGAGACTAATAGGTCTAAAGGCCTTAGGGTCTGATTTTGATCTGCAGCCAGCTTTTGATATGAACACCACATTTACCTTTCTCCATGTAGTCGGTATGTAGCTGAGTTCATAGCTGGATCTGAAGATGGACACTAGGGATTCCAGGAAAATATCGATGCCGTGATGAAGAAGGGCAGGAAAGATTCCATCCCCACCAGGAGCTTTGTAAGGCTTTTGCGTGGAGATGGCCCATCTGATAGAATCAGAGGAGAAGATATTCCTAGCAGAGTTCCTAGTGTGCCTGTTGGGAGGGCGTTGCATAATTTCATGTAGAAGAGGTGTGTAAGGGTCAGTGATAACAGAGTCAGGAAAGTGAGTTTGTAGAAGTAGACTCAGAGTTTCCTTGTAACCCGTTGTGAAACTGCCGTCACTCTTTTGTAGGAGACCAATTCCATTGCTGTGGTTCTTAGAGAGGGCTTTTGAGCCCTAACAGCTGTCGGAAGATCGTTAATGCTTTCGCAAAAAGTCCTCCAAGTATGTCTTTTTGATTTCCTAATTGCACAATTATAAGATGTGAGAGCTATTTTGTATTCGCTCCATGAGTTAATTCGTTTGGCTTTATTGTAAAGCTTCCTAACCTTTCTTTTTTGGAAACACGGATGTGCAGAAAGAACGCGAATGTACTCCAGCACGCATAGCTAGTCGGGAATACCTCACCGACGAAGAAGAGCTATCACGCGAAACGAATCGGGTCCCAAAGAAAAGACCTAGTAAAAAACGGAGAGCCGGTTCTTCGCCCGAAGTCGAGCTCCCAAAAGAAGAAAAGCTCAAAGAACCGCAAAAAAATCAACTTCGAGCGCAATTTCGTCCACCACCACCAATAAACGTCGTCGGGATAATGCAATATAATAAGTCGCATAGCCTCCTTAAAGAAACGCTAACAGCGAAATATAAAGTCACATCATTGAGGGATAATGCGTGGATAATTAACGTCGATAACATCGACGACTACCGAGTAGTGTCCCAAAAGCTAAATAGCGAGAAGATTCAGTGGTATACTTTCGAAATTAAGTCAGAAAGGCCACATCGTATTGTTGCAAGGGGACTCCACCCCTCTTGCACCAAAGAAGAGGTTATGACCGACCTTCAAGCCAAAGGCTTTAAAATTCTTGATGCCGCTAATATCATCAAGAAGGAGAAGCAACAAACGGAAATAGACAAAGACATCCTGGTAAGGCATGGACTTCCGCTCTTTATGCTTACCTTCGATAAGTCTGATAATATTGACGATATCTACCGAATAAAAACTATCTTAAGTATTGTGGTCAGAATAGAGCCCATGCGTAGAAATTTAAAAATGATTCCGCAGTGCAAACGTTGCCAAGGATTTAATCATACGCAAATGTACTGCAAAAAGGAACGGGGTGTGTGAAATGTGCCGGAAATCACCTCTTCCAAGTTTGTGGAGTAAACAAACAGACCTCCGCAACCTGTGCTAATTGTAAGGGTAAGCATCCGGCAAATTATAGAGGCTGTGAAGTAGCTAAAGAGTTGCAAAAACGGAGAGATGCGCTCCTTAAACCCATAAATGCGAAATCGAAACCGCAAACTAAGCCAAAGCGTAAGAACGCGCAGGAGAAAGTCGGTAAACTAAAACTACCAGGTTCAGAGCAAAAAAAGGCGAGAGAAAGAGTGACAACCGAAAAGTCCTCAACCCCTGTTCTCAAAAGAAGTGGTACTCAAAATTTACCATTGGAAAAGCCACCGGGTATTGGTCCTCGGACAGCAGGAGTGCAGACTTACGTTCAGGCTGCGGCATCCGAAAAAACGTTGAAATTTCGACGGACCCTTTCTCTCATGTTTTCTCAGTTATTCTGGCGAAACTTGAAGAACAAAGCAAAATAAATAAAATTATTCTCGATAGGCTGGATAAGCTCGAAAATAATTCACGGAAAACGCGTATTTCAACTAGGAAATGAATGAAATACGAATGTTAATAATATGTACTTGGAATGCAAACGGACTTCTGCAAAAACTTGACGAATTGGAAATATTCATGCGTGAAAAAGATATTGATATTTGCTTGATTTCTGAAACCCACGTAAAAAACGAATCGCATTTAAAAATAAAAGGCTATAATGATTACCACGCTTGCCATCCTTCGGGAAAAGCGAGAGGCGGATCATCCCTGTTTATTAAAGACTGCATCGAACAACCCGAAGACCTAAAGATAGAGCTTGAAACTTTGCAACTGTGCACGATTCGAGTAAAAAATAGTCAGCGTACTCTTAAAATCTCATCTATCTACTGTCCACCGCGTTCCGCGCTTGAAAAAAATGATTTTACTAACTTGTTTAAATCGCTGAAACTTAATTTTATTATTGGCGGCGATTTTATTGCGAAACACACGTTCTGGGGCTCAATATACAGCTCGAAAAAAGGTAGAATGCTCTATGAGGCAGGTTGTGAATACAGTTGTGACTTCCATTCGACAGGTAAACCGACTTACTGGCCAGCTGATATTTCGAAAATACCTGGCCTGATCGATTTTTTCGTTGTGAAAGGACATAATATCTACCAACCACATAAAAGTTAAAGAGAGCTTTGATCTGTCGTCTGATCATTCCCCAGCTATTTTGACATTAAGCGAAAAACTGCTCTATACCCTAAAGCCAGCGAGATTAACTGGTAGAACACCTAACTGGGAAGGCTTTAGGAACGAAATTGAAGGTAATGTTGAACTGAGTGTTCCACTTACGACACTCTATGAACTTGAGCTTGAAGTTGATCGCTTCGTTGAGATCGTACAGCTCGCCTCTTGGAATAATACGCCTAATCCAAGAAAAACACCGGACAAATACGGTTTACGATATCCTCCGGAAATTAAAGAATTAGTTAAGGAAAAAAGAAAAGCGCGTAAAAAATGGCAACAGAGTCGTGCTCCGCAACATAAAGCAGATTTGAATCGTCTGTGCAATTCGTTAAAGATGACTATAAAGGATTTTAAGAATCGTGCAAGAATCGTGCGATAGGCTCTTACCTTGAAAGTTTAACAGCAAAAAGAGATTCCAATTATTCACTTTGGAAAGCTTTAAAAGGCACAAAAAGGCCAAAAGTCCCCGCGCCGTCAATCAAATTAAATCAAAATGAATGGGCAAAGGAAGATGAAGAAAAAGCGGACGTCTTTGCGGTCCACCTGGAAAAAACCTTTAAACCGTACGATGGTCAAGTGGTTAACGACAACATCAATAGGTCGGATTTACCATCTGATGATTTCAGACCCATTAGTGCAACACTAAGGGAACTCAAACATGAGATCGAGAATTTAAAATCTAAGAAAGCTCCTGGTTATGATTTGATCACCGGAGAAATTCTCAAAGTTTTACCTAGAAAAGCATTGATTAAGCTTCTACATATAATAAATGCTGCGCTCAGATTAAAACACGTACCGAGCCAATGGAAAGTTGCAGAAGTCATAATGGTTTTGAAACCAGGAAAACCGCCTAATGAGATAAAATCGTATAGACCAATTTCGCTGCTTCCAGTCATCTCCAAAATTTTCGAGAGGATATTACTAAGGCGCCTCCACCCAGTTATAGAAGAAAATAATCTTATCCCTGACCACCAGTTTGGGTTCAGAAGTAAGCATTCGACTATTGACCAGGTGCATAGAATTACTGACGTGATCGAGAAAGCACTTGAAGGAAAACAAATATGCTCAAGCGTATTTCTTGACGTCTCGCAAGCCTTTGATAAGGTGTGGCATGATGGCTTGAAATGCAAATTATGACAAGTTCTCCCTGTATGCCTATATGATATATTAGAATCATATCTCGGGAATAGACTCTTCCGTGTTAGACATGGAAACGAATACTCGGAGCTTAAAGAAATTTCGGCCGCCGTACCGCTTCTCTACCTGTTATATACTCGTGATATACCGAAAGAAGATGGCACTATCCTTGCTACGTTTGCCGATGACACCGCTATCCTAGCAGTAGGTAAAACAATTGAAGAAACGACTGCAAAACTGCAGAACGCACTGAATAAAATAAATGAATGGACGAGGGACTGGCGGATCGCCCTCAACGAATCTAAATCTGTTCACGTGAATTTCACTTATAAGAAAACTAATAACTTGCCAATTTTTCTAAACTTGGCCCGAATACCTTTTGCGAACGAGGCCAAATGTCATTCGAGGGAATGACACTCGACGGAAGGCTAAAATGGAATTCGCACGTGAAAATGAAACGCAAAGAACTCGAAATCAAATATAGAGAAATGAACTGGTTACTCGGAAAACATTCCCAGCTGAGTACTGAGAACAAACTGCTTTTATACAAGCAAGTGTTAAAGCCGGTGTGGACCTACGGTATACAACTTTGGGGTTGTACCAAGAAAACAAAGGCCAATATTCTACAAACTTTTCAAAATAATGTTCTAAGAGAAATCGTCCAAGCACCGTGGTATAGTAGAAACGATGATATCCACAGGGATCTCGGAATTTCGACAATCGAAGTTGAAATTAGAGGCTTCGCGAGAAAGCATAGAAACCGACTAGTCGGACATGTCAACAATATAGTCCAACAAATTTTGGATGAGAACAATTTATTGCGTCGACTACAAAGGACAATACCTTTTGACTTTCGACATACAGTATCTTTCAGTGGAAAGTAACCTGCCAAACGTTAATTTCGTGATAGAAAAATTGCTTGATAAGTTGTTACAACTCTATTATTAGCAATACTCATATCATTAAATTAAAAGTGCTGCCACCAACAACCCTTTGGTGTATGTACGGACACAGACGAGTGTGTTTTTGAATGGAGGTCGCAAACGGTCACAGACAACTCAATTGGGAAATACAACAAGCAAGGGAAATATGAAGTGGAAGGACAGAAAACAGTTCTTGTCGGGATTTGAGTTGGAGTTAGGGATGAGCGATGTTGGCAAAAACTTTCACAGCACAGCGTTACTTTTTTTTCACGATCCCACTTTCTTTGTTAGAAATTTAAAGACAAAAGATGTCACCATCGATGACTGAGCATCGATGATCGATAATAATCGAACTCAAAACATCGATGTATTTTAACATCAGTTGTCATCCAGCCATGATTACATTAGTATTAAGAGCCGAACAGAATGCGTATCTGTGTCTGTGTCTTGTAGCGCTGTCAAACCTCTGCCGCGCGGCTTGTGGTTAAAGCAAACACAATGAAAGCGACTGTCACATTTGCATCTTGTGTGTTTACTTCTTGAAAATATATTTTATTAGTGCTCAAAAGTGTTTTTTATTTGTGAAGATGGACGAGCAGGAAGAAATAGCTTTCATTATGTGTGCTCTGCACATGTGTTATTTAGCAATTAAATTAAGGAAAATGAGGAAACGCAGATGGTGGGTTCGCCCCCTTAATGAGCAAAGGAAAGAAAGAGGATTCTTTGAGACCACTTTCAAACACCTCAAAGAGCGCGACGACGACCTTTTTTTTAAAGCAACAAGAATGCACTCATCAACTGTAAACAATGAAAACAAAACAAATGGAAACATAATTTACAAATACTTTTTTTTTAATTGTTATCCAAAATTCGTCGGATATCTCCTTCCATTTTGCATATTTTTTTTTAAATTTTTGTAATTGGGATTGGATAAATTCCAAAGAATTTCATTCAATCGTACAGCTTCAATGAATTTTTCGACTTCCATTTCCACATCAACAACAGCTTTAGTGTACAAATTCTTAAACGTCAATCTTGTAGCGCCGCTTGAAGTTGAACAAAATCCAACTTCGCGAAACACGACACAGACGCAGACACACATTGTGTTGCGGCTTACGGCTTTCCATACATTTAATAGTTTGACAGCTTGCGACACAGACACAGCTACGCATTCTGTTCAGCCCTTTAGTGTCTGGTGTCTTCATGGGTATTAGTACGTTCATATAGCCTTAGGCTATGGTGTCACCGATTTGTAACACTAAGTGTCTCGCCTTCTATCTCCCTCTTTTTTAAGAGAACGGCTATCTTTTTTATGGCATTTCCTTTTTGAATTTTGATCTCGTGGTTGATGTCATTGGTCCAGCTCACAATGGATCAATTCCCCCGGCATATCGCACTTTACTTCAATCCCACACTGGATGAATAATTGTGCGTAAAATTGTGTATACATGAACCGATTTTCATTGTAGGGGTATTTCTGTTGTATCTCGAAATTGACAAGAAAGAATTTTTAGAAATGAAAGTCATATTAACTTTACCTTATCTTCATCACCTATTGTATATCTCTTTCGTTACAGTTAAAATAAAATCGAGTTTTTCTATCAGAAAAGGGATTTTTATTCGAAACTTCCTCTCAACTCGAGCACGCGGTGTCAACATCATTTTATTTTAAATTCTGTTTCGAGGTTAGCTGTTCAAAGATGTCGAGAAGAGAGCACATCTACAGTGCGCCAAAGTGTCGTAAAGAAGATGATGATCTCTCATGGTTTCTTGCGATAGATGCAAACGTTGGTGGCATTACTCATGTGCCGATTTCGATCCTGATAAGTTCGATACAGCCACCCCATGGTTTTGTGAAGATAGTGGGTGCAATTCCAGCGAGGAAGAAGAAGCACCATCTACCAATAGGCAGCGGAATGTTGATGACAATCAAAAAGGTGATATCAGTGCACAACAAGCTACCACTGCTCATGATGACGTCGGTAAATCGGTAAATGTTTTTATAGAAGCAGCGGCAATAGCTCAAGCTGCGGAGCTCCGCTCTGAAGAAGGAAATAAAGGAGTTGAAAGCGACGCTATCTAAAATGCCTTCGACATCAAAGCAACCTGCAACACCAGGACATCCGGTATATTCGCCTACCAAGGTTAAGGACGGAAGGTGGGAAATGATCCAGAAGATTCAGGTTAATCATCAAACATTGTTAGACAATCTTTCTTAACCCAAGCAATCAACACCTATTCATAATGTTTCGGAGAGGCGTACGAGTTTCAAGTAGTCAGCGTTTCAGGATGAGGACATGGCCAAACTGTTAACAATACTGAATAGAAACAACGTCCAGGATCTACCCGCAGTGATAAGCGTGAGTGGCCATATTTTGAAGAGGTGTTCAGATCGACTGCTATCGAAGGAAGGTACAATGGAAAAGAAAATGTCTCCCGGCTACGTAATGCGTTGAAAGGTGAAGCTTATCAGTTAGTAAGCGACCGCTTAAAGTACTCTTCGGACGCTGAAGGGATAACGGATTCACTTCGTGCTGTTTTGGGCGCCACGACGTACTCGTACATGACTTGACGACGGATCTGTTAAATCTTCCTGCGCTTATCTCAAAGTGTGATCCGAAAATCCGTATGTGGGCAGTAAAGCTAAAAGACTTCGTTGCGGCCTTAAGATCTATGAAGAGGGAGGAGAATCTTAACAATGCGTTTGTTTTGACTTGCCTTGTCGGCAAATTGGATGCAGGGCAGTATAAAGAGTGGTCAAACAAGAAAGCCGCTAACGCTTGGACCAACTTAATCGATTTTGCGGAATTCATGACAGAGAAAGTAGTCAATTACTTCCAGACAGGGACGTGCCGTGATGTTCTCAGCAGGGTGTTCTACACTTTTTTTGTTACATAATAACGTCTGTTTTCAGTTTTTGATAGACTAGGATACCATTTTTTTGGTATTTAATTTTAATTTTGAAAAAGATTTTATTCGCTTAAGTGCAGAAAACGATCTTTCAACTGAATTGCTTGTTGTTGGTATTGATAGCGTTAAAGACTTCAGTCTAAAAATTTCTGAGAACGTATCTTTTAAATTTATATTCTGAAGGATTTGGATTCCTGCATGCATGTCTTTTACGAAAATGTAGTAGTAATTGTTTTAATAGCAGCCTGGCTGTCAATAAAAAAGGCGATACTTTCAGGAGGCATTGCCCTTGCCGCAGACTCACGGACTGCTATTGTCACTGCCAGGACCTCCGCTTTGAAAACGCTGCTATGGTTTGGGAGTCGGATTGATCGTGCTATTCCCAGCGGTTCAGACAAAATGCCAGAACCAACGCCAGTGTCCATTTTGGAGCCGTCTGTGTACACAGATATGGATTGCGCATTCGGTAAATCGTAATTTTTCCGTTCTTCTCTGCTAGGGTAGGCGCAAGAGAACGGCCTCGTGAAGTCTAAATATGGCGTAATGTAGTCCGTGATAGGTACATGGCCAATGTATTTTTGTAGGATCGTTGAGTGACCCACAGTATTTCTTTTCCAGTTTTCAGACTGGCTTATTCTTTGGGCGCTGGTGGCTGCCTGTGACCGCATGAATATATCTAGCGGTAGCAGGTTGAGGATCGCCTCAAGACCTGCCGTTGGTATTGTTTTCATGGCACTGGTGGTGCCGATGCACGCGAGTCTTTGTAATTTCGTGAGGGCTTTTAGGTTAGTGGGTTTTTCGGCTGCTTGCCACCACACTAGGCTGCCATGAGCCAGTATAGGTCTAACACTAGCTGTATACATCCGCAGTATAATTTTAGGAGAAATTAGGTTTTTCCAAAAATTCGGCTGCAGGAGTAGGAGGCTATTGTTGCCTTTTAATTCTTTCATTCATTTATTTTCGGAGTTGCTCACATTTAATTCATTCTTTAGCTTAACGAATTCAAAAACAAAAAACTATCGCATTTTTTAGGCTCTGGAAATCTTGGACTGGAAAACTTTTTTCGTAAATACTAAAATTTTCTGAATTCAACACTTCCAAAAATTTTAAATCCGTCAGGGACTTGAAAATTGACAAAGTATCAATAAATTCAAAATATACTCGCCTGTATCGCAACTCAAAATCTGTTAAATCCTCGCCTCGTTTTGCACTAATTTTGAAACTGCGATATGTTGTTTGAAATTTGCATTATTGTTACTTCAATTTTCTCACAGCAATATTGAATGTCGAATTATTTTGTTTGTAATACGTTAAACAATACATCGGTAGGTAAATAAAAATACATACGTACATGTGCCATTAAATGTGTTTGACAAAAAAATCTGTTAAACGTATTTATTAAGAAATTGTAAATCCTCTTGCTTCGGCCCCCAAATAATTGCATATCAATCATTTCTTCAAATAATATGGTCAAAATATGAGTATGAACCACATTAACAAAGTCGAGATGAAACTAATCTCGTGGGGACGACTGTTGGGAGTCTGCGCTTATCA
This sequence comes from Blera fallax, assembly GCA_946965025.1. Taxonomy (NCBI): domain Eukaryota; kingdom Metazoa; phylum Arthropoda; class Insecta; order Diptera; family Syrphidae; genus Blera; species Blera fallax. The sequence continues at coordinate 28,075,468 of OX337245.1, forward strand.
ATTTGTTCCCAAAAAAGTTCTCTTAGTAGATTGGTAAAAAAAGGACGATAGTCTGGACAAACTAATAAAAATTATATATGAAGGAAATTCGCGAAAACAAGGTTTAAAATGTAAGCATTACAGTGTGGGATAATTGCATTTGCTCTCTAACCCTGTCTTGTGCACCATCGTAAGTTCGAGCTACAAGCTTTCCACTCCGATTTTTAGATTTGATTAAATCTATCAATTTAATGAATAGTGTTGTGTTGCTGTTTGTTTTCGCTTCAGTCAATATCGGGTTCTAGGTTCTACAAATATAGAGCACATCGAACAGTAACCAGTGTATCCATCCACCCGGAAAGGTGGAGTATTTATATTCCACTGCAATATTTTTTTATTCTACTTTCATATTCCACTTGGTAAAACACCTTAATAAAAATCAAATAAAAGTTTATTTTATACAAAACGTAAAACATGATAAAACAAAAATCGGTATTACTTCAATAAAAAAAACAAAAAAAATGTTAAAAATTAAAAGTTTTGAAGATCAAAATCTAATTGTTCATCTTCTTCGGGATTATTACATATTCATCAGAGTATTTAAATAGTACGTGATTAATTCATTAGTAATAAAATTAACTGAAGGGAAGAATGTACATATGTAGTTCTAATATTCTCCATATTTATTATATAAATATTCTTTTGGAGAATTTTATTTCCATTCCATTTTTACAAATGGAATATTATATTCCACTATGGTCACACTGACAATAACTAATATGTATTAATGCAATTCATGTGTTTTTACAGAGCTTAGGGCCTGCCTTCGCTTATACAGAACACCAGAGTCTCAGTACATAAAATTCTACTCCAATGAGATCCTTTATAACAAGGCGGACATAAGCATGGTGGATAATTTCTTGATCAAGATGATTCGAAGGCACATTGCAAGGGCAATGAACTCGATAAATAACCTGATCTCTGGGTCCTACTACCCCAATGATATGTATCATGAGAGCGTGCGCCTTAACGGCTTCATTCCCCCAGAGGCATTCCTCTATTTAGATAGAGAAGGTCTGATACAGGACAAAGTAGCGGTGCCGCTTATCTTCCATGTTGCCCGGACAGCTGTGGATAGGCAACTCAACTACGACCGGCACTTCGCGCTCAGCATGACGGAGCGTGTTCGGTTCAGTAGAGCGATATCAAGTCTCGATTTGCGAGACGTTGTAAGGCAGCATCAGACATTCTGGTGGTTAGGGGACGGAGAGTGAACTCCCTCGTCGTTTCCTTTTGATTCAGGATAGCTCCTCCTAAGGCGCTTTTAAGTTAGGTTAGTTGGCCTGCCGGCTTACATAGGTTTGAGGTTTAGGTGTAGGCTATTTATAAATAAAAAAAAAACAAAAAATAATTGTATATGTACATATGGTACATATATAATATATATTAATATATATATGTGTATATATACATATATAGTTTAGAATAAGGTAGTTTATTTTTTAAGGTTATTTTAAGTTCTATTTTTAAGGTAGTTTTTAAGTTCTTATTTTCTATTAGTTTTTATAAAAAACAAGTTCGTTTTTCTAAGTTTTTTATATTTTTCTTAGAGGTCTAGTTGTTAAGTCATTCAAATAAATAATTGATTTTAAGTTAGGTTACGTCGAAAGACATAGTTTTAAGCATTAGGCTTAGCTTAGAGCACCCGCATAGGGTCAGAAAGTTAGAATAAGATTAAGTTAAGTTAGTTAAGTTAGTTTTAAGCATTTTTGTCTAGCTTTAAGAAATTATGAATTACAAATAAAAAGTGCATTGAAAATGAAATGAAAATAAAATGTGTTTTTGTAGGCGGTTGTTGTGACTAAATATGGTAGAATTTTTTTTTATATGGAGATTTCCTTTGGGTTGGTTCTCTGTTAACTGGAGAACAACTTGGCGAGTCGATGTCAAACTGACTTCAATAACAAGTTGGTGTGGATATGTTGCGAGCGCGGCGGTTTCAATTTGTGTGCTTCGAAAAGAGGAGAATATTATGTTCGACTTCAATTTGTGTTCGATGGTAGTTTTGGGGTTGCGATTGTGACTGCTGTGTTTGGTTGATTTGGCTATGCTATGACGGTGCGGCACAACAGAGTGAACAGAAATGGATGTTGAAGCAGTATTTTTAATTAAGCATTTTTGATTTGCAACTCGATTGAATATCGTATACAAATCAATTTTGTATTAAGACGGAATTCTTTGGGGTGTGCGGAGAACACCTGCGCACCTTAGAATAAACGTCACTGCCTCTTCGATGTCTTCCGGACGTGTAATGGCTCATTAGCCAGTTGTACCAACAGCCATTTGTATAAAGTCGCCACCGTTTGTTGCAGTGTCCAGAGTTCAAGATTTTGTTAACAGAACAATCACTTTCGTTTGCCAAAGATAAAGCAGTATGTTTATCGTGTTTAAAGCCGTCGAAGCATGACTGGAGGGCTTGACACCGAGAGAAATCATGTGGGTCTGATGGTTGTACCGGACATCATAACGCCTTACTTCATCCACCGCCGCCTACCTGTTCGCGTGTTCACTCTTCGCATGTAGGATCTAATTTATCCATCTTGTTTAAGATAGCGCCGATACGGATCTATGGGAACGATAAAAAGTTTGTTGACACGTATGCGTTCCTGGACGATGGTTCGTCATTATCTATGGTGGAGAGGGATCTGTTCGATGAGCTTGAAGATTCCATGCGTACTACATTGAGTGTCTCAAGAGTTCATAACTGCAAACGGCATCTACTGAAGGATATTTACACAGTTAAAGATTTGGAGCTTCCTAGACAATCATTCAGTCCTGATGAGCTGAGGAGGTCGTATTCACATTTGCGTGGTCTGCCATTAAAAGTTGTTGTGAATGCCAAACCAAAGATTCTCGTTGGACTGGATCAAGCTAGATTTTTGTGAAGATGAAGAACCATGTGCTCTTTTGGGTTGCGTCGTCTTTGGGAAATCAGCTCCTGGTTTAAATGTTGCAGCAATCAACCAAGCAGCGAAACCGTCAATGCGTTTCTTGTTCCACGGAGTAAAGCCCGCTAATGGCGATTTAGTGAGCCAAGAAATTCGAAGAGCTGTGTCAATCATGGAATGAACTATAAAACGGGTGAACAATATGTACGAGATTGGTCTTTTATGGAGTTCTGATGACGTTAAGCTTCCGGACAGTTACCCGATGGCCCTAAACTGGCTTAGAGGTCTCGATAAAACCCTTAAGAAGAAACCACATTTGTTGGAGTGGAAGAACAACTACATGAAGGAGTTCGTATCTAAAGGTTATGCCAGAATTGCATCGGAAGAAGAATTGCAATTGAATCCAAGAGTTTGGTATGCTCCTACATTCATGAGATGCTCAGGATCATAATGAGGTTTTTTGACCCGCTTGGTCTTGTATCGCTTTACATCATCCGTGGGCGTATCATACTACAGGAAGTTTGGCGGGAAGGGTTAGGCTGGGATGAGGCAGTTTCACGGGATTTGAGGATCCCTTACACAGAATTCATCAGGGAGTTACGATCTATAGAGAAGCTCAAGATTCCCCGCCAGTATTTATCCTGGAACCCAGATAATTCGCAGACTAGTTTGGTTGTCTTCGTCGACGCCTCAGAAAGGGCTTTCACTGAAGTGGCGTACCTACGTTTTGAACACTGCATTAAAGTAGAAGTCGCCTTAGTGATGGCAAAAGCAAAGATCGCGCCCGTTAAGAAATTATCTGTTCCAAGATTGGAGTTCCAGGCAGCAGTTCTCGGTGTACGGTTAGCAGGTACCGTTAGGAGTTCGCATACAATCCACTTTGCTGAAAGGATTTCCTTCCGGATTCGAAGACTGTATTGTCTTGGATCAATTCGACCAAATTTAAGTTCTCCTCATTTGTCGCTGTACGAGTTGGAGAATTTTTGGATTCGTCTTCACCAATAGTTTTACGTTAGGACAGATTATAACGTGGCCGACGATGCAACGAGATAGAATGACCTGTCCGTCGGAGATATAGACGCCAGATGGTTTAAGGGACCTGAATTTCTTCGTAGCCCGAGAGGTAGTTGGCCTGTGTCACCAGGAAAGAGGTAGTTGAGCAAGTGAGTAACGAAAACTTAGTACCGCGAAAAGTTTCGCTCCTTAAGAAGAAAGATCTTGTTTCCTTTGCAATCCTGGACGAACTTAAAGCCAGATTTAGTGCCAGGTGGACATCTTCAGTGAGAGTTATTGCCTTTTTAGTACGTTTTAAAAATATTCTACGTAGAAGACCCGCTGTGAAAAAATCATTCATTACCCCGGAATAGTTCGAATACTAAGGGTTCATGCGGACGCTTTCCCAAATGAGGAGGCAGCTCTAAGAGCAGGGAAGAAGGTTAGTGCTTCAAGTTCTTTAACCTCTTTCTCTCCTTTCCTAGATGAAGAAGGAACCATTCGTATGTGTTCACGCGAACAGATAGCAGCTGTTTCATATGCGGCTCGTAACCCAGCGATACTTCCAAAGAGTCACCATCTCGTCGATTTGCTCATCGCTCATCATCACGAAAAAATCCTTCATGTACGAACTGCTTCAGTGGTCTCAGATATTCGGAATCGTGCATGGATAATAAGTATTCGAATAGCTTTGAAGAGAGTCATATCAAGATGCAACAGATGCAAGTTGCTAAAGGCAAAGCCGGTGATGCCTCTTATGGGTCAGCTCCCTCAAGCGCGATTAGCCTTTCATTTAAAGCCTTTTACTTACATATGTGGGGATCGACTGTTTTGGACCAATGCTCGTTAAATTTGGAAGAGGCACTGCAAAGCGTTATGGCATGATCTTCACTTGCCTCACATTTCGTGCAGTGCAAATTGAACTCCTGAATGATTTCAGTTTAGACCAGTGCACTATGGGCTTACGTCGTTTCATTATAAATCGTGTAGTCACTCGTTTCCTATACTTTGACAACGGGCTTCATTTCATCGGGGCGAAAAACCAATTAGACAGAGACGCTAAGGAGATTGAGGCCTCTCTCAGTGAGTATGCAGCGAAATATGAGAGAATTGTTTGGAGGTTTATTCCAGCGTATTCACCGTGGATGGGTGGGGCCTGGGAGCGTTTAACACAGTCTGTAAAATCGAGTGTTGAGTTCATTCTAAGAGGCGTGGTTCCTCGTGAAGATGTCCTACGGAATGCACTTTTGGAGACGCAAGGCCAAATTAATCGTCGACCGCTCACACATGTTCCTGTTGATCCTAACGACCCCCAACCACTTACACCTAATTCAATGCTGTTTGGAGAAGAAGATCGAGATGTCACCGCTCCAGGAGTTTTTACGGAAAGGGATTTGTGCAGCAAGTTGTATAGTCGACGATCTCAACACTTAATGGCGCAGTTAACAAAACGCTGGTACCAGGAGTATCTGCCAGAGATCACCAGACGCACCAAGTGGTATAAAGATACAAAGGTCGTTGAGGAGGAGACATTGTCATCGTTTTTGAAACCAATGAAGTTCGTTCATACTGAGCGAATTAGATGGGTCAGATGGAGTTGTGAGGACTGCTGTCATTCGACTTTCAAATGTGTCAATCAAGGTGAGGAGGGCGGTTGACAGACTCGCTGTTTTAGATGTTAACTCTTTTCCTGGAAGTTCAGACGGGCCCCGGGATGTCATCGAGCCATCTTTTCTATGGCATTTACTTTTTGATCTCATGGTTGATGTCATTATTACTCGTTCGTAAGGAAGAATTTTTAGGAATGCTAGTCATATTAACTTTACTATATCTTCATCACCTATTGTATACCTCTTTCATTACAGTTAAAATAAAATCGAATATTTCTATCAGAAGAGGGATTTTTATTTTGCAAAACTTCTTCTCGACTCGAGCACGTGGCTTCAATATCGATGTTATAGAATGAATTTATAGAATACCGACGAATGGTGTGAAAAACATCTATTAGGTATAGTTTTTTTTTAACCAATAAGGAACAAGTTTAAAAAACAACGAAGGCGAAAGTACGTAACTAACTAACGCATGCCAAGTCTTCAATTTAAGAAATAAAATATTCAAAATCTTCAGGAGTCGGTTCTCTTTTGCCAACAGGTTTTGTTCTTAACATCGATTGTGCGATATTTTACTTGTTTAAACATCGATGTTTAAAATAGTCTCTCAACATCGATGAACATCGATCATCCTTAGTTGGAGTGCTCGTAATAATAAAAAAAAAATAAAATAAAAATTGTGTTCTATGCGTTATTCCTTTCTAGTTTAATTTTATATGTGTGTTTAAATTTCTAACATCGGAAGTGGGATCGTGAAAAAAAGAAACGCTGTGCTTTGAAAGTTGTTGCCAAATAAAAAATTAATATTACGGTCTTGCAAATAAAAATGTAGCAGGTGATGTGACCGGAGAATCTTCGCAAATACTGACCGAATTGATCAAGGCATTGCAGTCACAGAGATCAGATGAACTGATTGATCTTCCTTATTTCAGACCTGAAATTAATAAAGTCGCGAAGTTGTTGAGTCAAGTAGAAGAAATTAGAAAAGAAGTAGGTCAGTCCGATCTGCACACTTTGGCCCGAGTTGGTAGATTTTTATTGGGCGAAGCGTAGTGGTGGAATGAACGTTGGAACCTTGACATCAGAGACTGGGATAGGTTAGGTTAGGTTAGGTAGGGGGGGTGACTGCATCAGCAAGGGTACAGCCTCACTCGGGTCTCAACGGATCCATTGTGGTCCCCTGGTGTGGGATACCTGTAAACAAACGCCGGTGTGAGATACCTGTAAGCAAAAAAAAAAAGGAGAAGAATAGCTGAGTTCGAAGTCCGTAATGCAGTAATGAAAGCTAACAGCAAAACCATTCCTGAACTATGTATATCCAAAGCCACTGTGTAATGAAGACGTTAAGGCCCTTTCACAGCTCAGCGACCAGCGAATGCGCGAACTGCGAATAAACCATTTTTGGTACATTTAAAGGCGCGCAATTGACAACTATTCCAAAAGAACAGAGCTTAATTTATCTATCACTTAAAATAAAAAAAAATAAATTTTAACTAGTTCCTGCGAAGAAATTAACAATTCGCGGATTTCTCCACGAATAGGCGAACTGTCAAATTTTATTTACATTCCACAGATATAGAACGCAATCCACATTCGCGTGACCTAAATATTCGCGAAAGTTTAACCTCACAATTCCTTTGTACATACAATGAATAACAAGAGAAATTCGCAGATTTCTGCGACTAAAAAAAAGGGGCTGTGAATGAAATGTCAAAATTTGCGAATATTCGCTCATTCGCATTCGCAGTTCGCTGAGCTGTGAAAGGGCCTTTAGTGAGCTAAGTACTGATCAGTCGGTGTTAAAAGGAATGCTGGGTGACGGGAAAGATGCAAGCACTTCGGCAAAGAAATGTTTTCAGTGTGGAAAATTTTGGTATATCGAAGCCAATTGCCGCGTTAAACGTACAAGGCCACATGCAGATAAAAATACGTCGACAAAACCTGCAATACTATCGAAACCAAGTCAAGGTGTTATTTGCTCTTCTTGTCCCAAGCTGGGTCATGATATTTCCAATTGCCTCACAAAGGCGACTATAGAGAAACGGGGCAGTATAAATTTTTGTAGTTCGGGTAAACCTTCGGGCGCTACTCAGGTTGTCATTGAGGGGCATAGATTTTGCGCACTGATTGATACAGGAGCAGATCTGTCACTCATGTCTAAAATAATTTCAGCACTTATTCCAAAATAAACTTCTTGCCTGCAATTTTATACTGAAGGCGATAGCCAATGTTACCATTGACGCAACAACAAAATTTGAAGCCGTGGAACGATCTTGAATATTCCAGACGGATGTCTTGACTATGACGTTTTTATCGAGCGTAATTTGTTTGAAGATCATAGTTTGGCCACTATAACAGATCATATAGGTTCACTTGTTGTTCGTCGACAGCTTCCGGGAATTAACAGAATTTCAGACAACGTCGATTCTAATATGTCAGAGATTTTGGTTTCTTCTGAATTTCGGAGCGCGTTACAAGACCTTTTGAGAGATTTAAATCACTTTACGTAACCTTCGGCAGACCTATCCTCGAATATGCTAGCCCAGTTTGGTCGCCTCACTACGATGCCCACATTCGACGTATTGAAGCAGTCCAGCGCAGATTTATTCGTTCCGTCCTACGCGGTCTTCCTTGCGTTGATAGATACAATTTACCTCCCTACTCTGATCTTTTAAAACTGATCAATCTACAGTCTCTCAAAAATCGTGGCGAAATTGCCGATTTACTCTTCCTTCATCAGCTAATCGCTGGGCACACTGATTGCAACGAGCTCCTTCAACTGATCTCATTTAACACAAATCTCCGTAACCTAAGATCCATTCCCCGCTTCCGTCTCACTTCTCATCGTACAAATTTTGTTCATAATGCACCCCTATCCAGAATGTTGCGCCTGGCCAACAATAGAGGAATCACTTTTGACTTCCACTCCACTATAAGCACCCTCCGTAACTATCTTAAGCATTACGCCAATTTCGCCTAGCCATGTCTCGATTTTACCACTCTATCACTCCTTTCCTCTCCGCTTCTATTCTTAGCTTTTCAGTCTATAAGGCTCTAGTTTGTAAGATTAGTTTGTGTAAGTTCTTGGCTTGTATTAAGCTTAATAATTAAAACTATAACTAACTAACTAAACATAAAACTATGACCTTTATCAACCCGAAAAATCCCGCACAACTGAATTGGTTTTCATTATCTGATATTGCACAAACCATTCCGAGTGCGTTGTAGACTTTTCTTTAATTAATTTATTGTATGTTAATTATACACATTTGACAAAGTTAACAAGAATTTCGCAATCGAACGTGTTTTGCAAAAATACCAATTATACCTACACAAACTTTTAATTTTGGCTTTATCTGATTTCTTTCAGCCGTGCATACATATATTCATAACAGTATATTGTGCACATACTTCTCTTTAAAACCCGCAAAAACAGGAAGATGTATCATCATAGGTTGTTGGTCAAAGTCAATGTTGCTTGATATTATTGTCTACCTATATTTGAGTTCATTGCTTTAAGATAATTGGAACCGGTAGAAACTCAATGTCATAAGAAAAAGTGAAACTTTTGATTATCATATACTCATACTCAGCATATGGCAAAAATGCCTGCAGAGTATTCTTGGAGTTGCAGATCTACATAAATACATATGTATATATATATAGTGTAATTACCATATAATATGGGAATTTTTTTTAATTGCAAGAATATTGTACATACATATGTACATATGTATACTACCCTAATGGAATATGCTGAAACAAGATATAAGTCAGTTGCTGGCAATTCTGAAGAGAATCTTCACTGCTAGGTTGGCACGGGTCATGCAAATCCCCTGGCGAAAAACGAGAGTGGCTTTCATTCCGTAAATCTACCTAAACTAAACTACCCTCTCGGCAGGAGCTTCAGATCAAATAGTCTGATATCTTTTATGCTGAGAAGCATGGAAAGACTGGATGAGCTGCGAGTGTGAAAAATTGCTTTTCCTCTATCTATCCTCTCTCGGAAAAAGAACATGCCAACGCAGAAAATTTACAAAACTGGGTAGACGAATCATTAGATGCGGATTGGGACCTGCCTCCACTGCTGTGGTGCATGCTGGTTGACTCTGTGTTCAAGATACTCGCCAAGGAAATTCCTTTGAATATACATACTACATAGCAACGATAAGACCCTTCCTATCATACGCTCTCTTGCGATGGCTGCCCTATGACCACTGTCTCATTGATATTACACCAGAATTACGGTGTGGTCCAAATTGTTCGATTGTCGATTGTTCTCGGAATGATTTCGGCCAGAGTCTGAGTCAGGAAAAGTATGTAGCCAAATTTTCATTGACAGTTCCAAAATTGAACAAGGGTCTGGCGCTGTTGTTTTCGTGGAATGCGACAACATTATGCTTCATTACTCATTGGGAAAACATGCATCTACATATCTTTCAGGCAAAGAAATAATTTGGTATCACGTTCTTCGTTTCAGTCCTTTTTCGTGTGGGTTCTGCCAGTTGTTTTAATAAAGAAAAGGAAAAAGGCAACTCGCTCATTGCTGGTGCGTGGATAATTGTAGATTTACTTCACAGTTGTAGTGTTTGCGTATTGCACTTACCAGCTCCAAATCTCGCGTTGGTCATTGTTCCTCCAGTTGATGAATTACATCAATGCAGTGATTATCTTTCCCAGAGATTACTTGGCATCACGGTTTTTTCTTTCTTCACTGGTTTCTTTAGCCCTTACTTCTGTACTGGTTGCGGATGCCAATCTATTGGTTGATGTTTTATTGGTGTGAAAGTTATAGGGCATTCGCTAAAATTTATGCTCACTTTGAGAGAATGTAACTTAGCACGACTACAACGAGGCCTCCACTTACCTTTCTTTGTTACCGTGAAAAACTACTACTATATGTACATATGTGCATATCGTAACTAGGCTTTAAATCCCATATTCTTAGCGATTTTAAGTTGGAACACCCGCTAAAACATGGTTATATCGACAAATCATCCATAACTTTCGATGGTAATCACAAATGTTCGAGTACCTATGTTGATATAAGGATACATGTGAACGTACACACATACATACATACATTTATGTTTATTCAAGTATTTTAACGTCGCTGCTGTAATTATTTCTCTCAACTCATATCTAAGTATAAGCTGTTTAAATGAAGAAATTAATTTTTTATCATAGGTACTTTGCACGCTGCAGCTAATGATTAAGCTTTTGAGGATTCAGTGCTACTTTTTCATCTTCATATTACATTCAATTATTAACATAAAATTTCACCAACATAGTTTTTCACCTTTTTTTACATAATTTTTCAACTTACATATGACATTATTTTACAATTTGCTGTCTCTAATAATGCCACTTTAAGTTCTTGCTAACTATAAATACATACATACTTGGTATAATAAGAGTAGTATTTTAATTAAATTAGTGATTCATCAATTATGCGAGTAAATTTACATTATATAGAAAAAACCCAAACAAAATAAGTAATGCGAATATGTGATCGGAAGACTAAAATAAAATTCGCATTCATAAAGCGTAGACTGAGCTCAACGACATTTTAATCAAAGCATAATAACTGTGGGATTATTGTGTTACGATGAGAAGTTAGTCTCATATTGAGCAAAAATGATACTCTTTACAATCTAGAATAACAGCATTCTGGTAGAATTACAGATGTTTCACGTTTATAAAAGATCTGACAACGGAAGATTGTTAAGTTTTTCTTAACTTGCTTCCAGAGTGTACATGAAGTATATTTCAGTTAAATTATATTTTGTGTAAATAAAATTCTAGAAAAGGATAAATATTTGTGTTAGTCGGGTAAATATCCTAGTCAAAAGAAAACATCTTCCGCATTCAAATTAAGTTGCGTTTACTATTTCTTAATCAAATTCATTGCCACTTTTTGCTATTTACTATGCAATATTTGGTTATAAAATTACGCGATTAATGGCAAAAACAAGTTTCTATCACGACTATAATATTTAAATAAATTTCAATTGTAGACGAAAAGTCGTCAAGTTCATCGACGTGGAATCAGTTATCAACTCGTTTCATTCTATACTCACGGGCCAGCACGAATATGTAGGTAACATCATCTTCTTTCTGTGCTTCTAATGTGCTATACATACAATGAGGAACTAAACTTATTTATATTCCGCTCAGGTATTTTGTAACAGTTAGACGAATTTTGTTCGCAAACGGCTATTTTATCGGCAATTCTAAATTGAAAGTGAGAATCTAAGTGGTTTTACTTTCGTTGATAATTTTTCCTTTTTTGTCGGTTTATTTTTGGCACTTTTTCTAAAAGAATAAATTAAGAATGATTGTATACGTTTATATTGGGATGCATCTAAAATAAAAGGTAAACATTTGCTGATTTGAAATTTACGATAACTTTTCTCGAGATTTGTTAAGAAAAGTGTGTTTTCTTCTTTACTATTATTAATTAAATAATTTCAAATATTTCAAGTTATTTTATGCGATTTGAATATCAGTTACATACATATGTATTATACAATAAATATGTACGAACCCACCTAAGTTAAGTAGAGTTTTTGTTTCAGTTTCTTTAATATGCACAACTGCTGCTGTTTTCTGAAATACATTTTTAGTAGACTTGGTCGTCATTGTTTGTTAAAGCATATGCTCTGTATGAAAAATAAATATAATATGCACGAATGGTTGCGAGATGCTTAGGCCCTACAAGGGCTGTTTGCGTTAAATATTTTTTTTATGTACATATTTTCTCATTACGATCAATACCTTTTGCCTGTCATTCATCTTACAAAAAACCATCGTTTCAAAAGGTACAGAGTATAGTGCCAGCCTTAAGTTTATGAAAACGAACAAATACATATTTATTATCCGTGTTCTGGAGTTACATGCACATATACTTGTACATATTTACATATGTATATAATCCGCTTCTTTTTAATCTTAAGGCATCGAAGTGACATCGGTTCATTTTTTTCCTACTCACCACTGGATCCTTTCTCTTGCTATATGTAAGTTTAGTCGAATGCTAGGCTTCCCCATCTTCTTTTAGAATTTTTTGACGATAGTGTTCCATATGATCTTGGATGCACTAAGTGCCCTAACAGTTTCTTGTCCTCGAGAATTTGTTTAGTCGATTTGACATGCTGTTTCTTTTTAATGGTTTTTCATCTCCATAACTTGCAACGAAACAGAGTTATTTTTATTTTTATAATTATGATATTTTTAGTCTTCGTGTGATTTTTTCGTGGTCTTTGATGTGGGATACAGTCCATTTACTGAGTTCATCCTTGCCATCACTTCCCCTCTCGAGTACTACCTACATATCTGTTGCCACGAACAAAAACAGCTAAAGTCGAGTTTAGACGAAATTGAGTTTTTGATACCATTAGATTCAGCATGCCCAAATCTTCAAGATAAATTTTTTCTAGCTCTTTATCTTCAAAATTGGAGCTACAATGTCCCGAAAACAAAATAACTAAAGTCAAATTTTTACATCCTCATTTTGCCAAAATGACTTAACTCATAAAAATATTTAACTTGATTATCTAAAGTCGACTTAAGAGAATACGTATTTATTTTGCCACAAGACAAAATAGACTTGATGGTTAAGGAAAAAGCGCTTAAGTCCAGTTTGGTTGTTGATATAACAGCTTAAGTCAAGATAAGTATTAAAAATGTTCTCTTAAGTTCAAGGAATATCAGCCTAAGTTAACTTTGTTCCCATAAAATGTTGTTCTTCAACGAGGAATAACAGCTTAACTCGACATAGGATTATTTTGCTTTCAGATACTGTTAGGCCATAACAGCTAAAGTATTTATTTCGCTTGTCACGCCCATAATAAAAACAATAAATATATTTTGAATCGCTACAACAAAAGAGATAAAAGTTTCCTTTGTTTTCGTATTATTTTCAGAAAGATCCGACTTTTAATAGATAGTCTAGAACCATTTGTAATTTTAAATTTTTTAGCAAAATTTTAATATGCTCTCCTGAAAAATTATCAAACTCGGCTTTAGCGGTTTTTCCTTGTTGCAACAGATATGTTTTTTTTTTTTTTTTTTTTTTTTTTTTTTTTTTTTTTTTTTTTTTTTTTTTTTTTTTTTTCGATGCGCTGGAGGGGTGAAATCCTTTATGGATACTCGGTAGCCCGTGCTACGAGTTATGCCAGACTCCATGCTCCTGCATGTATACGTGGCTAAAACACCCCCCCATCCCTGTCCTGTGATTCCCCCTACGGTACTACCGGTCCAAGGCATTCCTTCGTAGGGGCAGGTTTTGACATCATGTCTTCTCCTTCTTATGATCCAGGGTTTCCTTCCTCTTGAGCTCTTGGTGTTTGGTTTTCCGACCGTAATTCCTGCATGATGCTTGCAATGATACGGTTGGCGATGTCCCAAGCTTCCCTCGTTGATAGCATAAACGAAATCAGTCTCCTTGGAGTTATTTCATTGCCTATCTCTCGTTCTAAGGCATTTCTGGCTGCTACGTATTTCTTGCATTCCAGTAGCACGTGCTCGGCGTTCTGGATTTTTCCTTCACAATGACGACATAATGGATCGTCTACGATGTTGTACTTGTAGAGGAATTCCCGGAAGCTTCCATGTCCCGTTAGAAATTGGGTAAGGTAGAAGTTTACTTCACCGTGTTTTCTTGTGGTCCATTCTTCTATGTTCGGCAGCAGTTTGTATGTCCATCGGCCGTTTTCTGATGTGCTCCATCGCCGTTGCCATTCTATTTCGGCAGCTGCTCTGATGGCTCTTCTCTCCCGGTTTTCGTCATTGTATATTGATGCTGCTACTTTGACCTCTAGCTCGATAGGCATTCGCGCCGCTATCACACTTATTGCATCCCCCGATACTGTTCTATATGCACAGGATACTCTGATCGATGCTCTTCTATGCACAGAGTTTATGCTTCTCATGTACGAGTTTATGGCTGTTGCCGGTGCCCATATAGGGGCTGCGTACATGAGGATTGACTTGCTCACCGTCGCAAACAGATTTCTAATTGGCTGCCTGGGTCCTCCAATATTTGGCATCAGCCTGGATATTGCGGCAACAGCCCGATTAGCCTTCACGCTTGTGTAGGTTAGATGGTCTCTAAAGTTGAGCCTATGGTCAAGCAGTACCCCTAGGTACTTTATGTAGGGCTTTGACTCAATAGTGTGTTCTCCTACCTGTATGGTCAGGCGCTCAACCTTCTTGCGGCTGCTAATGAGGACAGCCTCCGTTTTGTGGTCCGCTAGTTCCAGACCTGTTGAGCGAAGCCATATCTTCACGTCTTTGATGGTACTGTTGCAGTTTCGTGTCACCTCCTCTAGGGTTTTAGCCACTACCACCACCGCAATGTCATCGGCGTATCCAATTATGTCCACTCCTCTTAGTCTTCGCATACGCAGTACACCATCATACATAATATTCCACAGGGCTGGGCCTAAGACTGATCCCTGTGGGACTCCTCCTATTATTTTGTATCTTTTCGGCCCTTCGTCCGTATCATAGAAGAGGGTTCTGTCTTTGAAGTAGTCGGTAATAATTCGTAGTAGGTAGTTTGGCACTCGAATATTCCTCAGCGCTCTCATGATGAAGTTCCAGCTGGCCGAGTTAAATGCATTTTTGACGTCCAGCGTAACTACAGCACAGTACTGTTTTCTTCCTCCTTTCCATCTGGTCCCAGATATGGCTTCGCGTGCAATTTCACAAACTGCTTGTATCGCATGAGTGGTGCTTCGCTTTTTCCTGAAACCGTATTGTCGGTTGGAAAGCCCGTTGTCTCCTTCTGTGTACTGTTCAAGTCTGTCACGGATAATTCTTTCCAGCACTTTCCCTACTGTGTCTAGCATGCACAGCGGTCTGTATGACGACGGTTGCTCTGGGGGCTTGTCGCCTTTCGGGATTAACACCAGTCTCTGTCGCTTCCATTGCAAAGGGAACTTTCCTTCTGCCAGACATCTTGTATAGAGGTTTGCAAACACCTCCGGTTGGATTTTGATGGCTTCCTTTAGGACGAAGTTTGGGATCCCGTCCATTACGGAAGCCTTATTGCGTTTTATTGAGCCCGCTGCTTCCAGCACTTCTGCAGTTGTGACGGGTTGTAGTGGTTCCGCATTCTCTGTTATTACGTGGGTGAGATGCACACTGGTGTTCCTTGGGAAAAGGCCGCTGACTATAATATTCATCATAGTCGGGCATGTCGGTGCACCTGCCGTGCCAGTTTTTAGTTTATCCATAACTATCTTGTAAGCACTTCCCCACGGGTTATGTTGGAGGTCTTCTCTTAGTGATTGGAAAGATTCAGCTTTACTCTTTTTAATGAGTTTCCGAAGCTCCTTTCTTTTCTTTAAGAATTCATCTCGAATCTCTTCGGAGTCTTCTCTTTGTCTACGTCTTGCTCGCTGCTGGCGCCTTCGCATTTTGAGGCAGTCTGCTCTCAGCTTAGCGATGTTGTCGTTCCACCAGTACACCGGGGCTCTTCCATTTCCATTGCCTTTGCGTGGCATGGATGCATCGCACCCTCGAGTGAGGGAAGTCGTCACCTGTTTTGCCTGTTCTTCATCTGTGCCCCTGGGAATTTCCATGGTACTCAGCCAATAATCGAGCATCTCTCTATCTATATTTTTTCCTTGCCAGCCCAACTTTTGTACCTTTTTAGTAGCTTTTTGGTACTGAAACCTTCTTGGCTCTATTGTTTCAAAAATGATGGCCCGATGGTCACTGTTTGTATAGACATCGGAGACATGCCATTTTGTTTTTCTCGCTATAACTCTGCTGGCAAACGTTAGATCTATGATGGAGCCAGATCTGCCGTTATTGAACGTTTCTTTGTTTCCTTGGTTTAATAGTACAAGGTCAAGGCTAGCAAACGCATCCAGCAGTGCTTCGCCTCTGTGGTTGGTCCTCGTACTACCCCATTCGACTGCCCATGAGTTAAAGTCTCCGGCTACAATTGCTGGTGTTTTTCCTCGTACCTCAGCTACAAGTACATCCAACATCTGTTGGTACTCTGCCATGGTTGCGCTCGGTGGGGCATAACAACTGAAGAAGTGGATGCCCTTAATTTTGGCGTAGGCGAAATTCGGTCTCCTGTTTGCGTTTTTCCGCTCGAATGCGTATTTTCCGCAAGTCCATATCGCCGCTGTCTTAGTGGAGTCATCTACCCATCTTGAGTTGGTGTGGATAGTTTTGTACTGTTCGCATATGAGGGCTAGGTCTGCTTTTTCCTCTTTGACTGTCTGTGTAAGCAGATCCTGTGCGGCTTCGCAATGATTGAGATTTATCTGGATGCACTTCATTGCTTCTTTACTAGTTCTCGCATCGCGTTTTTGTATGCGGCGCATCTATAGCTTCCGGTCGCATGGTTGTTTCCACCTTTGCAGTTCGCGTCACATATGGCACACTTTGGTTCAGCAGTGCACTTTTTGGCTACATGCCCCTTGCTTCCACAGCGAAGGCACGTTCCTGCGCGGTCCGCTTCATTTTTGCAGTGCCTGGCAATATGGCCGTATTCAAGACATTTAAAACATCTTGTAGGTGTGATGTGCTCGCGTACTCTGCACCTAACCCACCCGATCTTTATACGACCTACAGCGAGTAGTTTGTTGGCTGCATCTGCTGTGAGGGTAATAAGGGCGGTTTGTGTCCCGTCCCTTGTCACTCTCATGGATTTGATGGCATCTTCCGTTATGCTTTCTGCTGTTGGGAGTTGTTGTTCAATGGCCACGCATATCTCCTTTTGTGTCGTCGCTTCGTCTAGGTCGCGTAGCTCAACCGTAGCGTGTTGGCACAGTGTTTTTATGCTCGCTTCCGTTTGGAGGATTTTGGACATGTCTTCTTTGTATTTGGCAGTTTGTCCATCTCTACCTCTCTTGAGCTCTATCAGCAATTCGCCCTTGGCTGTTTTCCTGATCTTATTCACATTTTCCCCGAGCTCCTTAAGATCAGGGTTTGCTCTCATCTTTTTGAGCATATTTGCGTAGGAAGTCTCTCCCGTTTTCGCAATCACAATGGCATCTGGCCTTCTGGGTTTACTTCGGGTCTTCCTTCCAGCGTTTTCTGCCTTCTTCTTCTCCTCAGTTTTCGGCAGTTTTTCTTTCCCTTTATTTTTTTGTTTCTGGGACTTGCTGACAATTTTTGACCAGGTTTCGCCGTCTTTATTCTCGGGTTGCTGGTCTTTCGAAACAATTTCCACTTTATCAAGTTTTTCGTTGCTCACGCGCAATGCGCTATTTTCTTCGCTGGGGGTGGACTTTTGCTGGCGCTTTGAGCATGGTATTTCGGCTGTTGACTCCGGTTTCCTCTTTGCATCCTGACCTACTTTCAGCCACGGCGATGTTTGGGAGGCATTATTCTTTCTTATGACCTCCTTTGCTCTGTCGTCGCGCATTTCAATCGCTGGCAGCTCGTATAATGCCTTGATCTTGTCAATGATGTCTCGCATTGACTGGTTGATAGAGCGCCTTTTTCCGTCCTCCATCTTATCCACTAGGATCTTTATTTGCTTCCCTAAATTTTGGAAAACAGATAGGGGGGTTGTCGTAGTCGTCCCTTGGCCCTTTGGCGTTTCATCTGATCTCCGGGCTAAGCCAAAGGCCATTTGGGTTGCTGGCGTTCCACCGACTCTCGGGCCCATTTGGAGGGGATTTTCTTCGCCACGTTTAGTTTCATTGGTGGTTGACGTCCGTTTTATTGGCGACCTAGCCACCCTTGAACTCTTAAGGAAGGGGTTCTCTTCGATCCTCTTTTGTATTTCTTCGTTTGGTTTTGTTTTGTTTGTTGTAATCATTTCTATTTGGTCCCCACTCAAAGCCGCTATCAATGTTCGGATGTGTAGTCACCTAAGGATCCCATGGTTGTCTTTGCAAGCAGTGAGGCCATGCGAGGGTTGACACAGACCCTTATGAGGTGTTGTGCCAGAGCCGGATCGGTGCTAACCAGGAATGTTACATCTGAACCTACACCACCAACTTAATGGCGACGAAACATTGAACGTACTTTGAGGCCTGCCAAGGTTTTAACGGGACGGGGGCGCCTGCAGCATTAGCCTGAAAGCCATTTCAGCCGAATTTCACTCCTGCTTACTCAGGTGACAGAATACTACAGACGTCAGCTCTTCTAACAGTATATTCCGATTCGATTTCCAGTATTCCATAATTAAGACCTTACTGGGCTCGGTCTTAATGTCTGTGGTAGTGGCGATGCCGAAGTCATCGCATATTGATACATAGGAAAACACTTTTTGTGATTTCCTGTTTAATTTGTATGTACATATGTACGTATTTACTCCCCATTGGAGGCTTCACGTTATACGTTGTGGCGGGTGCCTTTGGATCTCGCCATTTCTTCTTTCTTTATCCCTCGTAGCCACTTTGTAAGGTGGGGAGCACTTATTTGAAGACGGCGCTTACTCGTCTTGTCACAGAAAGTTCGTCGGGGTTCCTTTGACCTTTTCAGCCACGCCCTCCTTCTCTGCCGCTCTTGGTCGGGGGCTGCTTATTGGGTATTCGCAGCTAACCTACTTTTCTGTAGGCCTTTCACTATCCGCCACCTGTGACCCCCACAGTGGCCTGAGCTTAGCCCCACCAGCCCGTCCGGCTTGGTGCCTGTGGCAACAGATATGTACATACAGGTATATGTATTTTTGCGCCTACTAAAAGTCTTCTCCATCCACCGTTAGTCTTGCTACTCCTGGTTCGTTACCAAACACCACCACTTATGTCTTTTACATTGATCACTTCACTACGTATCTACGTTGGTAATGCACTATTCATGAATCTTCACCACGTATTTGCAAACAGCATTTATCGCCCGCGAACGCAACGCTTGGAGATAGATAGTTAGCGACTTTCTATAGCAGACTCTGAAACTTTTCATCCTTACTTATCATTGCCAACTTCCTTATCTCATTCATTTAGACATCTTGAAGTCTAAAAAGTTTATTAAAAGTTTCTTTGTAGATATGCCTTTGATGGCTCGTATACAACCGTTTTCCACCTCCTTCTTCCTGACGTTCTCCCAGATTTTCTCTCTGCTTAAGCCCGTATGACACTACATGTTTTCCACATTTTTAATACATTAAATCACGTTTGAGTGTCAGCCTTGCATAAAAGAGACAACATCATCTTTTAAGTAAGGGAAAGCAATTATTTTGCAACACAATAATAAACTGTCATCTTTTATTTTCGTATGGAGCAAAAAAGAATCACACAAAATTAATGGAGAATTTAGGTTTTTGTTTTTCTTTGAACATTGCCAAAACGGTTGCTATTAATAAATTTAGATTTAAAACACACAAAATGAGTAGATCTGGATCCATTTCGCAAATTCAAAACAATTTAGTTTTGCAATGACTAAATTTAATGCAGAAATATAAAAAAAAGCTGTCAGTGGCTGAAAAATGTAGTTTTGGTTACATTAATAATTAATGCATTTTTTTGAGGTTTTCACATTTATTAAGTTAGTCACTCGCACTTAATGGAAATATCAATAGTGAATTTTTCGTACTGCTCTAATTTCATTTTCAGAGCATTAAAAATGCGAAAAAAATTGTAGTACCATACGGGCTTTATCGAATCAAACGCTTTCATATGGATAAATAAAGACTTTTAATTTCAGCAAGCTTTTTTACCAATACTTGTTGTATGATCTTGGATACGTACTATTGTCTGGTCGGAATCCGCATTATATAGATGCTTTTCTATTCTTTCCCTTAACTTGCAGTACAGGATGATCTCGTACACTTTAAGAGCAATCGGAAGAGCGTTATCCCCAATTGGTTACCACCAGAGAACGGATTTTGTTGACGTAAATATTCAAAAAAAAAGCAAAACTAAACTGTAAAAAAGGCATAAATGCCATTTATTAAAAAGGAAAAAAAAAGTTTTAAGCATTATAATAACACTGTACAACCATAAACATTTTAAAATTTTCTGGAAACAAACGCCTGCGATTGCCCCTCAGGAGAGCTTTGAAAGAGCTGAAGGACCTCTCCATGTGGGCAGAGTCGAGTGGAGCCCAGTTAAAGAAGTCATGTCGTCGACTGCAATATTTGGGGGCAATTTGAAGTTTTCAGCGTCATTTACAACATCATTTATTTCTCCGATGGTCTTGAGTCGTTCATTTGCAGAAAAGACGGCGTTGAACTTTTTCACCACAGCTTCAGCAACTGGTCCTTTTGCTTTTTGCAATTGCTCATCGATCCCCTTCAAAATATTTAAAATATCTCCAATCAGGCTTCCTAATATTACGATATGCATTAGAAAAATAATTCAAATTAAAACACAACACTCGTGACGCGCTTTTTAGAAAAACCTTTTTTAAATTCGATATTAAGGCATCAACTTTCGGAAAGGCACTGCGGATACTTTCACAAACCCTATGTACGCCATGAGCAACGCAAGTAACATGTATCATTTTAGAATACAGAACTCTAAGCGATTTTCCGCTTTTCTTCATGTATTGGGCGGCCAGCGTCAGTAACAAATAAAAATACTTTTTCGCGCTTAAGTCCATTCGGCCGCAGCAATCGCAATGAATCGTCAACTAGCGTTGAGATTGTAGTCGCGTTCACCTTTTCCAAAACCTCAGAGGTCAGTAAGTATCCACGTCCATCTTTCCGCAACGGCCCGATAGTAACATTCGTTACGCAGCGGCCGGCTTTGTCCGTCGTTTCATCTATTGACACGAATATGTTGTCGTCTCCCACTTCAGCACGGATGTGGTGAAGAACTTTCGAAATATGTAGCAATGCTTGACATAGTTTTTCCGAAGCGTAGATTCATCTGGAACTTTCTTCTGTACATACTTTTCTATAAATGTTTTGATTATTTACAAACAAAAATCGGGAAATCACTGAGAACGTTCTTATTCTGACCAGTCTGCGACGAAATATGACAGCGTGCACACTTACGAGAACATACCTCACAGATGTCTAACGGTCGTTGTCAGGCGCATATTTACATGTACACAACTGCGACGAATACCGGAGAAGTAAAATACTGGAAATTGCACACACGATGCAAATAGAATGTAGATATAGAGATTTTTTTACTGCGCATTAGTGCAAACTTCGCTTGCTTCGGCGATTTTATTTTTTGAATTGTGTAGTTAAGACAAAAGTGTACATGAACCTGATAAATATGACCAAAAAACGCAGAAGAAGCCAATGTTGGTAAAAAAAGGCAAAAAAAGGGCAAGGTCAACAAAATCCGTTCCCTGGTTATCACATTCTTTTGTGTCCCCTTTTTACAAAGAGGTAGAATTACTCCATATTTCCAATCATTTGGAATAGTTTCACATGCGCAGACTATATACATATGTACATAATGTATGTATATTATTTCCAAAAGTTTGTTTCTTGCCTTTTCTCCAAGATATTTTATTTTCCGGGTTTGAATTTATTTAAAAGAGACGAGAGTACTTAACGTTTGTACTCTTTTAATAAAAAGAGACGAAAGTATTTGCACTTTCGAAGTTAGCAAAGTAGTTAAGAGACAAAGTTACCACTTTAATTCAATTATACGAAATTAAATATACGATAGATTTGGGCTTGATGACATTCCGGGGCCGTCTGAACACTAAGGAGAAGACTTCAAATCTAGAACAGCAAGCCTTCCAACCTATCTTTTTTGCCTTAATGGAGCCATTGGACAGTTTAACTTCAGCTATGCGCACAACTCCATCTGGGCCTGGGTAGATCTTTATAATACGCTCCAACTGCCAAACCGAGCGAATCTCATTGGGAGCGATAAGAACAACCACGTCATTGACTTCTACTAGTTTCGTGTTCTGGTACCACTTCATCCGTCTCGTGATATCGGGTAGATATTCGGTGTACCACCGCCTTATGGGTCAACTGGATGAGTCGTTCCCAAGCTCCTCCCATCCACGGTGAATAAGCTGGTATGAATCTCCAAAGTATACCTTCATACTTTGCAGCGTGTTCGCTTAGCTGGTTCTCCATGTCTTTCACATCCTTATTTAGTAGGTTCTGCCGATGAAGTTCAGGCCGTTGTCACTATAGAAGAACCGGGTGACAACACGGTTGATAACAAAACGTCTTACAGCCATTGTACATTGATCTAAGCTGAGGTCGTTAAGCAGCTCAATTTGTACTGCTCGAAATGTTAGACACGTAAAAATCATACCGTAACGCTTCGTTGTTCCACGTCCAAACTTCACTAATAGGGGTCCAAAGCAATCTACGCCAACGTGAGTTAAGGGTGTCAAGTCAAAGACCAAACGAGCTTCGGGGAGTTGTCCCATCAGCGGCATAGTTGGTCTGACCTTAAGACGTTTGCACATACTACATTTGGACCTCACTCTTTCAACTGCTCCTCGAATGCTGATTATCCAAGCACGTTCACCACGAAAGTCCGAGATGACTGTAGCTGTCCCCATGTGAAAGTTAGCCTCATGATGATGTTGTATAAGTATATCGACTAGCGGATGATTTTTCGGCAGGATAGCAGGATTACGGGCCGCATATTATAGGTTAGCTTTTTGCGCTCGCGATCTTATTCGAATCATTCCTTCTTTGTAGAGAAACGGCGACAAAATAAGAATGCAGCTTGATGAGCTTACTTTTCCGATCTTTTGTAAGGATGTTACTTCAGTGGGAAAGGCCTCCAATAAATTTTTCGAAAAAGCCAATTCTCAGCGCGGGTAAACTCAACTGGTGTGATAAATGTTTCCTTTTCAGCGGGCATGTTGCGGCAAATGTCCTTAAATCGTAGCAAAAAGGCAATGACTCTTACAGTAGAAGACCATTTTGCTCGAAACCTTGCGAGGAGATCATCGTAAACAGCAAAGGGAACTGTTAAATGTTTAGCGTGAATCATAACTCTTGGTATTTCATGGCTTACCAAATCCGGATCAGTTCTACCTATCTTTACAGGCCACTCATTTTTCGGAAGTCTGAGAAACTCTGGACCTCTGAACCATCTAGTCTTCTGATTTCCCATGGACTCATCAAACCACTTAGTGCCGTCATCAGCAACGTTATCATCTGAACAAACGTGAGCCCATTGACGTGGAGAAGTTGATTCAAGAATCTCCCCGATTCGAGTAGCGACAAAGGAAGGAAACTTATACTGGGTTGAGTTAATCCAGTGGAGGACAGTTCTCGAATCAGACAGGAAAAGTTCTTCGTCCAATCGAATTGTGTGAGATCCCCTTATCGTAGAGGCCAGTCGAACTCCAAGAACCGCAGCCTGTAACTCCAGACGAAGCATTGATAGTTGTTTTGCAGGAGCAACTTTTGCTTTCGTCATGACTTGCGAAACCTCCACTTCACCGTTGAATTCAAAACGTAAGAAGGCTACAGCAGCAAACGGCTTCTCTGGAACATCAACGAAAACAACAAGACTTACCAAGCAGTCATCAGGATTCCACGAAACGTATCGCCGGAGAATGCGCAGCTTTTCAGTGTTCTTCAGTTCTCTGATAAAATTTAACGACTGGATCTGCAACCTTTTTGATACTGGTTCATCCCAATCAAACCCTTCTCGCCACTCTTCTTGAAGTACGATTCTCCCTGGAATAATATATAGGGAAACGATGCCTAGTGGATCGAAAATCCGCATCACAGTTCTCAGCATATTCCGTTTGGTTATAGCAACATCCATAGACAGCATACCTTGCAAAATCTCGTCGTCAGCAAGCTTATAATAAAAATGGTCAGAAGATGGATGCCAAAACATCCCCAAAACTTTGGAAACATACCCTTCGCATTCGTTGGAATCGATACTGACCAATTTGCTATTAACATGGCCTTCCGGCGTTTGACTAAGAAGGTCACGATTGTTCGACTGCACACCAACGAGATCAAAATTCATGGATTTGGATATTCGGATTGCATCTTTAGTGACCGAAACTTCCTCTTCGAGCGTATTGTGACTATTAAAGTAGTCTTCGACATAGGTTCTCTTAGTTAACTCATCTACTGCCTCAGGAAAATCTGCTTTAAATTGGTTTGAATCATAGTTTTTTACGAATTGAGCACATGTCGGTGAACATCTTGGCCCAAACATCATCACTTGCATAATATAAACTGTAGGTTTACGTGAACTGTCACCATCTCTCCAAAGAATTCGTTGGCATTGCTGATCTTCTTGCTTGATCCTAATTCGATGGAACATCTCCTTCACGTCAGCACTCACAGCCACCTCTCGTTCTCGAAATTTAAAAAGACCAGCATGCAGCGGAACGAGGTTGTCTGGACTCTTCAATAAATGTGTGTTTAGCGAAACACCGTTTACTTTCCAAGCCACATCAGCAACACATCTAGGTTTTGGAGGAATTTTGTTTGGGTTTTCAACAATAAATGTCGGTGCATACCAGATGCGAGGCCATTCTTTAAGTAATTCCTCTTGAGAAGCGACTGTAGCATAACCTTTCGACAATAACTCGCGTATATAATTATGTTTCCATTCCAGTAGAAGGGTTTTTTTTCTAGAGATTTCTCCAGCCCAATAAGACGTTTGAGTGCCATGGGAAAACTGTCGGGAAGTTTGACTTCATCAGCGTCCCACAAAAGACCAATCTCGTATTGTTGACCGATTAGTTTAATTGAACGCTCCATAATATCCGTCGCTCGATTGACTTCTCGACTTACTAAGTCCACCCTTGGAGCCATCACGCCAATCTCCTCGGTAGTAAAGTGGTGCTTAACTAGCTCACGTAGTTCATCCTCCCTTTTTATAGCGTCTTCAAACAGGAACTTCATAGTAGGTCTAAGAACTTGATGATCGCAGGACACGTGCGTTGTGCGAACTGAATATCCGCTGCTATACACGATCCAAGCAAGAAGGATTTTCAGAGCACAAGGATCTTCATCTTTTCAGTGGCAATGGTGTAGTGGTAGCGTCATCGTTTGTCGAGCTGATGGTTCTCAGTTCAATCCCTGATTTCAGCAAGCATTATATGATAAGAGGCAGTCCGAACAATTGCGAAAGCTTATGACAACACTGCTGCGAAGGCATAACACTGGCAGTAGGTTTGTGATATGGCTGGAGAAATTGTTCGCTCCGTTGATGATTGATGTGCTTATGATATCAGGTTGACCGGGAAAAAATACTGTGAATCAGAAGCGAAGACAAAACAAATAAATGACATCAAACAGCCTCCCCAGTTATCTGGACACCCACCCCTGGAGCTAATGTGTGAAACCTAATACACCTGAGTTTCAAACCACTACACCAATCTCTTTCTCTCTCTCTCTATCTTCCTTTAAACGCCCGCACTGTGTGTATACACATTAAAAGGGTATTCATATCCCCTTGAGTGCGGGTAAATTATAAAAAAAAAAAAATCTTTTCAGTGACGCTGATCGCGACCCAAGAGGAACCTAGCCTGGTTCAGACCAATCAATATCTTAGGGTTTGCGTTGACGAGATCAGCTAGGGGAAGACCACGAAGATGGGGATACAAACTTTTCAGCTTGGATGCATCAGATGACTGAATGGGCAAGTCCAAATCCTTGACGGTATAAACATTCTTCAAAACATGCTGCTTTTTCTTGTAGTTCGAAGTTCGCAAAGAATTATATTGTCGCACAACTCCCTTTGTCCACTGCAAAGTTAGTTCCTCTGGATCCCCTTCTAGCCCAAGTTCATCAAATACGTCCTCCTCGAGCAAGGTCAATGAGAAACCATCGTCGAGGAATGCGAAAGTGTCCACGAACAACTTGACTCGACCATGGATTCTAATCGGTAAATTTCTTGAACATTACCGAGAGGTTGTTCCCAATATGAGAGGAATGAATATGCGGTTGAGGAACAAACGGGGCTGCAGTCGTGTTCAAATCCGAATTCGTACTGGATGCCGCTTGATGCAATAAAGGGTGATGACAACGAGAACATCCATTAGTACCACATGTTCTTTTCTTAGCACACAATCGCCAATCATGTTTCGCTGAATCCAGACAAGTAAAACAAATAGACTTTTCCTTTACATAAGCTAACCTTTGCTTGGCTGACAACGCATTAAAATCTGCACAGTGACATTAAGGAGTGATAGACCTTACCACATTTTCCGCATAATGGAGAAGGAATAACTGTTGACGATGGTTGATATGTCAAAACCCAGTTTGGTTGCGAGATTTGTCAATACATAGCCATCTGTAAGATCTTCTTCTCTATTCATAGATTTGACATCAGCCACGAAACCATTTACTTTCACGGCCCACAAACTGATCTTAGGGTCACTCTTCGACGTCAGTTTCGGCAGGTTCAATAAATCAGTCACCAAATCATGAACAAGAACGTCATAACGACCAAATATGGCACGAAGTGAGGTTATGATTGCGTCGGCATCCGAAGAATATTTTAAACGATCGCTCACTAGCTGGTACGCCTCACCTTTCCGTAGAGGAGTAACATTCTCCTTGTTACTAAATCTTCCTTCTAACTTTGTTGTTCTAAACAACTCCTCAAAATAAGGCCATTCTCGGCGGTTCTCGCCAGTGAAAGTGGGCAATTCTTGAACGTTGTTGCGATTCAGAATGGTTAATAAACTGGCCATATCGCTCTTTTGAATCGAAGAATCACGACTGCTTTTATTGCGTTCAGGAAAAGTTCTCCCTGACAAGGCGGAGAAATATTATTAGGCAACGACATATGTATGACTGACTTGAATTTTCTTTATAATTTCCCACCTTTCATCACTTTTTTTATCACTGCCAACTTTGTTGCTCTCAACAACTGCTGACTGACTTTTGAATGCGGACGACTTTGACAACTTGACCTTCATAATTTCAAGCTCCGCTTGCAGCGATACAAGTTCCTTGTCACGTTGGGCCACTGTAGCCTGAGCAACTGCAGCCGCTTCAATAAAAATGTCTACCTGGTTACCAACGTCGATTCCATCATAGATCATGACATGAATAGTGCTCACCATATATTCGTCGTCTGCTTTATAGCAACTTAAGAATTGCTGCTTTCTCTTAAATTACCCATGTTGTTTAAGCAGGAACAATTGATACAAAGAATAAAGTTTAAAAGCTGATCACCGTCCGATCAACTTCGCAATTAAAATAAAATTATGTTGCAGCGTAGAAATCCTGAGAACCAAATTACAAATATTGAACTCCCTGACAAATGGGATCAAATTCAACTTTATTTTCTAAAAAAAAGAGTACATAATTACATTCTATAATAAGGGTATTTTTTTTATAAATCGCTTACAATTGGTGTTGGGATTAGAAAAAAACGTGCGGTGGGCAACAGCCTTTAGATCAATTTATAACCTCTTCGCAGAAGAGAAGACGCCAAAAAGGATCACGAGGTTTTTCTTCTTTTGGAAGTGCAAATACTTAACGTTTGTACTCTTTTAATAAAAAGAGACGAAAGTATTTGCACTTTGAAGTTAGCAAAGTAGTTAAGAGACAAAGTTACCACTTTAATGCAATTATGCGAAATTAAATATACGAAAGATTTGGACTTGATGACAAGTACCCTTCCATCTTTTGTTTTTTTTGTTTGTAATTTAAACTCTTTCTTATGTTTTAGCCGCTTGATCATGCTGTAAAACATTTTGAGTTTTCATTCCTCTTCGTTTCCTTTTTTTTCAAAAATTTTCCGCGCTATTTGTTTCGCTTCTTTAATCCTTAGCTTTGCCTCAATTCTATGTAGCTTTTAGATTTGCTTTAGATTGCATTACTGTGTTCCGGTTAGTATTCTTTCCAAAACATTTTTCTAATACGTATTCCTCATTTGACGTTTTAACTCCACCAGGCCGTTCTCATTTTACTTCTAAATACTTTACCATGTCGCATTTCATCATCATTTCATCAAATCTCATCCATATCTTGTTAATACATATATGTATGTATGTACATATGTAGGAATTCTTCTACATATTCTTCTTTTAATTCAATAATTCACTTTATTAATATGGTTATGTATATGTACAAGTAAAAAGTATTACACAGATACAGAAACAAAAAAAAATGCGCTCAACTTTTTTCTTCTTGCTTTTGTCCACTTTTTTGTCGCTGCACGGCCTCTGTCTTTTTTGTTCTGTTTGTTACTGCTCGTTCAACGTCTTTTACCTCACTGCGTTCCTCATTGCAGGGTGTTACCATCCCACGGTCGGCCTCGATTCATCTTATTTGGTGTTCTTTACATTGTAGTATTTTCTTTAAAAATTCGTAATTAGTTCCTTCGAAACCAGTTTTTTAACAAAGAATATCTGGGGTTTTTGTTTCATCTAATACATAGTTTCGTTTTACGTATTTTTTTTGTCGTAGCTGGTTATTCCACTAAAGGTACATCTAGAAAGTTCTTCTTATCTTGAGTGTTTTCCTCATCTGGTAGTTTTGGTCTTATCTGTGTTTGGTAGGGTTGATATTACATTCCACCTATGGTGCCTTCCGACACGAAGTCTGCACTCGTCGAAGTAGTACAGGGGGCTTCCTGGTTTCCTACTTTTCTAACATCGTAACGGTCATTTGGAGATACTTTTGTTACACCATAAGAACCGAGGAACTTAGGGTACATCTTCCTCAATTTGGTGCCAAATTGAGTGCGTTTTATGGCCACCAGATCCCCTATCTCGTACTTCGTTGAAGGTTTCCGTCGTTTGTTGTAATTTGCATGACCTTCGTCTTGAATTCGTCTAATATTTTCCTTTGCGTCTTCTCTCACCTTTTCCCGCTCTTTTGTAAAAGTACTAAGAAGTTCTTCCTTAACAGCTTCTACCAACCGTGCATCGCTATTCTTCCCCATCCTCGTGCCCACCAGTAGCTATAATGAGGTCCTTTTAATACTTCGATGCCATGTTGAATTTAGACACTGCTGCAGTCTGGATGTGTGTTGGTACCACTTTCCAGGATCCTCCGGGCTTAGTTCGGCGGGTACCGATATGACTACACGATTTATCCGTTCCACCTGTCTCTTTGCATTCCTCTTGTGATCGTCAGTAGCTGTATTCCTTCCACCTCACAGTAGTCCTTAAGGGAGTTGGATGTAATCGCTGCGCCCTTGTCCTAGATTATTCGTTCGGGGTTCCCGAATACCGCTTTCTGAAGCTCCAGCTTTTGTATTACCTCCGCATTTGTTGTAGTTTTTACGGAGTACATCCATGTGAATTTTGAGAATGCGTCTACAACACAGAAAATGTACGCGTAGCTTTCCCTGTAGGGACAGTGTATGTATGTATGTATATCAAACCGAGTTTGCAAAACCAATGGAACGAACCGAATAATTAAATGCCAAAACTGTATTAAACCGAGTTGAACACACGATTCGGTTTCAGTTTGTTAGGAAAAGTATTTTCACCCCAGCTCGAGTTGTAGCCCTTCAAAGTGGGACACCTCCAATTTGGAGGTACATTCACTTTAAATGGTATAACTTCTAACCTGCGTCCGTGTGC
Source organism: Blera fallax (assembly GCA_946965025.1). NCBI lineage: Eukaryota > Metazoa > Arthropoda > Insecta > Diptera > Syrphidae > Blera > Blera fallax. The sequence goes on from OX337245.1 coordinate 28,105,376, forward strand.
AGTTCTGTTTCCAAATCTTGGCGATAGAGTCGCAGAACAGGTTTTGTTGCTAGGATATTTCTTAGCTCTTGGGTACCAAAGCTTCTCAATATGCCTTTCGGATGTGGCTCTAAACTGTAGGTCCCTTCCATTTGTGTGAAAAAATATAACACGCACAACACGAATGGTCGCGAGAACCTAGGCCCTGGACCATATACGTCTGTTGCGCCAAGTATTTGTATTTTTTCAGCGGCCTAGCTATCATAGAATAACCTGGCACAAATTTTCTGAAATATCCGCTAAGCAACAGGAAACTCTGCACCTTCTGCCGCATCTTCGGTTTGGGAAACTTCATCACCGCCTTCGTCTTCGCCTCTGCTGGAGTCATACATCCGTGCTCGATAGTCAGTCCCAAATGGTCAATGCACCTGCAGAGAACCTGGCACTTCTTCCACTTAAACTTTACTCCACAGTCGCTTCCAATCCGAAGTACCCCTTGTAGGTTCCTCAACGCTCCTCCCCTTTAGCCAATACAACCAAGTCGTCCATATAGAGCATCACTTTTTTACGATCTAGGTTAGGTTAGGTTGGCTTGGCTGTCCGCACGAGAGTGCCAATAAAGGACCAATAAAGGTCTTTTGTAATACCATGGATCAAAACCAATTCGCTGCTTATGGACTAACAGAACCAACCGGAGCTTTTGATAAAGCGATATATGCGCATGACGTCTAAGGACGCTATGTCACCAAGGACTTCAAGGAAGTGGGACCCTAAATAGAGCATTCTTTTATGCGACAGAGCTGGGCAGTTACATAGGAGGTGAGGGATACTTTCCTCCTCCTCCTCGTCCCTACAGCTTCTGCCGAAGTCGTTTGAAAAGAGGCCAAGTCTGTTGGCATGTTGGCCTATAAGGCAGTGTCCAGTGAGAACACCAACAACGCAGCTGATTTGTGATCGCTTTAGTTTGCCCAACTCGGTACTGCGTTTATGATCCAGCCTGGGCCAGATCTGTCTCGAGATGAGACACGTTGACACGTTTTCCCTTCTGAGGTTGGTCTTGCTAATAGCATTCAGCTTTAGTAGATGCTTACATGTAGCTAGGGGCATGCCCAGGGACTGCCTATCAGACAGAATCCTTAGAGTAGTGCCTTGTCTGGGACGTTCGTCTGCCCTGCAGTTTCCTGGAATGTCTCTATGGCCTGGCACCCGGCATAGGTGAATATTGAACTGCTCTGTCATCTCCATAAGAGATAAACGGCAGTTTAGAGCGGCCTTAAAAGTAAACGAGCACGATTCCAGAGACTTGATTGCCGCTTGGCTGTCAGTGAGAATGGTAATATCCCTGACAGATAGTACATTACACTTCAGCCAGGACAGGGCTTCCTTAATTTCCATGATTTCCGCCTGAAAAACGCTATAATGATCAGGAAGGCGGAACGATAATTCTAGGTTGAGCTTCTCGGAGAAAACACCACATCCTACCCCGCCTTCGGTCTTAGAACCATCTGTGAAAAAGTGTACCGAGCTACCATCGATAGGGGGAGAATTGTCCCATACATCCCGTTCAGGGATGCTCGTACGGAAGTTACGGTCAAAACACATTTTAGGCGGGGTGTAGTCTGTATTTTCGTGCTTGAAGTTAAGGAGACCAAGGATCGAGGAGTGGCCAGTGTGATAGCTGGACCACTGAGAGGAGGCTTTCAGACGGATGGCCGTACAGGCAGCCATCTGTTTACTGAAAATATCAAGGGGCAGCAAGTTGAACATAATATCCAGTGCCGCTGAAGGAGTAGTCCTCAGTGCACCACTGATGCACATGCATGCAGATCTTTGCACCTTAGCTATCTGAGTGAGGTGGACCGCCCTGTTAAGAGCGGGCCACCATACGATCACGCCATAGAGTAAAATAGGCCTGATAACGGACACGTACAGCCAGTGAGTGATTTGAGGTTTCATACCCCAGCTCCTACCTATAGCCTTTTTGCAGGAGTAGAGAGCTACATTGGCTTTCCTGACGCGTTCTAGTAGATTGGCTTTCCAGTTTAGTTTTCTGTCCAAAATAAGACCCAGATATCTTGCTTTGTCAGTGAAGGTCAGACTGGTGCCATTTATCTTGGGAGGGTCTATGAGTGGAATTTTATATTTCCTCGTGAAGAGGACGAGTTCTGTTTTGTGGGGGTTAACCCCCAGTCCACAATTGGAGGCCCATCTGGTGAGCCGAAGGAGAGCATATTGGAGGATTTCCTTGAGAGTATTTGGGTGCTTACCAGAGGCAGCGATGGCAACGTCATCAGCATAGGCGATCACTTTGCATCCTGTCTTGTCTAGGTCCACCAGTAGTTTATTTACTACCAGGTTCCACAGAAGAGGTGACAGGACACCACCCTGGGGGGTGCCGCAGCAGACAGTTCTTTTGGCCGATGCGCCGCCCAGCTGTGTGTTAATAATCCTGCATGTGAGCATTTGATTGATTTACACTCTGAACGAAGTATCCACTTTCAGATCTGTAAGTGCGTCGATGATCGCTTTTGGCTCGCCGTTGTTAAACGCACCCTCAATGTCAAGGAAGGCCACCATAGTGTATTCTTTAATACTCAAAGATTTTTCAATGATGCGCACAAGCGAATGTAAGGCTGTCTCAGCCGATTTGCCTTTGCACTACGCATGCTGGGACGGCGAGAGCAAAATTGGGTTAATGCTCTGTCGTAAGTGGATATCGATTAGCCTTTCTAGAGTTTAAAGTAGAAAGGACGATAGACTGATGGGTTGGAGATCTTTTGGTTCCACATGCGAGCTCCTTCCTGCTTTAGGTAAGAAGATGACCTCCACCTCGGTCCATAGTTTGGGAATGTAGACCAGATTTAGACAGCCTGACATGATGACTTTGAGCCATGAAAGCACAATGTCCTCGCATTGCTGTAATTCTGCAGGAATAATACCATCCGGTCCTGGGGACTTGAAGGGCTTGAAGCTGCGCACGGACCATTGGATCTTTACTGAACCCGAAGAGTTACTGTACGATTGAGCCGAAGTATTTGCTAATCGCGGGTCAGTAACAGGGGAGCTACCGGGAAAGTGAGTGTCCAGTAATATAACAATGGACTCTTTCGCAGAGGTGGTCCAGTGACTATCCGGATGCAGAAGGTAGCTGGGTATTGAGGGGCTTTTTGAGAGTATTTTCCGCAACCTGGACGCTTCCGAGGATTCTTCAATGCTGTCACAGAAAAGTTTCCAAGAACGTCGTTGCTCTTTCCTCAGAGAAAATTTGTATTTTTTGAGAGACAATTTGTATGAGGCCCAGTCGGCCGTCTCGCGGGAGTTTTTAGCAATATTAAAAAGGAGCCTACTTTCTTTCCTGAGTGCGCTGAGGGTTGTATTCCACCAAGGTGGTTTCTTTTTGCCTCGGGGGTTACGGAGTGGGCATTCCACAGACATGGCTCCATTGAGTGCCTGTGTTAGGATGTTGACCAGGCTCTCGAGATCCTCAGTGCTATTTAGTTTAGCAGGCAAGTGAGAGGGCAAAAGCGTTAGTAAACGCTCCATATAAAGAGACCAGTTGGTTTTTTTTTACAATTTCTAAAGGCCTTTTGAACAGGCACACGGTCATCAAGACTGAATTGGAGGTAACGGTGGTCTGAGAAGGAGTGCTCATCAGAGACTCTCCAGTTCTTTACCGAGTTATAAATATGGTCTCAGACAAGGGTAAGGTCTAGGACTTCTTGTCGGTTGCGAGTAATGAGGGTCGGTTTGGACCCCCGGTTACAGATTAGGAGATTACTACTAATGATAAAATCAAAAAGTTGCTCACCTCTTTCATTTGTGTCGGAACTGCCCCAGATTGAGTGGTGAGCGTTTGCGTCACATCCAATGATGAGGCCAGTTTTAAGGCTCTCCGCTTTAGCAATCAAGCTCCCTAAGATGTCTGGAGGGAGTGGGCCCACTTGATCGTGACCCAGATAGGCCGATACCAGCCAGTAATTTCTTGAGCGTAATTCCAGGTTGGTAGCGACTATGTCTTGATTGCTGAAATTAGAGAGTAAAAATACATTAAGATGGGTCCTTGCAAGGATACAGGATCTCGGTTTACCTTCTTCCCTTGTGTAGAACAGTTTATAGTATGGAGTTTTGAGGCCACAAACCCGGTTACCAACAACCCATGGTTCCTGGATCAAGACAAGGTCTTCTCCATTTTTATTGAGTCGGTTCGCAGCATTTGAGCTACTACCCGCTTCAGAAACCGTTATCACGGTGTTGTTGGCCTCATCTGAGTCTGATGACAGGTGGTCATCCTCGAGAGAGAGGCCAGTAGCGTCACTGTCCATCTTCGTGTCCGTCAGGCTAAGACTGACCCCCAGGAGAGATGGTGAGGGAGGGGGAGGACCAGAAAGGTCCAATTTGGAAATGGTGTCGACCATCTCCGTGTCCGTCGACTGGGAGTCGACCCCCAGGAGAGATGAATCGTCACCAGGTAGTGAGGGAACGGGTTCGAGTGGAGAGATATTTATCGCTGATGTGGAGGGGACCACATTCTGTTTGGGAGGTGCTCTCCCTAGCTCTATCTCGTCACATTTATAGACCTTTAGGGTGATGGAGCTGAAGCCATAATTTATGACTCCATTTGAAGAAGCTAAGGGGGCCAGAGACTCTTCATTGATAACAATGATCACGCTTCTTACGTCTCCTCTCGGCCCTTCCACTTTAGCAATCTTCCAGTTGTGCGTGGGAAGGGAGCTGTTATTGGACCTTATGATTTCTAGGATCACCCTAGAGTCGGAGGGTTCGGCTGGAATGGTGGCGCATGTCCTGGGTCGGTTTGGAATTTGGTCCTTTTCCACGACCTCCAGTTTTTACGATCTAACAGCAGTTTAAAAAACTAGATTGATGTGGCGTTGAAACACAGCCGGTGATGTACACAGTCCAAAAGGTGACGAAAGATGTATATTTGTTACTCTTCTCCGCCACCGGGACATGGAAGAATCCATTTTCTAGATCTAAAGTGAAAAGAGCCTGGCTTTACTCAAGGCATCAGTCTGATCCTCAACCAGCGGCATAGGGTATTGGTCTCGTATAACCTGTCGATTAATTTTGCGGTAGTCCACACACAACCGCTTGGTACCGTCATTTTTATTTGTTAGGACGATCAGACTCGTAAACTCCGACCACCCCATTTTCCAACCACTTCCTAACTTGCTCGTCCACGATGTCCTTTTCTGATGGTGATAGTCGTCTTGGGCGTTGGAAGATAGGTCTTCGTTCTGGTATTTCACCTCTGAAACGTCGTTGTCAACCAGTCGCGTAATCTTCTCTTCGTACTCTGGGTTCACGGACCTAAATATCATTCCGATGAAATAAAGCATCATCCTTCTTTGAAACCGTAACGTCGTTTTCTCAGATGCTGATTGTCGTTCCTTTCAAGGTGTCCTTCCCGATAATCATAGGCTGTTTTATGTGGACCTTAGATAGAACGTAAATTCGGGTCCTATAATCTCGTCCGTCGATCACGATCCCATCAAGGTAGCCTGAGGATTCCGCAGGTTCCTTAGCTACTGCATCGAATTTGGTTGCGCGTTCTAGGGTATCTGCATATTCTTCATATCGTATTGCGGTGATTGCGCTACTGCTTCTTAAACTCTTTCATGGTACCTGCGCCATACAAAGCACCTTATTTCTTGACTGGTGCTCTATTCCGTCGATGGCGTATTGGATCACTGTCTTGTAGTCGAGTTGTCCTCTTGCTCCAAGTTCGCGCATCGCCAGCAAATATTCTTGCAAGGACTAGTTTTTCTTTTGCTTGCTGTAGATCATCCGCCGATGTACATATATCTGCAATCGAAGTTCACTCGCCGAACTCCTCCAGCAAGAACTCCTTCCGTTCGACCATACCTTCGACCATACCTGGCTTTGATCGCAATGCCGTCTTTGGTGAGCCATCGTACAAACGTTTTGCAAAAGCGTTTTCTGCACGTCGCCCCATGAAAAGACTTCTGCCTCAAAGTCCTTGAGCCATATTTCCACGCTGTAGTCCTCCTTACCTTCAAATACTGGAACCGCATTGAGAACGTCCTCAAAGCTTGTAGAAGTTAGGGTTGCCAGAAATATTTCTTAGCAAATCGGGAGGATTCAGGAAAAATATCGGGAGATTGCGAAAAAATCGGGAGAATAAATAAAAACTCATTACTCCATAGTATAAAACATGTTGTAATTTTATTTCAGGTTTTTGTACAAACATTCCTTAGGTACATTACATTTGATATTTTCCGTAGAAAAATTTTAAGCCACCATTCTCCTTCTAGCAAACAAATATATTTTTGGAAATGTCAATGTTAAAAAAACAAGAAAGAGTAATGCCAAATATGCATTCTGTTCGGCTCTTTATTTTGTATGCTTACATTAGGCGCTGATTACACTTCTTCGTAATAAAACTTTTTCTGAACTTGTTCGTGATTTTTTGGGAAAGTAAAAATAAAAAAAATTGGAAAATCGGGAGACTTCTTAGAATTCCCGGGAGACCGGGAAATTAGAAAAAAAAAACCGGGAGACTCCCGGAATATCGGGAGAACTGGCAACACTAGTAGAAGTCTTGTCCCTGAATCGCTCGACTTCCGTTCTCAACAACGTGAGCTCAATATTTTCTTCTATATTTCTCCTTTCATCACCCTCTTCGTCGTCTAGGTTCCTCTCATCCTGTTCTCCTTCGATCGATGTCAGACTCATCAGTTTTTCCTACGCCTCTGGTTACTCCGCTTCCTCCTTGCTGCCCGATCAAAACCTCCCTGCGCATTAACTCCGTCTCTCTACCTGTTAGATGCGCATCCCTATAACAAATTCTCTCAAAATCTCTAAAAAATTATCCGGACTCTCAATTAGATCAGTACTATTCGCTATCCTTCCTTTCCTTTACTCATAGTCTATTTTTTTTTTTTTAAGAAGAATACAAAAATGTTCTCTTAAATTTATTAATTATTGTTCGAAGTGTATCGAAGATTGTATTGTTGTCTCTGCTCCCTGATTCGTATACACAAACCTTGAGGGAAAACTCAGTTCTGAAAATCAGAAATTTATTATACCACGACGATCGGGTTGGTGTCTACCCTAGCTTTAAAACTTTCGTCTTTCCTCGTAAATGATTTTAATGGGCAAAACACAATGTGGCGCTCGCGCGGTCGTGCGTTTGACAAGCATTGTACCGACTTACAATTTGTCTTTGTCGAAACGCGCGACCTCGAAATATGCAACACAAAATGTGGCTTCACGACGGTCGTGCGTTGAGAGGTTAGCAATATGGCAGAAATATGTTCTGTTCCCTCAAATTTCCCACACACTATTTCGCGGCAGAAAAAGGAGTAGAAATGTACTCTTTTTATTTTCATGGTTTGATTCGGAAACACAAATATAAGAAATAACTTCGAAAACGAATGTGTATGAATAAGAATATAAAAAAATAAAAAACTCTGCATACTCTAACATAATTAATTTGTGTTGAAAAGACATCAATTAGCAATTAAAAATTTTTACATATTAAATGCTAACAATTCGGAGTACATATACGACACAATGAAACCATTGCATTTTTGCTAAAATCGAACAAGCCAAAGAATTATGTCAATCCAAAACAGCTGTGAGCTGTCAAAACGCGCGACCATAGTAGAAAATAGTAGAGAGTAGCTCTACTTCGACGTTGAGGTCGCGCTTACGGTATTTACGATCAAAAACCGACCAAACGCGTGAGGTCACATTTTGTGTTACCCCATAAGATCCCATTGTTTCTACTCAATCTGTCAACGCGCGACCGCGCGAACGCCACATTGTGTTTCTACTTTAATGGGCAAAACACAATGTGGCGCTCGCGCGGTCGTGCGTTTGACAGGCATTGAACCGACTTACGATAGTATTTGTCAAAACGCGCGACCTCAAAATTTGCAACACAAAATGTGGCTTCACGACGGTCGTGCGTTGAGAGGTTAGGAATATGGAAGAATTATGTTCTGTTCCCTCAAATTTCCCACACACTATTTCGCGGCAGAAAAAGGAGTAGAAATGTACTCTTTTTATTTTCATGGTTTGATTAGGAAACACAAATACAAGAAATAACTTCGAAAACGAATGTGTATGAATACGAAAATAAAAAAATAAAAACCTCTGCATACTCTAACATAATTAATTTGTGTTGAAAAAACATCAATTAGCAATTAAAAATGTTTACATATTAAACGCTAACAATTCGAAGTACATATACGACACAATGGTTTGCCTTTTTGCTAAAATCGAACAGGCCAAAGAATAGTGTCAATCCAAAACAGCTGTGAGCTGTCAGAACGCGCGACCATAGTAGAAAATAGTAGAGAGTAGCTCTACTTCGACGTTGAGGTCGCGCTTACGATATTTACGATCAAAAACCGACCAAACGCGTGAGGTCACATTTTGTGTTACCCCATAAGATCCCATTGTTTCTACTCAATCTGTCAACGCGCGACCGCGCGAACGCCACATTGTGTTTCTACTTTAAAGTTCGAGCACCCTTTTTGAAAGACCCGTCCTAAAGAATTGTTGCTTTAAAAGTTTTGGTGATCAATTAAGATTGAACATATTTTTTAAACCACACAGCAAATAAACGCAAACTTTTGAACTCATAATTTGCTCTTTATACGTTCTCGCACACAGTTACCTACATACGTACATACATATGTATGTATGTGAATAGGATTGTATTATGATACAAAAAAAAATCATAACTCGTTAAAATATCGTACGACATGACTCTGTTAGCTAGTAAGAGCCAGTACTGAACTAACAACCGAATTAAATAAGTCATCACGGGAAACAACGTCTTCGTCTGTTTAATAGACGCAAAAATGATAACTCGTTAAAATATCGTACGACATGACTCTGTTAGCTAGTAAGAGCCAGTACTGAACCAACAACCGAATTAAATAAGTCATCACGGGAAACAACGTCTTCGTCTGTTTAATAGACGCATAAATAATTGAAATTAGTAAACAAAAAATTTATTTTTAATAACTGAAAATTATATTAATTTTTTTGATATTGGTTAAATTAAAGAACGAAAATTAATCAGTGATTAATTGAAAAACAGAGGGCAAAGAAGTGCATTTTTTATCCGTTATTCATAATACTCAATGATTAGATTTAAATGAATGAAGTGCTCGTTACTCAAGCAACGGTACCAGCAAGCGAAATCAAACCATCACGCCGCGCCGTCGTAAGTACACGATGAAGTGACGTCGTTATTTTTTTTCGGTGATTAACAGGGTGACCGTTCCGCAACTAGAGTCGTAGCTTTGCATGGCCGACGACTTACGAAATACGCTGAATTGAAAGACTTTTATTTTTACAATATTTCATCAATCCCTGATGTGTAGTTTTGTAAGTCAGAATGTGTAGTTTTATAAGTCAATCTCAATACCTTTGGTATTTCGCTTTTTACGTATAGACAGCCGATATAATTTTTGAAAAGTATCGTAATGGAAGCCATTCAAATATCAGTTTCAACCGCATAAGCTGTAGTAAGGACAAACATAGGGATGGTCATATGAATAGACTTATGCGACTTTTTTTCGAGTTTCTAAATGTGAATATTGATCAAAATTTTAGTGCTGAAAATTTGTATGCTATTATAACTTTAGGTAAGTTCCGTATCCGTGTTACGGCGCTTTGACTATATTTCTCAAAAATTTTGCAACTAAAAATATTTTACTTATGCATTGATATAGTGCATCAAGTTTTGGAACACCGCAAAATGAATTATGTGATTTTTAATGTAAGAATCACATTTTAAATTTTGCTTAAGTATGTGCGTGCAATTCCCCAGCCGTGCACTTTATCATGTATGATGCACTTGTTTTTTGCTCTTACAAAAATCAAGGGTAGACCCGTTTTCTGTGGTTGCAGAAGCCACCGTTTTTATTTCTTGCTCGGCGGCCTGTCGGTGACTGTTGCTCGACAGGGCTTGAACCTACACCCTTTATACTTATTGTTTCTAATTTTGATCAACGAGACTTTTTGCGACCTTTAAAAATGCACAGTGGTAACTCTGGTCATCAGCGATCGTAATATTATCTCTTCACCTTATGCTTCGACGATCCATTACTGTGTAATGCTGTGAATTAAGTACAGAGTCGCATTCACACACTATTGAAGTTAATTGTGTTCTCTCCTAAAAGTGCATTCGCCAGCTGTGGAAGTTCACACCAACATATGTATTACGTAATCAATTCTGTTATTGGTGTTTGGCATCAAATTGAATTCTGACTTGAATTACATCAGATCTTCCTTTTTTGTAATGAAGGTGAAAATCTTGAAAGAAACTTGGTAGTTCTTGGCTACCAAGTAGTGGGAGATTTTAAAGCTTTTAAAAACACCTCCTTCATCAATTATTACTCTCGGATATTTGCCAGTCATTCGCGGAGGTGGGACCGCGAAAAAACTTTTTGGTGTTTTCTGGGACTCAAACCTCAGTAATGGCTTTAACCACAGCCCACGGCTAAGATGCCTTTTAATAAGCCTTTTAACGAGCAATTTTTCGATTACCTAGTTTCTCTAAGTGTAACAAAAGTTTCTCTTCTTCATCTCTTTTATCTACAAACTAGCGGACCCGGCGAACTTCGTCCCGCTCAAAATTGATCTTTTGATTGAAATAATTTTGAGCATTAACGATTCCACCCGAAATTAATTTTTTCGATCGAACATTTGCGATCGATAGCAAATGATGCCACTAGAATTTCAATTATTGATTGAATGAAACACTTTTCGAATTTGATTGAATCCTTTATTTACACGGAATGTAAAGAGGTTCAGGGAATCACATGTCAGGTCAATTCAATGCTTTGTGGTAGACTACGTTCTTTGTTTTGTTGTCCGGTGCGTAAATAAACAAAGACGAAAAGCTTTCCAACACGCGAACGTGCCACATATATTTGTCCATGCGAGAAGCATGGAAATTCGAGATTGATCCCACACACTTCCAAAGATTGATTGTCATGGCGAATGCAAGGATTAAATGTCGAATGACGTCATTTAAAAAGAACCGTTGTATTTGTGGGCATTCGTCAAGAAATGTCTTGAGTCTGGTAACTCGGCGTAACACGGCTGTTCGCTGTAGTGAATCGTGCATTCATATTGGATTCACGGCACTTTTTCTCACTCGACGATTGGCGTTTGATTCAACTTGACGAAGCAGATAGCGATTGCGCTGCTGTGGTTCTCGTTCCTCCTGAGTTCGTTGTGCACGAATTCGCGACGCATGTGCTCGAAGCTGTTAATTCACTTTGGCGCGTTGCTCAGGGGTTTGATTCGCACGGGGAATCGCCAATCTTCGTCCATTGCGACGGCGCCTCTGCCCAGGCATTATCCAAAATAGGCGGAGCCTAAATTTTCCTGTCTGTGAATGCATGTGAATGAGCACGTGGCCATCAACTGTCTAAGAGTGTAGCGTGTTGTTTCTTTCTTTCCTTTTGAACACTACATTTTGGGCAGCCTGTCGTTACCTTAATAACAACAAATTGTACAATAATGATCTAAAGAAAATGGCTGCACCCACGGCTTCCACCTACTTGTAAGAGTGTGTGAGTGAGGTTCCCATTTGAATTTGCTGGAACGTCACAATACAATTCAAGCTTCTAGGTGGAAATGGACCAATATTAGCTTGGTGGAGCGAATAGTTAGTAAGTATAGTCAGACTATGGTGAAATGACGAAGGAAAAAGGACACCTGTCAAATTGCATACAAATGTTGTTGCATACGAATGTGTGGGAAAGGGGATTTTCCAATTAAAAATTTTCCAAATTTGGAGTTCTGGCAATTAATTTCATTGTATTATTTCTTTAAAATGAAAAAATGATTGTCCGGGAAACTTTTCCCAATTTTAAACCTTTGCAACCATTTGAATTGTAATATTACGATCAAAATGAAAAAAAAAGAAAATTCCCCGTACAAAATGTATGGAAAATCGATTTTTCCGAATTTTCCAATTTTTCTTCAAAATTTTCCAATTGTTCCTTGGGCGGAGACGAAGACATCAAAAAAAGACAGCTCAAATCGGACCATCCGTTCCCGAGTTATGAGCGGTCTTACGTATGCCAACTCTTTTTTATATATATAGATTCTAAGATTTCAGAATTTGCGCTTTACAAGGAAACCTTGAAACGTTCAAAAGGTAAGCATTCTGTTTCAGGTTTCCGAACCAATTCCCGTCGTGTTTTCGACAAGAAGAAGTCTGCATTACGCATTCGAGGTTAAACTTATTCAGTTTCGTTTCGAGTCGTTTTTGAGTTCATTATTAAGACGTTTGAACTAGCCTAATAACGGGTTGTATCCTTTTCAATTTAGTTGATGTGCTTTCTTCCACCGTGTGTTTAGTATCAGGAATGAATTTTTCCACTTCATGATAAAAAAAATGTGGGCGCCGTGGCTCATTGGTAATTGCGCGGAAGGTTCGATGTTCGAATCCTAAAAGCATCAAAAAGTTTTTTCACGGTCCCACCTCTGGCGAATGTCTGACGAATGTCTCTTAACGCCGGAGAGTAATAAATGTCATGAGGGAACTTCTCAATTTATCTTCGGGATATGGCTCTAAACTCCATATCCCTTTCATTTGTGTGAAATAATCATCCCAATTACGTTTATCGAAAAACGGCTCAAGTCGAAGGTCGCGTCGGGTTGATGAAAAATCTAGATTCCATAGTTTATTCGACCGACTAGTTTTTTTCGACAGCCGACACACATGGTCTTGTTTTAGACAGCTCCCAAATAAAATTCCCTATTGAGGAAATACTTTTTTTTAGAGAAGTTCAAAATAAATAAAAAAAAATGTGAAGTAGTGAGCATTTAAATAATAAAATAAAACTACTACATTTAAGTAGGAAAACGCTGCGAACTAAGTTAAATCTCGTACCTCAATATATTTCTACAAGTCGCTCTATTTTGGATCACCTCCTCGCTGAGGCCTAGAATTTGCTGTTGTTTTTGCATTGGAGTAATCCAATTGTTTTTTTCGTCTGCCTCTTTTCCGAACTTGGACTGGAACTTGAGTCGCTATTGCTCTTCGGACGGGATTTTCCGACGATCTTCTTTGTACGTGACAGTACCAGTTGATGCGCTTTTTTACAATTGGTTTCCTTACATGAAGGCTTCTGCGAATATGCGTACTTCTAATTAAGTCGCGTTTTGATACCCCCGCTGACATCCGCAACATTTTCATCTCCGTCGCTGTCATTTTTCCATATTCCTCATCACAATTTCCCTGATAATTTACGACTGAGCCCAAGTATGTAAATTTGTCGCATTTCGGAACTATTACTCCGTCCAACAGAATATCCGGAGTCGGGTTCGCGGGTTCGGAAAAACGGCAATGCAAATGTTCTGTCTTCATTCGGTTGATTCTTAAACCATTATGTTCTAACACCTTAATCCAATTATTAAATGTGTTTTGAAGCGCTATCGCCCGCAAAAAGAAGAGAAGTCGTTCTAGTTTCATCTATGCACCCCTTCAACAAAAATCTTGCACGACATTGACAAGCAACGGACTTTGGCAACTGCCTTGGTGCACTCCTACTTTAACGTCGAGTTCGGCAGTTATTCCCGCTGTGCACTTCACTTTTGTTTTTACTTTTATATTAAACAGTTAAAGCAAATATAATTCTTAAATGTTTAAAACACATTCGTACAATACTTCAGGGTTACAAAAGAATCAATTGGTGTTATTCTTCAGCAGGTGGAAGGCAACCTGAGCTCGAAACGAATTTCATCTATATCTTCTTCAATAAAGTTGGCTACTGCTTTGAGAATATTTGCAACCAAAACCTCAAATTGCCTTTTATTAGATATTTTCATCTAAAAAGTTTGTTTATTTGGAGTAGGACAATTCATATAAAAAGGTTCAAAGATTTTCATTTATTTGAGTAAATGTTTATGCACAACTAAGGCAGGTGACCTAGATAAGGCCCAGCGCCTAGTAAGGCCCAGTCTTCAGAAATTAACCAATTGAAATAAGTTTATATATGTGTTTGTGGGCATACAACTGAGGAACTATAACCGTAAAAAACATATTAAGCTGTAGTACGATTGCAGCTTCGGCTTAATATTTTTCATAGTTTTTTGTTTACGAGTCGGCAAACAAAAGTGTTACGTGTTCCTAATAAGGCCCGCCAGAAATCTATCTTGGCCTTATTAGAAATATGAAAAAACAGTTTTCTTTTTTACTTCGAATATAAATAAACGCGCAGAATGAACTTCTGAGCAGATGGAAAGTGCTGTGACGGCAGTTAAAAGGGGTATTTTGTCACAACACAACGCTTCGACGAGATTTACCCCAACGAACTCTGCGGAACCATCTCAGTTCCAGCTCTACGGCGAGAAAACTTGGTCGGTCAACAATGTCCACAGCTGACCAAAAAGATATATCTGCGAGGATTGTTTGTTTAGTAGAAGTAGGTATGCCTCTTACGCCGAAAATGGTACGTTATATAAATTTCTGAATTCATCTGATATGATTTTCCTCAGCATCTGTATGTTATTACGGATAAACAATAAAATGGGCCTTATTTGGGTCTCTTACCTAAGTCGTTTATATTTTTGTTCACGACTCAAAGTGTCATTTATCCGCCCGCCATGCGCCAAACAGAATAACACTGAAAATACAAATTTGCCAAATGGAATGTGCTTTGCTCAGGATTTCTTATTTTTCTCAAGTTTGCTTTGATCAATTTCTTTGGGTGGTTGGTCGTTAGGTCTATTTTCGGCGCAGGGACATTAGCTTCTAATAATTGCGTTGTGGCCTTCTGTCCCAATGAACATATTTTCTTAGTTAAACTTGAATAACTTTGTTGTTGTTCTTTTTCCGTTACCTGTGATCCCGGTTGAAGCCTGTACTTGGCCCTACCCTTACATCACATGTACAAATTAGATTACTTTTACATTAAGATGACATAGGCGGTAACAGATTATTTTCTCTCTGCTCTACATGTACATATGTATGTATAATACGTTATTGCTTACACAGAACTTAAAATTTTACCTTAAACCAATTTTTTTTTATAGATTTCATATATGTAGTTGATCCTGCAATGTATTATATGTAATAGATCATGTAATAGTAACTGGCACCCAAGCAATATGAATGTTAACTAAACTTTCTTATGTCCACCTCCTCTCCCTTCCCTCCTTAGTTCTAGTAGTTTAAGTAGTTAAGTTTAATTCTCATTGTACCAATTATGTTTATAATGCACCACTATCCAGAATGTTGCGCCTGGCCAACAATAGAGGAATCACCTTTGACTTACACTCCACTATAAGCACCCTCCGTAACAATCTTCAGCATCGCTCCAATTCCGCCTAACCATGTCTCGATTTTACCACTCTGTCACTCCTTTCCTCTCCTCTTCTCTCCTCAGCTTTTAAGTTTTCTTTTAGTTTATAAGGCTTTTGTTTGTAAGTTTAGTTTGTGTAAGTTGAGCTTAAAAAGTGCCCCCCTGGGGTGTCACATCAATTAACTAAAATTGAAATTAAGAAAAAACACCTAGTATTTCAACTTGATTTCATTCATTAATGCTAAGATCACAACTTTATTATTTAGGTCAGTTTTAAGTGTGATCATTTTAGTATATATTAAAAAATATATAGATAAAAAATATATATGTATATAAGAACATAAAAAATGCAATAAAGACGAATAGAATAAAATATATGATGATTAATGCACGAATGAAATCCACACATATGTACATATGTATGTATGTATGTGTTCTACTTGCTTCTTTTAAATCATTTGAAGCATGAAGAAAAATATTCATATGAATTGCTTAATTTAATTAGCTGACTTGAGTGGTAAAACATTACCAGTTTCTGATGCTTGTGCGACGAATGTTAAGTTCGTTTTATAAATACATAAAAATTACAAATGAAAATTATAAAACCAAAAGCCTCATGCACAAGCTTGATTCCCTTCTCGCTTTATACTTTGCCTTACTTAAAGTTTATTATATAAGTCATGCAACGCGTCGTGACAGTACATATTCTTAAATCTTCTATTTCAATACATTTAGTACGAGTATATACCGTTACCATTTTATACAATTTCACAAACATACTTTACTTTTACCTGGTTTTCTTTTATGAAAAATAACGCATAAGGTACGTGATTAAGTATTTAACAAAATATTAATTTTAATACAATAATTCTAAAATAAACTCAATTTTGTTACGGAGTTGCTTTAGTTTTGGCCAGCTGAAAATCGGCATATTTAGAGTATTTTATTTTTTTTCTTTGTTTTTGTTATTATTAAGTGGATTTCTTGCTATCATTTAATTTTTGAATGTAATCACTACAGTTATAAATAAAAATTGTGTGAAAGATATTTTAATTTAAGGAGTTTTGTCTATGGGCTTTGCGTTTGTTCAAAAGTTCCTTCAGTTTTGGCCAACACTGTACATAACGCAAACACTGAATAACATTCCTGGAGTATGTGTCTTTCTGGACGACATCAAAATTCAAGGGTCTAAATTTTTTTTTTATAATTTGCACGCACTTTGTGAATACCCTTTTACATGTTTTTCACACGGTGCGGGCATTCGAAAGATAGATTTTTTTTTTGTAATTCGCGCACCAAAGGGGGTATGAATACACTTATGCTGATTATTCAGGGCACGGGCGTGAATAGAGATAGTGATAGAGAGAGAAAGAGATTGGTGTAGTGATTTGAAACTCAGGTATATTAAGTTTAACATTAGCTCCAGGGGTGGTGTCCAGATGACTGGAGAGATTTGTTTGTTGTCATTTATTTTTTTCGCTTTCGCTTCTGATTCACAGTATTTTTGTTCGCAGTCCACATGATGTCATAAGCATATCAATCATCAACAGGGCTAACAATTTCTCCAGCCACACGACAAACCTAATGCCAGTGTTATGCCTTCGCAGTAGTGTTGTCATAAGCTTTCGCAATTGATCGGACTGCCTCTCATCATATAATGCTTACTGACATCAGAGATTGAACTGTGAACCATCAGCTCGACAGATTACGCTACCCCTACACCATTGGATGAACATACATCTCGCCTCGAAGAAGTGCTTTGTCGGTTAAGTAATGTTGGACTTCGCATCATACTTTGCAAGTGTAAGTTTTTTGAAAGTTCAATTACGTATTTTGGCCACATAATTTCAAAAAAGGGACTTGAAAAGACGAAGGATAAAATACAAGTTATAACTGATGCACCTGCTCCGAGGAATATTACTGAAGTCAGAAGCTGGCTAGGCCTGATCAACTACTATGGGAGATTTTTTCGGAATCTCTCCTCAAAATTTCATCTTCTTTACAATCTTCTACAAAAAGACAATGTTTCCAACTGGAGTCAGGAATGTGAGAAGGCATTTTAAAGCATCAATACTAGTCGAATTGCATACTGCTCACATTGGTATCGTGAAAATGAAGGCGTTGGTACGAAGCTACGTTTGGTGGCCCCATATAGACGCTGGCATCGAGGATTTAGTGCGAAAATGCGTGCCTTGCAGAAGTGTTCAAAATCAAATATCAAAAAAGGTACAACATCCATGGGAATACCCATCTACACTATGGCAAGGGGTACATGTTTGCCGGACCATTTTTTGATAGATGTTTTTTGATAGTGGTCGATGCACATTCAAAATGGCCTGTAATTCTTGAAATGAATAATATCTTACATGACCTTTTTGCTCGATATAGGCTACCGGGGAGTAGGAGCTTCATGAAAGAAAACGGAATCAACCATAAATTCATTGCTCCATACCATTCCGCCACGAATGGTCAACTGAACGATTTGTTCAAAATATGAAAGTAGCTCTTCGAAAAATGATAAAGGACTCAGGTAACATTTCTTATAAACTCTCTAACTATCTTATGCGTTACAGAAAGACGCCAAACTCTACAACCAGAGTAGACCCCTGTACATTGTTCCTGCAGCCGAATATTTGCATCACATTGGATTTGGTACGTTCAAACACTGTCGACAAAATTAGGGAGAAGTTGAGTGGATCGTATTTAAGCGGAATACAATATCATCCGCGGGATAGAGTCCAAGTAATGAACTACACCAGCAAAGACAAAAAGTGTGTGTTTGGTTAAATTGTGCGCCAAGACGGACTTCTTCATTATTTCATCGATATTCACGGAAGGCTCTAGAGAAGACATTCGGACCAGATACTGAAATGCTACGTTGATTCAAAGCCAGCGCCAGGTGATCTTGATGTGGAGGTACTTCCCTCTTCTTTAATGTCTCATCGTACATGCGGTGGTCCTGCCGCAAATACTCCAATACAAACAAAGGAAGATGATCATTGTCAGATGGGCAAATTTCCAGGCAGTGGTCCTACTACCGATTTGTCACCGCTGGCTGTCACAATGAACCAACGGAGCCGAAATATACGTACCGTGCGAAGAAATAGTGCAACAGCCATCAACCCTGAAAGAAACAGGTAGTGAGAACGATAGTACAAATTCATCATCAACGGTTCGGAAAAGCATATACTATCTATCCTTAGTATTTCGAACAATTTTACCAATTGGAAGCTAAATTAAATTAAATGCAAACAAGAAGCGTCCCTTAAGGGCAGTGAGATACATGTAATTGCCTCTAAACAATTAAAGTTTTAATATTACGCTATTCGATTAATTCGAGTTATTTAGAATCGCTATACCACCGCTCCGAATCGAGTTTTTTCTGTCAGTATGTATGAGATTGTAGTCCTTGAATTGTCGGTCATTAATTTTTTTTTTTCGCTTAAAAACAAAGCATCGGGTCTGTGATCTGTCGTAAAGCGTAGCACGCTCCATTATTAATAATGAAGTTGGCATTCAAAGCCACTATCTTGAGTTCATTGTTTGTTCTAAATCCTCAACATCTTTTGAGACGTTGTTTAAGTGAATCTGCAAATTTTCATTTGTAGAGCGCGAAACAGTTTGTGAGCTTCGAGTGCTTCCGGCATACGAGACATCGTTCTTAACAGTGTCATTAGTCCTTAGTCATTTTTTATCTGGAATTTTCTTTTGCTGCTTTTCTCCTTTCTTACATTTTACTTATAAGTCTTTTGTAAGCTTCACATCCTCTGAAAGAAGCAGGACCAGACCAGAACACAAGACGCTGCTTTTTCTTTGCATCAATTTTCACCTGGCACTTGCCAGGCTCTTGAGATTCAGCGCACATCACGCATCTAAATATCATGTTGCAATTCGAAGCCGCACGGCCAAATCTTTGGCACTTATGACATTGAAGTGTGTTGCTTTTTCGAAGGAGATAATATGACTTCTTGTATGTCTTATTTCCCGGAGATTTTAGGTTTTATTATAAGACAGCTGTTCCGCTATTATAGGTAGGGTTCTATTTAGCCTTCTAGAACGTGCTATAGCGTACCTGAATATTTGTTCAAATGTTAGGTCTGGAACTTCCAATGATTGTAATTCATCAAGAACTCCTTCTGGGCTGAAGTTATCGCTAAGTCCTTTTAGCAAAAATCTCTGTATTTTACTCCAACTTTAACTTTGTTGTAGTCGTTTTTGTTTTTAAGTTTTACAGCTGATTTATTAGTAGTAATACTAGTAATAATAAAATGACAAAAAAAAATAAAAATACAAATACTTGGCGCAACGGACCGTATGTGGTGCAAGGCCTAGCTTCTCGCGACCATTCCTGATGTGCGTGTTTTTTTTTTTTGACAAATGGAAGGGACCTACAGTTTAGAGCCATATCCAAAAGGCAAAGCTTTCTCATGACAGTTATTACTCTCGGACGTTTGTCAAACATTCGCGAGAGGTGGGACCGTGAAAAACTTTTTGGTGTTTCTGGGACTCGAACGTCGAACCTCTCACTCAGCAATCCAACGCACTATCTACTCGAGCCACGTCGCCCACAAAATGAAGATGACTACCACCAATTTTTCCACTTAGAAGTTTGCTTATGTTGCGGCTGTCTTGGTCGGGATTTCTTTTAACTGTTGTAAACGTGCTGCTTTTCTGAATTATTGCTGTTTTTATTTATACTTTTCTCCTCGTCCGGCTTCTTCATTTTCTCACGGAGATCTCTTAAGTTTGCTGACTTATTTTCGGTCGTGTGCATGTCCATGGTCTCGTTGCTGTTATCTTCGTTATCAAGCAGAGCATATTGATTGCTGCTCTCTTTGTTTTCCGTTTTTTTTATTTTGCATAATTTGGTTACGGGTCTTTCGTCTCCTACCAGTAGTGGTGAAAGAGCCATTACTACCCCTCCCGGCTAACATTTTTTAGTCTCTTCTATCTCGTCCACATACTTTGGAATAGACATGAGAGAGCATCTATGTACATCCCTTCGGTTATAAACGTTTGGAGAGACATCGTCTGTTCACCTTCCGCTCCAGTGGGAGCCAATGTTTTGTCACTGCGCTTGCACTAACACTTTGTTTGTTCTTTGTTTTTATTTATTCTTTGAACATTCCGTTCTTTTAATGTTTTTTTTTTTTTTTTACTTTGGCTCACTGGCGGTTCAATGAGACGTAGAACGTCGAAGGGGAAAGCCTTTGATTTGGTACTTTTAATAAAGCGTACTTCAAACCAATTAATAATCATAGTGACAAACAATATGCTTAACCAATTGGTCATGCATACCTTAGATTGTTAGTTCTTATTTCTTTGAACACGTTCACCAAAGCAAAGGTGAAGGACCGTACAGACTACACCAACTTGATGTAGCTCCTTCCGTGCTTGGATAAAGTACTTCTCCTACTTTTTAATTATTTCAATGTTTTTATGTCATATTTTCAATGTTTCACAGGTACAACTGTCGATCTAAGGTTAGTTGTGAACCAAGATAAGCCAATAGTTATTTGTAGAACATCTAAGACGCCGAGAGGAGCTCGTTAGACACAAGATCGTCACCAACAAACAAGTCGCTTAAGCCATGTCCGCTCTTCTGTACATACATACATACAATGTTTACATATATATTTTTTTATTTTTATCTATAAACATCTATCTATAAACATATATTTAAAATTAATGTACATGAATTTGTATATATTTTAAAACTACGTATATTATATCCCCACTTTCCAAAAAAGCAATTTTTAAATATTTTTACGAGAAACTTAATATGTAAATTATTTCTACTTACAAAATATTTAGGAATGCTTTAACAATTTTTCAATATATTGTATAGTGCCACGCCCACTTTTTGTTGTTTTTAACTTTTGGCTAGATATTAAGCTTTATTGATTGAGCATTGTGGGCGCCGTGGCTCAAGTGGTTAGTGCGTTGGATCGCTGAGCGTGAGGTTCGAGGTTCGAATCCCAGAGAACACCAAAAAGTTTTTCACGGTCCCACCTATCGCGAATGTCTGACAAACGTCCGAGAGTAATAACTGTCAAGAGAAAGCTTCTCAATTTGCCTTTCGGATATGGCTCTAAATTGTAGGTCCCTTCCATTTGTGTGAAAAATATAACACGCACAACACGAATGGTCGCGAGAAGCTAGGCCCTGGACCACATTCGGTCCGTTGCGCCAAGAATTTGTATTTGTATTTGATTGAGCATTATTTAAAAAAAAAATATCTGAATTGATGGGCCATACATACTGTGACCATCCGTCCTCGGTATCGTGTCCTTTTTTTTTTTCTTAAAGAGGACAGTAATTGGTCCTCTTTTTACTAAATTGTCCTCTTAATGTCCTTTTTTTTCTTTGAAACCTATTTTTATGATCTAAACAAATACAAAAACTAACAGTTCCTTCGAGTTAAACTTTTAAATTAAGTACTTAAGTATTTATTATGTATTTTGCTTTTTTTTTTATTATAATTATTTTTATTTTTTGTTTTAAAAGCTGAACTGGTTGATGTAATCTGAAGTACAAATATTTTGAATAAATATCGTTTGTTTCTAAACTTGTTTAAGTTAATTAAAGATTGTCCTCTTTTTTGCATCTGCAAAAATGGTCACCGTAGCCATACATTACGTCAACTACACCTATTTCTTTCAAATTGTATTTAAAATAGTTTTTTTGTTTATATTTCCTAAATTCCAATGCGTGGCGTCTAAGTTACAAGATATTATTTTATTTTGATATATGCATCTTTTACTAAATGGTACGATATCTAAAGGATAGGATATCGTACGATGCTTCCCAGACAAATTATAACTTTTCTATTTGTTTTTTTACGGTTAAACGTTAAAAAGTCCTTTTTCCATTTTACGTTTTTGTACTTTAGATCACTTATAATGGTGTGATCACTAATTTTTGTTCCCTAGCATTATTTAAAATTCTAAAATATTTACTATTTTTCTTTATTTAGAAACAAAGATTAGAAGTAAATAGGACGACCTGAGGTATAAAATAAATTAGAATGAAATTGGTTCATGCTTTATTATTTGTAATTACCTGTCTTCTGTGGAGCGAAAAAGTCAGAACCCAGCGTACTGCATTGGACGAAAAGTTTGGTATACTTTACAGACCCCTGAGGCTTCTTGGCTTAAATTTTGTTGGTCGTTCTGGTGAAAATAAGGAAAATATTAACTATATTCGCCGTATTGGGGTAATTAAGAATTTTTATTTTAGTGTAACAGAAATAAAAATAATTTTCTTTTACTCATTTAATCATGAATAGAAATCTCAACGAATTATTGAAAGATCTCTTCAGTTATTTTGCGATACAAACGATGGCCCAGGTAGGAGAAGTAAATCGCCCCCGACATCTGTTCATCGTTTGCGACCAGGAGACATAGATATCATAGGTGCCTTAGGTGATTCATTAACTGCTGGAAATGGAGCTTTTGCTTCTAACGCACTGCAAACGACGGTAGAGAATAGAGGAGTGGCTTGGTCGATAGGAGGACAAGGGAATTGGCGACAATACTTAACTTTGCCTAATATTCTCAAGGAATTCAATCCACACCTATATGGGTACTCACTTAGGGATGGGTTGTCAACCGATCGTTCCTCAAAGTAAGTATTATACATATGTATGTTATAACTTCTACAAATGTATGTATATATTTTATTTAAAGTTTGTACTTCTTATATATACACCTACATATATATGTAGACTTTTTCGGAGTCTATTGTAGGCCATTTATTTTGATATCTGGTAAATAATCTTTTGGAATCCCGAATATGTGTACAAATTGTTGCCATTCGCCCACAGACATACGATTTTTTTACAATTTTGGTTCAATACACATATGTTATGCAACGTGCATAAGTTATTCACACATTGTATAGAAATAAATATTATATTTTTCTGAAGCTATATACAGGGTGTCCCAGTTAAGAGGTATAATCTTTTTACTGGAGATTCCTGAAGTTCCGGCGAACAAAAAATCGTATGGCACGGGGGAAGTCTATTTTCACCACAGTTCGAGTTATAGCCCGAAAAAATCCATGGGTGTTAGATCAAATGTTTGAAAAAGACAAAGGCCATTATAAATGAATGACCTGTCACTGTATTTTGAAAAGGCACTCTGAAGTTCTTGGCATTGCGCAATGGGTTTGATTGTATCTCTCCGATCCGTTTGACACCCCTTGTTAAAAGCCTTGGCGCGGCTCCGTATTTAACCTTACGGACAGCTAAAAGTGTATTAAGTTCAAGTCTTTGTTTTATACTTAACCATTTAAGGGCATCCAGCATTCATCTGATTGGTGTTTATCTATTACATTTTAAAATGCTTCTCATTGCTTTATTTTGAAGCTTCTGGAGCCTTTCCAGCTGACCTTGATTGTAGCATGCGTATAAAATTGTGCCACAGTACTCAAAATATGGTTTCACTATTGTGTTGTATACTATAACAGTTGTAATGTTATCCATCTTCTTTCTTATTCGTTTAAAAAATCCAATTTTTTTCCCAATTTTCTTACATATGTAATCCACGTGTTCATTAAAGTTTAAATCCTTATCGATAATCATTCCTAAGTATTAAATACTTCCAACGTTTTCGATTGTTCTATCATTTATCTCATAGCAAATCTCGCTAATTAAATTCAGATTCATTAACTTTGTTTTTTGTTCATTCAATTTTAATTCGTTCATCTTTAGCCAACTGCGAATGCGAATGAGTGAATATTCGCAAATTTTGACATTTCATTCACAGCCCCTTTTTTTTAGTCGCAGCAATCTGCGAATTTGTCTTGTCATTCATTGTATGTACAAATGAATTCTGAAATCCGCGAATTGTTAATTTCTTCGCAGCAACTAGTTAAAATTTAACTTTTTTTATATTAATTCATAGACAAATTCTCTGCTCTGTTCTTTTGGAATAGTAAAGTTGTCAATTGCGCGCCTTTAAATGTACTAAAAATGGTTTGTTCGCATTTCGCTGAGCTGTGAAAGGGCTTTTACAGTTTCTCACTACTTTTGGCATATTATTTATATATATAATGAATAACAGTGCACCTAATATCGACCCTTGCGGTGCACCCAGTTCCACCTCGGCAAAATCAGACACACTGTTATTTACCTTATTTCGCTGTACTCTGTTGGATAGGAATGTCCTAAACCATTTCAATTCCTCATCTTGAATGCCGTAGTTATACATTTTTTAAAGAAGTATTTCACGGTCTATTGTTTTAAACGCTCTTTTTAAAACAACGAAAAGTGCTATTCCTTTTTTTCGCTTGCCTCCATCTTTCCATTCATTAATTACGTGGTTTACTGCTGTCTCACATGAAAAATTTTAACTAAGGCCCGATTGATATTCCGAGACAATATTGTTTTCTTCCATACACATAGTTCTTGAGTTGCTGTTTTCTAGGGTTTCGATAATTTTTTCGACAGTACGCAGTGTATTTATGGGTCGAAATTCTTCATTCCTTTTGGTATTTGGGACTTTCTCTACTGGTGTTATCATTAAATCTTTCCAAGAGTTTGGAAATTCTCCCGTTAAGATCGATCTGTTTACCAACTCTAGAAGAACTTTTCCCAACTGTGTCCAGTTATCCAGTATTGTTCTAGGACTTATTCTATCGAAATCTGTTTAATTTTTTAGTGATGTGCATATTTCTTTCAATTCAACTATTTTAATTTGACGAAATTTGAATTTGGATGCTTTAGGAATAACGTAATTCACATACTCTAGAATCTAGATCTTCTATTGATTGTCTTATTTCTTCAACACTTTCAATAAAATATTCGTTAAATTTTTTTGCAATTTTTAGCTCATCTTTGGACTCTTTCTCGTTGAAGACAATACTTTTAATACTGCTTTTGTGCCCTCTGAGGACTAAATTTTTAATTTCTTTCCATATTTGTTTTTGTCCACCCGCTTGGCTAATTTTATTGTTCAAATATTGGTTTTTAGCGTTATTAATTTTCACTTTATAATGGTTTCTTTAAGCTTTGTATTCCTCCCAGCTTCGGTTATTTTCATTGTTAAACCATCGATTTGTTTTATTGTCTAAATTAATCTTTTATCTACTGATGAGGTTGAGTCTGTTTTTATAGGCAGGCAGGATAAGTGGGTCGTTCCAAGAAAGACCTCAAAGACAAATCGAAGAAAACGACGTTGAATGTTCTCGATTCTAGACACATGCATTTGATAAAAGGGGCACCACGACAAGGAACAAACCTCAACCCTTGTATAACCCGCTTTAAAGAAATAGACTTTATATTTTACTGAAAAAAAAATTGTCAGTATGTATTATACTAAGTTTTGAATCAAGAATATTTACAGAAAGAAACTCTATTGACACCGTAATTAGCTTCATAAAAGCAAAATTTTGCTTCCTAACGAAAACGCTTTTAATAACTGGGCGTTATCCTTTATACTGGCAACATTTTTTTTTCATTTTCCTTTAAAAAATATTACAAAAATTTCATCTCTTTGTGGATCTCAAAAATATTTACACCTGTGCTTATGTTTTCCACTAGGTTTACCTAAATAGAAACTTAAGGCCTATTAAGTGGTGAAATACGGACATATAACAAAACTTAAGGGAAGAAAGCGATTTTGAGAATAGTAAATAAAAGTCTTATTAAAATTTAACTAAGAAATTATTTTTATTAATTGAATTCATATCGTTTAATACCTATTTTGGCTACAGATCGCTGATTCTCTCCACTTTTGGTCTTCAGATTTACCAAACGCACGAAGGTAACTTTGCTTGAATGCACCTTTGTGATTCGCACAAGCCTCCACTTAACCTCCTAAGAGGTAGAAGATTTCCGTCAGGAATAACACCGCCGACTAATTTTAATATAGTACCTGCACCCATTTGATACGGTAACTTTGCAAATACTCTTGTGATCATTTCGACCTAAATTGTGTCTGCAAGAGCGTTCCACTTCTGTCAGAGCTGTACCAATAATGAAATATCCGAGTGTAACCGCTTGAAAATCATTTGGGCTGTAAGTGACAGTTATAACATGTATCTAAATATCGCACACTGAAAACAAAAGTAGCACTAAGCAAAAACATAATTTTCGAATATGGCCGATTAAAGTTTTGGACCTAATTCAATGGTCAATAGCTCTAAAAAAAGTTTTAAAAGTTTTATATACTTGGCCAAAGTATAGTATCAGTATCTTTTTGTAAAATGGAATTTTAAGATTACAACAAAAATTACGGGTATTTAAGAAAAAAAGGGCATTTTGAAAAAGTTTGGTATAGTGCCACTTTTGTTTTGAACGTGCGATATATAAAAATGAATGTACAGTTGTGTTCACATAAATAGCACAGCCTAATGCGAAGATCTCTGTTTTGCAATTTACACTGTAATGCACTAAGTGGAATCCTGTAAACGGATAATTAAAATAGAATTGTACCATTATGAATGTCAAAACATACAACAAATTGTCATTGCGAAGTGAGTGTTCATATTAATAGCACATCTTTGTTTTTTTTTTCAAATATTCTGTGTTTTAGTATATTTTTTTTTAATTTAGACAAGGTGGATATAATTATTTTTATATTAGTCTCAAAATTAGACTAATTGCTTACATAATTTGCCACGATTTATGATGAGACGACGAAAATACTGCAGCGAGGAAAGGAAGAAAATAATTGCTTCCATGATAAGGACGAAGAGTCTATTTCGGCGGTGGCAAAAGCTGATACAGAATACCATAAAGGTCATATGGGACATTCAATCCTCAGCGAATCCCGTTAAGAAGAATAGGGAGAGGAAAACCCTAGAAAAGATTGACAGGATTATACACCGGATAAGCTGCAGTAACCCTTTCCGGGAAATTAAGGAACAATTGCGGGACCAGCATGATGTCCAAATATCAGCAGTAACTTAGCGTCTTCATCTAGTGGAATTCCAGCTCAACGGAGAAATTGCTTGGAAGAAACCTCTCGTGTCACAGAAGAACCGAAAGAGAAGACTTGCTCTTGCATATGCTCGCAAGGACAAGTCATTGTTTTCTTGGAAAAAACAGTTTTGTGGAGCAACGAAAGCAAGTTCAATCGCCTGGAATCGGATGGCAAAAAGTACACAGGGCGACCAACAAACCAGGAATACAATCCCAGGTGCACCGTTAAGACCCTCAAGCATGGTGACGGGAGTATAATAATGTGGGCAAAGATGTCATGGGATGGTGTTGGATCCATCGTAAAAGTTGGTGGCATTCTGGATTAAAGCATTCTAGAGACCCAAATAGAGCCAAATACTTATGAATCTATGCCTGTATCAAAAACATTTGTGTATGAGAATGATCCGAAGCATCTACGCGACTTGTGAAGAGCCGGCTTTCGGAGCAGCAAATATCCGTACTGGATTGACCAGCCCAAAGTCCCAATCTAAATCGAATAGAGAACGTTTGGAACGATGTGGAATTTATAGTGAAAGACTAAAAACCAAAGAATTTGGAAGGACTTTGGTGGGTCGTCAAGTCAGCGTGAGATACTATCTTTTCAGGTAGTTCTAAACGTTTATTTGAAAGTCTACCAAATATTTGCAAGGAAGTTATTAGGAGCCAAAGCTCTCCTACCCAATACTAAGATATTTGTATTTTAAATCTTTTCTTTTCTTCTTCATTTATTGTTTTTTTTGTTAAAATTGTTTGACTGTGCTATTTATGTGAACAGCATATTTTTAAGTTTATGCAGCCTTTTTTTTAATTTAATTAATGATATTTCGGAAAGAATTGTATTTTTTGATGATAAATTGAAAGCTTTAATTATTTGAAAAAAAATTTTTAACTCACATTTAGAAAAATTTCTGAAGGAAATTTGAATTAAAATATAAGGGCGTGCTATTTATGTGAACACAACTGTACGAAGGTATACCTGTTTACTGCCAACAGGTGCTCAAACCCCTCAACCGATTCAAAAGCTGACGACGCATAGAAAATTATAGTGAAATATAAATTACAAAATTATGGTTCATTTAAAAGCTAATAAAAAAAAAACTCGATTTGGAACATAAAACGCGTCCTGTTAAAAAAAAATTAAACCCTTCATCCGATTACAACGAAATTTAACCACGTATTTACATATGTCAAAAGCGTTGTTATTTCTTATGATTTTCTTAAATCTCATTTTTCTTCAGCTTCGAAAACCCTGTCAAATGTACGTTCGCAAACACTTTCATTAGAATTGCTTTTGGTTTTCGTATTTTTACTAAATTTAAATCAAACCGAAAATTTTACCTGCAACATATGTAAGTAAAACTTCAGGTATGAGCATAGTTTTAAAAACTACAAACTTATTATATCGGATAAATATACCAATGGGCATAAAAAAGCTTTTGAAGTACTCAATTGTACATTAAAAGATTTAAGAGAATATGGCCACCAATGCGCGGAGGTTTATACTATTAGATCCACACCCGCAGATGAGCTCAATGCTTGCTTGAAAACGTCACAACTTTGGAAACAAGTGAAATTACACTAATGACCAATATGCTTGTGCACTTATTTCAAGATGTTTCTGCACGAAAATTTGCCAAGCAACTTTTGCATATGGGTGACGTCAAGCTTCCAATCGATTACACAACAAGTGAGATACCGTTTCGGTGTGATTTTTGTCAAGCACAACCTTTCAGTTGAAAATATTATAAAGAAAGTTTTTCCGGACATTGGCTCTGCGAACGTGCAGTCTTGGTTCCGAAAAATGATGGTGTTGACAAAATAAACCATCATTTCCAATTGAAAATATCCGGTGAACCAACCAAATATACATCCATTGATACAGTAATAGATGATGATCAAGTTGTTACCCAATAGAATTTTTTAATTCATTTGAGCCGTCTGGAATGCCACCACACATATTGACCTTGGAAGTTGGTTCGCCGATAATGCTCATCCAGAATTTGGATCCACCCAATCTGTGCAACGGAACTACAATAGATTTGTCTTACAAAATGAATGCCCAATGTGATCCAAGTAACAATAATTAGCGGTAAAAATAAAATGCATAAATTCCATACATTCCAATGATTTCAATCGACTTGCTCTTCGAGTTCAAGTAATTGCAATTTCCAGAACACCTAGCCTTCGCAATAATGATCAACAAAGCTAAAGGGTAATCACTAAAAATTGCTTTATTAAACTTGGAAAATCAATGTTTTTACACGGCCAATGTTGCTTCCCCAAAAAAATTTTCATTTCCTCCCCCGATGGAAAAAATTCGCAGTAACAAGAAATATCAATAAGAACAGTTTTTTTTTAAAAAATATTAAAACAAATTCAATTTGTATGACTTACATTTACATATGTGTTAGGCTCCTCAAAAAGCTCGCGATGGATGATTTCCAAAGGCGAAGGAAATAAATCTCGAACGGTCCATCACGTCATTTTTAAAGGGCTTTGACTGCTGCATCTGAATTACGTCATCATCGAAAATTGACTCAGAAAATAAAAATGCTGGCGACGACACCTTAATAAAAACACTACAAGTGCAAGTTCAAGTTCAATGTCTGAAACAATTCCGAATTGCAATAATTTCGAGCAAATAAAAAGAGAATAAGATTTAATACAAAACATAGGTTAAGTGCGATTACGTCCACGCATTGCGAAACTTTTTCCATATAAAATATTGAACGGATTGTGACATCATATTTAAGATCTTGTTCAAATATGGATTCTATTTTACTCTTTTCAACGATGCACTAAACATACCTCCAATATATAAATCATGCATGTACTTGTTATACATTAGTAATATAGGAGCTAGGAAGTGGAGTCAGATTTGCGGACGGACGGACAAGCGAGAGCAATAGATTGATCTGATTTACGATGACTAATACTTCTCAGAAAACATTCTAATAGTAATAATAATTCGATCCAAAAAGTTGGATCCTTTTCTATGTATCTATGTTTGTTTAAAAAATGAATTAAAGAAAGTAAATTAGAGTTTCCGATTTTTTTTGAATACAATTCAATTATCTGTGAATGTCGAAGTTTCCAGTGTATCAATTATTAGTTAAAATTATTAATTATTGTTTGTAACATGAATCTTTTATCGTAGTTAAACGTCAATTGTCATGGTCAAGTATTTGGATGAGTTTGAATACGGGATTCAATTGTTGCTTAACAACAATATGCACATGTACGTTATCATAAAGCTCTTTCTATTAAAAATTTGTTAGAATAGTTTTATCAACGTGGACAGCAGAGATATTGGCCGATATGGCGTAGTTTTGGTAGGTGCTTTATATGGCTTTGGTATCATTATGGCCTACACTACTTTCTATATACACGGTGCATGTTTTAAGCGGAGTGAGTAAACTGTACCAGCTGGATTATGTGATTCTTGGTAGTTGCTTAAGAATTTCACCTGACATAATTCAAATCCTGCAGCTTTTATAGTTTTAATGCTTATTTTAATTCCCTCTCAAAATTTCGAGTGTTCGATTCCGCATTTGAGATATGTTATCAGTAGGTTATATACAGTTGTTACAAAGAATGGACAACCAAATTAATATGATTACTTTCGTACTCTAAACGATCACGAGAAAAGATACACAGATTAGCGACGAATTAAATGCTTGCGACCAAAAAAAAATATTCAAAGTATTAATCCACGGCACTAAGGATGGTTAATGCAAAAGGGCGCAAAAGTCATAACCCTACCAGAAAATACTCTCACTTGTGCAAATGGAATCTTATGTCATCGCGACTTTTACATTTCTTAAGTTAACACAGAAGCAGAATACACATAAATCATGGATTGTTATACTCTTTAACAACGCAGAATAATTGTGTCAATGTTTTTGACAAATAATCGGTTAGTGGTTTTGGATCGTGAACGTGAATTTCGAGTGGCTCAGAATGGGCAAACACGGCCGCTCACCTCGATCTTACCGTTCCAGATTTCTTCCTTTGGATTGTTTTGAAATCACGGTTCTAAATAAACAAGCCACAGACCTTAGCGGCACTAAAGGAGAACAACCGAAAAGAAGTGGAGAATTTATTGCCAGAAGTTTTAAGAAAAGTCTTGGTCGGTGAACTTTATATAAAATAACTTTAAACGTCTAAATAAACATAATGAACAAGAAGAAAGTTAAAACTCCCACGTCGCGGTGAGTTAAAAAAAACGCGAACGTGCGCCCGAAGGCGCACCCACTGTTCGACTTACAGTAATAAAAAAACGCTCGACTTTATTCTTAACAATTTATTTAGGAATAACCGAATACATTAGAAGTAGCGGAATATATTAGAAATAGCGGAATATAATAACCGGTGTCCGCGCTCCGAAGGTCCAATAAGAACTGCCCCTCAAATAAATGTTTTCCGTTAGGAAACCTCCAGCTCCAAGATGCAAATCGCTGATTCGGCAGTTATGCCATTGCACGCGCATCCGTTGGCAATGGCATGTGCGTAACGGGATCCTAATGCACCGGGACTGTGCTGACACAGCCAATCCGGTCATTGCACGCGTATCCGGTGGCGACTATCTGTATGTAACAGGATCCCAATGCACTGGGACCGTGGGATCGCACTCGCACCTGAATGTGCTGACTCCATGAATTTGGATTGGCTATCTGTCATGACCTTGGCGCGTGGAACGGGTGTACTGTGTTAACTCCTCCCCCCTCAAAGATCTACGTCCCGTAGATCAAACGTAACGTCAGAGGTCGATGACCATGCTTGTGCCATTGGGGATTCGTGGACCCCAAGCTGTCCTTCGTGAGTCACAGGATCGGTTTCGTTATCAGGTAGGTTTACGGATGGGAACTTGAAGTCCAACTTAGCCTTACGCCATAGCATCCAGGCTATGACCAGCACCAACGCGACAATTGAGACATCCATGAAGGAAGAGATCTTAAATTGCTCCGTGAGATCTTTCAGCCGTTCTATGTTATTGATGCTCATGCTATGTACGTGTTCCAGGTCAATTTTTTGCGTCCGATTGGTGATGTTTGTTAGGACGGGTGGGAGCACCTGAACGCTGGAGTGCGTGAAACTCGAGAAGGTTTTATTTTTCAGCTGGACCGTCTCGTTGTTCAGCTGAATCACATACGTGCCATTAAGGGCCCTTGAGGCATCTGCCGAGATTAGAAGGCCGTTAAAATTTGTCACGAATACCGTGTCCTCCTTTATGAGCTCAATAACTTCCCTGGTATTCGTTCGGAAAGTGCAGGTTGTATGCCCTCCTTTCAAGAGTCTGGCCACGCAGCTGTCTTCCTCAAGTTTCTCTAAGGATTTTTCGTCGCATATTACCAGGCTGTTTATGGAAAGGCATCTTCCTATGATCCCGAACGTTTCCTTGTGGTTGATTAGGACCCTGTCGAATTCCATGTCGACTTGCAACCCGTTAACAATTGACGGCCTTGTTAAGAGTAGGTTGAACTCCTCATTCTTTACCTTTGGCATTGAAAGAACGTAGAGTAACAGTGAGCCATTTGTATAAACCGACGGGGACCCATATTCCACGGCTTCGATTTCGTTAGCGTACGGTAGCGTATCGATTTCCCCTATGATCCTGTTTATTTCTTCTTTATCCAAGAGGTTCGTGTTTACCGAGCCACTTTTGGCCATTTGACATGCGCGTATTATCTCGCCTATTTCGTCTTTCACTACCAAGATTTCATTCAGGATATTTTGTGCGTTCCTTACAGCAGTGGATGTCTGGATTTCATTCTTGTACAGGTCTATCATCCGGTTAACCTTCTTCGTTGTTTCCTTCATGGTGCTAAAGAGTTTGTCGTTGATCTTGTATTGCTGGTTATTATTGCTGATTATTTCTTGTTCATTTGAGAGGACTTTGTTCCAATCCATAGCGTCGGGGTTTCCCGCAACCCACTTCCAGGCTGACCCTATCCAGTCAATGGACCTTACACTTCGGCCTGTTTTTCCTTTAAGCTGACCGAGCCTCTCTCTAATCCTCTCTAAGTAAAATTCAATTGTGGCCTTTTTCTCTGGTGTGGCTGATGTGGCCGCGTTCAACGATGAGTTGACCTTGTCTATCAAGTTTTCAAATTGCGCCAGGTCAATTACGTGCACTAGCTTGAAGTGACCGTCTATGATCCATCCTTTGCCTTCCTTTATCGTGACAATTGGTGCCTGGTAGTCAAAAATCTGGTAGCCATGAACAGCGATTATGCAAAGGATTCTGTAAAAGAGAATTAAATTGGGAACTTCTTCCTGCAAATGCTTTGAGTCAAACAAGTGTTGTGATGTGCTTGTGGACCTTAATTTAAAGAGTTTTTATTTTACATACATAGTTATATAATTGTATAGATTATTGTGTACTCGTATACATAAGTAGTATTTTTAGTTATTTTCTTATTCGTTTAAAGAGTTAAGTATAAAGTTGAAAAACTGGGCAACTGAGGCCCTCTTAATTCTAATACAAATATATTCGTAACCCTACGTAATTTTAATTTTATTTCGCATGTAGCGTACATCTAGCACGTGGATAATTCTAGTTTCTAAAATACATACATACATATTGTGCTATTTAATTTCTATTTAAGTGAATAGTGCTATTGGTGCCTCTGTGCTTTTTTTTTTTTTTTTTTTTTTTTTTTATCTTATACCACTTTATTAATGGATTGGTGTTTTGTGCTTTGTGTCTTTTGTGCCTGAAATATTTTTTACGTGAGCTTTGTGAACTCTGCGTCCACAAGCTGTAATTATGGTGACTTTATTATCTTTAGCCACTGTTTCCCTCCGGAACAGGGGCTTGTTCTTTGCGCGAATGCCCTTGTAGGCTGTATATACGATATCGCCCTCTCTAAATGCTTTTGGTTTGACCTTTTTTCTATTAAATCTAAGGTTGTTGATTCTTTGTCTGCGCTCAATTTCACCCTTTAGTTCTTGGTTCACTTTAGTGCGGAAATCTAATAGATTCTGGTAATTTATTCGTTGATACCTGTTGAAGAAGATGTCTGAAGGCTTTCTTTTGGTTACTGAGTGTATGCTATTGTTATATCTATCAACGGCTATGCGCAGCAGTTCTTTTAGGCACAAACTCTTGTATTCAACCTTAAGACAACGATAAAGTTCAAAAATTGTCGAGTGGAACCGCTCCACTTGACCATTCACTTCACTGCGTTGAACTGGTGTCTGGTATAGTTCTATTCCCAACATTCTGATGAAGTTAAGAATAATTGGACTAAGGAGACCCCTTTCATTATCCGTGACCAACACCTTGGGAACTGTAAAGTAGTGCAGAATTTTTATTATTTTGCCCCTCAAGTGAAGAGTTGATTTATTTCTTATGTGGAACAGTTTGGCAAATTTTGAGAACTTGTCGATGCAACTGATAAACTTTTCGTTCTGAATCTCCACTATATCCAAGTGTAATATCTCACAAGGATATGATGGGGTTGGTGTAGGTTGGAATTCAGGCTTTAGGGGATGTCTATCATACTTGTTTAATTTACAGATCTCGCAGGTGCTCGTGTATCTCTTAATTAAGCTGTTCATTCTAGGGAAGTAATATTTTTCAAGGAGTTGTTCCTTATTTTCCCTCGGGTTTCGATGAGCTCTTTTGTGTTCATCCATGATAAGAGAGGCTACTCGATCTTCATTCCTAACGTCTTCTACTAATCTCTGTGTGATTCGTATTTTATAATTTACGAAGCTACCCAGATAAACTTCTTGAAGGAGTCCCAGGTGAGACTCCGGAATCTTAACCCCATTCAGAATGTTCGGTTGCAGTTTGCGCTTAAGAATTTGTGTCAGACCTTCCCTTGTTGGGTTCTCCAACGCAACGTAATGACGCGAATAGCCAGGGTGAGGTTCTTCATAAACCTCCAGTCCTTTTCCTATTTTAATTATTACCTGATTTCGAAAGACGTTGAGAGGTGCCTCCACATGGGGAATTAAATCGGAACCATCCTGTTGGGCACTATGTGCTGTTTCTGTTGTGCCCGTTCCCTCGCTAGCTGTTTGAGTAGCCGAGTTACTACTCTGGCTAGCAGTTTCTGTAGTGCAGTCGTTGTCGACTAACCTTGCACTTTGCGCTGGCTCAGCACATGCTGAATCAGACAAGTGATTGACCTGCGTCCTTAATCTCGAGAGGGCATCTGCCACCATGTTTGACCTTCCTGGCTTGTAGATTAGTTCGCAATTATACTCCTCTATGCGAGCTTTCCATCTTTTTAACTTCGCATTGTAGTTCCTATTGCCCAAGGCGAAGGTCAAAGGCTGATGATCGGTGTAAATGCGAATCTTCTTTGCACCGTAAACATACGATCGCAGGTTGTCCAGGGCCCAGACTATCGCTAGCATTTCCTTTTCGTTCGTCGCGTAATTCTCCTCGGTCTTGTTGAGGGATCGCGAAATGTAGGCTATTGGCCTGTCAGCACCCGATTCTCCCTGCGACAGCACTGCTCCTATGGCATAATTGGACGCATCAGTCGTTAGATTGAATGGTTTCTCGAAATCAGGGAACGCTAATACCTCGGATGACGTCAGCAAAAGCTTCAAGTCATTGAAGGCTTGCGACGCCTCCTCGTTTAGAGTGATAGGAACTCGTTTGGACTCGTTGGCCTTAATTCGCGCGTTTTCACCACGCGTGAGGTTCGTTAGAGGCTTAGCGACTTTCGCGTAGTCGCGTATGAACTTCCTATAGTATGAAGTCAATCCGAGAAAACTCTTAAGTTCTTTTAGATTCACAGGTGTTAGAATTCGCTCTATAGCCGCGACTTTCTTCATATCAGGTTTTATGCCGTTCGGTGTAATTACGTAACCCAAAAATTCTACCTCCATTTTCATGAAGTTAGTCTTTTCCAGGTTCACCTTTAAATTCACTTCCCGCAGCCGGGAGAAGACTATATCCACGTTTTTAAGGTGGTCTTCCTCGCTGTTGCCAAAGACAATCACATCATCGATGTACACATAGCAGATCTTCCCTATGTATTCCTTAAGTACATCGTCGATCATCCTTTGGAAGATCGCAGGGGCGTTTTTCAAGCCGAACGGTAATCTAAGAAACTCGTATTTACCGTTCATTGTAGAAAACGCTGTCTTTGGGATGTCTGAGGTCTTCATTGGGATTTGATGGAATCCCGAAGTCAAATCGAGAGTAGTGTAATATGCTGCCTTACCCAAACTAGCATGGGTCGAATTTATGTCGGGGATTGGGTAAGCGTCCGAGATTGTGACCGCGTTTAATCTTTTGTAATCGATCACCATTCGGTATTGCTTTTCCCCCGATGGCTTTGGTTTTTTCGGGACGACCCAAATGGGTGAATTGTAGGGACTTTTTGAAGGGCGTATTATTCCCCCAGCCAAGAGTTCCTTTATCTCTTTCTCCACCTCTTCCCTACATACAAGCTGGATAGGGGTAGCTCTTGGTGTATATTGGCTCACTTGTGCTAGTCCTAATCTCTGCACTTACGGATGTTTTTATTGCTTCGCCTGTATTTATGGGTCCAAAAAGAGGTTCGTATTCCCTTACCAATTCCCGAAGTCTAGCTTTAGCCGTATCAGATAAATGTTCATCTAGAACAATATTGATTTCTTTAGAAAATTTTGACTTCAAGGGAATAACTACGTTTGGCTTGAAACTCAGAGTGTTCTTCTTACGATCAATGACTGCCTCGAGTTCTCTGAGGGTATCGTCTCCTATAATGCCATCGAAGGACGAAAGACCTGGCAGAACATAAAAGGTGAACATAGTATTGTTACCTGTTTTTTCGAAGAACCTACCACATACTTTTTCCTCTATCTTTATATTTCCGCCCGCGGAGTGAACATGGAAAGGGCGGCCGAGTTGGATCGGTCGGGACGCAGTTGTTTTAATGACGGATGGGCTCAGAAAGTTCTTATTTGCGCCGGTGTCAACGAGGAAGTTTAGTGTAAGCCCATCCCTTGTAACATATTCTAAATATGGAACGCCGGATGGGCGTCCTTCATAAAATTTACTTCGTCTTGAACCTCCTCCTGGGCCAGCTCGTCATAGTTGACTGGGGACTCTTCCTCACACATTTCCATATGGTACAGCCTTTGCTGTTTTTGAGGATAGTTTTCGGACCTTGCCTTTCTCTTGGATGAGAAAGGATTCGGCCCACGGGGGCGGTTCATGTAATTGACGTTTCGCGATTGCGTTGATCGGTCGACGTCCATTTTTTCATGAGGTTTCGGTGCCGTTGGTCTAGGAGGCGGAGTGTTTCCGCGGTTTAGTGTATAATACGATGAGCGGTTACTAGCCTCATTGGGGTAATGGAAGTGCTTCTTCGGTGGTAAGGAAGGCTTAAAGGTTTGATTGAGAGGGGCCGTCACCGTGTTGGTGGTATTTGGTGAATGAATGGAATGATTCCTAAAGTTGAGGTTTTGGATTTCCAGGCATGCCGTGTAGGCTTCTGGTAGCGTTTTCGGCTTTTGAACGATTAGCATCCTACTTAAGTCACCATTAAGACCCCGTATGAATACATCCAAAGCTCTGTTCCGATATGTTTCAACCAACGCGTTGACCGTCTCCTGACTATAAGATTCTGTTTTAATTTTATTTATAATGAGTGAGAATTGATGATTCACGTTAGCGAAAAATTCATCTAATCTCATCCCCCTCTGGGATAACTGGTTTAGCTGATGCTCCAGTGTGCGAATGTCCCTCTTATCGGCGTAATGGAGAGAGAGGCATTTTTTAATCTCACTCCAATCATCGTCGAATATATTATATGATACGAGAGCATTATCCGCGTTACCCCTTATCTTTTGCCGCACGTGTTGCAATATTGCGCGGTACAATGGCTTATCCTTAATTATCGAGAAATCTTTTAGTATCCCTTCCACAGTATGTATCCATGAAACATACTGGGTCGGGTTTCCGTCGAAGACTTGTAGCTCCTTTACGCAGTCAGGAAGTCTTCCGATCTCCTTGAGATCAGCTTCAGTCCTCGGACTGCACAATGGAATTGGCTGCTCGACCGAAGCAACCCCGGGCCTATCGTTGTTTTCAACGATTTGCAGGCGCCCTTCGACCGCTTTGAGTCGGTTTAAGAAACTATTAACGGCACCGGTCAATTCCATCACTTGATTTTGCAGGACCTCCATCGTGGATTGGTTAAGAAAGGAATTTAAAGGGAATCTAATAAATTACCTGTTCGTTCGGGTACAGATATGCGAATCACCAGCAGAATTAGGAGACCAATGCACAACACGAATTCACAAAACACCAGCACAATTACGGGATTTTCCTCTTTTTTATGTATTGGCACCGGCTTAAGCCCAAAAAATTTTCTATTTCAGATTTTTTGATATATATATATATTTTTCCTTACACTTTTAATTTTAATATTTGACACTCAACTTTCAGATTTACTTCTCTTTTTATATATATTTCTCTTTTTTTTCTTCTATATATTCATATATTATCTTTTATATATATAATTATATTTATCTTATCTTTTTTCTTTCTATTTCAAAAAAAAAAAAATTTTCTTTTTTTTTTTTTAAATGGGAGAGGAAAGGGAAAAAAAAATTTCGCTTTATATGCGAATATGCATTTGCACAAAGGACTTCACTCTTATCTCTTTTGCTTCAATTTCTTTCGAGCGTTAACTATTAATTAATTTTAATTACATAACTTTGCATTTGCACAAAAACTTTTTCCTTCAACTTCTCTTGAACATTAATTTTCAATTAATTTACATTAATTTTGCGTATTATATGTATTTGCACAAGACACTTTTTCCTTTTTTTTCTTTTTTACATATACATATGTGCCTTCATCAGCTAAACTTTATTTCAGATTTCAACAACTTCCTCTTTGCTCCCGACAGGATAACAACAATTCACGGCACTCACATACAGCAAATCCGCATTTTTTATTTTATTACAGTTAATTCGGGAATCTTTCCGGGGTAGTATTTTCAGAAAAAAACTAAAAAAAAAAGACAATTTCGTTACGGTTGACTTCTGGGTACAGTTCTTTCGGAAGGATCGTGTTATCCGTTTTAGGCGCAAACGTTTATAATTGTGAGCACCCTACTAAGGCACGATTGACTTCACACGAATCCTTTTGATTCCCTTGTGATCTCCAGTCGTGTTCTCATGGGGATGATGGAAGCTTTCGAGGATCGATGTATAAGCACTGTGTTCTCATGGGG
This sequence comes from Blera fallax, assembly GCA_946965025.1. Lineage (NCBI taxonomy): Eukaryota > Metazoa > Arthropoda > Insecta > Diptera > Syrphidae > Blera > Blera fallax. The sequence continues at coordinate 28,144,798 of OX337245.1, forward strand.
ACAGTGGTTTGCGCTTGACAGAGCGTATCGATCTCGTGTCCTGGAAATCACGGGAAAAAAAAGGATGTCGTCTACAGAGCTGTCCCTGCTCGGGCGCCAGTTAAAACTCCCACGTCGCGGTGAGTTAAAAAAAACGCGAACGTGCGCCCGAAGGCGCACCCACTGTTCGACTTACAGTAATAAAAAAACGCTCGACTTTATTCTTAACAATTTATTTAGGAATAACCGAATACATTAGAAGTAGCGGAATATATTAGAAATAGCGGAATATAATAACCGATGTCCGCGCTCCGAAGGTCCAATAAGAACTGCCCCTCAAATAAATGTTTTCCGTTAGGAAACCTCCAGCTCCAAGATGCGAATCGCTGATTCGGCAGTTATGCCATTGCACGCGCATCCGTTGGCAATGGCATGTGCGTAACGGGATCCTAATGCACCGGGACTGTGCTGACACAGCCAATCCGGTCATTGCACGCGTATCCGGTGGCGACTATCTGTATGTAACAGGATCCCAATGCACTGGGACCGTGGGATCGCACTCGCACCTGAATGTGCTGACTCCATGAATTTGGATTGGCTATCTGTCATGACCTTGGCGCGTGGAACGGGTGTACTGTGTTAACTAGAATGAATTTTGTTTTTATTTACAAACAAAGTCACTGCCCTTTTAAATCGTGTGAGGATGTGTACAACTGTGTGAATATATAGCTCTCGAAAATATACAGTAAGAAAAAGTAGCAGATATTTGTGGTAAAATAAATTTAAATAGTGCGAAGTAAATTTATTTATTTATATTTCTCAGCCATAACGCAAATAAACTGCACTGAATGAATAAAAGATTCAACCTTCACATAATAATATTAAACACAAACAGTAGTAGTAAATCTTTTTAAAAATAAGTTATAGTTAAGGAAAAAGAAAAATGAGTGGAAAGAGGGCGCAAGCATACATATGTACATACTTTTGCATATCGTCCGGAAACACAAATTAGTAAATGGTACGTAACAATTTGCTCGATATTAAATATATATATATTTTCTCGACAGAACTACTCTTTTCTAACTTGTGAGATTCGCAAAATGTAGTTAGTGTGCGCAATATTTAAAAGATGACGAAGAAGCTATAAAACAAATATCTTCGCTTCATGAAGTAGAGTTAGATCATTCAGGAATGATATACATATGTATGTAGGTATATCTTATTACGAGAGAATAGACAGTAAAGTCAATTACACTGAGAGTTTTAGTAAACAAAGCAGATAATAACAGAAATTTAAATTTTCTGAAACTTAAATAGACATTAATGATATGATTCACGGAGATATTTACCCAAACAATAAACATAATTTTATTAATTTTATAGAAAAACACAATTAATTTCAACTAAGCGAAAATTAAAAAAACTAGTATGTGATAATTCAAAAGAATTATATTAATATAAAAAAATTAATACATATTATTGAAAGAACAAATATTTTAACAATTATAGTGATTCTCATCACTTATAATGAAGCCAAATGGATGTCCAAAGCCGAACTATTGATATTAGAATAATAAAGTGTAGAATGTTAATGCGATTAGTAAACTTATAAGAAATACAGCAGAATATCACAACTCAAAGGAAGGTTTGTAAGTAATTACATCTGTAAATACATATATTTGTTTAATAACCAAAGCCTAAAATATATGTTAATCCAAATGCCGGCGGCATACAATAATAATTAAAAAATCGACACAAACATAAGATTAGATAGATGTAGTAGAAATAATCCTTAAGTACAATATAATCCTCCATATATGTAATAAATGTGCCAAAAATTCTTCAGTCAGTAAGGTTTTGACAATCTTCTATAGACTTTATGAGTGTAAGATTCGTATAAATATTGTAGTTACTACTTACTAAGTATGTTTGTGCCTTGTCAAAATCCAAAAGTTTAGTTTTTTGCCCAGAATTTGTAGGACTGTGTTATTAATATCATTCATTCCTAATTTTAACATTATGAGTTCCGTAAAATCTCTGTGGATATCGTCGTTTCTTTGTACCGCGGTACAGTACTTCTAAATATTTGTTCGAGTATCGTTTCGTATACTTCGAGAACAGTATTGTGATGCTTCTATAGTCTCCGCAATCTTGTGCATCTCCTTTCTTAAGTATGTATGTACTATAGGCAGAATCGCTCCATATTTCTATTTCTGCGGGATTTTCTAGCTTATCCATATCATGTTAAGTATCTTTTTCAGTTCATTTTTTTCCTTCTTCTCCGAGGTCGGTAAGTCTTCGTCGTCGACTCCTGTCTTTGCCAGTTTAATTTTTTTGAGTGCTGCAGTTACCTCTTCTTTAGATATGGGGCCTTTTTGGTTTAACTCATCCCCTTGTGTTTCAACTGTCTCCAAATTTTTTCTGTATCCCTACTTTTGTCCATTTCTTCTGTATTCAAAAGTTTCTCAAAGTGTTTTCCATCTGCTCTCGATTTCCTGCTGTTCTGTCAGCACAGCATCCTTCCATCTTTTGCTTTAATTGTCTGTAACCTAAAGTCTTTTACATTTTTTTTGCGATTAGATCATGCTGAAGAACATCTTTGAATTCACGAATTAAAGGAGTTTTATTTAAAAAAAAGTTGGAGAGTATAAAAAGAATTAAAAAAAGTATATTAAAGATAATGTTTAAAAGATCGGCTTCGCGGACTTGTCAGTTTTCTCTTATCGGCTTCCCGTAAATGTCGGTCCATGTTGCAATTGATGATATTAGTTTTGTGTACATCTCGTCGATGATGAGAGTAAGATGGATCTGAACTTGTGGGTTTCGCTTTATACTCCTGCATACATTTGCCAGACGAGGCATCCTGATTTGCAATCATCGTTTTTTGAGGTACCCCGACATATTCGGAGCTCAGTTCAGTAAGGAACTTTTAAGATTGGGGCAGGGTATTCTTGGGGCTTAAACCAAAGAGTTGTTCCCGTAAGTTGGGGGTTGTGCGTCGGAATATCCGATCTGCATGTGGAGTATTCAAACTCTTAGGTTAGGTTAGATATGCGGGCTGGCAGGGAGAAGTTCTCCACGCCACACTGTGGTCAATGCTGACCCATTGTGTTGCCCGTTTGGAATAAAATAAATTGTCCCTTACTATAACCCTACATCTATACATTTATACACAACTTAATTACTAAATTACCTGTTTTGTGGTCCTTCACATACAAACCATCTTGTCGATTTGATGAATTTCATTAGAGCTTCCATTGGCGTTCTGGAGAGTTCCTCTAGGTTATTAAAAAAGTGTCTTCCCAGGAACTTGTATCTAGAATGTTGGAGGCCGGGGCAGTGGCATAGGAAGTGGGTTGTTTCCTTAATCGCATCTTCATCGCCACAGCCTTTGCAGAGCTCCTCTTCTGTCAAGAAAGCGTAGATTTTTCATATGATACCGTAGAGTGTTGTGCCCTGTGATGATGCTCACGAGGGTGGAAATGGATTTCCGGTCTTTCCGAACAAGTCTCTCGGTTCTAGCTTTGTCAAAAGTGGGCCATAGTTTCCTTGTGATTAAGCAGGTTTTTATGGAGTTCCAACTGTAGTTTGCCTCTCTCGTGGCTTTTTCCCCTGCTTCAAGTTTAAGTGTATAGTACAGGATTATCACGGATGGGTCTGTCAAATCGGTGGTCAGTGCAGAGCCACTCCTTACTACCTCGTCAGCCTTCTCGTTGCCTGATATTCCTTCGTGTACAGGGTCCCAGCAGAGTATGACCTTATGCTGCGTGCCAAGAGCCTTGAGTTCTTCGTGACAGCACATCACAAGCTTCGATTTTATTTCAACGGCAGTAATTACTTTAATAGCAGCCTGGCTGTCAATAAAAAACGTGATACCTTCAAGAGGTATTGCCCTTACCGCAGACTCACGGACTGCTGTTGTCACTGCCAGGGCCTCCGCTTGGAAAACGCTGCTATGGTGTGGGAGTTGGGTTTATCGTGTTATCCCCAGCGGTTCGGAGAAAATGCCAGAACCAACGCCAGTGTCCATTGGAGCCGTCTGTGTACGCTGATACGGATTGCGAATTTGGTAAGTGGTAATATTTCCATTCATCTCTGCTGGCGTAGGCGCAAGAAAACGGTCTCGTGAAGTCTAAATATGGCGTGATCTAGTCCGTGATAGGTACATAGCCAATGTATTTTTGTAGGATCGTTGAGTGACCCACAGTATTTATTGTCGAGTTTTCAGACTGGCTTATTCTTAGGGCGCTCATGGCTGCCTGTGACTCCATGAAGATATCTAACGGTAGCAGATTGAGGATCGCCTGAAGCCCTGCCGTTGGTGTTGTTCTCGTGGCACTGGTGGTGCCGATGCACTCTAGTCTATGTACCTTCGTGAGGGCTTTTAGGTTAGTGGGTTTTTCGACTGCCTGCCACCACACTAGACTGCCATAAGCAAGTATTTGTCTAACAATAGCTGTATACATCCACAGTATAATTTTGAGAGAGGGGCCCCAGGTTTTTCCAAAAATTCGGCTGCAGGAGTAAAAGGCTATTGTTGCCCTTTTAATTCTTTCATTTATATTTAGTTTCCAGTTTAGTTTCTTATCAAGCACTAGTCCTAGTTATTTCGCATTATCTGAGATTGTAAGGCGGGTGTCTCCGATAGAGGGTGTATTAAATTGCGGAATCTTCCTTTTATTGGTGAAAAGTACCAATTCAGTTTTCTGAGGATTGACCGCAAGTCCACACTTCTTAGCCCAGGTGTCAATGGTCTTCAGTGCTCCATCTATTAATTTATTAAGGTTAGGGAGGTGTTTACCTGTTGCTTGTTCTATCTTCATTCCTTCAAGTTCAATAATTATATGTCTGCCTTCTAGCATGCTAATTATCCATTTTATTAGGACATAAATATATAATCGATGTTTAGCATAGTTAGGTTCCTACGTACTGCATCAATACGGATATTATTAAACGCTCCTTCAATGTCTAGAAATGCAGCCAGGTTAAATTCCTTTTCGCTTAGCGATTTTTTAAGTAATTGAGCCGACTGCACTATGCAGCACTGTCTCAACACTTTTCCCTTTGGTATAGGCATGTTGCGCTGGAGATCGGTCTCCTGGGCGTAGTCTACTGCGGTTGTGTATTTCGACTAGTATTTCAAGTGTTTTAAGTATGAAGGAGGTTAGGCTTATCGGTCTAAAGTCTTTGGCCCTCGTGTGACTTGCCTTGCCCGCTGTTCACCTTTACCTCTCTCCATGCTTTTGGTACATAGCCATATGTGAGGTTCTTCGTGTATAATTCCTTAAGTATAGGAATAATTACTGTTATAGATTTCTGCAACGTGTGTGCAGCAACAGTTTTAGTGATTCTGGACTGGATTCAGTCCACTTACCGTTCGAATCCTTTAGAGAACCCAGAATGCGGTGTTCTTTAGAGAGGACTTTTCTCAGTCTCGCGGTTTCAGTTGTTCCTTTTAGTTCGTCGCAGAAGTGCTACAACGATTGACGTTTAGCTTTCTGCGTCGCATTCTTGAATTTTCTCTGACCTTGTCTTGTAGACAGGCTCGGATTTCGTACGCTTAGCCAAATTGCTTCCTTTCTAATATTGGCTAGTTCTTTATTCCTTTTTGTGACAAGGCATGCTTTCACGAAGGCCTCCTTAAACATGGATGCTAAGTTCTCGGCCATGCGATCGATGTCCGTACTGCTCTGTATGGTGTCCTCTACGAACAAATAGCTATGTTGTTCCACCTCATGTTTGAAGAGATCCCAGTTAGTCTTCCTAGGGTTCCTATGAGGTTCAGGGGGTTCATAACTACTACTTAGGAAAAATTCAATTAGTCTGTGGTCAGAGAAGGACTCCATTCCCAAGACTTTCAACTTATTTTCGTTAAGAGTATCGGAGTTACTAGTTAAAGTTACGTCGATAACCTCTTGCCTTTTCTAACTACAAAAGTGGGGTCATTGCCTCTATTAGATACTAAAAGATTATTTTCGATAATGAATTCGAATAATAACTCACCGCGTAGGTTTGTGTCGCCACTGCTCCATTGCGCGTGGTGTGCGTTTACATCACACCCTAATCCCTAATAGTAGGTCCCAGCTTTCAGTCGCCGCCTTCCGGGTTAGTTCTTGGGTGATTACGGATGGTGGTCCGTCAGTGCCATCGTATGGCATATACACGGCATATGGCATATTCCCGGTCATGCCTAGATCTAGATTACTATATGTAGATATTCAAACTCTTAATAGACCGCGTGCAACCAGACAAATAGCACGGCTTCTAGGAAGTGCGATGGGTGAAGCAACGCTTATTTAGGTGCAGTTTTGTTATCCGTGGCAGACTTAGACAAGTCTTGAGCTTTTGACAACCGCGCCGTCTTATGATAATCCGCATAAAGGCTCAATTCGCCATCATTAGCAAATAAGAGCGGTGATTAAATTCCGTCCACTTGACCGAACGATATTGACATAATTGACAAATTGGCGGCCTGTCACTGATATGTTCGCTAGTATTGAAACGGAAGCTACACAAATTGGTAAATGAGGCAAAACCATGTACATGCTATCAACAAGACTTTTGTCTACCTTGGCTCTGTTATGAATTCTGAGCAAAAATAAAACGAAGAATAATTATTATTGGGCTGACAAGACAATTAAGCAGTAACGCCCTATCCCCAATATTTAAGGAATCTATACAAGACCCTTATCATCCCAAAGACCCTTATCATCACAATCTTGCTTTATGACACTGAAGGATGGACTCGATCTTTTTGAGATAAAAATTCTTCGACGGCCTTCAGAGGAGAAGATTTAACGGCAAAATATTGTATACGAGCTGTACAATGACATCGACCTGGTCAAAAAACTGTGCATCAGTCGTAATGACTAGTAAATATAGAGCGAATGGATGCCAGTGCCCCGGCCCTAGATTTTTTCCAAAAATCCCTTTAACTCGAACTAATTTTGATCTCTCGTGAAAATTCGACTTAGAGGGAGTCGACTGTAATTGGAAACCCCAATTAAAAAAGAATCACATTCAGAAGTCTAAAGTTAATATCATTTCTGAATTCTGAATTCTATCAGTATTCAAAACAGTCGTTACACTTTACTGTGCTTTTGTAGCCGAAACTGGATGTATGCAATAAACTTAGTTGCGCTACTCCCCATAAAGGACGTGGTAATTTAGCGTTTCGCAAAGAAAAAATTTTGGCAGGAGCTTTTACCTCATTTTATCTCATTTTATCTCATGAGTTGGTTAATTTCGAGTAGCAATGCAAGACGAAATTTCGTTAGAGGTTTTATTGACAGAGGAAACTAACCACTATCAATTCCTTGAAAAATTTGGCTTCTTCAGACTTCTGAGGGATAAGATACTTCGTAAATTTCATTTTTAATGTTTTACTTTGAAGGTCTTGAAGAAAGTTTTCCGGCGACGGGATTAAGGCCTTACAGCATTGCTGAAAAAGCGCATTGTGCAGTTATCACCCCATTTTGGTATTTTTTTATTCTTTTGCTGCAGAGAGTTGAGTTAGAGTCCAATACATATACTGATTCTTTCTGGGTGAAGCTATAGTACTTAAATTTTGATGGGGTGATCACCGTAAATAATAATTTTTATTATCTTCAGATTTAATGTAGCAGAATTAGGAGCCATGTCGAGAGATGTTCCATACGAAGCGAAAATATTTGTAAAACGTTTAAAAGCAGATCGAATGGTTAATGTCACTCATCACTGGAAGCTAATTACAATCTTAATTGGCAATAACGATTTTTGTACAGATATGTGCTACTATCCAAACCCTAAAAAAGTTCTTGAATGGCATGAACAAAACATGTTGAAAACGTTGCGATTTCTCAGAGATAATGTTCCCAGGCTAATGGTTAATATTGTTCCTGCGCCTAATTTAAGGTTATTAACAAAAATGGTCGGACTGCCACTTGAGTGTGAAACAACTTTACGATTTGAATGCCCATGCCTAATAGGTAAAGACAAGAAAATGCTGGATTATTATGAATCTATAATGCAAAATTGGATTGAACTGGATTCAAAAATTGCATATAGAGACGAGTTCAATACAGAGGTACATATACATATACAAATGTATGCGTTAACATTTTTACTAGAATATTTTCATATTTAGACATTTACTGTCAATGTTCAACCATTTACACAATTTGAAGAACTACCAAAGAGATCAAATGGATTAACCGACATACGAAATTTATCAGCCGATTGTTTTCATTTGAGTCAAAGAGGTCATGCATCTTGTAAGTATATTTTAATTTCTAATATAGGTATATGTAAAATGAAAGAAATACTTTTAGGTGCAAATGCATTATGGAATAATATGCTGCAGCCAGAAGGTCAGAAATCTCATGAGTGGGTAGAAATCTTCCGAACATTTAAGTGCCCGACTTTACAGAATCCTTATCTTTTAACACGAAGTAATAATTGCAATATAACTTCGGAAATTAATAGTTCGTGCTAAAATTCTACTTTTATGGTGACATAATGCTGTGATAATGTTATATTTACTGTGTAATAATATCGGGAATGTTTATAAATAAATATTTTCATTTATAAAATATTATTAGTGAGTTAACAAAAATTCGACTACTGAAATTGGGAATAATTTTCATAATTTTTTATAAGTAACATTACGGAAAATCATCATAAGTTTCAGCCATAAGGAACGAGTCGTATGTTGCTCTAAAGAAACATAATTTTTTATAGAGATAACGCCCACGAAAAAGGATTTTTTTTGTGTATATTCTAATAGCGTTTTGCACAGCCTGCCTCCATTACGTTCTGTCTAATACTGAATCTTTCGAGTTTACTTGCTTGTGATTCCAAAGGTGCAAATTCCTCTATCATGCTATGGAATGATAGATATCTTTATTGTAGCTAGAGTAATACATGTAAGTACAGAGTAATACTTATGAACTAAATTACACTATTAAGAGGATCAGGAGCGCAAAGAAAGGAGGAAGATGGAAACCGCTGACGAAAAGAAATTGCCAGAAAACACATCTCGAGTGAAAAGCGACAACTGGGACACTGTTAACCTTAAACTTGGTAACATGAAAGAGATCATCGAACGACTAGCGGAATACGTTGAGGACAACGTTCACCACAAAATTAAAAGGATGATAAGGCAAATCAGAACAGCATTTGCAGACCTGGAGGGAGAGCTTACTAAAAAAGCAAGTATCTTCTTTTTTTTTTTATAATTTACCCGCACTCAAGGGGTTATGAATACCCTTTTACATGTTTTCACATGGTGCTGGCGTTGGAAAGATAGATAGAGAGAGAAAGAGATTGGTGTAGTGGTTTGAAACTCAGCTGTATTAGGTTTCACATTAGCTCCAGGGGTAGTGTCCAGAATAACTGAGGAGATTTGATGCTGTCATGTATTTTTTGCCTTCGCTACTGATTCACAGTATTTTTTTCCCGATCTACCTGATGTCATGAGCAAATCAATTATCAACAGAGCGATCAATTTCTCCAGCCATATGACAAACCTACTGCCAGTGTTATGCCTTCGCAGTAGTGTTGTCACAAACTTTCGCAATTGATCGGACTGCCTCCTATCATATAATGCTTGCTGACATCAGGGATTGAACTGTGAACCATCAGCTCGACAAACGATGACGCTACCACTACACAATACAATAGCGGAGATGCTAAAATCGATGGGTAATTGGGAGGCAGTTTGCACACTGGTAGGTAAGGTTAGGTTAGGTTGCCAGCTAGGAGTCGCCAGCACACTTAGACCAATGGTGGGTCCATTGTGATAACACGTGGATCTTGGGAGAAAGTTTCCCTCTACCTACTCGTTAAACCAATTTGAGCTTCTTATGAAGCGTAGAAGGCTCTTAATGTCAATATTCATCAAGTCGCCTGTATCGTTGAAATAGGGGGCTCCTAAGTGAAGCTTCCTTCTACGGGAGAGAGCTGGGCAGAAAAAAAGAAGGTGAGGAATAGTTTCCTCCTCTTCTTCATCCATGCAGCTTCTACAAAAATCGTTTGAAAAGAGGCCTAGCCTTGTAGGATGCTTGCCTATTAGATAGTGTCCAGTGATGAGATGACACCTATTGTGGTGCCGATATGCAATCTATTTAGAGAAATTAAATTCCTAGAGCGTTTTAGATGCAGCTTTGGCCAAATCTGTTTTGTCGCTAGACATGTTGATCCATTTGTCCACTTAAGATTTGTACCCACGACAGCATCCAGCTTAAGTTTAAGTTTGCGAGTAGCTATTGGTATACCTAAAGTGTCTTCAGCCGACAAGATAGGTATAGTTATTCCTATTCTGGCGAATTCATCAGCCTTACAATTCTCTGGAATGTTTCTATGCCCCAGCACCCAACACAGGTGAATGTTGAACTGCTCAGCCATCTCCACAAGGGACGAACGGCAGTCTAGAGCTACTAAAGAATTTATAGAGGTCGATTCCAGGGATTTGATTGCTGCTTGGCTGTCTGAAAAGATGCAGATATCTCTAACAGATATCACGTTTTTCTTAAGCCAAGATAGGGCTTCTTTGATCGCCATTAATTCCGCCTGGAACACGCTACAATGTTTTGGAAGACGGAAAGAGAGCTTAAGATTAAGAATATCAGAGAAAACACCTGCACCAACTCCGTCTTTGATGTTTGACCCGTCTGTGTAGAGGTGAATTGAATCATCTTCTAAAGATGCATGGTTCACACAGAGTGATCTGGAAGGGATGGTGACTGTAAAGTCCTTCTCAAAATTTAGACGAGGGATGGTGTAGTCCGTTCTTTCGGGAGGGATTTTGAGTTTATTCAAAACACAGGCGTGGCCGTATTCTATTCTTGACCACTGTTGGGTATCTTCAAGACGAACGGCTGCATTCGCTGCCATTTGCTTATTAAATATATCGAGGGGGATCAGATGGAACAGAATGTCCAGTGCCGCGGAGGGAGTTGTACGTAATGCTCCGCTTATGCACAGACAAGCTGTACGTTGGACCTTACTTAGATAGTCGCGATTTATAACTTTATCTAAGGCTGTCCACCAGACTATAACCCCGTATGTGAGTATCGGTTTAATGACCGATATATAGAGCCAGTGAGTTATCCGAGGTTGTAGGCCCCATTTATTGCCAATGGCTTTTTGCATAAAAAAAGAGCTACGGTAGCCTTTTTGACCCTTTCTTGCATGCTTGGTCTCCAGCTTAGCTTCCTATCCAGGATAAGACCCAGATATTTAGCTTTTTCAGTGAAAGTTAAGCTGATACCATTGAGAGAGGGAGGGTCAACTGTCGGAATTTTATATTTCCTGGTAAAGAGTATCAGTTCAGTTTTATATGGGTTTACATCCAAACCACAGCTACCCGCCCAACGCGTTAGCTTGTTTAGAGCGTTTTGTAGGATTTCTTTTAAAGTATTTAGGTCTTTTCCTGAAACGGCTATAGCAACATCATCTGCATAAGCAATCACCATGCATCCCTCGCCCTCCAGGATTAACAATAGTTCGTTCACCACCAAATTCCAAAGAAGGGGGGATAGAACACCTCCTTGCGGAGTGCCTCTACTGACAGACCTTCTAGTGGACACCTCACCCAGCTTGGAGTTGATAATTCGACCATTAAGCAGTAGGTTAATTAGTTCGCAAAGTGAGCTGTCCACCTTCAGGTCTGAAAATGCATCTGCTATTGCTGATGTATTGACGTTGTTAAAAGCGCCTTCTATATCCAGGAAGGCGACCATCACAGATCCGATGAGAGCATTCACGCGCTTTAGGTATGCAAACAACTTTAACTTCTCTCCATATCCTTGGGATATACACCAGATCGAGGCAACATTTTAATATTACCTCGATCACCGGCATAATAATGTCAGATGACTCCTGTAGTTCGGCAGGTATTATTCCATCAGGTCCCGCGGATTTAAATGGTTTGAAGCTGTGAATTATCCAATTGAGTTTGCTCTGTGTGACTAAGTTTGAAGGAATGGTTATTGATGCAGATGGTCTATTTGGAACCATATTGCTGACCGAATGGGAACTGCCCTTGAAATGAGTGTCAAGCAGAACATCAAGCAAATCTTCGCTAGAAGTCGTCCAAGACCGATAATTTTTCTTAAGGAAACTGGGAGTTATTGGATTTGAAGAGAGAATTTTTCTTAGCCTAGATACCTCAGAGGCTTCTTCTATTTTATCACAGAAGAGTCTCCAAGAATTACGTTTGGCTTTTCTTAGTTCTCTTTTGTATATACTTAGGGATACCTAAGGGATACAAGTTCCAGTCTGACGCAATCCTCGTACTTTTGGAATTGTTGAAGAGTTTCCTACATTTAGTTCTTAAAGGACCTAACTCTGCATTCCATCAATGCAGCTTTTTCTTACCTCGGGGGCGAATTAAGGGACAGGAGGAAGCCATTGCTGTGTTGAAAGCATGGGTGAGATTCTCAACCATGCTGTCAAGCTCTTGGGGGTTGCAGGGAGGATTAAGGTATTCTGAGGTAACCAATTTAATTAAAGTTGCCCTGTATTTGAGCCAATCAGTTAGTTTCTGAAAACAATGTGGGCTAAAAGGATCTACATATAAAGAAAATTGGAGATACCTGTGATCCGAAAATGAGGGTTTCCTTGATACCTTCCAGCACTTCTTGCCTGTTTTTGGTAACGAAGGAAGGCTTGTGCACCTATTTTGCACAAAATTAAGTTTGTACTTAAAATATAATCAAAATTAGCTCACCTCTTTTGTTGATATCAGAGCTTCCCCATACAGTATGGTGAGCGTTGGCGTCACAGCCTACAATAAGGCCAGTTTTTTGTCTCCCTGCATCAGCAACCAGTCTTTCCAGGTTATCCCCAAAAAGAGTGTCCATATTTTCATGGGTTATTTCCGTCAATCATTTCTTTTTTCTCCGCAGTTGTATCTCGATCGCTGTAATTAGGGAGTAAAGTTACTTTTAGTCTACTTTTTACCAGTATACACGATCTTGACTTACCTTCGGCCCGCGCATATAGGATGTAGTAATTAGGAGTCTTGAGTCCACATACCAAGTTGTTAACAACCCAGGGTTCTTGGACCAAGACGATATCTTCCCTATCCTTTGACAGACGGAGAAGAAGGCCGGCAGATGCCGTAATGGAGTGGTGGAGGTTAATCTGAACTTACTGCAGCATTAGCGCTGCAATCAGGCAGAGAGCCCTCTACCACTGTGGAGTTTAGGGCTTCCGAGTCTGAGGACGATTCCAACAGTTCATCCTCACCCTAGTGGAACGTGGGTGGGTATTTGTACCTTGGGGCTCCGCGCGGCTTTTGGTAGTGGTAGGATCATGTGAAGCCACAATCTTCCCGCTTACCAGCACTTCAGGAGCTTTGCCGGCAGACAGCTTAAGCGCCGTACTGCCGCCCGGTTTTAAAGGAGAACCGGTCTCAATTTCTGTTTGTTTTTTTATTTGTTTTTTTGAATTCATTTGGTGTTCTCACGAGTAGCGGAGAAAGGAATGTCCGATAAGGCAAGCTAATCCGCAGGTCGCCAGGTATCCGAATACTCCGTTCACGACTGAGCTTTTTTTGAAATGGGACCCCAGCCAGATCCGGCTCACCGGAGGGGAGAAGGGAAACGGAAAGGATGGAAAGGGAAGGAAAGGAAAGGATAGAAAGGGAAGATAAAGATACAGTGGACTCCCCCTAAGTCGAATTTTCACGGGATACCATGATTTGTTCGAGTTAGATGGAGTTTTGGAAAAATTCGAGTTTGAGAGAGAAACAATTTTTTTTGTTTTAAAGCGTTTTTTGTAATAAAAAAAAAGGTTAACATAATTTAAAAAAGTTAACAAAAAAAAAATAAATAAAAAATAGGAATGCTAAAATATGGCGAAAAAATTCGAGTTAACTGTACAATGATAAAAAAAAAATCAACAAATAAGAAGGAGATAATAAATAACAATTGAAAATAGTATAAAAATAAATAGTAAAAAATAAATAATAAGTAATAAATAATAAATAATACATAATAAATTAAAAAAATTAAATATTAAGTAAAAGCATATGCACGTGGTGCCTGCTGGATAGCTATCTTATAGTGAACCAGCGATGAGCTTATGCTGAGTACATATATATGACTGTATATGTGCAGCTGGACACTCGGACCAGCGCAAGCTCAACCGGGTTAACTCCAGCACGCATGTGCCAGATGAGGCATCTCTAACCTGACCCGCATTTTGCGGATCAAATGTCTAACAAGAGCTGCTCAGAAAGAGGACGTGCAACGGGGGAATTCCATCTACCTTACTTGAGCTACTCCGACATATTTGGAGGTCAGAAAGGAACTTCCACGACTGAGGCAAGGTTAGCGGAGGAGCCCTTAATGGGCCAACGGCAGCGGTCGCATCCGCGAAGTGAATTACTGGCATAGGATCGGTGTAACCGGTTTCTCGTCCTTCGGGTTGTATAAAGGAAGAGAAAAAAAGGGCATGAGAAGCGCGCGATGAAGATGTTGAGAATTGAGATGTTATACTCCAGGAACACGGAAGTCTTACCAACATGTAAAAGAACGTGTCAGACCAACAAGATCCGTACGGAAACCTGTAGAGATGAGGAAGGAAACCTTGTAGTAGAGTCACAGTCAGTGCTGAGAATATGGAAAACTTTTTCTGCAGACTGTATAACGGCGATGAAGGCCACCATACCGCTGTCAGGCAGAATGCACCATTCAACATAGACGATGATAGCCAAAACTTCCGTCCCCCTGACCAAAACGAAGGGAGGATAGCAATATCCAAGCTTAAAACCAACAAATCTGCTGGTCCTGGCCGAGTGGTTCAAGGCAGCTGGAAATAATTTGGAAGAGGGTATACACCAACTCATTTCCAAGATTTGGTCAGACGAGTGTATGCCTGATAAATGGAATCTCAGCATCGTTTGCCCGATCCACAAGAAAGGAGACCCGCTCAACTGTGCAATTACAGAGGCATCAGTCTCCTTAACATCGCGTATAAGATCTTATCTGTCATATTGTATGAACGCCTGAAACCCTTCGTTAACAACCTGATCGGCCCTTATCAGTGTGGTTTCAAGCCAGGAAAGTCCATAGTCGATCAAATTTTCACACTCCGGCAGATCCTGGAAAAACCCAAGAAGTTCAAGTCGATACTCACCATCTTTCTATCAATTTGAAGTCCACATATGACAGCATTTATAGAGACGACTATATAGAGCCATGTCTAGTCCTGCAAAACCCGTTCGTCTGTGCAGGATGACGATGGAGAACGCTGGCTGCTCCATCAAAGTCGGTAATGACCTCACCGAGACTTTCGATGTCAAAAAAGGATTTAGACAAGGTGATGCGCTGTCATGTGACTTCTTAATCATATTGAAAGAATTGTGCGAAACTCACAAGCCAACACCGGAGGCACAATCTTTCAAAAGTCTGTACAACTACTAGCTTACACCGATGACATCAACATAATGGGCAGAACACAGTGGGCCGTCACCGGTGCGTTCCCTAGTATTGAAACAGAAGCCACCAAAGTGGGGTTAACTGTAAGTGAGGGCGAAACCAAGTATATGCTGTCAACAAGAAGGGACACACAACATCCACGAATTGGATAAAAAGTCACAGTCGACAGCTATAATTTCGAGGTAGTGAGGGACTTTGCCTACCTTGGCTCTGCAATTAATTCTGACAACAACATCTCGGCTTAAATAAATCGAAGAATAACTCTTGCCAATCGCTGTTTCTTTGGGCTGAGAAGGCAGTTGAGTAGTAAGGCCCTATCTCGAAAGATTAATGAGACTCTTTATAAGACCTTAATCATCCCAGCCCTGCTTTATGGCGCTGAGGCATGGACTCTATCGAAAGCGAATTATGATATCCTTGGTCGCTTCGAGACAAAGATTCTTCGTAAGATGTATGGTCCCGTTTGCGTTGACGGGCTTTGGAGGAAAAGATTCAATGACGAAATTTACGAGCTATACAGCTACATTGACCTAGTCAGAAAAACAAACAAAATGTAATAGTCGCGTAATTTTGATTGGGACTTTATCCACGTTAGCAATTTTGTGCAAGTCTTCGGTGTAAAAGTACCACGGTAAATTTAAAATTGATTTCAATAATTTATTTTGTGCTCTTTGTGGTTTTCGAAGATACTCTAGGTTACTCTAGATTTAATAGATAATGTTTAACTTTGATTCATTCAATTTAACTTATATCTTTGTATGAAACAAGGTTGTTCAATACACTGGTAAGAACATTATTTTATTTTTAGTTTTAATGAACTTGTAGCCAGGCACTTAAAGTTTATTTTAGGAGTGCGATCGCACTTAGACGTTTAAAGGGTCTAAAGTACACTAAATGTGTTTGAAACGACGCAAGTGGACACCTAAATGTGTTCAGTAGGCAAACAAAAATTTATTTCTGATATTTCTTTACTTCAAAACAAATCAATTGATGTATAATTACCTTGGGGTTTCGTTAGCTTACTTGCTTTTCCTACAAGTACAAGTACAAACACAAAATATATCTTGCAGGAATTTTTTAAGAAGCTTTCTCTTGACACTTATTACTCTCGCACGTTTGTCAAATATTCGCGAGATGTGGGGCCCCAAAAAAAGTGTTTGGTGATTTCTGGGATTCAAACTTTAAACCTTCCGCTCAGCAGTTCAACTCTCTTACCAAGGAGCTACGACGCCCACGGTGATAATAATATTATCCTAAATGTTTTTCCAGGATAAAGGTATCACTATGCCAAGTTTCATCAATATACATTTAGTAGTTTTTCATGATTCGTGCATAGACAAACATACAAAAATTGCAAATACATATGATATTTTGTTGTTTTTATGGATTTCCAAATTTATTTTTCGTAATAGAATTCAATGAACAGACATCAATCATCTATAGTTTTATTACATTTAAATATGTTAAGTGTTTTTTTTTATTAAGTGTATCAACTTTTTACCTTGAACCCTTAATTTATTTATTTTAAAAAAACCTTAGACACATTAGTTATGTCTAAACTAACAGAACTTAAATTCGACAGAGAGATAAACGTCACGTCAGGGCGCGTTTCGCGACCACGAGTCTTGCGGTAGTGTGTTTTGCTGTATATGGATGTATTTCCTTGGAATTTATTTGACAACTCGCACTAGACTCGCTCTCGCCTCGCTTTCTCGTAGAACTGTGAGTCATGCATGAAACGCATTAATTTCGATATTGCGAACTTTCGTACAGGGGAAGAATGTAGATGACTTTCATTGGGAGCAAGGAGAAATAAATACCCTTTCGATAAATTAAATGCAGTTTTATTTCTCAATGGATTTAGTTACAAAAAGCAAATGTAAAAACATTTCGTAATTTTTTGAACATATTATTTGTAAAATGGTCTCAGCATTTTTAACATAAATTTGTCACTAGTATGAAGTAACTCAAAAACAGTTTAAGTCCTTTTAATCCCATAAAACATCAATTATGTATTTGGAAATGTACATTTAATTAAATTCATGAATTTTTTTATTACTTTCGTTAAGTTATTTTTTCTTAAAAATTTAGTAGAGAGCTAAACCTAATAAAGTTTCAGATGTGCTGTTGGATGTACGCCATCTTAAGTGGACCAACTTGTTAGTTTTCAATTGCTGCTATCTTCAAACCAAGTGAACTGTTTTCATTGCATTGCATTAAGTGTAGGTTATTGCCATTATTTGAACATAATCAGTGATTAAAATTTGCAAAACTAAATACTTCACTTCCGTAAAAAACAAACAGTCTGTGGCATCAATTTTTCTTACTTTGCCGATAATTCAAAAATATGCTCCCAAAATAATAAAGTACGGTGGTTCTGCTGCATATGAACGCCATTTTATTTAAATATTGTGAGTAGTTGTCAAAAAGACTAATTGGAAAGTGGAGTGATCCAACAAATGTTAAGAAACAATAGAAATAAATGAATGCAGCTAACTCATTAAAATTTGTATGTTTTTCGAATTCCTATTTCTTATATACAACATCGACGTTTGATGATTTAATTTTATGTTCATTTGTCATCAGGAGTGCGTGTGAAAACAGCTTTACTTAATTCCTAGTGAAAGGTAACGATTTTTCTCTATTTTAGATTTTATTACAGTATATTTTGAGCTTTAAATTATGTTCGCTACCTTACAAAATGCACTATACTAATTGCAGGTTTATTTAACAAATTATTTCTGAAACGTAGTAAGATGATGATTCTCTTGCCTCCCTGTTTTCGTTTTTACTTCTCGGCTAGTTTCAATTTTAACATGACTTCATATTCCATAATTTCTTTCTTGTTAGTAGCCATGACTCATTGCGAAGATCATTTATTTTTAAGTGAGGAGAATAACGGGAACTTATAATTGCTTTTAATTGATTAATTCTTATAATATATTGCAAGAATGCATATACATTTGATTTACATACATATTTATTTGGATTAATAGAAAATTGTACAAAGACAACAAATTCATATACATACATATATGTAGATGCGTAAGTATGTAGACACAGGTTCAAACCCATTACTTATAGGGCAACACGATTCGAGAAGTTCATACATACATTTGTATATGTACATTATGTATTTACATACCTAAGTATGTAGGTACATGATTTGTACATGTAAACAAATGAAGATCAACGCATTCATAAATCATAGTTTTATAATTATTATTAATTGCCTCTTGGTGCATATTTATTTAGTTTTAAAAAAAGTCATTTTCCCAGTCTGATGTACATATACATATGTACATTCATAAGTACAGAATTCACTGGTATTATTTTGTGCGAGTAATAAGTGAAGACTGTTGCATATGCCCTGGTATTTGTCAGGCAAAAGTAGCAAAGTACAAAGTAGCAAATTTCGAGTACCTATGTACATACTTATTAAAATCCAAATTATATCTTAAATACAGAATACAAATAATGTTAAACGATGAATACCTACTTATGAAAAAAGTGTACGGTTGCGTGGCAGTTAAGGGTGGCTGCGTGTACCGTGAGTTTTGTGATAGATATGTAAATACAAATTGCATTTCTTTCGGTTTTATTCTATTAAACTATGTATGTATATATGTATAGACTACAACATTTTGAAAGTACATAGTTTCAACTGACTGGATACTTGAGATATTGCATTAGGAAACTAATACTAGGATTCTTACATACATACATATGTACATATGTAGAGTAACTTCGGCTATTGTGGAATATCCATTCATTTTTTAGTTGGTGCAACCAAAGTCCACGTAAAAAATCTACCACTTTTTTGTGCATATATTGATCTATTTGCTAAGTTTCAAAATTAGTTTCAAATAGCAGGCACTATTTTAGAGAAATATTTTTTGTTAAAACTTAAAGCGCTCGGAGATCGAAATTTTGAAAATTGGAGGGTAATGTGGAATAGTATTCCATAGTATTCCACATTTCCCAAAACAAAACCTTAGACCGAATAAAGTAAGTACAAATAAAGACACATTATACAATGTTCCTTTATTTTCTTTATTGTCAAAATCAGAAAACCCAAACGAATTAATTAGCGGGTAATGTGGAATGGGATTCCACTATACCCTCCTCATGCTATTCTACATTAGCCGATTTGCAACTGTTGGAAACGTGGACATATGTATAACATAAAATATAGCTAAAAACACCGATTTACAACTAAACAATTAAATTATTATTATTTATTAACAAGCAATTACAAATTACTGGCTATATAAATTTAAAGAGCAATAGCTGCAAGGGCTTTCCGATCTTTGAAAATAAAACATTAATATTATATAATAATTTTAGATTTACTAATAAATTCATGTATCTGGTTTATGTTGTTTACAGTAGGGTTTTTTAATATTTGGTGGACAGAGACTCCTTTAAATATATTTTTTCTTAATGGGCTAAGAACTGTACAATATTCGAGAATATGTTGGACGTCAATGGTAGTGTTACAAGTGGGACAAATCTGGGGATGTGTCCTTTTTAGCAAATATTGATGAGTAGATTCTGTATGTCCCAATCGCAGTCGAACATAGGTGTTAATTTTACTTTTTGGCATGTCTGGGGGGTAGAATGGATGCGATCTGTCGATGTTGACTTTTTTGTAGTGGTGGTTATATGAGTTCCAACTAACCATTTGCTATTGGCTAAGATAGCGGTGTATGTGCATAAGCAAGTCCAGTTTACTGAAGACCTCGAATGTATAGATGGGAGCTTTGTTGGCGTAGGTAGCTGCTTCGTCGGCAAGTTAGTTGCCTTTGATCCCACAGTGTCCTGGAATCCACATGATTTTGGTTTTGTGACGAGTCCTTATAAGTAGGTTCCTTATTTCGGCAACTATTGAGGAGTTGTTGTTGGGGTTTTGTATGGCTTTTAGTACCGAGAGACTGTCTGTGCATATGACATGTTTACCGCGCGTTTTAGTAGCTAGCCTTGCTGCTTCTAGAATGGCGAAGGCTTCGGAAGTAAAGATGGATGAAAATTCAGGAAGGGTGCCGATTTTATTGATCGATCCGTTACCCAGTACTACAGCAAAGGAGGTGTTATCCGAGGTTTTAGACCCATCAATGTAAATTAATTTCCAACCAGATGATTTGATGTCTGAGGAAACGCTGGCGAATAAAGTGCGGTAAACAGAAGAGCTGGTGT
The DNA here is from genome assembly GCA_946965025.1 of Blera fallax. Lineage (NCBI taxonomy): Eukaryota > Metazoa > Arthropoda > Insecta > Diptera > Syrphidae > Blera > Blera fallax. The sequence continues at coordinate 28,165,398 of OX337245.1, forward strand.
TAGTTTTGTTATGATCAGCTAAGTCCATTACGAAGCTTTTCGGTGACATCGTCTACGGAGCGAAAGAGGCTATGAAGTTGCTGAGGCGCAGTTTAGGTAATTGCATGACAGCAGATGTCTTCAAAATAATATCTATAGCCGAAGCTATTTGTTTTGTAGACTTGCGGGTCATAGAGCGACGAATATCGTTGTCAATGACCGAGTTTGTTGAAAAAATAAGTTTAGCATATAGTTTGGCAACAATAGCGCCTCTTCTGTCCTCGATGGTAGGAAGCTCAGCTTCAACTAGAATGTTCTTGATTGCTGTAGTAGGGAATGCATTTATGCTTCTTCTGGCCGCTTGATGGTACACAGGTTTAAAGATTTGTAACGTAGTTTTAGGGCAATTGCCGTAGTCGATTTTACTTTGAATTAATGTTTTTAATATATTACATAGAGTATTTATATGGACATTACTTTTTTGTTTGACAAATATTTCACAATATTAGCCCTTGCAGCGGCTGATTTTTTAAGCTCGAGACAGTGCGTTTTCCAATTACAGTAGACGCTCGATATAGTGAACTAATAAAAACCGGGCCTGTTCACTGTAACGAGCGTGGACTCTTTGAAGCAAATTTCATCAAAATGTGTATGTTTTTACATGTAATACATCGGAAATAGAATATAATTATAATTTTTCTTTGCAATTACTAAAAAAACAAGCCAATATTCATTAAACAGAATAATTTATTTTTAACAAAAGCAACTCATCTTTAAAAATATCGTAAAACGTAACAAAAATAATACATTCCATGTACTTAAAAAAAGAAAAAAATACATCAAACTTAAGCTGTGCTAAAATAGTTAGTCATCTTCGTTTGCTTTTTCTTTGAATTTATGTCAATTAGTATCGCCTTTTCTTGCAACCTTTTAAGGACATTCGTGTTATCTACTTTATTGCTAGTTGCCCTAGTGTTTTCTCTCAAATAATTGAACAGCATTTCTAGAAGACACTGAACAAATCCGATGATCTATATATGTACACTGGACGTCCAGTATAACGAAAGATATAATGTTCAGCCAATTCGTTATATCGAAATATTCGTTATATCGAAGCCAGTTTCTTCGACCTTAAAAAATGAAAACATAATATTTACTGATCATTTAAAAACTTTTTATTGTACAACTTTTTTAAACTGCACAAATTGAATCAATTTTGAGAAGAAAAGGACAAAAAAAGAACGATTCTCACGTTTTGTCTTGTTTCTTTTCCTTGAAATTGAAGAGCATTCGTTATATACATAGAGTAGTAAAATTTCTCATTATTCGTTATTTAGAGATATTAATGGACTTCAAATGGGGATTTGTTATACTGGACGTTCGTTATATCGGCATTCGTTATACTGGACGTCCAGTGTATGGTTGTAGCAACAGGCAGTTTGCATTTGTACTACAAACAACCCCAAACTACGTGATATACATACATATAATCGTGCAAGATACTCTCACAAAACGGTAAATTTGGACGATTGTATATGGGTATGCATACATATCTGTGAACGCATGTACTTCCCAGCGATCCTAACTGACGACTGCATGGCACTAATAAGTTTTAACTGTTTTTTGCATGCTGTGAGGTTCGAAGAAAATAAAAAAAACATAAGTTCACTGTAGCGAGATTTTTTTTGTTCACTATTTAGAATAGCCTGTGTGTTCACTATATTGGATTGTTCACTATATCGAGCGTCCACTGTATACTTATTACAGTGGAATTCGGTTATAACGACCACTCATGGGAGACGAATTTTCCGTCGTTACAAGCGGATGTCGCTATATCGGAATGAAAAAAAAATCTATTTTTTTTATATTTTATGTTATGTTTTTATTTCATTTAAATCAAATTCTTACAAGTATATACATATGTATGTACATACGTAGATTTTTTTTCTTCTGAGCGCTTCTGAATGACAAATTAGCACAACTGACACAAAAATCAAAGAAAATAAACTCCAGATGCATTCAAACATATGTAACTGTGTCCTGTCTAGACAGTAAACACAGGAATAAGGCAAAATTAGGCAACAATTCTCCCGTTTTGTTCTTTTTTTGGTCGTTATATCCGAATTTCGTGACAAAAAACCACGACGAAAAGGTCGTTATAACCGAAAAGGTCGTTATAACCGAAATGGTCGTTATACCCGAAGTCGTTACAACCGAAAGACGTTATTCATTATTGAATGGGAAACCAAACTTTAGCTTTTAACTTCGTCGTTATAACCGAAATGTCGTTACAACCGAGGTCACTATAAGCGAATTTAACTGTATTAATAATTAAGCCTAAAATTCATATTTCAGTCACATTCGTGATTTGTACATTATTAAGATTTATCTCTAGTTTTGGACAAGAACGTTTACGACAAACATGTAGAGTTTTACATTTATCAATGGAGAGTTTGGCTCCAGAACTTTCGCACCAATTAAGGATGTCATTGAGTGCATTGATTAGCAATTCTTTACTTTTATTTAGATCGTTGTTTTTGCACAGAATGTATACATCGTCGGCGTAAAGACAATGATCTAGATTTTTATAATTGGATAAAATTTTGCTGATATCGTCAAAAGCAATTGAGAATAGGACTACTGACAATGGCGATCCTTGAGGAATTCCATTGTGCAGTGGAAATGTATTTGAAAAACATTTGTTCAGTATGACACAAAGTTTCCTATTACTTAGAAATGCATTGATATAACGGAAGATGTTAGGGCCGATGCCCCATTGTCTGAGCTTATTCAGAATAACATAAATTCCAATCCTGTCGAAAGCTTTTTCAAAGTCTAGAGATAAAATCGTTATGTGGTTTTTTGAGCTTAGTGCGTTTGAGACAATGAAATCTATGTGTAAAAGAGCATCACTACATCCTCTGTTGGGTTTAAAGCCAACCTGATTGTGGCTGATAAGATTTTTGGTTTCAGCGAACCTAATTTGCCACAATTTTCTCTAATAATTTGGCTATGCACGGGAGAAGAGAAATAGGCCGATAACCGTAAATTGTGCCTTTGTCCTTTTTAGGTTTTGGAATTGGGAGTATGGAGGCAATCTTCCAGCTTTGAGGTACTATACCGGTGTCTAACACGCTATTGTACAATTGAATGAGACGAGTTTTGGTTTCAGTGGGAAGGTTTTTTAACATTGGATAGGAAATCCGATCGTTACCGGTGTTTTCCCTTTGGCTTTGCAAAGGGTTGCCTCGAATTCGGTTAGAGTAATGTGCTGTTCAATGGGGAGGGCAGCGCGGTCGAGCGGATATTGGGTCGAGTTGATGTTGAAGCATTCATTCTTTTGGGTGTTGAAATCATTCGAAAAATATGAGTCGTCAGAATTCTCTGACCAGGATTGGGCGATGAAGTTACATACATATTTCGGTTGGGTGTGAAATAGGACCAGTCGGTGTTATGATACAGGGAATAGTATACGGGGGACAATTTCCAGTTAAGCATCGAATTCGTTGCCAGATATTTGAGGGGGATGAGTTGGGGTTAATTTCAGCAGTAAAATCGGCGAAAGATTTTGTTTTGCTCTCTTTGAGTGCCGTCCTGAATATGGCATTGGACTTTTTATAGTCAATTAAGTTAGATTGGGTGGGATGTTTCCTGAATTTTTTCCAAGCAGACATCTTTTCTTTTCGCAGATAAGTTAATTCAGGGTTCCACCAAGGAACCGACCGTGAACGGTGAAATTGGCAGCCGATCTAATTGTTTTTTGCAAAATTGCCGCTTCTTTATTCATGTCTGTCGTTCTACTCTTGTCCGCTGATAGGGGAAAATTGTTTATTTTCATCTGCTGGAGCAATTAAAATAAATTTAAGGTTATTAGGCGAAATATCGGAAGGGAAGGTATTATACAGGTCGATGCCATTAGAAATGGTTTTTTTTCTTTTTCGTTGTGAGGTTCGGTGGGTGGCTCTATATCGAGACCGCTAAACCGATTTCCCGTGAGCAAGTGTGTTGATTAGTAAAATGTTACACTATTAATTGGTTTTGACAAATTCACTAGCGCGTAGGGAGAAATAGGAAAAACGAACGGGGAAAACTGACAGTAGTGGTGTGACTGTCGCACAGAATTACCAAAGAGAGCACAAACGAAAATGAGATGTTGCCGGCTTGAAGTTTAGTCGGTGACTGAACAATTGAATTAAAATTTTTTTTTTAATAAAGTTTAGTTGCACAATTGAAGAAAATTTAATTTTTTCCTCCGAAAAAACAACAAGAATATACATGCACAAACAAAGTTAAGCACACTCAACCAAGAGCTTTGATTGACTGAGACGAACCGGTTGCAAATATCAATAAAGAGAAGGACGCAAAACATTTTTTTTTCTCTTTACATTCCGAGTGCAAGAACAGATTGTTCAGACCATCAGTACTTTATAAAATAAAGCTCTATTCCACATTACCCGCATATTCCACAATACCCGAAATTACTCTGTGTCCAAACATTATTAATTGAAATACAAGCTAAATTGTCTGTTAACACTGTGGCCACGGAAGCTACACCTGTGCTGATTTCTTTTTTTTTTATAACGGTAAAAACAATACGCATCTTAGGCATAAAGGCTGAAATTGTAACCCAAACCACATCGTTTATCCCCTTGGGTTTATAAAGACTGTAAAAAATCTATTCGTCATAGCATTTATCAATTTGTGAAGAAATTCTCTACTGTTTGGGTATGTGCTTCGAAACTTTTGCACTGTCATTTATTGTCAGATTGTTCTTGTTGCGTCAATTTCCGAAAAATAAAACTAACTTCCAGGAATTTCTCCAAATTTGTCTTGGGGATTTAAAAAAAATCCCTTTGTATTGTTTTAAGGCTGGGAGTTGGAGCATCAGTCTGATAGTCTTTGAAGTTGCGCCTAAGCTGAATAGTATTCAGCTTATTTCGCTTGGCTTTGGGTGAAATGTCATTTTAGTACGGGTGTTAGGAAGAATTCGTCGATTATATCTTCTGGCAGAGTCTTAATTTAGGAAATAACCACAGAAAATTAATATCCCATATTTGCTGCTAGGATCGCAATGTCTTTGGGTCATAGTAAAATAAACGTTGAATTATAATCATTTTGAATTACCAAAATTGCAATTCACATGCACAATTACACTTAAAGTATTAAAACACACTCTCAATTAATAAACTTCTAGAACACTATAGTATTGTATATTAAAAAGGGGGTTTTTTCGAAACTGATAAAAATTTAAATTTAAAAAAAATTATACAAAAAATAAAAATTCAAATTACCATTTAACAAAATATTAATTCATGACATTAATATTTGAAAACAATTTCGGTCATATGGCGTCAATTGTTGCTGATTTTTCGGCATAAACTAGTACCTTCACTCACCATAACAAGAAATAATCGAGAGGTGTCAAATCGAACGATCTTAGAGGCCAATTGACAGGTCCATTTCTCGAAATTGGGATGTCAATAAGTCTCTTGTTTTGTCGCCGTAAGTCACGTAGTCGCAAGTTTTCGAGATCCATTGTGTCCAAATTTTGAAACAAATTATGGTAATCATCGTTCTATAATGATTGCATTGACCTTAAAGCTATTCTGGACTTATTTTTAAAGAAATAAAGTCGGATGATGCTACAATCGTGAAAGTCGCATGAAACGGTGTATTTTTTCTGCATGTAGTGGAGTCTGAAGGGTCACTTCTGGATTCATCTTACTACGTATGGGATAATTTTGCTTATTCACAATCCCATTAAGCCAAAAAAACTCATTGCTGAGGATAAAACATTGAGTCAGTTTGCAAAAGCCCAGTCAGCGAAAGACGCAAATGATGGTCTTATGATTTTAATTTCTGCACCAGCTGAATCTTATATGGGGTTAGGCCATTATTTTCCATGAAGTGGACGTATAAAGCAACAATTGCTGCAACCGATTAATTGATAGAATTGGATTTGGTATTCCGTTAGCAGAGGTAATATTTTTTTCAGCACATACACATATTCACGTATCAATGCTATTGCATCATTTAGAGAGTATGTGGTTCGAAAGTCGTCTTTTATGTTGCTCAAGGGTAAATCTATTTATGTTAAGCAAAGAAGTGGCTTTAGGTAACCCAACATTAGATTAGATTAGATTTTCAGCCCAATTATGGACATTCCCGGGAAATTTTTTCTCAGATTTTATTTTTCTCGAGAATTAATTCCTTCTATTCCAAATCAACGGGGAAATAATTTTTACTTCGAATATAGGAAAAGGAATTTTCCGGGTTTCGACCTCAGCTTAGCATATTTAATCATTTAGTTTTGTTTCACATATAAATGTGAATGTAGACTTTAAAAATACTTTCGGGTTAATGTGTAAGTGCGCGTTTAAATTTTACTGGATGTGCTTATAGCATCTTCCCAGCAAGCTAAGAAGAGTTTTGCCGTCCCACCAATTGCCAAACTAAGTGCTTTCTTGAGGTTTTCTGCCGAGGGCATATCAAACTGGTGTTGGGAAGGATCACGATATTGGCTTGCTCAATCCAGCTTTTGTAAAGTTCTTGCAAACGTGTTGGATGTGTTTCAAAAAGAGCTATGTCCACGATGGATTTGAGAAGTGAAGAAGAAAAAAGAAAGCATAACCTGGCATTCTATATAAAACATGGTATTCCCGGTGTTGTGGGATGCATTAACGACACGCATGTTAGAATAATTTCCCTCGGAATTTTTATTCATGATTGGGCTGTTTATTGTTGAAAATGGAAAGTGACCCATATCACTGCGGCCCCTTCTAGGCGTATGGTGATTTCTGGAGTTGCTAATGAATCTAGTTCGGGGGAGCAATATGTCTATGTGGGTTAAGTTGTTGTGTGTGTGGACAAATAGGTTGGAGGACCGTCGTTAAGATTTGATAGATTAGAGCTAGCTATGAAGCTTTCCAGGAAAGTTACACGACTGTTGGTAGACGGGGACCCTAATAACACACTCCAAGCATTAATGTCACCTGCTAGTATAAAAGGCGGTTTGACCTGCTGCAGCAAGTTGTCGAGATCATATTTAAAAAAAAGTTTGTTTCGGTAAGATGTAGACAGATAAAATGGTGATTGTAACCAAGAGTTTTAGCTCAATTGCAAAGGCTAGTAGGTTTGAAGTTAAGGGCACAATATCATACATACGGAATATTACTTTTGAGTAGAGCTGCATTGCCTTGTTTCGCGGTTGTGTTGTGTGAAAATTTTGAGAAGTGTCCCTTGTATCCTCTCGGTGGATGTGGAGAGAATCCGTGTGGGTAATGAGTTTCCTGCAGTAGAACCGATCCGCTATGAGTTGAAGAGGCGGGATTGGAGTGGTTGTGCTGAGGGTTGTAGGGTTGGTAGGTGCGACACTGCTGAGGAGATGTCGAGCCAACAGGATTCCTTGTGGAAGGAAATATTGAATAGTTAAGATAAGGTTTTTGGTTATTCTAGACATAGGAGATGAGGTATTACATATAGGGATAAGAACAGTAGACTTTTCTGGAGAGATTTTTTCTGTATGTGGGTGTCAATATGTTTAGTGTATGGTGTGTTGAAGTATTTGCTTAATGATTGCGAATATTTTAAGGTGAATGGATGGCTGGAGACACATATGTATAGTAGTTAGCTGTTTTGAGATGTGGGTGGCTGGATTGATTATTGGTTTGTTACTGATTTGTTCGTTTGGAATTTGGGAGTTTGTGGTATCTTGTTGTTGTATTAGAATTGGTTGGGTGGTTCTGAATAAGGCAAGAGGTAGTCACACTTAATGGGGTACTATTGTTATCGACGATTAAGTCATTCTTAGCGCCTGATGTATTTTTTACAGTTTAAATTACTTTTCTCGCAGCTGCAGCATAAGATGGTAGGGAGGGTTGGATTTTGTTCTCTATAGATTTGCTTAGCTTGGTTTGATTTGATTGGTTTTTGTTCTTAGCGTTTCTTTTGTCCGCTGGAATCGTTTGCAATCATGAGAGGAAGATGTATGTTCTTTGCTGTAGTTGACGCAGGAAACACGTGTGCACTTGTTAGAGTCGTGAGGAGGAAGGTTACACGTTTCACAAGACGGATTCCCTTTGCAGCTTTTGGCAGTGTGACCAAGTAACTGGCATTGGCGACAGCGCATGGGGTTGGGGAAATATTCTTTACTTTGAGGTTATACCAGGCGGCATCGATTAAGGTTGGGGGACGGAAGAGGTCGAATGTTAATAGCATTAAACCTGTCTCACGTTGCTTACCTGCTTCAGTTTTTTGAATTTGTACACGTCCGTGACTCCTTGGGACTGCAAATTCTGCACTATTTCTTTTTCTGAGGTTAAAAAGGATAGGTGAATATACAATGCCCTTATATGAATTTAGTTCTTCGTTTAGAGTAACAGAGATCGGACAGATATCAGCGAGTGTTTTTTTTGGCCATGAACAAGTCCGCTATTTTTTTTGATTTTACTAAAATCAATAGGTTAACGTCGCGCAACTGCAAATTTTGTTTGTAGAAGGTACTTGTACCGTCAATCGCTTTTTTAAGCAGGAAAACGCTATATGACGAGAGTGGTTTAACGTCATTTGCTGGCGAGATTACTATAAATTTGGCGTTGTTGGTATCAGATTTTGATGGAAGGGGTTTACTGACATCGAAATATGTGGGAGAATTCGGTTTTTTTCTTTCTTTTGTGTTTGGGTTCGGCCAGCGAAATAATATCTAATCCGCTGAACAGATTACCCGAGAGCACGTGTGGCCCAGGGGCCATGACAATTGTTGTTTGCACTAGTGGTGTTTTTATCACTTACTGACGAGTTACAAACACAGTGGATTGTAAGAATATTAGCTGTGAAGTAGCCGATTTTACCGATACAAAGAGGGAGAGAGATCAAAACATGGAAGGAAGACAACTTGACAGCTCAGCGGTTAGTCGATGACTGGGATCAAAGATTCGACGAAGAAATATTTCCTCGAAAGTATTCAAAGTCTGCGCTGCACTATAGAGCAGAACTGGCAGGTTCAATGTTTTGGTGAGCAAACATTTCGTCTTCCGAGTAAGGAGTCTTGAAACCACTTATTTCACTGAAGTAGGAGCAATTTAGTTACAGTTAGCAGCGGTTAGTTATAAAAAAAGGAAGATCAAGATTTTAATGCTAATTCTTTGAAAGTATAATAGCGAATAAAATAAGACGTGTACAAACATAATTACAATTCATGAAGAAGAGATAATAATAAAATGAAGGAATAGTAAAATGAATATATCCACATCCATACATATGTACATACATATTTACATATTTACATATTAGAGTAGGTTAGGTTAGGTTGGCTTGGCTGTCCGTACAGCCAAAAGATAGATGCGCATGACGTCTAAGGAGGCTATGTCACCAAGGACTTCAAGGAAGGGGGACCCTAAATGGACCATTCTTTTATGCGACAGACCTGGGCAGTTACATAGGAGGTGAAGGATACTTTCCTCCTCCTCCTCGTCCCTGTAGCTTCTGCAGAAGGCGTTTGAAAAGAGGCCAAGTCTTTTGGCATGTTGGCCTATAAGGCAGTGTCCAGTAAGAACACCAACAACGCAGCTGATCTGTAATCGCTTTAGTTTGACCAACACGGTACTGCGTTTATGATCCAGCCTGGGCCAGATCTGTCTCGAGATGAGACACGTTGACACGTTTTCCCATCTGAGGTTGTCTTGCTAATAGCATTCAGCTTTAGTAGATGCTTACATGTAGCTAGGGGCATACCCAGGGACTGCCTATCAGACAGGATCCTTAGAGTAGTGCCTTGTCTGGCGAGTTCGACTGCCCTGCAGTTTCCTGGAACGTCTCTTTGGCCTGGCACCCGGCATAGATGAATATTGAACTGCTCTGTCATCTCCATAAGAGATAAACAGCAGTTGAGAGCGGCCTTAAAAGTAAACGAGCACGATTCCAGAGACTTGATTGCCGCTTGGCTCTCAGTGAGAATGGTAATATCCCTGACAGATAGTACATTTCACTTCAGCCAGGATAGGGCTTCCTTAATCGCCATGATTTCCGCCTGAAAAACGCTACAATGATCAGGGAGGCGGAACGATAATTCGAGGTTGGGCTTTTCGGAGGAAACACCACATCCCACCCCGCCTTCGGTCTTAGAACCATCTGTGAAAAAGTGTACCGAGCTACCATCGATAGGGGGAGAATTGTCCTATACATCCCGTTCAGGGATGCTCGTACGGAAGTTACGGTCAAAACACATTTTAGGCGGGGTGTAGTCTGTATTTTCGGGTTTGAAGTTAAGGAGATCAAGGATCGAGGAGTGGCCAGTGTGATAGCTAGACCACTGAAATGAGCCTTTCAGACGGATGACCGTACAGGCAGTGATCTGTTTACTGAAAATGTCTAGGGGCAGCAAGTTGAACATAATATCCAGTGCCGCTGAAGGAGTAGTCCTCGGTGCACCACTGATGCACATGCATGCAGATCTTTGCACCTTAGCTATCTGAGTAAGGTGGACAGCCCTGTTAAGAGCGGGCCACCATACGATCACGCCATAGAGTAAAATAGGCCTGATAACGGACACGTACAGCCAGTGAGTGATTTGAGGTTTCATACCCCAGCTCCTACCTATAGCCTTTTTACAGGAGTAGAGAGCTACATTGGCTTTCCTGACGCGTTCTAGTAGATTGGCTTTCCAGTTTAGTTTTCTGTCCAAAATAAGATCCAGATATTTTGCTTTGTCAGTGAAGGTCAGACTGGTGCCATTTATCTTGGGAGTAAATAGCTATAGTTTGTACAATACTTATTCAATTAATTTTTTACATCCACTAGTGTGTCGTTCGTGGAGTTGATGATTACTCTCACTCCTTAACCACCTCGAAGTTACTGTTGTTAACAGTGACAGTGACAGATGCTGCTTTTTTCACACTCGGCTTCCTCTTCGATGATGTCGCGATACTGGTCCACAGATTTTTGACGTTTGTGGATGGGGAGAACACAATGGAGAGTCGCTCGGTCAAGAGTTCTCTGTAGTTTCTGGCTTCTCCATGTGTACTAAGGAGTACAACGTTAAATTTATTTTTCTGGTTTCTTCGCAGTTTCGTTGGATAGTCGAGTTCGGAACAACGATTCCACCCAAAAGGTCTTAACCACCCGAATGTGGTTGCTTTACAATTCCTCGGGTATTGAAAACGCCCCCAAAATCGCCTGAAAAAACCCTATTAAAAATGTTTGAACCCATTGGAGGAAAAAAGGGGTGGTAATGTGAAATTAAGAATACAATGCAGTTGAGTGACGTTCTAAAAGAGAAATGAAACCAAATTAGATCTGAGGTTAAGAAAAAATTGGTGGATTATTTGCCCAATCGTCTAGAAAGGTCATCCAACAAAAGGATATCCAATGAAATCTAAATCATTTAATTTAATTTATTTGAATTACCTAAACTTGCTTTGTACGAATACGGGAGCTACATGAAATATGCAGACCGTTTTGTCTATTTTTTTTTATTTTTCAAACTGCTGTTTTCAATAAAAAGCTTTTTCTTTTTATAACTGTAATGTTGATAAGAATATTGATTAAAAAAAGTAGTAAAACTAACAAATTGTTTTGGTAATTTCATAATGCAATATTAAGTGCTTTTGCAAGTACATATTCTGTATTGAAAAAAAAAAACCTTTCTAGTATGCAACCAGATACATGGTCCAACGACGAATAGATGCTTTGTTTGCGTAATTACTGAGATGCTGTACGAAATCGCATTGAATTATCGACTACCATCCAAAAGCGGAGGTTCAGATGCCTCCATTGAAAAATTGGTGTTAAATTTTCATAACATTCAGGCCGCTCTCAACTGCCGTTTATCTCTCATGGAGATGACAGAGCAGTTCAACATTCACCTATGCTGGGTGCCAGGCCATAGAGACATTCCAGGAAACTGCAGGGCAGACGAACTTGCCAGACAAGGCACTACTCTTAGAATTCTGTCTGATAGGCAGTCCCTGGGTATGCCCCTAGCTACATGTAAGCATCTACTAAAGCTGAATGCTATTAGCAAGACCAACCTAAGATGGGAAAACGTGTCAACGTGTCTCATCTCGAGACAGATCTGGCCCAGGCTGGATCAAAATCGTAGCACTGAGTTGGTCAAACTAAAGCGATCACAAATCAGCTGCGTTGTTGGTGTTCTCACTGGACACTGTCTTATAGGCCAACATGCCAAAAGACTTGGCCTCTTTTCAAATGACTTCTGCAGAAGCTGTAGAGACGAGGAGGAGGAGGAAAGTATCCCTCACCTCCTATGTAACTGCCCAGCTCTGTCGCATAAAAGAATGCTCTTTTTAGGGTCCCCCTTCCTTGAAGTCCTTGGTGACATAGCGTCCTTAGGCGTCATGCGCATCTATCGCTTTATCAAAAGCTCCGGTTGGTTCTGTTAGTCCATGAGTAGCGAATTGGTTTTGATCCATGGTATCACAAAGGACCTTTATTGGTCTAAGTGTGTCTGCACTCCCGTGCAGACAGCCAAGCCAACCTAACCTTCATAACAGCAACGTTTGTTTTGTTTTTGTTTTACATACATATGTATATTATTCTATGAGACGCTGATATCAACTCTGTTTTTCAATTTTACAAATACAGTGGACTCTCCCTAAGTCGAACTCTCCCTAAGTCGAATTTCTCTCTAACTCGAATTTTTTCGCCATATTTTAGCATTCCTATTTCTTATTTATTTTTTTTTATTAACTTTTTTAAATTCTGTTAACCTTTTTTTTTATTAAATAAACGCTTTAAAACAAAAAAAAATGTTTCTCTCTCTAACTCGAATTTTTCCAAAACTCCCTCTAACTCGAACAAATCATGGTATCCCGTGAAAATTCGACTTAGGGGGAGTCGACTGTATTGCGCATAGTTTTGGTAGGAAGGCTCATTTGTACATTAAAGAAATATACCAACAATACGATAAAATCTTGAATTAATTGCGAGTCTATCATATCACTAATATGGATCTGAACTGTCTCTTAATTTTTTTTTTTCTAAAATTGGGCGGTGATTAATTCTGAAAGTTTATGCATTTTTGGTTTACAATCTGAATACTATGAGTGAATATAAATTGAAGTACCCCGGAAACGTTACCTTGCACCATCAAGGGAAACGTACGCCACCAATTAAGAACCATTGTTTAGTACTTTTAGTTCCTTACTCTTTATTGCTAGAACAGAAATTAATAAATGCGAAAGCTTTGTGCGTGTTAGATTTTTTCACAAGAATTGAAGAGGTCTACAGTTTAAAACCTTCCTTGGTAGTACTTGCAGACATTGGTTCAGGCTTTGTACCCTTGAAAAGCTCTTTTTACCCTTTGGTAAAACTTCTGAAGTAGCATCTTTCTATTTCCTCAATAAAGCAATCCGGTGTTCGTAACTCCTCTGCTCGTAGATCTTGCCGGCTGCTCTAGTCCTTCTATTCAGCGCAGCTTTGTATACATCTTGTTTAGCTGCATGTGCATCGGAAAAGGATTTGGCGATCTTTTGCGATTGTAATTTTCCATCGTCAGATTTCCTTACAAGATAAGCTTGACTTGGCGGAGTTCAGGATATCCGCAACCGTTCCTTGGCTACAAAAAGGTAGTGGTCCGAGTGGTAGTAGAACGTTCGAAAATCCATAATACTGGACGAGTGCCTCGCACTGTGGTCAATCTGGTTGACGGTTAATTGAGAATTCTTTATATGTATTTATTTAGTACCTATATATGTAGTACAATTAATTTCAGGAATGTGCAAACTAAACTATAAAATAAAATATCTAGACTAAACATGAGCTTTTATACATATAATAAGAGTTCTTTTAAATATTTTTAGAATTAGTTCATCTTTTATCTCACTGAACAGTTCATTAAAAAATTGTAAACCTTTGTACATACATCAGCATGTTTTGTGTTCTGGAATTTCTACAAAACTGTAACCTAAAATTGATTAGGAGATTCCCATATTCCCTTGTAAATATCGAGATGCAGGAACTGCGTACTAGCTACGACAACATTTCGGCCCAATGCAAAATCGATCAGCCTGAATCCGTTATCAGAGGTGGTGTCGTGTAGGCTGTACTTTCCTACTGTATTACCAAAGATGCCCTCTCTTCCTAGCTTGTTTTAAAATCGCCTGTGATAATCAAAGCTAAGCCACTGCTCGTATGTTTCGTCCAAGAGCATCTTTGGTGTCGTCGTCTTTCTCCTCTGTGGTAGCATGTTAGGCTAATGTTGGTAAATTTAGCCTTGATGCGAATTGTCGTGAGGTGTTCGTTCACATATTTGAGACTTGTCTAAATCTTCCCCCTCAGAAAATATGCTCTAAGTAAAAATACATATTTGTGGTTCAGTGGTTAGTACATTGGAATATTAAAAAAAGAGTTTATCAAGTAAGCTGGCGTTACATAGTTAAGCTTGTTACGTTAGTTATAAGTGTTTTTTCTCTAGAATTCATGAATTACCAGCAAAAAATAATACTCAGAAGACCAATGGTCACGAGAATTTAGGTACTGAAACTCTTTCGCTCTATTATTAATATTAATTTTATATTGGTTTATCAGAAATTATAGAATCATCAAAACAAATTTTTGACATTAACCTAATGTAGAAGTCCAAGACCTTATGTTCTCATCGAATTTATTAAGTCTGTTGCAATAATTAATATGCTTTATGAGATATTCTATAAAAAGATCACATGATACCATTTCTTTCTACGTAAACTTCTTGCCTCAACTCAAAAATAGTTGTTTTGAGTTTTAATAAAGTCAAATGTAGAAAAAATCAAATTTAGATAAATCTGCATGAAAATATTTCATTCATTTACATATTCCTAACAATTGTTTAGATATATCTTCAGAATTGTTAACTTGGTAAGTCTAATTCATACTTTAACATTGCATACATATTCACGTTTTAATGAATACAAAAAAATCTTCATAAACGAAATATAATAATTGAAAATATATCAACACCAACACCATTATGTTAAATAAATAATTTTCAAAACTAACCAAACTCGAATAACATTCATGCCTATCGTAAATGACTGATTCGATACAAAAGGACATATGATCGACTTGATTATTATTATTATTATAACTTTATTAACATGTAATAAATTACAATGATAATATAGAAAAAAACAGCACTAGCTACCAGGGCCTACGGCTGTATACAATAGTTAACTAGAGATATTATATATTTTTAGTGAGATTTATTTCGTTTAATAGCTGGAAAACATCATTAATATTTTTATCTGAAGGGCTCTTAAGCAATTCTAATAAAGATGTGTTGGGGATTATTTGTTTGGATATGTTCTTAATATAGTCGCAATTATAGATGATATGCTTAAGTGACATTGTTTCGTTGTTGCTGCAAAGATGACATGCCGGACACTGTTCCTTCGACATTAGATGGGTGTGAGTAAGTTTAGTATGTCCCAAGCGAAGTCGCAGAAAAATTTTTATTTTATTTTTGGGAGCATTGATTGGGTAGGTGGCCTTCTCAGCCTTGGGATTTATAACAGCGTAATGGTGCGTATACTGCTTCCACTCTTCTATCCTTTTCTGTTCCCAGTGCCGATTAATAGCCCTTTTAAGGTCTTTGTTACAATGAACGAAGAAGGAGACTAATGGCTCATCTATCGCTTCCTTGGCGACCTTGTCTGCTAGCTCATTTCCCTTAATACCAACGTGCCCTGGAATCCACATGAGTTTAATTTTATTATGGCTCCCTATTAGTCTGTCCCGTATCATTTTAATTATTGGGGTTCTGTTATCGGTGTTTTTGATGGCTTCAATTGTTGAAAGGCTGTCGGTACATATTACTGCGCTCTTATTTGCTGATAACTCTAAGGCTGTTAAAATCCCCATAGCTTCGGCTGATAGCACTGAGGAGAATTCTTGGAGAAGTCCTTTGGTTAAGATATTTCCGTCGTGATCGACCACTGCAAAAGCAACTCCGGCGCTGGTTTTAGATCCATCCGTAAATAGGAACCTCCGATGTACTTGTTCAGTTTCCAGAACTTCGTGAAACATTTGTTTGTAGGTTTCGTCCGGGGTGGATATTTTTGGGAACAAAGTAAGCTGGGTGTTGATGGAATGATTCTTAAGGGTCCATGGTGGGTGGAGTAGATTTTTGAAAGAATTTGTCGAAACTGGTATGTCGATGTTCCTTGCGTGACATATAGCATTGTAGATTGTCGACGGGCATTTAGGGATTCTCTTCCGAGCCAGGGTTTTTTTTATATCGTTGGTTATTGGAGTTTTACAGGAAGGGCTTAACTTCAGTATTAGGAGAGAGGTTGAGAGGTAAAAACGTTGTTCGATAGAAGGAAGTCCGGCTTCCGTTAGGAGGTTTTTTATGGGTGTACTTCTAAAGGCTTGTAGACTTGACCGGATGGCTGTATGGTATGTCGGTTTTAAAAGTCTAAGTGAAGATGCTGAGCATTTCCCATATATACTTAATCCATAGTCGATCTTTGATAATATAATAGCTCTGGTGATGGTTATGAGAGAATTAATGTGGCAGAAACTATTCTTAGAAGCTAAGTATTTAATAATATTGCACCTGGTAGCTAGGTTATTCTTAAGATATAAACAATGATTTTTAAAGTTAAATTTAGAGTCAAATATAATACCAAGTATTTTAAGGGAATTTACATTTTCAATTTCTGTTATATCTAATTTTAATGGAATATGTTTTGAACAGCTAGTTTTCCTGCATATGTGGAGGATTTTGCTTTTTTCCCCCGATATCCTTGCCCCAGAGCAATTGCACCAGGCCGAGAGAGCTTCTAAAATATTAGAAAAGGTTGTAGCAGTCTCTGAGATGGTTTGAGATTTAGCGAAGAGAACTAGGTCATCAGCATACAAAGAGTGTTCGATTCCTGTGTATCTAATAATTATCTCGTTTAGTTCATCAAATGCTATGATGAAAAGGATAACCGAGAGTGGGGATCCTTGGGGTAAACCATTATGGAGTTTCTTCACCGAGGAGTAGTGATTGCCTAGTTTTACCCGAAACTGTCTGTTCGTTAAAAAAGCTTTAATGTAGCAGTAAAATTTGGGTCCAATTTTCCATTGCAGTAATTTTTTTAGAATTATGTGTATTCCGATTCTATCAAACGCTTTTTCAAAGTCTATTGATAGAATCGAGATGTGTTTTTTATTTGAAAGGTTAGATGATATGAGGTGGTCAATGTGAAGAAGAGCATCCATTGTAGAACGTCCGTGTTTAAACGCTACCTGATTGGTGTTTGTTAAATTATTTTTTTCAAGGAACCATAGCAGTCTTTTGGCAATTATTTTTTCTAATATTTTCCCTGTACATGGAAGAAGGGATATGGGGCGGTACCCATTGACTTCAGGGGTGTTTTTGTTGGGTTTTGGTATCGGTACTATACTAGCTGTTTTCCATGCCTGTGGGATAACTCCTCGGCTAAAGATTTGATTGTACAGGGATAGGAGTCGTGTTTTTAGAGTTTGTGGACTGTTTTTTAGCATTGGATACGACACTCTATCGAAACCGGGAGTTTTCCCTTTGGCTGATTTTAAACAACTTTCTAGTTCGATGAGATTTATAGGAAGTTCAATGAGCTTAGCTGATGGGTCGATATCAAATACTACAGAGTAGTTTGATATTGTCACGGATTTTGAGTGAAGAAAGTCAGATGAGAAATTACTATCGTCGGAGTATTGGGACCAGGTGTTTGCGAAGTGATTAGCTATTCCGATTGGGCAAGTTATGTTCCCTGATTCGGTGTTAACGAGTTTGATTGACTTGGGTATGTAGTTACCTGTAAGAGACTTCACATCTGCCCAAAGTTTTTTTGAGTTGGTGTTGGGATTAATATTGGCTGTAAACCTTTCGAAAGAAGACGTTTTTGCAGCTTTTGCTTTTTTTCTAAAGAGTGCATTCGCCTTGCGGTAGAGGATTAGATTCGGGTCATTTGGGTACTTTTTGAAATTTCTCCAGGCTTTTTGTTTGCTCTGTCGCAGAATGTCTAATTCTTTGGTCCACCAAGCGACCCTTGATTTGTTTGGGTTATTTTTAGACTGCGGGATTGCCAGATTCGCTGCGTATCGTATCGTTCTTTGAATTGTGGCTGCCTCTTTGTTTATATTTAAAGAGCATTCTCTGTTTGTTAAAAATTTTTCGACATGGGTATTAAATGCGGGCCAATCTGCTCGATCAGTTTGATATTTTGGGGGTATTTTAATGCAGTTACGTTGTCTACCAAGAGTTATTTCAGTAACGATGGGATAGTGATCACTACCGTGGAGGTCAGGGAGGATTGTCCATAAGGTTTTGGGGGAGAGCTGTGCGGATATAAAGGTCAAATCGACATGTGTGAAGGTCTTATGGGTAGAAAAATGGGTTGGGTGCCCGTCATTCAAAACTACCAAACGTGAGGAGTTGAGGAATTGCTCTATTATTCTGCCACGCTTATTGCTGAGCGGAGATCCCCACAGCGGACTCCAAGAGTTGAAATCACCTGTTAAAAGAATTGGTGTGTGGATGTTCCTGACAACATTTTCGAGATCATTGGAGGTAAATTTTTGATCTGGTGGGATATATAATGAAATGACCGTCAGTTTTGTTTCGAATTCTAATTCAATAGCTATAGCTGAAATACTAGAGTTAATGTTAAAGAATTTATGGGGAATTGTTTTGTGAACAAGAAGGCAAGTGCCTTGTTTAGATGTTGTATTTAGGTCATGGTTATGAAAATAGGAGGAAAATTGTTTGGGGGCGTGTGGTTTGAAATTTGATCTTATGTGGGTTTCTTGTAAAGATATTATAGATGGTTTTAGGTCGCTTATTAGCAATTGGAGCTCATGGTAGTTGTTGAGAAAACCATTTAAGTTCCATTGAAGAACCTTTAATACAGTTTTATGCGAAATGGGAGACTTTTGTACAATATAATCTGAAGTATATTGTGAAAAATCTGATTGTAATAATCTTTGTTGGTAGGGGTACTGACTCTGCAATCCAGATGTTGGACCGCCCGAGTTCCTAGTGGAGCTCGGGTGATTCAATTCCTGGACTGCAGAGTCGATATTTTCAGCAAAAAAGGGATTATTAGATGTCATCATCATAAAGTGCGGAAGAACTAACATAGTAATTCTTGTTTTTGATAAGTGTTTGGGTTACAGATGATATAGGTGAAGAGATGGGTGCGGCTGTGGAATGAGAGTTTGGGGGTGGAGAAGAGGTTGTGTTTTGACGTTGAGTGGGCTTAATTAATTGAGATGTGTCATCTTCAGTAATGTCAGTGCCGGGATTGCTGTTGTGTGTAGGGGATTTTGTGGTTGGGTTTTGATTTGAATTTGAATCTAAATGTGGTGCGTTTATGAAGTTTGTTTTTGATAAGACTGAAGTTTGGTTATTGTTCTTTGGTTGGTAAGCGGCTTGGGTTTTGGTAATTCTTTTATGTATGTTGGGTTCAGGGACTATAGAACGATCAGTTTCGGGCTGTAACGTAGGGTTTACGGGAAGTATTATGTCTTTTGGCTTAGTGGGATAGGATGATGGTACAGTTTTGGAGTTTGACGTTGCAGTGACAGGTTTGGTTTGAGGTGGTTTAGGTAGATTTGAATTTGCATATAATGTATCAGATGTGGTGTCCGTTGAGTTGACTATTTCAGAGAAAAGCTGTGTAGTGGTGGAAGGTAAGACGGGGTTTTGTTGATTATAAATACGTTTAGCTTCAGATAAAGTACATTTGTTTTTTGTTTTGATTTTCAGAATTTCTTTATTTAGAGTATATTTTGGACAGGTTTGGGATGCGGAAGAGTGTGGGCCGAGGCAGTTGGCACACATTGTACGGGTGCAGTTGGTATCGGCGTGGGGAGGGTAATTACAGATCTCGCAGATCGGGCTACCATTACATTTTTTGGTTGTGTGCCCTAGAAGTTGGCAATTTCTACATCGCATAGGGTTTGGGAAGTATTCATTTACCTTAGCTTTGTACCAGCCAATTTCGACAGAGTTAGGGGGTTGAAAAAGGTCAAAAGTTATGAGCATTAGACCGGTTGGTTTTCTTTGTCCATCTCGTTGTTTGGTGAATTTGTAAATATCTACAACACCTTGCGACTTCATTTCTGATATGATTTCCGATTCGGGAACATTAATAAGGCAGGGCGCGTAAACTATACCCTTTGAGGAATTGAGGTTAGAATGCAGCTGAACTGTCACAGGACATGTGTTTGCTAGAGTTTTAACTGCGAGGAACTTATCAGCAATTTTTTGATTTTTTGTTAGAATAAGTATGTTTCCGTCTCTTAGCTGTGAGATTTGTTCGTATTCCTTGCTTACACCGTCAATAGCTTTTTTCAACAAGAAAATGCTTATTGAAGATAATGGTTGATTGGGGTTTTTGGGGGAGATTAGAACGAAACGCGGATTCTTACCTACGGTTTTTGCTGGGAGTGTGGGGTATTCCTCAAATGTTAATATTGTTGACGTTTTGTTTCTTTTTGGTCGTGGCTCAGAAAAAGATGTTTCACAAAGATCAGCGAAACGATTTCCGGGCATGATCTTTGGCCCCGGGGCCATGGTGTTTAAGCGGAGCACCAATACGCTGTCACTGATAACAAACTGCACTCGAGTAAAAGTTGGGTTAAATCCGAGCAGAAATGAAAAGAGAGAAAGGGAAAGAGATAGGTTTAATCGATCACAGTGAGAAAACGCACCACTTAAGAATAGAGAGAATAACCAGTCTTAACGGGTCGGAGGACAGTCGATGACTGATCGACTTGATTAAATTTATAATTTATATTTCAAATAAATCGTCTATCTGGTAAAGTTAAACTGTATCCAACGTGTAAAGGTCTGTAGGTAGCTCAAGATGGTGTGAAAATTTACCGAATGTTTTGGAAAATCGGTGAATATGCATTAATCTGAAGGCTTTTCTGCAAAGCTTGGTAAAAATTAATAAGTTAGTTGCAGGAAATTTAATTTTATAAAAACCTTGTGATCCAGTCCAGCTTTTGATATAAAAGAAAGTTCAACAATATGTCCACATTTTATGTAGATTGCTTTGCCAGCAGGATCAACAAGTATTTTTTCGCCTAATCGATGAAAAACAACCACTTTTGAAAGATATCTCAAATAAGGACAAAGGCTTACCTAACACTTCACAACATTTCTTTATGATACAAGGAGTTATTCCACCTGGACCAGAGAAGAGTCATCACTGAATTGGTGAACGTATTTATAGACTAAATTGTACCAATAAATGGCTGAATGTCGTTAGTGTAAAATTCAATAAAGTTTATTGTGATCAGCGTTGTAAAATTAATTAGCAAACTAACTGCAGATATCCTATGAGTTATAACTGGAGTCAAGAAGGTATTTTATAGCGTGGGAGGAACTGTCAGATTTTCTTTTTGAGTTAACAAACCTCAACAAGCACTTGGGACTCTTCTTTAAAGAAATTTACATATTGTTTAAGTATACATATGTATGTAGATATATAGAAAGTCTTATAGTAGTTTAATAATAAAATATAGTTATTATTATTATTTACTAGCGGGTACCAGGCGCACAGTGGTCTCCAATTGGAAAAAACCCAAATATTAAACAAGGTGCATAGTACCGTTAATATGATTTTTCGATTCTATATATGTATGAAAGAAAATACACTTAATAGTTTCTTTTTAAATCATTTGAGTCCGGAGTACCGTTAACGCAAAGTGGCTTCTTCCAAGATTTCCGAAATTAAAAGGTTTTCATTAACAGTTTTGATGCGCTGATTTTCTTTACTTACAACATTCATATTTATAAAAAAAAAGACATTTATCTTATTAATTGGATATTTGGGTTAAAGAGTACAATTACCTTATATAAAATTTTTCTATCAATAAAGAACAAAAACTCTTAACTGGGGCTACCTCCGAAGCGAGGTATTTACAAATATTTACAAATTTCACAGCTATTTTGGTAAAATTTCAAATTACACAATTTGTTCTAGAAGTAAAGAAAAGATTCCTACCGCTTTTCAAACAAAGATATAAGTCAACTTGTAACATAAAAGCGAAAAAGTGGGTATAAAAGTAGATATTGTTAAGCAATTAGCGGGTACAACCAATGATGGCAACACCTCTTGAAAATCAGTTATTAAAAAAATTGTTAAGATTAATAAAAAACCTCAGTGTAATTTTGGAAACTATCTGCAGCAATTTTCCTATTGACCCCTCTAAATTGAGACTTATACGGAGGAGACATCTCTGTTGGCCCTTAAATTATATCTTTGGTATTATATGCCAGCAACAGTGCATAAGATTTTAATGCACGGAGCTGAAATAAGATAAGATTAGATTCGATTTTATTTTTATACTTAAATATGTATTTACAAAATCATGAATAAATCGGTTAGCATGGCCGTCTGCTTGGTCGACAAAAATATATAAATTATTAATTATAGCCTAATCTCACAATAATGCTATTGTGACTTTTTAACTCACTCAAGATTCTCTTGCTATATTGCAAGGCAGTTTTACAGTACCTGGTTAGAGTTGGGACGTTAATCTCATTAAGGATTTGAAGGACTTGGCTCTCCGATAGGATATCATTTCCAAACACACGTCTCCTTGTTTCTCGCAAAATTGGACACTTGCCAACAAAATGAAGAGTATCTTCTCTCTCCGACAAATTGCACATACTACAGACTAGCGGTAAATCATCCCTATGGGGTATATAGTTCAGTTTCAGGAGCTCTCCACGCAGCTTTGGGACCATTGCTATTTGTTCTATGCTGTATTCGTCCCGGAAGTAATTATGGAGTGACCCTGATGCCTCCTCTAGAAATCTTTGTCTGATCTGCTCATCCAAACGCGCGATCAACTGATAAAGTTTGGGCTTTCAAATCGTCGGGTCCTCGACACAAAGTTCCATTCCACATGCACTAGCTAGTACCAGCCACTTATTATACCGTCCAGTTTTATTACGTATAGATTGCAAAGCTGCTTTCTTCGACAGTCTATAGTCCGACATGGTTTTGTACCTTAAGCACGTAATCCACCTGTAGTTTCAAGGCTCTTACAAAGAGTGGTGATAAAGCAGTGGGCACCATGGCTCAAGTGGTTAGTGCGTACGTTCGAATCCCAAAAAAAACAAAAAGTTTTTTCACGATCCTAGCTTTCAAATGTATGACAAACGTCCGAGAGTAATAACTGTCAAGAGAAAGCTTCTCAAATTGCCTTTCGGATATGGCTGTAAACTGTAGGTCCCTTTCATATGTGTGCAAAAATATAACACGCACAACGCGAATGGTCGCGAGAAGCTAGGCCCTCGCATACGGTCTGTTGCGCCTAGTCTTTTTTTTTTTTGTGATAAACCTTTCTCCAACATGAGCATATAATTTGGCGTGTTCGGTGGAAGATGAAATGCTCTTTATATGTATAAAACCTTAGTTATTTTTCAACCGTCTCACATTGTTTGTCTCCCCAAACCTGTGCAGCGTAGAGGTGGATGGATTTCGAAACTGATTCAAATACTCTATACTTGCTGTTATGGACTATATATTTGTTGGTGAAACATTTTCTCCGAGCTACGTTGATGGCTATTTTTGACTTCGACAATTTTTTTTTAAGTGCCTTTCTATATTGCGATTTCTCGTAAAATACACTCCGATGTACAGTCTTTCACCACTTGGATAGTTTCCCCCCTGACAATCATTATTTGAGACTTGTTCAAATTTTCTACTAGGTTCCACATTTAGCAATACTCGACAAGTCAGTTTATCGTGGGCTGTAGAGATTCAGGTGAATACGCCAAAAGCACTACGTCGTCTGCAAAAAGAAAGGCTTTAATCAGCACACCTACATAGTCAATACCTCCAGTTAGGAAATCCACTATATCCTCAATGAAGAGTGCAAACAGACTTGGACTTAGAGCACAACCTTGCCTTACCCCTAACACCGAACGAAACCATTCTGATAGGACTTCACCATTCCATACAGCTGCCTTGCTATCCATGTGTAGATTTTGAATCACTCCTCCGAACTTCAGTGATATACCCATGTCAAATAGCTTGTAAAATAAAGCATTTTGGTCCACAGTCAAAAGCTGCGAAGAATGCATACGGACACTACAATACTATTTAGGACAAAATATGATCAAGAGTGGAATATCCTGGCCGAAAATTCGCTTGATATCCATGTAGTTAGTCGACTTTGTAATATCGCTGTAAAAATTTTAAATGACGCATTTAAAAAGGAAATACCTCGGTAGTTCCCTGGGTTCGTCATACAGCCTTTTTTATGAATTGGGAAGATCAGGGATTCCTTAAAGCGCTACGGTATTGTCTCATTCATAACAAATACGCTGTGCAAATTTCACGACGGCCGGTCATCGGACCGGGTGGTTCTTATCACACCCCACCATACACCACCTGCTCAGCACACAAAATCTCGAGCCTTTTATCAAAAAAAAAAAAAGAAGAAAGCTACTCTTCGTTGACCCCGGAAGGACCCCAGAAAATAGAAAGAAGATAGAGTAAAGCAAAAAAAAGTGTCCAAGGGCTTATACCTATGGCCAGGAGAAAGATCGCGAACTATCCTAAACTATACCTAAACTAACCTAAAAACTTATACTATGCCCTAAGCTAAACCTAAACGAACTTAAACTTAATCTAGCTTACACCCTAATCGCGGTGACACCTTCCCAGTGTCTCTCCTCTCCATAGGTTCGTTAAGACCCCGAGGCATGCCAGATGTTGATGGCAAAGGTTGGCCAGCCCACCCTTCATGTCTTACGACACAAACCAAATGCTACCTTTCTGGCCGAAATTTGTGAAAGGTAGCCCCTACAGTAACCCTTTCAGCCACAACCTACATCTGCAGAGGAACGTCAGTCGGTCATAAAGTCAGGTTGTCATCGTTAGTACTGTCCTGTTTCGTCCTCGTCCTACAGGAGACGGTCCAGCCGTCCTTCCACACACCAAACAAAAAGGTAATCTAATCACACATTATATTTCGCACTTTTAGATTTTTATTATATTATTTAAAACTAAACACAAAACTTAAAATCCAACCTTAGACTAAACTCTGCCCTTAAAACTTTCTCAAAAAAAACTTAATGAAAAAAATAAAAAACTTACCTGGATCCCTCGTCGTCCTGCCGGCAGCACTGGAGAGGAACTCCCTCTTCGAAGTTGCCCCCGTGGCCTCATCCTAGCTCACAACAAAGTATGTACATTCTTACATATGTAAATAATTTTCCTCAAAAGAAAATTGCAACAGAAAAACAGTTTTAAATTTGTAACGCAAACTGTAAAACCACTGTGAAAGAAAATAAATCTATGTATGTATGTACATACTTCTCGCTATAATACTTTTGTCTATAGTAAAGGTCTTCTCGTTATTTTGTTTCGCAACAGAGAAGTTCTCGAAAACCTCTCGCTCACTGTGTTCTTGATTCACACCGAGAACATTTTAATTCGAAATATGAGATCATTCGTGATCCGAATGAGATATACCATACAAAGGGCATGAAGAAAATCATTCGAGATATGGGCTTGTGTTCTGAGCAGTGTGACCATTAGCTTCTCTCAAAAATATTGTACTCGACCCGAAAGGTGGAATATTTATATTATATTTTTATATTCCACTTGGTTATACACCTTAATAAAAAACAAATTATAAAAAAACAAATAAAAGTTTATCTCAAACAAAACGTAAAACATGATAAACCAAAACACAAAGACATGATAATAAAAAGAAAAAAAAATAATAATTTTTAAAAAAATGTTAAAAATTTAAAGTTTTAAAAATCAAATCTAATTGTTCATCTTCTTCGGGTATTTTATGTAATCAAATGAGTATTTACATAAATATTCCGTGATTAATTCATTAGGAATAGTATGCATATGTAATAATCACATCATATTTCAATTACTTTCATCCATGTCTTTACAATTAAAAGACTATTCAACATTTTTGTTTGCATTCGATTACTTATTTTTGATTTAATCAAATTCATAGCTGAATACTCTCTCAACTTTGGTATTACTGAATGGTACTTATGATAAAAAGCAAAATACGAAATATAACATTATGATCGGTACCAAAAAATTAATTAACAGAAAAAATAATACAGTGACGCTCGATATAGTGAACTAATGAAAACCGGGCCTGTTCACTGTATCGAGATTGTTCATTGTATCGAGCGTGTTGACTCCTACATACAATATATCGAAATTACAATATAATCAAAACTTTTCTATCCAGTTACTAAAAAAACAATTTAATATTTACTAAAAAGAATAATTTATTTTAAACAAAAACAATTCATCCGTAATGCATGCAATGTAATACAAAATTAATAAAATAAATTCAAAGTGTACTATAATTAAAATTAATACAGCTTGTCTTGAGGCTATTCAAACTTCTACTGAACTTCTGCAGTTCGCATTTAGCTACAAAAAACCCTAAACTTCGTAGCATACATGTATGCATATAATATAGATACAACACGTTGAGTAGAACAAACGGCAGATTTAGACGATTACCCCGTACACATGCAGGTTTGAACCTAGGTTGAAACCGGATCGAAATTCATGTGTACGCGGGTCGAGTCGAAACCGAGTTGAGTCGACTCGACTCCACTATTTGAGCTGAGTTGAGTCGAAAATATGCCAAAGTACCTGGGTCGAGGAGTCAGATTTGACCAATGTTCTTGTGTAGTCAGGGTCAATATTGTTCCACGCTGTATGACCCCACAAATGCTCAGATCGGTTCAGATTGTTACTTTTTAGTATATTTCTGACAGTCTGTGGAGTAACTTTGATGCCTAAATATTTTTCAGCATTTTTTGGCAGCACCGATGCATTCGTTTTTGGATATTTTTTAATTTCTTGCAGGATTCACCGCTGATTGTTTTCAGAAAGCTTCCGAGGATGGCCTGTTCTAAGCTTACTTTCCACCGAATCTCCACGTTTAAATTTTTGAATAATGTAGTGGACGGTGGTTCTTGGTCTTTGAACAATATCAGAGAACGCAGATTCGGTTAAACCTTGATTAAAAAGTGAATAATTAAATTTCTTACTTCAATTGAAGTTTCCTTGCCTTTGTGACTCATTTTGACGAAATTTAAATGGATGCTTAACCAAACTGCGTATTACAAACAATAACATACACGCAACTTACTGCAGTCACCAATTAAACAGTATTTCTCCAGATTGTAATGAAATAGCATAACTCATTTGACTTGTCGAATACTTTTTTTTGTCTGGATATTGGAAGAGGTTTACATTTCGTTTTTGTCTGGATATTAGAAGAGGTTTACATTTCGTCTCAATTCTTCTTTAAATCTGCATTATTCGGAAAAAATACAATCGAAATGAAAAGTACTGAAGTCAAGGTAAATGGTTTTGCTTTAAAGCAATTCGCATTGCGAGTTTTTCAAGGATTTATAATTCAAAACAAAAATCAGTACGGAATGTCGAATACTTTTTTTGATCACTGTACATACGTAGATGCCACCCTATAATACATTTTAATGCTTTTCTTAGTACAATTTCAAAAGTATAAAATCTTTTCAGCGATTCTCAAGTTAGTCGCCGTCAAATCTTAAACTAGAGCCCTGTCTTAATATCCAAATAAAATTTCATGAAAATACATTTAGTGTTGAAGTAAACAGAGGCGAAAATAGAATAGTTTGATTCTTCCTATTAAACGATGAAGGATTCTTGCTATTCGAAACGTAACGTATAATACACTATTCTTTATCTTCGTACTTTGCACACCCTTTCACACCGGTTGGGACACATACATACATATATGTACATAGTAGTTAGTTTATTATTTTTCTCTTAGAAATGGAAAATTAAGTTTTAAATGAAATTTTATTTTTCTTACAAGCACACCCTGTCCGTAAATTTATACGTCAAATACCTACATATATAAATAATATCCTTACCCTTAGCAAAAGTTTTGAGTAGTAGGAAGCTTCTATTCCTTTTTCAAATAAAAAAATCGATATTTCCCCTTCGTTCAAAGTTTCACTTTACGTCAGTTGTTCTTTCATTCTTCATATTCATTATGTACTGTGTACTCGGCGCTTGAAGTCCGTCCCGTCAAAACCATGTAAAAAAAATTAAAGCGTTATTTAAACTATATAAGTGAACTTTGCGACAGAAAATCAATTGAATTGGAAAATATATTGAGAATGTTTAGAATAGATGCTAACCTTATACAAAAGTGGTATAAAACAATAAAAAAGAGTGAACGGTTTGCTTGCGGCTGATACTAGAAAGAAAAATATTTTTTATGCTGAGCTTTCACGTATGTGTCATTTAACAAGTATACTTTTCGATTCCATATAGAAGCATTGTGGTGACTCATTTTCTCCTGTTGTTTAACACATGCATTTGAATTATGTACTTTGTTTCTGTTGTTAGTACGGCGATCTCTGTTAATTTTTAAATTGTGGTTTGAATGTCAACTTTTACGATTTTTTCTACGCATTAAAACATTCTTGATGTATTTTCCTATAATATAGGGCAATACTCGTTTATACATATATACATATAAGTGCTTATTTTTACTCAATCAGATAACTTTGTAAATGTTTTTGAAAAAATTTTGTAAATGGACAATAAATATTTATAAAATGAGTAAACAATAATTAATAAATAATTGTCTAAAGGGGGTGTATAAACTAGTTTCAATTTTAACTATTAAAAGATGATAATTTCCAAGGCAATTAACGATTATAGGATGTAAGTATTGTACAGTTACATTTACATAAAACTATTACTATTATAATATATAGATATTTGTCATTTCACTGTATCTAATTTTCTTCCCGTTAAAAAAATGTATTGCTTTAAAAAAAATATTTTACATTTTATAATTTGTGCACAGACGGAGACCAGGCAGTTGTTTTTAGTTTGTGTTAATAAACATTAAACTTGAGGAATAAGTTTTTTCAAAACTGATATTTTTTCTTCAGATGAGGAAGTCTAAGAATCAACGAATGGGACCAGTTAAAACTTAATCAATTCGATCCTTTCTCTTCTTTTCGTAAGGTTTAATCTTCCTGAGTCTCTACAAACATGGCTCTCTACTAGGCTAGTTCAAATTTGTATTATTTGTCAGAAAAGAATTCTATACGAACACCCCTCAATTTGATTTCAATATCCAACAACGAAATATATGTACACAGGTAGGACGCGCAACAAGATGAAATTTTACGAACTAGCTTAAAATTAAAAAAAAAAAAAAAAAAATGCACCGTCACTATAAAGGGAATAATCACCGTAATAATTTATAATTTTTTTTTTTAGTATAGTGTAGTTTCGTACGTATATAAATCGCAAAATGGAGCACATGGATTCAATGTGGTGTGTTAGTGTTTGTCCACGTATCTGTCACGGCCGTGTAACTTATAAAACATTTGGCCTGTATTACTCAAATTTCTTTCATTTTTGGAATCACTAACCCAAGAAAGAAAAAATATTTGCCACGTCATGTGAAATACAAAATGAAAAGTTATGCTTTGAAGATTTCAGATATGTAAAAATGTATTTAATAAAAGCTTAAAACAATTGATGAACACGCGATGATATTCTGTTTTTATAAAAAAAAAATCAAGTACATATGTCGGGTAATAAGTCATTATACACATCTTCTCTATCTAATTGTGTCAATTTTTAGTAAAATTCAATTTTACGACAATGATTTTCAGACTGAAGCACTCTACCTTGTTACTTATAATTTATGAACAAAAATTTATCAAAATCTGTAAAGAGATTCTTGAATGGTAGCTTACAAGGCGATTTAAAAAATTTGTCCATATTGTTTTAGTAGAGTTATAAAGGGAGATTGTTGTGCTTTAAGCCGACCACTGAATGGTTCAGGGCCAATAAATGGAGACTGGCCACCAGATCTGGCAAGTTCATCAGCAACTTGGCAGTCAGATGGTTTTATGTCCATCAGCAGCTTTAAGTTAGTGAGTTTGAAGATAAGTCCAAATCAAAGGCACATAGCTCAATAGCAAAACCTTCTGCTTGGAAAAAACCGTCCAAGGGCACAAGGAGTTTTTGGTTGGGACCGAAAAATCCAACTCCTACCCTATTTCACTCTGGAACTAATTGTGAAAAAATTACCTGTTGCGTTGACATATTAATTGTGCACTATTTTCTATTTTTTGAAGAAACTGCATAACAGTGCGTCACTCTTTCTAAAACCTCTAGTGGTATTGAAGGTCTCAGTGATGTCTTTTCTGACGTTGACTGAACAGCGAGCGTTGCCTATTAATCAAGTATTGTTTTTGTACAAATTGTAGATCTCGAAATTGTGCTTTGATATTGGGATTATAAAGAAATTCAAAAAAGCAGTTTCTGAATTCTATCTGTACCTGCCACGATGCGAGTAGAAATCGGGATTTTAAGTTTAATCGCAAAATTAATGGTAATTTGCAGTTTTTGAAATACAAAGTTTTATCGTATAAGTCATTCCTACAAATAATTTAACTTAAGTGAAGGCAACGAGAAAAAAATATTTTTTTAACATCAATGTCTTCCTTGATGTTAAGCATGGATTAAACAATCAAGGAATTAGAAATTCTGAATAATCAAATTGGGCAAGAGAATTTGCCATAATGGAATTTAAAATTACAGATTCTTGCTTGTCCTGAAACAAGAATTTCGTTAAAGAAATGTTTGTATGGTTTCTTGATGGAAATACTTACGTACAATATGTTAACGTATCTAGCGGTTTGCCTATTGGGAAACCCAAATATCCAATTTATAATATATTTCATGGTATTATTTACCTACATATATAAATTTAAAGGCTGGACATAAGATATTAGTCCGGGCTCTTCTATTGGGCTAGTTATTCGTCTATGTATGCTGTACAATGTATTGAGAAATTGTTTTTTCAAGGGGGCAACAAGATTCTGCTGATAGAGTACTCTGGCGATATACAGGTCGAATCGTCAGTAATAATTTTTAATAAAATGTTTATTTTGTTTTAACTAAACTAATTTAAAATCAGAAACGCAAAGTAAATTTTATATATTTTTGTTTTGACTAAACTAAAAGGGGCATTAAAATTGAAACCTAATTACATATATGAAAATTGATTTTTTTTTAGTAATTCTAAAAGTTTTTAAAATTTTGAATTAATTAATCATTGTAATTTTAAAACTAATTAAAAATAGTTGCCATACAAGCAGACGACAGTCATGTCATGAATAATGTTCTTAAAGTTAAATTTTGATGTATCTATCTATCACTAAGAGACTTATTAAGACAGGTCTTCATACTCACGTAGCGGTCTATCTTTTGCCTTTTGTATAATACTAGATTCTATGTACATACATATTTCTGTAAAAAAAAAAACTATCGACATTGTTGCATAGTTCAAAAGTTCTTAATAGTTATGTACTCGACCTCATGCCTATTCTAGATTTTCAAATGCTATTGGCTCTGTACTTTTCTACTCTTACTTTACATTGATTTTCAAGAAATTTAAATTGTAAACGGAAACGTGAATTCGATACTAAGAATGTAAATGATTTAAAATTAGCTTTTGTGACAATATATTAAGATATTTTAATTAAAGAACTAAAATGGATTTGAGCTAATTTGGTTTATACCATTTATAACTGGAAATTACAAAATATCTACCGCAGTAACACCGCAACGTACAATAATTTTTGTATTGTTTTTTCTGTCGTCTTTTTTGGGCAAAACTAATTGTATGGTATTTAATTGTAATTCAACAAATCTGTCTCTAAGCATTTATGTGTGTATACAGTACCCCGCCAAAAAAATTATGAACACTTCCATACCTTTTTTGCAAAATATGGTACTTGTTGTCAATATATATATAATATATGTTAATACATATCGTCCATTCTTTTTATTTTATGATATTTGTTCTATTCTTGCCACCCAGGAGAATTTCCACTATTTCAGGTATTTCAGGAGAATTTCAGTAATAAAAGTGCCACTATGCACACTAATGATGATAAAGTTGTACTGATTATACTTGCATATTGCTTTTCTTTACCGTGCCGTGTTCATAATTTTTTTGGCGGGGTACTGTATATTCAGTAAAAAGAAATTATGAGTAAAATTAAATACTATGAGGTAATGTTACAAGGAAGCTTTTATCTTAAAGGATGTATTGACTATATCTGTACAAAAGGAGACTGCGTGTTAAGAAAAATAATCTATAAAGTCTCAATTCACTTGACTCTAATTGAATTATAATATACTGATTATATGTGTGCACACTTATAAAGATAGATTGCATTTGCTGAAGAGTCAATCTGCGAAAGAATTTTGCCACGGAATAAAATATTTTTACTTCTGGTGGAAGAGTTAGTCGGATTTCTTCTGAGACATTTCAGTATTCTACTCCTTCATTAGTTTCGTACCTCATCTTCCTGTTAGTGGAAAATCTTGATATTTTTTTTCACAGGTAGTACAGTGTATACATTCTGGCGAGTGATTTTGTTATGAATGAACAATTTGCTGAGTTAAATGCGTTTTAACGTCCATTGTCACAACATCACAATATTCTATTCTGCCCCATCACCATCTTTCTACAAATAGCTCATCTGACGTGACTCTTGGAATGACCTAGATGGTGGTCTGCCTTATTATGTGGCACATAGTAGATGGTCTTTGTGGGAATAGACATTCTACTATGGTCCTCAACATTGTTTTTTTTTATAAAAGGTGGGAATCTTCGAAAGATAATATAGAAGTAATCGGTTCAACAGCATGCTGGATTTATAGCGGCTAAAATCACCTCTCCTCTCTCCTGTTCCCTGCGGTACATTAAACAAAGGGGGGCTTCAGCTTTTCTTGCCTATCATTTTATATTGACTCTTTTGTGCCCTCTCTGTGCGTTCTGCTTCTGTGCTATTGCACAAATGTGATGATGGTATCTTGTCAGTGTAAAGCATGAAACAGACGTGCAGCAAAATCATAGAACATGGCTATATTATTCATACATATGTACAGTACCCCGCTATAAAATTATGAACACTTCCATGGTTTTAATTTTTTTTTGCAAAATATGGTACATACAGTTGAATTCGGTTATAACGACCACTCATGGGAGACGAATTTTCCGTCGTTACAAGCGGATGTCGCTATATCGGAATCTTCTATTTTTTTTTTTTTTTCATATGTTATGTTTTTATTTCATTTAACTCAAATTCTTACAAGTATATACATATGTATGTACATACATAGATACATTTTTTTTCTGAACGCTTCTGAATGACAAATTAGCACAACTGACACAAAAATCAAAAAAAAAAATTTCGATGCATTCGAACATATGTAACTGTGTCCTGTCTAGACAGTAAACACAGGAATAAGGCAAAAGTAGGCGACAATTCTCCCGTTTTGTTCTATTTTTAGTCGTTATATCCGAATTTCGTGACAAAAAACCACGACGAAAAGGTCGTTATAACCGAAATGGTCGTTATAGCCGAAGTCGTTACAACCGAAAGACGTTATTCATTATTGAATGGGAAACCAAACTTTAGCTTTTAAATTCGTCGTTACAACCGAGGTCACTATAAGCAAATTTAACTGTACTTGTATCCCAGTTGATACAATTTGTCCATTCTTTTTATTGTATGACATTTGTTCTGTTCTTGCTATTCAGAAAAATTGCTACTATGGCCTTCTTTCTCGTTCTAGGTGTCTCAGTTTTTGTTTCTGGTGAGAAAGTACACTACATTCCATTTTGTCTCTGATTCTAGCATGTACGCCACTAGATTTTCTGGTGTCGGAGTTGCTTCCAGTTATCATATGAGCATCTGCCGTTGAGTGTGAAACCATGGACACTGGAAGAACACATGGTCAACATCTTTCATTGTGTCTGTGCAGTATTGGCAGAGTGGGGAGACGTCGTGCTTGAACCGATAGAAAATAGCCATGCCCTGTCAGAGCCTGTGTTACGTAGAAGTCTTCTTCTCCATGCTTGCATCTTATCCAAGTTTCTATGATAGGGACAAGATGATAGGTCCATCGGCCCTTGGTTAAAAGGTTCCAATACTGATGCCATTCCATCAAACTCCTCGTTCCCTCCTCGTCGTGCACCACTTCACCTTCCCAGTGACTCCTTTCATACTTTCTTTGAGATTCCCTTACCAGTATGTCTATGTTATTCCTGCCATGACAAAGGCTGCATCTTCCGAAGCCTTGCGAAAAGTATTGTTAACTCTCAATGCACATAGCCGATTTATCGCTCCAATTTTGTGTTTGTTCGACATTACATTCGTGACTCCGGCCCATACTGATGATCCATACAGTTTTATAGACGTAATAACTCCAGCTAGCAGTTGTCTTCGACTGTGCATTGGCCCTCCGATATTTGGCATACAGGCAGACCAGTATGGATACAATAAAGTGGGAAGGTTATGATACCCTATAATCCTGATCATAACCTCGCCGAACAATAGGATAAGAAGAAGAAGCCTTTTTACTTGCGTACTACAGTTTAATGTTTTGTTTCATCTTTCTGCTGCTGATTAGTACCGCTTCTGTTTTGTGTTCAGCCAATGGTTTCTAGCCAGCGACACGGATGATGCCATTGCTAATTTGCACCACTTCCAGTAGTTTCGCAACTACTAATATGGCTATGTGGTCGGCAAAACCTATTACCTTAACTCTCTCTGGAATGTCTAGACTGGGAATGCCATCACACATTACGTTCCATCGAGGGGGCAGAACTGCGGTGACCGTGTACTCCTTCACACCTTCGTCCTTGTCATACACCAGGATCCTCTTACATATGTTCAGTGTTAACTAACATTTTTGCGTCGACTGCTGAACGAGCCTTCCGGAAGCCATATTGATGTTCTGCTTACCCTCCTATATTTTCCATGGCCGCCTCCTGCTGTGTCCAGCGTTCAAACAGGTCTCCTGGGGGACTTTTTTTTTGTTTTTTTTTGAAGTAGTACCAAACTTAGCTTTTTCCATAGATCTGGGAATAGTCCCTCTTATAAGCATGTGCTGCATACATCTGCGAATAATACTGATCGGGTCTTAACTGCAGTTCTTAGGGCTTCGTTATGAAACTGTCCAACCCAGGCGCTTTTTTTTATCCCCGAATCTGTTAGCGGCTTCTATGACCTCCTTTCCTGTTAAAAGGGAAATTTCTTGCAAGGGGTGTACTAGATCTACGCATTTCTGCCGGGTCTAGCGCACCTCCAATACTAGAGGGTACGATTGCGGAGAAACCCTTAAAGACCCTTGCGGTGAATCTGAATACACTGATAAGGATCGGGTGAAAAACCGTACATTTTAAGTTGTTAGAAGACCAAAGCCCTGATGTACTTTTGGTAAGTGAAACAAAACTATCTCACAAGCACAATACATACAATAGTTAAAACATTAGGTTAAGCTTTGAGCACCCACATGGGGTGAGAAAGTTTTTGTATTTGTAAAGGTGCGGGTAATGTAATAGATCACTGGTATTCATGACTTCCTGGAATGTGTCCTTGTCGAAGAGTTTGTCTTTTAATTTTGGAGGGCGTTGTAGGCCTTTCTTTTCTCTAATATCGAATTCTATCAGCTAACGGTTGCTGTGCGTATAGTCCTCTCTGACCCGCCAATTTATGTTGCGCAGATGTACATACTTGCGAAATGTAGCGAATTTAAGCCGATATGCAGTAACAGGTAGTTCCATTAAATCAGCGATATCGAGCATACAGCGTCAGAGGAAGGGAAAAGGAAAAAGAAACCAAAAATACATTTACGGGGATTTTAAGAGACACTGAAGAAATCAGAAAAAATAAAGAACAATATCAAGAAGAGATAAAGAAAGTTAAAGAAGAAACATTTGCTAAAAGAAGAAAGCATATTTATTAAAATGAAAGCAAAAGAAATGAAAAAAGCTTTCAAAGACAATGAAAAAAGCGTCAAAAAGCAACATGATGATGACAGCTAGGACCAAAATTTTTAAAATAGAGCTGAAAGCTACAAAGAAAAGAAAATAAGTATAAAGTTAGAAACCATCAGGATATCAGGAAATGATAGTAAATAGTACATAGCGAAGATGGAACAACAAAAAGGATAGATTAGAAGAAAGAATAAAAGTAGAAAGAAAAAACCCAACACAGGATTGCTGTAAAAAACTACCGTAGCAGAAAAATAACAAACTCAGTTTAAAATAAGGCACATGATGAGAGGAAAGAGATAACTGTTTGTAATATAAAAAAAAATAAAACTACATAATTAGTAAAATCAAAAATTAAAGAAATGGAATGTAGGAGAATGTACGATAGTGCTTTATTATAATTATTACTGTAAGCTTTTTTAATTAATCCATGCTTTCTTTACCAAAAAATATTTTGTGTCTTAATATCTGAATTACATTTTATGTAAAATTCTTAATTTAATTTCAATAATTCAAAAATTTACTCCAATTAGAAATTTTAAAATCAGTATAATGTAAATTTTGTCTAGTTGAATGTTTTTTAAATCGTTTTGTCATTGGCTATTCTTTCTCATGTAGAACTAATTTTTGAAACATCGTCTCTCCAGCCTTCCTGTTGTTCTTGTTCCATCACTAAGATTCGATTGTGTTGCTTTCGGAGTCTATCGATTGTCTTTCATTCTACCTACATACTTGCTTTAACTGAGATTAAAAGGAATATTATATACGGGGGAGTTATGAAAGAAAATGAGACTAGTAAACGAAAAAATTATAATCTTAGGAACGAAGGAAAAAGAAAACATAATATCATAATCGTAGTTTATGGACCAAACGAAGATAAAAAATATTGAAGAGAAACATTTCGGGTAATAAAAACGCCAGAGGAGTTAAAGATAAAGTTAAATAGGATGAATTGATAGGAGCTATTAAAGAGGCGAATATCAAATCGCGAAATTGAAAAGGATGACAGTTTTTTCTCTGGAACGTATGTGAAACATAACTAAAACGACACTCAAGGCATTTCTCTCTCGTAATGCCGACATTAAAACGTCACGACTAAAAAAACGACAAAGCACCCGTCGTAAGAAAGGTAATTAACAAGAGATGGATAAGATTTAAAAAAATTATGTTGCAACTAGCAAAAAAAAATATGTATGCGGATCTGTCAGTTGTTCAAAGCGGATTTTGCTTTGACCATAGACAGACAAGACTACAATTTCACTGTACAATAAGGGAGTGTACAATACCACCAAGATGAGCATTGCATGTAGATGAAAAGTTATGTTATAATGCGTCATTAAATGGTTTTGATCAATGATAAAAGTAAAAATTGGCGTTGTATGTAGTAAGGAATATTAAATAAGTACATATGTATACATATACAGTGGACTCTCCCTAGGTCGAATTTCTCTCTAACTCGAATTTTTTCGCCATATTTTAGCATTCCTATTATTAATTTCTTTTTTTTTTTTTTGTTAACTTTTTTAAATTATGTTAACCTTTTTTTTTATTAAATAAACGCTTTAAAACAAAAAAAAATTGTTTCTCTCTCTAACTCGAATTTTTCCAAAACTCCCTCTAACTCGAACAAATCATGGTATCCCGTGAAAATTCGACTTAGGGGGAGTCCACTGTATTTATGTATGATGCATACATACATAAATATCATCAGTACACATTGTGGAAATTTGCTTCTTTTCGGGTTTCATATATCTAATAAATTTTAATACATAATGCTATATTAATAAAGGGCTAAAATACGGCTCTAAAAAAACTCTTTTGGTTCGCGATTCAAAATACTACTCTGAAAAACTCTCTTGGTTCGCAAATCGAAGAGAGGCTAATTAAGGTAACAAGCAAATGTCTGACTTTTACCTCTTTCACAGAAACATTGTTCAAATTCAACAACGACTGCAAAATTAGTGATCTTTTTCGTGGTATAAGACTGATACTTAAGCTTAAAAAATGAAATATTTTCTGCAAGCAGTTCAAATAGGGCCCAGGTTCTGCACTTATGCTTATATGTACATACATATGTACATATGTACATATATCCGTTTCCGGTGGTAACTTAGCTTAAGATTGCTCTATAATTGCGTTCTCTTATTTATTCCATCCCGTCTATATGTATTTATGTTTTTGTGTTTCCAGCTGAGGTTTAAAAAAATAACCTAACTTATTCATTTTTGGCTTTTTTATTAGCTTTAGACAGTCACCGACTAGGCTTCGTGCTATACGCATCGTTTCAACCGGCGACAGTGATAGTGTTCCTTCATTAAATCATGGCCAAATATGAAACCGGGAAATAGATTCAGCGCGCTTTCCGAAGCTCCGTTTTCCGAACCCCGGCCAAAAGGAATAAAACAGCTTTAAATTCCCTTAAAGAATTCCCTCAACTTCCTAAAAATATAAATTATAAAAATCATAGCTTTATTGTGATCGCGCCTCAAAGTGAAACCAAGCCCCTTTCATCAATCAGTATCTGTCCCTTAAGAAAGGCTATTGAGCTATTAGCACTGCATATGAGCAAATCTCACAATTAAGAGACGGAAAAATCTTAATTCTATCGAAAAATCAAACTATTGCTAAGAGATTCATTGCTCCAAAGAAAAGTTTTCCAACCTTTGCTCTGTCACTCTGTACAACCAACTCAATTCTTCTAAAGGCATAGTGTATGCCCCATGGTTTATTAACGTTCCCGAGAAATTATTCTTGAAATGAAGGATCAAAAAGTAACCGAGGTCTACGATTCACTAAACAAACCGAAGTGAGCCAACGTCCAACAGGTTTAATGTTTTTCACCTTTGACACGTTTCAACCTCCAAGTACAGTCGAAATCGTTTGGTATAACGCCAAAGTCACCGATTACATTCCAAATCCCATGCGGTGCCGGAATTGTCAGTTACTTGGTCATACTACCAAAAAATCTAACAACACACCTACATACATACCTGCCATATATGTAACCCACCACCACATTCTAATTCACAGTGCTCCAGAACGTCTTGGTCCAATTGTTGCGCTCCCAACCTTTCACCATTATCAAAAGCCTCAATCTCTTATTGACAAAACCAATATTTTACGTCTGTTGTAGATAAATTTCAAATTATTCAAAACAAAGTCGTGAAAATATAAGTTGGAAAACAAAATGAATAGTATTGCAATGTTTTAGAGTAGCGACGAAGAAGAAAATATGCAACAAAAGATCTCATGCACATACGAAGAAACATAAAATCAAAATCTAAACCGTTGGATTTGCCGGATGCGAAGTAAATATGTAGCAAGATAAATCTCACTTAAAAATTAATACATATATCGAGGCTTTTTTAGATTTAAGATTTTTTTTTTCGAATGTCCAAGGAAGCATTCGATATTTGCTGGACGAAACAAAAAATCTTCTCCTTTAAACTACAAGTTCGGCATCGGTACCGATGGTATTGAAGCTTGCTGCCATTCTTCTGAATCCTTTACACAAATGTTAATGCTTCCATTAACTTGACTAAAGCCCTAAACTGGTTCTTATTCGTTACTTTTACCCCATAAATCAAAATAAATTAATTTCGACAGTAAAATAAATTAAAAATTCATAAAACTTACATTTTTAACTGATTTTTGCTCTTAGTCGTTCAGTATTTTCGCCTCGCGGAATAAGAGTGAAAGAGAAAAAACTAAATTTGTCGTCAAACGATGAGTTCCACAAGGCATTTAACGCCAAAAGGCGTTTAATGAACGTCGAATGGCGTTCACCGACACAAAAACGCCACACTTAATTCGAATATGGCGTTTTTCTGAGCAAACGCCACTTAAACGCCACACGGCGCAACACTTATAATACCAACTCTGTCGCTCAGGAATTGAATCTTCCGAGCCCCTCAATGGATTCGATTGGTTCAACATCTGAGCAACAGAGTGGAAACCTATACACCTCGAACACACTAAACTCTAATTCTGTAAAAAAAAAAAAAACTCTTCTCCCCCACCCTTAGACAAAATAAAACCGACTTCCACTTCTTCATTGCCCATTGGTAATAAAAGATTGTGCAGTTTCATCTACAAAAACATGGCTCTCGAAATTTTGCAATGGAATATCAAAGGTTTAGCAAATAATTATGACGAGCTTAATATTTTGACTAAAAAATACAATCCAAGCATTATATCCCTCCAAGAAACTCATTGTCCTTGCAATTCCAAACCAATCATATCCAAGTCATTCACTGGCTACTTTTTAAATCGCCCTAATAACTCCATATCTCAACAAGGCATATGCATAATGATAAAAAGAAAGAAAGAAAAAAATAACCACTCTCATATTAAGCAACAATGAAAACCAGACTCCCCCTTTATTGAAATTTAAGACCGATCAAGCAAACTGGTAAACTGGTATCTCAACTGGTTTAGGAATGGCAACATCAACAGATCAGCAGCAATTTGTTAAAAATCCCTACGAATAGCTGCTAATAAAACTATACTCGAACCCTCTACCGAACGGCCGAAATATGTTGTGTCTTGGTGGAATGCCGAGCTCAGTACATTCAGAGGTGAAAAAATGAAAGCCTGGGGAAGGAACAAAAAGCATCCTATTCCCGAGAACTTCATCTCATTCAAAAAAGCCATTGCAATCTTCAAAAGAACACTAAAAACCAGTAAAATAAAAGTTTCAATGATCTTACTCGACCATAAATCCCAACTCTCCTGTAACCGATATCTGGAACAAAATCAAGCGACTTAGTGGTTCATCAATATCTCAGCCAATTAGATGTATTAAAACCGAATCCGGTTCGCTTATTTCTTTATCCGAAATAAACAATCATTTTGCAATTACCTGGTCTGAATAACTTCAGATTACAAAAAGACGAATATCTTCGCAGCACAACTCAGATTACCAATACGGGAAATAAATACCTTGAACAGCCCATTTCAATAGCTGAATTGGGCTCCTGCCTTTAAAAGATCATAGCGAAGTGCCTTTTATGTTATTCTTCTTCTTATAGTAGTTTCGCGGGAGCTGACGTTCCTGTTCCAGTTCCGTGGTGCACATTCGGTACCAGCACTCAAGTTGTGCATCCATGTTTGTCGTTGTCTTCCGACGGCTCTCCTTCCTTCGATTCTTCTTGTAGTATTATTTGAAGGAGTTAACCCGAGTTGGAATTTAAACAAACCGAGTTGCAAATCGGGTTGGCTAACTCGGTTAGTAACAAAAATGAAGGCAAATAATTTAATATGAAAAATTTATTAAAAATTAGTTCTTATAAAAAAAGGTTCGGTATCAGAAATAAGGAACTTCATGTTCAGTCACTAAACATAATTAAAGTTAAGAAGCAAGATTTGGTCATCTTTTTTTGGGGCTAAACGATTTCTCATTGCGTTCAATTTCCCAAAATTCCAGTGGATTTTTTTCCGATTTTAAAGGAGTAAATAGTTCAGGTACCACCGTCTCATGAGAAACCGAACCGAAATCAAGTTCCAAATATGTATGTAGGTATTGAATCGTGCAGTACAACTCGATTGCTTTCCAACTCGACTCTATATACGGGTATATTCATGTGTTAGTGCATTGTGTTTATTTTTCCTAACCAACTGAAAGCGAATCTTGTGTTCAACTCGGTTTAATAGAGTTTTGGCATGGTTCGTTCCATCGGTTTCGCAAACTCGGTGTGTTATGCATAACTCGGTTTAACTCGGTTTTAACCGGTTTATGAACTCGAGTTGACACATCACTAACCCACATTTCTATCACTTTGCCAGCCGTATTTTCAGTGGTAGCTGTATGTCACTGTCTCATAGTACCTTTCTCATCTTGCAGAACGCTGCTCGAGCCTGTTCGATTCTGCATTTTATTTCGGTGTGTGAGTTTGCTTTCGAGTCAAACTGTGTACCCAAGTACTTCTTTTTGTATATGCGATCTATTTTGCCTCTGCCTATTTTTAGATCTGCATTTGCTATATGTTTTCTGGATATTACCATGAATTTCGTTTTGGCGGTGTTAATTTTGAGGACGTATTCTTTACTAACTCGGTCTATGTTGTTAATTAGCGTATTTAGCTCTCTTTCATTCTCCGCAATTATTATAGGGTCATCTGCATATCTTAGGTTATGAATCTTGGTTCTATGCGCTTCCATTCATTGCATAGAGCTTTTTTGAAGATTTCTTCTGAGTACATGTTAAACAGAGGGGACCATAGAATACAACCATGTTGTACTCCTCTTAGGATCTAAATCTCCTCTGATTCTTCAGCGTCTATTTGAATGCAGGCTTTCTGACTTAGATATAAAGATTCAATTATATTAGAGCCTTTACCATCAATCCCAGCTCTTCTCAATATGTCTACCTTTTTTTTATGGCGGACTTTATCAAAAGCTTTCTCGTAGTCTATGAAGCATATAATTCTTGTTGCATTTCTTAACATCTTTGCGCTAGGGTGTTTAACGAGAAAAGGGCCTCTCGCGTTCCGAAGCTCTCTCTGAAGCCGAATTGGGTTCTGCTAACACCTGCCTCTAGTTTTTTGTAGATCCTGTTATGTATTATAAGAGTTTTAGCATGTGACTCATTAAGCTGATGGTACTGTGATCTCCGCATTTTGATGCATTACTCTTAGGAATCGTTATAAAGGAGGATTTCAACCATTCTTTTGGGATTTCTCCATCAAGATAGATTCTGTTGAAAAGATCCGTGATTACTTTTACATTGTCTTCTTCAGTCAATTTGATTAGCTCATTTGTTATTTCATCAGGGCCTACCGCCCTTTTATCTTGCGCATTTCTGATGACCTTGGACACTTCATCTGGCAGTGTATCTGGGCCTGATAAATCGGCTATCGGAAGTTGCTAATTTTTTTCATCATGGAAAAGATCTTTGATGTAGTTTACCCATCTCATTAATTTCTCCTTTGTGTCCATCATTATGTTGCCATTCTCATCTTTTAAACAGGTATATTGTTTTTTACGTCCGATACCATTTAGTTGTTTAAATTTTTTATGCATGTTGAAGCTGTCATTGTTGTTTTTATGAATTTCAATCTCTGCATTGATTAATCAAGCCGTTAATTTCTTTGTATCTTGCGTTGTTCCGTTTGAAACACCTTCTTTCTTCCATCAGATTGAGAATATCATTTGTCATCCAGCATCTCTTT
The DNA here is from genome assembly GCA_946965025.1 of Blera fallax. NCBI lineage: Eukaryota > Metazoa > Arthropoda > Insecta > Diptera > Syrphidae > Blera > Blera fallax. Next base: position 28,208,411 of record OX337245.1, read on the forward strand.
GACAACAGAGGGCGATTTTGATTTTGAGTTCTTAAATTATAAATTCACTGTATTTTCTGTTTATTGCAAATATGTTTTCATTTTTATATATTTATTTATTAATTTTTTTTCTCACTGTACAAGATGTTTCTATACTTCTACATATTTGCCTGTAGATGAAGACTACTTCGTTGGGCTGGTTCTTTTTAGTTTATTTGACGTTTCAGAATCTTCGTTTAATTATTTTTGTTAGTGTGATTCTTCTATCTCCTTTTTTTCTCTATGTATTCGGTTATATGTATTTCCCGCCACAAAATGCACTAATTTTTTCTTATTAGATTTTGAGAGCTATCTTTTATTATATCACTTGTATTTCTATTCGTTCTTATTCCTGTACCCTTGAATCATGCTTTCGACACTTTTTTCTTTATAATAGCTTATTTTTTAACTACTTTTTTTTTAAGAAACTTCACCACCTTTGTAGCACACGACCTTACGACACGATTTCTTCTTGTCGGATCTCTATGTAGTGGGCCCTAAATGATATAAAACCGACTTCCGACCATGATAAGGTGTGCCATATACAAGGTGGCGCAAAATTAATCATCCAATTTTGTTTTTGAATTACTTTTTTACTAAATAAAAGAAATGATTTTGAGTGATGGAAATCTTTATTTGGACCTTTAAAATTTTTTCTGTTAAGTGAAAAAGATTATATCCCCTAAGTGGCTGCCGCCAGTGTTGATACACATTTGTGCCCGTTTTATCGCATTTGCCATGAATTTCCGCAAGATTTCCGGTGATAACTGTTCGCATTCCTGTCGAATATTCTCCTTATGGGCTGCGATTGTCTGAGGCTTGTTGGCATAAACCCGCGACTTCAAGTAGCCCCAAAGAAAGAAGTCTGGGATGTTTAAATCGGGCGATCTTGCTGGCCATGCCAAATCGCCAAAATGGGAGATTACGCGATCAGGCGTCCTCAAAAAAATACAACCCAATCACTCCTCCCGCGTGGACGCCTCACCACACAGTGGCTTTGAGTGGATGTAATGGCTCTTCGTGCATCACACGCGGATTTTCAGTGCCCCAAAAACGAAGATTTTGCTTATTGACGTAACCGCTTAAGTGGAAATGCGCCTCGTCGCTCATGATGATTTTCGACACAAAATCGTCGTTTTCGTTGTTGAGATTGACGAGGGATTGACAATAATTCACACGCGACTGACGGTCAGGAGGCATTGAGTGATGCACTTTGTACGGGAACATGTGTAAGTCTTTCACTAAAATTCGCTGTAGGGTCCGTCTGGTGATGCCCAATTGCGTGGCCCGTCATCTGGTTGATGTTTCTTCGTTCTCAGCGACATCGGCAGCCACAGCCGCGATATTCTCGGCTGAACGACCAGTCCGATGGCGGCCACGCCCTGCGTGGTCTCATGTGGTTCCTGTCTGTTTGAGTCGAGTAGTTAAGCGCCGGAATGTTTGCCCAGTTGGCGCGACACGATTAGGAAATCGACGTCGAAATGAACGCTGCGCTAACACCACCGACCGATTATTGGTCAAAAAAATCGTCACAATTATTCCACGCTCTTGCGGAGTATAGCGCTCCATTGCTTGTCTGTTTGTATACTTCAGCTGTCTAGTTCACAAATGTCAAATATGATTGACGTACGACGCCATTTGCAAAAATTATAACATCTTCCGATACGATGATTAATTTTGCGCCACCATGTACTACTTTGACTAGAAGTTGCTCTTATTAGGATATAGATTCGACAAAGAAAGTTGATACTGCTAGGAACCCGAGCGTGTCAAATTATAATTGATTACTTTAGCACTACGAGTATATCATCTTTCATGATCCTGGACAAAATTCAATGGTATACAGTCTTAAAATTAATAGCTTCAAATCAAATAGCTTTCAAACCGAAATGGGGTTGCATTGATGCCTTACTTCACATTGACTCTTATGTTTCAAATGCTCTCTCAGCTGATTCTCGCACTCGATTTCGAAAAGGCTTTTGATAGAATAGGAATCCACATAGTCCTAAAAAAAACATAGAGAATGGTGCATAGAGCCAAAAATCGTTAGACATATTAAAGCTTTTTTAAGAATAGGCCATTTGTAAATAGTTAGAGTAAATACTGCATACTCTCCTAACTTTCCCCTACATAATGGCATCGCACAGGGATCCCTTCTCTCGGTGATGCTTTTTTCAATTGTATTTGATGAAGTCTAAAATAATTTCACGAAACAAAATTCTAGATCATTGTTGCTATGCTGATGATGTAAAAGCAATGATTTAGAAGTAGCAAAAAAAACTTTAAGATGTAGAATTACAACATGTCAATAATTTAAGTATATTAGGATTAACCTTTAACAATAAATTTAGATGGACAAATCATTGTATTGTACTAAAAAATCACTAGCTGCAAGGCTTAATGTCATTATATATCTCTCCTCTAAAAAATGTAAAGTTCACATAAAGATTAACTAAAATGTTAATAATCAACAAAATAGACTACGGGCTCAGCATATACGGAAACTGTCCAAAATGTATAACATCATAAAACCAACATACCACCACGCTGCAAGAAGATCGATTAAAGCGTTTCCAACTACACCGATCAAAAATATATAGGCTGATTCCGGCTTGCCATCGCTGAATGAGAGATACGAAGAAACCCTACAAAACTTTTGTTCCCCTCGAGATCGATCATGAACAAACACAGCATTACCGCCTGCTGTTCCACTCGACAGAAAAGAATTCCATCAGCCACCTCATGTACTATATGGCGCTGCATCAAAAAATTCAACCTGCCTAACAATATCAACCGCATTCCAACAGCATCATACCCACCTTGGTTGTGCAGACCTGACTCCTTCGAATTAACATTGTGTTACTACACCAAAATGTATTTATCGATCAATCTTCGAAAACAAACAAAACGAGTTAAAATCCAAGAACTGGAAACTGACGGTTCTAAAACACCAAATCATACAGGCTTCGCTGTGACAGCAAATAATAGTGCATTGCACTATAAATTTGCATTGGTAAGGCTCCTGCCCGAGCATGCTTCAGTCTTTTCTGCAGACGCACTTGCAATCTACGAACCGCTAAAATATGCATGTACCACTAAAGGTCATTTGGTAATATGCACAGACAGCCTCTCGGTCATCCATGCAATCCTCAACCAGAACAACAACTCTTCAGCAGTGATTATTCTAAGGGATATCATTATCAAGACACCAAAGAAAACAAGAATTATGCTGGGTCCCCGCCCACATAGGCCTCATGGGTAACGAATATGCTGACACTGCAGAGCGCCTATACTCTTGTTTAACACATACAGTGAGCTGGATCTTATGAGAGCCATTAAAACAAGAATCAAAGCCATCCGGGCATACAACTGGTCGAACTACACACACCACTATTCAAAAATCAACATCAACAAAGTCCAACCGATCTACCCAACATTAACTTTAAAAGAGACTATTGCTAACACACTTGTTTAACCAATTTATAACTTTTGAAAAAGGAAAATCCTTCAATCTGCTCCAGCTGCTCTGTAAAACTGAATACTGACCCATCTTCTAGCCCATTCAAACTTATTTTTATCTGAAAATAAACAAAACATTTACGAACTTCTAAAAGATTATTATTATTATTATGACTTTATTAACTCATAAATAAATTACAAAATTATTATAAAAGCACTAACCCGACGGTTTACGGCTGGTTGGGTAAAAAATTTAAATATTAATGTAAAAGGCCCTAACTATAAATTTGTTTAACTTAAATCAATTTAACATCATTGAGCCGAAAGCCTATGCAGTTAGTACTCTCAAAATTTTGTATTAGCTTCTGTATAAATAAATAAATAAAATATTAGTTTTAGGTTAAGTTGATGTGGCGATATTTTAATCCCATACTTGTGTTTTTATTTTCCAATTTCAAGCTGAGGAACTTGTTCATGTCGTACTTATGCTGTTTTCTTTTTCACAATATGGTTTGCGAAGATCATTTTGGCCTTAATGTCATCCCTAGCCAAGCCAAGATTTGCATTTCTTCACCTTTGAAATACCACTTTTCTTGGTTAGCTTTTTCGCCTCTATTAAAAAAAAAAACCTTATTTAAGACTTGCTTGAATTTACCTCTAAGTTTCATTTACTTCAGTACTCTTCTAAATTAGTTTTCATTTCATTTGCAGGACTAGTACACTGCCAATGACAATGTCATCTTATGCAAAAGCAAACTTATATTTAGCTCATTTATATATATACATATGTATTTATATACACAGGCCGCCTTCTTAAAACTCAGCAAACCATTTACATATATATATATATATATGCACTAGCTGGCCCGTGCTCGCCTTGCTTCGCCCCCTGCCATTTTTAAGGCATTTAGCTTCTGAATTCCCCTTAAAATAGATTTGTAGGAAATTGGGTTTAGCGTTACTGCCAGACATTAATGTTCCGATAAGGTGGTAAACTTGACCCTAAATCTTAAAAGTGGGAATAAAGTTGCCTTCTGTTATGCGTTTATCACCAAAGGAAGTCATTTGAAAGGCTGAGTTAATCTTTCTGGGAATCATGCGACTCCTTTTCCTATGAAATGAAACATTCATATTGAAAACATGAATTTTTCTTTAGGCTCCGCGGTCGGACAACATTTTCACCGATAACCATAAACCGTTCACTAACAGAACCAAGTCTATTAACTGTGGAACTTTGCACATTTCTCAGCCGAGACATCCGCCTAATTTTTGTATCTTTGCTCCTTCGCCCAATATCAGACTATTAGAATATCTCTTACTTGTTTTAGCTAACGCCACACACTCGTTGAAATACAATTACGAACTCAATTATAACATCCCCAGTGGGAATCGCTACCACAGCACGCACAGACACAACATGCACACAACCCATTCAGTATGCATGTATAACAGAAATATAAGAATAAGGAAACACATATCCTCCTATCGCCAGCCACTCGCCTCTGCTCATAAATTTAACGAAGAGGCAGCGAAAGGAGTATAAAGAAAAAAAAAATTATTATCACCACTGAGACATGGTTGGGAGACATGATCAACGAAAAATTACTCAAATTCTAAATTTTATAAATTATATTTTTGATATTGCTCAGCCCCTAGATGACATAGAATCATGATTTTGGACTTGAAATTTGCGTCTTTAAAAACTCTAAACGACAAAACTAATTTGATTAAAATCGACAAAGGCAAAGTTGATGTTATTTGTGTTTCTAAGTTATTTTGTCTCTTTTTGTGGTCTCCCGAGCACAAAACTGTATAAGTAGCTTTATCTAAACCTAGTCCATGCGATTTCGTAATCAATCAAAATCATTGAAATCGGTTCAGCCGTTTTCTCACAAATACCGGACAAAGAAATATCAACTTCATTTTATAATAGTAGTAAATTCGTAATCAATAATAAAAAACAAATCATTAAAATCGGTTTAGCCGTTTTCTCACAAATACCGGACAAAGAATTAATATCAACTTCATTTTATAATAGTAGTAGATGTGTGGAAAACAGCGGTGGCAAGAGGCATCCTTGTTTGCATTGTATCAAAGTTTGTATACAACTCTTCTTCTGTCCATACTATGAAAGACTTAGTGCTTTCATAGATGTTCTCCAATCTGACAAATTTGATTGATACCCTCATAATATGTAGTTTGTGTATTAATAGTTTTCGCGATTAGTAATGTATTCTGGTATTTATGTGGTGAAGAGCATGAAATAAATCATTTTTGTAGCGATAGCTTTTGTACCGTAATGAGCAAAAATTAAATAAAAATTATTAAATTAAGAATGTTTTTATATTTTTAGTCGAAAAATCGAAAACATTGGAAAAATGACGCAAATGACACAGGATGAAATAGTAAGCAACACAAAAACAGTTCTTCAAGGACTAGAGGCGTTACGCGTTGAGCATGTTTCGCTTATCGCCGGAATGGGCGAAGCCCATCGGGATAATGAGAAATCCGAAATCGTACAGAAAAATATTGAGCATATTGAATTGGGTGTTAGTGAAGCTCAAGTAATGATGGCCTTGGCATCACATTTACAAAATATTGAGGCCGAAAAACAAAAACTTAAAACACAAGTGCGACGTCTACATCAGGAAAACGCATGGCTAAGAGATGAATTAGCAAATACCCAACAAAAGTTTCAGGCTTCTGAACAGCTAGTTGCTCAATTGGAAGAAGAAAAAAAACACTTGGAATTTATGGCCTCAGTAAAAAAATATGATGATAATCAAGAACAAGAAGAATGTAACGAAAAGTCACGTACTGATCCAGTAGTGGAACTGTTTCCTGATGAAGAGCATGAGGAACGAAATAATATGTCTCCGACTCCACCAAGTCAGTTTGCAAACCAGACCTCTGGATATGAAATACCAGCAAGACTTCGAACATTGCATAATTTAGTGATTCAATATGCTTCACAAGGAAGGTATATTAACAAAGCAATTGCAACTGTTACAGTTAAAAAAAAAAAATAATCATTTAGGTATGAAGTGGCTGTACCATTATGCAAACAAGCATTAGAAGACTTAGAAAAAACAAGTGGGCATGATCATCCGGATGTAGCTACAATGTTGAATATATTGGCTTTGGTCTATCGCGATCAGGTAACTACTTATTTTGCTATACAGTAGAAGCTCGAAAATTAGAGAAAAAAAGTTTAAAATGTTTCCAATTTCCAAGCTCTTTTATTTTAACAGAAGAGATTGCAATGTCAACTCGCATTCTTTCGTCCAAAGTGAAATAAATCTCAGTGAAATAAAAAAAACGTTGTTTATTAAAAAAAAAATACAAGTAGAATAAAAAAAAAATTGTAGTTTACTTAGGTTGTAAGAAATCATATGTATGTATATGATAGACTACCTTTGCCAAAAGTTTAAACGCTTTATCCCGCACATTTTGAATTGAAATGATTTCCAAAGTTGAAATGCCATTCCGCTGAGCGCAAGTCAACAATCCGCTTGCAAATTTAATTGCATCCTTGTAGGAAATGTCTGTTCCAAGTCCATCTTCTTCAGAATCAGGCGCAATGCTGCTTGAATCGTCTTCAATTGATTGAATATCAACAAAAACGTTGTCAGAGTTCCAGTCTTCAAAATCACGAACTGATACGGGCTGTCCAAGAACCTAGCAGATTGTCCCCTTCACCAAAATCGATGGGTTTTCATTCCTCAATGCTACTGTGGTTTTATAATTATTTAACTTATAGAAAGCGAATATTAAAGGTCGATGGTTTTACATCGCGCGTAATAGAAGTAACTTCGGGCGTTCCACAAGGCAACCATTTGGGCCCGTTGCTATTTAATTTATTTGTCAATGATGTGATTTTCCAATTCTCTAAAGTTTTAACTTTCGCTGATGATTTGAAACTATTTTTTAGAATAAATAATACATTTGACTGCGTTCGATTTCAGTCAGATATCAATAAGCTGTCTGAGTGGTGTGGTCATAACGCTTTGGAACTAAATATTTCAAATGAAAAAAAAATCCATCCCTAACAATGATTCAGTCAGATTTGCAGGTATTTGGGCGAAATGCAACTGAAGAATCTTTAGCTTGAAAATTGGAATAATTTTTTCTAATTTCCAAGTTGTCCACGCAAAACGAAATTGTATTCAACGAGTTCTAATTATCGAGCTTTACCTGTATGCACATACATATGTGCAAATCACTTATTATTTTTTTAATGTCAAATAGAACAAATACAAGGAGGCTGCAAATCTTCTTAATGATGCTCTTTCGATTCGAGGAAAAACGCTTGGGGAGAATCATCCTGCAGTGGCTGCTACACTGAACAATTTAGCCGTATTGTATGGAAAACGCGGTAAATATAAGGATGCCGAGCCTTTATGCAAACGTGCATTAGAAATTCGTGAAAAGGTTCTTGGAAAGGACCATCCAGATGTAGCTAAGCAACTCAACAATTTGGCATTGTTGTGCCAAAATCAGGGCAAATATGATGAAGTCGAAAAATATTATCAACGAGCCCTTGAAATTTATGAAACTAAACTTGGCCCAGACGATCCAAATGTAGCAAAAACCAAAAACAATTTAGCAAGCTGTTACTTAAAACAAGGAAAATATTCGGAGGCCGAAATTTTATATAAGCAAGTTCTTACCAGAGCTCATGAAAGAGAATTTGGAGCTATCGACAGCAAAAATAAACCTATTTGGCAGGTAAGTTTTTAATATGCCGTACATACATATATAATATATATTTATGTGCTTAGAATACTGTAAAAAAAAAATCGATTTGGCGAAATTCTTTTTTATTACATTTTTGTTTTGATTAATGCTTATAATTATTGTTATTGATACACATTCTATATTCTCATCGATGTAATGGTTTATTAATATTAGTTTGTTATTGATGAGTGTCGCTTTTATGTTCCATTTCACCATTTTCTGTTACCACTTACATTTTAGTTACTGAAAATTGAATTGAATATCGAAAGGACTCAAGTCAGAAAATATTCATGTTCAAGAATTGTCTCCTTCACTCTCCTAACATATTAACTTACTTGAAAAACATTCATTTAGAATCAGCCTAGAACATTTTCATTCGGTTCAGTTAAAGTCCACGCTTCTGTATTTCTCCTAGTTTATTCTGGAGAAAACTTTATTACTCAATTGAAAAAAAGAAAAAAAAGCTATTGCTGGGGTAGGCAAATGCAATGAGTCAAAATTGAAGCTACCCAGTTTCACACCCTGTCCGAGCATCTGATGTTGGGTATTCTTGATGACAGTATATATTTCGTTTTTCTGCTAAAACCACCTTAGCTTCTTCTGCTGTAATATGCACTTATGCGAATAGTTGAACAAGAAAAACTGTACCTCACATATTTGATTGAATTTTGTGCAATTATTTTTAGTATGTTATTAAAGAAACCATATGATAACACATCACCATTTAGTAACCTTCGATATTATTATTAAACTTTATTCGTCATCAGGCATACGAGTTTGGAGTGTCTGGATCTCAAAACTAGATACGGCACTGTGTAGTTGGCCTTTATATAGACCACCTTAAAATCGATGACTGCATAATTGTAGATCCTCCATTTTGGTTTTAATATTAATATCGCCTAATACTAATCCTCATCACCTCTCGTCAGTAACCGTTATCGCACTACCTACGGACTCCACGAATCTGAATGTTACCTAACGCTAATAACTGCCTAATTCATCTTTTTTTATTTTTGTATCAGCAACCCCTTAACTTGAAAATCCTTCTTACTTAATACCCTGTCTAGCCGTAAGAATTTTGTGCCCTTAGCTGTTAAGTAAAAATTGTTATAGGTAAAAGGCTTTTGTGTTATACATATTTTACTTTATTCTTTAGCCTTTCTTTAGTTGCTTGTTTTAAGCGTAGAAATGCGTTTCTGCAAATTATGGCAGATACGCAAAACTTCGGTACGATTTACTTGAAAACCGCACTTATGTGAATGATATGGTTCCAGGACAAAATATTACGTTTACATATGTTTAAAATTAGAAGAAAGTCACATATATTTACATACATATGTTTAAAACCCTTTATTGGATCGGGAAAAAATTAAAATGTTCAGTAAACTAGTTTTTGATTTAATCATATTATTTATAAAAAAAATGGTATTTCTTATTCCACTGTAAATTAAGAGTGTAGCGATTAAGGTGAATAAAAATATCAGATAAATGATCTTTTTGCTGGCGAAATCTTACTCTTTAGATGAAATTTTCGATGACATCGAAATAATTGTGGCTCAATAGCGGCAATAACATGTAGCAAAGTAACAAATATGTTTTGTGCCAACAAAAAAAAAATGTTTATATTGCTTGTATATTAATGGCATAAATTAATAAGGGTACTGCATCCGTTCTGAGTTTTTTGTAAAATATTTTTTTCGGGGTGCGTTATGCTTTTGTAAGGTATTGTATATAATCGATGCATTGAAATATCTCATATGTATATGAAATTTTTAGGGTAGCCAACATCTAAATTGCGCGACATTTAAATCCGGCACTCTTATTGGGACACACTTCATGTTTTAACTAACTTAATAATCAATTATATACTTTCGTAGTAGGAAGGGCATAGGGCATATGGTGTTCCAAGCGAACTTTTTATTTTTCTGTATTACTGCAATCTCAAAAAAAAAATCGAAGACGACTTCTTGCAAAATTCCATTGAAATAAAATCTATGGTGAGATAGTGAATGATCGAATTATGGGGCACTCAAAAATGAGAAATTAAATATACTTAAAAAATACTTTATTTTGAAGAACAAGGTGGTGAAAAGTATTACAATATGCATTACAGTACAGTACTACCTCGATAATGTGAACCAGGAAAAGTTAGCATTACGTACTTTAAAATGTGAAATCCACACCAATTCTTGATACTCGAAAATGTTAACTTTTAGGTTTTTTCAAGAAAAATCACCCCTATTTGGTTTGGGTCGCGTTGATCCTGCGCACTGATCTTTTGATCATTTCTTTTTGTTTGTGAATTTGCCATAATGAGAGTTCAGTTTTCGGTGCATTAAATTTAATGTGTATAAAATCTTTTAAAATTGTCGGTTATTTCAGAATTCCCTTATATCGTTTACATATTAACGTCGTTGAATAACTATGTCTTTTATCCTTTCAATAATCAATTAACAAATAATTTTAAAAAGCATAAAATGCAACGATTTTAACCACATCCAGAAATGTGAAACCTCGAAAATGTGAACTGTCCGTGTTTTAATTACAGTGGAATTCGGTTATAACGACCACTCATGGGAGACGAATTTTTCGTCGTTACAAGCGGATGTCGCTATATCGGAATGAAAAAAAAATCTTCTATTTTTTTTATATTTAATATGTTATGTTTTTATTTAAATCAAATTCTTACAAGTATGCATGTATGTATATGCATAGATTTTTTTTCTTCTGAACGCTTCTGAATGACAAATTAGCACAACTGACACGAAAATCAAAGAAAATAAACTCCAGATGCATTCAAACATACATATGTAACTGTGTCCTGTCTAGACAGTAAACACAGGAATAAGGCAAAAGTAGGCGTCAATTTTCCCGTTTTGTTCTTTTTTTGGTCGTTATATCCGAATTTCGTGACAAAAAACCACGACGAAAAGGTCGTTATAGCCGAAGTCATTACAACCGAACGATGTTATTCATTATTGAATGGGAAACCAAACTTTAACTTTAAGGGGTGGCAATGGTGTAGTGGTAGCGTCATCGTTTGTTGAGCTGATGGTTCAGAGTTCAATCCCTGATGTCAGCAAGCATTATATGATAAGAGGCAGTCCGATCAATTGAGAAAGTTTGTGACAACACTACTGCGAAGGCATAGCACTGGCAGTAGGTTTGTCATATGGCTGGAGAAATTGATCGCTCTGTTGATAATTGATATGCTTATGACATCAGGTGGATCGTGAAAAAAATACTGTGAATCAGAAGCGAAGGCAAAAAATACATGACAGCATCAAATCTCCCCAGTTATTCTGGACACCACCCCTGGAGCTAATGTGAAACCTAATACAGCTGAGTTTCAAACCACTACACCAATCTCTTTCTCTCTCTATCTATCTATCTATCTTTCCAATGCCCGCACCATGTGAAAACATGTAAAAGGGTATTCATAACCCCTTGAGTGCGGGTAAATTATAAAAAAAAAGCTTTTAACTTCGTCGTTATAACCGAAATGTCGTTACAACCGAGGTCACTATAAGCGAATTTAACTGTAGTTTACATTATCAAGGTAGTACTGTAGTAGGTAAATCACATTTTTCACTGTAAATACAAACAAAACTGCATTGTTTTTTGAATATTTTCAACCAACTTGCGCACAAAACGAACGAACAAGTTCATACGACATTTCGGATTTTATTTTATTATTTGTCCGTTTTTCATGTAAACTGGACGTCCAGTATAACGAATGCCGATATAACGAACGTCCAGTATAACGAATCAGCATTTTAAGTGCATTGTTATCTCTAAATAACAAATAATTAGAAATTTTACTACTCTATGTAACGAATGCTCTTCAATTTAAAGGAAAGAAGAGCAGAAGAGAGAGTTGTTTTTTATTTCTTACACGGCTTTGGAGTTTTGCAGTTGTTGTTTTTCAACAGACAGACACAAATAAATTACTTTTGTTCTTCCCAAAATTTATTCAATTTGTGCAATTTTAAAAAAGTTATATAATAAAAAGGTGAGCAACGTGGCTCAAGTGATTAGTGCGTTGGATCGCTGAGCGTGAGGTACCACGTTCGAATCCGAGAAACACCAAAAGGTTTTTTTTATGGTCCCACCTCTCGCGAATGTCTGAGGAACGTCCGAGAGTAGTAATAATTGTCATGAGAAATCTTCTCAATTTGCCTTTCGAATATGGCTTTAAACTGTAGGTTCCTTTCATTTGTGTGAAAAAATATATCGCGACCAACACGAATGGTCGCGTGAAGCTAGGCCCTGGACCACATACGGTCCGTTGCGCCAAGTATCTATTTGTTTTTTTTTTATATAATAAAAAGTTTTTAAATATTGCATTTTTATTTTTTTAAGTCGAAAAAAACTGGTTTCGATATAACGAATTGGCTGAACGTTATATCTTTCGTTATACTGGACGTCCAGTGTGCTTACATGGCATCACACAATTGCACATACAGCAAGCTATCGTACAAATGGAATATCATATTTTCAAAAATAAGTTTATATTTATAATATGGAATATTATTAACTTATATGTGTACAATTGATAGTATCAATCTTTTTTTGTTTACAGGATAAAAAAAAGAAAAACAAAATTATACCTCTTTAAATCACCTCAAATAATTGCACACACAAACACTACATTGAAACTTATATTTTAAGGGTGTTAAATATATACATACAGGGTGTCCCAGTTATAATCCTTTAATTAGAGATTTCTAAAGTTCCGGCAGGGGAGGGTCTATTTTCACCCCGTTCGAGTTATAGCCCGTCAAAGTGAGACACCTCCGATTTAAAGGTACAATCACTTTAAATAGTATAACTTTTGAATTATTAAAGCTACAAAAACAGTTTTATACATTTTGAGACAATTTAATGGCAAATACAACTGTGAAAACTTTTTGTAATTTCATGCAGCCACGAAAAAGTAATGGCTCCTTAAAGTCAAAATTATGAAAATTTCTTCTTCACTTTTTTTTACTTAAAATGCATTTTTCTCAAAACTTTTACTAAGCAATCAACTTTTTTTTTTATAAAACTTTTATCTTTGACAAATTTTCTAAAAATTATTTTAAATAACTTTTTTACCTACTACAAAAATTTTCTTTTTCTTTTTTCACTTCAATACGTAAAATTTTGTATGCTTATTTTCCATTTTGCTTGCTTTTGTAAAACAAACTTCCGACGTATACAACAGAAGACCATAAAATGTAACTACATATTTACTACTAAATATCTGAATCTTGTATTTAGGCCAACAAATAGTGATAGTGACAATATTTACCACTAGTCGAGGATTTTGCGAAAGAAAAAGAGTGTAGGTGCAATTAATTGAGTCGAATTTTATGGTGTAAACTTGTTTTTCGATGTTTTTGTCAAAGGAATGCATTTCAAAACTTTTGTACTATGAAAACGAAAAAAAAATGGAAATTTCTAAAATTATTTGGTGTACATAAGTGCAATTTTTTGATGCAGTGTATAAGTCATGTAGTTAATTTTCTATAAAAAGTAATACACACAGTTCTATTTAAGGAGACCTTCGTTTAATAGAGTGTAGAATGTAAGGAAATTATAATAAGGTTCGACTGTACTTCTATGGAACTGTAAAATCCATTTGAGTTTATGGAACTCTCGATTAAGGGAATACTTTTTATATGAAAAATTCAACGATATGTAAAAATAAATTCGACTTGGAGAAAAATTCTATTTTATTTAAATTCCGTAAGATTTCTTTACCACTCAATTACACTTAATGCTATAAAGTGTCTTTTTATATACGACTAAGCCACTACTAACTGTATTAAAAAAAAATTTTCTTGTCTCAATCCAGGAAATGTATTTTAGAGAACGATTTATTTTGTTCATAAAAGCCTCCACACACCACCGCCAGATATTAATAGGATATATCGCAACACGTGTATTTAAACATGTTCATACACACCGATTGCGATATACATATATACGCACACATCGGCGATAGTTGTAGTAGATTATGATTGATCGTGGCTATTGGTGCATGTTGCATTTTATCGCTCTATCGTGCAACGGTGGATGAGAAAAACACAAGAGAGCACAAATAAAAACTGAGAAGAAGGTCTCTATCGCGACCGCACTGGTGTGTTCAGTTGTTTATCGCTATGGTGTAATTGCTATCGTGATGGGTGAGGAAGCCTTAAGCCATTGGTTTTATTGTAGTCGACCAGTGAATCTCATCAAATAAGAAGCGTGGCGAAGATGTTTTCTGTTCTGTGCACGCACAATAACACATACCCATGATTTTACACTGCTTTAGTATCCGTCGTTGCTATTAACGAAATCAAAATAAAACAAAAGAGGTACATAGCTACATTGAATCAAAATGGTAATCGGAAGAAACAAATGAACGTATGAATTAAAGAAAAGGGATGAACTTAAACAAGGGAAAGAAGTGAAAAATATGTAGTCTTAATTCTTTTGTTTCTTTGCATTAAAATTAAACCACCCAACCACACTTTTGTCAACTTAACCCTTTCAGACCTAACGGAACATATATGTTCCTTGACCTGCACTCATATGACTAACCTGCAATTTTCCCTTATAAATCCAAGTGCGGGATATATGTGTCCCAACAGTAGCAGATCGTTGCACAAATAGGTCCCACTAGATACAAAAGCTTTATTTCATAAGAAATTTTTATTTCACATACAGCTTATTTAGTAACTGGTGGGACTTATTTGTCTCTTTAAAAAATAAATCCGGACTGAAAGGGTTAAGAAGATTCGTTAAACAAAGCAATTCAATAAAACAGTTCATGTTCATTCACATTTCTAGTCCACATTTCAGTAGGTTCATACATATGTATTTACAAAAAAAAAATACAAATACTTGGCGCAACAGACGTATATGGTCTAGGGACTAGCTTCACGCAACCATTCGTGTTGTGCGTGTTATATTTTTCACACAAATGGCAGGGACCTACAGTTTAGAGCCATATCCGAAAACCAAATTGAGAAGCTTTCTCTTGACAGTTATTAGATATGCATTAAGTTTGAGAAAATATCTCCACCGGACCAAATCTCCAAAAAATTTGTATATACATGAAACCATTCTTCTTGATTCTAATATACCTATCAGTCCAGATTCCTGATAATTTCAAACTAAATTTCCGATAGCTTTTTATTTTTTACGGAAAATGTGAATAGTATAATTATTAAATTGAAATGACCACAAGTTACGTACATTATAAAGTAGTTATTAAGAATATATTGCACCACTCATAAAAGCGACACTTTCTATATCAAGCGACAAACAACAGAGTAATGGTGAAAATTTCTGTTAACTATTAACACTTAGTAGTTTTATCGTGATAATTGCGTCATTGTTTACTAACGAAATGTTCTTTCATTAAATTTCATGAATTGACTTCAACATAATTCTGAATTAACAGTGTTTGTTTTTTTATTTTCCTTGTTTTTATTTTCTTATAGAAAGGTGTAAAGGAAATGTTAAATAAGTTCTTACCGAACAAATCATCATGAGATCACTAGCTACATTAAAATATATTTTCTTCCCATACGAATCTTATATTCAAATCGAGCAAAAATAAATTTCTAAAACTAGAACATTGTTATTTATATCAAACAGTACTAAACACTTATACATTATTGTTGGTTTTTCCTAGAAGTCAGCAAATTCTTTAAGAGCGTATATTAAGATTTAATTAAGATTTTGTCACCCGAATGGTAAACAACTGTGCTTAAAACAAGCAAGTTTGTAAAAATTTAGAAAATGAGTTCGAGAGTTTTTATTACAGATTATCTTGCCTTCTTAATTAAAGGGATCTATTAAATTTAAAGCTACATACAGCAATACTGTTCTTCCATAAACTCTGCTTAAGCAATTGTATAAATCTGGAGTTTTTAAACATAGATACATATATAATTAATTTTTATTTATACATACATATAATTCTGGTACAAGACAATAAATAATTTTATGTTTAACTTCGTCCTTTATTTTTAATAATTTATTTCTTTTTATATTCATTTATTATACTTCTTTGTAATTAATATATTTTTATGTTAGTAGTTAACAAAAACTTCAGTCATAAGTATTCGTGGAGCCTTTCACAATAAAAATAAAAATGTTGATTGATTAAAACAATATTGCACAAAGTTGTGGGTAATTAACAAAATAAATTTTGTAAGTTCTTTGAGGTCTTTTTAGAAAGTATGCTAGCATATTATAGTAAATATTGTTTTTTATTAGAGTTGCTTATATCCATTTTATCTTTAGTAGAAAAAAAACAATTTTTTTTTTTGTTATCCACAGTGTATTTCTTACAACAGTCACCTCTTTTTATACCTTCCTGACAAAAAGTAATTGTGTCATCTAATAAAGGAGATAGTACACTGTTGCGGTATTTTGTTTCTTTTTTCCTAAAAGTAATATGTTTGCCATGAGTTACCGTGGAATAAATTTTCAGAGGTCTTAGTTGTAGTGGGCGTCAAATAAAAGGGATGAGTTCGTGTTCTATTATTCAGTTTTTTTAGAAGTACTCAAGCTAGGCCCTGGACCACATACGGTCCGTTGCGCCAAGAATTTGTATTTTTTTTTTAATTCAAAATTCGATGAATGCCTGCAATGAATGAAAATGTTGCCTTTTCATCTGGGGAATGATACAATGAAGAACAATTTTCATCTTTGTTAGATTTTCTAAAAATCGAAGAAAATTCTGTTCCGAATAGACCACTATATTGATTATTGTTCAAATGAACAACACCACACGTGCATCGAAAGATAAGGAATATAGTATCATTTCACACAAATTGTAACTTTTCTGTATGTTCTTACTTAAATCAATTCAGATGCAGTAACAATGTTTTGAGGATTATTTTAAGGGCAATTTATACATATATTTATGTACATATGTACAAGTAAAAAAATGTTTATGTTTTATAATTGCACTTTTGAAAAGTTCTATAAAGTAGTCAAATAACTGTGTGGACACGTGCGCTTGCAAACAAAACGCTCCATTTTTAAAAGTGGTTATTTGTGATATCTAACATTTTCTTATCATTTTACTCATGATTATGGCTCGTGAAATTTAAAAAATTAATATAAAAGCGAACATAACAAAACATACTTGCAGCTGCAAATCAATACAAAAGTAGATTTTACATTAAGCCCCGCCAAGAATGACAAACACGGCATTAATTTGGACAAATCAGCTATCTTTGAACATTTGCGATTTTTGAGTACAAAAAAAAAATAATATAATTTTGACTGATTTATTCCTGAATTTGGAATTTGGTAGTAAATTACTTGTTGTCAATCTAAATAGTGAAATTTGCGAACTTTTTTTTTTATGTCCATAAAACTAATCGGTTGAATAAAGAACTAAAAAGCGCGGTTGACCCGGTCAAGCTCAATGGGTGAAACCTCTCACATGAAAGTTTTTGAATAATAAGGTTTAAGCAAAGCTGGGAAAAATTGCTTATGAAATTTGAATTCAATTTCAAATAATCAGACAAAAATCTTTGTAAGAATAAACAAAGAAAATAAAAATATAATTTTAGTTTACTATTAAGGTTGTTGTTGGTAATGCAATTATACAAACCCGAATCGATAAAATAAAAAACATTTAACGATTGATAAAACAGCACACCGCCAAAGCATTGCTTACAACTTATTTTTATTTTTATTTTTTTGAGATTATTATTTTGTCGAAACTGCACAGCTGTTGTTTGAACTTCCTCACAATTTCGTTTCCGTGCGTAATCAAAATACCTCGTTAATCGAGGGCTGCATAGAAAACAAAATTACCTTAAACTCTTAAAGAGGTCGCGTACCATGTGTTAATGAATCGCCAAATTCTGCATGTATATCCTGTGTCTTCGTCCAGTATGTGTGTATCCAAAGCAGTCTAAATAGTTGAACTTAGTGAACCACATTATGTAGTGCAATCGGAATTTTCATTCTAATTCCACAAATAGACAAAAATATAAATATTTGGCGCAAAACCCCATATGTGGTCTAAGGTCTAGCTTCTCCCGACCATTCATATTGTGCGTATTATATTTTTCCAACAAATGGAAGGGGCTACAGTTTAAAACCATGTCCGAAAAGTAAATTAAAAAGTTTTTTTATGACAGTTATGTATTACTCGTCGGACGTTTGATATACATTCGCAAGAGGTGAGACCATTAAAAATCTTGTTGGTATTTTTTGGAATTCGAAATTCGAACCTCCTAACGTACTAACCTCTGAGTTACGGCTCGGTTTTCTCTAAAACGGCTCTCATATTTCAGTTGAACACATTCTTGAGTGTGACGTACTACAGTTAAAAAATACGTCAGTGAACTCACTCGATAAAGTGTACATATATACATACAGTGGAATTCGGTTATGACGACCACTCATGGGAGACGAATTTTCCGTCGTAGCGGATGTCGCTATATCGGAATGAAAAAAAAAATTTATTTTATTTCATTTCAATCAAATTTTTACAAGTATATATGTATGTACATACATAGATACATTTTTTTTCTGAACGCTTCTGAATGACAAATTAGCACAACTGACACAAAAATCAAAGAAAATAAACTCCAGATGCATTCAAAAATATGTAACTGTGTTCTGTCTAGACAGTAAACACAGGAATAAGGCAAAAGTAGGCGAGAATTCTATCGTTTTGTTCTATTTTTGGTCGTTATATCCGAATTTCGTGACAAAAAACCACGACGAAAAGGTCGTTATAACCGAAATGGTCGTTATAGCCGAAGTCGTTACAACCGAAAGACGTTATTCATTATTGAATGGGAAACCAAACTTTAGCTTTTGACTTCGTCGTTATAACCGAAATGTCGTTACAACCGAGGTTACTATAAGCGAATTTAACTGTATTTCAGTTGCTTTAGTCACGCTGCATTTTATTTTGCTTTCAGCCTAAGTATATTTTTGTTTTGAGTGTATCTTGTGCATGCAGTTAAATAAAAAGAATTGACCTAAGAAGAATTCGCAGACATAAACACGATATCCCACCGGATTTGCTGGTTTCCTACGACGATAAATAAGTTACCTTAACGGAGTAGGGCAATGTTCTCATGTTCTGTTTTGAACAGCATTAAATAGCTCTCCAAACACAAAAATATTTACAAATAAGACAGTCGTAAGGAAAAAGCATTCAACTGAACATAAATGTAATGTGCATGCTACAAGAGCTAAATGACGATATGAAATTTAAAATGTCCATCAAACTATTCCAAACGTTTAATTTTAGGAATTTTGCGGGTAATTTCTTATTCTTATTCCTTTTTTTTCAAAGACTTGGTTAATTAGGATTATTTTTTTACACCAGCATTATTTTGGTGTTCTCTACCAATTATAACTGTATTCTTTTAAGTTTGAAAACCGAGCGAAAGTAAGAAAGTAGTGAAAATGAAAATTAAATTGCACAAGGGCAATCTATGCAGCCCTCGATTAACGAGGTATTTTGATTACGCACGGAAACGAAATTGTGAGGAAGTTCAAACAACAGCTGTGCAGTTTCGACAAAATAATAATCTCAAAAAAATAAAAATAAAAATAAGTTGTAAGCAATGCTTTGGCGGTGGGCTGTTTTATCAATCGTTAAATGTTTTTTATTTTATCGATTCGGGTTTGTATAATTGCACTACCAACAACAACCTTAATAGTAAACTAAAATTATATTTTTATTTTCTTTGTTTATTCTTACAAAGATTTTTGTCTGATTATTTGAAATTGAATTCAAATTTCATAAGCAATTTTTCCCAGCTTGCACAATTGCACAAAAAATGAGTGAAGTAAGCAATTAAATTTCATCATACAACGACTGTAATGCCACTTGTGCCTTACAGCCCCTATAAACAACGCAAACATACTTGAACAAGTGTATATGTTGTCTGCATGTTTGTACATGCAGTTGGGGTGGTTTATAGCTACATACATATGTGGCGTTTTTGCAGGAACTGCTTGTGTAAAATCGAATTATTCTGATTTTTCAAATATTTCCCCACTTGCAAGAAAGCGTAATGTTATATGTTAATATCCGCTCGAAAACTGAAATAGGTTTTCATTAAAGTTGTTCTTTTTAATGATTACAAATATGTATTTGACGCAACAGAACGTATGTAGTATGTCCGGTTGGACAGATTTCCCCATACACGATACAATAAGTCGGACGACAACTTGGCATCGCCTCAAAATATCAAACATTGCTTGATATCCATCCGACCTTAGAACAGACCGTCTGGCAGACCATCCAACAACGCCACACACGATGGAATCGTTCGGACGGACTTCAATGTCTTTCCGACTTACCGTATCGTGTATGGTGCTTATTACAAATGATAGTGTATGTAGATTGCCTGCGTAGTGTGCAGAAAAGGAATTTTTGCACAAACATGGATATACTTTGTTTCGTGTATGAGGCTTTTTACTAAGCGAAAGACAAAAACTTTATTCACAGAGAGAAGAATATGTTGTTGAATATCAACTCCATTCATTTTCAATTCTGTCACTGTATTTTCGTCAGTTTCAGTGTCCTCAAGGCATAGTCGGTACATGTTCGATTTTCTTAGGGTGTTATAGCTTTGTTGTATTTGCTCATTGCTAGAATCACTTTTGCTCTTTTTTTTTTTTTGTTTTAAGCCAGTTTGTGAGTTCCAATGAGTGAGCTTTTCTTGTCTCTGGCATATTCAAACTTTATTTTCATTAATTGATAAATTTTCGGACTTATAAATGTGTTACCTGAGCTACGATTTTTTTTTTTTTTTTATTTTGTTGGTAAAAGTATTAAGCCTAAGCGATTAATATAGTTAGGAGAATCAACGTTGTACAAAATTGGAAGTATTCTCTGATTAATGACTAAATTTAATGTTAAATATTTTTTCCATAGAACTTCGACAGATTCAAAATGATATTCATTTCAAATATCAAAGTTCTCGTTAAATTCGAAATATGTAATCTAATATCATAACTAACGGCATATAGTCAAAAAGGTTTTAGTTTTTCTTCCGCATTGTTATGAAATATAAAGTTCATACTTTATATTCAGATAAATGGACATTTAGAAAGTTCGGTAGGACCCAGACTTAATCTAAATTCTTGTAAACAGAATCTTTTTCCTTCATTGAAATACTAGTCAAAAAAGTGTAGAAAATTAAGTCGTATTTTAGAAGCTTTATTTTAAAAAAAAAAGATATTTATATTAATATATTCAATTATTCCTTAATGTTTTTTATTTAAAATTTTTATTTTTCTCCATCCATTTTTTTGTTTTGTGATAGTTAGCATAGTTTGACATTATTTAAATACAATTTTTAAAAAATGGTTTCCAAAACCGTTCATCAAAGCAAAGTTAGTTATTATTAGTTTAAAATTTTGTTTTGAATAACACAGTGAACAACTTTTTAATCGGGGATAATTAACCATGAATCAAAAGGCAAATAAGGAAATGTAATGAATACTGCTGTAATTATTCATTGGGTCTATCGATTTTGAAGAATTAATACAGAAAATGTAGGCCCTTGCTTGTGGTTTAATACGACGTGAATGAGCTACGCAGCAAAGTAGCAGAATATATGAAAGCTTGCGCACAGCAGTAATACAACTACAATTGTAGAAGAGCGAGATAACTGAATAAGACCTTGCTTTTTGAAGTCCACAGTCTTCATTTGGTAGTATGTATTTTGTTTTTGGTCATATTATCAGTATATGTACATACATACATACGTATTTATAAACATGTATATTTAGGACACAAGAAGTAAACAGAAAAACTGTACTGTATATGGCCTAATACTTATTCGCCCAGTGCCTGAAATGCACTTAATAGTAGCATCGATGTGACTAAGTTTGTCCGGATTTTTTTTTTTTTTGTTATAAACTCTATTTTATAGTTTATCATAAGACAATAGAAAAAAAAATGCTTATCAATAATTATGTTGTATACAAAATTTATTTTGCACTGAGTTGATAAGCTGATAAAACTTTGTTATATTTAACTTACTTTAGTACTCAAAAATGTTTACTATTAAATAAATAAGCAATTTATATGAAAGAAAAACGATTCACACAAATTTTCAGGTCGCTGAAGAAAGAGAAGAACACAAGTATGACAATCGAGAGAATACACCTTATGGCGAATATGGGGGTTGGCATAAGGCTGCTAAGGTTGATTCTCCTACTGTAACAACAACGCTTAAAAACCTAGGTGCCCTATATCGGCGACAAGGTATGTTTGAAGCAGCAGAAACTCTAGAAGATTGTGCACTTCGAAGCAAAAAAGAAGCACTTGATCTCGCTAAACAAACAAAAGTTGCACAATTACTAAACAGCGGGGATAAACGACGATCACGCCATCTAAAAGACGATACGGAACCTGCCGAAAAAGATGAGGTAAATAAACAATGGTGCAAAAATTCATAGTCAGATAAAACCCACTTTAAAAAAAATTAAATCACTTTTCTAAGTTAAGGTTCATGACGCCCATATTGAACGTTTTTTTTTCCTTAACCTAGTGGGATCTAAAAATCGCACGACTTGCGTACAACCCCGGTTGAGAGAGAAATTGAACTTAATATAGATCTACATATGAGTAAATAAAGCTAAATAATGTTTAGTTGGTAAACTAGCGAAAATTCTTGAAACATGGACGTTTATTGGTTTTATATATTGACTTCTTTGATTTTCTCTGCTCACATTTGATAGATTCAACGGAAAATATAAGAATGTAATAGATTTATCTTAACGTATGTCGACGTTTTGGTTTTTTCGAGTGAATAACATTTAAAGTTTATTTCAAAGTCGGCACTCTAGAATATATGAAAAATATATACATATATAAACAACAAAAATTAAAATAAAGTTTTAGATTTAATTCTATTATTTAAGAAGACGGTGAGTTTTAGAATGACTATGAATTTGCGCCTTTATTTACAGACTGTTTTCATAAATCTTTTAATTAAACGTATATTTTAGAAGCGTTTTTCGAAGGCTTAAAAATGCACTGCTTTAAGCCGATGTTGGCGGACACCTCAAGCGGATTTTAACATAATGTTGCAATAGAACGTATTTCCACAAAATATATATTTTTTAATTCCAAACAGCATGGAAAAACAAAAGAATTTAATTTATAAAGTAAAATATTCAACTTAATTGATTTTTTATGTTCGATGTTTTAATGTGTTAACATGTTATTAAAGAAAGTTATTATTTAATTATATATATATACCTATATACAAAACAGTAACGTATAAAGTCATGGAAATTATATTACCTAACTTTTTTTAAATTATTTTTTTTGCATATTCGGCTTAATTAAATAATCTCCTAAGCAAAATATTTAATAAACCTCGATTTTCTTTGTTTTTATATTATAAAATCAATTTATGTTTATTTACATATGGCTGAGTTCTAAAACGTCAAAATATTCCGCATCGTGAATGTAGCACTGCCGTCGTGATGCGATGTTATGATGCTATCGTTATGCGATGCTTTGACGATGCGTCGCAATCTTTGAGGTTTTGGAATGACGTGAATAAAAAAAACGATAATTACAAAAAAAAAAATAATAATAACATCGTACTGCCTACTTTCAGCTATAAAAAGAGAAACCAAAGTGCAAAAACTTCCATTTTGGCGGAATAAAAAACAAAAATGTTAAATTACATTTGCATCACATCAGCTCATGATGCGCTGTTTGCTTTTGTTTGCGTAGTAAATACATTCAAATAGCGATTTGGAACGGTATACATTGACGTTTGGGATCGCTTGACTTTGCAGTTCTGTGTTTTAAAGTTCAGCCTATATGAATATTATTTAATTCATATTTATTTATGTCAGGATAATTCCTGGCATCTCCAATCATATGGGGTTCTGATGTAATAGAATTCAAGTTCGAGAAGCAGATGAACACCTGACTGCAAAATCGTTGGGTAGAATGTTTCGGTGATTATCAACAAATACATTCAAATTCATACATTATTGTTTCCTATATCGTCACTTCAGTATTGTAGTGATCTTAACGACAAAAAACAAGTTTCAAGAAAACCGCGTTTGAAGTTTGAATGCGAATAAAGCAAAAATCGTATGTAGCACAGCCATATAAAAATTTATTCAAATAGTGGCCACTGAGTTTTACTTAAACTCGATTTTTTTGTTTCAGTCAGGTTAAAGTTTTTTTTTTATCTTAATTTGAAAAAAAGGAAATTGCTTTTTTTTTTCAATTAAATTCGATTAATTAATTTGAAAAAAAGGAAATTGCTTTTTTTTTAAATTGTCCGGATTTGTATGGTATGTGGCACTTTTTGACCAATCTATGTGTCATTTAAATACTGAACGCGATTGCGATTTATGGATGCATATGTGTCATATTTTCATACAAAAGTATAAAAAACAACATTTTTAAAAACAGGTTTTATTTTTTCTCATTGTATTTTTTTTTAAACTTTATTTTTTATAAAAAAAAATAAGGTAAGTTAAGGAAAATAACTCTTTAAAATAAACGCGTTTGGTCATAACTGAATGTAATTTTAGTACCAAAAATTCTATTTACGTGTCACTTATACACAAATAATTTTAGCTTGAAACGTCGACTCGAAAGTAATCATACATACATATGAAGCACTATTGAATGAAAATTGTAACATAACTCGAACTGGGGTCAAAATAGACCCCCCCTGCCATACGATTTTTTGTTCGCCGGAACTTCAGGAATCTCCAATTAAAGGATTATACCTCTTAACAGGGACACCCTGTATGTTATAACACTGATATCTTTTGAAATAATAGAGGTAGAAGAGATTTTATTAAATCAATCAAAAGATCTTTTTTTTCACTAAGAAAACACTCCTAACTCAAAAACGGCGAAAATGAATTTATGTCACTCCAATACTGAGGTGACGATATACGGCCATTTAAGTATATGGTTTGGCAGAAACCGAAAAATGTTTGTACATAAATGGGTGAGTTCACAATTGTGTGAGCACCATCACACTACATCGTACCACATCAGACCACACCACGGAACCGTAACAACAAATCGAACCATTACGTCACACCACATCGAACCACACCAACTTTAACCGCACCTTCATCACACGATAACAGCGATCCGCTTTACTATTGGCTAATCAGATGGGCTAACCAACGAGCGATAGTAATGAGCGGTACTCACCATGGTCCAGCGTGGTGAATAAAAGGAGGCTGCACTTCGACAGCGGGAGAGTAGTGAGCCAGCTTGTGCAGTGAATGGACGTGCTGTTTGTTAGGAATTATTTGAACTAAATAAAGTTTGCTGAATTGAACTTTTCACATTTGATTTTTTCTGTGGTAAGGGGCTCGTTTCGGTTCCTGGTTCTCGTACAATTTCAGAAGTGGGATTGAGCTTACAGCACAGACCTGACAGGCTTACCTGACTGGAAAACAAGTACGGCGAGGTAGACGTGCAACATGGCAGAACGGGCAGCGGAGATCGCAGAGTTCTCAGCGTTAACTAGAGACGAATTACGAGAAGAACTTCGAATTCGAGAACTGGAGCAAACAAGCGTAAAGGCAGACCTATTGAAAAGACTGCTGGCATTTGAGGGACTGGTGGAGGAATCCGAATGGGCTGTTGGGGACGATGAGGTGCACAGGGCACAAAAGGAACTGCAAGAACTGCGGGAAAAAGTCCAACGCTTGGAGGAAGCGGAAAGGCTGAGGACAACCGGAGTAGTAATCGAGCAGACCTCACGAGTCGAAAGGGTGAAAGAGGTACCCGCACGTGAGCCAGCGAACACCAGGACTGAAGGCAGTTTCTATTCAAGGGCTGCATATTCCATGAGGGACGTCGCAGACATGCTTCCAGAGTTTAACCCCAGGCATGTAGCGGGATTGTCATCACAAGCCTGGAAACGGAAAGTTGAAACCATAAAACGCATCTACAATTTGGATGAAAAATTAGTACTGATGGCGGCAACCACAAAATTAACTGGCGCTGCGAAGCTTTGGAGTCACAGCGTAACGCCGGAGACCCTGGAAGAATTTTTTGATGAATTGGGTGAGATCTTCCCTACCACCGAGGACGATGCGGACATACACGAGGTTTTACAAAATCGGAAACAACGACAAAGCGAGGAAGTAGAAGAATATGTGTTCGAGATGAAGGCCATTGCATCTCGGGGGCATATACGAGAGACATCCCTAATTAAATACATCGTCCAAGGACTGATTGACACTGAGTGCAAGCTCAAATCAGCTCAACCAGAGTCGGTACATGACCTGCTCAAAAAGATACGTTGGACCACTGGGTTGAGGAGCAAAAACGAACACCAATCCGAAATGCGGAATGCGCCAAGGTCAGTGAATACCGTAGACATAGTACAGAAATCTACAATAAAGTGCTATCAGGTGCCAGCAGGCGGGGCATGTTAGCCGAAACTGCCCAGCACCAAGAAATGAAGGTCAATCGAACCAACCGAGTACGAGCAGTAGGCCGCGCCAATTGCTAATCTGCGAACAAAAAAGCGAGTACGACGAAGAAGTTAAAGTGAATGGGAGCAAGGTGCTGGCATTCATTGATCTGGGTAGTGACTGTGTATCTTTGCGCAAATCAACGGCCGACAAGATCAAATTACCATTCACTGAAGACAGCAGGCAGTTATCTGGATTCGGAGTAGGTAGATGTCAAGTTATTGGAAAGGCGTATGTAGAGATCGAAGTGGACAGGCTGAAGAGATGGTGCGAGTTGCTAGTTGTCCCAGATTATAGCCAACCATATCCGTTAATTATCGGGCGCACACTACTGGATCAACCGCGGGTAAAAATCGAGAAGTCGTACCAAAAACTGAAGATTAGTGACAGTGGAACTGAGAGTGAAGATCGAGGTGGTACCAAAGAATGCACGCGGAGGGAGGAAATTCCACTCGGGGAATTAGAAATCGACGAGTTGAAGCAGGCAGATGGTTTGAGATTAAAGGAGCTGGTGAATGAGTACAGGGAGTGTTTTGCGAAGGATACCAGTGAACTAGACGAGTATAAGTGGGCAGACTTCAGCATCGAACTTCAAACAGAACGACCCATCTGCATCCAACCATATCGAGTGCCGTTTGCGAAGAGGAGCATTATAAAGGACAAAGTAGATGAGTTGTTGCAGCAAGGAGTTATTCAACCATCCAAATCGGACTACTGCTCCCCGATCGTCTTAACGAAGAAGAAAGACGGCAGTGATCGATTCTGCATAGACTACAGGGCGTTGAACGCGGCAACAATCAAAAGGAAGTTTCCAATGCCGATAGTGGTAGAGATACTGGCGTCGCTGGCGGGGAACACATACTTCACATCCCTGGATCTTGCGTCAGGATATCACCAAATCAGAGTTGCTGATCAAAGTCAGAAATACACCGCCTTTGCAGCTGAAGACGGCCTGTACGAGTTTAGGAGGATGCCGTTTGGCTTGCTTAATGCACCTGCGGCATTTCAGGCGTGCATGAATCAAGTCAAAGCCCGCATGCCCAGGGGGGAACTTGCGGTCTACCTTGACGATGTAATCATCCCGAGCAGAACTATCGACGAAGGATTGCAGAAGTTAGATCGATTCCTCAAAGTGCTCAAAGAATGCGGGCCAATCGGTTGACATGTAAATTCAGAGCAAAAAATCCATGGAGGTCTCGGTCCTCGTACAATGGGCGAACCCAAAACCGACGACTGCTACCCACAATTATTTTAAGATAAGGCTTCGGATAGAAGTAATATTAAAATAATTTTCGAAAGAATTCTTCGTCCATACTTCTTTTTTTTTTATAAATTTAATAATGGCTGTTATCTGTCAACGTAGGTATGCGACGGATTTTATGGGACGGTTCCTTCCGGCATTACGTGAACGTCAACGCTAACGTTCTACGGAACGACGGTGACGGATTCTATGGGTCGGGCCCTTATTCCGCGAGGCGTTAAACGCCAAAAAACGCCATTAAAAACGACAGTTTTTGTCGTTCAGAAAATAGTGATCGACAAAGAGCAAAAATCAGTTCGAAACATAAGTTTTATGTATTTGTAATTCATTTGGCTATCGAAATTAATTTATTTTGATTTATAGCGTAAAAGTAACGAATAAGAAGCAGTTTACGACTTTAGTCGAGTTAATGGAAGCATTAACATTTGGGTAAAGGATTCAGAAGAATGGCAGCAAGCTTCAATACCATCGGTACCGATGTCGAACTTGTAGTTTCAGGGAGATGATTTTTTGTTTTATCCAGCAAATATCGAATGCTTCCTTGGACATTCGAAAAAACATCTTAAATCTAAAAAGCCTCGATATACATATGCACTAATTTTTAAGTGAAATTTATCTTGCTATTTACTTCGCATCCGGCGAATCCAACAGATTAGATTTTGTTCTTAAGGCCCTTTCACAGCTCAGCAACCAGCGAATGCGCGAACTGCGAACAAACCATTTTTAGTACATTTAAAGGCGCGCAATTGACAACTTTATTATTCCAAATGAACAGAGCTTAATTTATCTATCAATTAATATAAAAAAGTTAGATTCGCGGATTTCTATGCGAATACTTCTTGCGAACTATCAAATTTTATTCACATTCCACAGACATAGAACGCAATCCACATTCGCGCGACCAAAATATTCGCGAGAGTTTAACCTCACAATTCTTTTCTACATACAATGAATGACAAGAGAAATTCGCAGATTACTGCGACTAAAAAAAGGGGCTGTGAATGAAATGTCAAAATTTGCGAATATTCGCTCGTTCGCATTCGCCGTTCGCTGAGTTTTGAAAGGGCCTTTATTGGATATTCTCTCCTTCGTCGATACTCTAAAACATTGCAATAGGTGCTATTAATTTTGTTTTCCAACTTGTATTTTCACTACTTTGTTTTGAATAATTTGAAATTTATCTACGACCTGTTGCAATGACAGTGGATCGCATATGGAATGTAAATCTACTTACCGGCGACGTAAGCGTTTTTTGGCGATCAGTTTTTGGAATAACTCTTGGAAAATGAAACGCCACACAGAATCAGGGTGAGCATCGCATTAAAGGTCATATCTAACATACGTGAATGCCTAAAACCTTTCATCATGAACATGATTGGTCCTTATCATAGAAGTTTGAGGTTAGAAAAGTCCAAAACCTATCAAATATACATTTTGGTAAATTCTGGGGGAAGCTCAAGATGTTTCATGGATATCCACTATCCATTTATAGATATTTACGTCGATAATTGAATCCGGCGGATTGATTGCGGAAGGAGTAGCAGTCGGCTTTAACATTTTCCCCATCATTGAAAACTTCGGGTGAACGAATGTCGGTAATGCAGTGAAAACATTATTATTGAAAACGCAAACCATCTGCACTCCATACAAGGCCTGACGTTTTCAATCCGCACCAAAATTGCTGCGGATTTACGGTAACAACTGTTTTTTCTTCGCAAAATGATGCGAAATAATAAAAGGTAAGTTTAAAATATACTAACGGGTACCCGGCGTGCGGTGTTGCTCAGTTGTGGGCAAACTAATAGACCAATTTTGACCAAACTTCCCAGGAAGTTTCTCTCGGGCCAATACCGAAGATTGCTTAAAAATTTTATCTTAATCGGTTCGATGGTTTTGGGGTCCATGGAATTCATAGAAACATACACCCCTATCGTGGAATTCGCCGGGGGGAATTATTCGCCGAAAAAAATATTTCAGCACCGTCAAATCCTCAAAGTGAACAGTTCCCCGTGTCGGTAATGTGAATGAGTTTCACTGTATTATAGAAAACGTTGGAATCGAATTTCTCCCGAACAAAATGGCATTTCTCATCCGCATCAAAGTCATTGCGGATTTTATATGTTTGGCTTGGCTGCCGCACGTCGCCTTCTTGTTCAAGAAAATGTAAGTGAAATAAAAAAAAATAAAAATAACAATTTTGTATTTGTTTACATATCAAGAAAAAAACTACTAATGGACTGCAGTTTAGAGAAATTGTAAACTCTGTGAAGGAATCACCAGTAGGGTTGCCAGTTCTCCCGATATTCCGGGAGTCTCCCGGTTTTTTTTACTTATTTCCCGGTCTCCCGGAAATTCTAAGAAGTCTCCCGATTTTCCAATTTTTTTATTTTTACTTTCCCAAAAAATCACGAACAAGTTCAGAAAAAGTTTTATTACGAGGAAGTGTAATCAGCGCCTAATGTAAGCATACAAAATAAATTGGCATTACTCTTTCTTGTTTTTTTAACGACATTTCGAAAAATATATTTGTTTGCTAGAATGATGGCTTAAAATTTTTCTACGGAAAATATCAAATGTAATGTACCTAAGTAATGTTTGTACAAAAACCTGAAATAAAATTACAAAATGTTTTATACTATGGAGTAAGAGTTTTTATTTATTCTCCCGATTCTTTCTCAATCTCCCGATATTTTTCCTGAATCCTCCCGATTTGCTAAGAAATATTTCTGGCAACCCTAATCACCAGACAAAAGGCCACCAGAGCAGGCAAAAAGGTTTTGGGACGATCTTCGGCTTGAGCTGAATAAATATGGGCCGTTTCTAAATAATTAAATTAGTTATAATTTAAACTTAATTTGAATAATCGTTTTATTTTCCAAAAAATATTTATTGACAAATAAAAGACAGCTGTTTAACAGTGAAACTACCTTTTCCAAAGGCATGTCGATAAGGAGACGTTCCCGGCGGATTCCACGATAGCTGTAGAAAGTGAAAGCGAATCGAATAGGTTAAGTGAAACTCAATTCCGACGGATTCCACGATAGGGGTGATAGGTACATTGAATTTTATGTATATAGAAGATAAGCGGCGTTTCTCTTATGGGGAACATACACGATACGATTTGTCTATTCCACATTGTCTGTCCGACCGTGCTTTACTTTACCACGCACGGATGAAAACTTGGCACCGCCTCAAAATATTAAACAATAATTGATATCCATCCAACAACGACACACATGATGGAATCGGTCGGATGGACTTCAATGTCTGTCAGACTTAAGGTCCCTTCACAGCTCAGCGAACTGCGAATGCGAACGAGCGAATATTCGCAAATTTTGACATTTCATTCACAGCCCCTTTTTTTTAATCGCAGCAATCTGCGAATTTCTCTTGTCATTCGTTGTATATAGAAAAGAATTGTGAGGTTAAACTCTCGCGAATATTTTGGTCGCGCGAATGTGGATTGCGTTCTATGTCTGTGGAATGCGAATAAAATTTGACAGTTCGCAAGAAGTATTCGCCTGTTCGCGGAAAAATCCGCCAATTGTTAATTTATTCGCAGAAACTAATTAAAATTTAACTTTTTTTATATTTATCGGTAGATAAATGAAGCCATGTTTTTTGGAATACTGTATTCGGCAATAGTGTGCAATTAAATGTACTAAAAATGGTTTGTTCGCAGTTCGCCAATTCGCAGGTCGCTGAGCTGTGAAAGGGCCTTTATCGTATCGTGTATGGGGCCTATTATTAAGTCTACCAGCTTTTCAGCTTGAACAATTGTTAAAACAAACAGAACCTTTTCAAATTTCATAAAAAAATTATAACAAAATAAACGTCATGTCGGGAGTTTTTTTCGACTGGTCTCACTCAAAATGAAGTTGTGCGCAAACTGGAGAACCAATTCAAACTTCACAGAAACACAGAATATTACCGACGATTGTCTAAAAATTTGAGCTTAATCGGTCCGGTGGTTTCGGAGTCCACAGAAAACGTAGGTACATACTACATATATATGTATATGTTTTATATATAAACACCCCTATCATTCAATCCGCCGGATCTGAGATCGGTATCATTCACAATTTTTGCTGCCAAAGTCAGCTGTTGAGTGTTGTTCACGTAACAATTAAAAAAAAAAAACAAATTTTGCTACAAAAACTAAAAATGAACAGCATTACTTTATATTTTGAGGAAGACGAGGAAATATCCTCAAATAAAAGAACATTGCACGCGAATTTAAGAGGATCTACCAAAAATATTACGGAGCTATCAGATGCAAGATTCTTGGCTATGTCTGGGAAGCTTTTTATTTCCTCTACAAGCTGTTTAAACTGGTCTCTATTTGTAGTTTTCTTCCTAAAAATAAATCACGATTTTATTGCACATTTTTGATTTACTATTGTAAAAAAACTTGCATTTTTGATGAAGGAACTTCTTCTCTTGAAAGACGAAAGTAAAGCAAACAAATCCGCTGTGATACCTGAAATTCTTCTTCCTCAGACATCATCAGACTTATCTATTTTGAGCTTGAACATCTCTCCGAAACTCCAGGCCTTCAGAAAGTGCTACGGATACCTACAGTTGATTGTGCCATTCCAACATAACAATCCTGCCCAATGCCATTCTGCTAATCACCTCTAGCTCAAAACTGTAAACATGCGGCTTATTTATCGATCTGCTAGCGACTGTTGTTGTTATTACTTATTGACAGACGCCAACTGATATAAGTCCTTCGCTTGCATCCTTATATACATATTTATAAAATGATTTTTTGTTTCGTCCAGCAAATATACGAATTCTTCCTTGGACATTCGAAAAAACATCATAAAATTAAAAAGCCTCGATATTTGTATCAATTTTTAAGTGAGATTTGTCTTCCTACTTTCTTCGCATACGGCAAATCCAACGGATTAGATTTTGTTCTTATGTTTGTTCGTATGTGAGTGAGATCTTTTCTATCTATCGATTTCTGCTGAAGCGTCTGCCCGCATTTGTAGGAGATCACGAGTATCGGCACTCAATTTGTCGTCTAAATGTTCCGTAATTTCGTCTATTATATCCCCTCGCTGTTCAACACCAAACAGCAACATACTGGGGGAATTTTTAGCAAATTCTACTTGTAGTAATTTACTTGACCAATCGGCATGATTCACAGGCTCGCATAATTTTCCTAACATGGCTTTAATCACCCGATTAATTCGCTCAACCTGACCATTCGCCTGGGGTGAAGCCACTGCCACCTACACGTGCCCTATATTCGTAATTCAGTTAGAATTAATCAAACTCAAATGACGTAAAACACGTACCCCTATCAATCACAACTCGTCTAGGCCGACTATAATACTATAATAAGTATTTTTCCAGAGCAGCCACCACTTCTTTTGTGCTTGTGGATTTCGTCTAATACAACTTAACGAACTTAGTAAAGGCATCTACTACAACCAAAATATGTTTTCTTTTTGAGTTTAAAGACGGCATCGGACCAAAATGGTCTAAATAGATAGTATCAAAGGGCAGTGGTTTCTTGGGTATATTAAACAAATTCCTCTCGTTAGCACGTACAGGGACGGCATACATTATTCATTTAAGGCAGTTTCGGATAAACCTTTCAATCTTCTGGCGCATACTCGGAAAACAATAAAAAGTAACAATCATCATATCATAACATTTATCAACAGCCCGAGCTTTTCATCGATCAACCGAATAACATTATCCTCCATTTCACTCGGAATATATAAGGCCCTCCGGCCATTATTTCTTACTTTAAATACAAGCCCCTCCGTCAATTCAAAATCCTTAATCTCCGCAACTTCCATACGATCCCTTACACTCTTAACCTCTTCATCCCGTCCTTGGGCCACCTGAATTTGAAAATTAACGTTATCTACATCCCAAATCGAAGCAATCTGGCATCGGCTTAAAGCATCGACGTGCCCCATGGAAACACCACTACGATGCTGAATCTTATGATTGTAATTCTCAAGCTCTAAGGCCCAGCGGGCAATCCGTGGGTTAATTTGTTTTTTTCTCTGATGTCATCTCTAATGAACTACAATCCGTCATAATCTTGAAGGATATCCCCTTTAAATAAACCCGGAAACGTCTAAATGCATAAATTATGGCAAGCGTCTCTAGCTCAAAGCTGTGGTATCTAGACTCGGCGGCGGACTTTTCCATCGTCCTGTCTTTGCAGCAACACGGCTCAAAAACCGAACTGGCATCGCAATGTAATTCGGTATCTTTCGTAGGGTTGTAAATGGCAAGAACGGGCGCTTCAACTAGTGATGTACCAAACCGAAAATTTCTCAAACCGAGTTAACCCGAGTTGGAATTTAAGCAAACCGGGTTGCCTATATCGGTTTGTAACAAAATTATTTGAATTATTTTTCTTTATTCATGTGTTTTGGAAAAATAAAAATGAAGACAAATAATTAAATAAAAATAAGTTTTATTAAAACTTTATTCAATATGTAATAAAAAACAATAAACAAAATGAAAAAAAAACTTTGGTATCAAAAACAACGAACTTCATGTTCAGTCACTAAACAAAATTAGAAAAAATTATAAAAAAAACATTCATCACGATTTCTTACAATTGTGAAAAATCAAGATTTGGACAACTTTTTTTGGGGCTAAACGATTTCTTTGTTCATTGAACAATAAACCAGCCTTGGAGAACAACCTTTCCGATGGAACCGATGTAGCGGTTATACATAAACATTTATCTGCCAGTTTGTGCAATGATGGAAACAAACTTTTCTTTTCTTCCCAAAATTCCAGCGGATTTTTCTTCCGATCTAAAAGAAGCTAATAATTCAGGTGCCACCCTCTCATGAGAAATCGACCCGAAACCGAATTTCAAATATGTATGTATGTAGGTATTGAATCGAGCAGTACAACTCAGTTTGTATAAAAATAATAGATTGCTTTCCAACTCGACTCTATATACGGTATATTCATATGTTTGTGCATTGTGTTTATTTTTCCTAACCAACTGAAACCGAATCGTGTGTTCAACTCGATTGCTTTCCAACTCGACTCTATATACGGGTATATTCATATGTTTGTGCATTGTGTTTATTTTTCCTAACCATCTGAAACCGAATCGTGTGTTCAACTCGGTTTAATACAGTTTTGGCATTCGGTTCGTTCTATCGGTTAAGCAAACTCGGTTTGTTATACATAACTCGGTTTAGCTGTAACACGGTTTGAACCGGTTTATGAACTCGAGTTGACACATCAATAGCTTCAACAAACCTAGACTTCAGTTCTATGAACGTACTACGGCATTGTTCGTCAAAATTAAAATCGGCATTTCTTTTCAATAATTTTTGTAACGGCTTTGCAATTCGAGAGAACGAGGGAACAAAACGCCTAAAGTAGGAAAACAATCCAAGACACCAATGCAATTGCTTCTGTTTGTGCTGCAAAATTTACACTTGTCTAGGTTTAACTTAAGATTTCGTTACGTGATTCGTCTCAACACAGTTCGCAATGAAAACAAATGTTCGTCAAAATCGGCAGTAGCAATCAATACGTCATCCATATAGGCAACTATTTTACCTGAATCGATTAAGTCTCGAAAAATAATATTAATGAACCACTGTAATACAGCCGGTGCATTCTTTAGTCCGAACGGCATTCTTAAATATTCCCACATTCCATTCCACATTGGGAGTTACGAAAGCAGTGAGGAGTATAGATTCTTCTGAAACCCTAACTTGGTGAAATCCGCTTTTTAAACTGAGAAATATTTCTTCCCCTCAAGGAATTCTATACAATCCTCAATGAGCGGCAGCGGCTGTTTGTCTCGAATAGTTTTCTTATTAAGACCTAGATATTTCCCTTACGTGACTGTACACGTCGTCGTGGTGTAAGGGCCTAGATTTAATCCCTAGACGAGATTCGAAACCAAGATGCAGTCGAACTCTTAACCTCCCCTTTCACATCCTTTCCTTTCCCATTTCCAACCCGGTGGGCTGGATCTAGGTATCATACGACCCGTGCCGAGGATCAACCTGGCTGGGAGCCCATCCCAATCAGTCGCAAAGGGGATACCTGGTGACCTCCGGATTAGCTAGCCTTATCTGTGTAATGCGGATCTCTGCACAGACCGACATTCCTTTCTCCGTTACTCGTGGGAACACAATGAATACGTCTAAAAAACTTCTTACAAAACAAAAAACAAGCATTAAGACCGGTCCCCCTTTAAGACCGGACGGTAGCACGACGACTAAGCTGTTTACCGGGAAAGCTCCTTAAGAGCTGGCCAGTAAGAAGACTGTGGCTTTACATGGTCCGACTACTGCCAATGGCCGCATGGAGCCCAAAGGTACCAATACCCTCACACATTCCTCTAAGGACTCTTCGGGAGCAAAACGTAGCGCTGCTCCCTCTAAACAGGCGTACAAAGATCGACGTACAGCCAGTCGGATTCTGAAGCACTTTGGAGATATTCTGGAATGCAACAGAACCGAAAAGATGAATGCTCGCATCGAATGGGCAAAAAATATCGTCAGCGAAGCTCCACGTCAAAGCGACAAAGATCGTTATAGGAATCCGTTTCGGATTCCAAAAGCAGCACCTCTTCCAGGCCACCCAACGCCATATCGATGTCCTACAGCGATGTCCTTAAAGACAAAATAGTGCTGGCGGTCATCGACAAAAGCGACCCAGACGGTTCTATAGCTCCTGACAAATTGAAGTTTATTCCAGCCAAACTTCCTCTTGTCTTTATGCAAATCATGAAGGAGAATCCAGGTTCTCCTCCTAGATGCAGCGATGGTGGGTGGCATCAGGGCCACGTGAAGCTTATCGCCTGCGCTGATCAAAATTGGGAGAGGTATGGCCAGGTGCTAAACTCGAGGTTGTTGCGAAGGAAGTTATCCCGAGCAGACCAAGAACTCGCACTTGGATCCCAGCCGAACTCTCCAACACGGATACAATCCTAGTGATCCTAAGAACGAGCAACCCCGATCTTCCGACGCATAACTGGAAAGTCGCTAAGTAGAATGAGCCAAAAGGTCTTTATAGATGCGCAATCATCGTAATAAATAAAGAATCGTTGGCTCCTTTGGCGAAGACTGGCGGTATCGTCTACTATGGTTTTGACCCCACTACCATCAAGGTCTATAAAAAAGATGAGGAATCAGATCTGTGCATACTGCCCCCCACCCTTCTGATCACACTCCTCAAACCGACGTACCCGAGCCTGTCACGTTCCCTTCCTTGGATAGTGACGACTCTCAAACGTCACTTCCTAAGCAGAATCCGTCTTTAGTCGATGAAGACAAATTGTCGGACATGGAGACGGATGACTGCTTCAATAAACTTCATCTACTGCTTTTGAGTGAGGTCGAATTTTTGAAATCGTCCTCGGACTCGAAAGCCCTGAATACCACCGTGGTGGAGGCTTCTCTGCCTAATTGTAGCACCAATGTTGCAGTTAGTACAGATTAACTTACACCACTCCATAACGGCTTCTGCCGGCCTTCTTCTCCGTCTCTCAAAGGACAGGAAAGATATGGTCTTGGTCCAGGAACCTTGGGTCGTGGACAATATGGTATGTGGACTCAAGACTCCAAACTACTACACCCTGTTTATGCGTAACAAAGGTAAACCCAGATCGTGTATACTGGTGAAAAGTAACCTAAATGCAATTTTACTCCCTAATTACAGCGATCGAGATACTACCGCAACAAAAATGGAAACAACCGGCGGTGCCTATTACTTGGTTTCGGCGTATCTCGCCCATGATAACATGGACTCTCTTTTTGGGGATAACCTGGAAAGACTGATCGCAGATGCGGGGATACAAAAAACTGGTCTCATTATTGGATGTGATGCTAACGCTCATCACACTGTATTGGGCAGTTCCGATATTAACAAAAGAGGTGAGTTACTTGTCGATTCTATTCTAAGTACAAACCTTATTTTGTGCAACATAGGTAACGAGCCCACCTTCGTCACCAGAAACAGGCAAGAAGTACTGGACATCACACTTGCCTCCGATAGCATTTTCGAACGTATTAGAAATTGGAAGGTGTCAAGCGAGCCCTTTTTTTCGGATCACAGGTACCTCCAATTCTCCTTATACGTAGACTCTCTTAGCCCGCCAGTTTTAAGGAATTATCGCAGAACTGATTGGCTCAAGTGTAGGTCAACTTTAAGTTGTTTAGTTACCTCAAATCACCTTAACCCCCCCTGCAATCCCCAAGAACTGGATCGCATGATTGAAGACTTAACATCAGCCTTAAATACAGCGATGTCTTCTTCTGGCCCTTTGATCAAACCCAGGGGCAAAAAGAAGCCGCATTGGTGGACTGCAGGGTTAGGCCCTTTAAGAAGTAATTGTAGGAAACTCTTCAATAATGCCAAAAGTTCTTGGAGGCTCTTCTGTGGTAAAATAGAAGAAGTTTCTGAGGCATCTAGGCTTAGGAAAATTCTCTCTTCAAATCCAATTACACCCAGTTACCTCAAAAAAAAAAAACGGATGGAATTTGGACTACTTCCAGCGAAGATTCGCTAAAATTACTGCTTGACACCCATTTCCCAGGCAGTTCCCAAGTTGTTAACAATATGGTTTCCAGCAGACCATTTCCACAAACTCCCAACTCCTCAAACTTGATCACACTGAGCAAACTCCACTGGGCACTATACAGCTTCAAACCATACAAATCCGCCGGACCAGACGGCATAATACCTGCCGAGTTGCAGAAGTCATCAGACATAATTATGCCGGTGCTGAAGATAATTCTGCAAAGTTGTCTAAACCTGGTTTGTATTCCAAAGATATGGAGGAAAGTTAAAGTTGTATTCATACCCAAAGCGGGTAAATGCTGTCATTCAAATCCAAAAGATTTCAGACCTATCAGTATATCATCATTCCTCTTAAAAACATTGGAACGACTGATTGATATCCATTTACGCAACAGTATTGATAAGAATCTACTGTCAGCGGCCCAACATGCGTATTGCAAAGGCAAATCAGTGGAGACAGCATTGCACTCACTGGTACGCATAATTGAATATTCCCTGTTCCACAAGGAGTACACAATGGTTGCCTTTCTGGATATAGAAGGCGCTTTCAACAATGTCAATACATCAGGGATAGCAGATGCACTATCAGATCTGAAAGTTGACAGCTCACTCCGCGAATTGATCAATCTACTGCTCAATGGTCGGATTATCAACTCCAAGCTGGGTGGGACGTCTATCAGAAGATCTGTTAGTAGAGGCACCCCGCAAGGAGGTGTTCTATCTCCGCTTCTGTGGAATTTGGTGGTCAATAAACTATTGATAATCACTAGTACTCTTTTCAAGGAAATATAAAATTCCGCTAGTCGACCCTCCCTCTCTTAATGGAACCAGCTTAACCTTCTCTGATAAAGCAAAATATTTGGGTCTTATCCTGGATAGGAAGCTAAGTTGGAAACCTAATATTCAAGAAAGAGTAAAGAAAGCTACAGTAGCACTCTTCTCTTGTAAGAAAGCCATTGGGAATAAATGGGGATTACAACCTCGAATTACTCACTGGCTCTACACCTCGATCATTAGACCGATACTCACATACGGGGTGATTGTCTGGTGGACAGCCTTAGATAAAGCTATAAATCGCGATTATCTAAGTAAGGTCCAACGTACAGCTTGTCTGTGCATCAGCGGAGCACTACGTACAACTCCCTCCGCGGCACTGGACATTATATTCCATCTAATACCCCTCGATATATATAGCAAGCAAATGGCAGCAACTGCAGCCGTTCGCCTTGAAGCTACCCAACAGTGGTCAAGAAAATAATTCGGCCACGCCTCTATTCTGAATAAATTCAAAATCTCTCCCGAAAACACGGACTACACCACACCTCGTTTAAATTTTGAGAAGAACTTACTTGTCACCATCCCTTCCAGATCATGCTGGGAGGAAGATGCATTTTTAGAAGATGATTCTATTCACTTCTACACTGACGGGTCAAAAACCATAGACGGAGTCGGTGCAGGTGTTTTCTCCGATAAGCTTAATCTTAAGCTCTCTTTCCGTCTTCCTAATCACTGTAGCGTGTTCCAGGCGGAAATAATGGCGATAAAAGAAGCCCTATCTTGGCTTAAGAAAAACGTGATATCTGCTAGAGATATCCGCATCTTTTCTGATAGCCAGGCAGCAATCAAATCCCTGGAATCGACCTCTATAAACTCTTTAGTAGCCCTAGACTGCCGTTCGTCTCTTGTGGAGTACTTCAAAATTCACCTGTGTTGGGTGCCGGGGCATAGAGACATTCCAGGGAATTGTAAGGCCGATGAACTCGCCAAAGAAGGAACTACTTTACCCATCTTGCCGGACAATGGCACCTTAGGTATTCCAATCGCTACTCGCAAACTTAAACTTAAGCTGGATGCTATCGAGAGTACAAATCTTAGGTGGACAAGTGGATCAACATGTCCAGCGACAAAACGGATTTGGCCAAAGCTGGATCTAAAACGCTCTAAGAATTTGATTTCTCTCAACAGATTGCATATCGGCACCACAATAGGTGTCATCACCGGACACTGTCTAATAGGCAAGCACGCTACAAGACTGGACCTCTACGCGAACGATTTCTGTAGAAGCTGCATAAATGAAGAAGAGGAGGAAACTATTCCTCACCTTCTTAGTTTCTGCCCAGCTCTCTCCCGTAGAAGGAAACTCCACTTAGGAGTTCCCTATTATAATGATACGGGCGACCTGATAAATATTGACATCAAGAGGCTCCTACGCTTCATAAGAAGCTCTAATTGGTTTTAATACGAGTAGGTGGAGGGAGGCTTCTCCCATGATCCACGTGGTATCACAACGGACCTCATTGGTCTAAGTGTGCTGGCGAATCCCAGCTGGCAGCCACTTCAACCTAACCTCAACCTAACCTCAACCTAACCTAAGACCTCGATAGTCGACACACATTCGAGTCTCCCAATTTTTTTTTTCACCAACACGATGGCGGAAGCATAACGGGAGCAACTTGACATAATTATT
Source organism: Blera fallax (assembly GCA_946965025.1). Classification (NCBI taxonomy): domain Eukaryota; kingdom Metazoa; phylum Arthropoda; class Insecta; order Diptera; family Syrphidae; genus Blera; species Blera fallax. Next base: position 28,249,357 of record OX337245.1, read on the forward strand.
CCATCTTTTTCTAACTGACTAACTATTGACTGAACCTTCGTATGCTCAAAATTGGAAAGTCGTCGGGGGGCACAATGAAACCGAATATCGTCGTTTAAATGAATTTTCATTTCATAATCTAAAGGCTCTATTTTTACGTCCTTCGGAGAAATATAAGAATCTACAATCAAGTCATTTAGTTTGGAACGGCAAGGCTTATTATCTAACTTAAAATCAATATTCAACTCAACTTCGCTAGGTGCAATTTCAATACTAGGTAAATACCTCCGGCACCGAACTAGGTTTATGACTTATTTGAAGTTTTCTTTATTACGGAATCTTATGCTCATGATCATGTCCCATTTTCCAGCATCGGAAACAGGATTAATTCGGACGCAGCGGATGAGGACAGTACGGGTTAATATGTCCCGTTTGTGAGCAATTAAAGCATAACGGCTCTTTCTTCTCGGCATTGGTCTTCAGTGGCGGCATGTTTCGGTAGATTCCCCTGAGGCGGCATTTGTACCACATCCTACGACATTCTGGCAGATGTACCGTTGCTTGTACCGGTCGATCAATCGCTTTAGCTCCTCAATGGTGCGAGTTCCCAGCAGTAGGTTGACGTTCGGCACATCTCCCATTCCTTCAATGATAGAGTCTATCGTTTCCAACTCGCTGATGTCGGAGCGATACGCAACCACTTGCATAGTTAAAATATAGCAGTGCAGCGACTCTTCCTGCTTCTTCCATCGTCGACGGCTCAGCATTCTAAAGACGTCCTGGCGGGAAACGGCGATATCAAACTATATAATAAGTGCCGCCATAAATTCACTATTATTTAGGGCGCCAGTTGAATTCAAAAAGGCTCGGGCAGTCCCAAAAAAAGAACGACGTAGACTCAGCAACTTGAAGCGGTTGTCTCCTCTAACTGCCATAACTTCCTCAAAGTCGCGGAGGAAATGTTGTTCTTCAAAATCTGTCCTGGATTGGCTAGCCAAAGGTACATCCTCTTCCAGTTCACGAATTTGCTTTCGGAGCTGGAGGATTTCCATACGTCTACGGAGATTATTCAGCTCTTCGTCCAGAGCTGCACCCTGCAATTCGTCGACATTCACGGCATTATCGGCATTATCAGCATTTGCGGCTTAGTTGGGAGCAACATTACCGGCAGCGTCTATATCGTCGACCGTCTCTGGCACGTCATCATTAACTTCCCTGGGGGTTTGTCTCATCACACGTGACATCGTCAAAATGAAAAAAAAATCGGCTTTTCTTGCTTTAAAATCGCAAAAGTATTCTTACACAATTTTGGCCAGCTTCTTTCTGACCCCACATCTGAGTTTTAAACAACGTTTATTTAAAGGAAATTTAGGATGAAATCGGATTTTTATTTCTTCGTGTCTGAAGGCTTCAACGTTCCTTTTTAATCTTTGAACTAATGATGTGCAGAAAGTAATTATTCGATACTTAATATTTGATACTTGAATTGAGTATCGATACCGAATACTACTCAAAGGAAGTATTCGATACTGATACTCATTTCATACTCATAGGTATACTCACAAACACTAACCCCAAAGAAGCAATATAAAATACACATGTATAATGATGCGAATACGCAGCAACACAACAGCAGCAGCACGTCTCGTCTCTCCCCCTGTCCATTATGCTCTACATGCCAATGTGTTCCATTTTCTCTTCTTCTGCACTCTCTTCTCTCAACAAACGTCTCACAGAGTCACAGTCATATCATGTTCCATACATCACAGTTCCAATTTGATTACTTTTCTGCACAACAATACACTTCCAAACTGAGTATTGAGTATCGAATACCATAGGAATCGTTGTGCTGTTTGTGTTCCATACATCACACAGTTCCAATTTGATTACTTTTCTGCACAACACACTTCCAAACTGAGTACTGAGTATCGAATACCGCAGGAATCGTTGCGCTGTTTGTGTATGTAACTTTGACAAAAATTCCGTATCGTCGTCATAGGTCATACGTTGGCGGATGAACGCAGCAGAAATTGTCAATCCTTTTTTTTTTTATTTTTCCAGTGTTTGCTTTGTATGTATTTGTTAATTAAGGTATATATCAATATAAATACATAATTAGTAATTTATTTAATAAATAGGTTTAGCAATTGCTAATATGAACAGGAAAAGGAGTAGCATTTGGTTGCATTTTGCGATGGAAGCGGAAGGAAAGGCAAAATGTGATATCTGCAAGAGTATGTTGTCCTACAAAGGTGGTGCAACATCAAATTTAATTAAGCACCTAAACACGAAGCATCCTACCTTAGTAATAGGAGAAAGGTCTGCTACGCGATCATCGCTTCAGGATGCTGTTTCCTCCTTTTCAACCAATTATGACACAATAACTGCAGCAGGTTCTATTCCAACGAATACGCCCGTTATTTCTAAAACCCATATTTGTGATGTCGCAGCTCCATCAAGTAATCATCAAAATGAAAGAGGTCCTTCCACGTCAGAACAAGGCTGATATCGCGTTTGGTTAGCGGCGTGCGAAATCAACCAAAGATAAGCTCATACACCACGCCGCCCTAATATCGCAAAAGGTGCCATCGAAGGGGAAAGATGGCTCTACGGCACAAAGGAGTACTGTGCAGTAGTAACATTAGACGTTAAGAACGTTAAGACGTTAAGAACGCGTTTAACTCGGCGAACTGGTCGTTCATTAGAAGATCACTCGCCAGGATGGATACACCATATTACTTGCTGCGTATAGTGACCAATTATTTCATCAACAGGAAGTTGAGATACTATACAGATGAAGGGGTACGATATTACAATGTCACTGCGGGAGTTCCACAGGGATCGGTCTTAGGGCCGTTATTGTGGAACATTATGTATGACGGCGTCCTGAGATTAGCGTTACCTGGGGGGGTGACTGTAATTGGATTCGCCGATGACATTGCCGTCGTGACAGTAGCTAAACAGATTCGTGGAGTTGAATCTGCTACAAATGAAGCAATTGTCCAGATAAAGGATTGGCTGTCCACCGCCGGACTAGAACTTGCCGACCATAAAACAGAGGCCGTCCTCATAACTAGTCGTAAAAGTGTAGAGTTCGCCAACTTCCAGGTTGGTAACCAAATTATCAGGTCCAAAGAAGCGGTTAAATACCTTGGAGTAAAACTGGACAACAAACTGCAGTTCAAAGCACACGTGGACTATATAACCAAGAAAGCATCGCAAATGCAGGGAGCTCTCTCGCGCATACTGCCTAACATTGGTGGACCTGGATACGCAAAACGGGCCCTACTCTCCAGAGTTGTTACATCAGTTTTGTTATATGCCGCCCCAATCTGGGCGCATGTTTTAAGGACGAAGGAGACCAGAAGGAAACTATCGTCAACATACAGACTCTGCGCGCTAAGAACAATCAGCGGTTTTCGGACCATATCAGATGAGGCCGCCTTTGTTATAGCCGGAATGATTTTGGTGGGGGCGATAGCCCCCATTTATTTGGCTTAATACAAGCTACAGCTAACTTAAAAACTAAGACTAACAACTAACTTAAAAACTAAAAGCTAAGGAAAATGGTTGAGGAGATCAGGTTTGAGGCTGGGAGTGCTACGATTGAAATCGAAATGGGTGAGGTTTGAGTTAACCTTCCGCAGCATACGGGAAATTGGTTCATTGGAGCCATATAAGGTGCGATGGGCTGGTAAATAGAACAGCCGAGGGCATCGTAAGTTCCGTGGGTTAGTATTGAAGAAAATTGAGTTATAAAGAGATTGGCAATCGATAGAGCCAGATAGAAGTCGATGAATGAAAAGAATGTCTGCAACATCTCTGCGTTTCTCGAGGGAATTCAAGTTGATGAGGTTGAGTCGGTTTTGATAGGGAGGCAGGATAAGTGGGTCGTTCCAAGAAAGACCTCGAAGGGCAAAACGAAGAAAACGACGTTGGATGTTTTCGATTCTGGACACATGCACTTGCTGAAAGGGGCACCACACTTGACTCGCATATTCGAGGAGAGGGCGGACAAAGGTAATGTAGAGGGATCTAGTCACGTAAGGGTCGGAGAATTCCTTGGACCACCGTTTGATAAAGCCAAGTGAGGAGTTAGCTCTAACAATTATCTCGTCAATATGGGAACGGAAATTTAATTCCCTATCGTACAATATTCCAAGGTCACGCAGAGATTGAACGATGGATATAGGCTGACCATGAAGAAAATAAAGGCGGGCAGGGGACATGTGGTGTTTCCGTGATAAGGTAATAGATTGGCATTTGGTGATATTGAGCTCTAAGCAATTTTTAGAGCACCAGTTCGAGAAACTGTCCAGGTCTTTTTGGAGGAGACAGTAGTCCTGTGGTGAGGAGATGGTTTTAAAAAATTTGGTATCATCCGCGTAGAGAGAAAGGGAGGAGTGTTTTATGACCCTATCAACGTCGTTAATAGTTAGAATGAAGAAGAGAGGACCAAGATGGCTGCCTTGTGGAACACCAGAAGTGGCCAAGAAAGGGGCTGATAGGACTGATCTAAAGCGAACACTATAAAAACGATTTTCAAGGTAGGATGATATCCACTTTAACAATATGGGTTCGAAACCGAGGGCAGACAATTTGAAAAGAATTAGGTTATGAGATATCTTATCAAAAGTTTTGCTAAAATCAGTTGCAATAACGTCTACTTCTTTGCCATTCTCTAAGGCTGTGAGGGCAAAAGACACGAATTCGACGAGATTTGTCGTAGTAGACCTACCTTTCAGAAAGCCATGTTGATTAGGGGAAATGAGAGATTTGCACTGAAAGCTTAAGGCTTCGTACATGAGAAAGTTCGTATTTGAGAAAGTTTAGCAATTGGGCGATAATTTGTTACTTCGCTCCTTGAACCCTTTTTGTGTACGGGGGTTATGAAAGCTGTCTTCCAGATCTGCGGAAATTCTCCTTGTGAAAGAGAAAGGCGAAAGAGGTGAGAGAGAGGGAGTGAGAGATTGGATGAACATTTTTTAAGAAAAATGGCGGGGAGACCATCCGGGCCAGGCAAGAATTCATCATTAAGACTTAGCAATTTATTTTCGATAAGAGCAGGGTCAAAGGATTGATGCAGAAAAGGACCTACGGAGAAATTAAGAAGGTAATTGAAGTAAGAGGGGTCCGGTATGAAGGAGTTGTCGGCGAAAGATTGTTTGAAAAAGGTGGCGAAAAAATTGGCAATGGTGTGTGGATCATTTGATGATGTATTATCAAAGGATAGAGAGGGAGGGTAACCGTCAGATTTTCTTTTACAGTTGACGAATTTGAAAGAAGACTTAGGATCATTTATCAGATTTGATTGCGCGTTATTTAGATAGCGCTGATAGAGAGAGTTAAAAAGCTGAATGAATTGAAGGTAAGAACCGAGGTAGTTGGAAAAGTCAGAGATGAAATTGGTACGAAGAAATACTGCCCATAACTTGTTTCTTTTGTTACGTATAGCGCGAAGTTTACGGTTATACCACGGGGGAGATGTGGATGATGTTTTGTGGCGTGACAAAGGGACATAGAGAGAGATAGAATTAAATATTTCCCTGTAAAAAATGGCGAGGGCATCATTTAAAGATAAATTTGAAAACTCAAAGGAAACCCTACTCAGATAGGTATTAATTTTGTGGAAATTCGCTTTATGAAAGTCGTAAGACAAGACTGTGAAAGAGTTGGAATGGAGTGGAGCGTTATGGAAAAATGAGAGAAGAAGTGGGGGATGGAAGTTATCAATAGTCGAAAGGGGTAGAGGGCAATGCGAGACTGAGGAGTTAATGGGGTCAGTTGTGAAAATAAGGTCTAATTGCCTTCCCATGTAGTTTAGGACATTGCTAACTTGACGTAGGCTTGAATCCGTAAGTCGATCTATGAAGAGACATTCCTTAGTTGAGTTGGCATTAGAAGCGAAGAAAAAGGATTCATCATCGGAGGGAGTCCAGTGTAATTGGGGCAAATTAAAGTCGCCAAATATAAAGAGGGGATCAGATAAGTCGGTTATTTGATCAATCGCGTCAATGGCAAGTTGGTAAGATTCGATAGGTTGGGCTGGAAGGATGTAACAACACATAACGTACAGGGATCTATGGGGAAGAGTTAATTTTATTGAAACAAAGTCTATCTTAGAGGAAGAAGATATAGCGATGAGAGACGAGTCAAGGTCGTTGTGGATGGCAATGAGAACTCCTCGAGAGGGAGCGTCAACCAGGGGATGGTCGTGGTTATCGTCTCGAAAAACATTGAAAGTAGAGGGAAATAACTCTTGGCTCTTTATGCTTGGGATCAGGTTGGTTTCGGTCAGAGCATAGATATCGAAGGGGAGAGCATGTGATTGGCGCAAGACAGCTTGGGTTTTTGAGCGCAGGCCCCTTACATTCTGGTAGTAAAAGGTAAGAGGAAGACTATTATAGGAGGGAGATTGAGGTGATGGTGATGGTGGCAAGTTATGGACGAAAAAATTTATTGTGGTCATTACGGCTCCGTTGGAGATGTGACATCCTTTTGGAATGTACGTAATTACCAAAAGCAGCAAGATCATCCGCTACTTTCTGGGGAGACATATTGAAAATCTCATGGAACCTTATATAAATTTTCTTAAGACTGTTCAGTTCAATGGGCAGTCCTTCCTGCTGGATGGAAACCATAACGCTGGTCTTAGTTTTACCTTCAAAACAAACCGAGTCAGATTTGTCGTGAAGATACGCAAGGAAGAGACGTATGTTCTCGTAAACTTTTTTTTCTCTAAGCCTGGAGAGTGCATAACGACATTCTGTGGTATCTGCAGTTTGCTGTGTGAGTTTAACCGGAGGGGGCAAAAGGGGATCAAGAATGGGATCGGTTGGGGGGGTGATTGAAGAGGATGATTTTCATGAGTCAGTAGGTGTGGGGTTAAGGATATGAGAGTTAATGAAGTTAGGGTATTTTGCTCCGGTTTTGAGGTTGAAATTAGGAAAAAAGTTGCTGGTGGCGGTAGGCGGTGCTGGGGCTCGTTGCGGTTGAGAGGTAATAGTGTGGGTGGATGGGGTTAAATTAAACGAGACACGCTTCTGCTTAGGCTTGGGGGGGGACGATGGCAGAGAGTTTATTTAAAGAAGAAGGGCAGGGTTGGTGGGGGATGGGGAATGAAGGGATAAAATTGGGGAATACGTTGGTTTTGAGGGACCAGTTAGGGTCAAGATTGGGGGGCAGTTGGGAACAGGATTTGGCGACTTATTTCTAATCTTAAATTTATTTGTGCCCTTATTAATAGACTTAGGTTTATTCCTGAAGAGTTTATCGGTCCATTTGCAGATGCGCATCTTACCAAGGTTGAGATCAGTGCTATTGGGGTTCTGGAGCACAACACTTCAATGCGACTTTCGATATCGCAAAAAGTCGACCGTACCGCGGTTAGTTCGTCACCGACGTCGTTGATCTTATCGAAAATTATGTCGAACATTGGATCTGATTGTTTGGCAGAGGGTTGAGGATTTGTAGGGGATTGAAAATGGATATCTAAGTTTTCACGCATGGAGTAAACGGCTTCGCACGATTTATGGACAGAGTTAGTTTGCGTAGTAGACATCGCTTTCAGATCACTTATCAAGGAGCTAAGATGGCACAGGGTGGTTTCATCGTTTCTGGACCTCGCGGAGTCCAACTCGAAAAGACCGGCGATTTGTTTCTCGATATTGGTAAGCTTAGATTTAATAACGTCAGTTGAGGAGTGAACCGCAATACTTAAATCGTCCACACATCTCACGCAATTATCGAGGTTGGAGAGTTCAGACGTAATCCTTTTAGCACTACTGTTATGGAGAGTTTCATTAGAATCACTAAGGCACTTAATCGCCAGGAGCACGTGCGATACAGTGATATTTTTGCATTCATCACAAAGAAAGAATAGGTTGATCGGGTTTTCTCTGATGAAGACCGTGTTTCTTTTGTTTAGACCGACACAAGCTGCATGGAAAGATTTCCCACAGATTCCCTTACAAGCAATCCAGTCAGCATTGCTATCGTTGATTGAGCAATTGGAAATTCCACAAGGCATGGCAGAAAAGTTGGGTCTTTAAGGTCAGGGAAAAGAAATGAAACACAAAAAACACGATTAAAGAGCGCGTCAGCGAAAACAGAGCACAATTGAATGGGCGCGAAGTGGGTCAGATATAAATTATGCGGGAAACTGCTAACGCGGTGAGAATTACCGAATTAATAATAAATTAATTTGAGGAGCACAAAGAGAAATGAACTGAACACGGTTACGGTCAATTGACAATGGCCCCCATCGACATTCTTGCAGATGAAATGTTGAGGATATACAACAGAAGAGCCTTGAGCCAACATGACGCCAACGGAATCAAGAGGATCAAAATTGAGGAAAAGCAGCTATGTGGCAAGCTCGTTGGGATAATACAACGAAAGGCAGATGGACACACAAACTCATACCGACAATCCAAGACTGGATAAGTCGTAAACATGGAGACTGCAACTATAACCTTACGCAGTTCCTGTCTGGCCACGGCGGGTACCGCAAGTATCTCCACCGATTTGGACACGACAGCTCACCATCTTGCCCCGAATGCCCAAATGAAGATGAAGATACGGAGCACGCAGTATTTTATTGCCCACGCTTCACGGCATGGAGAACTACTCTGCCCAGTCCGTCGTTACTCCTCGAACACTTGTTGGAGTCGGAAGAGAATTGGACGGAAATAAGCGCTCTTGTAACAATTGTACAAAATGAGCTAAGGAGAATAGAAAGGCAAAGAAACAGAACATCGGAAAGCCTCAGAAACCGCAGAAACCTCAGAAGCAGGTGAACAGCACGAATAGCTTGATATGCTAACCAACCCCCCGAAAAAATACCTAACGGCCCTTTTCAATGGTTGAAGATGAGGGGTTTAATGAATTAATGGCAGAACTTGAGCCATCGTATAAAATACCTAATCGAACAACATTTAGCAGGAATTTATTGGAACAGCGGTATGATGAGGCAGAGGAGTTGGTGAAAAACCTTAAACCTAAAAGGGAAAGAAGAAATAACTCTGACGGCGTATACGTGGACTTCTTCTTCAACAGAAAGCTATATGGCTATCACTGCACATTTCGTTGATAAAGAGTGGACCATTAATTCCCTTTTATTTGATTGTTTTGCATTTAATGAGCGTCATACAGTTGAAAATATTAGAAATGAGATAATTAACATTGTTTCAAGTTGGGATGTTTCTGAAAAAATAAACGCCATTATAACCGACAACGCCTCAAATATAACGTCCGCAGTAAGATTAACAGGATGGCATCATTTGCCTTGTTTTGCACACACCCTGAATCTTGTAGTCCAAAGTGCTTTAAAAGATGTTGAAACTATTCAAAAGAAGGTGAAGCGAATAGTAGAATTTTTTCATCGTAGCACCACAGCCGCAGAGAAATTGCAATCGCTGCAAATACAGATTGGAGGAAGTAAACACCCGCTGAAGCTTATTAATGATGTTGTGACAAGATGGAATTCGACATATTATATGTTTGAAAGGTTTTGCAGCGTTCAGGAATCCATCGAAGCTGCTCTCGGACTTTTGCACAACCCCATTGAATTACTTCATCAGGAGGAATGGAGTTCTTTGCGAGAATGCAGCATTATTTTAAAACCTTTCGAACAAATGACATCAGAACTAAGTGCCGAGAAAGCTGTTACACTTTGAAAGTCATCCCGTTGGTTATTGCATTGCGCAGAGCAATAAATAAAAACACAGCCTTACGTTCCGATACAGCGAAAAGACTAAAAGAATCGCTTTTAGATGGATTGCACCGTCGTTTTGAAGGCTTGCAATTTAATAAAATTTTGGCAAAGGCAACGTATTTGGACCCAAGATTCAAAAAGAAGGGATTCGACAGTTCCACTGCGATTGCGGGCATCCAGGAAGCTCTTCGTGCAGAAGTTTCCGAGGTAATCACATGCTGCCATAGGAAAGACCATGTTCCTGCTGCCACACAAGCCGGTACATCCTCTGGCGTAGAAAGGGAACCAGATCTCTTATGGGGAGATTTTGATATTGATGCGGGCTGCGTCCAATCTACTCCATTGTCGGCAGGAATAATAGAAATGCGGCAATATACCGAGGAACAGGTTATTCCTAGACAAGAGAACGCGTTAGCTTGGTGGAAATCGCGGGAAATAATTTACCCAAATCTCGCAAAATTAGCTAGAAAATACTTAGGTATTGTAGCTACTTCAGTTCCTAGTGAAACGATTTTTTCAAAGGCTGGATTGGAACAGGTTATTCCTAGACAAGAGAACGCGTTAGCTTGGTGGAAATCGCGGGAAATAATTTACCCAAATCTCGCAAAATTAGCTAGAAAATACTTAGGTATTGTAGCTACTTCAGTTCCTAGTGAAACGATTTTTTCAAAGGTTGGATTGGTGGTTTCTGATAAAAGAAGTAGACCAAAATCACAAAATGTACAAAAAATTTTATTTTTAAATGTTAACTCCAAATACATATGTAAATAATCATTTAAGAAATTAACTATTACTATTACTTTTATCATTATTATTATTAACTATGAATTTATTTGAAACTTTCTTTTTATTATTTTATTTTATTTATAGTGCCAGAAATATAATTTCTTTTAAGTTTATTTACCATCTGTTTAATTCTTGTTATGGACTTATAACGAAATAAAATGAAGTGTAATGGTACGTGACACGCTGGTTCCAGAATCAATTATGACTGCGAAACAAAGTACTAAGTATCGAATACCAAATACCGAATACTGAATTTGAAGTAATCAGTAATCATTCGTTACTCAAAAGTAATCAAATTGCACACCACCACTTTGAACACAGAATGAAATATGAGCAACCATTCACCCTGAAGTTGGGTGCGATGACTTTAAAAAATTAAATTAAATACTTGGTGACACGCAGATGGCGCTCACAAAAAAAGGTGCAAGTTCAAATATTATACAAAAAATGCTTACAGTTGAAATAATTTTTTCTTTTATTATTTTACTGAAATCTATTTAAATGTGTTTTATGTATATGTTTTTAGACATTACATCACTTATGTACATTATTTTGTTTGTAACACGAAAATTAAAACAGAAAGCAGCAACACAAATGTAAAAAATATATGCTGTATTCACAATAATCACGTTCGTTATTCGCAGTAACAGATATCTTTGTCGATTGAAATACACAATACCAAAAAAGGAATTTGTCGATGCGATCGACTTTTATCCAATCGAACGCTGATCGACACTAGCAATAAGGGCAAAAGCCAGATCTAATACTGTCATATCTACATACGATTACTGCTCTATTAAGGTCAGTAACGACCTCACTGAGGCTTTTAATGAAATAAAAGGATTTAGACTGGGTGTCACCAATGTATTTGCGAGTATGAAGGCAAGTGGTTTGAATGGGTTCACGCAACATCGATGAATGTGACAGAACGTCGCAATGAACAGCGATTTTTCTACCTGGTTTCCGTTATTTTTGATAACATCATAAATATCGAACGAAAATTAACTGTTGCCAATCATTATTTCTTCGGATTAAGAAGGCAGGTGAGTGGTAAGACAGTTTTTCCAGCGAAAAATGAAACTATAAAACAAAGCCCTTTATCGGGCTTTGGATAAGTATTATTATTATTATTATTATAATTTATTAAAATATTATAAAATTACAGTGCTAATAGGGGAAGAGCACCAGCTGCAGAGTCTTACGGCTCAATGGGTCTGATACTTATGATAGATATTGCATTAAGAGATTTTTATAAAGTTGAAGATTTCATAAACTGAGTGTTGTGAGAGGGCTATCCGTTGTTTTGATTGTCTACAAAATGGACATTCCCCTATGCCTAGAACATGATTTATGTCGATGGGGTTGTTGTAAACTTGGCACGTAGACGGATCATCCTTCTTAATGAGGTGTTGCTGAGTGACCTAATCGCAGTTGTTGTTTAGACCTAAGTTTGTTTTTGATTAGTCGCAATAGGTCGAGTTTGGTGTAATTGGTCGATTAAAAAACTGGAGCGCGGTGTGCAAGATTGGCAGTGGTATCAGCGAGCTCATTTCCTATTATTCCTACGTGGCTCGGAACACACATTAGCTTCAACTTGTTAGGCATTCTAATGAGACAGTCTCTGATTTGGTTGACAATTATAGCATTGTTATTAGGACCTTGTACTGCTAAACTATCTGTTCCTATTACAAATTTGTCGCATACAGACTTCTGTAGTTTTTAGGATAGCCAGTGCCCCGGCGGTAAAGATTAATTGCTTATTGGATAATATCCCTATGGTGGGAATATCCCTTTAGTCTTTGGTCTTTGATCCATCTGTGAAAACCAATTTCCAACCTCTCGATTTTAGATCTGAGGTAATAGAGGCAAACGTGGTTCGGTATATTGATGATGGCATGTTTGTTTGGAATATTGTGCTAGTTCCTTGAGGAAAGATGTTGACCTGATGTTCCATGGTGGATACGATTGGGCATATTTACCAAAGCAGCCATCTGTTTTGCGGCTGTTAAAGACGACGAAATACCAGATTAAAGATGCATGGCGTGCTTCTTTTTTTTTATAAACAGTTTAGTTTTTGCAGCTATGATCCGGTCTTCTACATATATTTGGGAATCCAGCTTCCACCAATATGTTCTTCACGGTGCTTGTGGGGAACGCATTTATACTCTTACGGGCGGCTTGATGGTAGGATGCCTTTATAACGTTGATTGTAGGTTTTGGGCTGTTGCCATAGAGGAATAAACCGTAATCAATGTTGCTTAATACTATGGCTCTCGAGTCTGTTAATATACACAGTCTGTTAATGCGCACAGAGTCTGTTAATGTGCACAGAGTCTGTTAATGTGCGCGTTACATTTTTTGGTCGCTAAGCAATTTACAATATTAGTCCTCGCAGCTAGGCTTTTGTTTAATTTTAGACAATGGTACTTCAAATTATATCTATTATTAAATACTATGTGCCAAGAATACTTAAATTTGTAACATTTTCAATATTTGTATTGTTATAATTAAAGGTAAAACTATTGCAAGAGGTCTTACGATAGACATGTAAGGTTTTGCATTTATCTACTGCTAGCTTAGCACCTGATTATGTTGACCATATTGATATGTCTTTCGTTACATTCGATAACATATTTTTGTTTTAAAAAGGTCACTGTGTTTACTCAGAATGTTTATGTCATCCGTGTAAACACAGTGATCTAGTGTGTTTAGCTATAATTTTGCTAATATTGTCAAAAGCAATGATAAATAATACCACCGATAATGACGAGCCTTGCGGAATGCCATTAAAGAGTGGAAAGGAGGTGAAAAAAAATTGCTGATTTCACACAGATTTTTCTGTTTGTAAAAAACGAGTAGACAAAGTTATATATTTTGGGACCGATATTTAGTTTATCTAGGACTAGGTGGATGCCTATTCTGTCGAACGCTTTTTCAAAGTCCAATGCCAGGATTGTGACATGATTGCGAGCGGATAAGGCATTGGAAATGTAGAAGTCGATGTGTAGTAATGCATCCGCACAACCTTTACCTGGTTTAAATGCTAGAACCAATGAACAATAATTTTCTTGAGTACTTTTCACATAAAGCGAATAAGTGAGATTGGTTGATACCCGTTGACAGTGGGCGCGTTCCGAATTCTATGCCTACTTTTTGAGGTAAGGCCTAACATAGGGCGCGTTCCGGATTCTAGGCCTGCTTTTTGAGGTAAGGCCTAACATATGGAACGGCAAACTGACTGAAAAAGTAGGTGACATTTCACATCTGTTCGTGTGTCATATTTGACATAATTACTTTCTGATTTTACTTGAGATCATTTATAAATTGTGAATTGCAGTGCAAAAGAAATCAATAAGTAAATAAAGATATACATACGTAAGTGCGAAAAATGGAAGATGAGATCCTCTGTAAGTAATATAATATTATTTATACATGTAAATAAAATTGGAACGAAATTTGGATCTGAAAATTAATTCAAATTTGCTTAATTTATTATATATTAATGCCTCCAACATTTTACCCCTCAGCCTGTTCATTGTCTCCTCCGATTCGTCCAAAACATAGAGCACTCCGTCACAATTCACTTGGAATTTAATTTTTTTATTTGTAATTTGTAAACAACGGCCGAACAGTGAAAGAAATACAAATGAATCAGCTCTTTTTGACAATTGGCAGATTGACTTAAAATGTAGGGAGAATTTTTTTACCTTCAAATCCAGTCCACTACCTCAATAAAAAATGCCTTACTTTACAGTCAAAACTGAATCTCTCGACCAATCAGAAACGTTTGACTACCTAGTGCCTAGGATGCGGAACGCGCTCATATGGGACGACAAACTGACTGAAAAAGTAGGTGACATTTCACATCTCTTCGTGTGTCATATTTGACATAATTGCTTTCTGATTTTACTTGAGAACATTTATAAATTGTGAATTGTAGTGCAAAAGAAATCAATAGAATAGAAACCAATCAAGTGGAAGATGAGATCCTCTGTAAGTAATATAATATTATTTATACATGTAAATAAAATCGGAAGCAAAATTTGGATCTGAAAATTAATTTAAATTTGCTTAATGTTTGAGGCATTAATAGATAATAATATTAATGCCTCAAACATTTCACCCCTCAGCCTGTTAATTGTCTCCTCCGATTCGTTCAAATCGTAGAGCGCTCCGTCACAATTCACTTGGAATTTAATTTTTTTGTTTACTCGTAATTTATAAACAACGACCGAACAGTGAAAGAAATAAATAAATAAATAAATCAGCTGTTTATGACAATTGGCAGATTGAATTAAAATGTAGGGACAATTTTCTTACCTTCAAATCCAGTCCACTACCTCAAAAAAAAAAAATGCCTTACTTTACAGTCAAAACTGAATCTGTCGACTAATCAGAAACGTTTGACTACCTAGTGCCTAGAAAACAGAACGCGCTCAGTGTTAATGCTTTTCTTAAGATTTGGTAGAGGAAGTATGGTTGCCATTTTCCAGTTTTGGGGAATGAATCCTGTATTAAGGATATTGTTATTAATAAAAGGTCTACGGAATAGGTCAAGTAAGTTAATTTTTAAGAGCGGGGAGCCAGTACCAAGGGCGGCCTGCTTAATAAATACAAATATAAACATTCTTCCAATTCCAGAATTCATAACGAAGTGTCACCAGGTACACTCCTAGTAGAAGTCCCGACCGAGAGGGGAACACAAAACATCGTGTGCGCCTCGGCATATTTCCCCGGCGACGACGACAACATCCCACCCATAGAGGTTCAAGGACTTATACAACACTGCCTACAAAACAACCTTCACTACATTATAGGTTGCGATGCAATCGCGCATCATGTTGTATGGGGCAGTAGTGGCATCAACAGAAGGGGTGAGTGTCTTTTAGAATACCTTATTAGTAGCTGTGTAGATATTTTAAATAGTGGCTCTAAACCTACTTATAAATGCGATTCGGGAGGAGGTACTTGATCTCACCCTTGCTAATCCATTTATATCTAATTTTATTGAAAATTGGCATGTCTCGCTGTCGGACCATCAACACATCAGGTTCGACATTCAAGGCAAACTGTCACATGCTTCTAGTAGATATGATCCCAAGTCAACGGACTGGAATTTATATCAAGGACTTGTCCTCTCACACTGGATATGCTCGTTACACCTATCGAGTCCATAGGGGACTTAGATGAAGCAGCATACCAGTTGAAGGATTTGCTGCTTACTTCCTACCACGACAGCTGTAAACATAAAACCAGTTTGTGTAAACGAAAGGTTCCCTGGTGTAATGACCAGCTTGCCAAACTTAGGAAGAAAGTTAGAAAACTCTTCAACTATGCTGAACGCACGAAGAGCTGGGACGATTATAGGTCCACTCTTACTGAAAACAATTTAGAATTGAGGCGATCTAAACGTGCTACATGGAAAAAATGTTGCGAAAACATTGCTGATTTGCCAGTAGCAGCACGAATGCATAAGGCATTCGTTAAAGATCATACTAACTGTGTAGGCTTGCTAAAAAAAATCTGATGGCACCTACACGTCGGACTGTATGAACACACTCAAAACCTTACTTGAGGTTCATTTCCCAGGTTCGTCTACTCATGTACAACACATGTACTCGAATGTAGCTGACCATAGATTCAGTATTGCTAATAGAGCAAATAGTTTATCTGGAAAAATTTTTAGTTCAGATAGGGTTAAATGGGCGGTCAGCTCCTTTAAACCATTCAAAGCCCCCGGCAGTGACTGTATTTTTCTAGCACTACTGCAGAAAGTTATCGACCTCATCTTGCCGGGTATTATAGCTATATTTAGAGCCAGCTATAATTGGGGATACATCCCGATTACCTGGAGACAGGTAAACATGATCTTCATTCCCAAACCGGGCAATAGGCCCAGTTAGCTGCCTAGATACTACAGACCTATAAGTCTAACATCATTTGTTCTCAAAACGATGGAGAGACTCATCGACGTTCATATTAGAAGTCGGTTAGATTTGTCTACCCTTCTGCACTCAAGTCAATTTGCATATAGGAAGGGTAAATACACAGAAGGTGCTCTTAACTACCTTGTGAAGAAGATTGAAAGAACTCTTGGTTCTAAAGAAATAGCCCTATGTGCCTTCCTTGACATTGAGGGCGCTTTTGATAACACTACAGCTCAATAGAGAGAGCAATCAGTAGCAGAGGCTTCGAAGATTCGACCAGCAATTGGAAAAGAGCCACGCTTGAAAGTCGAATTATTACTTTCTCCTCGGGAGGAGTGTCAGTGACTGTGACCGCAGCTAAGGGCTGTCCCCAAGGCGGAGTTCTCTCTCCCCTTCTATGGTCACTAGTCATAGACAAGCTTCTAGTCGATCTTCATAGATAAAGCTATATCGCCATTGGTTATGCGGATAATTTGGCTATACTTATTAGTGGCAAGTACAGCGCAACCATCTCTAGCGTCATGCAAGGTGCTTTTCTACATGTTTTAGAATGGTGCAGCAGAGAAGGACTATCCATCAATCCCTGCAAAACTGTTCTAGTGCATTTTACTAGGAAAATACTGGTCAATCTAGGACCTATGTCCTATGGGAACATAAACTTTGCCTGGACCACTGGGAAATTGTCCCAGGGTTGAGACAATCCAAATTACTTTCCTTATTAACCTTACTCCTATAAGGATATATTTAACCTTAATAAGGAAAGATAAGGGCCACTGTGGTTTAAGATACCACCCTAACAAACTTAACCTGAGCTCAGACACGGAATGTAGGTTCTGCTCGGAAGAGGACGAATCATCCGAACACATTCTTTGCAATTGCCCAGCTTTACTCTGGTTAAGGAGACGTATTTTCTATAAAGAAATATGTACGCCAGCGGAAATGAAAACTCTGCTACTAAGGATATACTATCCTTCATTAGGGAGGTACTACGTCTCTTAGACTAACCATACCCTTATGATACAATAGATCTTTTAGGTCGCAGTGTCTGCCATATGGACAAGGGTTTTATTAAAAAAAAAAAAGGGGAAAAAAACACATCCGCACAGATCAACAACTGTCACACAACAACTGGAGCGCGTCCATTTGCTCTCTTATGGATAGACTAGTTGCCGACGCTACAGGCAGGACTCCTGTCATAATAGAGGAAGATGTCAACGCATGGGCCACAGAATGGGGCAGTTCATATACAAATCGTAGATAGACTGTTCTACTTGAAGCCTTTTCTTGTTTGGATATCGACTTAGCTAATAATGGAACTAGTAACGCCTTTAGCATAGCTTTTGCAACCGCCGACCTGACACGCGATGCTCTGTGGCGCGTGAGTGATCACTATGCAATGCTATACTTTTCAGCACCGGCAACGGGTCGGAAAGGCGAATTAACTAGTCAATACACAAGCGAACTAAGTGGAACGTAAACACGGTGGTTGAAGACATTTTGAGTTTCGTCGTTAGTGAGGCAATAATTGAAGCAAGAACCGCAGAAGAATTATTAACCCAGGTATCACAGTTACTTGTCAATGCGTGAACGCTTCAATGTCCATGTTGGGAACAGGAAAACATCGCCCTCCAGTATATTGGTGGCCCTCAGAAATCGCAGAACTCAGATCGCTATGTCACCGCGCGAGTTACATTCGCAAATAACAATGACCGGGAAAGTAACTCAACACCGGACAACAGTATGGGAAACCTTCAAGGTTCCAATTAACTGAATATGCATCCGGTGCATTCTTTTCAATTTTCCACTTTTGCTTTCACTTTTTGCATTCGATGCATCCGGTGCAATTTTAGTTAAGTAAGCAAAATTTATAATTCGTCGAAAAATTATTTTGAAGGTAGTCTTAGGTAGATAGGTAGGGGGGGTGACTGCATCAGCAGGGGTGCAATCAAACTCGGGTCTCAACGAATCCATTGTGTTCCCCCGGAAAAGAAAAGAAAAGAAAAGAATAAATAAACCTCTCGTTGGCCTTATTTAAGAAGTCTGTAGAGATTTTGGACATGAGGAGACTGATGGGTAATAGTACAGAGTTGTCTGCGTGTAGGTCATTTGATTCTGAGCCTTCCCTGGCCAATTCATCGGCCACCTTATTCCCGTGGATACCCATGTGGCCCGGGATCCAGCAGAGCGAGATTTTATGTCTCGTGCTGAGGGATTTGAGTTCGTCTTTGCATCTTTGTACCAATTTAGATTTGGTGGTCATGAAGGTTATGGCTTTGATGGCTGTTTGGCTGTCTATGTAAAAATCAACCTGTCTGTTGTTGTTCAGTGTGGAAAGATGTCGGCAGGCCTCGGTGATACCGTGAATTTCTGCTTGGAACACATTTGGGTGGCTTGGAAGTTTCACGGACCGGACAATTGAGGGTTCCACTGAGAAAATGCCGGATCCCGTACCTACGTCCATTTTTGATCCATCCGTGAAGATAGATATGGAGGTGGGGTTTATGATCTCACCATTTGTCCAGCTTTCCCTGGAGGGAAATTTGGAGTCGGTGTTGAGGTTGAAATCCAAGTGGGTGGCCATGTAGTCTGAAGGCTCATTGGCGTTTATCCACTTGGTAATGGTGCTGTGACCGATTTGGCTGTTTTTCCATGTCCGGATTTCTCTGAGTCGTAGGGCACTTTTAGCCGCTATCTCTTTCGTGAAGAGGTCAAGTGGGCATAGCCCGAGCATGGTTTCGAGGGCGGCGGTAGGTGTTGTCTTAATAGCACTAGTCTTGCCTATGCAAGCTAGACGTTGTATTCTGGTGATGGTGTTCAGGTTTATGGCTTTTGCGGCTGCAGGCCACCAGACCAGACAGCCGTACGTGAGGATGGGTCTGACGATGGCTGCGTACATCCAATGGATGGTAGCTGGTTTAGGACCCCATTTTTTCCGAAGGTACTGCTGCAGGTGTAGAAAGTTATCGATGCTTTCTTTTCTCTTTTAGGCTCTGAGCGATCTGTCCTGCTCGGGTTTTTTTGTGCGGATTTTGCTACCGTTGTTGGCCTTACTGCTGTGTGACCTCGCGGTTTGATCACTTTTGCGGAGGCTTTTTTCCGCATCGGCGAGGATAGACCGAACTCCTGCGAGGCGATGCCTGCCACGCGAATTTAGGCTTTTAACGTCCATGGCCGCAAACCTGCGTATGGTTCGCTTGGCGTTCGCCAGTCTTTTTTCGGCAGAGGCGGGCTTGTTACCGTGTCTGAAGGGATTTTTGGTCCCATGTGGCCCGGCTCCGCTGCTGGTGTGCGCTGCGCCCGATGAGTTAGCCCTTGGTGGAGCTGTTATACTGGTCGTGCCAGAGGTGCTGGCTTTGAGGTAGTCGTCTTCTTCTTCCTCCAGCAAGAAACGTTCTACTCTGGAGTCGATGCTGCTCAGGTCAGTTTCGAGTTCTGAGTCCCCCTCGGCTATTTTAAAACTTTTGAGATGCCTCTCGAAGAATATTTCCGCAGTGTCGGCCGCGGATTGTTTTGTTCTTTGGTGATTTGTTGTTATTGTTGAGTTTGTATTTGTTTTTGTGTTTTTGTTTGTTTTTTGGTTGAGGCTCATGTTTTGGTCCCACGAGTAGCTAGGGAAAAGGGGTCGATCTTTACAGAGCCCCGCATGTATAGACAAGGCTAGATAATCCGAAGGGCGCCAGTTATTCGGATACTCCGTTTGCGACTGAGCTATAGGGCCCTCAGCCTGGTCGATCATCGGCACGGGTCGTATGACACCTTGATCTGGCCCATAGGAAGAAAGAGAGTAGGGATAGAGGTGGGGGGGGGGGGGGGGGGAAGAAGGGAAGGAGGATTGAGTAATGGGATATTTGGAGGGGAGATGATTATCTTTTGGCTTCGGTCTCCTCTGAGGAGAGTCTTTGACTTTACTAAGCCCCTACACCGCGACAAGGTAGATAATCTAGTAGGGGAAGGTAGTCTTAAGATCGCATTCAAATGCGAATGACGTATAATAAAAGAAAATTATCGACTTAAGTGTTTTTGTTTTAATTATTTTTATAATTGGCGCTGAAACTTCTAAAGAATGTTTAGCTTATCACATAGCTCGAACTAAAATCTAGAATACAAAATTCGTAGTGAAAAAAAAGTGACCCTGTTACAGTAGTGTATTTAAAAAAAATTTAAAAATTTAAATTCGTAGTGGAAAAGTGATTGTCATTTTTCAAAAATTGTCATAAAAATAAAAAAGGAGAATAAAAGAAAAAGAGCGATTAAAACCCACAAAGCTGTGATCAAATCTAATCAAGTGATTTTGTGAGAAAAAGAAAAGAACTTTTCGACTTAAATCGAAATCTTGACCTAGCAGAAGAGATGTCTGAACAACAGCAACAGGAAATCGAGGCCCTAAGGCAAGCTCTTCATCAATTGCAATCGCAACATGAGCAGGAGATACAATCACTGAGACAACGATTATAAGCACCTCCAGCATTGCCAACACATTTGTTTCAATTAACTGCGGACTAAATTCTTTACAAGTTTCAAGGGATTAAAACTTTTTGCGGTAGGGATGACTACCCTCTCCAAGAATTCATTTGTGCAGTGGAAAACGTTGCGACTTTATGCGGCAACAACCAGCCGTTACTTCTACATGGACTGATCATCATTTTTAAGGAGAAAATCTAAGGCGAAGCAACGAAAGCCATTCAACACTTAGGCGGGAAACTGACTTGGGAGAAAGTTAAAGCGGAGCTAATCATCTACTTCCGACCAAGACGAAGTAACAAGCAACTGATGGATGAATCCAGAAATATTAAGGTTCTAAGTTTAAGAGAATTGTTTGATATAATTAGGTCGATCAAATTTACACTGAATGAATTAAATGAATTCGACAGTAATAAGCCTACTAATTACAGTCTAGATAACAACGATGAAAATTTAGTCGACGTATTAAAAGATATGATAACTGGCAGCTATAGGACCATTATAACAGCAAATATGACCTTAATAGATATGTTTAATAAATTTGACGATTTAGGATTATTAGACGAATACGAAGTTATCCATTATCAATATAGAAAATGTAGTAAGGAATTAAAAAAACTAAATACACACAAATTGCGAAACATAATTATAGGGAAAATTACTATAGGGAGAAAACTAATCAACCAAGTCCTTCAAGGAATTCTAGTTATAAACAAAATAGTAACAAAACAACTTTTGGGCAAAGCAGGCATTTTAGTAACAATAATAACTCAGGACAGTATAGAAATTTCAGCAACAATCATAATCACCCAGAACAGTTTAGGAGAAACGAAAACTCAGGACAATATAGAAATTTCAGCAACAACAATCACTCGGAACAGTTAAGGAGAAACGAAAACTCAGGACAGTATAGAAATTTCAGCAACAATAATCACTCGGAACAGTTTAGGAGAAACGAAAACTCAGGACAGTATTGAAACTTAACCATTCCAATAGTTCCGGCCAATCCAGACAAAAACAATGTCTGGCCAATGGAAATTGATAACGTACAAGAACAAGACATAAATTTTACAAACGAGCCTCGGAAAACAGGTTCTCAATAGTTAAACTAACCATTGAAAACAAATTAGATGCCTAATAGACACCGGGTCAGATACAAGTATCATTTCTTAAGAAATTTCTGTGAAGAAAAGCTAATTAAACCGCTTTATTTCACTACATTGAATGGGACGAATAAAGTAACGAATAAAATAGTTACTCCGATTCCTAGAGAATTTAAGGTCTCAGGCACTATTTCATTTAAAATCTTAGAGTTACCGAAAAGAAAATATGATGCAATTATAGGGCAAAATTTATTTACCCCCCTAAAAGCTAAAATTGATTTAGATAATAAGTACATAGAGGTGAATGAAACTAAAACCTTTTTTTGAAAATAGAAAGTATCCTTTTGCAATAGATGGAATTTTCACTCTAGAAGGTAGCAAAACCGACCACTTCGATTTAAATCATTTAAATGCATAAGAAAAGTCAAAAATAGCCTCAGTTCTCAAGCAATATATAAATCTATTTTCCAAAGAAGGGGATAGACTAACTACCACTAATGAAATACAACATGAGATCATTACTACCACAAATGACCCAATTTATTCTAAAATATATCGCTATCCGCAAATACATGAAAAAGAAATAGAAAGACAAATTAAAGAAATGATAGATCCAAATATAATAAGAGAAAGTAACTCTCCTTATAATAGTATCTTATGGGGAGTTCCCAAAAAACAGGATAATTCCGGAACACAAAAATGGAGAATAGTCGTGGATTACCGCAGACTAAATGACGTAACTGTAAATGATTAAATATCGACGTCATATTGGACAAGTTCGGTAGGGCACAGTATTTCACTCCTTTTGGGCATTACGAATTTGTGCGAATGCCCTTCGGTCTCAAGAACGCCCCGGCGACGTCAGAGACTAATGAATTCTGTGCTAAGAGAGTTCATAAACAAAATTTGCTTATATCTCGATGATGTTGTTATATTTAGTACGTCATTAGAAGAACATATTGACAGCATAAAAAAAATCTTTGACAAACTTGAAAAAGCAGGGTTAAAAATACAAACAGACAATTGTAACTTTCTTCTAAAAGAAACGGAATTTTCGGGACATATATTGACTTCTGAAGGAGTCAAACCAAATCCAAAAAAGGTCCAGATTATTAAAGACTTAAAACTCCCTACAACCCAAAAACAGATAAAGTCATTTTTCGGTATATCAGGATTTTACAGGAAATTTATAAGAGATTACGCGAAAATAGCTCAACCGATTACTAAACATTTATAGAAAAATAATAAAATCAATATTAAGGATCCAAACTATATACAGTGGACTCTCCCTAAGTCGAATTTCTCTCTAACTCGAATTTTTCGCCATATTTTAGCATTCAGTTCTCTCTGGAGTGTTGTGGGGTGCACATCTCTTTGAAACTTTTAAACAAATATAACAAAAATAAAAAACAAGGAATTTTAAAGTTGAATTAATTAAATAATGAAGATAATCTTCCATGTTTTTCTAAAATAAATTAGTTTTGCCAATGAAAAAAAAAACAACAACAATAAAATTGACAGATTTCGGTGATTTGGCAGATCTCATAAATCTACCCACAGAAATTTCTTGGGCTAAAATTCGCAGCATGGGGAAATTTTTTACTCTCTCGTGTGCAGTCTCTTCTACGAAAAACTACGAAATTTTTGCGTACGCGAACAGGGGCCGAATTACCGCAATCGATAACTCGTTATCGTGCGGGAGTTGATTTGCAGACGGTGTTGAAATGATTGTGCTATGAGACCCTTGGTGAGCTGCTCCAAATCGAAATCCGAAATCGGCCAAATATTTTTTTCCAACAAATTGATCTTATTTTGATAGGACCTTAATTAAAAAAATTAAAATTATATTAGTAATCCCCCTTAAAAAAAAAATTTGAAAACAAAATGCTTCGCTCGATAGCTCGACAGCATAATAGTGATCGAGTGAAATGACGCACTATAACGTGTGCTGTCATCTCGGTAATGGTAATGGGAAATCCTCACATCCTCACGAGTTACTCGTTATCGACTGCGGTAATTCGGCCCCTGATTCAACATATTTTGATTGCAGTTTTTCGCCAAATCGCTGCGCCATAAACACCTCCATATGTACGCATGTAATTGATCGCCAGCAGCGAATCGCATGGCGTCGCGCGACGCGAATACGCTTCGCCATAAACACAGCCTAACTGAGTATGCATCCGGTGCATTCTCCTTAATTTTCCACTTTTGCTTTCACTTTTCGCATTCGATGAATCCGGTGCAATTTTAGTTAAGTAAGCTAAATATATAATTTGTCATAAAATTGTTTTGAATTGACTTTTTGCATTCGAAGCATCCGGTGCAATTTTAGTTAAGTAAGCAAAATTTATAATTTGCCGAAAAATTATTTTGAAGGCTGTCTTAAGATCACATTCAAATGCGAATGACGTATAATAAAAGAATATTATCGACTTAAGTTGGATAGTGTTTTTGTTTTAATTATTTTTATAATTCGCGCGGAGAATGTACCAGCGATCCTGGACTCGGAACTCCGATGAACAGCAATGGCAACCCAGCCATAGCGCGTATCCAGTAGCGAGAACCCGGTTAAGAAAAGCAATTAAGTGTAGCAAGCGTCTCTGCTTTGGAGCTTTGTGAAGATCTTGTGGGTTTATTAATAAGAACAAACAAATTGATCACGTACGTATATTTATTGGGTGAGAAACAAAATACAACTGCGTTTAAAAATGCATGGTTTTCAATTAATGGGGATGGTTATTTAATCGCTATTGCTATCGCTATTCGATGATAGATGGTGTTGCCAGTATCGCCATCGGCTGGTAGATGGTGTTGCTAGTATCGGCTGTGGGAAATGTCTCCACTAATAAAAAATGTACGAAAGCTAAAAACGTTTACTCTTCTTTATTTTTATTATTGCGTGTAACATGAACTTGCCGCTCTACGTTGAAACACACGCCTGCGCGCGCTGCTAGCCGAAATCCAAGTGCAGCCATCTTTAATTGGCAGCTGTCAGTTTACTGAATAGTTTATAGTTTTCTCCGCTGTCGCTACACGCCTGTGGGAAATGTCTCCACTGATAGAAAATGTGCGAAAGCTAAAAAACGTTTACTCTTCTTTATTTTAATTTGCGTGTTACATGGACTTGTTGCTCTATGTCGTCGAAACAAACGTCTGCGCGCGCTGCTAGCCGAAATGCAAGTGAAGCCGTCTTCAATTTGGCAGCTGTCAGTTTGCTGAATTGTTTATGTTTTTCTCCGCTGTCGCTACATCACTCCCACCCGAATGATATATAGTGATGTAAAATATGAATGCATTTGACTACTCGTACTCACTCGTTATTTTTTTATAAGTGCTCGGATAAAAGTAACGAGTGCTTAATACTCGCGAGTACCACCTTTAAAATACATTGGAAACTATGCAAATACAATTCTGTCTCTTTTCTACGAACCGAATACAAAGTAATCTCTTGCCTTGTTTCCCTCAATATTGTATCCTGCTCTAACAAATATAATTCATTAGAAACAGATTTTTCTTTTCACTTTTGCCAAGCCGTGTGTTTGCTTGAAAGTAAACAAAACATATTGCGTGTCCGTGTGTATAATTTGTCTGCCTCCTTGTGAGGTGATATTGTTTTGTTGACATATTTTACAAAGGACAATTTTATACGGTAGTAGTATTGTATTATTATAGTGTAGGGCGAGTAAGAAAATCTCTTAAAATAATTCTTGTTGGTAGTGCAAGAGAGAACAGGTATTCGAATACATATCTGTGGCGAATAAGAATCCCCTGAAATGTGTTGGGTAGTGCAAACAGAATGAGTAAGCAAATGCGTATCTGAGTACTTTACAGGTAACGGGTACGAATGAGTACATGGTAGTAACGAATACATTGTACCGAATGAATACTTTTTTTTACACCACTAGTGATATACTTCGTGTGGAACGATCAACGAAATGAATTCTTTTCGATTTGGCTGGAGGATAAGTACGCAGTTTGGAGGACGGTTGTGAATTGCGCTGGTTCTCGGTTTCTGGTGGTGTGATGTTAGACGGTGTTGCGGTTGTTGTGATAAGTCATCGGGCTGGATGTGCTTCAAGGGTTAGTGGGTCTTCATGTGTAAGGAAAGCTGGTTTTAGGCGCTCTGTTGATACGTTCATTGTTTTGCACTTCACTAGTATGGTGTATAATTGCGGTGAAATTCGTTTGACTACCTGATGGGGGCGTAGCAGTTGGTTGAGAAATAGTTCCGAGTTGTCAGTCACTGGTACATCGACGAAAAGCTCGCCAGGAATACGGAGAGTTGCTCTATATACCATCTCCGCACATGACACCTGAAGGTCCGCTTTGTAGCAGGTTCTCAATCCCAGCATAATTGTTGGCAAAAGTTCTACCCATTGCGTCTTGTTTTCGTGGCACGTTATTGCAGATTTTAATGTGCGGTGCCATCGTTCGACGAAACCATTCGCTACAGGATGATATGGTGACGTTCGAATGCGTTCGCATCCCACCAGTCTTAGCAATTTGTTGAAGAATGCAGATTCAAACTGAGTGCCCTGGTCGGTTGTTATTACTTTTGGGGCACCAAATCTAGAAATCCAGTTTGAGTAAAATGCATCGGCAACTTCTTCTGCGGTTTGAGTGACGAAAGGTACGGCTTCCGGCCATCTGGAGAACCGGTCTACCATCGTAATGCAATACTTAAATCCTCCTGAGTTGGGTAGAGGGCCTACCAGGTCTAGATGGATTTGCTCGAAACGGTTGTCCGGAACGGGAAATGCTTCAGGACTGTTCTTGGTATGTCTGTGAATTTTTGAGCGCTGGCATGCAATGCATGTACGTGCCCAGTGGTGAACGTCCTTCTGCATGTTGGGCCATACGAATTTCTGTGAGATCTGCTTGGCTGTTGCTCGACCGCTTGGGTGGGATAACCGATGCATGGTGTCGAAAACTCTGCGTCTATACATCTCTGGAACGTTTGGTCTGAAGGTTTCGGTAGACGTGTCACAGTGGAGGTGTTTGCTATTGTCCAATGGCAGCTTCTGCCACTTGAAGTTGTTGACCTTTGACTGGAGTAGGGATTTGAACTGTTGATCTTCTTCTTGTTGAGCTGCGAGTTCCTCCTGTGAGATTTCGGTTGGCATATTGATTATCGCTATGCGTGATAATGTGTCTGCGACTGTGTTGCATTCACCGGGAACGTGGACAATGTCCGTCGAAAACTGGGCGATAAAGTCGAGTTGGTTGGCTCGGCGAGGTGGCATCTTTTCGGCCCGTTGAGAAAAGGCATACGTCAGTGCTTTGTGATCCGTCTTAATAGTGAAGTTGTTGCCTTCGATCATGTGCCAGAAGTGTTTGACTGCGCAGAAGATCGCAAGGAGTTCACGATCATATGCACAAAACGCTTGTTCGGTTGCACTTTGTTTTCTTGAAGCTGCTCAAGGACTGCACCTATGGCGAAGTCCGATGCATCGGTTGTTAGGAAGAGTGGTGCATTTGGTTGGTAGTGCGCTAGTGCAGTTGCGTTTGCTATATGTTCTTTGCACTTTTCGAATGCCTCGCTGCCTTCTGCTGTCCATAGGATTTCCTTTTTGTCGCCTTTTGACCCGCCACTTAGATATTGGTTGAGTGGTGTCTGGACAATTGCAATTGGAAGAAAACACCGTTAGAAGTTGAGCATTGCGAGAAATCGGCGTACTTCTTTAACAGATCTCGGTTTGTCTTTAGCTTTAGCTTGAGGTGGCCTGATTCCGTTTTTGTCGATCCAGTAGCCCAAGTATTCGATTTCTTCGACACCGAATGTGCATTTAGCGACGTTGATGACTAAGCCAAGTTTTCCTAGTCGGTCGAAAATGGTCTTTAGATGGTGCAGGTGTTCTTCCGTGTTGTTGGATACCACGAAATTGTCGTCGATGTAGCACGAACAGAAGTCTTCTAGACCAGCAAGTACTTGGTACCGTTGGAAAGTCTGCGAAGCATTTTTCATACCGAATGTCATCACCAGAAATTCAAACAAACCGAACGGTGTAATGACCGCTGTCTTGGGGACATCTTCCTCTGCCATTGGAATCTGATTTTAGGCGCGCACGAGATCTATTTTGGAAAATATATTTCTTGCTTTCATGACTTTTTTTTTTTTTTTTTTTTTTTTTTTTTTTTTGATGCGCTGGAGGGGTGAAATCCTTTATGGATACTCGGTAGCCCGTGCTACGAGTTATGCCAGACTCCATGCTCCTGCATGTATACGTGGCTAAAACACCCCCCCATCCCTGTCCTGTGATTCCCCCTACGGTACTACCGGTCAAGGCATTCCTTCGTAGGGGCAGGTTTTGACATCATGTCTTCTCCTTCTTATGGTCCAGGGTTTCCTTCCTCTTGAGCTCTTGGTGTTTGGTTTTCCGACCGTAATTCCTGCATGATGCTTGCAATGATACGGTTGGCGATGTCCCAAGCTTCCCTCGTTGATAGCATAAACGAAATCAGTCTCCTTGGAGTTATTTCATTGCCTATCTCTCGTTCTAAGGCATTTCTGGCTGCTACGTATTTCTTGCATTCCAGTAGCACGTGCTCGGCGTTCTGGATTTTTCCTTCACAATGACGACATAATGGATCGTCTACGATGTTGTACTTGTAGAGGAATTCCCGGAAGCTTCCATGTCCCGTTAGAAATTGGGTAAGGTAGAAGTTTACTTCACCGTGTTTTCTTGTGGTCCATTCTTCTATGTTCGGCAGCAGTTTGTATGTCCATCGGCCGTTTTCTGATGTGCTCCATCGCCGTTGCCATTCTATTTCGGCAGCTGCTCTGATGGCTCTTCTCTCCCGGTTTTCGTCATTGTATATTGATGCTGCTACTTTGACCTCTAGCTCGATAGGCATTCGCGCCGCTATCACACTTATTGCATCCCCCGATACTGTTCTATATGCACAGGATACTCTGATCGATGCTCTTCTATGTACAGAGTTTATGCTTCTCATGTACGAGTTTATGGCTGTTGCCGGTGCCCATATAGGGGCTGCGTACATGAGGATTGACTTGCTCACTGTCGCAAGCAGATTTCTAATTGGCTGCCTGGGTCCTCCAATATTTGGCATCAGCCTGGATATTGCGGCAACAGCCCGATTAGCCTTCACGCTTGTGTAGGTTAGATGGTCTCTAAAGTTGAGCCTATGGTCAAGCAGTACCCCTAGGTACTTTATGTAGGGCTTTGACTCAATAGTGTGCTCTCCTACCTGTATGGTCAGGCGCTCAACCTTCTTGCGGCTACTAATGAGGACAGCCTCCGTTTTGTGGTCCGCTAGTTCCAGACCTGTTGAGCGAAGCCATATCTTCACGTCTTTGATGGTACTGTTGCAGTTTCGTGTCACCTCCTCTAGGGTTTTAGCCACTACCACCACCGCAATGTCATCGGCGTATCCAATTATGTCCACTCCTCTTAGTCTTCGCATACGCAGTACACCATCATACATAATATTCCACAGGGCTGGGCCTAGGACTGATCCCTGTGGGACTCCTCCTGTTATTTTGTATCTTTTCGGCCCTTCGTCCGTATCATAGAAGAGGGTTCTGTCTTTGAAGTAGTCGGTAATAATTCGTAGTAGGTAGTTTGGCACTCGAATATTCCTCAGCGCTCTCATGATGAAGTTCCAGCTGGCCGAGTTAAATGCATTTTTGACGTCCAGCGTAACTACAGCACAGTACTGTTTTCTTCCTCCTTTCCATCTGGTCCCAGATATGGCTTCGCGTGCAATTTCACAAACTGCTTGTATCGCATGAGTGGTGCTTCGCTTTTTCCTGAAACCGTATTGTCGGTTGGAAAGCCCGTTGTCTCCTTCTGTGTACTGTTCAAGTCTGTCACGGATAATTCTTTCCAGCACTTTCCCTACTGTGTCTAGCATGCACAGCGGTCTGTATGACGACGGTTGCTCTGGGGGCTTGTCGCCTTTCGGGATTAACACCAGTCTCTGTCGCTTCCATTGCAAAGGGAACTTTCCTTCTGCCAGACATCTTGTATAGAGGTTTGCAAACACCTCCGGTTGGATTTTGATGGCTTCCTTTAGGACGAAGTTTGGGATCCCGTCCATTCCGGGGGCCTTATTGCTTTTTATTGAGCCCGCTGCTTCCAGCACTTCTGCAGTTGTGACGGGTTGTATTGGTTCCGCATTCTCTGTTATTACGTGGGTGAGATGCACACTGGTCTTCCTTGGGAAAAGGCCGCTGACTATAATATTCATCATAGTCGGGCATGTCGGTGCACCTGCCGTGCCAGTTTTTAGTTTATCCATAACTATCTTGTAAGCACTTCCCCACGGGTTATGTTGGAGGTCTTCTCTTAGTGATTGGAAAGATTCAGCTTTACTCTTTTTAATGAGTTTCCGAAGCTCCTTTCTTTTCTTTAAGAATTCATCTCGAATCTCTTCGGAGTCTTCTCTTTGTCTACGTCTTGCTCGCTGCTGGCGCCTTCGCATTTTGAGGCAGTCTGCTCTCAGCTTAGCGATGTTGTCGTTCCACCAGTACACCGGGGCTCTTCCATTTCCATTGCCTTTGCGTGGCATGGATGCGTCGCATCCTCGAGTGAGGGAAGTCGTCACCTGTTTTGCCTGTTCTTCAGCTGTGCCCCTGGGAATTTCCATGGTACTCAGCCAATAATCGAGCATCTCTCTATCTATATTTTTTCCTTGCCAGCCCAACTTTTGTACCTTTTTAGTAGCTTTTTGGTACTGAAACCTTCTTGGCTCTATTGTTTCAAAAATGATGGCCCGATGGTCACTGTTTGTATAGACATCGGAGACATGCCATTTTGTTTTTCTCGCTATAACTCTGCTGGCAAACGTTAGATCTATGATGGAGCCAGATCTGCCGTTATTGAACGTTTCTTTGTTTCCTTGGTTTAATAGTACAAGGTCAAGGCTAGCAAACGCATCCAGCAGTGCTTCGCCTCTGTGGTTGGTCCTCGTACTACCCCATTCGACTGCCCATGAGTTAAAGTCTCCGGCTACAATTGCTGGTGTTTTTCCTCGTACCTCAGCTACAAGTACATCCAACATCTGTTGGTACTCTGCCATGGTTGCGCTCGGTGGGGCATAACAACTGAAGAAGTGGATGCCCTTAATTTTGGCGTAGGCGAAATTCGGTCTCCTGTTTGCGTTTTTCCGCTCGAATGCGTATTTTCCGCAAGTCCATATCGCCGCTGTCTTAGTGGAGTCATCTACCCATCTTGAGTTGGCGTGGATAGTTTTGTACTGTTCGCATATGAGGGCTAGGTCTGCTTTTTCCTCTTTGACTGTCTGTGTAAGCAGATCCTGTGCGGCTTCGCAATGATTGAGATTTATCTGGATGCACTTCATTGCTTCTTTACTAGTTCTCGCATCGCGTTTTTGTATGCGGCGCATCTATAGCTTCCGGTCGCATGGTTGTTTCCACCTTTGCAGTTCGCGTCACATATGGCACACTTTGGTTCAGCAGTGCACTTTTTGGCTACATGCCCCTTGCTTCCACAGCGTAGGCACGTTCCTGCGCGGTCCGCTTCATTTTTGCAGTGCCTGGCAATATGGCCGTATTCAAGACATTTAAAACATCTTGTAGGTGTGATGTGCTCGCGTACTCTGCACCTAACCCACCCGATCTTTATACGACCTACAGCGAGTAGTTTGTTGGCTGCATCTGCTGTGAGGGTAATAAGGGCGGTTTGTGTCCCGTCCCTTGTCACTCTCATGGATTTGATGGCATCTTCCGTTATGCTTCCTGCTGTTGGGAGTTGTTGTTCAATGGCCACGCATATCTCCTTTTGTGTCGTCGCTTCGTCTAGGTCGCGTAGCTCAACCGTAGCGTGTTGGCACAGTGTTTTTATCCTCGCTTCCGTTTGGAGGATTTTGGACATGTCTTCTTTGTATTTGGCAGTTTGTCCATCTCTACCTCTCTTGAGCTCTATCAGCAATTCGCCCTTGGCTGTCTTCCTGATCTTATTCACATTTTCCCCGAGCTCCTTAAGATCAGGGTTTGCTCTCATCTTTTTGAGCATATTTGCGTAGGAAGTCTCTCCCGTTTTCGCAATCACAATGGCATCTGGCCTTCTGGGTTTACTTCGGGTCTTCCTTCCAGCGTTTTCTGCCTTCTTCTTCTCCTCAGTTTTCGGCAGTTTTTCTTTCCCTTTATTTTTTTGTTTCTGGGACTTGCTGACAATTTTTGACCAGGTTTCGCCGTCTTTATTCTCGGGTTGCTGGTCTTTCGAAACAATTTCCACTTTATCAGGCTTTTCGTTGCTCACGCGCAATGCCCTATTTTCTTCGCTGGGGGTGGACTTTTGCTGGCGCTTTGAGCATGGTATTTCGGCTGTTGACTCCGGTTTCCTCTTTGCATCCTGACCTACTTTCAGCCACGGCGATGTTTGGGAGGCATTATTCTTTCTTATGACCTCCTTTGCTCTGTCGTCGCGCATTTCAATCGCTGACAGCTCGTATAATGCCTTGATCTTGTCAATGATGTCTCGCATTGACTGGTTGATAGAGCGCCTTTTTCCGTCCTCCATCTTATCCACTAGGATCTTTATTTGCTTCCCTAAATTTTGGAAAACAGATAGGGGGGTTGTCGTAGTCGTCCCTTGGCCCTTTGGCGTTTCATCTGATCTCCGGGCTAAGCCAAAGGCCATTTGGGTTGCTGGCGTTCCACCGACTCTCGGGCCCATTTGGAGGGGATTCTCTTCGCCACGTTTAGTTTCATTGGTGGTTGACGTCTGTTTTATTGGCGACCTAGCCACCCTTGAACTCTTAAGGAAGGGGTTCTCTTCGATCCTCTTTTGTGTTTCTTCGTTTGGTTTTTCTTCGTTTGGTTTTGTTTTGTTTGTTGTAATCATTTCTATTTGGTCCCCACTCAAAGCCGCTATCAATGTTCGGATGTGTAGTCACCTAAGGATCCCATGGTTGTCTTTGCAAGCAGTGAGGCCATGCGAGGGTTGACACAGACCCTTATGAGGTGTTGTGCCAGAGCCGGATCGGTGCTAACCAGGAATGTTACATCTGAACCTACACCACCAACTTAATGGCGACGAAACATTGAACGTACTTTGAGGCCTGCCAAGGTTTTAACGGGACGGGGGCGCCTGCAGCATTAGCCTGAAAGCCATTTCAGCCGGATTTCACTCCTGCTTACTCAGGTGACAGAATACTACAGACGTCAGCTCTTCTAGCAGTATATTCCGATTCGATTTCCAGTATTCCATAATTAAGACCTTACTGGGCTCGGTCTTAATGTCTGTGGTAGTGGCGATGCCGAAGTCATCGCATATTGATACATAGGAAAACACTTTTTGTGATTTCCTGTTTAATTTGTATGTACATATGTACGTATATACTCCCCATTGGAGGCTTCACGTTATACGTTGTGGCGGGTGCCTTTGGATCTCGCCATTTCTTCTTTCTTTATCCCTCGTAGCCACTTTGTAAGGTGGGGAGCACTTATTTGAAGACGGCGCTTACTCGTCTTGTCACAGAAAGTTCGTCGGGGTTCCTTTGACCTTTTCAGCCACGCCCTCCTTCTCTGCCGCTCTTGGTCGGGGGCTGCTTATTGGGTATTCGCAGCTAACCTACTTTTCTGTAGGCCTTTCACTATCCGCCACCTGTGACCCCCACAGTGGCCTGAGCTTAGCCCCACCAGCCCGCCCGGCTTGGTGCCTGTGTTTCATGACTGGTAGCGCGTCGTGTATGTGCCTCATTGGGTATCTGTCCGGTTGGGTAATTGCGTTTAATCTGCGGCAGTCACCGCAAGGTCTCCATGCCCAGGACTTGCCCATGGGCTGTCTGATTGACGGCAATATCCCTACTCAGCCATGAACTCAAATTCTTTTCGAGCTGTCTAGAGTTTCTCTGGTGTGAGCCTACGTGCCCGTTCTGCAACCGGTGGTCCTTTTGTGATAATGTAGAGGCGCACTTTGTGGCTCGTTTTCCTTTTGGCTAGTAAAAGGTTTGTTAAAGATAAGTGTTGTCGAATAAGTTGGTGAAACTGCAATTCGTCCGTGATCGTATGGATGCTGCCTTCAGAAAATAATTTGGTTTTTGCTTGTGTTGTGATCCTTGTCGTGTTGTCGATGAGTCTTTGATTTTTAAGATCAACAGGCAGATTAAATTGTGCCAGGAAATCGGCTCCGATAATGGGTCGAGAAACATTCGCAACCAGGAAACGCCATTTGAATGCTCGGCGTAGCCCTAAGTCAAGACACAATAATTTTTCGCCATTTGTGCTGATGGGTGTGCCGTTTGCAGCGTAGAGTTTCAAGTCGGAGGATGTATTTTTCTTGGCGAATGATCTGGGGATGATAGAGATGTCTGCTCCAGTATCAAACCGGAAGGTAGCTTTGGAGAAACGATCGGTGACGTGTAGGCGGAACTTTTGTTGAGGTTCGTTGCTGTCCGCCTGGTGCACCAGTGAATTGTTTAGTTTTCCGGATTTGGTTGGAAATGTTTGCACGGGGCCTTACATTTCCATGCTCTCGTACCGAATTTGACGTGGTAGTAGTAGACAGCGTCTCCTTCCCTTGTTGTAGGTATTGGTGTTGGCGTCCGTTTGCGACTAGCCGAGCGGGATCTTTGTAGTCGATTGTTGCTGATTATGTGGTTCGCTTCCAGATTCGCCAGGCGTTTTTTGATGGAAGCCAAAATCGTAGTGGTGTCCGATGATTCACGAGGTACGTTATCACTCATGGAAGGTGTCGGAGTCGTTACGGCCATGATGGATCCTATTGTCGATTCAGTTACTTCGACCACCTTGTCGGCAATCTCGGCAAGTTTGGTTAGGTCGTCGATTGCACTAATAACTAAGACAGCTCGCACTGGTGCACTTAGGCGCTGCATCCACAGGTTGCGAAGGAACTCGTCGTGTACGTTGTTGCCCGCCAGCGTCCTCATGTTGCGCAGTATTTGCAATGGTTTCTGGTCGCCAGGCCCTAGATCGGAAAGCAGTTTTTCAATCCTTTTAAAATCGGATTCGGTAAAGATATGGACGATACGGTCCTTGAGAGTTTTGTACTTATCCTTGATTGATGGTTTTTCTACAATATCGCTGACCTGGTCGAGTCGAGTTCACTGATGAGCTTCGTGTACTTTCCCGCGTCGCTTTTAATGCTGTGCAGTTGGAAAGCAGTCTCTAGATGAGGGAACCATAACGCGGGTCGTTCCGTCCAGAGCGGGGGGACATAAACCTTTGAGATGTCTTCTATGGCGCCATTGTCCGGCGCAGGCGCGGGGATAGGCACCGGGTCTGCCTCGTTTTCGTCGGCACTCATTTTTATTTTTTTTAATTTTTGTTTATGTTGGACGTAATCACGTCGGGGTCACCAATGTGGGAAATGTCTCCACTGATAAAAAATGTGCGAAAGCTAAAAAACGTTTACTCTTCTTTATTTTAATTTGCGTGTTACATGGACTTGTTGCTCTATGTCGAAACAAACGTCTGCGCGCGCTGCTAGCCGAAATGTAAGTGAAGCCATCTTTAATTTGGCAGCTGTCAGTTTGCTGAATTGTTTATGTTTTTCTCCGCTGTCGCTACGCGCCACTTTGGCGGCTGGCAGCTGTTGCACATGAGGATTTGGTGTGATAAGCATAAGAAGGCTGGAGAAGACAAAGGAATGTTATTAGATAGCAGATAGTCGCGCACGCCATATTGAGTTTTCTTTTAAATCACGTATTCTTTTTACTTTATTCTTTTATTTCATCTAAAATATTAAACTGTATACATATTTAAATATAATACTCACTCCGTCACTTCCAGCAAACGCTTTATGTTCAGCAGGATCTTCGAGAGCACAACCACAAGTGTCTACCAGCAACGACGAATTGACAACGATGAACAAAATCCCCTTGCAGCTCATATTACTGCCGAAGTTCAATCCGATGTACCCGCAACTGTGGCTGACGCAGTTTGCAATGACTTTCCAACTAGGAGGCGTCAACAACGACGACGAACGCTATGCCAACTTACTGGTTAACTTGGAAGGCGAAGCTTTGAGCTTGGCGATTTCAAGAAAAGACACAACGTTGGACGAAATCAGGGCGTCAAAAGAAGCTTTGCGCAAAGAAGTTCAGGCCCTTAAGATGAAAAACGAACGTCACCGTCAACAAATCACCGACAAAACCCGCGGAATATCCTACTTAATCGACGCCGGTGCGGCTATCTCCGTCCTGCCCAAAAAGTACGCCAACAACAAACAACCCGTCTCATCCCAACTTTACGCCGCCAACGGTACTACCATCGCTACCTAAGGTACAAAAACAATAGTACTCGACCTGGGACTTCGTCGAGAATTTCGTTGGTTCTTCACCATTGCTGATGTCAAGCAACCAATCATCGGTGCCGACTTCATCCACCACTTTGACTTGACCATCCGGTTAAGTCACAAGATGCTTAGCGACAACATTACTGACCTATGCGTTCGAGGCAGCATCATCAGCAGTTCACAGCCAACAGTAAGGACAATTAATGGACAAACCTGTAAAATCTATCCACTAGATTTTATTATCCGATTAACAGTCACCTTACCGCGGGTGGGGGGATAGCTGTCAATAAATAAATAAGAGATCGGTTGCTTGGTTAGATCTGAATTTATTTATTTCCCTAACAGGGTATTTATACATTAATTTTGCTTACTATGCTAACTTAATTTTACTAAGCGATGACTCGAGTCATATTCTATTCAACCACTTGATGTAGGTCGTGAATGTTTGTGCGCAAACTGCTGATGTTAGCGCGTGTTGATTGGGGTTCAATGTTCAATTTTTGTTGATTACTTCAACAAAACCGTTTTGCTGACATCCTCAAGGAGTTCATGGCAATCGCACTCGACAACACACGTGTACATGAACACTCTGTCCAGCATCACATCATTGTCCCCTGACATCATTCTCCAGTTGCGGAATGAGCTCGGCGACTTGCCGGCGAAAAACTCAAAGCGGCGAGGGAAGAGTTTTAGCACATGATGCAACGAGGTATCTGTCAGCCAACCAAAAGAGAGTGGGCATATCCTCTTCAAGTGGTCCAAAAGAAATCCGGAGGCTGGAGGCCGTGTGATGACTATCGTCGCCTCATGCGAATCACCGATCCGGACAGGTATCCCATACCACACACATTTCAGCCAACAACTTGCCAACTGCACCATCTTCACCACACTCGACCTGAAGGCAGCATACCAACAGATTCCACTGGCACCAGAGGATCGACCGTAGACGGCCGTCATAACACCTTTCGGTCTCTTCGAGTTCAACGTCATAACGTTCAGCTTGTGCAATGCCGCTCAAACTATGCCGCGGTTCATGGACACAGTGCTGAGAGGACTTGATTTTGCTTCTGCTATCAGAAGCTATTGCTATTTTGATGACATCCTGATTGCGTCAGCCAACGAAGAAGCGCATCGACAACACTTGCGTATCGTCCTCGCTAAACTTCAGCAGTTTGGTTTGGTAGTCAACCTACCCAAGTTTTCTTTGGACAGGTGAGATACATAGGTTACACAGTCAACAAGACCGGTATCAAACCTCCCACAGATCGAATAGAAGCATTAATCAACTATCCAAAACCGCTTACAATGGACAAACTGCGGAAATTCGTTGGATCGTGAAATTTTTATCGAAGCTGTATGCCTGGCGCTTCAACAACTCAAGAACCTCTAGTCAACCTGACAGTCGGAGCAAAGAAAGGCGACAAACAACATGTTCTGTGGACACCCGATGCAGACAGAGCAATCGAAGAATGCAAAGCTAAGTTGAGGGACGCAGTTCAGCTAGCACATCCACATCCTGATGTACCTCTAGTGCTACGATGGGACGCCTCAGACATCGCATTGGAGCTGCACGCGACCAACGCATCGGCGATCATCTGCAACCACTTGGCTTCTTCTCCAAAAAGCTAAGTCCGAATGAAGGCAGATACAAAGTGTACGATCTGGAGCTCCTCGCTATCTACAGAGCAGTGAAACATTTTCGACACCTTATCGAAGGCCGTGAAGTCATCATCCTCACCGACCACAAACCGCTGATGCACGCATTCGACCAGAGATCCGATCACGCTTGTGACCGTGTCGCACGTCAGCTCGAGAAAATTGGCCGTTTCTCAGCAAGGACCGAGTTCGTATCGGGAGTGGAAAAAGTTGTAGTCGATGCTTATTCTCGCATTGACATCATCAACATGACTGTCACGGTCGGCACCGCAGATTTAGCTGAGATGCAGAGAGATGACGACGAGCTGAAGCTTCTTCTGACAGCTCCAGAAAAGTCTTCAATTCAGCTTCGAGGACTGCGCATCGACAACACTGACGAAATTGTGTACTGCGACGTTGGAGGTACTGACATCCGTCGTAAGTGCCAAGAACTCTACGCAGGAAAGTCTTCGACAGCGCGCATACTCTTTCTCATCCCAGCGGACGAACAACAAAACATCAAATCTGCAAGAACTTTGTGTGGCCAAACATGTGTAAGGACATACTTGCATGGGACAGGTCATGCATTCAATTTCAGCACAGCAAAATAAGGAGACACGTCAAAAATGTTCCATAGCACATCCCGATTCCGAACGTCAGATTTCAACACGTCCACATCGATATCGTCATAATGCCACTGGTACACGATTATCGATATCTATTGATGATGATCGACCGCTTCATGAGATGGCGAGAAGCAATACCACTTAAAGAAATCACGGCGGAGGCGATCGTCGATCGTCGATACATTCTTTAACAACTGGGTGTGTAGATTCGGTGCGCGAAAAAGCATAACCACCGACAGAGGATCACGGTTCGAATCTGCTTTGTTCGATGCACTGACGAAACTCATCGGGAGCACGCGCATAAGGTCATTTGCTTACCATCCAGCATCCAATGGTGTGATCAAGCATTGGCACAGGTCACTGAAATCCATCAAGTGTCACGAAGCAGCTGACTGGGTGAGTGTTCTTCCGACTGTTCTGATAGGCTTGCGCACCAGCTTTAAAGAGGACGTCAAATCATCTGCAACAGAACTCGTCTATGGAACAACGCTGAGAAGATTGCCTGGCGAAATCTTTATGCACGAAGAAGTTTCGCCGGAGCCGCAGATCTTCGTTCAAAAGTTCAGTGAACATATGCGACAAGTGAAGTCAACTCCTTCAGCACATCACTGCAAGACGAAATCATTTGTGCACAAAACACTCTACAGCTGTACTGCGTCAACGCAGTGCAGAAGCCGTGGAGCAGCCGTACGATGGTCCATATGAAGTCCTGGAACGCATTTCGGACTTCGTATTTAAAATCAACATCGATGGAATACCGACAACAATTTCCACTGAGCGAATAAAACCAGCGTTTTACGAAAATTTCGCCGAAGCAAACGCAACACCCCACGCAGTACACAACGCAACAGCTGAAACAATCAATCCATCACAACAGAAATCCTCATTAACACCGACCAGCAACAATACTCCATTACTAAAGGCAGCCACGTCCAGTTCAGCTACATCTACTTCAGCAACAACCACTTCAGCAGTATCCAGTACCTACAGCTCAATCCTCATCCACATCAAGAAATTATTTGGGCGGATTAAAAACCTATCCTGCAAAGAAGAGGCAAAAGTATCTACGTTTTTCAAATTAAATTTATTATCGCTGTCACTTGAGGAGTAGTACTTTGGCGGCTGTCAGCTGTTGTATTACCGACAATAATCACCCTTAAGGGTGGCAATGGTGTAGTGGTAGCGTCAGCTGATGGTTCACAGTTCAATCAATGATGTCAGCAAGCATTATATGATAAGAGGCAGTCCGATCAATTGCGAAAGTTTGTTTCTGCGAAGGCATGACACTGGCAGTAGGTTTGTCATATGGTTGGAGAAATTGATCGCTCTCTTGATAATTGATATGCTCATGACCTCAGGTGGATCGGGAAAAAATGCTATGAATCAGAAGCGAAGGCAAAACAAATAAATGACAACAAATAATCTCCCCAGTTATCTGGACACCACCCCTGGAGCTAATGTTTAAAACCTAATACACCTGAGTTTCAAGCCACTACACCAATCTCTTTCTCTCTCTCTCTATCTTCCTTTCAACGTCCGCACTGTGTATAAACATTAAAAGGGTATTCAT
Organism: Blera fallax; assembly: GCA_946965025.1. Classification (NCBI taxonomy): domain Eukaryota; kingdom Metazoa; phylum Arthropoda; class Insecta; order Diptera; family Syrphidae; genus Blera; species Blera fallax. Next base: position 28,289,402 of record OX337245.1, read on the forward strand.
ATCCCCTTGAGTGCGGGTAATTAAAAAAAAAAAATAATAATAATAATCACCCTCATTCCGTGCGGCGTTTTTCTAAAACGCCATTTGTTATACCATTTATTATACATGCGATCCACTGTCATTGCAACAGCTGATTTACGTCTGTAGCAGGGACGTGCCGTGATGTTCTCAGCAGGGTGTTCTACACGTTTTTTTGTTAGATAATAACGTCTGTTCTCAGTTTTTGATAGACTAGGATACCATTTTCTTTGTATTTAATTTTAATTTTGAGAAACATTATTATACAGTTAGTAAATATTATTTGTACGTAAGTCCAATACATTTAGTTTTTTTCACAAAAGTTTCCCTACCTGATCATAGAAACTGATCTTGTTTTGATTGTCTTAAGTAATATTTTTGTCTATGGAAATCAAAGCTGTATCAAAGCTTCAAGCGTGTGTCGTGTTTCTAGAATAAGATTTTATTCGCTTAAGTGCAGAAAAAAATCTTTCAACTGAATTGTTTGTTGTTGGTATAGCATTAAAGAGTTCAGCTTAAAAATTTTTGAGAATGTATCTTTTAAAGTTATATTCTATATATGAAGGAATCCAAGTATGCACGTCTTTTACAAAACTGCTTTGGAGTTGCGCGCATTTAACTCATTCTTAAGCTTAACGAATTAAAAAAAAAAACTTTTTTCGTAAATACCTACTAAAATTTTTTGATCAAAAATTTTAAATCCGTCAGGGACGTGTTGACAAAGTATCAATAATTTCAAAATATTAAAATATACTCGCCTGTATCGCAATTAAAAACCTGTTAAATCCTCGACTCGTTTTGGATTTGCATTAACAACATTTTTAGCAGAATTGCACTTATTTTGAAACTGCGACCTGTTGTAAAATTTGCATTTTTGTTACTTCAATTTTCTTACAGCAATATTGATTGTCGAATGATTTTGTTTGTAATAAGTTAAACAATACATCGGTAAGTAAGGTAGTGCCATTAAATGTGTTAAACAAAAAAAAGTGCTGAACGTATGTATTAAGAAATTGTTAATCCTTGTGTTGCTGTTTGCTATCGCTTCAGTCAATATGGGGTTCTAGGTTCTACAAATATAGAGCACATCGAACAATAACCAGTGTGACTATTAGCCTCTCTCAAAAATATTCCACTCACCTGGAGAGGTGGAATATTTATATTCCACTTCAATATTTTTTATTCCACTTGGTAAATACACCTTAATAAAAAACAAATAAAGGTTTATACAAAACGTAAAACATGATGAACCAAATATGGGTATTACTCCAATAAAAAAAAATATTCCACAAATGGAATATTATATTCCACTATGGTCACACTGACAATAACTAATATGTGTATGTATGTCAAATCAAATTGTGTGTGTGTCAAATTATTGTTGAATATGTATGTACTTATATCGTTTTTGTCCTTCGCTCCAACTCGACAGTTATTCGTTAATTCGAACTCTCGTTAGTTCGAATTTTTTGTAAGGTCCCTTGAGTTTCGAATTCGAGAGTCGACTGTAGTTCCTAATCCTATCTCTCGACCTACAGTGGTGTGCAAATTAATTGGGATAATTTTAAGTAGGCTTTGATTTTTACGTTATTTTTTGAAAACTTTGGTAAGTGCTTCGTAAATTAATTGTAACTTATATTTCTTTTGGCTGTTCTGAAGGTAGGTCGCATTTTTTTGTAGATTTTAAAAAAGGTTTGGTGTTATTAAGGAAAATGTGTTATTTGATATTAGATTTGTCAAAATCGTGTCATCGGAACCTGGAAATGGATATCTCTGTGGAGAAGAGGGCAAAAATAATTGCTTCACATGAGCACACTGGAAAAACCATAAGGCAGATTTGAGTTGATGTCGGAGTTGGAAAATCAAGTGTTTCCAGGATTACTGCGTTGCACTAGTCTACAGGTTTGATTGCAACGAGTCGTAAAGGTCGAAAGAGCGGCCGAAAACGCAAAACCACGGCTCATGATGACAAAGTATTGATCGGAAACAGCGTAATAAATCCTAGAAAGACAAGTGGCGATCTCCGGAGGGACTTGGCATCGGCTGGTATACAGGTGGATTCGTCTACTGTTCGACGACGTCTTCTTGAAGTGGGTCGTAAGGCAAGAAGGCCGATAAAGAAGCAACTTCTAACTGACCGTTTGAGGAAAAAAAGACTGCAATGGGCGAGAAAACATAGAAATTCGACTACAGAGGATTGGAAAAAAGTTATTTTTTCGGACGAGAGCCACCTCGAGGTCCAGGTATACAGGGTAAATGCCGTGAGAAGAAGTAACAATGAAAAACTTCGATTTTCGAAACCAAAAGCAAGCTGATTTCAGCAATTATTGAAGTATGGTTTCATGACGAAGAAATATAAAATATTTGCAGAACATTAATATGTATCTTCAGTGCCCAACAGGGTAGAAGACCTCATTAATGTAAAAGGGGGGCATATTAATTATTAAAACTAAATATTTATAAACATATTTTAAAATAAATCATAATATCGCTAAAAATCTGCTTGTCCCAATTAATTTGCACAGCACTGTATCATGGAAACGGGTTAACAGCTTTGGGTATCTGGAAAATTTCTGGAAAATCCTGTATTTCTGTTGTATTATTGTATTGAGTCATCTATTATTTCTACCGTTGGCACGGTGAAAGCAAGTGTTTACTTCGTGTAACGAAGGGTTTTCTGGGTTTGCGCGATGTTAATGTTGTCGTAATTGTTACACCCGGCGCTAAAGGATCTAAAAGTGATAACTAAAATGCAATGAAGAGATTCCTTGCCTCTTTAGTGTACTAAATGTATTTTGTGTAAGTGGTGTCCCTTAGAGCTAAGCTAAATTTTTATTAGTGAAATGTTTTTATCTAAAACAATTTAATGAAATGAACCCTAAATTCTCACAAAATACTCTTCAAGAATTCATTCGATTGGAAAAACCAAGTTGGAACTTATTAAATTACTCATTAATTGAATTAGTAAAGAACCACATGCGGGAGCATACTTGTGTACATATGTATTAAGATAACTAACGAATAAAGCGGTTTGCGATCATTCCTTTTCCGTTCGGTCAAAAAGCAAACTTATTATCTTTTACAGTTTTAACTACAAAATGTCAAGCAAAATGAGTTATTCTATTGTATTCGTAATGTCTTTAAGTAGCTGTCTAACTTCGTCGCAAGCATTGTTTGCCTTAACACACGAGCAATACTGATTTACCCAGAAATACATTTTGTTAAATTAAACTTGTCCTCTCTAGTATCACTGTCAGGTTAATCAAATATTATTTTATCTATTATCTGCCCCCATTGTCCATTGGAAATAATCTTGATGCTTAGGTTAAGTTGCCCATATGAAACGCTAAATGTATGTCGCCTAACTTGGTTCCTATCTAGAAAACATGCCTCTCGCTTCTGTGTTGTAGCTTTATCAGTCCCACATTGTTCCTTAATATGAGGTTTGTTATTCCATGTGCTTAATTTTTAACACTCTAGTCTTTCTGTGGTGCTCTTCAGCTCTATTATCTTTACCCGTAGCTTGACTCTCTTGGTTTCCTTTCCGTTCCTACTCTAGAGAGAGATAATCCCAGCTTTTGAGCCCGATGTATTCTTCGTCCTCTCTTTCCAAAGAAGCAACAATCCTTATAGTTGCGTTGATATTTACGAAACGTACAGACGGAAAATAAAAGATTACCAACCTAATTGCACTGACATGCATATGCAAACCAGTCTGGAGTGGCTCGAGGTTTTTCTTGCTCGTATTTCGGTTGTGATGGTGTACATCCAGTGAATAATTGTGGGGTCAGTCTAAGCGAAACGGTTTTTTGTTTTTTTTTTATCACTCGTTTATCGTGTTTTTGTTCGAGGAAACTTTGTTATCTTGAATGATTTCCTAGATATGTATATGTATGTCTTAAAGTGTTAGATGTCTTTTCGTTGAAAAAGATATTACAGTGATTTTGGCTAGGGTGATGTGTTTAAGCTCGCTGAGAGATACCATTTCCTTGTTATCTTAAGTCTTCTGGAAATTGGGTTAAGGAGCGTCCCTTTTATCTTATATCAGTTTCGTTAATCAGTAACAGTAACATATGCAATTCAAATGATGTATGAGCTGTCCAAACGATTGTTATACCTTAACTTTTTGGGGAATTCCTATCCGGACCGCAAATAACCGCCCATCTAGTTAACTTGTTTAAACTGTTTTGTAAGGTTTCTTTGATGGTATTAAGGTGCTTTCCTGAGATTGCTCTGCCGACGTCGTCTGCATTAGCGATCACCGTCCAGAGTTCTCAATGACCTTTCCTCACCAGGAAGTGTTTCGTAAACCACCAAATTCCAAAGAAGAAGGAATAAGACACCGCCTTGTGGGGTGCCTCTACTAACAGATCTTCTAATAAACGTCTCACCCAGCTTTGTGTTAATAACCCGACCATTAAACAGTAGATTAATCAATTTGCAAAGTGTGCTGTCTACTTTCCGGTCGTGCAGTGCATCTTTAATCGCTGATGTGTTGACATCGTTAAAAGTGCTTTCTATAAACAAACATGATACCATTGTATACTTCTTATGAAACGGAATACATACTCGATATTACATACAAGAGAGTGTACCGCAGTTTGAATTTGAAATATTCACGTTGAGCCGCTATCAACATGAGTTTTGTATCAACACTTTTGCTTAAGTGCATACCAATCAGTCATTCTAGTGTTTTTAGAAAAAGTGAAGAAATGAAGGAAGGTACTGTACTAGTGCCATGTATCTTGATCCTTTTAGAATACGACTTGTTTCCCCATCTTAGGAGACCAAAAATGTCCTGATTTTGCAGAATAGCTGTTTCCAATATCGTTTGCTACGATTTTGCTGTCATTTTTGTACTTTGAAAGGTATCGCACCATTGTAGGAGACAGCTCACCAAACCACAACGCCGTCTTCCTTGCTGTGATGCATAGTCAAAAACCGTTATTTCTTTCGCAGATCATGGAAATATTAGCTTAACTGGACCATCAATTTTAAATTTGGCGGGAACATAGTGGAGTTGTTGGATTTTAAAGGACGAAATTTGTTCTTCCAGTGCAAGTTTACAGAGAGTCAGTAATTTTTCTTCATTAACTGTTGGAGGTTTTTAATCGGCGACTAAAGTTTCCCGACCTCCAAGTTTTGTCTGTCAGTAAAATGTCTGTACAAGATTTTTATTCTTGACAGAAGTCTACTTTTTCGTTGGTGAAGTGCGTCAATTGTTGCGTTGCGGAATGTATCCACGTTGTTAGTGTGTTGATACCGAGAAATCCTACTGTCCATCGTTCATTCGATGGTTTTGTCTATTAGTTTTAGGTACTTGTTGATCTCTTCGTTTGGCGATGGGTAAAGCGAATTCGTGGAGGGTCACGACTCTAGATATTAATCCCATAAAGAATTTATGAGATAATTTGGATTGCGGTATTCGTGACAATCCAGTATCTTCTTACTGAAAAAAAGGCTACAGGAAGAATAGGACAAAATCAGTATTGAGAACTTAAAAAATTATTTATAATATGCCAAACCGTCTTAATGAGGCTATTAAAAATAAGGGTTATCCCTCAAAATATTAATAAATATTGAATTTTTTTTTTTCCATGCAATTTGTCTTTAATTTATTAAACACCGAATATTAATGAAGCCTGTAATTTTGAGTTCTTTTTGGTTTTTGATTTTTATTATTTTTTTTAATATGAAACCCCACAAAATGAACTCTAAATATATCTTTGTTAATAAAAAAAAATACAAATTCTTGGCGCAACAGACCGTATGTGGTCCAGGGCCTAGCTTCTCGCAACCATTCGTGTTGTGCGTGTTATATTTTTTCACGCAAATGGAAGGGACCTACAGTTTAGAGCCATATCCGAAAGGCAAATTGAGAAGCTTTCTCTTGACAGTTATTACTCTCGGACGTTTGTCAGACATTCGCGAGAGGTGGGACCGTGAAAAACTCACGCTCAACGATCCAACGCACTAACCACTTGAGCCACGGCGCCCACTTTGTTAATATAAAATATAATATTCTTTTATTATTTTCACACCAAATATTAACATTCTAAAAAACGTTAATATAAAAACCGAATATTATTGACACTCACTGTACATTTTATTTTATTTAAAATAAAGTGTTACTTAAAAAAATAAAACTTTTTTTTTTTTTGAAGCACTAAATTAATAACCCGTAGTTTACTACTGGTTTTATCGCGTATTATTTTTTGCACGATGCCACAAATTTTCTTGGTCTGAAGTTGATGACATATGTACATACAGTGAACACTGCCAGGTTTTCATCTTTCTTGCAAAATATGGCGCTTGCCCAGTTGACATGTATATATCGTTAATTCTTTTTACTGGATGATATTTGTTCTGTTCTTGCCACTCAGGAGAATTTTCACTATGACGCTTCAGGAGAATTTCAGCACTAAAAGTGCCGTTATGCCCTTGTGATTATACTTGCATATTGAATTCTTTACCATACCGTGTTCATATTTTTTTTGGCGGGGTACTGTAGACGAATTTTATTTGCATCAAAGCAGCGCTACGTTCTACACAAGTTAAGAAACCATGGCTTTTCTGCAGCAGAAATTTCCCGGTCGAGTAATATCAATTTTCCGCTGAGGTCCTGCGATTTAACACTTTGTTCAGATTTCTTCTCTTGAAATTATGTTAAAGACAAAGTCTTTACAGGCAATTACAGCACTAAAGACAACATTAGAGCTGTCAAATAGATTCGTAATTGTGTCAATATATTAAAATAACATTGGCATAACATACCCTAAAAATAAATTTGTCAAGCTAGTAATTTTTTTTGTATTATTGGTGAATTCTAATTTGTTTGCTTCTTTCTCATGCATACGCCTTACTCGTCATTCGAATTTGAATCATCAAATTTATCAATAAATTTCTTTTCAGCATTAACTACATAGCCGTATCGATAAGTGATAAGATAAGGTATGTAGTAACGAATGTTGTATCTAATCTCACGTAAAAAAAGATATATACATACATTGCTTCAAAGTAATGAAATAGTAACATTTAGATTTGTGAAGGGAGTGCAAACTTTTCATACGCACTTTATATTAAAACAATTTGTACTTACATAGTTAAGTAAGTGTAGTTAATTTATATTATACTTTTACAAACAAGTTCTTTCAATTGAATTGTGAGTATGACTTTCTTGTTTAGATCTTGGCACTTTTTTCGAGTAAAAAAGAATGAAAATCTGTATTAATAAAAGATAAATGTTATGAGCGCGTAGATATTTTTAATTTATATACATGTATATGATGTACATGGACATATTAAACACGAAGAATTTTATGAAATTTGTAAACTAAATAATAAATGTTTCAATTAAATTATCTGATTATCATATTTATAAGCGAATACGTACATACGCCTTTGAATCCCTAATAATCAAATTCAGGCTTATTTTAGATTTCTCATCAGAAAATAACGAATATATTTTCTTAGCAAAACGTCCTTTCACTTAAACTTTTATTCTTCTTTTAGAGTGCCGCCTGTCGCAGCTAGAAAAGAACATTATTTCCTTTTTCAATAAAAATACTTCAACTTTTATTCTTTTTCCAAACTTGATACATACTTAGTTATTTTAGTCAACTTTAACCCATTTTTCTTGTTTTAATGACAAGAAGAGAAAAATAAAACTAAAGACATTCAAATGTTATGCAGTCAAACAAGGGCGCTACTTCCAAATTATAAGACCAAGTGCAATGAGATCAGCGATCTCTGGCAAGGAGAATTAGACTTCCTCGTACACTAGGCAAAAGTGTCCAATATCGGATCTTCTATCCTGCCTATTTTTAAACAAAAACTTAAAGCCAAACCACCATATGGCTTTTGCGCGGCAGCGCGTTGAGATTTTATGTAGAAACAATGAGTACGTATGAGATATGCGCGAAACGTCCAACGTTTGAATCCAGGTAAAGACCAACAAGTATCTTCACTGTCCCACCTCTCGCGAATGTCTATAAAGTATACAAGAGTAAAAATTCTCAATAGAAGCTTGACAATCACGTCATTAGTGCGAAAAATATATATAACCCGCACAACACGAATGGTTGGGAAAAACTAGATCCTAGGCTAGGCTTATTACTTGCGCCAAATATATACGTTATTCTTTAAAATTTTATAGTCATTAATCAACGCCTGTTGACGCCTGTTATCTGTCAACAGTATTGGAAAAAAATCTTTTCGTTAAACAGCATCGGGTACTTTTGAACTCAAGTTTTAAATAAAGTCTTCTTCCTTTTGTTCGGCGAGGTTATGATTAGGATTATAGGGATCATAACTATCCCACTTACTGCATCCCTACTGGTGCGCCTGTAGGGTTCGCCGATTCTTTTAAATCGGACAAAAATGGTCAAAAAATAAGGAAAAAATCCATGGTTGTTAGATCAAATGGTTGATTAAGCAACGAAGTTACCCTGCTGCTACTGTGACAAGGTGTTTAAGGTGCTTTTTATTAATTTTTTTTGACCATTTTTGTCGGATGAAAATGGCTTTTACTACAACTTCCGCTAATCATACGTGAAAAAGTTATTTTACATAATTTTTAGAAAATTAGTCAAAGATAAAAGTTTTATAACAAAAAAAGTTATTTGCTTAGTTAAAGTTTTGAGAAAAATGCATTTTAAGTAAAAAATTTGAGTAAGCAATTTTCATAATTTTGACTTTAAGGAGCCATTACTTTTTTGTGGCTGCATGAAATTAGAAAAAGTTTTTACAGTTATATTCGCCACTTTTTTCTCTTCAAAATGTATAAAATTGTTTTTGTAGCTGTAATAATTCAGAAGTTATACTTTTTAAAGTGATTGTACGTCTCAATCGGAGGTGTCTCACTTTGACGGGCTATAACTCGAACTGGAGTGAAAATAGACCCCCCTGCCATACGATTTTTTGTTCGCCGGAACTTCAGGAATCACCAGTTAAAGGATTATACCTCTTAACTGGGACACCCTGTATACATATTTAAAACTCAATGTACCTACATATATATGTACCTATGTTTGTATGTATAGGTTAGGTTAGGTTAGGTTAGGTAGATGGATGCCTTGTGACATAGTCACTGCTCACTTAGACCAGGTCGGTCCATTGTGCCCAATCATTTTAACCCTGGAAACATGAGAAAAAAACCGCTGTTAGAACCACCCAGATAATGATATGAATCTCAGGAGGTCCGCCAGCTCTACATTTCCGAAGTCCTCCAGTTCCGAAAAGAAGTAACTCCCAAGAGTCCTCATTCTTATGACGGATAGGGCAGGACAATCACATAGCAGATGACGAACAGATTCAATTTCTTCTTCGTCCCTGCAACTTCTGCAAAAGTCGTTATGTAGCACACCGAGTCGTTCTGCATGAACGCCGATAGCACAGTGTCCAGTAATTATGCCAGAAACAACCCGTGCGTTATAACGACTAAGTTTTACCAGAGAGGTTGATCTCTTCTTGCTGAAGGCCGGCCATAGCGCCCTGGCCGTTGCGCATGTTTCCAGATAAACCCAGCGTCTGTTTGCTCGACCGATGGCTTCATCTTCTATCTTTTTCCGTAAGGTGCTGATTGGGGTTACTACAAAAGGGAGGGCCCGCGATAAGTGCAGCGCCGATCCTTTCCTAGCAAGCTCATCAGCCTTTTCATTTCCCTTGATATCCATGTGCCCTGGTACCCAGCAGAGGGTCACCGCATTGGCTCTGGATATCTCGTTTAGGAGTGACTTGTAGATTCTTACAAGCCTCGACCTGATTACCGCGGAGTCCAGAGCCTTAACGGCTGCCTGGCTGTCTATATAGACAGTGATCGTTTTGCCAACGATATTAATCTCGCGAATAATTTCAGCAGCCTGTAAGATGGCTGTGACTTCGGCCTGAAAGACGCTGCAGTCGTCGTGAATTCTAAAGGAGCGGTTTATTCCTAGGGCTTTACAATAAACTCCGGCTCCCGTGCCAATGTCCATCTTAGAACCATCGGTATAGAATGACAGCTCCTTTTTCATGCTCTTACGGTTCTTCCAGTACATTCTGTCAGGAATTCTTGTAGCGAATCTCCTTTCAAAAGCTAATATCGGGTTCATGTGATCAGTTTCCGTCGACCTGTTGGTAGTCTCCCATCGAGACAAAATGGATGCATGACCATAGAGGCTCGATGACCATAGTCCACCTTCTTTTAGTCTTACCGCGGTTTTGGCAGCCAGACTGCTACAGTATAGATCGAGCGGAATGAAACTAAGCATGGTTTCCATTGCCGCTGTCGGTGTTGTTCTCATTGATCCCATGACTCCGATACACGCTGCCCTCTGGATTTTGGTGAGGTTTGAGAGCTGGTATTGCTTCTCAAGTACCATCCACCATACTAATGAACCGTATGTGAGAATAGGTCTTACCACCGCCGTGTATATCCAGTACACCACAGCTGGTTTAAAGCCCCACGTGTTACTGAACGCCTTCTTGCAAGCATAGAAGGCTACGCTTGCTTTTTTGATGCGTTCGGTAATGTTATCCTTCCAATTTATTTTGGAATCCAGTATTACGCCCAAGTATCGAGCTGAACCTGAGAGACTTAGTTCAGTACCACCGATATTTGGGGGTCTGAAGGTAGGGGTTGATCTTTTCTTAGTGAAAAGGACTACCTCCGTTTTTGAGGGGTTCACTCCCAGTCCTTTGCTACCAACCCACTTATCCACTAGTTGTAGTGCGAGATTGAGTCTTTCACTTAGGACTGAAGGAAATTTTCCCGAGACCAGGATGGCGACATCATCGGCATAGGCCGTCACGTTGAAGCCGTTATCCTTCAATATTACCAAGATCTCATCCACTACAAGGAGCCATATAAGAGGAGACAGAACTCCGCCTTGGGGGGTTCCTCAGCAGACCCTTCTCCTGACGGTTATGTCTCCTTGCGTTGAATATACAACTCTTGATTTAAGCATCTGTGCAATCCAATTGCAGAGGCCGGTATTGAGGTGAGCCCTGTGTAGACTGCCCAGGATCGCATCATTGCTTACATTGTTGAACGCCCCTTCAATATCTAGGAACGCTCCAAGAGTGAACTTGAGGTGGAGGGATCTTTCTATGCTTGATACAACCCTGTGGAGGGCTGTATCTACCGATCTGCCGCAGATGTATGCATGTTGTGATTTAGATAGGTAATCATCGCCGATCACGTTTCGTATGTAAACATCTATTAATCGTTCCAATGTTTTCAGCAGAAAAGACGACAGACTAATAGGTCTCAGGTCTTTTGCGTTTGTGTGGCTCGCTTTCCCTGCTTTGGGGATAAAAACAACGCGCACCTCTCGCCATGCTTTAGGAACATATCCTAGCTTAAGGCATCCTGTGAAGATACGCTTAAGCCATGGAGTAGCAATATCCACTGACTCTTGCAACATCACAAGTCGAATGTTATCCATTCCTGGTGCCTTGTACGGAGCAAAAGATTTAATTGCCCAAGCTATCTTATCGTTGTCTATTATGTTTCCTACTTCTTCCGCGCTTAATCCCCATGTCGTCTCTGGAATGGATAAGTCATCTCCGGAGATTGATGTACATCCGGAGAAGTGAGTGCTCAAAAGTATATCCAGCGTTTCCTCATGTGATTCCGCCCAAGTACCGTCGCTTTTCCTAATATTGGATGCCGGGATTGGTGTCTTGGCCAGAACCTTCCTTAGGCGAGACGCTTCATTAGTGGATTCTATAGATGCACAAAAGGTCCTCCAGGAGTTCCTCTTTGCGAATCTAATCTCTTTCTTGAGGAGCTTTACGCTTTCTTTATAGGTGGACCACTCGACGACCCCCTCTTTAGCGAGGTTCTTACTCTTGAGGTTCCTACTCTTGAAGTGCGAATGAGTTCCGCTATTTAATCACTCCACCATGGTGGACGTTTTTTGCCGCTCTGCCTACTAACAGTGCAGGACCTTTCAAAAGATCGCGTAAGGGAACCGGTCAATGCATCGACTATATTGTCAACTGCTTCTGCAGAATTGAGATCATCGGTGAAAAGATTCCCCGATTTCCTCATTTCCCTTTTGAATTTTGACCAGTTTGCCCGACGCGGGTTTCTGTAAGACCCTTTCCCGCGAGTATTTTGAAGAGTATCCAGCAATTGTCAGATAGTGACGCCTTACTGGAGACTCTCCAGTCAGTAACTTCAACAGAGCTCTGTTCAGATACAAACGTGATATCCAAGACTTCTTTCCTGGTTGACGTTACAAAGGTGGGGTCATTTCCTCTATTACATATAACAAGATTGGATTCTAGGATATAACTAAACAAAACTTCGCCTCTAGCATTAATGTCGGTGCTGCCCCACAGAGTATGGTGGGCGTTAGCATCGCAACCCAAGACTAAGTTTTTCTTACCTTTTCGAGACGCTGATATGAGCGACCTCAAAGCTTCCGAGGGGACGTTGATGCCGTCATCGTAGGGTAGGTACGCAGACGCCACCGTGCAGTTCTCACTCATCCCTCTCACATCTACCACTGTCAAGTCGCCGGAGTTCCGTGCAGTTCTCACTCATCCCTCTCACATCTACCACTGTCAAGTCGCCGGAGCTGAAATGAGACTGCATTAGTACATGGAGACTCTTTTTAGCCACGATACACGTTCTAACCTTGCCAGCGTCACCCCTATAAAATACATTATAGTTTTTAGACCCTAATACCATCACGCGATTGTTATCAATCCACGGTTCCTGGATTAGGGCCAAGTCCAGCTGCCCCTCCAGGAGGACCAGCTTCAGATTGTCGGAGGCGACTTTACTGTGATGAAGGTTGATTTGCACCACCTGCACTGGTTATTGCAATTCCCCCTTTCACAGCGTCAGTCGCCCCATCGTTCTCCGCCGGTTGAGTCCGCTTTATGAGCTTTAGAGTGACTTCTCCCGCTCCATAGCACAGTCTCAACTGCGTTTTCTCCAGCAATGCGGCCGGAGGTTCATGCATGAGGATGATGAACCCCTTGGTCCCATTCTTCGTTTCTTCCTCCCCGACGACCTCCCAGGTCTTCATGTCAATGGAAGGGTTCTGGGCCTTTAGGAAGTCGAGGATCTCATTTTTGTTCACACCCCAGTCAGGAACACAAAGCCTTCCCTTGGGTGTGGTGGGGATCTCTTCTGGAGGTACTGCTTGCAGTGCAGCCCCCTCCCAGAGTTTAAAACCGCGAACTGTGGCCTTCGCGAATTCATATGATAACTGATCCTTGCAGTCTATCAAGGTGAATCCACGCTGCCATTTCGCTCTCCCGAAAGTGGGCGCGGTTGTCCCAGTATTCTTTCGAATACGGTCGAAGACTGCTCTGGCTAAGGCCTTCTCAATCATCTGACCGCGTTCTAGGGAATACTGGCCGCTGGGTTTTCCGAAGTCCACCACAGCAAGCTGCAGTGAGCCACGGATCGCCCCGCTGTAGGCCATCTCCGTATCGGACTTCGACCTTTTGGGGGGATTCTTTGTGTCTTCCGAGGATCTGACTCTCTTCGACACGAAGTCCTCCCTCCTGGTCTCAGCCGTTCCACGTCGACGCTCAGCAGCCCTCGAGGTTTCTGGCTTCTCTACCGCAGGATCTGCCTTATCAGCACCGGTCCTGTTGGTGGTTTTGCCGCTTTTCTTGTCCACTCCCTTTCCGCTGTGGCTTGCCTTAGGGGCATCGGCCTTGCGGGTGGCACTGGTTGCAGCAACGCTCTGTTTAGGTACAGGCCTCGTCAGAGCGTCCTTTGCTATTACATCAATAGCCCAGGCCAGGGAGTTCTTCTCCTTCTCGGATAGGGAAGAGGGCTCCTTCGCGTCCAGAATCATTTTGATGTGCGTCGCTCTACGGAACAACCGCCGTCTCATCTGACCTGGGGAGACTTTCTTCCCTGTCGTTTTCCGGGGACTCCTTGGTGGATCTGCCAGTAGCTGCTCCTCCAGTTCCATGGAGATCTCCTCGTCCGAAGTAGCTGCCGGTGGTGGTTGCAGCTCCGCCAGTGCTGGTGCGCTCACGAATAGCGTGTCTGCCTCCAGACTGGTTTTTTCGTCTTCTTGTATGTTTTTTTGTTGTGTTTTGTTATTTTGGTTTTTGTTCATTTTGTTCCCACGAGTAAGGCCGGAAAAACATGTACACCCCGCCAGAGCCGCCATACCGGGATAAGGCATTTATTTTCCACAGACCTCACCAGGGCATCTGTGAGAGCTCGTTAGTGGTTGGTATTATCCCCCCAACCTTTCATCTTTCGGCACGGTTTTGGTTGCTCACTCTACCGGTAGAATTAGGGAGACTATCTCTTGGTTTTGGGACCTCAGAGAGTCAGGAGTTATTCAGCACACGCCGACATATTTCCGTGAAACCTTCAGTCCTACTTAAGCCCCAGCACCGCGACAAGGTGGATAGTCATCGCTGGGGATGTATGTATGTATGCTATAGACTCATCCGATTGAGCCCGTGGCCCGAGTGTTTCTGTGAAGTTTGGTCAAAATTGGTCCAGTAGTTTGCCCACAACTGCATTTCAATAACTGCGCAGCAACGCATGCCGGGTACTCGCTATACGCCTAAATTCCTATTTCAGATAAATATACCTAATGCAAAAGAATTTATTGAAGGGACCTACAGTTTAGAGCCATATCCGAAAGGTAAATTGAGAAGCTTTTTCATGACAGTTATTTCTCTCGGATGTTTGTCAATCATTCGCGGTAGGTGGGACCGTGAAAAAACTTTTTCGTGTTTTCTGGGACTCGAACATCGAACCTCACGCTCAGCGATCCAACGCACTAACCACTTTAGCAATGGTGGCCACTTGTGAAGTTAAAGTGAATGAAAAAAGTGAAATTAAACTAAATTTAGGAGTATATACAAAATCGCTGACTCATTTAATGCCAATCCTACAAGGTCCTAAATCACAATTTGAATAAAGAATCATATGATAAGTCCACATAGCTCTGCAATTCTACCTCTAAGATGATCGGATATGTAGATTTCGTCGTTTTATGAACATATCCCTTAATATATCCCCATAAAAATAAATCAAGCGGTTCAGATAAAGTCTACAAATTGTAAGACAACTTTTTAAATTGGATAAACAAAACTATATTTCAACTAGTAATTTTGACACATGTGTCCGCAGTACCACGTTTCACTTGAGAGAGAGCCTTCTGGAAACGCTCGCCAAAAAGATGGACGATGTACACAAAAAAAAGATGGCTTCTCAAAGGGGTACAGTCTCACGACTGTTGTGGTGATACACTAAAGGAAGTGTATTTGCTACATTTGGTACAAAATTATATTATTATTTTTTTTTTTAAATATACTACATTTCAGGCAACCTGACATCTAGATCGACATCGATCTACATAACTAACCTTAATGTACCACCACTTTTTATATTGGACAATCATAATACATATTCTAAAATTAAATCTAAACCAACGCTTGAATTAAGTTTTCATCATACATTTATAAGCGCTTCTGATGACAACCTTCAACCTAACTGATCAGCATCCTTCTTCCAAAGTTTGATATTCTTAGCCTCCACAATCCCATTATACGGTGACTGTGTTATCTGGCAATTTTCTATATCTTTAATAACGTTGTACCTTATGTACAACATACGGGCCCCTGTATAGGAATAAGTTCCTTATAACCACATATATATACAGCGGTGTGGGACGGTGGTGCTCTTCGAATCTTCGTGAGTTGTACTGCTGAACCATTGTTATTGATTTGGAAGTCCTCTTCCTACTCTCAGTCAAGTTCCTAGTTGGGAGGTTTAAACCTTTTTCTTGTAGAAATTCAGATAGTTTGTCCACCTCAGGACCCTCTGATCAATTCCAAATAGAAGTCTGGGTGAAATCATTATCATTTTGCCTTTGTAGGAGGACAGCACCAAAACCAAGCGAACTAGCGTCGCAATGTCATTCGGTTTCAGGCTTCGCTTTATAAATTGATAACACGGAGGACAAAGTTAATAAATCTTGCCAGTATCGAGAGTTAAAATGAGACGTTTTTCTTTAAAAGATTATAAAGTGGCTTAGCTATTCTTGAGAAGGAACAAACGAATCGCCTGAAGTAGGAGCTTAGACCGAGAAATGAATGCAATTCCTTATTGTTTTTAGGTATTGGATAATTGAGTATTGCCTTTAAATGCGAGTCACTAGGGTGAATGCCATGTTCAGTCACCCTGTAACCAAGATACTCTATAGTTGGATATCCAAAATGGCACTTCGATAACTTAAGCTTCAACCCGTCCCTGCTAAGCACTGAAGGACCTGACTTAACAACAGAAGATGATCACTAACGTTAACACTTGCGATGATTATATCATACCACAACTAGGCCTGCCTCAATAAACTGTCGCAGAACTTTAGAAATGAACCTCTGAAATACACTGGGAGCATTTTTAAGCCCGAATGGGATTCTAAGAAACTCATACTGCCTGTAGGTCGTCACAAACGCAGTATAATGAGTCAGGAGAAACCTTAACCTGGTGAACCCACTCTTTAGATCTAACAAAGTGAACACTTTCTTTTCCTCGAGATATTTCAAACAGTCATCAATTCGTAGAAGTGAGTAGTTATCTCGAACTGTAAATTTATGTGCCCGATAATCAACGCACAGGTGTGTTTCTCCAGTTTTCTTCGTAACAAGAACAATAGGCGACGCATGTAGTGAATCACTGTGTTTAATAATCTTATGCTCTAAAAGGTCTTTAACAATGCTATTAACTTCACGTTTTTCAGCAAACGACAGTCGTCGCGGTGAACAGAAGAAAGGAGTATCATTCGTGAGTCGAATACTCATCTCAAAATCCAATGGTTTTACGTTTAACTTATTAAAATTAAAATACTTTTCAACAACTAGTGAACGAATTCTATTCGCTGTTACGAGATCGGGACTCGATTCAATATTTAATTCCTCGCCTATTGAATTAGGTCCTATTGTACAAATCTCGCGGAACTCATCATCATTCGGAAGACCACAATCGCCCCAGACCGTATCGTCATTACTTAGCGTTTCCTCGCGTATGGGATTAAAAGTACTACCATTAAAGTCACTGCTACACTGATCAATTAGATTGCTTTGTTTTTGCTGTATTGGAATGTAAATACACAAGTACAGTACATGCTCCGGACCAACGGCCTTCCGGGTAATCGAGTTTTCCGGTTATTCGAGGTTTAAACAAAATTAAACAACAAATCATTTTTTTAACAGTTAATTATTTTAATTCACATTTTGAGATCTGAATGAGTGTGTATTTGTTCCGGATATAAGAGGTTTCTCCGGATAATAAAGTGAATATTTACAAAATACTTGCTAAACAGAATACCGCATATTAGAGGTTGCCGGTTATTGGAGTTCCGAATAAAAGAGTATTA
This sequence comes from Blera fallax, assembly GCA_946965025.1. Classification (NCBI taxonomy): domain Eukaryota; kingdom Metazoa; phylum Arthropoda; class Insecta; order Diptera; family Syrphidae; genus Blera; species Blera fallax. The sequence continues at coordinate 28,306,777 of OX337245.1, forward strand.
ACTGTATATATACTTCAAATGTTCTTTATTAAAATCGGAAATACAAGGTTGTTTTGAAGGTATTCCCCTCTTAATTATTTGTTAAGTAACGTTAAATGTTTGGAGTGCATCGCGGCCTATCAATAGAGGCACTGGCAAGGCTCCATCTGGTATAATCAAAAACGAAATTTTCTTTTTACATCCGGAGAGGATAACAAAACTTGAAACCGTACCGTAAGTATACAACTTGATATTCCTGTATCTTAAGGCAACATCGACTTCTGAGCAAAACTAACCGGACTCCCGGTATCCAAAAGAGAAATGCAATTTTAAAATTGTGTGCACTTATTTCCTATCAAAATGAAAGAAACGATTACCTTTTGTACGGCTTATAAATATTTTACAATTTCTTCGTTTTCATCGCTACGAATTCCGTTGACCTTAAGGGCATTGTTGTCTGGAGTTACAGCGCCAACTTATCTAGTCTTCGATGCTTTTGGACACTTCTTATAGGTGTGGCCCGTGTCGAAGTAGCGAAAGCACGACCCTGGTGGTCGCTTTACCTCCGGGCAATTTGCTGCCAAATGGCTTCAGCAGTTGTAACACTTGTCCTGTTCTTTTGTGGAAGTTGAACTCTGGCTCCTCTTAACAGAATGATGTGTAGACGCCTTCGATGTGGACAATGAAACGCTCTTTCCAGCTGATGACGATGGTAACTTACAAAACCTCCTCTTCTCATACCTTGGCTGAAGGCTCTTCAACTCGACGATGGACTTGGAAGCATATAAGCTGGATATGTTCGATGAGGTGTCTCCAAGGCCTTCAATAATGAACTCGACCAGCTCGGAATCCCCGATATTAGCATGGGAGGATAGAACATAATGCAGTAATGATTCGTCTTTGCGAGGTGACTGCCGATTGAGCTTCTGATAAACTTCCCGTCGATTCATGTGTCTGTCGAATTCTTGCAGCAGCAGGTTCTTCAGGGGGACCCAGCCGTCAACATGCACTGTCCGGAGAAGCATTTCGGCAGTCCTCTTTACTGCCCGACAACAATGAGGTAGCTGTGACGTAGTAGTAGCGCGTAGTAAGTGCTGTCAAAAGTAGAAATATATACAAACTCAAACTGTGGCGGTAGTAAGAGTTGGTTTACTTTTAACTTTTATAGCGCTACACATTTTTTATTTTTTTTATTTTCGCAGTAAGGAAAAATCATCGGAAGACATTGCAGAGGCTTCTACGCGAGGGGCCTTCTGCAATAGTGAGGGACTTTAATCCTCCAAAAAACCTCCCGACGACTGGCTAACGCCTGTCTCCAAGGAAGTCGATGCGATTGACAAACGACACTCGCAATTAGCTTTCAATTTGCTAGTTTTTAAGTTTAGCATTAAGTTCTTGCTTGTACTAAGCCTAAATAAATAAATAAATAAATAAACGTACTTAAGGATAAAGAATAAAAACAAAACTATGGCCCTTATTGCGAGTGTCGTTTGTCGATCGATAATCGACTTTTATCGATAGTCGATCGTCGAAAGTGAATTTTGGTATTGCGTATCTCTATTTTGAACGAAATATTTCGTTTTGGATCGACTGTGTGGAAGAAGTGCAATGTTATGAACAAAAATGCTATGTGTTTCATTGTTTTGACCTTTTATTTTTGAAAAAAATAATTATATTAATTACAGAGCAAAAGTAGTGAGTAATAAAAAATAAATGGGAAAGTTGGTTTCATTAATAAAAACAAATTTCTATTCCGGGCAATTCTTAACTGATTATGGGAGTAAATTCTTCTTCCGAATCGTCGAAAAAAAAATCAATTGAAATCATTTTTTCTTTTATTATTTCACTGAAATCTATTTAAATGTGTTTTATGTATATGTTTTTAGACAATTACATCACTTATTTACACTAGTTTTTGGAACTATTTTGCTTGTAACACGAAAATTTAAACAGAAGCAACAACACAAATGTCAAAAATATATGCTGTATTCGCGATAATCACGTTGGTTATTCACAGTAACAGATATCTTTGTCGATTGAGATACACAATACCAAAAAGGGAATTTGTCGATGCGATCGACTTTTATCGAATCGAACGCTGATCGACACTCGCAATAAGGGCCTATGCAATTTCTCATACCCGCCAGAAGTTGTGTCGTTTCTCTTTGGAAGAACTCTGGAGCTGATGTTATTCCGAAAGGAAGTCTTAAAAATTTGTATCTACCAAATGGTGTTAAAAAGATTTTTAGATCTTGAAATTCTTTAGATAAAGGGATCTGCCAAAATCCGCTATTCGCATCATGTTTTGTAAAAAACTTTGCCCCTGCTAGTTGTGATAATGAGTAATCTATACCAGGGATCGGATGCACCTGCCTTTTAACCCATTTGTTTAGCTTTCCAAGACAAATACGGATACCATCTTTCTTTGGAGCGATAACCATAAGCGTACACCAATCTGAGGCCTTCTCAACAGGTGCTATAACCCCTCCTTTTTCCATTTTATTCAGCTCCTCTTGGACCTTTTCTCTCAAATGCACAGGTATTATTCTTGGAGAGCTGAACTTTAGGCTTTAATTCAATGGCATACTTTTTTTTAAACGTCCCTAGGCCTCCAAAAATGTTTTTGAACTCTTATACACAATTCCTTGAAGAAACTTCAAATAATTTTCTAACTAACCCCAGTTTCTGTATTCCTGTTTTACCTAATAAGGGTGTGATCGTATCCTTCATAATATAAACCACCTCCTCAACATCCCGTTGCCCATATTTCAACCACACAGTAGCTTTCCCCAGTATATTTATTTGTATCCATCTTCTGTATGTACATATTCCACATATATTCTACGGCTGACCAGAGTACTAATGCGACATCAGCACCAGTGTCAACTTTAAATGTAATTTTCTTTTTATCGAGTCATAAGTCGACAGACGACTTATCTGTTACCACGCTAACAAAGTATTCATCTTTTTCTTCTCTGTCTCCATCCTATCTAACCTCACACACCCTCTTTGTCCTTCAAACCCTTGCGTAGTGACCATTTTTTTTTTTGCACTTTTTGCATATACTATTTTTTGCCGGGCACTTGTCATAATCGTTTCGTTTAAACCCACATCGCCTGTCCGTGTCTCCTGTATCTGATGTCGCTGTTTTGATCTGTCCCTCCCTCTTTTTAGTTTATCAGATTTTCGTTTTCGATCGACAAAACGCTCGACTATGCACACAGACGGTGATGGTGTTATGTAAAGTTTTTTCTTTTGACGATAAAGTTCCTCTACCTGTCGAAGTGAAGTGACCGCTTTCTCTAAGGTGAGACCTGGATCTAGCTGTAATCGCTTAACCCTTCATCTTTCATGCCTACGATTCGTGTTAAAATAATCATGTCATCTAGCAGACTCCCACAATCGCAGTGATTCGCGAGAGCATGTAGTGCTGTTATAAACTCCTCGCCGGTTTCCTCCCCTTGCTTACGTTTTAGGAATTTGGCACGCTTGTAAATAATATTTCTCTTTGGTGTAAAATAATCCCCGAATTTCTTTTTTCATGCGTCATAAGTATCAGGTATTGGGGTAAAGGATGCATAAATTTCTTCGGCTTTTCAGCCATGCAGTATATTAAAATGTTTACCTGGGTTTTTTCGCTTGACATGTGTAGTCCGTTACCTATGCGGTACCGCTCAAATCGTTTCATCCATTTCTCCCAATCTAAAACATCCAAAATGTCATGTAGTTACATGGTGTCAATATTACAAAAATGAATTAAAAGTCATGTCAATACAACAAAACACAAAAAGACTTTTCCAAATATTTTTTCGTTTTGATCTTTTCTTCAAAGTTCATGCGAAGAAAAAGTTTTGAAATGCATTCCTTTCACAAAAACATTCAAAAACAAGCTTGCACCTTACACGGCTCAATTAATTGTACATACACTCTCTTGCTTTCGAAAAGTCCTCAACTAGCGGTAAATATTTTCACTATTTCTTGGCCTAAATATAAGATTGAGATACTTAGTAGTAAATTTTGCATTTTATGGTCTTCTGTTGTATACATTGGAAGTTTATTTGACAAACGCAAGCAAAATGGAAAATAAGCATACAAAATTACCTATTGAAGTGAAAAAAATAATTGTAAAGTTCAAATCTGAAGGAAAAAGTTACACAGAAATTTAAAAAATATTATTATTATTATTATGAATTTATTAATACATAAGTAAATTAAATATTAATAATATATATATAATAGCGCTAGCTGCTAAGGCTTTCGGCTATTTGATAGAAATATTATTATTATTATTATGAATTTATTAATACATAAGTAAATTAAATATTAATAATATATATATAATAGCGCTAGCTGCTAAGGCTTTCGGCTATTTGATAGAAATATTTTAAATATCATTAACTAAATTAATTGCTATGATGAGTTGGAAAACTTTTTTTACGTTTATATAGTTTGGGGTAGTTAAGAGTTCCTTGAGGCTCCGATTAGATATCCGATTACAGACTGTGTTAACATGTTTGCAGACTAATAGGTGACTTACAGTTAGAATAGGTTTCTCTTCACATAGATGGCAAAGCGGTGGTGGGTCTTTGGTAATAAGATGTTTATGAGTGATGTTAGTGTGGCCCATTCTAAGTCTTATAAAGGTCTTTAGCATTCTAATAGAAATATCACCTGGATAAATGACTTTCTCGGCGGTAGGGTTGAATTCTTTGTATATGTGTTGGTAGTCAGTCCAGCACATTTTCTTCTTACATTCCCACGTTGAGATGATGTGTTTTCTTAGGTCTTTTTTGTTGAAGATGAAGAAAGTAATGAGTGGCTCCATCAAAGCTGATTTGGCAGCTAAATCAGCGTGCTCGTTGCCTTTAATTCCAGCATGACCCGGAATCCACGCAAGTTTAAGTTTGCCTCTCTTAGAAATAAGTTTATCACGGATGGTTTCAATGATGTTGGTAGAGTTATTGGTGTTTTTTATAGCATCAATGGAGGCCAGGCTGTCTGTGAAAATTATAGTTTTTTTGTTCCCAGTCATCTCAATAGCTTTAAGGATGGCGAAGGCTTCGGCTGAGAAGATTGATGAGAAGTTAGGTAGGAGACCCTTACAAATAACAGAGCCATTTTCGTCAGCAATAGCAAATGATGTCCCATTGGCTGTTTTGGAACCGTCGGTAAATAAAAGATTCCACCCAAGCTGTTTATAGCTTTCAGATAATTCGGAAAAAACTGCTTTATAAACGACGTTGCTGGTTGTGTTCTTGTGAAAGGATGTAAGGTCGGTGATTATGGTATCCTCTGGCAGGATCCAGGGTGGAAATGATGAGTTTTTGGTTTGGATAACTATTGGGATGCCCAGGGTTTTTGCGGATGATATTGCCTTGGCTATTGATGAAGGATATTTTGGCTTTTTATTCCGTGATAATATTTTTTTGGCGTCGTCTTGAATGGGGGATACCCATGGGGAGTTGATATTTTGTATTATTTGAGAAGATAAAAAGTCAATCCTTTCAGTGATTTGATGTAAACCAGCCTCCGTCAGTAGATTTTTTATAGGAGTTGTTCGAAAAGCTCTCATACTTGATCTTACTGCTCCGTGATAAGGTGTTGAGATGAGTTGAATGCATGATTTGGAACATTTCCCGTAAATTGTTAGACCATACTCAATTTTTGATAATATAATGGACTTTATAACGTTAATAATAGTGTTTATATTACAAAAGCTATTTTTTGAAGAAAGAAATTTAACAATATTTACTCTGGAAGTTAGACTTTTCTTAATATAGGTACAGTGATTGATGAAGTTAAACTTAGAGTCAAATATAAGACCGAGTATTTTAGTATATTTAACGTTATTTATGAAATTATTATTTACATGTACTGAAATAGATTTAGGACAGCATGTTTTTTTGCAAATATGTAGGATATTGCATTTGCTAATAGAGATTATGGCACCTGATGTGTTGCCCCATTTGGATAGGCTAGTAATAGTGTCTGAAAAGGTGGTACCCAATAAAGTTAAATCTTTGCATTTCGAAAAAAGAACAAGATCGTCGGCATACAGCACATGGCTAATGTTGTTGTGTCTCTTAATTATACTGCTAATTTCGTTAAACGCGATTGTGAATAGAACGACTGATAAAGGAGATCCTTGTGGAATGCCGTTTCGTAGGTGATGTGTGGTGGAAAAGACGAAGTTGGTTTTAATACGAAAACGTCTATTGGTAAGAAAGGATGTTACATACTTGAGTATTTTTGGCCCAACATTCCATAGGACAAGTTGTTTTAAAATTACATGTACGCCAATGCGGTCGAATGCTTTTTCAAAATCAATGCTGAGAATTGATATATGGTTCTTTTCTGACAGGGCCGAGGAAATAAATTCATCTAAATGCAAAAGTGCGTCTAAAGTGCTCCTCCCTTTTTTAAAGGCAACTTGATTTTTGTTAATGAGTTTTTTATTCTCAAGAAACCAGAAAAGTCGCCTGGATATTATCTTTTCCAGAATTTTGGCAGTGCAGGGGAGGAGAGATATAGGCCGGTACCCTTGTATGGTGGAGTGGTCTTTATCCGGTTTTGGTAAGGGGATGATATTTGCCATTTTCCAGGCTTGTGGTATCACACCTTTATCCAAAATTTGGTTGTATAACGCCAATAATCTTAACTTTAGAGCAGGAGGGGAGTTTTGTAACATAGCATATGATATGCGATCAAAACCTGGGGTTTTACCTTTGGCAGCTATTAGACAGCTTTCCAACTCTATCAGGTTGATGGGTGATTCAATTTTAGTGGCAGAGGGATCAATAGCGTGTGGTGGATATTGTTTTTTTAGTACTGAGTACTTTTCCCGGATGAAGTCGTTATGAAAATTAGAGTCATTACTAGAGTTTTCCCAAGATTTCGCGAAAAATTCGGCGATTTGTACTGGACAAGTAATTGTATTCGTGTCGGTCTTAATAACCTTTATAATGGTAGGTGTGTAGTTGCCAGTGAGGGTTTTTATATCAGCCCACAATTTTTTTGGTGTAGAGTTTGGATTGATATCACCGGTAAACTTCTCAAAGCATGCAATCTTTTGTGCCTTCGCAGCCCTCCTAAATTTGGCGTTGGCTTTGCGATAAAGAATAAGGTTGGAGTCTGAAGGGGCTTTGTTAAACAGTCGCCACGCATTTTGTTTTTCCCGACGGAGGACACTTATTTCTTTAGTCCACCAGGGGACATGTTTGTGTAATGTTTTTTGTTTTGTTTGGGGAATTGCTTCATTTGCTGCAGATCTTATAGTTCTTAGTATGATAGCGGCTTCTTTATTTATATTAGGAAAACGTTGCCTCTTAGAAATTTCGTTGGATATTTTGGATTGAAAGAGAACCCAGTTAGCTTTATCCAACATGAATTTTTGATGGTGTTTACTTGGGGTAGTGATGGAACCAAGTGATACAGTGGTAGTGATAGGGAAATGGTCGCTACCATGAAGATAGTCGGAAACAGACCAGGTGGAGTTTGGGATAAGACAGGGTGAAATAAGTGTTAAGTCGATATGGGAAAATGTTTTGTGCGTCGAAAAATGGGTGGGTCTACCGTCATTTAAGATTGCAAGTCCAGAGTTTAAAATAAAGCGTTCAACTGTTTTACCACGTTTGTTATATGAATCTGATCCCCAGGACGGGCTCCATGAATTAAAATCACCTGTTAGAATAACAGGTGAATTAATATTGATCAAAATATCGTCCAGATCGTTACTCGAGAAGTGTTGATCAGGGGGTATGTATATAGAAATCACAGTGAGTTTTATTTTTAAAACTACTTCGACTGCTATTGCTGATACATGGGAGTTAATATTAAGAAATTTATGTGGGATGGACTTATGAACAAGAAGGCAGGTCCCTTGTTTTGAAGAAGTATTAGAGCTTAGATTGTGAAAATATGCGGAATATTGTTTGGGAGGGACAGGTTGGATGTTATATTTAACATGGGTTTCCTGTAGGGAAATAATAGAAGGGTTGAGGTCTTTTATAAGTAATTGCAACTCGTGGCAATTATTAAAAAAACCATTAAGGTTCCATTGAAGGACCTTAAGTAGTGATTCACTTGTTGGAGGAGTGCCTTGAACATTATAATGGGGGTTATGATGTAAAAGGTTCGGATGGGATGAGATTTGTGTGTGATTGAGAAGACTCTGCGGCCCAGTTGCTGAATCACCCGAGTCCCGTAGGGGGCTCAAATGATTCAGCCACTGAACAGCAGAGTCAGTATGGTCTATAGAATTATTATTGTATGTCGTCATCTTCGATTGGGTTGGGTGGACTTAAGAAGTATTGGTTGTTTTCGATAAGGGTTTGTGTTACTGTAGAAATAGGTGAGTTGATTGATTTTGCAGAGTTATCAAGTGTTGTTTTTGGTGAGTTGGTTGAGTTTTGTTTGTATGTGAGATTGTTCGATTGTTTTGTTTCTATATATCTGTGGACGTGAGACATGTTGGGGTTGGTTGAGGTGGGTTGGGTAATGGACAAGTTTGGGTTGGGTGTGGTGAGTTTGGTGTTAAGAACGGGTTTTGTTTGCCGATTTATGGTGTTAGTGGATGCATTGGGTGAAGTAGATTTGCAATTGATATCGTTATGAGGGGCTATGTTTTTTTTATGCCCGATTCTTGGGGACGCGTCGACTGGATTAGGTTTAGTCGCAGAATTACTTGTTGAAGTGGCTAGGTGGGGTAGGTTGGGGTTAGATGTACGGATGTTGTCTGTGTCAGAGGAATTATTTTGAGATGCGAAGTTATTTAAAGTGGGAATAGGCAATTCAGGTTGAGGTAAACTTTTTGCAATTGTAGAAAAGGACGTGGAAAAGGTGGGGGTCGGATTTTGTTCCCGAAATATTTGTTTGGCTTCGGCTAAACTACACTTTTTAATGGTCTTGATTTTTAAAACTTCTTTAACTTGTAAGTACCGTTTGCAAGCTTTAGAAGACGATGGGTGGTCTTCTTGACAGTTGGCGCATGAGACACGTGTGCATTTTTCAGGATTGTGTGGCGGGAGATTGCAAGTCCCGCAGGAGGGGTTGTTTTTACATCTTTTAGTAGTGTGACCCAGCAATTGGCAGTTTTGGCAACGCATAGGGTTGGGAAAGTATTCGTTGACTCTAACATTGTACCAGCCAATGTTAACTGAAGTAGGTGGACGGAAGAGATCAAAGGTGAGGAGGACGAGGCCGGTGGCATGTTGGTCGCCGTCTACAGTTTTTTTGAATTTGAATACATCAGTCACACCTTGCGGTTTCATCTCTTGAATAATTTCAGACTCTGGCACATTGATAAGACAGGGTGCGTAGACTGTACCTTTTGATGAGTTCAAATTTGAGTGGAGTGTGACGGAGATAGGGCAGAGGTTAGAGAGTGTTTTTTGCTTGAGGAACAAATCTGCAATTTTTTGCGATTTGACCAAAACCAAGAGTTTCCCATCGCGTAGCTGGGTAATATTATCATAAGCAGTACTTATATTATCAATTGCTTTCTTAAGTAGGAAGACGCTTATGGATGACAGTGGTTTTTCATCGTTGGATGAAGAGATAATGATAAATTTGGGGTTACTGGGCACTGAATTGGTTGGGAGCATGGAATTGTTATTATTGATTGGGACGTAGTTGGGTTTTTTTCTTTTAATTTGTTTCGGTTCGGTTAGTGGGTCTATATCGAGTCCACTAAACCGATTGCCCGAAGAAACACGTGGCCCGGAGGCCATGGGATATTAAATTGTTATCACTGTACACTTGTTTTCTTTTTTTCACTAACCGGGAAAAATAACGCAAAAAGGAGAATTCTTTTGTTATCACTGTAGATAACGGCACTGAATACAATAGAAGAAGCTGACGAAGAACGCTGCAGAGAAACGATATTGTCTCAACGAGAGTTAGTCGGTGACGATTTGATAGAAATATTTTAAATATCATTAACTAAATTAATTGCTATGATGAGTTGGAAAACTTTTTTTACGTTTATATAGTTTGGGGTAGTTAAGAGTTCCTTGAGGCTCCGATTAGATATCCGATTACAGACTGTGTTAACATGTTTGCAGACTAATAGGTGACTTACAGTTAGAATAGGTTTCTCTTCACATAGATGGCAAAGCGGTGGTGGGTCTTTGGTAATAAGATGTTTATGAGTGATGTTAGTGTGGCCCATTCTAAGTCTTATAAAGGTCTTTAGCATTCTAATAGAAATATCACCTGGATAAATGACTTTCTCGGCGGTAGGGTTGAATTCTTTGTATATGTGTTGGTAGTCAGTCCAGCACATTTTCTTCTTACATTCCCACGTTGAGATGATGTGTTTTCTTAGGTCTTTTTTGTTGAAGATGAAGAAAGTAATGAGTGGCTCCATCAAAGCTGATTTGGCAGCTAAATCAGCGTGCTCGTTGCCTTTAATTCCAGCATGACCCGGAATCCACGCAAGTTTAAGTTTGCCTCTCTTAGAAATAAGTTTATCACGGATGGTTTCAATGACGTTGGTAGAGTTATTGGTGTTTTTTATAGCATCAATGGAGGCCAGGCTGTCTGTGAAAATTATAGTTTTTTTGTTCCCAGTCATCTCAATAGCTTTAAGGATGGCGAAGGCTTCGGCTGAGAAGATTGATGAGAAGTTAGGTAGGAGACCCTTACAAATAACAGAGCCATTTTCGTCAGCAATAGCAAATGATGTCCCATTGGCTGTTTTGGAACCGTCGGTAAATAAAAGATTCCACCCAAGCTGTTTATAGCTTTCAGATAATTCGGAAAAAACTGCTTTATAAACGACGTTGCTGGTTGTGTTCTTGTGAAAGGATGTAAGGTCGGTGATTATGGTATCCTCTGGCAGGATCCAGGGTGGAAATGATGAGTTTTTGGTTTGGATAACTATTGGGATGCCCAGGGTTTTTGCGGATGATATTGCCTTGGCTATTGATGAAGGATATTTTGGCTTTTTATTCCGTGATAATATTTTTTTGGCGTCGTCTTGAATGGGGGATACCCATGGGGAGTTGATATTTTGTATTATTTGAGAAGATAAAAAGTCAGTCCTTTCAGTGATTTGATGTAAACCAGCCTCCGTCAGTAGATTTTTTATAGGAGTTGTTCGAAAAGCTCTCATACTTGATCTTACTGCTCCGTGATAAGGTGTTGAGATGAGTTGAATGCATGATTTGGAACATTTCCCGTAAATTGTTAGACCATACTCAATTTTTGATAATATAATGGACTTTATAAAGTTAATAATAGTGTTTATATTACAAAAGCTATTTTTTGAAGAAAGAAATTTAACAATATTTACTCTGGAAGTTAGACTTTTCTTAATATAGGTACAGTGATTGATGAAGTTAAACTTAGAGTCAAATATAAGACCGAGTATTTTAGTATATTTAACGTTATTTATGAAATTATTATTTACATGTACTGAAATAGATTTAGGACAGCATGTTTTTTTGCAAATATGTAGGATATTGCATTTGCTAATAGAGATTATGGCACCTGATGTGTTGCCCCATTTGGATAGGCTAGTAAGAGTGTCTGAAAAGGTGGTACCCAATAAAGTTAAATCTTTGCATTTCGAAAAAAGAACAAGATCGTCGGCATACAGCACATGGCTAATGTTGTTGTGTCTCTTAATTATGCTGCTAATTTCGTTAAACGCGATTGTGAATAGAACGACTGATAAAGGAGATCCTTGTGGAATGCCGTTTCGTAGGTGATGTGTGGTGGAAAAGACGAAGTTGGTTTTAATACGAAAACGTCTATTGGTAAGAAAGGATGTTACATACTTGAGTATTTTTGGCCCAACATTCCATAGGACAAGTTGTTTTAAAATTACATGTACGCCAATGCGGTCGAATGCTTTTTCAAAATCAATGCTGAGAATTGATATATGGTTCTTTTCTGACAGGGCCGAGGAAATAAATTCATCTAAATGCAAAAGTGCGTCTAAAGTGCTCCTCCCTTTTTTAAAGGCAACTTGATTTTTGTTAATGAGTTTTTTATTCTCAAGAAACCAGAAAAGTCGCCTGGATATTATCTTTTCCAGAATTTTGGCAGTGCAGGGGAGGAGAGATATAGGCCGGTACCCTTGTATGGTGGAGTGGTCTTTATCCGGTTTTGGTAAGGGGATGATATTTGCCATTTTCCAGGCTTGTGGTATCACACCTTTATCCAAAATTTGGTTGTATAACGCCAATAATCTTAACTTTAGAGCAGGAGGGGAGTTTTGTAACATAGCATATGATATGCGATCAAAACCTGGGGTTTTACCTTTGGCAGCTATTAGACAGCTTTCCAACTCTATCAGGTTGATGGGTGATTCAATTTTAGTGGCAGAGGGATCAATAGCGTGTGGTGGATATTGTTTTTTTAGTACTGAGTACTTTTCCCGGATGAAGTCGTTATGAAAATTAGAGTCATTACTAGAGTTTTCCCAAGATTTCGCGAAAAATTCGGCGATTTGTACTGGACAAGTAATTGTATTCATGTCGGTCTTAATAACCTTTATAATGGTAGGTGTGTAGTTGCCAGTGAGGGTTTTTATATCAGCCCACAATTTTTTTGGTGTAGAGTTTGGATTGATATCACCGGTAAACTTCTCAAAGCATGCAATCTTTTGTGCCTTCGCAGCCCTCCTAAATTTGGCGTTGGCTTTGCGATAAAGAATAAGGTTGGAGTCTGAAGGGGCTTTGTTAAACAGTCGCCACGCATTTTGTTTTTCCCGACGGAGGACACTTATTTCTTTAGTCCACCAGGGGACATGTTTGTGTAATGTTTTTTGTTTTGTTTGGGGAATTGCTTCATTTGCTGCAGATCTTATAGTTCTTAGTATGATAGCGGCTTCTTTATTTATATTAGGAAAACGTTGCCTCTTAGAAATTTCGTTGGATATTTTGGATTGAAAGAGAACCCAGTTAGCTTTATCCAACATGAATTTTTGATGGTGTTTACTTGGGGTAGTGATGGAACCAAGTGATACAGTGGTAGTGATAGGGAAATGGTCGCTACCATGAAGATAGTCGGAAACAGACCAGGTGGAGTTTGGGATAAGACAGGGTGAAATAAGTGTTAAGTCGATATGGGAAAATGTTTTGTGCGTCGAAAAATGGGTGGGTCTACCGTCATTTAAGATTGCAAGTCCAGAGTTTAAAATAAAGCGTTCAACTGTTTTACCACGTTTGTTATATGAATCTGATCCCCAGGACGGGCTCCATGAATTAAAATCACCTGTTAGAATAACAGGTGAATTAATATTGATCAAAATATCGTCCAGATCGTTACTCGAGAAGTGTTGATCAGGGGGTATGTATATAGAAATCACAGTGAGTTTTATTTTTAAAACTACTTCGACTGCTATTGCTGATACATGGGAGTTAATATTAAGAAATTTATGTGGGATGGACTTATGAACAAGAAGGCAGGTCCCTTGTTTTGAAGAAGTATTAGAGCTTAGATTGTGAAAATATGCGGAATATTGTTTGGGAGGGACAGGTTGGATGTTATATTTAACATGGGTTTCCTGTAGGGAAATAATAGAAGGGTTGAGGTCTTTTATAAGTAATTGCAACTCGTGGCAATTATTAAAAAAACCATTAAGGTTCCATTGAAGGACCTTAAGTAGTGATTCACTTGTTGGAGGAGTGCCTTGAACATTATAATGGGGGTTATGATGTAAAAGGTTCGGATGGGATGAGATTTGTGTGTGATTGAGAAGACTCTGCGGCCCAGTTGCTGAATCACCCGAGTCCCGTAGGGGGCTCAAATGATTCAGCCACTGAACAGCAGAGTCAGTATGGTCTATAGAATTATTATTGTATGTCGTCATCTTCGATTGGGTTGGGTGGACTTAAGAAGTATTGGTTGTTTTCGATAAGGGTTTGTGTTACTGTAGAAATAGGTGAGTTGATTGATTTTGCAGAGTTATCAAGTGTTGTTTTTGGTGAGTTGGTTGAGTTTTGTTTGTATGTGAGATTGTTCGATTGTTTTGTTTCTATATATCTGTGGACGTGAGACATGTTGGGGTTGGTTGAGGTGGGTTGGGTAATGGACAAGTTTGGGTTGGGTGTGGTGAGTTTGGTGTTAAGAACGGGTTTTGTTTGCCGATTTATGGTGTTAGTGGATGCATTGGGTGAAGTAGATTTGCAATTGATATCGTTATGAGGGGCTATGTTTTTTTTATGCCCGATTCTTGGGGACGCGTCGACTGGATTAGGTTTAGTCGCAGAATTACTTGTTGAAGTGGCTAGGTGGGGTAGGTTGGGGTTAGATGTACGGATGTTGTCTGTGTCAGAGGAATTATTTTGAGATGCGAAGTTATTTAAAGTGGGAATAGGCAATTCAGGTTGAGGTAAACTTTTTGCAATTGTAGAAAAGGACGTGGAAAAGGTGGGGGTCGGATTTTGTTCCCGAAATATTTGTTTGGCTTCGGCTAAACTACACTTTTTAATGGTCTTGATTTTTAAAACTTCTTTAACTTGTAAGTACCGTTTGCAAGCTTTAGAAGACGATGGGTGGTCTTCTTGACAGTTGGCGCATGAGACACGTGTGCATTTTTCAGGATTGTGTGGCGGGAGATTGCAAGTCCCGCAGGAGGGGTTGTTTTTACATCTTTTAGTAGTGTGACCCAGCAATTGGCAGTTTTGGCAACGCATAGGGTTGGGAAAGTATTCGTTGACTCTAACATTGTACCAGCCAATGTTAACTGAAGTAGGTGGACGGAAGAGATCAAAGGTGAGGAGGACGAGGCCGGTGGCATGTTGGTCGCCGTCTACAGTTTTTTTGAATTTGAATACATCAGTCACACCTTGCGGTTCCATCTCTTGAATAATTTCAGACTCTGGCACATTGATAAGACAGGGTGCGTAGACTGTACCTTTTGATGAGTTCAAATTTGAGTGGAGTGTGACGGAGATAGGGCAGAGGTTAGAGAGTGTTTTTTGCTTGAGGAACAAATCTGCAATTTTTTGCGATTTGACCAAAACCAAGAGTTTCCCATCGCGTAGCTGGGTAATATTATCATAAGCAGTACTTATATTATCAATTGCTTTCTTAAGTAGGAAGACGCTTATGGATGACAGTGGTTTTTCATCGTTGGATGAAGAGATAATGATAAATTTGGGGTTACTGGGCACTGAATTGGTTGGGAGCATGGAATTGTTATTATTGATTGGGACGTAGTTGGGTTTTTTTCTTTTAATTTGTTTCGGTTCGGTTAGTGGGTCTATATCGAGTCCACTAAACCGATTGCCCGAAGAAACACGTGGCCCGGAGGCCATGGGATATTAAATTGTTATCACTGTACACTTGTTTTCTTTTTTTCACTAACCGGGAAAAATAACGCAAAAAGGAGAATTCTTTTGTTATCACTGTAGATAACGGCACTGAATACAATAGAAGAAGCTGACGAAGAACGCTGCAGAGAAACGATATTGTCTCAACGAGAGTTAGTCGGTGACTGAATTTAAAAAATAATTAATAGAGCTTATCCCACAATCCAGTCCAGCCTAAAAAATAATTTATATGACTACCGTCGAAAAAGGTAGAAGAAAATATTAACTGCACGAGACCAACGAGTTATTGAGAGGATATTCAAGGCGGATCCAAGAATTGGACCACCGTAAATTGCCATAAACCTTGAAAAATTTGGTGGTCCATCAGTTAAACCTCAGATCATTCGAAATTTGTCACATACTAAAGGTTAAAAAGGTTGCTTATCACGCAAAACACTTTTTGTATCGAAGAGAAATGCACTCAAGCGGTTAGAATACGTCAGAAAGTACGTTAAAAAGCCCAATGAGTTTTGAAACCAAGTAATTTTTGTCGACGAAAGTAAATATAACATATTTGGTTCAGACAGAAAACGTTTCGTATGGCCAAAACCTACACATACATGAAAAAAGAAAATACTCTAACAGTAAAACAGTGGCTCAAGTGGTTAGTTCGTTGGATCGTTGAGCGGGAGGTTCGACGTTCGAATCCCAGAAACACAAAAAGTTTTTTTCACGGTCCCACCTCTCGCGAATGTCTGACAAACGTCTGAGAGTAATAACTGTCAAGGGAGAGCTTCTCAATTTGTCTTTCGGATATGGCTCTAAACTGTAGGTCCCTTCCATTTGTGTGAAAAAATATAACACGCACAACACGAATGGTCGCGAGAAGCTAGAAGTTAGGCCCTGGACCATATACATACGTCTGTTGCGCTAAGTATTTGTATTTTTTTTTTGGTTGCTCTATAACTGAAAATTGATTCTTCCATACCTTCTCCAATCACCCGATCTCAATTCATTTGAGAGCCTGTGAGATTAATTGGACCAAGAAGTGAGGCAGCATAATATAACCAACAAAGAGCGGCTACAACAGGTTACTCTGGAGGGGTGGTTAAAATATCCAGCGATCAAACACAAAAATTCGTAGCATCTATGAAAAATCACTTGCGAGAAGTGATCTTAGTTAACGGGAACCACACAAGTTATTAAAAACTATTTAACACCCTCAAAACCTAGGTTGCAATTATTTGATGTGATTTTAAGAGGTTTAATTCTATTTTTTTCTTATTATGTTATTAACAAAAAAATATTGATACTGTCAATTGTACAAATATATATTACCTTTTTGCAAAATAACCTGCTGTACGTGCAATTTTTTGATGTATTGAATAATGTATGGAAACTTCGTTTTGGGATTAAAACTTGCTAACAAATTTGTTTGATTTTTAGTTAAAATACAATGATATTATGCTTCTTAGAGGACATTTTCAAGAGTTTTTTTTTTTCAATTTAAGGTAAATAATACTTATACTTTTTTAATAAGCAGGAATTGGGGATTCATTTTAATTGTCTTATTTAAATACATAAATATATACATGCAGTAATTGTTCGCCTTTACATCTATTTTAGATTGACTAGAGGATGTTATTACGATTGATATAGATTCAACTTATAGCAGTTTACAGTATATCAAAGTAATATCAATTGCCTGTTCCACCTATCACTCATAAAACCAACAAGGAAACACCATGTCAGTTTCTGACAAAGATTTTTTTCAGCTGGTATGTATTTTATTATTATTATGTACATATGTTTAAAAAATTAAACAAAATTTACTGTATATACAAACACCCCTGACTCATTTAATGTCAAGGTCATGAATCCAAACTCATGTTTTAATTGCAAATTAAGAAATAAATGTAAATGTTCGGGCTGAACCTGGGCCTAATCCAATAAGCCCCTGTTCTTAGCTTACTGATTCCAGTTGCGCACTACAAGTTGGTTGATGTCCCCTTACATGTTGGCAAGATCTTCCCCTACTGCGTAGTTCCTCTGGGACTGTTCATTCGTTCTATATGTCCTAACCATCTTAAGCGACTGACGCGCAGTTTTTTTTTTTTTTTTTTGATAAAGTCGATGTAGTTTTACAGCTCGTAAACTTGTCCATTGAATTTTCTCTTCTCAAGCCCGTCAACGCACACGAAAGCAAATATTTGACAAAAAAAATTTCTATCGATACGATGTTGTGTGTCCCTTCTTTTGTTAACGTATACACACTTGGTTTTACCCTTATTTACTGCTAAGCTGCCAACTTCCATTTCAATAGTAGCGAACGCATCACTGACAGCCCGTTGTGTTCTGCTAATTATGTTGCACAGTTTTAAGGTTGTGCCTCCTATCAAGTATGATATTGAAGAAGTCACACGACTTGTCTACGATACGACCACGCGTATCCCAGCAGCTGAACGGATTTGTTGAAGATAGTGCCTTCCGTGTTGACAGCTGCCCTGTACATTATCTGTTCCAGCACTAGATTGAAGAAATCACATGATAGCGTATCTCCTTGCCAAAATCCGGTAAACGTTTGGAATAGTTCAGAAGAACTGTTTCCGAACTGCACATTGTATCGCGTGTTTTCCAGCGCAAGGCGACACAGCTGGATTAGTTTGGGCGGGATCACTAATTCGGCCATCGCCTTTTAGAGCTCACGGCAATGAATGCTAACAAATACGGCTTTCAAGTACAAACACAATGTGGCGTTCGCGCGGTCGCGCGACTTAAACTTGAGTTCAAAACACAAAAATTAAACTATTAAAATAATTTTACTTTATTTTTTTTTATTGGAGAGACGACCGACTCTTTAGAGTGAATAATTACGACTCAACTTCTTAACTTAAGTATGTTTCTAGAGAAGCGTCGTCGATCGGAAATTTACCCAATCACCAGTTTTTATTTCTTCAAGTATTTAATTTTTATTTGTTCAAGGCTGCTTTGGTCGACAGTTTCATCAGCCGTTGAACTTGAATTCATACCTGCAGCATTTCCGCTGCAATTGTTAATATCAGCTTTTTTATATTTTGAGTAAATTTCCGATGCTGACGTAACTCGCGTTGACAGATTGAGTAGAAACAATGAGATCTTATGGGGTAACACTAAATGTGACCTCACGCGTTTGGTCGGTTTTTGAACGTAAATATCGTAAGCGCGACCTCAACGTCGAAGTAGAGCTACTCTCTACTATTTTCTACTATGGTCGCGCGTTTTGACAGCTCACAGCTGTTTTGGATTGACATTATTCTTTGGCTTGTTCGATTTTAGCAAGAAGGCAAACCATTGGGCGCGTTCCGGATTCTAGGCCTACTTTTTGAGGTAAGGCCTAACATATGGAACGGCAAACTGACTGAAAAAGTAGGTGACATTTCACATCTGTTCGTGTGTCATATTTGACATAATTACTTTCTGATTTTACTTGAGATCATTTATAAATTGTGAATTGCAGTGCAAAAGAAATCAATAAGTAAATAAAGATATACATACGTAAGTGCGAAAAATGGAAGATGAGATCCTCTGTAACTAATATAATATTATTTATACATGTAAAGCAAAATTTGGATCGGAAAATTAATTTAAATTTGCTCAATATATTATCTATTAGTGCCTCAAACATTTTACCCCTCAGCCTGTTAATTGTCTCCTCCGATTCGTCGAAATCGTAGAGCACTCCGTCACAATTCACTTGGAATTTAATTTTTTTTTATTTAAGTACCCGTAATTCGCAAACAACAACCGAACAGTGAAAGAAGAAAGAAGAGTTTCAAACCACTACACCAATCTATTTTTCTCTCTCTCTGTCTTTCCAACGCCCGCACCATGTGAAAACATGTAAAAGGGTAGTCATAACCCCTTGAGTGCGGGTAAATTATAAAAAAAAAAAAAAAAAAAAGAAATACAAGTGAATCAGCTGTTTTTGACAATTGGCAGATTGACTTAAAATGTAGGGAGAATTTTCTTACCTTCAAATCCAGTCCACTACCTCAATAAAAAATGCCTTACTTTACAGTCAAAACTGAATCTCTCGACCAATCAGAAACGTTTGACTACCTAGTGCCTAGGATGCGGAACGCGCTCATTGTATCGTATATGTACTCCGAATTGTTAGTACTTAATATGTAAACATTTTTAATTGCTAATTGATGTTTTTTGAACACAAATTAAGTTATGTTAGAGTATGCAGAGGTTTTTATTTTTTTATTATGGTATTCATACACATTTGTTTTCGAAGTTTTTTCTTATATTTGTGTTTCCTAATCAAACCATAAAAATAAAAATAGGACATTTCTACTCTTTTTCCTGCCGCGAAATAGTGTGTGGGAAATTTGAGGGAACGGAACATAATTCTGCCATTTACCTAACCTCTCAACGCACGACCGACGTGAAGCCACATTTTGTGTTGCAAATTTTGAGGTCGCGCGTTTTGACAAATACTATCGTAAGTCGGTGCAATGCCAGTCAAACGCACGACCGCGCGGGCGCCACATTGTGTTTTGCCCATTAAATTCGATGAAAAGATGATGATTCTCGACTTGATATTCGCTATGTACTATTCTTCAGCTTTTTGATAACTGTGCCGACCTCTTCTATACTTGGAGGTGATACTATTTCTTCGTTCACTGGATGTGGGTGTTCCCCTACCACTCTCTCTACATGATGCCCATTTAGCAGCTGCTGGAAGTGCTGTTTGAAGTTATTTCCGTCACCTTTTTCCGCTGTACGCACTCATCATCATACCACGGGTTCTTTTCTCTGACTTCTCTATGCGTGCTAAGGCGTCCAGTAATAAAATGTTAAATTTCTCTTTCTGAGTGGTTCGCTGCTTCTTATCGTTGGGCAGTCGAGCTCTGAATTTTGGTGCTACAAGGAAATGGTTAAGGTCGACGTTGGCCCCTCTGAATGTGCGTACATCCAGGATGTTTGGCGGTTCGGCCATCTGGAGAGCGCCAGTTTGTTGTGTGGATTCGTAGTCTTAGAACCCTAGTGCTACTTATCACCGTATTACGTGCTGCTGCAAAGTTGAATAGCCGGAAGCCGTTATCTATTGTATCTTGGAGCCTGTGCTTGGCGACTAACCCCCTGAAGATGTTTTCCTTACCAATTTTGGCGTTGAAATCCCCGACTACTAAATTGTTACGAATGAAAATATTCGTCATAATATTGTGCACACTTTTGCTTGCTTGTCCTGCTTTAAAGGAAGAAAAAAAGAATATAAACAGGATAAGCCAACAAATGCGGACTGTAAGACGGATGAGTCATCATCTCCTCTTTTGAAGCAGTCAGAAAATCTAAGCATGACTTGTAGATGCATCGACTGTTCTCTTCCAGCATTAGCCGTACCATACAGCGTCGATAGTTTCTAGTCGACGCTAGTGGCTCGTTCTTGAGCGAAGTATACGTATTGAAACTTATTATTTTACATTTATCTTTTTTTCGTCGATCAGAACTGCTACAACAACAACAAAGCCTTGCAGAAAATAGTAAACGCTACATTTAGTTACAGCCTCGGTATTACATAAAATTCATGACTCCGCCGTTATTAGTTGGAGCTAGTCCGGAAGCTATGGTCTTTTTTCTTAATAATAATAATTGTTATGATAGTTCTCGGACATATTAAATTGAATGGATGTAGTCTTCTTGTTCGGCTAATGAAGTCCAATTTGTCACCGATTCATTTCTTACTGAGGTGTATTAGATCCGGTATCGTTGAGGATCCCAGTATCTTCAGTCTTAACCTCGCTGTTGCAGTGTAGTGGCAGAGAAAGTGTTCTACCTATATATCTTCCACCTTGTCCTCACAGTTTGCACAGTTTGTTGTTACAGCTAGTCCGAGTCTAAACGAATGTTTGTTGAGATTGATATGCTATGTTATAAGTCCCACTATCAATCTCATCGTTGTTTTGCTAGAGCAAAGAATCAGTCGCACAAAAACCGAACATTTACACTGTCGTTTTTCTGATCCAACACGTCCTTCTCCTGATATCATATTGGACGGCATAGTTTTCCCTAAATGCGAAAAATTCAAATATGTACTTAGGCTCCATTGTCAATGACTAAGGAAACTGCGCTGACGACATCACACATCGTATCAGTGTAGGATGGATAAAATGGAAAGAGAACTCGGCGATATTTTGTGATCGAAAAATGCCATTAAAGCTTAAGGGCAGATTATACACAATTCGTGCGTCCGGCTTTAATGTCGGACAAAGTACGAAACATACAAAAACAAAATGAATACGCCAGAGATGAAAATACCGATGTCGGTCGGAGTTACAAAGCTAGACAAAATAAGAAACACGCGTATACGGGGAAGCCTACACATAAAGAAACTAATTGCCGAAAAGCTCGAAGCTGACGGACTAAGTCGGTACTGAGCGATGAAGTAATCCGAAACCGAGAATCCTGCAGACGGATACTCAGGTCCACAAACTTAGCTAACCCCATGAGCGGCGCAGTAGCAAGGCAGTAAAAATGGGAGAACTATATAGCATTAGATGTACTTGTACGCGCTATATAATTCAAAAGCTATAAACGTAAAAGAAGAAGTGTCAGTGTATGTGCAGATGTAGAGATTGTGTTTTTTGCCGACTCTAGAACACGCAATATATAAATTGTCCATGTGATATGCAATTCTTTTCTAGATCTAACCCGTACAGTTATAAAGATTGGTCCTGATCTTGGTTGATGGTGATTGCAAACGGCAATCAAATTGAGCATTGCAATTTTTTAAATTGAAATGGCATATCCGTTGGAGTCATAGGAATGCGAGAAATGAGATAATCTTCACCTTTGAAAAGCCCTGTCAAAGTGTTTGCTTCTACGACGTTGCTCTTTAATGTTTTTACTGCAAGCCCTGTGGTAATATTTGCATGCCTGACGGAAAGAAGGGTGTAACAGCTAGTTGTTTTCTTTTTAAATTCGCACTGACGCAATACCGTGATTGTTAATTTGGATAGATTGTAGCCATTTGTGTGTTTGTTTTGATTTAAAAAAAATGGTTTTATTGAAAAAGAGAATGAAATTGAAATGAAAACTTGTTCCTCTTCTTTTGATTTTCTTGAGTGAGGTTATGATCAGGATTAAAGGGATCATAATCCTCCCACTTCACTACATTGAGATGAATCAATTCACTTCTACACAGACGGGTCAAAGACCAAAGACGGGGTTGGTGCAGGTGTTTTCTCTGATAGGCTTAATCTTAAGCTCTCCTTCCGTCTTCCTAATCATTGTAGCGTGTTCCAGGCGGAATTAATGGCGATAAAAGAAGCCCTATCTTGGCTTAAGAAAAACGTGATATCCGCATCTTTTCTGATAGTCAGGCAGCAGTCAAATCCCTGGAATCGGCCTCTATAAACTCTTTAGTAGCCCTAGACTGCCGTTCGTCTCTTGTGGAGATGGCGGAGCAGTTCAAAATTCACCTGTGTTGGGTGCCGGGGCATAGAGACATTCCAGGGAATTGTAATGCCGATGAACTCGCCAAAGAAGGAACAACTTTACCCATCTTGCCGGACAACGGCACCTTAGGTATTCCAATCGCTACTCGCAAACTTAAACTTAAGCTGGATGCTATCGAGAGTGCAAATCTTAGGTGGACAAGTGGTTCAACATGTCTAGCGACAAAACAGATTTGGCCAAAGCTGGATCTAAAACGCTCTAAGAATTTGATTTCTCTCAACAGATTGCATATCGGCACCACAATAGGTGTCATCACTGGACACTGTCTAATAGGCAAGCACGCCACAAGGCTGGGCCTCTTTGCGAACGATTTCTGTAGAAGCTGCATGGATGAAGAAGAGGAGGAAACTATTCCTCACCTTCTTTGTTTCTGCCCGGCTCTCTCCCGTAGAAGGAAACTCCACTTAGGAGCTCCCTATTATAATGATATAGGCGACCTGATGTATATTGACATCAAGAGCCTCCTACGCTTCATAAGAAGCTCTAATTGGTTTTAATACGAGTAGGTGGAGGGAGGATTCTCCCATGATCCACGTGGTATCACAACGGACCTCTTTGGTCTAAGTGTGCTGGCGACTTTAGCTGGCAGCCACTTCAACCTAACCTAACCTAACCTTGTAAGAAGTCCTCATTCCGAGCAGTACAGTTGGCAATGCATCGATTCACTTCTCTGAATGATGACACATAAGTGTGGATTTAAGTGTCCGATGCCAGCGTTCCACAGGTCCATTTGATGACGGATGATAAGGCGATGTCCGTATTCTGTGGATGCCGCTCATTTTGGAAAGTGCTGATTCGAATTGTGAACCTTGGCCTGTTGTTAGTTTCACTGCATCCGAAACGTGCTATGCAGTGTTTAAAAAATGCTGCTGCTACAGTGTCAGCGTTCATGTCTTCGATCGGTATTGTTTCCGGCCACCTGGTGTAACGATCAATCATAGTTAAACAATATGTTTTTCCTTGGCAATAGGGAAGAACTATGAGATCTATGTGCACATGTTGGATACGGTTGTCTGGCATCGCTATACAATCTGGCTGCAACTGTGTATGTCTGTGGATTTTCGATCGTTGGCATGGAATGCAGTTTCGGGACCAATTAAAGCATCCTTTCGGATACTAGGCCAAACATATTTTTGTCTCAAAACTTGGCTTGTTGCTTTTCCACTGGGATGAGACAATCCATGGACTAAATCAAAAACTTGTTTTCTGAGTGGGTTTGGGACGTAGGATATTATCACGCTTGTTGAGATGTCACAATATATTTTGATATCCGATTCTATGGCTTGTTGCTGTAATTTGAGGGATGATTCATTCTTTGAGTTTGGCATCTTCTTCATGTGATTTCTGGAGTTCGCGAAAGTCAACGATTT
Organism: Blera fallax; assembly: GCA_946965025.1. Taxonomy (NCBI): domain Eukaryota; kingdom Metazoa; phylum Arthropoda; class Insecta; order Diptera; family Syrphidae; genus Blera; species Blera fallax. The sequence continues at coordinate 28,330,892 of OX337245.1, forward strand.
GTGGTATGGTAATCATGTTGATCCGCGATAGTGCATCTGCGACTTTAAATTTTTGCAGAAAGGCATACTTTAGAGGTTTGTGATCTGTTTGGATTGTGAAATGGCGGCCCTAAACAAGGTGTCGGAAAAATTTCACGGCAAGATATATCGCAAGGAGTTGACGGTCGTAGGTGCAATATTGAGTTTGAGATGGCGAAAGCTTACAAGAAAAAAAAAACCAATTGGTTGGAAATTTTTACTTGCAATTGTTCCAGTTTTGCTCCAACCGCGGTGTGAGATGCGTCGGTAGACAGAACCAAAGGTGAGCTGTGATCGATACGGTTTAACATCGTTGCTTTACGGATACTCTCTTTGCATAAAGCAAAGGCTTTCTCTGCTTGTCGTTCTTCTTAGAATCCTTCATAAATGCGTTAAGGGGTGCTTGGATGTGAGCGCAACTATTTATGAAGCCACGGTAATAATTCGTTACTCAAAGAAATAGTCTTAGCTCCATTATGGTAGAAGGTTTAGGAGTAGCTTGTACTCCATCTGCTGGTGGTTTGTTTCCGCATTTGTTGATGACGTAACCTAGATAATTAATTTCTGATTTTCCGAATGTGCAATTGTTGATATTGATGGCAAGTCCATGTTCTTTTAGACGCTGTAGAACTTTGCGAATGTGCTCACAGTGAACGGCTTCGGATTCGGAAAAAAATTAGAATGTCGTCCACGTAGCAAGAAACGAAATCTAGACTGCGAAGTACCACATCCACATGTCTCTGGAAGGTCTGAGTACCTTTTTGAGACCAAATGGCATGACGGTGAATTCGAACAATTCGAACAACGGCGTTGTTACGGCTGTCTTTTCAATGTCTTCAGGTGCCATTGGGATCTGTTAGTACGCTTTGTCTAGATCAAGTATGGTGGAAAAGTTCTTCTGGTGCAACAACTCAGTAAAATGCATGATGTGAGAAATGGGGTACCGGTCAGCTTGTGTCTGGGCATTAAGTCGACGGTAGTCTCCACAACAACGCCAGCTGCCATCTTTCTTTTTGACAACATGGAGTGGGCTCGCCCATGGACTGCTGGAAGGCCGAAATATCCATTTTTCCATCAAGTGCTCAAAATTTAATTTAGCTTAGAGCCAATAGTCCCCGCAGCTAGTCTCTTTAATTTTTTTTTTATATTACCCTGTAATTTTAATTACTTGTGAATAAACGATAATAATAATAATTTAGCTTCTTTGAACTTGTCAGCTGCAAAAAATGGTAGTAACAAGACTTCGCCTGTTGTTCGGATGTGGGGTATTTGGTTTTGGATGGTTTGATGTCAATGCCTGGATAAGTGCTGTTAAAGTTGTATTTAGTCTGGAGTAAACATCGCCGGAAATGTTTGACTCTTTCGTACCCAAGGAGCAAATGTTTGGTGAAGACGTATTTTCGATAATTCTATCCGATTTCGATAATTCTATCTATCTCTGCAAGTGCGTCTAATTTGATTTCTGGATTGTCACCAGGAGGTGCTTGGGATGCGTCGAATGCCATGGAATTAGTTCGTTGTTAAATAGCGCAGTAGTTCTGCCAATGTATGCACAAATATGTATGGGAATGATGATATTTTAATTGCGCAGTCGTGTGTTTTTCGGGGTCACCAATGTAGAGTTAATGTTTACGAAATGAAGTTTACTTAACTGAAATTAATAAGTACAAAAATAAATAACTGTATTAAAAAGCTCATGCGCAAGTTTAATATTAAGATTAAGAATTAAATAGTCAAGCTGGTTGAAATTAATCACTGCTGCTGGTTGTGGAGTGCAAAGATGAATAATTTGGTCAGACTCGTACGGGCTAGCCGGCGCCGGTGGTTGTTAAATTAAAAATGAATTCGGTCATCCAAGTGACTACATCGCCATCTATCTGCGAATAGTGTAACTCGCCACCGATTTTGGTGTTCAGCAACATCTATCGGAAAACTTTAAAATTTTTGACTTACCTGCACTTCGCTTATCATTTTCATTTAATTTTTAATGCGATTTTTATTTGTAATTCATTATTTCTTACACGCTAGACAAAAACGCTTAAAACTAGCTTAACTAACTAACGCTTAAAACTATGTCTTTCGACCTTTACGAACTAGACTTAATTATTTACTCTACTTACTAACTGATTACTAAGAAAAATTATTATAAAAAACTTAGTGAACGAACATTTTTTGCTTTTGCTTAAAATTAAAATAAAATATAGTCTTGAATCTAACTTACAATCTACCTTAAAAACTATCTTAAGCTAAAATACGTACATAATTAAAAACGTAATATATTTTTTGCACGTGCTGCGTTTTTTTTTTTTTTTTCAATTGCTGTTGTTTTTCTTTTTTTTAAATAAATTAAACCTAAGCTACCTTAACTATAGCCGACCATAGTACCATAGCAATCAGGCCGACTTTGCTCCTTGAGAAAGGCTAGAACCGAAGAAGGAGTTCCCTCTCCGTCCCCTAACCACCAGAATTTCTGGCGCTGCCGTTCACTATCTTCACTATCTCGCAAATCGCGACCTGATACCGCTCTACTAAGCCAGAGACGCTCCGTAATGCTGTGTGCGACGTGTCGGTTGTAGGTTAGTCGCTTATTCGCAGCTGTCCGGGCAGCATGGAAGATTAGCGGCACCGAATCTTTTCCATCGAGCTAACTCCCACGTTGAACCACACGGGACAACCATATGCGAGCATTAGCCGAATGAGGGCCATGTAGCAGATTACCTTCACCCTCGCATCGAGTTAGCTGCTATAAAGCAGTCTCTTTGTAAGGGCGAGAGGCCGCTTTGGCTTTGGCCAGAGCAGCGTCTATATGTTTGTTAAAATATAAATATTGGTCTAGCCACAACCCAAGGTATCTGACTACATTTCGACACGCTAATGGTTGCTGGTGTTGTCCCATGATTGAGAACTTTCGCAAATTCTTTCTGGTATCCGCAGAGGCCTCAGATAACGACGTCCTAAACAGGATGGTTTCGGACTATTGGAAGTTGATCTTCAGCTTCCAATCGTCGCAATATCCCTTGATCTTATCGAAGTCACGTTGCAAGAGTATTGCAATGACCTCGATCTTTGGTCCTGATCTGTACGCTATCAAGTCGTCTGCGTACGCTATAGCATGGTGAAGAGATCCTGCAAGATCGCTGGTGTAAATGTTAAAAAGGATCGGCGAATTAACTGCCCCTGTTGCAGGCCATTTTTAATATCAAACGTACCAGCAGAAGTCACATTGCCATTATTCACAATGACCCGTCTGTTGGTGAGCATATTACAAAGCATGTATAGCAGTGGTTTACTTATGCCCAGCCTATTCAACTTGTAGAAGAGTACTTCTAGCCATACGGTATTGAAGGCCTTCTCCAAGTCAACCAGGCAGGCACCCGTTATCCGGAACAATATGCATATCCTCAACCCACTTCGACAGGGCTCTATTCACAACCTTCTAGAATACCTTGCTGATGTTCAGAAGAAGACTTATGGACCGGAGATTCACAGAATTGGATGTATCTTTACCCCTTTTGGGAATAGGATGTACCACCGCTGTCTTCCAATGCTCCGGATAATGTGCATTATTCAGCGCATTGTTAAACAGGATAGTGTAAATGTTTACCGCTTCTGGAGGGAGGTGTCTAAGCACAATGTTAGGCACTCCGCCGATACCCACGGATTTCTTCCTTCTCAATGATTCGAAGATCGCTTGGAGTTCTACCTTCGATATGGACGGGGGATGTACCTCCTCATCGGCGATGGCATTATTTGCCATATTTTCGTCATTGAACTGGGTAAAACCGATGTTCTCTGATCGCCAGTGTTCCATATCATTTAGAAGATAGAAGTTGTACACAAGGACTGGATTTTCCAGGTCGTGGGTCGGGCAAATACTATCATTTACCTTATACACTTCCTGAAAAGTCGCTCCTATAATCTCTACCTTCTCCTGCGTATCCTCTATCACAAAGAAGTTGTCATCATAGACTGCGTTCCGTGGATATATGCGTGCTGTTATAAGTATTTGTTCATTGTTCGTCGTTCAGGGGATCATTTTGATTATTCCTCCGAAATATTTTATTTATTTGCGGGAACATACTTGGGTTGTTGGATTTTACAACCCGGATTTTGTTGTTCCAATGCAAGTTTACAGAAAGTCTGTAATTTTCTTTGATCAACAATTGGAGGTTTTTAATCAACGACTTGAGTGTCCTGACCTCCGAATTTTGTCTGTCAATAAACCGTCTGTACAAGGTTTTGATTTTTGTCAGAAGTTTACTTTTTTGTTGGTGAAGTGCGTCAATTGTTGCATTCGGTATATGTTTACGTTGTCAGTTGATTGATACCGAGGTATCGTTCTGTCCATCGTTCGTTTAATTGTCTCGTCCATTCGTTGTAGGCATCTGTCGATCTTCTCATTTGACAGGTTCCTACTGGACGGTGGATAGAACAAATTCGAGGAGAGTGCTCTTATTAATACTCTGGAGAAGCGTGTCCAACGCATCCTACTGTAATTGTAGGGGTACGTTTGGACAAACTCCTTCAACTCGGCAATCTCGTTGGGAATTGTAATTTCGGCACTGAGTCCGCAATGGTCACTGTCATACACGAATGTATTTAGGCAGTTTCTCGTTTGTCGGTTCGTGTTGGTCAGTTGTAACCGTACGTAAAACAGCAGTTGCTTTCAAATCGAGTCTATTCGACATTGTGCAGACCCCACCAATTGAATAGTAGGTTCCCCCTGAGATTAGGTATATTATTTCCCCACTGTCTGTGCTTGGCATTCAAATCTCCGACCATAATGAAATAGTTCTCTTCCGACTCCATCTTTAGACATCGAAAAAGTGTCTCGAGCTCTGTTATAAATGAATTGGTTTGAGTAGTTCCAGAAGCGTAGACTGCGTACAACCTCTTTCCACTATGGAGGGGGATGCACATGATACACGCTTCCAGCTTCTGGAACCCCCCACTTCACCGCTGTACACAGCATTGTAACGCAAATCTTTTCTAATGAAGTTCGCAACACTCCCCCCCTGAATGGAGTTGGGTCGGTCTCTTCTTATAATATTATATTTATTGTGCCATAGTTTGTGCTTCTGGGATAGCTTGGTTTCGCTAACCAAAAGTACGTCAGGGCTTTGTTCTTCTAACAACCTAAAAAGTACGGTTCTTCGCTCGATCCTTATTAGTGAATTCACATTCACCGCAAGGATCTTTAAGGGTTTCTCCGCCATCGTACCCATTACGACCGGTGGTGCGCTAAGCCCGGCAGAAATGTGTAGATCTGGTCCACCCGTTTCGCCTGGTCTTGTAACTGCTGGCTCATTTGCCCTTGAATAGAGAGCAAAATGGCCAGCAGGTCCGGCTGAGCCTCAGGTGCTTTAGGCACTGGGGCCTGACGCCATTTGGGCGTAAGTCCGTTGGGGAGTGACGGCTGGTGTTTGGCTAGAAGCGGGTGGACGCTTCACTTCAACCTTCTGCTGGCGAGCTAGATTTATTTTTTTCATATACTGAAACTAAGGACAACCCCGATAGTTTGCGGTGTGTCCCGAGTTCCCACATAAAGTTGGGCCCTATCGGCTACCCTATCTTGACCTAGAGAACATTCTTCTGCTTTGTGGTTCTTGCCACAGTTGACGCATCGAGGCTGCATTTCGCAGTTCGACGCCGCGTGCCTGAACCTTTGGCAGCGAACACATGCTTCTGCTGTTGTTTTTGTTTCTGGTGTGGTTGTTGATGCTGCTGTTTCTGCTGCGGTTTTTGCTGCTGCTGCGGCTGTTTTGACTGCTGTTGTTGTTGTTTTGACTGCTGTTGCTGTTCTTGCTGTACTCACTGGCAGCTGGACAAGTTGCTGTTGTTGTTTTTGCGGCTGCTGCTTTGCTGACAGCGGCTGTTGTTGTTGCTGCTGGTGCTCTTTTTCCCGCCGTGCCATTTGTTTGGCCTTGATGGCAAGCACTGCCTGTTGGAGCTGCTTTATGCTGGCGCTAAAGCACTCCAGCTGCTCGTCCTCATCGTCTGACTCCGAGGCCGCCAAGGAGTCGAAGCTATTGCTGTCCGCCGTATAACGGATCTTCTCCACCGTCGGAGACGTATGGATATTCGTCACCGCGAGGTGACGTATGATGTTGTTTACTGCTGCTGTTGCCCCTACCCTCACTTCTCCTGGCAGCTTTTCGGTTGAAGCTGATAGGGAGGGGCGCTTGGTAAGTTTGGAACTTTGCTTCAGCTTTCTCATTCACTTGACAGATGCACCAGTAGCCACTGTTGCTGGGTGGCTTTCTACATCTGCTTCATCGGCTGATTTTGTGTTTTGTTTTTTCTTCCGCTACTCCCGCGTTGGAGAGCACGAACCGGTCAATTTTACTCATCACGTGATTCACTTGTTATTTATTGTGTTATTATTATTATTATTATTTTTTTTTTATTAGAAAAAAAAGTCTCAAAATTTTCCCGCAGTGGGGATTGATCCAGGGATGGCCGAGTCCACTATCTGTCCACTATCACTTCTTTTAGGCTAAATAGCCGCTTAAACGTTGAGTGTCTATTGCACTATTTATGATTACACAATTTTTATTTTTTGCACAAAACCGACAAACGTGTGAAGTCCACGGAGGTCTGTGTACGACTTCCCTTTTCATAACAAATACACTGTGCAAGTTTCGGCTCAATCGGATGGTTAGTTTTTGAGTTCTTAGCGCTTAAACGATCAGCTAATTTATATATGTAAGTATATGATATGTAAATAGATTACTACTAATAAACTAAACTTTAAAAAAAAATAAATAAATAAATTCATACTTGTGTATATACAGTAAATCTGCATATTGCATATCGAAAAATCCGATTTTCCGGAAAAGCGAATGGGCAGATTTTTTTATATATATTTTTTCGGGTGGAGATTATTTTTTTACAATCATGCATCAAAGAGTTAAAATAGGTTAAAGTTTAAACCTGCCTCTCTTACTATTAATTTTGAGGCTGAAATATTCAACAAGCCTGTAATGCTCAACTTTGAAACATTGGAATCTTTCGTCGAATCCTAAAATGAAAATACATACATACATATGTACATATCTACATATATTTTTTGAAGAATAAGTTTATCTAACTTACATCAATTACTTCCATTTTGCAATAAAACCAATAACTTTCCTAATAAAGCACAAATTTTTCATAAATCTTTACTCAATAGACGCTTTAATCCAATTAACCATTGCACCCGTTTTATTCAGTATACTAAGTGTATTATTAACAATTATCATTGAACCTGTCTTGTTAAATTCAAGCACCCACGCAGAGTGAACTCATTTTGGTGTCAGGCGATCAAGATTATTTCAATTTACGTCGCATTTTCTCTGTCCCGAAAACGACGTACATATGTATATCTAGGCCTCCCTGTACTCATTTTAAGGGTTCTCCCGTTTCGTAGAATTGGTGTGAATAGAGTACACTGAAGTACTGTTTCACTGAAGTACTGCCGTTTAAAGAGAGCAAATGAATGTGTTCATGCAGGTCTCTATCTACAGTGTCCTAGGCCCAAAATGTGATTTATGTCGGCTATTCAAATGCAGGTAGTGCAGCTGGTAGGAGTATTGTACACTCGTGAAATTGGTTTTTGGTGCTCTTTGAGGTAGGCGTACGATAAACACGATGCGAACATTCAGGGTTTATTCTTGAATCATGGTTTTTATATAACCTCCAGAGGTAGATGAGTTGTGTTTATGATTTCAAGTAAATCTTTTTTAGTAAAAAAATCAAATCAAAATAATGCAGGCATATTATAAGCGTTGTTGGCTGTTTTGACGGCAAGCTCGTTCCCTTGAATTCCAACGTGGCTGTGTACCTATACATTAACTTGAGTTTATATTAAGAATTTCTTATTTGGTTGCTTATTGGGGCGTTATAGCAATTATTATGCGTTTACCGCCTTGTATCGACAGATTTGGGAACGGCAATAGCTTGTGCAGTGAAGATCGATACTTTTAATATGCCTGCGCATATTAAAGTATATTAAAGTATGGTACCGTATGGCAAAACGACCGCAAACGAACTTTGTTTTTGGTTTCTGAGCTATCAGTAAAAACTAGCTTCGACCCTTTTGATTCGAAATCAGCAGGTGATTTATGAGCCAAGGTGGGTGGGCTGACTAACCGTTTTCAAAATGTTTGAGTTTCAGTTATGTAAGAGATTGCATATGGGACCTTTTAAGGCTCGTAGGAATTTGGAGATTTGAAAAATGTTTCTACTATACAGTTTGTTGAAAAGAGAGCTTTGCAAACGTCCTGCATTTCGTTATCACAATCTGCTCTTCAATTGTCGGAAGATTAGCCTAAATAAAATAAAATGTTTTTTTAATGGTGTGTTTAAAACTGCGTCAATGCTTCTCTGGGCTGTTTGGTGAGACCGGTTTGACAATTTTTAACTTGGAACAATTACCATTCATAAACAAAGCGTAATCCATTTTTCTTAAAATAAGGTGATATAAGGGGTTTATATAAACATTATTTTACAATATTTGTTCTGCCAGCTAGACTTTGTCTATGTGATCGTTTCATTTATATTTAATATTTAAAGTTTAACTCAATATTTCTAGTTTATTTACGGACTTGATATGCATATTTAGTATATTTTATTATTTATCCAATTATTTTGGGGGCTACTCCCCAATTTTGGAGTATATTTAGCACATGATGAAAATCTATGTTTTCAAATCTTTTAGCAAAGTCGAGTGATAAGATAGATACATGTTTACGTGATAATAATGCATTCTAAGTGTAGGTATCTATAAAGAGCAGAATTTCTGGACAATATGGTTACTATGAGGAAAATTTTGAAATAATTGGTGTAAAATGTAATTTTAGTACAAAAGATCTTATGGGTATTTGGGATAGTTTGGGATTCTTCGAGTATTTGGTAGGGAACCGGATATTTTGAATATGTTCGTATATTTGGTGGTGTTTACTCTTTGGAAATGTTTAATATCTTTTCATATTTGCGGTTGTTTATCTGGGATGTTTCAAAATGGAATTTTTGGTAGAGAATGATATATTTTGGAATACTTAATGTAAAATTCGATATTCGGAGTACATATGTATATATTTTCGCATATTTGATTTTATTTTCCAAATTATCACAATATAACCCTTCTTGTACCAGCACCTAAATTTTTCACCAAACTTTACAGAATATCTTAAAATATTTCGCTTTGCCGAAAATAGAGGATATAGTACAAATGCAAATATACATACATATAATGCAAAATATGTATCCCAAATACTTACAAAATATGTCGTGTTATGCTTATTATTCCAAAATATTCTTCATTGCTACAAAGTCTCATTTTACCCCGGCAGAAAAATAATTTGCTACATTTTTCGTGTCGACACGTAAACTTTAGCAAGATTATCATGACAGCTCCCAAAAATCATTTATGTTTCTGATGGCGGCCCGTTTAGTGCAAATACACAGTTTTAGTCAGGGCAGGGAATCGGCAAAGCAAATAAATCGAGATTTCTTCCTCGTTAACATCCATGCGTGTGCGTCAAGTTGTGGTGAATGGTATTCTAGACTACAGAATGACCACCTGTGTGTACATATGTATGTAGACAGAGGCCGATTCGTATCGTCATAATTGGGCAGTATCTTTCCGGTTTTTATGGGCAATGCGGTTGCTCTATTTTGGTTGTACGTGAATCTGAATGTGACGCACCTGTCTAGTTTACCTCAATTTTGCAGAGAATATTCTCCTCTTGGCTGCTATGAGTAAAGAGAAGTGCTAAAGCTAGTTCATCGGCTCTCATGATTCCTTCAATGACCCGGGGCCCAGTTTAAAACAATCCGGAATCGATTTTCTAGATACGAAGTTCGTTTTGATAGTATAATATAATGCGTTGCTACTGAGCGGTAGTTTTTTTTTTTTTTTTTTTTTGATGCGCTGGAGGGGTGAAATCCTTTATGGATACTCGGTAGCCCGTGCTACGAGTTATGCCAGACTCCATGCTCCTTCATGTTTACGTGGCTAAAACACCCCCCCATCCCTGTCCTGTGATTCCCCATACGGTACTACCGGTCAAGGCATTCCTTCGTAGGGGCAGGTTTTGACATCATGTCTTCTCCTTCTTATGGTCCAGGGTTTCCTTCCTCTTGAGCTCTTGGTGTTTGGTTTTCCGACCGTAATTCCTGCATGATGCTTGCTATGATACGGTTGGCGATGTCCTAAGCTTCCCTCGTTGATAGCATAAACGAAATCAGTCTCCTTGGAGTTATTTCATTGCCTATCTCTCGTTCTAAGGCATTTCTGGCTGCTACGTATTTCTTGCATTCCAGTAGCACGTGCTCGGCGTTCTGGATTTTTCCTTCAAAATGACGACATAATGGATCGTCTACAATGTTGTACTTGTAGAGGAATTCCCGGAAGCTTCCATGTCCCGTTAGAAATTGGGTAAGATATAAGTTTACTTCACCGTGTTTTCTTGTGGTCCATTCTTCTATGTTCGGAAGCAGTTTGTTTGTCCATCGACCGTTTTCTGATGTGCTCCATCGCCGTTGCCATTCTATTTCGGCAGTTGCCCTGATGGCTCTTCTCTCCCGGTTTTCGTCATTGTATATTGATGCTGCTACTTTGACCTCTAGCTCGATAGGCATTCGCGCCGCTATCACACTTATTGCATCCCCCGATACTGTTCTATATGCACAGGATACTCTGATCGATGCTCTTCTATGCACAGAGTTTATGCTTCTCATGTATGAGTTTATGGCTGTTGCCGGTGCCCATATAGGGGCTGCGTACATGAGGATTGACTTGCTCACTGTCGCAAGCAGATTTCTTATTGGCTGCCTGGGTCCTCCAATATTTGGCATCAGCCTGGATATTGCGGCAACAGCCCGATTAGCCTTCACGCTTGTGTAGGTTAGATGGTCTCTAAAGTTGAGCCTATGGTCAAGCAGTGGCTTTGACTCAATAGTGTGTTCTCCTACCTGTATGGTCAGGCGCTCAACCTTCTTGCGGCTGCTAATGAGGGCAGCCTCCGTTTTGTGGTCCGCTAGTTCCAGACCTGTTGAGCGAAGCCATATCTTCACGTCTTTGATGGTACTGTTGCAGTTTCTAGGGTTTTAGCCACTACCACCACCGCAATGTCATCGGCGTATCCAATTTTTTCCACTCCTCTTAGTCTTCGCATGCGCAGTACACCATCATACATAATATTCCACAGGGCTGGGCCTAGGACTGATCCCTGTGGGACTCCTCCTGTTATTTTGTATCTTTTCGGCCCTTCGTCCGTATCATAGAAGAGGATGGTTCTGTCTTTGAAGTAGTCGGTTATGATTTGTAGTAGGTAGTTTGGCACTCGAATATTCCTCAGCGCTCTCATGATGGAGTTCCAGCTGGCCGAGTTAAATGCATTTTTGACGTCCAGCGTAACTACAGCACAGTACTGTTTTCTTCCTCCTTTCCATCTGGTCCCAGATATGGCTTCGCGTGCAATTTCACAAGCTGCTTGTATCGCATGAGTGGTGCTTCGCTTTTTCCTGAAACCGTATTGTCGGTTGGAAAGCCCGTTGTCTCCTTCGGTGTCTGTCGCGGATAATTCTTTCCAGCACTTTCCCTACTGTGTCTAGCATGCACATCGGTCTGTATGACGACGGTTGCTCTGGGGGCTTGTCGCCTTTCGGGATTAACACCAGTCTCTGTCGCTTCCATTGCAAAGGGAACTTTCCTTCTGCCACACATCTTGTATAGAGGTTTGCAAACACCTCCGGTTGGATTTTAATGGCTTCCTTTAGGACGAAGTTTGGGATCCCGTCCATTCCGGGAGCCTTATTGCTTTTTATTGAGCCTGCTGCTTTCAGGACTTCTGCAGTTGTGACGGGTTGTATTGGTTCCGCATTCTCTGTTATTACGTGGGTGAGATGCACACTGGTATTCCTTGGGAAAAGGCCGCTGACTATTATATTCATCATAGTCGGGCATGTCGGTGCACCTACCGTGCCAGTTTTTAGTTTATCCATAACTATCTTGTAAGCACTTCCCCACGGGTTATGTTGGAGGTCTTCTCTTAGTGATTGGAAAGATTCAGCTTTACTCTTTTTAATGAGTTTCCGAAGCTCCTTTCTTTTCTTTAAGAATTCATCTCGAATCTCTTCGGAGTCTTCTCTTTGTCTACGTCTTGCTCGCTGCTGGCGCCTTCGCATTTTGAGGCAGTCTGCTCTCAGCTTAGCGATACTGTCGTTCCACCAGTACACCGGGGCTCTCCCATTTCCATTGCTTTGCGTGGCATGGATGCATCGCACCCTCGAGTGAGGGAAGTCGTCACCTGTTTTTCCTGTTCTTCAGCTGTGCCCCTGGGAATTTCCATGGTACTCAGCCAATAATCGAGCATCTCTCTATCTATATTTTTTCTATGCCAGCCCAACTTTTGTACCTTTTCAGTAGCTTTTTGGTACTGAAACCTTCTTGGCTCTATTGTTTCAAAAATTATGGCCCGATGGTCACTGTTTGTATAGACATCGGAGACATGCCATTTTGTTTTTCTCGCTATAACTCTGCTGGCAAACGTTAGATCTATGATGGAGCCAGATCTGCCGTTATTGAACGTTTCTTTGTTTCCTTGGTTTAATAGTACAAGGTCAAGGCTAGCAAACGCATCCAGCAGTGCTTCGCCTCTGTGGTTGGTCCTCGTACTAAACCATTCGACTGCCCATGAGTTAAAGTCTCCGGCTACAATTGTTGGTGATTTTCCTCGTACCTCAGCTACAAGTACATCAAACATCTGTTGGTACTCTGCCATGGTTGCGCTCGGTGGGGCATAACAACTGAAGAAGTGGATGCCCTTAATTTTGGCGTAGGCGAAATTTGGTCTCCTGTTTGCGTTTTTCCGCTCGAATGCATATTTTCCGCAAGTCCATATCGCCGCTGTCTTAGTGGAGTCATCTACCCATCTTGAGTTGGCGTGGATAGTTTTGTACTGTTCGCATATGAGGGCTAGGTCTGCTTTTTCCTCTTTGACTGTCTGTGTAAGCAGATCCTGTGCGGCTTCGCAATGATTGAGATTTATCTGGATGCACTTCATTGCTTCTTTACTAGTTCTCGCATCGCGTTTTTGTATGCGGCGCATCTATAGCTTCCGGTCGCATGGTTGTTTCCACCTTTGCAGTTCGCGTCACATATGGCACACTTTGGTTCAGCAGTGCACTTTTTGGCTATATGCTCCTTGCTTCCACAGCGTAGGCACGTTCCTGCGCGGTCCACTTCATTTTTGCAGTGCCTGGCAATATAGCCGTATTCAAGACATTTAAACCATCTTGTAGGTGTGATGTGCTCGCGTACTCTGCACCTAACCCACCCGATCTTTATACGACCTACAGCGAGTAGTTTGTTCGCTGCATCTGCTGTGAGGGTAATAAGGGCGGTTATCGTCCCTTGTTACTCTCATGGATTTGATGGCATCTTCCGTTATGCTTCCTGCTGTTGGGAGTTGTTGTTCAATGGCCACGCATATCTCCCTTGTCACTCTCATGGATTTGATGGCATCTTCCGTTATGCTTCCTGCTGTTGGGAGTTGTTCTTCAATGGCCACGCATATCTCCTTTTGTGTCGTCGCTTCGTCTAGGTCGCGTAGCTCAACCGTAGCGTGTTGGCACAGTGTTTTTATGCTCGCTTCCGTTTGGAGGATTTTGGACATATCTTCTTTGTATTTGGCAGTTTGTCCATCTCTACCTCTCTTGAGCTCTATCAGCAATTCGCAGTTGGCTGTCTTCCTGATCTTATTCACATTTTCCCCGAGCTCCTTTAGATCAGGGTTTGCTCTCATCTTTTTGAGCATATTTGCGTAGGAAGTCTCTCCCGTTTTCGCAATCACAATGGCATCTGGCCTTCTGGGTTTACTTCGGGTCTTCCTTCCAGCGTTTTCTGCCTTCTTCTTCTCCTCAGTTTTCGGCAGTTTTTCTTTCCCTTTATTTTCTTGTTTCTGGGACTTGCTGACAATTTTTGACCAGGTTTCGCCGTCTTTATTCTCGGGTTGCTGGTCTTTCGAAACAATTTCCACTTTATCAAGTTTCTCGTTGCTCACGCGCAATGCCCTATTTTCTTCGCTGGGGGTGGACTTTTGCTGGCGCTTTGAGCATGGTATTTCCGCTGTTGACTCCGGTTTCCTCTTCGCATCCTGACCTACTTTCAGCCACAGCGATGTTTGGGAGGCATTATTCTTTCTTATGACCTCCTTTGCCCTGTCGCCGCGCATTTCAATCGCTAACAGCTCGTATAATGCCTTGATCTTGTCAATGATGTCTCGCATTGACTGGTTGATAGAGCGCCTTTTTCCGTCCTCCATCTTATCCACTAGGATCTTTATTTGCTTCCCTAAATTTTGGAAAACAGATAGGTGGGTTGTCGTAGTCGTCCCTTGGCCCTTTGGCGTTTCATCTGATCTCCGGACTAAGCCAAAGGCCATTTGGGTTGCTGGCGTTTCACCGACTCTAGGGCCCATTTGGAGGGGATTCTCTTCACGTTTAATTTCATTGGTGGTTGACGTCTGTTTTATTGGCGACCTAGCCACCCTTGAACTCTTAAGGAAGGGGTTCTCTTCGATCCTCTTTTGTATTTCTTCGTTTGGTTTTTCTTCGTTTGGTTTTGTTTTGTTTGTTGTAATCATTTCTATTTGGTCCCCACTCAAAGCCACTATCAATGTTCGGATGTGTAGTCACCTAAGGATCCCATGGTTGTCTTTGCAAGCAGTGAGGCCATGCGAGGGTTGACACAGACCCTTATGAGGTGTTGTGCCAGAGCCGGATCGGTGCTAACCAGGAATGTTACATCTGAACCTACACCACCAACTTAATGGCGACGAAACATTGAACGTACTTTGAGACCTGCCAAGGTTTTAACGGGACGGGGGCGCCTGCAGCATTAGCCTGAAAGCCATTTCAACCGGATTTCACTCCTGCTTACTCAGGTGACAGAATACTACAGACGTCAGCTCTTCTAGCAGTATATTCCGATTCGATTTTCAGTATTCCATAATTAAGACCTTACTGGGCTCGGTCTTAATGTCTGTGGTAGTGGCGATGCCGAAGTCATCGCATATTGATACATAGGAAAACACTTTTTGTTTAATTTGTATGTACATATGTACGTATTTACTCCCCATTGGAGGCTTCACGTTATACGTTGTGGCGGGTGCCTTTGGATCTCGCCATTTCTTCTTTCTTTATCCCTCGTAGCCACTTTGTAAGGTGGGGAGTACTTATTTGAAGACGGCGCTTACTCGTCTTGTCACAGAAAGTTCGTCGGGGTTCCTTTGACCTTTTCAGCCACGCCCTCCTTCTCTGCCGCTCTTGGTCGGGGGCTGCTTATTGGGTATTCGCAGCTAACCTACTTTTCTGTAGGCCTTTCACTATCCGCCACCTGTGACCCCCACAGTGGCCTGAGATTAGCCCCACCAGCCCGTCCGGCTTCGCGCCTGTGTGAGCGGTAGTCTGTAGTCTCCATTTTGATACGAACTATGAACTGTAAAGACGATTTAAAGTCGTCTGCAGTCAATTTTCATCAGTGACAGAAGGGCTGCCTAAAGGCACATTCATATGTAGTGATCACAAATATGTAATGATCACACATACAAAAGCAAGCTTTATGAAAAATAATGTTTCCGTTCTCTTAGTAGTCTACTCAACGCACCACAGTCAGTCGATTGACAGTCGATGGTCAGACAGCATTCAATCCGGTATTTGTGCAAGGGTATTCTTTTCTTTAAATTAATAATTTTATAGTTTGAAATAAATCAAAACTTTTACTTTCGTTTCAATCACTAAATATACATATTTATGTACATAAATATTAAGTGCTAGAAGAACTGCAAGCGTGTCCGGCGGACATTATTTCAGTACACCTTTGCGACTTATGTTCTCAAGATCCTTTATAGTTTATTATATTGTAACATTTACTCAGACCTGTGGCCTATACCACGAAACAACAATTTAACATAAAAATCGACGTTTGTTATGAATGAAGATTTAACAACTAAAGTTTAATTTTGTACCACAAAACAAAATGCGTGGTATTTGTTAAAATGAAAATTTCCCTAGATTTGTCAAGTCAACATACAAAGGGCAAAGGTGTAGAAACTGCACTACATGACGTCGTTATAACAATAGAAAGGTCGTTAAAAGATAATGAATACAGACTGCATTTTTAGACAACGTTGACCAAACTGTTAAGTTAGTCGCCTATGCAGACGATGTACATAGTGCTGCTGGCAAGAGGAAAATTCTTACATGCGTTACGTCGACTTTACCGTCAACGCAAACCGATACCAACCACACTCTACCAGTAAATTGGTCTGCATAAACGCTATACTGTAAATCGAACCCAATTCAGTTCGACTAAGTTCATCAGAATAATGAATTTCACCGTAATGAACTGTGTCAATAATGATGACCAACATTTTTGCAATACCTATTCAAATATGTAGTATTAAAGTAAGTTCAAGGAATGTAATATGAAAAACGAAATAACTTGTAATCAAATAAAAATTATAAACCTTTAGTCTAAGTTTAGATTCGCAATAAAGCAGAACGTTTTCGTTAAGGACATCCATAATTCACGTCATTAACGAACTAGTAGAAAATTTATTAAAAACACTTAATATGTGGGCAAAGCATAGTGGACTTGGGATCAAACCCCAGAAGACCAAAATTGTGCTGTTCAATAGTAAAAGAATCATTCCGCAATTCAATCTACGATCCATTGAGGGAATATCCTTAAAGTAGCTGATAGCGCAAAATACTATCATATCATACTCAATAAAAGACAGGCAGCAACCGCTTTCTACGAATGCCATCATATCTTCTGCAGGAGGTGGAGGCCAAACTCTAAGATAATCCTGTGGATGCACATGGCAATCATAAGACGGTTACTTATTTACAAAGTAGTCTGGTGGCGAGTTGCAGACAAAGCAACCGATTTTAACGCAATGATAAGAATATAGAGACTGGCATACACAGGCACAACCAGAGCGATCAGAACAACGTTAGCAGGGCTCAAATGTTTAAGGATATGCACATATCGTCACTGTCGCCAAGGCTCTTGCCTCGCAGCACAATACCATTCACTGCTGGATCCCTGTTCATATGGATATAGCAAGAAATGAGGTAGCTGACGAACTTGCAATAAAAGGGTCTGCATTAAACAACAATCGAGCTCTCCAATGAATGTAAAATCCTAATGAAAGTTAATAATATGTAGATGGAACCCGCTTACTCTTGTGATATATCAAGGAAGCGCTCCTAATGGAGCGTTTTTTATTCTGTCCATCATCGTGCATACATATACCCGCTTGTAATTGATATTCGTTGACCATGTCTTGCGTCTTTGTTTTTCGCCACCATATGAGCGCTTCATATGCAACTTTTGCTGTTACCGTTGCGTAATGTAACAGTTTTTGCGGACTTTTGCTTTGGCTTTTTGTAACGTCTTTGTGAGGGGAAAATTTCATGTGAAATGGTAAGTTTAGGGTTAGGGTTAGGCCATGGTATTTCACTTCTTTTGGAAATTATATTGCTTCACAAAAGAGGGTAGGTTTTTAAATTTGTTTTTTCTCGTGGTGAATGGTTATTTATGCGTTGATATGATTTTGGGAACTCTATTGATCTGTTCCCTGCCTTGGGGATGAATTTTACCTTGGTCACTGCAGTTTTCTGTAATGTAATCCTACGTTTAGCTTGCATTGAAGTCCGGAAAATGCAATATGTTTTTAACATAAGAAATATGTTCATTATACCTTCAAATAATAGTCAATAATAATATGTAATAGATAAATACGTGTATGCGAATGTATACTTTATTTATGCTTAACTTAAATAAAAAATAATATTTAATTTACTTTTACTTCTATATTTGATTTCATACAGTCAATAAGCATTGGCAAAGCTTTAAATCCTATGGAGACTCCACTGAAACTTAAACATGCTAGGTCTGCTATTATATCCACACATAGAACAAAAGAGAGCAAATCATTTTGGGCTGTGGTTTCTAAGCAACCATTAATGGAGAATAGATTTACAGCATGGAAATTTTGTCATTTGGTACACAAAGTATTGCGTGAAGGCCACCCTAGCGCAATAAAACATTCACAAACTCATAAGAAAATGATACACGAAATGGGTAAACTATGGGGCCATTTACAGGATGGAGTTGGAATTTGCATCCAAGCGTACACTAGGCTACTAGTAACAAAACTAGAATTTCATGAAAAAAATCCACATTTCTCCGGAAATCTGCTGATCGACTTCAGTGATGTTGAAAGGATAGCTGGTGATGATATAAATTTTTAGTAAGTGTGCATTACAGTTTATTATCATACGTACATAACCATGCATATTTTAATTCTTCTAACCATAGTTTTCAGTTAGGCGTAGAAATTTTCGATTATCTTGATGACATAATTGCGGTACAAGCAAAAGTTTTTACATCAATTAATACCTACAGGATGTCCTCCATGACGCCGCAAGGTCAATGTCGTCTTGCACCGCTGATTCCTCTTATTCAAGATTCCAATCCTCTCTACGATTTGTCAGTACGTCTCATGTTTAAACTCCATGCCAACTTACCAAATGATATTTTAGCTGGACACCGCGACCGTTTTCGAACAGTTTTTAACCAATTAAAAATATTTTATGATGCCGTCCGCCCCTTGCAATATTTTGCAGATTTAATTCAGGTTCCACATCTTCCACATAATGCTCCAAATTTTACATCCAGTGTAGATTTTGGAAGTTACGTACCTCCAGTTGTTGTGGTTCCTTCAGAACCGGAACCTGTTGTCGAAAATCTAGTTGATGTGAGCGTGGAACAGATTCAAAATAATCGACAAAATACGCCAGAACCCTCTATTGATTTAGAGCGACTATTACATGAACGAGAAGACCTTATACGTGAACTTCAATTCGAGATTGAACGATTGAGAACATGTCTAAAATCAATGACTATAACACAAAGAGATGAATTGAATAATCTAGAAGAACAAATTTCTAGATTGAATTCCCAACTAGCTAACACTAATGAAGAGCTTATAAATATGAGAATTCTAAAAGATGACTTAGAACTTCAAGTTCAGTGTACTCCCACCTTAAAACGTAAGTTTTTTATTCCGGTTTAATTTTACCCGCTCTAAATTTTTACAAACAGAATTAGTTTAATTGTATGTTAAATTAAATTCAAATTTATATTAATCTAAGATCAAATTTTACTGATTTGGATATTTAATATTTTCATAAAAACCATTCATATTATATTTATTTATTTATTTTTTAAGCCTAATACAGCTATGCTTAAAGATAAACTTAAATATATGTATGTGTACTTACAAAGTAAACTTAAAACTAAACTGAAAATCAAAAAACTTTGGGTGCATCACTCTAGACATTGGTTCGTTAGAGTAATAGTTAATGCAGTTAGTCCAATCAAATGCCGCTGTTTTTGCATTTGTGTGATCCAGGAGTTTTTTGGCCTGCCTCTCTTCCGCGCTTGTGTAGGAACGTTGATTGACATTGCCTTTTTGGCAGGGTTCGTAGGATCCCTCCTTTGGACATGGTAACACAAACTGAGCCGTTCGTGCTCCAATTTTTTCGAGATGGGTTCTTTGACGTGAAGGCTTCCTCGGATATTTGAACTTCTAATTCGATCAAGCTTTGCCACTCCTGCTGTCATGTGAAGCATCTTCATCTCAGCTGCCGTTAATTTGTCCTCATACTTTTTGTACATTGTCCAGCATTGTGAACCGTACAAGCAACTGCGATGTAAAGCCTTCCTTTCAGCTTAGGGGGCTTTTTTCGGTCACAGAAGATAGCAGAGTTTTCCTGACACTTCATCCGCTCTATGCTAACGCGAAGATTGATGTAGTCATAAACAGTTGCTTTGCTATTGATCATAGATCCCAGATAGTTGAACTTTTCGAACTTGGGAATCACTTTTCCATTCAAATAAATGTCTGGACTAGGTTGGAGTGGATCAGAGAATGGGCAGTACAGGTAATCTGTCTTTTTTGTACTGATTCGGTACCCATTTTCCTCCAAAACATATACCCATAGTGTTCGTTGCAGGGACGTTTGATCCTCACATGATGGCTCCATCATCAGCAAAGAATAACTGATGCACTTTGGGGTCCGTCACTTTTCCTTCAAGCAGATAATCTAGGACTGCAATAAATAGCAAAGGACTTAAGACGATGCCCTGGTGCACACGGAGTTTAATTGGGAATTGCTCTTGTCTTTGCTCCGTCATACATGTCCATGATCATCTGTACGTAGAGTTCTGGAACTCCTGGATGTCTTAGCAAATCCTTTAAGGCATCACGATATTTTTCCATTATGATCCTTATACTTTGGATTGCATCTGTGGTTGATTTACCCGCAACAAACCCACACTGGTCATCAGTTAGCCGTATTATTTGACGCAATCGGCCGTTTAATACCCGCTTCCCGATCTTGATGGTGTGTGACATCAGCTTAATAGGACGGTAATTATCACAGTTTCTCGTATCATCCTTTCCTTTGTGCAAAAGAAGAAGATAACTTTCCCTTTACTGATTAGGCATTGGATCTCCTCTCATGAGTTTGGAGATGAGAATCATGAGCCATCTAAACCCGATGTCTCCCATCTTTTTCCAAAACTCAGAGGGTAACTCGTCGGCCCAACAGCTTTTTGCTTTTTGGAGGATTTGACCGCTTACCCAACTTCATCGACTCTTATGTCGGGTACTTCTCCATAGTTAGGAACGGAAAAGTACAGTATGTGGCCATTGAATTATGACCGATGAGAAATATATGGGATTTTTCGCTTTGACCGCAAATAAAAACAAAATTAATAGGATTATTTAAAATCTTTTTGCACATGTTTTAGCATAGCTGGACTATTTTAGCATAGCTGGACTATTTTAGCATAGCTGGACTATTTTAGCATAGCTGGACTTCTTCTCAATCAACAAAGCAGCAACTTGTGATTTTTTTCGACAGAAATGTCGGCGTTTTTACCATATTGACAAAAATCAATTAAAATAAGGTTTCCGCCTTTCTATGAGTTATATACATTAATTTTCAAACAAATATTTAATGCTACTAACTGCAACTTACTTAATTTATGTCATAAATTACTTTTCCACTTATTAAAATAAATTTTTAAAACCGCACTATTGCCAACTGCGAGCTAAAGAGAATGATAAGAAAAGCACGTTCAACCCTGTTTATGTGTTGATGCACATTTATCGTACGCACGTAGGTAAGTCGTTTGGTGCCTGCTATTGAAATTAAAGAGAGTATAGAGAAAACCCGTAACTAACTGTATTCTTAAAAACAAATAAAAAAAAACGCATTTCACAGAACACACGCTTCAAAAAAAGTAGCAAAATTCGTTAAAAACTCGATCGGTCATAATTCATTGGCCACATACTGTATAGCCGGGGGAACTGTTCGTTTAAAAGTTCCTTACAATACATACATTCGCCACCTCTGTAGAATTTTTTCGTCGTCCACAAAGCGTTGGCCTCCAGCATTGTTAATGAACTTTGGCGACCGAATCTCCTGAGCATTTCTTCTTCTTGGTTGTACCCTTGTTCAAGTTGTTTTGTCGCAGGTCGTGGAAAGCCTGGTTCGTATCGGCAGGAGAAGAAGATATTTCCTCCAACTCCCGATACAGGCCCTCCATATTCTTTGCTTGAATTTGGGCGCACTTCTTCTTCGCAATACTTTTGCATCGTTTATGTTCCAATTCGAGGCGAGCTTTATCATCTCTATTATTAGAGGGCCACTTTGACCAAGCTTTGAATGCTACTTTTATTTTCATTTATCACTACTTTAGCTTCCTCAGTCCACCAACATGTTTCTTTGCCGTGTTGGAAGTGTGCCTTGGAAACTCCGGGTCGTGATTTAGCTCTCTCTAAGCAAGACCGCTGTAGGGAATCCCACTCTTCAACCTCATCTTCGTCGATGTTGTTACAGAGGTAATTTTTCATGTTAACAATAAAGTCTGAATGATCCTCATATAGGAGTAGGTTATACTTGTTGACCCAAGGTAGACCGCGAAGAGCAAAACGAATGAAAGCATAGCATAGTTAACGATAGGTCTAATAATTTCGAAAAAAGAGAGTTTCACGAAATCAATGCCTTTTCGTTTGTTGACATCGAGCTTAAGGAAATTTGTTTTAGCAGCAGGTTGAACAGTTGTTCAAATTAACTTGTGGGTCAGCGGAGGATTTAATGTGCCTGTAGATTTTAATATCATCACCGTAGACAACGTCAACGTCATTAATAGACAAAATGAAAAGTTCCAAGATGGCTACCTTGAGGCACTCTGGAAGTCACTATAAACAGGTGGAACATAGAACATCTAAAGAAACCGTTATTTAAAATAAAATTTTGTCCACGCAATTAAACCCGGTTGGAGGCCAAGTGCATAAAGTTAAAAAATAAAGATTCCTTGAGAGATTTTATCTTTACAAAAGTCGATGGTAATTTCATCGACTGCTTTACCGTCCTCTAATACGCACAGAGTGTAAGGAAGGAATTCCGTTAAGTTGGTGGTTTTTTACCAGCAGATTTAAAACTAGGAAATAAACCTAGTCACCAATTATATGATCCGCACAACTAAGCACTCTACCCACATCGAAATCGAAATCATCTCCAACCTTCCAACCGAGTGGCACTTATCGGGCATAAATCATTTATTTGTTTGTGGGTCACTCGTGGTGATTTTCACTTTGTTGTACCACAGCGACGAATGAAATTGCATGCCCAAATAACGAACGTTTTGTTTGTCTTAAAACGATTAAAATTGGAAAATTGATTAATTGGCGGATGACTTTTTTTTAAATGAAAGTTTCATTTCGTTAAGCGTCTCATATTTTGAGTCATTGGGACATTTGATTTCACTAATCGCAGAAAAAGAGAAAATTATCCAGAAAATCTTTAACTTAAATTGTTAATCTTATGCTGATAATGATACAGAGCGGGTGGAATGATTTCCCACAAAAGCCCTTGCTATCAAACAATTCAGCGTTGTCGTTATCGTCACAGTTGTTATTCGCACATAACTTTTTCATGTCGGAGTTAGTCAGTTACACACGCAGTAGAGAGGAAAAAAGCAGAGATAAGCAAACTGCTTTATGTATTTATACTAAGTCATTGAATCTTATTCGCATTATTTGGTTAGTTCATTAATTTTTCCATTCTGATGAAAAAAAATGATTTTGTGTCTTTGTTTATCATGTTTGTGTTCCATATGTAGGAAACAGATGGCAAATAAGTACTTCCTGATGTTTGAACATATTTTGTACATTTTGGAGCTTCTGAACTATTCCCGGCCAATACTCACTTTTCTTTCTACTCCTTTTGGTTGTCCGTTTTTAAACCTAAGTTGTACATCTGTATACCGAATTGTCCATGCCTCTGTTTTTTTTAATTTTGTCCTTTTAAGCATTCGATCTTATTTGCGATTTGTGAGCATAAATACTCAAATTACGTTGAGATTGTCATTATAGCCATCGTAAAATCTTTGGATAATATATATATGGTATACATTCATTGCATAAAACTTATCATACTCCCACATATCCGACTTAATCAAATACTGTATGCTCTTTCGAGTCTCTCGCGCAGTTTTTATTTAATGCAACTTCATCCATCTAAAAAATATCTAATATATATTGGAGTTAATATTTTCATAGGAGTTAGTATTTTTATAAGTCTGTAATTGTTTATTATTTATGTATATCATTTATTATCTTTCATAATTTTTTTCTACAAATTGTTCATCGTATTCATCATCTTTCACTGGTTTTTGTATAAGAATTCTTATTCATTTCAGTTCATGCCTTTCACCTCAGCTTAAATTACTTTCTTTCAATTAAAATTATTAAGATTTTTTTTACTTCTTTTTTTCTATTTCGTGTGAAGTTTAAGTTTAAAATATCGCAATTTGTTCAGTTTATCTACAGTATCTTAATAAACTTTTTTAAATACCAATACTATAAAATGCACATATTTTTAGAAAAGGCAACAGCAGAGGAAGAAAGGGCCAATGCAACGGAAGAAAAATTTAATAAGCTGAAAAACATGTACGCACAAATTCGTGATGAACACATAAACTTACTTCGACAGGTTAGTATAATTACGTATTTTAACCTATTTGTATACTATATTGTAAAAAACAAATGAAATCTCATAAATGTATGTTCCATAAAGGAGCTTTCGAAATTCATTTGAAATTTCTTCATAACTTGTCTTGAAAAAAATGGAGTTGCTATAACGGAACTGCTAAACATGGCTCTCACAACTTTACTCTTCTGTCTGTGGTCGACTAAGCTTAACCTAAATAGTTTCCTAAAAAGTGGATTTACGATTTGAACAAAAATTCATACCTGAGTTAGACTATATGCTTGAACATGAATGTATAGTTAGTTTTCCGCTACAAATTCTAGCAACACAATTTTTTTTTTTTTTTTAATATCAGATTCGCTATTTTTTGGATACATATACATACATACATACATTGCAATCCCTGTACATAAGTGATAAAACATCAAATCAACTACTCAAACTGCTCGAGACACTTTTTCGATGTCTACGGCTGGAGTCGGAAGAGAACTATTTCATTTTGGTCGGAGATTTAAATGCCGAGCATAGGGATTGGGGAAATAATATACCAAATTCTAGGGGGAACCTACGGTTCAATTGGTGGGCTCTACACAATGTCGAGTATAAACTCGATAGATAGATAGTCCGTCTTATCCTAGAAGCGGTTCCTATTTGGAACTTCTGCTGTTCGACGTACGGCTACAACGACCGACAAACGAGAAACTGCCTACACACGTTTAAGTATGACGGTGACCATTGCGGACTTAGTGCCGAAATAACAATTCCCAACGAAATTGCGGAATTGGAAGAGTGCCCTAACGTACCCCTACAATTACAGTAGAACGCGTTCAGAGTACTGACAAGAGCACTCTCCTCGAACCCGCTCTACCCACTAGGAACCCTTCAAATGAGGAGATCGACAGATACCTACAACGAATGGACGAGACAATTAAACGAACGATGGACAGAACTATAACTCGATATCAACCAACTGACAACGTAAACATATACCGCAATACAACAATTGACGCACTTCACCAACAAAAAAGTAGACTTCTGTCAAGATTAAAAACCTTGTACAGACGGTTTATTGACAGACAAAACTCGGAGGTCAGGACACTCAAGTCGTTGATTAAAAACCTCCAATTGTTGATCAAAGAAAATTACAGACTTTCTGTGGAACAACAAAATTCGGGCTGTAAAATCCAACAATCCGAATATGTTCCCGCAAATAAATAAAATATTTCGGAGGAATAATCAAATCGACCTGCAGTGTCTTAAGATCCCCTGAACGACGAACAAAGAACAATTACTTTTAACAGCAGGCATATATCCAGGGAACGCAGTGTATGATGACAACTTCTTTGTGATCGAGGATCCGCAGGAGAAGGTAGAGGCTATAGGAGCGACTTTCCAGGAAGTGTATAAGGTGAATGATAGCATTTGCACAACTTCTATGTACCTTCGAATGATAACACTGGCGATCAGAGAACATCGGTTTTACCCAGTTCAATGACAAAAATGTGGCAAATAATGCCATCGCCGATGAGGAGGTACATCTCCCGTTCATATCGAAGGTAGAACTCCAAGCGAAATTTAAATCATTGAGAAGGAAGAAATCCGTAGGTATCGATGGAATATCTAACTTTGTGCTTCGACACCTGCCTCCAGAAGCGGTAACATTTACACTATTCTGTTTAACAATGCGCTGGATAATGCACAATGTACTGGGAAACAGCGGTGGTACATCCTATACCCAAAAGGGGTAAGAATACTTTTAATCCGGTGAATCTCTGGTCGATGTGTCTCCTTTGACAACCAATTTGGTTTCAAGGCGAGGCATGATACGTACATGCCGCGTTTAAACTGGTGTCGGATATCCAATGGAACAAAAGCAAGAAGCAATGCACGGGTGCATGCCTGGTTGACTTGGAAAAGGCCTTCGATAACGTATGGCTAGATGGACTCTTCTACAAGTTAAGTAGGCTGGGCATAAGTAAACATTTGCTGTACATGCTTTGCAATATGTTCACCGGTAGACAGTTCATTGTGGAAAATGGCAATGTGACTTCTGCTGGTACGTTTGATATTAAAAATGGTTTGCAACAGGGTGCGGTTAATTCGCCGATCCTCTTTAACATATACACCAGCGATCTTGTAGGATATCTTCACCATGCTATAGCGTTCGCAGACGACTTGATAGCGTACAGATCAGGACCAAAGATCGAGGTCATTGCAATACTCTTGCAACGTGACTTCAATAAGATCAAGGGATATTGCGATGATTGGAAGCTGAAAAATCAACTTCCAAAAGTCCGAAACCATCCTGTTTAGGACGTCGTTATCTGGGGCCTCAACGGATACCAGAAAGAATTTGCGAAAGTTCTCAATAGTGGGACAGCACGGACAACCATTAACGTCTAGAAATGTAGTCAGATACCTCTGGCTTTGGCTAGACCAATATTTATATTTTAACAAACATATAGATGCTGCTCTGGCCAGAGCCAAAGAGGCTTTCGCCCTTACAAAGAGACTGTTTTATAGCAGCCAACTCGATGCAAGGGTGAAGGTAATCTGCTACCTGGCCCTCATCCGGCCCATGCTCCTATATGGTTGTCCCGTGTGGTTCAACGTGGGAGCAAGCTTAATGGAAAAGATTCGGGTGTTTGAGAGGGCTTGCCTTCGTTTATACAGAACACCAGAGTCTCAGTACAAAAATTCTCTTCTAATAAGGTCCTGTATAACAGGGCGAACATAAACAGTGGATAATTTCCTGATCAAGTTGATGCGAGAGCAATGAACTCGGTTAATAATCTGATCTCCGTGGCTTACTATGCCAATGATATGTGCCACGAGAGCGTGCGCCTTAGCGGCTTCATTCCCCCAGAGGCGTTTCTCTATCTAGATAGAGAAGGTCTGATACAGGACAAAGTAGCGGTGCCGCTAATCTTCCATGTTGCCCGAACAGCTGTGGATAGGCGACTCAACTACGACCGACACGTCGCACACAGCACCGGAGCGTCTCCGGTTTAGTAGAGCGGTATCAGGTGGCGATTTGCGAGATGTTTTTAAGCAGCAGCAGAAATTCTGGTGGTTAGGGGACGGAGAGGGAACTCCTTCGTCGTTTCCAATTGATACGGGGTAGCCTTACAAGAGGCAAAGTTGGCCTTTTTACTTATGGTCGGCTTACATAGTTTAAGGTAGGTTAGGTAGTTTAAGAAATATATATAAAAAAAAAAAGCACAGCACTTTAAAAAAAAAAAAAAAAAATTGCAGCACTTTGCATATCAAAAAAAGTACGTATTTAATTACGTAATTAGAATAAGGTAGTTTAAGATTTATTTTAAAGTAGTTTGTAAGTTTTAGATTTAAGGCTAAATCTTATAATTTAATAAAAGTCTAAATAATTTAATCTAAGTCAAGCTACGTCGAAAGACATTAGTATAAGCATTGAGTTTAGCTTAGAGCGCCCGCATAAGGCCAGTAAATTAGTATATAACATAGTTAAGTTAGTTAAGCTAGTCTTAAGCGTTCTTTGTCTAGCATATAATATTTCATGAGTTTCCAAAATAAAAAGTATTAAAAATGAAAAATGTATTTTTATTTGTATTTGTATGAAAGAAGATTGTAAAAGTGAAAAAAAAAAAATGTAATAATGAGAAAAAATAAATGAAGATGTAAAAACAATTAAATACGTCAATGAATAATCGCACGTGAATTTCTGATCGGGGAAACTTTAACTGTAGAGGAAACGTGGAAACAGTTGTGTTTTAGAAGTGAAAAACTATTCTTGTTTCTTACATTAAACTGTCTTGATTGTGATAGGTTAGGTTGGCTGTCCGCACGAGAGACACTTAGACCAGTGAAGGTCCTTTGTGATACAATGGATCCAACCAATTGGCCACTCAGGGACTAACAAAACCAACCGGAGCTTTTGATAAAGCAATGGATGCACATGACGCCTAAAGACGCCAGATCACCAAGGTCTTCAAGGAAGCGGGACCTTAAATGGAGCATTCTTCTATGCGAAAAAGCTGGGCAATTGCATAGGAGCTGAAGAATGGTTTCCTCCTCCTCCTGATCCCTACAGCTCCTGCAGAAATCGTTAGAAAAGAAAAGATAAAAGAGATAGTGATAAGAAAATTAAAGATTAAGTGTCTCCATCATTAATGACAACAAATGTTGAAGACATTTTTCAATTAATTTTTTTTTTTAATATTTATGTTACAATCCGAAAAAGATGGTCTTATGGAATATGTAGACGTTAATTACAATTTTAGGAATAATTCCTTCGCGCTTTATTAAGGTGGTAGTTCGTCTTATTTTGAAGATCTTATCAGAATGCATTTTACAAATATAAACAATCCCACTGCAAAAATAAAAAATCCAACCAACGAAAATATTTAGTTTTTTAATTAAATCCTTGCAAATGATATACATACAAATTCTGAGATGTTGAGTTTGAATCATAAGATCCGTTTCAACTGGTTTGTAACTTTTCCGTACGTTAAAACTTAAAAGATGGGGGTTCTTCTCGATTCGAAAATGGTAGAGGTTGCAAAAAATAATAATATCGATGTCATCACCATTGCCGACCAAATAATCATGGATACGAATCTTTAATTATCATCAAAAATTACTGCGTTGGGAAAAAAGTAAGAATAACTAAGGAAAATATGAAAAAAAAATACTTAAAACAATCTTATGCTAGGGGTAACAATCAGGGAAGGCAAAGACCGGAAGGAACCCGATAATTAGTATTTGCACCAACATAGTTCAAACACCACCACCTGTTGAAAATTTGCAAATTAGAGATTAGATAAGGAAATCCGTATATCAAGAGTTTTGTTATTAACCTTGAGTCAAAACAACAAACAACGCTCAAATCACAATGTGAAAAGATTTTCCACCTTGGTTCGATAGAAACGGAACAAATTGCATGTCTGTTTGTATACTGCAGCTGTCTGGTTAACAAATGTCAAATATGATTGACGTACGACGCCATTTGCAAAAATTATAAAATCTTCTGATAGGATGATTAATTTTGCGCCACCTTGTACAATTAAAGAGTTTTTACGTTATTTCTCCTTAAAAAATATAAATATACATACATATATGAAGGCGACATAATTTCGCGCTCTTAATAAGCTCGCATATCCACGAACCCAAAAAAACTGCGTTGTTCTTCCTTTCTTTTTTCTACAGACTGGCTTGGCTATTCAATTCTGCTCCCAAGTGATCCTTACGCTATGTGCAGGCAAGCACAAAACGGCTGAATGTACCATAGCATCGGAATGCAGTAACTTAAAATGTGCACTCTGCGGTGAACCACATACCGCAAACTATAAAGGTTGCGAAGTATATAAAGCGCTCAAAGTGCAAAGATATCCGACGTTAAGAAAAAAATCATAGAAGAACAGCCCTAAAAACCTTCATATAAATAAACCCAATATCGCCCCTAACATAGTTCAACCACTGAAGACATTTGCTGATGCCATTAGAAGCAATACCACTCCTGCTACAACGAGTTACAGCCCTAAAACAAACAAAAAACATGCAAGCAAGGACAACACCCCTCCTATTAACAATAAACATGAAAACGAAACAAAACCCTCAGATGACCTATACGAAATCAAACAAATGATGAAGCAACTAATAACAGATCTCTAATATGATGAATATACTAACCCTATTAATGACTAAAATCAGTCACCGACTAACCTCCAAGCCGACAACATCGTTTTGCTTCTTAGTCTGTCTCCCGCTTGTTTTCGTCGGTACTTATCCCGCTATTTTCTTTAGCTATTTTTTTTTTTTTTTTTCTCTAATCCGTTAGTAGAAGTGCACATAATAAACCATATAGAGAAAGAGTGAAAAAAATACCATGGCCTCAGGGCCACATGTGCTTTCGGGTAACCGGTTTAGCGATCTAGATATAGATCTGCCCGCCGAACCCTCAAATAAAAAAAAAAGAAGAAAAAAAACAAATTATACGAGCATAGACCTTAATCCCTCAATTCCGACCTTCTCATCAAGTGCTAACCCCAAATTCATTGTTATCTCACCAGCAAATAGTGAAAAACCTTTCTCCTCATTCAGTGTGTTCTTATTGAAAAAAGCCATAGATGGAATTAGCACGGGTTACGAACAAATAACACAGTTGCGTGATGGGAATTTGCTTCTCTTGGTCAAAACACAGAAAATAGCTGACATTTTTCTATCGAGAAAAACTTTATCAAACCTTTGCCCCATTAATGTGTCTCTTCACACAAAACTAAATGCCTCTAAAGGTACAGTCTACGCGCCGTACCTGGTAAATGTGCCCGAGGAAGAGATTGTTAAGGAAATGAAAGAACAAGGTGTAACAGAAGTTTATAAATTCAAAAAAAACATTGAAGGCACCCCAACTCCAACGGGTCTTATCCTATTCACCTTCGATCTGTTCCGTCCACCTAGCACCGTCAACATTGGCTGGTATAACTGCAAGGTTGTCGAATACTTCCCGAATCCCATGCGGTGCCAGAAATGCCAAATTTTAGGCCACACAGCTAAGAGATGCAAAATCTTCCTTCCTGCGTAAACTGCAACCTGCCACCTGTAGATCCGCATTCATGCACACGTATTTACTGCGCAAACTGTTCTGAAGACCACCCTGCCTCCTCAAAACTATGCAAAAGTTTCCTAAAAGCTAAAGAAATTTTGAAAATAAAAACAATTAGAAAATGTTCGATGCTTGAAGCCAATCAACTTTACAAAGAAGCAAATCCTGATCATCTTCCTCCACAAACATATGCAACTGTTGCTAGTAATACTCCCCCAGCCAAATCAACTCCATCTATCAATAACGCATTGACAGTGACAAACAACTCTACTCCTGCACTAACTGCAGCCCAAGTTCAAGAAGAACAACCAATCCAAACAGAAAAGATCTCCATTCTCACCAATAATAAAATCCCTTCAAAAACCATTCATTCTGAACATAATAAAATTTCAAGTTCTCTTTCAAACACACCCTCCAAACGAAACTCACAACAAAATTTAATGAATACATCTCCAATTAACAAACTTCCAAACACATCACACACACAACAACAATTATATTCATTCACTCCAGAAAATAATACAATATCAACTAAAAACCCACCAAACATTCCCCCCCGCCTTACCGATACAACCGCAACAATTTGCAATTCCCCCCTATCCAATTTCACCCAATCATTAGTAAAAAATAATAACTACTACATCAATCCTGCAGAAACCGACGATGATAGTATTTAATAATAATCTTCGCTCCAACAAAACCGACTCCGCTGCCCATAGTGTGGGACAAACGTGACATACAGGTGTTCCGGATGTCCCACCCTATGGACAACGGAGTCGCTACCTCCCTTCTAACAACAATGACAACACCAGCACTGGCTTTCACCAATATAACAAAGAGTATATTGGACAAAAGCCTCCTGCCCCTTACAAAACTTTTTTAAAAGTTCTCCAATGGAACCTTAATGGCTATTTTAACAATTACCACGAATTGCAATTGTTAATAAATGACCATAATCCTTCTATCATAACACTACAAGAAACTTCAAACCAACTGCTCTCCCATCCCCCCAAAACATTATACTGCATATTTCCACAACTTCGCATCCAACACTTCTGCAAAACAAGGCACAGGGTTACTTATACACAACTCTATCCCACACACCCGTCTATCGATTCTCTCCAACATATCCACAGTTGCAATAGAAGTTCATTTCAACACCAAAATCACCGTAATCTCAATATACATTCATCCTAGTCAAACATTCACGTCCACTGACCTGTCAAACATACTAAGCTCTATCCAAACTCCGGTTCTGTTAACTGGTGACATTAATTCCTGGAACACCTTATGGGGTTCCTCCGTTACCAATCCCAGAGGTAAGGAAATTGAAAATTTCCTTTCAAATGCGAACCTCTCCATTTTAAATAATGGTAGTCCAACCCACTTCTCGACCCATAAGTCATGGTCACATGTAGACCTGACAGCGATATCACCTCAATTGTTACCTAACGCCTCATGGGAAATTTTAGACGATTTACATGGCAGTGACCACTTTCCGATAGTGACAAAAATAGAGCTAAAACGTCTATCTTTACCAAGAAAACCCACACGTAAATTTCAAAATGACCGTGCTAACTGGGACTTATATCAAAGTATTATACTCGCCTCTCTAAACGACAGCAATCACCACTCAAATATAAATAAAGAAGCTGCTTCAATAACTAAAATTCTACGTTCCGCTGCTAACATAGCTATACCCCAAACTAAAAATATTCCCCATAAAAAGTTAGCCCCATGGTGGTCTTCCGAGTTATCCACCCTGCGCAATAACAAACAAAATCTTTGGAAAATATTCAAAAAACATCCCAGCGATACCAACCTTATAAAATACCGTAAGGCCAATGCCCTCTTCCGCAGGAACACCAAAATAGCAAAAAAAAGAATATCTCCAAAAATTTACATCATGCATTAACCCAAGTGCCTCAAGTAAAAAAATATGGGCTGATTTAAAAGCATTATCAGGTAACTATACCCCATGTACAATAAACACCTTAGTTACTGAATTAGGAACACTATAATCCATCAGAGATTTGTGAATACTTTGGCAAAGTCTGGTCTGGTTATTCCAACGATCTCAATTTCCCAACAACCTTTCTCGACTCCAAACGTCTAGCTATCAATAGTTTTCAACCTGTAGAAAATCTTAGTATATCAGCAAACTACATCGAAAAACAAATCAGCTTCCTCGAACTAGAAAGCTGCTTAGCCACTCTTAAAGGTAAAACCCCAGGGTATGACCGCATCTCATACCCAATGTTAAAGAATGCGCCATATTTACTTAAAAAAAGAATGTTGGGTCTATACAACTGCATCTTAGACCAAGGTATAATACCACATATGTGGAAAGTGGCCAGTACAATACCAATCCCCAAACCCAATAAAAATGCAACTGACCCTAAAGGGTATAGACCAATCTCTCTGCTGTCATGTATCAGCAAATTGCTAGAGAAAATTATATCTAATCGATTACTATGGTACATTGAAAAAAATAACTATATTAATCTAAACCAAGTCGCCTTCAAACACGGACGTAGTACCATAGACTCTTTGCTGCACATTGACGAGTATATTAGCTCTGCGCTATCGTCCAAAAACCATGTCTCGATAATGTCTCTTGACTTCGAAAAGGCATTTGATAGGATTGGCATCCATGTTTGCCTAAATAAACTTGTGCAGTGGTAAATCGGCCCTAAAATATTTGCATTTATAAAATCGTTTTTATCAAAAAGACAATTCAGGGTAAAAGCAAACAACTTCTACTCAGCTATATACAATTTATCAAACGGTATCCCTCAGGGTTCGCCCCTCTCAGTTACTCTATTCATTATCGCGTATAACGAAATAAGTGAAATCATAGCAAAATACAAACATATAAACCACTGCCTTTGCAGATGCAGATGACTTGATTTTATTATCAAAGTGCAACGACAACAAGCGCACTAAGGAAACCTTCCAAAACATCTTGGTAGATCTAAATCAATGGTTACTCGGGATCCATTATCTCTGCTGAAAAAAGCAAACATTTACATATTTGTAAAAAAAGAAACTGTCATAATGTTGACATATATTTGCTTTCCAATCAAATTCAAAATGTTAACACTTTAAGTATTTTAGGCATAACATTCGATAAAAATTTTAGTTTTAAGGATCACTGTTTGTCACTTAAGAAAAAACTAGCTACCAGGCTAAATATCATAAGATTCTTATCGTCAAAAAATAGTTTAATACATCCTAACACGCTTATTCTTTTTACACAAAATATAATATTATCCAAGATTGACTATGGATTGGTTATCTACGGGAAATGCGCAAAATCAGCACTGCAGATCATTAAACCTACTTATCACGCCGCAATCAGGACCAGCTTGAAGGCCTTTCCATCCACACCAATCAGAAACATCCTTACTGAAGCTGGCCTCCCATCCATTGAGCACCGCAGAGATCTCTTAACGGCTCGACTCGCACCAAAAATATGTCAGTCTCACAGATCCCCAATAATCGAAGATGCCAAGAAAATTCTACTTCGGAAGAAAACCCCTAAATGTCCTTCTACTATGTACATCTCTCTTAACGCTTCCAGAAAGATTGGTATTATCCCATCAATTAATACACCGACGCTTGGAAACGCCCCTCCATGGGAGCTACCAACCAACGTCATAAACACCAATCTATCAGCATTCAAAAAATACTCTACAACTAAAGAAACCTACAGTCAAATGTTTCACGAGATTACCGATGATTACAGAAAAAAGTCATGGGACTTCCTTTATACAGACGGATCCAAATCTGACAATGGGACAGGTCTTGCAGTCGTATCTGAGGCTGGAGACATTCTATACACCGCAAGATTACCAAACTACTTCTCGATTTACTCCATAGAGGCCTACGCAATCCTCAAAGCAACGGAAATAGAAAATAAAAAAGCAAAAAACGTCGTGATTTGCTCCGATAGCCTTTCAACACTTAATTCGATCACCAACATCCGAAACTGCACCCCAACTATCACTAAAATTCGTAATAACATCTTTAAGAATAAAAAAAGACTTGTCCTTCTGTGGATCCCAGGACACTCAGGCATTAAAGCGAATGAACTAGCTGACAGTGCAGCCAGAAGTGCCTCAGAACAACCAAATATAATATTAATCCCTCCACCTAAAAAAGACTTTCTTAACGTCATAAACACCATATAAACATATATCCACCACTATTCGACCATTAACCCAATGGGCGAGGCATACGTATACCCAACAACAACGACTACCAAAATGAACAGATGCTTTCTCCGCCTTCGCCTTGGACACACCCAAGCAACGCATGGATATCTACTCAAAAAGGAAAACCCGTCAAGCTGCCATCTCTGCCAATCTAGTCATATCTTATCCATTAAACATCTTATATCTGATTGTTCTAAAGTAAACGATCTATGCAAAACCTTTTTTAATAAAAAACTAACGGACCTTCTGTCAACAATATCAGTCGATAATATAAAAAATGTGTATAAACTCCTACTTACCCTCAAAATAGAATCTATTATCTAAAAAACCTTTGTAATACATTATGCCATGTGTGAGGCTGTCGAAGGCTAGAATTCCTCTGTCCTATCCTAGTCGTAGGACTTCCGGCCTCCGACAGCCTCATACATATTATTATATTTAAATCAGTATCTATTATTATTATTATATTATAAATTTTATTAATTCGTAAATTAATTACATAATTAATACTAAATTTACAAGTAGCGCTAGCTGCCAGGGCTTTCGGCTAGTGGTAAAAGGGGGTATTTAAATGTAATTTTCTAATTTGATAGCTAGTATGAGTCTATATACATCGATTATGTTCGTTTCAGTGGTATTAGTTAGAAGTTCAGAAAGGTTTTTGTTAGAAATGTTTTTACATGTGGAAAAAAGTCATTTTTGCATGAGAAGAAATGACTGATGGTAAGAATTTGGTTTTCGTCACACAGATGACAAAGTGGTGGTAGCTAGTGCTGTTAATACCGTTTATCTTACAATGTAAATTTATTTATATTGTAATAAATAATAATAATAATAATAATGACTAAAATAAATAATGGACAATAATACAAACTTAAAAATCGTCATATGGAATTCAAACGGACTAATCCAACGTGCCTTAAAAGTAAAACAATTTATAAAAAGTAACTCAATTGACATTTTGCTAATAACAAAAACACACTTCACGAATAAGTTTCTTAAAAATACCCAATTTTAAAATCTTTCACACCACGAGCTTGTGGTGGCACAGCAATTTTAATCAAGCAAGACATCAAATGCCATGAATTAGAAGGATACAAAAAAGACTATTTACAAGCGACAGCAATCCAAATCGAGGACACACAAGGACCACTTATAATATCTGCATTATACTGCCCACCAAAGTTCACTATCAGTACATTAGAGAATGCTGAATAGATTAAATACTTGGGACCACGTTTTATCGCAGGTGGCGACTTCAACGCAAAAAACACAGACTGGGGCTCGAGATTGACCAACAAAAAAGGCAGAATTCTAAAAGATGCTCCAACCAAGTGCAACTGTAAATTCCTCAGCGCAGGAGAACCTACCCATTGGCCTACTGATACCAGGAAAACTCCGGATCTTTTTAACCAAGAACATTAATCTAGATCAAATAACAATAAAATCTTGCCTTGACCTACCTTCAGGCCACTCACCACTTATCATAGAATATTTGAAAAGCGCGAAACTGGAAGGAAATATTTCTCCATTGACTAACCATAAGACCGACTGGGATGCATTCCGACATCTTGTTGACGTAAATATTAAACTTGGGACCCCACTAAAAACCAATGTAGATCTTGAAAATGCAGTAATTCATATCAATGACCTTCTGTACTCCGCAGCATTAAAATCAACGCCAGACTTAAAAAAATCAAAAAATAATCATACACCAACGTCAACAAAAATAAGAAACAAAATTAAAGAAAAATCAAAATTAAGAAAAATTTGGCACACCACCAGATCACCACTTGACAAAGCGAACTTTAACAGAGCGACGAAGGAACTTAAGACCATTCTCAAAGAACACGATAATCGAAGCATAACCAATTACTTGTCGAACCTCTCAGCAACTCAAAACACCAACTGTTCAATATGGAAGTTAAGCAAATGGCTTAAGAACGGAACTACCCACCAACCACCTATCACAAATATTGACCGTGCTTGGTCCAGAACAAGCAAAGACAAAGCGAAAACTCTAGCTGACTACTTCAAAACAACATTCACAAATGACATTAATGGACAGAATATGTCATTACCACAAAATAACACATCTATAACTACGAGGATCAAAAGAATAACCATCAAAGAAATTAAACATTTCTTAAAATACAGACTTAATCATAAAAAATCTGCTGGATATGACTTGATAACTGGGCAACTTCTGAAACATTTACCTGACAATGCCATTATATACTTAAGGAATGTATTAAACGCTGTTATACGTCAAAACTACTATCCAA
The DNA here is from genome assembly GCA_946965025.1 of Blera fallax. Classification (NCBI taxonomy): domain Eukaryota; kingdom Metazoa; phylum Arthropoda; class Insecta; order Diptera; family Syrphidae; genus Blera; species Blera fallax. Next base: position 28,368,115 of record OX337245.1, read on the forward strand.
AAGTCTGGAAGGTGTTAAAAATAATCGCAATTCCTAAGCCTGGAAAGGATCCTACAAAGTCTTCTTCATATAGGCCGATAAATCTATTACCAATCATATCGAAGTTATTCGAAAAGATGCTACTTGACCGTATCGACAAAGTTGTACTGCAACAGAAACTCATTCCAGACCACCAATTTGGATTTCGACAAAAACACTCGACCATACAACAAGTCCATCGAGTAGCTAATAAAATTTTAAACGAATTAGACGAGAATAAATTTCGTGTATCTGTATATCTAGATGTTGCAAAGGCATTTGATAGTGTCTGGCACAAAGGACTATTACATAAACTAAAATACATGCTACCGGACTTCTATGAAATAATTAAAAGCTATCTGGACGACAGACACTTCTACGTGCAATATAATGATGAGTGCTCCGAACTATGCCAAATAGATGCAGGTGTCCCCCAAGGAAGTGTTCTTGGACCAACGCTCTTCTTTCTCTAAACAGCGGACATACCAAAACCAAACAACTCCATGCTAGCAACATTTGCAGATGACACCATAATCCTATCTTCGAACAAGTGCATACAATTAGCATCACATCAAGTCAGAATAGCACTGGACAAGACAGTGGACTGGTTCCGCAAATGGGGAAATAAAATAAACGAGGACAAAACAGTTCAAGTCGTATACACTACAAAAAGAAATTATAATGCAGAAAACATCAGCTTGAACAATAAACAAATTACTATTGACAGTGAAGCCAAGTACCTGGGTATGATAATAGACAAAAAATTGACTTGGATATCACATATAACCTATAAACGTATTATTATTATTATTATTATAATTTATTAACATATGATTAAAAATACATATATTAATACAAAGAAACGAGCACTAGCTGCAGAGGCTTTCAGCTCTAAAGAAATTTTAATTAGATTATGTCTAACTTAAATTTGAATATTTAATCTATTTACAAAGTTGTTAATTTTAAGAATATTATCGTGATTGGGTTTTTTTAATACCTCGTAGGGTGATTGGTTTGTTGTTAGCAGTTGATTTATTGGTAGTGAGGTAGGACATTCAGTGATTCCTAGGATGTGGTTTATATTGATTTGTGAGTGACAAAATTGGCAAGATGGTGGGCTTTCCCTTTTGAGGAGATGTTGGTGGGTGCACGCTGTGTGACCTAAACGAATCCTAACAAAGACAGTGTTCATAAGTTTTGACGTTGTGGTAGGATATGTTGGTTGGGATCTGTCTGTGTTAATAAGCGAGTAATGATGATGGTAGTTGTTCCAATCCAAGAGTTGTTTACTTTTAATCTTTTGGTTGATGGTTCTTATCATGTCAAGTCTGGTGTAGATAGCAAATTTGTGAACTGGAGCGCGGTGTGCGAGGTTGGCAGCTGTGTCGGCGTGTTCATTTCCTTGAATCCCCATGTGGCTGGGTACCCACATTAGCTTAAGCTTATTAGGGGATCTTATGAGACAGTCTCTGATTTTGTTAACACTCACTGTATTTTGGTTAGGATTTTTAATTGCGTTGATTACTGATAAGCTATCAGAGCATATTACATATTTGCCACGTAAATTGGTGGCTATTGATGTGGTTTTTTGAATAGCTAAAGCTTCGGCGGTAAAAACAGATGCGCATGTAGGTAATAACCCTATACTGAACAGACTGCCGTCTTCGTAAGTAGCTGCGAAGGATGTACTTCCATTGTTTTTGGAGCCATCTGTAAATAAGAAACTCCAACCACTGGACTTTAGTTGAGAACTGATACTAAGGAATAGTGTATGAAATATGTCTTTGCTGGTATTTGTTTTATTATATCTTGCCAAGTCCATGATAAAAGATGTGTGTTTTATGCACCACGGTGGATATATCTGGCGATGTATAAAGATTGTGTTTGTCGGAGGATCAAAAACTTTGGACCAGACCAGTGCGAGGGAGATAGCGGATGGAAGGCGCTTTGCAGTTTTCATATTCACAGCAGTAGTAATGTCCTTGTCAATGATTGATCCATTTGAGAACATCAGCTTTGTGTACAGCCTAGCTCTGGTAATTTCGATGCGATGCTCTATTGTAGGCAAACCGCATTCTACCAACAAGTTCTTTACAGTACTTGTGGGGAAAGCGTTAATGCTTCTACGTGCGGCTTGGTGGTAGGGGGCCTTAATGGTGTTGATTGTCGATTTTGGGCAGTTTCCGTAGATAATTAAACCATAATCAATCTTGCTAAGTACAATCAATTTTGTAATTGAACATAAAGTGTTGATATGTGTATTACATTTCTTACTAGCTAAGTAACTTATTATATTGGCTCTTGCAGCTAGGCTTTTTTTTAGTTTTATACAATGATCTTTCCAATTGTACTTATTGTTAAATATCAGTCCTAGAATGCTTAAGCGATTTACATTTTCTATATATAAGTTATTAAATCTTAAAGCTAGACCACTACATAAAGTTTTGCGGCAGATGTGTAGAGTTTTACATTTGTCCAATGATAATTTGGCACCTGATACCTCTGACCATTTTGATATGCTTTTGAGTGTATTTGGTAGTATGCTATTAGTATCTTCCAGATCAGTGTGCTTACACAGGATGTAAATGTCGTCTGCGTAAATACAGTGATCAACTTGCTTGTGTTTGTTTAAAATTTTACTTAAATCATCAAAAGCGATGATGAACAGCACAACAGACAGTGGGGAGCCTTGTGGAATTCCATTAAATAGTGGATGGGTAGACGAAAACCAATTGTTTGCTCTTACACAGATTTTCCTATTGGTGAGAAAGGATTTGACGTAGAGGAAAATTTTTGGGCCAATGTGCCATGAATGGAGTTTATCCAACACCAAATGGATGCCTATCTTGTCAAAAGCCTTTTCGAAATCAAGAGAGAGGATTGTGACATGATTACGAGCTGATAGGGCATTAGAGATGAAGAAGTCCAGATGAAGAAGTGCATCAGTGCAACCTTTACTACGCTGAAAAGCGACTTGGTTTGAACTTAATAGTTTTTTTTTACTAATATACCACAGTAGCCTATTAGCAATAATTTTTTCAAGTACCTTTGACATACAGGGGATAAGTGATATCGGGCGGTATCCGTTGACATTTTTTATACATTTATTAGGCTTAGGAAGGGGCAGTATTGTCGCTAGTTTCCAGTTTTATGGAATCACTCCCGCATTAAGGATGTTGTTATACAGGTGTATGAGTCTTTGTTTTGTTGAAGGTGGAAGATTTTTTAACATAGGGTATGATATTCTGTCCCTGCTAGGAGTTTTGGCTTTAAGATTAGTTAAACAGGTTTCGAGCTCTAGCGAGGTGATTGGGCCTTCAATGAGTCTTGCTGATGCAGAGATTATTTTACTGTCTGGGGTAAGATTGAGGGAATTCATCTTGCTGGATCTGAAACTGTTAGTAAAGTTGTGGTCACTAGATAAATTCGACCAGGTGCAAGCAAAAAAGTTGCTAATCTCAAAAGGAGTAGATAAAGGGCCTTCAGGACTTTCAATCAACTTTATCGATTGTGAGGTATAGTTGCCGGTCAGGCGGCGGATGTTATGCCAGATTTTATTAGTAGGTGTGTTAGGATTGAGTGTTGACGTGAACTCGCTAAAACACTTAGCTTTACTTAATTTTACTTCTCTGCGAAATTTAGCGTTGGATTTTTTGAATAGTATTAAGTTGTTGTTAGTCGGATGCTTTTTTGTTTTTTCCTGCCTTAGAGTTCTCAACTCTGTATTCCACCAGGGAACAGTTCGCTGATAAGTTTTAGGGAAACTTTGAGGAATCGAATTATTGGCAGCTACTCGAATTGCTTTTTGAAGTACCGAGGCTTCTTTATTAACGTTAGAAGACGGTGTTTTATCTGACAGGTATTCTAAAATGTGTTTGTTGAAACAAGCCCAATTAGCCGAGTCAGTTTTAAATTTACGATTAATCGTTGAATTGGAGAATGCTAGGCCAGTAACCATAGTGGAAATTAAAGGAAAGTGATCGCTGTTATAGAGATCATCTAAAATTTCCCAAGAAGTCCTCGTGTATAATTCCGGTGAGCAGCATGTCAAATCGACGTGTGTAAATGTCTTATGGGTTGAAAAATGAGTTGGGGAACCGTCATTAAGTATCATAAGATTTGAGTCACTTAAAAAGTTTTCGAGTATAGCCCCTCTAGGGTTAGTAGAGGGGGAACCCCATAGAACGCTCCAGGCGTTGACGTCCCCGACAATTAGTACAGGGGTGTAGATCTGGTGGAGTATAGAATCTAAATCCGCTCTGGAAAATACTTGGTCGGGCAGGATATAAATGGAGACAACAGTGAACTTTGGCACAAGTTGTATCTCGACCGCTACTGATAAAATGTTAGAGTTGATGGGTATTAGTTTATGTGGAATATTTTCCTTAATTAGAATTCCGATACCTTGTTTAGCTGTTGAGTTATAAGAGAAATTATAGAAATAGTCTTTATAGTTTTTAGGTGTGTTGGGTTTAAAGTGGTGGGGGCAGTGGGTCTCTTGTAGGGCTATGATACTAGGTGAATGTTCTTTTATTAGAATGCACAATTCATCATAATTATTGATGAAACCTTTTATGTTCCATTGCAGGATTTTAAGTTTCATATAGGTGTTGTTTGGTTTGGGTTTCGGGTTGGGTGAGTTCGGTAATTGGTAGTGACCTTGACTTCTGGAGGTCGAAGTGTATGAATTATTTTGTGAAAAAATAGGGTTGGGCAACATATTGGGATAAAGATACTGACCCTGCTGTTCAGAAACTGAACCATTCGATCCCTGTGAGGGGGTCGGATGGTTGTGTTCCCAAGCAGCAGGGTGTGGGGAGTTTCTAACGTTATCATTATTAATCATTTCCATGATTATCAAATTCTGAGAGATTTGTATAGTAGTTGTTGTTTTTTATTAGTGATTGAGTGATTGATGAAATTGGTGATTGTGTAGTGGGGTTGTGAGTGGGTGCGATAGGTGACGTTACGTGTTGGTTGAGTAGAGTATCATTTGAGAGGTTTGCGATTTGAGGATGAGAGCTATACAAGCTGGATGGAGAGGGGGCTGAGGTAGGTACGACTATAACGGTCGGCGTAAGGAAATTTGTTTTTAAGGGATAAGTTGTGGGGTTAGTTTGTGTGTTCTGTGGAGATGAGGCTGTTTTATTGCTGTGTTCGTGAAGAACGTGTTTAGGTGCGATTGCGTATTCTTTATTGGTGGTTGACATTGGTGTGTCTGGAAGAAGAGATTGTGCGATTGGCGTTGGAGTGCTATTTTCAAGATTGATGGTTGACCTTGGTGTGTCTGGCACAAGGGACGGTGGAATAGGTGTTGGAGCGCTGCTGCTGGGGTTTTTACTTTGAATTTTGCTGTTTATTGATACAGTTGGTTTCTGCATTTTGGAGTTACCTGCCATTTCTGAGTAAGTTGATGGACGAAAGGCAGTAGGGTTTTGTTCTTTGTAAATCAATTTAGCTTCAGCCATGCTGCATTTCCGTATAGTCTTAATTTTCAGTGTCTCTTTGGCTTGTTGGTAACGTTGGCAGGATTTGGATGAAGCGGGGTGACCTTCATTGCAGTTGGCACATGAAGTTCGTGTGCATTCTTCGGGGGCGTGGGGTGGGAGATTACAATTTACACACGAGGGGTTGCCCTTGCACCGTTTGGCGGTGTGACCTAAAAGTTGGCAGTTTTGACACCGCATAGGGTTGGGGAAATACTCGGTTACTTGGACATTGTACCATCCGATATTGACTGTGCTTGGTGGTCGGAACAGATCAAAGGTGAAGAGAACCAGTCCAGTTGGACGTTGATTCCCGTCTTCAATTTTCTTGAATTTAAACACATCCGTGACACCTTGTGATTTCATTTCATTAATGATCTCGGTTTCGGGAACATTGGCGAGGTATGGAGCATATACCGTGCCTTTCGACGAGTTTAATTGAGTGTGTAAAGTAACTGAAATCGGGCAGATTGGATAAGAAGAGGTCAGCTATTTTATTGGTTTTGACAAGTATAAGTAGGCTGCCATCGCGCAGTTGGGTGATTTGCTCGTAAGCTGTGCTTATTCCGTCAATTGCTTTTTTAAGCAAGAAAATACTGAACGATGTCAAGGGCTTTTCGGCATTGGTCGAGGAAATCACTATAAATTTAGGATTGTCCGGAAAAGAGTGGGTCGAGAATAAATTTATTGGGTCTATAGAGGAATTGTTTTTTTTTTTTTTTTTTTTTTATAATCAGGAGGTGGGTCTGCTGTTAGACCGCTGAAACGGTTGCCCGAAAGATCACGTGGCCCTTCGGCCATAGTAAAGGCGATTTTATTTGCAGCTAATATGAATTTTTGTTTGACACACTGAAAATAAAACAAACCGTTGGATTGGTAAGTAGAACCGGTTCGCACTCCGAGAGAAAAAATCAGAGAAAAACACAATCAGCAGACAGATGTTGCCGGGACGAGTGTTAGTCGGTGACTGCCTATAAACGTACCCAAATAAAAAACAAATTCAGACAACTCTACTGGCTCCTAGGGAAGAACTCAAAGCTATCAACAGAAAACAAACTTCTAATATATGTATAACACAATAATAAAACCAATATGGACGTATGGGATTCAAATTTGGGGAACTGCCTGCACGACAAATATTAATATTATTCAACGACTACAAACAAAAATTCTTAGAACGATAGTAAATGCATCATGGTACATTACCAATGTAGACTTACACCGTGATCTCAACATCCTCACCGTGAAAGAAGTTATCAAAATAACCAGCAGACAACATCAGATCGCGCTTTGTGACCATACAAATTCTCAAATGCAATGCGATAAGACGACTAAGAAGGCGCAAGCCCGTAGACATACAATACATTTAATCAATAACCTGACATTAACTGTCATTTATATTTTGTCTATTGTTAAATAATAAAAAATAACAAAAAAAAAAAATTTACATAACTTTAAAAAAGAATCTAAAGGCAATGGCCTCAAGCTTTAATGTATATCCCATTAATATCTTTTATAACAATTATTAGGTGTCGTTAAGACAGATGTAATTTTTGAATTTGGGAAATAAAAAAAAAAAAAAAATCGCAGTGGTGGAATAGAAGAGTAGAACTAACGAATGAGGTCTCTACAAAGTTTGGCGGTTGTCAGCTGTTGTATTAGTGACAATAATATTTCTAACGTCCGCACATGAGCATTTGGCGTGATAATCCAAAGGAGGCTGGAGAACACAAAAAGGAATCTTATTAGAGAGCAGATAATTGCGCACGCCAGATTTAGTTTTCCTTTTAAACCATGAATTCTTTTTATTTGACTCTTTTTATAGATCTCAAATATTAAACTTTGTATGTATATAATAAGTATAGCGAGTGTCCGGAACATCGCTACAATTGGTGACGCCGACGTGATCAAAGAATAATAATTTTTCACAAACACGATTCTTCTTCTTCCTCTTTTACGTTTATAGCTTTTGAATTATATAGCGCGTACAAGTACATCTAATGTTATATAGTTCTCCCATTTTTACTGCCTTGCTACTGCGCCGCTCCTGGGGTTAGCTCAGTTTGTGGACCTGAGTATCAGTCTGCAGGATTCTCGGTTTCGGCCCATTTTCCGTGCTTCTGCCGAAACATGAGTCGTCATTGCCATTTTTACCGGGTTATCCGCAGGTCTTCTATGCACATGGCAGTACCAACTTAGTCGGTCAGCTTCGAACTTTTCGGCGATTGGTTTCTTTATGTGACGGCTTCCTCGTATACCCGTGTTTCTAATTTTGTCTAGCTTTCTAACTCAGACCGACATCCGTATCATTCTCATCTCTGCCGTATTCATTTTGCTTTCGTATGTTTCGTACATTGTCCAACATTGAGACCCGTACATTAAAGCCGGACGCACGACTGTTGCGTATAATCTGCCCTTTAATGACATTTTTCGATCACAAAATATCGCCGAGTTCTCTTTCCATTTCATCCACCCTACACTGATACGAGGTGTGATGTCGTCATCGCAGTTTCCTTGGTCATTGACAATGGAGCCTAAGTATTTGAATTTTTGGGAGAACTATGCCGTCCAATGCGACATCAGGAGAAGGACGTGCTGGATCAGAAAAACGACAGTGTAAATGTTTGGTTTTTGTGCGACTAATTCTTAGTCCGTTATCTTCCAGTGACTTTATCCAGCTATTTAGTGCCATTTGGAGGGGTACGGCGTCATTACTCACGATGGCACTGTTGTCTGCAAAGAGGAGGCGGGTTGTTCCGGGTTCTTCGTCGTGTTGTTTCAAAAGAAAGTCTTGAACGATGTTAAATAGTAAGGAACTTTCGCAACTTCCCTGGTGGACGCCAACCTTCACTGAAAATGCTTCCGATATTTCCGAAGAACATTTGACTTTTGTTGTTACCCCGTCATACATGTCTTGGATCATTGTTACGTACGTCTCCGACACTTCCTGAGTTCTTAATGCTATCCATATAAGATGCCGCGGTACTCTATCGAAGGCCTTTTCGAGATTTATGAAGATAGCGTGTAGATCATTCCCAGCGTCCGGATGCTTTTCCATCAATATTCAAAGACTTTGGATTGCCTCATATTTAGATTTGCCTTGAACAAAGCCACACTGGTTTCCGTTAAATTTTATTATTATTTTTTATAAATTTATATCGTATGCGACATAAGTTTAACTGAACGGTTATTACCAGGGAACGGATTTTGTTGACCTTGCCTTTTTTTTGCCTTTTTTACCAACATTGGCTTTTTCTACCTTTTTTGGTCATATTTATCAGGTTCATGTACACTTTCGTCTTAACTACACAATTCAAAAAAAAACCCGCCGAAGTAAGCGAAGTTTGCACTAATGCGCAGTAAAAAACTCTATGTCTACATTCTACTTGTATCGTGTGTGCATCTACATACATACATTCTACTCCACTCGTCTTTTCCCACGTGGAGAGGTCCTACAGCTCTTTCAAAGCTCTCCTGAGGGACAATCGCAGGCGTTTGTTGCCAGAAAATTTTAAAATGTTTATGGTTGTACAGTATTATTATAATGCTTAAAACCTTTTTTTTTTTCTTTTTAATAAATGGCATTTATGCCTTTTTTTTTAATTTTTACGTCAACAAAATCCGTTCCCTGGTTATTACAGTTTCGCCTGTCACCTTTGTTTTTATATAGCGGTATAAGAAAACTTTCTCTTCACTGGTTTGGCATCCTGCCCCCTCGCATTAATTTATTGTAAAGAACGGCGAGCCATTTAAACCCTGCGGTATCCATTTTTAACCAGAATTCCGATGGTATGTTGTCCGGTCCGACTGCTTTATTGCGCTTCATATTTCTTACTGCTACGCCTACTTCTTCGGCTGTGAAAACTGAAGTTTCTAACTCGAGCGGTGCCGCAGTAAGTATATTTCCACACGGAAATTCTTCGTTTAGAAGTGCGTTGAAATATTCTTCCCACCTGCCCAGGATTTCGTTTTCATCCATTAGCAGAAGCAGACAACCCGTTGTGTCTTCGATGTGTTTAGGTGCGTGGATTTCGGTCGCGTTTTTCTTTCGTTGTGCTGCGATTTTAAAAATATTCTCGCCGTCGTTCCTTCTTTGATGTTGTAACTCCCGTGCCGCTTAACGTCGATCGATAGGTTGAGCAACTTCCTCGAGTTCTTGGTAAAGGTTCTTCGTCGCCTTTGCATGCGTCCTGGCTACCACCTACTTGGCAGCCTTTTTACATCGATCATTTTCGAGCCCCAGTCGTTCTTTTTCGGCTTCGTTGTTGGGATCGCATTTGGTCCACGCTTGGAAGGCGTTCTTCTTTTCGCATATGGCTGTTTTTGTTTCATTATTCTACCACCAGGTTTTACATTCTAAGCAAACTCCGAGCAGCATTTTTGCTTTCTGAATACATGTTCCGAATAGTTCGTCCCACATTCCCTGTGCGTTAGAAACGTCTTCGGGCCAAAATGTGTTAAACCAATGCTGAAGTTGTTCGACGAAAAGTTGCCCCCGGTCCTTATTTAGATTGAACCATTTTATTTTTTCTTCGGATGGCGGTGATCGACAGGTCTCTCTTGAGTTTATATGGAAAAATTCTGTCAGCAAGAGACGATGTTGGGCTACTAAATGTTCACCCAAAATTATTTTACAATCTCGCACTTGTGGCTTCATTGAACTCAAGCAAAGATGGTAATCTATTTGTGTTTCGTGCCCACCACTGGGATAAGTAATTAAGTGTCGTTGTTTTTTATGAACATTGTTTTAAGTGTGTTCAAAACGTGTGCCATACAGTTCAAGTTGCCGCCCACGAAAGGCATTTCATTTCTCGAGGTATTTTGTAGTAGGACTTCGAACTCTGTCCAAAATGCCTCCTTTTCCGCTTGAACGCATCCGACTTGAGGAACATATGCGCTAACGATATTCCACACGTCTTTTTCAACTACTAATTTCACAGAACGCACATTATACGGTCGCTGATTTTATTTATTGAAATTTTGTTGTTGAGAAGATGTGATGCCACTCCGTTCTTGTTCTGTTGTTGGTCGTAATAGAACATCTTATATTTTTTAGTTTGAAGGTTTAGAAACCGTAATCTGTTTTTGATAGACATATAAAATGTCTATTTTTCTGTTCCGTAACACGTTTTTACCGGCGGTCTCCAGACGTGGGAACCCTCTTTGCGCATACAATCTAGGGTAGTCTTGCGATGTTATCTTGTCTCAGGCTCTTCCTATGGTGTTATTGAACAGCCTAGTATTGTTTTCTCCCTTTTAGTCGCCTTTTACGACAAGCAGGGCACTATTCTATAGCCGGTGCCACACGGCACAAGCACGAGTGTGCAAATACATGTTTATAAATATATATTAAGACGCATATGCCGTACAACCTAAGTAAAAGAAACGGGAGAAAAAGCACGACTATGTCTAATCCAGCCGATGACACAAGTACTGAACTCATCAATCAGCTACGCGAGGAACTACGGGAAGCGAACGAGGCAATCCGTTCGCTAAAGAAGATCCAGTTGACTCAGTCAGATTTAAACAAGCAGCAACGACCAATCGACCAATGGAGAATTCCCATGCAGCGCATATTACTGCCGAAATTCAACCCGATGTACCCGCAACTGTGGCTGACGCAAGTTGAAATAGCATTTCAACTAGACGGCGTGAACAACGACGACGAACGCTATGCCAACTTACTGGTTAGCTTGTAGGGCGACGGTTCGAGAGCTGTGAGTGATCTAGTACAACAACCCACCAGGAGTCAACGAATTCCTTCCACACTGTTCTACGACCGGCTTCCAGAAAACATGTGCACTCTGTTGCTAGCAACAGTTGAGGAACATCTGTACAAACTCGCCGAAGTCGGAGACAGGATTTTCGACATGTCCAACGCACACTTATGCGCTATCTCCACTTCGTTGCCAGCAAGATCACAAGAAGAGACGGTACAGGTGATTCCAAGGAAATCAGGGCGTCAATAGAAGCTTTGCGCAAAGAAGTTCAGGCCCTTAAGATCAAAAATCAAACAAATTGCAGATCAACATCTCGGTCCAGATCGCAAAGCAGACGAAGAAGCACCGAAAGCAACAACGAAAACGAACGTTCCCGTCTACAAATCATCGACAAAATCAGCGGAATATTCTCTTTAATCGACACCGGTGCGCATATTTCCGTCCTGCCCAAAAAGTACGCCAAAAACAAACAACCTATCTCATCTCAACTTTACGCTGCCAACGGTGCTACCATTGCTACGTACGGTACAAAAAACAATGGTACTCGATCTGGGACTTTGCCGGAATTTCGTTGGTTTTTCACCATTGCTGATGTCAAGCAACCAATCATAGGTGCCGACTTCATCCACCACTTTGACTTGACCATCCGGTTAAGTCACAAGACGTTTAGCGATAACATCACCGACCTATGCGTTCGGGGCAGCATTAACATTAACGACAATTGATGCGACAAACCATTTTGCTGACATCCTCAAGGACTTCATGGCAATCACCCTCGATAAGAACACCCGTGTACATGAACACCCTGTCTAGCATCATATCATTGTCAGGGGACATCTAGTTCCGGAACGAGCTCGTCGGCTTGCTGGCGAAAAACTCAAAGCGGCGAAGGAAGAGTTCCAGCACATGATGCAACGAGGTATCTGTCCGCCATCCAAAAGCGAGTGGGCATCTCCTCTTCAAATTGTGCAAAATAAATCCCGAGGCTAGAGGCTGATTCAACAGAATCACTGTTCCTGACAGGTATCCCATACCACATCTCCGAGATTTCAGCCAACAACTTGCCGACTGCACCATCTTCACCACACTCGACCTGAAGGCAGTATACCACCAGATTCCACTGGCACCAGAGGATCGACCGAAGACGGCCTTCATAACACCTTTGGGTCTCTTTGAGTTCAACGTCATGAAGTTTGGCTTGTGCAACGCCGCTCAAACTATGCCGCGGTTCATGGACACAGTGCTGAGAGGACTTGATTTTTGCTTCTGCTACATCGATGACATTCTGATTGCGTCAAACAGCGAAGAAGCGCATCGACAACACTTGCGTATCATCTTTGCTAAACTTCAGCAGTTTGGTTTGGTAGTCAACGTACCCAAGTTTTCTTTGGACAGGTGAGATACTTAGGTTACACAGTCAACAAGACCGGTATCAAACCTCCCACCGATCGAATCGAAGCATTAGTCAACAACCCGAAACCGCTAACAATGGACAAACTGCGAAAATTTCTTAGATCGTGGAATTTTTTCGAAGCTTTATGCCCAGCGCTTTAACAACTCAAGGTCCTCTAGTCAACCTAACGGTCGGAGCAAAGAAAAGCGGCAAGCAACAAGTTCTGTGGACACCCGAAGCAGACAGAGCATTCGAAGAATACAAAGCCACCTCTAGTGCCACGGTGCGACGCCTCAGATATTGCAATTGGAGCTGTACTCGACCAACGCATCGGTGATCATCTCCAACCACTTAGCGTCTTCTCCTAAAAGCTAGGTCCGATAGAAGGCAGATACAAAGTGTACGATCCCGAGCTCCTCGCCATCTACAGAGCAGTGAAATATTTCCGACATCTTATCATCCTTACCGACCACAAACCGCTGGTGCACGCATTCAACCAGAGATCCGATCACGCTTGTGACCGCGTCGTACGTCAACTGGAGGACATTGGCCGCTTCTCAACAAGGATCGAGTTCGTTTCGGGAGTGGAAAACGGGCGCAGGGTCATAAGTCCAAAGGCCATAAGTCCACAATGGACTTTTGACTCACTTAGGTGGGTCGTAAGTCCACAATTCGTGTGCCGAATTTTGAAATCCTACATTCTGAAAATATTTGGTCTTATGTCACTTGTCACAACTCGTTTGTGGACTTATGACCCACCTAAGTGAGTCAAAAGTCACCTCACATGCAGGTGCTCAGGGTGCCGCCACGCAGCATATAGTTAGGTCTCTTCTTTTTTGAAATTCTACATTCTGAAAATATTTTGTCTTATGTCACTTGGTCTTGTGTCACGGCACAATTTGTTTGTAGACTTATGACTCACCCAAGTGAGTTAAAAGTCCATTGTTAACTTATGGCCTGTGGACTTATTACACTGCGCCAGCATCAACATGCCTGTCAGATTTAGCTGAGATGCAGAGAGATGACGACCAGCTGAAGCTTCTTCATATCCGTCCATATGTGCCAAAAACTCTACGCAGGAAAGTCTTCGACAGCGCGCATAGTATTTGTCATCCCAGCGGACGAGCAACTAAATATCAAATCTGCAAGAACTTCGTGTGGCCAAACATGTGTAAGGTCATACTTGCATGGGCCAGATCAACGGAGCAAGATAAACAGACACGTCAAACATTTTCCAAAGCACATCCTAATCCCGAGCGACAGATATCAACATGTCCACATTGATATCATCATAAGGCCACTGGTAAACGATTACCGGTATCTATTGATGATAATAGAGCGCTAAACACTCAAGGAAATCACGGCGGACACGTCAATACATTCTTCAACAACAGTGTGTGTAGATTCGGTGCGCCATAAACTATAACCACCGATAGATGATCACAATTCGAATCTGCTTTGTTCGACGCACTGACGAAACTCATCGGGAGCCGTTTTAAAATTGTCCTTATAGTCCGGATTTGACTGAAAAAAAATTAGTCAAAAAACTAAATCCAGTAAAAAAAAACAGTCAAAGAATCGTAAATATAAAAACGAATATTTCATTCGAAATAAAAATAACAGAGAATCCATTTTTCGTTCACATTTGTACATATGAATTTGTATGAATTTTAGAAAAAAAAACTACAAACAGACTGCAGTTAAGAGCAATAGTAAACTCTTTGAAGGACATTGCTAAAAATATGACGAAAAGGCCACCCGAACAGGTGAAAAAGGTTTTGGGACGATCTTCGGCTTGAGCTGAATAAATATGGGCTGTTTTTAAATAATTAAATTAGTTACAGTTACAACTTAATTTGAATAATCGTTTTATTTTCCAAAAAATATTTATTGACAAATAAAAGACAGCTGTTTAACAGTGAAACTACCTTTCCCAAATGCCTGTCGATAAGGAGACCTTCTCGGTGGATTGCACGATAGCAGTAGAAAGTGAAAGGGAATCAAATAGGTGAAGTGAAACTCAATTCCGACGGATACCACGATAGGGGTTAATATTACTGTGGTATTACACAATATTATTATTATTGTGCAATATATTGTGTAAAATCAAAATAGTTTTGGTGTTTATTGCACAATATATGTATGTAAAAAAATTGTATCGTCTGTGGCTATTAGCCAATACTTTGTTCAATTTTTGTTCAATATTTGTTCAATTATTTTTCAAGTTTCGTGTAAAAACAAAAGAATATAACAGAAAATTTATTTTGGAGTATATGTTCATATGAAACTCTGCTGGCTTTGTGGGATGTAAGGAGCAAAGACTACAGTAACAGGAATAAACAAAATTAACAATATGGAAAAATTCTCTCCAAATACAGAGAAAGATATCACAAAGCTGACAAACAGCAGTTGATTCAAAGCTCATTTCTTTACACACTAATTTCAGAAACGAATTGAAAATAATTTCTGACTGAAAATAATTGGATTGACTCTCACTACTAGATTATATAATAAAATTTCATGATTAGACACATTCCTTCATCCATCTGCGGTTATTGTGCAATATTGATCGTTTAGGGGCCGCTTCATAGTGCATTGGAAAAAAATCAAGAAATGTCAAAAATTGTTTGCGAGTTTAGAGCAATAATCGTGAGTTCGCGGTAAAAGTTTTTCTTCTATTTTTGTTTTTCTACGGTTACTTTGAATATTAAAAAATACTGATTGGAAAAAATTATATCCAGCTAAAAAACCAGCCGGCTGGATTTAAAAAAGAATTCCAGCTAAATTCATATCAATCCAGGGCTCTCATCACGGCGACAATCGTCTGACGATATCGTTTTGACGATAGTTTTACTTCATGTAAACTTGAAAAAGGACTATCGTCTGAACGATATCGTTTTGGCGATTCATGGCTTGCTTCACGTAACCCGAAAACTGTCAATTACTATTGTCTAGTCAATCGTTTTTGCACGATAGGTATTTAGCTATCGTTCTGCATTTTATTTTGGTGTTTTGTGTTAGTGAAAGACTTGACTGAAAATATATTCAGCAAATAAATGTTTTATTACAGTACAATGTTTTTTTTTTATTAAGAAGGAGAATGAAAATGAAAAAAAATTGGAACTGTTACGCAGGCGAAGGACACTTAGAGATCCGTCGGATTCTTTATCTCTTCTAACAAAGATGTAGGCACATTGTGAATAAAATACATAATTTATTTGTTATTATTAACATAATGCATAATAATTTTTTGCCATTCCCGGGTGCGAAAATACGAAAAACACCATAGACGAAGTAAACACATAAACAAAGAATGACAGCTAAAGCCATTTTCAAGTGGCAAATACATATGATTTTCAGTAGCTGTGAAAAATGAGAACGATAGACAACACGATAGTGATGGAGTTACATGAAGCAGACTGCAGACGATAGCGTTCATTGATATCGTTTGGACGACAATCGTCTTAAAAGTTGCGCGATGAGAGCCCAGCATAAAATGGTATGATCGAGCGTTAGCACAGGTCGCTTTACTTCAGCGTTATCCAGTACAGCTCAATCCCCATTCACATCTACGTATCTACGCTTTTTTAATTAAATTTATTATCGCTGTCACTTGGGGATAGTATTTTGGTAGCTGTGAGCTGTTGTATTACCGACAATAATGTTTCTAACGTCCGCACATGAGAATTTGGTGTGATAATCAAAAGAAGGCTGGAGAACACAAAAAGGGATGTTATTAGAGAGACGATAGTCGTGCACGCCAGATTTAGTTTTCTCCTTTCCTTTTAAACTACGTATTCTTTTTATTTTATTCTTTTTATAGATCTAAAATATTAAACTGTATAATAAATATAGCGAGTGTCCGAAAAGACAATATCTTCGTGCACCACCTATTTGTCAAGATGGAAGCAGTTTAGAAAATACGCTAACCAACAATAAATGCTCTCATAGGGTAAAGCCGCCGTCTGTTAAAATGTAAGAAAAAATACCTAATTTAAAAAACTTAAAATAATTAACTATAGGCGTATGTTTTTGAGAATTATGCAAAGCAAAGTAAAAGTTTCTCACCAAAACGATCCTCAGTCAATCTGGCTTAGTAGTTTTTTTAATATTTGAAGATTGGTGCATGTGCTCGCTATCAGCCTGACATTAATTTTCAAAATAGTTGTCAAAATATTCGCGCTGTACAAAAAATTTAAATTTTTCTTTACCCTAAAGACGAAATATGTATTTTATAAATAAACAAAAAATATTTATCCTATTACATAATTATATTTTTCCTTCCCGTCCATTTTCTTTCAACGAAACACAAGAAACGTCAATTTACGGAGGGCAGTTCACTTTTCACTGATTGCCAGTCATTTTTCGTTGTTGTACTCCGTGTTAGATTTTACTTTACTTGACTGAGTAGTCTCACCAAAACACGCCTTATATTATTGCTTAAGCGATAAATCTTTTTTTTGGAACTTATTGAATTAAATCAATAACTATGATTTATTGAATTTATGCGAAACATTTTTAGTCGAAAATAAATGTTATCTACACAAGAATAGTTTTAAGAAGTTCGGCAACAAGGCAGAATACCAGAAGAAGAGCGAGTTGAAGACTGTTTTAAAAGTTGAAGATAAATTTAATTTTGTTTAAATAAAAATAGGAACAATAAATTACATTATTATTCCATCCGAGGACCGAGATTTTAATGCAGTCTATAGTTTTGTTGAACACAATGAAAGCGATGATGTTATGATATTTAGAGATCTAAATAAAGGACAGAAAATCAAAAAGGAAGAGAAATCAGATTTACGGGAAAGGTTTGAAAATCAGAAGACACAACAATGAATGCAAGATGAGTCAAGCTACTGGATCTTTGCAATTCTATTGAATTTCGGGTATTGAATGGAGTTTCCGAATCGGATAAATTCGGAGAGTACAGCTTAGGGGAAATTGGATACCTATAATAACAGATTTTGAGGTCATGATTGTCTCTTATTCCGACCATTTGCCAAAAATATGTAATAGGTCAAGATGAATCAACTAATTTAAAGTTCTCTCCCAAACTAAGTTGGAAAGAAGAAAAAGTGAAAGACTATAGACTTCATTTCGAGCAAAACGTTTCAACTAAGGGCCAACCTACGAAAGGTGAAATTAAAGAGATTATGAAATCATATCCGGAATATAGGAAGTATCATGGAAAAGTTCTTAAACAAAAAGATGAATGGTTCTATACGGAGTCTTAAGAAACATGTCCAAAATCCTAGGGTGGCAAAATTCTTCACAAAATATAATAGTACATAATTAGTTCAAAAGAAAGTATATACAAAACAAACAGTATAAAGAGAGAACTTACAGCCATGGACAAAATTATTAGGCACCCCTGAATTTTCACTCATATTTGAAAATCATTTAAAACAAATGCAATGTTTCTAGTTGTTCCTTATATTAGTAGTATTAGTTTACATATAATCTAATATTTTGTCGGTCCACCCTTGTTTTTGATAACTTCCTGAATTCTTGAATCAGCATCTGAATATAGGTCTCGGAGTTCATCCGTCCCCGCCAAAAAACGGAGTTCCCACTCCGCCGGACGTCATACAACCCTAAATCATCACACTGCCCCCATCGTGTTTTACCGTAGGAACCAGACATTCGAAATTATAAGTACGTGCACTACATGAGAAAAGTCGAAAAGCTGGAAAGAAGCAAGCAAAAAACTCTGTTAAAGTTGAGAGTGCAAAATTTTCGTGTACTTATGTTTCCAGACAAGATTGTGATTTATTTTGAACTACTATCGTGCGTTTAACTTACTTCAATATTACATTCATCGGACCATAAAACCTTCTCCCAGTCTGAGGCCCAATTTTTATACTTTTTCGCCCAAGCAAGTCGTTTCTTTTTGATAACCTCCGAAAGCAAAGGTTTATGCCTGGCCTTTCTAGCTTTGAGGCCAATTTCATTAAGTCGTCTGCCAACAGTTTTAGAGTAAATATCGACTCCATGGTGACTTCTTAGCCTAGCCGTTAGGTCAGAAGCTGTCTGTCGACGATTCCTCAACGGTTCCCTTTCTTTTTCTCTGCTTGTGGTTTAGCGTTTTCTTCCTCTCTCAGACTTAGTTTTTACTCCTTGGGTCTCAGCACTTCTTTTGATTGTGGTTTGTACAGCATAGCGCGAACACTTCACATGCTTTGCAGTCTGGACTTGAGAAATGTCATGGACTGCAAAGTATTTTTGTGCGGTCGGCTTCACTCAATTCCCTTCTTTTTGGCATTTACTTAAATATTTGTATTGGCTGCCGTCAATTTCGTGGCGTGTGGACGCTTCACTTCGACTTTCTGCCACCGAGCTGGGTTTATTTTTTTCATGCACTGGAACATAGAAAAACCCCAAAAGTTTTGCGGTGTGTCCCGAAGTCCCGCATAAAACGCACGAGAGTTGGCTTTTATCTGCCACCCCACCTTACTCAAATTGCATTTTTCTGCTGCATTTTGCAGTTTGACGCGGCGTGCCCTAACGTTTAGCACCGAATACATTGTAACATATTTTCGTTCCTTTTTTTTACTTTTTCCCATGTTACTTGGAAAGTTTCCGAATCGGATAAATTCGGAGAGTACAGCTTAGGGGAAATTGGATACCTATAATAACAGATTTTGAGGTCATGATTGTCTCTTATTCCGACCATTTGCCAAAAATATGTAATAGGTCAAGATGAATCAACTAATTTAAAGTTCTCTCCCAAACTAAGTTGGAAAGAAGAAAAAGTGAAAGACTATAGACTTCATTTCGAGCAAAACGTTTCAACTAAGGGCCAACCTACGAAAGGTGAAATTAAAGAGATTATGAAATCATATCCGGAATATAGGAAGTATCATGGAAAAGTTCTTAAACAAAAAGATGAATGGTTCTATACGGAGTCTTAAGAAACATGTCCAAAATCCTAGGGTGGCAAAATTCTTCACAAAATATAATAGTACATAATTAGTTCAAAAGAAAGTATATACAAAACAAACAGTATAAAGAGAGAACTTACAGCCATGGACAAAATTATTAGGCACCCCTGAATTTTCACTCATATTTGAAAATCATTTAAAACAAATGCAATGTTTCTAGTTGTTCCTTATATTAGTAGTATTAGTTTACATATAATCTAATATTTTGTCGGTCCACCCTTGTTTTTGATAACTTCCTGAATTCTTGAATCAGCATCTGAATATAGGTCTCGGAGTTCATCCGTCCCCGCCAAAAAACGGAGTTCCCACTCCGCCGGACGTCATACAACCCTAAATCATCACACTGCCCCCATCGTGTTTTACCGTAGGAACCAGACATTCGAAATTATAAGTACGTGCACTACATGAGAAAAGTCGAAAAGCTGGAAAGAAGCAAGCAAAAAACTCTGTTAAAGTTGAGAGTGCAAAATTTTCGTGTACTTATGTTTCCAGACAAGATTGTGATTTATTTTGAACTACTATCGTGCGTTTAACTTACTTCAATATTACATTCATCGGACCATAAAACCTTCTCCCAGTCTGAGGCCCAATTTTTATACTTTTTCGCCCAAGCAAGTCGTTTCTTTTTGATAACCTCCGAAAGCAAAGGTTTATGCCTGGCCTTTCTAGCTTTGAGGCCAATTTCATTAAGTCGTCTGCCAACAGTTTTAGAGTAAATATCGACTCCATGGTGACTTCTTAGCCTAGCCGTTAGGTCAGAAGCTGTCTGTCGACGATTCCTCAACGGTTCCCTTTCTTTTTCTCTGCTTGTGGTTTAGCGTTTTCTTCCTCTCTCAGACTTAGTTTTTACTCCTTGGGTCTCAGCACTTCTTTTGATTGTGGTTTGTACAGCATAGCGCGAACACTTCACATGCTTTGCAGTCTGGACTTGAGAAATGTCATGGACTGCAAAGTATTTTTGTGCGGTCGGCTTCACTCAATTCCCTTCTTTTTGGCATTTACTTAAATATTTGTATTGGCTGCCGTCAATTTCGTGGCGTGTGGACGCTTCACTTCGACTTTCTGCCACCGAGCTGGGTTTATTTTTTTCATGCACTGGAACATAGAAAAACCCCAAAAGTTTTGCGGTGTGTCCCGAAGTCCCGCATAAAACGCACGAGAGTTGGCTTTTATCTGCCACCCCACCTTACTCAAATTGCATTTTTCTGCTGCATTTTGCAGTTTGACGCGGCGTGCCCTAACGTTTAGCACCGAATACATTGTAACATATTTTCGTTCCTTTTTTTTACTTTTTCCCATGTTACTTGGAAATTTAGGACTCCTTAGACCACCCAGTTTGCTGTTTGCTTAGACCAACCAACAAGAATTGTAATTTTCGCTTCTTCCTTTTGGCCCTTATTGAATTCAAAACCGTCGCACTCTTTCTCTTTCAGCATCTTAAGGATCATATCCATTATAACCACCGCAGCAGCATGTCTTGCAACTTTTCTAACATAGAGAAGTTCCGGATTCCTTTAGAAAGTTGTATTTAGTTTCCTAAACTGATCCACTGTTTTGCACTTTATTGGTACAAAAAAACCTACCCCATATTTAAAACAAGCCGAAACCTGTGTGTATCCTACCAAGGTCTACGAACGACTCAGGTTGACTAACACCTGCACTAAATCGCCGCCTAAACGTTCAATAACTACGGCACTATTTAAAATTATTCAAATTTTTCACTGAGAAGCCGAAACGTTTGTGATCCCCACAAAGGTCTGCGAACGATTTGTCCGACGCACTAACCACTGAGCCACGGCGCCGACACATACATGTGTACGTGCATATATTATGTTTATATTAATGTCAATCGGGCAGACGACAAAGCCACGCTTACACGATTTAAAGAAACAATTTCTTATAATGTATGTATATCTGAAATTAGAAACTAAAAGAAAAATTGGGAGAAAAATATATGTATACACTGATTCTGTACAATTCAACACATACGTACATACACTAAACCCTCCACATACGCGAAGAATGCGTTCCAAAAAACACCACGTATATAGAATTCGCGTATGTAGAGACTAGAGAATGTATATAAATTTAGGAATGAGTAAACATCAGAAGTGCGTGTTCATGCATTTATGTATCTTCATTTTGCATCACACGAATTTTTGATGAATCGCGTATGTGGAGGGAAGTTCGTAAAAACGAAATCGCCTATAAGAGAATTCGCGTACGTAGAGACTGCGTATGTGGAGAGTTTGGTGTACATATTTTATAGCTCCACGCCATTTTCCATTATATTGTGGAAAAAAAGAATTTCCAATTTTTCGAGCAGACGCAGACGTTAATTTGTTATTGGATTTGGTTCAAAATATAATTGAAAACAAAAAGACAACTATTATATAATTTTCCCCATCATTTATATCATCAAAGTCAGTAATCGAAAACATTATCAAATGTCAAATTAAAATAAGTTACTTTCTTTTCACAAGCATTTGTTTGGCACATGTTAAACGAAAGTTTAAATGGCAGAACTAGATAATTTTAGAAGTAACAAATATTATTGTTTTTTGCAATTATCTATGGACCACAAAGGCAGTCATTTATTTGGAGGGTCATAGATTATAACAGACAGGCCTGACTTTATAAGGCCCATCAATATCTATCTATACATAAATTAAATGTATACGAGTATGTAAATGATCAGTATCATCGCCCTAGTCGAATGATCCATGTCATATGTAGCTTTACATTTTGAGGTACAAAAATAAAATTTGGAAAATAAACAGTACAAAAATACTTTTTTCAATATTTTTAAAGCTAAAAACTAGGTTTTTCAATTTTTTTTTATATAAAATGAAAAAAAATTGTTTTAATAAAATATTTAGGCGTTGACTTCGCACGCAATACGTTACTCCATTCGGCTGTCGATTTTGATTAGTTATACATACATATATATACATATGTATGTACATGTGTTTGTATGTAGTTAATGCGGACTTGGGTTAGTTGTCCATTTGATTAGTCATACTTGTATATAAAACGTTTAAGTTACAATAAATGTTTGTAATCACAATATCTCACAGTTATTTATTATTATCCGTTGATGCGAGATAATATTTTCCGAGATTCGAGGGCTAAGTGGCAGAAAGATTGTTAAAATCGAGTTTTTCGAAATTAAAATGTATTACACGATCACGCGATTCGAAGATCCTCTTAGCTGGAGCATTATTTGCTCGGTGTGGCCGATCCAGTAAAGTTGACGTGTTTTGGCTTTTTAGACTACATCCACATCTTGATACAGTTTATAGAGTTCGCGGTTATATCTTCTCCTCCATTCGTCCTCCTCGCATATTGGACCGAATATTCGATGAAGAATTTTTCTCTCGAAAGTATTCAAAATCTGCTCTACTTTCCTGCTAATCGTCCAGCACTCGGCACCATAGAGCAGAATTGGCAGGACTAGTGTTTTGTGGAGCATGCATTTTGTCTTCCGAGCTAAGAATTTTGAACCCATGCTGCTTTGTTTGTTGACAACATGTACTTTGTTTAGTCCTCGTTTGCCTCATGCGTATCCCACCAGCTGGACTTATTTGTTGAAGTCCCTTCCGTGTTGACACCTGCCCTGCCCAGCACTATACTGAAGAAATCACATGATAGCGCACCTCCTTGCCGAAATCCGGTACACGTTTGGAATAGTTCAGAAGAACTGTTTCCGAACTGTACATTGTATCGCGTGTTTTCCAGCGCAAGGCGACACAGCTGGATTAGTTTGGGCGGAATCCCGAAGTCGGCCATCGCCATGTAGAGCTCACGGCGATGAATGCTATCATATGCGGCTTTGAAGTCGATGGAAAGATGGTGAGTCTCGACTTGAAATTCGTTGGTCTTTTCCACGATTTGTCTTAATGTGAAGATTTGGTCTATCGTCGATCGGCCGGGGCGAAAACCACACTGGTACTTGCCGATGAGTGTGTTGCAGAAAGGCTTTAGACGTTCACATATTACGTTGAATAGGATCTTATAGGCGACATTTAGCAGAGATATAGCTCTGTATTTCTTGCAGGACATAGAATCGCCTTTTTTGTAGATGGGACATATGAAGCTGATTGTCCAGTCATCGGGGATGCTTTCATACATACCCCTACCAAAACATTACCACCATATTTGAAAACCTCTGCTGGCAATCAGAGCCGGTGGCCTTGTTAATCTTCAGCTTTTTGATAGCTGTGCCGACCTCTTCTATACTTGGAGGGTGGACTTTTTCTTCGTTGACTGAATGTGGGTGTTCTTCTTCCCCTACCACTCTCTCTCTACATGATGCCCTTTTAGCAGCCGCTGTAAGTACTGTCTAAAAATATCTACTATTCCCTGTGCTCCGGTGACTAGGTTTCCTCCACTATTTCGAAGAGCTTGCTTTTCGGTCCTGAAGCCAACTGCCAGTTGTTTGGTTTTTCTATAAAACATCCGGATGTTTATTCTATCGCGGGACTCCTCGATATCCTTGAGCTGCGAGACTGCGTGTGCCCTTTTCTTCCTCCGAAGGATCTTCTTCTCTTCCCTTTTTCTGGCTCGATACTCTTCCATCGCTACTCTTGTTTTGCGCCGCAACGTTTGTTTGTACCTAAAGTTTGGAATGTTTAATATACATATGTACTTACGAACATACATATGTTTATCTAAAATAAATCATTATTAGGGCAGCGTGGGCAGAATATTGCATGTTGAATACTCAAACTGAAGGCAAAAATGTTGAAAGTTAGAAGCTAAATAAGAAAATGAAAAGAAATACATTAAAAAACAAAAATGGGGTGTGTTTGAAAACTAATTCAAAACGCAAATAAAATAATATAGAAGCTGATTTGACAAATGTTTATAGTTGCTTGCTGTGTAATTGTAGCATAAGCATTTTTTTGGGTACAAATTCCATAATTGTATGAATGACAAGTGTTTCGATGTATTATTCAGAATCATTTTGGGTGGGATAGGTAAAATTAAAAAGGAATTTTTGTGAAATTTGATATCTTAAATCTGAGACCTTGCAAATTTTCCCGGATTTGAAGTTTACTTAACTTCTTTATTTGGCTTTCTTGAAAAATATATTCTACAGATCCAAAGATAAGAACGCGTTTAGTTGACATGTGTCCCTCACGTATATAGATGATTTTGTTTAGGAGTCTTAAGTCTTGAGTCTTGACCAACCACAACCCGCTTTTTGAAAGACAGAAACTAAGGAAGATAGATACCAGTTTGAATTTTCTGATTTCTTTTTCTTATAAATCGTAGGACAGGGTTCCAAAACCATAACTAATCTGACTAAGCCATGGGTTTTGTCTAGAGGAACCCAGTACTCTTTATTGTTTACAATTATTCTACATCTAAACCCCTTTTGGTACATCCATCTTACTGATCCTCCAAATATTCGTCGTATCCTAATAATTTCCCACATCGTTTTGAGATCGGAGGGCTCCGTAGTAATGTAGGAGCAATTTTTGGGTAAGGTCTAGATCTAGTCTCTTGTCACGAGGTCAAGCTTTCTCCAAGCTAACAGTAGTTAGCTATGCGTCAAACGACAAACAGAATTTTGAAGAAGCTAGTTTGTCCTGCGACCTTTGTCGTTTGTGCGTACAGTCAATCTTTGAGTCTTTTCAGCGCCTACACCGCGGCAAGCTGTATAAACCCGTAGGTGTATTCGCATTAGAGTTAATACTTTGTCAGACATTCGCTAAAAGTGGGACCTTGAACAAAACTTATTGATATTTTCTGTAATTCTAACCTCTTATTTTTTTAATGTCAAATATGTAACAATATAAAAATTGATCATATTTAAATAATTGTCTTATTTTTCAGCATGCAGAAGCAGCGAAGGAACTAAGTATAACAAAGAAACAAAATAGTGAACTTACAACTGAAAAAGAATTGATCAAAGTCCAACTGGAGGAATTCGCTGAAAAGCAAATTGAACTTGAAGAAATTTTAAGTAAAACCACAGAACTAGAACGTCAAGAAAAAGATCATAGTGCAAAGTACACGGCTTTGTTTGAGGATCATGATAAATTACAAAGACGTTACGATAACCTTCAAGCAGATAAATCAGCGGAAATAGCAGAACTAAAAATGAAAACTAATTTATTACAAAATGAAATTCTTCAACAAACATCAGAAGCAAATGCATCTTTAGAGCAAATTCGTAAAGAATTAGTTTTGAAAACAGAAGAATGTGCTCTGCTTCATGCGCAATTGGATCGCTCCTTACAAGAAAAGGATCAAGAAATGATGGGTTTACAGATAACCAATACTAGCATAACAAAAGAAAACGATGATCTAAAAAGTGAAATTCAAAACCTGACTTTGATGAATAAAGAATTCAAATCATTAAATAAGTCATTAGAGTTTAAGAGCCAGGCACTATTAGCTGAATTTGAAAATAAAATCGAAGAACTGCAGTCAACAATGTCATTGGAGAAGATCAAAAATGAGGAAGATATGTGCATAAATAAACAACAGTTTGAACAGGAATTGGAACTAAAAAAATCGGAAATCCAAAATTTCAAACGCGCAATTTCAGAGAAAGATGAAGAATTTAAAGTGAGTAAAAAACATAATTTAAATGTAAAAGAAGCTGGTTACATTAATAATTTAAATTAGTGTAACCACCTTCTTTTACACCATCTATTAGTTTCATTTATCATTGTTTTCGAATGGATTAAAAAAATGCATTGATTATTTAAATACGAGTGTTATCCTTTGGAATATATTATTTTATTTTTTACATAGAGAGATTACAACAATATCGTAAAGTATTTAAATGATAGTGGCACAGTGCGTTAGACGATCAATTGTACACAGGCCTCCACGGAAGGCGCACGTGTTTAGCTTCTTCTTTAAATCAGAGTGAGATTTTAAGTAGTAAAACATACAGTATAATAGAAAGCGTCGATTTATCTAAAAGAAAGTGATAGTAGACCTTTACAAAGTTTTTTGAAATAATTTGTTCTTAATTTTCAACTAGTAAGTAGTGTAAATAGATAAGTCTAGTTATTTTACATCGAAAGACATAGTTTAAATCGACGGACTCGGGATCACTCTCCACCGGGTAAAATATTAGACTTTTTTTTCGTAATAAAAATATGTTAAACTGAATGAAATGAAAACAAAACCAACGAATTAGGTGATGGATAGATCTGTGCTCTCGATAGCTGGAATAGCGACCAAGAAAGAAACATCAACTGATGAGGCAGTTATAAGAAGAGGGGTGGCAATAGCTTCGCCTTTAGCGGCTTCCGGACCAGAAGGTGAGAGCGAACAGCTGGATTGCCTAAGCAGCAGCTGTAGCAGAGAATGCACGCTATCAGCAACAACACCCACAACAGAAGCAGCCGCAGCAACTCCAGCAGAACTACAAAAACAACAACTGCACGAAGGCGAAGGTGCCACCAATAATCATTTACAAGATCGAATTAAAGACTGATTAAAGTAAACCTTACTCGCCAACAGAAGGTCGAAGTGAAGCTTTCACTGGCTCTTAGTTGAACAGAAATCGTCACTATCCAATGAACATACATAGATCCAGGGAAAAGAGTTATTGCTTCGAAAGGAATTTCAACTGGAAGCTGAGCAGCAAGAGAGAATGGTATGGTGAAATCGAAATGTACCAACTAAAACAAAGCAACATAAAGTGGTACACAGATGGATCCAAAACATCCACAGGTACTGGGGCAGGTGTACACGGGCCCAGAACCAAGTACTCGGAAGCCATGGGAACATACCCCAGTATCTTCCAAGTCAACCTCGATAAGATAAGGGCAAGACATCGCGATACTGTCGGATAGTCAGGCCGCCATCAAGGCGTTAAGCTCTCATGAAATCAGGTCTACACTGGTGTGGGAGTGCCTAAACAAGCTAAATCGACTGAGTGAAATCAACAGAGTCACTCTATACTGGGTACCAGGTCACGTGGGAGTAGAGGGAAATGATGCAGCTGATGAACTAGCTAGAAAAGGCTCGGACACTACCTTAACCGGTCCGGAGCCATTCTGCGGGCTTGGACCGCACACGATACGGAGGGAGCTACACAAAGAAGGAAGAGGATTGCAAAAGAATCAAACTTTGGGATGAAACACCAAAACTGAGACAGGCCAAAGAACTTCGATTGCGCATCCTCACAGCCTTCCTAACGGGTCACTGTAGACTTAAGAAACACCTCAGGAAACTAGGTATACAGCAACGCGGAGAATGTAGATTCTGCGGGGATGTTGAAGAAACCCCAGGGCACCTTAAAGAATGTGGAGCATTGATCCACGAAAGAAGGAAAAACCTGGATGCCTATCAACTATCCGAAGAAGATTAACCATCGCTAGATCCACTCAAGATACTCTGGTTCATCAAGGAAATTGGACTGGAGGAGGTTCTCTAAGTCGAGTATCTCATCGACGGGAGCTAAAGTAGGGGAGCACAATAGATCCATAAGGTCGCAGTACGCTTACACCCATAATCTATCTATCTATCTATCTATCTGTCTTTCTATCTATCTATCTATCTAGATCCAGGGAAAGCAGTCAGTGATGGCAGTTGGAAAATCGAGTTATTGTGAACAAATTTTACGTTTAAAATGATATGCAGTACTGGCGATAAGAGAACGTCGGTTTCACCGAGTTTAATGACGATAACTGAACAAATAATGACATTGCCGATGAAGAGGTACATTTCCCTTTTCTATCGAAAGTAGAACTCCAAGCGATCTTCAACTCATCGAGGGTATTGATAAAATATCGAAAATTGTGCTCCCGCACCTTCCGCCAAAAGCGATGGACATTTACATAACAATACACAGAACAATGCACATGATCCGCCGCGTAGGAAGAAAAAAAAGTGATCAATAAAGACTTGACTTAATGGGTTGAGGACGTACGTTGAGGGTACGCAAAACCAATCCATCTAAAATGGCATCACAGTTGCATTCTGGCAAACGCCGTGTATAGACTTGTGACTTCATAGTGCGATAGAGCAAAGTTTTTTGTTCACATTCAAAGTGTCAAATTTTTCCCGCCCACGCGGCCGTCGATAACTTTTTTTTTTTAAATTCAAATTATAAAGACAATTTTCGGTTGAAAGTAACTTTATTAAAACCAAAATGAAAGGGGGTACGGAACCCCCTAATCAAAACCGGCTTATAGATTTAGACCCCGATGTCTCTCTTAACCGGAGTGCAAAGTCTAAAAGAAAATGCAGTGACCTTGATTTCCCAACTTTGTAATCAGTTAAAAAAATGATGACAATATTCCTCGCTATAATGTTATTTCAGCAATAGGAAGTTACCTGAAGAAGAACTGCTAAAAGAGCTGAAAAAATCCAAGTTAATTGAAATAAAAAAAATCATGTTAAAAGAAAACAACACCAGTTCCTACTGGAGCTGCAATTGAAGCTTTTGATTTAATCCGTAGACCAAGAGATATTAAAATTGGATGGGTTAATCGTAAGGTAGATGAACATATCCCCAACCCAATGAGGTGCATCTCCTGTCAGAAATTAGGTCATTAAAAAAATCGATGTACCAACGAGACGACCTGCAAGAAATGTTGTCTTCCCCCACCGCATGACGAATGTACACGAGTGTATTGTTAAATTGCAAAGAAGATAGCCATACTTCATACGATCCAGCTTGTTCAACTTTCCTCAGATACAAGTCGGTTAGTAAGATCAAAGCCGATCGACGCTGCACAGTCCGCGAGGCATGGCAAATCTTTAATGATAATCCCTCCCTACACCAATTGACAGCTCCCAAAAAAACGTAACGGGGCAAACCCCTCTTTGGCAGAAGTCATAAAAAGCCGCATCTTAAATAAGAACATTCCTATCCAATCCATGTCAATCCCATCTCAACCACCAAAACCAACCCCCCTTCCTGAATCCCAGCCAATTAAGCAACCAAACACTTCATCATACCACAACCCAACACCAACATACAAAAATTTAAAACAAGCTGAGCAGCCAAAAAGTAAATTCACTCTCCACAGACAAGACAAGACTTCAGAAAGTAATTTTTTCAAACCATCTGTAATCTCAACGTTACATGAAAAGAACAATGACAGTATCCCCCTCAACATTGGAAAACATAATTGGATTTGTTACCATCCAATACACACAAAAACCAACTCTTAATAATACACCACAATGACCTCTTTAACAAAAAATTTGCTCATCCTCCAATGTAATCTTCAGGGATTCTGTAACAACAAACATGCACTAGAGAAATTAATATGTAAATACAACCCAGACATCATAGCGCTGCATGAAACCCACATCATATCAACAAATATCAAATATTTTTATATTAAAAACTACAAAGTTTTTCACCATAATAAAGACTACCAGTATGCCAAATCAGGCATAGAGATACTAATAAAAAATAACATCCCAACATCTTCTCACATAACATCCACCAGTCAACTTCTTCATCAAACCCTAACAATGCCTGGAAAAAGGCCTATTATGCTTACTAACATGCACAGAAAGCGGGATGTTACAATTGCCTCCGACCACCTTGAAAATATCCCCGCCAGCAACAACTCTCAACATCTCATAATGGGAGATGCTTCTAATACCATTTGGGGCTAAACAAAAAAACTAACCTTCAGGAAACAAGATTCGAGGAGTTCATAAATGAACGTGGCCTTATCGTTCTAAATGACGGGTCTCGAACCCTCTTCTCTACCAAAAACACTTTCACCGCTATCGATGTCACCCTAGCCACTGCTGATTTTGCTCCACTCCTTCACTGGGAAGTGATTCTGGGGAAAGTAAGGATCATATACCTATCATCATACGCTCATCCGAACAAATACCTATAAAAAAAACTCATAACACGCTTTAAAGAAAGCCAAGCCAACTGGAGCTTATTTGAAACCAAATCCAGGGCTCTCTTAGCTGCATTACCTATTTCACCAAACATCCACCAGGAAGCCTCAAGGATAAAGAAAATCATCAGAAGAGCTGCAGCCAGAAGCATCCCAACAACCAAAAAAAAAGCAAAACGACGAATCCCATCTGGTTTACACAAGCGATTGGTAAGCTAGTAAAAGAAAATAATTATCTTGAGCTAAAGTGCCTCAGAGCCCCACAACGGTAAATTGTACATCGTACAGTAAGTTATGTACTAAAGTTCGGAGAGAATGCATTCAAGCCAAGCAACTTTCATGGGATAATTTCATTAATACCATGGACCCGACTATAGACTCAAGAACATTACGGAGCCGAATATGGTCTCTACAATCCAATAGGCCCCCTTAAAACTTCCCATCAATCATTACAAACGACACCCTGCAAAATGACCAACAGATCATAGCAAATACTTTTTCAGATATATGGAAAAATTACAGCGCTGATCATTCTTACCCCAGTGAAGTCATCCAGGAAAAAATAAATTTTAATATTAACCACCTCTTTCCCATTGAAGACTATCCACGTTGTTTGTCAGGCAGAATAACCATAACATAGCTCGATATGACTCTCCAAATGGCTAAAGGAAATACGCCAGGCAACGATAAAATTACAAACAAGATGATACGAGCTTGCGCTGTCAGCCTCAAGCTCAGAATTTGCTCATTATTCATACCACGAACGTGCCACTCCTATGACGAATATCGTCCCATCTCACTTCTCCCGGTTCTCTCAAAGATTTTTAAATAAAACTCATTGCAAGACGAATAGCTTGGGCCATAGAAAATAAAAAAAAAAGTACGGGAACATGCATTTAGACATAACAGAGGCGTTCACTCACTTGTTCATCTTCTGGAACATAAAATAGTAGAAAACCTAGCAACAGCCAAACACAACATCTTGATCTCCTTTGACCTGGAAAGGCGTTTGATCGAGTAACGGCAGCCCCTGTGATTCGACAGTAACATCTCTGGGGAATTCCTAAAGAGATCCTAAAAGTGATGTGGGCATTTCTCACAGGAAGAAGCTTTAGGGTCAATGTGGATGGATACGACTCACCATTAGTTCGAGTTGAATCCCACAAGACTCGCCACTTTCGGTTATTGCATACAACGCCTACATCGAATCATTAGTACAACAACTCAACTCTCCAATGTACAACCTAGGCTTTGTTGGTATATACGCTGACAATATATATTTACTAGCGTCAGGGGATCACAATATTGTTGAGCATAATCTAGTAAGAGCAGACGCAGCGATCTATGTCTGGGCACAGAAGCGAGGTGCAGTGGTACCCCCAGCTAAAATAGAAGCGTTGCACTTATGCAAAAAACACAAATGCACAGCGAGCCTGTTTCAACTTCGTGGGGTAATCCACTTCCACTTAAAAGAGAGCTTCGGGTACTAGGATTAGCGTTTACAGGTAACCTAAAGTGGATCCTGTATACCAAAAATGTCGTAAGTAAATTAAAATCACGCAACAATGCACTTTAAATGATCTGCTCACGGAAAAAACGTGCACGTATTGAAACTGCACTACGGATTGCTAAAACTCTGGAAGGCACCCTGCAGCATGAACTAACAATCTAAATGTGGACATCAAAACATAACAAGAAAAGTATAGATATTGCCATCAATAAGTGCTATCACACGGCAACAGGTGCGCTAAAAACCACACCAATCGATGCCCTGAAGGTTTAGCTTTTTGGGTAAGAAAAGAGCAATTAAAATGGGATGTAAAGCATTGGTTGATATCCACCACCCATTACACATGCGAATACAATGTACCCAAACAGATCCAAAGTCTAAGCAGAAATTCACATCGTCTAAAAAAGATCAAAAAAAGTACTTCTATTATCTCCTCACTACCCTGTTCTTTCAGATGATTTCAAAAGCCACAATGGGAAAGACATCTACTCCATATACATACTCCATATATACCAGTACAGCTAGATATAAAAAAGACTCGACCACGAGCGACACGTTCAAAAAACTGCACAATCAAATGATTAAGTCTATCAATCCTGGGAAAATGCTCTTTACTGATGGCTTATGTACTGATGGGTACTGCTCGTATGCAATAATCAACAAATGGGCTTTTTTTTGGAATGTGAGCAAAAAAAAAATCCGCCCACTAAAAAGAGGGACTCTATAACAGTCGGATTTCTTTGAAAAATTCAAAGTGATTCCTCGAAAGACCAGAGGCCAAGAAATCTGACAAAAACTTGACGTTTGTCGACCGAAAGAAGGTTCGTTGACGACCCAATGATGGTCATGGATAAATGACACAAGAGCGTCTAATGGAAGTCACATCATACTTAAACCATTGGTTGACGTTTTATTCATTCATTTTGTAAAAAAAAAACTAGTTTTGTATAATTTTTAATAACACACATTTGTCTACCAAAAATGTTTTTAAAACAATTACTTTCCTTTGAAATTAACCTTTGATTAGTAAGTAAACTTTGGCTTTCATTTTCCTTAAAATCGATTTGAGCGGAGGGGGAACTAACTCGTTGTTTCCTTTCGATACAAGGTAGCCTCTCAGGGGGAAAGTTAAGCTTTTATAGCTAGCTGGCTTACATAGATTTAGGGTTTTATTGCAGGGTAAGTTTAATAGAAAAAAATATTAGAAAAACATCATATCACATTAAATTAAAAACAAAACAAAAATAAAACTGCAAAAAAATTACACATTTTGAATAGGTTTTATTTTAAGTTAGTGGACAGACATGGTTTAAGTATTTAGTTTAACTTACAGCACCCGCAATCGGTTAGTAAGTTAGTATTGCATTACATTGTTAAGCTAGTTTTTTGTCTTGGTTTTAAAAAAATAATGAATTGAACAATAAAGTTGGATTAAAAATTAATGCATTTGACATTATTGAGCTTAGGTTCGAAGTTCGAATTCAAGAAAATACCAAAAAGTTTTTTCACAGCCCCACATCTCGTGAATGTCTGACAAACGTAGGATAGTAATAATTTTCACGATATGGTGCCAAGTGTTTGTTTTTATATTCATTTTTCATTATATGTCATTACATTAATATATAATATTACAATATGAATGGAAATAATAATATCTTATGCTAAACAATCGATGCTAACAGGTGATTAATTGTGCACTCGAAAGATTGTCTGATGAAAAGACTTCTTTGGAATGTGACAATCAAGATTTACTCCATCAGCAGTCTGAATTACAGAAAAAATACAGAAGTTCTTTGGAAACCATCGAATCATTGCAAACATCATTACATGAGAGTAAAATTCATGGAGAAAGTGCTGTACGTGCTCTTTTAGAAGCTTGTATTAGATCGTCCGAAAAATTGGCTATTCGCGGAAATACAGAGAAAGAGTTTTCAAATGTTGCTGGCACTTCGGCGTATTTTATGATGTTAGCCGAAGAGTTGCAGAATACTTTAAACGAGCTTCAAATTGTATACAGTAACTATGCAGCAGACAATTCTGTGGTCGAAGGTTTAGCTAGAAAAATTGTTTTAACGGGTCATTTGCTATCCATTATTCAAATACAAGGAATGACTGTATGCAATACATCCGCTGATATCGAGGCTGGTGAAAGTATGAAGAAAATCACTTAAACAGTAATATATATTTAACATTACTTTGTTTATTTATTTTTTACAGAAATTGTCGAAGAAATTAAAAATGTCGATGAAGACATAAATTTAATGTTTCAAGCACTGGTTCACTTATCGGAACCTTCTATTGTTGTTTCGAAAATAGTTAATTTAAAAGAGAAACTAAAAGGCTTGACGAGTATGGTACATGACTTGAGTAAGAAAACCGATGACAGTGGACAGTTGGGAGATTTAGTTGAGTTTGAACTTGCAACTATGGACAAAGCTATTGAGGAAGCTGCTTCCAAAATTGTTGAGCTACTATCAAATTCACGAGCATCTGATTCTGGAATAAAGTTAGAAGTTAATGAACGAATCTTGGATGCTTGCACAAATCTTATGCAATGTATTCGACTTCTTGTTCAGAGAGCCAAAACTTTGCAAGCGGAAATTGTGTCTCTTGGGAAAGGTATTGTTTCCAGAGAAATTTTTATTTATATTTTTCTTAACAAGTATATTTTAATAATTTTTACAGGAACCGCATCTGCTAAAGAATTTTACAAACGAAACAATCAGTGGAGTGAGGGACTTATATCTGCGGCAAAGAGTGTTGCGACCGGTGCAAACCTTTTGGTGGGGGCGGCTAACAAAGCTGTAACTGGAGAAGCTAAACATCATTTGGATATCATTGTAGCAGCTCAAGAGATCGCAGCCTGTACTGCTCAGCTTGTTGTTGCCAGCCGAGTAAAAGCACCACGAAACAGCAAAAATCTTTCTGAACTTTCTTCAGCGTCTCGCAATGTAACCCAAGCAACTGGAGCTGTTGTGGCAACGGCTAAAGATTGCAGTCAGCATTTAGAGGACTCTCAAGATTTAGATCTTAGTAAATTAACCGTACATCAAGCAAAAACTTTTGAAATGGAAATTCAAGTAAAAGTGTTGGAGCTGGAACAAGCTTTACAAAGTGAACGATTAAAACTAGCATCATTCCGCAGAAAAAACTATAGAAATGAATATGATTAATAGTGACAAATGCCAAATTTTATGTAAATGATCTATTGTGAACAAATTATCATAAAGAACTATGTATGTATGTATGTATATGCGTATGTATGTATGTTCGTGGACTACTAATCTGACTGACATGACATTCACATAGATTTGATCTACTGTTAATAATTATAGATTAAATATTTTATAGACATTGATTTTTTTTATTTAAAAGAAAATAAATAAATAAAAACATACATACGTTATGATGTTTCGCCCATGGCTAATTTTAATTCTGAGTTTAAAAGATAGTTAACACAAACAAATATTAATGATAAGATTCATAAAGTATATAAGTACACGTGTATATATACAAAACGATGAGTATCTGATTTGGCAATTATGACTCGAAAAAACCGCATTCATATATCTATGTATATACATAAAACTCAATGTACCTATGTTTGTATGTATGCTATGGACTCCGAAATCACCCAACTGATTGACTTCAGTTTTTGGTATTGGCACGAGAGGGATTCTGTGAAGTTTGGTCAAAATCGGGACAGCAGTTTGTCCACAACTGCATTTTGAGTGAGACAAGTTTTTCGCTCTTAAAGTTAACTGCATTTTACCAAATTACTAACAAAACTCACTGCAAAAATGTAGCCCTTGAAAAATGAAATTTAGGGTCTTCTTATTTGAACCACAAAAAAAAAATAAATCGTAACAAAATGCGGAAAAGTCAAACAACGGCCAAATCAATTTCAACAGTTTATACATACACTAGCTGTTCAGATCAAAGGGATTTAATAAATAAATAAAGCAATAAAACACAATATTTTTTATGGTTGGGGAAAAGAACTAATCGTTCTGGAAAAAACCCAACCGTTTATTACGCTTGCTCAATGGATACTGAAGCTATACACTGGCGTGCGCGTAGTAGCACGTCAGACTGAGAAAAGGAGAGAGAGAGACTTATAGACTAATACACTCGTATGCTACGCATACGATACAGCGCCGACGAAAACGCACGTTTTCCATCAGTCGCCTTGCTGTGGGATCTTTACTGTTGTTCTGCTTACTTCTGACCCTCGGAGATTGCTGACTCAACTGGCAGGATACAAATCTTCTGAACTGGCCTCGCTAGCTGTCCCGTTTCCGTTTGTATTATCACGGATCTGACTATCCCATCCTTGCTCTTGATAAGCTGGCAGACTCTTCCCATAGACTAATGTGCTGGCGGAAAATTCTCACATTTAATTAATACCAGCTGTCCTATTTTTAAACTTTCCTTTTCTCTCCTCCATTTCTTTCTCTCCTGTAATGTTACAAGATATTCTTCTTTCCATCTTTTCCAAAAGTGATTTAACATAAGCTGTCTTTCTTTCCACATCTTTACGCCTTTCGTTTCTGGCTGTCCCGCTATCGCAAACGGTGGCGGCAACACTATTGGCTCGCCAACCAAGAAATGTGCAGGCGTTAAAGCCTGTAAATCTGTCGGATCATCACTTAGTGGATAAATTGGGCGTGAATTTAATATACCCTCTATTCCAATTAGTAATGTTAAAAACTGATCGTACTCTAGCACTCGCTGTCGAACTATCCTTTTTAAATTATATTTAATCGATTTGACTGCTGCTTCGTATATGCCACCTTGATATGGGGCTGCTGGCACCATAAACTTCCACTCTGTCCCTTTCAGGCTTAGACGATTGAATACTTCATTCTCTTGCCACTCTGCCCATGCTTGCTTGATTTCCCTTGCAGCTCCGACAAACGTGGTATAGTTACCGTTTTGAGCGGCGCAACTCGTGTTTTCGAAGCAATCAGCCTGCTCGTTATCTTTCTATTCGCTTGCTCCATTCGCTGAAAATCCATGAATTTGAATTTTCGCTTTCCTGTCCGTTCCAAGCCACCTATCAATTTGAAACTGTTCTAGGCATTTGACTTCTTTCCAAAGTGCTGTCCATCTGTCCTTAATCTCAACTGGCACCTCCTGATCCCACTCAAGACTAAATCGCCACATGTCTTGAATTAACATCTTTCCCAATATTGTCACTGGCGCAATATACCCATTCGGGTCATACAACCGAGCTACACAACTCACTATCTTTCGTTTTGTTATTTTTTCGTCTATCTCTAGTGTTTTAACTACAAACGTGAATTGATCGAGATCGATCATCCACTGTAAGCCTAAAACGGCTGCTTGCTCTCCGCTGTCGAAAACCATTGTTTTCTCGCTGTCAGAACCAAACTTGCTCGCTAGCCATTCACTGTTGGCGTCAGCGCGGTTTCCATATAAGCTGTGGAACGAGAGAAAGAATTAGAAGAACTCAAGTAACTTGCCCCCAAATTTGGATCAAATTAATTTAATGCTTTTCCACTACTGGCACTAACTTTCCCATACTCAATATGTTCAACTGCTCGTCTAACAAGGCTGTCTGTCTGCTTATCCAAAATTACTCGCTTTTCCTCAATTAACTTGATTTCCTCCATTGAAATTGGAGTGCTGTCTTTGCTAGCTGGCTTCCTCTGCTTGGCTGGCACTGTCTCTAGTCATTCATGGTAATGCTTGCGCTTGCTGTACGATGCGCCTCCCGCCTTCATGGCGGCAACTGGCTTATTTATGTCCCGAGATGGGCACAACACGCTGTTATGCTTTTGCTTGCCTGGGCAACGGGGACAATGCTGCTGATAACAACTATCGATTTGGTGTCCTTTCTTCAGACAGTTCTCGCAGAGACCTCTTGTCCGAACGAATTCTTTCCGAGTGCGCAAATTCAACTCTTTGAATTGCTCACAATTATATAGCTGATGCTCTTCGCCACACACTTCGCACCTATGAAGTCGTGCGGACGAGCTGGCTGTGGTTATCTTGCTCGGCTTGCTTGCTTGCCCCGATGTACTAGCACGTTCGTTATCAAAACGATCAAATATAGCCTTCTCCTCGCGACCTGATCGTCCAACATTGATGGACTCCAGCGAGCGAACTCGGCGACTTTCGACTTGGTTGCTGCTTGCTGCGGCCTGCTTGTCCAGAAAGTCAAGCATCTGTCTTGCTGTCGGAGTTTCGGACTGTCGCTGCAGCTCCCACTGCTTTCCAGTTTCACTGTCCAGTCGCTCGTGCAACATGTGCACAATGAACATATCCCAGTGCTCAACTGGTAAATTTTGAGCACGGAGCTGGCGCATTGTCTCATGTGTAACATTCGACAGTTCTCTCTGGATTGTCGTGGGGTGCGCATCGCAAAGAAACTTAAATACTCATTCAAAATGAACTGTTCCGCCTGTTCTCAGAAAATTGATAGAAATAATTCATCTAAAATAAGCTGTAGTGACTGTAAAAATTTCTTTCATTATTCGTGTGTGAATATCACTGAACAAGACGTGGAATATATAAATTCAAGCGGTAATCCATTCCGCTGCGATAAGTGTGGAGTGCTTAGACGCCGTTCTCTCCATCTGCCTGCTGCGACCCTACCCATGCAAAACAACAACATTGCACTGGCACCAACTATTGCTAAAACAGCTAGAAGTCAAATAAAAAGCAACAAGCAACAACCAACGGCATCCTCCTCATCTTCGTCTACTCACATCGGCGACAACGATCGTGAATATACACTTCAGATGATCTACACTAAGCTCACAAATTTGGAAGAAACAAATCATCAGTTCCTGCTACAACTTAATGAGCTACGTACGCAGAATGAAGACCTCAAAACAAAAGTTAATAGTCTGGAAAGCAGACTAAATTGGCAACAGCAGC
This sequence comes from Blera fallax, assembly GCA_946965025.1. NCBI lineage: Eukaryota > Metazoa > Arthropoda > Insecta > Diptera > Syrphidae > Blera > Blera fallax. The sequence continues at coordinate 28,406,939 of OX337245.1, forward strand.
AGCATCTTGAAAATTGCATCGATATTGTTGGAGTCTCAGATGTCAATGGCGAAAATGCATTTGACAAAGCAAAACAAATTTTCAACAAAGCTCTGTCAATTGATGTCCCCGACAACAAAATCGAGAAATGTTTTCTCAAAAGAGTTCACACTAAAGGAAGTATCTCTTCTCAAATGAAAACAAAAACAATTATCTGCGTAAAATTCTCTGATCTAACAACGAAACAACGTATTATGAAAGCAAAGAGGGCAAACAAAAAAAATCTCAACACACGAGTGATTGAAGTCGAAGACGCGGGTGACAGTGGTCGCATTAACAACAATAGCTGCAACAGCAAGGGAAACAGTATTTATTTAAATGATACTCTGACCAAGTACACTCAGGCGCTTTTTATGAAAACAAAAGAAATGATGACACAAAAGGGCGTTAAATATGTTTGGTATAGTAATAATCAAATTCTCGTGAGAAAGGTTGAGGGTGGAAAAGTAACTTCGATTAAATCTTTTAATGATCTTGCACTTACTTAAAATTGAAAATGAATAACAAAAACGATGTAAGTGATTTAATCGAAGACTTTTCTGCCCTTGAACCTGGTAGTTCTAGCTGTGATATTATCTATAGATCTAGTTCATACTTCGATAACAAATTTTTTGTTGTACATCAGAATGTCAGAAGTTTGAGAGAAAACTTTGCGTCTCTTGTCACGCACCTTGATTCGTTCGCGTGCATTCCAGATATTGTTTTTGTGTCCGAAATATGGATTTACAATATTGAAAAGAGTGATTACGTTATTCCTGGCTTTAATTTCTTTGCTAATACGAATGAAAATTACGCTGCGGGTGGTGCTGGGTGCTTTATAAAAGAGGGTTACCAGATTCAAGAAGTTATATGTGTCGATTTTGTAAGTGCGGATGTCTTAAAAGTTTCTATTGTAGTTAACAATGAAGTGTTCGTTTTCTTGTGTGTATATAGGCTGCATATGTTTAATGTATCGATGTTTATGGAAGAATTTTCTGATCTTTTAACTAAATTAAAAGTTAAAAATTTAATTATTGTTGGAGATTTCAATATTAACAATTTAGAGAGTAGCGAAACTGTATCAATATATTTAGACTTATTAGCTACACATGGACTTGCTTCCTTCATTAATGAGCCTACTAGGATTGTCTCAGGTAGATGTTTGGATCACATTTATGGACGATTCAACTGTGCCTCTTCTAGTAAATGTGAGAAATGTGTTCTTGATTTGATGATCACTGACCATTGTATGACAGGACTCCTAATTGAAACGCTTTTCAGGAAGAATAGCAGTTATTCAAAACCACTGAATAATACTATCAAAATTAATTTTAGTAAACTCAGGAACAATCTGCTTTTTGAATTTTGGGATGACGTCTATTCGTGTAGTGATGTTTCGAATTCCTACGTTTTATTTATTGATTGCCTTAAAAAGCATATTTATAATTGTTACTCTTTCTTACCTCCGAAAAAATCGAGAAAAAGACTCAAGCCCTGGATCTCTAGGGACTTAGTGAATATAGTTAATGCTAAAAATAAACTTAGATTGAAATGCTATCGATACCCTAGTAACTTGAGATTAAAAAGTAAATACACTAAATTGTGCGCTGAACTGAAAAAGAAGATTCCAATCTGTCGTGGCACCTATTACCGTAATTGTTTTGATGTTGCCAGAGGAAACCTTAGAAACGAATGGAAAATAGTGAACAGTTTACTTAATAAATCTTCTTCCTCTAAAAAACCTTCTTCTTTGCGTATCAATAACTGTTTAGTATCTGACAAATACGAAATCGCTGAAGCATTTAATGACTATTACACAAATATTGCCAGTAGTATACAACCCTGTCCAGTCAATTCATCTTGTGCTCTCTGTCCGTGTGCTGAACCATATCAAAGTAATAGCTTTGTTTATAAACCTATAACATCTCTTGAAATGCTTAAAGCTATTCGCAGCCTAAAAAACACTAATTCAAGTGGCACAGATGGTATCTCAAGTCTGATTTTAAAAAAAATTGCTTGGTCCATTGTGGATGTCTTAACGGACATCTTCAATGGCTGCGTGTTTTCAGGGGTTTTTCCTGAAGAACTCAAATGTGCTGATGTTATACCTATTTTCAAAAAAGGTTCTGCTGTTGAGCTGGGTAACTACAGACCTATTTCTCTCCTCCCTGTGCTAAGTAAGATTTTTGAAAAACTTATGAAAGACAGAATTGTAAATTTTTTAGACATCAACAATTATTTTAGTCCTAATCAGTTTGGCTTTCGGAAAGGCAAATCTACTGAAGATGCTCTACTGCAGTTCTGTACCCAAATAATGTCTAATCTTGATGGTAAAAGGTGTACAGCTGGCTTGTTCATTGACATTACCAAAGCCTTTGACATGGTCAATCACAATATTTTGGTTGGAAAACTGGAAAGAGCTGGATTTCGTGGTTTTATGCTTGATTGGTTCAAGGCTTACCTAAAAAATAGGTCACAAAGTGTGAAAATTGATGAGATAAGAAGCGAAATAAAATTGTTTAACTTGGGTGTACCCCAAGGCTCTGTCTTGGGTCCAATTCTATTTCTCATCTACATTAACTCCCTCTTTGCACTTGATTTCAAAGGAAGACCAACCGCTTTCGCGGATGACATAGGTTTTTCATATGGTCAGAATAGTCCCTTGGAACTCGTTGCCGACATAAATTGGGATTTGAATTTGTTGAGAATCTGGTTTGAGAATCATAAGTTGTTAATTAGCTCCAAGACAAAAATAATGTATTTTACCTTGTCATCGGTACACAGTTTAGGGGCAAATGTCCACTTTCATGCACCTGAGTGTCAAAAATTCAGATTTTCCAATTACAATTGTACGCATAAATCTACTACTCCCACTTTTTGTAGTACTCTTAGTTGTAATGATAACTGTTTTCTTATCGAAGAAGTAGATGAATATAAATACCTAGGGCTTATTATCGATTATAATATGAGCTTTTCGAACCACACGGAAACTTTGAAGAAGTATTTACGTTCCACTCTGAGATACTTCTATTATTTGCGAAATGTCTGCTCTCAAATGCTTCTAAAGAAAATCTACTACGGTATTATTCATTCCAAGCTGCAATACGGAATTTCTTGTTGGGGAGGTGCTTATCTTAACAAAATACGACCGCTATTAGTTTTACAGAAGCATATATTAAGAAAATTATGTCAAAAACCTGTAAGATATCCTAGTTTTCCTTTGTTCTGTGACCTAAAAATCCTTCCTGTTCGTCATCTTTATTGTTTTAAAGTATTGAAGTTATTCTTTATGAAATCTGGTAATCGGAATTTTCGATTAATTTCTAATTACAATTTACGTGGAAACTTTTCGTACTTGGTATCTGTTCCTTTTGCTCGTACTACTGCATACCGTAATTTTTATTCCGTTTTATCTTTTCGCCTATTTAACAAACTTCCACAATCTATCAAAGCATTAACATCACCTGCAATGTTTTTAAACTGTGTGAAAAATTGGCTTTTCAACATCAACTACGCTACTTTAGAATCTGTTACTTTCGACATTCTGATTTAACTCTTACTTAAGTTTCTTTGCTTTTCTATGATTTTTATTTTGAATCTAATTGTGTTTTTTTTTTTTTGTTTTGTTTTCTTCATCCTGCTTTTTGTTAATTGAATTTTTACTATAAACTACATACGTTGATTATGGCCACCCCATCATAAACTTTAATATAAATTTCAATAACTACTTGAAGTGGCATTCAATACTATTTTCACTACTTATGTAAGTAAAATACAGAATGTCTTAACTTTTCATATAATTAAACTTGTAAAAATCATTTTATGAATTGTTCTTGTAATCTACTTGTAATACTATATGAAAAAATAAAAATTATCAATATCAATATCATTTTCTGTAAATCATCCGACCGCGGATTCTCTTGCAGAGCTGGCAATCGAATAAACTGTCGCAAAAGCTCACGACAAATCAAATACTTTTTATCGTACAATTGATTCAGGCGCTCCCAGGCCTCCTGATAGTTGTCGTCTGTGAGCTGCCATTCGCCCATCGTTCGCGCTGCCTTTCCTGTCAAGGACTTCCTCAAGTAGGAAAACTTGAAAGCTGGCTTCACTTGCTCGTTGTCGTGGATTGCAGCAACGAATCGATCGCGAAACCCTTGCCATTTGGTTAGCGATCCGTCAAACTCGCCCCAGGTGTTCTTTACGTCTTGCTGCTGGAATGGCAATTGCACTTGCACCGCTATCTGCTGTTGTGGCTGGCTGGCTGGGGTAGCTCGTGCCGATGCTTCCTCTTACTCTGCTATCTCCTGCTGGCGCAACTTTTCCAACTGACGGCGGAATGCTGTCTTGGCGGCATAATATAATGCCTCCGTAGCTACCATATCTTGCTCCGCTTGTCCAGTGTCCTGGTCTACCCTTGACAGCAGGTCGACATGAACATCATTGAAACGAGTCCATGCCTCTTCCAGCCGTTCAAGTCGTACCGTAATGTTCTCACGGTCCACATGGACAAACTCTTCCTGATCGACATATGCTGCTAGACGACGAATTGCATTCATCATAGCAGAATGCACGTTCATACTGGCCAATGCTGTGAAATAAAACAAAAGAATTAGCTGTCGTACTATCACTGCTGTCGACTTTCGTCACTCTCACACTCTCGAATTCATACTAGCTTTTTTTATAAAAATTCTATCGAAAGCATCGAATGATGCCGCTATCTTACTAACATAGAAAAAAATGCTCTTCTCAAAACAAAATTCGATCCATCTGAATCGATCTTAAACAACAACTGTACTATGCTGTGGCTGTCCGGCAAGCAAACATTAATACTTTCGAGAATCTTTCTTGTGAAGATTCATAACTATCCAATGTCCTAAGCAATTTATAATATCTATTCTGATAGGAGAGTTCGAAATTCTTTTTTCGCAACCCCCAGCTGGCATGCTGGCCGCTTGCAAGCACACTTTCCGCTTTATGCTGTTCCAAAATAAAGTCATCGAATTTCATCTCTTGTGAATATTCGATCTTGCATCAATCACTATTCCTCTAGCAACATATACATGTTAGCACTATACCACTTGCCATTGCGTCTATTACAAAGACACAGAAATGAAACAAATAACTGGAATCCATCCCATATTGTGCGTTACTGTCTGCAGCTGGCTGACTGTACATAGACCACACAAGTCAAAACAACGGCTGAACTACATCGTCGCAACACGTTCGCGCATGCTCGAACGACATGCAACAACACATTCATTGCCACCCTTGCTCACTATCCGTTATTCGAAATAAATAAAAACAAAGTCAACAACACATTTGGATGGACTCCACTTGCACACACTTGCACACTATCACAAAAATATAAGGAATTTGTTTGCTTGCCACTTTACTTGCTCTATCCCCTAAAATTTTTTTTTTTTTTTTTTTTTTTTAACTTTCCACTATTCTAATAATAATTATCAACACTTGCACTACTATTTGTGGACTGTATTTACTTACTTGTAATTACTCGCTGAATAAATAATAAATAATAATCTTGATTTTACTTTTCGCTCTCAAAACACAAAAAAAAATTGATGCGCACGCTTCGACTTCCTAAACACCAATAATCGGTTGCCTGTTACTCGAGCGCACACATCAGTTGGCTGTCCGCTGGCTCACTTTTCGTCTCGCTCTATACACTGCTCATGCTGTTTATATGTGTGTGTACGACTTCGTACGCTGGGCTGGCTTTGCTGTTCATGCTGTTTATATGTGTGTGTACGACTTCGTACGCTGGGCTGGTTTTGCTGTTCATGCTGTTTATATGTGTGTGTACGATTTCGTACGCTGGGCTGGCTTTGCTGTTCATGCTGTTTATATGTGTGTGTACGACTTCGTACGCTGGGCTGGCTTTGCTGTTCATGCTGTTTATATGTGTGTGTACGATTTCGTACGCTGGCTGTAATTTCGTCATGGACGAAAAATGACTTGCACCCTTTTTGCTATCCAGGCTAATCTTTACTTGAACAATTATACTTATCTTATCCATAGGTTGCTGGCGCCATCCGGCTCGAAGGACCAAATGTTCAGATCAAAGGGATTTAATAAATAAATAAAGCAATAAAACACAATATTTTTTATGGTTGGGGAAAAGAACTAATCGTTCTGGAAAAAACCCAACCGTTTATTACGCTTGCTCAATGGATACTGAAGCTATACACTGGCGTGCGCGTAGTAGCACGTCAGACTGAGAAAAGGAGAGAGAGAGACTTATAGACTAATACACTCGTATGCTACGCATACGATACAGTGCCGACGAAAACGCACGTTTTCCATCAGTCGCCTTGCTGTGGGATCTTTACTGTTGTTCTGCTTACTTCTGACCCTCGGAGATTGCTGACTCAACTGGCAGGATACAAATCTTCTGAACTGGCCTCGCTAGCTGTCCCGTTTCCGTTTGTATTATCACGGATCTGACTATCCCATCCTTGCTCTTGATAAGCTGGCAGACTCTTCCCATAGACTAATGTGCTGGCGGAAAATTCTCACATTTAATTAATACCAGCTGTCCTATTTTTAAACTTTCCTTTTCTCTCCTCCATTTCTTTCTCTCCTGTAATGTTACAAGATATTCTTCTTTCCATCTTTTCCAAAAGTGATTTAACATAAGCTGTCTTTCTTTCCACATCTTTACGCCTTTCGTTTCTGGCTGTCCCGCTATCGCAAACGGTGGCGGCAACACTATTGGCTCGCCAACCAAGAAATGTGCAGGCGTTAAAGCCTGTAAATCTGTCGGATCATCACTTAGTGGATAAATTGGGCGTGAATTTAATATACCCTCTATTCCAATTAGTAATGTTAAAAACTGATCGTACTCTAGCACTCGCTGTCGAACTATCCTTTTTAAATTATATTTAATCGATTTGACTGCTGCTTCGTATATGCCACCTTGATATGGGGCTGCTGGCACCATAAACTTCCACTCTGTCCCTTTCAGGCTTAGACGATTGAATACTTCATTCTCTTGCCACTCTGCCCATGCTTGCTTGATTTCCCTTGCAGCTCCGACAAACGTGGTATAGTTACCGTTTTGAGCGGCGCAACTCGTGTTTTCGAAGCAATCAGCCTGCTCGTTATCTTTCTATTCGCTTGCTCCATTCGCTGAAAATCCATGAATTTGAATTTTCGCTTTCCTGTCCGTTCCAAGCCACCTATCAATTTGAAACTGTTCTAGGCATTTGACTTCTTTCCAAAGTGCTGTCCATCTGTCCTTAATCTCAACTGGCACCTCCTGATCCCACTCAAGACTAAATCGCCACATGTCTTGAATTAACATCTTTCCCAATATTGTCACTGGCGCAATATACCCATTCGGGTCATACAACCGAGCTACACAACTCACTATCTTTCGTTTTGTTATTTTTTCGTCTATCTCTAGTGTTTTAACTACAAACGTGAATTGATCGAGATCGATCATCCACTGTAAGCCTAAAACGGCTGCTTGCTCTCCGCTGTCGAAAACCATTGTTTTCTCGCTGTCAGAACCAAACTTGCTCGCTAGCCATTCACTGTTGGCGTCAGCGCGGTTTCCATATAAGCTGTGGAACGAGAGAAAGAATTAGAAGAACTCAAGTAACTTGCCCCCAAATTTGGATCAAATTAATTTAATGCTTTTCCACTACTGGCACTAACTTTCCCATACTCAATATGTTCAACTGCTCGTCTAACAAGGCTGTCTGTCTGCTTATCCAAAATTACTCGCTTTTCCTCAATTAACTTGATTTCCTCCATTGAAATTGGAGTGCTGTCTTTGCTAGCTGGCTTCCTCTGCTTGGCTGGCACTGTCTCTAGTCATTCATGGTAATGCTTGCGCTTGCTGTACGATGCGCCTCCCGCCTTCATGGCGGCAACTGGCTTATTTATGTCCCGAGATGGGCACAACACGCTGTTATGCTTTTGCTTGCCTGGGCAACGGGGACAATGCTGCTGATAACAACTATCGATTTGGTGTCCTTTCTTCAGACAGTTCTCGCAGAGACCTCTTGTCCGAACGAATTCTTTCCGAGTGCGCAAATTCAACTCTTTGAATTGCTCACAATTATATAGCTGATGCTCTTCGCCACACACTTCGCACCTATGAAGTCGTGCGGACGAGCTGGCTGTGGTTATCTTGCTCGGCTTGCTTGCTTGCCCCGATGTACTAGCACGTTCGTTATCAAAACGATCAAATATAGCCTTCTCCTCGCGACCTGATCGTCCAACATTGATGGACTCCAGCGAGCGAACTCGGCGACTTTCGACTTGGTTGCTGCTTGCTGCGGCCTGCTTGTCCAGAAAGTCAAGCATCTGTCTTGCTGTCGGAGTTTCGGACTGTCGCTGCAGCTCCCACTGCTTTCCAGTTTCACTGTCCAGTCGCTCGTGCAACATGTGCACAATGAACATATCCCAGTGCTCAACTGGTAAATTTTGAGCACGGAGCTGGCGCATTGTCTCATGTGTAACATTCGACAGTTCTCTCTGGATTGTCGTGGGGTGCGCATCGCAAAGAAACTTAAATACTCATTCAAAATGAACTGTTCCGCCTGTTCTCAGAAAATTGATAGAAATAATTCATCTAAAATAAGCCATCGAAGACTTTTCTGCCCTTGAACCTGGTAGTTCTAGCTGTGATATTATCTATAGATCTAGTTCATACTTCGATAACAAATTTTTTGTTGTACATCAGAATGTCAGAAGTTTGAGAGAAAACTTTGCGTCTCTTGTCACGCACCTTGATTCGTTCGCGTGCATTCCAGATATTGTTTTTGTGTCCGAAATATGGATTTACAATATTGAAAAGAGTGATTACGTTATTCCTGGCTTTAATTTCTTTGCTAATACGAATGAAAATTACGCTGCGGGTGGTGCTGGGTGCTTTATAAAAGAGGGTTACCAGATTCAAGAAGTTATATGTGTCGATTTTGTAAGTGCGGATGTCTTAAAAGTTTCTATTGTAGTTAACAATGAAGTGTTCGTTTTCTTGTGTGTATATAGGCTGCATATGTTTAATGTATCGATGTTTATGGAAGAATTTTCTGATCTTTTAACTAAATTAAAAGTTAAAAATTTAATTATTGTTGGAGATTTCAATATTAACAATTTAGAGAGTAGCGAAACTGTATCAATATATTTAGACTTATTAGCTACACATGGACTTGCTTCCTTCATTAATGAGCCTACTAGGATTGTCTCAGGTAGATGTTTGGATCACATTTATGGACGATTCAACTGTGCCTCTTCTAGTAAATGTGAGAAATGTGTTCTTGATTTGATGATCACTGACCATTGTATGACAGGACTCCTAATTGAAACGCTTTTCAGGAAGAATAGCAGTTATTCAAAACCACTGAATAATACTATCAAAATTAATTTTAGTAAACTCAGGAACAATCTGCTTTTTGAATTTTGGGATGACGTCTATTCGTGTAGTGATGTTTCGAATTCCTACGTTTTATTTATTGATTGCCTTAAAAAGCATATTTATAATTGTTACTCTTTCTTACCTCCGAAAAAATCGAGAAAAAGACTCAAGCCCTGGATCTCTAGGGACTTAGTGAATATAGTTAATGCTAAAAATAAACTTAGATTGAAATGCTATCGATACCCTAGTAACTTGAGATTAAAAAGTAAATACACTAAATTGTGCGCTGAACTGAAAAAGAAGATTCCAATCTGTCGTGGCACCTATTACCGTAATTGTTTTGATGTTGCCAGAGGAAACCTTAGAAACGAATGGAAAATAGTGAACAGTTTACTTAATAAATCTTCTTCCTCTAAAAAACCTTCTTCTTTGCGTATCAATAACTGTTTAGTATCTGACAAATACGAAATCGCTGAAGCATTTAATGACTATTACACAAATATTGCCAGTAGTATACAACCCTGTCCAGTCAATTCATCTTGTGCTCTCTGTCCGTGTGCTGAACCATATCAAAGTAATAGCTTTGTTTATAAACCTATAACATCTCTTGAAATGCTTAAAGCTATTCGCAGCCTAAAAAACACTAATTCAAGTGGCACAGATGGTATCTCAAGTCTGATTTTAAAAAAAATTGCTTGGTCCATTGTGGATGTCTTAACGGACATCTTCAATGGCTGCGTGTTTTCAGGGGTTTTTCCTGAAGAACTCAAATGTGCTGATGTTATACCTATTTTCAAAAAAGGTTCTGCTGTTGAGCTGGGTAACTACAGACCTATTTCTCTCCTCCCTGTGCTAAGTAAGATTTTTGAAAAACTTATGAAAGACAGAATTGTAAATTTTTTAGACATCAACAATTATTTTAGTCCTAATCAGTTTGGCTTTCGGAAAGGCAAATCTACTGAAGATGCTCTACTGCAGTTCTGTACCCAAATAATGTCTAATCTTGATGGTAAAAGGTGTACAGCTGGCTTGTTCATTGACATTACCAAAGCCTTTGACATGGTCAATCACAATATTTTGGTTGGAAAACTGGAAAGAGCTGGATTTCGTGGTTTTATGCTTGATTGGTTCAACCCTTACCTAAAAAATAGGTCACAAAGTGTGAAAATTGATGAGATAAGAAGCGAAATAAAATTGTTTAACTTGGGTGTACCCCAAGGCTCTGTCTTGGGTCCAATTCTATTTCTCATCTACATTAACTCCCTCTTTGCACTTGATTTCAAAGGAAGACCAACCGCTTTCGCGGATGACATAGGTTTTTCATATGGTCAGAATAGTCCCTTGGAACTCGTTGCCGACATAAATTGGGATTTGAATTTGTTGAGAATCTGGTTTGAGAATCATAAGTTGTTAATTAGCTCCAAGACAAAAATAATGTATTTTACCTTGTCATCGGTACACAGTTTAGGGGCAAATGTCCACTTTCATGCACCTGAGTGTCAAAAATTCAGATTTTCCAATTACAATTGTACGCATAAATCTACTACTCCCACTTTTTGTAGTACTCTTAGTTGTAATGATAACTGTTTTCTTATCGAAGAAGTAGATGAATATAAATACCTAGGGCTTATTATCGATTATAATATGAGCTTTTCGAACCACACGGAAACTTTGAAGAAGTATTTACGTTCCACTCTGAGATACTTCTATTATTTGCGAAATGTCTGCTCTCAAATGCTTCTAAAGAAAATCTACTACGGTATTATTCATTCCAAGCTGCAATACGGAATTTCTTGTTGGGGAGGTGCTTATCTTAACAAAATACGACCGCTATTAGTTTTACAGAAGCATATATTAAGAAAATTATGTCAAAAACCTGTAAGATATCCTAGTTTTCCTTTGTTCTGTGACCTAAAAATCCTTCCTGTTCGTCATCTTTATTGTTTTAAAGTATTGAAGTTATTCTTTATGAAATCTGGTAATCGGAATTTTCGATTAATTTCTAATTACAATTTACGTGGAAACTTTTCGTACTTGGTATCTGTTCCTTTTGCTCGTACTACTGCATACCGTAATTTTTATTCCGTTTTATCTTTTCGCCTATTTAACAAACTTCCACAATCTATCAAAGCATTAACATCACCTGCAATGTTTTTAAACTGTGTGAAAAATTGGCTTTTCAACATCAACTACGCTACTTTAGAATCTGTTACTTTCGACATTCTGATTTAACTCTTACTTAAGTTTCTTTGCTTTTCTATGATTTTTATTTTGAATCTAATTGTGTTTTTTTTTTTTTGTTTTGTTTTCTTCATCCTGCTTTTTGTTAATTGAATTTTTACTATAAACTACATACGTTGATTATGGCCACCCCATCATAAACTTTAATATAAATTTCAATAACTACTTGAAGTGGCATTCAATACTATTTTCACTACTTATGTAAGTAAAATACAGAATGTCTTAACTTTTCATATAATTAAACTTGTAAAAATCATTTTATGAATTGTTCTTGTAATCTACTTGTAATACTATATGAAAAAATAAAAATTATCAATATCAATATCATTTTCTGTAAATCATCCGACCGCGGATTCTCTTGCAGAGCTGGCAATCGAATAAACTGTCGCAAAAGCTCACGACAAATCAAATACTTTTTATCGTACAATTGATTCAGGCGCTCCCAGGCCTCCTGATAGTTGTCGTCTGTGAGCTGCCATTCGCCCATCGTTCGCGCTGCCTTTCCTGTCAAGGACTTCCTCAAGTAGGAAAACTTGAAAGCTGGCTTCACTTGCTCGTTGTCGTGGATTGCAGCAACGAATCGATCGCGAAACCCTTGCCATTTGGTTAGCGATCCGTCAAACTCGCCCCAGGTGTTCTTTACGTCTTGCTGCTGGAATGGCAATTGCACTTGCACCGCTATCTGCTGTTGTGGCTGGCTGGCTGGGGTAGCTCGTGCCGATGCTTCCTCTTACTCTGCTATCTCCTGCTGGCGCAACTTTTCCAACTGACGGCGGAATGCTGTCTTGGCGGCATAATATAATGCCTCCGTAGCTACCATATCTTGCTCCGCTTGTCCAGTGTCCTGGTCTACCCTTGACAGCAGGTCGACATGAACATCATTGAAACGAGTCCATGCCTCTTCCAGCCGTTCAAGTCGTACCGTAATGTTCTCACGGTCCACATGGACAAACTCTTCCTGATCGACATATGCTGCTAGACGACGAATTGCATTCATCATAGCAGAATGCACGTTCATACTGGCCAATGCTGTGAAATAAAACAAAAGAATTAGCTGTCGTACTATCACTGCTGTCGACTTTCGTCACTCTCACACTCTCGAATTCATACTAGCTTTTTTTATAAAAATTCTATCGAAAGCATCGAATGATGCCGCTATCTTACTAACATAGAAAAAAATGCTCTTCTCAAAACAAAATTCGATCCATCTGAATCGATCTTAAACAACAACTGTACTATGCTGTGGCTGTCCGGCAAGCAAACATTAATACTTTCGAGAATCTTTCTTGTGAAGATTCATAACTATCCAATGTCCTAAGCAATTTATAATATCTATTCTGATAGGAGAGTTCGAAATTCTTTTTTCGCAACCCCCAGCTGGCATGCTGGCCGCTTGCAAGCACACTTTCCGCTTTATGCTGTTCCAAAATAAAGTCATCGAATTTCATCTCTTGTGAATATTCGATCTTGCATCAATCACTATTCCGCTAGCAACATATACATGTTAGCACTATACCACTTGCCATTGCGTCTATTACAAAGACACAGAAATGAAACAAATAACTGGAATCCATCCCATATTGTGCGTTACTGTCTGCAGCTGGCTGACTGTACATAGACCACACAAGTCAAAACAACGGCTGAACTACATCGTCGCAACACGTTCGCGCATGCTCGAACGACATGCAACAACACATTCATTGCCACCCTTGCTCACTATCCGTTATTCGAAATAAATAAAAACAAAGTCAACAACACATTTGGATGGACTCCACTTGCACACACTTGCACACTATCACAAAAATATAAGGAATTTGTTTGCTTGCCACTTTACTTGCTCTATCCCCTAAAATTTTTTTTTTTTTTTTTTTTAACTTTCCACTATTCTAATAATAATTATCAACACTTGCACTACTATTTGTGGACTGTATTTACTTACTTGTAATTACTCGCTGAATAAATAATAAATAATAATCTTGATTTTACTTTTCGCTCTCAAAACACAAAAAAAAATTGATGCGCACGCTTCGACTTCCTAAACACCAATAATCGGTTGCCTGTTACTCGAGCGCACACATCAGTTGGCTGTCCGCTGGCTCACTTTTCGTCTCGCTCTATACACTGCTCATGCTGTTTATATGTGTGTGTACGACTTCGTACGCTGGGCTGGCTTTGCTGTTCATGCTGTTTATATGTGTGTGTACGACTTCGTACGCTGGGCTGGTTTTGCTGTTCATGCTGTTTATATGTGTGTGTACGATTTCGTACGCTGGGCTGGCTTTGCTGTTCATGCTGTTTATATGTGTGTGTACGACTTCGTACGCTGGGCTGGCTTTGCTGTTCATGCTGTTTATATGTGTGTGTACGATTTCGTACGCTGGCTGTAATTTCGTCATGGACGAAAAATGACTTGCACCCTTTTTGCTATCCAGGCTAATCATTACTTGAACAATTATACTTATCTTATCCATAGGTTGCTGGCGCCATCCGGCTCGAAGGACCAAATGTTCAGATCAAAGGGATTTAATAAATAAATAAAGCAATAAAACACAATATTTTTTATGGTTGGGAAAAAGAACTAATCGTTCTGGAAAAAACCCAACCGTTTATTACGCTTGCTCAATGGATACTGAAGCTATACACTGGCGTGCGCGCAGTAGCACGTCAGACTGAGAAAAAGAGAGAGAGAGACTTATAGACTAATACACTCGTATGCTACGCATACGATACACTAACTGTTTGCCCGCGGCTCCGCTCGCGTGGGCTACAAAATTAATGTTAATTTTTTTATTTTTTGAACTAAAGCTTAAACTTACATTGTATTAATTATAATGGAATAAAAGATATTTTGTTCAAACAAAATAATTATTAAATGTTCACGTTGGAAAGCACAGTTTAGGAGATCGCACTAAAAATTGTTTTACTTTTAATATCTGGAGTATCGCGAATAACTCGATCTTATTGACCCCTTCACGCAAAAGTATTAAGCTACCGTTAGTCTAATGGAGTTTTAATAATTCCATTCACACAACCACAAACCAATACCTACCTGGGGCCAAATCGTCTCTTCCGTGAACGGATGATCATTCGTGCGAAAATAAATTACGTTATACGTCATTCGAATAAGAAAATTGGGATCGCGGCATACGCTCACGGAACGGAATTGGAAACATTCGTAACGAAATTGTAATAGATTTAGTTCATGTAATATGAAATGTCATTAAAACTTCAAATAGACGTCATTTGGTATATAGAAGACTACAATAAATTTGTTTAAAACAAAAATCATTGCTACGGCATTATTGTTTTGTTTATCAAGTTCTAACGAGAGTGATAATGACGAAAAATTTACGCGGCGATACCTAAGGGATTTAAAAAAATCCTCCGTCATTGTCTAAAAAAGAATGAAACAGACAAATCCCTGAAATGTGAAGTATTAATTGTTTATTTGCAGATTTATAAAAAGATTTCAAATAAATAAGGATGTATGAATAGTATCTTGTCGATTTTAAGCTTCCACTACCATTTGTCTACTGCAATGCCACCCGTCCTACAACAAGCATCAACGTTTTAACTTTTACCAATCATTTTTTGGGTCAAATTTATTTTATTGCAGTTTGTCCTATAAAAGAATTTTTCAATATTATTATATTCATTATTGCTATTTAAATACTAATTTTGATCAAATAACTTAAAATTTTGTTTGATTTTCCCCTAGCTAAACTAATTACGTCTGCTATTTACCAATCGAATGACTTTGCGAAAGAATGTATGCGTTCACGGAAAAAAAAACACTCGATCACGGAAGACATAATACTGAATTACGTTAACATCTATACGATCACGTATGTCATAATACTAAATACACCCTTTTACGTGACGTATCATACGTTCACGGATGAGACGATTTGGCCCCTGCTTCATTTTTCACAGAGAGATTTAGCGCACAGCCTTCTCACTCTATTCAATAATTTTTTTTGCTCACTCACACAATATCTGCGTGCTGAAGTGTGAATGAACGATCGAGAGTAACAACCAATAACAATCAATCCAACCCAAACAAAGTCTAATAAATACTCACGCACACTATTGCAACGATACCCACTGCTGCTTGACTGCTGGCAGTGGTCTCCACTGAAGGGAAATTGTGCGCGATGATTTAAATAATTGTTTTGAAGATTGCTCAGCTTCAAGACAACGTAGAAGGATGTTTAATATCTCAAATGAATCAGGGGCGAATTTACTAATTTCACCTATATTTTTGTTTTAAAATCCGATAAGCCATTATTGAGTTAGAGCTGTAAAATTGAACCTTTTTCCCACTTAATTCACTACTATCGTTACTAACGCAACAAAACATATCCTATAACCTGAAGAGTGAACATATGTACATATGTATCTATGAAATAAAAAAAAAAATCACGTAAATCGGATAAGTGGTTCTCAGGCTAGGAGGCAACTAACAGAAAATAATTTTGGTTTTTATAAGTATTAGAGATTAGAGATAGGGATTAGGGATGTATTACTTACTTAGTTGCGCTACAATTAGGGGTGAACCTGGGCCTCAACCAACAAGCCTCTCCAGTTAGCCCGGTCCTTAGCTAACTGCCTCCAGTAGCGCACTCCAAGTTGGTTGAGGTCCCCTTCTACTTGTACGCGCCACCTTAGGCGAGGTCGTCCTCTACTGCGTTGTCCCTCCGGGTTAGATTCGGTTAGACTCTGCGAGCCGGAGCACTGGTGTCCATTCGCTCTACATGTCCTAGCCATCTTAGGCGACTGATGCGCAGTTTTTTGATTAGGTATGTAGCTGTACAGCACAGCTCATAAATTTCGTCATTGAATCTTCTCCTCCAAAGACCGTCAACGCAAACGGGACCGTATATCTTACGAAGAATTTTTCTCTTGAAGCGACCAAGGATATCTTCATCCGCTTTCGAAAGAGTCCATGCTTCAGGGCAATAAAGCAGGACTGGGATGATTAAGGTCTTATAAAGAGTCTCATTAGTCTTAGTCTTTCGAGATAGGGGCTTACTACTCAATTGTCTTCTCAGAAACAACGATTGGCAAGAGTTATTCTTCGTTTGATTTCTGATGAGATTTTATTTTCAGAGTTAATAGCAGAGCCAAGGTAGACAAAGTTCCTTACTACCTCGAAGTTATAGCTGTCGACTGTGAGGTTCTGTCCAATTCGTTGTGTGTCCCTTCTTGTTGACAGCATATACTTGGTTTCGCCCTCATCTACAGTTAAACCCATTTTGTCGCCTTCTGTTTCAATACTAGCGAACCCACCGATGACAGCCTGCTGTATTCTGCCAATTATGTCGATGTCATCGGCATAAGCTAGTAGTTGCACGGACTTTTGAAAGATTGTGCCTCCGGTGTTGACTTGTGAGTTTTCCACAATTCTTTCAAGGATGATACTAAAGAAGTCACATGACTGCGCATCACCTTGTCTAAATCCTTTTTTGACATCGGAGGTCTCGTTGAAGTCATTACCGACCTTGATGGAGCAGCGAGCGTTCTCCATCGTCAGCCTGCACACACGAACGAGTTTGGCACGGATAGCAAAACTAGACATGGCTCTGTATAGCTCGTCTCTATAAATGCTATCATATGCGGCCTTAAAATCGATAAAAAGATGGTGAGTATCGATTTGGACTTCTTGGGTTTTTTCCAGGATCTGACGGTGTGAAAATTTGATCGACTGTGGACTTTCCTGGCTTGAAACCACACTAATAGGGGCCGATCAGGTTGTCGACGAAGGGTTTCAGGCGTTCACACAAAATGGCAGTTAAGATCTTATACGCGATGTTGAGCAGACTGATGCCTCTCTAATTGGCGCAGTTGAGGAGGTCTCCTTTCTTGTGGATCGGGCAAATGATGCAGAGATTTCAATTATCAGACATATGTACACTCGTCTGACCAAATCTTGGAAATGAGTTGGTGTATGCTCTCTACCAAGCAATTTCCAGCTGCCTTGAACAACTCGGCCGGTAGGCCATCAGGACCAACAGCTTTGTTGGTTTTAAGCTTGGATATTGTAATAAATTTAAACTGCGGGAATATCTTCTATATATATAAAAAAGAGTTGGCATACGTAAGACCGCTCATAACTCGGGAACGGATGGTCCGATTTGAGCTGTCTTTTTTTGATGTCTTCGTCTCCGCCCAAGGAACATTTTTGCGGCGAAAAAATTTGAAAATTTTGAGGAAAAATTGGAAAATTCGGAAAAATCGATTTTCCATACGGGGAATTTTCTTTTTTTTCATTTTGATCGTAATATTACAATTCAAATGGTTGCAAAGGTTTAAAATTGGGAAAAGTTTCCCGGACAATCATTTTTTTCACTTTAAAGAAATAATACAATGAAATTAATTGCCAGAACTCCAAATTTGGAAAATTTTTAATTGGAAAATCCCCTTTCCCACACATTCGTATGCAACAACATTTGTATGCAATTTGACAGGTGTCCTTTTTCCTTCGTCATTTCACCATAGTCTGACTATACTTACTAACTATTCGCTCCACCAAGCTAATATTGGTCCATTTACACCTAGAAGCTTGAATGTATTCTGACGTTCCAGCAAATTCAAATGGGAACCTCACTCACACACTCTTACAAGTATGTGGAAGCCATGGGTGCAGCCATTTTCTTTAGATCATTATTGTACAATTTGTTGTTACTAAGGTGACGACAGGCTGCCCAAAATGTAGTGTTCAAAAGGAAAGAAAGAAACAACACGCTACACTCTTAGACAGTTGATGGCCACGTGCTCATTCACATGCATTCACAGACAGGAAAATTTAGGCTCCGCCTATTTTGGACAATGCCTGGGCAGAGGAAATGCCTGGGCAGAGGAAATGCCTGGGAAATGCCGTCTGTTATATGTAGTCAATGCATTTCACATTGATCTGTTGTTGCTCTACAGTTGATGCTGCACTTAAATTACTTTTTGAAAATTAATTATCAGATTTTCAATAAACAAATTGTGCCTAAACCATTCGTGAACGATTCTTTCATCCCAATCAAGTGAATTTCAGCCTGATTTTGATGATTGTTCAGTTGTCAGCAGCTCATGTTTTGTGATTTTGCCGGTAATTAAAGTTGAAATCTTAGTGATTCCAGTGAGTTTATCGAAAGAAGATCAAGCATTGGCTTACGCCGTCGCAATGGACGAAGATTGGCGATTCCCCGTGCGAATCAAACCCCTGAGCAACGCGCCAAAGCGAATTAACAGCTTCGAGCACATGCGTCGCGAATTCGTGCACAACGAACTCAGGAGGAACGAGAACCACAGCAGCGCAATCGCTATCTGCTTCGTCAAGTTGAATCAAACGCCAATCGTCGAGTGAGAAAAAGTGCCGTGAATCCAATATGAATGCACGATTCACTACAGCGAACAGCCGTGTTACGCCGAGTTATCAGACTCAAGACATTTCTTGACGAATGCCCACAAATACAACGATTCCTTTTAAATGACGTCATTCGACATTTAATCCTTGCATTCGCCATGACAATCAATCTTTGGAAGTGAGTGGGATCAATCTCGAATTCCCATGCTTCTCGCATGGACAATTATATGTGGCACGTTCGCGTGTTGGAAAGCTTTTCGTCTTTGTTTATTTACGCGCCGGACAACAAAACAAAGAACGTAGTCTACCACAAAGCATTGAATTGACCTGACATGTGATTCCCTGAACCTCTTTACATTCCGCGTAAATAAAGGATTCAATCAAATTCGAAAAGTGTTTCATTCAATCAATAATTGAAATTCAAGTGGCATCATTTGCTATCGATCGCAAATGTTCGATCGAAAAAATTAATTTCGGGTGAAATCGTGAATGCTCAAAATTATTTCAATCAAAAGATCAATTTTGAGCGGGACGAAGTTCGCCATGTCCGCTAGTATTGTATATGTACGTCTATTCGGTACAACGTTTATTGTGCGAATGAAAGGAAAATGAAAAATGAATTAATACAGAGTAGAGATACATAAAAGGAAGAATATAAGGAGAGAAGAAGATGAAGTAAGAACATGCACGTTGCATAAGGGTTGCCAAGATATACATATTCCGTTTTTCTTTCAACACTCTTCCTCAATGTGAATGCTCCTGTACAAATCAAAATTTATGACATATTCATTTTATTAACAAATTTTATGTGTTTAACTTTTGACAAGTTTTTGATAAAAATGTCGGCCGTCATCTCATCTGTTGGACAATACCTTAATTCAATTTCACCGTTCCTTACAGCCTCTCGTATGTGATGATATCGTACATCTATGTGCTTCGTACGGTTATGATACACTGGATTCGTTGCTAGCTTTTGTGCGCCTTGATTATACACGTTAAGAACAATTGGCTTATCATCCCAAAAACCAATTTCTTTAAGTAGTCGCCGCAAATAAATCGCCTCTTTGGCTGCATTTGAAGCTGCTACATATTCGGCCTCGGTACTGCTTAACGCAATAGTGTTCTGCTTCTTCGACTCCCAGGAAAATGCGCAGTTCCCGTACAAAAATACAAAGCTGGTGTATGGTTTACGATCTTGAGAGTCGCTTCCCCAATCAACGTTAATAAAGCCTACCACGCGAGTTACGTATCCAGCTACGTATCCATAATGAACTTTTTTCCAATTATCAGCCACTCACCCTATTCAGATTACTCACCATATTCATGACTATGATTATATTGCAATTTATTTTTCACCTTTGATTCTTGCACCTTGCAAGTATCTAATTTCCTTTTTGTCAAGTAAACTCATTTATAATTTCCTTTCCCACATTATATTTTTTTGTCAAGTAAGCTAAAAAATCAAATAAAAGACATTGTAAAGTTTACAGTTATGAAGTTTTGCGAATAAAGTGGGCAAAGCTCTGCCCGAGCTAAAAATAATTTACTTTTTTTTTATTTGGCTTAACGTTCGAACACGTAATTGGCGCAGTCGAGTTCGGAATCTTTGTATATTCTAAACGTTTGAGTACCATAATCAATCGACGGCTTATCGGTTTTATATGATACTCAGTGCAAGTGATTTTGTCAACGGTTTACTGGCAATTAGACCTAGTGCGTTTGTGTATACAGAAGAACTGGAACACAATATTAGCAGTTTATCGAATAAATTATTGACTTCGACGGTTTATCGAATAAGTAGCTATCTTGGCGGTTTATCGAGTAAACTAGTGAAACTAAAACTTTGGCAAATCAGCAATTCTCACGTGTCTCAACAACTTGGTTCCATACCAATCAACGAGGGAAAAACTTCAAGATAATGAAGACAACGCTCATCTCAACCTTATGCATGTAAGTCAAAGTAAAGACATCCTTATCCAAATCCATGAAAGTTCAGACGAGGAACTAGATCATAGCATAGTTAAATTAAATGAAAAATCAGGCAAGGAACTTAAGTCTAGTACTTTTTAAATTGGAGGTTTTTTGTCGTAATTTTCCTTCAAAATGCAACTTAATGTCTAATAAGAAAACCTTGCTGCTTAAAAATAATGTTTCAGTAGAAAGATGTAATACATCAAATCTCTGTATTGTAAAATGTGCGGTAACAAATGCATTGTAAATTATTATACCCAAAAAAAAAAAAGTTTAATACTAGCGAAATAAATAAAATAGAACACGAAGAAATCATATTAAGTGACCTTAGTAACTCCTTGCATAATATTAGAATAGGAAAAATGCAAAAATACTGCACATCTAGAGGCACTTCAAGCTCTAAGAAACCAGGAACAACAAGCTCAAACTCCACAACAAAATACCAATCCTGTGGACGTATTTCAAGCGCTGAGAGTGCCCGACGCCATTAAGGATCCTAAATTCGATGGCAATCCCCGGCTTCTTTTTGAATTTATCCATAATGTGGAGGAGATATTGAGTCTCATTCCGACAATGGATGGCATAATCCACGGCAAAATTCTACTGCGAGCAATTCGCAACAAAATTGTTGGATTAACCAACGAAATTTTAAATATGTATGGAACATCATCGAGCTGGACTTCTATAAGATCCAATCTTGTGCTACATTATTCAGGCAAGAGAAACGAAACTTCTCTTATCAGAGACCTTCACGGTCAAAAGCAAAACCAAGATAATGTAGAGCAGTTCTACGGTGAAATTATAGAAATATTTGCCACAATCAGTAATCATGTTCAGGTCTACGAGACGAATGTGAGTGTTATAAAGGCAAAAAGCGACCTTTACGACACATTCAACTATCAACAGCTAGACTCTTACTACCACTACGATAACCATCTTGACCAATAAGATCTTAAATTACTAAAAGTAATGCACGAACTGGATGACGAAAATTTTCACACACTTGCCCCTACAGACCCATCTGATACATACATAGATATCTATAAACATGGAACTGTCCCTTCCTATATTAACATTTCTTCACCCTTTTGGACGTCCATTAAAATTCTTAATCGACACAGGAGCATCGACTTCTTTTATCAGTCCTGAATTTACACACCCGGATGATCTCATCCCCATCAAACTCACAACTATAAAAACCATTCTAAACACCCACCAAATAGATAAAGAAGTCTGTCTACCCAAATTTGTGAAATTCAATCAGCCTGGAGAAACCAGATTCTAAGTATTCCGATTCCATGGTTACTTCAACGGTTTGCTAGGACTTGATTCACTCACTACACTAGGAGCGAAAGTTGACTTAGCCAATAAATTTCTAATTACCTACACAAAACTCTAAATTACCTCTGGGATTAAAACCTAATTTTATGACTCAAAAATATATCCTTTCCGCTAACTCAAAAACTATTGTAAAGTTGCCTGTCGATGTGGAAGAAGGAGATATCTTTATTCACACAACATACATTGCACCCCACCTATACATATATATCCCAAAAGGCATACAGTTATCCACAAAGTCTGCGTACAGCGCTGAAACTTTGGGAAACAGAGGCGTTGTGGCTAAATAGTAAACATTAGATTTTTCAAATTGGCATATTTCAATAAAAGAACATTAAACGCATTCATTTTGAGCAATATTTACATAATTTTTTTTTATTTTCTTAAGAAAAAATTAAGAAAAACAAAAAAAAATCATTGAATCCATTCCACAAAAGTCTGCGTACAGCTCTGAAATATAATGGAAAAAATTAGTTCAATTGAATAAAAAGCAATTTTATCTTTTTACTTTTATGGTTAATATTTAGTCGGATATCCTTTCATCTTGATTACTTCCTTCAAACGGTTTTGCATAGAAGAAACTAATTTTTCTGTACACGAACCACTAATATTTATCCATTCTCCTAGTAGGGCTTCCTTAAGTTGCGGTTTATTCCGTATTTCGCGCGTTCGGATTCTGCGTTCTAATTCATCCCATAAGTGCTCAATGGGATTGAGGTCTGGACTCTGCGGGGGAGTTCGCAACATGTGGGGAGCATTAAACAAAAGCCACATACGCACATTATGGGCTGTATGTTTTGGATCATTATCTTGCTGGAAGTAAAAATCATCCGAAACTCCCAGCATTTCAGCACTGTCTTTTAGATTTCGCTTTAGGATATCAATGTAGGTGTACTGATCCTTGATTGCTTCTATTATTTCCAATTTTCCGATCCCCGATGCAGACTTACAGCCCCATACCATCAGTATATAAAGCCGTTAAATGCTATTCCAATCTAATGGTGGTAAATGCATCAGATTCAAACAAAACCCCTTTTTTTAGAACAACCACTTAAAGTAAATAAATTCAGCAACCGAGATTTCTGTGAGCTAAATAACTTTGCAATTGACAGCAACAGACCTAATAGAAGCCCCATAACATTCGACGACATTACTGACCTCATTCGAACATCCCGCCTTAACAGTGAAGAAAAGAAGGTTATTTTCAGATTGTGCAAAACATACGAAGACATTGGGTGGTGTGAATAAAAACTAAGGGAACACTCTGAGTGAACACTCAAGAGTGAAGTGTTTTCGTTGAAGGGAGCACTCAATTTGGTGTGAATAAAAAATTTCCTCTAACTAGGTTCATCCCCTCAAGTTGAAGTTTGAAAACTAGAGTTGAGAGCTGTCAAATCCAGCAGCTGCTTGTCATGGGCTTTTAAAATCATGGCAAAATTGCCCGTCTTTGTTTCTATCCCCTTTTTGTTCAAATCAATGCCATGGAATTTTTTCTTCCATAGCTTCCAACGAAATTTGCTTTTTAAATTTCATGTCTGGAGTTGGGCTTCTTTCCATCAAGCAAGAATAAAATTGTAGAATTTTTATGAACTATTCTTCGTCCATTCCAGATATCTTTTTTTTAAGGTTTTTCACTTATTCCGTCAAGGTATTCATTTTCCGAAATAGTATTATCCATTTTTTTATCTCCTGAAGTTACCTCCAATGCACACTCAACTTCTTAAAGTGTTCACTCGATTGATTCCATCTTTATTCACACCAAAATGGAGGGAACACTCAACTGTCAAAATATGTGAGTGGAGGGTTTTCGTTAAACTTAACGAACCCTACTCTTATTCACACCAAATGGAGTGTTCCCTCCAAAATGCTGAGGGAACACTCACACTCAATTTTTATTCACACCACCCATTAGAGCAGGGCTCGATAAGACCAAGCAATTCGCTATTCCTAAAAAGAAAGATGCCAGCGGGGAAATCAAATGGGGATTAGTGATTGATTATCGAAAACTGAATGAAAAAACAGTTAGCGATAAATATCGCTTACCTAATATAAATGACGTCCTTGCAGATTATGGACAGCAACTACGAGACGGCAATGGAAGCTTTGGTAAACAGATACGAAACACCTGAATGTTAGTGAATGCGCAAATTCAAGCATTGATTAACCAAAGGGAGTGCCAAGTTGAATCTGCAGAAAATTTAAAAAGACTACACGATACATCGATGGAGCGCATGCCTTAAAGGGACTGAACATTGACACGGAGAGCTGGGACCGTATAATACTGTATATTATTTCGCAAAAACTGGACAACGAAACGAGAAAGGCGTATGAACAGTCTGTGAAAAAATCGAAAGATCTGCAGCCTCTGAACAACTTTTTACGTTTCTGGAGAACAAATTTCATGCCCTGGACAATTTAGAAGAAAAGAAGAATAAAGTGGACAGTCCAAGAGAAAAAAGGCCATTAAACAATAGGCAGAGATTATTCAAAACTCCGTTTTGCAAAGCATGCAATGGCGCTCATTGGCTTCACACCTGAAGTAAATTTATCCAAATGCCAGTCACACAAAGGAAGGAGGTTGTCCAAAAGGAAAAGCTGTGTAAAAATTGTTTCCAACCAAATCATGAAACATCAAGATGTCCGTCGGGCAAGACTTGCCAAATATGTCACCAACGTCACCACACACTACTCCACATTTACCACGTAGAGAGGCAACCTCAACAGCAGCAAACGAACTTTTCTGCCAATAAACAGCGTAGTAAAACATTATTAGCAACAGCAGTGGTAAAAACCAATTGGAAGGGTTGTGATTACTTCCTTAGACCAGGGCTCTTAATCCTCCTTCATCACCGAAGACGCAGTACAAAAACTGCAACTACAACGGAAAAGAGCAAATGCTTCTTTACTGGCCTTGGAGCAACGCATGCAGGAACGGCAAACAGTAAGGTTGACCTACAAATTCAGTCCATATACCCATCAGAATTTCAACTATGGAGAGAATTCCTGGTACTAAACAAGCTAACAAGGGTACTACCGGAAGAATCGTTTACAACCAACGATTGGGATCATATTAAACATTTACCTTTGGCGGATCTATCATACAACAAGAAAGCGGCAGTAGCTATGCTGATAGGAGCGGATGTTTTCCAGGACATAATTCTTAAAGGGGTGATTAAAGGCAACCAAGGCACCCCAGTCGCTCAAAACACTCAATTAGGTTGGATACTATCTGGAAGTATTCAACATCGCTCCAAGGCAAACGAAACAACAGTTTGTTTAATATCCAACACAGAGCTAAACGATCAACTTAAATCATTTTGGGAAATGGAAGAAGTACAAGAAGAAAGAGCTCACACGGCAGAAGAAGCTCGGTGCGAAGAAATATTCAGGGAAACACACAAGAGGGACGAAGCTGGAAGATACATAGTTCGACTACCGTTCAAAGAAGATGCAGGCAAGTTGGGCGAGTCAAAAGACAGAGCGTTAGCTCGATTTCTTTAGATGGAGAAAAAATGTACGCGAAATGGCAAACTCCATGAGGACTACGTACAATTCATGAGGGAGTACATTAAGCTCGGACATATGGAAGAAGTGACCCCAATGTCGGTTATGAAGTCAACGAATGAAGCATACTACCTACCGCACCATGCAGTCATCAAACCAGATAGCTCATTGTTAGACAATGCAATAAATACCAACTTGGCCAAACGTACAAAACATACTTATAATCATTATATACATATGTACATACTTATCATACATGCATATACTACTGTTAAAACTATTTGAATTGTTAGTGATCATATTGCTGAATTCCAACACTCACCCTAGCATAACATGTATACTTATCCTCTATATAAAGTCAGACTTGATCATAATAAACCTCTCTTTTTGTTAACGAGTTGAGTCGTGTTTTTCTTTCTTTCTGCCCTAACAAAGGTTATGGGCCCAGGTTGGCGAGACGGTGAATTTTTGAAAAAAAAAGTGAAATAAATATAAAAAAAAAAAAAAAAATAATAATAATAAGTTCGTTTTTAAATATTGATAAGCTCGATGGGCAGAACTACGATGGATGGAAAATTCAAATGCGAAGCGTACTTATTCACAATGAGCTTTGGCCGTACGTCAATGGAGACAGCACATTGCCTACCCAAACTGCGGAAAACAGACCAGCTTGGAACAAGAAGGACGAGAAGGCCCTTGCAACAATTTTTCTGTGTGTGAAAACTTCCCAGTTGGACCACATTCGGAATTGTCGGAGTTCAAAGGACGCGTGGGATAAGCTAGAAGCTCTGCATCAGCCCACTGGTCCAGCAATGAAAGTCACGCTATATCGGAAGCTTCTATCATTGAAAATGGCGGAAGGTCATCCGATATCAGACCACATGGATGCATTTTTGGATGTGGTTGAAAAATTAAAAGAGATAGACGTAGATCTCAAAGATGAGCTCTTGTGTATCATACTTTTATCAAGTTTACCTAAGTCTTATGAGAATTTCGTTGTAGCAAAAGAGACGAGGGATGAACTGCCGAATCTAGCCAAGTTAAAAACAAAATTGGCTGAAGAGGGACAAAGAAGAGACAGGGAATCAGATGGTGAAATGGCTTTTTTGGCAAAAGCTAGAGGGAAACAACCAAACGCTCATCGACAAACATACCAGCAGAACAAGTCACGCGACAACAATGCGGCTAGAGGGAGATGTTTCAAATGCAACGAGAAGGGCCATTTTGCTTCTCAATGCAACGAAAGAGACAAAACTTGGTCTAAACCAACAACTTCTTTTGCATCGTTTAATTTAATTAGTTCTGGTGAGTTAAACAGAGACACGTGGATTCTCGATAGTGGTGCAACATCTCATTTGTGTTCTGAGAAAAATTATTTTGTAAACATCAGCGTGCATACCGAGTCGATTGAACTTGCCGCGAATAAATTCCTTCACAGCTCGGGAAAAGGTGACGTTTTGATTGAAACTCCTTTTTACAAAATCAAACTGCGCGACGTATTATTTGTGCCCGAGTTAAAAGCAAGCTTTATTTCAATTAGTAAAGCAGCCGATAATAGTATAAATGTTAGCTTTAGCCGGAATAAAGCAATGATAAAAGACGAGCGCGGTAAATTAATTTTGTGCGGCGAAAGACAAGGCGATTTATATATTGTTAAAAATGTGCCGAGTTGTAAGGCGTTCATATCAAAGGCCGAAAAAGATAGTGATATATACAGTTGGCATAAAAAATTCGGGCACTTAAATATAAAGAGCATGTCACGTTTATCTAAAGAAAACATGGTGCGCGGTTTTAACCTAACAAGTGTTCCTGAGAGTATCCAGTATATATGTTTAAAAGGCAAAATATCGCGCCAACCTTTTTCGAAAGAATCTGTAATGAAAAGTGAAATATTCTAGATCTGATTCATAGTAACGTCTGCGGGCCTATGCGTGTTCGTTCCCTCGGCGGTGCGGTTTACTTTGTGACATTTATTGACGATAAGTCGAGAAAAATTTTTGTTGAATTTTTAAAAGCCAAATCTGAAGTGCTTAACGCCTTTAAAAATTTTAAATCTAGAGCCGAACTAGAAACGGGTCGCAAAATCAAGATGCTTCGATGCGATAATGGCCGCGAATATTTGGGCGAGGAATTCGGAAAATTTTTGAGTGAACAAGGTATAAGACGACAGTTTTCGGCTGAATACACACCCCAACAGAATGGAGTTGCCGAACGCGCAAATCGGACCCTTGTTGAGATGGCCCGATGCATGCTGTTGGACTCTGGTCTCCCGGAAATGATGTGGGCAGAGGCAATAAATGCCGCAGCCTATATAAGGAACAGATCGCCGACAAAATCTGTTTTATTGATGACCCCATACGAGAGCTGGAGTGGTAAGAAACCTAATGTTTTCCATTCTAAATTATTTGGTTGTTTAGGTGTCATGCTAAATAAAAAGCCCGGAAAATCAAAGTTCCAGGCAAAGGGCGTCGATTGCGTGATGGTTGGGTATTCAGCTGAGGCCAAAGCGTACAGGGTATACGTTCCTGAACAAAGAAAGATTTTAAAAAGCCGTGATGTCAAATTCCTCAGCATGCCAGAATTTAACAAGAACCAAGAAGTGCCGGAGTTAAATCAAAAAGCAAATAGAGACAACAAAGCAATATTCATTGAAGCGGTGAAGGACAAAAATGAAAGCCAAAACAAACTAGGACCAGATGTCAGTCATCATATCAACAATATGACTATGACGAAGATGAAGACCATTTCGAAGACACAGTGGAAGAAATAGTGAACCAACCAGACACCTATAATTTAGACTCGGACCGACGTGAGGAAAGAGAAGGTGGAGAAAATGACTCTCCAATGCCAGGGATTATTACACGGAGCAAGACGAAAGAATTGGAGAAAAAGAACATGCTGTTCTATATTAATAAAGCCCAGAAAATTCCGCAAACGATTGAAGAAGCCCTACATTGTGAAGAAGCCAAACACTGGGAGCAGGCCAGCAGGAGATCGGAGTACAAGAGTTTGATTACAAATGAAACGTGGATGCTTGTCGATCTGCCACCGGAAAGGAAACCTATAAAATGCAAATGGGTGTTTAATTTGAAAGGGGATAAAGGCGGCAAAATCGAAAAGTACAAAGCTCGTTTGGTTGCCAAAGGTTATACACAGAGGCCAGGAATAGATTTTTACGAAACGTTTTCGCCTGTTGTCCGCTATTCCACAGTGCGACTTATTTTTGCCTTATCCGTGAAGTACAAACTACATCTCCACCAAATGGATGTCACTAGTGCATACTTAAATGGAAGGTTAAAAGAAGAAGTCTACATGTGTCAGCCAGAAGGGTTTATCAGGCCGAAGTATCCTCAGCGTGTCTGCAAACTAAGCAAGGCGTTATACGGGCTTAAACAATCAGGACGTGAGTGGAATAACAGGCTGGACGAAGTTCTAAAAAGGATTGGATTCAAGAGATGCAGCTACGATTCCTGTGTTTACACAAAGAACAAAGAGGGAGAAATCAACATCCTGGCGATTTACGTCGACGGCATTTTACTCGCTTGCTCAGATTGGACCCGTCTAGATGAAATCAAGAACATGCTTAAAAAGGAGTTTGTCGTTATAGACAAGGGCAAAGTTGGCTATTTCCTGGGGCTGGAGGTCCAACAAAACGAAGCGAGGAACTGCATCCGTATCTCACAGAAGCAGGCGATTCAAATCCCTGCTCGAGAATTGCAACCTGAGTGACTGCAAAGGACGAGGGACACCGTTAGAGCCTGGTCATAAGTTTACCCAGTGTCAAAGCTGTGCTGATTGTTAACTCGCTGATGAAAAGGAATATCAGGGAATAATCGGTTCTCTTTTGTTCATTGGGCTGGCAACTAGACCCGACATCCTACATTCAGTCAACAAGTTGTCTCAGTTCAATGCGAACCCGCATATGCAGCATATGCTCGCAGCAAAGCATATACTCAGGTACTTAAAAAATACCACTAATTTTTCTCTGATTTAAAGCAAACCTGAGGATCCTTTGTGCGGGTACTCCGATGCTGATTGGGCAACGAATCATGACCGTCGATCCTACACTGGTTATGTATTCCAACTGTCTGGGGGAGCTTTAACATGGGCAACGAAGGAGCAACCGACTATTGCATTATCCAGCACAGAAGCGGAATACATGGCGCTGACAGCTGCAGCCAAGGAAGCAGTCTATTTGCGAAACCTTGTTTCTGAAATTGGTTTTGAAAGTCTTGTGAATCATCCGCTGACGATTTTCTGCGACAACCCGAGTGCTCTTCACCTTGCGAAGAATCCATCTCATCATGAACGTAGCAAGCACATTGATATACGATGTCTATGAAAAATCTCTAATTGTCCTTGAGTACATACCAACAGAAGACATGAAGGCCGATATTTTAACGGAAAGTTTATTGAAAGTAAAGCATATAAAATTTGTAAATTTGTTAGGTATAAACTGTTAATTTAAAGTTTAATAAAGCTTGTAAACTTATAAAGCTTGTAAACCTTTTTTAATATATTTTTTGAAGTACACATATTGTTTAATTCTAAAGTTTGTATTTATTGAGGGGTAGTTTGTTAGACAATGCAATAAATACCAACTTGGCCAAACGTACAATACATACTTATAATCATTATATACATATGTACATACTTATCATACATGCATATACTACTGCTAAAACTATTTGAATTGTTAGTGATCATATTGCTGAATTCCAATACTCACCCTAGCATAACATGTATACTTATCCTCTATATAAAGTCAGACTTGATCATAATAAACCTCTCTTTTTGTTAACGAGTTGAGTCGTGTTTTTCTTTCTTTCTGCCCTAACACTCATCAACCAAGGTTCGAGTGGTCTTTGACGCGTCGTCACGAATGAGTTCAGGAGTAAGCCTAAATGACACAATGAGCCTAGTGGCTCATGAAGACAGAGACTTTCAGCGTATATTGTGGAGAGAAAGCCCAACACAAAAGATTAAGGAATATCGGTTAAACACCGTGACTTACGGAACCTCCTCAGCTCCATATCTGGCGATAAGAACACTTCAACAACTCGCTTGCGATGAAAAAGAGAAATTTTAAATAGCTTCAAGGATAGCTTGCCGAGATTTCTACGTTGACGACGTACTGTCAGGAGCAAATACATTAGACGCAGCGGTAAAGGCACAAAAGCAAGTAGTACAACTCATGCCGAGCGGAGGATTCAGACTACGCAAATGGTTTTCAAATTCAAAAGCCATTTTGAAAAATATAACATCAGATCCCATTATGACCCTGGGAATATACTGGCGACCGGAGTCCGACACTTTTGAGTTCAAAGTTAATATTGCAATAGCAAATACAAATTGACAAAAAGAATAATTGTGTCAGAAACAGCTAGGCTATTTGACCCATTGGGCTGGCTAGCTCCAATTATAATAAGAGCAAAGCTAATACAACAACAACTCTGGAAATCGGAAAAAACTTGGGATGGAATGCTTTCGGATGAAAACGCTCACGAATGGAAAGTCTTCAGAAGCCAACTGTCTTGTATAGAAGAAATTAAAATACCACGATGGGTCCAACACGAATCGAAAAACCGCATAGAACTACATGGATTTTGTGACGCATCAGAGAGGGCATACGCAGCCGCGATTTATACAAGAATTATAACTGTTTCTGGAGAAATTATCACAAGATTACTGTGTGCTAAGACAAAGGTGGCACCAATAAAAAAGATATCAATACCGAAACTCGAACTTTGCGGAGCAGTACTGCTGGCAAAATTACTTCAAAAAACCAAGGCAAAATTAGAAATAAAGGAAACACATGCATGGACAGACTCATCAATAACCTTAGCATGGATCACTGGAAACCCTAACAAATGGAAAACTACGTAGCGGCCAGAGTTACGATAATAACCAAACTAGTAAGCTCAGGCAAATGGCACCATGTAAAGGGTAAGGACAATCCAGCGGATTGTGCTTCTAGAGGACTATGGCCTTCAGAACTCAACGCACACTCAATTTGGTGGGCACGTCCAACATGGCTAGCGCAGGCAGAGGTGAACTACACTGACTCCACGCCTCACAGCACCAACGAGGAAGTTAAGAAACTGCACACAAATACGTTTACTTCAACAATGGAACCAGATGTTGTAGGAAGATTGCTGTCGCAGTATAGCACAATTAGACGAATAACAAGAATACTCGCTTTTTGTAAACGATTTGTGCACAACTCACGATCATCAAAAGACAATAAACTGCGGGGACAAATCACATGTCAAGAAATTGAAAGCGCTGCGACCGTAGTCATTCGACATGTGCAGCGGACAACGTTCAAGAATGAAATCGTCAACTTGAAGAGAGGAAGGGAAATTGACAGGAAGAGCAAACTTCGGTGCCTTAACCCATTCCTGGATGAGAACGAGGTGATGCGAGTAGGAGGACGATTGGCGAAAGCAGAACTGTCATGCTCGCAGAAACATCCCATAATCATTCCACATTCCGGGTATTTGACCACCATGTTGATCGACGAGGCTCACAAAACCACTTTACATGGAGGCTACTCTCTTACCCATGCACATCTACGACAACGATACTGGATTCTGAGTGGTCTAAGTGCAGTCAAACAACGAGTCCGTAGATGTACCACGTGTTTTCGACACAGAACGTCAACGAGAACTCAAATGATGGGAAATCTGCCACAATCAAGAGTGTCCAAAGCTAGGCCATTTTTACATACAGGAATCGACTATGCAGGACCTATAGGCATCAGGACGGCGAAAGGAAGAGGAAATAAGTCATATAAAGGATATATAGCAGTATTTATATGCTTGGCAATAAAAGCAGTTCACCTCGACAAAGTTAGCGATTTAACAGCAAATACCTTCATAGCAGCATTTAAGAGATTGTGCGCCAGGAGAGACTATGTGGGGCACCTTTACAGTAACAGCGGTAAGAATTTCGTCGCTGCAAACAAAATTCTTCAGCTAAATGCAAGGGAGGCGAAAGAGTACATCGATGAAATATGCGAGGCACTAACAACTTACCATACGGAATGGCATTTCATACCCCCAGCGGCACCCCACTTTGGTGGCCTATGGGAGGCAGGAGTGAAGTCAGTTAAACACCATCTCAAACGAACCATTGGGGAGCACAAGTTGACATACGAAGAGATATCTACGCATGCCTAAACTCAAGACCTCTTTGTCCAATTTCAAATGATCCTGAAATAGATGTCTTGACGCCAGGTCATTTCTTGAGAGGAACAACCTTACTGGCACCCCCGGAAAGGCATAGACTAAATGAAAAAGGTTTATTGACGCGATGGCAGCTGATAGAACGATTGCAATAAAATTTCTGGAAAAGATGGAGTTCAGAATATCTAACGACACTACAACAACGTCCGAAATCGACAACAAGGAACGAAAATCTTAAGGTTGGCAACATTGTTTTGGTGAAAGATGAACAACTTCCTCCCACAAGATGGATGTTTGGAAAAGTACTAGAGCCGCATGCTGGAAAAGATTGCCTGGTGCGTATAGTAACCATCAAAGCAAGGAATAAGATCTACAAAAGGCCAGTCACTAAGATCTGCCTACTCCCAATAAGCGATAACGAAGAACAAAGGAAAAACTAGACGACAGTAAGCGGACTGATCAACTAACCACAACTACCTGCTTGTCAACATTTCTAAGGTCGGAGGCAGTAAATCAAGGTCGACCGATAAAACTGCCAGACGAAATTCAGAGCAACCCTCAAGAAAAGAAGAGAAGGCTGAAGAAAGGACAATGGTTACGATTCCTGTACACAATGTTGGTGATAATAGCATTAGGCAGAAGGTGCGCCACGGCATTAGATGCAGCACCTGAAGGTTTCAAAGTTACACCTTTTAGAAATCGCCCGGGGATCTATTTTGAAAAAATTGGGAACATTAACCTAATCAAGACTGGAAGATAATCGCATATTATGATCTGACCAACTACAGGCGGGAACTTTTAGGATTCGAAATATTGATTAACGAAATGAACGAATTCTGCAAAATGCAAGGTGCTGATACACTGACACACCACATAATTCAACAATTCAACCACCAACTGACAATTATAAAAAACAACAACGACCTCCTATTAAAACAAGGAGCCGGAAGGGAGCCAGTGACTAGGGTGAAACGATCACCGTTTGACTTCGTTGGAACCGTTGCGAGCTGTTTGGGATTTTAGACGAGTCGTATGCGGAGCATTACGAGCAGCAGATTCAACAAACACGATTGAATGAGAACCTTACGCTAATAAAGAATCAAACATCAATCGCAGAATCAACTAGCAACATCTTGCAGAAAAATACGCAAGCTGTGACTGCGCAACTCCAAGTATTTCATGACAACCTAGAAAACTTGAAAAGCTTTGTAACGAAAACCAGCAACCAGACGGCGGCAGAACAGAGGTTCTTAGCTATGTCAACTTATACCACTTTAGCAATGGTAAATTATCAGCAGGTTCAAAATTCGTTATTGGACGTTTTAACGGATCTTCATCACGCTAAAGTTAATCCGCTTATAATAACGCCAGACCAACTCCGCGCACAGCTAGAGTTGATAAGAAAGCACATACCCCCACAGCTGTCTGTCGCAGAAGACCGAATGGATTCGAATCTGCTAGCACTTTACAGGCTGCTAACAGCCAGGGCCCGAATAACCCAGCAAAACATCATATTCGACATAAGACTTCCACTAATCAAGTCAGAAGACTATGAAATGTTTAAGGTCATACCAGTACCAACACCCCATAGAAATGAATTTGTCTTCATTGAACCGTCATTAGACTACTTAATAGTTAACCTACTGAGAGAGTCATACTACAGAATGACAAGGGAGGAACTCAGCAAATGTACAAAAAGCAGCGACAGATACTTATGCCAACAACAACATCCCATGTTTAATCGCCAATCCAACGTCAGCAGATGTGAAATGGACCTGCTCACCCACACCATGAACTTATCAAACTTCTGCAAGCTACGAAGCATAAGCCCATCTCCTGTGTGGATCCAGCTAAATAACGCCAATAGTTGGATATACGTTTTGGACAGGAAGTACACCTTTAACATAATCTGCGGAAGACGGATCCTAGAAGTTTCGCTACAAGACGATGGTATTTTAACATTAGAGTCAAACTGCATCCTCAAACAGGACACGATGAGCATAACAGCTTACGACAGTATGTCCAGCACACTTAACGAAGCCTTCATTCCTGCTACAAATATCTCGGAAATATTATCAGACAACCCAAGAAATGTTTCGAAACAATTGGTCATTTCACATCACAGTCTCGAGAGCAACAATGAAAAGTATGACACCCTAAACAAACGGATAGAAGATCTTAAAAATAACGAGGAACTGTCAGTTGATTCAATGGCTCACTACGTGCACTACAGCAATTCCTACAGCCTGATTGGCGGATTATTCATCACCATCGTAGCATAAAAGAAGAAGAACCATATTGGCACCACAGGCCCCAGTACCTGCTACAAGGCGGTTCACAACATCGGACTTCAACATATAAATCAGTTCGGCCCGGCAGAATGTACAATTGCGTACATATGCACCTAATTGGAAACGAAGACCGCGGGAAATTGTACATCATTTTGCGTTGATATCAGGTTTTGGTCAGCGCCGCCGAGTCAGGAGCAGTTCCCACGTATTTTAAGTTTTATAATATAACATTAGAGTCAAACTGCAATGTATGCATGTCAACATAATTTATACTGTAGGTAATTTGTATAAATGGAGGTAGAATAAAAATTTAAGATGGATTTTTAATACGACAATCCAATAGTGAAGTGTTTTATTTGTTGACTATAACCATCCCCCACCAGCGGTAAGGTGGCCTTAGTTTATCAATTAACATTATTCCAAATACCTCCGCAATCTATATATGTATACACATAGAAGAGTTTGATTTGAAAAAATACAGTATAAACATAAAAGATGTAAAAATTAAAAAATTAAAAAAAAATATTTATTTTTTTGGAAGATGAAAACCTCTTTATTCTATTGAATCCAAACTAAGACTGAAACTTATTTTCTAACAAAATAAACTTAACACCTAAAACTTAAATCCATGCGACGACACAATGAATGCGGATTAGGAGAATGGAGGAATGGGAAAAGGAATGTGTCATAGGACACGGCAGGTGTTGGCTCCAGACGTCAAATCAGAAACATGAATCTGGAGCGTGTTTATATGGGTCAACATGAGCCGGGAGCGTGACTTCATGATGACTTGGATAATATAGGAATTTGATTAGGTAGGGAAAAAATGATGGAATGGATGGAAGGAATGTTCTTAACTCCTCCCCGCTGAAACTCAAACGTCCGCGTTTGACAACTTTTTTTCAAAAAAACAGGATCTGGTGGATCCTAACTGGCTTTGGTGGTGATATTTCTTCCTGTGCTTTCTTCGTTACTTGGCAGGGGATGTGTGTTGATGATCCTGGTGTTGCTGTTACTTCCCTTGTTTCTGTGCTTTCCGTTTCGATCATATTTGTGACTTGGATCTGTGCGGAGCGTTTCCTCCAGTTGAATTTCGATATGAGGGCCAAGGCAAACATGAATATGGCTATTGTTAATCGGAGGTTTGTTATTTTAATGGTGCGATGTTGAGATTCTAGTAGTTTGATGTCCTCAGTATTGCTGATGTGGAGTTCTTTTAGCATCTCCAATGATAACAGCTCTTCTAAGTTTTCGGATGTAGAGAGTTGCGCAACTGCGGAAAGTGATTTCAATGTAGAAATTACGATATCAGATGTGTAGGTTCTATTCTCGATCCTACAGTTGAATTCTGGATTTTTATGATGAATGTGCCAGTTAGTTTCAATGCGTCATTTTTGTCTTGTATTAATGTGCCATTGAATTGGTTGAGTAAGATGATTCCAGGGGAGATATCATCGACTGTTGGAACATGTTGGTTATTTATTCGGGGACAATTGGCTTTTATGCTTTGGAGTAGGTTGGGAATACATGATGTGTCACTTAAATCTACAATATTATTATTAGGACATATTGCTAACTTATTATATTTTCTACAATTTATTTTTATACCATAAACTGTGCTTTGACATTTTAAAATATTTTCATATTCAAGTTTATTAATGGAATTAGCTTTTTTCACAGGTTTTAATAAAATTTCTTTTACAAGAGCTTAACGTTACCCTAGGTATACTTATAATGTAAATTATTGAACTGCTTCGTGCTTCATCAATGCTTCATACGGAATATTTTCTTTTTTAATTACATCTTTAGCTATATTTACTTCTGCCATTGACAATATTTAAGAGTTTATAATTCCTTGTTTCACCCAATGTATGGCGTATTCTACATTGACCAGCTCTTCTTTGAGCAATTTAATTTTACGTTGTGTAATTAATACAATGTTATTCTTAAATATATCGTGGTTTTTCATTCCATTTATTATTTCGTTTGTAACATTAGTTAGTTGATTTATGCTTTTAATTATATTTCTGTTTATCAAAACCTGTCTATTATCGTTTTCTAATATATTGTTAATTTTCTTTCTAACAATTTGGAAGTCGTCATGGTCGGGATTTCCAGCAATCCACTTCCATGCGCTGCCAATAAAATTGAACGATCTTCTATTTTTTGTTTGGGTTTTAATTTATTCAGCATACCATTTATTTGGTTTAGTTCATGGGATAGGAAGGGATATGAAGGATGACTCTTGCTTATATTTTGTTCTATTATATTCCTAATATTGTCCACTAGGTACTCGCAGGGCTCCAGGTCTATAATATGTACCAATTTGAAACTTCCGGTCTGAATTTTTGCCGTTCCTGTTTCTATTGCGACCAACTCGCTCAAAGAGTAGTCTAAAATTTGTACCTCGGCTTTGCAGCCTATAATATAAAGCCTAGGGAGAGAAAGAAAATGAATGATGGTGATCTTAATTGCGGATATGGCTTTTATGTATAATTTTTCCTGATCTTGTTTTAACTGTTGACTTGAAATTTTCCTGAACTATTTCTTTACTATATCGATTCGTTAATTTCGATCCTTATCTTTTGTTTATTTTTACGTAAATTTGGTCACCTGGGTTATAATCTTTAACTTCATTTTTTCTTTTATTATGATACTTAAGGTCTTTTTCCTGTTTCTCCTTAAGTTTTTCGATGTTACTTTGCCTAGTTTTTTCGTAATCCTCTGGTCCGAAAGGGACAGTCCTATCGAAGAAAAGGTTTTTTCTTCCATTTGAGATATTTCAAAAACTTTATTATCGGCTTGAAGTACAATCAAAACATTTATGAATGAAACTCGACTTCGTTCATATGGCCACCGCGGTCACGTTTGCAGCGGTCGATTCGTTGGACCCAATTTTCAACGACTCTGCCACACATTTCGGCCGAAACGGCCGCTATTTCGTGTTCAATGTTGGCTCTGAGCTCTTCCAACGTCGTCGGCGTGTTGGCATAAACCAATGACTTAACGTAGCCCCACAGAAAATAGTCAAGCGGTTAAATCGCACGAACGAGGCGGCCAATCGACTGACCCATTTCTTGAGATAACACGCTCACTATACTTACTCTTCAATAAATCGATTGTAGCGTGTGCTGCGTGGCTTGTGGCACCATCCTGTTGAAACCACATGTCGTCCAAGTCCATATCTTCCAATTCGGGCCAAAAATAATCGGTGATCATGGCGCGATAACGCTGACCATTCACAGCAACGTGATGATCGTTATCGTCGACGAAAAAATATGGCTCAATAACGCCGCCGGCATGCAAACCGCACCAAACAGTTATTTTTTGTGGATGAAGTGGTGATTCATGAAGCACATGTGGATTTTCACCCGACCAATAACGCATATTTTGCTTATTGACGAACCCATTGATTCACCGACTCCGAATTTCGGTAGAAAATTTTTATAATTTGCAGACGTTGCTCGTTCGTGTATTTTACCATGATGAAAATGTTGAATTTACTGAATAAATTGACAGTGATGATTAGTGAAAGAGTGCGTTCACAAATTAAACTCAAAGTTGTCAAGTCCCTATTGGAAAACCCTTTACTAAAATAAGCGGGGTAAATTTCTTGGATTAAGCCCATGACTCTTTCTGTAGTCATTATTCCGTTAAGGATGGTTGGGTTAAGAAATCTCTTATAGATTCCGATTAAATTTTCTTTAGTGTAATAGAGTTCGGTTGTAATGTGTTTCGTAAATTTTGGGAAAGGTGTTTTATACTTATGATTAGATGTATTACCAGTTTTTAAAATAAGTTGATTCCTGAAAACATTTATTGGTGTTTCGGTTACTTGAATCAGGTTGTTTGACGAGCTTTCTCCACTATGTACACTTCATGATGACTTGGATAATATAGGAATTTGATTAGGTAGGGAAAAAATGATGGAATGGATGGAAGGAATGTTCTTAACTCCTCCCCGCTGAAACTCAAACGTCCGCGTTTGACAACTTTTTTTCAAAAAAACAGGATCTGGTGGATCCTAACTGGCTTTGGTGGTGATATTTCTTCCTGTGCTTTCTTCGTTACTTGGCAGGGGATGTGTGTTGATGATCCTGGTGTTGCTGTTACTTCCCTTGTTTCTGTGCTTTCCGTTTCGATCATATTTGTGACTTGGATCTGTGCGGAGCGTTTCCTCCAGTTGAATTTCGATATGAGGGCCAAGGCAAACATGAATATGGCTATTGTTAATCGGAGGTTTGTTATTTTAATGGTGCGATGTTGAGATTCTAGTAGTTTGATGTCCTCAGTATTGCTGATGTGGAGTTCTTTTAGCATCTCCAATGATAACAGCTCTTCTAAGTTTTCGGATGTAGAGAGTTGCGCAACTGCGGAAAGTGATTTCAATGTAGAAATTACGATATCAGATGTGTAGGTTCTATTCTCGATCCTACAGTTGAATTCTGGATTTTTATGATGAATGTGCCAGTTAGTTTCAATGCGTCATTTTTGTCTTGTATTAATGTGCCATTGAATTGGTTGAGTAAGATGATTCCAGGGGAGATATCATCGACTGTTGGAACATGTTGGTTATTTATTCGGGGACAATTGGCTTTTATGCTTTGGAGTAGGTTGGGAATACATGATGTGTCACTTAAATCTACAATATTATTATTAGGACATATTGCTAACTTATTATATTTTCTACAATTTATTTTTATACCATAAACTGTGCTTTGACATTTTAAAATATTTTCATATTCAAGTTTATTAATGGAATTAGCTTTTTTCACAGGTTTTAATAAAATTTCTTTTACAAGAGCTTAACGTTACCCTAGGTATACTTATAATGTAAATTATTGAACTGCTTCGTGCTTCATCAATGCTTCATACGGAATATTTTCTTTTTTAATTACATCTTTAGCTATATTTACTTCTGCCATTGACAATATTTAAGAGTTTATAATTCCTTGTTTCACCCAATGTATGGCGTATTCTACATTGACCAGCTCTTCTTTGAGCAATTTAATTTTACGTTGTGTAATTAATACAATGTTATTCTTAAATATATCGTGGTTTTTCATTCCATTTATTATTTCGTTTGTAACATTAGTTAGTTGATTTATGCTTTTAATTATATTTCTGTTTATCAAAACCTGTCTATTATCGTTTTCTAATATATTGTTAATTTTCTTTCTAACAATTTGGAAGTCGTCATGGTCGGGATTTCCAGCAATCCACTTCCATGCGCTGCCAATAAAATTGAACGATCTTCTATTTTTTGTTTGGGTTTTAATTTATTCAGCATACCATTTATTTGGTTTAGTTCATGGGATAGGAAGGGATATGAAGGATGACTCTTGCTTATATTTTGTTCTATTATATTCCTAATATTGTCCACTAGGTACTCGCAGGGCTCCAGGTCTATAATATGTACCAATTTGAAACTTCCGGTCTGAATTTTTGCCGTTCCTGTTTCTATTGCGACCAACTCGCTCAAAGAGTAGTCTAAAATTTGTACCTCGGCTTTGCAGCCTATAATATAAAGCCTAGGGAGAGAAAGAAAATGAATGATGGTGATCTTAATTGCGGATATGGCTTTTATGTATAATTTTTCCTGATCTTGTTTTAACTGTTGACTTGAAATTTTCCTGAACTATTTCTTTACTATATCGATTCGTTAATTTCGATCCTTATCTTTTGTTTATTTTTACGTAAATTTGGTCACCTGGGTTATAATCTTTAACTTCATTTTTTCTTTTATTATGATACTTAAGGTCTTTTTCCTGTTTCTCCTTAAGTTTTTCGATGTTACTTTGCCTAGTTTTTTCGTAATCCTCTGGTCCGAAAGGGACAGTCCTATCGAAGAAAAGGTTTTTTCTTCCATTTGAGATATTTCAAAAACTTTATTATCGGCTTGAAGTACAATCAAAACATTTATGAATGAAACTCGACTTCGTTCATATGGCCACCGCGGTCACGTTTGCAGCGGTCGATTCGTTGGACCCAATTTTCAACGACTCTGCCACACATTTCGGCCGAAACGGCCGCTATTTCGTGTTCAATGTTGGCTCTGAGCTCTTCCAACGTCGTCGGCGTGTTGGCATAAACCAATGACTTAACGTAGCCCCACAGAAAATAGTCAAGCGGTTAAATCGCACGAACGAGGCGGCCAATCGACTGACCCATTTCTTGAGATAACACGCTCACTATACTTACTCTTCAATAAATCGATTGTAGCGTGTGCTGCGTGGCTTGTGGCACCATCCTGTTGAAACCACATGTCGTCCAAGTCCATATCTTCCAATTCGGGCCAAAAATAATCGGTGATCATGGCGCGATAACGCTGACCATTCACAGCAACGTGATGATCGTTATCGTCGACGAAAAAATATGGCTCAATAACGCCGCCGGCATGCAAACCGCACCAAACAGTTATTTTTTGTGGATGAAGTGGTGATTCATGAAGCACATGTGGATTTTCACCCGACCAATAACGCATATTTTGCTTATTGACGAACCCATTGATTCACCGACTCCGAATTTCGGTAGAAAATTTTTATAATTTGCAGACGTTGCTCGTTCGTGTATTTTACCATGATGAAAATGTTGAATTTACTGAATAAATTGACAGTGATGATTAGTGAAAGAGTGCGTTCACAAATTAAACTCAAAGTTGTCAAGTCCCTATTGGAAAACCCTTTACTAAAATAAGCGGGGTAAATTTCTTGGATTAAGCCCATGACTCTTTCTGTAGTCATTATTCCGTTAAGGATGGTTGGGTTAAGAAATCTCTTATAGATTCCGATTAAATTTTCTTTAGTGTAATAGAGTTCGGTTGTAATGTGTTTCGTAAATTTTGGGAAAGGTGTTTTATACTTATGATTAGATGTATTACCAGTTTTTAAAATAAGTTGATTCCTGAAAACATTTATTGGTGTTTCGGTTACTTGAATCAGGTTGTTTGACGAGCTTTCTCCACTATGTACAGTA
The DNA here is from genome assembly GCA_946965025.1 of Blera fallax. Taxonomy (NCBI): domain Eukaryota; kingdom Metazoa; phylum Arthropoda; class Insecta; order Diptera; family Syrphidae; genus Blera; species Blera fallax. The sequence goes on from OX337245.1 coordinate 28,449,206, forward strand.
GATGTTAATGCAAGAGTATTTGAGAGTAAGGCATTTGTTTCTGGGGGGCAAGGTAGAGCATCTGCTACGACATTTGATTTTCCTGGAGTGTATTTGAGTTCATAATTATATTCTTCCAATATTGCCTTCCACCGCTTCATTTTAGTGTTTGTGTTCTTATTACTAAGAGCGTATGTTAACGGCTGATGGTCCGTGAATATAATTACTTTCTTAGTTACGTATAGGAAATTACGTAGTGAACTTAAGGCCCATATTATGGAAGCATTTCTTTTTCATTTGTAGCATATGATTCTTCAGTTTTGTTAAGACTTCTGGATAGAAACATAATTGGTTTACCTTCTTGGCTCAAAACTGCTCCAAGTCCACAATTTGAGGCATCGGTAGTTAGTTCGAAACATTTGTTAAATTCAGGATAAGCTAGCATGACATCTTTAGAAATAAGGGAATTTTTTATATCCATAAATGCTTTTTAATTTCGATTGGGACTTGGACTCTCGTCCATCCTCTCTTCTCAGAAGAGCTGTCAAAGGTCTCGCTATCTTTGCCTAATCATGAATAAACCGTCTGTAACATCCTGACAGACCAAGGAAGGATCTAAGGTCCCTTAAAGTTTTTGGGATGTTAAATTCAGTAATGGCGTTAACTTTTGTGGGATTGGTTTTTATACCTGATTTGGATACTATAAACCCCAGGAATTCGACTTCGGATTTTAGAAGGGCGCATTTATCCATCTGGACTTTTACATTAGCTTCTTGTAAAATTTTAAAAATAATTTTGAGATCTTCGAAGTGTTGTCCTTCGGTTTCGCTAAAGATGATGATATCATCGATGTATACATAGCATCGGATGCCAATGTGCTCTCTTAAGATATCATCTATAGCGCGCTGAAAGATGGATGGGGCATTTTTCAGCCCAAAAGGAAGCCTCGTAAACTCATATTTGCCGTTATTAATAGAAAAAGCCGTTTTTTCTATATCGGCATCTTTCAAAGGAATTTGGTGGAATCCACTTTTTAGATCAATGATTGTAAAGAAGTTACATTTACCTAAATTGTACAGAACATCGTTGATTTCCGGTATAGGGTACCTATCCGGTACTGTGATTAGATTTAATTTTGTGTAAAAAGGTTTGTCGGAGGTTGTTCTTATTTCTCCTTTTACCTGTGTTATGTAAGTTAGATTTTTATCTGGTTCAATAAATAGGCTAGAAAATGTGTGTATGATTTGCTTGACTTGATTTTCTTGATGTGTTTTTAGATGAGATGTTCGTATATTGATGCTATTTACTGCCTGAGTTTCATATTGCTTAAGGGGAAAAAAGTGTTTTTCTTTAAGAATAAAATAGTTTTTATCGGTGTGAATGACCGCTCCTAACGCTCTTTAGGGTATCATTTCCAATAATACCATCAAAAAAATTTAATGTTTCCAATTTCTGTTCCCATAATCTCGAGATTTGTATGGTGTGTAATTTTAATTTTACCGCTAATGGAATTTGCAAAAGAAGGTTTTTGAGTAGGAATGGGGTTTTTGACCCTTAAATGCCCAAGGACGCCGATTTTGTCGAAAAAAATATATTACATGCAAAATAGAACTCAAACAACTATTTTATTAAAAAAAAATTGTTTAAACTTTTTTAAACCCATATTTTTGACAAAAAACCGTTTGTATCTTTAAAGATACACTGGGCATTAACCCCTCAAAGGCGTTTATGGGAATAATTTAGTATTGATTTCTTTTTTGAGTGTATATGTATATTGGAAAATTAATTTTAAACAACTAGTTTCATTGTTTTATTATTGTCGCAGCACTTATTTTATTTTGTTCCTGTGTTCTCAGCTTTAATTATGTAAGTGAATCCTCTTGCCTTCGACAGAGTCATCTAGCGTTAAATTTGCTTCTTGCCTTCTTTCCTTTGAAATATTCTGACAAACTGTCGATACCACCCGAGGCGAGAGGACGCACAAAAGCGTAAGTTTTATCTTGTAATATAATTAATGTAATATATATATATTAAAACCGTTGTATGTTCATATATATTTCTAGGAATTAAAACGAACTATCGAATATGGTGTTTTAATTATTTCCCCGCCTAAAGGTAACGACATACATATTTTAATTCGCTTTTTGTTGGAAATTTTCCAAACAAATTTGGAAGTTGCTGTGACCAGCGGAGCCCTAGAATTTCGCCGAACTTGAACGACGTGAATTTTCCACACACATTACAGAGCCGCTGTGACCAGCGGAGCTCGAGTTGTCGCCGAATTTGGACGGCAAAAATTCTCCAGATTTATTTAACCTGCTGTGACCAGCGGAGCACGAGTTGTCGCTGGATTTGGACGGCGAAGAAATTTATCCAGATTCATTTAACCTGCTGTGATCAGCGAAGGCCGAGTCTGTTGCTGAATTTGAACGGTGAGTACCTTTAGAAATTTGGTTTGGGATTGGGTAAAAAAGGTGGTGTGATATCTTATACATATAGTTGAGTAGTGTGGTTAGGTTATTTCGTTTCGCCATTTTAAACATGCCTATGATCACAAGAAAAAGGGCTTAAACGAAGGAGAGGGAGACGGCGATAGTGTCGACGAGCTTAACGCTACAATCTGCGAGCAGGAAACCGCTACACCATCGGGACATGTACCGGTGCCGACGCCGTTACCTTCGACCGAAGCGCGTTTAAATGCCATGCTAAAGCAAATTCAAGATTTACAAGAAGAAGTCTCGAAAAGTCATCAGCGTAGTACAGAAAGTGAGCAACGATGTCATATAACCATGTCTCCGAATATGCCTTTCACCGTCGTCGCTGAGGAACCTGCAACATTTGCTGCCGCGTTGGAACATTTGAGCCATACGTTGTCTTCGTCGAGAGTGGAGCACAGCCGAAAACTGTATGATCTGCCAGAGTTTGATGGTAGTCCGGAACAGTGGCCGATGTTTAAAGAGGCCTTTACGATGACGACGGAAGAGTACCTGTACACCGAGCGACAGAACATGATGCGACTTCAGAAAGGTATTAAGGGCACGGCGAGGGAGGTCGTCGAGTGTTTACTCATACATAGCAGCAACGTGCAACGCGCTATGGACACGCTGGAGGAACGTTTTGGACAACCTGAACAACTGGTGAAAAGTCAAATTCACCGTGTACGCCAACTCCCGCCCATTCCGGAACATCGTGTCGATCTACTACTGCCGTTTGCGACCAAAGTTCAAAATCTGTCCTCGTTTCTGGAAGCAGCGGAATGTGAACACTACCTATGTAACCCAACGTTAATGGATGAGCTATTGCTAAAGCTACCGCTAAAGAAGAGAATAGATTGGGGTAGATACGCGGTAACTATCAAACCTCGTCCCAACGTACGACACTTCAGTGACTGGTTGCAGAAACTATCAAGCATGATCAATGTGGCATGCGTTATTCCAAGTGAAGAACCACTCCAAGGAAATGCTAGGGGCGGTACGCGAAGTAGATTTTTCTATGCCAACGAGGACGTTGATGCTGTTGCGCGTACTACGCAGAGAGGTGATCGGTGCACGGTGTGCTCAGGGGGGCATGACATATTCAAGTGCAAGCGGTTTCTGGACATGAGTGTCAGTCAACGATGGAGGTTTGTGCGACAACAGCGCTTGTGTTTTAATTGTTTGTGCGTTGGTAATAGAAGTAGTGAGTGTAGGCAACAGCTTCAATGTGATGAAAAGGAGTGTAGAAGAAAAATTCACAAGCTTTTACATGACCTGTCGTTAGTTGTAGGGGCAATACGGTGGTGGCTCAACAGCAGGTTTTCATGAATACTATAAGAGAACCTTCGGCTAGAAAAATTTTATTTAAAATTTTACCAGTGAAGCTGTCTGCAGCAGGAAGGGAAGTAAATTGTTTTGCGTTTTTTGATGAGGGATCCTCCGTAACTTTAATAAATAGCAGTTTAATAGATCGTTTAGGGTTGAAAGGTTTTAAAGAAAATTTAACGCTCCAATGGTTTGGCAATACAAGTGTAACAGAGCCATCGAGTTATGTCGATATGCAGATCTCAGGGGTTAGTTCCCGTAGTAAAAAATTTCCTCTTAAAAATGTAAGAACCGTGAAGGACTTAAAGTTACCCACGCAAACTCTAAGCATCAATGAGTTGCGTATTAAATATCGACATAGAAAAAATCTTCCCATCTAAGGTTATGATCTAGCGACTCCAGAGCTACTAATTGGGCTTGATAATGCTCATTTGGGGGTGGCACGACGAGTGGTGGCTGATGGCTGAAAGGGACCAGCAGTGGTTCTAACCAAACTTGGTTGGGTGGTCTATGGGGTAGACAATGATCGAGGAGTGTTGCAAAACCAGCACGCGTACTTCGCGCAGGAGAGTCGATGAATGACTTGGAAAAACTTGTTAACGACTACGTTGCTAATGAGAGCTTAGGTGTTCGAGACGTCGAGCATAAAGAGTCAGCAATGGGTATCCGGGCAAAGAACCTGTTAGAGTGTACCACTTCGCGCAAAGGCGAGCGCTTTGAAACCGGGTTGTTATGGAGGGAGGATAATATTGTTTTACCATCGAGTCGAGCACAAGCTGAGAAGAGACTTTTGGCGCTGGAAAATAAATTTCGACGCGACAATACATACCACCGGAAATACTGTAGCATCATGGCTACCTACGAAAAAAAAGGGTACTCGAGGATGCTGAGTGAAACTGAATCATCGAGTAAAGATCCACGCACCTGGTATTTACCACATTTTGGTGTTTATAATGCAAATAAGCCAGGGAAATTGAGGCTGGTTTTCGATGCTGCTGCGGAGGCCAACAAATTCTCGTTAAACTCGGCCTTGCTTAGCGGCCCCGACCAGAATACGGATTTGGTGACAGTCTTGATGAAATTTAGGCAGAAGCCAGTTGGTGTCTGCGCGGATATTGTAGAAATGTTCCATCAAGTTAGGATAATTCGAGTGGACCAGGATGCACAGCGCTTTTTGTGGAGAGCAGACCGGAGTGAACCCATACGTGAATATGTTATGAGCGTGATGACCTTTGGATCTACATGTTCACCCTGTTCAGCCCAATACGTTAAGGACAAAAACGCGTTAGAATTTCAGTCCGAGTTTCCGGCAGCTGTTGACGCAATATTAAACAACCATTATGTGGATGATTTCGTTCATTGCTTTGCCGACGAAGACGAAGCCATAAAGGTTTCTGAGGAGGTTGTACGATCCATAAAGAGGGAGGTTTTGATTTAAAACGGTTTATTTCCAACTCGAAACTGGTGAGCGAGAGGTTCAACGGAAAACAACTACCAACATCAATTATAAGTCTTGAAAGAGGAGACACTGGGACCTACGAAAGGTTTTAGGGATGCACTGGGACACAAACCAAGATATTTTAAAGTTTCTGATGGCCTTTGGGAAAGTGGAGTCTGAAGTTTTAAAAGGAATCAGAAGACCCACGAAACGTGAAACCTTAAGCATCACGATGTCGGTTTTCGATCCATTTGGACTGGCTGCGGAGTACTCGCTGATTGCGAAAGTGATGTTGCAGTTAATTTGGCGTTCTAAAACGGCATGGGATGAGACGATCTCCGATGACGCTTACGAATTGTGGTTGAAATGGTTGGATAAGCTGAAAGAACTCGAGCACATATCAATACCGCGCTGCTATGGGAATGCTGTTTTTACCAATCCAGTGGAGCTACACATTTTCGCTGATGCCAGAGAAACGGCTTATGCTGCTGTGGGATACTGGAGGATTTCCATGGGGAAGACGAAATTTAAGGTGGCATTCGTGGCAAGCAAAACGAAATGCGCCCCACTTAAACTTACATCCATTCCGCGTTTGGAGTTACAGTCCGCAGTACTTGCTACACGTCTTCGCCAGCTTATTCTGCAAAAGCACAATATTACGCCACAACAGGTGGTTATGTGGACTGATTCGCATACTGTCCTATCGTGGATCAGGTCGGACCACAGACGTTACAAGCCCTACGTTGCGCATCGTATTAATGAGATCTTAGAGAGCAGTGACTTAAATGACTGGAGGTGGCTTCCAAGTGCGACGAACCCGGCAGACTTTGGTACCCGCTTAAAAGACGGGAAACGCGATTCATTTTGGGTAAGCGGACCAACCTTTCTGGAAGGTGTAGAATCAGATTGGCCCACCAATCAGCCTTGCGCAACAACAAATGAAGAATTACGGGCGAAATTTACATTCCTTTATATGAACTCTGTTTGCGACGATTTCCAAAGATTTTCTTCCTTTGTTAGATTGAAACGAGTAATAGCGTGGACACTGCGTTTTCGTAACAACTGTCGCAAAGCTCCTTACGACAGGGATCACGATTGGCTGAAAGCATCCGAACTTGAGTACGCCGAATTGGCGATATGTCGCAGTGTTCAAATGGCCGCGTTTGCGGAAGATTACAATACCTTGAGCCTTGGTAAACGAGTAGAGAAAAATAGTAAACTGTGGAAGCTAAATCCTAGTCTAAACGATTTCCGACTGATTTTGATTTGATTTTGGTGGGGGCGATAGCCCCCATTTATTTGGCTTAATACAAGCTACAGCTAACTTAAAAACTAAGACTAACAACTAACTTAAAAACTATGACTAAAAGCTAAGGAAAATGGTTGAGGAGATCAGGTTTGAGGCTGGGAGTGCTACGATTGAAATCGAAATGGGTGAGGTTTGAGTTAACCTTCCGCAGCATACGGGAAATTGGTTCATTGGAGCCATATAAGGTGCGATGGGCTGGTAAATAGAACAGCCGAGGGCATCGTAAGTTCCGTGGGTTAGTATTGAAGAAAATTGAGTTATAAAGAGATTGGCAATCGATAGAGCCAGATAGAAGTCGATGAATGAAAAGAATGTCTGCAATATCTCTGCGTTTCTCGAGGGAATTCAAGTTGATGAGGTTGAGTCGGTTTTGATAGGGAGGCAGGATAAGTGGGTCGTTCCAAGAAAGACCTCGAAGGGCAAAACGAAGAAAACGACGTTGGATGTTTTCGATTCTGGACACATGCACTTGCTGAAAGGGGCACCACACTTGACTCGCATATTCGAGGAGAGGGCGGACAAAGGTAATGTAGAGGGATCTAGTCACGTAAGGGTCGGAGAATTCCTTGGACCACCGTTTGATAAAGCCAAGTGAGGAGTTAGCTCTAACAATTATCTCGTCAATATGGGAACGGAAATTTAATTCCCTATCGTACAATATTCCAAGGCCACGCAGAGATTGAACGATGGATATAGGCTGACCATGAAGAAAATAAAGGCGGGCAGGGGACATGTGGTGTTTCCGTGATAAGGTAATAGATTGGCATTTGGTGATATTGAGCTCTAAGCAATTTTTAGAGCACCAGTTCGAGAAACTGTCCAGGTCTTTTTGGAGGAGACAGTAGTCCTGTGGTGAGGAGATGGTTTTAAAAAATTTGGTATCATCCGCGTAGAGAGAAAGGGAGGAGTGTTTTATGACCCTATCAACGTCGTTAATAGTTAGAATGAAGAAGAGAGGACCAAGATGGCTGCCTTGTGGAATACCAGAAGTGGCCAAGAAAGGGGCTGATAGGACTGATCTAAAGCGAACACTATAAAAACGATTTTCAAGGTAGGATGATATCCACTTTAACAATATGGGTTCGAAACCGAGGGCAGACAATTTGAAAAGAATTAGGTTATGAGATATCTTATCAAAAGCTTTGCTAAAATCAGTTGCAATAACGTCTACTTCTTTGCCATTCTCTAAGGCTGTGAGGGCAAAAGACACGAATTCGACGAGATTTGTCGTAGTAGATCTACCTTTCAGAAAGCCATGTTGATTAGGGGAAATGAGAGATTTGCACTGAAAGCTTAAGGCTTCGTACAAAATACTTTCAAAGAGTTTAGGTATATGAGAAAGTTTAGCAATTGGGCGATAATTTGTTACTTCGCTCCTTGAACCCTTTTTGTGTACGGGGTTATGAAAGCTGTCTTCCAGATCTGCGGAAATTCTCCTTGTGAAAGAGAAAGGCGAAAGAGGTGAGAGAGAGGGAGTGAGAGATTGGATGAACATTTTTAAAGAAAAATGGCGGGGAGACCATCCGGGCCAGGCAAGAATTCATCATTAAGACTTAGCAATTTATTTTCGATAAGAGCAGGGTCAAAGGATTGATGCAGAAAAGGACCTACGGAGAAATTAAGAAGGTAATTGAAGTAAGAGGGGTCCGGTATGAAGGAGTTGTCGGCGAAAGATTGTTTGAAAAAGGTGGCGAAAAAATTGGCAATGGTGTGTGGATCATTTGATGATGTATTATCAAAGGATAGAGATCTGTGTGAATGGTCGCATAGACCGAGCGATAGTCGTTCCTCTTCAAACTCGAACACCTATAGTGCTGCCTAAGGACCACCATGTGACCAACCTTATTGTCAGCCTTTACCACTGCCTTGCAAACCATCAAAATGAAAACACGATTATAGCTGAAATTCGCCGTCGTTATTGGATTCTCCATATAAGATCTGTGGTACGTAGAATCGGGAGGGCCTGCCAAGTTTGTAAGTTGAGAAGAGCAACACCGGTCGTTCCGTTAATGGGCCAGTTGCCAAAGACAGATTAACTCCGTTTGTCAGACCTTTTACGTACACGGGCCTAGATTATATAGGCCCCTTCTTAATCATCAATAGGCCGAGCCGCGAAAAACGTTGGATCGCTCTTTTTACCTGTTTGACTACAAGGGCGGTACACTTGGAGATCGCTAGAGACCTTTCCACAGACTCCTATGTATACGGAATTTTATAAATCGCCGAGGAACTCCCGTACGCATTCGTACGGACAACGGCACGAACTTTATCGGGGCTGAACGCGAACTAGAGAGACAGTTGAACGATTCTGATCGAGAAAAAATTGCAAATGCCTTAGCGGCCAGAAAAATCGAATGGTTTTTCAATTGCCCGCTTAACCCTCACGCAGGTGGATGCTGGGAACGCCTAGTACAGAGCGTAAAGAAAGCGATGGGTTACGCCTTATACGACGAACGTCTTCAAGAGCATAGCCTTTACAGCCTCATGTGCGAAGCTGAAAACATTGTCAACTCGAGACCACTAACACATATTCCCTTAGATTCACCCACCGATGAACCCTTAACCCCTAACCATTTTTTTTAGGTACTAGCAATGCAGAACAGACTCCTCACCCACACGAAGAACGACTTTTGGTGACCACAAAGCAATGGCGAAGGGTACAGCATTTCCAATACCGATTTTGGAAGAAGTGGCTGGCAGAGTATCTTCCTGATCTATGTCGACAAACCAAATGGTATCAACCAGTGAAACCGCTCGAAGTCGACGACTTGGTGCTCGTATGTGACAGCTCTATTCACCGTTTAAAATGGCCCATGGGTAGGGTATCAAAAGTGTTCCCTGGAAAGGACGCGCAAGTGAGGTCAGCCGAAGTAACAACGAGTTCTGGGACCATCAAGCGACCAGTATGCATGTTAGCGAAGTTAGATGTTGGTGAGTCCGAGGATGTTGGTGAATCTGAGACGTGGTAGATTCACGGGGGTTGGGATGTCGCAGCACTTATTTTATTTTGTTCTTGTGTTCTCAGCTTCAATTATGTAAGTGAATCCTCTTGCCTTCGACAGAGTCATCTAGCGTTAAATTTGTTTCTTGCCTTCTTTCCTTTGAAATATTCTGACAAACTGTCGATACCACCCGAGGCGAGAGGACGCACAAAAGCGTAAGTTTTATCTTGTAATATAATTAATGTAATATATATATATTAAAACCGTTGTATGTTCATATATATTTCTAGGAATTAAAACGAACTATCGAATATGGTGTTTTAATTATTTCCCCGCCTACAAGGTAACGACAATTATTAAGGAAAAGTTTGAGTTTAAAGGTTTATGTGTTAAATTAATATGGATAAATAGTATATTTTAAAAATAAATGAAAATTAGTGAAAAACGAAATAAATGGTAATAGAATTAATGAACAAATTTGGTTCACTTGCGGTTTATGCTACATTTATTTTTTTATATTATTTTCAAAACAAACTGGCCTACAATGAAATTAAAGTAAATATAATACAAATCAAAAATTTAATGCATAAAATGATAAAATGAAATATTACCCATTAGTAGCTGAAACGAGGTTGACGATTCTACGATGGTGAAGTAAGATCTACATATGTATGTATGCCGTGTATTGAAGCTACTCTTCTCTGGTTTCTCCTTTAACCTTCATCATCGTTTTCACCTTTGGAAGCTTGCAATTCTTTACCCGATTTCTTCGGATGGTACCATCTGCAAGCATTCCTTTTCTGTGGGGATAAATTAGCAAGGGAATATCTCGATAGTAATTATCATAAAATGATAACGTAGTACTTCATTAAGCAATCTGAGAAACAATATTTGCCGATGCTTGAGGGTCCACTTCACCTAGAGCCGGTACTTCAGGTGATCTGCTATGTATATATTTCAAATTTATATGCAAATCTACTTGAGTCGCATAATATAAATAATTTAAAACCCCACTTTTTCGGCTTGTTAGGCAAATATGGCCCATAAAATGAAGAGCACATTTGTTCAACTACATACAACCGATCTAAATATGGTACGCCATATTTAGTGTTTCTAATAATGGCCTAATAGATAAAAGGTTGGCACGATTAGGATCATCACTTTCATCTGCTTTAGCTTTGTCATTGAATTGAATATAGGAATGTTGTCGCATCACTACGGGGCGCATCGATTTTCTATAAAATTCCAAAAATCGTTCGTACTCGGGAGTTTGAAGTAAGCCATGTAAAAAGGGATCCCAATAAACTTTCGTAGATCAAGAAGTCTAAAGAGGAATGATGTATCAAGAGCAAGTTCCGCATTGACTAAGCTTTCTTCAACGATACTTTGGTCCAACGACTAAGGAAAGAGGTATGATCGAACTTTAAAAAAAAATTCCAAGCCTATCACTTCTCCTGGAAGGGTTGAGTCTTCCTGTGCACGATAGACAAGATTCGAATTTTCGCATTTCGAAGACTTGACATCAACTTTCAAATTGTAAAATCTAAAAGACATGAACTCCAACGATCGTTAACTGAAGTTGAGGTGCAGATGAGGTTCAAGCAACATTTGCATCTTCCAAACCTCCCACATCATTTATCATATTGGGAAAATCCTCTTCCCTATTATCTCCGTCCGTTTCACCCGGCTCACCTTCATCATTATCTTCATATTCATGTACATTATAAATACCCATAGAATGATAATTCATTGCAAGCAAACGCAGCACATAAAAAAATAGCAATAATCACGAAATAGTCCAAACTGCCCAGTGTATCTTTAAAGATACAACCGTTTACCGCAACATTACGCGAGCTGAGTTTCTTAGAATCCCATCAAACAAATTTGTTTAACTTCACAATAAATGTCTGCACCTGCAATGATTTTTTTTTCTAGTGAAATGTCACCAGGTTCAAAGAATTTTAATAACAAAAATACTTTTATTTTTAAATTCTACGAAATTCGCTTCACGCACGTACATAATTTGTCTATGGTAACTGTACTTTCAAAGTTAGGAGGCTGAACATATTATTTTGATTAGGATTTGAGTTGGTGAATAAGAAACTTTTACAATCTTAGCTCTGGACCTTCTATTTAATAAATTAAAATTATTTGAATGGTTGTATCTTTAAAGATACTGTGGGCATTTAAGGGATAAATAGGGCTTCATTATGAGTTTTTGAAGTGGAAAAGCATAATCTCCAACAATCACATATGGAAGCACTCTTCTCTCTCCCACAACCTTATCGAGTGGAAACTTATTGGCTGCATCATCAATAATGTTTTGTAAAGGGCTTTGCAATAACACTCCAACATCATTTGTTCGTCCATTGCATCCTATGTCCACATAAATCAATCTGCAACTTGCATCTGCCAAAGCCAGTAAAATTATGCTGTGAGTTCCTTTGTAGTTGTTATAATATGCACTAGTGGTGTAAAAAAAGTATTCATTCGGTACAATGTATTCGTTACTACCATGTACTCATTCGTACTCGTTACCTGCAAAGTACTCAGATACGTATTTGCTACTCATTCTGTTTGCACTACCCAACACATTTCAGGGGATTCTTATTCGCCACAGATACATATGTACTCGAATACCAGTTCTCTCTTGCACTACCACCAAGTTTTATTTTAAAAGATTTTCTTACTCTCCCTACACCAATACTATAAACGTATAAAATTGTCCTTTGTTAAATATGTCAACAAAACAATATCACCTCACAATAACGCAGACAAATTATACACACGGACACACAATATGTTTTGTTTACTTTCCAGCAAACACACGGCTTGGCATAAGTGAAAAGAGAAATCTGTTTCTAATCAATTATATTTGTTAGAGCAGGATACAATATTGAAGGAAACAAGGCAAGAGATTACTTTCGTATTCGGTTCGCAGAAAAGAGACAGAATTGTATTTGCATAGTTTCCAACGTGATTTATAGGTGGTACTCGCGAGTATTAAGTACTCGTTACTTTTATCCGAGTACTTATGAAAAAATAACGAATGAGTACGAGTAGTCAAATGTATTCACATTTTAGATCACTATTATGCACCATCTTTTCTTAAACTTCTGAACGCCAAGACCAAGACAATTTGGAAACTGCCAACGTACTGCAAATTCGTCGGTAATTAGTTCCCATTCTAATTTCGATTCTGGAAACTAAAAATATTCTTATAAATAATAATAATCGTAGGGACAAAAAATTGGGACAAAAAATTAACGAAATTAAGGAGCTCCTTTAAGAAAATAAATCTTCCTTTTCCTGGCTAGGAAAATAAGTCGTTTTCGAAATGGACAGCATTCAAAACTAAACAATAAAACGTAAAGCATCTTGGGCCATCCAAAAAATACTTCGCGAAAGCGTCGAGGAAGTTTTGGCCCATAAAAATAATACTGTATCTCAGTCAAGTGAAACTGTTCGACACCAGGGGGATCATGGGAATCGTTTCCCTCAATCAAAGAACACTACAAGGGTTCAGATTTTGAAATTTTAAGTGTTGAAGAAATAAGACCTCGATCTTCGCAATCAGATGCTGCTATGAGTTCTTTCACTCCAGACTTGCTTGAGCAGTCAATGTTTCAAATATTCGAGGATGAAGATTTTATTTAAGTAATTTTTAATTAACTTTAAAATCAAAATATAAAATAAAATAAAAAAAATAGCCTTAGTATTTTATTTAGTTTTTTAAGTTTATCCAAATTGCTTTGCAAACTTCTGGGATGGCCTTACAAAGAAAAGGTTGTGATAGTCTGTATTGATAATAATTTATGCTCGTATTGTATTTTCTCTTTTTATATCAATTTCAATCAGTGACAAAAGCAGGTCAAAAGTGTTTTCGTTCATCCTTAAATAATTTAAAAAGGATGCTTTATCATTCACTTTTAGTTTAGTTGTTAAAAGAACTGAATGATCCTTGGACAGGTCTTTTATTCCTCCACACTTTAACCCGATTTCTTTTTTTCTTTTCTTTGACTATCTTCAAAGCATCTTCACAAATATCTAAAAGATTTAACAATATTTCTTCGTCCGAACTGCAGTCGGTATCCATGAAATCAATAAATATTTCTGCAGAGTCCAATAAATTGTTTAGGCCTTCAAATGACATTTTTGTTTTTACATAAATACTATAAAATTTCAACACTGTGCACCAAAGATTAAATGAAAGTTAGCTGTCAAATAGCAAACAACTATTGTTACGAAAAATAATCCTCCAGCAGGCAATGCAATGAAACGTGCCCATTTCCTTTCTAATTTATTTCCCTTGAACACAATCATTTCTTCCCTTTTCATTTTCCCAGTTCCAAAACGATCCCTTGTTTCCTTTGTTTCGAACAAAGGATGCGATCATCGGGCGATTGGATTTTTTGAGGAGCCGAGCTGTCGCTTAGATTTTTTTGTTGTTTATTTTCTTCGTCCTTTTTTTATAAAATTTAATTTCTTTAACTACGTGTAATAAAGTTTCGTTAAAAGTACTCAAAAAATAAGCAGGCGGTTTTATTTAAAATTTAGATTGTTTCCCAACATTATCTAAAGAATCTAAAGCTCATATGAATTCACGAATTTACGTATGTAGAACAATGTCGTCGTCAGAATTCCGAAAGGACAAATGTCCTATCTGCAAAAATGCATATTCGGAGAAAGATATGGTGGAGTGCACCAAATGTGAAAAGTGGATCCATTATGCATGCGCAGGCGTAGGAGATGAGATACCCAACAATGTGAGGTGGAAATGTGTCCACTGCGTAGAAGCAGCTCAGCATGCAAATTACCATTCACCAGCTGGTGCCAACAAGCTCCCAGAAAAAGCCGCATCCACGATTGCAGTGACAACATTTCCAAAACCACCCCTCTAGGAATTCTGAGCATTTCAGCTCCAGATTTGAACCTCAATTCCGAAGGAGTAGCCGGTGCAGCACCGACGTTGACAGGAAGTTACTCCCACAGAGTGCAAAAAGAAAAGTATTTTTCCAGCAATGTGTGTACGGGAACAGTTGAGGCTACTAGAGGAGGAACAAGAACTTTTGAAGAGGCAGCAAATTCTGGTGCAAAGGCGACAAAACTTATTCAGCAGCTCAGCATCGAAGAACAGGAAGAAGAGAAACCTAAGTAAGGGAAGACCATCGTAGCTAAGCAAGTACATGTCCAGACGCAGGAGTTGCGTCCGCCAATAATATTTCATAACGCTAAGCAAGATCTTCACGACATTGCACCAAGGGATAAATCAGCAGTAGTAGCGCCGTAAAGAGTTAACACCGCGTCAACTTATGACTAGGCAAGCCATAGCCAAGGTCTTACCAACATTTACGGGTAATCCGTCTGAATGGCCAATTTTCTTCAGCAGCTATAAACAAACGACCGCAGCCTGTGGGTTCTCTGAGAATCTCATTCTACTTCAACGATCCCTGAAAGGTAAAGCAAGAGAGGTAGTGGATGCTCAACTCACGATGTCAGAATGCATCGACGACATCATAGATACCCTACTGATTAGGGATGATCGATGTTCATCGATGTTAACAAAACATCGATGTTGAGAGATGTATGTACATATATCTTTAAACTTACACTTACGTTTTTTTTAACTTCCTTATGATTAATAAATGCGATACTTAATACATGTTTTAAAGTATGTTGTTTTTTTTTTGCGCCATTCGTAGGCATTCTATAAATTCAGTCTAAAACATCGATGTTCCTTAACATTGATTATAGTGTCCATGTTTTCTAGCTTAATTACATTACTAATTAGTAATGGGTCAACAAATTTAATGGCTTCGTACATTGCCAGGTCCCAAGCTAGAAAAAATGGACACTATAATCAATTTTGCGATGGCTGTAAAGAACTTGTGTTCCACTTTAAAGCAAGCTATGATGGAGGAACACCTTCGTAACCCCATGCTTATGCAGGAGCTCCAGGAGAAGCTTCCTCCCACAATGAAGATAAGCTGGTCAGAGCGTAAGCGTTATGCAAGTGACCCAAATAACCTGTGAACATTGGCTGAATGGCTGAACGAGATCACCATAGACGTTAGCAGCGTTACAACAACAACGAGTTGGATTCCCGGAGAACATCTACCAGCGCTGAAGGGCAGAAAGGAGATTCAAAACATACATATACCAGCACCAAGAAGTAAGTTCCAGCGAGTCTAATCACACCACAGCTAAAGTGAGTAATAACAAGTGCAAAGTGTGCAATGAAACATGTAAAAATGTTAGTAGCTGCAAAAAGTTCACTGCCATGAACGTAAACGATCGCTGGGGCATTGTCAGGGCTCAGCGGTTATGCCGCGAGTGTCTGAAGAAGCATAAGTCGAAATGTCGTGTGCCAACGCGATGCGACAGGGAGAATTGTGAGCGGAAACACCATCCATTGTTGCACAGCGACCAGTCTCAAGCTTTCCATTATCAGGCGAAAGAAGCAGCGATGAGTCATCAGACACAGTCGTCAATCGGTATTCACTTTAGAGTGATACCAGTAATACTAGCTTCAAAAGCGAAGTACGTTAAAACTACCGCTTTCCTTAATGAAGGCTCAACCAGCACTTTAATATTAGAAAACATCGCGGAGCGCCTCATACTGGAAGGCACAAAAGAGCCACTGTGTCTCAAGTGGACAGGAACTGTCTCCAGAATTGAAGAGCAATCCAGAAAGGTAGACGTTATAATTTCTGGTGTCCATCGAAATGCTGCATCATTCATGCTAACTAACCTGAGGACTGTACGTCTACTAAACTACTACTAAACACATCTTAGAAACGTGCCAGTTACATCATATGACTGTGTGAGTCCTGGAATTCTCATCGGTTTGCGTAATTGGAGAGTGGCAGTTCCACTAAATGTGAAGGAAGGCGCAGACGACTTGGATGGACAATCTTCTGCAGGTTGGATGACAAAATTGGTAAATAAGTCATAGGCGAAAACAGCTATCATATGCGAATGCCAAAAGGGAGACGATAGATCGCATGAGCTCGTAAAGCAGTTTTTCTCAATGGACAATCTTGAGAGTCGCAGGTCCTCCGAATGAGTTGCAGGAACAAAAGGAAAGGCGTGCCAAGAGTTTATTGAATTCTTCAACCGCGTACATCGGTAATCGATACAAAACGGGACTGCTATGGCGATACGAGAACTTCAAGTTACCGGATAGTCGACCCATGGCGATGCAAAGGCTGAGGTGTCTTGAGAGGCGTCTGAAGTCTGATCCGGCTTTGGCAGATAGCATGAAGCAGCAAATCCAGCAGTATCAAGAAAAGGGTTACGTACATAAGCTCGGTCGTGAAGATCTCTTGAAGCAACGAGAGCGGGTATGGTATCTACCTATTTTTCCCCTGCGTAATCCCAACAAACCTGACAAGATGCGTATTGTATGGGATGCAGCTGCCAGAGTCAATGGAGTGTCACTGAATACATTGCTGATGAAAGGTATAGATTTAAATTCTTCTTTATTTGGTGTAGGTACTTTTACGTTGCAGAGAAAGGCGAGTGTGTATAGCCGCTGACATCGAAGATATGTTCCATCAGGTCTTCATCGTAGAACAGGATCAACATGTACTGAGATTTCTGTGGAGAGATGCTGACGAAACTAAAGAACCAGACACTTACGTAATGAGAGGCATGACATTTGGAGCTACCTGCTCTCCAAGTTCAGCACAATACATTAAAAATATAAATGCTCTAAAGTACGAACAGGACTATCCGCGAGCCGTAAAATGTATCATTGACAATCATTCACTCGATGATTCACTCGACAGCGTGGATACTAATAAAGAAGCGGTACGTCTAGCCAATCAGGTGCCGACTGTACACAATAACGCCGGGTTCAAGATACGCAACTGGATGTCAAACTCGATCAACGTGGTACAAGCTTTAAACCCAAACTCCTCGAATGCAGATGTCAACATGCAGACGAACTCAGGAAACTCTAAAGAGAAAATCCTGGGGATGTGGTGGTATCTTAGCACATACTCACTGCGTTACAATAAAGGGAGTCAAGCTGTGCTGAATGGCGAGAAGAGACCATCCAAAAGCGAACTTCTAAAAATCCTGATGTCAATTTACCACCCGTTGGGTTTGATTTCACATTTCCTGGCTTACGCCAAAATACTGCTCCAAGACATATGGAGGAGTGACATTGATTGGGACGATCCAATCAACGACGAACATTTCGAAGCATGGTTGCAGTGGCTGAAGGTGCTTAAATGTGTTGAAAGGGTAAAAATTCCTCGATGCTACCTAAAAGAGATGAATAATTGGTCTAACGTCAACGCACAGCTCCACACTTATGTCGATGCCAGTGAGCAATCATATGCTGCAGTGGCATATCTTCGGATTGAGTCCGGAAGCAAGGTCTTATGTTCATTGGTTGCCGCAAAGACAAAGGTCGGTCCCATCAAACTGCGATCGGTACCACGTTTGGAATTGGATGCGGCAAATTTGGGATGCCAGTGCGACTCAACAAAATTTACTACTGGAGTGACTCTAAGACGGTTCTCAGCTGGATTAAAGGTGAGCCACGTAAATACAATAAATACATAGCCTTTAGGGCAGCCGAAATCCAGGATAACTCTGAAGTGAGAAATTGGCGCTTTGTGCCATCCAAGTTCAACGTTGCAGATGATGCTACCAAGTTGGTGAAGCCTCCGAAGGTTGACATGAACGATCGCTGGTTTCGTGGTCCTGACTATCTGTACCTGGAAGATACACAATGGCCAAAGGATGTCCCACCGAATGCACCAACGTCCGAGGAACTGCTTAACATTCATTCGATTGAGCGCTCAATCATAAATTACAATCGATTCTCTAAGTGGAGAAAGCTACTCAACTGTATGGCTTACGTTTTAAGGTTCATTAACAACTCTAAAAAAAAAGACTAAGCGCCAGGGGATGTTAACCAGCGATGAGCTTCGGCAAGCAGAGACTGTTTTGTTTCGAATGGCGCAAGCGGATGTCTATTTCAACGATATTAAAGTGCTCCAGAAGATGGCATCGAACAATCAACAGCCTACTGTCAGCAAGTCTAGTTCAATATACCGTCTTTCACCATATCTGGATGAGCAGTGTGTACTTCGCGTTCAAGGAAGGATCGATGCTGCTACATGTCTAGATGAAGAAACGAGACGCCCAGTTATACTTCCAAGAGGTCGTATTGTTACACATTTAATCATACAACAAGAGCATGAGAGGTTCCTACACCGCAACAACGAAAGTGTGGTAAATAAACTTCGTCTAAGGTTCCTGATACCGAAACTTCGGTGCGTGATAATAACAGTCAGCCGGAAATGTCAGTTATGTAAAATTAGAAATGCGAAGCCGCATCCACCGCAGATGGCACCATTACCTCCTGCAAGACTATCCACATATATCGCTCATTTTACATACGTTGGAGTGGACTATTTTGGTCCTATTGTCGTGAAAGTTGGCAGAAGAGTTGAGAAAAGATGGGGAGTGCTGTTTACGTGCCTGACCATCAGAGCCGTGCATATTGAAATTGCGCACAAAATAGATGCAGACACTTTTATACTGTGCTTTACGGATTTTATAAGCAGACGTGGCTACCTAGCAGAAATATTCTGCGATAGAGGAACGAACTTCGTGGGAGCGGAGAGATTGCTCCGAGAGGAACTAAACACGGTTGACCCGAAAGTGTTGGCCAAACATTTTACAAGTCCAACGTTGAAATGGAATTTCAACCCTCCATCATCGCCACATATGGGCGGATCACGGGAACGCCTGGTGCGTTTTATAATTCGCTACCACTGGGAACACCAACAGATCAATTGCTGCGGAGCTGTTTGGTAGCGGCCGAGAATATCATTATATCTAGGCCACTCACTTACGTGCCTTTGAACAGCGAACTGGAGGAAGCGTTAACGCCCAATCACTTTTTGGGTCTAGTCTCAGGCAACATCAAGTGCGTCGGCAAGTCAGACGTCAGCACTAGGATCCTCAAGCTGAGTTACAAATACAAGGAACGGTTCGCCGAACTATGCTGAAAGATTTTCAACAATGAATATTCACCGGAGCTTACTCTGCCCACCAAATGGTTTAAAGCAGTGCAACCACTTCAAGTCGGTGACATCGTATCCATCATCGATGGAAACTTACCAAGAAACAACTATCCAAAGGGAAGACTCATCGAGATCCGACGAGCAGCTGACGGGAGGTGCGAAGTGCAACCGTGCAGACTGTAAATGGCATCTTGGAGCGAACAGCGGTGAAGCTTGCCCGCTTGGATGTTCAAAGTGTGGAGTAGCACCGACGTACTACAGGAAGTCGTAGTACTGGGGGGAAGTGTTACGAAAACAATCCTCCAGCAGGCAATGCAGTCGGCACGTTCAGTCGAACGTGCCCATTTCCTTTTTTATTTATTTCCCTTGAGCACACCCATTTTTTCCCTTTCCATTTTCCCAGTTCCAAAACGATCCCTTGTTTCCTTTGTTTCGAACAAAGGATGAGATCATCGGGCGATTGGATTTTTTGAAGAGCCTCGCTGTCGCTTAAAGTAGAAACACAATGTGGCGTTCGCGCGGTCGCGCGTTGACAGATTGAGTAGAAACAATGGGATCTTATGGGGTAACACAAAATGTGACCTCACGCGTTTGGTCGGTTTTTGATCGTAAATATCGTAAGCACGACCTCAACGTCCAAGTAGAGCTACTCTCTACTATTTTCTACTATGGTCGCGCGTTTTGACAGCTCACAGTTGTTTTGGATTGACTTATTCTTTAGCTTGCTCGATTTTAGCAAAACGGCAAACCATTGTGTCGTATATGTACTCCGAATTGTTAGCAATTAATATGTTAACATTTTTAATTGCTAATTGATGTTTTTTGAACACAAATTAATTATGTGAGAGTATGCAGAGGTTTTAATTTTTTTATTTTCGTATTCATACACATTTGTTTTCGAAGTTATTTCTTATATTTGTGTTTCCTAATCAAACCATGAAAATAAAAAGAGTACATTTCTACTCCGTTTTCTGCCGCAAAATAGTGGGTGGGAAATTTGAGGAAACAGAACATAATTCTGCCATATTCCTAACATCTCAACGCACGATCGTCGTGAAGCCACATTTTGTGTTGCAAATTTTGAGGCCGCGCGTTTTGACAAATACTATCGCAAGTCGGTACAATGCCTGTCAAACGCACGACCGCGCGAGCGCCACATTGTGTTTTGCCCATTAGATTGTTTCCCAACAGCTAAAGTATACATAGCTGTTTAAATATACATACAAAAGTAAGTACACAGATTTTTATGATTGGTGCTTTCGTTGTTGATCGAACTATCGAACATTTGAAATTTGATTGAGATACACGCAAACGTGATACTTAATAATATTTGCAAAAATACTAATGTAAAAAATCATAAAAAAATTAATTCGCACTAAGTATATTAATATTGTGCAATTTATGGGCAATAAAACGCAAAAATTCATATATGTTGTAGCACTTTTATTTTTAACCCATTCGCTCTTTCGTACGAAAATGTGACATTTGACTTTGACACCTGCGTAAATTTAAAATTGGAAGTTTTTAAACAAACAAATATCGTTTTATTATATTTTGATTAATTATTTTTAATTATAAAATATATTAATTTCACTTACACAAATGACAGGCAAAACGACTTGATTGGCAATCGCTTCTGTTCACATACGCCTATTATTGGCAAGTTGTGCAATTGACAGTACTGAGGGAAACGCGTAGATTTTTGACATTAGCTTCCGATTGCTTTTGACTATTATAGGGCGCGTTCCGGATTCTAGGCCTACTTTTTGAGGTAAGGCCTAACATATGGAACGGCAAACTGACTAAAAAAGTAGGTGACATTTCACATCTGTTCGTGTGTCATATTTGACATAATTACTTTCTGATTTTACTTGAGATCATTTATAAATTGTGAATTGCAGTGCAAAAGAAATCAATAAGTAAATAAAGATATACATACGTAAGTGCGAAAAATGGAAGATGAGATCCTCAGTAAGTAATGTAATATTATTTATACATGTAAAGCAAAATTTGGATCTGAAAATTAATTTAAATTTGCTTAATTTGTTATTTATTAATGCCTCAAACATTTTACCCCTCAGCCTGTTAATTGTCTCCTCCGATTCGTCGAAATCGTAGAGCACTCCGTCACAATTCACTTGGAATTTAATTTTTTTTTTATTTAAGTACCCATAAGTCGCAAACAACAACCGAACAGTGAAAGAAATACAAGTGAATCGGCTGTTTTTGACAATTGGCAGATTGACTTAAAATGTAGGGAAAATTTTTTTACCTTCAAATCCAGTCCACTACCTCAATAAAAAATGCCTTACTTTACAGTCAAACTGAATCTCTCGACCAATCAGAAACGTTTGACTACCTAGTGCCTAGGATGCCGAACGCGCTCATAGTTCAGCATTAAGTCCTCGTCTCCATCGCTGTAGCGTTTAGGTTAACGTGAACGAACGACTTTATATCACGTGCATTGACGTTAATACGTCACTCGCTGTAATAAATAAGATGATATGCAATTGACAGTCCAAGTTTTTTAATTTGCAGATTCCGTGTGGATTTCGTTATGCAATATTATTAAACTGGATCGCGAAAACTTTTACCCGGGCTGTTAGTTAGTTAACCTTATCTCAGATATAAAAATAAATATGTATTCTCTGACACTGGACGTAGTTTCTAAAAACCTTTCGATAGTCACGTAACAGTGGCGTACTATGAACCGGTTGCGCAGTAGTCATTTAATTGGTTGGATGAAATCAAAAATAGTTCTTATTAAGTTTAATAAGATCAAAGAATTAGTTCGCTGTATATTTCAAGGAAGGGGCCTATGTATATATAGCAAGATGAGTTGTTAGCATAGCAATATTAAAAGTATATACATATGTACACATGTAATTGAATCTAAATATCAGCCGATAAGAAATTTTAAATATTGTGTATTGCGGTTACTGATCCCTCGGTGTTGCTTCCAAATGTTTTCGTACAAAGAATCAAAAAAAAAATCTAAGGGATCGGTTAAGTGGAATAAGTCTATTGTCATTTTTAATGACATTAACTTTTATATTTATGAATATTTTTGTTTAGATTTTTACTTAGACATGATTTTAATGGAAAATTTCGCGTAAATATAACATTTTATATAAATCTTAAGCTCTAAAAAACCGTTTCATACTTCTAAAACGTGATCATGCCGCCTAGTCGTCTTGATCGTCTTTACCGCCGACTATTAATTACAAGGTTTTTCGAAAAAGGATGGGGCAAACCAGAAAATTTACAAAGGTAAATATGACTTGCAATAGTAATTAGCTATATGCAGGGTGCGGACCAAAGAAACATTAAACATTATATTGTACATATGTATGTACATACATATTTGCAGCTACTGTTCACTCCTTCCCAACCAAAATTGCGGTTATTATTATTAGAAAGTAATAAAACAGGGGGCTCTTGCAGACAAGGTCGCAATCTCCTTAACTGCATTGGTGTAACTATGTATACAAAGATGTTAATACATATGTATATATTAGAAAGAATTTCTGTTATACGATGAATTAAAGATGTGGAAGTGTACGACCTTGCACGTTCATTTTAAGTATCAGCCTGCATAGTAAACGAAGACGTCCAGTGTATAACGGTACATATACACCCTTATTTCGTGTGGCGTTTTTTTAAAACGTCAGTTGTCGTTTTTTGAGGCGTTTCATTTTTCAAGTGTTATTCCAAAAACTGAAACGCCTCCGTCGGTAAGTAGATTTACATTCCACATGCGATCCACTGTCATTGCAACAGCTGATATACGTCTGTACTAGATAGATTTCAAATTATTCAAAACAAAATCGTGACAATATAAGTTAGAAAACAAAATGAATAGTATTGCAATGTTTTAGAGTAGCGACGAAGAAGAAAATATGCAAAAAAAAGATCTCATTCACATGCGAAGAAACATAAAAACAAAATCTAATCCGTTTGATTTGCCGGATGCGAAGTAAATAGCAAGGTAAATCTCACTTAAAAATGAATACAAATATCGAGGATTTTCAGATTTAAGATGTTTTTTCCAATGTCCAAGGAAGCATTCGATATTTGCTAAACGAAACAAAAAATCATCTCCCTAAAACTATAAGTTCGGCATCGGTACCGATGGTAGTGAAGCTTGCTGCCATTCTTCTGAATCCTTTACCCAAATGTATATTTGGTTCCGACTAAAGTCGTAAACTGCTCCTCATTCGTTACTCTTACCCCATAAATCAAAATGAATAAATTTCTTTAGTCAAATAATTAAAAATTCATAAAACTTTCATTTTGAACTGATTTTTGCTCTTTGGCGATCACTATTTTCTGAACGACAAAAACCGTCGTTTTTAATGGTGTTTTTTGGCGTTTAACGCCTCGCGGAATAAGAGTGAAAGAGAAAAAACGACATTTGTCGTCAAACAATGGGTTCCACAAGGCGTTCAACGCCAAAAAGCGTTAAATGAACGTTCACTGGCACAAAAACGCCACACGTAATTCGAATATGGCGTTTTTCTGGCGAAACGCCTATAAAACGCCACACGGAATAAGGGTGATAATGTTCACCCAATTCATTACATCGATCTTAAAAAATAGAAACAATATTTACTGATTATTTAAAAACTTTTATTTAAAACTCAATTATTTCTGCCCATGACTTTTTGAAGGGCCTAACAAGCTCAGCTTGCGAAGATGACTTTTGAGCAAACGAACTCCAAATCTCTTTTTAAATTTAGTAAGCCATACATCGCTTGCGAAGAAATTTTCGGTCGAATACTTTTTGTGTATGGCTTGAGTTTTAGCCTTTAATATGAAGCCACTTATAGGAATATTATTTTCGCGCTTCTGGAGGAAGCATTAGTGGAAAATCTCCTTTTCTTAGAGACCGCTTTTCAGAGGTTCCACAATTGGTTGCGTTGAGATTCCTCAAAAGCAACCGTTTTTGGGTCCTTATTATATAGTAGATGCTGGACTTTGGAATTTTCTATTTTTCAGAAATTGTTTTAAGGAGAACTCCAGCACTGCATTATCAATAATCTTAATGTTTTCAGCCAGGTGTTTCTGAACTACCTTCATTTTGCACATTTAGTCAACGTAACGTTTTAAGAATAAAGTATTCAATATTGAATTTTGAACATATTGATTTACATAACCGCAAAACAAATTGAAACTGTACTCGTACCTATTGGAACTGTAGAATCTTGGCTAGAGCCCATTGGAGCTCAAAGCATCAAACACCAAATATGAAACAGGCAATTGCAACTTTATTTCTTTACACTTAAAAAAGCATAAAATAAATCCCCTGACCTGTGTGTAGACATTTGTGCTCTAATCACAGGCGTGGGACAAGCGAATAGTCCCTCCTTCCGATGGTATGTAAGCAAAAACCGGAAAAAAGATGATACATTTTAATTTTATTGCAGATCAGCATCTTACATCTACCTGTGCTGTTAGGGTCTTAACAAAAGGTTATTTTCTCACCTTAATCTGTTTCACGAATAATGTACATGTATTTGTACAGGGTATCTACTGTTCGTAGCTTTTCGTATTGTATCGTAGCAAGAGCAAATCATTTTACTAAATCAAAGAATGAGTGAATCTTAACAAATTTGCAGTCTAAAGGTAGAGCATACTCTTAAGTATTCAATTAGTTATCACTGAAAGTCACGACACTTCAACCACACGTTATAAAAATGACAAAAAAGACTCATTTAAAAAAAATTATTACTATGGCAAATCTAAACGGCTTAGCCCACGTTAAATAGAACAGAAAAAAGAAAACAACTGTTGTTAACGTAAGGCTTCATTTGCACGTGTTACTACGTTGCTTGCCGTGTTAGACGAAGAAAAATTCGTAGCATTTCATTAATTATTTAACAATGTGTATAATATAAATGTACATGTATATATACATAGTTAAAGCTTAAAACATTTACAAATATAAATATGTACTTGGCGCAACAGACCGTATGTGGGCCAGGGCGTAGCTTCTCGCGACCATTTGTGTTGTACGTGTTATATTTTTTCACATAATGGAAGGGACCTACACATCCGAAACGATTTTTTTTTTGTGAAGCTTTCTTTACATATTTTGATTTAAGGAAGAATGCTGTGGGTACGTTTTTCTTAACCTTCTTTCGCAGCCTCCTCTTAACTTTTTGATTTCTATTATCTTACGACATCTACCTCATCTTTTTTTTGTTTGGTACTCTCTTCCAATATACATATTCATATGTATGTATACATATACAGCTCTGTGCAAAAAAATAGCACCATGTTGAATTTTGTACTTGTGATGCTTATAGATTTTTTCGTTGGTGGTGTAAGCATTTAAAATATACTGTAGAATATCTGTTTTAAATTCATTCTAGTCATACTAAGGCATTTTTACGAAAAACTGGACTCTAAAACTGCCCAGGAGTTCAGAATACACCATAAAGTCTATTAAGCATGGTGGCGCAAAAATAAAAAATGAATCCCATATTTTGGATCAGAATGATAATGACCAGTGAAATTTATATGGGTAGTGTGAGGCAAATCACGCATGCCTCTCTAATACAATCCAAATTCTCATTTGCTTTAAAAATATTACTTCGGAAATCCTTCGCAAATGGTTGGTGCTATTTTTTGCACAGAGCTGTATACATATTACCATTTGCCTATGCCCGCACTGTATTACAGCTCGCACTATATATTGTATATTATGTCAAACTTTATTATTATTATTATTATTATTTATTAACCAATAAATTAAAATTTACACGTTAACAGAAAGTAGGGGCGAGCACTAGCTGCAACGGCTTACGGCTCTATGGTGTTAGGTTATTTAAACTAAGATATTTGCTTGCAGAAGTAGTCTGTTAAATTGTTTGATTTTTTTATATAATTTGCACGCACTCAATGGCTTATGAATACCCTTTTAATGTTGACACACAGTGCGGGGGTTTAAAGGAAGTTATATACATATAGAGAGAGAGATTAGTGTAGTGGTTTGAAACTCAGGTGTATTAGGTTTCATATAAGCTCCAGGGTGGTTCAGATAACTGGGGAGATTTGTTTGTATTTTTGTCTTCGCTTCTGATTCACAGTATTTTTTCGCAGTCCACCTGATGTCATAAGCATCAATCATCCAACAGAGCGAACAATTTTTCCAGCCATATGACAAACCTTCTGCCAGTGTTGTGCCTTCGCAGAGTGTTGTCATAAGCTTTCACAATTAATCAGACTGCTTCATATCAAATAATCAAATCATATCAAACTGGCATCAGGGTTTGAACTGTGAACCATCAGCTTAACGAAAGATGACGCTACCACTACACCATTGCCACGCTTGTTCTCCGGGTTTATGTCGTTTAGAAATTCGTATATTGTTTGGTTGCTGGTAGAGGGAAAAGGAAGCTGGACAAAGTTTTTGGCCGAGGATATGGAGGATGTCGAAGACACAATTGCATTCAGTGCAAACCGTCCGTGGTTCTTTTCGTAGAAGATGTTTATGAGTCAGCGCAGTGTGGCCTAATCGTAGTCGTATAAAATTGGTACACCTTTGTTTGCTGCTGGTGGCTGAGCATATTACAGGTGATCGGTCCTTATTGATGTTGGTGTAATGATGTTTGTAGTTTTGCCAGTTTCAGAGTCGGTTCCTTTTGGTGAGTGTGCAGATTAAACGTTGGAGGTCAATTTTAGTGTTATGTATTGAAAATGAAGACTGGCATGTTCGTTGCCCGAAATACCGTTGTGACTTGGAACCCATATGAGTTTAATTTTTGATTGGAGTTTAGTAGCCAAGTTTCTAGTTCGATTTTCTAATGGGTGATTGTAATTTGGATTGGTAACTGCTTGTATTGTCGACAGACTATCAGAGCATATAACATCTTTACCACGAAGGTGTGTTATAGTTTTGGCTGCTTCCAATACAGCAAGGGCTTCGGCTTTAAAGTTGGATGCACAGTCCGGTAAAAATTCATGTTTTATAATTTCCCCGTGCTCATGTACAATGAAAACGATGTTGCTTGTTGCGTTTTAGACCCGTCCGTAAAGATGAGTTGCCAGCCCTGAGATTTTAGGTTGGTTGCAGCTTGATTGAACCGTGCTTGAAATATATTTCCTGGAGTTTGATTTTTGTTGTATTTGGCGAGTGTCATGACAAAGGAAGAGGATTGGAGGGAAAGTAGGGAAAGGATTTTTAATTCTTTTGGACAGAGGAATTTCTAGCTGCACGGCCTTGTTAAGGGCTGTTGAAATAAAATAGCTGAAGGCGTCCTCTTCGTCTTTTTTGATTGTATGACATTGTCAATGGTTTCGTCTGTAATTGAATTTGTGGAGAAAACTAATTTAGGGAGCAGTTTCAAAGAATGCTCGTAGGCCATTTCTCCAATATTGGGGAATCCGGCTTCGGCTAGTATATAAGTATAGGTGTGGTTCGGAAAGGTCCTATGCTTCTTGCTGCCGGTGGTAAATAGGTTTTAGTACATTAAGTATACTTTTCGAGCAATTGCCATAAATTTCTAGGCCGTATGTTATTTATTTATTTATTTATAACTTTATTAATTGGTAATGAGTTACACAACTAATCTTAAATCTACGGCACTAGCTACCAGGGCTTTCTGCCGATTAGAATAATTTATCATAGGATAAGAAGATGGTTTCGGGTATTTAAATATAATTATAAAAATTAAATCCTATTTTCAAGTTTTATTAAGGTTAAAATCTTAAAGACATCTCTAATGTTTTGTTCTGAGGGGACGGTTAAACGGTTTATCA
This sequence comes from Blera fallax, assembly GCA_946965025.1. NCBI lineage: Eukaryota > Metazoa > Arthropoda > Insecta > Diptera > Syrphidae > Blera > Blera fallax. The sequence continues at coordinate 28,477,483 of OX337245.1, forward strand.
GGTTGCTTGTTGGATTTACTTTTTTGGATGTAATTTTGGTGTGCTCGCAATCGTTGGTTAGATGGTTTATGTTGAGCGGAAGATTATTGTTGCAGTGGTGGCAAAGTGGTTGTTGTTCTTTTGTTATAATGTGGCTGTGGGTGATATTGGTGTGGCCTAATCGTAGTCTTATATAACATCTTAGCATATTTGGAGGTATATTTATCGGGTAAGTAGTTTTCTCCGCTTGCGGGTTGATTTTGGAGTAATGATGGAGATATTCGTTGATAGGCTATCTGAAAAAATGGCAGTTCTTTTGTTGTTTGTGGACGTTGTGGCGTTAAAGATGGCGAAGGCTTCGGCAGTAAAGATGGAGGTGGAATGGTGTAGAAGACCTTTTGAAGCTACGTTTCCTTTTTCGTTAACCACTGCAAAGGAAGTTCCGTGTTCGATCTTAGAGGCGTCGGTGTAAAGGAAATTCCAATCTGTGCTTTTAAGGTTTGCTTCCATTTCCATAAACATTTTCCTGTACATCACGTACAGCTTGTTGTAGCTTTTGGGAGTCTTTGAAGGTCGATGTTAAGAGAGTTTTTTGGTATTTTCCATGGTGGCAATATTGTATATTTTATTGCATTCATGCGGACTGGGGTGTCCCATTTTTTCGATGGTTTATCGCATTAAGTAGTGAGGATGAATGTTTTTGGTGTTTAGTTCTTCGCAGAAGTTTTTTTTGTGACTGTTTGAATAGGTGAATTCCTACAGGAGTTGACTTTTAGGAGGATAGAGGCGGCAAGGTATTCTATCCGTTCAGTTATTGATGGAAGACCGGAGTCGGTTAAAATGTTTTTGATTGGTGTGGTTGGGAACGCTCTCAGGGCGGTTCTTACTGCGCTATGGTAGGATGGTGATATTAGCTTTAGTGATGATTTGGAGCATTTACTGTAGATGGGGAGTCCGTAGTCTATTTTGGAAAGCAACACTGATTTGATGACATTAATAAGAGAGTTCGGATTACAGAAGCTATGTTTAGAAGCTAAGTATCTTATCATGTTTACCCTGGTAGCTAAACTTTTTTTAATATATAAACAATGTGCCTTAAAATTAAACTTGGTATCAAATATAATTCCTAAAATTTTTAAGTTATTTACATTTATAATACATGTATCATTTAGACTAACTGAGATATTTTTGGGGCAACTGTTTTTTTTACAAATGTGAAGTATTTTACTTTTTTCTACAGATATTTTTGTTCCAGAGTACTCTCCCCATTTTACTATGTCACTAAGAATATTTGAAAAGTCAGCTTCTACATTATTCAAGATTTTGCATTTAGATAAGATAATAAGATCATCAGCGTATAAAGAGTAATTAATTTTGCTATATTTTGCGATTATAACGCTTATTTTATTGAAAGCTATAATAAAAAGGATAACTGATAGTGGGGATCCTTGGGGGATACCGTTTTCGAGGTTGTGGACCGAGGAGAAGGTGTTCTTAATTTTTAAACGGAATTTTCTGTTGGATAAAATTGCTTTTACGAAAGCGATTATTTTAGGACCAATTTTCCATTCAATCAATTGATTTATTACAACGTGGATTCCAATTCGATCAAAACCTCTTTCGAAATCAATGGAAAGGATTGATAAATGATTTTTTGTTGAAAGCCCTGAAGCAACAAATTCATCGATATGCAATAACACATCCATTGTACCTCTATCTTTTTTGAATGCTACTTGGTTTGTGTCCAGGAGGTTATTTCTGTCAAGGAACCAAGATAACCTACGAGATATAATTTATCTAATGACCTTACTTACGCAAGGCAGTAGGGATATTGGTCGGTAGCTGGATACATTTGTGGTTTCTTTGTTTGGTTTGGGAATAGGTGTCACTGTGGCAATTTTCCATGTTTGTGGTATAACCCCTACAGATTTAATATACGCTGTTTAAGAAAATTTGGACTATTTTTAATCATGGCATATGATATTCGATCAAAACCAGGTGTGTTACCTTGCATGAATTGATGCAGCTTTCAAACTCGATAAGGTTAATGTTTTCCTCCATTTGTTTTGCTGTTTCATTAACAGAGTTTAATCGAATTTCGTGATTGAATATCGTATTTTTGTGATTCAGAAAATCAGAATGGAAGTTTGTGTCTCTAGAAGCGGTTGACCATGTGGAAGCAAAACACTCGTCGATTTCTATGGGAGCTGATAGCATTTGTTGGGACTGATCTTTTATGGTTTTTATGGAAAAGGGTTTGTCGTTGCCAGTTAGAGAATTTATATCAGCCCATAGCTTCTTGGGAGGTGAGTTGGGGTTGATGTTGGAGGTGAATTTTTCAAAGCTGCGTATCTTTGCTTCTTTTGCTGCCTTTCTGAATACAGCGTTGGCTTTTTTAAATACAACCAGGTTGGTCGTAGTCGGGTACTTTTTAAATATTTTCCAGGCTGCTTGTTTGCTTTGGCGAAGGTTGCTCAACTCCTTACTCCACCAGGGTACCATGTGTTTGTATGGTATATTGTTGGTTTGGGGAATGGCTAGATGGAATGGATTTATGAATGAGCGCAGCTCTTTATTGATATTGGAAGATACGTTTTTGTCGGTCAAAAAATAAAAGATCTTGGATTGGAACAATGGCCAATTTGCCTTGTCTAACTTAAACTTATGTATGACACTGTCGTGATTTGTGTGTTTATCTAATGTTATTTCAGTGATGATTGGAAAATGGTCGCTTCCAGGAAGATTTGTTAGAGCTTTCCATGTTGTGTTTGGGATAAGTGAAGGGGAAGAAAACGTTAAATCTAAATGACTGAAGGTGTTATGGGTTAAGAAGTGTGTAGGAGAACCATTATTTAAAATGGCAAGGTCGGAGTTAGTAAAGAATTGTTCAACGGTTCTGCCACGGCTATTTAGAGTATGAGAGCCCCAAATAGGGTTCCAAGTATTGAATATTTTCCAAGTCAGCACTGGTAAAGTTTTGTTTTGGATTGATATATAGAGAGATTATTGTTAATCTGATATTAAGCTCTATTTCTACCCCAATCGCAGGAATATTTGATGGTATATTAATAAATTTGGAATCGACTTGTGGACAAGGAGTCCAATTCCTTGCTTGGCGGCAGTGTTGTTGTTGTGGAAATGACATGCATATTGTTTTGGATGATGAGGCCGTATGTTATTTTGCTTATAACTAAGGATTTTGTTATCCTACACAATGCATTTACATGTACATTTAGTTTCTTACTGGCTAAATAATTAATTATGTTAGTAGTTGCAGCTAGCCTTTTTTTTAAATTATTGCAGTGTTGTTTCTAAATATACTTATAACTAAAAGTAGTCCTAGAACTTTAAGTTCGTTTACATTTTCAATTAACCTGTTATTAATGTTAATGCTAATTTGTGGACAATGCTGTTATCTGCAAATATGAAGAACTTAGCTTTTTTCTATAGAGTTTCGCTCCTGAGTTGGTTGACCAAGACATAATGTCTTCAATGACCTTACGGAAGATATCTTGCGCTTTATTGGTGTTATTTTGTTTGCACAAAATATTTACATCGTCAGCATATATACAGTGGTCTAGGGACTTGTGTCTTGAGATTATTTGGTGAGCTCTTCGAAGACGGTAATAAATAGAACTGCAGAGAGTGGAAACGTAGGAGAGAAATAGTTGCTAACCCTCAGAGATTGCAGTTCTCGCATGTTTTGCTTTTAGTACATCTTTTAGTTGTGTGCCCAAGAAGCTGACAATTATGGCATCTCATTGGGTTAGGCATGTATTCCTGAACCTTTGTCTTATACCATGCTATTTTTCTACACTTGAAAGAGGTTGATATCGATCAAAAGTGAAAAGCATTAAACCAGTCGGGCGTTGATTATTTTCATAAGTTTTAATCAATTTATGCGATTGCAATTAAGGGGCGATTTCTTTTTCGCTGATATTAATCAGGCATGGTGCATATACTATTCCTTCGCATGAGTTAAGGTTAGTGTGGGGTTTGACCATAACCGGACATTGGTTTGAAAGGTTAGTAATGGAGGAACTTGTCTACAACCTTCTGGGACTTGGCCAGATTAAGGATGTTACCGTCTCTAAGTTGCGATATGTTTTCATATTCTGTGCTTACCGCGAACGGATGAAAGAGGACGAACTTGGAATTTTTTAGGTAAGAGTTGGTTGGGAGAGTAGGAAATTCCTCAAAGCTGGAATGTTTGTTTTTTTTTTTTTTTTTGGTCTGGGTTCCCAGTTTCGCGAATCTGCCAACTTAGCAAAAAACCACTATCACTAGGAAAAGTCAACACAAAATGAACGCTACGACAGCTAGACGGTGACTGTATGTCAAACTTTAATCACAAATTAATAGTAAGCTTTTGATTATATAAGCATTTATATATAATCCACTAAGCAGATTAATGAAGATCGGAGGTAGAATAGTATCTAGATAGGTTAAGCAAAATGATGCTACCTCTGATCTTCATCTTCATTTGAATGTTGAATTGATCTCCAACAGAATCATTAAGCTGACGGAATTTTTTTTGTAAAACTGTGTTTTTTCAGACAATCCTCTTGTAAACCAATTAAACGCTTGAAAAACATGTATCTATCTGTTTATTTAGTTTCTTATTTATCAATTTATTATATATATGCATATCTGTTTATTTCATAATTTATTTATTCGTTTGTCTATAAAGTTATGTATTAATTTATTCATTTAATTATTTATTTATTTATTTATCTATTTATTTAATTGGTTATTTACCTATTAATGTACTTATTTACATATTTATTTAATTGTTTGTTAATTTTGTTATGTATCTATTTATTTATTTATTTATTATTATTTTATTTTTTCACTTGTATTGAAGGTTTTTGGTAGTTTCCCTCAGAGTCATTATTCTTTCCCTTCTCCTTTTTTAAAGTTCCAAAAGATAATGTTTCAGTAGAAAGATATAAAATTAGATATCGAATCTCTGTATGTAAATTGTGTGGCAACCTTATTGTAAATTTAATATGAAAATAAAATTCAAATTCAATTATGTCGAATTTTAATCACAAATTAATAGTTAGCTTTTAATTACATAAGCATTTACATATAAATAATCCATTAAGCACATTAATTTTAAATTTAAACTAGAGTGCAATGAGATACATATTACATAATTTGTTTTGTTTGTTTTTTTTTTTAACGTACCTTTATCTAGTCATTATTAGAAATTGCTTAAAGTATGCTGGAAGCAAGCATGCAGGGAATCTATCATTATTATTTTATTAATAACTAGCTGTTTGCCCGCGGCTCCGCTCGCGTGGACTACAAAATTAATATTAAATTTTTTATCTTTTTTAACTAAAGCTAAGACTCACATTGTATTCATTATAATGAAATAAAAGATATTTTATTCAAACAAATAATTATTAAATGTTCACGTTGAAAAGCACAGTTTAGTAGATCGCACTAAAAATTGTTTTACTTTTGCTATCTGGAGTATCGCGAATAACTCGATCTTATTGACCCGTTCACGCAAAAGTATTAAGCTACCGTTAGTCTAATGGAGCTTTAATAATTCTATTCACACAACCACAAACCAATATGCCTGCTTAATTTTTCGCAAAGACTTCTCACTCTATTCATTCATATTTTTTTCTCACTCTTACACAATATCTACGTGCAGAAGTGTGAATGAACGAACGACGGTAACAAACCAATCCATACAAACAGTCTGATTGGGACTGATAAACATGGTATTAAACCAATCCAAAATGTTTTTCTCTGTCATTAAATTATCTAATGATTGTTGAAACATCAAAATACAAATACGATTTTGGGTGGTTTTTAGCTTGGAGGCGCGAATCTGTCAAACGACCCGAAGATGACTGTCTATTTTAGTTCGACTAAACACACTATTGCAACGATACCATGACTGCTGGCAGTGGTCTCCACTGAAGGAAAATTGTGGGCGATGATTTAAATAATTGTTCGGAACATTGCTCAGCTTCAGGACAACGTAGAAAGATGTTTTATATCTCAAATGAATCAGGGGCGAATTTACTAATTTGACCTATTTTTTTGTTTTAAAATCCGATAAGCCATTATTGAGTTAGAGCTGTAAAATTGAACTTTTTCCCCACTTAATTCACTATTATCGTTACTCCTTATTCGTTATTTTACCTAACGCAACAAAACATATCCTATAACCTGAAGAGTGAACATATCTATGAAATAAAAATAAAATCACGTAAATCGGATAAGTGGTTCTCCGGCTAGGAGGCAACTAACAGAAAATAATTTTGGTTTTTATAAGTATTAGGGATAGGGATGCATGTATATTGATTGAAAAGCTTACGAAGCTATATTCCTAAATTTTATTTAGCCAGGCATACACTCTACAAGTCGGCTTCAATCTAGCATAAGTACAGAAATAATTTTATTAATTTTTTAAAGTCTCCATAAAGATAATTGTAATTGTAATAATTTGCCTACAATATCTCCTTAACTTTTAATATCATTATACCTTCGATGTTCAGCATTGATTGGGGATAAAATTGTCTAATATATCTCGTAAACTTTTGATAGCACGTAACTTTAATGGTCAGCATTAACGGAGGGTTAAATTGTAAGTGTAGATGCTCATCTTTTACTAGTTATATGTATATGCAGAGTTGAACCTAGGTTCAACCCGTATCAAAAAGTATATATATACGTACACTGCATTAAACAATTCCACATACAGCAAGCTATGGCTGAGTTCCAAAACGACAAAATATTGTGCATCGTGAATGCATCACTGCCGTCGTGATGCGATGTTATGATGCTTTCGTTATGCGATGCTTTGACGATGCGTTGCAATCTTCGAGGATTTGGAACGACCTGAATTAAAAAAAAAAAAACGATAATTACAAAAAAATAATAATTACATCGTACTGCCTACCTTCAGCAATGTTAAATAAAAAGAGAAGTGTGCCAGAATGCAAAAACTTCCATTTTGGCGGATTAAAAAAAAATAAAATGTCAAATGACATTTGCATCACATCAGTTCATGATGCGATGTTTGCTTTTGTTTGCGCAGTAGATACATCCACAATGCGTTTTGCAACGGTATACATTGCATCACCGTAAAGTATTGACGTTTGGAAACGCTTGACTTTGCAGTACTGCGGCAATAATGCGTGGAAGGTAATGTTTTCAATAAGTAAAGTTAAATATTTATTTATTTATATTTCTATAATTAACAATATCAATCTTTTTTGTTAATATTCCATTTACAGGATAAAAGAGAAAAAAACAAAATTAAACCTCTTAAAATTACCTCAACTGATTTGATAGATAGATAGATAGACACTTTTATTTCTCAATCAATTCAATTAGATACATTGTAACATAAAGATCATAAATATTGAAAATAGTAATAAATGAAAAATTATATTGACATTTTATATTTTTATAATGAAAAATAGTGGTAAATGGCATTTCAAAATTCATAACATAAGATACATTATAACAGTGGGTGGGGCGACCCTTAAAACAGTTAATAGTTTTTATTATACATAGATAAATTTAGATAGATATTTGAAAGAAAATATTAAACCAAAAAAAAAATAGTTCAAATAAACAAAAAAAAAACGTTTACAAATTGTGAATAGTACATTATTTTACCAGAATTCACTATATCTAAACACTAAGAAGAGATTCCAAGTTTCCTACATCTAAATTTAAAAGCCAAGCTTTAGATGTCTTGAAAACGTAATGGGTAGTCTAAGTGTCCAAATTAATTGTGGAAGCTTATTAAAAAGCATCAGGATGCCACTGTATAAGAATTTCGAAAGGTTGTAGTGCTAAAGTTGGGCACAGGGACAAGATTCAAAAAGTTAGAACGCAAATTATGATTTTCAAGTATGTACTCAAAAATTAAGAATTCCTGATCTTATGTAAAATATCTTTACAAATACAAATTCTTGGTGCAACGGACCGTATGTGGTCCAGGGCTTCTAGCCTAGCTTCTCGCAACCATTCGTGTTGTGCGTGTTATATTTTTCACAAATGGAAAGGACCTACTGTTTAGAGCCATATCTGAAAGGCAAATTGAGAAGCTTTCTCTTGGCTGTTATATCTGTTTTTGTAATACCAGTAAAGGCTCGATTTTGTTAAAATAGAAACATTTATCGCTGCAGTTAAAACTACTATAAAAAGTGGGAGTGGGAAAACTGGAGTTACAAGGGCAGCTCGGCAGTTTAAATTTTATGGACTCAGATGCATGATAAAAAAATCAGCCTCAAATCTATTTAGTCCTGACAAATTGAAAAACATTACTTTAGTTTTGGAACTTATCACCAGATTATGTTCAGCAAACCAGATTCGTAGTAAATATGAATCAAAATTTATATCGGAGACTAGATTAAAGGGACTGTCCGAGACATAAGCACAACCCACATCTTCTGCAAATGCAGTGAGTGCGCCCCTGAAACTTAACCCAAAAAATATGCGCCAAGACATCAACTATAAAGCATGCAATATTCTTTAGCATTCGAATTGATACGCCATCAATACCTTTGGATTTAGAATTTTTAAACCCTTTCGGTACATCTCTTTTTTTGTAAAGGTAAAACATTTTTTTTTTCCTTTTGTTGTTACTGAGGCTTCTACTAACAGCATCGAAAAAGAATTTTTGTTTAATATTGGTTCTAAAGTGGTTTTTGGGAACGATGCCAGGAAAATGCTGTCAAATTGAAAAGACTCAACGCATAGGCTTATTTTTTCTTTTTTATTGTACGTTTGTTATTTATCTACAAATTTAGTTAGGAATTCCAAAGGTATTTGATGATTATCTTGAAAAGAAATAATCATAAGCATAGCCTTCAAATGAAAAAATTCTCAATTTATGCAGACCTTCCTTGCACGGCATCTAAAAGCACACTAACTGTTGGCCACCAATTTCTTTTTGCTTCAAATGCTTGAACAGATACCTTAGGAAATTGAAAGTAAAACGAAAACAAAAAAAAAAGTATTAGTGATGCCATATGGCATCAAAATACCGAAAGGGTTAAGGTACCAATACTTTTCAAGAGCTCAAGAGTAGTTATTGGCTTAAAGAATAAAGAGCTTTTATGAAAAAAATCATGGGGATTAGCCAAATGTCTACATAGTCTACAAGTCCGAAAATTTAAAAAATCTATCGGCTATCGTACAAAATAAATATTAAATTTATCGGCCAAAACATCTTTATCGGAGACTACAGTATCATCTACACAAATATTAATGCACCTTTTTGAGAGAAAGGATTTATTAAGTATGCATTTTACTACCTGCCATTCACCCCTAAGATTTCGTTTGACAAGACTAAATTGATTGCTGTAGTAACTATTACGGCATAATGGAATTTTAATTGCGAACACAATTGCTTATACCTTGTTTTTAAGCTACGATTCTGCGGGTGTACTGCACATTTAACTCAAAGACTATTCTTTATACTTACTTTCTTTAATAACCAACTAGTAATCCAGGGTTTTTGCCTTTTTAAAGGTTTTTCTAAGTTTACCTTGTAACTACAATTATATATATGCTTAGATAGAGTTTCAATGAATATGTGATTAGACTTAGAGGCAGGCAGGCGCCTGGAGCTAAATTTTAGCATTCGGCCTTATTTCACGACACCATGAAAATATACTTTAGCTCCAGGCTCCTGCCTGACAGTTGTTGACATACCCTTAGCGGAGCGACGAAGTCGCGTGAGCAGCTAAACCCTACCTAACCCAAAATTAACTGCGCGCAGCGCGGGACTTATGTACACTCTATCGACTTGCACAAAACTCTTTGCAATTGATACTTTAGTGCCCCGATGTTCTAAAAACATAGAAATTTTTAAAAAATTGGGGACTTATTTCATACCTATTTGGGGACTTATTTCATCTTCTTGGGTTTTATTTAACAGTGAAATAACTCCCCAAGTTGGGGGATTATTAACAGTGAAATAATCCCCCAACTTGGGGAGTTATTTCACTTTTCGTTTGGGGGGTTATTTCCGTAAGCCGACACTAGATACCAATTGATTTCCTAAGCGATTTTAAGTGACGATGGGAACAACAATTGTTATAGTTTAACGGTTAACAAACAAAACAAAATAAATAAATTTGAATAACAGTATATTAAAAGCAAAATAACTTAAGAAATCTAATTTTAAGAAAAATGGAAAACCTCCTAACATTGACAAAATAACTCCTAACAACATTGAGTGTAAGAACTCCTAATTAGGATTTATTTCATTCACATGATTTTAGGATTTATTTCATGATGAAATATTTGCTAACACTTACACATGCAATAAGTCCTAACTTTGATGAAAATAAACCTAATATTTAGGAATTTTTTCATGTCAAAAGACCTTATTGTAATGAAATTGCTACCTTTAACCTTTCTCAAAATATTATTGTTTTTGTATCAGACGTATTTATACCCTTTGCCTTCTTCACCATTTTCGCTTGCATTAACAACGCTTGTGTGTATTTGGTTAGAGCGTCATAGATATAAATTTTGGTATTTTTGCCACTGCTGCTGTTGTTGCTGCTGCTACCAAGAATGCACGAACTGATATTTCTTTTTTTCTTCTTCAGTATTCGTTGCTTAATAGACAGTTCCGAAAATTGTATATAGTTGATCCGTTTCCTTGAAGATAGACCATTCTCATCGGTTCTTTTCTTTGTTTTCTCTTTCAGGTAACATTTGCTGATTTGATGGTCAGCTACATCCACTCCCAAAGCATCTCTGAATATTTTTTGCGCTACGCTTTTGGAGTTGCTTTCGTTAACATTCGGTACTCCAACAATTTTGATGCTGTTCTGCAATAGACTTTGCTGCTGCCAGTTGAGTCTGCTCTTAAGACGGTGGATTTTTAATTTAAGTTTTCTTCATGTAATGTTTTTAACGCTTGAAGGAACTTAAAATATTGCATTTATCGCACCTAAAAGGTTTTCCATTGATTAGAGATTTTTTTATTAGCCGTATTTGTAGCGGGTCCAATATTTCTCTTCACTTCAGGCTGCTTGTTCTTAATTAGAGACGATTCAGGCAAATGAAGAGATCGTCGCCTCAAAATATTGCATTTATTGCACCTAAAAAGTTTTCCATTGGACTTCATAAATTCGGCGTCTTGTTCCGAAATATTGACACAAGCAATATGAAATAGACCATTGCAGTCACCACAAGAAATTTTTAAGGAATAATTGCTTTCAATTTTTTCCGAACACACTGAAAACATTTTAAAAGATTAAATAAGGACTTTCAGATGAGATGCGCACCCCACGACACTCAGTGAAAAACTGCACGTACATTACATAGAAACCTAGATTTTAAGGGCGTTAAACAGTTTTATTTTTATAATCCGCGCGCGCCAAAGGGAGTATGAATACCGTTATGCTGATTTTTCAGGGCACGGGCGTTTGAAGATAGGGGAAAGGGAAACAGAGGAGGTACCGGTGCACGTTGGCTTTAAATGCTTGAAGGTTGTAACGATGAGGAAACACAGACCCTGGAAGATCATTTTACATACATACGTATCGTTCGGCTATTGAACGAATCCCTATATTTGACAGTACGTCCGAAGTTGGGCTGGAGGGTGAACTGATGTGCATTCGAAGTGTGACGCCGTATTGCGGGTGAAATTTTGAAGGGGAGGAATGCAAGTGGCTGTTTCGTTGGAAAACTTTTTGTGGAATAAGTGATAAAATAGGGAAAGACAAGATACATTTCTGCGATGTTCTAGTGAGTCTATGGAGCTCACAATGTCTCTATCACGTATTAGTTTTATCGCGCGGTTTTAATAACTTGTGTGGTTCCCGTTGACTAAGATCACTTCTCGCAAGCGATTTTTCAAAGATGCCACCAATTTTTTTGTTTGATCGCTGGATATTTTGACCACCCGTCCAAAATAACCTGTTTAAGCCGCTCTTTGTTGGTTATATTATGCTGATTGGGGAAAGTGTGGAAGAGTTCATTTGCAGTTATAGAGCAACCAAGTACGGATGAAATCGGCGTTATGTTTAGCATTATTATCCTGTAACAGAAGAAACCTGGCCCCTTTTCCCAATTTTTCACCACGCCATTTAAGATTTTTCTTTTGATCTAAAGTTGCCCTTTATGATTGACAAATATTGACATTTATCCATTGAGGATTCAATAAGTACAATATTTCCATCACCATTAGCCGCACTTGCACCCCAAACCATGCCATTTCGACCACCGTGTTTTACTGTTGGAGTTACATTTTCTTTATTCGTGGTTTTGGCCATACGAAACATTTACTGTCTGAAACAAATATGTTGTATTTACTTTCATTGACAAAAATTACTTAGTTCCAAAACTTATCGGGCTTTTTAACATACTCTTTGATGTATTCTAAGAGCTTGAATGTATTTCTCTTCGATATAAAAAGTGTTTTTTTACAAGATACGCAACCTTTACAACCTTTAGTATGTAACAATGATCTGAGGATTAACTGATCGACTACCATATTTTTCGAGGTTTAAAGCAATTTATGGTGGTCCAATTTTCGAATCCGCCTTGACTATCTATCCTCTCAATAACTCGTTCATCGCGTGTGGTTAATATTGTTTTCTACTTTTCCTTTCATAGGAATAATCTTTTTTAAATTTTTTTATGGTGGACTGGATTGTGGGACGGAATCTATTAACTATTTTTTTCAATTTCTGTGTAACTTTTTCAGTCAGATTGGAACTTTACAATTCGTTTTTTTACTTCAATAGGTAATTTTGTATGTTTATTTTCCACTTTGCTTGCTTTTGTAAAATAAACTTCCAACAGAAGACCACAAAATGCCACTATTTACTACTAACTATCTCAGTCTTGTATTTAGGTCAATAAACAGTGAAAGTGTTTACCGCTATTTTAAGACTTTGCGAAAGAAAGAGAGTGTATGTGCATTTAATTGAGTCGAATTTTATGAGTGTAGTATTTTTTTGAATGTTTTTGTGAAACGAATGCATTTCAAAACTTTTTCTTCTTTTGGGTCACTTTTTCGAATGGCTTCACCTAGAAATAAAAGAGAAAGAAAATTCTCGGAGCTCAATTGGTAGTTTTATTTCTTTAAATCAAGTTTTCGCCAAATTCTAATTTCCAAGTCGATGGTTTCAGTTTTCCTATGGCACGTTGAGCCATTTTGTTGAAATGGGATCTGCATGAACTCCTTTTACTCACCGCTAAACACAATTTTGCCATAAAGGAATGGGTCCATTGCTCCAGAATTCCATCAGCGAAAGAACGAAGCAAATTATTGTTTTTTGACCGGAGTCGATAACGAGTAACTCGATTCGATAATTTCCGTCTTTAAAAACTCTAAACGACAAAACTAATTTCATTAAAATTGACAAAGCAAAGTTGATGTTATTTGTGTTTCTAAGTTTTTTTTTGTCTCTTTTCGTGGTCTCCCAACCACAAAACTGAATAAGTAGCTTTATCTGAACCTGCTCCATGCGATTTCGTAATCAATCAGCATCATTGAAATCGGTTCAACCGTTTTCTCACAAATACCGGACAAAGAAATATCAACTTCATTTTATAATAGTAGGTGATATGTAGGTATGTACGTATGGCTCGAATGGACTACTCTTTCCGAGCGAAGTTAAACCGAATATTTGTATACATATATGTATGTATATAAGTTTGTGTAGATGCCGTGGACAGTATTCAGTGATTTGGATTACTAAAGGGAAGGTCGACGTTCGAATCAAAGAAAACTTTTTCACGAATAGCTGACAAACGCCGAGAGTAATTATTGTCATGAGAAGCTTCTCACTTATCAGTTGCGGATGTGGCATTAAACTTAGATCCCCTCATTTAAACACGCACAACACTATGGTTAAGAGAAGCTAGGTTCTAGGCCCTGTATGGGATGTTTGCGATAAATTTATATATACATACATATGTATACATGCATATGTACGTAAAAGTTTATACATACATACATATGTAAGAAGTACATACATACATACATACATACATACATATGTAAGAAGTTCATACATACATTTGTACAAGTACATACATACATAAATATGTTTTTTTTTTTTTTTTTTTTTTATGTAAAGCGCCAAAGGATGTGTAATCTTCTAAAGATACTAGTAACCCGTGCTACTAGTATGCACGATTCGCAAACCTGAATAATCGATGTCAGGAGTACGCCTACGTGCTAAACCACACCCTGCACACTTCAACCACTCTCCCCGCGGAACCGCCGTTAGGTATTACTTCGCGGGGCTGGTTAGCTCGAAAGCTGTACTTCGCTAGTCGTTTATATTTGCAGTTTCATGCCCTTGCACTGCATTCCGCTGACGCTCCTCTTGTCGCTGCTTCAACATAATGATCGCCGCTACGTCACTAATCGCATTCCAACTCTCTTCCGAGCTTATCATGTGCTTAATCATGTTTTCAGGTGTTAATACTTCCCCCAGTCTCTGCGCCACTAGCTGCCGTTCTGCTTCATACCGCAGACAATGGAACATGATATGTTCAACGTCTTCAACTGCTCCCGGGCAGGTTGGACAAACTGGGTTGTCGTCGTATCCAAACCTGTGAAGATATGCTCTAAAGCATCCGTGTCCTGTAAGAACCTGCGTCAGATAGAAGTTTAAATCTCCATGTTTTCTGGCGATCCACACTTCGATGTTGGGTATAATCTTATGAGTCCAGCGTCCTTTTTCAGAGCTATCCCATCTCTGTTGCCAAATTCGTAGACTTTTTGTCCTTGGTGGAGTCTGGCTATCTGTTGGCATTGTCGCTAGTCTCGCCGTTTGTTTGTTGGCGAGGTATTTCTCCTGTGCTTCTTGTGCTAGTAGGTCTATTGGCACCATACCAGCCACCACTAACGCTGCTTCATAGGACGTCGTTCGGAAAGAGCTGCTTACCCGCAGAGCACTGGTTCGGTACGCTGCCTCCATTGTTCTTCTGTATGTTTTTGTTTGCATAGCACTGGCCCATATTTGGGACCCATACAGCATCATTGACGTCGCCACTTTTGCTAGCAGCAGTCTTTTCCTATATCGCGGCCCACCAATATTCGGCATCATCCTTGCCAGGGCAGCGGTTGCCTTTGCTGCCTTTTCAGCTGCGTACTGTAGGTGTTGTTTAAAGGTCAGTCGTGCATCTATGACTATGCCAAGGTATTTTAGTTCTGGCTTGGAAACTATGACGTGGTCACCGACAGTTACCGTTATAGTCTCCATAACTTTTCTGCTACTTATTAGTATTACTTCCGTCTTTTCCTCCGCAAGCTTTAGACTCATACTTGTAAGCCAGTCTCGGACGGTCCTTATAGCTTCATTGCAGTCGTGCTCCACTTCTTCTATGAGTTTTGCTGCTACAACTATGGCTATGTCGTCAGCAAAACCAATTATTTTTGATGACCTTGGGATTCGCAGTCTAAGAACATCATCGTACATAAGGTTCCACAGCGGTGGACCCAGTACAGAGCCTTGAGGAACGCCACCTGTCAGTATGTAGCGTTTTGTACCATTGTCGGTGTCGTAAAACAGTACTCTATTGCGAAAATAATCAATCAATATTTTTTGAAGATATTCTGGCACTATTTTGGCGGTGAGTGCCTGCACGATATTTCTCCAGTTCGCGGTGTTAAATGCATTTTTAACGTCTAACGTGATGATGGCGCAGTACTTCTTACTGCCGTGCTTCCATCGTGCTCCTTGGATGGCTTTCCTCGCTGTGCTGACGGTTTCATCAATAGCGTCGATTGTGGAACGTCCCTTTCGAAAACCATATTGATGATCTGCGAGTCCTCCAGCATCAACAATCGCACGTTCCAGTCTATCGCTAATGATGCGCTCTAGTATTTTCCCCATGGTATCCAACATGCACAATGGTCTATACGATGAGGGGTCCTGTGGGGGTTTCTTTCCCTTTGGTATTAAGACCAGTTTTTGCTTCTTCCACTGGTTTGGGAATACTCCTTCCTTTAAACACGCATAGTAAGTGTCTGCAAATATATCTGGGCATCTTCTTATTGCTGCCTTAAGGGCAATGTTGGGAAAGCCGTCGACGCCCAGCGCTTTTTTGTCCCCAATTTTACCGCAAATGCGTAGGACTTCTTCCGGTGTCACAGGAGGGATCGGGTGGCTCGTTGCTGCGTTACCTCCCTCCATAGTTTCCGCTTCCCCTTGGTGTTGCGGGAACAGAACTGAAACCACAGTTTGTAAGAAAGCTGCAGACGTGGGTGGGGGTTTTCGACCACCATTCAGTCTCTGCATAAATATGTACACATGCATGCATGTACATATGCATGTATGTACATACATATGTACACATGTATGTATGTATAAGTACAAGAATATAGTACTGTGAAAAATTATAGACTCAAACCAAAATTTTAATTTTTCTTCGAATCAGTTGTTCCAAAATATTGGCAAACGATACCAATTCGGGGAATGACCCTTTTATGGCCTATTTCCTTTTTTAACGGAAATGATGATTGTTCTAAAAAAAATACCCAGATTCGAACTGTAAAAAGTATAAACTCAGGCTTTTATCCGATAGCATGCTTAGTTGTAAAGCGCAGGTCGGTGTGGTCACTACTGTAAAAAACAGTACAAACCTCCTGCAGTGATAATAAACTGTTTTTTTTTTTCAAAAGTGATTTTCTTCAAAATTTTAAAGGCAGCAATTGAAACACAAAAAAAAAAAAAAAGAATAGTCGATTTAAAACATAGTGGAATGACCTCCTGCAGTGATAATAAACTGTTTTTTTTTTTAAAAGTGATTTTCTTCAAAATTTTAAAGGCAGCAATTGAAACAAATGAAAAAAAAAAAAAAAAATAGTCGATTTAAATCATAGTGGAATGACGCAGAGCGCCACTGAAATAAATCGCTCTCAATGTGTAATAAAGAATTTTCTACAAGCCGGGATTGTAGATCGATGGGACGATAGGGATTAAAAATTTCTACAAGCCGGGATTGAAAATTACGGAAAAATAAGCGATCTGGACGGCCAACGAAAATTTCACCGACGGTTAAATGAGCTGTTCTACGTGAAATGTCACAAACAGGAGCTTCTTCATCCCAACCGGTTCGAAATTTTAATTTGGGCTGCTATTGTACCCTTTTTCTTAAAAGGGCAGCAGCTACAGGCTGCTATCGTCTGTAGTTTGCTTCATGTAAATCCATCACTATCGTGTCGTCTATCGTTTACATTTTTCACAGTGTGAAAGCTACTGAAAGCCATATTCGCCTCTTGAAAATGGCTCTAGCTGTCATTCTTTGTTTTTGTGTACTTTGTCTATGGTTTTTTTTTGTATTTTCGCATCCGGGCATGGCAAAACATTATCATATATTATGTTAATAATAGCAAATAGATTATGTATTTTATTCACATAGCGCCTACATCTTTGTGAGAAGAGATAAAGGACGCATCTCTAAGTGTCCTTCGCCTGCGTAACAGTTCCAATTTTTCTTCATTTTTATTCTCCTTCTCAGTTAAAAACATTACAGTGTGATGAAACATTTCTTTGCTGAATATATTTTCAGTCAAAAGTCTTTCACAAACACAAAACTCCAAAATAAAATGCAGAACGATAATCAAATACCTATCGTGCAAAAATGATCGATGGGACGATAGTAATTGATAGTTGTCGGGTTACGTGAAGCAAGCCATGAATCGTCAAAACGATTTTGTTTAGACGATAGTACTTTTTCAAGTTTATATGGAACAAAACTATCGTCAGACGATTGTCGCCATACGTGATAAGAGCTCTGGACCACAAAAGGTCTATTGCCCCAAGTATTTGTACTTGTAATTAATTTCACAATTAAAATTAAGGCGCATAGTTAAATGTGGAAAATTGTTCCGACAGTACAAAGCAACGTATTGATAAAACCTGTATTTCTCCTTTGCAGACTCTTTGAATTTAGAAAAATTATATCAAGACGTGAAAAATGTTTTAAATTAGTTCCACCTGAATATCCAATTCAAATCACGAAAGAAGAAAGGCAATCGGATTGCACGATATTGGAAGGACATTTTACAACTCCCCTTGAGTTTCATTTGCCTGGATTAGTCCCTAAAGCGTCGCAACAAGCACATTTTCAGGTTTTAGTGCCAAATAAATGGACGAACGAGAGGCATAAGCCAATGTGTATTCATTTAGCTGGTACCGGAGACCACGTATGTTTTTAACGCAAATCGGTATCAACAATTCTTGCTTATTAATCTTATATTTACAGTATTTTTGGCGAAGAAGAAATTTTGTTGCAAAACCGTTATTAAAAGAAGCAAACATAGGTGGTATCATTTTGGAAAATCCATTTTATGGAGTTAGAAAGCCTGATGACCAAGTGTAATTTAATAACTTAACAGTTATACAAAATAATATTTGCATATTTTGCAGGCGTTCAAATTTGCATAATGTCTCCGATATTTTTGTTATGGGTGGATGCCTTGTTCTTGAATGCTTAGTTTTGTTACATTGGTGTGAAAGAAATGGTTATGGACCTTTGGGAATAACAGGTCTTTCAATGGGTGGACACGTAAAAATAATTAGCATATAATTTAGTTGAAAAATAATAATAAATTTTACCGAATTTTAGATGGCCTCACTTGCGGCTACTAACTGGCCAAAGCCTATTGTTTTGGTTCCATGTCTATCTTGGTCAACAGCAGCTACGGTATTTACTACGGTAAAAAAAAACATTCTTCATTCGTACTATATAGGTAGTTAGTATATAATATTTCCCTGCAGGGTGTAATGAGTCATTCTATCAATTGGGATATGCTTGAAACACAATATTTTTCTGATGGACAGTACAGTGAACGTCTTTCCAAAATGGTAACTATTATTGATGATGCGTTTACGGCGGGACAAAAATTTGTTAAGGATTTCAATCAATCGATGCATGAACTCAAACAAGACATTAAAGACGTTCAAACGCATGATACTTTTTCTTCTGGAAATAGCATCACAAATTTCGAAAATGATGGATCTGAAGTTAATCGCACTGTAAATATTTATAAGGAAAACACACTTGGATTAAGTAAAAAATTGCATGCAAAAATTATGTCTGAAAACAAATTTGAACTCTCTCAGTCCGAAGTAAATGAACTAAATAGCAAAATTCGAGATACCCAAAATTGTATTAAAACAGCGGAAAACAAATACTCTAGAACAAAACCAGTTAACATAAAAAGCAATGAAAGAAAAAAAGATTTAAATGTAATAGCAGGAAATCTGGTAGACATGTCAGCTCTAACTAAACTAATGGGCTATATTTTGCCTAGAACAGCAGAACAAGAAAATGAAAAAATTGATATAAAAAAAACTAATTGGTGGGAACGAGAAGCTTTACAGTTCATGCGTGGTATGATGGATGAATGTACACATCTCAAGAATTTCTCCGTGCCATACGATACATCTCTTATAATTGCTGTTTGTGCAAAAGACGATGCATATGTACCTCGAGAAGGATGCACCAGTTTAGAGGAAATTTGGCCAGGTGTTGAAGTTAGGTATCTGGATGCCGGTCATGTAAGTGCATACGTTCTGCACCAAAAATTGTTTAGGTATATTTTGCTTAGAAATAATTATAATAATTTTACTATTGCTAATTTTTTATTATAGATCTAGCATAATTGAAGCCTTTGAAAGGGCAAAAAGAAAAGTTGAACAACAAGACTATGATTTTTATATAAACGATGACCTTAAACCTACTCTGACTTATGAGGAACTACGTAAGCGATATGAAAAAACAATGTCACTTTAGAAATTTTTTTTAGAAAAAAGATTAAATTTTATATAATAATGTAAATTATTTGCTGCTGGGTAATATACACATATATTTTTAAGTACGCTTAAATAAATAGACATGCTCTGCTTAAATTGAATGTGAAGTTTATTGAACTTTAAGAACAACGAAAACCCGATTTACATTTTATTCAGAGTCCTTTTTATCAGAATCGGTTTCCATCTCACGTTTTGCACCTGAAATAAAGTCAAAAAGTCATGTTAATTTCTTAACAGGTAGGGAAAACATTTTGTTAGATTACCATCTACTGATTGCGGGGCACATATAGGAGTGGCACCAGTTGCCATTATTGGAGTGGCATTTTGCTGCAATGCTGGAGTGACCCCCAATTGAGGAGGAGCATAGCCTCCATGATGACCGTCATGCGGGCCATGAACCTGCTGTGCTGGAGAAGACGTATGGTCCTGATAATGAAGTGGTGGTCCATGAGGAGGACGAGTATTAATATAGTGCGACGGGGGGGGAGGTGCATATTGTTGATGATAGGGATACGGAGTATATTGCCCATATGGTTGTGGGGGATGACCACCATACTGTGGTGGATAGTAGGGAGAACGAGAAGGCCCTCCAGAAGGGGCATAGCTACCATAGCTAGAATGGGACATACCAGGATGTCCTGATATAGCTTGATGAGTTGCCATATGAGGGGGTAAATGATGTGCATGATGGATTTGAATCCCGGTTGTTTGTTGTCCAGTTCCTTGTGGTGTGGTAGATGGCTCTGAACTTACTGGAACTGGCGGCAATGGTCCTGTCGTATGTGGATTAGGTGCTGCATGTGGTACTTGCTGTGACATGGTTAAGCCATGTTGCATAACAGAATTTTGCTGGGATGTTTGAGGTTGTTGTGGGGATGTAGAAGGTGGACGCATATTTAAGTTTGAGTTTAAGTTTGAACCTCCTGGGGTCTGATCCGCATTTGTTTCCTTGGAAGGAGGTATTTGCAACGGCGGTGAAAGCTGCGAATCCAGCGGTTTTTCCCAACCATCAATTTTTCGTGCATTTCCTCCTTTTTTATTATTGTCGGAAAGTGTTTCCTTATTAACTGACTGCTTAGATTTTTCCGGTTTTGGTGGTGGAACAGATGGTTTCATAGAAGGCTCTATTTCCATAGGCTGAAAACGAATGGTTGCGTTATTATACTATGGAACAAATAAAACATAAATACCTCTGGATCTGTTTTACTACTTTCAGGGGCACTAACTCCTTGTTTAGATGAGATTTGCATTTGCGGTGAAGTGGGAAGTTTAGGCTCTTCAGATCGAACTGATAGTTTATTTGTCATCTGGTTAGGTGAAAGGTTATTTGATGCTTCATCTACACATTTTTGTCGTTCTTTTCGCATTTCCTCATACATTCTTTGGACCATTTTCTGGAAAGTGTCTTCGTCAACAGCCGGTTTACAATGCTAAATATAATAAAAAAAAGAGAAAAAAAATTGGTCAAGTGTGACTTGCTCACTTATTGAGGGTTTCGTTAGAAATGACATGATTATATTTCCATCGAAAAGCTGAGTAGGCAACTCATTTCCATATAACTTCAGAATTATTGAACCGATTTCGTTGAATTTTAAATTTTTTTTTTTTTTCAAAATATCCATGTCTAATCGATATAAGTATATATATAATATCTTTTGATTTTATAAAGCAAATGATTGGAAAGTCGTCAAATGATTTCAAATTAAATATTTGTCAATTATGACGCCAACCTATTTATGCTCGACTTAAATAACTTCCGTCCACTTGACCAAAACGAAGTTAATGTAGCAATAAACAAGTTTAAATCCAACAAAGCTGTGTGCGCCGTGGCTCAAGTGATTAGCGTTGGATCACTAAGCGGAAGGTTCGACGTTCGAATCCCAGAAACACCAACAAGTTTTTTCACGGTCCCACTTCTCGCGAATGTCTGACAAACGTCCGAGAGTAATAACTGTCTGAGAAAGCTTCTCAATTTGCCTTTCAGATATGGCACTAGACTGTAGGTCCCTTTCATTTGTGTGAAAAAATATAACACACATAACCCGAATGGTCGCCAGAAGGTAGGCCATGAACCTGCTTAAATCAAGAGTTGTATATTCAACGCAAGGAGACATAACCGTCCGGAGAAGGGTCTGCAGAGGAACCCCCCAAGGCGGAGCTCTGTCTCCCCTTATATGGCTCCTTGTAGTGGATGAGATCTTGGTAATATTGAAGGATATGGGCTTCAACGAAACGGCCTATGCCGATGATGTGGCCATCCTGGTTTCGGGAAAATTTCCTTCAATCCTAAGTGAAAGACTCAATCTCGCACTACAACTAGTGGATAAGTGGGTTGGTAGCAAAGGACTGAAGTGAACCCCTCAAAAACGGAGGTAGTCCTTTTCACTAACAAAAGATCAACCCCTACCTTCAGGCCCCCAAATGTCGGTGGTACTGAACTAAGTCTCTCAGGTTCAGCTCGATACCTGGGCGTAATACTGAATTCGAAACTAAATTGGAATGACAATATTACTGAACGCATCAAAAAAGCAAGCGTAGCCTTCTAAGCTTGCAAGAAGGCGTTCAGTAACACGTGGGGTTTTAAACCAGCTGTGTTGTACTGGATATACACGGCGGTGGTAAGACCCATTCTCACATATGGTTCATTAGTATGGTGGATGGTACTTGAGAAGCAATACCAGCTCTCAAACCTCACCAAAATCCAGAGGGCAGCGTGTATCGGAGTCATGGGATCAATGAGAACAACACCGACAGCGGCAATGGAAACGCTAAGTTTCATTCCGCTTGATCTATACTGACTATGGTTATCGAGCCTCTACGGTCATGCATCCATTTTGTCTCGATGGGAGACTACCAACAGGTCGACAGAAACTGATCACATGAACCCGATATTAGCTTTTGAAAGGAGATTCGCTACAAGAATTCCTGACAGAATGTATTGGAAGAACTGTAGGAGCATGAAAAAGGAGCTGGCATTCTACACCGATGGTTCTAAGATGGACATTGGCACGGGAGCCGGAGTTTATTGTAAAGCCCTAGGAATAAACCACTCCTTTAGAATTCATGACGATTGCAGCGTCTTTCAGGCCGAAGTCACATCCATCATACAGGCTGCTGAAATTATTCGCGAGAGTAATATCGTTGGCAAAACGATCACTGTCTATATAGACAGCCAGGCAGCCGTTAAGGCTCTGGACTCCGCGGTAATCAGGTCGAGGCTTGTGAGAATCCGCAAGTCACTCCTAAACGAGATATTCAGAGCCAATGCGGTGACCCTCTGCTGGATACCAGGGCACATGGATATCAAGGGAAATGAAAAGGCTGATGAGCTTGCTAAGAAAGGATCGGCGCTGCATTTATCGCGGGCCCTCCCTTTTTTAGTAACCCCAATCAGCTCCTTACGGAAAAAGATAGAAGATGAAGCCATCGGTCGAGCAAACAGACGCTGGGTTCATCTGGAAACATGCGCAACGGCCAGGGCGCTACGGCCGGCCTTCAGCAAGAAGAGATCAACCTCTCTGGTAAAACTTAGTCGTTATAACGCACGGGTTGTTTCTGGCATAATTACTGGACACTGTGCTATCGGCGTTCATGCAGAACGACTCGGTGTGCTACATAACGACTTTTGCCATAGTTTGTGCAGTTAGTTAGTTTTCAAATAGTCAGTTAAGTTAATAAATAAGTTTAGTTCGTAAACGTCGAAAGACATAGTTTTAAGCGTTAGGTTTAGCTTAGAGCACCAGCATAGGGTCAGTAAGCCAGAATTACATTACATAGTTAAGCTAGTTTTAAGCGTTTTTGTCTAGCATGTAAGAAATAATGAATTACGAAATAAAAATTGCATTAAAAATGAATGAAATGCGTCATCGTTTGTCAAGCTGATGGCTCACAGTTCAAACCCTGGTGTCAGCAAGCATTATTTGATAAGAAGCAGTCCGATCAATTGCGAAAGCTTATGACAAAACTACTGCGAAGGCATAACACTGGCAGTAGGTTTGTCATGGCTGGAAAAATTGTTCGCTCTGTTGATGATTGATATGCTTATGACACCAGGTGTACTGGGAAAAAAATACTGTGAATCAGAAGCGAAAGCAAAAGATAGATGACAGCAATCAAATCTCCGCAGTTATTCTGGACACCACCCCTGGAGCTAATATGAAACCTAATACAGCTGAGTTTCAAACCACTACACTAATCTCCTTCTCTCTCTCTCTATCTATCTTTCCAACGCCCGCACCATGTGAAAACATGTAAAAGGGTATTCATAACCCCTTGAGTGCGTGCAAAAAAAAAAAAAAATTTTAAGGTGAAGTCAAACATTATCTAACTTGTTGTTCTGATTTACTGCTCTTAATTTAACTACAACCCGCTAAGCGAAGGACACGTATGACTTTGAATTGTGGTGTGGAGATAGCTTAGTCGCAAATTACAACTATTAGAACGAGCGTATCCTGACTCTGGATGAAATGTTTGTCTTCTTTATGCGATTCTCCAAAAATAGTTGTGGACCTACAAATTTGAGAATGGTGGATTTCACTAATTAATTTTTAATTCTATTAAAAAGTCATGCATTGTAATTTAAACTGAGAAATCATATTTGTCCGTTCGCTGAATAATATAATAAAGTCCACATATATTATTAACTTTATTATTAATTCACTACTTCTAAATAGTGTATCGTGAAACGTTAAATACTGAATTGATTCAGATGCATTGTGTGCATCATCTGGCATAATTCATTTTAGAACGCACTCAATGTTCGACAATTTCCAAACCTCTTTTTGTTAAGCTATTAGAATATATTATTATTATCTATATATATAAAAATGAATGTTTGTCTGTATGTCTTTTATAGAATCGTAAACTATGCATTTGATCATGTGATGATCTTTAGCAAAGTTGTTGTATATAAGCCCGCGAAGGTTTTTAGAAACCTTCTGGCTGGCGATAGATTGGTACGACCAATTTTCTGTCATCACGAAAAGAGGCAAAATAACTTAGAAACACAAATAACATCAACTTTGCCTTTGTCGATTTTAATCAAATTAGTTTTGTCGTTTAGAGTTTTTAAAGACGCAAAATTCAAGTCCAAAATCATGATTCTACGTCATCTAGAAGCTGAGCAATATCAAAATATCATTTGTAAAATTTAGAATTTGATTAATTTTTCGTTGATCATGTCTCCCAACCATGTCTCAGTGGTGATAATCTTTTTTTTTTTTCTTTATTCTCCTTTCGCTGCCTCTTCGCTAAATTTATGAGCAGAGGCGAGTAGCTGGCGATAGAAGGGTGTGTGTTTCCTTTTCCTTATTTTTCTGCAGTCATCATCTTACTCTCGTAGCGTGAAGACCTCTCTTTTCGGCCGTGTTTTGATTTATCGTAACCTTATTGACAGCTACTGTTGTCTCACTTTCACCTCCCAAACCTTAGCAAGTTTTTCCCGCGTGGTGTGTTTAAACAACCTTATCTACATAACCTCTTCTCCGTAATTGTATAAATCATGGGCCCACCGGGGCCCAAAGATAAGCCCGGGAATTATTTTGACCTGTTATCTGACAATTGGTCGATTGAACCCAGGGCAAAAAAAAATAAGCGCCCCCCTAACCCCCAAGAATTCCCAGAGCTACCTACATCAAGAAACACAAGGAATCCAAAGTTCATTGTTATCGCCGCTACAAATGCTGAAACTCCACTATCCAGTGTAAGTATATTCTTACTAAAAAAAAGTCATTGACGGAATTAGTACTGAATATGACAGCGTTTCCTCACTTCGTGATGGTAGCCTACTAATCCTTGCCAGATCCGAGAAAGTGGCAGAAAAATTCCTTAAGCTAACAAATATCGCAAATCAATGCCCAGTGTCTGTTACCCTCCACAAACAACTCAACTCTTCTAAAGGCATAGTTTACGCTCCATGGCTCATTAACCTCAGCGAATCCGAAATTATATCTAATATGAAATCTCAAGGTGTCAGTGAAGTCTATAAATTCACAAAAAAAAATAGACGGAATTCACAAGCCTACGGGCTTAATGCTTTTCACCTTCGATTTATATTTCTTGCCCCAATCAGTTGTAGTCGGTTTTTACATTGCTAAGGTCAAAGAATATATCCCTTCACCCATGAGATGCCGTAACTGCCAGCTACTTGGACATACCACCAAGCGGTGCACCAAGAGTAAACTATGCGAAAATTGTAACCTTCCCCCCCATGATCCCAATGAATGTACACGTGTGATGTGCGCAAACTGCCTAGATAATCACCCCTCTTCATCAAAACTATGCCCTAAATACGTTCAAAATAAAGAAGTACTAAAAATTAAAACCACCAACAAGTGCAGCATGGCTGAAGCTAGGCGCCTTTATAGTCAACAAAACCCTCTACCTCCAAACCCAGTCACAGTCCCTTTTTCAGAAATAGCTAAACAAACAGTGCCACGGTCTAAAACCAAACCTTCCGGCATTCCTAAACCTAACCAACCCACAATCTTCAATGCTGCCGTAACCACAAGTCCTAAGCAAGACAGCCAATCCGCAAAAAATGCATCATATAATCAGCAAAGCTCCAAAACATTGTCAACTTTACCCGATGTAGACATGCACCCCATTTCCACCTCAAAAGATAACTCAGTCTTACACAAAGCAAACTATCACAATCCTAATAATACAAGTCCAACTCGCAATTCTCAATCCATCTCTGTTAGCCCAAACCCAACAGACACTAAGAATAATCCAAATCGTTCACACTCTTTCCAAAACAATAAGTCTCTAAACGCTATCCAATTAAACAAACATTCCATCCTTTAACATCAATAAAGAAGCAGCCC
The DNA here is from genome assembly GCA_946965025.1 of Blera fallax. Taxonomy (NCBI): domain Eukaryota; kingdom Metazoa; phylum Arthropoda; class Insecta; order Diptera; family Syrphidae; genus Blera; species Blera fallax. The sequence goes on from OX337245.1 coordinate 28,504,070, forward strand.
TTATACATAAAACCATAAGAAGCGCAGCTAACACAGCTATTCCCCAAACCCATCCCTTCCTCAAAAAAACATCCGTTCCTTGGTGGAACAATGAAATTAGTAATCTCCGAAAAATCAAACAGAAAGCTTGGCATAATTTCAAAAAGCACCCCAATCAGGAAAACCTCATTGCCTACCGTAAATCTAACGCGCAGTTCCGCAAATCAGCCAAACTCGCCAAAAAGACTTGCTTTGTAAACTTTACTTCAAACATTAATCCAAAAGCCTCATGTAAAACACTCTGGAATAGCATAAGATCGCTCACTGGCGATTATATTCCCCGCTCTATAAGTATCATCAGATCCGGAACAGACACACTATTCTCTCCAACGGATATCGCCGAACATTTCGCCAAGACCTGGTCTAATCAGGCCGATGACTCCAATTTTTCATCTGCCTTCCTCCAAGCAAAATATTCTGCAATCAATCACAATCCACCTCACCCAAACCGTCCGTCTCCAGCTAGCTCGTTGGAACTTCCTATCGATCTTATAGAACTTGAAAACTGTCTTCGCACAGCTAAAGGGAAAACGCCCGGCTTCGATAAAATTGCATATCCGATGATCAAAAATGCCCCTTTAGTTCTCAAACAACGCATATTATTGCTCTACAATTTGATTTTCGACAAAGGAATTATCCCCCAAATATGGAGGATTGCTAGCGTGGTACCAATTCAAAAACCGAACAAAACAGCTACCGAAATATGTGGATATCGACCTATTTCGCTCTTACCATGTGTTGGCAAAGTTCTTGAGAAGATTATCTCAAATAGGTTATTCTGGTTTTTAGAAAAAAATAACCTAATAAATATTAACCAAGTCGCTTTCAAGCACGGTCGAGGTACCATAGATTCTCTACTCCACATCGATGATTTTGTTTCATCTGCTTTATCATCCAAGAATCATATAACAATTCTGTCAATCGACTTTGAAAAAGCCTTCGACAGAATTGGTATTCACACAATTCTAAACAAACTCATCCAATGGAAAATAGGTCCAAAAATGTTCAACTACATCAAGGCATTTCTAACTAACAGGCAGTTCCGAATAAAATTACAAAATGTGCATTCTCAAATCTACAGCTTCAAAAATGGTGTCCCCCAAGGATCACCACTCTCAGTTGCTGTTTTTATGATCGCATTCAATGAAATAAGCAACATCCTAAAAAACTTCCATATTCTCTACTATACTAGCAGATTTAGACCAGTGGTGTAAACTCTCTGGGTCAAAAATTTCTTTAGATAAAACTAAGATACTTCATATTTGCAAGAAAACGAGCTGTTCAAAACACCTAACACTTACTTTTAAGAATACAAATATCTGTAATGTTAATTCACTTAGCATATTAGGTGTTATTTTTGATTCTAAGTATAACTTTAGAGAACACTGCCTATACTTAAAAAAAAGCCTAGCTACCAGATTAAATATAATTAAATATATATCATCTAAGCATTCTTGTTCACATACAAATAGTATAATTAGAGTAATTAAATCTATTATCTTGTCGAAGATTGATTACGGTTTAGTCATTTATGGTAAATGTTCAAAGGCCACTCTCCAACTTTTCAAGCCTCAATATCACTCCGCCGTACGGACCGCTCTTAAAGCATTCAGGACGACCCCAATAAAATGCATGTTAACCGAAGCTGGTCTCCTCTCGGTCGAAGAAAGACTGGACTACCTCACGGTTCTTCTCATCCCGAAAATCGCAACATCTCGAGAATCACCCATCATACTGGACGCCAAAAAAGCACTAACTTGGAAGAAAGTACCCCAACGGCCATCAGCAATTTACAATGCACTGCACTCCTCGCTATGGTCCGAAATACCAATCAATATTGAAACCCATAAAAATCCTAGGCATCCTCAATGGTTATTCGACGAGTCTTCTATTATCCGCCACCTTCACAACTACCATCGGACAGCTACAAGTAGCCAGGTATACAAAGCGATGTTCAAAGACCTAACGCAAAAACACATAGACACCGGTTGGACCTTACTTTTCACCGATGCTTCGAAGACAAAAGACTGTACCGCTTTTGCAGTGGTTGATGGAAACAGTGATGTTCTCCTAAAGGGTATATTGAACCAATTCGCTTCTACTTTCACTGCTGAAGCCCTTGCAGTATTCCATGCTACAAAACTATTTCCAAACAATAAGATAATTATTTGTAGCGACAGCCTATCCACAATCTCCGCCATCCAAAACATAAACAACAAGACACCAATAATAGAAGGGATCAGGGACAGCCTAATCACAAACAAACACAGGCTTAAAATTATGTGGGTTCCTGGTCATGCCGGAATCATAGGAAATGAAGAAGCCGACAAGGCTGCAAAAGCTGCAACAACAGAACCACTCATCACCTTCTACACTCCCAACATAATATATAAGTCCATCGATACTGTGGTGAATCAAGACGAGGTTGTCAACTATCCAACTGAATTCTTGAATTCGCTTGATTTGCCAGACATGCCACCGCACGTTCTTACATTGAAAATTGGCGTACCCATCATTCTTCTTCGAAACATAAATCCACCACGACTTTGCAACGGAACCAGACTCTCAGTCAAGAAAATGATGAACAATGCTATCGAGGCAACAATTTTAACTGGAAAATTCAAAGGTGAAGACGTACTGTTGCCGCGTATCCCAATGATCCCGACAGATAGCCATTCGAATTCAAACGTTTGTAGTTCCCGGTGCGACTCGCTTTCGCAATGACTATCAACAAAGCACAAGGACAATCGTTGCAAGTGTGTGGATTAAATTTGGAGAATCCATGCTTCTCACATGGGCAGCTCTATGTGGCCTACTCACGCGTCGGAAAACCTTCTGATTTATTCGTTTACGCACCAGATGGAAAAACAAGAAATATTGTGTATCCCACAGCACTTCAATAAATATCGAATTGAAACGAAACGCTGCAATGTCACAATTTTTTCGAAATGAAGAAAATCAATAACATGACTCAAAATGAATTGAATATTTGTGTAATGTCTTTTCTTCAAATTTATTTTAGTTGCTGGCGTTGCAACGCGCGCAGGATACAGCTAGTTATTAATATTTATGACATGACATGAAATAAATTACATGTTAACAAAAAAATTTTGAGCACTAGCTGCAAAGGCTTTCAGCTCGATTTAATGTACATTTATATAAATATTATAAATTGACGTTGAATAAGGTTATGAGCTTATTTATTATATTTAAGTTTTCTTGCGATGGATTTTCTAATATTTAGTAAATATTGTCGTTAAGATGATTACTAGCCGTGTTTGAAGAGAAGAAGCAGGGACCAAGGATGTGTTCCATATTTAGGATGTAGATGTTACATGGATGTGCAGATTGGGGGCGGCTCCTTCCTTAGTAGGCGTTGGTGAGTAGCAATGGAGTGTCCAAGGCGAAGTCGAAGGAAATTGGTAGTGGTTGATTTAAAGGCAGAGCGTGGGTACGCAGGAGGTGTTTTGCTGGGGTTGATTTTTCTGGAGTAATGGTGAAGATATAGTTCCCAATCATTCAATTGTGCGTGTTTTATTTTGTTTTTTATTGTACTTTGTAAATCGCGTTTGCTGTATGTGTCGAATAAATAGGTGGGACTAACACTTGCTGAGTTGGCGGCTTCATTACCGCGTATACCTGCGTGTCCTGGTACCCACATTAGTTTGGTCTTGTCGGGTTCTTTAAAGAGGATGTCTCGGATACGGCAGACTAATTGGGAGTTGTTTTTTGGATTTGCAGTAGCCTTTATTACTGGAAGGCTGTCGGAACAGATGACGTACTTTCCATGTGCATTGTCTGCTAACACCAGCGCCTCTAATATGGCCTGCGCTTCTGTGGTAAAGATAGAGGCAGTCTCCACCATCATGCCTTGTCTAAGGAGTGTACTTTCTAAGGTGACAGCGAATGCAGTATTGTAAGATGTTTTGGAACCATCTGTGTAGATAAATTTCCATCCTTTAGAGGTCAGTTCCGAGGATATGCTTAGGAAAATTGATTGGTATATATGATTGTTTGAGTGTGATTTTTGGTATTTGCAGAGGTTTGATATAATAGAATCCGTCTTGATGGACCAAGATGGCTGCGAGGGTATGTGTTTGGGGAAGCATTTGGATGGAATGTTTTTTTTTTTTTTTTTTATAATTTGCACGCACTCAAGGGGTTATGAATACCCTTTTACATGTTTTCACACGGTGCGGGCGTTGGAAAGATAGATAGAGAGAGAGAAAGAGATTGGTGTAGTGGTTTGAAACTCAGGTGTTATTAGGTTTCACATTAACTCCAGGGGTGGTGTCCAGAATAACTGGGGAGATTCGTTGTTGTCATTTATTTTTTGCTTTCGCTTCTGATTCACAGTATTTTTTTCGCAGTCCACCTGATGTCATAAGCATATCAATCATCAACAGAGCGAACAATTTCTCTAGCCATATGACAAACCTACTGCCAGTGTTATGCCTCCGCAGTAGTTTTCTCATAAGCTTTCGCAATTGATTCGACTGCCTCTTATCATATAATGCTTGCTGACATCAGGGATTGAACTGTGAACCATCAGCTCGACAAACGATGACGCTACCACTACACCATTGCCACCTCTAACTATTTGCTAAGTTTTAAGGTGTTTTCTATCGCTGACGATATTCTTTGCTTGGTCTTCCTGTTTGAACATAGGAGCACGTCTGGGTCTAAGATAGAACCGGTTAGGAAACAGATTTTGGAAAGCAGTTTCGCTGACACTTCTATACAGCGTTCTTCAATGGAGGGGAATCCAGCTTCTGCAAGTACGTTTTTAGTTGGTGTGGTGGGGAAGGCATTTACACTTCTGCGGATCGCATGGTGATAGGGAGCCTTGATGATGTTAATGTGGACTTCGGGGCGTTGCCGTAAATACATAATGCATAGTCAATTTTACTTAATAATAGCATTCTTGTTACATAACATAGAGTATTGATATTGGCATTACTTTTAGATGAGGCTAAATATTTAATTATATTGCACCTTGCAGCTAGAGATTTCTTAATTTCTAAACAGTGAGTATTCCACCTATATTTACTGTTAAACAACAATCCAAGTATACTTAAAGTAGATACTGATTAAATTTTTACATTACATACGTATAAGTCTGTGACTGAGCAAGTTCTTTTCCGGCAAATATGGAGGACTTTGCATTTGTTGAGTGCCAAGGCAGCGCCAGAGGTTGAAGACCAATCTACAATGTCTTTTAGGACATTAGAAAGGGATCATTGTAACATATTTGGATCATTGAGTTTACAAAGGATGTAAACATCATCGGCGTAAACACAGTGTTCCAAATATTTGTGTCTTGTAATAATTTTGTTTATTTCATCAAATGCAATTGAAAAAAGTAATACAGATGGTGGAAATCCTTGGGGGATTCCATTGAATAAAGGAACTGTATTGGAATAGACATTACCGATTTTTACGAAAAATTTCCTGTTGGTCAAAAAGGCAGTTATGTATTTTTGGGCCGATTCCCCATTCTTTGAGTTTACTCAAAACCAGGTGAATACCTATCCGGTCGAAAGCCTTTTCGAAATCCAGGGCAAGGATCGAAACATGGTTCCGAGCGGACAGCGCATTGGTTACTACAAAGTCAATGTGCAGAAGGGCATCTACAGTTTTGCTTTGGTTTAAAACCGACTTGGTTGCTACTTATGAGGCTTTTGGTTTCAGTTAACCAGCGAAGCCGGTTTGCAATAATTTTTTCAAGAATTTTAGATAAGCAGGGGATAAGGGAGATGGGACGATAGCCATCAAACTTAGTTAAATCTTTTTTTGGCTTGGGGATGGGGATGATCGAAGCCGTTTTCCAGCTCTGGGGTATAACACCGCAGTTGAGGATTGTGTTATACTTACTTACTTACTTAAGGTGGCGCTACAGTCCGGGGTGGACCTGGGCCTCAACCAACAAGCGTCTCCAGCCAGCTCGATCTTTAGCCAGCCGCCTCCAGTTTCGCACGCTCAGTTGGTTGAGGTCCCCTTCCACCTGCGTGCGCCACCAGAGTCGCGGTCTTCCTTTACTGCGCCGTCCCTCGGGAATGGATTCAAAGATTTTCCGGGCCGGAGCATTTGTGTCCATGCGCTCTACATGACCCAGCCATCTCAGTCGTTGAACCTTCACTCTTCTGGCCAAGTCGATGTCGCTGAACAGCCCATAAAGTTCGCTGTTGTATCTCCTCCTCCATTCACCGTCTATGCAGACGGGACCAAAAATCACCCGAAGAATTTTCCTCTCGAAGCAGCCAAGAGCGACCTCATCCGTTTTTGACAGGGTCCATGCCTCTGCGCCATAGATCAGGACTGGGATGATTAAGGTCTTGTATAGGGTCACTTTAGTTGCTCGAGAGAGGGCTTTGCTGTTCAATTGCCTTCTTAGCCCAAAGAAGCAGCGATTGGCAAGAGTTATTCTTCGTTTGATCTCAGCGCTGGTGTCATTTTCTGAGCTCATAGCGGAGGCTAGGTAGATAAAGTCCCTAACTACCTCGAAGTTATATCTGTCTACAGTGACGTTCTGTCCGAGACGTCGATGTTGGTTGTCCTTCCTTGTTGACAGCATATACTTAGTCTTGCCCTCATTAACCGCTAAACCCATCTTCGCGGCTTCCGCCTCAATACTCACGAACGCTCCACTGACATCACGCTGCGTTCTTCCGATTATGTCAATATCGTCGGCGTATGCGAGTAATTGGACGGACTTTTAAAAGATTGTGCCTCTGGTGTTGGCGCGTGAGTTTTGCACAATTCTTTCAAGAACGATGTTAAAGAAGTCGCATGACAGCGCGTCGCCTTGTCTAAATCCTTTTTTGACATCGAAGGTCTCGGTAAAGTCTTTACCGACCTTGATGGAGCAGCGTGCATTCTCCATCGTCATCCTGCACAAACGGACGAGTTTGGCAGGTATGTCAAAACTAGACATTGCTCTATATAGCTCGTCTCTATAAATGCTGTCATACGCGGCCTTAAAATCGATGAAAAGGTGGTGTGTATCGATTTGAAGTTCCTGGGTTTTTTCCAAGATCTGCCGCAATGTGAATATTTGGTCGATGGTGGACTTTCCTGGCCTAAAACCTCACTGATATGGACCGATCAGGTTGTTGACGAACGGTTTCAGGCGTTCACATAATACGGCAGATAAGATTTTATATGCGATGTTAAGAAGACTGATGCCTCTGTAGTTGGCGCACTTCAGAGGGTCTCCTTTTCTGAGGATCGGGCAAACAATGCTGAGGTTCCATTCATCGGGCATACTTTCATCCGACCATATTTTACAGATGAGTTTGTGCATGCTCCTTACCAAGTCATCCCCGGCTGCTTTGAATAGCTCGGCATTCAGACCATCAGCTCCAGCAGCTTTATTGGGTTTCAGCTTAGATATCGCTATCTTAACCTCATCCAGGTCGGGGGGACGGAAATGTTGGTTATCATCGTCCAGATTGAATGGTTCGTTCTGCCTGACAGCGGAATTTCGGTCTTCGTCGCCGTTATACAGTCTGCAGAAATGGTTCTTCCATATCCTCAGCATCGACTGCGTTTCCACTATAACACGATTGTGTTATACAATCTTACAATTTGAGCTTTAGCCGCGAGTTGCAGATTTTTTAACATCGGGTAGGAGATACGGTCGCGGCCAGGAGTTTTACCTTTGACACATTGTAGACAGTAATCGAATTCTGAGAGTGATATCGTCTCTTCTAAACGTAAGGCCTCCGAATTAGTAGTAGTGTGGGATATAGCGTTTAAAGCTTCCCGCTTTCTTAAATTGAAGATAACTGGAAAATTTTTATCTTCCGAGGCATTAGACCAACTTTGTGCGAAGTGATTACTGATTTCTTGAGGAAGGAAAATCGAGCCTGCTGGCGTGTTGATAAATTTTATAGATTGCTTGACATTGTCACCAGACAAACAGCGTATGTTGTGCCAAACTTTTTTTATGGGGGAATTTGGATTGATGGAAGAGGTGAAGTCGTTGAAGGATTTAAGCTTGCTCGATTTGTGTAGCCTACGGAAAGCGGCGTTCTTCTTATATGTGATGAGGTTAGTTTGGTTGGGTTTTTTTTTAAAGACTTTCCACACTGTGACTTTCTCGTCTCTCAAGATGGATAATTCCAAATTCCACCATGGTACAGTGTGCCTATGTTTATTTTGTGAAGAATGCGGGATGGACAGGTTGGCGGCACTACGAAACACACTTAAGCATGTTAACAGCTTCCTTGTTAGGAGAAGACGCAGGCTTTCGGTTATTTAGATGGTAGTTGACGAGTTTTTGGAATTTTTCACAGTCAGCTGAGCCTGTTTTAAATATAGGCGTGAATAAATTTGTTGTTGCAGCTTGGTTTTGTTTGAGTTTAATTGACGTGATGATAGGAAAGTGGTCGCTGTTATGTAGATCAAAAAGGGCATGCCAGATAATTTTGGGTAAAAGTACGGGAGAGCAACATGTTATGTCTATGTGGGTTAAGGTGTTATGTGTGGAGAAATGGGTTGGGGAACCGTCGTTAAGAATTGATAGGTTAGAGCTAGCTATGAAGCTTTCCAGAACAGTTCCACGACTGTTGGTAGACGGGGAACCCCATAACACACTCCAAGCATTAACGTCACCTGCTAGTATAAGAGGCGTTTGACTTGCTGTAGCAAGTTGTCGAGATCATACTTAGAAAAGGTTTGTTTCGGTAAGATGTAAACAGACAAAATGGTGATCTTAAGCGAAAGTTTTAGCTCAATTGCAAAGGCTAATAAGTTTGAAGTTAAGGGCACAATATCATACGGAATATTGTTTTTGACTAGAACTGCAATGCCTTGTTTAGCGGTTGTGTTGTATGGAAAGTTTATGAAATGTCCTCTGTATCCTTTCGGTGGATGTGAAGAGAAACCGTATGGGCAAAGTTTCCTGCAGTAGAAGGATTTCAGGGATGTGTTCTTTTAAAAGAATATTTAGCTCGTCATAATTATTAATGTAACCTTTTACATTCCACTGTAGAAGTTTGAGAGCCACTATATTCTTACTATGAACAGGGGGGCAGCGTGTAGGAGAACAAGCTGACATGGCCTAGCAGAATCACAAGGCCTGAGCTGCTGTGTCGATCCGCTATGAGTTGAAGAGCCGGGATTGGAATATTTGTGCTGAGGGTTATAGGGTTGATAGGTGCGACTCTGCTGACCAGATGTCAGGATTCCTTGTGGAAGCCGGTTGACTCGACCAATGATCGGCAGAGTCCGTTTTGGGGGTATTGGTTGGATTATTATAAGAGAATTTTCTGGAGAGATTTGTTTTTGAACGTTGTTGTGAATATGTTTAATGTATGGTGTATTGAAGTATTTGCTTGATGATTGCGAATCTTTGAGGTGGATTGGGTGGCTGGAGATATATTAGTTAGCTGTTCTGAGATGTGGGTGGGAGGATTAATTTTTGTTTTGTTACTGATCTGTTCGTTTGGAATTTGGGGATTTTTGGTTTCAAGTTGTGTTGTTAGCTGAGTTATTTTAGAATTGGTTGTTTGGTTCTTAATAGGGCAAGAGGTAGACATAATTAATGGGGTATTATTGTTATCAACGATTAAGTCATTCTTAGCGCCCGATGTATTTTTTACATTTGTAGCTACTTTTCTCGCAGCTGCGGCATACGATGAGTTGGTAGGGAGGGCTGGATTTTGTTCTCTATAGATTTGTTTGGCTTCTGCCATGCTACACTTATGAATGGTTTTTATTCTTAGCGTTTCTTTTGCCTGTTGGAATCGTTTGCAATCATGAGAAGAAGGTGGATGTTCTTCGCTGCAGTTGGCGCAGGAATCACGTGTGCACTTGTTAGGGTCGTGAGGAGGGAGGTTACATGTTTCACAAGATGGATTCCCTTTGCACCTTTTGGCAGTGTGACCAAGGAACTGGCAGTTGCGACAGCGCATGGGGTTGGGGAAGTATTCTTTTACTTTGAGGTTATACCAGGCGACATCGATTGAGGTTGGGGGACGGAAGAGGTCGAATGTAAATAGCATTAAACCTGTCTCACGTTGCTTACCTGCTTCAGTTTTTTTGGAATTTGTACACGTCCGTGACTGCAAGTTTTGCACTATTTCTTTTTCTGAGAGGTTAAGAAGATAGGTGCATATACAATTCCTTTAGAGCAGTTTAATTGTTCGTGTAGAGTAACAGATATCGGACAGATATCAGCGAGTTTTGCCAGGAACAAGTCCGCTATTTTTTTTTATTTTACCAAAATCAATAGGTTACCGTCGCGTAACTGCGAAATTTGTTCGTAGGAGGTACTTATACCGTCAACCGCTTTTTTTAAGCAGGAAAACGCTGTATGACGAGAGTGGTTTACCGTCTTATGCTGGCGAGATCACTATAAATTTGGGGTTATTGGTATCACATTGTGATGGAAGGGGTTTACTGAAAACAAAAGGTGTGGAAGAATTCGGTTTTTTCTTTCTTTTGTGTTTCGGCTCGGTCAGCGAGATAATATCTAATCCGCTGACACGATTGACCGAGAGCACTTGTGGCCCAGGGGCGACACTTGTTGTTTGCACTGGTAGTGTTTTTTTTTTACTCACTCACGAGTTACGAAAACAGTGGAATCTAAGAGAATTAGCTGTCGAAGTAGCATGATTTTTGAAAAACAAAGAGAGAGGGCAATCAATTTCATTTCATTTATTCATCTAACAGAGTATATCAATCAGAACACAGAGGAAGACAACTTGTCAGCTCAGCGGTGAGTCGATGACTGCATTAGAATATAATCTTTTTGAGTAATCCATCATTAAAATATGAAAGTCATGTAGATGACTTAGATACGCTAAGTAATATCACAATTTTCTTTGCCAGAATATAGCAGATTGATATTATTATTTATTAAATCTGCTGGAGTTATTTCTTACCTTGTTTCCTTTTTTTTTTTTTTAAATATTGGACAACAAAATAGGACATTCAATAAGAATTTACCATATAAAATATGTACATACCCGCTTTAATTCCTCTTGAAATGCTTCGCTGGACTCAATCATTTTGCGTTTCTTTGTTTCAAATTTTTCTTCCATTTGTTGAAGTTCAGCCTCGAGTTTTGTTTGATGCATTGTTAATGAGCTTACTTGTTTCTTCAAAACCTGCATTCTATGAGTTGTAACAACAGAACGAACATCAGGAACAACAGCGTCCGAAAAAATTTCATTTATCAATCGATGATTACGAAGGAAACGGGCGTAAGCCACATGTTTGAAGGAGTATCCATCATCTTGATCTAAAATTTAATTGTTTAGAATGCATATACAAATATTTTGAACCTACCATCCTCATCTTCAGCAGGTTGTATATCAATACGTCTTTCTTGTTGCCCTTTTCCGCTAGAACGTGATGGTGTCTCGTGAAGATCAGTATCCGCGTTTACTTTATAAATTACACATACAATGAAAGAAAAAAACATTAATATGAATAAAACAAAAAATTTAATACTGCACAAGATTTAGTTTAAAAATGCTTTTCATATGCATGCATGTTGTCAAAAACGCACCATCACCTCTACGTGGTACCTGCTGGATAATATTACGATAGTGAAAATTTATGAGAACAAAGATTTTCGAATCGGCACATGTAATATATACCCTTAACAGACCGTGTGTAGTCGATCAATTAGCAGAGGCCTTAGATTGCTATAAAGAAGACATTACAGCCATGCAGGAAGTATGATGGGATGGGCCGGGCAAAAAGAAGATACCTTCTGAAGTCTTTTTCAATATTAACATTTAAATGCACTTTATTATTCGATAAATACACAAAACTTGAACAATTAAAATAACAAAAATTAATAAAATAAAAAAGAACTGCTTTATATAAAAAAAAAAAAAACCTTACAAAATATTAATAAACAAATAAAACAGAATATTGATGTTTTTTTTTTTTTTTTTTTGCGAAAACCTATATTTTGTAGATTGCATTCAAATCAATCTTAAAAAAATTGAATCAGCAGTGATTTGTCAATTGCAATCTTTAGGATGTATTAAATGTTAACAAGTTTGCGTCTTTATTATTTCTTCATATAATATAAATGAATTTGTTACTTTACGATTTTTACTATGGGTTTTAGTTTTAATATTATTTAATCGCGAAAAGCATCGTTCAGCATGCACTACCGTGTGGTAAAATTAAAAGGTATAGTATAGATTTGGAAATATTTAAAAACATTGGTTCGTCAGTAATATTTTTAGTTTTCCTAATTCAGAATCAAAAATGTTCCTCATTTCAGCGAATAATATTTGCTTTTCACATTGCAACAGTCATTGACATAATTGGCAGAACACTGCGAGCTGTCACTGGTGCTGTCGCTAGTATTGAAATAGAAGCTGCCAGAATGGGTTTAGCGGTAAATAAGGACAAAACCAAGTGTGTGCTGTCAACAAGAAGGGAAACACAACATGGAGGAATTGGACAGAACAGAGAGAAAAGACAGAATAGTCGACAGCTATAATTTTGACGTAGTATGGGAACGAAAACAATATCTCATCAGAAAGAATTAAAATTAAGAATAACTCTCGCCAATCGCTGTTTCTTTGGGCTGAAAAGACAATTAAGTAGTAAGGTACACAAAATTGAGCCTAAAGGTCCTTACCATCGCAGTCTTGCTTCTGTCGAAAGCGAATGAAAATATCCTCGTTCGTTTCGAGAGGAGAATTCTTCGTAAAATATTCGGTCCCGTTTTCAGTGACGATATTTTTGAGGAAAAGATTCAACGAAGAAGTTTACGAGCTCTACAGCGATATCGACCTTGTCAAAGGTCGCTTAAGATGGCTAGGACATGTCGAGCGAATCTAACCCGGAGGGACAGCGCAGTAAAGGACTACCTCGCTTAAGGCGCGTACAAGTAAAAGCGGACTTCAACCAATTTGTAGTGCACAACTTGGGCAGTTACCTAAGGACCCTGGTAACTAAAGGCTTGTTAGTTGAGGCCCAGGTCCATCCCAAACTGTAACACCACCTTAGCAAGTAAGCACTGAGAAATAACACCACTGTTAAATAAAATTAAGTAAAATCAAGGTTTATTTCCAACAAGTAGCAGAGAAGAAATTCTTCAAGACTCTAACACTTAAACTTGGGATAGTTATTTTATTCCTTTTTATACTTAAAGATGAGTACCACGTTTTATGTTTGAAAAATTTAGACAAATCGAAATAGAATTAAAAAAAAAACTTACCAGATTTTGTTTTATTTTTAGCTGCAACGAAAGCCAAGTATGCCGGTGAATTATGATATGCTTTTAAAGACTTTTCATATTCTACCTGTAAATAAAATAGTTCACATTTGTATACTTAAAATTAATTAAATGGTATATGTATGACTATAGTATCATAATAAAAATGGATGCAGTAGAGACAATAAACGTATAATATGTATGTATATATAGTACGTGCAGTATGAACACCAATTGTTTACTTAATGCTATTAAGGGTATATAGAGATTTCGCTTGATTATTACCAAATCAGTCCAACCCCTTTGGAAAGCCCTTAATGGGCCAACGGCAGCGCTTATATCCCCAAAGTGGGCTACTGATTCCGAAAAACCCAGCCCCTCGTCCTAGGGGTATAAAAGGGAACTGGTTCTCCAAGTTTGGTGTGGTGCGTCGGGGTATCTTCCCTACCATGGAAAAAGCAGTTAGTTTTGAAGAAACCAACCGCCTCGGATAAGGATGATTCAACTGTTGAAGACCCCAGCAAACGTGGTAAGGACAACGACCTTCGGATTTGCACGTGGAATTTCAGCTCCCTTAACAGACCACGTGCAGCCGAACAATTAGCGGATGGCCTTGACTGCTGTAAAGCAGACATTACCGCCATCCAAGAAGTGCGATGGAAAGGGCAGGGAGAAAGAAGGATAGAAAACTGCGATATCTACTACGGCGATTGCTACCGACAACAGAAGCAGCGCAAGAAGTCTGGAGTTCCAGGCATGTAAACGAACGTCTCGTAATAATTCGTATCAAGGCTAAATTCACTAACATTAGCCTGTTATGCGCACATGCCCCCACAGAGGAGAAAGATGACGATAGGAAGGGAAGACATCTTTGGTAGTACAGTCGGAAAGTATAGCCTACACGACACCACTTCCGAGAACGGATTTAAGCTGATCGACTTTGCTGCGGGGCGAAATGTAGCTAGTACGCGGTTCCCGCATCTCAATATTCACAAAGGAACATGGAGATCCCCGGATCAGTCGACCGTCAACCAGATTGATCATATTGCAATCGACGCAAGGCACTCTTCCAGTATGATGGATGTCCGAACGTTCCGAGCCATGGTACGGATACGAATATTCAGAATACCGCGAAGACAAGAAAATACTGTAAGGAAGTTTGACGTTAGAAAATTACAATCGCAAGAGATCGCCAGAGCCTTTTCCGATCGAGTGTCCCTTAATTTCTCAAGGGGTCCTATGCCGCCAGCATCAAGTACTGAAGACCAGTGGCTACACTGCCAAAAAGCCATCAGGGATGCCGCATCTGATGTGCTGGGTTTCTCTCGGCCTCCACAACGAAACCCCTGGTTCGACGAAGAATGCCGGCAAGAAAATGCAGAAAAACAGATGGCATACAAAGCGGCGCTGCATAGAAGGACCAGAGCTGCTCGCGAGCTCTACGAACAGAAGAGAAGAGATGAACACCGGCTTCTCAGAAGGAAAAAGGAGCATGAGAAGCGCGCGATTGAGGAAATAGAGAAATGCTATTGCAGAAATGAGGTTCGAAAGTTTTACCAGAATGTAAAAAGAACATGTGAAGGCTACAAAGCCAGAACCGAAGCCTACAGAGACGAACAAAGAAACCTAGTAGTAGAATCGCAGTCGATGTTGACGATTTGGAAAGATCACTTCTGCAGACTGTATAACGGCGACGATGATCAAAATTCCGCTGTCAGGCAGAATGAACCATTCAATCTGGACGATGATAACCAACATCTCCGTCCACCCGACCTGGAAGAAGTTAAGATAGCTATCTATCTAAGCTATCTATCTAACTCATTCACAAAATATGGTCGGACGAAAGTATGCCCGATCCTCAAGAAAGGAGGCCCTCTAAGCTGCGCCAACTATAGAGGAATAAGTCTTCTTAACTTCGCCTACAAGATCTTATCTGCTGTTCTGTGTGAACGCTTAAAACCTTTTGTCAGCAATCTGGTTGGTCCATATCAGTGTGGTTTTAGGCCAGGAAAGTCCACCATCGACCAAATTTTCATACTACGGCAGATCTTGGAAAAAACCCAGGAATTTCTATTTCATAGGAGCTATGTTCAGTTTTGGCATCCCTGCCATACCCGGTTGTGCAGGACGAAGATGGAGAATGCACGCTGCTCCATCAAGGTCGGGAAAGACCTCACCGAGACCTTTGATATTAAAAAAAGGATTTAGACAAGGCGACTCGCTGTCATGCGATTTCTTAAAAAACGTTCTTGAAAGAATAGTGCAAAACTCATGCGCCAACATCAGAGGCATAATCTTTCAAAATTCCGTGCAATTGCTGGATAAAGTATGCCGATGATATTGACATAATCAGAAGAACAAAGCGTGATGTTAGTAGTGCTTTTGTGAAAATTGAGACGGAAACGGCTAAGATGGGTTTCACGGTTAATGAGGGCAAAACAAAGTATGTATATGCTGTCAACAAAAAAGGACATACAACACCGATGCATAGGGCAGAACGTCACTCTCGACAGATATAACTTTGAGGTAGTTAAGAACTTTACCCTACCTAGGATCCGCTGTAAACTCAGACAATGACACCAGATTAACTCTTGCGAATCGATGCTTCTTTGGGCTAAGAAGGCAATCGTATAACAAAGGGCCTATTTTAAGGGCCTCAAGAAATCATATAACTTGGAGGGCATCAAAAAATTGGAAAAACATTGGACGAAGTGTATCGAGCTAAAATGTTATTAAGTTGAAAGATAAAACTTTTTTTTTTTTGAAGAAAAGAGTGTTGCTTATTTAACTTTTCAGCGACTTATTGACCCAATCTCGTATGTAAATATGATTATCCTCTTGTAGATATTTTATTCCGTTATATATTTGTTTGAAGCCCGGAACAGCCAGGGATCTTTCATAAAGCTTAGTGCAAGGACCTTAAATTCTACACTTAAGGCAAACAAAGTTCCTTTAAACTATAACTATGAACTTAACGAAATGGGACGAAAGGTGAAGGTTGATTTAATGACATTTTTTAGGGGACAGTTATTGAGATGATAGTCAAACAAATGTTGAATATCGTCAACTTCACGTATAATTCTAGACATTTACGCTTGGTACCCGTAATTCCTTTGGTGGGGATTGGTTCTTAGATCACGTAGGTTCGTGTTAAAAGATATAAGCTAAAGTAGCGAGGGGCTATCAATGTTCTCAGATAAAACAGAAGATCGGTAAGGCTGTAGGCTTACAAGTTTGAGTCGGTCCAAGTACGGGGGTAAGTTTAGAGTACCATAACAAAGAAGTCTCCATATATCGAGTCAGATAAACTTGCGCTACACAGCTTCTATACGGAGAATGTGAGTGGGGTAATAAGAAGACCGAACTTAGCTGGCATCTTCAAAAAGAGGCCGAACAAAGGTTATACAAAGTGCTTAAGTGACATTAGACAGTTCCTTAGATCAGCGCTTCATTAAGCCAATGGAATATTTGGCTTTCATTATTATGTTATCGATTCCGGATGAGATTGGAAGTCAGATAAGTACGATGTGTAGTTTGAGGACGCTTGCGGTGTATATTGATTGATTGACACTCACTGACACAGAGCTTAAAGAACTCCTTTAGGCACCAAGTGGAAGACAGTCAAAGGAGGACGAATATACGTATGCCTGAAGATGTCCATATCATCTCTGTAAACCGATATACATACATACATACATATTACACTGTATCCACAGATGATATAAAAATCTTTAGGAATATGAAGCCAAGGGAAGACCTTTCATTTTCAGTGATACGAACATCATTCGGAAATAATTAATGAGTGTGGCAGCCTTGTGGTGCTGCAGGGGATGCTTTAAACGCGCACAAAGCTATAGGATTATTCACAGGGAGTAGTTTTTGCAGCATGGTCATACGAATAGGTAAGAGAAAGACGTTGATGGTAATTGCCTACTTTAGATAGACATTGATTACTTGTTGAAACAACAAAGTTATTTGAATCAGTGGAGTTATTAATAAATAAATTATTATAACCTTAGTTCACGTTTCAGATACCTAAATATTGTTACCTTTGTAAACCTTAATGCATGTGTACCCAAGAAAATGAGACATTGTTAAAGGCAAAAATCTGGTGTACACAATTACAAATATGAATTTTTATCGAAATCATTGAAACCGTTTTTAAGAAAATTGCAATTTTCAGAAATTATCTTATAGCTAAATACTGTTAAGTCACGACTTAAAAAGTGGTGATAAACTCATAGAGAGACGAGTGGTATGGTACTGATCACAAATACTTATGTATACAGTTGCAGTCGAATTTCTCTAAGTCGAACCTCTTCTAACTCAATTTCCCTCTAACTCGTATTTTCCGACCCTTTTTTGCATTCCTTTCAGTTTTTCATAGAACACTTATCCTCTAAGTCGAAAATCCATCTAACTCAAACATATTCTTTCGATTCTTGACCTATTACAATTCCTATAAGTCAATTTTTTCTTTTGAGAAACACAAAAACAAAAAAGAAAATCACCCTCTCGTTACTCGCTGTTTAATTAATCAACAAAAAATTTAACAAAACAAAAATGAGAAAACTGAACCTCAACCAACAAGCGCTAACATCAGCAGTTTGCGCACAATCATGTGCTCATTCACGACCTACATCAAGTGGTTGAGTAGCCGAACAACAGCTGAGTCAGCACAACAACCAAACTACAGTGAATGACCTAGCAGTGCACCTGCGATGGTTGAGTAGCCGAACAACAGCTGAGTCAGCACAACAACCAAACTACAGTGAATGACCTGGCAGTGCACCTGCGATGCCTCGAGTCATCAATTAGTTCATAGTTCAGTGAAACTACCTTCCGTGATTAGACGCATTTGCTTTTTGCTATTGTGGAAACTCTTATAGTTCTTACTATTCGTATTCCTTGCGTTTTGTAAAATGGTCAATTCACAGTGCCCTAAATGTCGCCAGTGTTTGGTCGATAGTGACTTTTTAATTTCTAAAATTGATCAATTGTATAAAGAAATTATTGATTTAAAAGAATTTGTCACTCGTTCTACTATAAACACTAGTGCAAAATCTCAAGTGATGACTCGCTCGCAAACAACCGGTAGAGTCAATGTACTCTCTCGTACCAAAGTGTCGGATCTGCAACATAATACTTCTACGAGCCAATTGAAGTCAAACAGTCCGCGCACTCCCCGATTTGCTGCGGTTGCCACTAATGCTAAAGTGAATAAAACCTCGTCAACTGCTGCCGATGCTGTGCCTATGGTTTCAGTCTTTGAATTTGACTCGATTTCATCTATTGTCAATGGCGTCGATGCTGTTGTTGCCCCATCTGCTAATACTGTTGCTACTCCCTCAACTCGTAAATCTACTGCTACTGCTGCCTCTACTTCTACTGCTATCGAGTCTATTTCCCCATCTGCAAATTCGCAGGAGGACAACACCAATGTTTGGCAAACATTCTAACAAACGACAAAGAGCGATGGTTGGAACTAGTAACTCTGCATTGGGTTTAGAACTTGAGGTCATTGCCCAATTTAAATGGTTGCATTTATCATCATTCAAACCTTCTACGACTTGTCAGTCCATACTGACCTACGTTTCATCAGCATTTAATGTGGACGTGTCGAACTTGAAATGCCATAAGCTAATTAAAGAAGGCGCTGACACAAATGCTCTTAATCATATCAACTTTAAACTTGGCGTTCCAGAAGATATGATAGACATTTTTCTTAATTCTAATATGTGGCTCAATGGTATCAGAGTGCGCTCATTAAAATTTCTTCCAAAAAACGAAATGCGCTCTCTAAACCTAAATGCTCAAACATAATGCATTCTTCTTCTCCTGCTGTTATTGCTGCTGCTGCCGATACTGCTAATGAATCATTGCCAAATGCGTTCTGTCCTCTCTCATTGTATTATCAAAATGTGGGAGAAATGAGATCTAAAATCATGGACTTCTTTCTTGCTGCTGCTGATTGCTCGTATGCTGTGATTGCCTTAACAGAGACATTGTTGCATAGTGGAATTTAAACTTCGGAATTGTTTACCGACGACTTTGAAGTCTACCGTAAATATAGTTGTTCCATTCTAACCGGTCGCGAGGGGGGTGGTGGTGTATTATTTGCTGTACGAACATGTTTTAAGAGTAAAGAAATTGCATTGTCTGATGCATCGGAACAAATGAACAAATTTGTGTATGTGTTGATTTTTATTTGTCTCTGGAAATACAGACTTAATTTGTTTATATTTTTTTGTATCATACATTCCCCCAGATGCTGATAATGCAATTTACAAAACTCATATAAACAACATTATGAATATTGTTAATGTTTTGATAGCTCATCATATGCCGTAGTGTTAGGTGATTTTAATTTACCAGACATCACTTGGGTTTTCTCCCAAAATGAAAAATTTGCTCTTCCATTTAATGTTCTAAAAGAGAAAGAAATTCAAGTAATAGACAGTATGTTTGCTACCAATTTTCGTCAACTAAATACATATCGCAATGCTAAGGGAAATGTATTAGATTTAATCTTTGTAAATGAAGAGCTTGAGGTTTCTCTGAGCCCAGCTGATTTTCCTTTGCTTAATAATAGTATTTCCCATGATGCGTTGGAAATATCAGTTAATGTGTCAATCTTAAAACCTCTAATCACAGAATTCGAAAGTGCAAAGCTCGATTTCGTTAGAGCAGATTATAATGCTATAAATATTTTTTTTAAGCTCGGTAAATTGGCAAAATTTTTTAAAAAAATTTGTTTATAGTCAATTCGTTTCTTCTATGGAAACCAAAATTAAACGAGATCCAAAAGTCTTCTGGTCTTTCATAAACACAAAGCGAAACTCTATTGATTTACCATCTATTATGAAGTATAAAGATGTTCTTAGTGACCCACTAAATGAAATCTGTGACATGTTTGCTCATTTTTCCAATCAAATTTTGTAAATGAAGCTATTGATTGTAGTTCATTTTCTAGTAGTGACCGAATTACTAATTTTGGGTCTTTATCTTTAACGGAAGAAGATATATTTATTGAACTATCGTCACTTAAGTCTAGTACAAGTATTGCGCCTGACAATTTCCCACCATTATTTTTTAAGGCTTGTAAGAATAGCTTAGTTCACCCACTTAAAATTATATTTAATATGTCCCTTAAGTTGGGTAAATTTCTTGATTGCTGGAAACATTCATTTATTACTCCTATTCACAAATCTGGTTCTAAAGGAAACATTGAAAACTATAGGCCCATAGCCAAATTGCAACTGATTCCTAAAATTTTTTAAGCTGTTGTAAAAAAAAAAGGCTTTATACCGTTGTGTGTAACCAAATTTCTCAATGTCAACATGGTTTCATGAGTGGTAGATCGACTGCAACAAACTTAGCAATTCTTACGAATTACTGTCTCCATTACATGGAAAGACGTCTACAAACTGACTGTGTCTACACAGATTTTTCCAAAGCCTTTGACCGTGTCCAGCACAATGTACTTTTGAAGAAACTTGAGATGTTAGGATTTCATTCTAGTATTTTAAGTTGGATTGGCAGTTACTTAACGAATCGCAAACAATATGTTAAGATTAGTTTTTTTTTGCTCCAAGGTGATCTTGAATTACTCTGGTGTTCCTCAGGGCAGCCATATTGGTCCGCTCCTTTTCCTTCTATTCATAAATGACCTTCCATCGGTTGTATTAACATCAAAATGTCTTTTATACGCAGATGATCTAAAAATATTTAGTTCCGTAAATTCTGTTTCTGACGCGCTCCGTTTGCAAAATGATCTTAATCGTATTAATGACTGGTGTTTTCTGAATGGTCTATATTTTAATATAAATAAATGCTCAGTTATTAGTTTCTATAGAAAAAAGTTCCCAATTGCCTTTGATTACAGTATTCAAAGAACGGTACTAAAGAGAGTAACTGATCAAAAAGACTTGGGAGTAATTTTTGATGCGGAATTAAATTTTTCGTTACATATGGATTATATAATCGGAAAGGCTAATCGCATGCTGGGTTTTTTATTTAGAAACTCCAGGAACTTTTATGATCCTTACACCCTTAAGTCTTTGTATAATTCATTAATTCGTCCAATATTAGAATATTGTTCGTGGGCGCCGTGGCTCAAGTGGTTAGTGCGTTGGATCGCTGAGCGTGAGGTTCGAGGTTCGAATCCCAGAGAACACCAAAAAGTTTTTCACGGTCCCACCTCTCGCGAATGTCCGACAAACGTCCGAGAGTAATAACTGTCAAGAGAAAGCTTCTCAATTTGCCTTTCGGATATGGCTCTAAACTGTAGGTCCCTTCCATTTGTGTGAAAAATATAACACGCACAACACGAATGGTCGCGAGAAGCTAGGCCCTGGACCACATTCGGTCCGTTGCGCCAAGAATTTGTATTTTTTTTTGTATTAGAATATTATTGCATTATTTGGAACCCTTATTATCACAATTATGAATTACGTATAGAGAGTGTTCAAAAACGATTTACGAAGTTTGCTCTCCGTAAAATGAATTGGAACAATGATATGCCCTCTTATGAATCAAGGTGTGCGCTAATTAATTTAAAACCGCTTGCACAAAGGATTTATTACTCGGTACTTTTTGCTCACGATATTATAAATGCTCATATTGATTGTTCGCTTTTACTATCGATGTTTAATATATATGCTCCTATTCGCATCGACCTAGAGAACATTTTTTCTTTATTTCTAGACACAAAACGAACTATGGACAAAATGATCCTATAACTACGGCTTGTGTCAATTACAATTTGCACAGTAACGCAATTGATTTCAATATGTCTAGATTGCTTTGTTAAACCGCTATCATGA
Organism: Blera fallax; assembly: GCA_946965025.1. NCBI lineage: Eukaryota > Metazoa > Arthropoda > Insecta > Diptera > Syrphidae > Blera > Blera fallax. The sequence goes on from OX337245.1 coordinate 28,526,126, forward strand.
ATTCTATATATTTAAATTTATAATTAAAAAAAAAAATTTAATTTTCTAATTTATTAGAAGTAGTCTAAAATAAGATTGTAACTTATAAGGCGAAATAAATAATAATAATAATAGTAAAATTAAGTTAGCATAGTAAGCAAAATTTATGTATAAAAACTCAGTAAGGGAAACAAATAAATTTAGATCTAACCAAGCAACCAGCTTTTATCTTTTATTATCTTTATTATCTTTTATTTATCTATTGACAGCTATCCCCCCACCCGCGGTAAGGTGACTGTCAATCAAGTAATAAAATCTAAAGGATAGATTTTACACTCGCAATGTTCTGCATATGTACATCAAACACACACAATAGTAAACCCTGGCTATATGTCGCGTCGGCGCTTTTTTTATGTCTACTTAAAATATGAATGTGTTGTTGGTTGGGCAGCAAACAATGAAGGTAGTTTTTCATTTGAAAACAGTCGACCTTTTTCTATATCCCGCTTCATTGCGTTGGAAGCGGTCTGTAGATTTGTCAAAAATTACAACTTTTTCTAAGCAATTTTGTGCAAAACAATTTATGTACATACAGTATTGTTCGAAACCTAAGCAACTTTTTCCTCTGAATTATTCAAAGTTGAATATTTATGCATTTATTCTTTTTAATAAAAATAAGATAATTTTTATTTATTACAGTAAGTACTCGGATAGGTACAGTAAAAACAAAAATCCAAAATCAATTCATTCAAAGTAAATAAAAAATCAAATATTATTATTATTATTATTATAATTTATTAATATGTAATTAATTACAATATTAATTTTTCTATATATAGCACTAGCTGCTGGGGCTTACGGCTACTTAAACTTAAGTGGACTTTTAAAAGAAGATAATAAATTGAGAACTAGTTAGATACTATTTTCTAAATTAAGGATTTGTAAAAGTTCAGAAACTGTTTTAATATTTTGTTGAGAAGGTACTTTTAGTAGATCGATCAGTTTATTATTTGGAGATAGTTGCATCATGATTTGGTTGATTTTTTTGCACTCTGAGGTAAGGTATTTGACGGACAACTGTACATTATTGTTGCAGAGGTGACAAGGCGGTGGTTGAACTTTGGTAATAAGGTGGCAATGTGTTAGGTTGGTGTGACCTAATCGAAGTCTGACGAAGTTTTTCAACATTGAGGGTGAAATCATTTCGGGGTATAGTATATTTTCTGCTTCCGGGTTGATAATGGAGTAGTGGTGTACGTATTGCTTCCAAATTGACTTATTTTTGTTAAGCATGACATCGTGAAGTAATTTTTTTAAATCTTTTCCGTTGAAGGCAAGGAACTTGATGAGTGGTTCGTTAGACGCAGATTTTGCAACTGCATCGGCTTCTTCGTTACCCTTGATGCCTACATGTCCTGGTATCCAAACCAGCTTTAACTTTTTGCTAGAAGTGATCATATTATCTCGAATGTTTTCAATCAGTTCGGTTCTGTTGTTGGTGTTTTTCAGTGCTAAAATGGTGGATAGACTATCTGTGAAAATGACAGTTTTTTCTTTTTTGGCTTCTTGTGTAGCCTTTAAGACTGCAAAAGCTTCTGCAGTAAAAACTGAGGAAAAATTGTTTAGAAGGCCTTTGGCAATAGTCTTGCCTTTTTCGTCCACTATTCCGAATGATGTTGCGTTATCCGACTTAGAGCCGTCTGTGAAAACTAGTTTCCAGTTTTGAGTTTTGAACCTTTCGGCGATTTCTTTGAACCTGGCGTTGTAAACCTCTTTACTAGTTGTAGACTTTGAGTACTTGCATAGTTCGGTATTAATACTGTCCTTAGGTAGACTCCAGGGAGGATGTGCCGGACCGTTTTTAGGTTGGACACATATTGGTATATTTAAAGTTTTTGCAAGTGAGAGGGAGTTGCTGAGTGTTGAAGAATATTTCTTGACCTTTCTGCTGTACAGTATTTTTTGGTAAGATCGTGGATCGGGGTTTTCCTGCTTGAGTTAATTTTTTTTATAACGAGTGCAGTAAAATAATCCACACGATTTTGAATGGTTGGTAGACCTGCTTCAGTCAGCATATTTTTGATCGGTGTTGTTCTGAATGCTCTCAGGCCGGTTCTAACTGCCAAGTGATACGGTGATGCAATAAGTTGAAGGGATGATGGAGAGGATTTCCCATATACAGCAATTCCATAGTCGATTTTGGAGAGTATAACTGTTTTTATGACGTTAATAAGTGAGTTAAAATTACAAAAACTATTTTTAGATGACAGATATTTTATGTTATTGACTCTAGGGGCTAAGCTTTTCTGGACAAACAAAAGGTGGTTCTTAAAGTTAAACTTTACATCGAATATTATACCTAATATCCTAAGACTATTTGTATTTTCTATTTGTTGATTATTAAACCGTAATGGTATAATTTTCGGGCAACTGATTTTTTTACAGATATGCATAACTTTACATTTTTCAAAAGATATTTCCGCTCAGACATTTTACTAGGTCCCCAATAATATTTGAAAAATCAGTTGCTACCGTTGACAGATCTTTACATTTGGAAAATAGGACCAGGTCATCCGCGTACAAAGAGTGACTAATTCGTTTATGTTTATCTATTAATAGGCTTATTTCATTAAACGCGATGATGAATAAAATTACCGAGGGGCGATCCCTGCGGAATGCCGTTTTTTAGTGCATATGGCGCGGAATAGGTGGAGTTTATTTTAATGCGGAATTTTCTATTTGAAAGGAATGACTTAATGTAGGTGTACATCTTTGGTCCGACTTTCCATTCTAGTAGTTTATTTAATACGATGTGAGGACCGATCCGATCGAAGGCTTTTTCAAAGTCAATAGATAAAATTGTGATGTGTTTTTTTTCTGATAAAGCTGACGCAATAAAATCATCGACATGTAAAATTGCATCCATTGTGCCTCGCCCATGTTTAAAAGCCACTTGATTAATATTCACGAGGTTATTCCTTTCGATAAACCAATATAGCCGTTTGGAAACTATTTTTTCCAGTATCTTACCCATGCACGGTAGGAGAGAGATTGGACGATAGCTGTTAACTTTGTTTATCTCTTTGTTTGGTTTTAGCAAGGGTACAATACTAGCTGTTTTCCACGACTGGGGTATAACGCCGCAGTCAAGTATTTGGTTGTAAAGTTTTAAAAGACGATCTTTTAATGATATTGTGCCGTTTTTTAGCATACTGTAGGATACCCGGTCAAATCCTGGTGTTTTTCCCTTGGATGAATTGAGGCAGGTTTGTAATTCAATTGAATTTATGGGGTGTTCAATTGTCTTGGCTGAGGAATCGATGATATACTCTGGATATTGACGGTCTGCTGAATTCTTTTTTTCAGCAACAAAGTCGGGGTGGAAGTTTGAGTCAGCTGACATGCGGGGATGTTAGGACTTGTGTTTCGGTTTTAATAGTTTGAACATAGTGTGGATTATAACTACCAGTGAGGCATTTGATATCTGCCCATAATTTTTTTGAAGTGGAGTTGGGGTTGATATTGGTTGTGAACTTTTTAAAACTATCAATTTTCGCCTTTTTCGCGGCCCTGCGAAATTTGGCATTGGCTTTGCGGTATGAAATATGGTTGGAGTCAGTTGGGGAGTTTTTAAAAAGTTTCCAAGCGTTTTGCTTATCCTGACGCAGTGCGCTTATTTCTTTGCTCCACCAAGGCACTGTCCTGCGGAATGTCATGGGGTGTGTTTGCGGTATAGCAGTGTTCGCAGCTAATCGAATGGATTTCAGTATATTGGCAGCTTCCTTGTTTATGTTAGAGGAGATTTGTTTACGTGTTAAGTCCCTGTCAATAACATTTTGAAATAAGGCTTTATCGAGATCATTTTGGGTGCATTTTTGTGCAATTGTCGTTGCTAAGTACAATTTCTGTGATGATGGGGAAATGGTCACTACCATGGAGGTCATTTAAGACGTACCATGTGGAGTTTGGGATAAGAGCTGGTGATATCAGGGTCAGATCAATGTGTGAAAGTGTTTTGTGTGTGGAGAAGTGGGTAGCACGCCCATCGTTCAATATTGCTAAGCCCGAGTTAGATATAAAATGCTCGACTATTCTGCCTCGATAGTTGCAAGAGGTTGAACCCCATGAAGGACTCCATGCATTGAAGTCCCCTGTTAGAAGTATTGGAGTTGTAATACCATCCAAGATAGCATCGAGGTCGCTACATTGGAATTTTTGACTAGGTGGGATGTAGATGGATATTATGGTAATTTTAATTTTTAAAAGTAACTCGACTGCTACGACTGATATGTTTGATTGAATATTGCTAGGATTGTGTGGTATCGACTTATGGACAAGAAGGCACGTGCCTTGTTTTGAGGATGTGTTTGAGCAAAGATTATGGAAATATGGTGTGTATTGTTTGGGTACGTGGGGTTGGTAATTATTCTGAATATGAGTTTCCTGAAGGGAAATAATAGAAGGGCTAATGTCTTTTATCAATAATTGCAATTCGTGGTAATTATTGAAAAAGCCATTGAGGTTCCATTGGAGGACTTTTAGTCCTGTTTTACTTGTTGGTAATGATCTTTGTGCACTATAACTTGCGTTAGAGTGCAAAAGGTTTGGGCCCGGTGTATTCGTAAAGTGAGATCTGGAGTTTCGTGCGTTGTGCAAAGGATGATTATGTAAAATATTTGTTGATGAGTTGGGGTTATCAGGGTTGAGGCTTGGTAACCCAGGGACTGAACTGTCCCGACTCCGTGTGAAGTAAGGGTGGCTCAGTCTCTGGGTTTCCAAGCCGGGATTTTGGTTGCTATTTTTATAATTATACTCTGTCATTATCGTCAGAAATTGTTGGACTGACGTAGTATTGATTTTTTCTTAAGAGTGCTTGGGTGTAAGAAGATAAGGGTGATTGTGTTAGTTCGCTGTGGTTTGCGATTGAAGATGGTGGGGGGTTGGTGTTTGGAATGTTAGAGGTTTGTGATAGAGGTTGTTCTTGGGAGTTAGCGTTGTCTATGCTTTGTTTAGAGTTGTTGTTAGTTTGGAAAGATTGCTCGGGCTGTTTCATTTGTGTTGCTGAGGAGTTTAAAGATGATGATGTTATGTTTAAAGTTTCATTATTTGAACTAGGGGGAATATTTTTAGTACTACTATTGGCCTTAGGACTAGGCAAATTGTTTGGAGCTGGAGTACCTTTCTTTTGGGGTGGTGGAGATGGAATATTTTTATCAGTTAGGTCCACAGTTGACTGAATGTTTTGCTTAAATGTTTCCGCAAAGGATGCAGTGGAAACGTTTGATTGGGGTGGGTGAAGTTGACTATAGATGCGTTTAGCATCAGCCATAGAACACTTTTTTTTGGTTTTTATTGTTAATACTTCTTTGGCTTCCAAGTACTTGGGGCACGTTTTGGAGGAAGATGGATGAGCAAGAGAGCAATTGGCACACATCATGCGTACGCAAACAGATGGGGAGTGAGGTGGAAGACTGCATGAGTCACATTTCGCAACACCACTACAGCGCTTGGTCGTGTGTCCTAGTATTTGACAATTTCGACAACGCATAGGATTAGGGACATATTCAGTTACCTTGGCTTTATACCAGCCGATTTCCACTTCTTTAGGTGCTTGGAAAAGGTCGAAAGTCAGGAGTATTAGACCCGTTGGTTTCTGTATTCCGTTATCTGTCTTTGTAAACTTGTACACTTCTGAAACCCCTTGGGGTTTCATTTCAGCGACTATTTCCGATTCGGGGACATTTATTAAACAAGGGGCGTATACAACTCCCTTAGTAGAGTTTAGGTGATCATGAAGCTTGATTGTTACTGGACACACATTAGCAAGATTATTGATCTTGAGGAAGTTATCTGCAATTTTTTGCGATTTAACTAGAATAAGTATGTTGCCGTCGCGGAGTAGGGAAACTTGTTCATATTCCTTACTAATGCCGTCTATTGCTTTTTTTAGCAAAAAGGGGCTAAGAGATGATATCGGTTTTTCAACACTCTTAGAAGAAATTAAAAGAAATCTAGGGTTTTTTGCACTTGATCTTGATGGTAAATCTGGAAAATCCATTAAAGCGGTCGAATTAGTTTTAAATTTCTTATTAGGTAGGGCATCGCAAGGGGCATCGATTTCGAGCTCCCTAAATCGATTAGAGTTTTTATTTGGCCCTGGGGCCATATTCACTGTTAAAAAAAAACCCGCGCACAGGGGAAAAAAAAAAAATGTAATGCAAAACAAGTGGTTCGCGATAAGAAAAAAACGGTTGAGAGTGCGTGCACTTGGCAGCAAAAAAAAAAAAAAAGGAAGGAAGCTCACTGACAACTGAGATCGATGCGTACGGCTCGAGTGCTAGTCGGTGACTGAAAAAAAAAAAATAGAAATTCTTCTCAATATGCAGCTGTTCGATATGCAGTAGTCGAGTCTTTCTTCGACCGAAAGGAGACCAGCTTCGGTTAACAGCATTTTATTGGGGTCGTCCTGAATGCTTTAAGAGCGGTTCGTACAGCGGAGTGATACTGAGGCTTGAAAAGTTGGAAAGAAGCCCTTGAACCATAATGACAAAACCACCGTAATCAATCTTATAAAATAATAGATTTAATTACTGATTATAGTATTGGTATGTGAACAAGAATGCTTAAATTATATATATTTAATTATATTTAATCTGGTAGCTAGGCTTTTTTTTTAAGTGTAGACAGTGTTCTTAGTTCAAAGCTAAACTTAGAATCAAAAATAACACCTAATATGCTAAATGAATTAACATTACAAATATTATTGTTCTTAAAAGTAAGTGTTAGGTGCTTCATTTTATTGCGAATATGTAGTATCTTAGTTTTACTCAAAGACAGTTTTGAGCCAGAGAGTTTACACCACTGGTCTAAATCTGATAGTATAGTAGAGAATATGGAGGTAATTTTTATTAGATCTTTACATTTAGAAAAAAATGATTAAGTCATCGGCGTACAGGCAGTACCGAATGGTGCTATAGTTTAGTTTAGATATTTATTGTGGCAGAAATATTTACAATTAACAAAATACAATCTTCGTTTTACAGAGATTTGGTTTGCATTACCTTACATTATTAAATAATATATCACAGAAATACTATCAGTTTAAAGGAAAAGCCACTAAAAACCTAAATAAAATGCCTTATTTCGTTGGAGGGAAGAGAGAAGTGGTATTAACACCTTGATTTCAAAGTGCTATGTACTAGTGCAAAAAGAAAATAAATATAATTATTTATACTTAAATAAATAAAAAAAATGAATAATTAAATAAATAAATAAATAAATGAAAAATAAATAAATAAATGAAAAATAAATAAATAAATAAATAAGTAAATTAATAAATAAATAAATAAATAAATAGATAAAGAACTAAATGAATATAACAAATAGATTAGTAAATAAATATACAAGATATAGTAGATAAACAAATTCATTGTCAAATAAACAAACAAGTGAACACAATGAAAGGAAAAATATATAATAAAGTTAAAATTGCACTTTATGTAACTAGGATTGAAATCAAGTCGTTGTCTGAAGACAAACAAGATAAGTTTAATGACTATGAAGTTTCTGAATTCTAGTTGAAACCATTTCGATGCCAGCTATGTTATGTAATTCTTCGGTCGAGAAAAACCAGGGCAAATTTAGGGTCATTTTTAATAATTTATTTTGTGTTGTTTGGAGTCTACGAAGATAACTTTTTGCGCGTTATGCCCCAGACAGGAGACCCATAGAACATGATCGCTTGATAAATAGCCTTGAAAATCAATACCTTATTATCATTGTTCAGCTTTGAATTCCTGCAGATGAATGGATAGAGAATCTTGATCGTAACATTAAACTTGTTTATAACTTCTTGTATATGTAGCTTTAAAGTTAAATGTTTATCTAAGTAAATTCCAAGATACTTTCCACTAGATTCCCACTCAATTGGAACACCGTTGAGTTGAAGGCGGTTGATTGGAAGTAAGCAAGATTTTCTTTTTCGTGTAAAAAAGATAGCTTGAGTCTTAGAAGCATTAACATTAATGTTTCAATTATGATAATATGTTTGAACAGTATTTAAAGCAGATTGAAGATTATTTTCAATGTTGGAACCAATTGCATCCGACGAATAGATACAAATATCATCATCAAATAAAGCAATATTGCAGTTAATCAAAGTGGGGAAATCAGAGGTATATAGATTAAATAAGAGTGGCCCAAGGACTGACCCTTGTGGGACTCCTGCATTAATCAGATTATTGTCTGCGAGAGGGTTTGATTTAAGGACACGATAAAACTTCAAAAAGATAGAAATGATTCAATAATTTTTATAAGGTATAACGGAAAATTGAAACTCAGAAGCTTGTATACCAGACCATCATGCCAAACGGTATCGAACACTTTTTCTACGTCCAAAATTATCATGCCAGTACTTAAGCCTCTAGCAAGATTACTTTTGATATATTTTGTTATACGATCCACTTGGTGAGTAGAGCTGTGCAAAGCCCTGAATCCAAATTGCTCTTTAAGTAATATTTCGTTATCGTCAACGAAGGATATAATTTTTTTTTTTTTGATAATCTTCTCCAAGCACTTACTAAGGGAGCTTAGCAGACTTATTGGCCTGTAACTAGAGGACAAGTTTGCAGTTCTGCCAGGTTTCAAAATTAGAATTATCTTGGCAGTTTTCCAGTTTTTCGGGAAGTATCCCAGCTCAAGACAGCCATTGAAAGTATTTACCAAATATTTAAGAGAAGAGTCTGGAGTCACGTTTTTGATCGTATCGACTTTCTGGTTTTTAAATTGTGTATAATATCCCTCAGTTCACTTAAGGATGTTAGATTGACATTTCTTATCAGTGGGTGTGACCTAATGAAGTTGACTGATTGCTCAACGGAGGATGTTATGTGCGTGGCTGGGATAACATGACTAGAATTTAAATGATTATTTGCAAAATTATCTGCTAAAGCGTTAGCTTTTTCCAAGCAAGAATGTAACACAGAGTTCCCAACCTTAAGTGGGGTAATGTATGTGTGTTTCTTTTTAATTATTTTAACAATGTTCCAAAATGGTTTGCTACCTTTCTCTAACCCTTGGAGTCTATCGCTTAATGATTGGTTTCTAAAATTTGTGATTGCATATTTTAGTAAAGCATTCATTTTTTTATATTCGCTGAGATATAAGTCGTTCCTCGTACGTTTCCATCTGGATCTACAAGTATTTCTTAACTTTATTATGTCAAGAATGAAGTGCGGAAGGATAAATGATTTATGTCTAGAAACCATTTTTTTTTTGTAACTGACTGATCAATGCTTTCAATAATGGCAGTCGTTAAAGTGTTTATACATTGATCAACTAGAGATTGACTAGTATTTTGGTCTAATGTGTTTTCCAGTTTTGCCCGCATTAGCCTTCTGAATAACTTCCAGTTAGAATTTTTGAGATCAAAAAATTGGTTTGTGCAAGAAACTGGAGAAAGAATTACACTACATTGTACTGGTCGGAACTAAGTTTATTAAGGGTTTTAGGCTCGGTAAAAAGATCAGGTATGTAAGTTAAAAATAAATCTAAAGTTAAGGGATTCCTGTTCCTACTCGATGGGATGTAAGAAGATCGCGATGTTTACTCCACCTGGTAGAAACGTTGCTATGTCATCTATAAATATTGTGAACAGGATTGCACTCAGAAGACATCCTTGCCTAACGCCCGTCTTAGATTCAAACCAATTTGATACAAATTCACCATTCCATACACCTGAACGTGTTCCCTTTTACATGCATTGCTTTTATCATAGATAACATCTTCGTTGATAGTCCCAGTTGGCTTAGTTTGTAGTATAGCGCGTTTCTGTCAATTGAGTCGAAAGCTGCTCTAAAGTCTACGAAGAAGATAAAAAGCTTGCATTGACTTTGCAGTTCAGATGTTGAACCGTTCGAGCTCGACTAGGAGCTCGGGCGTTTGGTAGTGATAAAAGTTTTATTAGGTGTCATCATCGTGTTGCGAGGTGGGAATGAAGTATTCCTTATTTTGATGAGCGATTGTGTGAAAGAAGATATCGGTGAGTCAAAAGGTGTGGTGTGTTGGGTAATTGCTGTTGACGCTGGGTTTGTTTGTTTAATTGGATAGCGTTCAGAGACTTATTGTTTTGGAAAGAGTGTGAACAGATGGGATTATTTTTAATGTCTGTTGGGTTTGGGCTAACAGAGATGGATGGAGAATTGCGATTTGGACATGTTTTATTAGGATTATGATAGTTTACTTTGTGTAAGACTGTGTTATCTTTTGAGGAAGAAATGGGGTGCATGTCTATATCGGGTGCAGTTGACAATGTTTGGGATTTTTGCAGATTATATGTTGTATTTTTTACGGATTGGCTGTCTTGCTTAGGACTTTTGGTTATGGCAGCATTGTGGGTTGGTTAGGTTCAGGATTGTCGGAAGGTTTGGTTTTAGACCGTGGCACTGTTTGTTTAGTTATTTCTAAAAAAGGGACTGTGATTGGGTTTGGGGCTAAAGGGTTTTTGTTGACTATAAAAGAGCCTAGCTTCAGCCATGCTATACTTGTTAGTGGTTTTAATTTTTAGTACTTCTTTCTTTTGAACGTATTTAGGGCATAATTTTGTTTAAGAGGGGTGATTATCTAGGCAGTTTGGATCATTTGGATCATGTGGGGGAAGCTTACAATTTTCGCATAGCTTACTCTTGGTGCACCGCTTGGTGGTATTACCACTGATTTAGGATAAAAATATAATTCGAAGGTGAAAAGCATTAGGCCTGTGTGCTTGTGAATTCCATCTATTTTTTTTTTTTTTGTGGATTTGTAGACTTCGCTGACACCTTGAGATATCATATTAGATATAATTTCGGTTTCGCTGAGGTTAATGAGCCATGGAGCCTAGACTATGCCTTTAGAAGAGTTGAGTTATTTGTGGAGGGTAACATATACTGGGCATTGATTTGCGATATTTGTTAGCTTAAGGAATTTTTCTGCTACTTTCTCGGATCTGGCAAGGATTAGTAGGCTACCATTACGAAGTGAGGAAACGCTGTCATATTCAGTACTATGTAATTCCGTCAATGACTTTTTTTTTAGTAAGAATGTACTTACACTGGATAGTGGACTTTCAGCATTTGTCGCGGCGATAACAATGAACTTTGGATTCCCTGTGTTTCTTGATGTAGGTAGCTCAGGGAATTCTTGGGAGTTAGGGGGGCGCTTATTTTTTTTGCCCTGGGTTCAGTCGGCCAATTGTCAGATAAGAGGCCGAAATAATTCCTGGGCTTATCTTTGGGCCCCAGTGCGCCCAATTACGGAGAGAAGGTTATGTAGATAAAGTTGTTTAAACACACCACGCGGAAAAGACTTGCAAAGGTTTGAGGGGTGAAAGTGAGACAACAGTAGTTGTCAATAAGGTTACGATAAATCAAAACAAAGCCGAAAAGAGTGGTCTTCACGCTACGAGAGTAAGATTATGACTCGTCATATTTTAATTTTTAATTTACTTGAAAAAAATGTGACGCTTTAGTTTTATTATTTTATTAAGTACCTCATCATTACAATTAAAAAAAAAAAAAATGTTTATTAAAAATATTTGTATTCAAGTGCGTATACATGTTCCAGGATGGATTAAGAAGTTCGCAAATAATTTTAAATCTAAATTGATCCTCGCTTTTCATTTCCTACATTTTAAAAATGATTCATTTCTGTGTTGTATTTACGTTCAGTTCATATAAATGCTTATGTGAGGCAAAGTAAAGTAAATAAAAAATTGAATCACAATGCAAAGCATTTAGATGGATAGAGTGGGAAGTAATAATTATAATAATAATAATTCCATGTTTATAATACTTTCTTTTTTGTTAATAGTACCTCCTGTACGAAAAAAATGTAAAACCAGTGAATTATAGATGCGTTTATGTTTTCTTCAAATTATAAGAAGGGCACAACTATCTTTCTTACCAACTTCCAACCGAGGGTTTTTCCTCTGTAACGCAAAATTTTATTTAAACTACTCCAGCGCAAAAAGTTGATTGTATGCTACAACATATACATACATAAGTATAAAGCCTAAGGTAAAAAGTTTCTGGTAAGGAAAAATTGTCTGTTTCATTTTAGTCATTGTCAAGTCTTTCCATCATTAAACAATAAAAAAGTAGTTGAATAAATGGGAAGTGTATTAATAGATGGTGCACTGTCATATATGGTTATTTAAAAAAAATTTAATTTGAGCGTACAAGCTTCAAAGTGAACACCGAACGAGGTATTTCAATATTTTTGAGCCAGAAATTGAGCATGAACAAATTATGGATAAGATGCGTGTTTCTGAATGTATTAATGTTAAAAAAAAAATTATTGTGTTGTGATTTGTATTTTGTGTTTTTATTTTATATTGTAAAAAAACTAATGTGCGCTCTTGTGCAAACAAGAAAAAACTGAATCACTCAATTACCCGATCTTGTTGGCGATCCGAAAGAGGCTCCCCAGTTAATATTGAAAAATAGAGATTGACAGCAAAATATGACTATCAGTTTTTTTATCAAATTATTTAGCATTAACAATTTTAATGTACATAAACAGAACGAGTGAGAAAATTCTGTACACATGTGAGTGAAAATGAAAATAGGTGCTTTATGTTGTGTTAAAGAGAGCAGATTATATTATTATTATAATTATTACTTTATTAAACAGTAAATTAAATTTACAATTAAATAACAGTTGGCTGTTTTTTTATCTTTGTAGGTAACTTAGTGAGATATAACGGATGGGGCGGTCTGGAGCTGCCAGGTGCACGTAAGCCTTTCGGTCTCGTGGATCTGTCAGCACCAGGCCGCCCCGTTACGAGGTTTAAAATAGTTGAATGAAATGCTTTTGTCTAAATTAAGTTCCTTTAAAATATTGAAAACAGCATTAACATTATGTACAGAAGGAGTAATGGGAAGGTCAGATAACTTTTGTTTAAATAGCTTATTACTTAAATCATGTTCTTTTGGGTAATCCTAGACAAAGTGTTTGATTGTTAAAGTATGATCGGATTGGCAGAGATGACATGTTGGTGGGTTTTCCTTTTGCAGAAAGTAACTGTGAGTCATTTGTGTGTGTCCTAGCCGGAGGCGCAAAAAACATTTGTTGCATCTGGATGTAGTTGAACTTGGATAACGTGTTGGGTCGCCATCTGGATTGAAGTTTCGGTAAAGATGGGTGTGTTGTGACCGCGATTGTTTTCGTTTTGTTCCAAGTGTGAGTTTATGTGTTTTATGGAATCTTTTTTGGGTGGTGAGTAGGGTATGATGTTTGGTTCCGTTGAGACGCTGCGGGCTACCTTGTCTGCAAGTTCGTTTCCTCTAATACCGGAGTGGCCTGGGATCCAGAGGATTATAATTTTGGTTTTTCTCTGGATGATATTGTCACGGATTTTGTTGATGAATGATGAGCGGTTTCGAATAGCAATGGCAGTGCAGAGGCTGACGGTATATGTAATCGAATTCTTACGAGATGCCTTTGCCAGCTCCGTAGCTTTAAAAATTGCTGTTGAAAATAAAGAAAAGTAGTTTGGTAATCTCTCACTACAAAGTATTTCGCCTTTTGCCGAGACTATCACGTAGCCAGTGCCACTTTAGTTCTTGGAGCCCTCTGTGTATAATGTATCCCACAAGTTTGTGCAGTATTTGCTCATCGTTTTCTTAAGAAGTTGCGAGTGCGTTTCTTTGGGCGTTACATCCTTTTTTTTGCATTGGAGAGCTTGGTGATTACCGCATATGAAGGTAGTAACCAGGAAGGATAACTTTCTATGGATGGTGGCCCTACCTCAGTTGGTAACCCTGCACTTTTGGCATAGACTAGCGCAGTAAAAATTGTTGAGGGGCATTTGGGGACCCTTTTCCACCCTAGAATTTTAATAGCGTCATTTATGATGGGGGATTTATGTAAATCGCAGATTTTCGGAGCAAGGCGCACAGTTAACACTTCTTTGCGGTCTTTAATGGATGGGAGTCCATCTTCGGTCGGCATATTTTCGGCGTTGTTCTAAAAGCCTTTAAGGAACATCTAAGAGCACGCTGATAGGGTGGTTTTATTATTTGCAATGTGGTTTTGTTGCACTTTCCATAGATTGCCAGTCCTTAATCGATTTTGGATAAAACTATTGCTTTGGTTACATTAATAAGAGAGTTTATGTGAACAAAACTATTTTTTGAGGATAGAAATTTAATTACGTCTAGCCTGGCAGCTAGTTTATTCCTTAACTCTAAACAATGAGCCTTAAAATTAAATTTACTATCAAATATTACACCCAATATACTTAAGCTAATTAATTTGGTATTTGGAGTCCATTAAGGTGAATATCAAAGTTATTACAACTTGTTTTTTTGCATGTGTTTTTTTTTTTTTTTATATAATTTGCACGCACTAAAGGGGTTATGATACCCTTTTACATGTTTTCACACGGTGCGGGCGTACGAAGGATAGAAGAGAGAGAAAGAGATTGGTGTAGTGGTTTGAAACTCAGGTGTATTAGGTTTCACATTAACTCCAGGGGTGGTGTCCAGATAACTGGGGAGATTTTTCGTCGTCATTTATTTTTTTGCCTTCGCTTCTGATTCACAGTCAGCCTTATTGTGAGATTCGCCATAACAGCATTCCCCCCGAAAATATTGGCATTTTACTTTTCCCCTATTGTGAGATTCACCCGAAAAATGTTCAATGTTCGAAAAATTCCCCTTATTGTAAATATTCATTTCGGGCGGAATGAAACGCCATTGGCAGCTAAAATGTTCACTTATTTATAGTAGGCGAAAGAGATAACAACAAGGCGGGAAATGTAATTTGTTTGTTTATTTTAAGTCAAGAATAGTAGAAATTCAATATTTTTCGTTATAATTCAGGAGCAAAACAATAAATAAAAATCAAAGCAATATGCTGCTTAATAAAAGGCTGGTAAGGATATCTAGTCAATACTTAATTGCTGGTTTATTTACTCTGTAGTACTGTTGAAATCTGAATAAAATGTGCATTTATTTATTTAAACAAACATTACAAATATTTTCATTCATACGCAACTCCAAAGGATTACCGTGAAAATGTCTTCGAAGTGCTTGCTGCATAATCATTTCTTCTTCTTGAGATAATATACGCCGCGCGTATAATTTATTTACCAAATAAATTATAATTACTTCCCTCCTTAAGCGCAAAAATAATAATTTTATAAATTTATTTTTCAAACCTCAACTTTGGATATCACATTTGCCAAAAAACACATATGTTTGTTCGAAATGTCAATTCATATTCGAAATGAAATTTTATTCGGGCGAAACTTGCAATAGCTTTCAAAATTTCGGGCGAACAAAATTGTTTCGGATGAAATATTTTCCGGGTGAAACTCACAATAAGGCTGAGTATTTTTTTCGCAGTCCACCTGATGTCATAAGCATATCAATCATCAACAGAGCAAACAATTTCACCAGCCATATGACAAACCTACTGCCAGTGTTATGCCTTCGCAATAGTATTGTTATAAGCTTTCGCAATCGATCGGAATGCCTCTCATCATATAATGCTTACTGACATCAGGGATTGAACTGTGAACCATCACCTCGACAAACGATGACGCTACCACTACACCATTGCCACTCTTGATTGGGGAAATAACAGACCCTGATTGAATACACCAGTAGTTTAAATCCGTAAGGATGTTTTGATACATTTGCTTAGAATCCCTAACTTGGTTGCATTTGGATAGTAACAGTAGATGGTCGGCGTGCAAAACGTGGTTGATATTTTTGTATTTAGCTATTGTTTCGCTTATGTCATTGTATGCTATTATAAATAGGGTCACCGACAATGGTGAGCCTTGCGGTATTCCGTTGTACAGATTGTATATATTGGAGTAATCGTTATTAGCTTTGATTCTAAACTTCCTATTGGATAAGAAAGTCTTAACATAGGAGTATATTTTGGGGCCGATGTCCCATTTAATAAGCTTATTGAGGACTATATGTATACCAATGCGATCAAAGGCTTTCTCGAAGTCCAAGGATAGAATAGAGACATGGTTCTTGCAAG
This sequence comes from Blera fallax, assembly GCA_946965025.1. NCBI lineage: Eukaryota > Metazoa > Arthropoda > Insecta > Diptera > Syrphidae > Blera > Blera fallax. Next base: position 28,542,143 of record OX337245.1, read on the forward strand.
AAAGAGATGAAGCAACATATTCGTCAATGTGCAGAAAAGAGTCTAATGTACTCCGTCCATATTTAAAAGCAACTTGGTTCAAATTGATAAAGTTGTTTTTTTCAATGTACCAGAGTAGTCTCATGCATATAATTATTTCCAGAATTTTTCCAGCGGACGGTAACAAAGAAATAGGCCTGTATCCTTTAATCTCTGTTGCTTGATAATTTAGTTTTGGAATTGGCACGATACTTGCTGTTTTCCAACTCTGTGGGATAATGCCTTGATCAAGGATTTCGTTATACAAGGTGGCGCAAAATTAATTATCCTATCGGAAGATGTTATAATTTTTGCAAATGGCGTCGTACCACAGATAATAAATATACCCAGATGTCTCATTCATATGGGAAGAAGTGATATATGAAAACGAAATTCACTAAAAAAAAAAAGCTTTTTAAAAAGCTTAAACTTCTTACAAAAGGGAAAAAAACAGAACACAGAACATTTGTTTTTTCTGCTCACTTTTTAGTCCATCGTGTGACTCACACATACCCTTGTTTACCTTTACTGAAAAAATGAAACAAAAAAAATATTTTGTGCAACTGCGGTCACGGAGTTCTGATGCCGACACGTTGGTAGGATGGATACGGAGTATAGATCGTATATATATACGTATATGTGCAAATGGTTGGGCTTATGTTGTGTGCTTGTTATCTGTATGTATGAACCTTATTTTCAGCACTTGATTAAATAAATAAAAACTCTGTAAATTTTGTGGACACAAATTTGCTCTGAAAATGGGTATGAATATGAGAGGTGCATACTGCATTTTATTATTTATCTTTATGCCCTTATAGTAACTGATCACTGCTCTTGGCCTACTTAAGTGAGGGTGACTAATGTTCGAAATTATTATAAAAAAACTAACGAGAAATAATCATTAACTTAAATTAGTTAATTATAATTATCCAAGAGTTCTTAATTTTTTTCGGCGAGAGAAGGACATTCACACAGCAGGTGGCAAACAGATTTCTCCTCGTACCTGTAGCTTGTGCATTGGTCGATGTAAACTATACCGAGATGCTTCGCATGAATAGCAGTGGCATGGGGCTCAGTAATGATCCCAGAGATCACCTGTGCGTCACCCACGCTTAACCAGGGAGAGAGATCTAGTCTTGCTGCAGACCGGTCATAAGGTTCAGCGCGTAGCTTTAATTTTTTTTAGAGAGGTGAGTGGAACCCTTATAAAAAGGACGGCCTATGACGTATGCAATTGTGGCCTCCTTCTTACAAGTTCATCAGCTTCCAACGCCTACAATGTCTATCGAAAGCAGGCAGTGCTATCCAGTACTAACACTGTTCTAGTACGATAGACTCGTTGACAGTTAAATGCTGCGACGCTGCCTTACAGACCCTGGCCAGACAAAATAAGTTTAAATTTGGGTGGGAACCCGGTCACCAAGGTATTGAAGGCAAAGAATCGGCGAACGAGCTAGCTGGATCAAAATCCGCGTTTATAGGACCAGAACCGTGTTGCAGAGTCAATTGGGATGCTGCCTTAGGTCAAATTAATGATTGGGAATACCAACTACTTCTTGAACGCTAGGAAAATGTCCCTGGCCTAGGCCACTAGGGTAGGCCTATTCGCTTACGACTTCTGTAGAAGCTGCATGGATAAAGAGGAGGAAGAAACTTCTTCTTTGTACATGTGAAACTCTCTCCGCTCGTAGGAAACTGCATTTAGGTGCCTACTTCTTCAACAACCTTGGCGAACTGGCTAATGTTAGCATTAGCAGCCTCCAGCGCTTCATAACTAGCTCCTCCTAGTTCAACGGGTAGCTAGCTCTCTTTGGAGATGCCGATCCTGTGGCAACACAATGGACCTTACTGGTCTAAATGAGGTTGCATATTTGCAGCTTGCCACGTCAACCTAACCTAAGCTATGTTAGGAAACTGGGTATTAAGCAAAGTGGAGACTCTAGATTCGGCAGAGATGTTGAGGAAACCCCAAGGCACTTTCCAAAGGAATGTGAAGCACTGATTCACAAAAGAAGAAAACGCCTGGATGCTTACCAACTATTAGAAGAAAATCCTTTCCAGATACTCTGATTCCGGGTAGCATAATAGATCCATAAAGACCGCAGTGCACCCACACCCCTATAACCAAACAACAGATAGCGTTCACTGCCTACCTATATTATGGAAAGGAAATAAAAGCAACCATACAACAAGGCCTAAATTGACAGCCTATTGTAGAAGGACAAGAAAATTCTTGTAGGATTGATTAAGGACATACAAATCTGCGTTGCCACATAAAATGCTAAAATTGGCGAAAAACGATTTTCGTTTTCTAGTTGTCAGGACTTCTATGATCTTAGGCATAAATTCCTTCGAAGAATGTGATAGTATGTAGATAGACTTCAGCCTGAAAAACCGTAGTATATGCACCGAGTGGTATAGCCTTAACAAGGCTTCCTCCGCCTCCTTGCTTCGCATGGACGATTCGATGATTGTTCTAATAGTTCTGAGATTCAACCCTTAAGGGGACGATGCAGTTCCAGGTACAGGGTTCGCTCCCTATTCGTTTTTCTTTTCCGCTATGTGGCTGATGTTGGTCTTGCGCCGACGGGGCTCCACCAGTCGAGTCACAAGGAAACACACTACCTATTAAACCGGGGCCTCCTGCTTGGATTACATTACTTCCAGAACGATGAAAATCATCTGGTTAGCCGGTGGGTCATATTTTTAGATACATTATGCCTTCAATGTGACTCTGATGGGTGTACATAGAGCGGAATCATTGGCAAAACCTGTTTATGTACCAAACCAAATCCCGAATAAAGACCTTCACGTCCACCATTATCCAATGTCATCACGTAAACCTAATGAGGGCTTTAAAACGAGGCAAAAACTCGTCCCTCCTCCAAACAAGTCCTAGGTCGTCTTCAAAATCACCCCGATATCTTAAGGTTTGATGCTCAAAAGACTACCAGGCTTTGAAGAGTATTCCATAAAAATGAACATAAAACTGCTTTAGGTTAGGTTAGGTTAGATAGGATCAAGACGAAAACCTCATAAAACACTACGCACCAAATTTCATCACAAAGTGCAACGAAATGATTGACTTTTCCCGCCCTTCAGATACACCTTTTCATATACAACGCATACGCGTTTGCAAAACTTCCATTCATGAAAATTTATTCTTTTGCTGCGGTGGTATGAAAATCACACCCTTATGCAATTTCATCCCCCTTCCCGCATACCCCTTTACACTTCCTCACCTCGTTCGTTTGCACGTCACAACACACGATGAGAAAAAGAACTTTCCCACACGATCGAACGAAGTGACGAAAAAGAAAAAGCTTTATTTGTTGTACTTATTCTGAAAGCTCTTTGTCTGCTACGACGTTGTCTGCTACGACAAAAATATGCTTCATTTTTTATATGGGCGTGCGACATCTGGGTAGTTTATTATCTGTGGTCGTACGTCAATCATATTTGACATTTGTGAACTACACAGCTGCAGTATACAAACAGACAAGCAATGGAGCGTTATACTCCGCAAGAGCGTGGAATAATTGTGTTGATTTTTTTGACCAATAATCGGTCGGTGGTGTTAGCGCAGCGTTCATTTCGACGTCGATTTCCTAATCGTGTCGCGCCAACTGGGCAAACATTCCGGCGCTTAACTACTCGACTCGAACAGACTGGAACCACAGGAGACCATGCAGGGCGTGGCCTTCACCGGACTGGTCGTTCGGCAGAGAATATCGCGGCTGTGGCTGCCGATGTTGCTGAGAACGAAGAAACATCAACCAGACGACGGGCCACGCAATTGGGCATCATCGCTACCACTACACCATCATAAAGGGTGGCAATGGTGTAGTGGTAGCGTCATCGTTCGTCGAGCTGATGATTCACGGTTCAATCCCTGATGTCAGTAAGCATTATATGATAAGAGGCAGTCCGATCAATTGCGAAAAGTTTGTGACAACACTACTGCGAAGGCATAACACTGGCAGTAGGTTTGTCATATGGCTGGAGAAATTGATCGCTCTGTTGATAATTGATATGCTTATGACATCAGGTGGATCGGGAAAAAAATACTGTGAATCAGAAGCGAAGGCAAAAAAATACATGACAGCATCAAATCTCCCCAGTTATTCTGGACACCACCCCTGGAGCTAATGTGAAACCTAACACATCTGAGTTTCAAACCACTGCACCAATCTCTTTCTCTCTCTCTATCTACATTTCCGACGCCCGCACCATGTGAATAACATGTAAAAGGGTATTCATAACCCCTTGAGTGCGGGTAAATTATAAAAAAAAAAAAAAAAAACCAGACGGACCCTACAGCGAATTTTAGTGAAAGACTTACACATGTTCCCGTACAAAGTGCAAACAGTGCATCACTCAATGCCTCCTGACCGTCAGTCGCGTGTGAATTACTGTCAAGCCATCCTCAATCTCAACAACGAAGAGGACGATTTTGTGTCGAAAATCATCATGAGCGACGAGGCGCATTTCCACTTAAGCGGTTACGCCAATAAGCAAAATCTTCGTTTCTGGGGCACTGAAAATCCGCGTGTGATGCACGAAGAGCCATTACATGCATTCAAAGCCACTGTTTGGTGCTGGTACGGGTACAAATGTGTATCAACATTGGCGGCAGCCACTTGGCGGATATCATCTTTATTTAGTAAAAAAGTAATTCAAAAACAAAATTGTATGAGTAATTTTGCGCTTCTTGTATAATGCTAAGATTAGCCAATAAAAAATCAGCTGAAAAGTTTGAATCGTTTGAGAAGTTGGACCACGTTTTACCAAAGCAGCTTATCTACAAAGAAATTTTGGAGCTAAAAAAATTCAACGTTGAAGTTCCATCTGCTGTTTATACACTTCAGCTTAAAAAAGAGGTGATCTGATCGCTAATCAGATTCTTTCACAATAAGTAAGTGTGTGTCGTGGGGTATACAAGCTTTGTGATCATTGCGCTGTCTTTCATTTCTTATAAACAAAAAACTATAAAGAGAAAAAATTAAATAAGAATGCCTAGCTTTTGCAAAAAATGTAAGAACAAAGTGGATGGAGCTGTTTCAAAAATTAAGTGCGGCGATTGCTCTGAGTTTTTTCATGCTAATTGTGTAAATATTATTGATAGTGATATCGAATTTATGGAAAAAAACTGCAAAATTTATCGTTGTGATCTGTTTGTCTCTCTCCGACGTAAATCATTGCATTTCGACCCGCTGCCTTGGTTTCCGTTGCTCCTGATGACTCTTCACATGCTGACTCTGCTGCTGATTCTCTGTTGCCCGCCATCCCGTCGGAATCTCAATAGAATGTTTCTCTGCAGCTTATCTACAAAGAAATTTTGGAGCTAAAAAAATTCAACGTTGAAGTTCCATCTGCTGTTCATACACTTCAGCTTAAAAAAGAGGTGATGCAAAAAAAATTCATGTTCTGCAAAATAGAGTCAATTTTCTCGAGCAAAAGCAAAGAGAAAACATAGTGGAAATTGTTGGGTTACCCGATGTAAACGTAACGAATGCCTTAAGCAAAGCTCTTAAACTTTTCTCTGATAGACTTGATGAGAATATAGCTGAAGAGCACATTGACAGTTCTTACATCAAAAAAATTAAAAGCAAAAAACCAAATGCTTCTTCTTGAGACGGCGATAACTCAACGGATGTTGTCTGTGTATTAACAATCATCTTCGTTGGAACGAACACATATTCGAGGTCGCCAAAAATGCTGCAAAATGTCTAGGATTCCTTAAGCGGTGCAAGAAATATTTTACCCCATCTGATCTGGCCTCAATATATAAGGCATTCATCCGCCCAAAAATGGAATACAACGCCCACATCTGGTCTGGTGCACCCAAGACCGTTTTGCACATTCAAGATAGGGTTCAGAACCGCGCGATAAAACTAATAGGTGATAGAGACATTGTGAGTTCCATAGACTCACTAGAACATCGCAGAAATGTCTCTTGTCTTTCCCTATTTTATCACTTATTCCATAAAAAATTTTCCAACGAAACACCCACTTGCATTCCTCCCCTTCAAAATTTCACCCGCAATACGGCGTCACACTTCGAATGCACATCAGTTCACCCTCCAGCCCAACTTCGGACGTACTGTCAAATATAGGGATTCGTTCAATAGCCGAACGATACGTATGTATGTAAAATGATCTTCCAGGGTCTGTGTTTCCTCATCGTTACAACCTTCAAGCATTTAAAGCCAACGTGCACCGGTACTTCCTCTCTTCCTTTTTCCCCTTCTTCCAAACGCCCGTGCCCTGAGAATTCAGTATAAGGGTATTCATACCCCCTTTGGCGCGCGCGAATTATAAAAAAAAAAAAAAAAAAATTCGAATACCATCAAACATAAAATAATGAAAAGGAAAAACAATAAGCGCTTAACTGCTAAACTATTTGGAAACAACTACAGCAACAAGAATATTTACATCAACGAGAGCTTGTCATTTCATACCAGAGAACTTCGGAAAGCTGCTGAGGTAGTCAAGAAAACTAAAAGCTATAAACATTTATGATTTAATAATTCTGAACTTTTAATGAGAAAGAAAAATGGTGATAAAGTTATAAAAATAGGTTCTAAAGAAGATATAGATAATCTTTAAACAAATGTCCTTCGTTAATTTAAATAACTTTGATCTTGATAATAATATTTTTTCTTCCTGCAATTTTGATAGTGATTTTTTGCAAAGCATTCTTTTTAATTATCTTAAATATTCCAATAGTTTCTTTATTATTCATCAAAATATTCGCAGTTTGAGAAAAAATTTCGATTTATTGTTGCTTCATATCGAGTCTATTATAAATAAGCCAGATTTTATTTTCCTTTCAGTAATTTGGATTTTTGATTCTGAAAAAGATAATTTCATAGTTCGAGGTTATAACTTTTATGCTACGTGCAATAACTCTTATTCTTCTGGTGGTGTTGCGGTTTTTGTCAAAAAGAAATACAATTGCGAAATTAGTAGCTATAACCTAAATTCTGCCGACATTCTTAAAATTGTTTGTGAGAAAATCACTGTTTTCTGTGTATCTACCGATTTCATGCTAGCAATGAAGATGTTTTCCTTGATGAGCTTCAGAATTTGCCACTGAATGTGAAAAACTTTGTTTTTCTAGGTGATTTAAATATTGATCTTTTATCTAAAACTAACTTTGTACACAACTATTTGATGTTATTGGCAGCTAATGGCTTGGATTGTTGTATTAGGGAACCTACGCGCTTAATTAATAATTCTATGACATGTATCGACCATATCTTTACCAAAAGTAGAAAATCTTGTAGTTTTAGTCTAGTGAGTTCAATATCTAATTTTTGATTATCTGATCATTGCATGACTAGCCTTCATTTTTTAAATATTAGCAACGCGAAGAATGCAGTAACAACTTCCATGTTAGTTAAAAAAATAGATTTTGTTAAACTGAACCTCCTTCTGCGCTTTGAATTTTGGGATAATGTGTATAACGAAAAAGATCCTTCTACTGCTTATGATAATTTTATAAAAAAAATTTGGTACTTTTCTTGATAACTGTACTGCCAGCTCAGTCAAAATTAACAGTAACACCAAAAGGCTGAAGGAATGGATGACAATGTCTCTTTTGCGTAAAGTTAAGGAAAAATATAAATTGCATCTCAAATGTAAGAAAGATCCAAGCAACGTACAACTTAAAACTCTTTATAAAAAGTTATGTAAGGAAATTTCCACTAATTAATGTATGCAAGGAAAGATTTTATTTAGCAGAGCTTGACAGAAATAAAGGAAATATTAAAGGGGAATGGAAAGTAGTGAACAAAATACTGAATCGTAACATATCAGTTGACAAGGAATTCATAATCGATGTCGGAGAAAATCTTGCCTCAGATCCAACTGAGGTAGCTAATCGATTTAATGATTTTTTTATTTCCATAGCTAACAATCTAGCCACAAATGATTTCCGTGCCGATAATCCTCGATTTGTTGGAAGGGGAATTAGAAGTGATCCATTTTTACGAGATAGTTTATTTTTTGATCCTATCACTTCATTAAAATTACTAACCATCATCAACTCACTTAAAAATTCTAACTCTGTAACGGCTGATGGCAGTTCTAATGTCATATTTAAAAAGGTTGCTTTTAATATAATTGATGCCCTTGCCCATATTTTTAATAAGAGTGTTTACGGTGGAGTTTTTCCTAGTGCGCTAAAAATTGCTGAAGTTGTTCCTTTTCATAAAAAATCCAACTCAAAAAAAAAAGAATAACTACAGGCCGATATCCCTTTTACCTGCGTGCTCTAAAATTTTTAAGAAGACGATGAAAACTAGAATTTTGAGCTTTTTGAATAAAAATAATTTCTTTAGTGTATGTCAATATGGCTTCCGTGTTGGTAAATCTACAGAAGATGCACTTTTAAATTTCTGTAGTGATATATCCGAGGGTATTAATAATAATCTTTTAACTGCATGGCATTTCATTGATTTAACCAAAGCATTTGATCTAGTTGATCACAAGATTCTATTAAATAAATTATTTAATGCAGGAATGCGCGGTTTTATTAATAATTGGTTAGCTTCCTATTTATCCAACAGAAAGCAAAAAGATAAAATTAAAGACAAGTATAGTAAGCTCTGCAATCTAAATATGTATTGGTGTTTCTCAAGGATCGGTCCTAGGCCCGATACTTTTTTTGATTTTATTAATTCCATTTTCAAACAAAATTTTAGGGGTAAACTTACGGCTTTTGCGGATGATATTGCATGTTCCTATGGTAGCTATACTCCTCTTAACTTAGTTGCTGATATCAATACTGACTTGGATATTTTAAGAGGCTGTTTTGCTGTTCATAAAATAATTTTGAGCAACAAAACAAAACTGATGCACTTTAGTTTAACTGGGTCATCTACTCTGAGTGCTTGTAATATTATATATCATACTTCAGAATGTCGTAAATTCGTGCTACCACACAGCAACGATGATTCTTTAAAATGCACTTCATTTTGTTTAACTGAAACTTGCTCTAGTCATTGTTTTCGTATTGATTCTGTTCAGTCTTTTAAGTATCTAGGAGTAATCATAGATAGTGAATTGAACTGGTCTGATCATACTAATTCATTAAAAAAATACTTATTGAGTTGCACAAGACAATTTTATAATCTAGTCCGTACTGTTCACAAAAATTATTGCGTATGATCTATTATGGTATAGTTCATTCGAAGGTTCAGTATGGTATAACTTGTTGGGGAGGAGCGTATCTTAATAAATTAAATCCGCTGCTTGTTGCGCAAAAACATGTTATACGCACTATCTGTAAGAAAAATCGGCTTCATAATAGTTTTGTTTTGTTTCAGGAACTAAGGGTCCTTCCCATAAGACATCTGTATTACTATAAGGTTCTTAAAATATTTTTCATCAGGAGTGGTTATCTCACTGGAGTAATGCTGTTCATAATTTACGTATGAACTCCAATGCCTATGCTTATATCCCTCCTTATAATAAAAATCATTTCAGAAAATTCTTTACCATAGTACCTCCTATGATCTTTAATAAACTTCCTGCTTCCATCAGACTTTTAAGAATGTTGTCAGATTTCTTAAAAAAGATAAAATCTTGGCTTTTGAATCTCGATTATAGTGAAATTGAAAACCTTTTAAAACCGCAAACTTAATTCTATTATTCTTTTCCACTTTTTTTCTTTCATCCCACCCACGAATTATGATATATGTATTTAATTTGTTTAAAGATGCGAGCGTTCACCACTAGCTGTAGCCTACGTCTCCCTAATTTGTTTTTTCTTGATAATATTATTATGAAGAACACTCCTTAATTTATGTATTCATTAAAAATTTCTTTTGAATTGTTTTATTATAGTTCCTTCACTTTTAATTTGTAACTTGAAAAATGGATTTAAATAAATTAAATAAATTAAATTAAATTAAAAATGAAATTAAATTTAAATTAATTAATTAAATTTCCGATCCCGGATCTATATTTTTATTAAATCTGGGGTGTATTTCCCAGTGGGGATTTTTATGTCTGCCCATATTTTTTACTGGTAGAATTGGGGTTAATGTTTGTTGTAAACTTTTGAAAGCTTTCCTTCTTTGCTTCTTTTACTTTTTTACGAAAGACAGCTCTGGCCTTGCGATAGCTGATGAGATTACTATCACTTGGGTATTTTCTGATGATGCAAAATGCCAATTTCAGCACTCCACCATGGGACAAGAGATTTATGTGGGATATTTTTGGTTTGGGGGATAGATAAATTTGCGCCGAATCGCAAAGCCTTGGTAATTATAGCCGCTTCCTTGTTTATATTGTTGCCTTGCATTGTCATACTATTCAAATATTCGAATACCTTATTTTGGAAAATATCCCAATCTGCGCGGTCGGTTAGAAATTTTGTGGACGGTTTTTCGTACTCACAAACAGTGCCGAAACGAGTACTGGTGAGGATTGGGAAGTGATCGCTTCCATGAAGGTTATTGCTTATGGACCATGATGATGTATTGGGAAGCAACTGGGAAGAAATGATGGTTAGATCCACATGTGTTGTGAGTGAAAAAGTGTGTTGGACTACCGTCGTTTAAAATTGAAAGATTGGAACTAGCCAAGATTTGCTCAATTTCCTTGCCTCTTGAGTTTCCCACGGGAGAACCCCAGAGTGGACTCCAGGAGTTAAAGTCCCCTGTTAGCAGAACGGGGGAGTTGAATAATCTTATTACATCGTCTATTCGGAAGTGAAAAATTATTGGAGGGGATGAATGTAGAGAGATATACAAATGATCTTAGTCTTAGAAAATATTTCTACCGCAACTGCGGATATATTTAAGTTTATTTGTAAAAGTTTATGTGGGATAGATTTATGAATCAATAGCCCAGTTCGTCTTTTTGCTAAAGTGGTTGTGTTATGCAAATATATTTCGTACTGTTTAGGGACTTTTGGAGTAAAATTGTTATGAAGGTGTGTTTCTTGAAGTGCTATGATTGCTGGGTTATGGTATTTTATTAATAATTTCAACTCGTGGTAATTCCAACTCGTGGTAATTATTAATATATCTATTGAGATTCCATTTCAGAACCTTATGTTGTTTTTCTGTGGTATTGAGATTTGTTTCTGTTGCAATTGTCTTGTTGGTTGGTTTTGATTTGGGAGAGAACGGTGGTACATGTGAAAGATTTGTGTCACAGGATTGAATATCTGGCTTATTATTTTGTTGTTTTGTAGTAGGATTAGAGAGTACGTTGAGTGCTGGTTTTTTATTTGTGTTTTCGTTGAGAACTTGAAACTGTGTTTTTATCTTGCGATGGCAGAGGACTTTTTGATATAATAGAGAGAGGTGGGGTGAAGGTTTTTGGTGCGATACTGATATTGTTAGTTGAGATGTTTTGAGTACCTGAGGTGTTCTTTTCTGTTTCTGATGCGTTTCTTACGACTTCGGCATATGGTGAACTGGCTAGGGGAGTTGGGTTTTGCTCAGTGTAAATTTGCTTTGCTTCCGTCGTGTAACATTTATTAATGGTCTTTATTTTTAAGATTTCTTTTGCTTGTAGGAAGCGCTTACAATTTTTAGAAGAGGAAGGGTGTTCTTCTTTACAGTTTGCGCAAGAGACTCGTGCACATTTTTCAGAGGTGTGGGGAGGAAGATTACATGTTTCGCAGGAAGCCACTCCTTTGCACCTTTCAGCAGTATGACCAAGCAGCTGACAGTTGCGGCAGCGCATTAAGTTGGGAAAATATTCTTGAACTTTTAGGTTATACCAACCCACGTTGACCCTACTTGGGAGACCGAAAAGGTCGAATGTAAACAACATGAGACCTGTCGGGCGTAGTTTACCTTCTTCTATTTTTTTAAATTTAAAGATCTATGTTACGCCTTGGGATTTCACCTCTGCTACAATTTCTGTTTCTGGGACATTTATAAGACATGGGGCGTATACTGTCCCCTTGGATGAATTAAGGATGAATTAAGGTGTTCGACCGAAATTGGGCATATATTTACAAGAGTTTTTTTTTTGCCAGAAACAGGTTTGCTACATTTTGGGATTTAACCAGAATGAGTAGATTACCGTCACGTAGCTGCGTTATATACTCATAAGAGGTGCTAATGCCATCAATAGATTTTTTGAGTAGGAAGACGGTGTATGATGAAAGTGGTTTTCCTTCATTTATTGAAGAAATTACAATAAATTTGGGGTTGATTGCATTTGAATGTGTTGGAAGGGTTTTATTTAGATCAAAGGATGAATAGTTCGGTTTTTTTATTTTTTTATTATTGGGTTCAGTAAGCAGATCTGTAGCGAGTCCGCTATATCGATGACAAAGAGAGAGGCCGGACAAATGAAATTGATAGCACTCGTTTTTTTTTTTTTTTTTTTTTCACTCACTACTGGCTAAACAAAAAAGAAAGAACAAATGTGATTGCTATCGAAGTAGCGGGATTTCACCGACAGAAAAACGAGAGCAATTGACACGATAGGGAAAACGATCTTATCAGCTCGGAGGTTAGTCGATGACTGAGAGCAGACGGTAAAATCTGGGCATTTGGTGAAATTCGACTTAAGGAACGGGTAAGGAATATTGCTGATCGATTATATGAAGTCCAAGAAATTATAATTATAACCGGGAAATTCATGCTAACCTTTTTTAAAAATGTATGATGGAGAGAGAGTAAAGGATATAGAAGACTTAAAGATTAATGAGGAAAGGCTTAAAGGGCTTGAGGTGACGACACGCGTTTTTGATTTGATTTTTATTGCTAGGCTTAGTATTTATCTGTGGGCGCCGTGGCTCAAGTGGCAAGTGCGTTGGATCGCTGAGCGAGAGGTTCGACGTTCGAATCCCAGAGAACACCAAAAAGTTTTTTTACGGGCCCACCTCTCGCGAATGTCTGACAAACGTCTAATAAAACGTCTAAACGACTAATAACTGTCAAGAGAAAGCTTCTCAATTTGACTTTCGGATATGGCTCTAAATTGTAAGTCAATTCCATTTGTGTGAAAAAATATAACACGCACAGCACGAATGGTTGCGAGAAGGTAGAACCTGGACCAATTCGGTCTGTTGCGCCAAGTATTTGTATTTGTAAGTATTTATCATCCCACAATCGTAGTTGTTATACGTTTATAAGTACAAACAGCTGGGAACAAAAAAATAGTAGCCCCTCAAATAATAATTTTTAAATTTCTCTTGCGTTCGTATCCCAAGTCACCCGTCGAAATCAATGCCTTTAGAGCAAGCTCACACATTGTAGGTAAGATGAGCAATAGATGAACAAGATCATCTGATAAAGGAAAAGCTAACGGTAGCTTCTGATCCTCAACCAAAAAAAAAAATTGTTTTCAAGCTTAAGTAACCAGAATCGAAATAGTAGTCTTTTTTTTGTTGTGATATGAATTAGGTTTGTTGATTTGTTCTTTTTAATCACAATGGTGGGCCGCGGCAAACACTGTAGCGACGAGGAAAGGAAACTAATTCTTCAAATGCGAAAGGAAGGCAAAACCTCATGCCTCAGTCCAATGACGATAAGTAGAAGACTACTGGAAGCTGGTTTATCAGTACGTAGCCCAAGAAAAAAAGCCACTTCTACCAAAAAACACATTGCAAAACGGTATGCTCTTTCACCAGCTTCCAAATGGTTTTGTGGACTGATGAGTCGAAAATTGTTCTGTTTGGTGGACTTGCTTTTCGGCAGTATGTCAGGCATACCCCTAACCCTGAATTCCTGCCCAAGAATACCACAAAATCCGATAAACATGGAGGTTCAGTAATAATGATATGGGGCTGCTTTTCCTACTATGGTACTGGCCCCATTTATCGAATTGATAATGCAATGGATCAACATGCTTATGTGGGTATCGTGGAAAATGTAATCCTGCCCTATGCAAAGTGAGAAAGGCCCTAAAAATGGGTCCCACAGAAGGATTACTACCCCAAGCATACCAGCCGGCGAACGAGAGACTGGTTCCGCGACAATGGAATTCAAGTTTTGGAATGGCCAGCCCAATCTCTTGACTTCAATCCCATTGAGAATCTTTGGCTCGATATTAAGGCAGCGATTTTTAGCAATAAGCCCACGAATAACAACCAATTGTGGGAAGTTGTTCGGGATGTATGGCGTGGCAGATCAACAGATCGCTGTAGGCGCCTTGTTGACTGCATGCCAAGACGGTGTAAGGCGGTAATAACTAATAAAGGTAGCAACAAAGTATTAGTAAGATGAACAATTTTTGAACTTCCTTTTTATCAATAACAGGAAAATGTAATAATATTTGAAGGCGCTACTATTTTTATGTTAACCGTCAAAATATATTTTTTTTCACTATTGCTGTAAATATTTAACAATGATTAAAATGTGTTTTGATTTCTTATGAACATTTCAGGTGTTACTAAGAAAATATATCAAACACAGAAAAAATTTCGTTGTTTTCAAATTATTGAGTTTTTTCTAATTTTTTTGTCCGCTACTTTTTTTATGTTCGCAGCTGTATGTACATATGTATATACCTATAATAATACATTTCAAATTGCTTTGTACGTCTAAAATTTAAGTACCAAATAACACATTTAATGTTACCTTCTCAGCTTCATATTCATCAATAAACTCCTGTTTTTCAAATTCTGTTGCATTTTTCCACATTACTCCAATTTTTTTTCCAAGTTCCCATAATTTAAGATCAGGATGGGATGACTTCACAGTGTCCCAAACTTTCTTCGAATACCGCATATAAGGTAATATTGGTTTTTCTGGTGGTTTTGGAGGTTTCGGAGCTCGAGATTCATTTTGAGTTTTCTTTAAAGACAAATAAAAACAATTTTAATTAATGTTATTGATGATAACTAGCATATCTCTCGATATAATTATTTATTTATATAAAAGTAAATACGCTTGCGCTCATAAAAACTGCACCATATCAAAATTATTGAAAAATTGTTAATAACTACGGTCATCCTCTTAATAATGAAATTAAGTTTTTGTTGAGTATCTCGCAGTAGTTTATAAGTATTTCTACCTAATTCCATCTGTTTATTGAATGTTTGGAAAAAGATGGAAAAAACAATAAATTTTCTTATTTTTTGACAATTTATTAGTACTATTATTTTTATTATTATTATATGTACATATATAAGATGTTAAGATATGCCACTTTTAGTATAAAATCATCAACACCGGGTTGCTCCTCCTTTGGCGGTGATAACCGCTTTCTAGAAGGCATCGAGTTTACTAGAAGTGCAATAATATCCCGTGAAATTTCAGTATCCCATACATGTTCCAGAACTTCATTTAGCCTTTTTTTACTCTCTGATTTATTTTCAGCCACCTTACGTTTCATTACATATCACAAGTGTTCGATTAGGTTTAGATCGGGCGAATTCGCTGGCCAGTCTTGTCTGGAAATTCCGAGGTCATCAAATGCTGTATTGGACTGAAAATGATTGAAAGACTGTGGTAACGTCTCTATTAATTATTTATAAAGTAGACTTCTAGAAATTCATTTATAACACTTTACTTTTGGCTCGGTGATAAGGTACAGAATCATCTTGGAAAATACACTTCTCAGTATACGATTGATGCTGTTTAATGGCTGGTACCAAAAACTCCCTTAGTACTTGTCCATAGTGACGTTCATAGTTCCATTAACAAGGTGCAAAGGACCCAAATATCTAGTAAAAAGAAAAACATCCTCAAACCATTTGGCTTTGATGAAATTTCGCTGTCCTGCTAACCGTCGTATAAATTGTCGGCACACAACAAATTAAATTTACTTTCGTCAGACTAATCACACAACTCCAATCATGCCCACGTCAAACGGGCTGTTTTCATTTGTGTGGTTAGAAGATGTTTTTTTCGTTGGTCGTCTTCCATATAAACCTATCTCCCGTAGCCTTTTGCGTATCGTTTAGCCACTTGGGTCAACTTGATAAAATTTATGCAGCTCTGCTCTTATACGGCCAGCACTTTTAAAGCTATCTTTCATGCTAATTCTTTGTAATACATCGTGCGTCTTCTGGGTTGTCTTACGTTTTCCTATCCAGTGGATCCAAATTTTTTTTTTCTTCGTCAGCACGGTGGTTGAATGAGAGCATCCTATTTTAACCGCAAACTCACGAAAAGATAGCCCTTCCTCAACCAAAGTCAATATTTTAACTTTTTCGTCTCGAGTCAGTAGCTGATATTTACCGAACATTTCACTTTTATAATTTGTGACAGTGATAAGTAATTACAATCACAACTCAAATCAAACTGAATTTATTTTTGCACTGAATTCGAAGCCGAAAGCCGCTATGGGGAATACCGTTCATAACTATTGGAAAAACAATTGCACTCTGGTGTAATTACCCATTATTTTTAAAACTCATTATGTGATGTGGTTTTAATGACCGCAAGTGTACATACATGACAACAAATAATTTATTATTTGCATATACAGTTTTGGCTTGATAAGTTCTTTTTCGATATTCCGAATTGTTGTCAATTTTAGTAAATTACTAGCGAACCCGGCGAACTTCGTCCCGCCCAGAATTGATTTTTTGATAGAAAATATTTCGAGCATTCCGGATTCCACCCGAAATTAGTGTTTGATCGAACATTTGCGATCGATAACAAATGATGCCACTCGAATTTCAATCATTGATTGCATGAAACACTTTTCGAATTCAATTATCCTTTATTTACACGGAATGTAAAAAGGTTCAGGGAATCACATGTCAGGTCAATTCAATGCTTTGTGGTAGACTACGTTCTTTGTTTTGTTGTCCGGCGCGTAAATAAACAAAGACGAAAAGCTTTCCAACACGCGAACATGCCACATATAATTGACCACGCGAGAAGCATGGGAATTCGAGATTAATCCCAAACACTTCCAATGATTGGCCTTGTGATTTATTGATTGTCATGGCGAGTGCAAGGATTAAATACACGATCTTCAACAATATTCGCACCGAATGACGTCATTGGAAAGGAATCGTTGTTTTTGTGGGCATTCGTCAAGCAATGTCTTGATTCTGGTAAGTCGCCGTAAAGCAAAGAGTGTCTCGTGGTTGCGTCAAGGGTTGTAATTTGACTTTATCACCTGCACAACACAATCCTGGTGTCTCCGAATGAAACTTTAGTGCATTGCAATATTGGCAAATCACATTTATGGGCCCAATCGTAACACATGGCGGTTCGCTGTAGTAAATCGTGCAGTCATATTGAAAATCGGCGCGATGTAATTGGACATTCACGGCAACTTTTCTCACCCGACGATTGGCGTTTGATTCAACTTGACGAAGCAGATCGCGAATGCGCTGCTGTCTCAGTCGTTCAGCAGCTGCGTGTGCTTCTTGTTCCTCCTGAGTTCGTCCTGTACGAATCCGCGACACATGTACTCGAATCAGTTCATTCGCTTCGGCGCGTTGATCAGGCGTTTGATTTGCACGGCGAATCGCCAATCTTTGTGCATTACGACTGCGTGAGCCAATGTTTGATCTTCTGATCGGCGGCATAATGTCTCCCGAATACTGAAACTACAATGTCGAAGAAGTTGAATTATCATCCTCGAAGCAATATTATCTGATTCGCACTGAAAACATTAAAAACGTTAAATGTTTTCGATAAACTCACCGTAATCACTGAAATATCCACTTCAATCACCGGCAAAATCACAAAATATGAGCTGACCTTCATAAACTTCACTTGATTGTGCCAGCGCATATTTAATCATTTCCCCCACTGTAAAACTGAGTTTATAGAAGAGGAGGAAGAAGTGTACAGTATAAAATTGGGTAAAATGTTTATCCAACGTTGAAATGGTTTAACATCGGGGTAAGCTTCTAGGTGAAATACATTCAAGCTTCTAGGTGGACCAATTTAGCTTGGTGGAGCCAATCTGTCAAATGCATCGAAGTTTGCCGTCTAGTATATGTACATATGTAGTTAGTCCATGGTGAAATGACGAAGCAAAAAGGACACCTGTCAAATTGCATTTGAATGTGTGGGCAATGTTGTTGCATGTGAATGCGTGAGAAAAGGGTTTTCCGATTAAAAATTTTCCAAATTTGGAAATGAAAAAATGATTGTCCGGGAAAGTTTTCCCAATTTTAAACATTGAATTGTAATATTTCGATCAAAATGAAAAAAAAGAAAATTCCCCATACAGAATGTATGGAAAATCGATTTTTCCGAATTTGCCAATATTTCTTCAAAAATTTTAAATTTTTTCGCCGTAAAAATGTTCCTTGTGCGGAGACGAAGACAACAAAAAAAAGACAGCCCAAATCGGACCATCCGTTCCCAAGTTATGAGCGGTCTTACGTACGCCAACTCTTTTTTGTATGTATATATAGATACCTCATTTGATAGCATACGGTTAAAACAGGTTATAAGTGACTAGGAACAAATTTACAGTATAAGTCATTAACTAATCGAAATGCATCCCTAATACTTATAAAAACCAAAATTATTTTCTGTTAGTTGCCTCCTAGCCGGAGAACCACTTATCCGATTTACGTGATTTTTTTTTATTTCATAGATATGCTCACTCTTCAGGTTATAGGATATGTTTTGTTGCGTTAGGTAAAATAACGAATAAGGAGTAACGATAATAGTGAATTAAGTGTTCAGTGTTAAAAGTTCAATTTTACAGCTCTAACTCAATAATGGCTTATCGGATTTTAAAACAAAAAAATAGGTCAAATTAGTAAATTCGCCCCTGATTCATTTGCGATATAAAACATCCTTCTACGTTGTCCTGAAGCTGAGCAATCTTCAAAACAATTATTTAAATCATCGCCCACAATTTTCCTTCAGTGAAGACCACTGCCAGCAGTCAAGCAGCAGTGGGTATCGTTGCAATAGTATGCGTGAGTATTTATTAGACTTTGTTTGGGTTGGATTGATTGTTATTGGTTGTTACTCTCGATCGTTCATTCACACTTCTGCACGTACATATTGTGTGAGAGTGAGAAAAAAATATGAACGAATAGAGTGAGAAGGCTATGCGCAAAATCTCTTTGTGTAAAATGAAGCATGTATATTGGTTTGTGATTGTGTGAATGGAATTATTAAAACTCCATTAGACTAACGGTAGCTAACGGCGCAATAAGATCGAGTTATTCGTAATCCCTAATACTTATAAATGGCAAAGTAATTTCCTGTTAGTGATCTCCTAGCCGGAAAACCACTTATCCGATTTACGTGTTTTTTTTTTATTTCATAGATATATTCACTCTGCAGGTTATAGGATATGTTTTGCTGGGTAAGGTAAAATAAGGAATAAGGAGTAACGATAATAGTGAATTAAGTGGGGAAAACGTTCAATTTTACAGCTCTAACTCAATAATGGCTTATCGGATTTAAAAACAAAAAATAGGTGAAATTAGAAAATAAAACATCCTTCTTCGTTGTTCTGAAGCTGAGCAATGTTCAGCACAATTATTTAAATCATCGCCCACAATTTTCCTTCAGTGGAGACCACTGCCAGCAGTCATGGTATCGTTGCAATAGTGTGCGTGAGCATGTGTAGGGGCTCTAACGTGATCATGTGTTGAACTTCAGTCTGTGGTCATCCCTTTTCAGTGCAAACCATAGTCGAACTAAATTAAACAGTCATCTTCGGGTCGTTTGACAGATTCGCTCCTCCAAGCTAAAAACCACCCAAAATCGTATTTGTATTTTGATATTTCAGCACTCATTAAATAATTCAATGACAGAGAAAAACATTTTGTATTGGTTTAATACAATATTTATCAGTCCCAATCACACTGTTTGTATTGGATTGGTTTGTTACTGTCGGTCGTTCATTCACACTTCTGCACGTAGATATCGTGCGAGAGTGAGAAAAAAATATGAACGAATAGAGTGAGAAGGCTATGCGCAAAATCTCTTTGTGAAAAATGAAGCAGGTATATTTGTTTGTGATTGTGTGAATGGAATTATTAAAACTCCATTAGACTAACGGTAGCTAACGGTATACTTTTGCGTGAACGGGTCAATAAAATCGAGTTATTCGCGATACTCCAGATAGCAAAAGTAAAACAATTTTTAGTGCTAAATTGTGCTTTTCAACGTGAACATTTAATAATTATTTGTTTGAATAAAATATCTTTTATTTCACTATAATGAATACAATGTGAGTCTTAGCTTTAGTTAAAAAGATAAAAAATTTAACATTAATTTTGTAGTCCACGCGAGCGGAGCCGCGGGCAAACAGCTAGTCATTTATAAAATAATATACATTATTCGAAGGTGTTTTGGCAAGAGTCACAAAGAAATGTAAAACTTCGCAAAATAATAAATCTGTTTACTATTTTATATTTCTATACATATGTATGTACATAGTTTCGAGCTCCTTTTCATTTAATCTGTTTAATCAACATTATTATATGAAGTGGATTACGAGCCATTTCGAATTACTCTCTATCAAACTTGTATTGAAAAGCTCAAAGTTGAAAATATATTACATACGAGTTAGGTAATAACATGAAAATAATCTACATTTCATATTACATACATACATACACAAAAAAAAAAAAAAACGAATTTTTTACCATACCAAAGAAGTTTTATCTTCTTCGCTTTCAGAAACATTCATTGCTTTATGTAGTGTTTTTCGAGCCAAAGTTGCCACAATAAAAAAAAGGTTAGGTTTTTTTTTTTTTTTTTTTTTTTTTTTTTTATAATTTGCACGCACTCAAGGGGTTATGAATACCCTTTTACATGTTTTTCACACGGTGCGGGCGTTGGAAAGATAGATAGAGAGAGAGAGAAAGAGATTGGTGTAGTGGTTTGAAACTCAGGTGTTATTAGGTTTCACATTAACTCCAAGGGTGGTGTCCAGAATAACTGGGGAGATTTGTTTGTTGTCATTTATTTTTTGCCTTCGCTTCTGATTCACAGTATTTTTTTCGCAGTCCACCTGATGTCATAAGCATATCAATCATCAACAGAGCGAACAATTTCTCCAGCCATATGACAAACCTACTGCCAGTGTTATGCCTTCGCAGTAGTTTTCACATAAGCTTTCGCAATTGATTCTACTGCCTCTTATCATATAATACTTGCTGACATCAGGGATTGAACTGTGAACCATCAGCTCGACAATCGATGACGCTACCACTACACCATTGCCAGGTTAGGTTAGGAGGTGGCTGCCCTGACAATAGTCAGGACACACTTCGACCAAGAGTAGGTCAACTGTTATACCACGTATTTGGTAGACCGGAAGAAGTCACCGGGTACTCGGGGAAACCTATGCTTATCTCAGAAGGGGTTGTGGCTGAGATTTAATTGTGCCTGAAGTGGCTAGGTAGGGTAGCTGACTCAATCAACTCTGACTGTTAAGGTGGACCGGAAAGTTAGGCGGTGCAAACGAGTATGATTCAATCGAAGTTTAAGACTAATAAGCACAGCGACCTCAAAAGATCTTTTGTGGTATCCCGAGAGATGTTGTATTATATTTTGCCTTCGTTTTTTTTTTTTTATAATTTACCCGCACTCAAGGGGATATGAATACCCTTTTAATGTTTATACACAGTGCGGGCGTTGAAAGGAAGATAGAGAGAAAGAGAAAGAGATTGGTGTAGTGGTTTGAAACTCAGGTGTATTAGGTTTCACACATTAGCTCCAGGGGTGGTGTCCAGATAACTGGGGAGATTATTTGTTGTCATTTATTTGTTTTGCCTTCGCTTCTGATTCACAGTATTTTTTTCCCGATCCACCTGAGGTCATGAGCATATCAATTATCAACAGAGCGATCAATTTCTCCAGCCATATGACAAACCTACTGCCAGTGTTATGCCTTCGCAGTAGTGTTGTCACAAGCTTTCGCAATTGATCGGACTGCCTCTTATCTTATAATGCTTGCTGACATCAGGGATTGAACTGTGAACCATCAGCTTGACAAACGATGACACTACCACTACACCTTTGCCACCCCTTCTAGCTGAAATCTAGTTCAATAATAGAACTATAGATAGTTTGAACTGAAGAGGATGTGACATCAGATGGTGATGTGATGCCTATGTTAAAATGCTTAATCCTAAGCCGAGCTATGGCCGGGCATTCACATAATATATGATGGGCTGTTTCGGTGTCTTCAAGACAGAGACGGCACGATTGGGCCGATTGGACAACGCCCATTTTCTCGAGATGATAACTGAGAGAGCAATGTCCAGTAAGGAAGTCAGTTATGATCTTAGCCTTGTGTTTGCTCATTGAAAGAATGTCTCTAGATCTTTTTTTTGAGAAATTTTAAATTTCTTGGCGTGTCGTAAACCATTTTGTGAGTTCCAGTATGCGAGCATTTCTAGTCGTTCCCATAGATTAAGCTCTATCTTTATCTGGTTTGTAGGTAAACCGCAGAAGGGTTCAGGTCCCGTAAGCGGAGATTGAGCACCTAGTCTGGCAAGTTCATCAGCGGATTCGTTGCCAGGGATGCCCCTATGTCCAGGGACCCACACAAGAGTAATTTTATTATGTGCAGCAAGCTCCAAAAGTACTTCTAGACAATTCCAAACCAGCTTAGACTCAAAATTGAAGGTATAAGAGTTTTGAGAGCTACTTGGCTGTCTGACATTATATTTATTTGTGATCTACGGAGGTTTCGTCTGATGCATTCTCTGGCACATAGCTCGATTGCATAGACCTCTGTTTGAAAGATAGTAGTATATTGTCCAAGTGAATTGGAGAGTTTGTAGTTAGGATCAAAAATACCAGCTCCAGCTCCATTTGACATTTTCGAACCGTCAGTGTACCAATCAAGTGAAGATGTGGCTTTAGGGATGAGAGGATTATCCCAAAACCTGAGGTCCGGTATAATGACTTTGAAAGGGTGATTGAGATCAATTCTTTTTGGCATGAAATTCCCGGAGCAGATCAATGGCGATGATAGCAGAGGGATTTTCTCCAGGATTTTCATATGTCCTACTAGATTGGTGTTAGTGTTATTACATAGAATTGAAGCTAAATTGCACTAGCAACTGCAGTCTTCATAATTCTTATGTGTAGTGGTGGAAAGTAAGAACTTCCACCGCAGCTGTAGAACAGGTGCGCATTGCACCCGTAATACGTACACATGCTAATATTTGCACCTTTTGTAGGGCAGATCGGATGGTGTTTTGATTAGCTTTTTCCCACCATACCAGCGTTGCATAGGTAATTATCGGCGTGACGATCGTGAGATAAGTCCAGTGGATTATTTTAGGTTTTGATCCCCATCTCTTACCGAAAAACCTGCAGCAGGCTCAGAACGCTTTTGTCACATTTTCAATGATTCTGTCTACACGAGGTTTCCAGTTTAGCTTTGTTTCTTAGAGAAATCTATCTGTACACTGCGTAGTGATAGCGTGTGGACATTTAAGGATCTCCTCCTGGTGAAGAGAATGATTACGGTTTTTTCAGGGTTAACCGTTAATCCCTTTGTCTGACACCAATTGCTTACTTTGCTTAGGGCATGTTGCACCTGACCACAGATTCTGGCCGATGAAGCATATCTTTGCGTGAGAAATCCGTAATTATTGAGGCCGTTTAAGATTTCGTCCACAACAATGGACCAAAGCAAGGGAGATAAAACCCCTCCTTGGGGACAACCTTTAGTAGTTTTAACGGAGATCAAAAATTATCCGAACTTGGCGGAAATGATTCTGCTACTGAGCATATCCAGCTGGTGGTTTGCGGGTCAATGCTTTTAGCATCAGCAGCATCCTTGATGGATTGAAACATCGTGATATCGAAGGCACCCAAGATGTCTAGAAAAGAGCAGAGGGCGATAGATGGTAAAATGCTGAGACCTGCTTTAAAGTGGGAAGTGGTGTTTGTAAAGCGGGTTGAATGGACTTAGGGGCCACGTCCGCTAATATTATCGGAGATTCCGTTTTAGTCTTTTTTAGCTGAGAAGCCAATGGAGAAGGCTTTGAACGGTCTCTCTTGCGACCACAGGGAATCTTGGCTTTTTCTCTAACCTCTTCGACGGAGACTCCCTTAGTGCCTGGCTACACGGTCATCTCGTTTCCAAACCAATTCACTTTTGACAGAAATCTTAATTTGGTTTTTGCGCTGAAGGAGTGAAGACGGAAATGTAGGTACCGGACAACGAAAATATGCGTGGTTCTTTTCCAAACCATATCACTTGCAGAATTTTCAGTTTGGTATTTGCGATGAAAGAGTTTTTTTTGTCGAATATGTATAAATATTTATTGAATCAATCAAACTAGATTATTACAGGAACTAAAAATACAATAAGGTTCTTTATCAGTGTATTGAGCAACCTTGTTTAATACAGAGATATACATACATATGTATGTATGTTAAATTTTACAAGAAGAGAATCAATGTTAAACATTATTTATTAAATCTAGTGTATCTTTTTTTTCTTAAGACGTTTAGGCTTATGTCCAAATAAAAGGTTTCTAGCGAGGGGGTTGGAGGGATTTTCATTTTCTTCTAAAGATTTTCAAGTCCCGTAAGATATTGGCATTTCTAATGCACCACGGGGAGTTCCTCGTGCTGACTTCACAAGAGAAATTATGTTTTGCTCCAGATTTCAGCGTTTCCCATCTGTCGCGATTGCTTTAATTCCAATTACGCTTGTTTTTGTATGTAGCCAGGCACTTGGAGAGCCATTTGTACCGCTTGCGAGTGGCACCACTGAGTTTATCGGTTGGAGTATTTAAGGTGGAAGGCTAAGGATCAGCCGACGGTTGTGGGGCGGCTTTAAAAAGAAGGGCCGCTTCTTATTGAAACCAGAGGTGCCCAATTGATCTGGAGTTCACCGTTAGACTTCATTCATCCCTTAAACACGGTAGTTATACACCTGGAATTACGGGTTTTTTTTTTTTTTTTTAAGTTGTCCACTTAAGATCCGTATTCAGTAAGCAACAGGGACACCTCGGGAAGGATGTGGTTCTTCACCACGTATGGACGGTCTTCGGGTAGATTGTATCTACCCCACTGGTCCCTTTGCCTGGAGACTTGCCTTGGTAATAGTACCATAGTTCGACTGGGGGAACTCTTGGTAATAGTACCAGAGTTTGACTGGGAGGCAAGGTCTCCAGACAAAGAACTCTTGTTACAATTATGCAGTTGGTGTTAGCTAGATGGGGTAACTTATGCAATCGAACCCTTAATACCTAGGTGGACGGTGGAGATAGTGTAGGTGCCTAAGACTAAAAGAGGTGACTGATTCAATCGAAGCTCTTATACTGTTATGCAATTGAACTATGTAATATTAATAATAATTGGTAATTTGGCTTTGCTAGGTAAGGTGACTGATTTAATCGAACCCTTGAACCTAGGTGTACCGTGTAGGTACGAGTAACACAGTAGAGTTCATAAAGGTATCAAACGTGACTGACTCAATCAACCTGTGTTATTTACTAGTGCAAGTCTAGTAAGTTGTGAGTGCTAGTCTAGTAAGTTGTCACCTGTCGCCCTTGGGAGGTGACTGTTGCAGTACAAAACTCTTATGGGTAGATGGTGACCAATACGATGACGGATGGGGATGCTGGTTGAATCGATCTAACCTATTTATTTATTTAGGCTTAGTACAAACGAGAACTTAATGCTAAACTTAAAAACTAGCAAACTAAAAGCTAAACCTAAAAATTAAGATTTTTTTTTTTTTAACTTAATGTTATGCTTAAATTCAAGTATGGGCGGAATTTCGGAGAGAGGAGGGTTATGAGTAGGTGTGGAGGAGCTTTCTGAGGGAGAATCGGCTAAAATGAAAATCAATGCTCCTATGCGCCTCGTTGGCCGAACGCATCATTCTAGACATGGGTTCAAAGTGGCCCTAGTTGGTCCGGTGACGACAGGGCGAAAGAGGGGTACACACCTAAGGTTACGAGGGTTAGTTTTTAGGCAGATCATTTGTAGTAAAGCGGGAGAATCAATCAAACCTACTAACAGTTGATGTAGGAAGAGTATGTCAGCAACATGACGCCGCTTTACAAGAGTTTGTAAATTAATCAGTTCTACCCGATCTTCGCAACGAGGCAAATTATATCTATCATCCCAAGAGAGACCACGTAGAGCGAAACGTATAAACCTTCGCTGGACAGCTTCAATTCTCAAAGAATGCGTAACTTGATAAGGTGACCAAACTTGGCTAGCGTATTCAAGGATAGGTCTGACAAACGTAACGTAAAGGGATTTGGTGACATAAGGATTCGAGAATTCTTTAGAAAAGCGTTTGATGAAGCCAAGGGTGAAGTTGGCTCTGTTAATTATGTGGTCGATGTGCAAATTAGAGTTGAGCTCTCGGTCACAAATAATACCTAGATCACAGATTGAATTAACTGAGGGAACGGGTTTATTATCGAAGTAGTAAATCCTAGGAGGGGGAGGAACGCGCTTGGGGGAGAAGGTTATAGCTTGGCATTTACTCACATTCAGCTCTAAGAAATTAAATGTGCACCAAGTGAAGAATAAGTTCAGGGTGCTTTGAAGTAGGAGAGAATCCGAAGGGGAAGAAATTATCTTAAAGAATTTTTTTATCATCCGCGTACATGGATAATTTGGACTTCTTTAAGATGAGATCAATATCATTTATAGTAAGGATCAAGATTAATGGTCCGATATGACTACCTTGAGGAACCCCGGTAGTGGCTTTGATGGGGTCGGATACAGAACATCTGAAAAGGGACTCTGTATTGACGACTCTCTAAATAAGACCTAATCCAGGAAATAAAAAATGTTGGAAAACCAAGGGTTTTAAGTTTGAGGTAAATAATTTTGTGCGAGATTTTATCAAACGCTTTGTTATAATCTGTAGAAATTACATCAACTTCATTACCTTTCTCTAATGCATGTAATGCTCGGGAAACAAATTTAGTTAGGTTAGTCATAGTAGATCTCCCTTTTAAGAATCCATGTAGAGATGGAGAGAAGATTGGTTTACAATGGAAATATAAAGAGTCGTAAGCAATGCTTTCAAAGAGCTTGGGGATGCATGACAGTTTGGCAATAGGTCGATAATTTGAGATCTCGTTTTTATTCCCTTTTTTGTGGATAGGGAAAATTAATGAGTCCTTCCACAGTAACGGGAAAATGGCTTGAGAGAGTGAGAGCTGGAAAAGGGCACTAAGAGGCTGTGATAAGACATTCATGCATTTCTTTAAGACAAAAGCAGGTAACCCATCAGGGCCAGGAGAATAGTTGTCTTTGAGCTTACTGATCTTTTCAAGAACTATGTTCGCCGTAACCTCAATTGAGACAAAAGAAGTTTGTGCACAGTTATTTAAGTAGCTGAAATAAACAGGATCGGGTTCATGTAAGTGATCAGTATAGGACTGGCTGAAAAAGGTTGCAAAGAGATTGACGATCGTTTTAGGGTCGGCCGAAGATCTAGTGGATAGTCTGAAAGTGGATGGGAGGCCATCGGATTTTCTTTTAGCATTGAGAAATTGGTAAAACCTTTTAAGATCAGAAATTATAAATTATTCATGATAAAGAGATTCACCTCTAAACTCCTCCAAGGGTACGGTATATGATCCTTGCCTCATACACGTGACGGAAGAAGAAATCATTAGTGAAATGAGATTACAGGGAGTCATCGAAACATTTAAATTAAAAAAAAACCGATGTCATTCTCCTTACTTTCGACCGCTTCCGTCCCCAATGTGAAAGTTAGGGAATACTTCCCCAACCCTATGCGTTGTCGCAATTGCCAAATTTTAGGCTACACCACCAAAAGGTGTAATAACCCTCCTCGTTGTGACAAGTGCAATCTCCCCCCTCATGACCCTGCCACGTGTAGTCGCACGTCTTGCGCCAACTGCTCTGAAGAACATGCAGCCTCCTCAAAAGTATGCAAGTCATACCTCCAGCAGCCTCTTTTTAAACCCAAAAATCCCCCACCCGCACTCCCCACTTCATGCGCAGCAATAACCAAAAACGCTTCTCCATCGCCATCCTTACAGACAACACCTCCCCCAACAAATACCCATCACGACAACTACACCCTTCCTGCCCCGCCTAATCCAGTACCAATAAACAAACAAATCAGTGCACCTATAACCTCACCTAGTGAAGACACAAACGGACAAAAAACAGTCATAATAAATCCATCAGTGCAACATATGCACACAAACAATCGACGATCACCTCCAATCCATTTCTACAAATCTGCCGAATACTACAGACATTCATCATCAGCTTTCACCGCTCAATATCAATACCACAATGTCACCAATCTCAAAGATAACCCAAAAACTTATCCGCGAAAATAGATATTAAGGGTATATCTATAAATATTTTTCCAAAAAAAATTCCATTTAGTAGCTCATCATAATTTAAAGTACATGAGAAAAAAATACAAATACTTAGCGCAACGGACGTATGTGGTCCAGGGCCTAGCTTCTCGCGACCATTCATGTTGTGCGTGTTATATTTTTCACACAAACGGAAGGGACCTACAGTTTAGAGCCATATCCGAAAGGCATATTGAGAAGCTTTCTCATGACAGTTATTACTCTCGGACGTTTGTCAGACATTCGTGATAGGTGGGACCGTGAAAAAATTTGTTGGTGTTCTCTGGGATTCGAACCTTCCGCTCAGTGATACAACGCACTAACCACTTGAGCCACGGCGCCCACAAACTACATGGGAAAGACTTTGAAAAAATAGTTCAAATATTGGAGGAATTCCGGCGCAAAGTGGTCCGCATAATTAATCATCTTGATGAGCCTTTTTATGAAAACATGTATGTATTCATTTGTAGCAAAGATTTTTCACTCTTCCGCATATTAGTGCTTGTGCAGATCGCATTTTCTCAAAACTGGCTCTAATGAAAAATAGAGTAACAAATAAATTAAACATTGAGACAAGTGATGCAATTCTTGCTGCATTAAATATATGTAATAGAAAGAAGTGATTTGGAGGACTGGACTCCTCCAGATGACTTAATACAAAAAAATAGGCATGAAATGCTATGAAAATAAGATTTTTATAAGTTTTTTATATAATCCAATGTGTTCCTTTTGTACATACTGATTTAATTTTATTTAATTATTGTTTTTTTTCTATGATCCAATGCGTTCTTTTTTTTGTTGAATTATTTGTTGTTGAATAGAGCCAACGCCGATTCAAAAGAAAAATAAAAACTACGAAAACCGAGTCCATCCATAGACTTACCTCCTAAATCAACCACAGTACCCCTACTGCTAAAATCTGGTCCACCATAAGAAGGTTCTGCGGCGTTAAAACATTTTCTCCCATACACTCCATTACTCCTACAGATCACTCCAATGTTAATATCACGACCCCCTCCAGCCTAGCCAAACACTTTGCTGAATTCCAGTCCAAAGAATCCCACGATTCTAACTTCCCTTACCCCTTTTGCCAAAAAAAACTCGTAACTACCCCTACCATCTCGCACCTCCCATCTAAAAAAGCCGATACCATCGACAGCGACATCAGCCCCTCGGAACTAGATTCAGCATTAAGCAAACTAAAAGGTACGACTCCAGCCAATGATAGGACATTATACCCTATGATAAAAAAAACCTCTCCCCCTCCATGAAAGCTCGACTCCTCAAATATTATAACTCAATTTTCCATAATAATATCCCCCAACTATACAAAAACAGTACTGTCATCCCTATCCTTAAACCACATAAATGCTGGTGTTCCCCAGGGCTCAGTTTTGTCTCCGACTCTCTTCCTAATTTTCATAAATGATCTCTTGTCTGCAACCTCTAATCCAATCCATTCCTTCGCTGATGACAGTACCCTCAGTTTTTCATATTCGTTCCCCAACTCACGTCCCTGCTCTTCGGCCGTAGAAGAGGAACGGCAACGTATGTTAAACTCATTAAATTCCGACCTCGACAGCATAATCAAATGGGGCTCAACTAACAGAGTGGAATTTAATGCATCCAAAACTCAATGCTGTCTTCTGTCTCTCAAGCGAAACCAAGACCCTCAACCATTATCCATGAATGGTACTTGCATCGCGGAAAATGAAAGACTTGCCATTCTCGGTATGTGTATTAACAATCGTCTTCGTTGGAACGATCACATATTCGAGGTCGCCAAAAATGCTGCAAAATGTCTAGGATTCCTTAAGCGATGCAAGAAATATTTTACCCCGTCTGATCTGGCTTCAATATATAAGACATTCATTCGCCCAAAGATGGAATACAACGCCCCCATCTGGTCTGGTGCACCCAAGACCGTCTTGCACATTCTTGATAGGGTTCAGAATCGCGCGATAAAACTAATAGGTGATAGAGACATTGTGAGCTCCATAGACTCACTAGAGCATCGCAGAGAAGTCTCTTGTCTCTCCCTATTTTATCGCTTATTCCACAAAAAATGTTCCAACGAATTAGCCACTTGCATTCCTCCCCTTCAAAATTTCACCCGCAATACGCGTCACGCTTCGAATGCACATCAGTTCACCCTCAAGCCCAACTTCGGACGTACTGTCAAATATAGGGATTCGTTCATAAGCCGAACGACACGTATGTGGAATAATCTTCCAGGCTCTGTATTTCCTCATCGCTACAACATACAAACATTCAAAGCCAACGTGCACCGGTATCTCCTCTGTTCCTCTTTCCCCTCTTTCCAAACGCCCGTGCCCTGAATATTCAGTATAAGGGTATTCACACCCCCTTTGGTGCGCGCCAATTATATAAAAAAAAAAAAAAAAAACTCTGACAAATCTCTTCCGAATTCCTACAGACCCATCTCACTGAATCCCTGCTGCGCGAAAGTTCTCCACAAAATAATAGCCAACAGACTCTTGTGGTGTGTTTTCCACAATAAACTTCTCAGCAGTCACCAAATGAGATTCAAAAAAGGCAAATCTGTAACCGATTCTCTACTATATCTAGACCATCACATTACTAATGCCTTATCAAAAAAAAGCCTTCGAGAAAATCGGCGCGCATATCGATCAACTTAAAACTTGGAGAGTAGGACCCAATATCATCAGATATGTATATAATTTTATGCCGAATAGAAAAATCTCGGTTCGTATTGTCCCTTATCCGTTCCCCTCTTCCTCATAGCCTTCAATAAGCTCCCCCACATCCTATCCCTCCACAAAGAAATAAAATTCTGCGCATATGCTCACGATTTCACAATCATCAAAAAACGAAATAAAAAAACTACCAACTTTAACATTGACCTTAACTCCACCTTCAAAGGCATACAATCCTGGTGTGAAAACTCTGGCGCCAAACTATCTTCATTAAAAAACAAAAAACACCTGCCGAAAACACAAATGCTCCTGCAATATTCTATCCAATAATGTCATATTGGGAAAAGTTGATAGACTTAAAATCCTCGGCATTGTATTCCAAAAAAATTACAAATGGAACGCGCACATCGAATATATCCGCCCAGCACTGGAAAAAAAGCTAAATATAATAAAATCCCTTTCCTACAAAAAATTTAATTGCAACCCATACACCCTTACTTCAATCGTCCAATCTACAATAGTTAGCAAAATAGAATACGGTCTGTTCCTCTACGGCTATTCTACCAAATCCCACCTAAACAAAATCAAAACCATATAGAACGCCGCTCTGAGAAAAGTCCTCAACGCTTACCGAACAACACCCATCAATCACCACCTAATCGAAGCGCAAATGCAAACGATTGAAAGCCTACGCTACCAATCCCTTCTAAGGCTATACAAACCCATTTTATTCTACAAAGACACCCCTCTATATAAAATATTAAGAAACCCAAAACTAAGGAAAAAAAAACCCTGTCCTGTATCGAACGTTCTACAGCCCTCTGTAATGAAATCAACATTCCTCACAATCCAATTCACCCCTGTCCCTCCTTCCCTCCACACTGGCTCTTCCAACCTTCCTCTGTTGTCTCATCTCTAAGAACCCTCAAAAAAGCTCATACCCCTCGAGCCCGTTGCCTCGATCTCAAAAATAACTTAAGCGACTACTCCTTCATCTACACAGACGGCTTCAAAGTAGGAGACATAGAGACGTAGGCTTCAGTGTCACTTCTGAAAGTGAGACGATTTCCTCCTTTTTACTCCCTACATACAGTTCTATATTCACTGCCGAAATAACTGCCATTTTAAAGCCCTGCAATACACAAAAAACTCAAACAAAAATTTTGCCATCTGCACTGACTCACTGTCATCTATTGATGCAACAGTAACCAAACCTATTATCCTTCCCTAATCCGTAACCTTCTCTACCTCCAATATTAAATTAGTATGGGTCCCTGGTCACGTCCAGATCGCGGGCAACGAGTTTGCCGACAAATCTGCCAACGACACTCTAAGAACCCCATCCTTTTTCTCCCCCAACTTCAACCCTCAAGACATTAACAATTTTATTAGAAAGCAAGCTACCTCCAATCAACTACTCCTTGGGGAAAAAACATCTGAATGGTACAGAACCATTAATAAAAACAAATTGTCCGTCAAGGATTACGATAACATAGAACCTTCTAGATTGTCCCGTATCGAAGTAACAAAAATAATTAGGCTTAGGCTCGGTCACAGCAAACTCACTCACGAGCACTAAAGAAACAAAAACAAATCATCGCAATGCATCTACTGTAACCAATCACAAATCAGTATTCACCATATCCTCTCCGAAGGTTCAGCCTTCCAAAACCATAGACATAGATTCCTTCCCCAAAACAATTCCAAAGAACTCCTTTCTAATCCCAATCTAAGAAATACCAAAATTATAATAGATTTCCTCAAAATATCTAATTTATATAACCTAATCTAAATTTATGTATCTACTTAGCCGAAGGCCTTTGATGCTCTGGCTATCCAGCTAATTTAAATATATTGGCCCATATTCATAGTTATATTTTAAACCCGGGTGTAACTAGTCTGGAGTCTAAAGTTAACACACAGGTTAGACACAGTTAGTATTCATAGAGAATTTGGCAGCTCTGTCTAATTAGATACGACTCTGACGTCTATTCTACTACAAATTGGATTTAATCTGAAATTGAAATTTCAAAAATACGATTTTTTTGTTTTAAGCAAAAATAAGGTAGGAATTATTATTGTACACGTATGTTTTGAAAGAAAAAGGAAATTTTGAAATGAACACTCCGACCAAAAATCTCAATGCTATTTGGAGTTGAAGGCTTCCAGATACTGGAAAGCCTATCTTACTTGGTTGGTCTTGAAGTCTTTAACCATCTCCAACAAAAACATCGAACAAGTATTACCTGAGCGCAAAAATCACATCGTCAACGTACAAGCGAACAAAGAAGCACCTATTGCAGGATGCCTGAGAGTCGTCATCTGGCGAAATAAACATCTAAGGGTAGAAGGCAAGGATCGCATCTACAAAACCTGTGTGCGTCCTGTGTTAACATATTCCACCAAAACAAGGGCCGACACAATATTCACTGAGAGAATTGTCTAGAAATTGTCTGTGATGAAAACCCTACGCTCTTTCTCGGGATTTATTCTTGCAGACTTAATGCGCAACGAGGACCCAGGATATTGTCAAGTGGAGTAGATGAAGGCGAAAAGAGTGGAACCGCCACGTGCAAAAAATCCCCGACCAAAACCTCGCGAAATCAGTGATGCTGGAAAGACCCTCTACTGGTCTACCAACAAGATATGAAAATCTTGATCAATCGACCGAAATTTGTCTTATTTAATTTAGGTCGTTATCTACGTGGTGTGCTATTTTTATTCATGTACATAAAACTTAAATCAAATCACAAATCACTCGCACAACGAAAAATTCTTAATTTAATTTTTTTTTTCCTTCACAAATTTCTGACGATAGACGATAAACACAACTTAAACATACGTTCTGTCGTGATTAATGTTAGACTCGAGTTTGTCGTTTAGACCCGGGTTTAAATTGTCTATGAATAACATAAACTCAGGTTTAGCTTAGCAACAACATAATAAGAACTTATCAAACATCTATGAATATGCGCCATTATAATTAATATTATAAGTTAGTCTTTGAATAATAATAATAATAATAATAATCAATTGGAATAATGTGTAGTAGTATCTAAGACGGCCGTGGGAGTGGACCTGAGAGCCCCTGTTATGCACATACATGCTGATCGTTGTACTCGTTCAATAGAGTTGGTATTGCGCTTGGTTTCAAGTGCAGGCCACCAGACAGGAACGCCATAAAGCAGAATTGGTCGTACCATCGCCAGGTACAGCCAGTGCACTATTTTCAGTTGAAGACCCCATTTAGGACCTAGAGCTTAGATGGCGATTTCTGCTTTCCTGGTTCGGTCTTGGATGTTCTGTTTCCAGTTGAGTTAGTCAAGAGTTAGACCTAAGTATTTTGCTTTGTCCGTGAAGCTAAGTTCCGTGTTTCTAAGCTTAGGCGAAGCTATGATAGGAATTTTATATTTCCTAGTGAATAGTACAAGTTCCGGATTTACGTTAAACACTGTCAGTCCATTTTGCTATTATGCTTAGCGCTGAGTTCATTAGATCTTTTAGGGTCTGTGGGAATTTCCCTGAAACGGCTATGGCGTTGTCGTCGGCATATGCTACGACTTTATAACCTTTGTTTTCTAGTGAAATAAGTAGCTTGCTTACTGCTAATATCCAAAGTAGCGGAGAGAGAACCCCTCCTGGGGTGCGCCTCTGTGTGCTAACCTTTTAGTTAAATAGTACCCGAGCTTGGGCAGAATTTGTCTGCTCTTCAGCATTTGTTCTATCCAGGTACGAACGCAGTGATCAACTTCCAGGGGGGTGCGTCCCTAGGCGGTGGATAAGGGAGAGCGCTGCCTGTGCTGACCACTTTTTCCGATCCTACTCGTGGGAATTAAATCAAAAATAAAAATAAAAATAAAAAAGAGGATCCTGGCAAGCGAAGGTGAGGAGACAGACCAAACCTTCACCAACGTTATAGATATCTCTGGTGAGCAGGCTGGAACTCTCACTGGAGATAAAGGGGGCAAGTCACAGGTGGAGGAGGAAAGAAAAGCAGCTGGCTTAACTGCTGTACCTTTCACGTACTCTGCAATGCGAAAAGAAACGCACATCAATCGGCAAAGGTTCTTCTGCGCAGTGCCAGGCGCTAAATCGAGAAGTTTGAGGGAATAGATCCGAACGAACTAGGCGCTTGGGAGAAGATGCAGTATGACCGAGCCAGAGCTATTCTAGCTGACAGGGCTCTGAGTCAAAAACTGACAGAATATAAGAGGAAAGTTGACAAGAAGGCATCGAATGCTAATTCGACCCCCTCTACGTCGAGAACTAAAAAGGAAGATGATAAGGAGCAGTCCTTAAGTTCAGTCCTAAGCTGGAAGAAATTACAGAAATATGGTCATTCTTACCGTATAAATTACCTGGCACGGATAAAATATTGCTAATCACGCTAAAAAAAAGCTCCGGAAAATAGTACAAAATTAGGGAAATATTCAGACACTGTCTTAAGCTGGGCATCCACGGTCACTCATGAATGTCACTCCCGGAGTGAGCGCACTCATGAATGCCGGTGGATGGCATTGCGTGTCAGAGAGTGCGCATTTATGCGCGATGGAATTCAAAAATTTTTGAATTCCGCATTCATGCGTGATAGTAGATGGCGATGAGTGTCATTCTTTCGTTTTCATTCTACATTTGACTGTCGACGTGCACGGACAAATCGAAAAAATGGCAGTGAGCGAAGATAATGAATTTATTTCGTTTATTTGTGTTGACGTTTTTCTTTTATTTGCTATTTTTTTCTATCATATTGCCAATAATGCTACAAAAAGTTCCGGAAAATGCTAGGTACAGAATTAGGGAAATATTCAGACACTGTCTTAGACTAGGGAATATACCGTTAGCATGGAGGGAGGTAAGGGTAGTGTTTATACCCAAGCCTGGCAAACAGGGCCACATGACAGCAAAGGACTTCAGAATTGTCAAAATGGCGAAATTGACTGGCCACCCAGATCTCCAGATCTGGACTTCTTTTTGTAAGGTAATTTGAAAAGCAAAGTTTTAGTAAGCCTCCATTGACGAGCTCAAGGCAAACATTCGCGCCGAAATCATCGCTATACCGCCCGATATGCTCGAAAAAGTGATGGAAAACTCAGCAAAAAGGGCACATTTTACTTTGGTCAATAGAGGGGCCACTTGATTGATGTTGTATTCAAAAACTAGTTCAAATAATTTGAAAAGGACCATATTAAATAAAAATACCTCATATATGGAAATCTGCTGTTTTTTTAAAGTTAGCTAATATTCACATACCGACATAAAAGATGGCGCACCCTGTATGTATATACTATGACAATTTTACTTGGTTTCACATTAATCATTCTACTTTTATAAAATGTGGGCGTGGGTCATTTACTGCGTTGGTTTATAGGCGAGAAATAATCGAAAATTTTGACTTAGGATAAGATACCAACAGGATAAGAAAATGTTAAATTACTTCTTCGTTCAAATTATCCAATAGAAGACTGTACACAGTCCTCACAGAACACAATACAAAATGGAAGAATCGTTAAAAAAATAGATCATATCTATTTAGAACTAGAGCCGGTTAAAACTATAGCCTACGAATTTGGACGTGTACTTACCAACCATGTGTACACGGATTTCATGTAATGAGTAAGCTAACTTAAAGTTAGTGTTCTTAATTATCCACGTACACTAATTTTTATGATTCATTCAACTGTTGGTTGCAGTTACAGCTGATATGTTTTCGATAAATAACCAGAAATTTACTGTTAATCATGTGCAAACTTACAACTTCCATTTTTTTTTGTTTTGTGAAAACTTACTGTTTTGGTCCGTTGGGGTAGACTTTTTTTTTTGTATCAAAATAGGCCACTTATTAATAAAATAAACCGTTTTTTTTTTAAAGAATTAATTTTCTTTTGAGCCTTATTTTGATATTTCATAAATAAAATACACGTGTAATTATAATTAGGTTATCTTAAGTTAGGTTGTGGTGGCAGGCGCAACCTCACTTAGACCAGAAAGGTCCATTGTGTTACCACAGGGTCAACATCTTCAAAAAGCTACCCGTTGAACCAGGAGGAGCTACTAATGAAGCTCTGGAGGCTACTAATTGCATTAGCCAATTCGCCGAGGTTGTCGAAGGAAGTAGGCTTCAAATGCAATTTCTACGAGCGGAGACAGCTCCTTTTTCTTCTAATAAGACAGTTGGAGCGTTTCTCATCCAGTTTCGGCCAAATCTGGCAAGTGATGAAGCAGACAGTAGCATCTGCCCATCTGCGATTGGTTAGGTTAGTAGTGTTGAGCTTGAGTAGCAATTTACCTGTAGCAATAAGCACACCGAGATTAGCCGTATTCGGCAAAAATTAATAGGGTTATACCACCTGGCGAGCTTGTTTGCTATGTAAGTCCTTGGAATGTCCCTGTGGCCTGGAATCCAACATTTTGAAGAGGACTAGTTCTAAACCACAGCCCCTAGTTCATTTAGAAAGCTCAAAGACAGCATTCGGCAGAATGTCTCCGATGGTATTGAGGTTCTTCCTCGAGGCAGCTATCAACGTTATCTGCATAGGCAATTACCTTACAGCTTTCTCTTTCCAGGATTAACTTCATTCACCACTAGGTTCCAAAGAAGGGGGAAAGCACACCACCCTGCGGAGTACCCCTACTTAGAACTTCCGAACTACGGCGTCGCCCAGCTTGGAGTTGATTACCATATTGGTCAACAGCCCGCTGATCAAGACGCCAATCGCAATTCCGAGGTTCGTGAGTGCACTTATAATTGCCCAGGCTCCCTCGATGTCGAGAAATGCCACCAGTGTATTATTTTCAATCAAAAAATTGTTTAATAGTGCGCACCAGCGAGTGTAGGGCTGTTTCCACAGATTTCCCTTTACTATACGCATGCTGAGAGGCTGACAGCAAGTTTGGATTGATGTTGCAGCAAATATGGGCGTAATTATAATTTCACGGACTCAGATACAGATCCATTACTAATACGGATATCTATATATTTGATTGCCAGTGTAGTAGAACTTCTAGTTAAAACTTACTGGTTTGCTAATATTAACACAACAGAGTAGTCGCAACCATCAACATGGTTTACGAAAATGAAAAAAAAAAAAAAAATGGCCATATAGGCCAGCACGTGTACCTATTCATGATGTACCAGCATAAAATGCAAGATTAAATACACAAACTATAACATGCCTGATATATCCTTAAAACACTATAGCATTTTACGTGTAATATAATCCATTTATAGGACATCTTTATACCCACACTGAACAGTGCACATCTGATAAATTTTTAATCATATTAAATCGTACTCACAGATGAAGATTTCCCAGTTTTTTGTGGAGTAAATGCTGGATTTCCATGATTGCTGTGTGTAAATATAGGAGTCGTGTCTTTGTTCCTTTCAGAGCTACTTCCACCCCCAGATGCGCGCAACCGTTCTGTGTTAATGTAAAATTAATCAAATAAATTCTTTTTTGTTGTAAAAATTGCACTAAAACAAAATGTTTAAAATTCTTAGCATGAAATGTATAAGTAAAAAATCAAGGTTTTCAAAGGTAGATGAAAACTTATTCATGTATGCGTGTTTGTCGAAATTTTTATAGCTACATAAACTATCTACATTTACTATCTATCTTTGCTCTTAGAATGAATTTAAAAACATCGATTATTACCTTTAAGTATGTTGAACGATGCAGGAACGGTAGACGACTGCATATCTGTTTTATTTCGATTTTATATTTTGTGAAAAAGAAATTTTGAAACGCATTATTAAAAAATCGTATCGCTAAAATATCATTAAATCCAATTAATAAAAAAAAACAAATTTCGAATAAAAGTTGCAAATCATGAAAATCTTAATACAAACTCCAATTTGATTCTATTATGATAAATGTTAAATTTTTAACTGATTTTAAAATGTTGTCGCCCGTCTCCATCTTTCTTGATCAAAACGTTATTAATACATCAATTATACAAAAAAATTTAAGCAAGTAAAAACAAAAAAGTTAGTGAGAGGATAGAATTACAATCGTATCGCCATCAACAGGTGTATCTTTATAAACCACATGTTTACATATATATGTATGTATATGCATATATAGACAGGTACCGATAACATATAATTTGATAGATTAACAAAAGATAGAATACAATTTATATTCTACTTTTTCTAGATTTACGTAAAATTAAAAAAATAAGAAGTACGGCGCCAATTTTTTGTTTACAAGAAACCGTCAATGGTTTTCGCTTGCAAAAGAATATTTTTTTACTTCTTTTTTAGTAATTTAATTTGGACACAGATTTGTAAGAAAGAAATAGCGCAGCATTATATATGTATGTACAGTGTGTTTCAGCGAAACGTTTCCCTCCTACCTGTTTGCGTATGTGCATATCTCTCAAATTATTCGTTGTGTACTATTATACATATACATAAGTACATATACATACTTAGTCTAGCCATAAATATTGAAACAACTTGATATTGCTGTAAAATGAAAACGAATTTATATTTTTTTATTTTATTATATTTTGTATATAATATAAGAAGCAAAACGTATAACTTAATCGTCGTTTATATTCCTTCAGTTTTTGTTAGTCTTTTAATGGTTCGATGAACAAAAACATGGCTTATTTGTAGCGGTAACAAGGTTTTTAAAATTGACTTCGCATCCTGTCCACATTACTGTGGCAACCCAATTACTGCAATTTTATTTTCTTTATCTCCCCATTCCACGTTAACACTTTGAAATTTTAGCTTAAACTGAATTCTTATTACAGGAAGAGGAGCTACAGTGTGTTTTATTATTTATGGCTAGACTAAGTACATAAAAACAGCAAATTGATGTCAATCTGGTCAATTGTATGAAGTTTATATGAGTACAAGGATCAACAAATATGTAGTAAACGTCGTAAAGTTGGCGCATTTTTAAACAAGTCATTAGCATAAGCTTCAAGAATACCAATTCGATGTTCAAATCCTATGAAACGCTCTCGTAACTCTCTACCAATTAAACTAAAAAAAACAGGGAAGAACATAAGGGGAAAAACTGTTTCGGTACTGGCGTTACTTATACAGTGCCTTGCAAAAGTATAACCGCACCCTATAAAAGGCCTTTCACAACAAACTGAAAACGGATACAGGCCACTTATTCTTTTTTTTTTATTGCATAAATAAACAAGTAATTAGAGCAAAGCAAAGAGCCCGATATTTTCTTTTTGGATTTTCAGCAATAAAAAACTGTTTTGTCTAGCTTTTATACGGTGCGGTTATACTTTTGCAAGGCACTGTATTATCTGTCACAAGGGAGCTACCAAAATCAAGCTAAGCCCTGGAAATTCGCGGCCATTTGTGTAGTGCGTGTAATATTTTCCTTCGCACAAACGAAAGGGAAGGTCATACGCGAAAAGCAAATTAAGAAGGTTTATTTTCAAAAAAGAGTACATAATGTATGTAAAATGTGCAGTAAAATTCACAAAATATTTGAAGAGCAATTATATCGATCAAATTAATATGATCGACCAATTAATTGCAGAAAGTTTACATTTAAAAAAAATTGTTCATACATATGCATGTACATATGTACATAATGTATGTATGTATGTACATACATATGTATAAAGAAAAGTTCTGTAGTTTTTTTTATAAAAGATTTTTTTTTTTAACTTTTTGTTTAGAAATTAGTCGAAAATAAAATTTGCTTCGTTAATTAGTTATTTAGTTCTGGCAGCTTATGCAAACCGTACAAAAGGCCTCGCTTTTGGTGAGGAGAAACCACTCCTCTGCCACTTGGACACTCTCAAAATTTAAATACTAATTACCATCAAGAAAGCACACACTGAAATTTGGTCCATAATTGTTGAAAAGTGTCACGGTAGACCCAACATCATTTTTAAGATCTTGTTTTGAGCAATTTGTAGTTTTTAATGTGACTTTTAGGATAGTTTTCCCAAACAGGAGACCCATATTCCATCAATATTTGGAAAACAAATTTAAAGATGGTCATTTTACTCAGCAGGAATCTGCGATTTATTAAGGGATAAAGCATTTTAAAATCAATCTTAATCTTTTCTAAAACATGTTTTATGTGAACGTCGGAGGTTAATTTCTGGTCTAAGTACACCCCAAGGTACTTAACAGAACTAACCAACGGTATATCTCAATTGATCAAGTTAAGAGTACCATTTGGAAAAAAACAAATTAAGTCTTTTTCTCGTGAAAAAGATAGCTTTATACTTTTCCAAAGCTTATAATATTCAAGAATTGTATTTATTGTATTTAGAAAATGTGTAAAGTGCTATATCACAGTTAGGTTAACTGGGTAGATCAGCTAAAAAAATGTTAAATAGAATATCTATGTCAAGCAAAATTAAACAGTCGACTTTTTTGATTAAGCTATTGTTTGACTTCCTTACAAATTTAGTAAGAACTGCTATGGTGTTTTCTAAAACTGAATTGTCCGTAGGCAGCATATTTTTTGTTCTCGTGAATTCATTAAGCTTCTTTTTGCTAATGGCTAATGCCTCTGCAGATTGGTTGGATTAGATTAGATGGGTCCTTTCTGTGTTTTAAGAGGGGAATAACCTTAGCATTTTTCCATTTCATGGGAAGTATTGGATTTTTAAGCAGGCATTAATAATAGACGTAAAATACATTAGAGCAAATTAGAACAAATTCAATATCATCAACGGACACTAAATAGTTTGTAGGAAGTAGAGTATCGCTTTCATTAAAAACAGATAGCTAATTTTCGACAGTTGTGTCCAATATGGACAAGGTATTATTTCGCGAGACATGATGTTTTTTAGGAATGTATCTGCTAATGATTTGACTTCATTTTCATTGGAGGTTATTAATGGACCGTTCATTTCAAAACTTGGAATGTAAGTACATACATATTTCCCTTTATAAATATTTTAGTATCGTTCCAAAAATAATATAAAAATTAGCTGTTCGTTTAAGCGCAAAGATTTCAAAAACTAACCATACTAATAACTAAAGAAAGACTGGAACAATTCCTTAAAGGACTAAATCCTGAGTTCCAGACAGATGACTGGAAAGTCATGTCGATGGAAAAACCCTCCGAGACGGGCCAAGACGCGATCGTCATGCTCAATAGGGAGACAATCCTGAAGCTACCATCGACAGGTGCGAGTCGGACTAAATATGGTCAAGGTGAGGCAACTATCCGACAAGCCGGGGGTGGCGCCTACGCCAGCAAACTGCTCTGATGATGAAGTTAATCCAAATTAACCTTCATCACAGCAAGCTGGCCAGTGCCAACCTCATCTCCTACATCTCGGACCACAACATAGATATTGCCCTTATCCAGGAACCGTGGATCTCTAATAATAGGATCTGTGGTATTAACTCCAAGGAGTTCAACCTTTTCTATGATAAGGGCCCATCGAACAGTAAGCTACGAACCTGCATCCTGGCAAAAAAATGTATTAATCTCTTTCTCATCTCTTCCCACAGCAATAATGACCAAACAACCACCAGGCTTGAGAGGGCCAACAACAAGCCACTCATCATTGCGTCGATGTACCTCCCCTATGACAGCGAATTCCCACTACCT
The DNA here is from genome assembly GCA_946965025.1 of Blera fallax. Lineage (NCBI taxonomy): Eukaryota > Metazoa > Arthropoda > Insecta > Diptera > Syrphidae > Blera > Blera fallax. The sequence continues at coordinate 28,584,607 of OX337245.1, forward strand.
CCTGAATCCTTAGTGGACCTGGTAACGGGCACGGCCGTAAAAGGATGGGACCTGCTGATCGGCTGTGATGCGAACTCCCACCATATTCAATGGGGAAGCAGGAACACTAACACTAGAGTCTCTACTAGAATTTTTTATATCTCATAATTTGTGTGTAGCTAACAGAGGGTCCGAACCCACTTTTTTCACAAGAAATAGGGAAGAGGTAATTGATATTACATTGTCCAATAACTCCAACTCGTTAACGATTGACGACAGGAAAGTCTCCAACTTAGTCTCCTTCTATGACCACCGCATCATTCAATTCTCCATCAATATATGAACATATATGTATAGTTCCCCCACCGAAACCTTAGCGCAATCCCAAGAGGACGGACTGGGTGAACTTCCACAATGTTTTAACCCTCTCCAACATGGAGAATTCCAACCCCCCAGCCAATTCCATTGAAATAGAATATGAAGTAAAACTGCTTACAACGAACATCCAAAGGGCCTTCGTAAAATCCTGCCCTCTATTAAGGCAAACGTCGCAACAACCCCATATGGTGGTCAAATGAACTAGCGTCACTACGCAAACAGGCGAGAAGGTTGTACAACCTTGCTAAAAATACGAAAAATCCCAATGACTAGGACCACTACAAAGAAAATAAAAGGATCTTCAAGAACAGAACTATCTACGCCAAAAGAGCAGCCTGGCAAAACTTCTGTAACGACATCGAAGCCACCAAAGATGCCGCCAGACTCAGAGAAGTTCTTTCTAAGGTTCAAACCATTCCTGGTTTCCTTAAAAAACAGCACGGTACCTGGACCGAATCATGTTCCAACACCTTAAAAGAACTTATAAACACCCACTTTCCTGGTTGTTCCTTCACTAACTCGAACGCTGAGCGGGTCAACAGTTCAACGCCACAACACTGTGCTCAATCAACCGAAAATATAATAGACGAAAAGAAAGTGGCGTGGGCCATTGACTCATTCTCCCCGTATAAATCGCCAGGACTGGACGGCATTATCCCCATGATGCTGCAAAGCTCAAAGGCATTCTCCGTTCCGCGGCTGACACGCATCTTCAGAGGCTGCATCAGCTGCACTTATGTTCCTCAGTCATGGAGAGAAGTTAAAGTCGTCTTCATCCCCAAGGCGGGAAAACCCAGCCAAACCACAGCAAAGGACTTTAGACCGATTAGTCTAACATCCTTCCTGCTAAAAACCCTAGAAAGAATCCTAGACATCCACATCCGCTCCAAATTAAACCTTAGGGACATCTTACATGCCCAACATGCCTATATGAAGTGCCGCTCTGTAGAGACAGCGCTACACGAGGTGGTTACCATTATTGAAAAATCTCTCCACCAAAAAGAGTACACTCTAGCGCTTTCCTGGACATCGAAGGGCCTTCAATAATGTCAACCTGCAATCAATCGGATCAGCGTTAGACCAGACGCTCGTGAACCCTATCCTATTGGACTGGATATTATGTATGCTTAATACTCCCAACATCAGATCCGAACTGTTTAGTAGCCATGCAAATGCAGCGGCCTCACGCGGTACCCCCCAAGGCGGTGTCTTATCCCCTCTACTCTGGAACCTAATTATAAATGAAATTCTCATTAAATTAGACAAAAACGGGATCAGGGCCGATGATGTTGTCCTACTAGTGTCGTGTAAGTCTGCAAAGGAAAATGGTTGGACAGGTGGATGTATATATTTATTATTGTCAGTTAAAATTTTAATTCTATTTCAACAGCGATTGCCGATATGGTTGAGTTGATTTGGATAAGCTTGTGGGGGAGTGATAAGAGCACTATTAACCCGATACCTTGTTTAGCAGATGTATTTACAGCGAGGTTATGGAAGTACGTTGCGTATTGTTTTGGGCCTTTTGGTGAAGAATTGTCTTGCAGATGGGTTTCATGCAGTGATATAATGGAGGGCCCTGGGTCATTAATTAATAATAAGAGTTCGTGATTATTATTAAAATAACCATTAAGGTTCCACTGAAGAATCTTCAGTATCAACTTGTTAAGACGCGAGGACTTTCGGGCAATGTAAACAGAGTTATATTGTGAAAAATCCAAGGGTGAAAAATTAAGGGATGAAGGGTTGCGACTCTGCCGTGCAGGGGTCGAACCATCCAAGTCTCGAGTCGGACTTAAATGATTCGACCCTCGGACGGCAGAGTCGCGTTCATTGGTGATGAGAGCATGGTTAGATGCTATCATCATCGTCTTTTTCTGAGGGTTTGACGTAATATTGGTTCTTTCTTATAAGTGATTGTGTAACTGCTGATAAAGGTGAGGGAGAGGGAAGGAAGGAAGAAGGTAGAAGTGTTGTTCCTGTACGTATCCTGTTTCTATGGCTTGCGTCTGAGTTGGAGTTGGATTTGGTTTCGGACAAGTATGAGATAATATTAGTAGTTTGACGGTTTGAATGAAGTTTTGAATGTTGGTTTTCTTTGTTTGGGAGTGGTGTTGTATTGTGTTCGTTGAGAACTTCAGTTGTGGTGTTCTTATGTGCTGATGGTATTACTTTGACAGGGAGGTTTGATAGAGTGTTTGAAGTAGAACTGACAGGGATATGCTTATTATTATGAATTAGGTTGTTTATTTCAGATGAGGCATTTGTTTATGCGGAGTACACTGAGGTGGAAATGGGAATATGGTTTCGTTCTTTGAAGATTTGTTTTGCTTCTGCCATGCTGCACTTTTTTATGGTTTTAATTTTCAGTGTCTCTTTTTCTTGTAAGTACCGTTTACACTGTTTGGAGGAAAATTAATGCTCCTCGAAACAGTTCGCACATGATACGCGTGAACACTTGTCAGGTAAGTGAGAGGGTAAGTTGCATGTTTCGTAGGAAGCATTCCCTTTACACCTTTTTGCTGTATGGCCGAGTAACTACAGTTCCGGCAGCGCATTGGATTGGGGAAGTATTCTTCAACTTTCAGATTATACCATCCAACATTGACCGTACTTGGGGGGCGAAAGAGGTTGAAAGTAAAAAAAATAATGAAACCTGAAGTGCGTTCATTGCCATTTAGACTTTTAAAATTTGTAAACTTCAGAGACTCCTTGCGATTTCATCTCCTGAATAATTTCATTTTCAGGGACATTTATAAGACACGGAACGTAAACTGAGCCTTTGGAAGAGTTAAGATTTTGGTGCAAATTCACAGTGATTGGGCACAGGTTAGAGAGTGTCTTTTTTGAAGGAATGTGTCAGCGATTTTTTGCGAATTGACAAGAATTGGCAGGTTACCGTCACTCAGCTGAGTAATATATTCGTATCCCGTACTGATATTGTCAATTGCCTTTTTTTAGTAGAAATACACTGAAAGACGACAGGGGTTTGTCTTGGCTAGTAGGGAAGATGACAATGAATCTAGGGTTGTTTAAGTTAGAGTGTGTTGTAAAGCATTTGATAGAGTGTACAACAATTTTTTAATTCAACCGGAACATGTAGATAGGTTTTTTTTATTTTTGGCCCAGAGGCCATAAGCTACACAGTGGTTTTGCACTCACTAACGGGCCCGTAAAAAGAAAAATTAAATTGCGTTCGGAGCTATGTAAATAGCGGGATTTCACCTATGAGAGAAAGAGCGCGTAGAACACAGTCGGAGAATCGATGTTATCGGAGATTTTAGATTTGATTGAATGCGTTAAAATATTCATTTCTTTGAAATCGCTAGCTAAGCTATCCCTTTGCCAATGCCTTCTACAGCAGTTTCTGATTATTATTAAGTTTAATATTGAGCGAAGATCGTATTACTCTCTATTTTGACTAAGATGGTAACTACGCCACCTCTTCTCGACACGATCTCGTCTATAAAATATATAATTACTACATGAAAAACGAACACTATTATCGAGACATGTTTCAAGTACAAGACACACAACTACCGAAAAATTGGAGTGAAATGCCACTTGCATTCCACCATAAGAGTTTAAGATTAGACTGTATATTACTTATGATGGGCGCTCTTGAGCACGGTGCTGAATTGGTGGTTGTTGTTGTTTTGGCCACTGCGACTGACGTGAATGGGAAGTCTTCGACGCTGTTGCAATTAGACGATTTGGTCACTGCTGGTTGTGCTTTTGGGCGCGACAGGGTGGTAAAACGTGTGCGAGACGATTTTTAAGTATTTTATTTTATTTATTTATTTTTCAAAAACTAACTTATAATTAAAATTATAAGTTAGCTGGATAGCCAGAGCATCGAAGGCCTTCGGCTAAGTAGATACATATGTGAATTTAGATTAGGTTATATAAATTAGATATTTTGAGGGAATCTATTATAATTTTGGTATTTTTTGGATTGGGATTAGAAAGGAGTTCTTTGGAATTGTTTTGGGGAAGGAGTCTGTATCTATGGTTTTGGAAGGCCGAACATTCGGAGAGGATATGGTGGATACTGATTAGTGATTGGTTACAGTAGATGCATTGCGATGATTTGTTTTTGTTTATGTAGTGTTCGTGAGTGAGTTTGCTGTGACCGAGCCTAAGCCTGATTATTTTTGTTACTTCGCTACGGGACAATCTAGAAGGTTCTATGGTATTTGCATAATCCTTGACGGACAATTTATTTTTATTAATGGTTCTATACCATTCAGATGTTTTATCCCAAAGGAGTAGTTGATTGGAGGTAGCTTGCTTTCTAATAAAATTGTTAATGTCTTGAGGGTTGAAGTTGGGGGAGAGAAAGGATGGGGTTCTTAGAGTGTCTTTGGCAGATTTGTCGGCAAACTCGTTGCCCGCGATCTGGACGTGACCAGTGACCCATACTAATTTAATATTGGGGGATTGGAGGTAGAGAAGGTTCTGGATTAGGGAGGGATAATAGGTTTGGTTATTGATGTTGAGAATTGCATCAATAGATGACTGAGTCAGTGCAGATGGCAAATTTTTTGTTCGAGTTTTTTGTGTATTGCAAGGCTTTTAGAATGGCAGTTATTTCGGCAGTGAATATAGAGCTGTACGTAGGGAGTAAAAAGGAGGAAATCGTCTCAATTTCAGAAGTGACACTGAAGCCTACGTTGTCTCCTACTTTGGAGCCATCTGTGTAGATGAAGGAGTGGTCGCTTAAGTTATTTTTGAGTTCGAAGAAGCGGGCTCTGAATATCTCCGGAGGGGTATGAGCTTTTTTGAGGGTTCTTAGAGATGAGACAATGGAGGAAGGTTGGAAGAGCCAGTGTGGAGGGAAGGAGGGACAGGGGTGAATTGGATTGTGAGGAATGTTGATTTCATTACAGAGGGCTATAGAATGTTCGATACAAGACATGGTTTTTTTTCTTAGTTTTGGGTTTCTTAATATTTTATATAGAGGGGTGTCTTTGCAGAATAAAATGGGTTTGTATAGCTTTAGAGTGGATTGGTAGCGTAGGCTTTCAATCGTTTGCATTTGCGCTTCGAACAGGAGGTGATTAATGGGTGTTGTTCGGTAAGCGTTGAGGGCTTTTCTCAGAGCGGCGTTGTATATGGTTTTGATTTTGTTTAGGTGGGATTTGGCGGAATAACCGCAGAGGAACAGACCGTATTCTATTTTGCTGACTATTGTAGATTGGACGATTGAAGTTAGAGTGTATGGGTTGCAATTAAATTTTTTGTAGGAAAGGGATTTTATTATATTTAGCTTTTTTTCCAGTGCTGGGCGGATATATTCGATATGCGCGTTCCATTTGTAATTTTTTTGGAATACAATGCCGAGGATTTTAAGTCTATCAACTTTTTCCAATATGACATTACTGGATAGAATATCGCAAGAGCATTTGTGTTTTCGGCAGATATGAAGGTGTTTGCTTTTTACTAGAGATAGTTTGGCGCCAGAGTATTCACACCAGGATAGTATGTCTTGGAAGGTGTAGTTAAGGTCTATGTTGAAGTTGGTAGTTTTTTTATTTAGTTTTTTGATGATTGTGAAATCGTCAGCATATGCGCAGAATTTTATTTCTTTATGGAGGGATAGGATGTGGGAGAGCTTATTGAATGCTATGAGGAAGAGGGGAACGGATAAGGGAGAGCCTTGGGGTATACCGTTGTAGAGAGGTGAGGAAGGGGATAAGGCGTTTCCAATACGAACCGAGATTTTTCTATTTGACATAAAATTGTATACATATCTGATGATATTGGGTCCTACTCTACAAGTTTTAAGTTGATCGATAATTGTATGCGCGCCGATTTTATCGAAGGCTTTTGTGAAGTCAAGGGAGATAAGGGAAATGTGGCTTTTTTTTGATAAGGCTTCAGTAATGTGATGGTCTAGATATAGTAGGGAATCAGTTACAGATTTGCCTTTTTTGAATCCCATTTGGTGACTGCTGAGAAGTTTGTTGTGGGAAACAAACCACCAGAGTCTGTTGGCTATTATTTTGTCGAGAACTTTAGCGCAGCAGGGATTGAGTGAGATGGGTCTATAGGAATTCGGAAGAGATTTGTCAGAGTTTGGTTTAAGAATAGGGATGACGATGCTGTTTTTGTATAGTTGGGGGATATTACTATGGAAAATTGAGTTATAATATTTGAGGAGTCGGGCTTTCATGGAAGGGGAGAGGTTTTTTATCATAGGGTATGATATTCTATCATTGGCTGGAGTAGTGCCTTTTAGTTTGATTAATGCTGAATCTAGTTCCGAGAGGCTGATGTCGCTGTCGATGATTTCGGCGTTTTTAGATGGGAGGTGCGAGATGGTAGGGGTAGTTAAGAGTTTATTTTGGCAAAATGGGTGAGGGAAGTTAGAGTCGTGGGATTCTTTGGACCAGAATTCAGCAAAGTGTTTGGCTTGGCTGAAGGGGTTCGTGATATTAACGTTGGAGTGATCTGTAGGAGTAATGGAGTGCAAGGGAGAAAACGTTTTAACGCCGCAGAACCTTCTTATGATATACCAGATTTTGGCAGTAGGGGTACTGGGATTGATTTCGGAGGTAAGTCTATGGATGGACTCGGTTTTAGTAAATTTTATTTTTCTTTTGAATCGGGCGTTGGCTCTTTTGTAATTGATAATGTTGTCAGTAGAAATATTGCGTTTTAAGGATCGCCAAAGTCTGTTTTTATCTGCTTTTAATTGTTCCAGTTCTTAGTTCCACCACGGGACTTTTTTTGCTGTAGAAATAGAAGTTTAGGGAATGGATTGGTTGGCGCTTTGGAGGATAATTTTGTGGATATTGGCTGCTTCTTTGTTAAGATTATCACTGATGGCGTGTTCAGTACTATATTTATCTAGAAGTTTTTGATAAAACACCCAGTTAGCTTGATCGAATTTAAATTTGGGTCTTCTTTTAGGGGGGGAAAAGGTCGTATGGAACATGGAAATAATAATGGGGAAGTGATCAGTTCCGCATAGATCGTTAAGGACGTTCCATTGGGTGTCAACAGCTAGGATCGCAGAGCAGAAGGAAAGGTCGATGTGGGTGAAAGTTGAGTGTGTGCTGAAGTGTGTAGGGGATCCATCATTAAGCAGTTGATAGTTGGATTTTGTTACAAACTTGGAAATGATGTTGCCGCCATGGTTATTTTTGGGCGAGCCCCAGCTAGAATTCCAGCCATTGAAGTCGCCTAGTACTAGAGTGGGTAGATGTTGGTGGTCAAGGACGTTCTTCAGATTGCCGAGATTAAAAGATTGTGTAGGGGGAATGTAGGCATTTATTATGGAAAATTTAAGCTTAGATGTTATTGTGGTGCCAAGAGCATCAAAGTCATTGTTAAGGTTAATTTGGTTGTGTTGCATCGAAGTGTGGATTAGGAAAGCAATTCCACCATAGGGGTTTTGGGATTGGTTTCGGGAGATAAAGTGGTAGTTAACTGGAATGGGGATATTATTTGTGGATGCAAGGTGAGTTTCTTGTAAGGCTATTATTTTGGGAGAAACTGTTTTTATGAGTATTAGTATTTCGTTCTAATTGTTTAAGTAGCCTTTGATGTTCCATTGAATTATTTTTAATGCAGGTGTGATGAGTTGGGGATGGTTTGCGGTGGGTGTTGTGTTGCTGGTATTGGTGCGACCCCGCCATCCTGGTTTGGAATGGTGAGGGCCAGATGTTGGCCCCGGGACGGACGGTCTGTGGGTGGCGGGGTCGTTATCGTTGTTAGTGTTTGTTGGGTTAGGATGATTCATCGTTTTCAGTTTGTATGGGCTCAGTGAAGAGGTTTTTATCGTTGGTATGATGATTTTGATGTTTGATTCGTAGTAGGAAGTAGATTGCGTTTGGTTGGGTAGGTTATAATATGTATTTTCGCGGATAAGTTTTTGGGTTAGGTTTGAAATTGGTGACATTGTGGTATTGATGTTGAGCGGTGAAAGCTGATGATGAATGTCTGCAGTATTTGGCTGATTTGTAGAAGTGGATTGCAGGTGATCGTCAGGTTTAGATGTGTTTGTGTGTGTATGTTGCACTGAGGGGTTTGTTATGACTGTTTTTTGTCCGTCTGTGTTTTCACTAGGTGGGGTTGTAGGTGCACTGATTTGTTTGTTTATTGGTACTGGATTAGGCGGGACAGGTAGGGTAGGGGGGTCGTGATGATTATTTGTTAGGGGGGATGTCTGAAGGGATTGCGATGGGGGAGCGTTTTTGGTTATTGCTGCGTATGAAGTGGGGAGTGCGGGAGAGGGATTTTGAGATCTGTAAATTTTTTTAGCCTCGGATATGCTGCATTTATTGATTGTTTTTATTTTTAAAATTTCTTTTTGCTGGAGGTATGATTTGCATGTCCTTGAGGAGGCTGCATGTTCTTCAGAGCAGTTGGCGCAAGATGTGCGACTACACGTGGCAGGGTCATGAGGGGGGAGATTGCACTTGTCACAACGGGGAGGGTTATTACACCTTTTGGTGGTGTGGCCTAAAATTTGGCAATTGCGACAACGCATAGGGTTGGGGAAGTATTCCTTAACTTTCACATTGTACCAGCCAATGTCTACTGATGATGGGGGATGGAAGCGGTCGAAGGTAAGGAGAAGGACACCGGTGGCGCATTGAGAGCCTTCATGATATTTTTTTGAATTTGAATGCTTCGATGACTCCCTGTGATCTCATTTCACTAATAATTTCTTCTTCCGGCACGTGTATAAGGCAAGGAGCGTATACCGTACCCTTGGAGGAGTTTAGAGTGCTGTGAAGGGAAACTTTGATGGGGCAGATATTGGATAGGGATTTTTTTGAATTAAACAGGTCGGCAATTTTTTGTGATTTCACCAACACTAGAAGATTTCCGTCCCGGAGTTGGGTTATAGATTCGTATCCGGTGCTTATGCTGTCGATAGCCTTTTTGAGGAGAAAGACACTGAATGAGGTTAGGGGTTTTTTTTCATCACTCGCGGCAATAACGATAAATTTGGGGTCCGAAAGGTTAGATGTTGGGGGGACGAAGACATCACTTTGGGGATAAGCGTTTTTCTTTTTTCTTTTATGTGTGGGTTCGGATAGCACTTCAATATCGAGGCTACCGAACCGGTTTCGCGGAGGCACGTGGCGCCAAAGGGCCATTATAACGTCTATATTTAACTAGATCTCTTTAGGTTTTTTTTTTTTTTTAACGGAGAAGCGAAAGAAGAAAAAGTAAAACACTTGCTACAACGTAGCGGGACTTTTTGTTTTTTGCGCGCACGCTATTTAACGATTGATAACAACTCGCTGATGGGTGTTGAATGTATCGCGGTTAGCTGACGACTGCGATTTTTAAGTATTTTTGCCAATTATTTGTATATGTATATTCCACTCTACTTTTACACGTTTCGTCTTTAGATTTATGATTTCGTCCGCAGTTAGCACATGGAGTACTTGTGTTTGTTTTGTGATTACTTGAGCAACTTACGCAGAACGTTTTCACATTGCAGTGCTTTTCAAATTTCAACACATTTGTTGAAATGTGATATTTTTTGGGTGATATTTTTTACACGGCGACGGAACTCCCATCTGAGTTGTATGCGGAAAATTGCTTTAATGTTTTTGCGGAGATCGGTTGAACGAATTGAGCCATTTCCAAAATAAATAATGTAAAAAAATTTAACGTATTTTTCATGTTAATTCTTACATCTTTACACTTTAGTCTAAGCTTGGATAGTTCAATTTTCAGAGATTCAGTAGGGTATTCATCTAGACCGAAAAGAATAATTTTAAGTGACCTTTCACTTTTAAGGTCATGAGAGAAAAACTGGCACTTATATAATTTTAAAGCACTGAGTACAAAGTTTTATGAGTTAATCGACTTTAACTGTTAACTTTAATGCTTATCGAAATCTTTCGAATCGAATATGTAGTCGGTTATCTTTAATTACCTGAACAAATTTACAGTTTTTATGTTATATTTTTATATGGGGATTGGTAATTTTTTTTTGACACTTGTTGAACTCCTTTTTTTTAGTTTAGTTTATTTATTTATTTAGTATAATTTACTATTCACCGTTCAATAAACAATTAATAACTACCTGGATAAATAAAAATAATAATAATAATAATCAAAAACCTAATTCAAAAGTACTGCATGAGGTAACATTAATTAATTGGAAAAAGAAAAACAAAAAGAAAGAAGAGGAAAAAAAGTTTCTGTTTCTCTTATATGTTCAATTAACAGTTTTCTAAATCGTTTTAATACTGTTTCATTTTTAGTTCAGAAGGAAGATCATTTAATAGCTTTAATCCACGATATGAAATCATATGTTGTGTTTTAGAATCTATAAAATTCTAGTCTTAAGTTGGGATTAGATCTTAAACTATATGGCTGGCAATCTCTTGTGTATGGTTACTACATTTGAGAATGGTCTTCATGGCTTTGTTCTGCAACACTTGTAGTCTTTTTATGTGTTCATTGTTTCCCATAAACAAAATCGTAGAGCAAAATTCGAAGTGAGGTTTAATTGTAGTATTAAAAATATTGACAGCACAGATAGTTATATTTTTTCTTATTTTTTTTTAGGAAACCGATTTTTTTCGAAATTTTTTTTGACATACTCCATGCGACTATTGAAATTAAGTTTATCGTCCAATTTAACGCCCAGGTATTTTATTTTCTTCACTTTACATTTATTTTTAGCTTATTTATTTGTAGCCATATATGTACACAGGTTTTGCAAATCACTTTCCATTTCATCAACAAGTATACTATTATTTTTGCCACTAACAAGCAACAGGGCGTCATCAGCAAACACGGACATTTTACACTTATTTAACACAGATATCATTTAAGTATATTAGGAATAAGAAGGGGCCAAATATAGTTCCTTGTGGGACACCAAAACATGTATGACTGGGGCCAGGAGTTGTAAGGTTTACATTAGTTTGTTGAGTTCGATCTGACAGATAAGATTGAAACCAACACTGATTGAAACCAATGCCCTTTACAATTTTTTCACTTATATATTTTTGTCAATTCAATTGCAAATTCGTTGCATTATTATTTGTGGCTATTGAGTTACTAATTGCGTTTATACTTTCAATGAAATATGTATTAAAGTTAACGGCAATTACACTGTTTTCGCGTTCAATATTATCACCAAATCGAACTTCACTAATTTGTGTTTTTTTTTTTCAGTACTAATTTTTTTATCGTTCGTTGATTTTTGACTGTGGCATGATTCAATTCTTTTACATATGCAAATTGTTTTTTTTTTGGCAAGGTACAGTTTATTTTTATAAATGTTCCGTATGGTTCCATAATCATCGCAATCTTCTCGTCTATTAAAAACACGCGCTTTTACGAAACACTGAATTTTTTTTGTTTAAGCGTTTAAGTTCAGCTGTTAACCACTCGCTGTCATAGTGGTCTATTTTTTACCTAATTGTTTCTTTTTTAACACAATACATTAAGCTTTCTTGTTATGCCACTAACAACATTTTAAAGTTAGTATTATAATTAAATTGATCACATTTTTCGATTAACAAAATTATTATTTGTGTATATTTGATCTTCATTATATGTACCTGGATTTGGGCGAGAGGTTCAAAACAATTGCCAGGACATTTTATTCGTTGGGAATATAGAATCCTCGATTGGGCAAGGTCTCCAGGTAAAGGGACCAGCGGGGCAGACAGATTCTTCCTGAAGACCGTCCGTACGTGGTGAAGAGCCACATCCTTCACGAGGTGTCCATGTTGTTAACGAAATACGGCAGATTTAGAGAGGCAAACTTGAAAAAACCCGGAATCCCAGGTGTAAGAGTTCACTAGGCCGAAAGGCCGTATCCTCTTACCTGGCCCACATATTCCTAAGGAGAGGATAGAAAGAAACCTCCGTCACCTGAATGCAGAACTCTTCAGTGAAAACTGGAAGGTGCTTGAAGTGGGTGAGCACTCAGAACTAGGTACGGAAATAGGGCTCAACCACAAATCGATGCCAATGTTGAAAAGGTTCACTAACAATCACACGGTATCACACGGTGCAAAGTTCGACCCTTCACGGAAATAACTACAAAGGAAAAGAGGGAAGCGGGTGCTAAGGTAAATTAATATGAATATAAAAATTATACAAACAAACCTTAACCATAGCATAGCAGCTAGCGCTAACCTGATCTATCTTCTAGGAGATAGACAAGTAGACATCGTCTTGGTACAAGAGCCATAGATTTCCCGTGCCTAAATTTGTGGGCTAAATCACAAAGATTTGGTAACCTTCAGTACTGAGCCGCTTAATGCGGAATGTAAGAACAGAACTTGTATCGTAGCCAGAAAACATATTAATTTATTTCTTCTGTCCACCTACAACAATTTAGATCAGACAACAGTGAAGCTTAAACGGAGGGGACTTCTCCCACTGATTTTATCAGCCGTTTACATGCCATACGAAGCCGAAGAACCACCAGCTACACTCACTCGCAGCCTAGTCCAAAGATCTATCCAGGAGGGATGGGACTTACTGATGGGATTCGACGCAAATGCTCATCATGTACAATGGGGCAGTGGTAACACCAATACACGAGGTGAGTCGGTATTCGAATTTGTTATAGAAAATAATCTTCTAGTAGGTAATAGAGGTAATGAGCCAACTTTTGTTATCAAGAATAGACGAGAAGCTTTACACATAACGTTATATAGCAACACCGATACTCTATCTATAGTCAATTGGACTGTCTTGAGAGAAAAATCCTATTCTGATCACAAATTAATCGAATTTCTCTTAAGTAGTAGCTGTGTTTCTCCTCAGCCATACAGGAATCCTAGGAAAACACGATGGGATCTCTTCAGTGGTAAAGTGGAGAAAAGAAGAAGTTTTCTAAAAGAGGGAAATCTGCGAAATCCGATGGACATTGACCAAAAAAGCCAAGCTGATTACTCCTGTGTATAAAGAGGCTTTTGACAAAGTTTGTCCAATGGCAAAACCAAGAACCAAGTTTTCACCTCCTTTGTGGAATAAGTAATTAGCCAAAATCAGGTAGGAAACTCGTAAACTTCTCAACTTGGCTAAACGAACAATATCAGAAACTGACTGGGAACTGTACAAAGCCAGCCAAAGAAACTTCAAAATTGCCACGCAGAAAGCCAAGCGACATTCATGGCAGACTTTCTGTAATGAAATAACGGGCACAACAGAAGCTGCGAGACTGAGAGAAGTCCTCAATAGAGAATCTAAAACTCTGGGATCTCTCAAGGATCCCGAAGGTAACTGGACTGAATCCTGTACGGATTCTCTAAAGCTATTACTGAAAACGCACTTCCTGGCTGCACGACAGAGCCGCGAAATAGCATTGGCACCAATAGCACCATGAAAACGGGTCCGCCTGCTGATCTGGTTACTAAGGACAGAATAGAGTGGGCAATAAGATCATTCTCTCCCTGCAAATCCCCAGGCTTAGACGGAATCATCCCGATCATGTTGCAGAAGCCTGAAAAAAAACGATTTTTATTTTATAATTGGCGCGCACCAAAGGGGGTATGAATACCCTTATGCTGAATATTCAGGGCACGGGCGTTAACTCAAGGAACTATTCCTGAATAGCCTGAAACAACGCTATATACCCAAGAAAGGTAAGAGTGGTATTCATACCTAAGGCTGGTAAAGCGAGTCATACGACCGCGAAGGACTTAAGGCCAATAAGTCTCACCTCTTTCATCATTAAAACATTTGAAAGACTGATCGATATACACATCCGTAGCAGGCTACGCCCAAGGAATTTACCTCAGCCCAACACGCTTATATTAAGGGCAAAATCGTTGAGACAACGCTACACAGTGTCGTCAGTACAATAGAAAAGTCACTTAAAGACAAAGAATACACATTAGCCGCATTTCTTGACATCGAGGGGGTCTTCAACAATGTCAATACTGAAGCGGTCAGAAGAACATTAAGTAAGCTGAACATCGAAAACATCCTGGTAGGTTGGATTGTATGATTGCATATAATAACTGAAGTCAGAGGAACAAAGCTAGAAGCGTATGCCTCCATAGGCACCCCTCAAGGCGGGGTGATGTCCCAACTGCTTTGGGTTATCGTCCTGAACGAGGCCCTACAGCAGCTTGAAAAATTCGGCGTCAAAATCGTCGCGTACGCTGACGATGTGGTGCTGCTGGCAACTGGGAAGTTCCTCCCCACTCTAGGTGAGTGAATCGACGGGGCCCTTAAGACCCTTGTTAGATGGATTAGGAATTGCGGTCTCAATGTCAACCCCCAGAAGACTGAAATGGTATTATTAACGAACAAAAGGAAGATTCCTCAGTTCGATACACCATCTGTCGGAGGCACACTCCTCAAAATCTCTGACAGCGCAAGATACCTGGGACTTATACTTGATAAGAAACTCACCTGGAAAATGAACATTGAAGAAAGAATTAAAAAAGCGATTATAGCCTTCTACTCATGTAGTAAAATTCTTGGGAAGACCTAGGGACTTTCTCCAAGAATAATATTGTGGATGTACACAGCTATTATTAGAGCCATACTGACTTATGGCAGTCTCGTATGGTGGCCAGCGCTAAGAACGTCCACCTATCTAATGGCACTCACCAAAGTTCAAAGACTAGCGCGCATTGGTGCCACCAGTGCAATGAGAACAGCACCAACTGCAGGCCTTGAGGCTATTCTCAACCTGCTTCCGCTTGACATCTTTACAAAAACATCAACAGCCATTAGTGCCCTGAGAATCACTCAGTCAGCAAACTGGAAGTCGAATGCAACAGGGCATTCGACCATCCTTCAATAATTTTTTGGCTATGTACCCACAACGGACTACATCACGCCATACTTGGACTTTAACATGCCTTTAACGGCAGCCTACCCTAGCAGAGAAGAATGGAAAAGCGGACATATGGCTAATACCAGATCCATAACAATATATACTGACGGATCGAAAATGGACACCGGTGTCGGTTCTTCCCTGAATCACTAGAGATATCGAGATCCATTAAACTACCAGACCACAGCAGTGTTTTCCAAGCTGAGTTCTTGGCAGTGACAGCAGCCGCCCGTGAGTCTGCCGTAAGGATATCAGATATCAACTTCTTTATCGACAGCCAGGCAGCTATAAAAGCAATTACTGCTACTGAAATTAAATCGAAGCTTGTGAGATGCTGTCGCGAAGAGCTTAAGGTTCTTGGTATCGCTCTGCTGGGTTCCTGGACATGAGGGTATCCCAGGCAATGAAAAAGCTGATGAACTAGCTAGGAAAGGTTCAACAGATTTACAAGAACCAACTAAACTCTCTGTAAGCATCCCGCCTTGCATGCTGAAGCTTAAAGCAGGGAATTTAGCCACAAGATAGGCGAACCTAAGATGGAAGTCCATAGAAACGTGTAACATCGCAAGAAAACTATGGCCGTCCTTCGATAGAACAAGGACCAAGAGACTTATCCTCGTGGATATCATCACGGGGCATAATAGTCAGCGGTACCACATGAAGAAATTCCGCCGGACGGAAGAACTTTGCAGAGGTTGTGGCGACGAGGGAGTTTTTGAGGACACCACCCACTTTCTCTTTCTTACTTATTTTTTTTATCGCTTGCTCCACTCCAACCGCCTTATTGGCGTATTCTCATTTCTCACAAGCAATATTATTACTCTCTGAGAATGAAGTTTTAATGACAGGATGAGTGAGTGATTAGTGCAAACAAAGTAAACAAAATCTTTTTTGGGTTTCCATTCCTACTAAGAATTTTTGCCTACATGTTACGCAACTGAGTGAATGACTTTGCCAAGAAAATGAGTAAAGAAACAGATGAAAAAAGCTATAAGCATTGAGCAGGTAGGTTATTATTAATTTTTTTTCTTGTTCAACAAAAAGATGTAAGTTTTTTTTAAAGGAGTGGAGGAGTGGAGCGTAAAGTGTCAGGTTTTTAGATCAAGTGGTCTGGTTAAGGAATGAAAAAACATATTTTCCCAGCGGGGTGGTGGTGGGATTATGTGGTGGATGGGCGGAGTGCCAGGAGTTTATGATGGCTATGGGTAGATTTATTTGTTTTTCATTAAATTATAAATGTATGAAATTATACAGAAAAACTTTCGAACCAAACCCTATCCTATGTTGCACGGACAAACGAAGAGCGCTGAATAATTCAGATATTCTAATGTAACTTAAAAGCTGCGAACCCGGCATAAAATGTACATACATATGTATGTATGTAAGTGCCGCTTCTTGCAGCGTGGCTTTACGTTCTTCTCGTGCTAATCTAATGCTATCTTTTCGGAGCAAATTACTGAAATTATTACCATAGAAGCTCTTCAACTTCGCGTTGAAAAGATGGAAGAGGTGTGGGTGAAATTTCATACTTAAACCTAAAGTATCTAGTGGTAAAGTCGGTTTTACTTTCCGCGTTTCGGGAAAGCAACAAATCGAGCTTGTCGCCAATCCAAAAATTCTATTTGCTTCGCTTTTGGATGTAGCCGCAAGGAGGGATTTGGTAAAATTGAAAAGGCTTCAATTGTTAACTTGGACTTAGACGAACAAATGCCCGTATACCCGTAAATGCGATTGGTGCAGCCTGCGCAGGAAAATCCAGAGGCTTAGTTTCGATGGTCATCGTTTCCCGGTTTGATGCTCTCAGTAGACGGGTATGTATTGTCAAACATTATATAAAAGTTGCCTACTCGTTCATTCTATGTCATAGATATGCTTCTATATCTCATAGCTCAATTTAGCTGATCCGTCATTTAATCAACCAAATCCGCTATATATTTTGCTTGGTGCTGATAAGGGACAATCTGCAAGGTGAAGTTGTTTACGCTGTAAGCGGTCGCCCAGTAGCTCAAAAAACAATATTCGGTTGGGTGGTAGCTGGACGACTCTCCTCGGGCGTGGAGCAAAATATTTGGTCGCATCACATAATTCTCGATATTGATTCTATACTGCAAGCTTTTTGAACAATTGAGGAAGTTGATCTGAAACCAATTATTTCGAACCAAGATAAAGCAATCGAGGAAACACATCGAAGAAATAAAGATGAAAAGTTTATTGTCAATCTCCTTTCCTAAAATGCTTTGTGAAAGCGTCATAGGTCCATTGTGGCTTTATGTCACTTTCAAATGGATTTATTTCACATGCCTAATCCAATTTTAAACGACCCAATAATCATAATTCCATTATGGTCTTATGTCCAATCCCATCGGGACATAAGGCTTTCGTCCGAAAAAAAACTATGGATATATCCTCGACTCATACACCGCACGGCCTTCGTCTCAATTATTGTTATTGGCAAATTAAAAAATAACCCATATGGGCTTATATCTCAAATTTATATGGCCTTATGTCGCTTTCACAAAGCGACAATAAAGCTAAGTAAGTTAAAGCTTATCAAGAAAACGTTAGTTTATCAGAGAGGGAAATTATAATTGCGAAATAATGCATGCAGAATATCTAAAGGTCAAATAATTACAAGCCTAAATAAAAATTTGCCAAATAGAAATTGCGAAAAAACAAAATGCTTGTTGTTGAAATGAGAAAAAATAATAAACGAAATGAAATCAGCGAAACAAAATGCGTGAAAAAAACATCGATTCGTACTATACCCGATTGGCCTCAATGAAAAAACTTCAACTTCAAAAAACTTTACACACAGTCTTTTTCATCATTCATCCCATCCCAATGTGTATATACACTGCCAATGGCTGAAGTCGATGAGTTATTTTATTACTTATTCGCAATGGAAATAAAAACACACGCTCCCCACAAACTTCACAACCATAGGTGAAGAGGAAACATTATGTAAGGAAAAAGGAATGTGCTATGTGTGCGTGTATTTTTTTTTTTTTTTTAGCACATTCCTTTTGCTTCATTTCCATTATCACTCGGATATGCACGAGAAGCGTGCACCTACCAGAGCATTGGCAGTGTAGCAATGCGTTGGGTTAGATTGATGAGTTATTCACATTACAAAGTATCTATCTCACTCAACACAGCATGATGTTTGAGCGGAGTGTATACAATGCTATGAGTGCATATGCAAATCGTTGAGGCAAAAGAGCGTAATATTTCTGTGGTACTCAGCGACGGATCCTTTATTCGGGCCGCTGGCGCGCCACCATTGATTTCCTCAAGTGATAATACTATTAGTTTCATATACAATACTAATGCTGAAATACGTCTAGTTCGACAAATACTACGTACACATGCAGGATTGAACCTAGGTTGAAACCGGATCGAAATTCATATGTACGCGGGTCGAGTCGAAACCGAGTAAACTCGACTCGACTCCACTATTTGAGCTGAGTTGAGGCGAAAATATACCAAAGTCCCTGGGTCGAGGAGTCGAACTGAAAGATCGTCGTAGTGTGGGTTTTTTTCTTTTGTAGGGAGGAAAAACCAATGGAAAAACAAATGGAGAGACAATACAACGAAAAATGGTGAAAAGCAAAGCTTGCAGATTTTTGTTTTGTCGTTTTACCGTGAAACTGCAACGGAAAATATGGAAAGTAAGAAAACTACTAAGTAAAATGTTATTATGAAGATTTTAATGTTAAAGAACTTTTTGCAATTATAATTATACTCATAATTAAATTTCTATTATAATTTGTTTTTATGTTTTTTTATTTATTACAAAAAGGTAGGCGTGGTAGATTTTTTTAATACTATGTACATATGTATGTACATATATTTAGATTCAGTATCATCAAATCTATGATATTCAGCATAATAAATTGGAGACGAATTGGGCCAATATTGGTCCAGTAACTATTTAGTTTTCACTGTTTTTTTCGGAAGATGACTCTCCATTCTGCAGACAGTCGCACTGTGACAGTGAACCACTATTTTCTTGCAATTTCGATATGAATTCAAAAAACGGTTGTTTAGCAATGTAGAAAATTGGAAGGCTTTTATTTTTTGTAGTTTATTTATGATAGAATGCAAGATCATTCTGATTTAAGAGTGCCCTGCGTAATATGCTATCGGTACAAGTGTTGGTTTTTTTTATTATAGTTAGTTTATATTGGTCACAAAAACAGGTATGGGACCAATAGAATACTTTTCTGCAGTTTTGGAGGTAAGTACTTTTAGGTTAGATTTAGTATATTTTAATAAGCTTTTAACAAATGTTGAACTTTCTCAGTGGGTACTCGACCATCAACCTTGTCGCGGTGTAGGGGCTGAGTAAGGGCAATGATTCTCGGAAACTATCCCTAGGATAATCCGGAAACCAATAGGTAGTAAGAGACCGTGTCCATTTGATGGTTTGCAGGCAGGCGATATACCGACTTTATTCGAGCGGAGACCTCTCTGAAACCAGGCCAAATTGGAGAGCAACCCTTGCCTTACCACGGGGCATAGACTCCGCTACCCTCAACGTGGTCTAGAGGAGAACCCACTAACCAAAGAGAATGAAGTGATGGACGGAGGAACATGCCCTCCCCTTACACCACAATGAAGAATAAAACTCTCACTCGTATCGTACAGGTTAACATTCATCACTTGTGTTGATACAAGAACCCTGGCATTATACGATACAAATACGAGGGTTAACGAGTAAAGATGCAAACGTAATTTGGGAGCAAAGCAAGATCCTCTTAGAACTAGCATACTAATCAGAAATAACAAAAACTTTATATGTCTTTTAGAGTTAATTGCGCGGGACAATTCATTCCCAGGTAAATACAAGGGGCGTCACTTTGTTGAATATATTAGTAGACAACCAAAATATTTTCAATGTCGGTAATTCACAAACTTTTGTGCCTATGGTAAGAGAAGAGGTTCTTGACATTACACTAAGTAGCATGAGAAATTGGGTAACGAGTCTGATAAGTCTTCAATATCATATTACGAACTATCACGTTCAACATTGAAGGGCTCAGCGGTGAAACTACCACCAGAAGAAACCCCCGCAACACACACTGGAAGATGTACAAAATCATCTTGAATCAAAACTTTGGGGTGTAAAAGATACTAGAACACAATCTGGGTAGGTTAATAGGGTTATAACGCGGGTCTACGAAACCAACTGCCCTCTTATCAATAATATGAGACCAAAGGACGCCACATAGTGGAACAGAACGCTAAGATCCAAAATATGAAGGCTATTTAAAATAGCCAAGCGGGATGGAAACTAGACGGCATAGACGGCAACATTCCACACCCCCTCGGGATAATTAGAAGCAGCTTGGTCCGTTTTTTTTTTTGCCGGTTGACAAACAAACCTTCTTTATATATCGTTAGTCGTTAGTTTCCATAATATGAGAAATTTCGGATTTTTTTGCAAGTTAGTGTAATTAGTGTAATCTCTCAGCACTTAAAATTTTTGTTCAGAGAATTTTGTGATACTTTTTCATACGTATGCCCATACATACATACATATGTATATGTATACATATCGTCACCTCAGTATTGGATGTCATAAATGCATATTCGCGTTTTTGAGTTAGAGATATTTTCTTAGTGAAAAAACAAGATCTTTCGATTGGTGTAATAAAATCTCTCCTATCTCTATTATTTCAAAAGATATCAGCGTTACAAATGACATATATGAAGTTTGGGAAGAAATGCTTAGTACTGATATGTATGTATAGCTTTTGTATGGGAAAGTCACATTTTTGTATGCATTTTTTTAAATGTTTTAAATGACCCATACGTTCAATTGATATGCTTCATTTGCAAACACATAATTCAGTGCTGAAATGCTCTATACATACAATTTTCTTTCAATAGTCTGATTATTTTTCAGTATTTAATTGCTTAATTACAACAAACTCCCGAGTTGACGTTTCAAGCTAAAACTATTTCAGTGTATAAGGCCCGTTTGCTAATACGAGTATAAGTATTTAAGTATCACTTAACCATCTAAGCAACACTTAACGGGTTGCACGAAATACAAAGTAAGTCTTAAATATAAGTGAAACTTAAATTAAGCCGCAGAAATAGTAAATCATAAGGAGTTTAAGTAATACTTAGGGAGTTTTAAGGGTTATGTTATCAAAGTGACAATTCGATCCATTCTGTGGTTAAAAAACCTTAAATCAAGCAGCTACGGAGTTTGAGCTCCTGGATTTATTCGAAGACGATGTCGAAATACTTGAAATTATCGAAGTAGGTATTTCCCGCCAAATATACGAAAGAAAGTAGTACTTTTATAGCTTCGACGAACTCTCTTTTTACAAGCGATTCCGTCTGACTCTCTTTGTTCTAGAACAGATCGAGGCACGATTAGAGTGTCCTTTTAATCGGAACAAATTTATTGTTCTGTTTATTTTAAGAAGTTGCAATTCTCATTCAGTTTTTTGCCTATTGTTAGAAATAATTCGATTGCGTCGATTAACCAACTATTGGTGACTCTACGCGACTGGGAGTCATCTTTTAAGCATTCCTGATTTTGGAGGAATGCATGTTTCAAGAATCATTTTGAAAGTCTCAACGTCAATACCTACCCTCTTTAAACAATACATTAAACTTCTCATCACATCAGCTAAAATTTCAATGACAAAGACAATTTTATGATATATGTAGCTTCTTTTCCATCTGTAATTGGCGCAGTGGATGGAACTCATATTAAAATTCAATCGCCTGGTATGACATAACCCAACGTATTTGGCTCTTTTTAAATTGATTAATTTTATTAACGTGTATTGGGTAAATCAGATCCAGAAGTCTTCCGGAATAGGAAAGGCCACTTTTCACTTAACGTTCAGGCGACGTGTACTGCGAACATGGTTTTTACCGATGTTGTTGCCATGTAGCCTAATAAAAACATTTTAGAAACACAAAATTACACTGATTGTGTTATTTTAGGTACTTTTTTTATTTTGCTTTTAACTCATTAGCTGACTCGAGTCAGCTTATCCTCAAAAAGTATATTTGATGAGACCCTTAGGTTAGGTTAGGTTAGTGGGTTGACGGGCGCAAAAGAATTCTGCATCCGTCACACTTAGATCAATGTAGATCCATTGTGATGCCCTAGGGGTTTAGAAACCACCCATACTCTAGAACCTATAAGCAAACTATGGATATTGAAGCCATCCCGAGGCGTTTATAAATTTGTGCAAGTCGTTTATAGACTTGCCAGAAAGTTCCTCAAGGTCACAGAAGAAGTGTCTTCCAAGTGTTTTAGATCTAATATGACAGAGTGATGGGCAGTGACATAGAAAGTGTGTGGAATCTTCATGTACATCTTCGTCACCACATCCTCTGCACAGGTCATTTGTACTAAGTTTCATTTTCGTTGTATGATATCTCAGCATATTGTGTCCAGTGATAATACCTACAAGAGATGACAAAGATTTTTTGTTCATTTGTAAAATTCTCTCGGTTTTTTGCTTGTCGTAGAGTGGCCACATTTTCTTGGTTATAGCACAAGAATCAAGCACTCTCCATCTTTCATTTGCAGCTACTAATGTTTTGTCCCCTATCATCTGTTTAATGTGACAAGGCGGGATTTTTACAGTAGTGTCTGCCTGATTTAGTCCAAGCGATGCTCCTTTTCTTGCCAGCTCATCAGCTTTCTCGTTACCCGGTACCCCCTTGTGTCCGGGAACCCAGCAGAGTCTTACGTTGTGCTGTGCACCAAGAACCCGTAGCTCTTCGCGACAACGACTTACAAGCTTCGATTTAATTTCAATGGCAGAAATCGCTTTTATTGCCGCTTGGCTGTCAATGAAAAAGGTAATATCAGTGTGTGATAGTGCCTTCATTGCGACCTGATTAGCAGCTGTTGTCACTGCCAGGACCTCAGCTTGGAAAACGCTACTGTGGTCAGGAAGTCTGATAGAACTGGATAGGTCCAAAACTTCGGAGTAGAATCCCGCGCCAACTCCAATGTCCATCTTGGAGCCATCTGTGAAGATGGGTATCGTTGATTCGTAACCCGATAGTTGATTTTCGTGCCATTCTTCTCTACTGGGAAAGGAAGTAACGAATGGTCTTACAAAGTCAAGGTAGGGTGTTATGTAGTCTGTACATACAGAATTTTCTGTAAATTTACGTAGGATCTGCGCATGCCCCGTTATACTGGATTTCCAGCATCCAGTTTGGCTAAGTCGCAGGGCACTGTTTGCGGCAGACTCCTGTACGAAGATATCAAGGGGTTTAAGGTTGAGTATAGCTTCCAACCCCGCTGTGGGGGTGGTTCTCATTGCCCCGGTGGTGCCGATGCAGGCCATTCTTTGAATCTTTGTCATGGTTTTGAGGTTGGTAGCTTTACATAGCGCTTGCCACCAGACTAAATTACCATATGTCAGTATCGGTCTAATTACCGCGGTGTATAGCCACATGATGATCTTAGGACTAGGACCCCAGGTTTTACCGAATATCCTATTACAGGCATAAAAAGCTACCATTGCTTTCTTTGCTCTTTCTTTTATATTGAGATTCCAGTTCAATTTCCTGTCTAGGATGACTCCTAGGTACTTGGCGCTTTCAGAAATTTTAAGTGGAGTCCCTTCAATTGATGGCAGATCAAATACTGGTATAGTCCTTTTATTTGTAAAAAGGATTAGCTCAGTCTTTTGCGGGTTGACCGCAAGTCCGCAGTTCTTGGTCCATGTATTAACCATGGATAAGGCGCTTTCTATTTGGTTGCTTATGGTAGATAGGAATTTGCCTGTCGCTAGTAGTGCTAGATCGTCAGCATATGCTACTGCTTTAACACCACTAAATTTTAACTTAATTAAAATTTCATTTACCACAAGAATCCAGATAAGGGGTGAAAGTACCCCACCTTGAGGGGTGCCTCTAGATGCTGATACTTTGATATGAACACCTCCTATTTCCGAGTAGATCAGCCTGTTTTTGAGCATACCCATTATCCAGTTGATAATAGTGTTGTCCACTTTAAGGTTTACTAGAGCTCTTTTAACCGCATCGGTTTGGACATTGTTGAAAGCCCCTTCGATGTCTAGAAAGGCCGCAAGAGTGTATTCCTTATCAATTAGTGTCTTTTCCACGGTACTCACAACGCTGTGGAGCGCTGTTTCAACACTTTTGCCCTTTGTATATGCATGTTGGGCTGGAGATATGGTGGTCGGGTTCAATTTACTCCGAATGTAGATGTCAATTAGCCTCTCAAGGGTTTTTAAAACGAAAGAGGTTAGGCTAATAGGTCTAAAGTCTTTAGCGGTAGTGTGACTGGGTTTACCAGCCTTAGGTATAAAAACCACTTTGACTTCACGCCAAGATTTTGGTACATATCCCCTGGTTAGACTACTTAGGAATATGTTTTTCAGGTGGGGTGTGATGTGATTTGCACATTTTTGTAGCATCATAGGAAAGATGCCATCCATTCCCGGAGATTTGTACGGCGAGAAGGAGTTGATAGCCCATTTTATCCTTTCTTCTGTTATCAATTCCGCTGGTGTTGTATGCTCCGTGTTGTCGTGCTCATCCAGGTCATTACTCTTGTGGGAGGTGCAGCCTGGGAAGTGAGTGTTGAGTAGGAGTTCAAGCGTATCGTAACAGGATTCTGTCCAGTGGCCGTCGGAGTCTTTAAGAGAGCCCAGTGCAGTTGATTCTTTGGCAAGAACTTTTCTAAGCCTAGACGAATCGTTGGTGTTTTCTATCTCACTGCAAAAGGCCCTCCACGAACAGCGTTTAGCTCGCTGGGTTTCTATCTTGAATCTTCTTTGGCTGGATTTGTAGGTTTCCCAGTCACTGTCTGTTCTTGTGTGTTTTGCAACATTGAAAAGTTTCCGTGTTTCTTTCCTGATGTTGTACAGTTCTTTTGTCCACCATGGAGGAGATTTTGTTCTGCTTTTCCTCGTCTCCTTAAGGGGACATGCCTTCTCAAGGGCTGTACCGAGAACTTTAGTTAGGTCATCGGTTGTCTTGTCTATGCTCTCAGGCTCAAGCATAGAATGTGTCTGAAGAGTTCCTGTCTTTATCCCTACTTCCATAATAAAGATATCCCAGTTGGTTTTCCTGTGATTTCTATATGGTTTTAAGACATGATTTTTGTCCGGTATCAAAAATTCAATGATTTTGTGATCAGAGAATGCCTCATCTTTTAATACCTTCCATTGTTCTATCACTACTGTATTTGTGTTACTTACTAGAGTGATATCAATTACCTCTTGCCTATTTCTAATAACAAAAGTTGGTTCTGTGCCTCTATTTGCAACTAATATGTTATTTAGGATAAGGAATTCAAAAAGTGACTCACCTCTTATGTTGATGTTGGTGCTACCCCATTGAATGTGATGGGAGTTCGCGTCGCAACCTATGACTAGGTCCCATTTTTCTCGCGCGGCACGCTGAACAAGTAGGCGAGTTAATTCAGCTGGAGGTCCTTCTACTGCATCATATGGCATGTAGCACGATGTTATGATCAGCGGCGGGAGCCCGTCACGTTCATACTTGACTGTTGTGTGGTCTATATCACTGTAGGTAGATAGAAGAAAGAGATTAATCTGTTTCCTAGCCACTATACAGGTTCTGGTCTTACTATTTGTATTTACTTGAGCCGTTTTATACAGTACAAGTTCCTTTGAGTTTAGCCCCCTTATTTTGCCACCTGTAATCCAGGGTTCTTGAATTAGGGCCAAGTCTATCTGTCTAGCCTCCATGAGGTAGATCAGGTTGGCGCTGGCCGCCTTACTGTGATGTAGGTTTATTTGGACTATCTTCATCACAGTGCTTTGTCGCCTCCTCCTTTTTACTTTTATTTGCCGAGTTGGCAATAAGCCTGAGCTTACATCGGTTTATACCGACGCGGACTTTGAAGCCTATCTTGTTCAGTAACGGAATTGATTTGTGACTGA
This sequence comes from Blera fallax, assembly GCA_946965025.1. Classification (NCBI taxonomy): domain Eukaryota; kingdom Metazoa; phylum Arthropoda; class Insecta; order Diptera; family Syrphidae; genus Blera; species Blera fallax. The sequence continues at coordinate 28,610,683 of OX337245.1, forward strand.
GCAACACTGTCACTTCCGTACCGGATTCGTTGTATTCCCCTACTTCTAGCACTTCCCAGGCATGGCTCAGTTGGTCTTTATTTAAAGATCTGAGGTACCTTTCGATCCGATCTCTAGGAATGTAAGGTCCCCGTACAAAGAGCTTGGCCCTCGGTCTAGTCAACTGCACGATTTCTTTTTTGTCGATCAGACGAAGGTCAGCATTCGGCCAAGGAGCTTTGGTCCTAGAGATGAAATCTCGGAGCCATGCGAGAGTGTGAGAGTCTTCACAGGTCACTAATTTGAATCCTTGGATGGTGTTAAGGGTGCCAAAGAGTGGGAGGGGTTCTTTCTCTTTGACAATGAGGTCGTTTACCTCATCAAGGATCCTGATCTCAATTAGTCGCCATTGGTCCTCAGTTAGCTTCCGTGTGGGATTACCGAAGTCAGCAACGGCGACCTGCTGTCCAGTAACGGCTAGCAGCGAAAATCTGGCTCTTTTCGTTTTGTTTGCCAGTGGGGAAAGGGTGTCGTTAAGCCTAGCTCTTTTGGACGTACTAGCAGTCGGCTCGGGGTTGGTATGGGGGTGCACATTCCCGGGCGTCTTGAGTTTGTCCGAAATCAAGGTTCGGCTGGGCGTACGTCGGGTCTTTTCTTTACGTTCGTCCGTGCTAGTCTCCGGAATCGTTCTGAGTCTTGTCTTGGCCTTGTCAAGAGCTTGTCTCTCCTTCTCCGTTAAGGTATCCGGAGTGCGTTTACTCAGTCGCCTGACGATTCTGACTGCATTACGTCGTTGTCTACGTAGGATCTCACGTTCGTTGAGTGCCTTACGTTTGCCGGTAGCTTTTGAGTCAGAGGCTATTTGCACTAGCCGCCGGGAATCGTTCGGCAAGACCTCTACGACTGTCGTACAGCTGTCATTAGTCGTGTCGTTTTTCGAGGGATCCTGACCTCCGTCACCTGATTTAGGGGGGGAAGTCGCAACCAGATTGCATGTGGAGCTAAGGCTCTGGATGTTTTCTGGGTACGCCTCCCCCTCTTTCACCTTACCAGGAGTTATCTTCTCTCCCTCCAGACCCGTACGAGCAAGAGGCTCGATGCAACGTCTGGTTGGTGAGTTCGGTAACCCGATGGTTGGTTTAGTTGGCCGTTCACTCTCTTTCTGTCTGCAGGTTTTGTTTGGATCTGAAAGCGTTGCCTGTGATCGCCTTGGTTGAGTTGTATCAATCGGGCTATCAGTCGACAACGCTTTCACTTCCCCAGGGACCATCTCCCTCTTCTCCAGACCCGTACGAGCAAGGGGCTCGCTGCAACGTCTGTTTGAAGAGTTTGATGATTCCTCGGAGGTATCCTTGAGTGCTTCAGTCGGTGCGGTCGGCCTGACTCCCAGATGGACTTTGCCGATCCGGGGGGCAGGTGGCCCCATCGACTTTATAGCGCTGGTGTCACCTGCAGGAGCATCTTCCTTTGGTGTACGAGCAGTAGGCTTGTTCTCCATTAGTCGCTGTTCCTGCAGATAGGCACGTGCGTTATGTAGCCGCTTACGTTCTGTCTCCGTCAGTTCGTCCCATCCCTTCGTACCTAGTCTTTTAATAGTCGTCCTGCAGTTGGAGATTTTACTCCGTCTGGATGACGTAGACAATCTGGAGAGGTTGGAGCTAGCGACAGAGCAGCTGTCGTCGACATCAAGAATCATCTTCTCCATGTCGGCATCAGCCGTTCTGACGCTTTCCCTGTCCCATACTCCAAGATTGGCGAAGGGGTTGAGGAGAAGATTTTCTTCTTCCTCTGTCATGCGTTCCGTCTGGGGATCGGTATTTATGGAGTCTGAAGTGCCCGATCCTTGCACTTTGGCCTCCTTGGTATCGTTTGTTTTGTTTGTTTTGTTGTTGTTATTTGATTTCATGATTTGGTCCCACGAGTAAGGGGGAAGGAAGGTCCATCTGCACTCACCCCCTGTATGCAGATAAGGGGAATTAAAGTTAAAACTGGAGGTCCCCAGGTATCCAGAGTTTGCGCTAGCGACTGAGCACTCCCTCAGCCATGCAGGTCTCGGCGCGTCGTACCTTACCTTGGATGTTGATGCCTCTTGGTTTTCCATCTCTTCCTGTCGATTAACAACAGTTAGAGAAGTACTTAAGCCCCACCACCACGACAAGGTGGGCAATCGTCGGTGAGGTGATGAGACCCTTACTTAGCCCACAAACCGCAGCAGAGCAACTTTACAACGAAAAATTCGTTCCAGAGGTCCCATTGAAAAAGCTTTCGAAATATTGAAAAGAAGATTTCCAGTAAGAGCGTAGGAGGTTCTTAATGTCAATATTCATCAGGTCGCCTATACCGTTATAATAGGAAGCTCCTAAGTTAAGTTTCCTTCTACGGGAGAGAGCTGGACAGAAACAAAGAAGGTGAGGAATACTTTCCTCCTCTTCTTCATCCATGCAGCTTCTACAAAAGTCGTTCGCAAGGAGGCCTAGTCTTGTAGCATGCTTGCCCATTAGACAGTGTCCAGTGATGACACCTATTGTGGTGCCGATATGCAATCTACTGAGTGAAATCAAATTCTTAGAGCGTTTTAGATCCAGCTTTGGCCGAATCTGTTTTGTCGCTAGACATGTTGATCCATTTGTCCACCTAAGATTTGTACTCTCGACAGCATCCAGGGATTTGATTGCTGCGTGGCTGTCTGAAAAGATGCGGATATCTCTAGCAGATATCACGTTTTTCTTAAGCCAAGATAGGGCTTCTCTGATCGCCATTATTTCCGCCTGGAACACGGTACAATGATTTGGAAGACGGAAAGAGAGCTTAAGGTTAAGCCTATCAGAGAAAACACCTGCACCAACTCCGTCTATGGTTTTTGACCCGTCAGTGTAGAAGTAATTGATTCATCTTCTAAAAATGCATCGTCCTCCCAGAGTGATCTGGAAGGGATGGTAACTACGAAGTTCTTCTCAAAATTTAGACGTGGGATGGTGTAGTCCGTGTTTTCGGGAGAGATTTTGAATTTATTCAGAATAGACGTGGCCGAATTCTTTTCTTGACCACTGTTGGGTAGCTTCAAGGCGAACGGCTGCAATCGCTGCCATTTGCTTGCTATATGCATATGTATATCGAGGGGTATTAGATGGAATATAATGTCCAGTGCCGCAGAGGGAGTTGAACGAAGTGCTCCGCTTATGCACAGACAAGCTGTACGTTGGACCTTGCTTAAGCCCGTATGATACTTCATTTTTTTTTTTTTTTAATGCATTAAATCGTGTTTGAGTGTCAGCCTTGCATAAAAGAGACAAGACGATTTTTTATGAAAAGGAAAGCAATTATTTAGCAGAAAAATAATAAACTGTCAGCTTTTGTATTTGTATTGAGCCGAACAGAATCACAAACGGCAAAAATTAATTGGGAATTTAGGTTTTTGTTTTTCTTTGAACATTTCCAAAACGGTTGCTATTAATAAATTTATATTTAAAACACACAAAATAAGTAGATCTGGATCCATTTCGCAAATTCAAAACTAAATGACTAAATTTAATGCAGAAATATCAAAAAAAAAGCTGCCAGCAGCTGAAAAATGTAGTTTGGGTTACATTTTTCATGCATTTCTTCTGACGTTTTCACATTTATTAGCTTAGTGTGTACGAACTCACACTTAATGGCAATTTCAGTAGTGAATTTTTCGTACTGCTCTAATTTCATTTTCAGAGAATTAAAAATGAGAAAAAAATATAGTGTCATCGGGCTTTAGATAATCGCGATCTATGATTTTTTCTAAGGCTGTCCACCAAATCATCACCCCGTATGTGAGTATCGGTCTAATGATCGAGATGTAGAGCCAGTGAGTAATTCGAGGTTGTAAACCCCATTTATTCCCAATGTCTTTCTTGCAAGCGAAAAGTGATACTGTAGCTTTCTTTACTCTTTCTTGAATATTAGGTTTCCAACTTAGCTTCATATCCAGGATAAGACCCAAATATTTTGTTTTATCAGAGAAAGTTAAGCTGGTTCCATTAAGAGAGGGATGGTCGACTAGCGGAATTTTATATTTCCTTGAAAAGATTACTAGTTAAGTTTGTGGGGGTTTACACCCACACCACACCGAACTGCCCATCTAGTGAGCTTATTTAGAGCGTTTTGTAGGAGTTCCTTCAGAGTATTCAGGTGCTTTCCCGAGACGGCCAAAGCAACATCATCTGCATTAGCTATCGTCGTGCATCCCTCGCTTTCCATGATTATCAATAGTTCATTGACCTTTAAAATAAATACTATGAATCAAATTATTATATTTGACAGTTGTCAATGGTGCGAAGTTGGCAGCATTTCGCGAAAGTGCGTCGTTGCTAAGATGCACTTAAATATTTTCCAGCAACTGAAAATAAGCTATGATGAACTTTAGCTTTAAGTTCAACATAGCACTAAGTGTTACTTAGATTAGACACAATTTTATGACTAGTATCAGCAAACGGGCCTAAGTGACACATAAATACAATTGTTGGTACTAAAATTACCTTCTCTAAAATTTCGAAAAAGCTAAAAAAAAAGTTGGATCTTTAGATCTCAGTTATGACCAAACGCGTTTATTTTTATGAGCTATTTTCCTTAAAAAGGTTAACTTACCTTATTTTTTTTTTTAAAAAATAAAGTTTTATTAAGAAACAACGAGGAAAAAAAAATAATACCTGTTTTAAAAAATTTTTCTTTTTTATACTTTTGCATGAAAATATGACACATATGCATCCATAAATCGCAATCGCGTTCAATATTTAAATGACACATAGGTTGGTCAAAAAGTGCCACATTACCATACCAATCCGCACAATTTGAAAAAAAAAAAAAAAAAAAAAAATCGTGCCCTATGTGCATAAAGTTGCCTTCTATTATGCGTTTACCACCAAAGGAGGTCATTTGAAAAGCTGAGTTAAACTTTCTAGGACTCTCTAAAAAAAATTTTGACGAAGGATGATCACCCAATAAAATGCTCTTTGGTGGTTCCAGCGGTGCACCTATTTCTCTGAGCATTACTTTTCCGCTTGAACAACACAATCTAGCAGATTCTTTTGCCCACTTTTGTGCACCACAAAAGCTACAAACCTCAGACATTGTACCTACATGCAATTTCTTTTCGTATGAAATGAAACTTACATATTGAAAACATGAATTTTTATTTAGGCTCCGCGGTCGGACCATATTTTCACCGATAACAATAAACCTTTTACCAACAGAACCAAGTCTATTAACAGTGGAACTTTGCAAATTTCTCAGCCGAGACATCCGCCTAATTTTTGTATATTTACTCTTTCGCCCAATATCAGGCTTAGAATATCTCTTACTCATTTTAGTTGACGCCCAACATTCGTTGAAATACATACCAACTGATTCGGTTAAACTGAATAAAATACTGAAAATGTGCAAACTCAATTATAACATCCCGAGTGGGAAACACTACCACACCACAAACAGGCACAACATGCACACAACCATTGTATATGAAACTAATAGTACTATCGCTTGAGGAAATCGATGGTGGCGCCCCTAGCGGCCCGAGTAAAGGATACGTCGCTGAGAACCACAAAAATTTTACGCTCTTCTGCCTCAACAATTTGCACATGCACTCATTGCATTGTGTATATCCCGCTCAAACATCATACTGTGTTGAGTGAATATATCTACTTTGCAATGTGAATAACTCGTCGACCTACCCCAATGCAGTGCCACACTCCCAGTTGCCATGGTAAGTGCACGTTCCTCGTGCATATGAATCCGAGTGATAATGGAAAAACAGCAAAAGGAATGTGCTCAAAAAAAAAAAGACACACATAGATAGCATCAGAGACACAAAGCTTTCTTTAGTAGTCACTTCAGGCAGTTCTAGTGCATCCAACGTATTAAATATTAGCCAAAACGCAAATGAAACGAACAATACTGTGATTTGTCCAACCACACTTTCCGTTAATAGAGTTGCCGAACCTATGACATATATTAGAGATTTCTATCTAGCGTTGAAAATAATAGTTTGCGAATTTCTCCTTCACAGTTTCCTTTTCCCGAATCTCGTTTTCATAATGAGCGAATAGTAAATACCATACCTCGGTATATTTTCGATACGGCAAAGCGATTAAAGGTTGATAAGGACTATAATTTAGAAAAAACGTTGACATTCAATTGCAAAATAAGCCAGTCGACGTAAACACTTTTGTAAATATGCAACTTTTTCATAAGGCAAATGCACATTGGACGAATGCGAAAAAGATTTGTGTCTGAAGTTTTTTTATAAGTCTCCCACATTATATTCGCATAATGTGTCTCGCAGCTCGGGATTTAGTTTACCATCTATAAGCACAATCTATCGATGCCATTCTTCCTTAAGTTTACCGGCCGGTGTTTCAAACCAAATGATGCATCTTTTAAAGAGCAAGGCTGAAACAATATCAAACTTAGAGAAAAGATGTATATTAATTTTTGATGAAATGGCAATCAAACCCGAACTTGATTACAACATTAAAAATGACATGGTATACGGCTTTTCTGATTTCGGGGAACTGAGTAGACGCGCTACTGTAGCCTCCAAAGAAATGGTTTTACTCTTAGGGGATTAAACAAAAATTGGAAGCAAACTACATCTTATTATATAGAATGCCCGAAAGGTGATGATATTGCTGAGATTTTGAAGTCAACAATATCAAAAACTTTGGAGTGTGATCTCCAAGTTATTGCTGTATGCTGTGACCAAGGCAGTAATAACAGAAGAGCATACAAATTACTTGGGACAACCGAAACCAAGCCCTTTTTTGAAATTGAAAATCAACAAATTTTTCTTTTATATGATTATCCTCACTTATTCAAAAGCGTGCGAAATTGTTTGCTTAAGAATTCAATTTTAATATCTGAAGATGTTGTTTCCTTGTCAAACTTTTTGAAGAGAATTCCAAGAATATCTTTCAGGTATGCTTTAAACTAACGAATAGTCATATAAACCCGAACAACTTTGAAAAGTTGTCAGTGAAATCTGGAGTCTTCAACTCAATTTCAGCAAACCGTTTTAAGACTGATACCGAGAAGAAGATTGCTGCCTCAACGGCAACTTTTTTAAGCAAAATGAACGATCTTTTCGACAACTTAAAGAGTTACAGTTTAAACACAAACAACCCTAATCGACAACCCATTTCACCACATTGTGAAACTCTGCAGTCCATTAAAACTGCTAGGCAATGGATATCATTATGGGAGTCTACCGGTTAAATGAAAAAGTCATATTGCTTTGGTGGGTTACTACAAATTTTATTTGCTATAGAGTTAATATGGGAAAAACTTAAACATGACCAGCGAGTCCTTCTTATTGCACATCTGAATACTGATGTTGCAGAAAACTTATTTTCAATGGCTCGTTCAAATACGGGATTATACGAACGAAACCCTTCAGCTTACAGATTTATTAGAAATTTAAAGCAAATTACATATTTTCAAAAATTTAAATTTATCAGAAAATGCAAGTTAAGAAGATGATGGGGCTGAATCTTTATTGCACGAAGCTGATTGTGACGATCTTAAGTGTGATGACAGTGAAGAATTTCATATTGAAGCTCCAGTAGAACATCATCTCATGGCAACAGATATTCTGAGCAGTATCGAATACCATATGAATAGTTGCGATGACGAGTTTGATGTTGACCCCAATGAGACAGAAACAGTTGTGTCCAAAGGATGTTCTCAGAAGCTGGAAGAAGCGGCTCTTACATTTTATGCCGGGTTTGCAGCTTTCAAGTTCCATAAGAAACTTAATTGTCAAAACTGCACTCTGTTCATGATAGATAAAACAGAGAAATTCCGAGAACAAGCTCTGTTAATAAAATTGCGAGCTTATAACACCTATGTTAACTGTTCCTTCCTTGGAATTTAAAGTTTATGTGAAAAGTATGCAAACACTTTTTGAAAGCCAGTTTGTAAAAATACGACACGAAGAACACTTGGTTGAAGCTTTGCTAAAATCCGGACTAAAAATGACAGCTTCCTTGAGTATGAAATGTGACGATGATGAGCACTGACACTCCATTTGCAAATTCGTTTAATATTCTACCTCATTGGGTAACGTGGAAAAGAATATTTGAACTATTCAGCGCCCTTCGTTTGTCCGTGCAACAGAGGATAGGGTTTGATTCGAAAAATTTTCTGTATAATTTCATACAATTCAAACAAAAACAAATAAATCTATCCGTAGCCATCATAAATTTCTGGCACTCCGTCCATCCACCACATAATCCCACCACCACCCCGCTGTGAAAATATTATTTTTCATCCCTTAACCAGACCACCACTTGAACTAAAAACCTGACGCATAACATGCATCCACCATTCCACTCCCTAATCAAAAAAACATACATCTTTTTACTGAACAAGAAAAAAAAATAATAACCTGCTTATAGATTTTTTTCATCAGTTTCTTTACTCATTTTCTTGGCAGTCATTCACTCAGTTGCGTTGTTTACTTTGTTTCCACTCATTCTGCGATTATAATTCCAATCTCAGAGAGTAATAATATTTTACTTCGCTCGCGAGGAATGAGAATACGCCACCTGGACGGTCGGAGTAACTACTAAAAAATATTGCTTGATGATAGTACTATAAGTTTCATTTACAATGACACAACTCATCCAGTATGTATATATAACAGAAAAATAAGGATAAGGAAACACACATCCTTCTATCGCCAGCCACTCGCCCCTACTCGTAAATTTAGCGAAGAGGCAGCGAAAGGAGAATAAAGAACAAAAAAATGATTATCACCACTGAGACATGGTTGGGAGACATGATCAACTCAGCTCAGCTTCTAGATGACGTAGTCATGATTTTGGACTTGAAATTTCCGTCTTTAAAAACTCTAAACGACAAAACTAATTTGATTAAAATTGACAAAGCAAAGTTGATGTTATTTGTGTTTCTACGTTTTTTTTGTCTCTTTTCGTGGTCTCCCAACCACAAAACTGAATAAGTAGCTTTATCTGAACCTGCTCCATGCGATTTCGTAATCAATCAAAATCATTGAAGTCGGTTCAGCCGTTTTCTCACAAATACCGGACAAAGAAATATCAACTTCATTTTATAATAATAGGTGATATGTACATAGGTATGTACGTATGGCTCGAATGGACTACTCTTTCCGAGCGAAGTTAAGCCGCATATTTGTATACATATATATGAGTTTGTGTAGATGCCGTGGGCAGTATTCAGTGAATTGGACTACTAAAGGGAAGGTCGACGTTCGAATCAAAGAAAACTTTTTCACGAATAGCTGACAAACGCCGAGAGTAATAATTGTCATGAGAAGCTTCTCACTTATCAATTGCGGATGTGGCATTAAACTTAGGTCCCCTCATTTAAACATGCACAACACGATGGTTAAGAGAAGCTAGGTTCTAGGCCCTGTATGGGCTGTTTGCGATAAATTTATATATATGTACATATGTATATATGTATGTACATATGTACATATTATAAACGTGCATACGTAAAAGTGCATACATACATACATTTCTCATTTTGTGGTCTCCCAAGCACAAAACTGAATAAGTAGCTTTATCTAAACCTGGTCCATGCGATTTCGTAATCAATGAAAAGTCATTAAAATCGGTTCGGCCGTTTTCTCACAAATACCGGACAAAGAAATATCAACTTCATTTTATAATAGTAGTTGATCATCACCCCACCTAATTTGAATTATTTAGTTATATTTTTTTTCTTTGAAGTGAAATTCAACACTATTTTTTCTTTTTTTAAATATTGATTGTCTCTATCATTTCTCTATTTATTTTATAATTATTAGATTGCATACTTAGGCTAAGATGAATTTATAACGTTTGAGAAATTAAATTAAATAAAACTAAAAAAAAAAAGAAAACTTATTCAATACTAATAGAAATTAAGGCAGACGCACACGAGGAACTCCAATTACACTTATTGCACAAAAGTGATATGTATTCCGGAACTAGAAAACCATACTATGGTAACAATTGCAGATCAAACTACAATACTAAAAGTAGAAAGATCCAATGAATAATATACAGAAAAACCTCAAAAGGGCATAAACAAAATCTGTGATTGTGATTGGACTAACAAGAGTAGAATCAAATTAAACGAGTCCAAGTCAGTCCATGTTAACTTTAGTAATGAAAAGGTTGAACATATGCCAATCGTTACAAATCAAAAATAGTTCCATGCGCTAGGAATAAGTGAAAGATCTAAGTACTCTAGATGCAAAGCTGCGATGAAAAGACCACGTAAAAAAGAAAAAGAATTAGAAATAAAATATTGAAAACTGCACTTGGCTGATAAGAAGAAACTTAATCGTATCAATTGGAAATAAAGTTCTGTTATATAATCATATTTTTGAAAACAACATGAATATAACGAATCAAATTATGGGGTTGTGCCCAAAAGACAAATGTAGACACAAAAAAATGATTTCAAAATAAGGTGCTTAGAAATACAGTAAAAGCATCTTGGTACATTCTTCTTCTTAAGTTCATCTCCACTGCGGGCGTTTGGAAATCATAATTTTTAGTGTAGGTATCTTTATTTGTGACGCCTTTCATTACTTCTGTGGGGGAAAGATTGAGCCACTTCTATAAATATGACAGCCATGATAACGTTTGGTACTTACACCTTGGTACATAAGAAACACTGAACTTCATCGCCACTTGAATGCAGAAAGTGTTAATTCGAAAATCCTAAAAAAAAGCTCAAAGAAAAGCTGGAAGAGCATATAAACTTAGATGCAAGAAAATTACTGAATAATGAAAATCAATTACGGAGGTTTAAAAGAATAAAACCTTTCTAATGAACTTAATTGAAAATTACAGTGGACTCCCCCTAAGTCGAATTTTCACGGGATACCATGATTTGTTCGAGTAAGAGGGAGTTTTGGAAAAATTCGAGTTAGAGAGAAACAATTTTTTTTTTGTTTTAAAGCGTTTATTTAATAAAAAAAAAAAGGTTAACATAATTTAAAAAAGTTAACAAAAAAAAAATACTACCAACTTGCACAGAATAACTGCATCAGCTCTGTTGAACTGCCTAGAATCAACTGATTTTCGAATTTCAACTGGAATTTCACTAAAACAGGATCTTTTTTTTCTAGATAGATTTCCATTGCTTTGAAATAAAAACTGTTTTGAATCCAACTGTTTTTCTTTTTTAATAAAAAAAAAAGGTTAACATAATTTAAAAAAGTTAACAAAAAAAAAATACTATCAACTTGCACAGAATAACTGCATCAGCTCTGTTGAACTGCCTAGAATCAACTGATTTTCGAATTTCAACTGGAATTTCACTCAAACAAGATCTTTTTTTCTAGATAGATTTCCATTGCTTTGAAATAAAATCTGTTTTGAATCCAACGAACAACACAAGGAAAAGGATAACATTGTTTTTTTTTTGCCCTGCAATTTTTGTACAGATTGCATATTTTTAGGTAGGTACCTAGACGCATTATGTATTGGATGTGGGCAGGTAGAAACACAACGCACTTACGATGATGGCATACGCGATGCTACAGGTTTTTAAGGTGTTGACGTGTGTAGGTACTTGATGTTTAGGTAGTTATAGTTATATATATAACCAAATACGAATTGTGAGAGCATATTTTTTATTATTTTGTTTTATGCAAAAAAAATTCGACTTAAGGGGTGAAAAAAGAGGCCAAGAATCGAGAGAATGTGTACGAGTTAGAGGGAGTTTCGACTTAGAGGGAGTTTGACTTAGAGGATGGTTTTGTATGGAAAATTGAGGAGAATGCTAAAATATGGCGAAAAAATTCGAGTTAGAGAGAAATTCGACTTAGGGAGAGTTCGACTTAGGGAGAGTCCACTGTATATACATACATATGTGGTGAGTTGTAATTATCCAATAATAACAACAGTGAGCAGCCCACATTTCCTTGGTGGGCTGGTAAAATCTTTACATAAAACACGTACGTATACATACGATATATAAAAATCAGACACTTTCTAACAACAAATGTTACTAACATTTTTGGTAAAAGTATTTTTCAAGCCGGTGAGAAAGCAAGGAGCAGCCATTTTGCAGAAATTACCCACTCAGAGCACATGTTTCCTATTTAATTAAATGATTGATATATTCAGCATAATTGTTTTTTTTAATTCAAACTGATCTTTTGCATGCAAAATTTGAATTCAATAAACGAACCATGTAAATGGCATATTTCTGATTTCTATGGATTGTTTTCATATTAAAGAAACAAACATTACTAACATTCAAAATTACTAAATTACTCGGCACAGTCTTTGTTATAGAAGATCGATCGAAGCGCCAGGCCATCGTAGGAATACCGTACGTGTCTATTTCTTGGCGCTACTACTATAGAACTGCATGTAGGAAGATTCAATGGACCATTCCTTCCTATAGGAAACATCCATAAATTCTAATACAGACATGTTACAAAGGGCAATTTGGGTATTCATCATCTTTAGAACCTGAATGATCAAGATCTACACATAATTACCATAACAAGGCTACGAGAAATATGTAATTTGTAATGTACGAGTTTACTTAAAGTTGCGCGACAATATCGATATAAAAAATTGTAAAATCGCTCTTCAGCCAGCGTTTTACTTTTAATTTTATGTACTTATAAAAATAAATTTTATTTTATTGAATGGGTACTATCTACCTTAAATAAACATCCTTTCACATACATTTATAAAATTCTACTTAGCTGAAAACATTTTTTTTTAATATAAGAACTATAACGTACATATAAACAGAAGCGGTTTATGCACCAATTAAATATTAAAAATATTTTGACAGCATACTTAGCATTTTTGATTCTACATTTGGAAAAAAATCAAGAAACTTACGACCACCTGATCCACTAGGCCCTGCTGGCAAATTTAAAGCAATTTGTTTATAGTTCGCAGGCAGAGCCATTTTTCTTTAAAATGAGCAATCGTGTTTTTCTTTGTCAACAAAACAAGAACGAAAAAATCAGTTTTTAACTTATTAAAACAAATTTTAAAACCGATAGCCAAAAACTGCACAAGAAGGCAATCGCCAATCTTCTGTCATTACCGCGTCTTACGATGTTTACTCAATAACCAAAAATAGATATTAGGAAGCGTTCAGTAAGTTCATCGCTGTAGCGCCCTGCTGTCACCAAGCTCAGTTCTTATCTCTTAGGAATTTTACAACTGTAACCCGTCGCATACATTGTTCATTTCAGTTGTGAACTGAACTTCTTCAACCAACTTCTCAACCGTCAAATCGATCAAATGAGTACGCCTCACACGGTTTGATTTTGAGAATGTTGAGAATGGAAAAACTATCTCTAAACACATTTATTTTAATCACATAAACCTTGTTTAAATGTCACCTTATATATTGTAAAATATATTCTTCACTTTCCTTTTTGCAACCTACGGGGTAGTACTATTTATTAACAAGTTATGGGCCTTTAAGTCACGAAGTAATTTAATTTTAAATAATTTTTTTAACTAAATAAATGTAGAGCAGCGAGCTTTGAAAACTTCTTCTTTAAGTAATTTAAATTTTATTAATTTAACGCACGCGATTCCTTTTTTTTTGTCGATTTACATATATTGGCTTATAAGGAAATGGCTTCGCAATCAATTTCATTTCCATTCGCGAAACTACGTGGTCGTGAAAATTTCGACGTTTGGAAACGACATGCGAAATCATCCCTCGAGATAAAAAATTGTTGGAAGATAATCGAAACAGGATTATCTGAAACAGCGACTGATAAAGACAAGGATTCGAACGAGCGTGCATTAGCTGAAATAACCTTGATGATTGAGCCAAGTAACTTTGCACACATTGCAACATCTTCAACAGCAAAAGAGGCCTGGGATGCTCTTGTTACAGCGTATGATGATAGTGGCTTGACGCGAAAAGTTGAGTTACTAAAGCAATGCAAAGGAGTACATCAACAAAATGCTTCTCACATCACTCAAAGTCCAAAACGCTGGCTTAAATATCGATGACGAATTAACAGCATCTCTCATGCTGGCTGGGCTGCCTGATGATTTTCGTGCATTGGTGTTAGCAGTGGAAAATTCCAAAATGAAGCTAACGCTAGACGTTGTGAAGAATTTGCTACTCCAAGACGTAAAATTTTATAACAAAACTGCTGACAGTGCACTTTATACAAAAAAGAAAACTCCTACGCCTAAATTTCGCTGTCACACTTGTAAGCAAGTTGGGCATTTTAGCAAATCTTGCCAAGTAAAAACAAAAAATCGAATAACTGGCATGATAAAAGTACAAGAGAAAGAGTTCTATTTGCTTCGATGTTAGTCAATAACAAAAGTTCTTCAGATTGGTTTGTTGACTCGGGAGCTACCTCTCATATGACGAATGAGGAAAATTTGTTATTTAATAAAAGAAACCCGATCGCAAACAAAGAAGTCATAGTCGCAAATAAACACAAAATTCCTGTAAAGTGTTCTGGTGATGTGAAATTAGCTCTAAATAACAAAAACGTTAATTTTAATGCCGTGTTAAAAAATGTGGAATACTTGCCTGACCTGTGTGCTAAATGGCAACAAAGTAATTTTTGAGCATGACACTTGCAATATTTATGACAAGGAACGTAAGTTAATTGCAACAGCAAGTGCAGTGAACGATTTGTATCGTCTAAATTGTGACTCCGTGCAAGTTTCGGGAAAATTTGAACAAGCACTATCAGTGGCCAATTCATACAATATGTGGCATCGAAGATTGGGTCATATATGCTCTCAAAATCTCACAAAAGTTATGAAGTCCTCATTGGGTGTCAAATTTGCTACGGGACATATTGAGAAATGCATTGTATGCATGAAAGGTAAGCAGTCTAGAGAGCCTTTTAAAGACGTCGGAAAGCGTGCAGAAAGTATCTTAGACCTAGTCCACTCTGACGTGATAGGACCGTTGAAATCTTAATCTTTCTCTGGAGCAAGATTTCTAGTCACATTTGTCGACGATTTTAGCCGAAAAGTTTTTGTAGTGCCTATCCAGCACAAATCTGATGTATTCAGTGTATTTGTAAAGTTCAAGTGCTTTGTTGAAAATCAGTGCTCGAAAAAGATTAAAATTTTTCGATCTGATAACGGCACTGAATACACTGGAAAGGTTTTTCAAACCTATTTACAAAAAAATGGAATTTTGCACCAAAAAACTGTTGTGTATACACCCCAACAAAATGGCGTTGCGGAACTTATTAACCGGACTATTATCGAAAGAATACGTTGTATGCTGCTAGATTCCGGGCTGGATAACATGTTCTGGGCAGAAGCGGCTGTAACTGCAGCCTTCTTGTTAAATTGCGTACCATGTAGGGGCAATGAATGTTCTCCAGAAGAAATTTGGTCAGGCCGAAAGTCAGATTTAGGACATCTTCGTATATTTGGCTGCAAGGCCATGGTGCATGTTCCCAAAGAAAGAAGAAACAAACTGGAAGCAAAATCAATGGAATGTATATTTCTTGGATACAGCACGGATTCAAAAGCCTATCGACTATTCAATCCTTCGACGAAGAAAATAATAACAAGTCGGGATGTCATTTTCATGGAATCTGAAATGGAGGTAACTAGCAATGACAATAAAAATACTAATTCTTTTGTATCGCCTACAGTTGATTTCTGGGACGAAGAAGAGAACACCTTTGTCAATTCAGGGGAAGAAACGTCAGTAGAATTGCCAAGCGCTAGTGAAGCCATAGAATCTCCACCCAATCTGAAACCCACTACTACAAGCAACTGTTCAGAATGCGATTTTTTTTTTTTTTTTTTTTAAATATAACCCTTGCCCATGTGGCAGACACTGCGACCTAGAAGATCTATTGTATCATAAGGGTGTTCTTAGTCTAAGAGACCGTCTACCTCCCTAATGAAGGATAGTAGGTCCTTAGTAGCAGAGTTTTTCATTTCTGCTGGCGTACATATTTCTTTATAGAAAATACGTCTCCTTAACCAATGTAATGCTGGGCAATTGCAGAGAACATGTTCGGACGATTCGTCCTCCTCCGAGCAGAACCTACATTCCGTCTCTGAGCCCAGGTTAAGTTTGTTAAGGTGATATCTCAAGCCACAATGGCCCGTGAGAAAGCCCACTAGCTTCCTGATACTTTCCTTATTAAGGTTAAGTATATCCTTATAGGAGTAGGGTCTGATTAGCAATTTGGATTGTCTCAATCCTGGGACATTTTCCCAGTGGTCCAGACGAAGCTTGTGTTCCCAGTTACTAATCAGCGCTGTGGCGAATGACCAGTTAATGCCACAGTAAGGTTCAGGTCCTATGATTCTGAGCCAGCCCTAGCTAGTTCATCTGCTAGCTCATTACCTGCAATCCCTTGATGGCCAGGAACCCATCCAAGTTTTACCTTGTTTAGTCTCGCCAGGGATTGCAGTGCATCGTAGCAGTTTTTAACTGAGATGGAGTCCACTAAATTGGACGACAGCGCTTTGAGTGCTGCCTGACTGTCTGAAAATATAAAAATTCTAGCGCCTTTAATACCCTTACTAAGGTTTAACCTAGCGCAGATTTCAATGGCATGGAGTTCAGCCTGAAATACCGTGGGACACATTCCCATAGGTATCGAGACTTTGGTGTTGGGTCCAAAGACACCAGCTCCAACTCCAGATTCCATTTTCGATCCGTCTGTGAACCAAACTAGACCTCTAGGGTCTAATACCGGAGCACCATTAGACCAATTTGCACGATCTAATATTTCTACCTCAAATAGCCTACCGAAACAGTACTCCTTGACCATGGTGTCTGGGATGGTACAAAACATGTCTCTTTTGGGGATTGAGTCAAGAATTTTCAGATGTCCCACATGGTCACCTGATTTATACTTGTATTCTATCTGCAACTTGATAGCACACCTAGCAGCTGTCTTCTTAATGAAGATATGAAGGGGTGAAAGCCCAACGATTGCTTCTAAAGCTGCCGTCGGGCAGGTACGCATAGCACCTGTGATGCCGAGACAGGCAACTCTTTGTAACTTCTGGAGTTTAGTTGCCGTTGTCCGTTCAAGAACTTTCGGCCACCAGATGATGGCCGCGTATGTGATAATAGGCCTCACCATCATTGTATACATCCAATGTATCATCTTTGGATTTAGGCCCCAAGTTCTGCCGTACAGGCGCCTACAGGCCCACATGGCCTTATTAGCACGCTCGATGGCGAACTTGATATGAGAATTCCAGTTGAGCCGTTTGTCGAGGATAACCCCGAGATATTTGACTTCACTGGAATAAGCTAAAGTAGTGCCTTTGATAATGATAGGTCCTAGATTGACCAGTCTTTTCCTAGTAAAAGGCACTAGAACAGTTTTGCAGGGATTGATGGATAGTCCTTCTCTGCTACACCATTCTAAAACATGTAGTAAAGCACCTTGCATGACGCTGGAGATGGTTGCGCTGTGCTTGCCACTAATAAGTATCGCCAAGTCATCCGCATAACCAATGGCGGTATAGCCTAATCTATGAAGATCGACTAGTAGGTTATCTATGACTAGTGACCATAGAAGGGGGGAGAGAACTCCACCTTGGGGACAGCCCTTAGCTGCGGTCACCGACACAGAAACTCCTCCCGAGGAGGAAGTCATAATTCGACTTTCGAGCATGGCTCTTATCCATTTGCTGGTCGAATCTTCGATGCCTCTGCTACTGATTGCTCTCTCTATTGAGCTGTAGCCAGTGTTATCGAAAGCGCCCTCAATGTCAAGGAAGGCACATAGGGCTATTTCCTTAGAACCAAGAGTTCGTTCAATTTTCTTCACCAGATAGTGAAGAGCCCCTTCTGTGGATTTGCCCTTCCTATATGCAAATTGACTTGAGTGCAGAGGGGTAGACAAATCTAACCGACCTCTAATGTGAACATCGATGAGTCTCTCCATCGTTTTGAGAACAAATGATGTTAGACTTATGGGTCTGTAAGATTTAGGCAGCTCACTGGGCCTATTGCCCGGTTTTGGAATAAAGATCACGTTTACCTGTCTCCAGGTAGTCGGGATGTATCCCCAATAGTAGCTGGCTCTAAATAAAGCTATGATACCCGGCATGATGAGGTCGATAACTTTCTGCAAAAGTGCTGGAAAGATACCGTCACCGCCGGGGACTTTGAATGGTTTAAAGGAGCTCACCGCCCATTTAACCTTATCTGGACTAA
Source organism: Blera fallax (assembly GCA_946965025.1). Lineage (NCBI taxonomy): Eukaryota > Metazoa > Arthropoda > Insecta > Diptera > Syrphidae > Blera > Blera fallax. The sequence continues at coordinate 28,628,836 of OX337245.1, forward strand.
AAATTTTTCCGGATAAACTAATTGCTCTATTAGCAATACCGACCCTACGGTCAGCTGTGTTAGAGTACAAGTGTTGTACATGGGTGGACGAACCTGGAAAATGGACCTCAAGTAAGGTTTTGAGAGTGTCCATACGGTCCGACGTGTAAGTGCCATCAGGTTTTTTTATTAAGCCTACACAGTTAGTATGATCTTTAACGAGTGCCTTATGGACTCGTGCTGCTACTGGCAGGTCAGCAATGTTTTCGCAGCATTTTCTCCATGTAGCACGTTTAGATCGCCTCAATTCTAGATTGTATTTAGTAAGAGCGGACCTGTATTCGTCCCAGCTCTTCGTGCGTTTAGCATGGTTGAAGAGTTTTCTGACTTGCTTCCTAAGTTTGGCAAGCTGATCATTCCACCAGGGAACCTTTCGTTTACACAAACTGGTTTTATGAATACAGCTGTCGTGGTAGGAAGTAAGCATATGGCATCGCCTTCTGACTTCCTGACGTTGTTCGGCTGCTCAACAGCAGGCCGAGAATTGGAGGCCGTTGGATTGTTGGCCGATGAGAGCACTAAAGCTTCTCTAGCTACAACGGGTTGCTCGACAGCAGAACCCGAGGTTGATGCGATAATAGATGCATCGGTCTTTAAGTTTTTTATTTTATTTTGATTAATTTTGGACCCACGAGTCTCCGGGAAAGGAGGTCGCCCATGGCAGAGCCCGGCATGCCACAGGAAGGCTGGCTTGAAACCGAAGGTAGCCAGGTATTCGGAGTTCGCATACTAACGACTAAGCACCCTCTTAGCCATGCATCCCTCAGCGTATGCTGTTCCACCTTGGATTAGGGATTTAATATTGGGGTTTACTCCCCTCGTCGCTCACTTTAGCCGGCTTACATGCCGTTGCCGCAACCGTTCAACCGGGGCACAGGAGAGGCACATAAGCACAGTAGCAAGTTCCTCGGCCGGATGGTGACTGCTACAGCATGAGGGCCGTTGCCCGGTGGCCGCCACGAGGAGGCAGTGAGTCTTCTTGAAACGCTTGCCTGTAGGGATCGTCCAACGACTTTACCCTACAGGTACGCACCTGGCCACCAGAATGCGATAATAATGATGTAGATGGCGTAACCTATGCTCCAGAAGAGGATATTTCGGGCCTAGAGAGTGAAGAAACCGTTCGGCGTTCTGAGCGAATTATGACCATGCCGAGGCCAAATTACAATCTCTGTACAACAGGTCAAATGCTGAGTGATCCTGCGACCCCTAAAGAAGCGCTTTCGGGTCCTGATGCCACCTTGTGGAGAAAAGCGATGCAAGAAGAATTTGACGCACCCCTTTCAAACAAAACCTGGACTTTGACTGCATTACCGGCTGGTAAGAAGGCCATTAGTTCTAAATGGGTGTATAAAACTAAATTTGATACTGATGGAGAACCCATTCGAAGGAAAGCAAGGTTGGTGGTTAAAGGTTTTTATCAGCAAAAGGGAATCGACTATAACGAAACTTTTGCACCTGTCGTGAGATACACCTCAATTCGTTTTTCGCTTGCTCTTGCGGCCAGGCACGATCTTCTTGTACATCAAATGGATGCTGTTACTGCATTCTTGAATGGTGAGCTAAAAGTAGACATTTTTATGACTCGGCCAAGCCATTTTGATGATGGTTCTGAACGCGTATGCAAGCTGCAAAAGTCTCTTTATGGACTTAAACAATCCAGTCGAGTCTGGAATGAAAAGCTCAATCAAAAGCTAAATCAATGTGTATACTACCGATTTTCTGGGACGCAGATGTTATTCATTGCCATTTATGTCGATTAGTGATGTAAAATGTGAATACATTTGACTACTCGTACTCATTCGTTATTTTTTTATAAGTACTCGGATAAAAGTAACGAATACTTAATACTCGCGAGTACCACCTATAGAATACTTTGGAAACTATGCAAATACAATTCTGTCTCTTTTCTACGAACCGAATACAAAAGTAAACTCTTGCCTTGTTTCCCTCAATATTGTATCCTGCTCTAACAAATATAATTCATTAGAAACAGATTTCTCTTTTCACTTTTGCCAAGCCGTGTGTTTGCTTGAAGGTAAACAAAACATATTGCGTGTCCGTGTGTATAATTTGTCCGCCTCCTTGTGAGGTGATATTGTTTTGTTGACATATTTTACAAAGGACAATTTTATACGATTATAGTATTGGTGTAGAGCGAGTAAGAAAATCTCTTAAAATAATTCTTGTTGGTAGTGCAAGAGAAAACGGGTATTCGAATACATATCTGTGGCGAATAAGAATCCCCTGAAATGTGTTGGGTAGTGCAAACAGAATGAGTAAGCAAATACGTATCTGAGAACTTTGCAGGTAACGAGTACGAATGAGTACATGGTAGTAACGAATACGAATGAGTACATGGTAGTAACGAATACATTGTACCGAATGAATACTTTTTTTACACCACTAATGTCGATGATGTTCTGATCTTTTCAAATTCATTCGAACTCGTGGTACATTTAAAGAAGGAATTATCAAAAAACTTTAAAATGAAAGACATGGGCGAAGCAACATCGACCTTAGGAATAAGAATAACACGAAGTAAGTCATCTATAAGAATTGACCAATCCAAATATATTTCAGACATTTTGAGACGCTTTAACATGGAGCAATGCAATCCTATCTCGACTCCGATAGACCTGAATCAAAGGCTGTCTTCAGATATGTGTCCAAAAGACGAAACTAAACAACAGCAAATGAAGGATGTACCTTATATGCAAGCTATTGGTTGTTTGCTCTTCGCTGCAGAAATCACACGCCCCGACATTTCCTACGCAGTAAAGTTACTCAGTAAATTTGGTACCAATCCAGGGAAGGCGCACTGGGTAGCTGTTAAACGTGTGATGAGGTACCTAACGATGGACAAAGGCATTGTCTATTATAAAGGAGCATACGATATGACTGGATACTGCCATGCAGACTGGGCGGGTGATTTAGATGCTAGACGTTCTACAACAGGCTATGTATTTACCTTCCAATCTGGAGCCATATCATGGGCTACAAAGCGTCAACGAACTGTCGTGCTATCATCAACTGAAGCTGAGGTAATGTCAGTCGTTGCAGCAATCCAGGAGTCCACTTGGTTAAAGCGATTAGAATTCGAGCTATCTCCAGATTCGCCAAAAACATTGGTGCTCTACTGCGACAACAAGAGTGCTATACACATTGCATCAAATAACTCCTACTCACCGAGGACGGAGCATGTGGACATGAAGGCTAAGTTTATTCGCGAAAAATTAGAAAGTTCCCAAATTAAGCTGAATTACCTCTCAACAAATGAGATGTTAGCAGATATCCTGACAAAAGGCGTGACTGCGACTAAACACAAATCTTTTGTTGAAGGACTTGGTTTAAAATGAATATTAACGTAATCAACTTACGATGTTTAGCAATAGTATTTTTATTTAAATTAGTCTTTAGACAAAACGTCTTACTTCCTCTCTTAATTTTAATTTTTTTACTTTATATTAATTAAAATAAATGAATTTTTAATCAAAGAATAGTTCTTCAGGGAAGGTGTTGAGAATGAAAAAACTATCTCTAAACACATTTATTTTAATCACATAAACCTTGTTTAGATGTCACCTTATATATTGTAAAATATATTCTTCACTTTCCTTTCTGCAACCTACTGGGTAGTACTATTTATTAACAGTTTGATTTTGATTTGATTTGACTCAGTTTACAATTGTGTTGAAGTGTGTATGGTGCGTTTAATAGGTGAAACATATCACGAATGACAGAATATAAGATTCTGCTTTTAGGTGTACAAAAATGGATTGTTCTGCGCATGTCGTCACTGATGCATGGCATTGGCGTCTGCCTTGTAAATTAGTTCAAACAAGCCATTTTACCACAAGTAATCCACAATACATAAATATATATAAAATAAATTATTCAGTTCCTAACTATAAATTTTTGCTTTAATTTATTATTTGTTTAGTATTATTAAAAGTTTCCATTCATAATTTGTTGCCGGAACGCAAAAGCAATCCTGCAATATCACTTCACCCTCAGTCATGTTATAAACTCCAAATATCGGCCTCCTTACTTCGCTCAGGATCGGACATCTCCCCATGAAATGGTAAATATCTTCCCTCTCTGCCAAATTACACATGCTGCATATGATGAGTAGGTCCTCTCTGTGGGGTACATAGTTAAGCTTCAGGAGCCTCAATATCGTCGCTATTTCCTCGATGCTATATTTGTCCCGAAAGTAATTGTTCTGCTCCAGATTGTGATTGAGTCGACTGTAGATTACCCTATGCAGAGAGCCGGCGGCTTCCTCTAAATATCTTCTTCTAGCCTGTTCATCTAGCTTACCAATAAGATCGTACAATTTAGGCTTCCAATACTCAAGATCATCTTCGTGAGCTGCAGGGCCTCCGGGGAATACGCCAACAAAACAACATCATCAGCCAAAAGTAGGGCTTTGTGAGCACACCTGCATATTCAATACCACCTGGCAGGTAGTCGATCAGATCGTCAATGAAGGGCGCGAATAGCGTTGGACTTAGTGTACACACCTGTCTTACTCCTGAGTGCGTATGCAACCACTCCGACAGTCCCTCACCATCCCACACCGCTGCTTTAGTATTGGCATACCGGTTTTCAATTAGCCTTCCAAACTTCAGCGACATTGCCAATCCATACAACTTGTATAATAAAGCTTTTCTGTTAACCGGGTCGAAGGTTGCCTTAAAGTCAATAAATACCGCGTAGAGCTTCTTACCCTGTGCAAGAAATGTGTTTACTGTCCTACTTAGGACGAAAGTGTGATCAGTTGCTGAGTATCCCGGCCTAAAACCTGCCTGTTATTCCTTCAGTAACTTGTTCGCACATATCCACGCGTTTAATCTTTTTTGTAAAATCCTAGTAAAAATTTTATAGGATGCATTTAAGAAGGAAATACCTCGATAATTTCCAGGATCCAATGAACACCCCTTTTTAAATATAGGAAAGATTAGGGATTCCTTAAACCGCCGTGGGATATATGCGCGTTCTATTATAATTTTAAATAATCAGGTCAGTTCGTTGTGAGGAGAGAAATTAGGGCCACACTTGTAAAACTCCGAAGGTATTCCATCTGACCCTGCTGCTTTGTCATCCCTTAGACTACTCAATGCCCCTCTAACCTCTACCTGAGTTACACTACTTTCTAATAACGGTGGTGGATACTGGAAGCTTTTACTACGCGAAACTGCGTTCAATTAGTTGTCGAAATGCTCCCGAAGAATGCTAGGACTTAACTCCTTGTTAATTACGTACCTCCTTCCATTAATATTCCGTATCAATTTCCAGAAATCCGCAGATTTTCTGCAGTGCGCTACTTTAAATGCCTCTAACTCAAAGTGATTCTTCCGCTTTCGTTCGCACAAGTTCTTATACCTGGTGTTGGCTTCGATATAAGAGTCCCGAATATATGTATCTTTCATTAATACCACTAGATCTAAGTAATTTAAGCCAATTGAATGAAATCCATCTGGCTTTTTCACACTCGGCATCGTGCCATGGCTTAATGAATTGCCGTTTTTGCCTATTTCCACTATTGGTTGATGGGTAAGAATTAGAGATGCCACGAATAGTGATTTTGCCGAATACCGAATACCGAATAGGCTAGGCTCACGGCCGAATATTCGGCGACATTTAATCGATTTTGCGGGTGACATGTTCCGACCTGCATCATTGAAGCGTATGCAGTAACTATGCCATGGGCATATTTGTTTCATTTGCGAGTAGGTCGTGTTACAACACGCATTATTTGTTGAGTGTGTCTAATTTATGAGGAAAAGCGCAATCGTTTGCTATCAACATATGCTTTCATTCATCATAATTTACCACTAATAAATTTTAAGTATTAAATATGCTGATTTTTTCTTTGAATAAAATTTTTTGTGAATAATATTTATGCGTTTTTTTTCATGAATGAGTTGCAATATTCGGCCGAATACCGAATAGTAAAAAAGGAGCCGAATAGGCCGAATACCGAATAGTAGCTGAATATTCGTGGCATCTCTAGTAAGAATCCTTAATAATGGCTTCAATCCTGCAGTGTTCTCCATCTTGGGGGCCATCTGCATGCTTCGCTCCTCACCCCGTTGAGATACAGTATGGGAACTCTCAAAAATGACCTTAATAGGAAAATGATCGGGAAATATTACCATTTGGACCTCCACGTCCTTAACGCACAAATTCCACTCTCCACCTAATAGACAGTAGTCTATAACTGACGTCCCTTGTTTGCCCACGAATGTCATGTTCCCCTCCTTGTCACTCACTGTGGTACCATTCAGTAGTCGCAATCCAAAGGAGTCACAAAGATCCAAAATGGTTTTGATAAACCTCCTTCGTTAAGATGATTTACCCACGTAAAAGTATTAACCCTTTCCGGATCGAAACGAATATCTGGAACTTTATCACGCAATTTGTGGCATATGTAGCCTTTCTAAGCCATCAAGATTTTCTAAACCATCATGAGCTATTGTTTCAAGCTCCTTGTCCTCCGGCTGATGCACACCAATATTTCCCGCGCTTATTGAAATGCTTTTAAGAATTGTACCAATACCAAAAATTAGAGTTACGGAAGATATTCGGGATGTATTTGCATTGAACTGGTCTTTTCGTCGGCAAAAATGAGCCCATTGCTTCCTCAAGACTCTGTCAGTAGAAAATCGATAAAATCGAATACAATTCTTAATCCCATTATTGTTGTTATTACAATTAAACACTGCACACCTCATTTTCAATTAATATTTTCACTTCACTTTAAAATTTAAGCGCCAATAGTCACAGGAAAACCCTAGTCACCGGTAACGAATTACAGCTGTCAAAAAAAAATAAAACAGGGTGGACATGCGCAATGCGTAATCTTATATTCTGTCATTCCTGAGATCAATTTTCGTGATCCAAATATTAGTTCGGGCTATTCCTCACTACGATACACTTTCGTTCATGAATGATGGTATAATAATCGAAGATTTTCGAGTGTACATGTTGCCAAATACGAATATGGAATATTATTTGCAAATCAAATTTTATTAAATAATTTATATGTTCGAATAAATTTATAATCCGCCCATAGTGATATAAAATTACATAATAATTAACCGAAAATCTAGTTAACCTAATAATGTGGGAGACAGACTGCTGGTGTTGATACCATGGTATGAATACCAATATCGCGTCGTTCTCCTCGTAGCTCGTCGATATAATTCCTCTAAACTTTTCTTACTTCATTGCTTCCAATTTCTGCATTGTACTCACATAAGTGAGTAGGAACCATTTTGTATGAATTGGTGCCGGTAAAATGTACAAAGTCAAAACTAAAATGTATTTAACAAGCATAAACCAAAATGGGAAATATTAGTCTCAGTTGATATTTTTTGATACAAATTAACAATTTCCTCTTCAAAAAAAAGCAAGCACATCAAATCTTCATTTAAAAAAAATATTTATTCGCATGGCAACCTATCGCTAAATGTGTAAAAGGAACTCAGCTGTGCAATAACAATGGATAATGGTTTGAGGGAAAATTCTCTGTATCAAACGAGGAATCCATGCTTTCAGCATTGAACAACGAAAAACCTGATGAGATATGTACTTTCGTCGCTATCATCGTCCGTTTCAAATAAGAACTATAGAATACACAAATACAACCTAAATTAAATAAAGAAAAGCAAATATATTCATCTACATCAAATGCAGCTGCTTCCATTTTTGCTTTTGCTTTTTTTTAAACGTCTTATTTTGACAGAGTTAAATGTCAAACTACTACCACAACACAGAACTAAAATTTTTTGCTGATCAGAACTGCTTTATCTTCATCGTCTGATCTATTACCCCGTACACATGCAGGATTGAACCTAGGTTGAAACCGGATCGAAATTCATGTGTACGCGGGTCGAGTCGAAACCGAGTTGGCTCGACTCGACTCCACTATTTGAGCTGAGTTGAGTCGAAAATATACCAAAGTACCTGGGTCGAGGAGTCGAACTGACAGATGGTCGTAGTTTGGGTTTTTTTTCTTTTAATGAGAAGAAAACCCGTTCGTTTTATGTGCTTCCGTTTGGCGGGCGGATGGTAATTATTTTTTAAGTTTGCATCCGTTTTTGCATTTCCTGAAAAGATGAGGCGAAAATTTGCCTAAGTGTATGTATATATGAATGGATATTGGTCGAGGATATTTTTGTTTGCCAACGAGCTTAGTGGGCGGAAAAGTGCGCAGATTTTGTTTTTTAAAATTCTTAAGTTTTTTGTTATACGTAATCTTAAAATTATTAATATGGCAAAAAGAAATATGTGGGTGCACGAAGAGACGCGATTGCTATTAAGAATAATGGAAGAAGTAAATGCCATGAAGCATTTTGATAGCAGAATCTTTCAGAATGGAGAAATATATAAGAAATTGCAATTAGAAATGAATAAGCGCGGATTTTCATCGAAAGATGATAAGCAAATTGAAACCCGCTTTAAAAACTTAAAAAAAAATTATTTAAAAGTAAAAAAAACAGATTAAGAAAAGCGGGAATAAGAGGGAAGTGCGCATAAAATATTTTTTTCGCGGTTATTAGACATTTTCAAACAAGTCAAAAGACACGAAATATTGAAATACACTCTAACAGAGCTAAGAAATGAATGAATGGCGACTATGCTCATCTGTCAGTTCAACTCACTTTCAATCCAATTTCGACTCAATCTTTCGATTCGGTGAGTGCAAGTACCCAGGTCGAAATCTCAACTCCGTTTCGACTCGACCTTTCAATCCTGCATGTGTACGGGGTATATATGGATCATGAAATACGGCTTATAATAAATAAAGCTACGTTTAGGGATGCCAGATCTGAACAAATTGACTGCGGGACATTTTGGCCTTTGGCATAGAAAAAATAAAAACGTTTTGAAATTTTAAAACCAAATTAAGGGGCGGGTTTCCATTATGCACACTGAACAAACATATTTTTTTCTGGCTTAAAATGGCCTGAAAAACAAAAATATAATATTTTTAGGAAATGAAATTTTTTTTTTTTTAAATTTTTTTTTGATCGAACCATGATTATGTGACTCATACACCGGGGTTTTAAACCTTTTTTCCGAAATCTCCAGAAACATGCACCACTGCTTGAAGCAACTCTTCAAAGGGATCTAATTTTTTTTCGCTATTTCCCTCCTCCACTGGTATTCAAATATCCAATCAGCGATATGATTAGAGTAATTGTCATTGTAAAATTGTCTTTTAACGACACGCCACTGAGATTTGATCCTTTGGGAGTGTATGTCATCAGGACCAACAAAAGGATTGTCAGGATCACTGTGGTTCACTTTTTTTATTAATGAACCCATGAGCACCGAAAGAATCGTACGCCTTCCAGCAATAGGTGTGGATGATCGTTCTTGGATTCACATGCTTTATAATTATCTTCGCTCGTTTTCTGGACAGACTTCCAAATTCAAGTCTTCGGACCCATCCTCAATTAAACCGAGAACGCAGTGGCGCTTTAAGAGCCGAACAGAATGCGTAGCTGTGTCTGTGTCTTGTAGCGCTGTCAAACCCCTGCCGCGCGGCTTGTGGTTAAAGCAAACACAATGAAAGCGACTGTCACATTTGCATCTTGTGTGTTTACTTCTTGAAAATATATTTTATTAGTGCTCAAAAGTGTTTTTTATTTGTGAAGATGGACGAGCAGGAAGAAATAGCTTTTATTATGTGTGTTCTGCACATGTGTTATTTAGCAATTAAATTAAGGAAAATGAGGAAACGCAGATGGTGGGTTCGCCCCCTTTATGAGCAAAGGAAAGAAAGAGGATTCTTTGAGACCACTTTTAAACACCTCAAAGAGCGCGACGAGGACCTTTTTTTTAAAGCAACAAGAATGCACTCATCAACTGTAAACAATGAAAACAAAACAAACGGAAACAAAATTTACAAATACTTTTATTTACTTGTTATCCCAAATTTGTCGGATATCTCCTTCCATTTTTGCATTTTTTTTTAATCTTTATAGTTGGGATTGGATAATTTCCAAAGAATTTCATTCAATCGTACAGCTTCAATAAATTTTTCGACTTCCATTTCCACAACAACAACAGCTTTAGTATACAAAATCCAACTTCGCGATACACGACACAAACGCAGACACACATTTAATAGTTTGACAGCTTGCGACACAGACACAGGCACGACACAGACACGCATACTGTTCGGCTCTTTAAACGAAGTTACATAGTTGAATAAGTGGGCGCTTTCCGGATTCTAGGCCTACTTTTTCAGGTAAGGCCTAACATATGGAACGGCAAACTGACTGAAAAAGTAGGTGACATTTCACATCTGTTCGTGTGTCATATTTGACATAATTACTTTCTGATTTTACTTGAGATCATTTATAAATTGTGAATTGCAGTGCAAAAGAAATCAATAAGTAAATAAAGATATACATACGTAAGTGCGAAAAATGGAAGATGAGATCCTCTGTAAGTAATATAATATTATTTATACATGTAAATAAAATTGGAAGCAAAATTTGGATCTGAAAATGAATTTAAATTTGCTTAATTTATTATCTATTAATGCCTCAAACATTTTACCCCTCACCCTGTTCATTGTCTCCTCCGATTCGTCGAAATCGTAGAGCACTCCGTCACAATTCACTTGGAATTTAATTTTTTTATTTGTAATTTGTAAACAACGGCCGAACAGTGAAAGAAATACAAATGAATCAGTTGTTTTTGACAATTGGCAGATTGACTTAAAATGTTGGGAGAATTTTTTTACCTTCAAATCCAGTCCACTACCTCAAAAAGCCTTACTTTACAGTCAAAACTGAATCTCTCGACCAATCAGAAACGTTTGACTACCTAGTGCCTAGAATGCGGAACGCGCTCAGTGTATACCAAAAAGTGGCAGGCAAAAAGTCTGGTGTATTTAATGTATGGGGTGGGTGGCTCGCTTCGCTCGCTAACTGGATTTTTCCGCAGGGTTTAGCCGCTCACGCGATTTCGTCGTTCCGCTAAGGGTATGTCAACAACTGTCAGGCAGGCGCCTGGAGCTAAAGTTTAATTATATTTACTCTGGGGTATTTAGCAGTATAATATTTTCAGTCCAGAAGAAAGAAAGAAAGAAAGAAAGAAGAAAATAACAAAAAAGACAAAATAAAATTTAAATTATTTTAACTTTGGGACATATGGCAATACCTATAATATTTTCCAACGTTCACTGCACCCACCACCCCACTCATCCTCCTCTTAAGCAACAGATATCACTTAGCACAAGCGTGAACGCGTCCATTTGTGCAGTTTGAAGATAGAATACATGCACTTTTCTGTGAAAATTGAAAACTTTAAAAGTAAAAAAAAATATAGAAAAAAAAGTTTCTGCGGAAATTCTTTTACAGTACATCTTAGAATAAGGCAATTGAAACAAAAAAAAATAAATTTGCTTAGTGCGCATAATGGAAATCTCAGCCCATATTTTTTTATCATATATATGTATGTTATCAGTCTCTTTTATTTTAATTTATAATGAAGATAAGTTATATTTATATTCAGCACTAGTTCATGAAGAATATGCTGTGAAAGCTAATGTATAATTATTAGTTCAGAGAAAATTATTTTCGAAACTATTTCCGTTTTCGCAAAATTCCTAAAATTCCCTGCATCTCATCGAAAACTTTTGTTTTATATGAAGCTCGGCTTCCAATACTGCCATAGAAAGCTGATTTCTGTCATATCGCTATGACTTTTTCATGAAAATTCTTTCAAAGCATTAGACACGGCAACGAAAATACCAAGCATTTCCAAATTTGTAGTCATATTGCTCTTTATAAAACTATCCCAACTTTTTTAGATCGTTTTTCTCATCCAAATCTCGATAAAGAGCTCCAATTCAGTTTATTTATGAAAGGAAACAAGCTGTTGTATCTAGAGAGTGAATTGAATTTTGCTTCAGTCGGCCCGAGTTTTTGGTGCGAAGTGAGCTCGCGAAAGTAAAGAATATCCTACCGATACTGTTACGCATGACCGGTTGCGGATAAAATAAAAAACACAACACTTTTCTTTTCTAAATTAATGTATGTATTATAGATTTTGAAGAACTGAACAAGAACTTTACTATTCATAAGATATACTGGAGAATGGAACACTTCTTACGCCAGTGACATTAACACCGTCAGCGTTGTACTATCGCAGACGAACACAAATAGGAAAAAATGCCTGCTTGTTTGCAGTACAGCTCAGTTGGGCGGTGTACGGTGGATTCGCCGATAAGACTTCTAGTAGCGACTTGGTTCTTCACAGTAGTGAAAGTATCGAAGAAAATACGTATCTGCAAAGACATGTTAAGGAGTATATATCACTGAGAAATTTTGCGTTAAAGAAACCGACAAAGCCGTCGAGCTCTGCTGCGGATGAAAGAGCATTACGAATCCTAAGACGTACAACCGTGAAGGTTAACGATCTTTATCAAACAGGTTTACTGATGAAGAATGATGTGTTCGGGGTTTCTGAAAGCTACAAGTCGCTCAGTTTGAAGAAGAGGCTCGATATACAGCAAATATACCATCAAGTCAGGCATCGTAACGCAAATATATAGATGAATGCGTCGATAGCTTCGGTATCGTGAGAGAGGCAATCGCCACGAATAATAAACGCGCAATCATAACACGCACTCGTTACGCACAAACGTGTATATCACATTGCGTCGTTTGTTACACATAGTCCATTCATCAGGGTTTTCTCCGCAATCATTGTCTCGCCTTGTAATATTTATCCCGATTATTGAATCCGTCGGATTCATTGCGGAGGGATCTCATCCGATCTGCACCTATTCACTTTCTCTGTGTGATCCTATTATAGAAACCGTCGGATGAACTACATTATCGGTCCGCAAAAGCACATTATTATCGATTTTTAATACACCCATTTTTCTGTCAAATGAAAATATTCATCGACAAATACTAATTCAAAACGGGCGAAATATTATAAAAATAATGGATACAATAGGATTTTATATTAATCTGGAAGAGGAAATCGATAGCAGGGGTATTAGAAGGGACATATGGATGCAAACGAAGGATGTATTACAGTAAAGTAAAAACAAAATAAAATCATTTGGCTAGAGAAATATTCATAAATCATGGTCAGGTTTACTAAACATTTTTTTTTGTTAAATTTTTTGCGATTTTTTTTCATGCATTCTACCATGGCATGGAATTGTGGCCGTGTTGTTTGTTTTCTGTAAATAAAAGTATTTTGTATCATTTCAATTCATTTCTATCTTCTTATGTACATATATTAAAATTTACTTTATATTGGCTTGCATCATTTCGCAGAGATTAATTAGATCTTTATTGATTGAAAAATTATTGATGAGAAAAATTACCAACTGTTGTTAACCGTAATCCGCAGCTATTTTGATGCGTATTGAAAACGTCAGATTTTGTATGGAGTGCGGATCGTTTGCGGTTTCAATAATGCTTACTTTCTGTCACTTCCTTACCGATATTCGATCACTTGCTAGCCGAAGTTTTCAATGATAGGAAATAGGTGCGGATCGAATGAGATCACTCCGCAATGAATCCGACGGATTGCATAATCGGCATGATTGACTGCAATTGCTGTTCGCTGGCCTCGTCCCAACATCTTCATCTTCTGTGCCAATATATAATGGTTCTGAAACCCTTCGTTAACAACCTGGTGAGATAAGTTGTTTCTTTACCTAAGTTAATTTTAGAAAATCCAGAATATTTGCAGACTAAATTTGGATCCAGTAAGGATCTTCTGGACGAAAGCGACAAACTTGTGTTAGCGATTGTGGCCGATGAGGTAAAAAGTTTGCAGTCGAATTTTAATTAATTCCTAACAATTGAGTTTCTTTCGTTTAATAGATAGTGTATGGTCTGGATGCTGCCGAAAGTGATGGAAGAAACAAGGACGTCCCAGGGCCAGTTTAATGTCAGCCATCGACGAGTGCTCATGCTCAGAGCGGTAAAACACCTGAAAAAAAAATTCAAAACATAGATGAGGAGCAAAAGCTTAGAAAGGAACTCCTTAAAATAAACTACTATTGTAAACAGCTGGAGTGCGCGTTTAGTTCTTCCACTGTCAAAATTTACAAAATCACTTTTTGTTTCAATGCAATCATCAGATAAAGAAGACGAATAGTTAATAAAATTGAATTAAAACTCTTTTTGAGTATTTATTTGTTTATTTTAATTAAGTTCATATGTCGATTCGTTAAAATAGTTGAAATAAGTTCTTAGCTCCTTCACTGTACCTCTGTTATCATTTTCATTTTTGTCTGCAATATCTCCACCATCTTAATCTTCCAAATTATAATCATCCGATAAAATAATTCTGTTTTCTTTTACCATCCTTTTCCGAATGTTAAACAGTGCGACACAAGTATTAACAACATTTGCACAATTAACAGCCGCCTTTAAACGTACTTTATTTTACTTTTATTTCTGATAATTTGCTGAGAGTAAACGTAACTTCAGATTGAATAACAACGTAAATTTCAAAATCATACATTTCATACAACAAAAAAAATTATCATACAACACTTCCAATGAAATCTATGAAACAGAAAGTTGTATGTGTTGTATGATGTATGATGAAAATGTATGTTGTATGATCTGTGAAACAGGCCCCATATGACAGCATTTATATGATCTAGATGTACACAGCGGTGTCTTTTCCAAAAATGTGGCTCCAATTCCAGAAGAGGCAACCGCCAGCGCAATTTCTGATCTCGAACGAACCGAAGCCAACAGTAATGAAATAAGGAACGTTTTGCTAGTTCCGCCAGGCGCATCGATGAAGAAAATGCTTCCGTTTCGGTCGTCAATCGATTTCATCAAAGTGTCGTAAACGTCCTTTTGCTAGGGAGTCAACAAGGGAACGTTTGTTCGAACTGCGTCTCGATCGTATTCTCGTTCGCGCTCCATCTCTCGTTTGAATGAATGGTACAATGCACGATTGGGTGCTGGCATGCCCAATTTGCAGGTACATCCTATTCCCAAAAGGGGAAAGGCTACTTCCAATCCGGCGAATCTCCGGTCGATAAGTCTCCTTCCGAATATCAGCAAGGTATTCGAAAAAGGGATCAATAGAGCGCTGTCTAAGTGGGTTGAGGAAATGCACATTGTTCCGGATAGCCCATTCGGTTTCAAGGCGGGGCATGATACTATGCATGCCGCGTCTAAACTGGTTTCGGATATCCAATGAAACAAAAGCAAGAAACAATGCACGGGTGCATGCCTGGTTGACTTGGAGAAGGCCTTCGATACCGTGTGGTTAGAAGGACTCTTCTACAAGTTGAGTAGGCTGGGCATAAGTAAACCACTGCTGTACATGCTTGGTAATATGCTCACCAGTAGACGGTTCATTGTGAAAAATGGCAATGTGACTTCTGCTGGTACGTTTGATATTAAAAATGGTCTGCAACAGGGTGCGGTTAATTCGCCGAACCTCTTTAACATTTACTCCAGCGATCTTGTAGGATCTCTTTACCAAGTTATGGCGTACGCAGACGACTTGATAGCGTACAGATCAGGACCAAAGATCGAGGTCATTGGAACACTCTTGCAGCGTGACTTTGATAAGATCAAGCGATATTGCGACGACTGGAAGCTGAAGATCAACTTCCAGAAGTCGGAAACCATCCAGTTTAGGACGTCGTTATCTGGGGCCTCTGCGGATACCAGAAAGAATTGGCGAAAGTTTTCAATCGTGGGACAGCATGGGCAAACATTAGCGTGTTGAAGTGTAGTCAGATACCTTGTTCTCTGGCTAGACCAGTATCTGTATTTTAATAAACATATAGATGCCACAGCCAACTCGATGCGAGTGTGAAGATAATCTGCTACATGGCCCTCATCCGGCCCATGCTCGCATATGGTTGTCCCGTGTGGTTCAACGTGGGAGCCAGCTCGATGGAAAGGATTCGGGTGTTTGAGAGGGCTTGCCTTCGCTTATGCAGAACACCAGAGTCTGAGTACAAAAAATTCTATTCCAATGAGGTCCTGTATAACAAAGCGAACATAAACAGAGTGGATAATTTCGCGATTAAGATGATTCGGGGGCACATTGCAAGAGCAATGAACTCAACGAATAACCTGATCTCTGGGGCCTTAGGGAACGGAGAGAGAACTCCTTCGTCGGTTCCATTCGATCCGGGGTAGCCTTTCTCAAGGGGCAAAGTTGGCCTTTGTACTATGGCCGACTTACATAGGTTAGTTTAGGTTAAGTTTAATTTTATGAAAAAAAAAAAAAAAAAACGCAGCACGTGCAAAAAAAAAAAAATGTTACGTATAAATTACGTATTTCAGATTTTTTTTTTTTTTGTTTTGAGGTTCGCAGGAAGGAAAAATCATCGAAAGACATTGCAGAGGCTTCTACGTGAGGGGCCTTCTGCAATAGTGAGGGACTTTAATCCTCTAAAAAAAACCTCCCGAGGACTGGCTAACGCCTGTCTCCAAGGAATCGCACCTAGTCGTTGGACTAATCAGCAATTTATTTTTGAAAATTAATAATAAATTTTAAATTAAAAGGAAAAGCCGCCGTTTGTCGGATTTCTGATTTTTTTTAATGAAATTAATTATTTTCTTGGAGATTCTATACAGTTTTTTTATTTTTTGTTATAATATAACCTCAGCTAACTACTACACCTAGATCAAGAGGTTTTACTCGTCTTAATCTCCTGATTACATTATCAGTATTTAATAGTTGTATTATTTCTAAATTTACGTGGCTGAGAAGCCTAATTCTGTGTTTCTGAGCAACTTTTTAACTTCCTCTTCAACCATTTCAATACCTAGATCTCTATGTAGATCAGCGTTTCGTATGTACCAAGGTGCATTAACAACGTTCTTCAGTGCTTTATTTTGGAAGGTTTGGATTTTTGTAAATTTGTCTGGCATGTGCATTCCCACAACTGGAGTCCATAGGACCATACTGGTTTCAGGACTTGCTTATAAAGCAATAACTTATTGTAGTTCGACAGAGATATTCCCAATATTTCCAATAAGCCAATACATTTTACTGTAACGCATGTTTAGTTCATCTCTCTTTTTCTTTATATGCGCTTTCCAGCGTAGTTTAGCGTCCAGAGTCATGCCTAGATATTTGGCTGTATTTGAATATTCCACTACATTATTATTTATGTACACTGAAATATATGGTACATTTTTGTATGTAAAATTAATGTGGACGGACTTAAGGTCATTTAATTTGATTGTCCATTTTTTAGTCCATTCTGAAATATTATTTACTGCTTTTTGAAGCCTTTTGTTGCAACTTCGACAGTTTCTCCCACAGCAAGTACAGCAGTATCATCTGCAAAAGTTGCTATAGTGATTTCTTCACTTTCTGGTAGATCGCTTGTGAATAACAGATATAGTACCGGACCTAGTACACTGCCTTGAGGTACACCAGCTTTAATTTCTCTTAATGTTGAGTACTCTGTTTCTTGTTTAATTCTGAAGAATCGCTGTAATATATAAGACTCCAGAATTTTCGAATACTGCTTTGGCAGTTGCTTTTGTATTTTATGGATCAGTCCTTTCTGCCAGACTTTATCGAAAGCTTGTGCTATATCAAGAAAAATAGTAGAGCAGATCTTTTTCGCTTCGAATGCTTTTTCGATTTTGTCTGCTTTTGAAGTAACTCTTACTTCAATCGCACACTGGATGAATAATTCGGGGTAAAATTGTGTATACATGAACCGATTCTCATTGTAGTGGTATTTCTGTTGTATCTCGAAATTGACCACTTGTGTGTGTATTGGTTTACCCCGATGTTAAACCACTTCAACGCTGGATGAAAATTTTACCCCGTTTCATACTGTACACTTGGCCTCCCTTTTCTATAAACACAGCTTTACGCCGGGGGAATTGATCCAGCGTGCGCTGGCCCATTGTCCTTTTTTCGTTTTCCGGTGTTGTTGTTGTCAACAACAGCAGTCATTCATATCATATCGGATACGGCACATGCGCGTTAAAGTACGAAAGTGGCTCAATAAAGGCCCAGCGAATGCGTGAACTGCGAACAAATCATTTTTAGTACATTTAGGCGCGCAAATGACAACTTCACTATTCCAAAAGAAGAGAGCTTTATTTTTTCTATCAATTAATATAAAAAAAAGTTAAATTTTAATTAGTTTCTGCGAAAAAATTAACAATTCGCGGATTTCTCAGCGAATAGTCGAATACTTCTTGCGAACTGTCAAATCCTATTTACATTCCACAGATATAGAACGCAATCTACACTCGCGCGACCAAAATATTCGCAGAGTTTAACCTCACAATTCCTTTGTACATACAATGAATGACTAGAAAAATTCGCAGATTGCTGCGACTAAAAAAAGGGGCTGTGAGTGAAATGTCAAAATTTGCGAATATTCGCTCGTTCGCATTCGCAGTTCGCTGAGCTGTGAAAGGGCCTTAAGACCCTGAAAATTAAAACAGATGGCGTTGCCACCTCAAATCCAAGATTTTGCTTGTTAAGAAGCATCTTTCAGAAGAACGCACCAAAATTTTCAGACAGATTTGTCAAATAGTGTTGATGTGACAGCTATTTGAAACAGACGCCTACGAGAATTTTCGTAAAAGTTCGCTTTCACCAGGACAAGATTTAGCCCCCTCCAACTATTTCCTGTTTCCAAACATAAATAAATGGTCCGGTGGTAATAGATTTGAGTCTATTGAAGAGGTTATCGATGAAACAAAAGCCTATTTTGAAGATTTGAGAAACCGTATAATTTGGAAGGCATCAAAAAATTGGAGAAACTTTGGACGAAGTGTATCGAGTTCAAAGGAGATTACAGTAGAACCCCTCTAATCCCTCACCTTTGGGACTGGGGATATGGTCGGAACGCAAAAAAGGTCGGATTATCAGAAAAAAATAAAATAAACCATCTTTCAACTCAACAACAAGAGTAAAAGTAGAAACACAATGTGGCGTTAAGGGCTGAACAGAATGCGTGTCTGTGTCTGTGTCTGTGTCGCAAGCTGTCAAACTATTAAATGTATGGAAAGCCGTAAGCCGCAGCACAATGTGTGTCTGCGTCTGTGTCGTGTATCGCGAAGTTGGATTTTGTTCAACTTCAAGCGTAGCTACAAGATTGACGTTTAAGAATTTGTACACTAAAGCTGTTGTTGATGTGGAAATGGAACTCGAAAAATTTATTGAAGCTGTACGATTGAATGAAATTCTTTGGAATTTATCCAATCCTAATTACAAAAATTAAAAAAAAAATATGCAAAATGGAAGGAGATATCCGACGAATTTGGGATAACAATTAAAAAAAAAGTATTTGTAAATTATGTTTCCATTTGTTTTGTTTTCAATGTTTACAGTTGATGAGTGCATTCTTGTTGCTTTAAAAAAAAGGTCCTCGTCGCGCTCTTTGAGGTGTTTGAAAGTGGTCTCAAAGAATCCTCTTTCTTTCCTTTGCTCATTAAGGGGGCGAACCCACCATCTGCGTTTCCTCATTTTCCTTAATTTAATTGCTAAATAACACATGTGCAGAACACACATAATGAAAGCTATTTCTTCCTGCTCGTCCATCTTCACAAATAAAAAACACTTTTGAGCACTAATAAAATATATTTCCAAGAAGTAAACACACAAGATACAAATGTGACAGTCGCTTTCATTGTGTTTGCTTTAACCACAAGACGCGCGGCAGAGGTTTGACAGCGCTACAAGACACAGACACGGATGCGCATTCTGTTCGGCTCTTTAGCGCGGTCGCGCGTTGACAGATTGAGTAGAAGCAATGGGTTCTTATGGGGTAACACTATCGTAAGCGCGACCTCAACGTCGAAGTAGCGCTACTACCTCTACTATTTTCTACTATGGTCGCGCGTATTGACAGCTCACAGCTGTTTTGGATTGACATTATTCTTTGGCTAATGATCATTCGAGACACGGGTGAATGAAATTTGCGATGTTGCTTCGATACAATTTGTTTTTGAACTTAAGTAAAAAAGAGCTATTTCATTTATTTCAGTACACAAAAACGAGTATAATTAACACAAAAAATGTTTATTATTATGAAAGCGAATAGATATTAAATTCATATGTATGTACATATTTATGTACATAAATAATTTTCCTCAAATGAAAATTCCAACAGAAAAACCAATTCAACATTTTTAAATTTGTAACGCAAACTGTAAAAACGAAGCGAATAAAACCAGTGTGAATGAAAATAAATATGCATATGTACTTACATAAGTATGTATAAGTGTACTTATGGCATGTAAATAATATAAAGCGGATCGCAACTAAATACATACCTATAAAATGGGGAGACTCCTCGCTAATACTAATATAGTAAATATAGTAAATATAATAATGTAGCAGCCATCCTAAATATATTTATTTTTTTTTATTTTTTTCTCATAAATTTCATTATTTGTAAAATCTCTTATTTCCTTAAAATAAAACTATTTCATTTAATTGTTAATTTTCAACAAAGCACATTTTTCTATGTTAACATTCACAGGTGCTATGTACAATCGCTTGATAGTAGTGATATCGCTTACCAAATTCCGTCACAGTATGGCCACTGTTCCAATCCAGAGTTTAACTTCAAATGGCTAAAATTCACCGTCCGTAAGCAAATTATCCACTACTGTTTTATATACAGAAGCCCTAGTGCGGACAGCAACTCAACCTTTAACGAGTTTGATGCGCTGTCCGATTCCATCACTCGAATTGTATCCCTGTATCCTCGTACTGAAATCGTCATTGCGGGCGATTTCAATATTCACAATTCGGATTGGCTTCGACACTCTGGCCAGACAACACCCGAAGGAAGGTATGTTGAACTTTTCGCTGAGATTAACAACCTGACTCAGCTTGTAAATGAGCCGACACGAATACCAGACATTGCAAGTCATTCCGCCAACACCCTTGACTTGTTTCTTACTTCTCACCCTGATAAATACGTCATCGATGTTTTAGCGCCCCTAGGCCGGTCTGACCATAACATCATATCAGCTAAATTCTCGTACTCCGACCACACAGTTAAAGAACAAACTCCCAAAAGAAAAGTATGGCGTTACGAGAAAGCCAACTGGGACGGCCTTAATAGCTTCTTTAGGAGTTTTAACTGGTCACTATGCATCCTCGATAGTGACGTGGATGCCGCCGCTGATATGATCACCGACACGATTCTCTTAGGTATGAATGACTTTATTCCTAACAGAATAAAGAGCATTAAACCTAAGACAAACTCATGGTTCGACCAGAGCTGTAAAGAGGCTATCAGGTTGAAAGAAGTAAGTTTTCGGTCTTATAAAGCCAACAAATCTGAGGAAAACCGAAAGAAGTTCACACAAGCAAGAAATGACTGCAACGCCCATATTCGACGAGTCAAATTTCTACATGACCAAAAACTGAGACAAAAAATACTACAGTGTCCCAAAGGTAGTAAAAATTTTTGGTCATTCGTCAAAAACATTAAAAATTCTGCCTCATCCGCCATCTCAACGCTCATTTACAATGACATTCCAGCTGTCAGCTCCTTAGACAAGGCCAATCTGCTCGCTGCACAATTTGCAGCCAACTCAACACTGCAAGATAGTGCTTTGTCTGTCCCTGTGCTTGAGAGCGTCGATTTTTCTATGGGACAAGTCCATTTTCGCACTCGCACAGTTGCAGGAGTTCTCAAAGGTCTCAACATACACAAATCCGCTGGTCCAGATGGTATCCCCCCAATAGTTCTGAAGAGGTGTTCTTCTTCGCTGGCAAAACCTCTGCGTAAGCTTTTCTGTCTGTCCTACTCTTCTGCACTCTTTCCGAGAAGATGGAAAACAGCATTTGTCCAGCCTGTCCCTAAAAGAGGCGAATCTTCCTCTCCGACCAATTACCGACCCATTGCACTTACGTCCCTTCTTTCCAAGGTCATGGAAACGCTGATAAATCGTCAGCTTATGAAATATCTTGATTCACGAAAACTTCTCAATGACCGGCAGTATGGTTTTCGTAGCAACAGGTCCACTGGTGATTTGATGGCATATCTCACCGAGAAGTGGAACCAATCTCTTCATCACTTCGGCGAAACAAAGATAGTTGCACTTGATATTTCAAAGGCATTTGACAGAGTTTGGCATCAGGCTCTTTTGTCGAAAATGCGTGCATATGGCATCGATGTGTCTCTTCTTCAATGGATTAGAAATTACCTTTCGGGGCGTTCAATACAAGTTGTCTTGGACGGCTTCAAGTCTGATATTCACCATATAAATGCTGGTGTCCCCCAGGGCTCAGTTTTGTCTCCGACTCTCTTTCTCATTTTCATAAATGATCTCTTGTCTGCAACCTCTAATCCAATCCATTCCTTCGCTGATGACAGTACCCTCAGTTTTTCATATTCGTTCCCCAACTCACGTCCCTGCTCTTCGGCGCGATAAAACTAATAGGTGATAGAGATATTGTGAGCTCTATAGACTCACTTGAACATCGTAGAAATGTCTCTTGTCTTTCCCTGTTTTATCGCTTATTCCACAAAAAATGTTCCAACGAAATAGCCACTTGCATTCCTCCCCTTCAAAATTTCACCCGCAATACGCGTCACGCTTCGAATGCACATCAGTTCACCCTCAAGCCCAATTTCGGACGTACTGTCAAATATAGGGATTCGTTTATAAGCCGAATGACACGTATGTGGAACGATCTTCCAGGAGCTGTATTTCCTCATCGGTACAACATCCAAACATTTAAAGCCAACGTGCACCGGTATCTCCTCTGTTCCTCTTTCCCCTCTTTCCAAACGCCCGTGCCCTGAATATTCAGAATAAGGGTATTCATACCCCCTTTGGTGCGCGCCAATTATAAAAAAAAACAATAAGATTATTCCCGTTGTAACACAAAGTCTTTCCATACACAGAATTGAACGAGATCATGAATAGAGAAATAGAAAATAGAAGACGATCGACCGTTACAATTCTGGGTATAAAAGGGCGGCGTGAGTCAGAACAAATTACAGTCTAGTGAACACAGTCTAAGGGTTTGCACACAGCTTTTTAGTTGGAGCCGCCTAAACGCTTATTTAGATTGACTGGGTGTTCAGTGGACAGGTTGAACAAGAAATTGGTCGCCTGGCTCTGAGTTTTAAAGTTTATACAAGAAGAGAATTTTTCCAATAAAATATAACAATCATCACCATCAGATGGCTTCAATAATATATAGTAAATGTCTTCTCGTTATTTTGTTTCGCAGCACATAAAAATCTCGAGAAGTTCTCGAAAACCTCTCGCTTCTCGATTCACATCGAGAATATTTTCATTCGAGATATGAGATCATTCGAGATATGCATTCGAGAAGTTCTCGAAAAGTTCCCGAGAACATCTCGCTCATTGTGTTCTCGATTCACACTAAGAACAATTTATTATTATTATTATTATTCTTTATTATTAAGTAACTAAATTACAATAATAATATTACAAAAAAAGAACATAGCACTAGCTACCATGGCTATCGGCTAGTTAGTTTTTAAATAAGTTTGTTAATTTTTAAAGTTACTAATATCTTGAATACATTATTTATATAAGTTTCGGTTGGCGTTTTTAATAGTTCAGCAAGTGGAGTGGTGGAAAAGCATTTGACTGTGTCATTGATCTTGTGGCATTCAAGTAGATGTTTGGTAGAGAGGACGGTGTTATTATGGCAAAAAAGGCAAGTTGGGGGCTCGGTTCTGGACAACAGATGACTGTGTGTGAGGTTTGTGTGGCCCAAGCGAAGGCGTAGGAAACAATTTATCTTATTTTGTGAGCAGTTTGGAGGGTATAGTGCCACTTCTGCTTGGGGGTTGATTGTTGAGTAATGATGGATGTATTCTTTCCACTTATCCCGTCTTAAATTGTTCCACAAGGTTTTCAATTTTATTTGGAGGTCTTTTTTGTTGGGAGTGTAGAAGGTGATGAGTGGTTCTGTTGTTGCAGCTTTTGCAGCCTTGTCGGCTTCTTCATTTCCTATGATTCCGGCATGACCAGGAACCCACATAATTTTAAGCCTGTGTTTGTTTGTGATAAGGCTGTCCCTGATCCCTTCTATTATTGGTGTCTTGTTGTTTATGTTTTGGATGGCGGAGATTGTGGATAGGCTGTCGCTACAAATAATTATCTTTTTGTTTGGAAATAGTTTTGTAGCATGGAATACTGCAAGGGCTTCAGCAGTGAAAGTAGAAGAGAATTGGTTCAATATACCCTTTAGGAGAACATCACTGTTTCCATCAACCACTGCAAAAGCGGTACAGTCTTTTGTCTTCGAAGCATCGGTGAAAAGTAAGGTCCAACCGGTGTCTATGTGTTTTTGCGTTAGGTCTTTGAACATCGCTTTGTATACCTGGCTACTTGTAGCTGTCCGATGGTAGTTGTGAAGGTGGCGGATAATAGAAGACTCGTCGAATAACCATTGAGGATGCCTAGGATTTTTATGGGTTTCAATATTGATTGGTATTTCGGACCATAGCGAGGAGTGCAGTGCATTGTAAATTGCTGATGGCCGTTGGGTTACTTTCTTCCAAGTTAGTGCTTTTTTGGCGTCCAGTATGATGGGTGATTCTCGAGATGTTGCGATTTTCGGGATGAGAAGAACCGTGAGGTAGTCCAGTCTTTCTTCGACCGAGAGGAGACCAGCTTCGGTTAACATGCATTTTATTGGGGTCGTCCTGAATGCTTTAAGAGCGGTCCGTACGGCGGAGTGATATTGAGGCTTGAAAAGTTGGAGAGTGGCCTTTGAACATTTACCATAAATGACTAAACCGTAATCAATCTTCGACAAGATAATAGATTTAATTACTCTAATTATACTATTTGTATGTGAACAAGAATGCTTAGATGATATATATTTAATTATATTTAATCTGGTAGCTAGGCTTTTTTTTAAGTATAGGCAGTGTTCTCTAAAGTTATACTTAGAATCAAAAATAACACCTAATATGCTAAGTGAATTAACATTACAGATATTTGTATTCTTAAAAGTAAGTGTTAGGTGTTTTGAACAGCTCGTTTTCTTGCAAATATGAAGTATCTTAGTTTTATCTAAAGAAATTTTTGACCCAGAGAGTTTACACCACTGGTCTAAATCTGCTAGTATAGTAGAGAATATGGAAGTTTTTTAGGATGTTGCTTATTTCATTGAATGCGATCATAAAAACAGCAACTGAGAGTGGTGATCCTTGGGGGACACCATTTTTGAAGCTGTAGATTTGAGAATGCACATTTTGTAATTTTATTCGGAACTGCCTGTTAGTTAGAAATGCCTTGATGTAGTTGAACATTTTTGGACCTATTTTCCATTGGATGAGTTTGTTTAGAATTGTGTGAATACCAATTCTGTCGAAGGCTTTTTCAAAGTCGATTGACAGAATTGTTATATGATTCTTGGATGATAAAGCAGATGAAACAAAATCATCGATGTGGAGTAGAGAATCTATGGTACCTCGACCGTGCTTGAAATCGACTTGGTTAATATTTATTAGGTTATTTTTTTCTAAAAACCAGAATAACCTATTTGAGATAATCTTCTCAAGAACTTTGCCAACACATGGTAAGAGCGAAATAGGTCGATATCCACATATTTCGGTAGCTGTTTTGTTCGGTTTTTGAATTGGTACCACGCTAGCAATCCTCCATATTTGGGGGATAATTCCTTTGTCGAAAATCAAATTGTAGAGCAATAATATGCGTTGTTTGAGAACTAAAGGGGCATTTTTGATCATCGGATATGCAATTTTATCGAAGCCGGGCGTTTTCCCTTTAGCTGTGCGAAGACAGTTTTCAAGTTCTATAAGATCGATAGGAAGTTCCAACGAGCTAGCTGGAGACGGACGGTTTGGGTGAGGTGGATTGTGATTGATTGCAGAATATTTTGCTTGGAGGAAGGCAGATGAAAAATTGGAGTCATCGGCCTGATTAGACCAGGTCTTGGCGAAATGTTCGGCGATATCCGTTGGAGAGGATAGTGTGTCTGTTCCGGATCTGATGATACTTATAGAGCGGGGAATATAATCGCCAGTGAGCGATCTTATGCTATTCCAGAGTATTTTACATGAGGCTTTTGGATTAATGTTTGAAGTAAAGTTTACAAAGCAAGTCTTTTTGGCGAGTTTGGCTGATTTGCGGAACTGCGCGTTAGATTTACGGTAGGCGATGAGGTTTTCCTGATTGGGGTGCTTTTTGAAATTATGCCAAGCTTTCTGTTTGATTTTTCGGAGATTACTAATTTCATTGTTCCACCAAGGAACGGATGTTTTTTTGAGGAAGGGATGGGTTTGGGGAATAGCTGTGTTAGCTGCGCTTCTTATGGTTTTATGTATAAGGGCTGCTTCTTTATTGATGTTAAAGGATGGAATCGTAGATGTAATGATATTTGACGCAATTTTTTCAAACAGGGGCCAGTTGGCTTTATCAATTTGAAATTTTGGAAGTCGACTTGGGTTTAGGGATTGAGTACCTAGCGTCACCGTTGTCATTAGGGGAAAGTGGTCACTACCATGTAAGTGCGGAAGAGTTGTGCATGTGGTATTGGGGTATAATTGTGCGGAAATTAGAGATAGGTCCACATGGGTGAGTGTGTTGTGAGTGGAGAAGTGGGTAGGCTTACCATCGTTCAATACGGCCAAGTTGGAGTGTGTTAGGAAGTCCTCCACAATTTTGCCCCTTGTATTGGTATGTGGAGAGCCCCAAAGGGGACTCCAGGAATTGAAGTCACCTGTGATCAGTAAGGGGGGTTGAAAGGCATTTACTATATTCTCGAGTTCGGAGACACAAAAGGTTTGATCCGGAGGGATATATAAGGATATGACTGTGATTTTCTGTTTTAATTCGATTAAAACGGCAACAGCTGATATTGGGGAGTTGATTTCAATAAATCTGTGGGGAAGAGATTTGTGGACTAGGAGTCCTATCCCTTGCTTGGCTGTCGTGTTAGTTGGGAGGTTGTGAAAAAACGAAGCATATTGCTTCGGAGAGAAAGGTTTTGCTTTTACTTGTAAATGGGTTTCTTGAAGCGATATGATAGAAGGTCGGAGGTCGTTTATCAGTAACTGCAGTTCATGATAGTTATTATAAAAACCATCCAAGTTCCATTGTAGAACTTTTAGTACTGTTTTTGTTGATACCAGGGACTTTTGGACAATATAATCCGAAGTATATTGTGAAAAATCACGGTGGCTCAAGTAAGAAGATGGTAAGCATTGACTCTGCAGTCCAGATGTTGAAACGTCCGAGCTACTAGTCGAGGTCGGACGGTTCAGTATCTGAACTGCAGAGTCAGAATTGGTAGCGATAAAAGTTTTATTAGATGTCATCATCGTGTTGCGAAGTGGGAATGAAGTATTCGTTATTTTTGAGGAGCGATTGTGTGAAAGAAGATATGGGTGAGTCAAAGGGTGTGGTGTGTTGGGTAATTGCTGTTGAAGCTAGGTTTGGCTTGTGTGTGTATTTGTTTAATTGGATAGCGTTTAGAGACTTATTGTTTTGGAAAGAGTGTGAACGATTTGGATTATTCTTAGTGTCTGTTGGGTTTGTAACAGAGATGGATTGAGAATTGCGAGTTGGACTTGTATTATTAGGATTGTGATAGTTTGCTTTGTGTAAGACTGAGTTATCTTTTGAGGTGGAAATGGGGTGCATGTCTACATCGGGTAAAGTTGACAATGTTTTGGAGCTTTGCTGATTATATGATGCATTTTTTGCGGATTGGCTGTCTTGTTTAGGACTTGTGGTTACGGCAGCATTGAAGTTTGTGGGTTGGTTAGGTTTAGGAATGTCGGAAGGTTTGGTTTTAGACCGTGGCACTGTTTGTTTAGCTATTTCTGAAAAAGGGACTGTGACTGGGTTTGGAGGTAGAGGGTTTTGTTGACTATAAAGGCGCCTAGCTTCAGCCATGCTGCACTTGTTGGTGGTTTTAATTTTTAGTACATCTTTATTTTGAACGTATTTAGGGCATAGTTTTGATGAAGAGGGGTGATTATCTAGGCAGTTTGCGCACATCACACGTGTACATTCATTGGGATCATGGGGGGGAAGGTTACAATTTTCGCATAGTTTACTCTTGGTGCACCGCTTGGTGGTATGTCCAAGTAGCTGGCAGTTACGGCATCTCATGGGTGAAGGGATATATTCTTTGACCTTAGCAATGTAAAAACCGACTACAACTGATTGGGGCAAGAAATATAAATCGAAGGTGAAAAGCATTAAGCCCGTAGGCTTGTGAATTCCGTCTATTTTTTTTGTGAATTTATAGACTTCACTGACACCTTGAGATTTCATATTAGATATAATTTCGGATTCGCTGAGGTTAATGAGCCATGGAGCGTAAACTATGCCTTTAGAAGAGTTGAGTTGTTTGTGGAGGGTAACAGACACTGGGCATTGATTTGCGATATTTGTTAGCTTAAGGAATTTTTCTGCCACTTTCTCAGATCTGGCAAGGATTAGTAGGCTACCATCACGAAGTGAGGAAACGCTGTCATATTCAGTACTAATTCCGTCAATGACTTTTTTTAGTAAGAATATACTTACACTGGATAGTGGAGTTTCAGCATTTGTAGCGGCGATAACAATGAACTTTGGATTCCTTGTGTTTCTTGATGTAGGTAGCTCTGGGAATTCTTGGGGGTTAGGGGGGCGTTTATTTTTTTTTGCCCTGGGTTCAATCGACCAATTGTCAGATAACAGGTCAAAATAATTCCCGGGCTTATCTTTGGGCCCCGGTGGGCCCATGATTTATACAATTACGGAGAAGAGGTTATGTAGATAAGGTTGTTTAAACACACCACGCGGGAAAAACTTGCTAAGGTTTGGGAGGTGAAAGTGAGACAACAGTAGCTGTCAATAAGGTTACGATAAATCAAAACACGGCCGAAAAGAGAGGTCTTCACGCTACGAGAGTAAGATGATGACTGAAGAACAATTTAATTCGAGACATTCATTCGTGTTTCGCGCAGAAACTAGCAAACTTCTAGTGCACACTACGAATTTTACGCTATCAGATATGCCATACTGACCTAATGCATAGAATAAAACTAGCAACTATTCATTTATATTCAAACTTTATTTTAGTTCCCCTTTGGCTTAGAACGACGTAATCGTCACTGCTTGTGCAGAGATAAAGTCTTGTCAACGCTTGATGGACTGCTGACGAGAGAGTGATTTGGTTTTTGCATTCCCTTTCCAGTGAAGCCAGTGGATACCATGACCTTGGCGATGCGTCGTTCACTGACCTCAAGTTCCGCAAGAACTGCTGCTACAGGACCACTCTCATTGCCGTTGACCTAGTCCATCGTCTAGCAGATTTTTCTTCTTATTACCTTTCCCGCTGATGTCTTGCCATCCATAATCAGTGGGAGAAGTACCAGAGAGCAAACATTACCTTTTCTTTGCTGTTCCCTTTTGTTGATCAGCGGACGACATGCGGTTTGCCTTTTTGCTAAAATCGAACAAGCGAAAGAATAATGTCAATCCAAAACAGCTGTGAGCTGTCAAAACGCGCGACCATAGTAGAAAATAGTAGAGAGTAGCTCTACTTCGACGTTGAGGTCGCGCTTACGATATTTACGATCAAAAACCGACCAAACGCGTGAGGTCACATTTAGTGTTACCCCATAAGAACCCATTGTTTCTACTCAATCTGTCAACGCGCGACCGCGCGAACGCCACATTGTGTTTCTACTTTAAGAGAAGTGAGAAATGAAATGAAATAAGAGAAGAAATATTGTAGAATGTATGGCACTCTACGACAGTGTATAAAGGCTGAACTATGTATAATAGTCGAAAGCAATCGGAAGCTAAAATATAAAACATAAAACTTTTTGTATGGCGGGTTCTAATATCACGACCCGCTCTCAGAGCTTTTGGGTTTTCGAGAGAAGTTTTATTTATTCTCGCAGGCACACACGCACACAGTACAGTGCATTTAAGGAGAGGTACAAGTAATTTTATTTTGCGTCTCATTCGCTTCGTTGATGCGCCCGTAGATACAAGTGAATGTTGGAGTTATTTTCAAGGTTTTTAGCGTTGCTTGCGTGTTTTGTAAAATTTGATATGAATTCTAAAAAAATTTAAGATCCGGAATAAAATGTTGCATTTCTAACTGCAATGTCTGGAAAAGGTTAAAATCAGAAGCGAAAATGTTCCAATTTCCACTTCTGGATACGCCTATGGGACAAATTTTGAGAGAAAAATGTGGCATTAATGTAAATAATTCCAGAAAAAAAATAATTTATTTGTAATCTTCACCTTTTCCCTCAAGATATTGGAAAGAAGAAATTAAAAAATGGAGCTGTTCCATTGTTGAACTTAAACGCTCATGTCGATAATGATGATCCTGAGAATTTTTTTTTGTTTAGAAGAATTACCTCGGAGAAGGAATTCTTCGTAGCAATTTATCTTTTGTTTGTTCAAAATGCGAAAAATTTAATAAAGCTGCCGCTATGTACAGAAAAAAAAATATTGCTTTAGAAAAGCAAAACAAAAATTTAAAAAAACAAACATAAAGATGCTTTAAGAAATAAAAAATCCTACGAAAAAGAACGACTAAACATGTTACTAAATTAAATACCATTAAAACTTATATAAGCTCTTTAAATATAAGCGAAGAGTGGATAAAATTTTGCAAGCTGCTCATAAGTAAGCGGCCCAAAGAATATAGCGATGAAGTTAATCTGAATCTTAACATACCCCATGTTTCCACTTTACACCGATGGGCCCCCATAAAATTCCTTCAACGTGGGTTTATAAATAATGCTATTGAGGAATTAAAATTAAATATTAAGTTAATGGATGGGAGGGACAAAGGCAATGTTGTGCTACTCTTTGATGAAATCGCAATAAAAGGAGAACTTAGGTACAACTCAAAATTAGATTTAATCGATGGGTTTGAAGATTTAGGCCCTTATTGCGAGTGTCGTTTGTCGATCGATAAACGACTTTTGTCGATAGTCGATCGTCGTAGGTGAATTTTGGTAATGCGTATCTCTATTTTGAACGAAATTTTTCTTTTTGGCAGTCGATCTTTTTCGTTTACATTTTCTCGATCGACTGTGTGGAAGAAGTGCAATGTTATGAACAAAAATGCAATGTGTTTAATTGTTTCGACCTTTTATTTTTAAAAAAATAATTATGTTATTTACAGAGCAAAAGTAGTGAGTAATAAAAAATAAATGGGAAAGTTAGTTTCATTAATAAAAGCAAATTTCTATTCCGGGCAATTTTTAACTGGTTATGGGACAGAATTCCTCTTCCGACTCGTCGAAAAAAAAATCAGTTGAAATCATTTTTTCTTTTGGCTGAGGTTCATATTATGCGCACTAAGCAAATTTATTTTTTTAATTTTTTTTGTTTTAATTGACTTATTCTAAGATATACTGTAAAACAATTTTTCGGCGGAAACT
Source organism: Blera fallax (assembly GCA_946965025.1). NCBI lineage: Eukaryota > Metazoa > Arthropoda > Insecta > Diptera > Syrphidae > Blera > Blera fallax. Next base: position 28,660,274 of record OX337245.1, read on the forward strand.
TTTTTTTCTATTCTTTTTTACTGTTAAAGTTTTCAATTTTCACAAAAAAGTGCATGTATTCTATCTACAAACTGCACAAATGGACGCGTTCACGCTTGTGCTAAGTGATTTCTGTTGATGAAGAGGGGGATGGGTGGGGTGGTTTGTGCAGTGAATGTTGGAAAATATTATAGGTATTGCCATATGTCCCAAAGTTAAAATAATTTAAAGTTAATTTTGTCTTTTTGATATTTACCCCAGAGTAAATATAATTAAACTTTAGCTCCAGGCGCCTGCCTGACAGTTGTTGACATACCCTTAGCGGAGCGACGAAATCGCGTGAGCAGCTAAACCCTGCGGAAAAAAGGGTTAAAATCCTGTTAGCGAGCGAAGCGAGCCACCCACCCCATACTTTAAATACACCAGACTTTCTTCCAGTCTCAAGTCTAAAGGCCGAACTATAATAGTAGAATGGGTGCGTAAGTCGACGTACGTAACTCTGCGAATACAAGGAATTTGTATTCTACGACCATAATAGCTTTTTGCTTCGATTCGTCAAGTTTCGTTCACTTTTGCTCACTTAGGAAAAGAGCGTACCCATTCGCTCTTTCGTACGAAAATGTGACATTTGAACAGCTGTGTTTAATTAGGAATTGAAAGTTGCAAAGAAATTTGGTTTTATTTATTTGTAAGGTAAGTACATTTAAAATTATCAGTTGAAATAACAATTATTATTTTTTGATTTCATTTACATACTTAAATTAGATAGATTTCATATTCATACTTGGAAAAAAAAATGGCAAAAGGATTTGACTCTGACAGTCGCTTCCGTTCACATACGCCTATTATGGGCAACTTAAGCAATTGAGAGTACTGAAGGAAACTTAACGTAGAATTTTGACATTAGCTTCCGATTGCTTTCGACTATTATAGTTGAGCCTTAAGAAATTGATCCTGACAATCCTTTTGTTGGTCCTGATGGCATACACACCCAAAGAATCGATTCTCAGTGGCGTGTCGTCAAAAGACAATTTTACAATGACAATTACTCTAATAATTTCGCTGATTGGATAGTTTAATACCAGTGGAGGAGGGAAATAGCAAAAAAAAAATTAAATCCCTTTGAAGAGTTGCTTCAAGCAGTGCTGCATGTTTATGGAGATTTCGGAAAAAAGGTTTAAAACCCCGGTGTATGAGTCACATAAACATGGTGTGTTTAAAAAAAAAAAATTAATAAAATAAAATTAAAAAAAAAAAAAAAATTTCATTTCCTCAAGAAATAAATATTATATTTATGTTTTTTAGGCCATTTTAAGCCAGAAAAAAATAAAAATTTGCTCAGTGCGCATAATGGTTACCCGCCCCTTTCTTTTATTATTTCACTTAAATCTATTTAAATGCGTTTTATGTATATGTTTTTAGACAATTACATCACTTATTTGCAGTAGTTTATTGAACTATTTTGCTTGTAACACGAAAATTAAAACAGAACCAACAACACAAATGTCAAAAATATATACTCTATTCACAATAATCACGTTCGTTATTCACAGTAACAGATATCTTTGTCGATTGAGATACACAATACCAAAAAGGGAATTTGTCGATGCGATCGACTTTTATCGAATCGAACGCTGATCGACACTCGCAATAAGGGCCTTAGGCTTTAGGCGAAATTCGAACATTGGTAATCAGGTTTGTGTTTTAATGGTCAGGAGTTTATTTTCTAATTGGAAGCTTATTTTTAATTACTTTGTAACCGAAAATGGATTATTAGGTGAAGATTTGAAAACATTTTATTAAATAATATTGTCATATAACAAACATGCATAGCCATGGATATGTAATATAATAGGTTTTTGCAAAGGAAACACTTGTCGTCACACTTGTTTCTCAAGTAAATAAGTGATTGAACGGGAAATGTTTCTCTGTAGTATAACGTCTCTATCTTCGTCTCTTCGGGTAGACAAAGGTAAGAGTCATGTAAAACGATGCTAAATGTTTTGTTAAGTTAGTCTTAAGTGAGAGATCAAACAATAAAGAGTTCGAAACAAAATTTCTATCTGTTGTTTTTTGTACTTGTTACAAGAGTAACTTCACTATATACAAATTCTTTCCGAATTAGAAATTACAGTAGGGGCAGTTGTATGTGACCAAGGACCTTCTAATAGAAAAGCTTATAGCCTGTTAGGAGTTTCGCATGTGAAACCACATATGTTCATTAATAGCATTAAAATCTACTGTTTATATGACTTTCCACATTTGATAAAATCATTGCGTAACTGTCTGTTGAAGTCGGATCTTAATACTCCTGATGGCTTGGTTAGTTTCGAAGTTGTCAAAGAGCTTTGGCAGCTAGAACAAAATGGCAAAACAAGAACGTGCCCGAAACTAACAAGTCAAAACATATTTCCTACTGATTTCGATAAAATGCAAGTCAAGTATGCAACTCAAATTTTAAGTAGAACTGTAAGTGCAGCGGTTGGCACAGTTATAGAGACTTGTGGTTTTAGGAACTCTTCAAAGGAAGCTGCAGTTTCTACAAAAACTTTTCTTATTAAAATTGATCAAGTTTTTGACTGTATGAATAGCGGTTCTTTAAATTCTGACAATTTTTATAGATCAGGCATACAAAAAAATAATTGCGCCCATGAATTTTTAAAAACTGTTCCATTGCTCAAGTTTCCTTAGTTCAACAATCAAAAACCGTTTATTTTTTGAAAGGGATTGAACAGTCTATAAACGGAGTACTACAACTTGCCGATGATTTATTTTACGATTGTTCTGAAGACATTTTTTTCCTACTAACCAAGCGTTTGAACCAAGATGCATTGGAAAATTTATTCGCAGTTATAAGACAGAAAGGAGGAAACAATCAAAACCCATCTCTATATGAGTTCAATATAATAATTGCAATAGTGATGGCTACTAACGTAATTCAATCTAGTTCTTTAAGCAATTGCGAAGAGGATAACGATTCCATGCTTAACATTATTAGATGCGATGAAAATGTTTCTTTATCCATCTCAGCGGCTCAAAATGATCAGCAATATGATAAGAAATTGCCTGATTTTGATATCCTCGAAAAATATCCTGATTTCTTCGTTGGCGATCATTTTGAAAATGAAGATATTGAAATAAAAATTGATTTGGTATCAATGAGGTATTTTATAGGCTACGTCACTTTTAAAGTTGGTCCGAAAATAAACTGTGAAACATGTTGCGCTAGAATTAAGAAAAGTGATGAAGTAATAAGCGCTCCATCTGATTTTTTCTTATTTCAAAAAAATTACAGCCGCAACTCAGATTTTGGGAACCTTAATGCGCCATCTGATCAATTTTTCGAAATAAGTAAGAAACATGTCTTGGTTTTCCATTCCATATTTTCAGGTAGTTCTGACATAAAACATATCAGAGAAAACATTGTTAAAAAATGCAAAAAGGCCACAAATGAATGGTTTTCGAACGACTCATGCTTGGTCCACAAAATGAAATTAGTTGAATTTTTGGTTTTAGTTCTCTTAAGAAAAAAATGTTCCTGGAAAATGGATGAAATAAAATCGAAAAGCAAGAGAAAAACTAAGATTTAGTTAACTAGTTAGTAAAAATTCAATTTTAGAAAAAAAATTAGTTTTTTTCAAAATTTTGACTTTGAAATTTAATTATTCAAAAACCGTTCATTATAATTAAAATAAGATTGAAGAATGAAATGTTAGCTTTAAAAAATGGTGTAGCACGTTATTCTATGCTTAGTTAATTTTTTATATATTTTTTTCCATTTTAAGTCCTTGCCCCTCCTGCCTAAACGGGGGGAGATAGACCCCCTCCTACACCGTATTTTCTTCTCTTAACTCAACCTAGGCTTTAGTCGCATCATATGAAATTTTGAAATTTGAAAATTTTGCGAAATTGAATTTTCCATAGAAATATCTTAGATATTGTTTAAACAATATAAATAGTTAAGTCCCCGCTCCAAAATGTTTCTTATTGTAGAAAAAAAAACAGACAAACCATCGTATTTATTAAAATAAAAGGAAACATCATTTGCTCAGGAAAATGTTTTTGTTCTTTAATTTTCCACTTCGTCACTTGTTTTCATAAAGCAATCCAATAAAAAAAGAACAAAAAAAAAATAGGCAACAACAAAACTAGAAACTATTCATTTGCGCACTTCAAATTCAACGCACAAGAAAGGAACATTTTATGGGTGCTTAAAAAGCAAACGAAGTAGATTTATGCAATCCTCAAAAAATAAGTGAGAATATAAAATGGATAAGATTGTGTGAGAAAGCGCTTTTCTCTCAAATATTTTTTGTTTTGTTTATTTTTTTATTATTTAGAAAAGAGCTTTTTGAAATCGTTTTCATTTTTTGAGGCAGATAATGGGTGGTGTGAATAAAAACTAAGGGAACACTCTGAGTGAACACTCAAGAGTGAAGTGTTTTCGTTGAAGGGAACTCTCAATTTGGTGTGAATAAAAAATTTCCTCTAACTAGGTTCATCCCCTCAAGTTGAAGTTTGAAAACTAGAGTTGGGAGCTGTCAAATCCAGCAGCTCCTTTTCATGGGCTTTTAAAATCATGGAAAGATTGTCCGTCTTTTTTTCTATCCCCTTTTTGTTCGAATCAACGTTTTTTGCTTTTTAATTTTTATGTCTGGAGTTGGGCTTCTTTCCATCAAGCAAGGATAAACTTGTAGAATTTTTATGAACTATTCTTCGTCCATTCTAGATATCTTTTTTTTAAGGTTTTTCACTTATTCCGTCAAGGTATTCATTTTCCGAAATAGTATTATCCATTTTTTTATCTCCTAAAGTTACCTCCAATGCACACTCAACTTCTTAAAGTGTTCACTCGATAGATTCCATCTTTATTCACACCAAAATGGAGGGAACACTCAGCTGTCAAAATATGTGAGTGGAGGGTTTTCGTTAAACTTAACGAACCCTACTTTTATTCACACCAAATGGAGTGTTCCCTCCAAAATGTTGAGGGAATACTCACACTCAACTTTTATTCACACCACCCAATACTTCCTGGTAATTATATATTCTCTGCTATTATTGTCGTCCAATACAAATTCCTTGCATTCGCGCAATTACGTACGTCGATTTTTAATGCATTAAATCATGTTTGAGTGTCAGCCTTGCATAAAAGAGACAAGACGATTTTTTATGAAAAGGAAAGCAATTATTTAGCAGAAAAATAATAAACTGTCAGCTTTTGTTTTTGTATTGAGCCGAACAGAATCACAAACGGCAAAAATTAATTGGGAATTTAGGTTTTTGTTTTTCTTTGAACATTTCCAAAACGGTTGCTATTAATAAATTTATATTTTAAACACACAAAATAAGTACATCTGGATCCATTTCACAAATTCACAACAATTTAGTTTTGAAATGCAGAAATGTCAAAAAAAAGCTGCCAGCGGCTGAAAAATGTAGTTTGGGTTACATTTTTAAGGAATTTTTTTTGACGTTTTCACATTTATTAGCTTAGTGTGTACGCACTCACACTTAATGGCATTTTCAATAATGAATTTTTCGTACTGCTCTAATTTCATTTTCAGAGCATTAAAAATGAGAAAAAAATGTAGTGTCATACGGGCTTAAGAGAAGGAGAACACTAACACAAGACGTACACATACATAAGTATATGATTTACATTGTATGTACGTGTTAGTAAGGAGCGCATTCGAATGAATGAATTGATTTTAATCGATCATGAAAATGTCTCGAGATGTGTCGATTCTTAGCACAAAATCATTCGAATGATTTCCGGCACATTTGCAACGTTTGCTCTGCGGAATCATTCTTAAATTTCTACGCATGGGCTCAATTTTGACCACGATGTTGACAAGATAGCTTTTATTCGGTAGATATCGTAAATATGATCAGACTTACCGAAGGTAAGCATAAAAGCGGAAGTCCACGCCTTACCAGGATGTCTTTATCTGTTTCTGTTTGTTGATTCTCTTTCTTGATGATATTAACGGCATCAAGAATTTTAAGGCCTTTGGCTTGAAGGTCGGTCATAACCTCTTCTTTTGTGCAAGAGGGGTTGTCGTAGTCATCGACGTTAATTTTCCACGCATTATGCCTCAAAGATGTAACCACATAATAAATATACCCAGATGTCTCATTCATATGGGAAGAAGTGATATATGAAAACGAAAATCACTAAAAAAAAGCTTTTTAAAAAGCTTAAACTTCTTACAAAAGGAAAAAAATCAGAACACAGAACATTTGTTTTTTCTGCTCACTAGTCCATCGTGTCACTCACACATACCCTTGTTTACCTTCACTGAAAAAATGAAACAAAAAAAATATTTTGTGCAACTGCGGTCACGGTAGGATGGATATGGAGTATAGATCGTATATAATATATATATATGTATATGTGCAAATGGTTGGGCTTATGTTGTGTGCTTTTTATCTGTATGTACATATGTACCTTATTTTCAGCACTTGATTAAATAAGTAAAAATTCTGTAAACTCTGTGGACACAAATTTGCTCTGAAAATGGGTATGAATATGAGTTTTGCACACTGCATTTTATACTTATTATTTATGCCCTTATAGAAACTGACCACTGCTCTAAGCCTACTTAAGTGAAGGTGACTAATGTTCGAAATTATTATAAAAAAAACTAACAAACTTAACAAAATAACCATTAACTTAAATTAATTAATTATAAATATCCAAGAGTTCTTAGTTTTTTGTCGGCGAGGGAAGGACATTCACACAGCAGGTGGCAAACAGATTTCTCCTCGTACCTGTAGCTTGTGCATTGGTCGATGTAAACTATACCGAGATGCTTCGCATGAATAGCAGTGGCATAGGGCTCAGTAATGATCCCAGAGATATCACCCGGCGTCACCCACGCTTAACCAGGGAGAGAGATCTAGTCTTGCTGCAGACCGGTCATAAGGTTCAGCGTGCGTAGCTTAACAAAGGGCTTACATTTTTTTTAGAGAGGTGAGTGGAACCCTTATAAAGAGGACAGCCTATGACGTATGCAATTGTGGCCTCCTTCTTACAAGCTCATCAGCTTTCCAACGCCTGCAATGTCTATCGATAGCACGCAGCGTAGGGTCAATGCATTGGTTTTCGTTGTTTCATTAAGGTCCCTCCGACGATATCCTTAGTTCCAACATTTTTTATATTCTTGATACAAGCCGGTGCCTCATCCGCAATATTTTAGGAAAATATCACACTACTGGCCCGCGTTCCCAATCTTGTAAAGGTTGACATCGAGGTATCCGTGCCTAGTCAGGAAGTGTATAAAGAAATACAGTTGAGCGCCGATTAACCGGGGTCCAATTAACCGGGAGACCCAATCAACCGGGATATTTAAAAATAAAAAATAATTTTTATTGAAATTCGATCAACCGGAAAAGACTCTATTATCCGTGATGCGAGCTAAAATCAAGTCAAAACAAAAACACACAATCGTATTGCATGTTCATTCGTGCAGATTTTACGCACTAACTTACATGGATTTGTTTGTGTGCGTTATTCATGTAACTGTAACTGATATTTCAAGAAAAAAATATCGCTTTTACGTTGCTGAATCTTGTTAGTCATTACACTGTCATTAGTTTGCTCTGTGTTTATTGATAAATTTGTACGAGTTTCATCATTTTGTTCGCGATAGTTTTGCAGGACGCAAAATGAATTGTGAAGGTGGTGAAATTTATTTTAGTGTGATGGCATCCTCATCAAGTGTAGTAAAAAGGCAAAGACATGTATTGTCTATTAGACAAAAAGTAGACTTAATTAACGATCATATAAAAAAAATTCGATTATCCGGGTTTTTCGATTTTCCGTGATGAGCTCGGTCCCGACCATCCCGGTTAATCGGCGCTCAACTGTAGTTCACTTTGCCACGTTCCTTCTTTGTCCACTTAGGAGAGTTCGCAATCAGATCCGCAGCTCATTTTCCTATCGTTTGAGCCAGCGTTGTTTGGTGAGCTCCTTACGTTCCGCATTCTGATTTATTTTTATAGGTGTAATTTCCTTCATTGCGCTTGAGAAATTGTGCAGGAAAGAAAATTGTCGATTATGAATTTATTCATTTTTAACAAATTGGATATAAATAATAGCAATAAAAATATTAAGTGGTGCTATGATGTACATACATACATATGTACGGATGGGTCCTTATGCAAGGAAAGTTGGAGAACAAGTAGCCATCATTGTTTGATTGTCTATGGTCAAGAGCAGACGTGTTTATTTTTAGTGTCGTGGGGTGCGAGACTTTTATTTTCCTAAATCTACCATACAGTCCGTTAACTATTTAAAATAAAAATGAATTGCCCGGTTTGCAAAGACAAAGTAGATCGCAATGATCAAACAAAAATTCAGTGCGGTGATTGCAAAAGTTTGTTTCACGGCTCATGTGTCAATGTTCAACCGGCAGATATTGAATACCTTCTATCCAACAATCCTGCACATCGATGCGATAAGTGCTCTGTTTTGCGCCGGAAATCTCTTCAACACCCTGCACCATCTATCCATCAACAAAAAATACAACCCTCGAATAAGCAGCAGAAACCAACTACCTCTAAGTCGACCGCGGTTCCATCCAAGCCTACATCAATTTCTTCGCAACGAGGAAAGGTACCTGCTGAAATGTCTACAACACCCAAATCGCCGGTTGCTCAGACAAATCCTACATCGCTTTCATCTCTAAATGAAGCAGAACCTGTACTTGTCACAGCTAACGACGGTATGTTGACGGTTCTCTCAACGTTAGCCGAAAGTTCATTAACAGTGCAACTGCTTTACTCTGAAATACTCAGCTTAAAAAAAATTAACAGTGAATTTCTCAACTCAATCCAACAGCTGAGAGAAGAGAATAAAACATTGCGTGGTAAGGTGGCTGTTTTGGAGAGCAGAGTTAACTGGAGAGAGCAGAAGCAATTGGAGAATGCTGTTGAAATCGTTGATGTACCAGACTTCATGCCTTCAAGGTGACTTTGATGGGTGTACATAGAGCGGAATCATTGACAAAACCTGTTTATGTACCAAACTAAACCCCGAATAAAGACCTTCACGTCCACCATTATCCAATGGCATCACGTAAACCTAATCAGGGCTTAAAAACGAGGCAAAAACTCGTCCCTCCTCCAAACAAGTCCTAGGTCGTCTTCAAAATCACCCCGATATCCTAAGGTTTGATGCTCAAAAGACTACCAGGCTTTGAAGAGTATTCCATAAAAATGAACATAAAACTGCTTTAGGTTAGGTTAGATAGGGTCATGAGGAAAACATCATAAAACACTACGCACCAAATTTCATCACAAAGTGCAACGAAATGATTGACTTTTTCCGCCCTTCAGTTACACCTTTTCATATACAATGCATACGCGTTTGCAAAACTTCCATTCATGAAAATTTATTCTTTTGCTGCGGTGGTATGGAAATCACACCGTTATGCAATTTCATCCCCCTTCCCGCATACCCCTTCACACTTCCGCACCTCGTTCGTTTGCATGCCACAACACACGATGAGAAAAAGAACTTTTCCCTTACGAGCGAACGGAGTGAGGAAAAAGAAAAAGCTTTATTTGTTGTACTTATTCTGAAAGCTCTTTGTCTGCTACGACGTTGCCTGCTACGACAAAAATATGCTTCATTTTTTTGTATGGGCGTGCGACATCTGGGTAGTTTATTATCTGTGATGTAACCTTATGTTTCGCTGTTAACGTTTTTTTATCGGGCGAAGAACCGGCTCTCCGTTTCTTACTAAGTCCTTTCTTTGGAACCCGATTCGTTTTGCGTGCTAGCTCTTCTTCGTCGGTGTGATATTCCCGACGAGCTACGCATTCTTTCTGCACATGCGTGTTCTTTAGGACCTTATTTTCTTCTTTTAATAGGTCTATCTCTTTCTTAAGATCTTGATAGAGTAGATCCATTTCGTTAAGCTTGATTCGAAGTGTTTTATTCTCTTCCTCCAAGCTTTTATATTTTGCTGAATCGCGCGCTGGCGCTCCCGGTGGACTTCTTTTCCCAGAGTTATTCGATCTTGGTGGAAGAGATCGAGATACCTTGAACTTTTTGAGAAATGGTCATTGGATTGCAATAGGCGGTTCTCCCCAGAATCCGTAGAGCTGATCTCCGAAGAGAGTGGATTTTCCAGCAAAGCTGGGCTGCCACCTGGGGTAATATATCTTGTTGTTTTATTCATTGCATTTTTTTTTGTATACACTACAACTCGGTATACGGAGATTGGATTTTAGTCGCCTCTTACGACAGGCTTGCCTACCTCGGATATATCTAACCCTTACCCGAAGGGGATGTTTTGATAATAACATATTTGTATAATGTGACTAGAGTAGCACTTTCCACCCCCTGTTTCAAAACTTACTATCTTGGCAACCTTGAAATATCTCGACATTGTACATATTTATATCTTTGCTTTTTGGATAGGTATTCCAAATCTATTGTGATTTTTGCAAAACATATTCTGATTTTTATATCGCAATAAAGTATATAATTTGTTAAGTCTGCTTATTTTTCTTCAAATACATACATATGTATGTACATGTTAGCTTATGGCAAAAACATCGTATTCTTTAATTTGAGAGTGATATAAGATAAATATATAATATAATGCGGATTATAGGAAATAAACTTTTTTTTTTGCAATGGGCCCAATATCCACAATAAATCAAAAACAGAAAATAGTTTTTCTTTAGTTTTATTTATAGATTTCTTAGGCGAAATCTTAAATATATTTTAACAACAGATACCTGTAATAGTAAATACAAACTATAAATCATAGGTTTATATGTTACGGGTTCGTTTAAATTCCTAACTTACAACTTACAAAGAAATTCTTAAGCACATCGACAATGGCACTCGCATATTATATATTATCTTTTATTATCATTCGAAGAAATCTTCAAACACGTTGTGAATTTCATTGACCATGTCACTAGCAACCATACTACGGCCAAATTTTTTGAAAGCATAAGCGTTACATTGTTTCACTAAGAAACTACTAGCAAATGCAGCGATAAAAGCAGGATTTGCTTGGTTTGATTCTAAAGCCCAGTGATAAAACGTGGCCAATGAACCACTTAATAAGTCTCCTTGCCCACCACATCGTCGCCCAGATCCTCCTGCAGTCAAATGATAAATTTCCAATGTATTAGCAATGTGAATTCTATCAGAAGTTCCTTTCTGCAGAACAGTTATGCCGTTACCCAATAGCTTCATATTTTCAGAAACAATATCGGGAGATTCGCCAAAAAGTATTTTAAATTCCATTGCGTTGGGTGTTAAAATTGCTCCGTTGTAATCTTTTATTAAATCCGGCCTTTTGCTTATAAGGTGGAGCCCATCTGCGTCAATCACAAGAGGTTTTGCAGTATTTCTGCATAATTCGATAATTTTGGCAACGGTGTCTAATATATTTTGATCACGTCCTAGTCCAGGCCCGATAACCTGGCACAAAAAGCTATAATTATATTCTCTCAATGCAAAAATGTTCACTTCATACCACTACGTGTAACCGTTCTATCCATTGTTCAATTTGACTTAAAGCATTTTCAGAGTCCAAAATTGGATGAACAATTAACTCTGGACTATATGATTTAATCACATTCGCAGCATCTTTGTGGCAAAATACATGTGCTAAGTCAGCACCAACTCTCACAGCACTTATTGCTGCAAAATAAGGAGCCCCAGTGTACTCTAAAGACCCTCCAATAACACCAACTCTTCCTGCCTGACCCTTATGCTTAGAACTGGTTAATGGAGGCACTATTAACTTTACTAAGCGCAGCAATTTCTTCGTTTCAACTGAAGCTTCAACTAATTGAGACATTTTCTTGTACTTTCCGAAATTCACAAATCTTGTTAATTGCTGTAAAAATTTAACCGGCGAATTGATTTCTCTAAAACATAGTACACAACTCATAATTTGATAAAACTGTCAATCTTTACACATTTTCATGAAAATAAAAAACAACGATTTCCTAATTTCTCCAGTGCCTGGAAAAGAGGTTATATATATGTCATTGAGATGAGTAAATTGTTTATGAACCGCTAGGCTGAAGCGCTTACCTTCAGAATCAATTGAAAAGCGTTATGATGAAGGCAAAAGTAATTCAGTTAGTACTGTTTCTACTATTAATATTATTTAGGACCTAATTAGTTTCTTTAGTTTATTTGTAATCAGAAAACTTAAGAGAAGCAAATTTCTGAATAGTCTAAGTGCTAGTGAACTTGTCCACAAATTTTTTAATTTTTCTTTCTTGCCGTGGTTGGATAAACATAGTATCAAAGATGTGGAATTCTGCCGAACCTGGTCTGGCAGCTTAGGGGATAAAGGGCCTCTTGTAGCATTTTTCGAGAAAGGAAAATTAAAGCAAGGAAATCCTGGAAAATTCCTTAGAGTATGATACAGTCTTCGGTAAACTAGAAGAAATTAATTTGAATTCCATAGAATCTGCATTTAAAGCTTTTTATTAGTGAGCCGCATATACGAGTATAACATCAGAAATACGGAAACGACGCAAGATTTCAAATATTCAATAACGCATTAAAGATAAACGATATCAAGGAATCCTTTGACGTTAAAACTTAAAAGTTTCGATGCTTCGAGTTTGAGATCAATTACCTTTCTTCTTCTTCTTCTTCTTTTTTTTTTTACGTTTGTAGCTTTTAAATTATTTAGCGTATACAAATACGTCTTATGCTATATATTTTTACTGCCTTGCTACTGCGCCGCCCATGGGATTAGCTTAGTTTGTGGACCTGAGTATCCATCTGCAGGATTCTCATCGCAGTTTCCTTGGTCATTGACAATGGAACCTAAGTACTTGAATTTTTCGCATTTAGGGAGAACTATGCCGTCCAGTGTGGTATCGGGAGAAGGACGTGTTGGATCAGAAAAACGACAGTGTTAGCTTCCAGTGACTTTATCCAGCTATTTAGTGATCTTTGCTGGTGGACGCCGACCTTCACTGAAAATGCTTCCGAGCAATTACCACCATTAGTGGTCTAGCTATCACACTGGCCACTCCTCGATCCTTGATCTCCATAACTTCAAGCACGAAAATACAGACTACACCCCGCCGAAAATGTGTTTCGACCGTAACTTCCGTACGAGCATCCCTGAACGGGATGTATGGGACAATTCTCCCCCTATCGATGGTAACTCGGTATACTTTTTCACAGATGGTTCTAAGACCGAAGGCGGGGTGGGATGTGGTGTTTTCTCCGAAAAGCTCAACCTCGAATTGTCGTTCCGCCTCCCTGATCATTGTAGCGTTTTTCAGGCGGAAATCATGGCGATTAAGGAAGCCCTGTCCTGGCTGAAGTGTAATGTACTATCTGTCAGGGATATTACCATTCTCACTGACAGCCAAGCGGCAATCAAGTCTCTGGAATCGTGCTCATTCACTTCAAAGGCCGCTCTCAACTGCCGTTTATCTCTTATGGAGATGACAGAGCAGTTCAATATTCACCTATGCTGGGTGCCAGGCCATAGAGACATTCCAGGAAACTGCAGGGCAGACGAACTCGCCAGACAAGGCACTACTCTAAGGATTCTGTCTGAAAGGCAGTCCCTGGGTATGCCCCTAGCTTCATGTAAGTATCTACTAAAGCTGAATGCTATTAGCAAGACCAACCTCAGATGGGAAAACGTGTCAACGTGTCTCATCTCGAGACAGATCTGGCCTAGGCTGGATCATAAACGCAGTACCGAGTTGGTCAAACTAAAGCGATCACAAATCAGCTGCGTTGTTGGTTCTCACTGGACACTGCCTTATAGGCCAACATGCCAAAAGACTTGGCCTCTCTTCAAATGATTTCTGCAGAAGCTGCAGGGACGAGGAGGAGGAGGAAAGTATCCCTCACCTTCTATGTAACTGCCCAGCTCTGTCGCATAAAAGAATGCTCCATTTAGGGTCCCCCTTCCTTGAAGTCCTTGGTGACATAGCGTCCTTAGACTTCATGCGCATCTATCGCTTTATCAAAAGCTCCGGTTGGTTCTGTTAGTCCATGAGTGGCGAATTGGTTTTGATCCACGGTATCACAAAGGACCTTTATTGGTCTAAGTGTGTCTGCACTCCCGTGCGGACAGCCAAGCGAACCTAATTACCAGCATTTGTCGATGATGTTTAGTCAACTGTCAAATTATAAAGAATTTGTATAAGGTATGCCTTGAATACTGTTTCGCTGAGAAACACATTACTAACTTCTACTAAATACATCGCAGATAATGAGCACAATAAAGGCATTCCGAAAAATCAAATGATGAGCAAGATCTCTATACTGCAAATGTACATATGTAGGTTAATTTTATATATGTAGATAAGTACTATTTAAAATTACGAATCCAAAAATACTTAACCAATTATAAAGTTTAGTATATACGCACATACATAAATACATACATACATAGGATTACAGATCTAATAATTTTTGATTGCACTTACTAGAAATAAGAACAAAAATATAAATTTTAAATTTTATTTTATCTTAGACGGAGGAACATCATACGTTCAAAAATTGTTTGTGTAGAAATGTTGGGATTCAAAGCCAAATATAAATATCAGGACTATATTTTGTTCACAGTCTTAAAGATCTTTAATTAAACTTTCAAGATTGATTTATTGTTATTTAAATCGTGCACCTACTTTCGCAAATATGGAATAATTACCCGTAGAAGCCATTGAAAAGGACCACTGCGCTCAATGCTCTTGACGCGTTCTGCCGAGGTGTTGTTTCGCTCCCTGCTCTTTAAATTTTAGATTAAGTAGGATGTACTGGACGATATACCAAAATTTTAGCCTGGAGAAAAAAGAATTCAAAATTTAAATTTCTTTGTCATGTTCCGGAGATTCTGCCACGCTCTTGCAACTGCGAAAATTATTGGTGTTGGTGTAACCAGCTGTAAATCTTTCAAAAGTCCTGATCTGCGATAGAATATGTGTTTCTTCAATGAAATATAAAAAAAGAATAAACTATTTTTTTCACTTTTCCGTTTCTGCATATCCCTTCGTTATTATCTGCACTGATTATCAGAGCCAACGGCGAAGAGTATGAAATATGGTATGAAGAACAAAAACAACGTATTACTAAAAGCAAAAATCCTCTTCAAGAACTGAAAGTCGGACAACTACCAAATCTTTATTTGTGGATTGCTTTTTCGAGTAGCATCAGAAACTCAACTTTGGTTCGAAGCAGGAAAAATGAGCTTGTTTTCTGGTTTCGTTCTTCCGTAATGGCTGCCCAATCATCCATTTATAAGGCATTGACAGCCTTCCCCCACCTCTCTTGTTGAGCAACTAGATACGAACCCTGGATAATAAGGATTTTCGTAGTTTTGCGTTTCAAATCAGGGTCGCTAAATTAAGCAGCAAATTAGCTGAGAAAAATTGGTCTGCACCTATCATCCTATTCAAGTATGTTAAGTGGCCCCTTTGTTAAGTGGCAGTATATTACCAGCTCCAAAAGTTTGGCCTTAATGATGGCCCACGCTTCCGTCACTATCTTTTTATCAACAAAGCTGTTGTTTACTAAGGGAACCTCCGGCTGGTGTCTGGGTGGTGATAGTTAACGTTAATCCCCTTTTTTTTGTGTGGTCTTATATCCGAGTTCACATTTAGCCCAGTTTTTGACGGTTCTTGTACTTCGTCCATGGGCCTATTTCACCAATTACAAATTATTTTGTGGGATTCGTGATCTTAAATTTGAAGCATTAATTTCGGGTACAAAGGAAAAGCAGCTCAAATTTTTGATTGACAGCAAACAAAATTTTGGGAAAAAACATTTATTAAGAACAAGTGCTGCAAATAATCGTTTCACCATGTTTTTTTTTTAACTTGTAGGCAGTATTTCTAATAAATGGGCAACACGCGACATTCAGCAGGGATTCGCCTTTGTAGTGCTTAGAGAATATAGGATCGCCTTTTTTGTAGTTGGGCATATGAAGCTGATTGTCCTGTCATCGTGCATGCTGTTATGCTACCATACTTTGTTAATAAGTTCGTGCATGCCAAAACATCACCACCGTACTGCTGGCAGTCCCTCCGAGCCGGCGGCTTTGTTTTTATTTTACAGCTTTTTGATGGCTCTACCGATCCCTGCTATACTTGGAGGAGAACTGTTTCTTTGACTGGATGTAGGTAACGTTCTTCCCCTACCACTCTCTCTGTACATGAGGACCATTTAGGAGCTACTGGAAGTTCTGCTTAAAGATAACTACTATTCTCTGAGCTTTAGTGACTCCTTCACTATTACGAAGAACGCGCGTTTCGGGTTTGAAATCAGCTGCCAATTGTTCGGTTTTCCAACATCCCGATGTTATTTCTAGCGCGGGACTCTCGGTATTATTGAGCTGGGAAACCGCGTGTACCCTTTTCTTCCTGTGTAGGTTTTTCTTTTTCTCTCTTCTTCTGTCTCGATACTCTTCCTTCGTGCTTGATTTTGATTTGCGCTGCAGCGTTTGTTTGTGTGCATTTTCTGTCACTTTTTTTTGGCGTGCTTCATCATCATACCACGGGTTCTTTTTGGCCGGCAGTTGGTATCCGACGATGATGATGATTTCGCGGTATTGGCTCCAAAGATTGCTGGCGTGTGTGGATGGTGAATGAATCTCTCGCAATCACAGAGAAAAATATTTTGAAAATGGATTAAGGAGCCCCTGACAGACTGCACTTCGTAGTATACGTTGACTTTTGCGTTACGTGGCATACTTTGACATTTGTGTTACGCCTCTTCCAGCTCCTAACACATTTTTTGCAATACTCCAATATTGCGTCTTGCTCCTCGTAGCTTGCCGATATAATTCCTCTAAGCTTCTATTAGTTCATTGTTTCTAATGCAGATAAAATTGTCCTCCTTGAATCCATTTTCAAAATGTTTTTCGGTGATTGCTTGCTTTTGAATTGTCAAACAAGCTATGAAGAATCACAAAGAAAGTGACGCTGCAATCAATAAGATGGTATACCACCAAAAAATTGCGAATCTCAATAATAGGTATTATTAATGGTATACTAGCTTTTTTTGTGGTATTGCAGTGACAGACATGTGGTATAGAACATAGTATTGCTATACCATGATATCAATACCAGCAGTCTACCTCCCACATAATAGTAGAAACACATTGACACAGCAACAGCAACAGCAACTTTGACAGCCGCAGCGAAAATTTTAGAATCAATGCTTTTCAGTGGAACAGAACACATTAGCACAGCAACAGCAACTTCAAATTTAGACCTAAGTTCTAAGTTCACTGTTGCTGTTCAAATGCAACCAACCTTGCGACGCCATTTTTCAGACCTCCCAACCTGAAAATATTTTATATTTCTCACCTCAAATGTAAACAAAAAAATTTGTTTTGTTATTTGTTTCAAGGAAGTGCAACGAATGATTATGTAAACTACTCGAGAGTAGGACATAAATGCAAAGCTTTTAAGCAAAATTTTTGCATAAAGTCGTACGTCACAATCATTTTAATTTTTTTATTTCACTTTTTGCTTTTCAAGTACACAAGTAAGTTTTATAGTAGAAACGCATTGACACCGCAACAGCCCACAGCAACTTTGATAGCCGCCGGGCAAAAACAGCCAACGTGATGTGTAACACATCACGTTCGCGTACTTTCTGCACTAAAATTCGTAGATTGTCAAATTTCAAAGAGTGGGGGTAAAATTCTCTCAAAGAGTGGCAAAACTACGAAAAAGTAAACGAACGCGTTGAACTTTTTAAACGTCAAAAACATATGTTGGTTAAAAACAAATTTCAGTTGGAGATTTGTATTTTTTATAATAATAACGAATTAATAAAATAAATTAATTTTTGCCAATGAAAAAAAAAGACAACAACAATAAAATTGACAGATTTCGGTGGTTTGACAGATCTCATAAATCTACCCACAGAAATTTCTTGGGCTAAAATTCGCAGCATGGGGGAAGCTTTTACTCTCTCGTGTGCACACTCTTCTACGAAAAACTACGAAATTTTTACGTACGCGAACAGGATTTCGTAGTTTTTCGTAAAATTTCGTTGTTTTGGGAGGGTACGCGAACAGACCTATTAGCGCAGCAAAACAGCACACAGCGAAAATTGACATCTTAAAACTTACTTGTGTATTTGAAAAGCAAAAAGTGAAATAAAAAAATTAAAATGATAGTGCCGTACTACTCTCAAGTAGTTTACATAAGCATTGCTAGTAAAAACACTTTCGATTAGTGTTTCCTCCATTTCATTGCACTTCCTTGAAACAAATAACAAAACAAATTCTTTTGTTCACATTTGAGGTGGCAGATATAAAATATTTTCATGTTAGGAGGCCTGAAAAATGGCGTCGCAAGGTTGGTTGCATTTGAACAGCAACAGCGAACTTAGAACTTAGGTCTAAAGTTGAAGTTGCTGTTGCTGTTGCTGTGCTAATGTGTTCTGTTCCATTGAAAAGCATTGGTTCTAAAATTTTCGCTGTTGCTGTGTCAACGTTTGGCTTAAGTTTAAAATTTGCTGTGCTGTGCAGCTAACATTTGCATTGACAATTTTTTAGTAATATATGTACATGAATTCACACTTCATAATTATTTTCTTTGTAGTTTATCTTTTGTTTTGTAAATTATCTTCCCGCAATATCAAATATCTTTGTTTGAGGATGCTATGTGAATGTGTTTCATATCACAGCAACTGTCGATTGCTGTGGCTGCTTAAGCTGCTGTTGCTGTGTTAATGTGTTTAAGATGAAAGTTGCCATGCTGTTGCTGTGTTAATGTGTTTCATCTAATAATGTTCATGGAACTCGACTGTTATTTGCTTTTTTCGCTGTTAGCTTTAAGCCTCACTGGCGGAAAGAGACATACATTGCAATGACAGGGGATTTGACTCAGGCGGTTTGCAAATGAGTTTTATGCCCGAAAATTGTCAATTTTTATTTGATTTCGGGTATAATACTGATAAAAATTCGAATTCGTTCATCACCATTTTATTTTAAAATCAAAATATTTTCAAAATATATGCTCAATCAATATGATTGAAATCAACAAAACTACGATTGGAATTGCTGCTGGAGTCGCCGGAACATTATTTCTCGGATATTGCATTTATTTCGACAAAAAGCGTCGTAGTGATCCGGAGTACAAAAAGAAAGTTCGAGAAAGTAGGAAACGTTTTAATTGTAGTTATAAGTATATATTTTCTCAAAAGTTTATTTCTAGGGAGACGTCGTCAACGTAAAAATGGCAACACCTCGAAGAGCGGAATGCCTAATTTAAATGACCACGAGGCCATTGAAAGGTATTTAAGTTCATAAAACGATATATTTGCTAGTTCTTAGTCAAAAATTAAGTAATTGTTTTGTTACTTAAAAGTCAAACCAAGTGTGCATATTATGTAGGGTGATAACTGGATTCATTTTGCTATTATGTAATGTGAACCATGCTTTCGCTCACCATGTGTAAAGTACTTTAAATTCTCACATTTCTTTTCATACATTTGGTTGGATGTTGTCAGTCATTTATTCACTATTTTTTACTATTCCTAAAATCGACGACCAAGGTTGTCAATATACAAAACATTAGATTTAATTTCTCTTATATATTTACAATTATTTCTTCACTTCAAACAAACATGTTAAAAATGGAACATTTATTTTGTTTTCAATATGGTAAAATAAATATAAACATTTTTAGTAAAGTTTATAAAAGCGCCCCTTCCCCCGCCCCCATTTTGATTAAATTTTACTGTGTTATATTATTTTTCTGAGAACGAATTTATACATAGTTTTAAGCAAAAACTAAAAAAATGCATCTACCGCCACCCACTCCCACGTTTCCATTGATATATAATACATACATATGTAGACATAAGCACTTGTCTGACAATTGCATCCAAAGTTTGCAGAAATCAACCAAAGAATAAGCAGGTTGCGGCGAAAATTTTAAACAACTCTGTTTTGTGTAGTTGTCTCTTTAAGCTACTTTTTTTTAATAATGTATTCTCTGATATATTTTTTTTTTTTAATAAGTATTGGAAAAAAATAGTTGGTATTATTATTCTAAGTAGCGAACCATTTAACCAAAAAGGTTTGGAGTTTTGCAGCCTTTTTAAATTTTAGCCAACTATTTCATAGAAATATTTCAAAGAAACTTGATTCATTCATGCAAATATAAGAACAATAATGTGTGGTAATATTACACTAGAAGCAGTAAATACTAATAGGACGGTTAGTATTTCTTTTTCATTACAGTACATACTTAAGTAAAGTAAAGCTTTTCAAACCTTTTAGAAAAACGACATTCCGAGTTTGTAGAGTCAAGCTTAATTATTTTTCATCTCGGTTTAATATCATGCAGAATGCTTACTGCTTCTGATCTATTCCATCCCGAAATCGTTTCCTTTTCTTGCTAGAGTTTCGTACAGTCAAATTGGGATGAGGCTTTAAGAAGCACGTATTTCTGGGTGCCCCATTGCTGGAATGATGGATTTTTATTGTCTACAGTAAATCATTTAAGTTTTATGGAGAGGGCCACTTGGTTTCTTAAGAAGTTTTATATTATGAGGACTATCTGCAATTTTTCCATGGATTCGATCCTGCAAAATTCATTTAGCATTATAATACCCCTTTGCCTCTTCCAAAATTTTCCGACTATGTACAATGCGAGACAGCCTTTTGGTAACACCCTGACTTTCTCAAATAAGTTCGTTTCCTTTTGTTTTATTGTCTCAATATATCTGAAAGTCTGTTCAATGAGCAAAATAGCTTAGAAATTGGCAGAAGCCATAACGTTATCAGCAATTTTGTGAGGAATCCTGAAAACTATTGAACTAGACAAACTGGAGCCATAAAGAGACCTACAACTGAAAGAGATGGGCGTCATATCTTACGAGAGGAATTAAATTCACCACTGAGTGTGAGGTAAATTGCAATCAAAACTGGAAGTTCTGCAAGTATAAGAACGTGTTACAAAAGAGTTAGGGGTTACTTATCGAATTAGTTTGAAGAAAAAGCCCTATCTCGCAGCTTTGCTGGAATTCAAGTGTTAATACCGACTGGAAGGCTTATGTCTTCTCTGAAAAGCGATTTTGCCTCTATGGACCAGACGAATTTTCCTATTATTTCTTTATTTGTACACTCAGAAAAATTAGGCACATTTTAATTCCGCAGATAAATACATTCCACATGATTGAGTGCCCCCAAGTTTTTAAATAATGGTCATCTTAAACTGTATGTATCAGTCGGTTATTGAAAACTTATTTAAATAAACATAAGCAAAAAATAATACATTCTTCAACAAAGAAATGATAAAACAAAAATTTAGTTAATATATGTACATACAGCCTAGGCCAAATCTTTAAAAAACATTATTTTTAATGAAATAAAAGGAAGCAGATGTGGTAAATAAATAACTTTATTAAAGATTATTAATATATCGTTGGGTCACCTTTGGCCTAACTAGCTTGCGACATTAATCCGAAAAAATATCACTGCATTCTTGCTGTAACACATTTTTAAGTGCTTCTTTTTACGTAATCAAGTACAACTGACCACAATATATTGGACCAATCTTCTTCAGTCAAGTGTTCATATTTTTTCGCCCTTACTTTGCTTCCTTTAAGTTCAACTTCCCCAAGTCTTCTTTTAACTGTTCTTGAAGAAATTTTCTTTCTCCGCTCCTTTGACAACTCAGAAGCAAGTTCAGATGAAGTTTTCTTTCGATTTTTGAGCGAAGATCGTATTAAAAATCGGTCCTCCCGAGGCGTGGTAGTATTTTTTCTTCCGGATTTCTCGCGATTTACATGCGAACTCTGACTGTATCGCTTAATTTCGTTTTGCACTGCATAACGTGAACACTTCATTTCTTTTGCAATTTGTGTTTGATTGTTGCCTCCCTCAAATAAAAGATGTATTTTTACACGTTCTGCCAGACTAAGCTCACTTTTTTTTGCGTTTTAAGGGAAAAAATAATAAAATGCACTATTGTGATAAATAAACAGATCCCACACCGAAAAAAAAGCATAAAACCGCAATGGCATCATAAAAGTGCATCCGTGACCTTTCTTAAAATTTAAAATTCGTTGACTCCCTCATATGATGATCCCATAAGTCATAAAATTCAAACTACATACTACATACACTACATGTATGTACATATGTATATACAGATGTAGATCACAAAAATTCACTGACTAGTGTCAAACCGAAGACAGTTATGAACAAAACAATAGGACCACCGAGTATCTTTTTAGATTTCATTTCAATACTCGGATATTTAATAACTTTTAAAAAAAGTCTTTCATTTTATCATTTTTGATATGAAGCAAATGAAAAATTAAAATGAGATTCATATTTTTATGAAAAATACGAATGTAAAATAGACATCTTAAGGGGACAAAACAATAAGACCAGTATATTAACATGTTCGTGGACAAAGCGGCATGTGCCGCTTAATTTTGTCATTTTTACTGGGACAGAGCGGCATTTCCCGTCTATCTTTGTTTTCCTCTAAAACGCAAAGCGGGAACGACCGTCGAGTTTTCTATTCAATTATGTATACAATGCAACCTACTGTCCTAGTAAAAAACAAAATATTTTGTGAAATGTCCCAGGAAATCCACTGTGATACTGTATCCCAGGACAGCTAGGTATGGTGTTATGGTGGGGCTATTTTTCAATCACCGTTTTAAATTTCAACTGTCCGCGAACGTGTTAAAATTATAGAAAATCATAAAAATTATGGAAAATTATAGGAAATATTTAATATTTTTATAACTTCACGGACTCTTCTAGGTAAGAATTCGACCATCGTGCGATAAATGGTCGCTGGGATGACGTACCAAGCTGCCTGGATTCGGCTCCACAATTCTTTTTTATTTTTTTTTTTGATTTTTCGGCTTCAATGGACTTTTTTTTTCCCATAAATTTTCTAAGAAATTAAGATCTGGCCATTGGTCGGGTCAGCTCACGAGATCGATATTGTGCTTTGTCAAGATATACTTTGACAGCTGTATGCTTTGGATCGTTGTCTTGCATAAACTGTAATTTTAACGGCATCAACCACTCAGCATACGGAAGCATGACCTCCTTTAATATTTTTGGCGTACAGATGCTGATCCATGGTCTCCTTGATCCAAGATATTGGACCTACACCATACCATGGCAAACAACCCCAAACCATTATACTATCGCCTCCAGCTTGGCACTTGCTAGTGTATTGAGGCTGGTGTGCAGAATTCTCAGGAACCCTGACCCATCTTTTGCCATCCGATCCCACTAAATTTATCTTTGTTTTATCGGACCAAAAAATATGTCGACATTTTCTTCTTTTTCTGTGCCTATCCAATTCAGAAGTCTTTTGCCAATTGTAGACGGTTCTTCCGGTGCTTTTTGGTAAGGAGTGGCACTACTTTGGGACTTCTTCCGAAGAGATGTTGTTCTTCGAGTCTTCTTCGTACTCTTCCAGAGCAAACTGGCAAGTCCAATTCAATCTTGATGTCTCTAGCTGATTTAAAAGGGTCTTTCTTGGATAGACTTTTTATTTGGGAGTCATCTTTCGGAGATGTTTTTCGAGGTCGACCTGTTGGCATATGCGATTTTGGTGGTTGTAAGGCATTAAAAACAAATGTTTTTGTTCTTCCAATAACCCTGGACACCTCCCGCTGCGACTTTCCTTTCCCGCTGCGACTTTCCTTTCTGGGCGAGTTTTAGGATTAAGTCCCTGTCGGTTGTGGAACAATAAACGCCTCGGCCCATTTTGCCTGTTTCTATAAATAATTCTCTGAATCTTAATACAATAATCAAAATAAACGATATTTTTATACGTACAGCAGTATATTTCAAAAATAAAACGAAACACAATTCCTCACAATCAAAAAACTAAAAACAAGTATCCCGGTCTTATTGTTTTGTCCGCACTTTTAGGCAGTTCCTCCACGTTTATTGACAAATTTTCTTCATATGTTCACGTTTACTTCCTGTTTCTTTGCTGAGTAGAAAATACTATTACCAACAATGGGGTGGCAATGGTGTAGTGGTAGCGTCATCGTTTGTTCACAGTTCAATCCCTGATGTCAGCAAGCATTATATGATAAGAGGCAGTCCGATCAATTGCAAAAGTTTATGACAACACTACTGCGAAGGCATAACACTGGTAGGAGGTTTGTCATATGGCTGGAGGAATTGTTCGCTCTGTTGATGCTTATGACATCAGGTGGACTGCGAAAAAAATACTGTGAATCAGAAGCGAAGGCAAAAAATAAATTACAACAAACAAATCTCCCCAGTTATTCTGGACATCTGGGAGTTAATGTGAAACCTAATACACCTGAGTTTCAAACCACTATACCAATCTTTTTCTCTCTCTCTATCTATCTTTCCAACGCCCGCACCGTGTGAAACCATGTAAAAGGGTATTCATAACCCCTTGAGTGCGTGCAAATTAAAAAAAAAAAAAAATGAAAAAATATGCAAACAGGTGCCACAGTTTATTTAATTTTAAAGAGAAAAGGGTACTTGTTTGGATTTTTCCCTACTGGTCTTATTGTTTTGTCCATAACTGTATGTACATACATACATATATTATAATTATAAATTAAATATGTTTTGTGGAACTAAGTAAAAAAAAAAAAGAAACTGCACAAGTTCAATCACTTCGCATACAATAATAGTACCATATACTTATAACATTCATTGGGTTAGTGCAGCAAGATTAACGTTACAATAAGAACTTGTTAATTAAAGAGAATGTTTACCCTTATTGCGAATATCAATTATCTATTGATACTTATCAATTAAATTGTTGAAACGGTAATGCGAAAATCAACTGTCAATGAAGTATTGACACAGTATGAATGTTTAAAATTATCAATTGGAAATCGATGTGGCCGCCGTGGCTCAAGTGGAAAGTGCGTTGGATTGCTGAGCGGGAGGTTCGAAGTTCGAATCGGAAAAAAACACCAAAAAGGATCTTACACTTCGTGGCTTCGCTTATTTTCGTCAGAGTTGTGTCTTTTTGTGTTTGTTTTGTATTGATGAGGGATTATTCCAATACGTGGAATATTGGGTAACCAATCCGTTTGGAAAGTCGTTGGTGGCAGCAGACGAGAGAGGGGGGAAGAGTGCTCTCTCACTAAGGCACCTCCTCTTGTTCCAGGCGGCAGCGGACGAATTCTCTAGATGAAATCAACGGTGGCGTCTTATCCCCGAAGTGGGCTACTGATTCCGGAAAACCTGGCCCCTCGTGCTAGGGGAATAAAAGGGAACTGGTCCTCCAGGTTAGGCGTTGTGTGTCGGGGCAACTTCCAATGACTTCGGAATGACTTCAC
Organism: Blera fallax; assembly: GCA_946965025.1. Lineage (NCBI taxonomy): Eukaryota > Metazoa > Arthropoda > Insecta > Diptera > Syrphidae > Blera > Blera fallax. The sequence goes on from OX337245.1 coordinate 28,685,556, forward strand.
CGAGACCTTCGATGTCAACAGAGGATTTAGACAAGGTGTTGCTGCTACTTAAAAGATTTGTGCGAAACTCACAAGCCAACACCGGAGGTACAATCTTTCAAAAGTCTGTGCAAATACAAGCTTACGCGGATGGCATCGACATAATTGGCAGAACACAGCAGGCTGTCACCGGTGCGTTCGCTGGTATTGAAACAGAAGCCGCCAAAATGGGTTTTACTGTAAATGAGGGCAAAACCAAGAATATGCTGTCAACAAGAAAGTACACAAAACATCGACGAATTGGACAGAACCTCACAGTCGACAGCTATAACTTTGAGGTAGTAAGGGACTTTGTCTACCTTGACTCTGCTATTAACTCTGAAAATAACATCTCACTAGAAATGAATCGAAGAATAACTCTTGCCAATCGCTGTTTCTTTGTTCTGAGAAGGCAATTAAGTAGTGAGGCCCTATCTCGAAAGGCTAAAGAGACTCTTTATAAGACCCTAATCATCCCAGTCCTGCTTTATGGCGCTGAAGCATGGACTCTTTCGAAAGCGGATGAAGATATCCTTGGTCGTTTCGAGAGAAAAATTCTTCGTAAGTTATACGGTCCCGTTTGCGTTGATGGGCTTTGGAGGAGAAGATTCAACGATGAAATTTACGAGCTGTACAGCGACATCGACCTAGTCAAAAAACTGCGCATCAGTCGCCTAAGATGGCTAGGACATGTAGAGCGAATGGACACCAATGCTCCGGCCTGCAGAGTCTTCGAATCTAACCCGGAGGGACAACGCAGTAGGACAACCTCGCCTAAGGTGGCGCGACAAGTAGAAGGGGACCTCAACCAACTTGGACTGCGCAACTGGAGGCAGTTAGCTAAGGACCGGGCTTACTGGAGAGGCTTGATGGTTGAGGCCCGGTTCACCCCGAACTGTGCGCCACCTAAGTAAGTAAGTAATTTCTTCGATGTGTGCGCTCACACCCATTCCCATAAACCAGCTGTACTGGCACTTAGTGAAACACAGATAGTAGAAGAATCTTCTGATTTGCAACTGCCTGGATATAGCTTAGTGCCATTATTCTTTCCACACCGCGGCCTCACCATTTATATCCGTAGTGATATTGCTTACCAAATTCCATCTCAGTATGGCCACTGTTCCAATCTGGAATTTAACTTCAAATGTCTAAAATTCACCTTCCGTAAGCAAATTATTCACTACTGTTTTATATACAGAAGCCCTAGTGCGGATAGCAACTCAACCTTTAACGAGTTTGATGTGCTGTCCGATTCCATCACTCGAATTGTCGCCCTGTACCTTCGTACTGAAATCGGCATTGCGGGTGATTTCAATATACACAATTCGAATTGGCTTCGACACTCTGACCAGACAACACCCAAATGAAGGTATGTTGAACTTTTCGTTGAGATAAACAACTTGATTCAGCTTGTAAATGAGCCGACACGTATACCAGACATTGTTAGTCATTCCGCCAACACTCTTGACTTGTTTCTTACTTCTCACCCTGATAAATACACCATTGATGTTTTGGCGTCCCTAGGTCGGTCTAACCATAACATCATATCAGCTGAATTCTCGTACTCCGGCCACATAGTTAAAGAACAAACTCCAAAAAGAAAAGTATGACGTAACGAGAAAGCCAACTGGGACAGCCTTAATAGCTTCTTTAGGAGTTTTAACTGGTTGCTATGCTTCCTCGATAGTGACGTGGATGCCGCCGCTGATATGATCACCGACACGATCCTCTTAGGTATGAATGACTATTCCTAACAGAATAAAAAGCATTAAACCTAAATTGAAGTCTACCAGAGCTGTAAAGAGGCTATCAGGTTGAAAGAAGTAAGTTTTCGGTCTTATAAAGCCAACAAATCTAAGAAAAACCGAAAGAAGTTTAAACGAGCTAGAAATGACTGCAATGCCGATATTCGACGTGTAAAATTCCTGTACGATGAAAAACTGAGGCAAAAAATATATGTAAGTGTCCCAAAGGTAGTAACAATTTTTGGTCATTCGTCAAAAACATTAAAAATTCTGCCTCAACTGCCATCCCAACGCTCATTTACAATGAAATTCCAGCTGTCAGCTTAGACAAGCCCAATCTGGTCGATACACAATTTGCAGCCTATGCGTAAGAGCGTCGAATTCTCTATGGGACAAGTCCATTTTCGCAATCGCACTCGCACAGTTGCAGAAATTCTCTCAACATACACAAGTCCGCTGATCCAGATGGTATCCGCCCCAATAGTTCTGAAGAGATGTTCTTCTTCGATGGCAAAATCTGTGCGTAAGCTTTTCTGTCTGTCCTACTCTTCTGGACTCTTTCCGAGAAGATAGAAAACAGTATCCAGCCTCTTTCTAAAAAAGGCGAATCTTCCTCTCAATTACCGACCCATTGCACTTACGTCTCTTCTTTCCAAGGTCATGAAAATGCTGATAAATCGTCAGATTATGAAATATCTTAATTCACGAAAACTTCTCAATGAACGGCGGTATGGTTTTAGTAGCACCAGGTCCACTGGTGATTTGATAGCATATCTCACCGAGGAGTGGAACCAATCTCTTCATCACTTCGGTGAAACAAAGACGGTTGCGCTTGATATTTCAAAGGCATTTGACAGAGTTTGGCATCCGACTTTTTTGTCGAAAATGCGTGCATATGGCATCGATGAGTCTCTTCTTCAATGGATTAGAAACTACTTTTCGGGGCGTTCAATACAAGTTGCCTTAGACGGCTTTAAGTCTGATATTCACCACATAAATGCTAGTATCCCCCAGGGCTCAGTTTTGTCTCCGACTCTCTTTCTCATTTTTATAAATGATCTCTTGTCTGCAACCTCTAATCAACCCATTCCTTCGCTGATGACAGTACCCTCAGTTTTTCATATTCGTTCCCTAACTCACGTCCCTGCTCTTCGGCCGTAGAAGAGGAACGCCAACGTATGCTAAACTCATTAAATTTCGACCTTGACAGCATAATCAAATGGGGCTCAACTAACAGAGTGGAAATTAATGCATCCAAAACTCAGTGCTGTCTTTTGTCTCTCAAGCGATACCAAGACCCTGAACCATTATCCATGAATGAAATAACAGTCACCGACTATCCTCTGAGCCCATAACATCGATTGTCCGACTGTGTTGTACGCGCTCTTTCTGTCATAGATGAAATCCTGCTATTTACATAGCTCCGAACGTAATTTATTTATTTTTTTTTCTTTTTACTGGCCCGTTAGTGAGTGCAAAAAAAAGTGCAACACCACTGTATAGATCATGACCTCTTGGCCACGTGTGCTCTCGGGTAATCGGTTTAGCGGACTCGGTACTGATCCGCTTTCCGAATACAAAAATAAAAAAAAAATTTCCGATTGAATTGAACAAAGCCTTTACAACACACTCCAACTTAAAGAACCCTAAATTCATTGTCATCTCCCCTACTAGCCAAGACAAACCCCTGTCGTCTTTCAGTTTATTTCTGCTAAAAAAGGCAATTGACAATTTCAGTACGGTCACCGACGGGTCCAAAACAGAAAACTGTACAGCTTTTGCAGTAGTTGAAGAAAATGGAAAAGTGCTAGTTAAAGGTATAACACCAGAGATCTGTTCAGTATTTTCTGCAGAAGCGCTTGCAATTCTCAAGGCCTCCACATTAAAAAAAAAACAAAAAATCATCATCTGCACTGACAGCCTTTCTGTAATTTCAGCTATCAGAAATATAAACAATAAAACACCAATAATCGAAGGTATCAGAGATAACCTAATGAAAAATGAGAAAAACATTAAACTCATGTGGGTTCCTGCACACGTGGGCATTAAGGGCAATGAAGAAGCGGATAAAGCTGCTAAGTCAGCAGCTGCAAACGAGCCACTTATCAGCTTCTATACGCACAACAACAAAGACATACAAAGGCTAATAAGGACAATCTCCAACCAAAAGAAACTGGAAACATGGAAACAATACATCCATCACTATTCAGCTATCAACACAGAAGCAGAAATGACAATATACCCCATAAATTGTCAAAAAAATATGATCCGATGTTTTCTTCGTCTACGAATGGGCCACACAAACTTAACACACAGTTATATACTTGCCAAGAATGACCCTCCAATCTGCCATCTTTGCGACGATAACTGTGTTTTAACAATAAGACACCTACTGGAATGCCAGAAGATCAATGATACAACAAATAGCCTAGTAAACTCCACATTCGTAGACCTACTAAAATCCGCAACAGAAGCTAATATAAATAATATTTTTAAAGTACTTAAATACTTAAAACTTGAAAAATCTCTGTAATTAGTAGTATCATACATAAATATAACGCTTTATACATCATTAAGTTTATTTACGTAGCTGAAAGCCCTGGTAGCTAGTGCTATAATTTATATTATTATTTGTAATTAACTTACGTAATAATAAAGACAATAATAATAATAATAATAATTTCAGTACGGGATACGAGTATATTACTCAGCTGTGTGACGGTAACCTGCTAATTCTTGTCAATTCGCAAAAAGTAGCTGACTTATTCCTTCAAAAAAAGACACTCTAATCTGTGCCCAATCACTGTGAATTTGTACCAAAATCTCAACTCTTCCAAGGGCACGGTTTACGTTCCGTGTCTTATAAATTTCCCTGAAAATGAAATTATTCAGGAGATGAAATCGCAAGGAGTCTCTGAAGTTTACAAATTTAAAAAGTCTAAAGATGCCAATGAACGCGCTACAGGTTTCATTCTTTTTTACTTTCGACCTCTTCCGCCCCTCATACAGTTCTGAAAGTTGAAGAATACTTCCCCAATCCAATGTGCTGCCGGAACTGTCAGTTACTCGGCCATACAGCAAAAAGGTGTAAAGGGAATGCTTCCTACGAAACATGCAACTTACCCCCTCATTTACCTGACAAGTGTTCACGCGTATCATGTGCGAACTGTTTCGAAGAGCATTAATTTTCCTCCAAACAGTGTAAACGGTACTTACAAGAAAAAGAGACACTGAAAATTAAAACCATAAAACAGTGCAGCATGGCAGAAGCAAAACAAATCTTCAAAGAACGAAACCCTATTCCCATTTTCACCTCAAGTGTACTCCGCAGTCGCAAGTAAAGTGACACAATGTGACACAAAACAAATGCCTCATCTGAAATAAACAACCTTATTCATAATAACAAGCATATCCATTTCATTTCTACTTCAAACACTCTATCAAACCTCCCTGTCAAAGTAATACCATCAGCACATAAGAACACCACAACTGAAGTTCTCAACGAACACAATACAACACCACTCCCAAACAAAAAAAACCAACATTCAAAACTTCATTCAAACCGTCAAACTACTAATATTATCTCATACTTGTCCGAAACCAAATCCAACTCCAACTCAGACGCAAGCCACAGAAACAACGTACAGGAACAACACTTCTACCTTCTTCCTTCCTTCCCTCTCCCTCACCTTTATCAGCAGTTACACAATACTTATAAGAAAGAACCAATATTACGTCAAACCCTCAGAAAAAGACGATGATGATAGCATCTAACCATGCTCTCATCACCAATGAACGCGACTCTGCCGTCCGAGGGTCGAATCATTTAAGTCCGACTCGAGACTTGGATGGTTCGACCCTTGCACGGCAGAGTCGCAACCCTTCATCCCTTAATTTTTCACCCTTGGATTTTTCACAATATAACTCTGTTTACATTGCCCGAAAGTCCTCGCTTCTTAACAAGTTGATACTGAAGATTCTTTAGTGGAACCTTAATGGTTATTTTAATAATAATCACGAACTCTTATTATTAATTAATGACCCAAGGCCCTCCATTATATCACTGCATGAAACCCATCTGCAAGACAATTCTTCACCAAAAGGCCCAAAATAATACGCAACGTACTTCCATAACCTCGCTGTAAATACATCTGCTAAACAAGGTATCGGGTTAATGGTGCTCTTATCACTCCCCCACAAGCTTATCCAAATCAACTCAACCATATCGGCAATCGCTGTTGAAATAGAATTAAAATTTTAACTGACAATAATAAATTTATACATCCACCTGTCCAACCATTTTCCTTTGCAGACATTGAAAATATCGTTAACAATTTTCATACTCCTATTCTCCTAACTGGCGATTTTAACTCTTGGAGCATCTTATGGGGATCCTCCTCCTGCTCTACAAGAGATAAGAAAATTGAACAGTTTTTGGCAGACTCCAATTTAATAGTCCTCAACGATGGTACCCCGACACATTTCTCCACACAGAGAACATTTACTTACGTCGACTTGACTTTCATCTCTCAATGCCTATGCTGCTTGGGTCGTTCTTCCAGACCTGCATGGCAGTGATCATTTCCCAATACTCACAAATATTAATCTTGGAACTGGTTGCAACAACCCTAAAAGCCTTCCGAAGTTTCAAACCGAAAGGGCCAACTGGAAATTAATTCACATGGAAAATCTGAACTTCTTATCACACACTCGACCCTCCGCCAATATTAACCAAGAAACAGCAATAATCCAAAAATCCATCCGACTGCAGTAAATGCTGCCATACCTCAATCTCCCAATAATATGAAGAAATCAGTTGTGCCTTGTTGGAGTAGGGAACTTAATGAACTGCGGCAAAATAAACAAATTGCATGGAAAAACTTCAAAAAACATCCCAGCGATCCTAGTCTCATTGCCTAACGTAAAGCTAATGCCTACTTCCGCAGAGCCGCGAAATCTGCAAAAAAGGATTCCTTCGCAAAATTCATGACCAATATTAATCGCTCCACGTCATCAAAGAAAACTATGGGCAGACTTAAAAACCCTCAAGGGACACTACACCTCATACAATATAAAAATAATTAAAACAGAAACTCATACCTTATCTTGTTCACTCGAAATCGCGGAACATTTCGCCACATCCTGGTCTTATTATTCCAATGACGAAAACTTCTCTCATGATTTCCTACGGGAGAAAGGTACTGCACTGTCAAATAACCTTCCGCTTTATAGAATTCCATCAGCTAAACTAATCGAACTGCCAATCACTATGATCGAACCGGAGAGTTGTCTCACTACAGCGAAAGGAAAGACCCCAGGTTTCGACCGCATCACATATGATATGTTAAAAAATTGTGCCGAAGCTCTCAAACTTCGGCTGCTCTATCTCTACAACAATATTTTTGATAGTGGAATTATTCCACAAGTTTGGAAAATAGCCAGTCAATAGCCAGAAAATAGCCAAAACCAAATAAGAAAATTACCACCGTTGACGGATATCGTCCAATATCTCTCCTACCATGCACGGGTAAGATCTTGGAGAAAATAATATCAAGGAGACTGCTCTGGTTTCTGGAGAAAAATAATTTAATTAACACGAACCAAATCGCTTTTAAACAAGGGCGGTATACAACAGATGCACTGCTCGACAGTGATGAATATGTTTCGTCTGTATTGTCCACAAAAAACCATACCTTAATCTTATCCATTGATTTTGAAAAAGCTTTTGACCGAATTGGGTTAATCAAATCGAAAGTCGGTTAAAAAATATTCAATTACGTGAAGGCATTCTTAATAAACAGAATATTCAGAATAAAGTTAAATAGCACATATTCCCCGGTAAGAGAATCTAAGAATGGTATCCCACAGGGATCCCCCCCTTTCAGTCATTATTTTCATAATAGCATTTAACGAACTAAGTGAGATATTAAGTAAACGTAAAACAATCAGTCATTCTCTGTACGCAGATGATTTGTTTGTATTCTTTAAATGCAAAGACCTTGAAGAAATAACATCAATATTCTCAAATATCTTAACGGATATCAGCACTTGGTGCGAAGTATCTGGCTCTAAGATTTCCACTGAAAAGACAAAAATTCTTCATATATGCAAAAAAAAAACCAGCTGTTCTAAATTGTTACTTCTTAGTTTTAATAATATTGACATCTGTAACACAAGCACATTCAACATATTAGGAGTCACCTTTGGCAATAAATATTCGTTTAAGGAACATTGTATGTTGCTTAAGAACAACCTATCTACCAGGGTTAATATTATTTAGTATTTATCATCAAATAATAGCTATTCACATGTTAATACTCTGATCAGGGTTACAAAAGCCATCATTCTATCGAAAATCGACTACGGACTCCCAATGGCAAATGCTCAAAATCAACGTTAGCTATCATCAAACTAACTTACCACGCAGCAGTAAGACTATCATTAAAAGCATTCAGAACGTCACCCATTAAGAATATGTTAACCGAAGCTGGCCTACCTTGAATTGAAAAAAGATTTGAATACCTAACTTCAGTTCTTTTGCCCAAACATTTAGTTTCACGCATTTCGCCGATAACGAACGACGCTAAAAAGGTCCTAATACGCAGCAAGCCTCCCAAATTCTCCTCGGCAATATAAAACGCCCTTTCATACAGCAAACGTCTCGACATTCCAGTATCCATTCATATCAGAAAAGCAACAACGCATCCACCGTGGCTATTAACCAAAAACTCCATTATGATAAACCTTAATACGTACAAGAAAATGTTCTATGAAATCTCTAACAAACACAAGGTTATGAATTGGAATCTAGTCTTCACCGATGGAATTAAAAATCACACTGGAACCGCATTCGCTGTTGTCAATGAAGCCGCCATCACTTAATGCTTATATGCACAGACAGCCCCTCAACAATTACAGCGAATAACAACATCAACAATACGGTACCCGTTATCGAAACCATTAGAGATCAACTAATCGCGAAAGCCGGTAGGCTAAAACTACTTTGGATACCAGGACATGTTGGCATTAAAGGAAACGAGGAAGCAGATAAAGCTGCAAAAGGCGCTGCTAAAGAACCTCTCATTTTATACACGCAACAATAAGGACATTAATAAAAAACTGCTAAGACTCTGGGACATCAAAAGAAAAAATTCATGGAAGCTATACAATCACCATTACTCCATAATCAATCCGCATGCAGTAAATGCTATCTAACCAACAAGTTGTTGAAATAACATGATAAAATGCGTTATACGACTTCGTTTGCGACACACAAATGCTACCCACAGCCATCGCTTAGCTAAAACCTATCCAGAAACCTGTCACCTATGTAATAATAATGAAATTCTCACCCTCAAGCACCTCCTATTTGACTGTACCAAGATTAACACCGTCGCAAGAAAATTTTTCACCTCAACATCCCTTCAGAAACTAATATTAAAAACATCCTTCAGTTGTTAACTTAAAATTATATTTAAAATTCTTATACAATTTACAATTTTGGCCTTAACCAATTTGCAGTTGCTCGCTTGGCTCTCAACGCCCCATATATGATAGTCAACATTTATTTATCTTCTCTATCTATGTATACACCCTAGCCGATAGCCCTAGTAGCTATTGCTAATACTTTTTCTTTTATATAGATTACTAGCTGATGCCCGCAACTTCGTCCGCGTTGTTTACTATATTACCAATTTATTTTATTTACAGAAGGAAAAACATTTTTAAAAAATCGATTCTCGCTGAAATGTTCTAGCACACGAATCAGATATATGTATGTAATACGTGGCGCATCTGTGAAACGATAGGTTTGACAGCTTTTCCTTGGGGTTTTTCCGAATTTTTTTTCCTAATCCACCCGAGTATTAAAACGAACAAAAAAAAAGAATCATCCAAATCGGTCAAGTCGCTCAAATGAGTGGCAATGCTGTGTTCACCTCGCATGAGGTTGGTCGTTGAGAGAACGGCTACCTTATATAAACCTTAAATCTATCTTAACCTAACATACGTAATTTACGTAAAACTTTTTTTTTTTTGAGCAGTGCTGCGTTTTTTTTTTTTTTTTTTTTGCAAAGTGCTGTGAACTTTTACAATCTCTGGCAGGACGATAATCCAATTTGCATTATTGTTGTGGGTGTAGCGTTATTAACTTTAACTTTCTGTATCGCGCGATAATGGAAGTTGCTTTGTCTTCATATTCAATAGCCGATTCACTAGATTTAATTTGTTAGTCCATTGCCGCACTCCCTACAAAAGCATTACAGTACACTCGAGGTAACGTGAATTAATTATAACATAAACCGTTTACGTTATAAAATAGGAGTTTTTTTTAAAGTAAAATAACGATTAGTTGTGAGAGTACATATTTGAATTAAAAATTAATTGCAAAAAGGTTTTTTTATTCATTTTATTTATAAAAAAAGCAAAAAGAAGCTGAAAAGTTAACAAAAAAAATTATAAAAAAACAAATTCCGTGTAAAAATAATGAAGAGTTTATGTTTGTACATACATAGGTACGTACATATGTACATATGTTTAGTTTTTTGTAGTTATAATGCTTTAATCTAAGATATCCTGTGTAAAAATTTTGGAGGAAATTTGTTTTTAAATTTTTTTACGTTTTCGGTTTTGACTAGTAAAATTAAATTTTAATACGCTTGATCGAATTAAAAGCCTTCACGTCAAAGAACCCATCTCGAAAAAATTGGAGCACGACTGGCTCAGTTGGTATTGCCATGTTCAAAGGAGGGATCCTACGAACCCTGTCAAAAGGTAATGTCAATCAACGTTCTTACACAAGCGCGGAAGAGAGGTAGGCCAGAAAACTCCTGGATCACACAAATGCAAAAACAGCAGCATTTGATTGGCCTCAGTGACGAAGTGATCCGAAACCGGGAGGGCTCCAGATATTTCCTGAGGTCGAATCGGCGAACCCCACAGGCGGACCAGCTGGGATGCAGTAAAGTGGGAGGGTTATGATACCGAACAAAAGGAAGAAGATACCCAGTAGATTAAACGGGGTGAGCAAAAACGCATCATCACCTCCATGTAGTACATGTGGAGCTGGATACACGAACCAGTGCAGGCTTAGACGGATTAACTTCTGCGCGAATGTTCCAGGCGAGCTGACCTGTTTAATAAGAGGACCTCAGGAGGACTTGCAGTTGAGGAATTCTCTCGATGGAATCAACGGTGATGTTCACAGCTAGACTAGCGGGAACCTTATTTGAGCTACTCCGACATTTTTGCATACATCAGGTCAGTAAGGAACTTTCAAAATTAAGGCAAGGTCATGGAAAAGAGATGGTGACGGAGGAGCTCTTAATGGGTTATCTGCAGCGTTCGCATCCCCGAGGTGGATTACTGGCACCGGCTCTGCCGACAGCTTGTTCTAGGAGCTAAAATCAGCGAGCTGTTCCTCCAGGTTGGGAGTTGTGCTACCAAGCAAAAACAACAGTGATATTCGGATTTAATCGTGGAAGGTTCCGAGACCAGAGGATATTTGACAACTACAAGGCAGATGTTACAGCCAACCAAGAAGTGCAATGGGATGGGCCGGGCAAACAAATGATGAAATATAAATACAGGGTGTCCCACATCACGTTTCCCAACGGACGTTACAAATCTTACGTCTTCTTAATCATGAAACGATCAACCAAATTGATCACAGTCCGATCGACGTAAGGCATGCCTCTAGTATTCGGAATATCCGAATATTCCGAGCAGCCAGCATCAACTCGGAACCCTACCTTGTTGCAGCTATGGTACGAATGCGGATATTACAAGCTACACAACAAAGAAGAATTGCTGTGAGAAGATATAACGTCGAAAAGCAGCAATCGCAAGAGACCCTCAAAATATTCGCCAAACGAATATCTTTCCACGACCCCTTTGCCGTCATCACTAAATGTCGTAGACCAGTGGCAGCTGCGAACATGCCATCAGGAACGCCGCCACTTATTTGCTACTTTGACCCGACCACCTCCAAAACATCCACCCATACATCAAGTGCTCGTTGCAGGGACATTTGGTCCTCACTTTTGATGGCTCCATGGTCAGCAAAGAATAACTGATGCACTTTGGGGTCCGTCATTTTTTTTTTCAAGCATATAATCCAGGACTGTAATAAATAGCAAAGGACTTAAGACGCTTCTCTGGTGCACACCGACTTTAATTGGGAACTCTTCGGTGACTCCGGCGGGGCATCTTACTCTTGTCTTTGCTCCGTCGTACATGTCAATGATCATCTGTAGGGTTCTGGAACTCCTCGATGTCTTAGCGCCATCAGATCTCTTGGTTGTCTGTCGAATGTTTTTTTTTTTTTTCAAAATCAACCAACACCAGATACAAATCTTTTAACGAATTACGATGTTTTTCCATTATGATCCTTATACTTTGGATTGCATCTATGGTTAATTTACCTGCGAAAAATCCGCACTGGTCATCAGATAGCCGTATTATTTGCCGCAATCGGCCGTCTAGTACCTGCTCAACGATCTTTATGGTGTGTGACACCAGCTTAATAGAACGATAATTATAACAGTTTCTTGTATCACCCTTTCCTTTATGCAAAGGAAGAAGTTAACTTTCCCCCCAATTATTAGGTATTGGATCTTCTCTCATGAGTTTGGAGATGAGAATCATGAGCCATCTGGGCCCGATGTCTCCCATATTTTTCCAAAACTCAGAGGGTAACTCGTCCGGCCCCACTGCTTTTCGCTTTTTAAATGATTTGACCGCTTTCCCAACTTCATCGACTGTTATGTCGGGTAGTTCTCCATAGTTAGGAACGGCTCTTGGAAAGTATAGCCGGGGAAACTGTTCGTTTAAAAGCTCCTTACAATACTGTCGCCACCTCCGTAGAATTTTTTCGTCGTCCACAAGGAGTTAGCCTTGAGCATTGTTAATGAACTTCGGCGAACGAATCTCCTGAGCATTTCTTCTTCTCTAGGCGGCTATCTTGAAGATGGTTGTACCCTTGTTCAAGTTGTTTTGTTGCAGCTCGTGGATAGCCTGGTTTGTATCGGGAGGAGAAGAAGATATTTCCTCCAACTCCAGATACAGGCCCCCCAAACCCTGCTTGAATTTGGGCACACTTCTTCGCGATGCTTTTGCAACGTTTACATTCCAATTCGAGGCGAGCTTAATCATCTCTATTATTAGAGGGGCGCTTTTAACAAGCTTTGAATGCTACCTTTTTCTATTTATCACCTTCCTCAGTCCTCAGTCTTTGCCGTGTTGGTAGTGTTCTTTGGAAACTCCGAGCAGTGATTTAGCTCTCTCTAAGCAAGACCGCTGTAGGGAATCCCACATATCTTGTGCTCTGCACTGTTCAACCTCAACCTCATCGATGTTGTTACGGAGGAAATTTTTCATGTTGACAATAAATGCTTCGCCTTTTTCCTTATCCAGGTTGTACCATTTCATTTTCTCAGATAATTTGTTTGTTTCTTTTTCGACGTCTCCATTAATATTTCTGTAAGGAGGAGACTGTGTTGCCAGGCGATCGCCCCTCCAAAGATCACTTTGCAATCTTTTATCCTGGGCTTCATGAAACTTGCTACTTAATGGTAGTCAATCTGGGTTTCATTTCCGCCACTGCTGTAAGTGATCAGGTGTCGGCTTTGTTTGACGAATATGGTATATGTTTATTTATTTATTAGACCGTATGACTTGCACATGCTTAGGATGTCCTCACCAGAAGGGTTCCTGGTGCCGTATCCCAGTCCTCCATGGCAGTTATCATAGTCTTCGTTTGACTTCCCCACATGTCCGTTCAAATCTCCGCCAACAAACAAAAACTATTCCTTTGGGATATACTTGATGAGGTTGTGAAAATCTGGCCAGAATGGATCTTTTTCCCTCTGCTCGCACCCGACTTGGAGAGCGTATGCACTGACAATATTCCACACTTCACCTTGTATCACCAGTTTGAAAGACATTAAACGGTCGCTGGACTTCAAAATGGTCAATACGTTGCCAAGTAGCTTTGCCGCAAGGATGTTTTTACCCTGTTCTGTTCCGTAGTAAAACATCTTCTAAGCTTTTGTCCTAACGTCCAAGAAACGCGCTCGATTTCCCGTGTTTCGTCATTTCGTTTCTTGAACGCACAAGATGTCCACTCGCTTTCTACCCATCAAGTCCTCCAGCTCGTAGCTGTGACCACTCATACTTCCAACGTTCCAACTCGCTACGCTACGTTTCGCCGTTGCATTATTTTGCTATCCCACGGAAACCGAATAGCTCTGACCCGAACATTTTTGTTTGTCCCAGGATCGCAACCATGCATAGCATTAGTAGTGCCTGGCGGGGTAGTGCCTTTCTTTTAAGCGTTCTTTGCCATAATACTAGTTTAAGCGAATTTGTGTTTGACAAGTGCACGTTCCTGTTATTTATTGTTGTTTGATTTTTCCTTTTATAACACCGGTAATCTCCAGTCGTGTCAACCCACAGATTCGCATGCACACTTGCGGGACAGTTTTTAAAATGTTAAAAACTGAAATTCAAGCAAAGCTGAATTGCCTGCAAAAGAAGCTGTTGTTTTATACTCAATCTGAATAATATTTAACACTTCTATAAAGTAAATGCAGGTTAGGGGCCAAGATATGTAATTTTTTGACGTACACCTGCTCTTAAATCTGAGTATTTGTGTTTTTTCTTTACTCTAAACAATTTTTCTGATATTTATAAATTCAATTTTTTTTTAAATATGTATTGTACACACATATACATATAATTTTTTTCTGTCAAACCTGGTAGAAGGCCAGCGGCTCATCAATGAAATTAGTGAAGCAAATTGTATTATCTTTAAAAAACCTTTTCTAATATATCTGTTATCCTATGCAACTGATCTATTGTCGTGTGCTTATTTCTAATAATTTCTTACATAAAAGGTTATTTCAAATTTTAAACTGCCGCTGCAATATATTTATATTTTAAACTTTTGTCCTAAAAATAAAGCAACACTTTTACTTTTCATTTAGGTATTTCTTACAAGAAATCCAATTGGGAGAAACGCTAATTGGTCGTGGGGAGTTTGAGAGTGGCGTTGAACATTTAGCGAATGCAATTGTTGTTTGTGGGCAGCCTGCACGACTGTTGCAGGTGTTACAAACTTCGCTGCCAGCGCAGGTATTTGGCATGCTTATTCTAAAAATGCAAGAATTTGGAAGCCGAGCAGCAGCGGAAGCGGACGAGGAGAAAGGACCAAGAATTGTAACAGCTACTAGTTCAGTGTCTGAGGTTGTTCCTAGTGCATTAGGAGAAGGACCTGTTGGCGGTGTAATTATAGATGATCTTGAATAATTAAGCTTTACATTGGTAGACAGATGTAAACTGTTAGCATTGTAAAATAATTAAAAATTGAAAAAATGTGTGTTGTATATTGGAATTCTTTATGATATAAACCAAAAAAAACTTTATGATGCTGTGTTTAGATTATCGACCTTGCTGATTCTTTTCGAGAAAAGTAAAAGTGCGGCAAAAGATAAATGGTTTAGATTTAAAATGTTTTCTTTTTGCTGTGACCTTTTTTATTTCTGCAGTTTTGTTTTAAACAATATACATACATACAAAAAAACCGGAATGCCCTTAAATAAAGATGCGATACAATAAATATTGTTGATTGTTTGAAAAGCAAATTTTGAGTTTTGAGATATTTACTTTTAATATTGACCTTTTAAATTATTGTCTTACATATATGCCATTTTTCTTTTACAGTCTTTTTAAAAACAAAAAATATACAGAAATAAGTCCTAAACGGGTAAGAACTGCGTTAGCTATTTTATTGCATTTGACTTTAATTAGAATTAAAAAAAATATATATATATATTTTTTTGCCTCTATACAATGTACTCTCTCCTTACGGACACCCCTCATAACCGGACAGATTTGAAAGAAGATTTCTTTTAAAGGTTCTTTTGTTTGTTTTCTCATAACCGGACACCTCTCATAAGCGGACAAATTCTTCGGAACCGTCGTTTGTGTCCGCTTATAAGGGAGTACAAAATACAAATACAAGTGCTTGGTGCAACAGACGTACATATGTGGTCCAGGGCCTAGCTTCTCGCGACCATTGGTGTTGTGTGTGCTATATTTTTCACACAAATGGAAGGGACCTACAGATTATAGCCATATCCGAAAGGCAAATTGAGAAGCTTTCTCGGTACCATGTCAAATCGCCCAAAGTGCAAAAAATCAAAAAAAATTCAAATGGCCCAAAATTAGTGTTGGGGGATTTGACATTTTTATGACTTGGGCGATTTGACATGTCAAAATACCCAAAAAATCGATTGTGTGCGATTTAGATAGGTAGATAGATTATGGGTGTAAGCGCACTGCGGCCTTATAGATCTATTGTGCTCCCCTACTTCAGCTCCCGTCGATCGGATACTCGACTTAGAGCACCTCCTCCAGTCCAATTTCTTTGATGAACCGGAGTATCGTGAGTGGATCTAACAATGGCAGATCTTTTTCGTATAGGTGTTTCCTTCTTTCGTGGATCAATGCTCCACATTCTTTAAGAAGGTGTCCTGGGGTTTCTTCAACATCCTTTCCTTAGGTGTTACTTATATCTACAGTGACCCGTTAGGAAGCCTGTGAGGATGCGCAATCGATTCTTATTGATGTTCATGCAGACCCTCCTTCTTTCCCGGTTATAATTCCCGAAAAGTTCTTTGGCCTGTCTCAGTTTTGGTGTTTCTTCCCAAAGCTTGATTCTTTTGCAATCCTCTTCCTTCTTTAGCTCCCTCCGTATCTTGTTCGGTCCAAGCCCGCAGAATGGCTCCGGACTGGTAAAGGTAGTCTCCTAGCCTTTTCTAGTTAGTTCATCAGCTGCTTCACTTCCCTCTACTTCCACGTGACCT
Source organism: Blera fallax (assembly GCA_946965025.1). Lineage (NCBI taxonomy): Eukaryota > Metazoa > Arthropoda > Insecta > Diptera > Syrphidae > Blera > Blera fallax. Next base: position 28,702,183 of record OX337245.1, read on the forward strand.
GGTACCCAGTAGAGAGTGACTTGGGCGCATCTTTCAATGGCGTAGACCTCTGCTTGGAAGTTACTGGGGTATGTTCTTATGGCTTTCAAATACTTGGTTCTGGGCCCGTGTACACCTGCCCCAGTACCTGTGGATGTTTTGGATCCAAATGTGTACCACTTTATTGTGTTCTGTTTTAGTTGGTACATTTCGATTCCATTCCATTCTCTTTTGCTGCTCAGCTTCCAGTTGAATTTCCTTTCGAAGCAGCATACACCGGACAGCCTTCGGCCTCATATGCAGGTGCTCTGGGCGTTTTGAAATTTTTTTGTTTTTAGGCGATATGACATAGTGTCAAACAATGAAGCCATCGGCGACCAAGATAAGGTTTTTTTTTGTTTTGAGGTTCGCAGGAAGGAAAAATCATCGAAAGACATTGCAGAGGCTTCTACGCGAGGGGGCCTTCTGCAATAGTGAGGGACTTTAATCCTCTAAAAAACCTCCCGAGGACTGGCTTACGCCTGTCTCCAAGGAATCGCACCTAGTCGTTGGACTAATCAGCAATTTATTTTTGAAAATTAATAATAAATTGAAATTAAAGGGAAAAGCCGCCGTTTGTCGGATTTCTGATTTTTTTGAATGAAATTAATTATTTTCTTGGAGATACTATTCAGTTTTTATTTTTTGTTATAATATAACCTCAGCTAACTACTACACCTAGATCAAGAGGTTTTACTCGTCTTAATCTCCTGATTACATTATCAGTATGTAATAGTTGTGTTATTTCTAAATTTACGTGGTTGAGAAGCCTAATTCTGTGTTTCTGAGCAACTTTTTTAACTTCCTCTTCAACCATTTCAATACCTAGATCTCTATGTAGATCAGCGTTTCGTATGTACCAAGGTGCATTAACAACGTTCCTCAGTACTTTATTTTGGAAGGTTTGGATTTTTTGTAAGTTTGTCTGGCATGTGCATGCCCACAACTGGAGTCCATAGGACCATACTGGTTTCAGTACTTGCTTATAAAGCAATAATTTATTGTAGTTGGACAGAGATGAATATCTCCCAATAAGCCAATACATTTTACTGTAACGCATGTTTAGTTCATCTCTCTTTTTCTTTATATGCGCTTTCCAGTGTAGTTTAGCGTCCAGAGTCATGCCTAGATATTTGGCTGTATTTAAATATTCCACTACATTATTATTTATGTACACTGGAATATATGGTACATTTTTGTATGTAATATTAATGTGGACGGACTTAAGGTCATTTAATTTGATCTGCCATTTTCTAGTCCATTCTGAAATATTATTTACTGCTTTTTGAAGCTTTTTTGTTGCAACTTCGACAGTTTCTCCCACAGCAAGTACAGCAGTATCATCTGCAAAAGTTGCTATAGTGATTTCTTCACTTTCTGGTAGATCGCTAGTGAATAACAGATATAGTACCGGACCTAGTACACTGCCTTGAGGTACACCAGCTTTAATTTCTCTTAATGTTGAGTACTCTGTTTCTTGTTTAATTCTGAAGAATCGCTGTAATATATAAGATTCTAGAATTTTCGAATACTGCTTTGGCAGTTGCTTTTGTATTTTATGGATCAGTCCTTTGTGCCAGACTTTATCGAAAGCTTGTGCTATATCAAGAAAAATAGTAGAGCAGATCTTTTTCGCTTCGAATGCTTTTTCGATTTTGTCTGTGATTCTATGCACCTGATCAATCGTAGAGTGCTTATTTCTAAAGCCAAATTGATGGTTCGGCACTAGCGATTTTTCTTCAATTATTTTTTGCAGGCGTTTCACCAGCATCTTTTCGAATAACTTGGACAACATTGGTAGTATCGATATTGGCCGATATGAGGTAACTTCGCTAGGTGGTTTGCCTGGTTTTGGAATCATTATTACCTCCGCGACTTTCCACATGCTTGGCACATACCTTAACCGGAATGCAGCATTTATAATCTGTGCTAGTTTTTTTAAACCTTTTTTTGGTAATTGTTTAAGGATTTCCCCCGTGATCAAATCGTACCCTGGGGCCTTTTTTATATTTATGCCTTTTATTTCTTTGGCAAGTTCTTTAGCTGTAACCGGCCGAATAGGTCTGTCTTCTTCGCACGTTTCTTCCGCTCCTTGACAATCTTTATCTTCATAAGGTTGGAAGACGTCTTCAAGATACTCAGCAAAAATGTTTGCTTTTTCTTGACTGCTTTTTGCCCAGTTACCTTCACTGGTTTTTACTGGCGGAATGTGAGCTATTGGCCTGTTCATTTTCTTCGTTGCCTTCCAGAGCGAGTAGTCGGTACTAGCATCATTTGTAAGATTGGTAAGGTATGTTTTTAAAGACTCATTATTAAATTCTCTTATTGATTTTCTGAGCTTATTATTTAAATTGTTCAGTTTGGTTTTGTCGCTTGGCGCCCTTGTCAGTTGCCATCGTTTCCTGACTCTCCTCTTTTCTGCAATAATTTCACAAATTTCTTGAGGGTAAGAGTTTTGTTTTATCCTGTTTGTTGTTGTGGGAGTTGCAGCCCATGCAGCTTTTTGTATATTGAGCGTAAATATTTGCACTGCTTCTTCTAGTTGATCTTCTTTTTGGATAGCTGCTGATATTTGGATACTCTCTTCCAGCTTCTGTTTAAAGTAGTTCCAGTCAGTCAACTTATTAACTAGTTTTGGCCTATGTTCTTTCATTATTATTTTGTCTCCAAGTGTCAGAAGTATTGTAGAGTGATCTGATTGTAAATCTGGTCCTTCTTCTACAATTATTTTATTTGAAGAGATATTTTTTGTTATAAAGAAGTCGACAAGATCTGGGGTCTTATTCCTATCTGTTGGCCAGTAGGTAGGTTTTCCCGTTGAGTGATATTTGCCGCCACCTTCTTTAATTGCTTCATATAATGCTCTTCCTCTGGTATTCGTTAATCTAGATCCCCAGAATTTATTCTTGGCATTAAAATCGCCTCCTGTGATGTATCTATTGTGATATATACGGAAAAGGCTTTCAAATTCATGTTTCTTTATGCTATAGCTGGGAGAACAGTATACTGATGCAACTGATATTTGCCCACTGCTCGTTTTTAAACTTATAGAAATTCCTTGGATCGCATTTGATTGGAATTTAGATTCTATATCGTGCTCAATCGTATTCCTTATTAAAATTGCAGCCCCTCCTTTTGCACAGTTATGAGGGTGAGGGGAGTGATATAATTTATATCCTTGCAGACTAAAGTCAGTTGTTATTTTAAAGTGAGTCTCTGAGATAAGACATATATCTATCTGGTGTATGTCGAGAGTCACTTGCAACTCTTGCTTGCGGTTCTCAATGCCGTTAGCATTCCATTCTATGATTTTTATTTTGTCCATCATGTTTGTCTTTTTGGTACAGCTCTTTTGTTGCCGTACTGTTTCTCAAGGAATGATATTCTTTCTAATATTGTTTTATTGCAATTTTCCATGGAATCCATTCTGTCTAGTATTTGTTTCATCAGGATTTCCAATGCAGTGTTTGGCTTCACTTTGTTTTTTTTCCGCTTTTCCAGCTGGTTTTTCTGTCGTTTTTGATGCTGCCTGAGCATATGTCATTTTTGTACCCGCGGCTGTCTTTGGTCTTGAGTCCTTTGTGGTAATTTCTTGGACTTTAAGTTTTTCTTTTTGTGTGCTCTGTTGTAAGTCCTTTTTGACTTTAGGTGCGTCCTTATTTATACTTTTTGGTTGTTTCTTTTGTTTTTTGTCCTTTGCAAGTTGAATTTCCTTTGCAACTAAACATCCTCTAAAACTAGCGGGATGGTTTTCACTGCACATTTGCACATTTAGGTGGTTCGTCATTTTTTTTTATACAGTCTTTAGTATGGTGACTTCCCGCACACTTTACGCATATTGGGTTTGCACTGCAGTATTTATGCGTGTGTCCATACTTTTGACAGTTTTTACATTGCGGAACTAGTTTAGATTTCCGTAGTGTATGGATTTCAACCTTCATTCCAAGTATGTCTTTAATTGCATATATCTTCTTTATGTCTTCGTCATGCTCAAAGCTGAGCATGAAAATTGGAAGCGGTGTTTTGCTTTTGAACTTAAGCATATTGACGACTTCTATTATCTTAAATTGTTTTTCTTTCAAATCTTTTTTAATGCTTTCAGGCGAGCATGAGTAATGTAATTTTTTCACAACAACCTTTATTGGCCTGGATTGCTTACACTCATAAGAGTACCATTGCACTTTCTTTTGATTCAGGATTTTCGTGAGGTTTCTGTACGATTCCGCTTCATCCACATTAATTTTGATATCATTTTTATTAATTAGCGCTGTACTTGCTTTTATTTTATTGTCCGCCATTAATTTGACCAAGCTTTCATATTTATTTATCTGTAGTGCTATAATTGGTGGAGGTTTGATTAATTTTTTCTTTTTGCTTTCTTTATTTGGAGCATACTCAATAACTGTGCAGCTCTCTTTTGGGGATGAGATTTTTGGAGACGTACTCATTTTACGTTTTTTATTCTTATTCCCCATGTGAGAATGTCTTTCCGTCTCTTCTTTTAGTTCTTCTTCATCTGTTGAGAACTCGACAGTTCGGACATCCTCTTTTTTTTGACTGTTGATTTGTTCTTTCAGCAATTGCAACTCTCGCCTAAGATTATTTATTTCTTTAAGCAGTGTCTCATTGAGTTGCTTGAACCCATCCCTTTCTTCACAGGCTTTTGAATATTTAGCCTTTAATGTTTCTTTATTATCTTCTTTTTGAGATGGGGGTGTTCTCTCAACCCTTTTACTTTTTCCAAAAGGGTCGCTTTTGAGCAATAAATGGTCCCCCCCAGAATCCATGGGACCGACCTCCGAGGAGGGTGGATTTACCAGTGTAGCTGGCCTACCACCTGGGGTATTAATACCTTTTGTTTTCTTCATTGCATCATTTTTTTTTTTTTAACTTTTGTGAAAAGTTTAAACTTTTTTGGATTTAAGTCGCCTTTTACGACGGGCATACCTTACCTCGGGTATATTCTAGTCCCCTAACCCAAGATAAGGTGAAGCTCGAAAAGGTAGAGGAGGCTTTTGAGAACTTCCTGGAAACTTATTACGATTACAGATGCACGTTATTAGTTGCAATCGACCAGCGATGATGATTATCGCGAACGCGTTGAGCGCCTGCGTTTAAGGGATAGGAGCAATCCGTTTTCATTGCCAATGCTGTTTAAAGTAGAAGTATAAGTAAAGGGTTTTCCAATAGGGACTTGACAACTTTGAGTTTAATTTGTGAACGCACTCTTTCACTAATCATCAAACTGTCACTGTCAATTTATTCAGTAAACTCAACATTTTCATCATGGTAAAGTACACGAACGAGCAACGTCTGCAAATTATAAAAATTTTCTACCGAAATTCGGAGTCGGTGACTGCAACTTTAAGAGCGTTAACTCCAATTTTTGGTCGTAATTCTCGCCCTAGTAGACAGGCAATAACAAGTTTAGTGCAAAAATTTGAGTCTACATATTCGTTGTGTGATGTTGCCGTGTCAGTGAGACAACGGGTTGGTCGAAGTATCGAAAATATCGCTGCCGCTCAGGCGTCCGTAGCAAACGATCCAAATCAGTCAATTCCACGGCGTTCTCAAGAATTGGGCATCGCTCAGACCACATTATGGCGTATTTTGCGTAAGGATCTTGGTTTACACCCATATAAGATCAAGCTGACTCAAGAATTGAAGCCGATGGACCATTTGAAGCGACGTACGTTCTCCGATTGGGTTCTGGAGAAGATGCGCCAAGATGATGAATTTCATCGCAAAATCATCTTCAGTGACGAAGCTCATTTTTGGCTCAATGGGTTCGTCAATAAGCAAAATATGCGTTATTGGCCGGGTGAAAGTCCACATGTGCTTCATGAATCACCACTTCATCCACAAAAAATAACTGTTTGGTGCGGTTTGCATGCCGGCGGCGTTATTGGGTCGACGATAACGATCGTCACGTTACTGTGAATGGTCAGCGTTATCGCGCCATGATCACTGATTATTTTTGGCCCGAATTGGAAGATATGGACTTGGACGACATGTGGTTTCAACAAGATGGTGCCACAAGCCGCGCAGCACACGCTACAATCGATTTATTGAAGAGTAAGTATGGTGAGCGTGTTATCTCAAGAAATGGGCAAGTCGATTGGCCGCTTCGTTCGTGCGATTTAACGCCGCTTGACTATTTTCTGTGGGGCTACGTTAAATCATTGGTTTATGTCAACACGCCGACGACGTTGGAAGAGCTCAGAGCCAACATTGAACGCGAAATAGCGGCCGTTTCGGCCGAAATGTGTGGCCGAGTCGTTGAAAATTGGTCCAACAAATCGACCGCTGCAAACGTGCCCGCGGTGGCCATATGAACGAAGTCGAGTTCCATTCATAAATGTTTGAAGCCGATAATAAAGTTTTTGAAATATCTCAAATGGTTTGCGTTTTATTTAAAAAAAAAGTTGTCAAGTCCTTATTGGAAAACCCTTTATATATATACGCGAATTAAAATGTAAATAAAATTTTTATTTTGCAGATTTATTCAAAGATTTAGGGTTAATAAAGATGGATTCAACCACATTTTACAAAGCCTTGAATTCAAAGGACACATGTCAACTGCCGTTCCCCCTCTCTTTGCGGGGGTTGATTTGCCGCTGTTGCAGACTGTGCTATGAGAGCCTTGGTTTGCGGCTCCGAATGCTTGTGCGGTTATGCCTCTACCAGCATCTAGCCCACTCGCTGTTAGCAATAGTTCATCAGCTTCAGTCATCAGCTTCTTCATCCTTGAGCTTTTATTAAAAGATAATTTGTTTTTCACGAGATACTTTTGATCTGCAAAAGTCTACCAAAAAATGAGTTTATTGATTTATATTTATAATATAGAAGCAAAACATGAATACCTTTCTCCAACCTTTTTCATCTTTAACTGGTGGTCCTTCTGCATTTAGCATTCCCGTCAGCTGCTGCCATAGTCGTAGCGATATTGCTTTTCCTTGTCTACAATTCGGCAAAATACTCTTTGCCAAATCGGGGTGTTGGGCCATAAAATCGGCCAAAATCTTATTTAAATTGGACCTTAATTAAAAAAATACACGATATTAGTAAACTCCCTTAAAAAAATTTTTAAAACAAAAATACTCGCATCTTTGTTGCTTCGCTCGATAGCTCGACAGCACAATAGTGATCGAGTGAAATGACGCACTATAACGTGTGCTGTCATCTCAAATTTCGATAGTGAATACTCGATCACGAGAGCGGTAATGCACACAATCCTCACATTTCGATTACGAGTTACTCGTTATCGACTGCGGTAATTCGGCCCCTGAGCTGGAACACCATTGTGTTGGAGTTTCGGATGTGATGATCCAAAGCCTTCTCCATAACCTTTAGAAAAATGGATGTGAGACTTATCTGCTGCCAACATTTACCTCTCGCCATTCATTCATTTATTCATTCCATCTCCTTCTGGAGACTTAAGCTTTTGAGTGGAGGTAGCCCATTTGATGGTGTTACGGTCGAATAAACGTCCCGATAGACTCTTAGTTCTTCGGTTAGGAAGTGAGTGCGTTGAGCTATCAGCAATGTTTGACGATGGATCGAAAATTTCAGGGCCTGGGAAGTGAGTTTGTAGGAGCAACCCTAAGGTTGCACTGTGGCTGTTAGTGAAACTCCTGTCCAAATTTTTTAATGTACCAATCCTTTGTCTTTTTATAGGGCTTTTTGCGCCCTGACTGAGGTTGGGAGATCCCCTATGTTTTCGCAGAAAAGATTTCCAGGTTTTTCTCTTAGATTTCCTGATAGCTAGGTTGTATGTTTTGAGAGCTGTTCTGTATTCGCTTCATAAATTGATACGTTTAGATACATTGAAAAGCCTCCTCACCTTTTTTTGAGAACATTAAGTTCTTTATTCCACCAAGGTACGTGGCGGTTGATTGATCGATATTTGATTTTGCAACTATCTTCTTAAGCTGATGTTATTTGAACATTTAATTGTAAAGCCGCTACGTCCAGCTTGATGTTGTGAGAATGGTGTGACTGAGGATTCTTTCGAGGCGTGCCAGTTAGAAATTCAACTGCAGGCAGTTGTGCTGGCTAGGGTTGATCGATGGAATGAGGTGCTTTGACTGGGACTATCGATATCAAAATTTGTGGGTGTTCTAAATGAAACGTCTTTATCCACTGATGTCATTCTCGGCGTCGCTAGACTTGATTCTGGAGATGAGAATTCAAAATTTCCCTTAAGCCCTTTTATTTTTTGTTCTAAAAGCCTTCGAAATTTTAACTATCGTCTTTGACGTTTCGCCGTTTCATTTATATTCTTCAATATAACAGAATTTTAAGAATGACCGCTTTTTACAATTTTCGCAATTCGTTTTAACAGCAACTATTGGCCTAAAGGTATTTTCAAATTCTGTTTCTCTCATTATTTTTCCAGTTTTGAGAAATATGTATACATTTTCCCTCGGGGCTTTCTTAGTTTGTATGAGATCTTTTAATCAATTTTCATTGACATCCATATTTAACCCTAGAATGGTAATCATATTTTTTAGTACATTAAATGTAATTCGTCGATTCAACGAAGTAATATTGAATTGTAATTTTTTAAAAAAACTCTTGACAAATTCTTATAAATTTAAATAATTTAGGTTTATAGGTCCTTTTTTTTTAAGTAAAAAGCCGAAATAATTGTTCTTTTTATAAGTATGGCCCTTATTGCGAGTGTCGATCAGCGTTCGATTCGATAAAAGTCGATCGCATCGAAAAATTCCCTTTTTGTTATTGCGTATCTCTATCGACAAAGATATCTGTTACTGTGAATAACGAACGTGATTATTGTGAATACAGCATATATTTTTGACATTTGTGTTGTTGCTTCTGTTTTAATTTTCGTGTTACAAGCAAAATAGTTCAACAAACTACTGCTAATAAGTGATGTAATTGTCTAAAAACATATACATAAAACACATTTACATAAATAGATTTCAATGAAATAATAAAAGAAAAAATGATTTCAACTGATTTTTTTTTCGACGATTCGGAAAAAGAATTTGCTTCCATAACCAGTTAAAAATTGCCCGGAATAGAAATTTGCTTTTATTAATGAAACCAACTTTCCCATTTATTTTTTATTACTCACTACTTTTGCTCTGTAATTAATATAATTATTTTTTTAAAAATAAAAGGTCAAAACAATGAAACACATTGTATTTTTGTTCATAACATTGCACTTCTTCCACACAGTCGATCGACTGTCAAAAGGAAAAACTTCGTTCACAATCGACGTTCACAATACCAAAATTCGCTTTCGACGATCAACTTTCGATAAAAGTCGTTTATCGATCGACGATCGACACTCGCAATAAGGGCCTAAATTGATCTTTCGACAAATAATTTGTTGGTTCTTAAATTTACATATCTAATTTGCATTGTATAAAAAAAAACTAATAACTTAATTATCTAACTTAACATAATGCACCCTATTGTTTAATAGTATATTCACTGTATCATTTTGTAAATTATCAATGCGAGAGTAATTATTAATTTGTTGACCAACTGTATACATAGATAAGCCAATTGAGAGTAATACCGGTAGTTACTTTTGTGTTATAAACGCATTGCATTGACTCGCTCTTTCTTTTTTAGCTAGCAACCACCAAGTTAGTAACATCGTTGAACTAGTCATATTGTAGTCAGTTGAATTGATTAAAGAATAAAAAATTTATAACGAATTGAAATTTGTGGATTTATTCAATATCAAATTTGGTCCTTCTGATCCGGATTCGATTTCGGTATTTTCGTTTTCTGTTGGTTGAGGATAATTCCAAAGGTAAAAAAAAATCTCTTGTGTTCCTGCTGGTTGCTTTGGTTCTGCTTGTGGTTTGTGAAGATTAGTTGCTGTTCTGTAGGAGTGCATTATTCGGAAACGTGTTGGCAAGGAATAGGCGCATATAGTGTAATTAACCCTTAGTTCCCGGAGGTGTTATTTTTTTCAAATATTTCTATATTTGTTTGAAATTTTGATAAAACTAAATTCACAACTTAACACGTTCGACGCTCTCACAACAGACAAAACAATTTTTTTACCGTTTTTAAATGATATACAATTCCTTAAAATCTACTTGGTTTCGCGGTAAAACCACCAGGAAAAGAGAGTAAAATTATTTTGTATGTGGTAACTTTGTGAAACCACTAGGAAGCAAAGGGTTAAAACGTGATCGACATGAAAGTGTTGAAACAGTCTCGTGGTCACATAAAAGGTGCTATCATACGTGTGTACAATTATGTTCAGAAAATCCCAGCAGATGCTGACCTAACGGTTTTAGAAGTGCGGTTAGAACGTTTGGAGAGCTCGTTATAATAAGCCTCTATATATTATTAATACATATATAGAGAGCTTTCTTAAATTGCCCAACGTGGTTATGGCTTATGGTGCTCAATTGCGTAAGCTAGTGGACAGTGCTGATGAGGTGATTCGCGGGTTAGCAGCGTTAGAATCTGAGGGGCGAGATCCGTGGTTAATTTATTTGCTTATCAATAAGGCTGATGTGGAAACTCGTAAGGCTTGAGCATTAGAGAGCAAGGTTTCAGAGAATTTTACTATTCAAGAGCTTATAGACTTTTTAGAGACCCGTGTTAACGCATTCGAAGCAAGTGATCCTAACAATCGTGTGCATATGAACTCTCGTGTATCGAACCCTTCGGACATTAAAAGTTTAGCCGTTGTAGAATCGTCGTATCCAAAGTGCAAGGGTAATCACTTGCTTCCCCAGTGTGCAGAATTTGTATCCATGGCCATTAGTTCTCATCGAAATTTTGTTAGGGATCAGCGATTATACTACAATTGCCTCGGTACTAAACACTCGTCGTCGCGGTGTCGAGTTAAAACCCGTTGTTCATTTTGTAATACTCGTCACCACTTCATCGTTGCCATGCTCGGTTGCCTATATCAGGTATTTCCTCGGTTGAAGCTGGTGTTACGCAGGGTGTTGTGACTCTTTCTTTATATTCGTGTTTTGATTCAAAAAATATTGAAGTCGAGGCTTATATTTTAAAGAAAATAACCGCGCAGACTCCATCGTTTTCTTTCGATTGTCGCAATAATTACCATGTAGGAGATCTTTACCTTGCTGACTAAGGATTTAATGTTCAAGGTCATATTGATATTTTGTTGGGAGCAGACAAGGCTTAGAGTATTCTTCGTAACGGTCATCGTACCGATGAGAAAGGAAATATTAATCCGCATGAAACCATATTTGGATGGGTCATCACTCTAAGCCAGACAAATCCATTATTTCGTTGCACGCAGGTGTTGACCTTGATTTGATAATGAAGTCGTTTTGGGAAATTGAGGAGATCCCTCATAAGCATTCTTTAGGAATGGATGAGGATGAAGTAGATGCCCATTTTCAAACAACGTGACTCGTACTATTGACAAAAAGTATATGATTAAGCTTCCATTTCGACAACGTGAGGTCAGGTTTGCAAATACAATTTCTGGTGCTTTGTCTAGAGTGTTTGCCATGGAGCGTCGCTTCTCTCGTATCAGGACCTAGGACATATAGAACTTATTCCAGATAGTGAGATAGAGCCTACGTCGGGGACCGTATTTTATTAACCGCACTATGCCGTTGTCACCAGTAAAATCTGCGTAGTTTCGACGGTTTGCATAAGGATGCAAATGGTACTAGTCTGAACGAAATGCTTCATATAGGAACTCCACTTCAACGTAATTTGATCAATGTTTGCATACGGTTTTGTGTACACAAATACGTCTTTTGCGCGGACATCGTTCAAATGTTTTGACAGATTTGGGTTCATCCTAAACACAGGGATTATCAGCGGACAGTATGGCGGGAATCATCTGATGGCCCAATTTCTCATTTTCGGTTATGTACTGTGACGTACCGTACGGCACCTGCTCCTTTTCTATCGATGAGAGTTCTCCGCCAATTAGCAGTTGATTATAGACAACAGTTCCCTCTTGCGTCGAATGCAATTCTGCATGACATGTATGTCGACGACCTTATGACCGGGTCTGACTCGATGCCTGAGACATTGGAGCTGAAGAAACAAATTGTGGATATGCTTTCATCCGGTGGCTTGGAATTGAGCAAGTGGAGTTCGAATTGTTGTTCGATTTTAAGTGAGACAGATTGCAAGGAATCTGTATCTTAATTCGTCGGAGTGGACAAAGGTTCTGGGGTTAGTTTGGAACCCTCAGCGCGATATCTTCACCCTTAAAGTTGTTTTACCTGATCAGGTAGTACCTACGAAGCGGAATTTGTTGTCGGAGGTTGCGAAGATTTTTGATCTTTTGGGTTTTCTTGCGCCCTCCACTATTTTGTTTAAAATATTGTTTCAGGAGCTGTGGGTTACGGAGAAGAAAATGGAGTGGGATGATCCTTTACCGTTTTAAATGGCTGAAAAATGGAAATCGTATAGAGGGGAGCTATCCTTTTTCGAGAATATCAGAATTTCTAAATTCTAAATGTTTCGAATTAATAGGATTTTCCGATGCATCGGAAAAGGCGTATTCGGCACCATCTCGTAGTCGGTCAACAGATGGTGTTATTGAGATTCGATTGATTGCAGCAAAAACTCGTGTCGCTCCGGTGAAGCAACTGTGTATTTCTCGTCTAGAACTCTGTGGGGCTCTGATCTTATGTCGCCTTATTGTGCTCATTCGGTCATCATTGAACGTCGTTCCCACCCGCATCTTTACCTTTTGTGACTCACAAATAGTTTTAGCTTGGCTTTCTTCTCCTCCGGGAAGACGGAGCACTTTTATAACTTCAGTCAACCCGGAGCTTTTGCCTACGCATGACATCCCAGTCTGACTTCCCAAAAATTTTTCAAAATTTCTAAACGCAATAGATCGCCGGATACTGAGGACAAACGATTGTCCTCGGATAAAAAATTTCGTGCTAGTATGGAAAACGTTAAAGGGAATAAAAAGGATTCCAGAACAAATTACTGGAGTCCTCTACAATGTCATCCGGACAGTGACACTTGTGATATGGACGAAATAATTTCGCCAAATAATTCGCGCGTAAAAGTGTATGTGCCACCAATCAAGCTGTCACAAAAACCAAGTGATTATGTGCACAATTTAGCAAAGTCATTAAATATTTCAGACTATTGTATAAAAAAAATATCTATTGGCATCAAAATTATATGCAATTCAGTCGAATCATTTAACGCTATTAGTGAAAAACTCAAAAGTGAGAACTGTCAATTTTTCTCTCACGACCTTAAAAGCGAGAAAGCTTTTAAGGTCGTTCTGTATGGTATGGGCGAAATGGACCCGAACTCATTAAAATCCGAATTGATTAACATTGGTCTCAAGTGCATCAACATAAAGAAAATATCAAAAAAATTCGATCATTACACCGACACAATTTACTTAGTGTCGCTGGAGAATGGGTCTATTAAGTTACACGATTTGAAAAAAAATTATCGGTCAATCTTCCACACACAAATCAGCTGGAACTACCAAAGAAAGATTAAAGGTAAGCTAACACAATGCCACAACTGCCAGATGTTTGGACATGGCGAAAAAAATTGCCATGTAAAAACTTTCTGTGCTTACTGTGCTGGATCTCACAAAACTGCTGACTGCGCAAATGCTTCACCACCTAAATGCGCTAATTGTAATGGATCTCATAAATCCACCGATCCATCATGTGTTAGCCGATCAAAATTTCTGGATCTCAAAGAAAAATACACGAACCAAAAATATCGTGGGCTGTCAAAGTCTTCAAATCGGCAACACGTCTCTCCATCTTCTCTCACTGGACTACATCATATTCCAATTGCCTCTCTGACAGAGTTTCCCGCATTGCCCCAACGACGTCAGCTGATTCCTAGCTCCCACAATACCAACGCTATTTGGAAAGAGGTGCCACACTCTTCAAATGTCAAATGCGATGTTGTCAATTCCGTTCCAGTCCCCTCTAGCAACATTTGCAGCAACATGTCTAGCAACATCGGCAATAACAACAATAACACTCTATTCACAGCTGATGAATTAAACTCCTTAGCAATGGCATTAATCACTAATTTATCTGTTTGTAAAACTAAATTTGATCAATTTAACGTTATCACACGTTTAGCCACTAAGTTTTTGTGTCATGACCGTAAATAATATGATAGATAGACATATAAATATTATTACTTGGAATGCAAGGAGTATTCGTAGTAAAATCACAGAGTTTATTAACTTTCTGAATCTTAGAAACGTTGACATAGCGTTAGTAACAGAAACCTGGCTTAACCGGGACTTACAATTATCCACTCCCGATTTTAAATGCTATCGATGTGATAGAATCGATAGAGGAGGTGGAGGTGTGGCAATCTTAATAAGAAGATCAATTCAACATTCGCTTTTGTCTACTGTGAAAACTCGGTACGTAGAAAACTTGGGAATTAAGTTAAAACTACTAAATCAGAGGGAAATTAAAGTCTATTGTGTTTATTTTCCCGGTGGTAAAATAACAATGGATTAAAAGGTGGGGTTTAAGTGTGATCTCCGTAAATTGTTTTCACTTAGTGGTGAATTTATAATTGGTGGGGACTTGAATTCCAAGCATAGGAATTGGGGTTGCCTAAGAGCAAATGTATGGGGAAATATTTTGTCTAACCTGTGTCCTACTATGCCAATTTCAGTGTTATACCCGTCTAGTCCGACATATATTTCTGCTTCTAGTCGTCATCCTTCCGTCCTTGATTTGTTTGTATCCAATATGCCTGGCTATGTTACTCAACCCATTTCAATAAATGATCTAAGCTCGGATCATTATCCAGTATTTTGTCAGCTCTTAAGGTCAGGAGTAAAGAAGACGCAATATGTGCAAGATCTTAAGAATGCAAATTGGAAGCGTTTTCGGTCTGAGCTAACTTCCAAGCTCCAAAATATTCCAAGTAACTTAGACAGCATTACGTGCGTAGACGATGTTAACACTATTGTCGCTAACTTTACTGAGCATATATTAGACGCCGTTGACTTAACTGTGCCTAAAATTCCTATAGAGGCTTCCCTAGTTAAGCTGCCTTCCTATATTCTTGATGTTATAAAAACTAGAAACATTTACCGAAGACATTGGCAAATATATCGCCAGCCTTACTACAAATATCAAGTTTCGTATTTAAACAAGCTAATCTCCAAACTTATTTTTGATCATCGAAACCAGCAGTGGAATACAAAATTAAATTCTCTGGATAAAAACTCCCAACCTTTTTGGAACATTGTGAAGCTGATAAAAACTAAAAACAGACATCTTCCCTTTCTCAAAGATTCAGTAAATACCTTTTGTACTGATCTAGATAAAGCAAATGCTCTCGCTTCCAATTTCGCTAAAAACCATGAGATTTCATCTAGTTTAGGAGATCCTGCAACCATCGACTCAATCAATGGTGCTGTACAAAATTTTATCAATAATTATACAATACCACCATCTCCAAGTATGTATATTAGCGTTGAAGATATTGAATTTCTGGTCAAGGAACTACGAATAAGAAAAGCTGAAGGTATCGACCTAATCAAAAATATATACATTAAGCAAATGCCTATATCTGGTATAAGGCGTTTAACTTTTATTATTAATGCGTGTCTTAAAATGGAATACTTCCCTGATGTATGGAAAATTGCTAAGGTAATACCTGTATTAAAGGCTGGCAAGCCTCCTGAAATGACTGATAGTTACAGACCAATCAGCTTACTAAGTTGCCTTAGTAAAATCTACGAAAGGGTCCTAAAGGAGAAAATTTCAGAGCATACTTCAGCCAACAATGTACTCCCTAATGAACAATTTGGCTTCAGGCGTGCCCACAGTACGTCTCATCAAGTACTAAGGATATGCAACCAGGTTAAGTCATTCCGCGCAGTGGGCAAATCCACGGGTATGATACTCCTTGATATAGAAAAAGCCTTTGATACTGTTTGGCACGATGGACTTATCTTTAAAATGATAAATTTTAACTTTTCTCCCCATATTTGCAAGGTTGTCCGTAGTTTCTTGTCAAATCGTTGTTTCAAAGTACATGTCAATAACGATGTTTCTAGTATCGTCCACTTTCACTCTGGTGTCCCTCAAGGCTCAGTCCTTGGACCTATTTTATATAACTTGTACACGTCCGATTTCCCATCACTACCTAATTGTGAAGCAGCTATATTTGCTGACGACACTGCGATATTCTCATCTCATGAATTTGCTCTCGACATTGAGAGGAATCTAAACAATGCGATGATAATATTGGAGCAGTATTATAAAAAATGGAAAATTAAATTAAATCAAGGGAAGATACAAGCCATCTTTTTCACTAGGAAAAGAAAAGCCTGTTTTCTTCCTAGTAGGCAACTACAGGTAAATGGGACAAGCATTAGTTGGGTACCCTCCGTCAAGTATTTAGGAATATTCCTGGACACCAAATTGACATTCAATACGCATGTTACAAACACTCTCAAAAAAATTTCGATCGCGACCAGGATGCTGTATCCTTTTATAAATCGAAAGTCACAACTCTCAAACGACAACAAAATCATTATACTAAAAGTAATTTTCCAGGCAATTCTGCTGTATGGTTGTCCAGTGTGGGGTAATTGCGCAAAGAGTCATATTAAGAAGCTACAGGTATCTCAAAATAAATTGCTCAAAATGATGTTCAATTTACCGTGGCATCACTCGACGCGAGATATTCATGATAAGGCGAATGTTGAATTGATCTTCGAAAGGATCCAGAAACTAAATCAACGTTTTTTGGAACGCTGTGATTATGCTGATAATCCTTTTATAAACAATTTAAATGCGAATTCTTTTCAATTTGATAGTTGACAACTTATTGTTTTTCGTTGATTTTTGTTAATTTATATAACTGTTTTTGTGTTTATTTAATAACTTATTATTTATTTATTTATTTATCTATTTATTAATTTTTTTTTTTATTTATATTTTTTTGTTTTTTTATTTATTTACTTAGTTATTTATTTATTTGTTTGTTTATTTATTTATTTGTTTGTTTATTTATTTATTTGTTTATCTATTTATTCATTTATTTATTTATTTATTTATTTATTCATTTATTTATTTATTTATTTATTTATTTATTTATTTATTTAAGGGGTTTTCTCGCTTTTCCCCTTCTGATTTGTTTATTTTTCTTTTTATATTCATACAATTTCCATGGCTCCCAAATGTACACTAATATTACAGATGAAAGATATAAAATATCATATCTCTGAATTGTAAAACGTGTGGTAACAAAACCTTTTTGTAAATATGTTATGCGAAATAAAACTATCTATCTATCTACTTTTATAACTAATCTCACTTCGGAGATATTTGCCTCGTTACCTAGGTCATCTTGGAGCTACGTGCGTTCAGCAGAAAATCCAGCTGATTGTGCTTCAAGGGGAGTTGAGCCAAGTAAACTGCTGGATCTGAAGCTTTGGTGGAAGGGTCCGCCTTGGCTCTCTGCGGACCTCAACGAATGGCCGAGGAATAGTGAAAATATGTTGAAAGATATTCCTGAGGAAAGGAATTAAAGGAAGAGGTCGATTGTGGCGCACGTTTCATCTTCAGATAACCACTTTCTTGAACGTTTGTATGCTAAGGTATCGTCATGGCGAAGGCTAACAAGAGTCGTGTGTTTCGTTTGCCGTTTAATCCGAAATTGTCGAGTTTCATCAATAGATCGCACATATGGTTGTCCTTTATTCTCTGAAATTCGTCATGCAAGGCAATTGTGTCTTTTGTTGGCCCAATTGGAATTTAAGGCTGTAATTTATTCTTTTTTTGACTTTCTTATAGGTAGACCGTAATTGAACTAAGCTACCTGGACATCAATCCTAACCGCTTGGGTCGTTGGGCACTAGTACAGAATATAATGCAAGGGTTCTGGCGACGTTGGAACACAGAGTATGTCACATCTTTACAACAACGTCCCAAATGGAGAGAGACTACCAGAGATCTTCAAGTGGGGGATCTTGTTGTTATCAAGGAGTCAAAGCTACCGCCCTCCAAATGGTCTTTAGGAAGAATAGAAGATATCCACCCGGGTCAGGATGGTCATGTTCGTGTAGTTACACTCCGCAGCAAAAGTGGAAGATTTAAGCGTCCCATCACCAAATTAGCCGTTTTGCCGTGTACCTGAAATTCCTTCAGCGGGGGCGGCATGTTAAGAAATGAAATTGATCTTTCGACAAATAATTTGTTGGTTCTTAAATTTATCTAATTGTATAAAAATAATAACTTAACTATCTAACTTAACATAATGCGCCCTATTGTTTAATAGTATATTCACTGTGTCATTTTGTAAATTATCAATGCGAGAGTAATTATTAATTTGTTGACCAACTGTATACATAGATAAGCCAATTGAGAGTAATACCGGTGGTTACTTTTGTGTTATAAACGCATTGCATTGACTCGCTCTTTCTTTTTTAGCTAGCAACCACCAAGTTAGTAACATCGTTGAACTAGTCATATTGTAGTCAGTTGAATTGATTAAAGAATAAAAAATTTATAACGAATTGAAATTTGTGGATTTATTCAATATCACTCTGAATTGACTGAATATCATATCGCAATTTATATGATCACTGTATACATATGTACTTATGATTAAGTTCATCTTACTTAAAAAGAGCTAAATAGCTTGCATTGTCTCTTATAAAATGTAGATATCTTTTAGTGAACTCCTTAATCGATTAATTACTATTTGAATTACATCTTCCCTCATACATTTTTTTTTTTTAACTGGAATTAAATTAAAAGAACGCCTTGCTATAGAAGATCGAGGAGTTAATCGATTGGCTGAAGCTTGTCGACAGCTTTACTTAGGTGGCGCTACTGTTCGGGGGTGAACCTGGGCCTCAACCAACAAGCCTCTCCATTTAGCCCGGTCATCCTCTCCTTGATCCCTACCTTCTCGTGGTGGAGAGGCTTACTCTACTTCTCAATCTGTGGCTTGCCGAGAGAGAAAAAAACTACATCTGCGTCTGCGTTCAGCCAGATGTTTTCCCATGGAAAAGCTCGTCTAACGGGGGATTTAGAAATCAAAGCAAAAATAAAAATAATAAAGCGAAGAGTGTAAACCGATCGGGCACTTCCAGCTCAATAAAAACCGATCGGGAAATAGGAGCTAACGAAGAAGAAGCGCTTCTTCTCACTTCGGATAATGAATGCGTTGGGGCTATTGACGTCAGTCTAGAAAGACTTTTTCTGGAATCTGGCGACACCTGCTCCATCGCCAGCTCATCGCTCTCTAACCAGTCGACTGCATCCAGAAGGTCAAAAAATTGCAAGTTGACGGTCAAGAGACTAGGGACCAAAAGTGGGAAGAACTGAGCGAACCGGATAGGAGAAGGCTGTGCGTTATGCGCACGGGCCTACCTGCAGGAACAGGCATCTTCGGAGTATATGCCAGTTGCCAGTACCCCGAAGGTGCCCATCTCTTCAGGTAACCCGAGCGTAGGGGTACTGATGGGACCACCTAAGTCCGCGACAAGCCTTCGGTAGTCAGGACCAAAGGCAATCACATCCGCAAACCTGGAGCCTTCAACCCAATCAGCATTGCTACAGAAGTCTGTAGGGGTTCCCTCCTCATCAACAATGCTAGGGCCAGACTCGCAGTTGAAGGAGGTCGGGACTCCGAAGACGGTGCGATGGAGGTAGACAATCCCAAAGAGACAAGCCGCTGCTACTCTCTCGAGGAGAATCTACCCTCATCTACACCGCCTGACGAAAGTAGCCCTGCTTACAATGGGAACTCCACCGCACGTAGTTTCGCGACAGTAGTTAGTACTGGAAAGCCTGATCAGGGACTAGCCATACCAGTGTCTAAACCGGTAATGACTAGGAGCGCGACTAGAAGACAAGACACGACCTTACATAATCGGAAGCGCAGCGCTCTTCGATTGATTCGGTGGCTCAAAAAGCGCAGTCCCTCACGGACAAGGAAAAAACGGCTCTGGACAGAGCTTATGGCACGCTGAAGCTCAAAGGGCCCGTAAAACAGGACGCTAACAGACGTGGGCTGATGGTAAGAAGTGCACATACAGCGAAGGCGGGAAGCCGCTTGCTCCCCACCTCAGCTGATGCTGCACTTCGGCCTGTAACCGACTCGAACTTACCCAAGTCCGAGCCGGCTGCAAGCTGGTCCAGGAAAGCCCTGAATAGACGTTACCGACCAGAGGAAGGAACTGGTGCGCGACCGAACGCGACGAGGAGGGAATGCCGAATCTGCAGTCAAAACCAGTAAACAAAGTGCAGGGACGACTAGGTGAACGGCCGGAAGACTGACCGAGTCGAGGAGGGAAAGCCTTTTGCCATCCACCTCAGTCCCGGACAGACTTAGGTTCCTGTCGATTGGCACGAAGAGAGTCACGGGACGCACACCCGAGCCGATTGCAGGAAGTTCGAAGAGAGCTAGACTAGATGACTCGACTTCGCCACCAGTAAAAATGACTGGGAAAAAAGCAAAGTTGGACGTCGTAGGCAACACCAATCTACAGGTAGCTATTGTAGATTTCAACAAGCCAGGCAAAAGACTGCGTAAAGACGAATGGAGGCTCATGGAGCTGCGCATTCTAGAAGGCATCTACGACACGATCGTTAATAATGAGGGTCAATCCCCCTTCTTTGAGCAGCTCACTACCTTCAAAGGTTTTAAAATTCTGCGGTGGAGACAATGACTTCACACTTAACTGCTTAAAGTCATTCGTTAACAAAACTCAGACCCCATGGGCAAATGCCGACATCCGACTAGTCGGAAAGAAGGACCTGTTAGAATTCACCAGACCTAAAGGCCTGAGAGAGGATTGAAAGAAACCTCCGGCATCTGAACCCGGAACTCTTCAGTGAGAACTGGGACGTTCTAGAAGTTCCGTGTGCTCACCCGGAAGCAGGTACAGAGATGCTCAACCATAAATCCACACTGATGTTAAAAAGGTTCAACAATAAAGTCCGCACTGGAATTACGCTGTGCAAAGTTCGACCCTTCACGGACAGAGCTGAGAGTAGAAGGAGGGAGGCGGGTGACAAGGTAATCTAAATGTAAATCATACAAATAAACCTACACCATAGCACAGCAGCTAGCGCTAGAATTGTTTATCTCTTAGGTGACAGAAGCATAGACATCGCCTTAATACAGGAACCATAGATTTCCCGTGGCAAAATATGTGGGCTCAATCACAAAGATTATGTAACCTACTGTACTGAGACAATGAATATTGAAAGTAAGAACAGAACGTGCATAGTAGCTAGGAAACACATTAATTTGTTTCTTCTATCTACATACAGCAATACAGACCAAACCGCGGTAAGACATGAACGGAGGGGGCTTCTCCCACTGATTATATCAGCCGTATACATGCCTTACGAAGCCGTAGATCCTTCAGCAACACTAACCGCGCCTTAGTCCACAAAGCGACACAGGAGAGATGGAACCTGCTAATGGGATGCGATGCGAATGCGCACCATATACAATGGGAAAGTAGCACCAACCCACGAGGTGAGTCAGTTTTTGAATTCATTATAGAAAACAATCTTCTACATAGTAGCTAATAGAGGTAATGAACCAACATTTGTAGTTAGGAATAGACGGGAGGTTATTGATATCACGCTAGTCAGGAACACTGAGACTCTAGCAATAAATAATTGGAACGTCCTGAGAGTAGAATCGTACTCTGATCATAAAGTAATCTAATTCTTTATAAGTATTAGCTGTGATTCTCCCAAGCCGTACAGAAATCCAAAAAGAGCAGAGTGGGATCTCTTTGGCAAAGAGGTAGAGAAGAAAAGTAGCTTTCTACGTGAGGGCAACCTGCAAAGTCCAGCGGACATCGATCGGAAAGCCGAGAAAATCGCATCTGTTTTCAAAGAGGTTTTCAGTAAAGTATGTTCAGTGACTAAACTTAAGACCAAAATCTCACCTCCATGGTGGAATAAAGAACTGGCCAAAATTAGGAAAGAAACTAGGAGACTTCTTAACTTAGCTAAACGTACAAAATCAGATGCCGACTGGGAACTATACAAGACCAGTTAGAGGAATTTAAAAAATGCTACACAGAAAGACAAACGACAATCATGGCAGAACTTCTGTGAAGACCTAATGAGTACAACAGAAACCGCGAGACTAAGGAAACAAAAACTCTGAGGTCTCTCAAGGATCCCGAAGGAAACCGGATCGAATCCTGCTCGGAATCTCTAAGACTGCTGTTGAAAACTCACTTTCCAGGCTGTACGATACAGCGTAGATACGATGACAGTACCAACAGCATCATGGAAACGGGAACTCCTGCGGATTTGGTCACAGAGGGTAGGATAGAGTGGGCAATCAGATCATTCTCCCCCTACAAATCCCCGGGACTGAATGTTATCATCCCAATCATGCTGCAGAAAACGGTAACTGTAATTGCCCCGGTACTCAAGGAACTTTTCACCAATAGCCTCACACTGAGGTATATTCCAAGAACGTGGAGAGAGATTAAGGTTATATTTATACCCACGGATGGCAAAGCAAGTCACACAACTGCGAAAGACTTCAGGCCAATAAGCCTCACCTCTTTCATTCTGAAAACCTTCGAAAGACTGATCGGCATATACATTCGTAGCAGACTTCGGCCAGGGGACGTTTCTGAGGAAAGCATGCCTACACGAAAGAGAAAAGTGTAGAGACAGCGCTACACTGTGTTGTCGGCTCAATAGAAAAATCATTGAAGGACAAGGAGTTCACATTAGCTGCATCCCTAGACATTGAAGGAGCCTTCAACAATGTCAACACCGAAGCGGTAAAGAGAACGCTAGGCACATTAAACATTCACAACAGCCTAATCGGATGGATTGTCAGCACCAGACAAGATAGACATATAATAGCCGAAACTGGGGGAACTCCTCAGGGCGGGGTACTCTCCCCACTGCTGTGGGTTATTGTTCTTAACGAAGGCCTACAGCTGCTCAGAAACAGGGGCGTCAGAATCACTGCTTATGCAGGCGACGTTGTGATACTGGCAACAGGCAAATTCCTCCCAACACTCAGCGAACAAGTCGAAGGGGCCATCAAATCCCTTGTCACCTGGACCAGGAATTGCGGGCTTACGGTAAACCCCCAGAAAACTGAGCTCATATTATTCAAAAATAAAAGAAAGTTACCACAGTTTAGTACTGCATCTGTCGGAGGCACCCCGCTTAAGATCTTCGACAGCGCAAAGTACCTAGGGATTGTATTAGACAAGAAACTAAACTGGAGCTAACTAAGCAACTATAGCCTTCTACTCATGCAGCAGAATCTTTGGGAAAACCTGGGGTCCCTCTCCTAAAATAATTCTCTGGATGTATAAGGGTATAATAAGACCCATACTGACATACGGCAGTCTTGTATGGTGGCTGGCGGTGAGCAAGGTCACTAACCTAATGGCCGTCACGAAGATTCAAAGACTAGCGTTTATCGGGACCACCAGTGCGATGAGGACAACTCCAACCGCTGGACTTGAGGCTATTCTCAACCTGCTTCCGCTAGATATCTTCAGCCATAAGCGCCATCAGAAGTCAGGAACAGCTAGTCAGGAACATGGACGTCAAATGCAATAGGGCATACGACTATCCTTCGGAAGTATATTAACCATGTACCCATTACGGACTACATCACGCCATACTTAAACTTTAATAAACCTTTCTCAAGCGCCTATCCTAGCAGGGGTGGTTAAGAGGTCTGATACCAAATGCGCAATCCATTGCCATATATACAGGCGGATCTAAAATGGACACTGGCGTAGGGTCAAGCATCTTCTCCGAATCGCTAGGAATCAATACGCCTCCCAGACCACAGCACCGTTTTCCAACCGGAGGTCTTGGCAGTGACAACAGCCGCCCGTGAGTCTGCAGTAAGGGCAATACCACAAGAGGGTATCACCTTCTTTATTGACAGCCAGGCAGCTATGAAAGCAATAACTGCCACAGAAATTAAATCAAAACTTGTGAAGTGCTGTAGAGAAGAGCTTAAGGTTCTTGGAACACAGCACAAAGTATCGCTTTGCTGGGTCCCTGGACATGAGGGTATACCAGGTAACGATAAAGCTGACGAATTAGCAAGAGAGGGTTCTGCCGTTTCAAGACAAACAGAACCACTCGTGAACATCCCGCTTGCGCACTTAAGCTTGAAGTAGGAAAACTAGCCATACAGGAGGCGAACACCAGATGGACCTCCTTGGATTCCTGTGTAATCACAAGGAAACTATGTCCGTCCTACGATAAAGGCAGAACCGAGAGACTTATACGGGAAGACAGGAAATCCCTTTCCATCCTCGTTGGGGTTATTATGGGGAATAACTCTTTACGGTATCATTTGAAAAAACTACGTCTGATGTTAGAAGAACTCTGCAGAGGTTGCGGTGACGAGGGAGCTTTTGAGGACACAACCCACTTCATATGTCACTGCCCAACACAGCAGGAACAAATTCCTAGGGAGCTACTTCTTCCAAGACCTAGATGAACTCGCCAGCACGCCATCAGACAAGATAATGAAATTTATGAAGTCCTCAGGATGGTTTGTATGCAAAGACTCGCATCAATAATTATCGGAGCAAATTAGCATCGGTATCGGGTTTCAATGGGCAAGGGACATCCTTTCCCCAAAGGGCATCACAATGGGTCAGCATTGACCTGAGTGTGGCGGGGAGTCTCTCTCCTCGCCAACCCACATACCTAACCTAACCTAACCTAGCCCGGTCATTAGCTAACTGCCTCCAGTTGCGCACTCCAAATTGGTTGAGCGCTTCTTCTTCTTCCACTTGTGCGCGCCACCTAGCCATCTCAAGCGACTGATGCGCTTTGACCAGGTCAATGTCGATGTACAGCTCGTAAATTTTGTCGTTGGATCTTCTCCTCCAAAGCCCGTCAAGAATATCAGAGTGTAATGATTCGGGAATAGACACGTATGTATTGTTTAGGATCGCCAGGTGATAATGTCACTTTTATACCACTTCTCATCGGAGCTTACCGCATATGCTGCATAAAGCGCAGCTCACTCTTTAGCTGTTTAAAGCGCAGCTCGCTGAAAGATAATGGCAAATTACTGCCGCAGTTGGTTGAGTCAAGTTTTGGATCAAGGCTAAATTTCTTCAAAAATACACTCCCCTTTTGTACAATATTCTTATACTAGGTTTCCCTAAGCTAAGCAATAATTGTTCCATTGTTACAATGTTACATTTGATTCCATTAGCCTACTTCTGAAGAATAAAAATGTATACAATAACAAACACATAAACTCAAGTTAACTTCTATGTAGCATGAATCACTGTCGACACCGCTGGAATGCCAGATGACACTCTTGATTGAATGTGGGATATATGTGTTACATAATGGTTCTTCATACTTTGTGTGCTTGCATTGAATCACACTACAAGAGAAACTAAATAGTCTATTAGTGATGAATATGATAAAATTTAAAACAGAACTCGGCATGGGTTGCCAATCTAAGCACATCAAATCGATGAAAGAAAAACCACATTCCCAGTGTAAAAAAATAATTTTATATTATTAATAAATAAAAATAATTTTATATTATTTTTTATTTTTTATATTATATTATGAATCCAATAAGTAAAGACCCAAACTCAATGGCAATAACAGCTTTACAAGCTGCTAAAAACGTTATTAAAATAAATGGAAAGAACATTGTAATTCCTCGAGTAATACCATCACCGAAAATTGGAGGTTTCTTACCCTTGCTGTGTTACTTAGCTGGATTATCAGCAATTGGATAGATAGCTGGATGAGCTGCGGAAGTAGATAAAGCGATAAATAAACAACAGTTCGAAAGAATAAACGTCACAACTCTTTGAAGGAATACACATCAAGCAAGGCAAAGGGCTTTATTATTATTATTAATATCGTAGTAATTAAAATTACAGGGTAATATAAAAAAAAATTATAGAGCCAAGCTGCGGGGACTATTGGTTAATTAATTAATGTTAAAGGCTAAAATTTAGATAGGAGAGAAATTTCTTAATATTTTCGATATTTATAGAACTAGGATTCTTAAGTATATCACAGATCGATACATTTTGAAAAATAGATTTTATGGTAGGCTTTGATATTGAAAAATTTTTTAATATATGAGTGATATCCAGAGCTACGTTGCAGGTGGTGCAGATTGGAGGGTTCGTTGGCAGTATGACCAAGTCTTAATCGGACGAAGTTGGCGACTTTAATTTTTGATACGTTTGTGGGGTGCCGTGGGTGGGATTTATCGTCATTCACTTTCTTATACATAATAATGGTGCTGTTTGGTTAAAGATTGTTTTGAGGTCTTGTTTGGTGAATATATTAAATTTGTAGACTGGTGCTTCTTTTGCAGAGCTCGCACCGTTGTCGGCTTCCTCATTTCCTCGAATATTAACATGGCTAGTGGTCCACATCAACTTTATTTTGTTTGACATCATACTTATTTTATTTCTTATTTCAGATATAAGGTTTAAATTGTTGTTTGGGTTACTAATTGCCGTAAATATTGATGATAATTCAGGGAGAGTACCGATGCTCAATATATAACCAGCTTCAAGTGTGACAGCAAATAAGGTATTGTCTTGTGATTTGGATCCATCAGTAAAAATAAATTTCCATCCTTTATTTTTGAGTTCTGATGTTTGAGATTAATGAGCAGTACAATACGTTGCTGATGTTCGTTGATTGGAAGATCCATTTGCTCGGCATTATGGAAAATGATACTTATTGCGAACGGGATCCGTTTCTTGTGCTTGTGACCTATAGATTGATGGATACCTATCGATGACTGAATTTTTGGAAACACCAACTTCGCAACTAGATTCAATGATATTTCCTCGATTCGCTGTTCAGGCGTCGAAAGTCGTGCTTCTGTGAGAATATTTTTAATTGGTGTTGTAGGAAAAGCGTTAGTGCTTGTTCTCGCTGCTTGGTGGTATATGGGTTTTATTATTTTAAGAGTTGATTTCAGACAATTGCCATAAATATAAATACCACAATCAATCTTACTTAGAGCTAACATTTTGGTTATAGATGAAATGGTGTTGATATGTACATGACCTACATATGAAAGTACTTAATAATATTGAGTCTCGCAGCTAGGAATTTCTTAAGGTCTAAGCAATGTTGTATCAATTTATAACGATTATTTAAGGTTAATCTTAAAATCAGTTCTGGACATTGGAGTTCATGGCAAGCATGTATAGCTTACATTTATTTAATGATAGTTTAGCTCCGGAAGCATTCGACCATACTAGGATATCATTTATTGCATTACTTAGAAGATTTTTACATTCATTTACATTATTTACTTTGCTTAAGATATAGATATCGTCTGCATAAAAACAACTATCTAGAAGAGTATATTTGTTTAGAATGGTGGAAATGTCATCGAAGGCGATTATAAACAACACTACTGACAATGGTGATAGTTAAGGAATCCCATTGTGCAACGGATAGGCGCTGGAGAAAATATTGTTCGTTTTCGTGAAGAATTTTCTATTGGTTAGAAATGATTTGACATAACCAAATATTTTTTTTCCAATGCCTCATATTTTTAATTTGCTTAAGACAATATGCATACCTATTCTATCGAATGGCCTTTCGAAGTCCAATGATAGTACAGAGACATGATTTTTAGAGGACAGTGCTTTGGAGATATAATAATCTATATGAAGGTGAGCATCAGCACATCCTCTGTTGGCTTTAAAAGCTACCTGATTCGGGGAGATCAATTTTCTTGTTTTAGCAAACCAGAGAAATCGTTTCGGAACAATTTTCTCCAGAATCTTAGATGGACAGGGGATAAGAGATACAGGACAATATCCTTCAATTGAATTTAAGGGATGGGAAGTAATGTCGCAGTTTACCAACTTTGTGGAATGACTGCGGTGTCGAGTATATTATTGTACAGTGTTATAAAAGGAGAAGAAAAAGATTCTGCGAAGGAAGAAAAGGGCATACGCAGTCTCCCAGCTCAAGGATATCGAGGAGTTCCGCCATAGAAACAACATCCGGATGTTTTATAAAAAAGCCAAACAGCTGGCAGTTGGCTTCAGGCCCGGAACGCAAGGTCTTCGAAATAGTGAAGGCAACCTAGTCACCGAAGCACAGGGAATAATAGATGTTTTTAACCAGCACTTCCAGCAGCTGCTAAATGGGCATCATGTAGAGAGAGTGGTAGGGAAAGAAGAACACCCGCATTCAGTCAGTAGTTCCCCCTCCAAGCATCGAAGAGGTCGGCACAGCTGTCAAAAAGCTGAAGAATAACATAATATGTTAACGTCTAAAGCCTTTCTGCAACACACACACATCGGCAAAGCCACACTGGTGGCTTTCGGCTCGGCAGATCGACTATAGACCAAATCTTCACATTAAGGCAAATCCTGGAAAAGACCAATGAATTTCAAGTAGAGACTCACCATCTTTTCATCGACTTCATCGCCGTGAGCTCTATGTTACGATGGCCGAATTCAGGATCCCGCGCAAACTAATCCAGCTTTGTCGCCTCACGCTGGAAAACACGCGATGCAATGTGCAGTTCGGAAACAGTTCTTCTGAATTATTCCAAACGTGTACCGGATTTCGGCAAGAAGATGTGCTATCATGTGATTTCTTCAATATAGTGCTGGAACAGATAGTGCACAGGGCAGGTGTCAACACGGACGCATCGGTCGCTCCCAGCGTCATAAAGGCTTTTACGGCAATTGAAGAACAGGCGAAACGAGTCGGTCATGAGGTAAACGAAGACAAAACAAAATACATGTTGTCAACAAACAAAGCAGCATCTGTCCACCGGCTAAGACAAAACGTACTGATGACAGCAGTAACTTCGAAGTAGTTGAGGAGTTTACCTACCTCGGAGTAAACATCAACCCACGAACGACACCTTAGTGGAGATCCGGCGAAGATTAACCCAAGCAAACCGCTGCTACTTCGGTTTAGCGAAATAACCGGGTTCAAAACTAACTCGGAATACAAAATGCGTGCTCTACAAAACATCAATCCTGCCAGTTCTGATCTAAGGTGCCGAGTAAGGTAATTTATGTTGAAATTGTATTTCTAGGGCCAGTGCTAGAATATTGGAATTGAGGGGTTGGAATTTGTGTGGGATATTTTTCTTAATCAATAGCCCTATTCCTTGCTTGGATGTCGTATTATTAGGCAGATTTTTGAAGTAACTGACGTAGCCTTTAGGAATAATAGAAGTGAAATTAAATAGGCAATGTGTCTATTGTAGTGATATAATGCTTGGCATCTGTTCCTTAATTAAAATACTTAGCTCATCAAAGGTATTTAAAAAACCTTTTATGTTCCATTGAAGAATACTGAGAGCCGTATTTTTTGGGATATTTTGAGTACACAAGCTTTTCTGCGTGAAGAAGGAAGAGTGTGTTTGGAAGTGGTTGTATGTGTAGTGGGACAGAGCTGTGTTTGTTGTAAATACATAGGGTTTATTAGATTTGGGTTGTTAAGATTTTTACCCCTCGATCCAGAAGTTGAATCATCCAAGCTCCTTGTGGAGCTGAAATGATTCACGCCCTGAGTCGCAGAGTCGGTATTTTGGCTATAAAGTGTGTTATTATGTAACGACATCGTCGTTTATTTTTGGAGATTCATTTAGATTTTCATTTTTATTAACGAGAGTTGTTTGTTGTGATAAGTTGGGTTGGTAGATGTTTGAGGAGTTTTTTTTGCTGTTGGAGATCGAGTTGGATAGTAAAGGAGTGTTCTGTGGAATAGAAAGTGAGTGTGTGTGTGAGGATTGAGTTGAAGCTGAAGAGAAATTGAAGGTGGATGATGAGGTTTGGCCTATTGTTGGAGAATTTTCGGGGAGAGAATGAGAGTAAGATAAAGTTGAGTTAGCGAGAGAGTAAGATTCGTTTGAGTTAACAGAATTCGTTTGTTTTGAAGTTGGGTAGCTTTGGGGTAATTTTTTATTATTTTCTGTGGGATTGTGTTTTATTGGGTTATCATGTGTCGGCTCAGGAGGGATTATTTTGGTTTAAGATGATTCTTGTATGTTTCTTTGAGTGTGTTTATTTTGTTTGAGCTTTTCAGCGAATGTTTCGGATGACGTGGGGACTTGAGAGGGGTTACGTTCTCTGTAAATGCGTTTTTTTTTTTTTTTTTTTTTTTTTTTTTTTTTTTTTTTTATAAATTACCCGCACTCAAGGGGTGAATACCCTTTTAATGTGTATACACAGTGCGAAGATAGAGAGAGAGAGAGAAAGATATTGGTGTAGTGGTTTGAAACTCAGGTGTATTAGGTTTCACACATTAGCTCCAGGGGTGGGTGTCCAGATAATTGGGGAGGTTGTTTGATGTCAATTATTTGTTTTGTCTTCGCTTCTGATTCACAGTATTTTTTCCCGTTCAACCTGATGTCATAAGCATATCAATCATCAACAGAGCGAACAATTTCTCCAGCCATATGACAAACCTACTGCCAGTGTTATGCCTTCGCAGTAGTGTTGTCATAAGCTTTCGCAATTGTTCGGACTGCCTCTTATCATATAATGCTTGCTGACATCAGGGATTGAACTGTGAACCATCAGCTCGACAAACGATGACGCTACCACTACACCATTGCCACCATTGCCATTTGTTTGTGATTTTAATAGTTACGACCTCTTTTGCCCGCTTCTAGCTTGGGCAGATTTTTGATGAAGATGGATGAGAGAGGGAAGAATTTGCGCACATGACGCGAGAGCATTTTTCTGGAGTATGTGGGGAGAGACTGCATGTTTCGCATTTTAGGTTATTGTTCACAATTTTTACAGCGCATAGGATTAGGAATATATTCCGTAACTTTAGCATTATAAAAAACAATTTCGATAGATTTGGGGGGGGTTGAAGAGGTCAAAAGTGAGCAATAGTAATCCAGATGGTTTTTGCTTACCTTTGTCATCATTTTTCATAAATTTGTATACATCTGTGACACCTTGATTTTTCATTTCATTGACGATTTCTGTTTCAGTAACTTAATAAGGAATGGAGCGTATACGATTCCTTTAGATGAATTGAGGCGGTCATGAAGTTTTACTTCTACTGGACACACGTTAGCTAAGTTATTTATTTTGGTTAATCTCTCAGCAATTCTTTGTGATTTAGCTATAATAAGTGGAGTACCGTCACGAAGCAAAGAAATTTTTTGTATTCTGTGCTTATATTATCTATTACCTTTTTCAGAAGAAAAAGGCTGATACAGGTTTGTCTTTTATTTTTGAAATATTTATCACAGATATTGGATTTTTATTTTTCGGTATTAGCGGTAGGTCGGGATAGTGATTAAGGGGAACTTGGTATGTTTTTTGCTTTTTACGTGGTAGGGGACGCAAGTCAGGGTCTGGGACAAGTTGTCTGAAACGACAACCATCAGATCTGTTCGGCCATTTTTGCACTTAAAGCAAACACTAGCAAGGAAAAATATGCAGACAATTACACTAGGAAAAACTGGGTATTGATGAAAAGCGAATGGTATAACGGGAGATACCGCTTTGCGCACTTGCGACAAATAGAAGGCACACGACAGTTGAAGAACGATGCGATCAGTTCGAAAGCTAGTCGGTGACTGCAAAGAGCTTTATCTACAACCATATAAAAAGGGATTTGGACTTTTCTTAAAACCACAAGATTCAAAAAACTTTCAGAGTTGCTGCTTAATCGTCCTCTCACTAATATTGATATTATGAAATTAGGAAAAATCCACACACCTATGTTTGTACATAATTTTCGTGGTGTTTACATTGCACTTGACAAAGAATGTGGTGTAATTAATTTAGATAATGAGAGTGGACCAGGATCGCATTGGGTAGCATATAATAAGCATAAAAATGTAAAAAAAGTATTTCGATAGTTTTGGTAATTTAAGACGCTTATAGAAGTTGTAAGATATGCGGGCGAAAATATTCATTATAATTATAATAACTGTCAAAAATTTTAATACATCTATAAATGGTCATCTATGTTTGAAGTTTCAAATCGAAGGAATTATAAATAAATAAAACAAAATCAAAATGTTTTTCCTTTCAATTCCAACACGAATGTCTTTAGCATTCATATTAAGCGGAAACTAATCTACTCTTACTGCAGAGAATTTTCCTCCAATTATCCTAGATTCTGATTACGTGTGCGGTTTAGTTGACTTTCAAACATTCAATTACATATATACCTAATGTGGATGTATTTAATAATTTATTTATTATTTTACTCTACAATATGTACTGGAATTTCCAACAAAAACTTCTATACTATAAGAGACTAGTTGCTGGAGCGCTATTATCAAGAGACTCATTAAAATCTCAAGCGAAAATTTTCATAATATATTGCAGACATCAAGATGAATTAATCAATAACGGTATAGTTGATATTCGCATTGAAATCAAAACACCAAAAATAATTCCTGCTAATACGTCAGCCTATTGTTTGATGTTAAGCGATCGCATTGTAAAATCTAATCCTTTGAGTCAAATAGTGTCTCGACAAACATAATCGTTAGTTGTATGATAGCTTTTATTGAAGAAACACACGTACACACGCAAAAGGTAAAATCTGTGGCAGTAAGAGAGAGTAGCTTAAGTCGACATAAGCGAATTTTCTTTTTTTCAATTGGTAGTAATATACAAGAGTTACTTTCCTTCTTACCCCGCTTTTAAAAGAATGCTCTGTTGCAAAAATAAAACAATTTTCATAACCACTGCATGCATTCGACAAAATAGCTCATGTTAGATAATTTTCTTAAGTCTCCAAAATTTAAATTTTATGTTTTAAGGGAAACACTTATGTTGAAATAATTCGCGTAAATTTTTCTGTTTTTTGCTCCTTGCTGCATTTTTCAATAAAACTTGTGTTGACTTAAGAAGTTTTGTTAAAATTTGATATAGATTGTACAGGCACTTAAATTAATATAAGTTCTTATGTCAAAATTAAAAAAGAACAATAGGCCAAATTTAATTTAAATTTTTTTTGGTGAGCATCGTCACCTCCACATGGTTCCTGCTGGATAAGGAGCCCTTACTGAGCCAACGGCAGCGCTCGCATCCCCGAAGTCGGTTAGTGGCATCGGTGTAACCGGCCCCCTTGTCTTAGGGGTTGTATAAACGGATCTGGCCTTTCAGGTTGGGGGTTGTGCATCGGGGCAACTTCCCTAGCGCATAAAAAACTTTTAATTATGAAGCAACAGCAAGCTTTGGATAGGAATGACCCTACTGTTGACGAACCTGGCAAACGAAATAAGGACAACGATTTTCGGATCTGCACGTGGAATGTTCGGAACCCTAACAGACCGCGTGCATCCGAACAAATAGCAGAACCCCTAGACTGTTATAAAACAGATATTACAGCCATCCAGGAAGTGCGATGGAAGAATGAAAAACTGTGACATTTACTACGGTGATTGCTACAGGGAGCAGTAACAGCGTAGAACAAAGAATGTTTCTACGAGCTCGTCGACAAAACCTATGCGCAATGTGCTAAATATGGGATAGGAAAAGAGGACATCTTTGATAAACACAGCCTACACGACACCACATCTGGCAACGGACTCAAACTGTTTTACTTTGCTGCCGGATGAAACTTCACAATAGCAAGCACAAAGTTCCTCATCTCAATATCCACAAGGAGACATGGCGGTCTTCTGACCATGAAACGGTCAACCAAATTGATCACATTGCAGTCGACGCAAGGCATGCCTCCAGTATTCTGGATGTCCGAACCTTCCGAGCAGCCAACATCGACTCGGAACACTGCCATGTCGTTCCAAAGTACGAATGCGGATATCGCAAACACAACAAAGAAGAATTACTGTGAAAAGACTTAACGTCGCAAAGCTGCAATCGCAAGAGTTCGCCAGAATCTTCGCCGAACGCGCATCCCGAATTCTCTTAACTACTCCTATGCCGCCAGCATCAAGTGCCAAAGACCAGTGGCAACGCTGCTAACATGCAATCAGAGACCCCGCAACTTATGTGCTGGGTCTCAGTCGACCACCATCAAGAAACCCCTGATTTGATGAAGAATACCGGCAATCACATGCAGCTAAACAAGACTCGTACAAAGCGGCGCTGCAAAGAAGGGCGAGGGCTGCTCGTGAGCTCTACGAGCATAAGAGAACATCGGCTTCTCCAGAAGAAGAAAAAAGAGCTCAAGAAGAACGATAGAAGATATTGAGACAAAATACTCCAGGAATAATGCACGGAAGTTTTACCAAAAGGTAACAAGAACGTGTCAGGCCAAAAGACCCGTACGGAAATCTGTAGAGATGAGGAAGGAAACCTTATACTAGAATCACAGTCGGTGCTGAGAATATGGAAAAACTTTTTCTGCAGACTGTATAACGGCGATGAAGACCAATATACCGCTGTCAGGCAGAATGCGCCATTCAACATAGACGATGATAGCCAAAACTTCCGTCTACCTGACCAAACCGAAGTGAGGATATCAATATCCAAGCTTAAATCCAACAAAGCTGCTGGTCCTGATGGCCTACGGGCCGAGTTGTTCAAAGCAGCTGGAAATGACTTGGTAGAGAGCATATACCAACTCATTTCCAAGATTTGGTCAGACGAGTGTATGCCTGATGAATGGAATCTCAGCATCGTTTGCCCGATCCACAAGAAAGGAGACCCCCTCAACTGTGCCAATTAGAGAGGCATCAGTCTGCTCAACATCGCGTACAAGATCTTATCTGCCATATTGTGTGAACGCCTGAAACCCTTCGTGAACAACCTGATTGGCCCCTATCAGTGTGGTTTCAGGCCAGGAAAGTCCACAGTCGATCAAATTTTCACACTCCGGCAGATCTTAGAAAAAACCCAAGAAGTCCAAATCGATACTCACCATCTTTTTATCGATTTTAAGGCCGCATATGAAAGCATTTATAGAGACGAGCTAAACAGAGTCATGTCTAGTTTTGGCATCTCTGCCAAACTCGTTTGTCTGTGCAGGATGACGATGGAGAACGCTCGCTGCTCCATCAAGGTCGGTAATGTTCTCACCGAGACCTTCGATGTCAAAAAGGATTTTGACAAGGTGATGCGCTGTCATGTGACTTCTTTATTGTACTTGAAAGAATTGTGCGCAATTCATAAGCCAACACCGGAGGCACAATCTTTCAAAATTCTGTGCAACTACTAGCTTACACCGATGACATCGACATAATTGGCTCTGCTACAAATTCTGGCAACAAAATCGCGGCGGAGATTAATCTAATCGAAGAATAACTCTTGCCAATCGCTGTTTCTTTGGGTTGAGAAGGCAATTGATTAGTAAGGCTATATCTCGAAAGACTAAGGAGACTCTTTATAAGACCTTAATCATCCCAGTTCTGCTTTATGGCGCTGAAGCATGGACTCTTTCGAAAGCGGATGAAGATATCCTTGGAGTAGAAAATTCAACGACGAAATTTACGAGCTATACAGCGACATCAACCTAGTCAAAAAAATGCGCATCAGTCGCCTAAGATAGCTAGGACATGTCGAGCGAATGGACTCTAATGCTCAGGCCCGCAGAGTCTTTGAATCCAACCCGGGGGGACAACGCAGTAGAGGAAGACCTCGCCTAAGGTGGCGCGCACATTGATCAAATCCAACGTCTTTTGAGTACCCTCCGTATTCATTATCGTCATGCCCACAGTCTTAATTTTCTGGGCACCGCCCTGAAGTATATGTGTATAAATATGTGTGTTTCAAATCCAAACATTATTAAAAGTTATTTTTTATCTATTTTAATAAATTAATTTATTGAAAACAAATTTCATAAAAAAAATGTTTTTGCTTATTTTTATTTATTAAATTAACAAACAATGTTAAAATGACCTATGCAAAACATTTGCGATTTTTGTGATTTCTTAATAGGTTGTCCAGTAGCCTTTGTTCTTTATGACTTCCTCACATCTTTTGGGCATGGAAGCAATAACGGAGCTTGTGAGCTCAATTGGGATAGCCTTCCATTCATTTTTTAAGGCTTCAAAGAGAGCTTTTGCTGAGGAGAAACAGCTGACCCGCTGTTTAAGGACACCCCGCAGATTTTCTATGGGATTCAAGTCCGGGGATTGTGGAGGCCAATAAAAAATCTTTATTTCCTTGGATGACAGGAATTCCATGACATACTGTGAAGTATGTTTTGGATCGTTGTCTTGCTGAAACCTCCACAGTAACGGCATTTCCTCCTCAGCATAAGGAAGCATAACCGTTTCTAGTATATTTTTATACCCAAAATGGTCCATGATGCCATTGATTTGGTGCAGAGGTCCACATCCCTGACCAAAAAAATCCCCCTACACCATGGTATACCCCCCGCCGTGCTTAAGCGTAACTCGAACATGTTGCCGATTATAACGAGTACCTGGTTCTCATCATACATAGGTTATACCGTCTGAGGAAAGAATATTAAACTTGCTCTCATCACTGAATAATACGGGTTTCCATTGCTGAAGTGACCAACTTCCGTATTTATGAGCAAAATCCAATCTAAAATATGATATGTAAAAACGTTCGGAGAGAGTGTAATCAGTTTACCTTTTGGCTTCCTTCGCTCGCCTACGAATAGTGCTGGAATCAATGGCTACTCCAAGATCTTTAACAATAGATGTGGATGAGCGAAAGGGATCCCTACGAATCATGATTTATAATGATTTTTCGATCCGTCTGATGATCCGTTCTGCGCGGCCGACCACCAGAATGCACTGTTTCTAGCGGTAAATTTTTGCGAAACCTCATTCTTTATAATTAAGTATCCTAAGATTAACTTTATTTGCAACAAAACAATGATTTTTCCTGTAGTCCATAATAAAAGTATCGTGGTACTAGTTTTTTTTTTTTTTTTATAATTGGCGCGCACCAAAGGGGGTATGAATACCCTTATTCTGAATATTCAGGGCACGGGCGTTTGGAAAGAGGGGAAAGAGGAACAGAGGAGATACCGGTGCACGTTGGCTTTAAATGTTTGGATGTTGTACCGATGAGGAAATACAGCTCCTGGAAGATCGTTCCACATACGTGTCGTTCGGCTTATAAACGAATCCCTATATTTGACAGAACGTCCGAAATTGGGCTTGAGGGTGAACTGATGTGCATTCGAAGCGTGACGCGTATTGCGGGTGAAATTTTGAAGGGGAGGAATGCAAGTGGCTATTTCGTTGGAACATTTTTTGTGGAATAAGCGATAAAACAGGGAAAGACAAGAGACATTTCTACGATGTTCAAGTGAGTCTATAGAGCTCACAATATCTCTATCACCTATTAGTTTTATCGCGCGGTTCTGGACCCTATCTAGAATGTGCAAGACGGTCTTGGGTGCACCAGACCAGATATGGGCGTTGTATTCCATCTTTGGGCGGATGAATGCCTTATATATTGAGGCCAAATCAGACGGGGTGAAAAATTTCTTGCATCGCTTAAGGAATCCTAGACATTTTGCAGCATTTTTGGCGACCTCGAATATGTCAGAAAAAGTTGCGGAATGTGGAGGTGTATTTAAACCCTTACAAAATTGTGAGGAAGCAGCGACTAACATTTTGTGATATAGCATCCGAAAGCTTGTGTGTTCAACATCTCCTCAACAACCACACCGCTACATGCAGAACAACTTCGGCTCACCATATACCTCCTATCAACGTAATTGACAATGGCCTCATTATTATCAAAGGCCAGACCTACCGAATTCAAGAATTGGAATTCTTGGGAATGGGAATACAAAATACAAATTCTTGGCGCAACAGACCGTATGTGGTCCAGGGCCTAGCTTCTCGCGACCATTCGTGTTATGCGTGTTATATTTTTCACACAAATGTGAGGGACCTACAGTTTTAAAGCCATATCCGAAAGGCAAATTGAGAAGCTTTCTCTTGACAGTTATTACTCTCTTACGTCTGTCAGACATTCGCGAGAGGTGGGACCGTGAAAAACTTGTTGTTTTCTCTGGGATTCGAACCTCGAACCTCACGCTCAGCGATCCAACGCACAAACCACTTGAGCCACGGCGCCCCGGCGCCCCGGCGGAATGGGAATAGCCTATCGCAATTCACGACAATTTTCTTGTGATATTCGAAAACAAGGTCAATATTAATACAGCAACGCAAAACGAAATACATACTTGAGTGCGGCCGTCCTACCGCGCAGAAACTGAATCTCACAGATAATCTGACCCTATTATCTTTACCATACCTTCAAGAGATTAATATCAAAAACTTGGAGTACATCCCCACTATGCAAGAGCAGATCAGGGCTCAATACGTGCAATGGTTCACGCTTCTTCTGATAACAATTGTCATTGTGATGAGTCTCGCAGTCGTTTTTACACTTAAACGGAAGCTGCAGCAGACCAGCAAGGACGTTACTGTTGTAAACTTCGTACAAGAGATTATAAAAAATTTCAGTTCAGCCGAAGTTTCAATCGCAAACGCATCGATCTCTAAGTTTTCTTCTAACCCGTCAAAATTAGCAAACGCGTGAGGTCGCCAAACTCTGGGGACAACTTATTGTCCTCAGACAAAAAACCTAAATCGGTGCGTAAAATGGTTTTGACCAAGAAACACTCCAATTATTGGAGTCAATTGCAATGTTTACCAGAAAGTGATATTCAGAGTGAAGACATGGACGAACCTGTGTCACCAACAAAAAACACGAAATTAATTGTACCACCGATAAAACTCCTTCAAAAAATTTCTGATTTCGTTCCTAATCTAATTAATACATTAATGGTTTGTCAATTGGCATCAAAATAATGTGTAAAAGTATTGAATCATATTTGTTATACGATAAGTCTTTATTTTTACGTTATAAACTTTTCGTTATCTTTATTTTCATAGATTTGTCTGATTTCGTTCCTAATCTAATAATTAATACATTAATGATTTGTCAATTGGCATGAAAATAATGTGTGAAAGTATGGAATCATATTTGTTAAACGATTAGTCTTTATTTTTACGTTACAAACTTTACGTTATCTTTGTTTTTTATTTTAAGGGGTTTTTTGCAATTAAAGTGTACATACAAATAGGTTAAAATAGAAATTCAAGAAAAAAGGGCACGTGTGTGCGCCAAAAAAGCAAGAAAAGAATAGAAAGAAATATGACATTAGAAATTGACTGCAGATATCAAATGTAGGTTGGGAAACAGGGTACTCCTAGAATCCTGGAAAATAGGGTGCTTCTGAATCTTGAACAATATTAGTCTGCAATTAACAAACTCAAAGCGGAAAATTGCCAATACCTCACACACGATCTGAAGTTCTGCTATATGGCTTAAGGGCAATCACAAGACTGCTAAATGTACTAACTCAGGTATTTTCAAGTGCACGAACTGCAAAGGAAACCATAAGTCTACTGACAGCGCATGCGCTAGTAGAAC
Organism: Blera fallax; assembly: GCA_946965025.1. Taxonomy (NCBI): domain Eukaryota; kingdom Metazoa; phylum Arthropoda; class Insecta; order Diptera; family Syrphidae; genus Blera; species Blera fallax. The sequence goes on from OX337245.1 coordinate 28,741,514, forward strand.
TAAGTACAAGGAAATGCGGCAAAAACTGCACCAAAAATCAAACGTTTAAGCCCAAGCAAAAACAACAACGCTATTGATGTCGATGCATGAGTTCCCGACCCTGCCTACACATATTCTCAAGCGGACAGAGAGAGCAGCCAGCAACAACTTCCCAAAAGCATTGGAATATGCTCGGAATATGAGCGAAATAGGTAGTAGTAGTAGTGAAGAACTTTTTAAATTTAAGAATTAAATTCGCTTGTACTTGAAATGATTACACATCTAAGTACCTACTTGTAAAACTAAAGTAGATCAATTTAGAGTTGTCGCTCAGCTCAATTAACATCTAACTTTTTGTATAATATTATTACATGGAATGCCTGATCTATACGTGAAAGCTTCTTGAGTTTGTAAATTTTCTGAACAGAAATGAAATTGATATTGGTTCAGTTACTGAAACGTACCTAAAACCAAATGATCGTATATCAACCCCGAATTTTAAATGTTATCACCTTGATAGAGAAAATAGAAGAGGTGGCGGTGTTGCTATTTCGATTAGGAGATCAATTCGACATATGTTTCAACGAACTACGTTGAAATTATAGGAATTGAAGTAACTTTGAGAAACAATAAAAAAATTAAGATTTACTGTGTCTATTTTCCAGGGAAAATTACAGGAGACTTTACTAGAAATGAAAAAAAAAACGGAGATTTAAAAACGACCTTAGAAAGCTTTTGAATATGAACTGCAAATTCTTGATAGGAGGTGCCTTAAACTGTAGATACAGGAACTGGGGCTGCGTAAGAGGAAACTCCTGGGGAAATGTTCTGATCACTCTGCTATGTTACCAATCTCTGTTATGTTTCCGCCTAGTCCAACTTTTGTTCCAACTAGTTCTCTTGGTAGGCCTTCCGTTATAGATTTATTTCTAACAAATGTTTCTGGTTTGATGTCACAACCATTTGTCTTAAATGATCTTAATTCTGATCATAATCCAGTTCTTTGTAAACTTCGTTGGTCGGGTTTAGAAAAAATGCAATATCTTCCAGATCTAAGAAATGCAAATTGGGCAAAGTTTAGAAAAGATCTAAAGGATAAACTTCTAACCATTCCCACAAACCTAGAAGCTAAAGTAAGCAAACAAGATATTGACACTGTTCTTCAGTAATTAACCGAATACATTACTACTTCAGCCAGCAATAGAATCCCCCAAAAACTTAAAAATACGCCAGCGAAGAAATTACCAAGTCATATCCTTAAACTTATTAAAATTAGAAATATCCACAGAAGGAATTGGCCAACCAATGTCCAAAACTCTAACAGCATATTTCAATAAACTTCTAAGTATGAACAAAAATACTCATCGAAACTCAGAATGGAACAATAAATTGAAGACTCTTGATAAAGCCTCGAAGCCATTCTGGAATATAATGAAAATTATTAAAAACAAAAGCAAGTAAATACCCTTTCTAAAAGACATCTTATCTTTTTATCGATTTTTTTTCTCTTTCTAATTTGAGTTTTTTTTCATGATTTTCCTCAATTTAAAAGTGTTATTATTTTTAAATTTGTTTGTATTAAAAATTAATAGATAATGATCTAGTTGAAAGACAGAAATATGCCAAATCTCTAAAAATTATTTTTTTTTGTAAATTGTGCGACAACATATTGTAACTCATGAAACAATTAAAATAAAGTATCTATCTATTTATAAAAAAAATTGTACACCGAGGACGGCTCCTCTTAAAGGGGGGAGTTTATAAACACATTGTTGCACTGCAGCGTCAAGTTATTTGTTTTTTTTTGTCAAATCATTTAAGGATTGCACACACCGCCGCGATAGCGATAACTATCGCCACAGCAATAAACAACCGAGCACACCAGCGCGATAGCGATAGACAGCGATAGACGTCTTTTTCAGTTTTATTTGTGTTCTCAGAAACTAAAGTTCCTACCTTCGAGTAGGGATGAGCGATGTTGGCAAAACATCGATGTTAACATCGATGTCAACATCGTTTTTTAGAATTAATTTATAGAATGCCGACGAATGGCGTAAAAAAAAACAACACACTTTAAAACATGTATTAAGTATCGCATTTATTAATCATAAGGAAGTTAAGAAAACGTAAGTGTAAGTTTAAAGATATATGTACATACAGGAAAAGTTTAAATACTTACATCACATATTCCAAAAATTTTTATCTATGGATTGAAGAAATAATATTTTGGAAAGGAGCTTTCCCTTCAATTTATTCCTTTGTTGAGAGAGAGTATACGCCTATTCTCATATAAATATATAGGAAGTCTTTAATTATTCATATGTATTTATAAGGCAAAGCATGCTGTCTTCAATAAAAAAAAAATATTCAAAATCCGCAATTAAGAATCGGTTATCTTTTGCCAACATCGAAGACCGATGTTTTGTTCTTAACATCGATGTTTACTTTCTCAACATCGATGTTTTGCGAAAATCGATGAACATCGATCATCCCTACCTTCGAGTAGGTATATTGTAAAAATGTGTAGCTCAAGTGGTGAAGAAGAAGAAATGCTATTGTTGCTTGGTTTAGCGGACGAAGAAGATAATGTGTAAGTTTGTAGTATGCTTATACTTAAATTCAGCTAATACTCGTATAAAATAGTTTTACAGAAAAAGCTCCAGCTCCAAAAGCTTTAGCTCCAAACCAATTTCATCCCACACTTTATCTTTTTTCCGAACGTTTTTATAATCCTTATTATCCAAATCAAATAATATTGGATAAATTTTGACCAAAGAAATTAATTTTTCCTCATCCACCATTGCGCGATAGAGCGATAGAATGCAACATGCAGTGAGAGCCACGATATATCGCAATCTATCGCCACAATCGCCGATATTATCACACTCGGTGTGCATGAACAAACTTGAATATACGTGTTGCGATAGATCGCTATCGCGGCGGTGCACCTTTATTCAGCTATCAGGTATCCGTACGCATCCACACTACTGCAGCGTCAGCGTCTGGTAAACTGTATTTGCATCTATCAGGTATCCGTACGTTAACTGTATTTGCATCTTAGTACATATGTATGTACACATCTGGTGTTCGTACGCTTCCGTTGTATTGAAGTGTCAGCGTCTGGTTTGTATTTGCATTTTATGTTATTAATCATCTGTGCAAGAAAATGATTTTTTGATTCAATAAAGAAGTAGTCTTGTGTGGACGTGTTTTCATTTAGACAAAGTCCAAAATAATTATTATTGTTAATCAATTTAACTTATACTGAGCGAACAATATGAACATTTTTTTCGATAAATTTACAGTATCCAAGCTTGATGCCTTAAATCTACATGAATCTAGTAAAGTAAATGTTTTTAGGGTGAAATATACTTTTCCTTATTTAATGGAATAACAGTTATATCACTGGGACTATTGCTAAGCTATTTGATAAATAAATGACATCCATAACCTGAAAAGTTGTGAAAAAATACTGGTATAAATTTTGCAACTCTAAAACTTTAAATTACAGTCATTATGAGCTGGACCCCTATATTTCCCCGTTAAATGATAATGGTCTGCTACTCAAGGTTTAAAAGTTTCTTACAAATAAAACAGGTACTACTTTCCATTTGAGTTTTAATTTCATCAAACGTAGGAGAATTTATTGGTCTTGTTGCGGAAAGATAATTTTCATATGTATATGTAAGTATACTACATTTTTCTTAAATATTCAATAAACTGATTTGGTGCATCTATGCCCTCTGTATTCTAAATTTGTTAAGAGAATTATCAAATGAGCACTTGATACAATAAATAAACGCACAGGCTATATGCTCTTTCAAGTTAGGGCCTAATTGTGAAAGTCTATTGGCAATAGAATTAAAGTCCTTTATCGGAATTGTCAGTTTCTATTGGCATCGACATTGTTCTATTTAATAGAATTTTCATTTCTATTGGAAATTTCAGATCGACTTTTGTTTGAAAGGACTCTAAACAAAGATAAAAATGGATACTTACTTACTTAGCTGGCGCTACAGTTCGGGGTTAACCTGGGCCTCAACCAGCAAACCTCTCCAGTTAGCCCGGTCCTTAGCTTTCTGCCTCCAACTGCGCACTCCAAGTTGGTTGAGGTCTCCTTCTACTTGTGCGCGCTACCTTAGGCGAGGTCTTCCTCCACTGCGTTGTCCCTCCGGATTAGATTCGAACATTCTACGGGCCGGAGCATTGGTGTCCATTCGCTCTTACGAAGAATTTTTCTCTCAAAAATTGATAACGACTGATAAATATATTTTGAATTATATTCAAGTTAAAACGTTTTTTATGTAACTTGATATCATTTTTACAAAAATAAGGAGAAAATTAACGAATAGACGGAAAATGGAGAAATTGGTCTGCCTGATGAAAAAAATCCGCTTGTAGCAAAAGGCCTTTGCATACCCGGAAGTACAGTCTTCTCGTAAAAGGGACCCCGCAGTTTCCCAGCTCAAGGATATCGAAGAATCTCGCGAGCGCAACAACATCCGGAATTCTTATCGGAAAGGCAAGCAGCTGGCAGCTGGCTTTAAATCCAGGCTCTTCGAAATAGCGAAGGCAACCTAGTCACCGAAGCACAGGGAATTGCTGATGTGTTTAAGCATCATTTCCAGCAGTTGCTTATCGGGCAGCAAATAGAGAGAGTGATTCGCAAGAAGAGAACCCACCTCCAGTCAATGAAGAACCAACCCCCCCACCCGTCAGAAAACTGAAAAATAACAAAGCCGCTGGCTCGGATGGGCTCCCAGCAGAACTTTTTAAGCACGGAGGTGATGTCTTGGTAGGGTGCATGCACCAAGTCATCAATCAAGTATGGGTGGAGGAGCGCATGCCCGACGACTGGAGTGTCACCTCTATATACCCCATCTTCCAAAAAGGCGATCCTATGCTCTGTAAAAACTATCGAAACATAACCCTATTAAATGTCGCATACAAGATCTTATCCAACGTACTGTGTGAACGTCTAAAACTTTTGCAACACACTAAACGGCACGTACCAGTGTGGCTTCCGGCCCGGCAGATCGACAATAGACCAAATTTTCTCACTACGACAAATCCTGAAAAGGCCAATGAATTTCAAGTCGAAACTCACCACCTATTCATCGACTTCCAAACGTGTACCGGATTTTGGCAAGGAGATGCGCTGTCATGCGACTTCTTCAATATGGTGTTGAAGCAGATAGTGCGCAGGGCAGGTGTAAACACGGAAGGCTTCATAAATTTATCAAACTGTTGTAATACGCAGACGATATTGACATCATCGGAAGATCCCGGCAAGCCGTCGCGTCGTAGAGGTGTTTACGGCAATTGAAGATCAGGCGAAATGAATTGATCTTGAAGTGCATGAGGACAAGACGAAGTGTAATAATAATAATAATAATAATAATAATAATAATAACAGTTCTTTATTTCAAATTAAATTTCACAAAAATATACATACATACATATGTATTCATTAAATAACATATTTTGATTGAAAAGAAAGAACATACGACATGGTCTAAGCCGTCTGTCGGTAGTTTAGTTACATTACATCATTTTGTTTACATATTAAATTCAGCAATTATAAATGTTCTATAATGCAAAGCGTTTTCAATATATTTTACCAAATGATTCCAACTTTGGGTTTCTCCGTTTAGTATTTTAATTATTTCTTCTTTTGAAAGCATAATTTTCTTAAAATATCTGCATCTTATTTCCTTGAGTACTGGACATCTGCCTAAGAAGTGTTCAATCGATTCTACCTCTTTTAGATTGCACATAGAACACAGCTTTGAATAATTTGTTCTAAAACTGTTTCCATTAAGCAATATGAGGTCTGCCCATGCTTTGAGTATCCAGATGATTTTGCTTTGGCTGTTGTTGTCGGTGCAATAGCTGTCTCCTCTGGTATGGTCCAAATATTTGTAGATTCGCTCTTGACTGTTTGTGTCATTGCACATATTTTCTTGATTTTTCCGTATCTTCATTGTTTTTATCAGCTCCACACATTTGCTGTCCCATTCACTCATTGTTCGGTTCTCATCATTTCTAAGCTCCTTATACCTTATAGAGTTTCCGATGTACTATTTTATTTGACAGTTTGTGAGGGAGTCTTTCTGTACTGTACTCAAATAGAGTCTTCGGCGTGTATCGCGTGTTGAGACTTAAAGTATAAATATGTCCATCCTCCGCCCCTGTTTCTAGTGCAAGCATATAATTAGGGGTGAATTCAGGCAGTTTTAGGATACGTTTCAAAAAATGACGTTGGAATTTGTCTACCTCATTGAACCAGGAGAAGCCCCGTACTTGGGCGTCGTAAGTTTATATGGAAATGCATGCTGCCTGGAAGAGTTTCCATTTCATTCTTAACGATATGTCTTTTTCCGAAAGTAGTCTTTCCAGGTAGCATTAATACTAGCTTTGGCTGCAGAATTCCTACTGGTTATGTGCTTTTCAAAGGACAGTCCGGGCGTTAGTAATACACCCAGGTACTTATATTCCGAAGCAATTTTAACTTCTTTTCCCTTATACTTCCATTTTTCTTTTACAGAGAGTTTGCCACCTGACTTGCTCATAATTTCTGACTTGCTCAGATTCACCACCATCCCCCACTCATTACAGTAGATTTCTAACTGGTTTATCATTTCTAGTAGAACCTTAACGTCGTCAGCCAGCATTACAATATCGTCTGCATATAGCAACAGCCTTATGTTAAGGTCATCTATACAAAGTCCTCCTCCCAGATGATCATGTAGGTCATTCAGATATATTGTAAATAGCAGCAGCGACAGCAGGCATCCTTGCTTCAGACCAATATGGGTTTGAAAATATTCCGATAGTTCATTTCCAGTCCAAACAGCCGACTTCGTATTATAATATACTTTTTCCAGGAAGTTAACTACTTTTGATGATATACCCATTTGGTGTAGTTTGTATATCAAATGTTTTCTTGGTACTGTGTCGAAGGCGGCCCTGAAATCCACAAAAAATGCATACACCTTTTTCTTTTCTGCGATCTTAATTTGGATTACTGATGTAAGGTTGTATATGCTATCTACAGTCGAGTAGTTTTGCGAAATTCTGCCTGATATTCATTTAACTTCCTATGTTTTTCCAGCCAAACTGATAGCCTTTCATTAACAATACCCATCATGATTTTGGCTATGCAATTCATAAATGAGATGCCTCGGTAATTGCTTGGCTGTTTAGGGTCTCCTTTTTTTTAAATTGGAAAACAATGCTTCTTATATAGATATCATCTACACAGCCTTTTTTCAATATTCTATCATATACCTTGCTTAACTCTTGTATAAAATCATCGGAAGCATTAATGAAAAATTCATAAGGAATTCTATCCTCTCCTGGCGCCTTATTTAATTTTACTCTAGATAGCATTCGTCGGATTTCTTCAGCTGTTATGGTTTTATCTAGATCTTCATCTGTATTCAACATTGCCGCATAATGTATATTGATAGTTGTTTGTGGTGGGTTTAGTAGCGACTCAAAGTAGTTTCTAAATTCCGAGACTGGCATATCCGTGCCTGTTTGGAAGTCATGATTTCTTATTTCCTTGGCGAGTGACCACCATTCTTTACTATCTTTCTCTATGTTTAGACGAAGTGTATGTTATCAACAAAAAAAAATTATCTGCCCAAAGCCTTCAACAAAAAGTAACTGTTGATAACAATAACTTCGACGTAGTTAAGGAGTTCACCTACTTCGGAGCAAATATAAATCTGGCAATTGACGCCTTTGTGGAGATCCGGCGAAGAATAAACCTAGCAAACCACTGCTACTTCGGTTTGGCTAAACAACTGGGTTCAAAACTCCTAACTCGACGGACCAAATTAATGCTCTATAGAACGCTCATCTTACCAGTTCTGCTATATGGTGCCGAGTGCTGGAAAAATACTTCGTCGCATATTAGGTCCCATATGCGAGGAGGGCGAATGGAAGAGAAGATACAATTGTGAACTCTATGAGCTGCACCAGTATGTGGATGTAGTCCAAAAAGCCTAGATACGTCGATTACATTGACTGGGCCACATCGACCGAATGGACAACAACGCGACAGCGTTGAATACAGTATCTCAGATGTGATCCGGTCACCTCTGTCTGGAGGAAACATGGGACTGACATGGACTATGATCTCATATCTCAAACATCCCGACTACGCTGATGACATTTGCTTGCTCTCACACAGGATAATGAACCTGCATCAGATGGCCAATAATTTGGAGTCAGAGGCGAGCAAAATATTGCTTAAAATAAACAGGATAAAAACAAAGGCCATAAGCATTTCAATTTCTCAGGAAAACACCAGCGTCGCTCAACTCAACATTGCCGGACAGAAAGTCGAGAAAGTAAGCAGCTTTCTATATTTATGAAATATGGTCTCGGAAGATGGTGATACTGAACTGGATGTAGACAGCAGAATTTGTAAAACAAAGTTTGCGTTCGGTATCCTGTCTAAAATGTGGAAAAGCAATGTTTTCAGCACAAAAATCAAGCTGAGACTGTTTCGATCAAGCGTGGAAACGTAGTACCTGGAAAGTGACCAACACCGTCACAATAAACTGTAAACCTTTATAAATAGATGTCTTCGCAACATCCTAGGCATCTTCTGGCCGAACCGTATATATATCGAACCAATAGACGTCTAAATATGGAGGAGCAAGTGGCAGTGGATTAGTCACACCCTACGGCGCGAAGACAGTTCCATTGCGAAGTACGCCATGCAATGGAATCCACTTACCCAATCCGGCTAGTAGTTTATCACATACATATATCACATTGAAGCTTTTCATTATGAGCACTTTTCACTTGTCTTGTTAAATTTTTATTCAAAGTGAAACTTTGACCACATGACACAAATGAATCCGTTCATGACGCAATAAGATAATATACGAGAAGTTATATGTAACAATATTGACAACGTTCGAGGGCGATTGAGGGGACACTTTGTTAGAACTGTGTTTATAATGAGAACCGTCGATTAGGTTATACGCAGAACAACTTCTCTGTGTCACACACACAGATAATATAAATAAGACACCCACAAAGAAAGGCCAACGGATGTTACAAAGAACACATTCTTACATCGGCACTTTTGTCCTTCCAATTTAATCGGATCGATCATAAAATCATACACCATACTCGACCAATAAAAAATTCAGCTCGTAGAATGTATGGTCATCCATTAACCATTCGCTCCAGCCACTTGAACTCCGAAATCGTAAACTCATATACATCTTTATATGTACACACTTTTTGTCACTATGCGTCTACTACTCTGCTGATATCACTAAGCAATCACTCTAGTTCATTGAACTCTAAAATCATAAACAATGACAAAGAAATCTATAAATAACGCTTTACTAAAGTTCATACACGAATTAAGCCATATTACAGGAACATAGTATCAGAATTCCATGCTATGCAGATGAGCTCTACGTGCTAGTGGGGGTTGGTATTGCACAATTGTTTTTTACTATTTCATTTTCTCGTCTCCCTCCCCTGTTCGATACCCCGATCGATCAAATTCTCATTCTTCTTTGCTGAAAAATATGAAAATAGCTATTTCAAAAGAATATTAAAGACGAAAGTTGTTAGGTAGATCAAAAAAAGGACAGTAGATAACAGCACAAGCTAGACCACACGAGATAAAATCATCAGACATTAGAACCAGAAATGTCATAGAAGCATCGCATTGACAGACGCCAGAACCGACACGTCATTAAATCATTGCACTAGCGAATGTCGAAACTGAATACCACCAATGTCAGAACCCTAAAAATTGTTCCCCTAAGAAAAAATACATATTTTCATTAAACTAGAGAATCAGTATGTTAATAGGACTTGGGATATCATGTAATTACCTCTATTATTTAGGTTTAAATTTCATCCTTTTTTAGTTTTTCATGGTTCGTAAGAGTTGCTTACAATTTTACTCATTTTGTTACTTTCTCAAAATACTCAATCGGGATAAAATTATTGGAACAGTAACCTTTCTACAGGGTTAAAAAAAAGCACAATATTTCAAGTAAAGGACAGTCTCCTTGTTTATTTAATATAGAAAATCGTTAACAAGTGCAATGATTCAGTTTCCGCAATAATTAAATAACATATGCAGGTACTTGTACAAGAAAACCAAACTTGTGATCACAGATTTCTTCAAGAAAACTCTTCATTGACTAAAGAAAAGAAGCATAGTGAATCACAATATTAAATATAATAAAATACATAAATGTTAAATATTAAAAATATTGCAAAATATGTTTCAATAGGAAGGTAAAATTATGTTTAATTATACCATATATATGCATCTATTGTTTCATTTAATTTTTACCATGTATTGCGACAAATTGTTTATTTCTTATTATTTTTTCTTATAAAATTTTTCTTTAATTATTTATTTACGTAATCTACTCGTATGATTTACGAATGTTTATATATGTAGCTGTAATATCCGTATACAAGGTGTCCTAGTTAAGAGGTATAATCCTTTCATTCATGATTCATGATTCATGAAGTTTCGGCGAACAAAAAACGGGATCTATTTTCACCCCAGTTCGAGTTATATAGGGACACCTCCGATTTGGAGGTACATTCATTTTAAATGGTATAACTTCTGAATTATTACAGTTACAAAAACAGTTTTATACATTTTGAAGAGACAATTCAGTGGCGCATAAAACTTTTTGTAATTTCAAGTACAAGTACTTTCAAAAAAGTTATGGCTTCTTAAAGTCAAAATTATGAAAATTTCTTGTTAAATTTTTTTGCAATGCATTTTTCCATTTAAAGTGAATGTATGTACCTCCAAATTGGAGGTGTCCCACTTTGTCCCGGCTACCGTACGATTTTTTGTTCGCCGGAACTTCAGGAATCTCGAGTTAAGGGATTATACCTCTTAAATGGGGCACCGCTTATGAATTTCTTTTATTTTAAAGTACTAAAGTGTACTAAAAATACTTAAAGTGTATTTAAGTTTTTTTTTATTAATTTTTAACATACATAATTATTATCGTGTAATAAATTCGTTAAACTGTGGTCGTCTAAAAATAACCATTTGTGTTCTTATTGTAATGTGGTCATTTTATTTGATTATGTTTTTTATAGTACTCAAAATAGGACTAAATTCTACACTAGTTTCATCGAATGGCATAAGGCACCATACAGGAAGAAGTATTTTACTTAGAAAGCTTATTAGTTTTTGTGATCGTTTTTAGTGCAATTTTATTTAGAGTAAAAGTTCTTATATATTTATATGCAAAAGAGTAATATTTCTACAATGTGGGATTATTTATGAAGGACTGACCCCCTCATTAATTAAAAAAAATTTACACGTTAACTAAGATAAGATTGACCAAATTGTACTAAGAAAAAGGTACACCTAAATCTGTTTTTAAACGATTTTTATTTACATGAATTTGCTTTTACACGAATCTAAAAAAAGAATTTAATTCTCTTTTTACACAATCTCTATTTTGAAATAACACGAATGTAACGGCAAACAATTCTAAATTCGGGTTTTCCCCTAATTTGCTTATGTAAGCTCAATAAGAAATTGGTTTTGTTTGCATTTGAAGTTAAGCGTTTTCCGTGAAAAGTATCCGGATTTTTTTACACGAATTTTTTTTTACACGAATTCTTTGGGAACTTCTCTATCTTGTAAAAACAGAATTTGGTGTGTTTGTTATTCAAAACTTCAAGTAAAAAAAAGTCGAGATGAAAACAAAATTTATAGTCAATTTCTCTACACATACATATGTGGAGGTTTTGAGCCGAGAGCTAATATGATAACCAAAAAAGGTAAAATTGAATTACTATTCATGGGTATATATTTGTACTACTATAGTTCATTTGATATTTGTTTTTAGTAGAAAAATACTTTTTTCTTAATAGTTTTGAAATCAAAATTATTTGCACAATGCATTAAAAATAGTTGCTAATGGTTACCCGGTTCATATTAATCCGGCTTTATGCTGTTTAGTTACAATTATTTATATGTACATTATCTTAATATTTTTAGACGTTGTTAATACTTTGTAAAGCTATGGCACGTGCCATATAATTATTGGTGTATCATAACTTTCAGCTGTAAACTAGAACGATTGTGTTCGCATCTTATTGTACTACTTATAAAGTATTTATGTATGCATATATTGCTTTTATACAATGCAATTGTAAAACAGACAAAAACGAAAAAAGTTACGTTCGTTTAGACATTTACAGGTTGAGCCTTAGTTGTTCAAGTGTTTTAACTACAGTAGAACCCCTCTAATCCGTCACCTTTGGGACTGGGGGTATGGTCGGAACGCAAAATGATCGGATTATCAGAAAAAAGTAAAATAAACAATCTTTCAACTCAAGAATGACTGTATTGTTCTCTACAGTTATAAAAAAAAATCAATGCTGTATGTATTTACTACATACTGTAAAAATTGAAGGCATCATATAATAAAAAATTACTTAGAAAACCGATGAGTCGGGACAAGTTTCTCGACTCCGACCACGGTCGGATTAACCGGAGCGAGTAGCCAAGGGCGGACTAGAGGGGTTTTACTCTAGTACGTATTTTTAAAGTAACCTTCCTAAATACATGTGTGTACATGTAAATATGTACATACTAGTATATTCAAATAAATCTAATTCATTTTAATCTAATACATATTAAATTTGTTTAACGTATACAGAATATCTATCAAATCTAGAATATTAATTGCTTTTTATTTTTTAATGTTCGCATATTTAATATCTTAATATGAAAGAGGCACAAAAGTAATAATGTTTTACAATTATTATCAATATATTATTTCTAAAGATATACTAAAATTCATATATACTAATATAGTCCAATAAAAAATGGAAACTTAATTGGGCGTTTAAAATTAAGAATGAACTTTTGGAAATGAGTTAAGACCTATTTATTATGCACACGAAGGGAATCTAAAAAAACCGGTTGTCGAATTTATCACTTCACATAACATTGCCCACAATTCTCATATTCCACATTACTTTTCGATTTTGTTTAGGGTGCGTGAGCCGATATCCTTATATGAGATAAATTTTTTCCCTACATTACGAAAAGTTTCCACTTTCTCTGATTGCATCTTTGGAGAATGTTTGCAAACTCAGATTTTCACTAAAAATCTAGAATAAGGGTACTTTTTTAGTAGTGGAACAGCAAAGTTATATGTTTTCTGGATGTTGCTTTAGTTAAACATACTTTTGACTAAAAAAAGTTCTTGCCTTTTCACGTTTTTTTTTTAAATCTTACTTATAGTTTCATATAACTTTGCCTATATGGATTTGAATAATAAATGAACGAGACATATAAGCAAGTACGTGCGAGCTGGATGTGATTTTTAATTTTATTTGTGCCACGAAAATTTTAATTTGAAAGTTAAATTGTAGGTCCCTTCCATTTGTGTGAAAATATTTTACACGCATAACATGATTGGCCGCGAGAAGTAAGGCCCTGGACCACATATGTACGGTCTGTTGCGCCAAGTATTTGTATTTATTTGTATACATATACAGATCTGTTCAAAATAATACGGAATATTCCTAAAAAGCAAGTTAACACAGTACACCCGTTTAACGCGCCAAGGTCATGACAGCCAATCCAAATTCATTGAGTCAGCACATTCAGGTGTGAGTTCGATCCCACGGTCCCAGTGCATTAGGATCTTGTTACATACAGACAGTCGCCACCGGATACGCGTGCAATGACCGGATTGGCTGTGTCAGCACAGTCCCGGTGCATTAGGATCTCGTTACGCACATGCCTTTGCCAAAGGATGCGGGTGCAATGGCATAGCTGCCGAATCAGAGATTCGCATCTTGGAATTGGAGGTTTCCTAACGGGAAACATTTATTTGAGGAGCAGTTCTGATTGGACCTTCGGAGCGTGAACATCGGTTTAATTATATATTCCGCCATTTTTAGATAAATCGATTTAAGTAAAGTAAACAGTTTTTTATTGTGTAAGTCGAACAGTGGGCCTGTTCGGGCGCGCGTTCGCGTTTTTTTTTTAATCCACCGCGACGTGGAAGATTTAACTAGCATTATGTGTGTTTATTTTGCATTCTTTTTATCGTTTTTCCGAGAAGCAATTAGTGCCGTTATTTGCACCGTTGCATTGTCTTTATAAGGATGACTTTTAGGGTAGTTAATCATTCATGTAGTTAGTGCCGCGGTGGAAAGCAACAGGAAGTGCATTTGAAAGTGTTAAAAAAAATTGGGAATTTTGTTTTGCTGTTGATATTTTTACCAAAAAAAGTGAAAGATAGTTAATGTTTTTCCTGTACCTAAAAAGTTTACGAAACTCTTCAAATATTTTTTTACTTCATATCTTAGTTCATTTGTTAAAAATGGGACGCAAAAAGCATTGTACTGACGAAGAAAGTCGCATCATAAAAAAACTGATGAACCAAGAAAAAACCCTTAAATTTATTGCGGACTCATTGGGAAGGTCAATCAATTTTGGTTCTAATGCTCGGTCGAGAACACCAGCACGAGAAACAAGAGGTAGACGAAAAAAACAACTACGACTGACGACTCCCATAATGTACTACTAGCGAAAAAGAACCCGTTTTTGTCATCAACCGAAGAAGATTCCTGCAAAATGAACTGCCCGAAAGAATCGCTCCGAAAGTTCCTGAACACATAAAAGCAAGAAAGGATTTCGCTTTGAGCTTTAGAAATCATACCAAAGAGATGTTTCGTAATATTCTTGGAGTGTGAAACAAAAATAAATTTATTTGGTTCCGACAGCGGAAGAAATGTTCAGTGTCCTCAGGGGAAAGAGTTCCACTTCCGAGCACTTATCGAAATTGGTAAGTGTTTGGTTGCGGGACCATCAAGTGTCGGTGTTACCATGGCCTTATCAGTCACCCGATCTTAATCCAATTGAGAATTTGTGGGCGGAACTAAAAAAATCTTAAGGACGCAGACGTTCCAAAATAAAAATCAGTTGTGGACTGCGATTGAAAGTCATTGTAAAGCTATTCCAGTAAGTAAGTGTCAGAAACTTATAGACTCTATGACTGGCCGAATAAATGCAGTCCTAAAGAACAATGGTGGTCATTCTGGACATTAATGTACTGAGATTTACTTTTACAAAATAAATTATTAATTTTATTTGATTAATAAGAACTCCACCAAAAATGATAGCGTCAAAAAGCTTTAGAGCCGAAGATAGCGCTATAATTGTAAGTATTCCGAAAATACAAAAACAAAAATCTGGAACTGAAACCAGTATAATTGAAAGTGAACCTTAAACAGATTCACAAGCGAAAACAAAAACAAACAACTATTACAATGAATGGCAAGCTGAACTTAAAGCAAAAAAAAAAACCAAATAAGAGAGCTGGAAAAAAGGGTAACCATTCTGGACTGCTCTAACAATTGTCCAGCCCAACCTGCCCAGCAAAATAGAGAAAAGGAATACCTCACAGATGAAGAGGAGCTCGCACTGAAAACAGGCAGCCATCTAAAGAAAACAAAAGGCCTACAAAAAAACGCAAGGCAGAAGACAGTCCTGAATTATCTGCAAGAAGACAGGGTGCTAAATAAGCAAATTTACAAGGTAAGAAAAGTTATAAAAGGCTTGGAAAGTTAACCACTGGTTTTTGAAAAAAACAGCCGTTACCACCACTAATAATGATCTCGGGAGTGGACAGATTTGGTGAGTTAAAAAAAAGTAATAGAACAAAAAACGAAAAGGCTTGTAAATTCACATCCTATAATAACAATAATTGGAAAATAAATGTTGATGATAGTGACACATATAGAGAAATCCCTGAGGAATTGACAAAAACAAAGTTCCAGTGGCACTCATAAAAAAATAAAGCTACTAGACCAGTTAGAGTAGTAGCTACAGGCCTTCACTTCTCGTGTGATGAACACGATATCGTTGAAGACTTGAGTAATAAAAAATTTAGGATTTTGGAAGCCAAAAACGTAATTAAAAAAGAAACCACACAAGGTAGTGGTAGTGATGGGCAACCAATGACAAAAAAAAATTATATTTTTTTATGCTCTCTTTTCATAATCAAGAAGAAGTCGAAAAGATATATAACATAAAACCAGTAATGGGTATTGTTGTTAAGATCGAGTCACTTCGAAAGAATTCAAACTCAATACCCCAATGCAAACGATGCCAAGCTTTCGGGCATACGCAAAGTTATTGTAAAAGAGATTTTGCTTGCGTTAAATGCGAAGGAAAACATCCCACAAATAATTGTTCTCTAAAGAAGGACGAGAAAGCAAAATGCATCAACTGCCATGGTGATCACCCAGCAAACTATAGAGGCTGTCCGATGGCAAAGGAATATCAAGAAACATTAATTTTCTAAAACATGTCCACAATTGGAAAAGTAAAGCTACTAAAATCAACCAACGAAATATATCCAATAATAAAAGCAAGCAACAAGTAAACGCTGAAAATAAGAAATTAGACAAAGTGCCAATTGCTGCTAAAACGAACATACCAACTGTAGAAAGTAAATCATATTCCCAAATTGTGAAAAATACACGAAAGGAAGAGGAAATATCGGTAAAGGAAATGCTTATTACTATTATCCAAAGATTGGATAATCAGGATAAAATTATTAAACTGCTGAGCAAAGAAGCAAGAAAAAACGACAAATGATTAAAAATAATCTAAATGTCGCAACGTGGAATGCAAATGGTTTACTCCAACACATCCCTGAATTTCAAGTTTTTCTATGTAACGAAGATATTGATGTTTGCCTGATTTCTCAAACTCATTTCAAACAGGGAACTAAGATTAGAACTCCTGGGTATCTTTGTTTTCACTCTCCTCATCCAGCTGACAGTGCCAGGGGAGGGAGTGCTGTGATTGTGAAAAGTACCTTGGATCATTACGAATTGCCAAAAATAGTAAAACAAACAATGCAAATAGCGACAATAAACATAGAAACTAAAGGCAAGGAGCTTAAAATAACTGCGATATACTGCCCACCCAAGCACTCGCCTACAGAGGAAGACCTAATTGATATCTTATAAATGTTAGGTAACAACATCATCATCGGTGGTGATTTTAATGCAAAACATACATATTGGAGGTCAAGACTAATAACAACAAAAGGCAGGAAGGCAAATCATGGCGAAATTTTAACTGTGAATTTATTTCGACTGGATCATCAACTAATTGGCGATCTGACCCAACGAAAATACCAGATGTTATCGACTTCTTCATAACGAAAGGTATTAATAGAAAAGAAGTTAAAGTTAAAAGCAGTGATGATCTGTCATCGGATCATACACCTGTAATCCTAACAGTCAATGGTTTATCGATAGAACAGTTAAAAAACGCACGACTAACAAACAAAAGAACGAACTGGTCTAAATTCAGAGAACTGATCGAAGGTTTCCTTAACCTTAGGTCCCCACTAGTCACAACAAAACATATTGACATTGAAACAGAACAATTCATTGCCGATGTGCAACAGGCATCGACTCATCAACAAAAAAAAACAGGCTTCGGTGAACTACCCCACAGAAATCAAGCAACTTATACTTGAAAAGAGAAGAGCTCGTACAAAATGGCAAGCGACAAGCTATCCTGGCGATAAAACCATTTTTAATAGACTCAATAATAGGCTTGAAAAAACTATTACTGAACTAAAAAATGATTCTCTAGCTAAATACCTTTGTAATCTAGCAACTGACAAAGTCACAGACTACTCCCTTTGGAAGGCTGCTAAACGTTTAAAGAGACCTCAAGCGCAAGATCCCCCGTTGAAAACATCTGATGGGAAATGGATCGGCGATCCAAAAGAAAAGGTTAAACTCTTTCGTCAGCACCTTCCAAATATTTTCAAACCCACCTAGGGTAGCAAATGAAGATCTTGATTTCTATAACAGAGTAGACGAAAAGGAAATTCCTTATGTTTCGTTAAGAGAGATCGAGACATGTATTCATAAACTAAATAATAGAAAATCACCAGGTTATGATCTTATAACTGCTCAAATCTTGAAGGAGCTTCCTCCAACTGCATTGTTGAAACTCAAGCTTATAATTAATGCTTGCTTTAAACAAAGGTATGTCCCACATCACTGGAAGATAGCAGAAATTATTGCTATTCCTAAACAAGGTAAGCCTTTATCATAAGTTAATCATATAGGCCAATCTCACTTTTACCTCTATTTTCAAAACTTTTCGAGAAACTCCTTCTTAAAAGGTTAGACCCAATTATAGACCAAAGAAAGCTTATCCCTACCCATCAATTCGGGTTTAGGTATAAACACTCGACGATAGACCAGGTGCATCGTATAACTAATGTTATAGAAAAGGCACTGGAAGAAAAACTAATTTGTTCTGCAGTATTCTTATACGTTGCACAGGCTATTGATAAAGTTTGGCATAAGGGTTTAGAGTTAAAACTTCATAGGGATCTACATAGACAGAATTATGAGATCCTTAAATCTTATATATGTAGGTAATAGATTCTTTAGAGTTCGTTATGGCTCAGCGTGTTCTGAACTTAAAGAAATATAAGCAGGTGTTCCACAGGGAAGTGTTCTAGGACCCACCCTGTATTTATTATATACGAGTGATAATGCGGTATATCACTGATAGCCACATTTACAGACGACACTGCTCCTCTATCAACAGATGGATGTGTGGCTAAAGCTATAGAAAAGCTACAAAATTCAATTAACGAGATATGTGATTGGACGCAGCGATGGCGAATTAAACTTAATGAGTCAAAGTCCATCCATATCAATTTTACAAACAAAAAAATAGCGAATCTTCCCGTGGTTATTAATAATTAAGTAGTTCCTTACTCTAGCACAGCTAAGTATCTCTGTATGAATCTGGATGCCAAACTGAAATGGAAGGAGCATGTAGAAAGTAGAAGATCTAAATATTAGGTATAGAAAACTTTATTGGTTGTTAGGATATAACTCAGAACTGTCCATTGAGAATAAAATCCTATTATACAATCAGATATTAAAACCCGTTTGGACATATGGTATCCAATTATGGGGTTGCACAAAGAAAACAAATGTACAAATGTTGCAAACATTTCAAAATAAGGTCCTTCGCGGAAATAGTGACTTGCATCGAGATTTGCAGATTGACCCCGTAGCAGATACAATTAAAAAGTACGCAATGCGTCACAACGAGTGTTTGCATATGCATATCAATCCTGAGATAGACGATGACTTAGATGTATGAAATAATATTCGTAGGTTAAGAAGAACCAACCCTATTAACTTTTTTGACAATTACGAGAGCTCCTATTTAAATTATAATACCTTCTCAAACCGAACTTAACGTTGAAAATAAAAT
Organism: Blera fallax; assembly: GCA_946965025.1. Classification (NCBI taxonomy): domain Eukaryota; kingdom Metazoa; phylum Arthropoda; class Insecta; order Diptera; family Syrphidae; genus Blera; species Blera fallax. Next base: position 28,760,820 of record OX337245.1, read on the forward strand.
CTTTGTCGATCACTAGTTGATTGGTCATGATCAGGAGGTGTTTTTAGTGCGGTTAGAGTCCCACGCTACTTTGGGTTTCTAACCCCACTGTGTCTTTCGAGATTTTCACCTTCATCAACAAAAAAAAAAAAATTTGATTAAATTTAACAAAAACTAATGTTTACTTTGAAATTCCCTATTATTATGAACGATTTGGAAGAAATTTTAATTTACTAATGAAAAAATAGAAGAAAAAAAGAAAAATTAACTGAGACAGATTAAAAATTTTGTGTTATAATAAATTAACACTGCTATTTCGCTTTTGGGTTTGAAAACTTTCGTCTATCCATGTTTTGCTGAACAATCACTGCGCGAGCACAGCTGGGAGAACTTCAGCACTCGTGTGGGACCGGATGAGGCTTTTCTTGTTGACCTGAATGTCTTAACAAGAGCCCTCAGAAGAGGGATGGAAGGCGGATGAATTCTCTCGACAGAATCAACGGCGAAGACCATCAACGGTTTGTACAAACTGTGCACAGTCCGGGTGCGGCTCAAAAACTTTAATCTGTCCTCACGCAGTACAAGGCAGATATTACTGCGATCCAGGAGATACGATGGATCGGATCAGGTATGCAGAAAACACCTAGCTGCGACATTTATTACAGCCGCCACATGTTAGGATGCGAATTCGTCGTGGGAAATCGGCTCCGATCAAGAGCCATTGATTTTAAGCCGATAAGCGATTGCCTGGCTGTAATCCGCATCGGAGCAGTATTCTACTGGTGTTGTGTCTGAACACAACCATTTTGGAGCGAGCGGCTAACAGCTACTGTCATGTCTACTTACATGCGAAATAGTGAATATAAACTTGAGGTTAAGGATCCTCTCGTTCTATTCGTTTTGGTTCATCACCTGGAAGCAACTTAAATTATCGGTAGAAACTTTTTTGTAGTTATTAAGGATTTATACTGTGTTACTAAATAATTAAAAATAAATAATTGTCCAAACAAATAAGTGGAATTAAATCCTAGTATTCAACACTGGCAACGAAGATGGGATTGATTGACTAGGATCAGATTCCAATCTTGAAACAAGACAACTCATGGGGAAAAAGGATAAGTACGAAGAAACTTGAATTCCACATGCTGACATAACCTCTCAACTACAGAGACCAAAGATGGCTTCCATTGGTTCTATTGAGCACTTCGACATAGCCAATCCTGCGGCGTGGAGTTCTTATAAACGTCGGTTCGAGATGTTCGTAATTGCAAATTCCATCACCGACAAGGATCTACAAAAGGCAACCTTTCTAACAGTCTGTGGACCAGCATGTTTCGATTTGGTAGAGACACTCATTTCTCCAAAGAAAGTCGAACAAGTGGAGTATTCGACGGTTGTTGGGGTGCTGTCCAAACACTGCACGCCAATTCCTTCTGAAATTGCTGCTTTCTTTAAATTCTTCAAGAGGGATCAGCAGCTCAACGAGACGGTCGCCGAAGATATAGCAGAACTTCGTCGAATAATCATTGACTGCAATTTTACCGGAGAGTTTGTGGACCGCATGTTGCGGGATACGTTAGTTTGTGGACTGAAGAACACCCATTTACAACAGAGTCTGCTTGCGGAGAACAAACTCACTCTACAGGTAGTACAGGAGAAGGCTGTGGCAGCAGAGGTAGCCGCGAAAAATCAGCAAGAGATCCAAGCGAATTTGGCAGCTGCAGTTACGTCACCCACACAAATGCATTTAATTCGCCACAAGGACAGGAGGGACGCGGGAGACGGTAAATTGGAAAACGTCAAGTTCGACAATTTATCGAAGTGCTATGGATGTGGCAATAGACATCTCAGAGTAAATTGCCCGTTCAAAACGGCAAAGTGTAACAGGTGCGGGAGAGTTGGACATATAAAGAGAGTGTGTCAGGCGAAGCAGAATGGGAGCAGTTCAAACGGGAAAACTAAGTCGAGCAAGCAGCAACATGTGTATTCTATTCAGGCGAATATGAGTGCGAAGAAAGTAGCGACGGTAAACATTAATAGTGTCAACTGTCAATTCGAAGTGGACAGTGGGTCGAGCTACACCCTTATGCCTGAGAGAGAAGCAAAGAGGATTTGGAATCAAACTCCACCGAACATCATGGAAACAGGTTTGAGTCTATTTGCCTATGGAAATAAACGCATTCCAATTCTAGGTCTCATGAATGTCGCCATTGTTTACAACAAAAGGCGGTTGTCAAACCTTCCATTGTACATCACCGCTGGCCATCGGGCAAGTGTACTTGGGTGTAACTGGTTTGATCAGCTGGGCATTATTGTGCAAGGTGTGCACAATATTCATTCACCATTAACAGAATTGCTGGAAAAATACTCGTCACTCTTCTCGGAGGAGCTGGGCACGTACGTAGGTGAGGAGATCAGACTTACGCTCGACCCGACTGTGAATCCGGTTAAGCTGCCAGCTAGGAAGGTACCTTATGCTCAACGAAGTGCAATTGAAGCTGAGATCAACAGGGAATTCTGGAGCCGACGGAATATAGTGACTGGCTGACACCTATTGTTCCAGTTGTTAAGTCTGATGGTACCGTTCGCATTGGTGTACAGTTAACAAAGCACTAACCCCCCACTGTTTCAAACGCCGTCGTTAACCGACATTTTGGCATCCATGTCAACAGGCAAAACGTTCGCAAAAATTGACTTGGCCCAAGCGTATCAACAAATGGTCATGGACGAGGAGTCATCAATGGTTCTCACTCTTATTACACACCTGGGCGTGTACAAGGTAAAAAGGCTGCCATTCGGAATCTCCACCGCACCGGGAATTTTACAAAAGAGATTAGCAGGAATACTGCGAGGCTTATAGGGACTAACTGTCTATTTTGATGATATTGTTGTGATCAGTCAGAACTCACCAAGTTTGGTGAAAACATTGGAGGAGGTTTTTCGGCGTTTAAGTGCTGCTGGGTTACGCCTACGGATGGACAAATGTAAGTTTGGCTTGTCATCTATCTCCTTCCTGGGTTAAGACATCGATCATCGTGGGATCCGCCCGTCGGGCGATAAGGTCCGGGTAATTCAACAAACGCCTTCACCTGCCGATAAGAAACAGCTCCAAGCTTTCCTGGGCCTCATCAATTTTTATCACGCATTCTTGAAGGATAAGGCAACCATCGCTGAACCTCTGCATAGACTATTGGACAAGAAGGCCGACTGGAAATGGAGTGCGTTACATGAAAAGGCGTTTAGAAGACTCAAGACCCTACTATCAGGTGAGAACATTCTAATCAATTACAGTGAAAAGCTTCCTGTCGCATTGGTCTGCGACGCGTCACCATATGGGATTGGTGTCGTACTTACCCATGTCATGCCAAACGGACAAGAGCGTCCAATTTCTTTCTATTCGCGTACGTTGTCTACCACGGAGAGGAACTACGCGCAGATAGATAAGGAGGCACTGGCAATCATCGCGGGTATCAAGCAGTTCCACAATTTCCTGTATGGGCGGCAATTCTCCATAATAACGGACCATAAGCCGCTGATTGGGTTATTTAACCCAGAAAAGCCAACTCCGGTGATACTGTCACCCAGGATGCTCAGGTGGAGTGTTTTCTTAAATGGTTACAATTTCCGAATACAGCATAGGCCCGGAGAGAAGAACTGTAATGCCGATGCACTTAGTCGTTTACCAATCGTTTCAACGGAGGCTGAGAACAGTTCGCAAGTGAACATGATCGAAGAGACCGACGTTCAAATTCTGGAGTCCAGTCACATCGCCAAGATGACGTCCAACGACAAAATTCTCAAACAAATTCTAAATTGGACGTTGAGGGGATGGCCAGACCGTCGCATCGGTTAGATGAGGAATACAAACCATATTTACGGCACCAAAATGAAATCACGGTAAATAAGAATTGCTTACTCCTTGGTTCTCGTCTTATAATTCCAGAGCCTGCCCAGAGACACCTCCTAAAAATTCTACATTCTGGTCATCCGGGTGTAGTCAAAATTAAAGCTCTTGCCAGAAGCTACATTTGGTGGCCAAGAATAGACGCTGATATCGAAGCAACCGTAAAAAGATGCATAACGTGTCAACAGTCACGGCCAGACAAGCCGAAAGCGATTATTCATCCGTGGGAGGAGACAGCTAAGGTATGGTCGCGTCTTCACGTGGATTTTCTCGGCCCTTTTCAGGGCCAGTATTTTTTTATACTCGTTGACTCATACTCCAAGTTGGTCGAGGTGAAGCCTGTGTCAACAACTAGCACAGCGTGTGCAGTCAATAGTTTGCGATCCATCTTTGCAACTCATGGGTTGCCAGACTCTATTGTGTCCGATAATGGAACGGCGTTCACCTCGGACGAATTTGGCGGGTTTTGCAGAAGAAACCTCATCTCACACATACTAACAGCGCCATTTCATCCATCAAGCAACGGACAAGCTGAGCGCATGGTGCGGATGACTAAGGAATATCTAAAGCGCAACACAGAAGGCAGTTTACAACTTCGACTGGCAAGGTTCTTACTTCGGCAGCATACGTTACCGTCGTCAACAACTGGTAAGTCACCAGCTGAATTGCTGCTCAAACGGATGCCGAAAACATATTTCGACAAGTTAAGCCGGACAAGCCGACAAGCCGGACAACAACCCATTGCGATCGACCAAGAAGAATGCTTCAAGAACATCTATTACACAGCTTGGTACCAACGAACCAGTATGGGCGAGAAACTATTCCAGTGGGCCTGCGTGGATTCCAGCTACAGTCGCAAAGCAAAGTGGTCCCGTATCAAACGCCGTGACAACAGAAGAAGCTACCACAGTTCGAAGACATTTGGGTCAACTTCGCCCTCGAAGCCAAGGCCACACCACAGCTGCATCGGAAGAAGAGCGTGATGGTGCAACAATCCCACAGCTACGCCAAGAGCAGCAAGAGGGGGAGACAACAACAGCATTGGAGCCACAAATTTTTGAACTTAGGCGTTCAGAAAGACTCCGTGACAGGAACCCTAGTTCAAGCTAAGGTGGGAGGGGTGTTGTGTCCGAACACAACCATTTTGTAGCGTGCGGCTAACAGCTACTGTCATGTCTACTTACATGCGAAATAGTGAATATAAACTTGAGGTTAAGGATCCTCTCGTTCTATTCGTTTTGGTTCACCACCTGGAAGCAACTTAAATTATCGGTAGAAACTTTTTTGTAGTTATTAAGGATTTATACTGTGTTACTAAATAATTAAAAATAAATAATTGTCCAAACAAATAAGTGGAATTAAATCCTAGTATTCAACAATCCGCCTGATATGTGCACACGCCCCTACCGAGGACTCTACCAAGGAGGAATTCTACGACCTCCTGGACGGAGCCTATGGAGCCTGTCTGGAGTACGATGTAAAAATTGTACTCAGGGACTTCAACGCGAAAATCGTTAAGGAAAACATCTTTGGCGGGTTAGTCGGTAAACACAGCCTCCACGAGACGACAACAGACAACGGTTTCCGACTAATCGACTTTGCAGTAGCTCGTAATACGGTAATAAGTAGCACTACGTTTCCTAGGCAAGAATCCACACAGCAAGCTTGCTTTCTTTCGACGGTCTAACAAACGTCGACTCTGACCATTTTCTTGTTGTAGCTCAGGCCAGAGCCCAACTGTCCATCGATAAGAAGTTGCGAGCCGCCCAGAAAATAGCACCTCGCCGAGAAACTCTCTGCATTACATTCACCCACCACAAACGCCAACAACCGGTGGACCGAATACCACAAGATCATTAAGGAGGCAGGCATGACCACCCTTGGCTTCCAACCACCACCAAAAAGGAGCCGTTGGTACGATGATGAGTGCCTCCAGCGGATGAGGGTGACAGAAGATGAACACAAGAAGGCGCTGCAGCGCAAGACAAGAGCAGCGAGAGAGGAATACCGGACCAGAAGAAGGGTAGAGAAGAGAATCCCGCGTAGAAAGAAAGGAGACCACGCAGTTTTCCAGAAAAACTTTACAGGTTTCTGCTTGAATTACCGTTCAAAAAGTATCATGAGTATCATTCGCCTGCGTGGGTCTTACGGGTGCGAAGTGTCCATGCTCGACAATAGCATTGCAAGCCCTTCGGACCTCCCACCTCACTTCACAAGAGTTAAGAAAATTGCTGCCGCCTTAACAAACTTCCCCTGTTATCTTCACCGGTAGTATTTGTTACTGACAAGAAAATAAATTTAAATCATACCTTCAAAATCAACTTCACTCACTGGGAAAATTCTTAGCTCCCTCAGTTGGGGCGACAGATCAACTGGTACACCGATGGCTCCGACATGACATAGGGAGGGGTTGCCAGAATATTTGATCACAATTTTAAATCTTCTGTACCTGTAGGAATACTAATATCTACCAAGCAGAGATTTATGCTATAGAGCTATGTGCCAGAGAATACATTATAAGATAACTCCGAAGATCAAACATAAACATTTTATTAGATAGCCAACTCATCGAAAATTAGCATACCGAAGCTAACGAATAATAAAACCAATTGGACCTCCTTGCGATATCTCCTAGAAACTAGTATAAACTTCCAGTAAGAAATACAAAACGAACTAGAGTGTGAAATTGACCTCCTAACAGAAAACATGCAGCGCACTTGCTAGGAAACTGTCACTTCACTTACTTCTATAAAAGGCAAATCAGATTCGATGTATATAAGTATCTGCCACGAAATTTCCGAATCTACCTAACGGATTTGAGTGCAGTTTTCTCTGTTTATACATACATATGTATATGTATGAGTGCATTCATACTACTTGAACTATGTTATTGTTATTTTTGATGCTTTACAGCACGGTAGTGAACACGTTGTGCATATAAGAATAATAATAACAAAAATTAATAAATAATAAAAAGTGGTATTTAACACAAGGTATGTACATAAATGTGAATGTGGTTATTGTAGGTACATATATTATCGGCGAGTGTATATCACTTCAACTACATCTACTACTATTATAAAATGAAGTTGATATTTCTATGTCCGGTGTTTGCAAGAAAACGGCTGAACCGATTTTGATGATTTTTTTTATTGAATTCGAAATCTCATGACCCAGGTTTAGATAAAGCTACTTATAAAATTTTGTGCTCGGGAGACCACGAAAAGAGACAAAATAACTTAGAAACACAAATAACATCAACTTTGCCTTTGTCGATTTTGATCAAATTAGTTTTGTCGTTTAGAGTTTTTAAAGTCCAAAATCATGTTTCTACGTCATCTAGAAGCTGAGCAATATCAAAAATATCATTTGTAAAATTTAGAATTTGATTAGTTTTTCGTTGATCATGTCTCCAACCATGTCTCAGTGGTGATAATCATTTTTTTGTTCTTTATTCTCCTTTCGCTGTCTCTTCGCTATTTTTATGAGCAGAGTCGAGTGGCTTCCCACTGGGTATGTTAAAATTGAGTTGGTAATTGTATTTCAACGCATGTGTGGCGTCAGCTTAAATGAGTAGGAGATATTCTAGTATTCTGATATTGGGCGAAGGAGTAAATATACAAAAATTAGGCGGATGTCTCGGCTGAGAAATGTGCAAAGTTCCACTGTTAATAGACTTGGTTCTTTTAGTGAACGGTTTATTATTATCGGTGAAAATGTTGTCCGACCGTGGAGCCTAAAGAAAAATTCATGTTTTCAATATGAACGTTTCATTTCATACGAAAAGGAGTCGTATGTAGGTACAATGTCTGAGGTTTGTAGCTTTAGTGGTGCACAAAAGTGGGCAAAAGAATCTGCTGGATTGTGTTGTTCAAGCGGAAGAGTACATGTTCAGAGAAATCTGTAGGTGCACCGCCGGAACTACCAAAGAGCATTCTACTGGGTGATCATCTTTAATCAAAAACTTTTTTAGAGAGTCCCAGAAAGTTTAACTCAGCCTTTCAAATGACCTCCTTTGGTGCTAAACGCATAACAGAAGGCAACTTTATTCCCACTTTTAAGATTCAGGGTCAAATTTACCACCTTATCGGAACATTAATGCCTGATAGTAACGCTAATCCCAATTTCCTACAAATCTATTTCATGAGGAATTTAGAAGCTGAATAAATTTCAGTCCTAAAACAGGCAGGGGGCGAAGCAAGGCGAGCACGGGTCAGCTAGTTCGAAGATAAAAGAATAAAAAAGTCAACTTAACTATCCAGTTGGAGTTAAAACACTCGTAAGAAGAAAACGAATAGCCAAGAAAAAATGACAACTTAATTGAACATCTGATAATAAAAATATTTAACAAGCTTTGCACTGAACTGAAGCCCTTAATTAAAAGAATCAAGAACGAGACACTAAGATCATACCTATGTACAAAGTCTTACATCGCAAAAGGATATGCAATACATACAATGAGAAACAACAAGATCACAAAAGGCCTCTCACACAATCTCCGCTATTGACAAACCAAAAGGATATATGGATTTGCACGATATCTGGAGGAAACATTTAAGTCACTTTCAAGATGAAGAATTGTGTATTTTCTTGCCCGTATGCATGCCCGAAAAGGTTTACGAAAACTACAACATCTAAGAAACCCTGTTTAAAATACGTATCATGACAATAGAAATTCTATCACGACGATCGATTCTACGCATCAACGCAACGGGAAACTCATCCCGACCAAGAATCGTCCCCATACCAACAACATCAGAAGTATGTACGGTACAACTTTTCCCATTTATTATAACTTGGGGCAGCCCCTCCCGGCTAGCCTGTTCCTCTCTTAACTTCAGCGCGGGAATCGAGCAAAACCCTGAACCCTGCACATGGCGTTGTTCTGTGTGTCGGTACGATGCAACCATTGCCCGGACTGGTGCCACCTCCGGACCTCAACATAATGCAACTTAATTGGAACAGTATCTCTGGGAAAATCACTGAACTAACGGACTATATGGAACGCAATAATATCCTTCTAGCTGCGATTCAGGAAACCAAACTCACCGAAAAGTCGAAATTGATGTGTTCTAACCACTACAACATCCTGCGGCAAGACCTAACCAGAAACAGATGCAGACTTAAGGCCGAACTATAATAGTAGAATGGGTGCGTACGTCGACGTACGTAACTGTGCGAATACAAGGAATTTGTATTCTACGACCATAATAGTTTTTTGCTTCGATTCGTCAAGCTTCGTTCACTTTTGCTCACTTACGAAAAGAGCGTTTTATTACATTTTAATTAATTATTATTAATTACAAAATATATTAATTTCATTTATTTTGCAAAACAACACAACAAACACAAATGACAGGCAAAACGACTTGACTGACAATCGCTTCCGTTCACATGCGCCTATTACGGGCAACTTGTGCAATTGACGGTACTGAAGGAAACTCAACGTAGAATTTTAACATTATCTTCCGATTGCTTTCGACTATTATAGTTCAGCCTTTATTCAACTCGCAAGGCCTCAAAACTAGGACGACTCTTTGAGAGCATTGCCATCAGATTGAGTACGACCGAAATTGAAATTACAAACATCTACATTCCTCTCACCAGCTGCCGTCCATCAGGCTACCGTTCATCAATAGAACAACTTCTCAACGAGAGAGACCGCCTTATCCTAAGGGACATCAACGCTCACCATCTCTTGACAGAGATCAACGCGGCACTTATGTACATCGCCGAACAAATCGACGAGACTCGCTGGCTCTTGTCTGAGCTCACCTGACATCAGCCTTGCAAGCTCATCCCTATTGACCTGCGCAACATCGAAAACTAACATCTCACTAAACTCTGATCATCTTCCAGTAACAATTACCATCGAACGTTCAGACGAATTTCTGATTCCAGAAAGGAAAACTATCATAAACTTTAACAAAGCCGACTGGCAAAATTTTGCAACACACTCTGACGACAAGCTCCCGACGCCATTAATTGCCTACAAGGAGAAAGAAATTTCCGCAAAATAAATAACGATGCCGCCTCGCAATTCATACCAGCAGGAAAAATCCCAAAAAATGTGCTCCAATTTTCCAGCTACAGCAGCTGCACTAGCCAACGAACAAGACTCCATCTGAGCGACCGACCCATTCAGCCCAAGAATCCAACTACTCAACATCGAACACCTGGAAAATTGCAACCTTAACGTTAGTGCCAAGAAACTCTGGTCTACAGTGAAATCACTTTCTAAACCAACCAAAACAAAAGACAACACAGCAATTACCTTCAACGGAACATCAGAATGTGACCCTATAAGATGTGCTTCAACACACAGTTCAACGAACGCACAGGTAGGTTGAAGTGTAGGTTTCAGGGGTAGACCTGAGACCCAATTAGCACTATGGCGTACCGTTTTGTTACCACAACTCTTGGGACCTATTGATATTACTGAATGTAAATAGTGTTTAGCGAGAGCTATTCCCTACTAGGGCCTAGTCCAGCCTGTGGTGTTGAGGAAGAGTATGAAATTGGCGATTCAACGAACACCCAACTAACAACAATCGAAATATTAGAGCCACGATAAGAAAACTTTACCATCTTCCCTTAACGGACGATCAACCCCTTTTCACAGTCACGGGCTCCATCTAAACAGCAGAACCATACAAAGTTCAGTCGTTCACAGACCTTCATTGAGGATAGACGTGTTTCGGCTTCTATTAAAACCCGTGTGAGCGTTTAACTTAGTGAAAAGACAGGAGATTTCCAAGTGGCGAGTTAGCCTAGTGAAAGTGTGCAAGGACCGTGACCAGTAGGCATGGGTTCAATCCCTAGACGGGAAAATTATTGTGTTTTTTTTCTTTGTAATAAAATAAGGAAAAGTGAATAACAAACAATTCTGATCAGGCGATGGAAGAAAGTGATCGTTCCCTGCTCCCCATAGCGGGAGTAGCGGACCAAAGAACAATAACAACCTCGGATGATGAGGTTGTTGACAAGAGCCGCTCAGCAACAGTGGCCGCCGAAATTAGCACGAAGAGGAGGAGGAAGCTGACGCCGACTCCCAACTTAGTAAAGCGCCTCTCCCTATCAACTTCAACTGAGAAGCTGCGCGGTGAAGGGAGGGTAGAGGCGCCATCAACAACAACAGCAGCAGATAACCAAAAGCAGCGTCATCGACCGGCACATGTTAGTGAGTACCCATACGTCTCCGACGGTGGGGAAGGGAGATACACGGGGGATAGCAACAGCTTCGCCTCCCTGGCTGCCTCCGAGTCCGAAGACGAAGATGACCAGCTGGAGTCCCTCAATACCAGCATAAGGGAGCTCCAACAAGCAGTGCTCGCTATCAAGGCCAAGCAAATGGCTCGGCGTGAAAAAGAGCAACAACATCGACAACAACAACAGCTGCAGCTGCCCGCAAAGCAGCAGCAGCAACAAACACAACAGCAAACTGCGCAGCAGCTACAGAAGTTGCCAGTAAAGCAGCAACTACAGCAGCAGCAAAAACAACCACAGCAGCAGCGGAAACAGCAACTGCAAAAACAACCGCAGCAACAACAACAGCAGCAGCAAAAACAATAGCAGCAGAAACAACAGCAGCAGAAACAACAGCAGCAGCAACAACAGCAGCAGAAACAACAGCAGCAGCAACAACAGCAGCAGAAACAACAGCAAGAGGGGTCAGGAACAGGAAGGTCCCTCCGATCAACACCTTCAAAATGGAACTGAAGGATACCATACAACTCTGTAAGTCGGCCATAGGTAATAATTTTTTTATTAAACGTATAAACGAAGATAGGCATGCTATCCACTGCAACACAGTGGATCAGTATAAGAAAATTAAGAATCTCCTGAAGGAATCGACGACGGAGTTCTTCTCCTTCACCCCGAAGGGGGAAAAGTTGCAAACTATGCTGCTGAGGGGGTTGGTTTCGTCCATCGAACCGGAGGAGCTCCTTAAAATGCTTAAAGAGAAGGAGTGTGACGGTCTTGAGTTTGTGGGAGTCAAGCCGTTCACCACAGCTAGGGCCAAAAGGGAGAAGCGAAAGCTACCGTTCTTCCTGGTACAGCTATCACCCAATAGCAAACTGGATAGTCTAAGGAGTATCAATGTCCTGGACTACCAGGTTGTAACCTGGGAAAAAGTAAAGAGAAGCGAAAACATTTTGCAATGTGTTCGCTGCCAAAGGTTCGGGCACGCCGCGTCGAACTGCGAAATGCAGCCTCGATGCGTAAAGTGTGGAAAGAACCACAAAGCAGAAGAGTGTTCTCTAGGTCAGGATAGGGTAGCAGATAGGGCCCAACTCTCGTGTGCATTATGTGGAAACTCGGGGCACACCGCAAACTATCGCGGTTGTCCTAAGTTTCAATACATGAAAAAAGTAAATTTAGCTCGCCAGCAGAAAGTCGAAGTAAAGCGTCCACCTGCTTCTACTCAAACACCAGCCGTCACTCCTCAATGGACCTACGCCCAAATGGCGTCAGGCCGGGGAAACACGGTACAACAACAGCCGAAGGTTGCTGCACAGGCCCCAGTGCCTAAAGCACCCGAGACACAGCCAGACCTGCTGGCGATTTTGCTCTCAATTCAAGGGCAAATGAGCCAGCTGCAGCGTCAGTTAGAATTGCAGGCGAAACGGGTGAACCAGATCTACGCATTTCTGCCGGGCTTAGCGCACCACCAGTCGTAATGGGTACGATGGCGGAGAAACCCTTAAAGATCCTTGCGGTGAATGTGAATTCACTGATAAGGATCGAGCGAAGAAACGTACTTTTTAAGTTGTTAGAAGATCAAAGCCCAGACGTACTTTTGGCTAGCGAAACCAAGCTATCCCAGAAGCACAAACTTTGGCACAATAAATATAATATTATAAGAAGAGACCGACCCAACTCCATTCAAGGGGGAGGTGTTGCGATCTTCATTAGTAAAGATTTGCGTTACAAGGCTGTGTACAGCGGTGAAGTGCGGAGGTTCCAGGAGCTGGAAGCGTGTATTGTGTGCATCCCCCTCCATAGTGGAAAGAGGTTGTACGTGGTCGCGGTCTACGCTTCTGGAACTACTCAAACCACTTCATTTATAACAGAGGTCGAGACACTTTTTCGATGTCTAAGGCTGGAATCGGAAGAGAACTATTTCATTTTGGCAGGAGATTTAAATGCCAAGCACAGTGATTGGGGAAATAATATACCTAATTTTAGGGGGAACCTACTATTCAATTGGTGGGGTCTGCACAATGTCGAGTATAGACTCGATTTGAAAGCAACTGATAGTCCGTCGTATCCTAGAGGCCGCTCCTATCTGGATCTTCTGCTGTTCGACGTACGGTTACAACTGACCAACACGAACCGACAAACGAGAAACTGCCTACACACATTTGTGTATGACAGTGACCATTGCGGACTCAGTGCCGAAATTACAATTCCCAACGAGATTGCGGAGTTGGAGGAGTTTGTACAAACGTACCCCTACAATTACAGTAGGACGCGCTGGACACGCTTCTCCAGAGTACTGACAAGAGCACTCTCCTCGAACTCGCTCTACCCACCGTCCAACAGGAATCTGTCAAATGAGGAGATCGACAGATACCTACAACGAATGGACGAGACAATTAAACAAACGATGGACAGAACGATACCTCGGTATCAACAAACTGACAACGTAGACATATACCGCAATGCAACAATTGACGCACTTTACTTACAAAAAAGTAGACTTCTGTCAAGATTAAAAACCTTGTACAGACGGTTTACTGACAGACAAAACCCGGAGGTCAGGACACTCAAGTCGTTGATTAAAAATCTCCAAATGTTGATTAAAGAAAATTACAGACTTTCTGTAAACTTGCATTGGAACAACAAAATTCGGGCTGTAAAATCCAACAACCCGAGTATGTTCCCGCAAATAAATAAAATATTTCGGAGGAATAATCAAAACGAACTGCCGTGTCTCAAGATCCCCCGAACGACGAACAACGAACAAATACTTATAACAGCAGGCATAGATCCAGGGAACGCAGTCTGTGATGACAACTTCTTTGTGATCGAGGATCCGCAGGAGAAGGTAGAGGCTATAGGAGCGACTTTCCAGGAAGTGTATAAGGTGAATGATAGCATTTGCCCGAACCACGACCTGGAGAATCGAGTCCTTGTGCACAACTTCTATCTTCGAAATGATATAGAACACTGGCGATCAGAGAACATCGGCTTCATCGAGTTCAATGACGATAATATGGCAAACAATGTCATCGCCGATGAGGTGGTACATCCCCCGTTCATATCGAAGATAGAACTCCAAGCGATCTTCGAATCATTGAGAAGGAAGAAATCCGTGGGTATCAACGGAGTGTCTAACATTGTGCTTCGACACCTCCCTCCAGAAGCGGTAAACATTTACACCATCCTGTTTAACAATGCGCTGAATAATGCAATTATCCGGCGCATTGGAAGACAGAGGTGGTGCATCCTATTCCCAAAAGGGGTAAGGATACTTCCAATCCGGCGAATCTCCGGTCGATAAGTCTCCTTCCGAATATCAGCAAGGTATTCGAAAAAGTGATCAATAGAGCGCTGTCTAAGTGGGTTGAGGACATGCATATTGTTCCGGATAACCAATTCGGTTTTAAGGCGGGGCATTATACAATACATGCCGCGTCTAAACTGGTGTCGGATATCCAATGGAACAAAAGCAAGAAACAATGCACGGGTGCCTGCCTGGTTGACTTGGAGAAGGCGTTCGATACCGTATGGTTAGAAGGACTCTTCTACAAGTTGAGTAGGCTGGGCATAAGTAAACCACTGCTATACATGTTTTGTAATATGCTCACCGGTAGACAGTGCATTGAAAAATGGCAATGTGACTTCTGCTGGTACGTTTGATATTAAAAATGGTCTGCAACAGGGTGCGGTAAATTCGCCGATCCTCTTTAACATTTACACCAGCGATCTTTTAGGATCTCTTCACCATGCTATAGCGTACGCAGACGACTTGATAGCGTACAGATCAGGTCCAAAGACCGAGGTCATTGCAATACTCTTGCAGCGTGACTTCGATAAGATCAAGCGATATTGCGACGATTGGAAGTTAAAGATCAACTTCCAGAAGTCGGAAACCATCCTGTTTAGGACGTCGTTATCTGGGGCCTCTGCGGATACCAGAAAGAATTGGCGAAAGTTTTCAATCGTGGGACAGCACGGACAACCATTAACGTGTCGAAGTGTAGTCAGATACCTTGGGCTCTGCCTAGACCAGTATCTGTATTTTAACAAACATATAGATGCTGCTCTGGCCAGAGCCAAAGCGGCTTTCGCTCTCACAAAGAGACTGTTTTATAGCAGCCAACTCGATGCGAGAGTGAAGGTAATCTGCTACATGGCCCTTATCCGGCCCATGCTCGCATATGGTTGTACCGTGTGGTTCAACGTGGGAGCAAGCTCGATGGAAAGGATTCGGGTGTTTGAGAGGGCTTTCCTCAGGGCTTGCCTTCGCTTATACAGAACACCAGAGTCTGAGTACAAAAAATTCTATTCCAATGAGGTCCTGTATAACAAAGCGAACATAAACAGAGTGGATAATTTCGTGATCAAGATGATTCGGGGGCACATTGCAAGAGTGATGAACTCGATGAATAACCTGATCTTTGGGGCCTTCTACCCCAATGACATGTACCACGAGAGAGTGTGCCTTAACGGCTTCGTTCCGCCAGAGGCGTTCCTCTATCTAGATAGATTAGGTCTGATCCAGGACAGATTAGCGGTGCCGCTAATCTTCCATGTTGCCCGGACAGCTGCGGATAGGCGACTAACCTACAACCGACGCGTCGCACACAGCATTACGGAGCGTCTCCGATTCAGTAGATCGGTATCAGGTCGCGATTTGCGCGATATTGAACGGCAGCGCCAGAAATTCTGGTGGTTAGGGGACGGAGAGAGAACTCCTTCGTCGGTTCCATTCGATCCGGGGTAGCCTTTCTTGGCCAAAAGGCCAACTTTGCCCCTCCATATCACTATGGCCGACTTACATAGTTTAGGGTAGGTTAAGTTTAGTTTTATAAAAAAAAAAAAAAAGTTCACAGCACTTTGCAAAAAAAAAAAAAAAAAAATTACGTATGTAGTACGTATTTTAGATTAGGATAGTTTTAAGGTTATTTAAGGTAGCTTGTAAGTTAGATTTAAGACTATTTTAAATTAATTTTAAGCAAACTCAAAAAAATGTTCATTTACTAAGTTTTTTAAAATAAATTTTCTTAGTTTCAAATAGTAAGTTAAGTTAATAAATAAGTTTAGTTCGTAAACGTTGAAAGACATAGTTTTAAGCGTTAGGTTTAGCTTAGAGCACCCGCATAGGGTCAGTAAGTTAGAGTTACATTACACAGTAAGTTAGTTAAGCTAGTTTTAAGCGTTTTTGTCTAGCATGTAAGAAATACTGAATTACCTAATAAAAATTGCTTTGAAAATGAAATGAAATGACCATACAAAGGAATCTCAAGAAAATTGGCAATACCTAACATCAGTGCTTGGCGGGCAAAAATCATATTCTCTAGTCCTCCTCGTGAGCGCCTGCTGAAAATGGCTAATAAAAGGTTGCTAGATTCGTGTCAGCTAAGACACTCGCATGTCTCAATCGTGCGCAGTGGTCATTGAGAATTTGGTAACAACAGATACCCAACTCTCTGGTGATTTGAGCTTTAGAACCATGCCGAGGGATGTAATTCAAGGGGTGTGACGTGAACTCAGCTTCAATCGTGCTGCATTCAACTATGGCAGTCAAGTGGATTATAGTTCATACAAATCAGTGACCATTGGTACAATGAACAACGTTTGTGAACATTGCAAGGCATTCAAATTCAGCACTGAAACACCAGGTTTGTGCTGTGCAAATGGGAAAATTAGATTGCCGGCATTAAATTGTCCACCAGAACCATTACATTCATTCGTTTCGGGAACGTCACCAGAATCGAAGCATCTCTTGAAGAATATTCAGGCATACAATTCCTGTTTTCAAATGACTTCGTTTGAATTTAAGCGTCTTCAATACCGTGTTCGCCTTTCATTCGCCCTTGCTATCATATTAGATTGCCGGCATTGAATTGTCCACCAGAACCATTACATTCATTCGTTTCGGGAACGTCACCAGAATCGAAGCATCTCTTGAAGAATATTCAGGCATACAATTCCTGTTTTCAAATGACTTCGTTTGAATTTAGGCGTCTTCAATACCCTGTTCGCTTTGCATTCGCCCTTGCTATCAATGAGTCGCAAGGACAATCTCTAGAAATGTGCGGTATGGATTTGGAAAATCCAGTTTTTTCGCATGGCCAGCTCTACGTTGCATGTTCATGAGTTGGAAAACCATCTGCACTTTTTGTTTACACGAGCGATAATAAAAAAAAACAAGGATGTTGTTTACCAAAAAGCATTGCAATAAATATTTTAGTTTTACCCAAATTGTTAATCGTCAATTTATTTTTTTTTTATATCTGGCGAAGCGGGCGGGGTTTAAGCTAATACATTATATAAATGGAAAATGGGTCCGAAATTGTACAATTATATAAAAGCATTTTATATAATCTAAAGTAAGCCACACAATTTCAAATATATATGATTTAAAAAACGGCATACCCCAAGGGTCGCCCCTATCGGTGGTAATTTTTAATTTTCTCTCTACGCAGACGATTTATATATAATGTTCGAGTGTAATGATACCAATCGAGGCATCCATTATTTTACCAAGTATTTTGATTGGTGTACCGAATCATTTTCTCAGATAAAAAGAAGCATCTGCACATATGCCGAAAAGTAAACTGCTTCGGATTTGATCTGAGTTTAATTAACACACAGTGTCGGAAGAAAGTTTGGAAACATAATCTGTAGACTCACAGTTTCAACTCTAAAACAAAATTCCTTACACTTACATACATATGTACATCCATGAAACTTAGCACAAAGATGCATTTTCATGTTCCTTCTAAAGTCCTAAGAGAATATTGGTGAACGAAAACAGTACAAAAATATATAACAATGATTTAGATAATACCTTCAAAAACTCACGGAAAAAAGTATGGAAACATGTAATTTTTCGGAAAATTGTAGTATATTTCTTAGTAAAAATATATGTTTTCATTAATCTTTTGTGAGTCCTCGCTTTGCTTTAAGAACTGGACTGCATCTCCTTTCCATAGAATCTACCGATTTTTCACAAAACGACACTGGGATGTTCCGCCACTGTCTAACTGTAGAGTGCGCCCTTCTTAGACATTTTTTTTGCGCGAGTTTTTCTTTGTACACACTCCCATAAGTGCTCAATAGGATTTTGATGTTGAAAAATCTACCTAAGAGGCACTTCTTTTTCAGCATATGGAAGCATAATGTTTTACAGGATTCCCAAGTAACGAAACCGATCCATTATTCCATTAATCCGAAAAATTGGTCCAACTTAAGAACGTGAGAAGCATGCCCAAACCATTACCAACCTCCACCATGTTTCACGGTTGGTAACTGATACCGTATATTATGCCCTTCACCCCTTGGCCGTCTCACGTAATGTTTCCCATCACTTCTAAATAACTGAAACTTATACACTTTTCTGCAGTCTATTCCGAATTGTGCGATCCGTAACATTGGGAAT
Source organism: Blera fallax (assembly GCA_946965025.1). Taxonomy (NCBI): domain Eukaryota; kingdom Metazoa; phylum Arthropoda; class Insecta; order Diptera; family Syrphidae; genus Blera; species Blera fallax. The sequence continues at coordinate 28,779,317 of OX337245.1, forward strand.
ATAAATTTGCTTTCCTGCGTTATTGAAGAAAAAAAAACGATTTTCTCCTTTAAATCTGCGGAGTATACCTTGCACTTCGGCATTGTTTTTTTTTTTAAATAAGTGTAATGTACGTTAAAATTAAACAGATGCACAATAGATAACTGCCACTTTTGTTGCCTTTATCGGTTCCAGTTGGCATTCTCACAGCAAATACTGTTATGTTTCCAAACTTTTTTCCACGTGTGCAAAGAGAATCTAGTTTCCAGGCTAAATGTCTTAAAATATCTCTCTTACAAAAATAGTAATGCTCATATAAACACACTAATTCATGTAACTAAAGCAATTATTTCATCGAAGATCGATTATGGGCTGGTTATGTATGGCAAAACTTTCGCAATCGAATCTAAAGCTACTTCTCTCCTCTTATCACGTTGCGGTACGAACATCTCTTAAAGCATTTAGGACAACCCCAATAAAAAACATGTTGACAGAATGAGGATTTTTAAGTATTGATGATCGGATCGACATCCTATCATCCCAACTCATCCCCTGCTCTCCATTTGTGTCAGACGCTGCTAAAATCTTAAAACTTAAAAAGATCCCAAAGATTCTATCACCCTTACATAAAGCGTTATCTTTTGCTAGTGAACATGGTATTGTCCCAAACGTATACCAGTTCCAAAAAATCCCTCTTGGCTATTACCGAAAGAAACAATAAACATCTGCTTATCCAAATACATCAAAGACTCGACACCCAATAAAACTTTTATCCAATTCTTTCGAGAGATGGTAAATACCTTCCCTACCAACATCTGAAATGTATTATATACGGATGGCCCCAAAAACGACCAGAATATTATCAATAATAATGATGTAACATTATACACCATTATATGCTCCCAACCTACTTTTCTATCTTCTTGGTAGAAGCCTTAGCAGTTCTCCAAGCAACACATGTTGTGGAAACAAAACAAGAAAACAGTCATCACCACAGATAGCCTCTCTGTTTTTCGGGCTATAAGCAACGTCAGACATCATTCATCTGTAATCACTTAAATTCGAGATAAAATAATCTCACTTGGACCAAAAATCAAAATCATATGGATTCCAGCTCACATTGGTAAAAAAGGCAACGAATAGCAGACGTTGCAGATAAATTGGTTTCGTTGGACTCTTTGTCGAATCAACATACCGACCCATCAAAAATGATTTGGGTAAATTAGTACAAACACACTGGGATCAAAAAAAACCTTGAAAGATGGAATGAATTTCAACATCACTACTCTGTGATTAATCCAAATGTGACTCCACAACTGTACCCAATTAACACAACATAAAGAATGATTAGATGCTCCCTCCGTCTACGTCTTAAACACACACGATTGACACACAACCACCTGTTCAACAAAGAACCTCCCCCAACTTGCCATTTTGCCCTTCAAACACTACATTAGCAATTAAACACATAACTTCTGACTGCAACAAAATATTCACAAAATTAAAAACATTTGTATTAAAAGTTTTAAAGATGACCTTTTAAACAAACTTAAAGTTCCCTCAGAACTAAATATTAAGAATGTACATAAACTTTTTCAAAAACTGGAACTTGACAGTAAAATTTAGATAAAAATAACAAGGTTTTGCTTCTTGGGCGGTCAGATGTGTTCAAAGCAAGAGTTTAAATACTCTTAGAGTAAGAGTTTAAATACTCTTCCAGCCCCAGGTATTTTAGTATACCATAATTAAAAAAAAAAAAACATAGATTTGTGTCTCAGCAGAAAGCCCTGGAATTATAAATTATAATAAATAAAAAGCAGCAAGTGTTTCCACCCACTTACCCCAAATGACCCTATGTACATATGTCTTCATGTTCATTTTCCCAAAGTCAATCATTAAAAGGGACCATGACAACTACTTTGTGCTAAAGATGTACGTACATGTTTAATCAAATATGTTCTTCACTAGCATAGCCACCAGTACTCTTGATTTATTTTACAAAGATACAAATATAAAGCTTATATTCGTCCGAAACTCGAATACAACTCACATGCTTGGGCGGGAGCTCCCGCAACTTGTTCGAGTTTACTAGATTGTGTCCAGCGTCAGGCATGTAGATTGATTGGTGACCCGTCAATTTGCAACCAAATCCCTTCGCTGGAGCACCTTCAGAACGTTGGATGCTTTCTACCACAGATGCTCGGATGAAATCTATAGTTGTGTCCCGTCTGTCCGTCAGTTTAATCGTACTACACGAGTGGCCTCTTCCGCGCACCACTGTCTTTTAAAATCTATCTTCGGTCGCACAGTGAAATTCAAAAATTCGTTCTTTAGCCATTCAACACGTATGTGGAATGACTTACCTTCCTCAGTGTTTCCATCAAATCATAATTTGCAAAGATTTAAGGTCAACGCGCATCGTCACTTAACCCTCTTTCCTTTTCCCTCCAATTTCTAACTTCCCTATATCCTTTTCTTTTACTCCATCACTGGGTTTATAACTTTAAAGGACTTTAGTCCTAAGTGATGAAGTTTATTTAAAAAAAAAAAAATACTTTTGGTTTAATAACTACTATGGACTCCTTATGTGAACATATTAACATATGTATGAATGATGGTAATGGAAGAAAGCTGAAAGGGCATATACCTTTTTTCAAATTTTAACACATATACAATAGGGGTATTCACACTTAGATATATCTGGTCTTTTGTTCTACTTTTATACTTCAGCAATGCTCCGACCTTATTGCTATGAAGAGTATAAAAGTATAGCATTATAACATCGCTCTGATTAGTCGAAAACTCGTGAATCAATTGCAAAGCTGTAGTTGACGTATTGTGAAGTATTGGACTGGATTTTTACAATAGTAAAAAAAACTCAGCACTTAAATTTTTCTACTCATGATAAGGTTAGTTGCATAGATATATTCACCCTTATTCCGTGTGGCGTTTTTCTAAAACGCCATTTGTCGTTTTTTGGGGCGTTTCATTTTTCAAGTGTTATTCTAGAAACTGATCGCCAAAAAACGCCTCCGTCGGTAAGTAGATTTACATTCCACATGAGATCCACTGTCATTGCAACAGCTGATTTTCGTCTGTTGTAGATAAATTGCAAATTATTCCAAACAAAGTCGTGAAAATATAAGTTGGAAAGCAAAATTAATAGTATTGCAATGTTTTAGAGTAGCGATGAAGAAGAGAATATGCAAAAAAAAGATCTCATTCACATACGAAGAAACATAAGAACAAAATCTAGTCCATTGGATTCGTCGGATGCGAAGTAAATAGCAAGATAAATCTCACTTAAAAATGAATACATATATCGAGGATTTTCAGATTTAAGATGTTTTTCCAATGTCCAAGGAAGCATTCGATATTTGCTAAACGAAACAAAAAATCATCTCCCTGACACTACAAGTTCGGCATCGGTACCGATGGTATTGAAGCTTGCTGCCATTCTTCTGAATCCTTTATCCAAATGTATATTTGCTTCCATTAACTCGACTAAATTCGTAAACTGCTTCTTATTACTTTTACCCCATAAATCAAAATAAATTAATTTCGATAGTCAAATAAATTAAAAATTCATAAAACTTATATGTATTTTGAACTGATTTTTGCTCTTAGGCGTTCAGTATTTTCTGAACGGCAAAAACCGTCGTTTTTAACGACATTTGTCGTCAAACAATGAGTTTCACAAGGCATTAAACGCCAAAAGGCGTTTAATGAACGTCAAATGGCGTTCACCGACACAAAAACGCCACGCGTAATTCGAATATGGCGTTTTTCCGACGAAACGCCTATAAAACGCCATTTAAACGCCACACGGAATAAGGGTGATTAAATGCGAATATTGCGCTGCTGAGACATGTGTTGAAATCACAAGTCCAACTCATTCTCAAGTGGACACGAAGTTCTTTCAGAATGAATGTAGTTCGGATTTCTAGTTGGCTGGTCATTCAATCTGTACATCGTTGGATTTTGCAAAACACATGATTAACTCCGAAACCGTTTACAGAGCCCAACTTGACTTTTGTCAGTTTGCCATACAGAATGTTAGGTATGGACTAAAATTTTAAACCGTAAAATACTGAAGCCACTGTGACTTTATACACAAAAATCGTCTGATTTTGACAGTATACGAAAAAGTGCTTTCACTCTTTGGTTTAAAAAAAATACACTTTTACAAGACTAAATACATCGAAGTGTGAATTCCCCTAATAAGTATGTTATGTGTGGGTAATCTAGTTTTCGATTGCCGCTTTGACTCAAAACCTTAGAAGCCCGAGAAGAAATTATCGCTGCTGATAAAGCCGCCGCGTATGCCGTGCCTTCTAACGAACCATTAGGAATAGTTTCTATATATTTACCCCGGTATTACATTTGTTTTACTAACAGGTCTCACTACTAAATGAGCACATCGTTTACGGATATTTTTAGCCCCTTAACGTAAATTTTAAGACCACTTTTGTGAATATTTGAAGCCAGCAAAGGTTTCAAGTGACTTGAGGGTGGTAACGAGGTAGATATATGCTAGTTTGAATCGGTTATTAAAGTAGATGACTGACATGTCTGGTTATTGGATTGAAAAGTCTGAAGTTGCGGAGGAAACGGGCTTCTTCAAGGAAGTGTTGTACTGCTTGCTACACTCGATACTGTTTGTTGAACAGTGATGTTGCTAATTGCATTCATGATGTGCTCTAATTTCTTGTCTAGGAGTGAAAGTTGTTGCTCTACACGATATAGTCGGGCACCGACTGTCATTGCTTTGACATTGCCAACACGATCAATTCCCGCTAAATAACTTCCGGGCTTTCCAAGTGTTTGATCGAGTCGACGTTGTAATTCCTGAAATGAAATAAGTATTGTGAATTCAAAGAACTTCAAGAAATTATGTTTTACCTTTATTCGAACCATCATATTTAAATGACCTTGAGAATATTGCTCAATAACATCACGAACATCATATGGTTTCCTCGCTTGTTGAAACTTCCTACGGGCAACAAAATATTTTATTTTTCTTATAGCTCTTATTGCATTTCTGTGAGCATCCGTTAACCTGTACAGAAAAAAAATCAAGAAAATAGTAATTCAGTTTTTCCTTCAAAATCTTTATAAATTAACTTTTCATATTATAAACTTGAAGAATTTCAATAAAATTAGTTAGAATGATTTATATCATCCCATGCCAATTCTTGTCTGAAATTTGGAACTTGAGATTTTAAGTATCGAAAAATAAACCCTTTTTAGTGTTTCTAACGATTGTCTAAATGGTAAGATAATATCTATGGTTTTGATGAAACATTGGTTTTGATGAAACATTGGTTTCTCATGGCTGTTGAAACAGTCAAAGCCGAGAGTGTAGTGGCAACATTTTATTTTAAAATCAATCATTAAGTTTCATAGAACAAGAGTTTAATGATTCTGTTAATTTTTGTTCAAATAGCGTATAGTATTCTAGCCCAGAAATACTAAAGCTAATATTATAATGTATTTATCCATTTATTTTCAAAAGGGAATTTTTTTTTACCACCTTTAAACCAATGTTTTACGCGTTCGTGAAATCAAATCCCTTAACGAGGCTATATCATGAACTCATTAAAAGGAAATACATACACTAGTGCACTAAAAAGGGAAAAAAATGTTCTCAAATCTTGTCTTTTTTGTTCCTTCCACTTCAACCTAGCATCTAAGGTCATTCCAAGGTACTTAGTTGTATTTGCATATGGAATATGATTGTTTTTAAATATGGGAAGATTGTTTATCTTTCTATTTGTGAAGTTTATATGAGTTGATTTTTCCTCGTTGAGTTTGAATGTTTCGTCCAATCTTTAACTCTACAAAAAAAAAATACAAATTCTTGGCGCAACAGACCGTATGTGGTCCAGGGCCTAGCTTCTCGCGACCATTCGTGTTGTGCGTGTTATATTTTTCACACAAATGGAAGGGACCTACAGTTTAGAGCCATATCCGAAAGGCAAATTGAGAAGCTTTCTCTTGACAGTTATTACTCTCGGACGTTTGTCAGACATTCGCGAGAGGTGGGACCGTGGAAAACTTTTTGGTGTTCTCTGGGATTCGAACCTCGAACCTCACGCTCAGCGATCCAACGCACTAACCACTTGAGCCACGGCGCCCTTTAACTCTTTAACTCTATTGACTGTATTTTGAAGCTTCCCCGTTGCCCCCACGACGCATTTATTTGATGCTTATATTGAAGTATCATCATCGCATTATCTAACTGGTCTCTGGTATACAATAGAAATAGTGTTGGTCCAAAAAACTTCTTTCATGAACACCTGCTTCAATTTTCATAAATTCCGAGTATTCTTGATCATAATAAACTCGGAAGAGTCGATCCGAAATGTAACACTTCAAAATTTCATAGTATTGTCTAGGTATGTCCTTATGTAATGCGAACTCTAGACCTTTATGTCCAACCTTGTCAAAGGCATGAACCACATCTAAAAATAGTACAATTTTTCGATTTCACACTGCTCGTTTAAAATCAAATTGAAGTTCAACTCACCGTTTAAGTTAAATGACTGCATTCTGCAGTCTAAACTTTCGTTTAACATGTCTCAAACGAATGCGGGTTAAACCAAAGTAATTTATTTTAATTTGCCATTTAATAATGTTTTCGATTACTGATTTTCATGATATAAGTGACGGGGAAAATTTTAAAATAATTGTCTTTTGTTTTCAATTATGACCATTTTCACAGTGAGAATTTAAACTACAGTTTAACTAAACCTGAACCTGTTTGTGAAACTGGGCATAACACATAATTAATCGCCATAGAAACAAAAGAGGAATTTTTAATGGTGGAGGCTACGCGTTAAATTGGTTATTCGACACAGTCGATGCAGATGACGCTAAATATTAAACCGAAGCTATAAACCAAGTTGAAGGAGATGATTTAAAATTTCAAACACTTATGAGTGAACAAATTCAAGTTATTAAAAGCTATCCGACTATAATTTTGCGCCACTATATCTTATTTCAATGAATCAAATAGTATACTGCAAGTTCACGAAAACGTATTCAATCACTTACTTCTATAAAAGGCAAATCAGATTCGATGTACATACATATATATGTATCTGCCACGAAACAAAAGAAGTATTAAATTTGATTTTTTCCCATTTTTCGGTGGTTTATCTCAATTTTTTTAACTCTCACCAAACAGAACAGAAAATTTAATTTACATATCTATGTAGAGCTTTTATTAACAAATAAAATATATAAATTATCTCTGTACGTTATCTTAGAGAAAAGTTATAACATTATTGTAACATAAAACATACATATATTATTTGCATTGTATTGCGAATACGATCAGTGCCCAAGGGGCGTTCGTGTTTATGCGTGTTCATTCTGTAGTTATGTATGTATGTAAACATGTATGTCCGAGTGCATTCATATCATACTACTTGAGCTATGTTTTTATTATTTTTGATGCTTTATAGCACGGTAGTGAACACGTTGTGCACATAAGAATAATAATATAACAAAAATTAATAAATAATAAAAAGTGGCATTTAACACAAGGTATGTACATACATGTACATGTACATAAATGTGAATGTGGTTATTGTAGGTATATTATCAGCGAGTGTATGTATATTAACTTACTTACTTACTTAGGTGGCGCTACAGTTCGGGGTGAACCTGGGCCTCAACCAACAAGGCTCTCTAGTTAGACCGGTCCTTAGCTAATTGCCTCCAGTTGCGCACTCCAAGTTGGTTGAGGTCCCCTTCTAATTGTGCGCGCCATCTTAGGCGACGTCTTCCTCTACTGCGTTGTCCCTCCGGGTTAGATTCGAAGACTCTGCGGGTCAGAGCATTGGTGTCCATTCGCTCTACATGTCCTAGCCATCTTAGGCGAATGATGCGCAGTTTTTTGACTAGGTCAATGTCGCTGTACAGCTAGTAAATTTCGTCATTGAATCTTCTCCTCCAAAGCCCGTCAACGCAAACGGGACCGTATATTTTCCGAAGAATTTTTCTCTCGAAGCGACCAAGGATATCTTCATCCGAGTTCGAAAGAGTCCATGCTTCAGTGCCATAAAGCAGAACTGGGATGATTAAGGTCTTATAAAGAGTCTCCTTAATCTTTCGAGATAGGGCCTTACTACTCAATTGCATTCTCAGCCCAAAGAAACAGCGATTGGCAAGAGTTATTCTTCGATTAATTTTCGCCGAGATGTTGTTGTCAGAATTAATAGCAGAGCCAAGGTAGACAAAGTCCCTTACTACCTCGAAGTTATAGCTGTCGACTGTGACGTTCTGTCCAATTCGTCGATGCTGTGTGTCCCTTCTTGTCGACAGCATATTCTTGGTTTTACCCTCATTTACAGCTAAACCTATTTTGGCGGCTTCTGTTTCAATGCTAGCGAACGCACCAGTGACAGCCCGCTGTGTTCTGCCGATTATGGCGATGTCATCCGCGTAAGCTGTGTTGGCTTGTGAGTTTCGCACAATTCTTTCAAGAATGATATTGAAGAAGTCACATGACAGTGCATCACCTTGTCTAAATCCTTTTTTGACATCGAAGGTCTCGGTGAGGTCATTACGGACCTTGATGGAGCAGCGAGCGTTCTCCATCGTCATCCTGCACAGACAAACGAGTTTGGCAGAGATGCCAAAACTAGACATGACTCTGTTTAGCTCGTCTCTATAAATGCTTTCATATGCGGCCTTAAAATCGATAAAAAGATGGTGAGTATCGATTTGGACTTCTTGGGTTTTTTCTAGGATCTGCCGGAGTGTGAAAATTTGATCGACTGTGGACTTTCCTGGCCTGAAACCACACTGATAGGGGCCAATCAGGTTGTTCACGAAGGGTTTCAGGCGTTCACACAATATGGCAGATAAGATCTTGTACGCGATGTTGAGCAGACTGATGCCTCTCTAATTGGCACAGTTGAGGGGGTCTCCTTTCTTGTGGATCGGGCAAACGATGCTGAGATTCCATTCATCAGGCATACACTCGTCTGACCAAATCTTGGAAATGAGTTGGTATATGCTCTCTACCAAGTCATTTCCAGCTGCTTTGAACAACTCGGCCCGTAGGCCATCAGGACCAGCAGCTTTGTTGGATTTAAGCTTGGATATTGATATCCTCACTTCGGTTTGGTCAGGTAGACGGAAGTTTTGGCTATCATCGTCTATGTTGAATGGCGCATTCTGCCTGACAGCGGTATATTGGTCTTCATCGCCGTTATACAGTCTGCAAACAAAGTTTTTCCATATTCTCTTTTCTTCCTCATCTCTACAGGTTTCCGTACGGGTTTTGTTGGCCTGACACGTTCTTTTTACCTTTTGGTGAAACTTCCATACGTTATTCCTGGAGTATAATCTCTCAATATCTTCAATCTTCTCGTGCTGTTTTTTCTTCTTCTGGAGAAGACGATGTTCTTCCCGTCTCTTACCCTCGTAGAGCTCACGAGCAGCCCTCGCCCTTCTTTGCAGCGCCGCTTTGTACGCGTCCTGTTTAGCTGCATGTGCTTGCCGGCATTCTTCGTCAAACCAGGGGTTTCTTGGTGGTGGTCGACTGAAACGCAGCACATCAGTTGCGGCGTCTCTGATAGCATGTTGGCAGGGTTGCCACTGGTCTTCGGCACTTGATGCTGGCGGTATAGAGAGATTTCGGGATGCGCGTTCGGCGAAGATTCTGGCGGACTTTTGCGATTGCAGCTTTTCGACGTTAAGTCTTTTCACAGTAATTCTTCTTTGTTGTGTTTGCGATATCCGCATTCGTACTTTGGAACGACATGGCAGTGTTCCGAGTCGATGTTGGCTGCTCGAATGGTTCGGACACTTGCTTCGACCGCAATGTGACCCATTTGGTTGACCGTTTCATGATCAGAAGACCGCTATGTCTTCTTGTGGATATTGAGATGAGAAAACCGTGTGCTTGCTATTGTGACGTTTCGCCCCGCAGCAAAATCAATCAGCCTGAGTCCGTTGCCAGACGTGGTGTCGTGCAGGCTATGTTTACCAACTATTCTACCAAAGATGTCCTCCTTTTCTATCTTGGCGTTAAATCGCCTATCACGATAATGTCATATTTAGGACATTGCTCATAGTTTTTTTCGAGGAGCTCGTAAAAACATTCTTTGATAACGTCGTCCTTGTATTCAGTGGGGGCGTGAGCGCATATTAGGCTAATGTTGGCGAATTTAGCCTTGATGCGGATTGTCATAAGACGCTCGTTCACGTGTCGAAAGCTCAAGACTTCTTGCCTAAGTCTGCCGCGTATAACAAATCCGCATCCGAATAAGCGCTGTTTCTATTCTCTGTAGCAATCACCGTAATAGACGTCACAGTTTTTCATCCTCCTTTTTGCCCGGCCCATCCCATCGCACTTCCTGGATGGCTGTGATGTCTGCTTTATAGCGGTCTATGGCCTCTGCTAATTGGTCGGCTAGACGTGGTCTGTTAAGGGTCCGAACATTCCACGTGCAGATCCGAAAATCGTTGTCCTTATTTCGTTTGCCAAGGTCGTCAACAGTAGGGTCATTACATTATTCATTACATTCATTACATGAACGTTTCATTTCATACGAAAAGGAGTCGCATGTAGGTACAATGTCTGAGGTTTGTAGCTTTTGTGGTGCACAAAAGTGGGCAAAAGAATCTGCTGGATTGTGTTGTTCAAGCGGAAAAGTACATGTTCAGAGAAATCTGTAGGTGCACCGACGGAACTACCAAAGAGCATTCTACTGGGTGATCATCTTTAGTCAAAAACTTTTTTAGAGAGTCCCAGAAAGTTTAACTTAGCCTTTCAAATGACCTCCTTTGGTGATAAACGCATAACAGAAGGCAACTTTATTCCCACTTTTAAGATTCAGGGTCAAGTTTACCACCTTATCGGAACATTAATGCCTGACAGTAATGCTAATCTCAGTTGCCTACAAATCTATTTCATGGGGAATTCAGAAGCTGAATACATTTCTGTCGTAAAACTGGCAGGGGTCGAAGCAAGGCGAACAGGGGGCGAAGCAAGGCGAGCACGGGTCAGCTAGTGGTAATATAAATAAATTTAATCATTTCATAGAAAGTGTTAGCGGAAAGGAAGACATTTTAGAAAACTCTATAGTTGGTAAGTCATTTAAAAAAATTGGCTTCGGCTTATGAGCTGGCGGTAAATAGAGGTGTTGTAGATTATTGCTTTGGTATGAGCCTATTGTTTCCTATATTTAAGAAGAGAGATGCAAACTAGCCCACAGAGGTATTTCTTTTATGAACTGTGTAGCTAAAATTTTAATGGGCATAGTAAACGATCGACTGTCGGCTCATGTGAAATTCTTTCCATGCCTGCCCTCGTCATTACTTTTTGCGATGTCCTTAAATGATCGGCATGCACGACTGGGAGAAGAACTACGTTAGTTACAAGGTTACTGTTGTATGCAGACGACATAGTTATTTTGCCTTGTGATATTAAGACCCTCCAGATAATGATTGACGAATTAGAAATATATTGCAACCCCTGGAGCATGGAGGTTAATCTGAACAAAAGGGAGATAATTGTTTTCAGAAAAGGCGGAAGACTGGTAAGACAACAGAATTGTTGGATCAGAGAGAAACCAATAAAAATAGTTTCTGAGTATATGTAAGTACTTAGGTGTTATATTTACCCCCGGAATATCTTTTGCAAAACATGTAAAGAGCAGAAACTCTTTAGCTAAAGCTAGCACAAATGCAATTTCAACTTTTATAAAATTCAAAAAACTGTATTGGTTCAAAGAGCTAAGGAGATATACCACCAAAACATTTCGAAAGCCACAGATAGTCATCAAGAATGTACAAATACCTGGATTCTAGAAAAGGCACCGCACAATGCAACGACAATCTATGTATGTCGTCGTTGAAAATGTAACGCTGACAAATGAAAGTAAGCGTAATTTGTCTAACGGCTATAATAATCCCTCCGAGTTAAAATCAGGTTTAAATGAACTTTAAACTCAACCATTTAATCTGCATTTTTTAAATCCGAAAATTTAGACCTACATATGTTCATAATATTCACCCAAAAACATGCATTAAACCGGGTGGATAAAAAATGCATTTAACCGGGATTTAAAACAGTTTAAACTCATTTTTAAGCAGTTTTAAACCTACGCAGTGTCAAATTTCACATAAAATGACATTTGACATGTGTTTACCATTCATTTTGCGCTTGTTGTTGATTGACTCATGAGAAAATGAGAAAATTTAATTTGAAATTGATTTGTTTTTATTTATTTATGTGTATGAATGTGGTGTTTTTCGAATTAATTCCAAGCGTCACGTGCAAAACAATCAACAAGCGAAATTTGACACTGCGTAGGTTTAAAACGGTTTAAAAATGAGTTTAAATCGTGGTTAAATGCAGTTTTCTTCCACGCGCTTTAATGCTTTTGAGTGAATACTATGAACATAGGTTCAAATTCGGGTTTTAAAAATGCGGTTAAATGGTCGGGTTAAAAATTCACTTAAACCCGATTTTAACTCGGAGCATTGTATATGAAATTAATAGTACTATCACTTGATGAAATTGATAGTGGTGAATATGGAAATATGGAGTAATAATGGAAATGAAGCGGAAGGAATGTGCTAAAAAAAAAAATACACGCACACATAGCACATTCTTTTTGGCTCGCATAATATTTCCTCTTCACCTACATTCTAGCGAAAAACTCATCGACCTGGGTAATTGGCAGTACAAATGCACATTGGGATGGGATGAATGACAAAAAAGATTTGTGTGTGAAGTTTAAACAATTGTATCCAAAGAATGTTCACGAGAGCTGCAAGAAGCGGCACTTAGATTCACTTTAAGCCGGGTTTGCAGCTTTTAAGTTATATTAGAATATCTGAATTATTCGGCGCCCTTTGTTTGTCCGTGCAACAGAGGATAGGGTTTGGTTCGAAAGCTTTTCTATGTACATAATTTAATACATTTATAATTCAAACAAAAACAAGCAAATCTATCCATAACCATCATAAATTCTTGGCACTCCGCCCATCTACCACCTCCCATCTTTTTATTGAATGAGAAAAAAAAATAGTAATAACCTGCTCAATGCTTATAGTTTTTTTTTTCATCTGTTTCTTTACTCATTTTCATGGCCAAGTCATTCACTCAGTTGCGTAAAAAAGATTTTGTTTACTTTGTTTGCACTCATAACTTACTCATCCTGTCATTATAAATCTATTTTCAGAGAGTAATAATACTTAGCTTTGTTCGTGAGAAATGAAAACTACGCCACTTAGGCGGTCTTAGGAAGATGTAAAAAATAGTGCTTGATGATAGTACTATAAGTTTCATATACAATGCCCGGAGTGAAGTGAGTGTGGGCGCCTTGGCTCAAGTGGTTAGTGCGTTGGATCGCAAAAAATTAATTTAGCTCGCCAGCAGAAAGTCGAAGTGCTTCTACTCAAACACCAGCCGTCACTCCTCAAATGGAGTCAGGCCGGGGAAATTCGGTGCAACAACAGCCAAAGGCGAAAAGTACGTTATCCCAGAAGCACAAACTATGGCACAATAAATATAATATTATAAAAAAAGACCGACCCAACTCCATTCAGGAGGAGGTGTTGCGATCTTCATTAGAAAAGATTTGCGTTACAAGGCTGTGTACAGCGGTGAAGTGCGGAGGATCCAGGAGTTGGAAGCGTGTATCTTGTGCATCTTGTGGAAAGAGGTTGTACGTGTTCGCGGTCTACGCTTCTGGAACTACTCAAACCACTTTATTTATAACAGAGCTCGAGATACTTTTCGATGTCTAAGGCTGGAGTCGGAGGAGAACTATCTCATTATGACCGGAGATATAAATGCTTAGCACAGTGATTTGGGAAATAATATATGTACCTAATTCTAGGGGGAACTTACTATTCAATTGGTGGGATCTACACAATGTCGAGTATAGACTCGATTTGAAATCAACCGATGTTCGACGTACGGTTACAATCGACCAACACGAACCGACAAACGAGAAACTGTCTATATACATTCGTGTATGACAGTGACCATTGCGGACTCAGTGCCCAAATTACAATTCCCAACGAGATTGCGGAGTTGGAGAAGTTTGTCCAAACGTACACCTACAATTACAGTAGGACGCGTTGGACACGCTTCTCCAGAGTATTGACAAGAGCACTTTCCTCGAATTCGCTTTATCCACCGTCCAATAGAAACTTGTCAAATGAGGAGATCGACAGATACCTACAAAGAATGTACGAGACAATAAAACGAACGATGGACTGTACGATACCTCGGTATCAACATACTGACAACGTTCACAGATTCCGCAACGCACTTCACCAACAAAAAAGTAGACTTCCGACAAGACTTAAAATCTTGTACGGACGGTTTACTGACAGAAAAAACTCGGAGGACAGGACACTCAAGTCGTTGGTTAAAAACCTTCAATTGTTGATCAAAGAAAATTACAGACTTTCTGTAAACTTGCATTGGAACAACAAAATTCGGGCTGTAAAATCCAACAACCCGAGTATATTCCCGCAAATAAATAAAATATTTCGGAGGAATAATCAAAACGACGAACGACGAACAGATACTTATAACAGCAGGTATAGATCCAGGGAACGCAGTCTGTGATGACAACTTCTTTGTGATCGAGGATCCGCAGGAAAAGGTAGAGGCTATAGGAGTGACTCTTCCGGAAGTGTATAAGGTGAATGATAGTATTTGCCCGAACCACGACCTGGAAAATCGAGTCCTTGTGCACAACTTCTGTCTTTGAAATGATATGGAACACTGGCGATCAGAGAACATCGGCTTCACCGAGTTCAATGACGAAAATATGGTAAATAATGTCATCGCCGATGAGGTGATACATCCCCCGTTCATATCGAAGGCAGAACTCCAAGCGATCTTCGAATCATTCAGAAGGAAGAAATCCGTAGGTATTGATGGAGTGTCTAACATTGTGCTTCGACACCTACCTCCAGAAGCGGTAAACATTTACACCATCCATAATGCACATTATTCGGCGCATTGGGAGACAGCGGTGGTACATCCTATTCCCAAAAGGGGAAAGGACACTTCCAATCCGGTGATTTTCATAAGTAATCAAGAACTGCCGTGTCGCGATGGTTCGTGCGCTGGACTACTGCGCGGTTTAGTCCCGATCAAATACCACACACATTTTTTTTCCGGCCCCATCTCCCACGATCGTCTGACAAACCTCTGAGACTATAACTTTCACGAAGAAGCTTTCCAAATATATAATGACCTGTAACTGCAATATGAACGATGCAAAAAGGAAGCGAAAATAGCGGTAGCTAAAGCGGTAGCCGTAGAGGGTTTTTATCGTAACTTGGAAGATGTCTCCTCGCAATCGAGAAATAGGCAGCAGGTTTCGGAAGAGGTTCAACGTCAAGGAACTGAGAAACTTGATACGTTTAAAATTGCTACTAAACGAAGAAAAAATGCGAAAGAGATTCTGAAATATATTGAAGACGGGCAATGCCGTTTACTAATAGACGACAAAGAAATTTGAAATAGGTGCCATTCCTCATGAAGAGGAAACACCGGAATATACAATCGACAAAGTGAGCGAAGCGGTCAGAAGGATGAATCGGGGAAGAGCAGTCGGACCGGATTATATACCCTCGGAGGTATGGTTAAAAATCGGCAATGACGGTTTTAAATGGCTCGCGATTCTATTTAACCAAATGATGAGAGGAGATCGGATGCCTAATCAATGAAGGGAGGGCTTTCTTGTTCCACTGTATAAAGGCAAAGGAGATACGAGAAATTGCAACCACTACCGATCGGTGAAGCTAATGTCGCATACAATGAAAATTTATGAGCGAGTTGCAGACATTGGGCAGCGAAACATTATTAAACTTCAGGAGAGTCAATGCGGCTTTGTCAAAGGCAAACCTACTTACGACGCGATTCAAAGCTTAAGAATAATAATGGAAAAACACCGCGACGCATCGAAAGAAAATGATTCTTCGTTTGTCCTTCCCTTTTTAATAAAAGACCACTCTTTAGTGTAGTCATCGCTGAAATGACATTTTCTTTTTAGTGGAGCCATAATTCACAATCTATGTATAAATGTACAGTGGACTCTCCCTAAGTCGAATTTCTCTCTAACTCGAATTTTTTCGCCATATTTTAGCATTCCTATTATTTATTTATTTTTTTTTTGTTAATTTTTTTAAATTATGTTAACCTTTTTTTTTTATTAAATAAACGCTTTAAAACAAAAAAAAAGTTTCTCTCTGTAACTCGAATTTTTCCAAAACTCCCTCTAACTCGAACAAATCATGGTATCCCGTGAAAATTCGACTTAGGGGGCGTCCACTCTATATAAAAATTGCTATTTAATAAAATAAATTGCTATTTAATAAAATAAAAATAAAAAAAAAACGAACTGATATTTTAAAAGAAAACATATTTTTATTTATACTCAACTCCATTTAAGAAGTTATTTGACCGCAGCATTTGATACGATATGAATTCAATTTCGCCCTAGCGAAGCTCTCTCCATTTAAACTTTTTCATTTATTTCATTAAATGGATTTGTACATTAAGATCTAATCTGTTTTGTACCACTTTTGAAGAGTCTCTATACAGCTTAGAACAGCGTCTAAACAGGCTCCTTACAGATTAAAACAGCCTTTGCACTGGCTTTAAACAGATTCTATACACCTTGAGAACAACTCTTAAACATGTTCTGTAGCTTAATATGGCGCACAGTACGATTTTTCAACATCGAAACCTTTGATTTGTACTTAGGTTGCGCTAACATTCATGTTAGAGGACAGGTTTTTGAATGTGTGCAAAATCTCAACAGATGTGCAATTCATAACAATTTGTCACTGGCGTAGCCAGCACATTCACCTTTTTCTTTCGTTTGATCTCTTAGTGACTTTCACCCATTTTGTTATTATTTTTTTTTATTTTGAGGTACTGGTGACTAGAACGTTTACCACATGAAAAATTAAAAAATCAGGTCTTATTAAAAAAAAAAGAAAAACAAATAATCCGCTATTTAACGCCTAGTTTTGAGCATATCAATCGTACCTTATTAACATGATGTGTTGATGGTTGCTATATCTGAATTAATATGATAAAACCACTGACTAAAATATGCAATAATTCATCCGTTGTTAGCGCTACATGAATACAGCTGTTCTCAATAGTATACAGTCATATAAATATATCTAGATCTATATAAATATATTAATATACGGTTTTTGTACGAATTAGTAAATACAAACATTTATTTGAAAAGGACTATACACCAAATTGAACTACAGAAATCTTCAAAATAAATCACTAAAGTTCAGAATACAAATCGTATTATAGGGCTAATCCAAACAGGGGCTAATCTAAACAGGGGCTGATCCAAACAGGGGCTGATCCAAACAGGGCTGATCCAAACAGGGTTGTTGTAAACAGGGCTGATCATGTTGGATACATTCTCCTGCGCAAAGTCCTTGAAACTGGTGGAAGTAAACGCAGCCCCAAGATTCAAAATTATACTCACAGGATTTATAGTAGTCTTCCACAGATTTCCTAAAATATCCGCTAAGACCAAGGAAACTGTGGATCTTACTAACTTAGTTGAGTTCTAGGAACTTAGTAATGGCATGCGTTTTGTGAGCTAATGATTTTGCATTCTTGGATACGTGATCTGAACCTCATGTACCGTTAAATCTTACTCTGCTTTGCCGTAAGGCTGGCGGATAACGCAAAATGTCTCACAGTAGATCAGTGCTTATAAGCTTTGCCCCTCTTTAGCAGTCAATTAGCAACTCATTATGCCTCTTAATTATTTTCAACATCAAGCAAATGTCCGTGGACATTCTTCTAACTGGGAGAATGCAAATACCGCTAAATTCAGATACACAGACCTGATAGTAACCTAAGCTAGAGCTACCTGCATCTAGTAGCTAATAGAGATTAAAATTTTTGTTGCCACAGAAGCATAGAGACATTCGACTGACGATTGTCGAGCTACTATCGCAGATACAGGCAAAACCCAACTCTGAACAATGGTAACAAAAAAACCTTCCCTCTTAATTGTGATCCAGAACCGGCACGAACACACTACTCAGGACCTTTCAAAGGTGGAGATGATCTCATTTCTCACATTCCTATGACTCCAACCGATATTCGATTTAAGAAACTACAATACCCAATTTGATTGCCGTTTGCAATCACCATCAACCAAGCTCAGGATCAATCTTTAGAATTGTTCGGGTTAGATCTAGAAACGAATTGCTTTTCACATGGACAATTTATATGTTGCGTGTTCTAGAGTCGGCAAAAAAGACAATCTCTATATCTTCACATATAATGACGCAACAAAAATTATTGTATTCAGGCACAGCTACGCGTGGCAGGATACAGCCAGTAATAAATATTTAGCGCTAATTTCACACAAATAATAATTACGAATTACAAATAGCGACCGAACAAAACTTAAATACGTGCAAAACAAAAGCGGCGGGCTAACTACCAGTGTTACTAGAATGTGTTGTGAGCCAGGATGAGGCCACGGGGCAACTTCGGTGTAGGTGAGGAGGACGGCGGCACGCTCGCGGTTGCTCGGCTCAGCTCGTCGGGTGGGGTGGTTCTTTTCACACCCCACGATACACCACCTGCTCAGCACACTAAATCTCGTGCCTTTTATCAAAAAAAGAAAAATCAAAAAAGAAAGAAAAGCTAATCTACGTTGATTTCGGACGGACTTCAAAAGATAGAAAAGAGGATAGGAGAAGAAAAGAAAATGTCCAAGGGCTTATGCCTATGGCCAGGAGAAAGACCGGGAAGGACTTCGTGGTACTAACCTATCTAGCCTAAACTATACCTTACTAACCTAAAACTTAAACTATGCCCTAACCTAAACCTAAACTAACTTAAACTTAACCTAGCTTACACCCTAATCGCGGTGACACCTTCCCAGTGTCTCTCCTCTCCGTAGGTTCATCAAGAACCCGAGGCATGCCAGACGTTATTGGAAAAGGTTGGTCAGCCCACCCTTCATGTCTTGCGACACAAACCAAATGCTACCTTTCTGGCCGGAATTTATGTCAGGTAGCCATACTATCTACGCCAGTTGGTCATAAGGTCAGGTAGTCACTGTTCGTATGGTCCTCTTTTGTACCCGTCCATCTACAGGAGACGGCCCTGCCGTCCTTCCACACACCAAACAAAAGGTAATCTAATTGCACATTATGTTTTTCTCTTTTCGTTAACAATTAAACAAAACTTACAACCTAACCTTAGACTAACTTCTGCCCTTAAACTACGTATGTATATGTAGATAATTCAATAATAAAAAATAATAAAAGAACATCTTAATAAAAAAACTTAACTAACTAGTCACGGTTTTTCTCTGGATTCCTCGTCGTCTTGCCAGCAGCACTGGAGAGGAACTCCCTCGTCGAAGCCGTGGCTCCACTCGAGCCTTACGCGAACAAACACAACAAAAAAATTGAAGCGCAGATTCACAAACTCAATTTTCTCAAAAAAAATCACTTAAGTTACTTAATAAACCAGCAGAAAATATCTAGCACACTATTCAAAGAAAATTTCACTAATTTCAATTCAAAATAAAGAAACTTATTCATAAAAAAAAACTTTAAAAACTAATTAGAAAACTAAAAAAAGGAAACTAAAACTATTGCACTAAATCACTAAAAAAAAAATGGTGGAGGGTCCCTCGGTGCACCCCTTAGGGTGAGCAGCTCCGTTGGAGGGTACCGGACGCTACGGAGACGTACTCTGTTATGGTGTAGTGTCGGTGTAGCGGTTAAACTCGGTGGGAATAATACCGTGGCGTAGCACCTCCTTTTAGTGGCTCGCCACCTCCCCACCTGCGCCCTTTAAAAACAGAGCCTACAGAGCTCCTCCTCTTCCTTTTCACCCTCTTTGCCTTTTTTTTTCTTGCCTTACCGGTGCTTTTTCACGTCACTGTACGTGGTAACAAAATAATTTTTAGTTTTTTTTTTTCTTGTGTATTCTGTATACTTTATGTAAGTATATATAGCTATGTAAGTACGTCTGTGCGTCTATGGTCCGCAGTGCGTTGACTGCTCTCCTGGGTTTTTCGTGTCGCAATGTTCTAAACTATGTAGGTCAGTTCTGTCTCTCCCCTATGTTCCTTTTGTCTCTCTCTTTTTCTTTGTCATTGCTCACTTTTCTTTGTTTTTTGATTTTTCCTTCTTGCTTTCGTATCTACATATCTATTACTATTTTTTTTCTAGTATTCTTATTTCATTTTTCGGGCACCTGGAAGGAGAGAAGAGAAATTTTCCACCTTCCAGTTCCCTTCGTCATCTTTATCTTGATTCCTATTTCTTCAATATAAATTTACGCTTGTAAAAAAATAATACTACTCTATCAAATATCCTACATAATTTCCTCTTACTAAAACGATAATTATATATAATCCCTGAACACGATCACTAAACAAAAAAACGTACTGGTGGGTTTATTTCTTGTTGGTATAAATTCACCAACAAGGGAAGAAGAGTGTAAAAGAAAAAGTAAAAGGGAGAACTGTATAGACAACGGAAACAATACAAAGGGACGAAATGTCAAAATAATTGCACACTGGATCGACATGGCCGTACGTTTTTCTTTTTTTTCAAGGCTGTGCACACAGGTAGGTTTACTATTGGAGTTTATTTTGTTTACATTTTCTTTTTCTTTTAAGATAATTTTTTTTTTAGAGGGAAGGAGGTGCCCGGGATGATGGGTTTTTGGACATGGGCATAAGTCAGTGTGGATAGGGTATTGTTTAAGTGTTTGGGAGGATATATTAAAATTATTATTTTTTTTTCCAGGATCACACTCAAGCCTCCCGTAACAAATGACACTCGGAAAGTGTGTGCATAACGTGACTCAAGAAGAAACGGTACTGGCGTTTGTGTTTGGAGCTACATTTCACAGAAATAATTCACCAAAAATTTCGAAGCTATAAGTCAAACTGTTTTAAGAAGTCAAAATCATTTCGCTGTGTTCAATAGGGTTGCAACTGAAATTTGTCTGGACATTTTAAAGCTCGTCGGGATGGCGAGACACGGCTGTTAGTAACAGTGACATGTCCCGATGTATCGGGACGAATAGCAATCCTATTCTAACTCCATCTCAGCCCACCCTCAGCGAACAGAAAAAACTCCTCCGAATATTACTATTCTCACTCACATAATATCAATCTCCTTAATGAACGTTAGAATACTTCTTCATTTGGAATTATATGTACATATGCATAGACATACAGCGCTTTTTGAGGAAACAAAATTAGCATTCATTTTGAAGTGAAAACGAAAATTTCAATACCTGGGCCTACAGTGCCTTGATATGAAGTTTTAGGTTATTTTGTTCTTATGTAAATCTATGGTTATTTTATTAGCATCAACAGTGATTATATAAAATCATTTTTTGAGTTAAGTAAGTATAATAAGACTATACTTTAAGTATAATAGTAAGTATAATAAGATCATACTTACGTAGTAACTCGCGCAGGTTCGGGTTCATCATCTCCTTCTGCTTCTGGCTCAACATCGTCACTAGGAGCTTCAGTTACCGAGCTGTTTTGGCTAACATATGGTCCTCTTGAAATAAGCGATTCTGCTTTTTTTGTGCGGTTAGGAGTTTCTGAAAAAAAAATTAAGTTAATTGTAAGTGGAAATTTCACTATTTTACTATGTAAAATGCGCAATGTACATATTTACATGTGGTACGATATTTATAATGCACATACATATGTAATTTTTCTTACTAATTTCGTGAAAATTTGCCAAAAAACTTGTCAAAAAAAGAATTTAAAAAAAAATCCTGGTGAGTGTTAAGGAAAGTGGCCTTCCCCGATCTTAATAAAATTAGTTTGTTATAGAGAGCATTTTTCTGAGTTTTTTGGAATGCATGTGTACATAGGTGTCAGAAAGTAATAGTTTACAAGACATAAACTAAGAACGAAGAAAACGGCCCCCCTGCCCATCATGATATACATGGCTGGGTTCGCTACCTTTATATACCCAGTTAAATATTTCGCCCAAAAATACCACCTAATAAAAGTATCGTAATAAATTATCGCCCACGAATTCAGTAAAAAACGTCCAAAATAATGAAAATTGACTTTTTTCTCACGCACCTGCCTGAAAGTTGTTGACATGACACATAAAGGGCCAATACCCAATCACTCCCAGCGAGTTGTCTTTGGATAGATCTTTGTGGGGACTGCATGGCCAGTCGAATGGAACTACCCAAAAACAAACGCTGCTAGTTTTAAGTCCTAAGACATCCCCATTTTGTAAATTAGAAGAAGATTCTCAGCATTGTTTACCCGAACGATAAGAAAGGAGTCCCACAGACAGACGATTCAGTCTCCCCAACATAAAGTAAGTATAAGATCTTTTCTGCCATATTGTGCGAAAGCGTGAAACCCTACGGCAACAATCTGATTGGCCCCTATTATTGTAGTTTTAGGCCAGAAAAGTCCACAGTCGATCAAATTTTCACATTTAGAAACTCACAAGCTAAACCTGGAGACAAAGCCTTTCAAAAGTCTGTGCAACTACTAGTGTACGCTGACTACATTGACATTATTGGCATTATTAAAAAGGAAGCTGCCAACAAGATGGGACACACAACATCAACGAATCGGATAGAACGTCACAGCTGACATCTACAAATTTTTTTTTTTTTTTTTTGGAATTTTTATTCTTATGATTTCATAAAGATCAATACATAAAATATAAAGCAATTCAAGTTATTAAAAATAAAATATAAGAAATATTGGTGACATTCAGTATTATACAAAAGTAGAAAATAGAGTTGAATGCCACTTCAATTGGCTAAGTATACAAAGTTAAAGTATTATTGGGTGGGGTGACCCTTTAAGAATTCAAAGTAAGTTAAAAAAAAAAAAAGATAAAAAATTAATTTAAAAAAAACTTTAAACAATTCCAAAAATATAATTCAGTGCAAACAAAAAAATAATAAAGAAGTTAACTGAAGAGGAAAAAAAAAAAAAAAAAGAAGCAAAAGAGAAAGTATAACGCCAAAGATTAGACCAAAACATTAGAAATATGAGATTCTAAAGCAGCATAGTCAAAGCTAAAGAGCCACATTTTTACACTTTTTAAAAAGGTTCCAGATAAAGTTATTGTTCTGATAGACTGAGGGAGTAGATTAAATAACCGAAAGCAGAAAATAGAAAAAAAATTACGAAATGCACTGGTACGGAAATTGGGTACGAAAAAAGTGTTTGAAAGGTTTCCACGAAGATTATAACAAGAAATTAAACGAAAATTACGATTTCCAGACTGCATAAAGAACATTTTTAACACCTTAAAACAATACAAGTGACGCACAGGAAGAATTTTTAAGGCACAGAACAACGGAAAGCTGGAATGTCTACCAGATTTTCGACAGATTTTTCTAAGGACATATTTCTGTAGAACCAACAGTGGTTGTATTTTATTTCGATACATACCCCCCCAACAAGCAATTCCATACTGTAACTTAGAATGGAAAATACCATAATAAATTATTTTTAGAAGCTTTGTTGAGCATACGTTACTCAGATAATAAAAATGTCTAAGGGTGCATCGGAAATACTTTTTCAGCGTATCCGCATGATTCGCAAAACACATTCTAGAATCAAGGGTAAGTCCCAAATATTTAAATTCGTTTACACTTTCTACTAGAAAACATTTATCACTACAGGTTAGATTACTACAAAAGGACGGAGATGAGAAACTAGACGAACAATAACAATTAGACAGCTCATATTTACGACACTCAGGTGCGTGGAAGTACACATCAGCTTCAAAATTTAGCGAGGAAGATAAGTTAAAGAACATTATCTTAGTTTTCGAGCTTATTACTAGATTATGTTCAGCAAACCAGTGTCTCAATAAGTTTAGATCCCAATTTATATCAGAAACGAGGTCCAATGGACTGTTCAAGCCATAACTGAAACCGATGTCATCAGCAAAGGCAGTAGGTGAACCCTTGAAACTAAGAGCAAAGAGTGAATTAATGTAGACCAAGAACAGAATTGGACCCAAAACAGAGCCTTGTGGAACACCCAGGTTTAAGAACCTTATTTCGCTCCTTGTATCATCTATTTTCACTCTTTGCGTCCTATTTTCAAGATACGACATAAACCAATGCAGCATGAAACCACGAAATCCAGCTTTTTCCAGTTTTCTCAACAGTAGTTTGTGGTTGACCATATCGAATGCTTTAGTAATGTCAATAAATAGACCAGCCGTACATTTTTTCCCATCGAGGTGTGACATTATTTGAGAACAAAATTGCAAAAGCGCATCTTCCGTGGATTTACTTTTTTGAAAACCAAATTGAACTGGATTGAAGAACCTAGTTTTATCTAAAAAGCTCAGTATTCTATTTTTCATTAGCTTCTCAAAAATTTTGCTAAAAACAGAAAGAAGTGAGATAGGCCTGTAGTTACCGACTTCAACAGCGGAACCTTTTTTAAGTAAAGGAATGACATCTGCACATTTGAGATCATCAGGAAAGACCCCGTCAAACACACAGCGATTATAAACATTTGCTAAGACATCCACTATGAAACATGCAATTTTTTTAAGTACAGGATTTGAGATACCATCAGCACCGCACGAAGTCGAAGAAGATAAAGTACCTATAACTTTTAAAATTTCAAAGGAAGTGATGGGCCGAAAAACAAAACTACTACTATGTAACGGTTCAAAGCCTTCACAAAAAGAAGGACAAGTACAACAAGTCGAATGAACAGGATTTGGTTGTAGACTGCAACCGACATTAGCAAAATAACAATTAAAAGCATCAGCAATAGCAAGTTTGTCATACACTTCAGAGTTATCAACACGTAACACAGTAGGTTTTTTAGAAGCATTGGTTTTGTTTAGTAAGCTATTTACTATCCGCCATTCATTTTTTAAATTACCCTGAGCAGAGCTAAATAAACCACGGTAATAGTTATCGCGGCAAATAGGAATCTCTTTTTTTAATTCGACACACAATTTCTTATACCTCCTTTTTAAACCCTGGTTATTAGGATACTTTTTGCATTTTAATCCTAGTTTATTTTTACCTATTACTTTGTTTAATAATAGCCTAGATATCCAAGGTTTAAGTCTTTTAAACGACTTTTTTGAGGGCAGAAATGAGGAACAAGATAAGATATGCTTCTTAAGAGATTCAATGAAATTAGCATAAGCAGTAGAAGAATCGCTAGAAAGATAAACATTTTCCCAAGACTCAAAGAATAAATTATTTCTTAGTCTACTAAAGTCTACACTCAATCTTCTTTGAGGGGGATTAGTAAATCCACATCCGCCAGTTTTTGAGATTGGTACTAAAAGTCCCGTCATACAGTGATCAGTAATTTCCAAATTAAATACACATTTTTCACACTTACTGAGCTCAACATTACTGATACGCCCATGAATATGATCAAGACAGCTCCCTGAAACAGGCCTAGTGGGCTCATTAATAAAGCATGCTAGACCATGCGAAGCAAGTAATGCTAAATAACTAGAGTCAGTTGCATTACCATCCAAACTGTTTATATTGAAATCACCTACTATAATTAAATTTTTCGATTTTTCCCTAGTTAAAAGATCAGAAAACTCATTTAAAAAGGTTGCAACATTAAACATATGTAATCTATAGACACATAAAAATACATACATTACATGGTTAATTTCCACGGAAACCTTTAGAACATCAGCACTCAATAAGTCAATGCACAAGACATCAAGAATCAAGTGGTCCTCTTTCACAAAACAACCAACCCCACCTGCAGCATAATTTTCATTTGTTTTCGAAACAAATCTGAACCCAGGCATAAAATAATCGTTCTTCTCAAATTCATAAATCCAAATTTCAGACACAAAAACGATATCTGGAACGCAAGCAAAAGAATCAACGTGAGTGACAAGAGCTGAAAAATTTTCTCTCATACTTCTAACATTCTGATGAACAATAAAAAGTTTATCATTACAGAAAGAACTATTCTTAAAGACATTATCACAGTTGGAATTACTTAGATTGGAGGAAGAAAAATCATCAAAAAAATCAGTATCAAAATTCATTAGCTAACAATAGGAAATTTAAAGCACTAAATGAGTGCAAGATCATTGAAAGATTTAATTGAAAAAACTTTTCCTCCCTCAACTTTTCTAATAAGAATTTGATTATTATTAAACCATACATATTTTAAGCCTTTCTGTTTCATTGTTTCTTTCGTCTTCATTAAGAGAGCCTGCGAATACTTTGTAAGAGAATCATTAATGTATATTCCGGTACCATTTCTCTTTCTGCTGCCGCTGCTGCTGCTACCGCTGCCGACGAGAGGACCATCAATGCCAGTCGCAAGTGTGTTAAGATTATTTTTCTTATTCCTCTTTGCGCACATTATTCGCTGCTTTGTTGTTAGACTGGCGAATTTTAAACAGATGATCGGTTTTAAGGTCGAGGAAGAGGATTTTGTTTTTGTTTTCTTCACATAGCATTTTTCAATTTCATTGTCAGGTACATCAATAGACAAGGCTTTGGAGAAAATTTGCTGTGCCGTTCTCATAACATTAGTGTCGTTGACGTTTGACACACCCACAATTTCAATTGAGTTGCTGAGAAGGTTTTGTTGTTGCCAGTTTAATCTACTCTCCAGAATATTGACTCTCGCTTTAAGCTCCGCATTTTCAGTTCGCAACTCATGTAGTTGAAGTAAGAACCGATGGTTAGTTTCCTCCAATTTCGAAATTTTATCATATATCATCTGAAGAGTGCATTGACCCTCGCTGTCATTCTTGTGCGTGGACTCTTCACCTGTTAAGAGAGTGTTATTCCTTGTCGCCTGCAGAACATTGGTGTTAGTTGAGGCCGGTGCACTGTTGTCTTGCGGCTTAGGTACCACCGGTACTGGCAAATGAAGAGAACGGCGTCTTAACATTGCACATTTATCACAACGAAAGGGCATAGCACTCGACTTAAAATAATCGGCATCTTCTTCAGAGATATTTACACATGCATAATGATAAAAATGTTTGCAATCATTGCAGTTTATTTTTGTAGCACAACTACGATCGATTTTTTGTAGGCAAACTGAACAATTCATCTTGTAAAAGTTTATAGTATTCTTAGTGATGCGCACCCCACGACAATCAAGAAGAGACTGAGATAATAAGGGACATCATCTATCATGACTCCGCTAAAACTCTGACAACAACACCACAGTAGAAATCAAACAAA
Organism: Blera fallax; assembly: GCA_946965025.1. Classification (NCBI taxonomy): domain Eukaryota; kingdom Metazoa; phylum Arthropoda; class Insecta; order Diptera; family Syrphidae; genus Blera; species Blera fallax. The sequence goes on from OX337245.1 coordinate 28,806,540, forward strand.
GAATAACTCTTGCCAATCGCTGTTTCTTTATGGCATTAAAGCATGGACACTGTCGAATGCGAATGATATCCTAAGCCGTTTCGAAAGAAAAATGTTTGTAAGATATTCGGTCCCGTTTGCGTTGACGGTCTTTGGAGGTAAAAATTCAACGATGAGCTGCACTGCGATATCAACCTAGTCGAAAACTGTGCGTCAAAGATGACATGTAGGGCGAATGGACACCAATGCTCCGGCCCACAGAGTCTTTGAATTCAACTTGAATAGACAACGCAGTAGAGGACAACCTCGCTAAAGGTGGCGCGCCCAAGTAGAAGGGAACCTCAACCAAAGAGAATTTATTTGATTTAGGTTAACCCTTTAAGTGGATCTTTTGTTATAATAGGCGAATAAATTATTTAATGATCTAAATTAGATAATTGGGGTCCGCTGAGTTCAAATCTGTAGACCATACAAGGTCTAATTTGGGAGGGATTATTTATTTCCATGATGTCTTCATCTGAACAACCAATTTCCTAAGGAAAACGTGCATAAAACGAGAATTAATATAATTGTGAAGCTAAACATTGATGTTTGACGTTGTTAATCTATGTCCTATATCCGAGGCATCGCTTTCTTGGAGCCTTATTTACCACTCTAAAAGGCTTTTCACAGAAATGCTTACTTAAAATTACTTAAGAATTCTTTCACCGAAGGTATTCTTACACAGATTCTAAAATTTTACAAAACACAGGCCACTTACACCACATCAAAACTAGTTATTTCGTACTAGAAAAAAATGCGCGAAGTACATCGACGAATTTCGATGTGACATTTGATCAAAATCCCAAATTTTAAAAGCTGATTTTTAAATCTTCAAAATGAATGAAGCTAAAAGAGATTATTTTTGCTTTATAAGCCGCCCCTTAATGTTGGCCCATATATGGGACAAATTCACTGAAAGGGTTGAGAGTAAACAGTGAGTCTATGTATCAAAGTAATTTCTTTTTCGAAATGGAAAGAAATTGGCATAAGTTTGGAGTCACTGCAACGCACCCAAGTTAGATCGCCAACATTAAAATCACCGATGACACATACATACGTATGTTATTTAAGATTTTTATATTTAGACAAAATGGCAACCTTGCATGTTACCTAGATGTTTTTTGTAAACAGATGATGTACTGTTTGGAGGAACGTAGTTGAGAAAAATCGGCGCCAGCAACACATACTACTCGAAGACATACATATGTAGCTGGTCAATGTTCAATGTACTTAACTCCAACACTGCGATAACGTCCACAGTGGATGCTGTTAAAGAGCGCAGCACTAAAGAGCGGCAGACACGAAAGTAGATGTGTCGAAAAGCTCCTCAATCATATGGTGGTCGTGCATCCAAATTTCAGTAAGAGCAATAATGTCGTAATTACATTCGTCAATAGAGAAAGTGAGGATTCTACGTTTAGAACAAAAGCCTCCCATGCTTTGGTGATACATATGTACATACACATGTATGTATAGGCACTATAGCCTAAGCAATCTTACAGTGCTGGTGCAGACATTACATGTTTTCCTAAACCAGCAAATTTCATCTCCTTCAACCCAGAGACCCTAAAGCTTCTAATACGTCGGCTCATGATTGATACGGTTTCTCCCCTCGCGGTAAATACAGCCGTTAGCTGTATTGGCCATTGAACTTACTAAAACTATCAGCAAAGAGAATATTAATTAAAACTGGCAAGTGGCTCATAACAAACGTCATACGACTCCTAATGGTATTGGATCCGATGCATTGCCTGATGACATGAATGTAATCTTCATGTTCTCAACTACAATGTTCCTGCACACATGCTTCATTCCGCATTATGTGAGAAAATTTAACTCTCTATCAAAAAACATTGCTCGAAACTAACAAATATAAAGTCTTAACATCTTCTCTTTCTTCATTTGCTGTAAGTGGTAACGCAATTCCTCTGTTGTTTTTTTGTTTAAGTGTTGATGTAATTAGGCGTGTTTCGGTGAGAATTATTGAAAGCAAAGTAAAAACTTCTCACCAAAACGCTCCTCAGTCAATCTGGTTCAGTAGCTTTCTAAATATTTGAAGATTGGTGCACCTGCTCGCTATCAGCCTGACATTGGTTGTTAATATATTTGTGCTGTACAAACAATATAAATTTCTCTTCACCACAAAGACGAAATATGTATTTTATAAACAAACGAAAAAGATTTATCCTATTTATTATATTTTTCTTTTTCCTCCCGTCCATTTTGTTTCAACGAAACACAAGAAATGTCAATTTACAGAGGGATACCAAACTCTAAAAATCAAAAATTTAAATAAAAGTCCTTTCAGCCAACTCACTTTTCGCTGAAGATAAAAGCTAAAGTAGATGCCAACCATTTTGTGTTGTTGTACTCCGTGTTAGATTTGACTTTACTGAGTACCGAAGTCTCACCAAAACACGCCTATTGCGTCGGTAGATATTAACATTTACGAGAAAGAAAATAATCGGTACTATTTGAATGGTTTTGTAACGAATACACGAATAGGGTGCATAAAAAAGGTGGTAGAATTGCCATGTTTATTAGAAACAATATATGAGCGCCGGAGTGGTTGGTGCATTGGATGGCTGAGCGGAAGGTTCGACGTTCGAATCCCAGAAACACAACAAGTTTTTTTACGGTCCCACCTCTCGCAAACATCCGAGAGTAATAACTGTCAAGAGAAAGATTCTCAAATTGCCTTTCGGATATGGCTCTAAACTGTAGGTCCCTTTCATTTGTGTGAAAAAATATAACACACACAAAACGAATGGTCGCGAAAAGCTAGGCCCAGGACCACATGCGGTCTGTTGCGTCAAGCATTTGTATTTTTTGTATTAGAAACGATATAAAATATGGAAGACTTTATATTCAAACGGAAGCTTATGAAAACTTGACTATTAGAATGGTATCAAATACAAAAGGAAAAATAATAAGGTCCATTATACAGGCCTCCAAAGAACTACTAATTCCAATTTGTTGACGAGCTTGTAAAGATTACAAACTTGGGAGAAGCACACAGTGATATCGTAATCTTAGGGGATGTAAATATTATATTAATTAGGAAACAGTGGCTTCAAAGCGATTGTGCAATATTATAAAAACTGCGACTAGAATTGATCTTAGAATATAAATATATCTAATTGACAGTATATTTTGTTAAACCTTCCAGAGAACAAAAGTTCGAGTTATATCTAATTGACAATATATTTTGTTAAACCTTCCAGAGAACAAAAGTTCTTCAGCAATAGTAGAGAACGACGTCTCCGAACCCTATAGCACACTGCACGACAGCTACCAAATTTGTCCCTATAATAATGATAATCTTTTAGAGTAATAAGAACGAATCAAGTAGATGTACTAATAAAAGATACGAATTGGACTACAATTTTAAAAGAAACGAAAGTCGAAGCGCTCTTCAATTCATTAGTTAAAAGAATCAGCGGTAAAGGAAGAACTAGCTAAAAAAATACAGCATGGATTATAAGAGATGTCATAGAGTACTGTAAAGAGAAGGATAGACATTATTCAGATGGAAAACCCATCGGAACAACTTAACATACGAAACAGAGTACAAAACATTACGCAAGGCTAACAAGTGTTCGCAACGCCCTCTGTAGTTTCATTCCTAGAACTTAATTTCTTGTAATAGAATATTTAAAGTGTTGGCAATGCCAAAAGGATATTTTCATAATTTTTGTCAAGTTGAAAGACTGGCGGTTGGCTATTGTAAAATACAGATAATAAGGAAGATGAAGCGCGAAGCCCCGTGAAAGATGTTGTTGTTGCCGTTCTGTCTGTCGGATCGTGCTTAGCGACTGCCTGTTCTAAGGCACAGATGGCCCTGGACGTGATCGTTGACTGGAGTATTAGGAATGGGCTATCAGTTAACCCTCGCAAAACCAAAATGGTTCTGAGATGGCTCAGATGGTTCTTTTTACGAGAAGGAGAAAATTGACAGCCTGTACTAAAAGGCATTACCATTCAACTCTCCGAGGGAGCTAAGTATTTAGGAGTAATCCTGAAGACCTCTAAAGCGTTGCCAGTCTTCTTTCAGTGCAAGGGTGCCTTTGGTAAGACATCGCCAAGAAAAGTCCTATGGAGCTACACGGCAATGATAAGACCCCTCCTGTCATATGCGTCCGTTGTGTGGTGGAATAAGCTTTCACGTAAATACGTCACTGCTACTATCGCCAAACTTCAAAGAACGGTTTGTCTCGGCGGCTTAGTAGCTTTCCCCAGTACGCCTGGCTCTGCTCTAGACGCTTTGATTAACATCCCCCCCTTGATATTTATATCATTTATACACCCAGAGCCATTTTCGGTTTAAAAAGTAATAATCTCTTGCAGAACTCGCACTGGAGTTTTGATGACTTTGCTGTCCTATGACCCCTGTATAATGGATATGCCATCTGATGCAATGACACCAGAATTACGGCTGTGATGCATATTTGAAGTCGACTTCCCTCATGTTCAGGACTGGCTTTGGCCATAGTTTGAACCAGGAAAGGAATGTAGTCGCCTTGCCTTTTTACGGACGGCTCCAAAACTGGACAGAGGCGCTGGTGTTTTCGTGGAATGGGACAGCATTAGGCTTCATTACTCATTGGGAAGCCATGCATCTGCATTTAAGGCAGAGGTGTATGCCATCCTATTGGCTGCGGACTATATTGTGAGCAACAGATGGAAGGGGCGAAATATCTGCATATGTAGCAATAGCCCGGCTGCGCTTAATGCACTACTCAACTCTTTAACATTCTGCAAAATAATTCGTGAGTGCAAATCCTCCTTGAATTCGAACGGAAGGTTGAACTCATTGAATATCGTCTGGGTCCCAGGACACAACGGGATAACAGGGAATGAGATCTCCGACGAGCTTGCTAGACAAGGTTCAGAAGAGACTTTCTCAGGACCTGAATCCACGTTGGGTTTGCCAGCGTTCTTGGTCAGAGCTTCTCCTAGAATAACAGCAATAGCGTCACTCTCTTGTATGGAGCTAGTACTATTGAAGAGTTGGTTCATCGTATGGGTCGCTACGAACAACGTCGATTTAAAAATGTCAGCAAGGCAGTTGGTTACAATTTCGACACCAAAGCCAGACCAGTTGCCATTCTTGATTTGCAAAAACAATAAGAAATCCGATGTTATAATTGTTCTCAATTTGGGCATTATCAAGGCGAGTGCTTAAAGCCGCAGGGACCTCCAGGTTCCTGTTTTACGTGTCATCAGATGGGGCATCAACACAAGGACTGCCCGAAGTTGAAACACAACCAATTGCGAATAGTTTCTGCTATGGGGTTAGCAGGAGTCGCCCCTGATGTCGCTGTTAGTGTTAATTAGTTAGTTAGTTTAGAGTTATGCAAATGGTAAGGGTGAAATTTTTCAAATTCATTTCAAGATAGGTGCACGGGGCTTATAAATTTTGTATCTCTTATTGATTCTGGTAGTCCGATTAGTCTAATTGAGTACGCACACATTCCAGAGTCTGTTAAGTTATCTGAAGTCCTAATGCCTACAAAATTTCTCGTGTTTAGTCAAATTTCGTAATGATATTAAAGAAATTCAATTCCTAGTTTGACCTAAAGGAACAATGATTACACCTTTGATTCTCGGACGTGATTTTATGTAAACCTTTAAAATTATTTTCAAATCTATACATATAAAATTCTATGGACTCCGAAAAATAAGAAAAAAATACTTGGCGCAACAGATGTACATACATATATTGTTCAGGGACTAGCTTCTCGCGACCATTCCTGTTGTGCGTGTTATATTTTTCACACAAATGGAAGGGACCTACAGTTTAGAGCCATATCCGAAAGGCAATTTGAGAATCTTTCTCTTGACAGTTATTACTCTCGGATGTTTGTCAGACATTCGCGAGAATTGGGACCGTGAAAATACTTTTTGGTGTTTCTGGGATTCGAACGTCGAATCTCCCGCTCAGCTATCAAACGCACTAACCACTTCAGCCACGGACTCAGAAACCACCAAACTGATTAAGCTTGAATTTTTAGGCAATCTTCGGTATTTGCCCACAAGTGCATTTTGAGTGAGACAAGTCAAAAAGAACTCACTACATGACGTTTATTAATTTTTTAATTTTTTATGTAATTTCAAAATGTTCTGTTCGTTTTAACAAGGGTTCAAGCTGAAAAGCTGGTAGATTTAATAAAAGAAAAGCCGCTTATCTTCTTCTATATACATATACAGGGTGTCCCAGTTAAGAGGTATAATCCTTTAACTGGTGATTCCTGAGGTTCCGGCGAACAAAAAATCGTACGGCAGGGGGGGGGTCTATTTTCACCCCAGTTCGAGTTATAGCACGTCAAAGTGAGACACCTCCGCTTTAGAGCTACAATCACTTTAAATAGTATAACTTCTGAATTATTACAGCTACAGAAACAGTTCTATACATTTTGAAGAGACGATTCAGTGGCGAATACAACTGTGAAAACTTTATGTAATTTCATGCAGCCACAAAAAGTAATGGCTCCTTAAATTCAAAATTGTAGTATATTTAAAAAAAAAGGAATTAATAGTAAAATCTTTCCTTGGTGTATCACTACATCATACGTAAGACTGTACCGCTCTGAGGAGCCATCTTTTTTTGTGTAGATCGTCCATCTTTTTGGCGAGCGTTTCCGGGAGTCTTCCTTCCTTTTCGATTGGAACGCGAGTGCGACACATGTGTCAGTAAATTACTAGTATTTTAAAATTAAATTTTTGTTATAACCAAAAATTGTCTTACAAAATTATGGAAATTTCTTACTAAAATTTTGTATTTAATATGCATTTTTCTCAAAAGTTTTACTAAGTAAACAACTTTCCTTTCTATAAAACTTTTCTTTGACTAGTTTTCTAAAAATTATGTAAAATAACTTTTTTACCTACGATTAGCGGAAGTTGTAGTAAAAGCCATTTTCATTCGACAAAAATGGTCAAAAAAATTAAGAAGACTCGCCTTTTTTAGGGACAGGCTGGACAAATGCTGTTTTCCATCTTCTCGGAAAGAGTCCAGAAGAGTAGGACAGACAGAAAAGCTTACGCAGAGGTTTTGCCAGCGAAGAAGAACACCTCTTCAGAACTATAGGGGGGATACCATCTGGACCAGCGGATTTGTGTATGTTGAGACCTTTGAGAACTCCTGCAACTGTGCGAGTGCGAAAATGGACTTGTCCCATAGAGAAATCGACGCTCTCAAGCACAGGGACAGACAAAGCACTATCTTGCAGTGTTGAGTTGGCTGCAAATTGTGCAGCGAGTAGATTGGCCTTGTCTAAGGAGCTGACAGCTGGAATGTCATTATAAATGAGCGTTGGGATGGCGGATGAGGCAGAATTTTTAATGTTTTTGACGAATGACCAAAAATTTTTACTACCTTTGGGACACTGTAGTATTTTTTGCCTCAGTTTTTGGTCATGTAGGAATTTGACACGTCGAATATGGGCGTTGCAGTCATTTCTTCCTTGTTTGAACTTCTTTCGGTTTTCCTCAGATTTGTTGGCTTTATAAGACCGCAAACTTACTTCCTTCAACCTGATAGCCTCTTTACAGCTCTGGTCGAATCATGAGTTTGTCTTAGGTTTAATGCTCTTTATTCTGTTAGGAATAAAGTCATTCATACCCAAGAGAATCGTGTCGGTGATCATATCAGCGGCGGCATCCACGTCACTATCGAGGAAGCATAGTGACCAGTTAAAACTCCTAAAGAAGCTATTAAGGCCGTCCCAGTTGGCTTTCTCGTAACGCCATACTTTTCTTTTGGGAGTTTGTTCTTTAACTGTGTGGCCGGAGTACGAGAATTTAGCTGATATGATATGTTATGGCCAGACCGGCCTAGGGGCGCTAAAACATCGATGACGTATTTATCAGGGTGAGAAGTAAGAAACAAGTCAAGGGTGTTGGGGGAATGACTTGCAATGTCTGGTATTCGTGTCGGCTCATTTACAAGCTGAGTCAAGTTGTTAATCTCAGCGAAAAGATCAACATACCTTCCTTCGGGTGTTGTCTGGCCAGAGTGTCGAAGCCAATCCGAATTGTGAATATTGAAATCGCCCGCAATGACGATTTCAGTACGAGGATACAGGGATACAATTCGAGTGATGGAATCGGACAGCGCACCTAACTCGTTAAAGGTTGAGTTGCTGTCCGCACTAGGGCTTCTGAATATAAAACAGTAGTGGATAATTTGCTTACGGACGGTGAATTTTAGCCATTTGAAGTTAAACTCTGGATTGGAACAGTGGCCATACTGTGACGGAATTTGGTAAGCGATATCACTACGGATGTAAATGGCGAGGCCGCGGTGGGGAAAGAATAATGGCACTAAGCTATATCCAGGCAGTTCCAAATCAGAAGATTCTTCTACTACCTGTGTTTCACTAAGTGCCAGAACAGCCGGTTTGTGGGAATGGGTGTGGGCATACACATCAAAGAAATTCGTCCGAAGCCCACGTACGTTGGAAAAATCAACCCTAAATTCCCTCATCATTACAACATAAAAACACAAAAAGTCACAACTCTGACGTAACTAAGCGAAGCCGCGAAGTGTAGATCCTAAGAATAGCTTTCCACAACAAGCTGTCGCAGGTGTTATGCCCAAACGACAGTCAGCTGAGGTCCGCTATTCGGATAAACACTCACGGCCCGCTATGCATCAGATGTTACGCTCTCTCAATCAACGCAACAGAAGAATGTATACAAACATGCAACTGTTACGGTGGTTGAGAAACCTATCAGCGAGTGAGTGGGAAGGGGAAGATGGATACCCGGCACTGATTTTTTTTTTTTGTTTATCACTCTCACTGCACTGATGTTTGGTTAGGCGCGCGCGGTTAAAACTATTGTAATTAATTTGTTGTTTTTTTTTTTATTGATTTGTTTTATTGTAATTTTGTTTGTTCGTGTGGTTTTTTTATAATTGTTTCTATATTTTTTTTGTTTCTATTTTATTGTATTTTGGGGGTTTATTGTCTATTTTTTTTTTTTTTCGGTGGGGAGGCAAATCGCGTGCACCCACGACGGCAGGCAACTCGGTACTGATTAAAAATTATAATATTGATTGAAAAATTAGTGTGCATATTACAACACACTTAACGTGAAAATGTCAGACATATCAATACAACCAGTTTTGCCATATTAGCACATTGGTTAAAAACTTACTGCTTCAGCATGCTTAACTGGAGCTTCAAAAATTTTACTTTCATCACCCAGATCATCTTCACATGAGGCTAGTTCAACAATGTCATCGCAAGCTAGTTCTTTTAAATTGGATTCAGCATTGTTGCAATTTTCTTTGTCTGCGATGGCAGAATGGAGGAGCGAAGTCAATTTTTAGACAGATTTATAAAAAATAAAGTTGATTAGCTTTGGAAAAACACGGTTCACGCTGCATTGCCGAAATTTCCTAATTTTGTCGCAATAATGAAAGTGGTATTTCGAATCAAAATCTCTAGTGTCTCAGCATTATAATCACAAAATAGCCACAACAGGACAAAAAATACATACATATGTATGTACTATATTATTCCGCTTTCTTTGGGCCAACCACATACACAAAAATACTGTGAATAACAATATAGCATGAAACAAGAATAGATGTGAAAAAAATCAGTTATGCATACATACATATGTAGGTTCGTTATATCGGATAGCAAGTTTGTGCTAACGTTCGCTATGTAGAGGTGCCAATGGAATTCGCTATATCGGCATTTGTTATACTGGACGTCAACTGTAATAACAGAAACTGTGAATGAACTCGATTATGCTTTCATATAAAAAATTCAACTTTTTATAAAGAGAATTGTTCCTACATTTAGTGTTAAAGGGATACATTTTCTCGATCTTTAAGTGCATACGAGCATACTACAAAAATGCAGTAGATTTAATTTTATGGCAGTAGAATCAAATTTCGAAATAAATGAAGTAGATCTACTGCAATTGCAGCAAAGTGATAACGCTACCACTGATAGGGATAGGGATTTCTTTTCCGAACTGTGTTCTATAAGTATAGATGAGTGTCAAATTGTTATCGATATTTGCCCGCGATTAGACGACAAGAAATATTGCGAATTATTAAAAAAAAAACTATAAGGGAATTTTACACACTAGCAACAGGTATTAAGCATAACAATTATGAAGTGAAGATTCGTCTGAATGATGATACCCCATTTCCATCTTTCCATGATAGAATTGAGGTCCGAAAGATCATTGATGATCTGCGAACTTAGAGGGCGAACTTCATAAGGAAGAACAACGTGACTTGCAGGCGAACCGGTCGAAGGCATTAGCCGCCATTAATAGGTCACAAGAATACAGTTCGGGGTATTTTCTCAGGCACAGTCGGCTAGCAAGGACGTATTCGGCTGCTGATTTCGTGGTTGTTAGATACGCTGATACTTCTCCAGATACAAATAAAATGCTTATGCCAAAATTCCTGAGCCCGTATGTGATTGAGAAAGTATTGCCATATAATCGTTATAGTAAAGGACATAGATAATTGCCAGTTGACTCAGCTACCATACCACCGGTGTAATCGAGCTAATAAATTACGTAAATGGGTGAAAGCAATGCCGTCCTCTGTATCTGAAATCACTGACACTTCTCAACCACCCGAAGCCATAGTAGAGTAAAATGAATTCTCGATTGAGGTCAATCAATTTTCAGGTCGGCCGAGATGCAATGTAAATCCTATTTGTAGTTATCAACGCCCTCTGTAGTCTCTTTTCTAAAACTTAATTTCTTGTAATAGAATGTTTAAAGTGTTGGCAATGCCAAAAGGATATTTTCATAATTTTTGTCAAGTTGAAAGACTAGTTAATAAGGAACACGAAGCGCGAAGCCTCGTGAAAGAAGGAAAAATAAAATTTTTAAATAAAAAAAGTAAAATAACCAATCATAACCCAAGATAGTATCGAAAAGCAGGAACGAATGCTATAAACGGAAGTTCAAACAAACAATGTGATCATAAAAAAACATGGGCCTTAAGCAACGAAATGTTGGGGGGAAGGATGCCATCTATTGATTATTAAAATTTTTTCACTGAGTTCGAGTAAAACAACATTTCTAGTAAATGAATTTGGAAATATGTTTTATTTCAGTTTAAGTTTATTTATTTCATTTAACTATTTACATTACTCTACATCATTAATTCTCTTAATTAACTAATTAATATTTGGACCTAACAAACTCTAAAACTTTCCTTTTAAATACATTTATATTGGTTTCACTTTTAACTTGACTATGCAAACTATTGTATAATTTAAATCCTTAATATATAAAGGAATTTGACGTGTTTGCATTTAGAAAACTGAATAGTCTTAAATTGTTTCTATTTCTTAGTGAATATAGTGCAAGTCTTTGATAAATTGAATATAACCAAGCAAATAATTTGACATTAAATTGTTAATTACCTTAATTACCTATATACTCGTAAACACTAAGAAGACATTCATAACAATTCTTTGTTTCACAAATAGCCATTTCAACGAATAAATCGGATGGACACGTATCTATTGCACTGTAATATACATCGCATTGCTTTGTTTTGTAATTTATACACCTGACTACGGAGCTTGCATGAATTAAGGACAGTCGTTCGTTTTGGAAACTTGACCGAACCGTCAATGGCTCACTTTTCGCACGGAGTATTCAAACCAAAGCATATGTACTTGCTTATCATTTTGAACAATTGCTGAACCCACCCTTTAGCGCGAATGAAATGCATTATCCACTTCCTTTCCAAAGAGTCGATGTGTTGGACTGTATCATTTCATTGCAAGATTTTTGTAGAGTTGTGCATAGATGCAAGTTAAATAAAGCACTGGGAGAGGATCGTATCCCCTACGTATTCTTCAAATATGCGACCAACGAGTTCTTGGAAAAACTAACAAAGGTCTATAACTCAATTTTTGATGTGGGTGATGTGCCAGCCAGCTTCAGAAAAAATATCATCTTTTCCTTATATAAAAAAGGAGATTCCAAGGACCCAAGCAACTACAGTGGAATATCGTCCCTGAACGCAGTAATGAAAATTATCACCGGAATCATACTAGAACGTCGAACAGAATGGGTACAGGCAAATGACCTACTTAGCGAGTTCCAAGCAGGAAAAAATACTCTACGGTGGACAATATTTTACACTAACAAGTATTGCTAGGACTTAACATAAAGCTGGTCCTATGTGCTGATGACATTGTCATTCTGTCGGAAACACCAACGATGATGCAAATTATGATTAATAAATTAGAGCAATATTGCGGTTTGTGGAACCTAAAAGTCAACACCGCCAAGTAAAAAATAATTGTGTTCCGAAATGGGTCTGGTCGCTACGCAATGAATGACAAATGGACATGGCAAGGTGAAAAACTAGAAAGTATGAGGGTGCATAAATAACTCGGAGTCGTGATAACACCTTAACTGTCTTTTAACAAGCATCTGCAAGGAAAACTAAAAGAAACCAAGAGAACAATAAATTGTAGCTAGAAAGGCATACTTTGTAAAAAGAACATTCCATTAAGCACAAAGTACAAAGTCTATGAAGCAGTAGTAAGATCTATCATGTGCTATGTGACTCAAGTAAGGGTTATTTTTCAGTATGCAGAAGCTGAAAACCAGAAAATACGCCAAACTATCATGCCTATTATGAATAAAATTCCCCCCAAACTTTTTATCTCATCGGGAAACCTGGTATTGTGAACAATGTTCGAAAGGGAAATGAAAAAGTTCTGCCTATTGTGAACAACTTTCCGATGGAAAACTACTGGAACTAAAAAGAACTGTCATTTTTCTAGGGAAAATAAAATAAAGAAAAATAAGTTCGCATATTTATCGCAAAATTCTAAAAATGTAAGTATTTTGGTTTTATTTTTGATAAAAATCTTTAGGAGCGTTCATGCATTTACATTTGTAGGTCGAATGCAACAAATAAAAAACAGAATGAAGTACTAGTTATGTGGGAGACAGACTGCTGGTATTGATACCATGGTATAGCAATACTACGTTCTATACCACATGTCTGTCACTGCAATACCACGTTAAAACCTAGTAATGTGGGAGACAGACTGCTGGTATTGATACCATGGTATAGCAATACTACGTTCTATACCACATGTCTGTCACTGCAATACCACGTTAAAACCTAGTATACCATGAATAGAATCTAGTATTAAGATTCGCAAATTTTTGGTGGTATACCACCATCTTATTGCTTGCAGCGCCACTTTCTTTCTGTTGGTGGTTCTTCATAGCTTCTTTGACAATTCAAAAGCAAGCAATCGCAGCGAAAAATGTTTTGAAAATGGATAAAGGAGGGCAATTTTATCTGCATTGAAAACAATGAAGTAAGAGAAGTTTAGAGGAATTATATCGACGAGCTACGAGGAGCATGACGCAATATTAGAGTGTTGCAAAAAATGTGTAAGGAGCTGGAGGAGGCGCAACACAAATGTCAAAGTATACCACGTAGCGCAAAAGTCAACGTATACTACGAAGTGCAGTCTGTCAGGGGTTATAGTATTCACTATACCATGGTATCAATACCAGCAGTCTGTCTCCCACATTAGCTGGATGGAGAAATATCCAGACATTGCTATATTCCAGACAAAGATGGAAAAAGAACTTTATAGTATAGGACCGCCAGTGAAATCAGAATATGAATGGAAGAACATACATATTTATGTACTATGACAGATTTAAATGAATTTATTGAAAATGTATCTTGTTTTAGGTTTGGTGTGATAAGAAAAAATACTTAAAAAAAATTGTCGGGAAACCTTAAATCGAAACATATAACTGGAGGAGGTCTTATAACGAATACCAATTTTCGTCCACTCGGTTAAGGGTTCATCTAGTGCCTTAAAGTTTGGGTTAGCGCCTTGCTCTAAAAACAAAGGTTTGATGAAAGTTCCACTCTGGAAGAGAACAACAATACAATAGAATATTTGCAACTGGATGAAACTCTTTTGACGAAACACCACACCTCTTTGGATAATTCTAAAAAAGGAAAATTTACATCAAAAGCCAGAAGTTTTATCAACAAACCAGCGTAAACAGAAATTAGGAATTTTAATTTTGTAAATATTTTTATAATTATTTGTTTTTTTTTTTATAAATAAACACACTGATATCTGATAAATGACAGCTGTTAAATTTTTCAAAAATTTCGAATAGAGTAAGGGAAAAAAATTCCAATGGAAATTCATGTTAGCAGGAACTTTCTCCCGGGAAGGAAAAAGTTCCCTCGGAATTCATAACAGGGCTGTGTATGCTTCACTTGGAAACCGGTCTGCCACTACTGTATATTTTTACAATAAGGCTACACTTCCTGTATATTTTAAGAGTCATGTCACTTCCGAGTCAACGCCTTCCGCATATATGTAGTTACAAAGCACTTACTACGAGGAAACTACAATTCTTCAGTCAATGGTTTAGGTTGTGCAGTGAACCCGATATACCCCAGATAGACTACAATGTAGTATCGTGAAAAGAGTCCCTTCAGGACCTGTTGCTGAAGATCGGTCTATCCACCGGTTTCACTTTTAGAAAGAGCGCAGGAAAGCCTTACCAGGAACACATACCGAACTCTTGAATATGTCCTCGGGGAGAGAAATAATTTCCACGACCAACACAGCTTAAAATATTGGCAGCAAATACAAGATGAAGCATTTTAAATACAACTAAATACGATAAGATAAAATAGTTACATTATAAAAAAGTAATAAAATTTAATAATTGTATGTTTTAGACTGTAAATCTCTCTTTTCTGGCTGACGGCAAATGCCAATGGTATAATTTGTAAATTTTTATTTTCAGTTTTTTCTTTTACTGTACAATAAAATCTCATATTACATCATTACATAATGATTAAATAAGGCGCCTGGAGCAAATGGAATCAGGGCTAGAGAGTCAAAGCCACATGCCGATATATTTACCTACTCTAATAATCAAAACAATTATGAACTTGAGTTCCAATACATCCACGATACCAATAAAGCTAAAACAAACAGCAACAAACAACAGTGTTTATGAGAAATACACGAAATTCTTCCCAATAAGCAATTCAATAGTTATTTTACTGACCTTAACAGTTCTTATTGATTTTGAGAATTGCACGATATTCTGATTTTGTGGAAAAAGCAAAAAAATAAGATTTTTGATTGTTAACCTCAATAGTTTTAAGTATAAATAGAGTAAAAGAAAATGAATAAAGTACCAGTTATTATACCAAGTACACAGTGTACGTATCCTTTAAACAGTGGTCCTTCGAGCAAAACAGTTATAACCATTGCCAAGCGTTTCTTCTATTTCCTAGTGTGAGGCTGCACTAGGGTAGTTATAGGCTATCTCATAAAAATGTAATAGTTTACTTTATAATAATTTAAAGCCTACTTTGCACACAAAACATGAAGCAATTGGAGCGTATTACAGATAACCTCCAGAATGTTATCACCCACCTAGAAGAAGTTATGGTTAGGTTAGAGTTAAGTCCTGAATCCACTCAGATCATGACTAATACTTCTTCAACTAGCAGCACTTACCTATGCCAAAATGAGTCCGAAGCATCTTCTGGTTTTCTTCTGCTATTGCAACGCTCGTGGTTAATAATAACAACGTTCCAGTCCGCTGTTTACTAAATCAGAGCAGCCAAGCTAACTATATATAATGTAAGGGTTAACCTCATCAAGCTTTCAGTAGAGAGACGTACCCAAGAAATACTTTTTAGGCAGTATGGTAAGGCAAAGAACTTATAGACTTCCACCGAGGCTTACTACGATTCCATGAAAAAGCTAAACGCAGATGCTCCCACCGAATTCCTGCCAAAATACGAAGCTGGAAAAACAATTGACCAGGGGCATTCACGGGCAACATCGCCCATCCATCCATCCACGGACCTGCCCAACAAGTTGCCCAAGTTTACGGCATGCCACTCAGCAGATATTTACATATGTACGTTCAAGGAGTTGGGTACGTTTTACAAAATCCCGTGGGAGGACTGTTCGGTCATGGATACGATATCAGTCCCCCACAACAAAAACCCAACCCAACCACTTCTACACGCTATAGCCACACTCACGCTAGAGCGAGAGAACGCATCACATGCCACAGGGACGTGGCATCAAAATCAAAATCCCAGAAGTCAACTTGAGAGAATATATAGGTAGTGGTGATATCACGAAGTACCGTGAATTCAAGGAACAGTTCGATTCACTGGTGCAAAAAAGCCGAACGTCCAACATCGATCGTTTCGCTCTACTCAAGTCGACACTAACTGGGAAAGCGTTGGAAACGATTAGCTACTTCGATTTAACTGGAGACAGCTATCCAATTGCATGGTCAACGTTTGACCGAACGTTTGACAATCCAATGCATATAGTTAAATTAGAACTAGAGGCAATATTAGCTCTACCCCAACGACCAACAATCCCAGAGTCTATAATAGCATACATGCATTACACTAAAGGACGGGTCTTCAACTTCAAAAGAAACAAGATAAATGGAGAACAGATCATAGCCTATTTAATCCTTCGAGGCTTTGATCCTATCACACGAGGTAGAATGCACGATTTTGTAAACTGTAAGATCAGACTTCCATTTTATAGGAGATAGAAGATTTCCTGTTCAAGGAATATCAGCACCATCTTGATCAAGACGACAACCTTTGATTTACTCAGCTATATCAAAGAGTATATAAAAAAGATTCCAGCATCCCGCAGACCAGAGTACATGTTACTCTCCAACCCAATGAAGCAGGAACAAAAGTGACAGAGAAGTGTTTCATTTGCACAGAACGACATCCAAAGTTCTTGAGTGCCCCGAATCGAGAAGCTTTGCTACGATATCAGAAGATTTGTATCTATTGCATAAAGCATCGCTTCGACTATCGTTCCCCTTGCAGATCAAGACAGTATCTTATAGGCAAAACCTGTCAAGGACCTCATCTTACCGAAATGCATCCTGAATCCACTCCGATCATGACTAATCCTTCTTCAACTAGCAGCACTTACCTATGCCAAAATGAGTCCGAGGCGTCTTCTCGAGTTCTTCTACCTACGGCTGTTGCAACGCTCGTAGTTAATTATAACTACGTTCCAGTCCGCTGTTTACCCAGATCAGATCTCTCACCTCATCAGGGGTGAGTGCAGGTGGACATATTCTTCCCCCTTACTCGTGGGACCCTAATGCCATCTAATAATAAAAATAACAAAGCGAAGAGTGTAAACCGATCGGGCACTTCTAGCTCTATAAATACCGATCGGGAAATAGGAGATAAGGAAGAAGAAACGCTTCTTCTCACTTCTCTAACCAGTCGACTGCATCCAGAAGGTCAAAAAATTGCAAATTGACAGTCAAGAGATTAGAAGCCAAGAAGTGGGAGGAATTAAGCGAACCGGATAGGAGAAGGCTCCATAACGCACAAGCCTACCTGCAGGAGCAGGCATCTTCGGAGTATATGCCAGGTGCCAGTACCCCGAAGGCGCCCATCTCCTCAGGTAACCCGAGCGCAGGGGTGCTGATATGACCACCTAAGTCCGCGACAAGCCTTCGGTAGTCAGGACTAACGGCGATCACATCCGCAAACCAGGAGCCTTCAACCATATCAGCAATGCTACAGAAGTCTGTAGAGGTTCCCTCCTCCTCAACGACGCTAGCACCAGACCCGCAGTTGAAGGAGGTCGGGACTTCGAAAGCTGGTGAGATGGAGGTAAACAATCCCAAAGAGATAAGCCGCTGCTACTCTCTCGAGGAGAATCTACCGCCATCTACACCGCCTGACGGAAGTAGCCCTGCTGACAATGGGAACTCCACCGCACGTAGCTTTGCGACAGTAGTTAGTACTGGAAGACCCAGTCAGGGACTAGCCCTACCAGTGTCTAAACCGGAAACGACTAGGAACGCGACTACAAGACCAGACACGACCTTACACAATCGGAAGCGCAACGCTCAACAAGGAAAAAATAGCTCTGGACAGAACCTATGACACGCTTAAGCTTAAAGGGCCCGTAAAACAGGACGCTAACAGACGTGGACTGATGGTAAGAAGTGCACATACAGCGAAGGCGGGAAGCCGCTGTCGTTTGGCACGGATACAGTCACGGGATGCACACCCGAGCCGATTGCAGGAAGTTCGAGGAGAGAAAAACTGGATGATACGACTTTGCCAGTAGTAAAAATGACTGGTAAAAAAGCAAAGTTGGACTTCGTAACCAACACCAATCTATAGGTAGCGATTTTCGATTTCAACAAGCCAGACAAAAGACTATATAAGGACGAATGGAGGTTCATGGAGCTGCACATTCTAGAAGGCATCAACGACACGATCGTTAATAATGACGGTCGATCCCCCTTCTTTGAGCAACTCACAACCTTCAAAGGTTTTAAAATTCTGCGGTGTGACAATGACTTCATACTTAACACGTTCGTTAGTAAAACTCAGACTCCATGGGCAAATGCCGACATCCCACTAGTCGGAAAGAAGGACCTGTTAGAAGTTACCAGACCTAAAGGGCGTATTCTGATACCTGGCCCACACATTCCGAAGGAGAGGATTGAAAGAAACCTCCGACATCTGAACCCGGAACTCTTCAGTGAGAACTGGGAGGAGCTAGAAGTGGGTGAGCACACAGAAGCAGGTACAGAGATCGTGGTTCTGCTCAACCATAAATCTACACTGATGTTGAGAAGGTTCAACAACAAAGTCCGCACTGGAATTACGCGGTGCAAAGTTCGATCCTTCACGAACAGGGCTGAGAATAAAAGGAAGGAGGCGGGTGACAAGGTAATCTAAATGAATATTATACAAATAAACCTACACCATAGCATAGCAGCTAGCGCTAACCTTATCTATATCTTATTTGACAGAAGCATAGACATCGCCTTGGTACAGAAGCCATGGATGTCCCGTGGTAAAATATGTGGGCTCAATAACAAAAATTATGTGACCTACAGTACTGAGACAATAATTATTGAAAGTAAGAATAGAACGTGCATAGTAGCTAGGAAACACATTAATTTGTTTTTTCTATCTACATACAACAATACAGACTAAATCGTGGTAAGATATGAACGGAGGGGGCTTCCCCCACTGATTATATCAGCCGTATACATGCCTTACGAAGCCATAGATCCTTCAGCAACACTAACCGCGCCTTAGTCCACAAAGCGACACAGGAGAGATGGGACCTGCTAATGGGATGCGATGCGAATGCTCACCATATACAATGGGGAAGCAGCGGCACCAACCCACGAGGTGAGTCGATCTTTGAATTTATTTTAGAAAACAATCTCCTAATAGCTAATAGAGGTAATGAACCAACATTTGTAGTTAGGAATAGACGGAAGGTTATTGATATCACGCTAGTCAGGAACACTGAGACTCTGGCTATAAATAATTGGAACGTCCAGAGAGTAGAATCCTACTTTAATCATAAAATAATTGAATTCCTCATAAGTAGTAGCTGTGACTCTACCCAGCCGTACAGAAATCCAAAAAGAGCAGAGGTAAAAAAAAAAGAAGCTTTCTACGAGAGGACAACCTGCAATGTCCAGCGGACATCGATCGGAAAGCCGAGAAAGAGGTTTTTGGTAAAATATGTATGTCTAGGGACGAAACGAAATACCAAAATCTCACCTCCATGGTGGAATAAAGAATTGGCTAAAATTAGGAGAGAGACTAGGAGACTTCTTAACTTGGCCAAACGTACAAAATCAGATGCCGACTGGAAACTGTACAAAACCAGCCAGAGAAATTTTAAGAATACTACACAGAAAGCCAAACGACAATCATGGCAGAACTTCTGTGAGGACCTAATAAGTACAACAGAAACCGCGAGACTAAGGAAAATCCTTACCAGGGAAGCAAAAACTCTGAGGTCCCTCAAGGATCCCGCAGGAAACTAGACCGAATCCTGCTCAGCATCTCTAAAACTGCTGTTGAAAACTCACTTCCCAGGCTGTACGAAACAGCGTCGTTGCGATGACAGTACCAACAGTACCAACAGCATCATGAAAACGGAGCCCCCTGCGGATTTGGTCACAGCGGATAGAATAGAGTGGGCTATCAGATCATTCTCCCCCCTTCAAATCCCCGGGACTTGACGGTATCATCCCGATCATGCTGCAAAAAATGGTAACTATAATTGCCCCGGTACTCAAGGAATTTCTCACTAATAGCCTCATGCTGAGGTATATTCCAAGAACATGGAGAGAGCCTAAAATTTTATTTATACCGAAGGCTGGCAAAGCAAGTCATACCACTGCGAAAGACTTCAGGCCAATAAGCCCCACCTTTTTCATCCTGAAAACCTTCGAAAGACTGATCAACATATACATTCGTAGCTGACTTCCCCAGCCCAGCATGCCTACACGAAAGGAAAGGACAAAGAGTTCACGTTAGCTGCATTCCTAAACATTGGAGGAGCCTTCCACAATGTCAACGCTAGGCGAATTAAACATTCATAACAGCCTAATCGGATGGATTGTCAGCATACTTGAAGAAAGACGTATCACGGGGCATAACTCTCTACGGTAGCATTTGAAAAAACTACGTCTGACGGAAGAAGAGCTTTTGAGGACACAACCCACTTCCTATGCCACTGACCTGTCTTCAGCAGGAACAAATTCCTAGGAAGTTACTTTTTCCAAGACCTAGATGAACTCGCCAGCAAGCCATCACGTCATCAGACAGGATAATTAAATTCATCAAGTCCTCAGGATGGTTTGTATGCAAAGACTCGTAAATATAATGACCGGAGCAAATTAGTATCGGAAATGGGTTTCAATGGGCAAGGAATATCCTTCCCCCCCAAAGGGCATCACAATGAGTCAGTATTGACCTGAGTGTGCCGGGGAGCAATTTTCTCCTCACCTGCCCATATACCTAACCTAACCTAGATCAGAGCAGCCAAGCTAACTATATATCCGAAGATCTGGTCCAGAAGCTGCGATTGCCACTTGTCAAAATCATCGGAGTAGGAGGAGAGATCGGAACAGTTTGTTTCATTACCAACATAAAACTGAAGCTGGATCACCCAGACCTACCAATCGTGGATATAAATCGTGGGGGAAGATTTCTCTCGCCAACCTCTTGGAAAGTCATAAGCATCCGATACTGCTAACCAAATGCCACTTGGTTGACGAAGCACTTAATAAGGGAAGAATTCTGGATTCCTGCTGTAAAATTACGAGTCGAGAAATTCAATAATGAAATTGTCCCATATACACTCGGTGGGTGCCCCAAACTATGCAGCCGATTATGGGAGATCTACCTACGGAACGAATAACCCCAGAACCAGCCTTCTGAAAAATTGGTGTCGATTTGTGCGGTCCTTTTGCCATTAAAGCAAGCAAGGTTCGATAAAATCATAAAAGTTTGGGTGGCGGTCTTTGTATGTTTAGTTACCAAAGCTGCTCACTTAGAAATTTTGCTCAGATTTAGGTACGGAAAGAGATGTTTCTGGCAGCCTTCACACGCTTCGCGAACAGACGGTGTTGGCCATCCCTGGCCCTCTCTGATAATGCCAACCAATTTTTTTGGAGCGAAAAGGAACATTAACCAAAAATGGAACAAGGTCACCAATAACTGCAAGGACAGCCTAGCGATCCAGGAAATTGTTTGGAAGCGTAGTCCGTCCTACAGCCCTAACTTTGGTGGTTTATGGGAGGCCACCATTAAGTCTATGAAACACCCAATGAAGAAAATTTAGATTCCCAGCTCGAACACTCGAAATCGGGGATCTTGCATTACTACAAGAACCAAGCGTTAGAAAATGGGGCGAATTATTGAATGCTTTCCTGACAGTAAGGGAGATGTTCGGAGAGTCGATGTGAAGACAACTAAACGGGAAGTCGTGCATCGCGCAAGAAATCGTTTGGTCCCTCTTTTCTTAGAAGATGCCCAGAACGAGACTGCCGTACGCCGAAGCGGCCGGAAGAATACTCGCACCACCTCACTGCTAACTCGAGTACTTTTATGTTGGCTGGCCCTCACTACCCCAACAACTAAAGCCTTCGAAATCCAAACACTCACTCCTTGTATCCATATCTACAGATTGGGAGACGCTTTCATCAAATACTCCGACTCGAAGTTCTCAGTCGAAACCTCTTTGAATTTTACCGCCGATCTGATTACCATCGACAATCATGTGAAGGAATTCTACGATTTCTGCCAACAATACCAGAACAGCAGCTACTCAAAGTTATATCAACACTTCCGTTCCTTAGAATAAACTGTTAGACGCGAGGCAATGACAGTTAAGGAAGAAATCAGTGCAAGCTATCTCAGTGAACGCTATGCTATGAATGCAAGCTATAGTTCTAAAAGGAATTGTCAAAAATGGTCCCCAATTACTTGTGACTGCCGTCACCACGTATCAAGCAGTAGAGAATTACCAACTAGAGCATCAAATCGGCTCTAGCTATCGTGACGTTCAACATTCCGCATTTCCAAACGAGAATTTTCTCTAAAAATGTCTTTATCGGCGTTCCAACCATTGAGGCTCGTGCTATCCTTCTAAACCGAGTGCATCAAATTGTGCTCAGTAAAGACAACAAAACTTCCTTCGACAAAGTAAAGGAAACACAACTGAAAAGTATTCAAGAGCCCTACTTCCCCCTCGCTTTTAAACATATGCACCTCAATACCAGTCAACACAGAATTTGATAAGGTATACTGATTGCGGAGTGATCTTGCAGTCATATATAGAACAAGCGCTTACAAAGTTACTATCGTATGCAACGCCACACAGACACCTCACGCTGCAACAGTTAATCTGGTGAGGTTACCAGGTTGCAGAATCTCCAGCTCCCAATTTGATGTTATGTCCTCCATCGAAGATGTCAAGAAAATCGAAACTAATATCAAAAATTTCTCAAGCCAAGACTATATGTCCCCTACCAAAACCGACCTAAGCGGAGTGCCCACAAAAGATCCTCGTCTTGCCATACTCAAGGCAAAACTCTCAGTTGAATTGGATGACAACGACTGGGACCACTGGGAACATCAGTACTGGTACTTAGGAGCTATTTGTACCATTCTCTGCATCACTCTCATTTCAATCATCTACGCCTGTAAACGCCGCCGAGGGCAAAGATTCAGAGATTCCTGCCGCCAGTTACCTCAATAAAGAAGACAAGACACCCGGAAGTTGGACATACATGATTCATCGCGATACGGTAACCCACATAAACGCGGACACAGCTCGGATTTATAAATTCCTTCGATAATCAAACATTAGTACTTTTTTCGCCGGGAGTTTGTTTATGAGAATCACACGAAATTCGGCCCAATAAGCAACTAAATAGTTATTTTACTGACCTTAACAGTTGTTATTGATTTTGAGAACTACACGATATTTTGCCCAATAAGCAACTTAATAGTTATTTTACTGACCTTAACAGTTTTTACTGATTTGCTTAGATTATTGACCAGAAAAGTTGTTTTTCATATTTTGTCGAAAAAGCAAAAAAAAATACCTGAAAAGTTGTTTTCCATATTTCACATTTTGTCGAAAAAGCAAAAAAGTAAAATTTTTGATAGTTAACCTCAGTACTGATAGTTTTAAGTATAAATAGAGTAAAGGAAATTGAATAGAGTACCAGTTATTATACCAAGTACACAGTGTACATATCCTTTTAAACAAACTGTATGGATTCCAAAAGGAAAAAAGCACGAACCCACTTAGTCAATTCAAGTCTGAGCAAACATGAACACGCGCTAGTCCTAATTTTAGACTTTAGCAAAGCTCTCGACCATAGTAAACTAATTGATGCGTTATAAAACGTGGGAATTAGAGGAAAGTTGGCGGACTGGGTGGTAGACTATCTGAGAGACAGGTTCATCCGTGTAAAAAAAAAGACTGTTACGGTAATCCAAACGAAGTGAAATATGGGGTTCCACTCGGGTCTAGACTCGGTCCTCTTCGTTATATATATATTATACACCAATACATAGGTGAATTGCTTCAAAAAAAGTTAGCGTACGCAGATGACATGGCAAGTCTATAGAAGAAGCCACAAGGATGATGCAAGATGAATTTGCAGAAGCGCGAAAATGATGTCTTGATAATGGATTCATTATCAATCGCTCAAAAACAAAGCTCATGCACATTCGCAGCGTACAGTATCCAGCGGCACATATAGAGCTCAAAACTTTCAAGAGATGAATTATGGAGTCCTTGCGTGGTGAGGTGCGCCACAAATGCGCATCGAAAAGAATCAATCTATCCAAGATAGGGCAATAAAAGTGATATCGCGAAGGAACAACAAAATCAACGTTGTAATGGTTTTAAAAGTGAATCGATTTTTTAAAATTTGTGCTGCGTTGGAGTATTATGACAACCCTAGCTTCAATACTAAAAGAGACAACTGAAAAACACCATTCAGTATCCTGAAAAATCTTCGTCAGAATCTACGAAACTAATTGGTTTAATTAAACATAAGAAAGAATAGATTAAAAGAATATTTTTCAGAAGCTATAACTTAAGTCAAACTTAATAACACCTTAGCCGAATTCAATGATAAAAAGATATTAAATTTAAAACTCTAAGCTTAATCATATTCTGCACTTATATATAGAATTTACACTTCATTTTGATGGTAGAAAATAGTTAATTGTAACTTCCTGCAGATAAGCCTTAGTAATGTACTATTACTAAGAATAAATAAAATACAAATTTAAATTCAAATATGTTTTTGTCACCAGTACTGCATTTATTAGAAATACCACCAAGATTATTTATGATCTCACGCAAATTGCATTGAAGATAGTTAAAATCGCACATTTTCTTAGACAGCATATCACCTACGGAGACTAAATCATTGACCTTGGTGGACAATTGTCTGGTGAGGAATTTCGAGCACTCGGATCAATGATAGGTAATATTAGAATTTGTCTTTGATAATTCTTCATAAAATATTTCAGGACCAGCGGCACAAATCTTATAGAAAGATTTCACGAAGCAAACCACACTTAACTCAATCGTCTAGTATGGAATTAAAGCACCTAGCGCACTCTAACTTGGCTTTAACATCTGCCCTAATAAAAACACTACCGCACAGCTTAAGAGATACAACGTGTTCTTCGGGACAGAGACACACTCCCTGAAACAGCTATTGGCAAAAGTTATTCTTCATTTTATTTCTGCGCTGTATGTACATACATATGTAATAGCGGTGCCAAGGTAGACTTCCTCGAAGTAATGTGACGTTCTTTCCGATTTGTTGATATTGCCCTTCTTGCTAAGTTATGGAATGTCAACATCTTCGGCATATGCAAGTAATTGCACTTAAAAGATTGTGCGTCTGGTGTTGACTTGTGAGTTTCGAATAATCATTGTTTAATCCTTTTTTTACATCGAAAGTTTCGGTGAGATCATTACCGAGGTTGATGGAGCAGTGAGTGTTCTCCTAGTTGAGTGGGTCTTTTTACTTGTAAATTGGACAAACGATGTTGAGGTTCTATTTATCAGACATATACTCATCTGACCAGACTGTTAAACTGAGTTGGTGTATGCTCTCTACTAGGTCACATCCAGCTACTGGAAATAGCTCAGCAGATAAACCGTCAGGGACAGCATCCTTTTTGAACTTAAGGTTCGATCCTGCTATCGTCACTTGACTTTGGTCATGGAAACTGACGTTTTGGCTATCATCGTCTAGTTTGAATGGTACATTCTGACAGCGGAATATTGATTCTTTGTTGCCATTAAAGAGTCTGCAGAAATAGTTTTCCGTATTGTGGGCACTGACTGTGAGTTTACTATAAGGTTTAGGTTATTTATTTGATTTCAATTCAGTAATTTTGAGCTAATTAAAAAAAATAAAAAAGTGCGTCGACATGTTCCCAAAAAAGACCATACACATGTATGAAAGATATCAAACGACTGGCAAAGTTATATAATAACCATGAGCCGTTCCCCCAACAGTTGCTCAATTTTCAAAATCAAACTGTATTAAAAATTCTTTTGCAAATTGATGAGTCCCTAAAGCAACACAGAAGTGAATTGAAACGAAGAGAAAGTAGATACTGACTGCACTAGGCTTGAACTACATTTTGCGGCTTTGCATCATTTCATTTGCAGGATATGTTCCTTTCTCAACTCATCAATAAATTTATATAGTCTTTTGCTTCCTTCTCTCAATACTTTCAATAGGAGGATTAGAAAGGATGATTTGTATTATTCCAGCATTTACTGCCACACCACCACCACCGTTACCGCCGCTTTATATTTGCAGCAGTTCTCCGGTCACTTCACCGGCACGAATCAAGCCTACTGTCACAACTGTCGATCCGCCACAGCTTCAATAGCAACCACAACAGGCACAACGTAATTTTTTAGATGACGTCAATCCCAATCTACTGCAAGCGCGTCACAGTTTCTCTTCGATATCACCGCGGGACGATGTGCTACAGTTGAGCATACGACGGCTGTCTAAGCAAACGCGCAAAACTCAGGCAGGAAGTGCTGCCATTATTACCACTGGCACTGGTGCTGACTTTAGTGACCTTAGTGACTATCTACGACAATTTCGCTGCAGTGAAGCGGAAAAAGCAACAGTCAGTGCACCATCCGCAGCCGCCAAAAGTCACACAAAAGAATCTCGATTCGATGTTGGAAACTACGTGTTGAATTTAACTCATGGTATACGCTTCGTTTTCTATTCCCCTCTCCCCAATCGTTCAAAAACAGCAACAACAACTCAAAACTGTCCCGTGCAAGTGTAATTTCTAGTGAAAACAAATCTAAATGAAAATGATAATAATTCTCCTTGAAAACATTAAATTACATAAACAAATCTAAAAGCAAAATGATTCATCTGTTAATTATAGGTTTAAATATTAATTAATTTAATTAATAAGCTTTTAAGAATCTACAAAGAAAAATTCAGAAAACATGAAAACAAAATAAGAGCAAGAAAAGGCGTAATAACATAACTAGAATGGAAATGTATGTATGTATTAAAACAGATAAACTAGTGGTCAGAGTCTATGTTCTCTCTTTGGAATGTTCGGAAATCCAATACGCTTTAGGTATGACTTGTGTCAAAAGTTCATAATATTTCGGACCTTTTTGAAAGTTTTGGGATACAAGTTGCATTACTTTAGATACCGTTAGTTCTTTTTTTTTTATCTAAACTACAGTATTTTTTAGATTAGGATACTAAATTTCTAATTATGTACATACTTGTGTTTTGCTCTAGAATTCTGGATTACCTTTTAGTTAAAGAGTCAGGAAGAATTGTATGGGTTGTTTGTGCCTAACATTTCTTTAATTTTAGAGGGTCCCTTTTGGGAAAAATTCAATCATTAAAACACGGAATTATTGATTGACATTTCTGACTTACATCGAATTGCTTTCTTCGCAGCAAAAGCCGAAAGGCATCTATTCTGGATAACCAGAATAAGACTCTGAGGGGCCTTCTGCCTGTCCCTAAGAAGGCCAGATAAGTACTGCGACCTAGAAGATCTTTTGTGCTATTCCTAGGTTCTCCTAGTAATGGAGAGAGTATTTATCCTAAGCAAAGATCAAGGTCGTGACCTCAGGATCGTTTTGCGGGTGACTGGTTGACTATGTTTGGGAAACTAAACAGAGCCATGGCAGGACAAAACAAAAGGACTGCAGACCCTTTATCCCCGCCTGACTACCGAAAAAGATGGCAATTTGTTTACTACGGAGGTTGCGTCTGATGTACTCTCTGGCACATAGCTCAATTGCAAAAACCTCGGCTTGAAAGACAGATGTGGAGCAGCCCAGAGAAACTGCTTGCTTGAAGTTGGGGCCGTATATGCCTCCACCAACTCCGTTTTCTGTTTTAATGCCATCGGTGTACCACACGGAGTGGAAACTGAAGGAGATCGGAACCCCATAACTCCATACACTGCGTTCCGAAATGATGGCTTTGAATGGGCTGGCGAAGTTCATCCGAGAGGGCATGAAGTCCGTAATACAAAGCGATGGACTGGAAAGAAGAGGAATTGTATTTAGTATTTTTAGGTGCCCTACTAGATCGGCCAGTTTGAAGTTGCACGAAAGATGTAGTTTTATGGCAGTGGCTTGTTTTCTGTTTTAATACCATCGGTGTACCACACGGAGTGGAAACTGAAGGAGATCGGAACCCCATAACTCCATACACTGCGTTCCGAAATGATGGCTTTGAATGGGCTGGCGAAGTTCATCCGAGAGGGCATGAAGTCCGTAATACAAAGCGATGGACTGGAAAGAAGAGGAATTGTATTTAGTATTTTTAGGTGTCCTACTAGATCGGCCAGTTTGAAGTTGCACGAAAGATGTAGTTTTATGGCAGTGGCTGCGACAGAAACAAGATCTAAAAGAGCTTCCAGAGCTGCTGTGTGGCACTGACGCATAGCACCAGTGATACCAGTGCAGGCGAACCTTTTGGAGCTTTTGGAGTGCGTTTTGGGTGGAAGTTTGTTCAGCCTTTTTCTACCGCGCAAGTGAAGCTATAATAGTGAAGTTATAATAGGGACTATGATAGTGAGGTAGGTCCACTATATCATTTTTGGTTTTAGACCCCACTTCATTCTGAACAGTCCTGATCAAGCCCAAATGCCTTGGCTAGGGTTTTGTCAAGATGTAGATTCCAAGTAAGTCTTTGGTCTAGGATTATTCCCAGGTACTTGACTTGCTTTGAGAATGGAATTTGAACGCCATTTAGCGATATGTTTGGGAGATTTAATCTTCTTTTTCTGGTGAAGGGAATGATGACAGTTTTATTGGGGTTTACACTTAACCCCTCAGTTTGAGACCATCCCCATACCTTGTTTAAAGCACTTTGTAATAGACTTGACAGGGTAGTCTCACTTTTGCCTCTGATTATTATTACTAGGTCATCACCTTGAGTAAGAAAGCCTGAGTCATTTCGGTGGTTTAGCAGCTGGTCAACCACTATGGACCATAGGAGGGGGAGAGAATCCGTCCCTGGGGGCAACCATTAATGTCTTTGATTGTTGCAGATGACTGTCTCAGTTTGGCAGAAATTTTCCTGCTGCTCAGCATCGAACTTATCCATCTGATATTTGGGATAACAATTTCTTTTTCAACGGACAGAATTGTCGTGTTGTCAAACCCTCCTGCTATGTCCAAGAATGAGCATAGAGTTATTTCTTTTCCCGACAGTGAGCCCTCGATTTTCTTGACGAGGTGATGTAGGGCTGTAACGGCGGATTTGCCCTCTTGATACGCGATTTTTTGGCTTACATAGAAAGAGGTATCTCAAATAACTATTACAGGTTCATGAATAAAGACTATGGGTATAAGGGAAAACATACGGCCTAGTTATCGGTTTATTATTTGTGAGAATACCATTGTTTTTTGAGAAGTTTTCCGGAGCAGTGAAAATAGATTTTTACAACTTTTGTGGATTTGTTTTTAAGTCACTCGCTGGAAAGATCGTTTATTTTTTTTTTTAAATTCTCGATTTGATCACAAAACTGTAAATGGTGTTCGCCTTTTGAGGTGATATTGACTTAGCGTTGCGTTAAACGCTAAGTAGGCTATCACGCTTTTCATTAATATTTACGAATTAAAGATGCTTAGCTTTATCGGAATCTCACGATTTGGAACAGTATGGCCTAGACGGAAACTCATTTGCACAGTAAATATCTAAATTCCGTAAAATAGCAGAATTAAACGACCACCGAATAAATATATGTATGTATGTACATGTACATATATAACGAATATGCACTGAAACCTAATGGTGGTTGTATATCTAAGACCTGAGCACAGTCATGGTTAATGTATGAAAGCGAACGTGAATTATGAAAAAAATGTAAATAAAGACTTCAAGTATGTACATACATATATATTCAATTCTTTAAACCAATATAGCGGGTAAACATAATTTTGAAAAATACATATGAACACTAAAACACTGAATATTAATAAATAAGTTAAGAACGCCAAAGAATAACGAACATGCTAAATATAAGCAGGAAAGATACAAAAAGTTTACAATCCACCTGGAACGATCCATAAGAAAGCTTAGCCCTCATCTTGTTATCATATTCTAAAAAAATTGTTTTAAGTGAAAACTTAGGATCCTAAAATGCCAGGTTGACATTGCATTAAAATTGGTGCATAAGAAAAGCATGCCAGGCTTATGCTAATAGCTAAATACATACTTTGTTATAAAAATAATTTTCTAAATTTGTCTATACTTAAATGTACCTGTTTTAGTGTCATCCGCGTAAAAAACTACATCTCCGTCGGATTCACTTCTAGGGGGAGGTGCTGGCACTACAGGATTCAATTGATTTGTAACATCTTGTACTGCGCTATTGCTTAGTGTAGCTCCTGCTATATTTGGTGATGAACTATTTATATGGTGTTGGTGAGCGGCGCTGACAGTTGATTCCATACGATTTCTAGACTTTCGTCTCTTGAGGACACTGGCCCCTCGTTTAGCGACCTGTACCATTAGGGTCTGATGTGATTCATTTAAAACGAAAGAAAAAAAGCAACAACAACAACACATTGAAGACACCAAACATATATATAATCATTTGCAGAAAGGGATAGGAATTTGGTAAAGACATATAGTGTTGGCCAAAACTAAAGCACGATATTGTTTTGTTTTAGAAAAAAAACGATGCAACATTTTTTGAATGTACAATAATTTTCTTATTTTACTCTTTTCTTAAACAAAACATATTAGTTTCTAATTCACAACCAAAAATAATATTGTTACTCTTAACTTATTCAAAAAAAAAAAAAACTCAATTAATATCGAAACTCATGAAACTAGCTGGACAAAATAAAAGCATATGCACCCTATATCAATAAAAACTACATTCTGATACAATTTAATCATTTGTTTTCTTCAAACATAATCTTGTAAATAAGAAAAAATAAATTGATGTACATTATCGTCGTTGTAGATCGGTCATTATAACTAGAATAAAGAAAGTAATAAAATGCTTCGCAATAAGTATTTCACTTAACTAAAAAAAATGCTGTCTGATTTAATAACGGTTATTCAATAACTTTTATTGCCAATAAATTTAGTATGAAACGGTAAATAAAAAAACAAAATCAAATTTCTAACAGTAAACGT
This sequence comes from Blera fallax, assembly GCA_946965025.1. Taxonomy (NCBI): domain Eukaryota; kingdom Metazoa; phylum Arthropoda; class Insecta; order Diptera; family Syrphidae; genus Blera; species Blera fallax. The sequence continues at coordinate 28,837,632 of OX337245.1, forward strand.
TAAAACCATAGAAAAGAAAGTGGCAAAATTATTGTTACAACATTAAACACCGGCAAAATTATTTGCACAAATGCAATTAACTGTTCTGGATATGTACCCATAGTTAAATTCTTCGACTTTTCGATGCAAATCGATTAGTCATTTTTAGTAGTTTAGCGCCTTTCCTTCAGCCAATTTTTAAAACTTTTAAATGGCTAGAACTAGGGAGTTATCAACGGAGAAACATGTGGCTGTTGTTGCAGAATTTGAAACAGGTGCTTCGGTAGTAGAATTTTCGGCAAAATATCACTGCAGTCAAAGAACAATTTATTACAAAATTGGAATACAAAAAACACATGGAACTGTAAAATACCGAACCCGTAAAAGCAGGAAAAATGTTATTTCGGAAAGGGAAGACCGCTGGATTATCATTCTTTTAAAAGTAACCCACGTGAAAAGGTTCGAAATGTGTTAACGGATTTAAACAAGGATTGTGAGAACAATATTAGTGAAAGAACGTTACGAATATGGTTAAAAAAAATCCAAATTCAAGCCAACTTCATAAAAAAAAGCTATTATTATTATTATTAAATAAATACTTTATTTCATAAAAAGATAAATACAATTCATAACAATAAATTAAGAGGATTTCAAGGATTTATGAAATAGTTAGGAGCATTCTATTGTCAGAAGCGCAAGAGACGAATGCAACATTAAATTGAAAAGAAACAATTAATTTGTACGTGTTGATGGGGAAGGTAATTTTTATATAAATAAATGCAATTGTATGAGAAAACGAAGTGCAAATAAAAGATAAATAGTAGAGAAACAAAAAATAAATAAAAAATTTACAATAAAGGATTAATCAAATGCTCAATATTATAATGATTAAAAGAGAAAAGCCAAATTCGAACTTGTGGTAAAAAAATTGATTCGTTCCGCTCGCATCTGAGTCTCACTGGAAGTTTATTAAATAAACGGGACGAAATAACTTTATAAAATTTTGAATAAACTGCTTTATTGACTGTAGGCACAGTAACGAAATTCAAGGTGTTAACGCGGAGGTTATGTCTGCCGTATAATCTAGCAGCTGAATAACCAGATTTTTTCAAAAACAATTTTAGCACTTTATAAAAATAAAGGTGCCTTAAAGGAAGAATCTTAAGGTTCCTGAACAATACAAAACTTGGTGTCATACGGTTCACTTTGCAGATGATTCGGATTGCATGCTTTTGTTTCAAAAGTAATGGTTCTATCTCAACGAAATGTGTACCACCCCAACACGAGAGACCATATTGTAGCTTAGATTCAAAAAGGCGGTTAAAAACTAAACTGAAAATTGACGAATTGCAGTAGAGGCTTAGGTGATAAATTTGTCTATCTACCGCATTTAGATATAGCTTCAGGTGAGAGGTGTGGTCATTCCAACTCAGCTTGTGGTCTAAAGTAATACCTAAGTACTTAAAGCTCCGAACATGCTTAACTAAGAAACAGGAATCTGAACAGCTAGCATTGGCATCAAAGGTGGCTAAACACTGGTCATGGGAACAATCATTATTTAATCGAAATCTTGGGCATCGAGGTGAATGATACTCTAAAAACATATCTTCGAAATTTGATCCCATTCTGTTAAATAGCATAAACTTTGTCTTGTCACTGATAACTAGTTTATGTAATCTAAACCATCTACGAAGTATTTCTAAGTCGAAGTTAATATCGGCATATAGATCAAGATAGTTGTTATTAGAGTATGAAAGAGCAGTATCATAAGTGAATGCTGTAATTTTACCTTTGAAAGGTTGAATAAATAAGGAGTTTACGTAAATTAAGTATAATATAGGACCTAGAACAGAGCCTTGAGATACACCTATATTAGTTAAACTCTCCGAGCTCAAGCAAGAACCAATCTTCACCCTCTGCTTACGGTTTCTTAAATAGGAAGCAAACCAAGAATGTATCGGCCCTCTAAAGCCTGCATGATATAGTTTGTCGAGTAAAAGTGCATGATCAACCATATCAAAAGCTTTGGTAATATCTATAAATAATATCTATAGCTCGAAATAACATCAAGAAATAAGCAGCTGAGGCCACAATTTACAAGGGAGCATATTAACAAACTAGCAGCTGTTTGGAGAAGTGTGCTCTGAACTGACGTAACTGCTTGTTTTTTGGATGGCAGCTATTGTGAAAAATTTTATTTCTGCAATTCAAAAACAAGATCCAAACAACCCGTAAAGCAACCCACAAAGCATTGCAAAGGAGGTAAAATTATGATATGGGGATGGATATCGTATTGTGGTGTGGGACCACTTATGCGGTGCTCTGACCATATGACACAGTCACATTATTTAAAGATGCTAAATGATGTTGCACTGGTGGTATCCTCAGTATTCATTGGGAGCGATTTCATCCTTCAACATGATTATGTATCCATACACGCTGCCTGGAACATCAAAAAGTTTTTAACGGAAGTAGGACAAGTAGCTTTAAAATGGCCTCCGCAAAGCCCTGGCTTACATTTAGGTAATAGGAAATGGCATCTTGTGAAGTCCAAAATTCCACAAAACATTGCAAGATCTGCAGATGAAACATGGATGGATTTTATAACAGCTTTTATACCATTCCGGGAGAGCAAATTCAAAATTTGATAGACTCAATGCCAAGGAGCCTCGCAGAAGTTATTGCGGCAAAAGGAGGAAACACAACTTAATAGATAATGCTATGCCCTCAAAACCATTGCGTCAATGTAAAAAAAATTCTCATTTTCGGCTTTCAGAAGCGTAAACAGAAGTAAATTGTACTTGTGCAAATAATTTTGCCGGTGTTTAGTGTTGTAACACTAATTTTGCCACTTTCTTTTCTATGGTTTTAACGTTTACTGTTAGAAATTTGATTTTGTTTTATTATTTACCGTTTCAAGATGACTTAAAAGATTGATAATAAACATGAACATAACTGAAATATTGAATTGTTCAAAAGATATACAACTTTATTGAAATGATATGGTGTAAGCATTGCATTGTGCAAATAATTTTGCCAGTGACTGTATCTCCAGAAGAACGATCTGACGAAGAGCGGTTGATGACGGGCTTTTATCATATCGGTAGAATAAAAAAAAAAACCTTTATTTGTTTTATACTGGAGTTTGCAAAGGAACATCTTAGCTGGACTGCAACGAAATGGAAAACGGTGCTCTTCTCCGATTAATCAAAGATTAGTTTAAAGGGATCTGACGGATTTCGGACAGTTCAGTTCGGAGGCCAAAGGGCGAACGAATAAACCTCCACTTTACTAAGAGTACAGTCAAGCACGGTGCAGGCAATATAATGGTCTGGGGATGTTTTTCCAGTCAAGGAGTTGGACCACTTCACAAGATTAATGGAATAATGGATCGCTTCATGTACTGATAGATTCTTCAAACGGTCATGCTTCTTCATTCTGAGATTAAGCCGTTACAATGGGTCTTCCAAAATGATAACGATCTTAAGCATACCGCTAAACTTGTGAAGGACTGGTTTGAAGAAAACCATATTATTGTTATAAGGCACAATCGCCTGATCTAAGCTCCATAGAGAATTTATGAGAGATTGTAGATCAGAGAATTGATCGCAAGAAATTCCATAACATAAACCCATTTTTGAACAGACTAAAATCGCCTGAGATAATATTACGAATCATATGATTGACTCCACGCCTCGTCGTTATGCTGCAGTAATTCAAAATAAGGGTTACCCCACCAAATATTAATAATAAAAAAATATTTTCAAGTTTTCTTATTTATTAATTTGAATATGTACTTTAGTTTTGTCCAGCTAATTTCACGAGTATTCGATATTAAATGCGTTTTATTTTAATAAGTTAAGAGTTACAATATTATTTCTGGTTGTGAATTAGAAACTAATATATTTTGTTTACGAAAAGATTAAAATAAAAAAATTATCTTACATTTTAAAAATTTTATGTACATAGTTTTTCCAAAGTAGAATAATATCGTGCTTTAGTTTTGGCCAACAGTGTATATTATAAGCCTACTTTTTTTTATAGTTCATAAAAAATACAATCATTCAACATTTCAACATTAATTCACAATTTTAGCAGAACTTTTATTTAGCTTTTAAGACCATAATTATGTAAGTTAATTAAAATGCTACACGATTTACTAAAAAAAATCACAAGGCAGAATGCCTTGGCCTTTATTGATTCGCAAGAACTTAAAAACTAAACTGACAAATGTTCAATCGCTTATATTTATCACCTAATTTCCCTAACTCAGCTTCTGCTGTTGTTTGCTGTCGTGGGAACGATTCGATGTGCATCGACTGCACCAGACGCTTGGTCAGCATTTCCGTTTCATGAGGTTCGCTCGTGCAGGTGTTGTTCACACCGTCTGCTGGTGTTAAGTCTTCCCCTCTTAAATGCGATTGTCCTCAATCGCTAAAAATATGGGAGGTTGTTAAACCTTTGCTGTGGCATCTCCAGATATTGGGGTGCTTTAGGTGATTCGATTGTTCTTGGTTCGGGATGCTTTTCGTGGATCTTTTCTTCTGGAGTTTGGACGGTGACCTTAGTATTGTTTGGTTTAGGTAACAGCTTACGGATCGTGGCTATTATGACGAGTATTCCGAGACAAGTGATGAGCGAGAAGGTGGTTATTTGGTGTGCGTTTTTCTCTGCTTGTAATAGTCGGATTTCGTTTGTATTGTTGATGTGGAGGTCCTTCATCATTTCTAAGGATAGTAATTCTCTGTATTTTCCTTCCTTTGGATTGGGTTGGAGTATTGCCGGTAATGCTTTCACCATTGATGCTTCTCTGGAAGTAAATGATCTTCCGTTGATGTTTACTGTGGTGTTGTGGAATTTTATTAGGAATGTTCCATTGAGGCTGTGGGTGGTGTTTTCTACTTGTAGGGTTCCAGTAAATTGGTTTAGTAGTACGTTGCCAGTTGAAATCTCGTCTATGGTTGGAACATGCTGACTATTGATGGTGTTGCAGATAGCTGAGAGGCTGTTGAGCAAGCTAGGAATACATGTGTCGTTTCTAATGTTGACAATATCTTTGGAATTACAAATGGATAAAGAATTATAAATTTTACATTTTTTTACCGTTCCATACATCTTTTCATTATTTCTGAGGATTACATCGAATAAAATTTCTGTTACAATATTATTTCTTTTTACTGGTTTAATCACAAGACTTTCATAAATTTCATTTGTTGTTAAAGGAATGTTTATAATATAGAGCATTGTTGAGCTATTGCTAATGACTTTTATTTCTGAGAAATCTAAAGCTTCTTCTATTGTGTTATAAGGTAACTGTTGTTTATTTAAAATATTTGTGGCAAGTTCTATTTCTTTTTTGGATAAAATAAATGAATTGATCATACCTAATTTAGCCCAATGAATGGCATAATTAATATTTTCTATTTCTTCTTTTACAAGTTTAATTTTGTACTGCATATTTGTTATTACTTCAAAACTTAATTTATTGTCTTCTTTTAACAATTTCTGTATTTCATTTTGAACTTTAGTGATATTATTCATCCTCTCATTGTATAATTGATTTATGACAACCTGTTTGTTATTATTTTTTAGAACGTCCGTGACTTTTTCTTTAATGGTGACAAAGTCGTCATGGTCTGGATTGCCAGCAATCCATTTCCATGCGCTGCCAATGAAATTTAAGGAACGTTTTGTTATTCGCGGTTTCAAGTTGTGCAAGAGATTTTTAATTTGTTGCAACTCATGTGATAACAAAGGAAATATGGTATGGTTTTGGGTTGATTCAAGGTTAAGAACTGGGGTTATTGCGGATATGAATTGGTCGTATTGGTCCAAGTCAATGACATGTATTAGTTTGAAGTTTCCGTCCTGTATCTTCGTCTGTCCAACGTGAAAAGTTACTATTTGTGCGTTTGAAAAGTCCAATATTTGAATAGTTGCTTGACAGGTGCAAAAGGCACATCTGGAAAGGTAAAGGTTAATTTCTAATATTACTTTTGTGCACTACTTTGCCGGATTCGGTTATTACTGTAGAATTCTTATTTTCTTTAACTATTTCTTGTCGGTATCTACCTGTTAGTTTCGAGCCTATCCGTTTATTATTTTTAACAAAAATAACTTGTCCTATTTGATAGTTTTTAATCGGTTTCCTTTTCTTGTTATGGTATTTATTGTCCTTCTCCTGTTTAATTCTAAGTCTTTCAATGTTGGTCAACCGTGTCTTTTCAAATTGTTCGGGGTTAAGTCTGGGTATTCGTCCGTAAAATAGTTCTATCGGTTTCTTACCTGTGGTTGAGTGGATAGTGAAGTTGTATTCATTCACGGCTCGTTCCAGGAGTTCTTCAAAAGACCGTGGAGGTCCGTCAGATTTTAAACATCTCATGATTTCGGACAATGTGGAGTGGAAACGTTCAACTTGACCGTTCACTTCACTTTTATATGGTGGGGTTTTAAAAATTTGGATTTGAAGGTCATCTTCTAGCATTGAGGTTATTGAGGCTGAATTTAGCGCCTTCTCATTATCTATTACGACAACTTCAGGTACGCAGAAGAAGAAAAGGATATCTCGTAATGGTCGTTTGATGTCTTCGATTGAGCGTGATGGGATAATTTTAGTTTGAGCGAATTTTGTGAATTTATCTACGGCTGTTAGGACAAGTTGTTTTTCAGTGGAAAAGATGTCGATATGAATGGTGTGTCCTGGATAATTAGGGATGGGTGTAGGCTTCAGATGTGGTTTATTAGGATGCCTGTCGTATTTATTTTCCTTACAGGTTGCGCAACGGTTTACTAGGGCTTTAATTTTTGAGGACATTTTAGGGAAGTAGAAATTTTCTAACAACTGAATTCGGTTTTCTTCGGCGTTGCGATGAGCACGTCGGTGTATCTTTAGGATTTTTTCTTCTTGCTCGGTTTCGCTGGGTATGTCTTCAACAAATTTCTGGGTAAATCTAATACGGTAGTTTTTGAAGTGGAGCGGGTAAATTTCTTGTATCTTTCCCATAGTTTCTTCGTTTGTTAAAAGTCCATTTATAGTATTAGGGTTCAAATATCTCTTGAATGTGTTTATTAAGTCTGCTTCCGTGTACTCTGGTTTGATAAAAATGTGTCTTGTGTAATTTTCGAACGGAGCTTTGATTTGGTAACTGTTTTCATCGCCTATTTTTAGTACCAGTTGGTTACGAAATACATTTATTGGGGTTTCGACAGTGGGGATTAGGTTATCAGAAGAGCTATCGGCACTATGTTCGGTTGGGGTCATCGAATGAATTTCGGTTACTTTGGGAGGCCTTGAAAGGGAGTCGGCCACAACGTTTGCTTTCCCTGGCTTATACCTGAGTTCGTAATTGTATTCTTCTAAGATGGCTTTCCACCTTTTCATTTTGCTGTTGGTGTTTTTATTGCTCAAGGCATAAGTGAGAGGCTGGTGATCGGTAAAAATTTTCACTTTTCGAGATCCGTAGAGGAAGTTCCTTAATGAATTTAATGACCATATAATGGCGAGCATTTCTTTCTCGTTCGTTGCATAATGTTCCTCGGTCTTGTTTAGCGTTCTCGAGAGGAATGTGATCGGTTTACCATTTTGAGAAAGAACTGCCCCAATAGCATAGTCCGAGGCATCCGTGGTCAGTTCGAATTCATTTTTGAAGTTGGGATATGACAGAACTACTTCTGCCGAAATAAGTGATTTTTTTACCTTGTTAAATGCTTCTAAGGCTTCCTTGTCTAAATGAATGGGTTTGTTTTTTGAAAGGTTTTTGGACACTCGTCCATCTTCCCCTCTTAGAAGGGATGTCAGGGGCTTCGCAAGCTTTGCATAGTCCTTAATAAAGCGGCGATAATAGCCTGACATACCGAGAAATGAACGGAGATCTTTAAGGGTTTTGGGGGCAGGTAGGTCAAAAATTGCTTGGACTTTCTTGGGATTAGTTTTAATGCCATCTCTACCAATGACAAAACCTAGGAATTCTATTTCTTCTTGAAAGAATTCGCATTTGTCCAACTGTATTTTCATATTGGCGGCTTCTAGGGTCTGGAACACCATTTCCAGGTTCTTAAAATGTTCAGTCTCGTCTTTCCCGAAGATGACGATGTCATCGATATAAACATAACAGCACTTTCCGATATATTGCTTCAGAATGTCATCCAAAGCTCTTTGAAAGATGGACGGGGCATTTTTTAGCCCGAAGGGGAGACGGGTGAACTCGAATTTCCCGTTATTCACGGAAAAGGCAGTCTTTTCGATATCAGACTCTTTAAGTGGAATCTGATGGAAGCCACTTTTGAGATCAATAATAGTAAACCATTTATTTTTGCCAAGGTTGGCAAGAACTTCATTAATCTCGGGGATCGGGTATTTGTCGGCGACGGTAACAGCGTTTAGCTTACGGTAGTCGATCACCATGCGATATTTTCTTTTTCCAGAGGTGTCCATTTTTTTGGGAACGACCCAAACTGGAGAATTGTAGGGCGATTTAGATGGTCTAATGATTCCATCTTTTAGTAGATCATTGACTTGTTTTTCGACTTCTTCTTTGAGTGCCATCGGGTATGGGTATGATCTCGAATAAATGGGATCGTTGGTTGTCGTTCGAATTTCCCCTTTTACGGTGGTGGTGTAAGTCAGTTTCTTGTCAGGGTCAGAAAAGAGATTAGGACAGTCGTTAATTATGCCAATGAGTTTGTCCGATTGTTCCTTGCTCATGTGGGAAGTTCTTAGAGTAACGTTATTAATTAGTTGTGAAGTATGCTGTTTGAGTGGTATTGTTATATTTGGGTAGATAGTCATATAACTTTCTTTGGCATGAATAACCGCATTTAATTTTCTCAACGTATCATTGCCTATTATACCGTCAAACGAGATGAGACTGGGGAGAATGAAAAATTTTATTTTATCCGTGTTATGGCCAAATATTTGGACAAAGGAGTGGTGTGTAATTTTTACGCTCCCTCCGATTGAATTAACGTAGAAGCGTCTTTCATTCGGGAGAGGATTTCTGATATGCCGGGGTTGGATGTAGTCTTTGTTAGATCCTGTGTCTATTAAAAATCTTAATGTCTCTCCGCTTCTTGCAATATATTCGAAATAAGGAAGCGAAGAGGGCCTTAGTCTAAAAAATAGATATCGTCGAGTTGCTCTGGTTCGTCAAGGTAAGGGTCGTCTTGTGGGTCAATGTAATCTGTTAATGTCTGGTCATGGTTTTGGTCTTCTTGTTGTATCTCAAATTCGTATTCTTCCGATGTCTTCTCGTCTGGATCAGGCCCTTCAGTGTGGTAGACTCTCTGCACTTTGTGTGGCTGATGGACCTGTTGTGAGTATTGGCGTTTTTGTGGAACAAGCTGTTGGTTACGAGGTCTGTTCTGGTAGTTTACCTTTTGGGATTTGATGGAATGGTCAACGTCCATTGGCTTAGGAGGAAGCGGCCGTTGATTTGCCGGTGGTCGTTGCTGTGGATACTGGTGTTTCGGCTGATATTGTGGTTCTCTATAAAACTGAGGTGGTTGGGCATTCCGAGGATTATGGAGTAACTCGGGATGAAATTCGCGTCTGGGTGCGGGAAGTGGAGCTGGTCTTGAATGTGAAAAATTATTTTTCCTAGGGGGAACTGGAGGCGGTGTTTGTTGGAATGTTTTCCGTGTATTTGATTGGGAATTGTTTGCATGCTGGGCTCGAAAATCGACATTTTGCAATTTCAGGCACAGGTGCAATGCTTGTGGTAGGTCAGCAGGCTCCCGGATGCTTAGTAATCTAGGTAGGTCGCCTTTCAACCCTCTGACGAAGGTGTCAAGTGCTTTGTCCCGGTAACATTGAGTCATGTTATTCATGGATTCCTGACTCATATCCATTGATCCTAGCTTATTTAAGATAAGCGACAAATGGTGGTAGACGGCCTGATAGAATTCAGGTATCGTACTATTACCTTGTACCAAAGTTGTCATTTGGTACTCGAGAGTTCCTAAATCTCTCTTGTCTGCATAATGTAAGGTAAGACATTTGGACATTTTTTCCCAATTTAATGGGGTATTATAAGATTCTAGGGCGACGTCTGCGGAGCCCGTAATCCTATTTCTGATAACCGATAGGATCCCATAATACTTGGGGGTACCTTTCAAATGTTCATAGATTTTGAGTATCCTATCGACACTCTTTTTCCATGAATTAAACTCGTGTGGCTGGCCAGAGAATTCTCTGAGGCTTTTCACTACATCGGGTATTTTGTCCATGTCGGACAAATTCCTATCGTTAGCCAGGTTTATTGGTTGATCTATATCATTGTTAATATCGGACGCGGGGTTCATTATGGAATTAAATAGTTGACGTCCCTGTATTTGAAGTGTTTCAGTTACTAGTTGTGAAATCAAACGAATCATGTCATCGTTAATTACATTAGGAGCAGGGGGAGGAACGGGAGCAGGAGGAGCTGCAACGTTATCTGTAGGCACCTCTAGACGAGCTGGTCGTATTAGATTATTGGGGTTTGACATTTTTCAAAAGATTTTTGTTTTACCAAGTGAGAGAATCAATTATATCACTCGTTCAAGTAATGGGTATTTTAGTTAACGTATTTGCTTTCAGAGCAATAATTTAAAAAAATTAAATTTATAACTTAGGATATAAATTCGGTATTCAGTATTTTCACAATTTGTTCAGACAATGCAAGTATTTTGCTTTTAATCAAATAATAAAATATGGTTTAGTTTTATAAAGTCAAAAATTTTAAAATGTGTATTTCTTAAGTTAATTACTATTGACTTACAGTAGTATTATAATTAATTCTTGTAGCATTTCTCCTTAACGTTTTTTTTGATTGATTGGGAGTAGGTTCTGTGCTGCTTTCTGCTGGTTAGGGCGGCTGTCAGTGTCTCCTGACTCCTTTTTGTTCCTTTGGTTAGTAGAACTACTCGGGGGCCTTTATTTTCCCTATCACTACACTGTTGTCTTGGTGGTTTGGTTGTCCACTCTTTTATTTTTTTTTCACTGTTATGTTGGTGGCTTGATTGTCCACTCTTTTTTTTATTTATTTCACTCTTGTGTTGGTGGCTTGGTTGTCCACTTTTTTCTTATTTATTTATTTCACTCTTATGTTGGTGTTATTCACAAATACTTTCACTGATTCTAATCTTGGTTATCGATTGAATTTACTCGAGGTTTGTGCTAACAGGATTTTTACAGTGTCACAGAATGCAGCCCCACAATGGGCGCCAGTTAATTAAAATGCTACACGATTTACTAAAAAAAATCACAAGGCAGAATGCCTTGGCCTTTATTGATTCGCAAGAACTTAAAAACTAAACTGACAAATGTTCAATCGCTTATATTTATCACCTAATTTCCCTAACTCAGCTTCTGCTGTTGTTTGCTGTCGTGGGAACGATTCGATGTGCATCGACTGCACCAGACGCTTGGTCAGCATTTCCGTTTCATGAGGTTCGCTCGTGCAGGTGTTGTTCACACCGTCTGCTGGTGTTAAGTTGTATAAACCACTTTTGCAAGCCAAATGAACTAGTTATTCACCAATCAGTAGCATTGTATTGGCGTCTCGTTTGCGTTTCTTGCATACATAGCTCAAGAATCATCTGACTTCAAAAATAAAATGTTGATTATGTGTTTGTAAAATGTATGCAATGTTTGTGTTTTTCTATCTAAAAATTATCAAGAATAAATCGCCAATAATTCCATTGCTGTAAAATATTACTATTTTAAGCCTTAAGAACACTTTTCTAATATTTACAATTTATATACACTCCCATGCACTTGAATACGAACAAGATTTTTCAATCATTTCATTTTGTTTATGTCTTTCTCATTAGAAACTAACGGCATTTGCTTTCCGCTTTTAATTAGTACACAGTAATAGACAACTTTTCGAAACAGAAATAAATTCCAACAATTTTACCGTTATGTGTTGCTGAAAATTACTATAGTGTGCATGAAATCATCAAATCTAAAGGTACTTTTTTGTTATCTCCCGAAAATTTTAAACATTTGTATGGGTCGAGGTAAAGTTTTGACAGCAGAAGAGAAAGGCGAAATACTTGCCTATAAAGAGTGTAATCTTATCAGAGATATTCCCGAAAAGTCGGTGGCTTGCAACTTTCTTACAAGTAATTCGAACTATGGGAACAACATGAAGGGGTGGACCAAAAAAGCGACTTCATTTACTGAAGACAGACGGATAAAATTTGGGAGTTAGGTTAGACGAGCATTACGGAGAGCTGAACATCTGAAAAGATTAAAACGGATACAAAAACTCCCTCCTAAGCTCGTCAGCTTTTTGCTCGCAATTGTATGGTATTGTATATCAGGTGGCATCGCATCGTTTTTTCGGACGAAAAACGATTTAATTTACATAGATGGTGCTGATGGTTACAGTTACTATTTCATGACATACGCAAGGAAAAACACTAGCCGCGAAGGGGGTTTAATGGTGTGGGGTGCGATCTTTCATTATGGCCAATGTGAATTGCAATTTCTACCATCAAGAATGAATGGGTATCGTTATAAATGTATACTGGAGTAGGCTTTTCCTTTCTACAATAACATGTTTGGACCCGTGTCATAGACTTTTCAACATTGGTAACGCCACAATTCATACTGCACGCGTGTTAAATGAATGGATACGTAATCAAAACGTGCCTCAATTTTTAGACGTTGCTCCATTAAAAGAAGCCATCAATGCCGCCTGGTGCAACATTTCTTTAAACTACATACTTATGTATGTAAATATATACCTAAAATCTCTGTATGATTCCTTCCCTTTCCGCGTTTAACGGGGAGGAGAAACACAATGCTTTACATTGCCTTACTTAACATAATGCGAATATCTGACAAACTTCCGAGAGTAATGACTGTCATAAGAAAGCTTCTTAATTCGTCTTTCAGATATGGTTTTAGACTGTAGGTCCCTTCCATTTGTGTGAAAAAATATAACAGGTACAAGATGAATGGTTGCGAGAAACTAGGCCCCAGACCACATACGGTCTGTTGTGCCAAGTATTTGTATTTTATAGAATATCAGTATATTAAGGAGACTCACACAATTAACTTTTGTAAAAAGCTTACTAACACCAATCATTACATTTGACGTCCCTATGGATTAAAAAGCCAAGCAAAAATTAATTGTATCTAGCATTCAATTCTTATTTTCGATTTATTATTAGTCCTTAAGAAGATACGACCATGTATTTCGTTTGTCCCTGTATTTTTGAAGTTCCAATAATGTCTCAGTCTTATTATTGAAACTTGGAAATTTATGTATGAGTTTATACATGGTCGAACCCTGACTAATGTATCTATTCGAGGAAATATTCTTAATCATTAATTCCTATAAATATAAATACATCTACGACTTAAACACGTAGATCTTTGTTCCCATTATGTGCCAATATTTGGAATACATTACCTATTCAAATTAAAAACATATGTATGTATGTAACTTAAAATATTTTGTTCGCTCCTTAAGGACCCCGTTCAAAACGTAGATGTAGCTATTTTTATTTGCAGTTTTCCATTTTATTATTTTAAACATGTATGTAAGAAGTTTCCACTTTAAACAATATTTTGTAGAGCATAGATAGTTTTTTTTTTAAATTACGATCTCTTCGGAATAAAGAAAAATGCAGAGATCTCACAGTCTGTCTGCAAAAGGAAAAATAATGGGGAACTAATCATACACCCCTTTTTGACACCAGTTCTGTGTGCGGTGCATAATGCTTTTAAGATATGAATGATACTAATCTAATCATCTTTGTAGACAAGCGATAATTTTGCAGTTTGTAAAACAAAACTGCTTTCTTTATTGTGTCTAGGTCTCGAATCAAACCCAAAAAACCAAACTAGTTTTGTTAAAAAAAAGGAAAATTATAATTTGACCTACCGAAGTTTAACGAAATCTCTGTGAATAGGAGCGATAGAAAGTACATAGAAGCGATCCTTGATTGGAAAAAAAACACAAAAGGAAGAATGAAAAGGCCTTATGTGCTTTCTACACCTGCAAGAAAATAAACTATGAGGCTTGCAAACGCCTTTAATTCATGGAATGTATACTGTGATCACAAGACCCATACTTACCTATGAAGCAATTGTATGGTGGAATGCTAGCTATGAAGCTAGTTACTTCAATAATCTAATGAATGTGCAATGATTAACATGTGTCAACATAACAGGAGCATAGAAATCAACTTACTTAATCTACTCCCCTGGACGAGTTCATGATGCAATGCTGCCAAAACCTAGATTCGTCTGAGACAATCTAGCACATGGAAGCAAGACTGTTATAGGCATGGATTTATATCTAAAAGATATGTATGTCGTATCTTACATAGCGTTTTGCTATGATACAGCATACAGGAACTGATGCTGGGATTTCTATAAATCACTCAACATTAGCGATTCATACAAACTTTTGGGTGACCGTAGTATTTATCAAGCTGAAGTTCAATTCGTCATTAACAGAACAACAGAAAATATGTACATAAAAAAACTAAGCCCGTTAAAGGTCACTGTTTAGAATTATTAAATTTATATCGATTCTGAATTTGTAATATTATATTAATGCACACGTTATTCAAATTATATTAAGTTCTATCCCGTGAAAATTATGTTAAATAACATTGTATGTATAATTTTGCCCACCACTGTTGCAAGAGCATATTATATAACATAGTATTATATAAATGTTAATTACATACTACATAATTTAGTACATACAATTAGTCATACGATCTTGCTAGCGGATTGAAATCATTCGATTTTTTTTCTTTTGTTTTTTTTTTGCATACTAACACAGCTGTGCTAGCCGCTAGCTGCACTTTGTCTTAGTTCAATTCTTTTTTTTATTCATTCGCTTTCTGGAAGTCAAACAGCAAGCATCGATCAAATTGTGAAAAGTGCAAAATAAATTTATAACGTTTTCATCTAAGCTTTGTTTCTTCTGCGAACGAATCGCGTTTATTTTTTTTTTCTTAAAATAATTCAAAAAATATTGAATTATCAAACATTGGCGACCGTGACAGGACACTATTCTGCGGTGTGAGAATTTTCTTTTTTTTTTTTGTGGACATTTGTTTATCTGCTGATAAGTCAGCTACTGTGCTTTCAATATGCCTGGAGAGAGTGTGGATTCTGGTGCCGCATTGCTATCATCATACAAAACGAAAAGAGCCTCGGTCACTGGACAGCTGACGAAGTTGAAAAAATTTGTGGAAGTTGCTGGTGAGAATGTGTCGTTGCATGAGTGGGAGGTCAAATTGGGGCTGCTGGAGTCATACCTCAACAAATTTGATGATGCTCAAACGAATATAGAAATTTTAGACAATGCTGAATTGGAAGGTGATAGGAGAACTGCGTTTGAGGATCTATACTCGTGTCTGAAAACCAAAATATTAACTTCTATGGATGCAAGGAGGCCTTCGGTTTCTGCTGCTGCAACTAGATCAGCTGTTGCAACTGGATCGGCTTCTCCACATGAGTCGACTTTTCTGTATGTGAAGCCCAAAACTGCCCGATTACCTAAATTGGAGCTAACTAAATTCTCTGGCAAGTATACGGATTGGCCTGATTTTTTATCCATGTTTGAAACATTGGTGGATGGAGACGAGGAGCTTACGGATGTTGAAAAGTTCCAACACTTACGTTCCTGTTTATCTGACCTTGCTTTTAGAACTATTCAGTCTCTCGAAGTCACAGCTAAGAATTATTCCAAGGCCATTGAATTATTAAAGGCTCGATTTAACAATAAACGTTTAATCTTTCAGGCTCATATTAAGGAAGTTTTTAATCTTCCCAACGTTGATGGTGGTTCCATGCACAAATTGCGTGACTTGAGCGATAACGTGAACTCACACTTAAGAGCACTTAATACGTTGGGGAGTAAGGAAGAAATTTTGGATGGATTGCTGATTCATCTCGTCGTTAGCAAACTGGATTCGAGAAATCGATCAAAATGGGAAGAGGATATGCCAGTCGAGACTCTGCTTAATTGGAATCAACTATCAACATTCATAGAAAGACGATGTCAAGCGCTTGAAACTATGGACAATACATCCAGTGGTGTTCACAAACATTCAAACATATTCAACAATTCACGTAAGTCATTCAAAACCATAGCTCATAAGACTTTTGTCACATCAAATGCATCCTTTTCTTGCCGTTTTTGTAATTCTAACGATCATACTATTTACACATGCCAACGCTTTGCAAAGCTTTCACCTGAAAGTCGCTACCAGGAAGCAAAGGCCAGAAAACTTTGCATAAACTGCCTTCGAGGTGGGCACCAAACTCGTACCTGTAGTTCGACTAATTGCAAACATTGTTCTCAAAGGCACAATACATTACTTCATATGGGCTCTACCGTCAATCTGCCCCCCCAATCAACTTTCAAACCTGTAGACCCTCAAAATTTGCCAATAACTCCCAACGGTTCAATTTCTCAACCAATTGATAATGCAAGCACTGTCCTTATTACTAAATCTACTTATCAAAATTCAGTTTCAATTAAAGACCAACGCGAATGTAAGCCACTTGTATTCCTTGCAACGGCTTTAGTCCTTGTGCGAGATTGTTATGGTTCCTATGTACCTTGTAGAGCCTTATTGGACTCATGCTCACAAGCTCACTTTGCCACAGAGCGGATAGCGCAGCAGCTCAATCTAAGACGCATCAAGGCAACCAGCCCCATTGGCGGCATTGGAGAAACAAGTACAGTTTCTAAGTTTAAGGTTAGCATATTCATGAGATCACGCTTAAATGAGTACACAGCGAGTCTAGAGGCTCAAGTTTTACCATCTATCACCTGTAACCAGCCCGAGCAGAATATCAAATTCTCCGATTTGTCTTTGCCACCAAATGTCGAATTAGCAGACCCATGTTTTAACAAATCGCAGAGGATAGATTTGCTAATTGGAGCGGAAATATTTTTTGACCTTTTATCAGTTGGTCAAATTCGTTTGGGTGACAATTTACCCCTTTTGCAAAAAACCCTGCTGGGTTGGATTGTGGCTGGAAAATTTAACCCGAAAGAAGTACCACAGTTTAGTTTTAATGTAATAGCTCCGGATCTAGGAAATCAAGGAAATTCAGAAAATTGTGAGGGCATCGAAGAACTTCTTAGATCGTTCTGGGAGATTGAATCCCATGAAGATACATCGAAAGGCCAAACCAAAGAGGAAATCGAATGCGAAAACCTTTTCCGCGAGACTTATCAGAGACTTTCATCTGGACAGTTCTCTGTTCGTCTGCCATTCAAAAGATCTCCCCATGATTTAGGAGATTCATTTCAAGTTGCACAAAAACGTTTTTATAATTTGGAATCAAAATTGTATCGAAACCCTCAGCTAAGACAGCAGTACGTCGACTTTATAAATGAATATATTCATCTTAAGCACATGTCCAAAGTAGACATTGAAGTCTTCAAAGAGAACCACTTTTCCTTCCGCACCATTGTGTTACCAAATCAGACAGTACTACAACCAAACTTCGCGTAGTCTTCGACGCTTCATCAAAGTCTTCGTCGGGGTTATCGCTAAATGACATTTTAATGGTAGGACCAACCATTCAAGATGACTTATTTACCATTCTCGTTCGTTTTCGAATGCATCGCTTCGCCATCACGGCTGATATCTCGAAAATGTACAGATGCGTACAGGTTCAGCCGCCTGATGATAATTTGCAATTAATCCTTTGGAGGGAAAATCGGAATGAGAGTCTAAATATCTTTAAGTTGAGTACAGTTACGTACGGAACTGCTCCGGCCTCATTTCTCTCTATTCGATCAATGACTCAATTGGCATTAGATGAAAATGCAAATTTTCCTATTGGATCGAAAATCGTGCAAAAGGATTTCTATGTGGATGACCTGCTTACAGGGGCACGTACACTTGAGGAAATCATTGAAATTAAAAATCAAACTACTGAGTTATTGAAAAAGGGAGGTTTTCATTTACGCAAATGGTGTTCTAATAATAACGCATTCCTAAGTACAATTTCAGCTGAAAATAAAGATGTGTTCTTAAACATAAATCACTGTCAAGTAACAAAGGCACTTGGTTTGATTTGGCAGCCTGATTTAGATGAATTTCGCTTTTCTTGCCTCCCACTAGAAGCTCCACACATTGTAACCAAGAGATCGATCCTTTCTAGTATAGCTAAGCTCTATGATCCTCTAGGGCTCATTAGTCCCATTATCGTAAAGGCAAAAATATTCATGCAAGTGTTATGGAGAGAAAAGTTACATTGGGATGAGTCACTCCCGCAACATTTGTATTCTGTTTGGCTGAAGTATGGCAGTCAGCTGACAGAAATAAATAATATTAAATTTCCGCGTTATGTAATTCTTCCAAATTCCACCATTCAACTTCATGGATTTGCTGACGCTAGCCAAAGTGCTTATGGAGCTTGTATTTATCTACGCAGTCAAGATACCTCGGGTAATGTCAACGTACGGCTGCTATGCTCGAAATCCCGAGTAGCACCAGTAAAAACAGTTTCCATTCCGCGACTGGAATTATGTGCTGCTCTATTACTGTGCGAATTAACGCAACGGATTCGGATGATTCTTCAACTGGAAAATTGTAAAATATTTTGCTGGAGTGACTCCACTATTGTCTTGTCTTGGATACAATCTGATGCTTGTAACTGGAACACGTTTGTTTCCAACAGGGTAGCAAAAATTCAAAATTTATCGAAAAATATTTTTTGGCGTCACGTCCCTACGAATTTAAACCCAGCTGACCTTCTTTCTCGTGGTGTTTATCCTAAAGAATTGTTGGGGCTTTCTCTTTGGATTTCTGGTCCAGGTTTTTTACTAGACTGTGAGCTGAACTGGCCACCGCTGTGGAAAAATGAGGAAAATCTGCCAGAAGGACGGAAAACCAAAGCGATCATTTTGCTTGCTAGTATCAGAACTGAGGATCTATCTGCAAGCTGCAAATTTCTTAATTCTTTTAATAAACTGATAAGAACGTTTGCTAATGTATACCGTTTTTGGTACAACGCTCGGTCTACGGATGAAAATCGTAGAAAGGGCCCTTTGACGGCTCTTGAACTGGATCTCGGATTAAAATACATGGTACGCATGATACAACAAAGGGAGTTTTCTGATGAATACAAGCAGTTAGCATCCAATCGTGAAGTAAGTTCAACGAGCAGTTTGAAGTCGTTGACACCTTTTTTAGATGAGCTTGGGGTTATGAGAGTTAATGGACGTCTTCAAAATTCCTTTTTGTGTTTTGCAAACAAACATCCAATTATTCTTTCAAGGACACATCCTTTTACTTCGACGGTTATTAATCATTTCCACATAAAAAACATGCATGCCGGGGCTCAGTCTTTACTAGCCTCTCTGAGAATGCAATTTTGGCCAATTGGAGGTAAACATACTGTAAGGAAAGTCATTAACAAATGCATTCGTTGCTACAGAGCTCGCCCACTTGTTATGCATCAATTACAAGGAAACCTACCGCCACAGCGTGTTCAACAGTCTAGACCCTTCGCCACAACTGGAGTGGATTTTGCGGACCCTTTTATGTTCATTCGCGAGTTCGTGGCCGAGCACCAACCAAAACCTACATATGCGTTTTCGTTTGCTTCGCTGTTAAAGCAGTTCACCTGGAACTTGCCGCGGATCTTTCATCTTCGGCCTTTATAGCTGCTCTCCAAAGATTCATTGCTAGACGCGGCAAACCACAAACCATTTTCTCCGATAACGCTACCAATTTTGTGGGAGCGAACACAGAATTAAAGGAACTGCGAACACTATTTAATTCGCAAGTGCATATTGACTCGGTTTATCAAGTCTGTCTGAGTGATAGCATTCAATGGAAGTTTATACCAGCTCGCTCTCCACACTTCGGTGGACTGTGGGAGTCCTCAGTGAAAATCGCTAAGTTTCACTTGCGCCGTGTCTCCGGCTATTCTTCGTTGTCCTTCGAGGAGTTACATACCCTAACTTGTCAGGTTGAAGCAATAATTAATTCTAGACCTTTAAGTCCCATTTCAGATGATCCTTCCGACTTCGATGTACTTACTCCAGGCCATTTTTTAATTGGTGCTCCACTTACCGCAACTCTGGAGCCAGACACCACGGATCTAAACATAAGCAGATTAACTAGATGGCAGATGGTACGTTGTATGATGCAGCACTTTTGGAAGAGGTGGTCCAGCGAATATCTGACAACCCTTCAACAACGACGTAAATGGGAGAGAAGAGAAGCTAATGTCTCTGTCGGTACGTTAGTCATTTTGAAGGACGATAATATGCCTCCGCTGAGGTGGCCATTGGGCAGAGTGATCGAAGTCTTCCCTGGTGCTGATGGTCTCGTTCGAGTGGTCAATGTTAAGACGCCAAATGGTATTTTGAAAAGAGCTATAACAAAAATTTGCAAGCTTCCCCTCGACGTCGAACAATCATCGTCTTGAACGCAAAGCCTTCAACGCGGGGTGTATGTTTAGAATTATTAAATTTATATCGATTCTGAATTTGTAATATTATATTAATGCACACGTTATTCAAATTATATTAAGTTCTATCCCGTGAAAATTATGTTAAATAACATTGTATGTATAATTTTGCCCACCACTGTTGCAAGAGCATATTATCTAACATAGTATTATATAAATGTTAATTACATACTACATAATTTAGTACATACAATTAGTCATACGATCTTGCTAGCGGATTGAAATCATTCGATTTTTTTTCTTTTGTTTTTTTTTTGCATACTAACACAGCTGTGCTAGCCGCTAGCTGCACTTTGTCTTAGTTCAATTCTTTTTTTTATTCATTCGCTTTCTGGAAGTCAAACAGCAAGCATCGATCAAATTGTGAAAAGTGCAAAATAAATTTATAACGTTTTCATCTAAGCTTTGTTTCTTCTGCGAACGAATCGCGTTTATTTTTTTTTTCTTAAAATAATTCAAAAAATATTGAATTATCAAACAGTCACAATTTTCATAGATAGTCAAGCTGTACTTAAGCCTCTAGACAGCGTGATACTTAGATCGAGAACAGTCTCTGCATGCCGAGAAACTATACAAAAATCATGAAGCAACTCTCTCCTGGGCCCATGGACATATTAATACAAAAGGAAAGGGTCAGCATTCAGACATGCATAGCTTTCCCTATTGGTGTTCTAAAAAAGAAAACAGTTCTTAAAGTAAGAGAAAATATCAACACTGAGCCAACAGAGGTGACTATGTCATATCTCGCAGTTTATGTTCAAATTTGAAAGAAAAAAAAGCACAGCATCATGAAAGATATACTAACTGGGCATAGTCCGATAGACCTTACATCAAATGAGCTAATTAGTGCAGAAGCTGTCATGATACAAAAGATATCAAAACTATCAAACAATTGTTGTGTATTTGTCCCAATCTTCAAATTCGGCACTTCCGCTACATGCGAAACCGACTATTTGAAGACCTGAAGTATTTATCTGGTGTAGAATTCACTCTGAAAAATAATATGTTTTGTCAAGAGAATAGGTAAGTTTGTTTTAAGACCAACCGACAGACAACCAAATTAGAGGAGGTAACACAAAACATAGGAAATCAAAATGCACTTCCATCATACGATACCAATACCACACGATTTACGGCAATGAAGTCGTTTCTTTTATAATTTTTAATAAGTGTCTGCAAAACTGATTGATTGTAGGGAAATTGTTTTGGAAACCTGCTTATTCTTCATTCATTATTTTTTTTCTCTAGTATCTTTGAAGCGATTATAGCAGTGTACTTAATATTTGCTTAATATTAGTCACTTACTTAATATTTTTAGAGTTGAATTCGAAAATGAAATTCCCTAAAAATAAATAGGGTCGTTGAAATTTCTCTTTCTGTGATGGGGAAATATTATTGATTTTTTTAAGTTCCGTGAGATTTTGGCCACGTAGTGGATGCCGACGTACTTAATAACCTCCGCAGCCAAAAACCGCCACTTAAAAGAAGAAAAGGGAAGTAGAAATATATAAGGACTGTATCTAAAAGAAACTGCACACACATTTTTTCAAATATAATGCAACTTAAACATTTTTCATTATTTCTGTTTTCAAATTGGCTTAAAGAAACATTATACAATAATTAAACAAACGGAAAAAAGAAAAACAACTATTTGCGGTATTTTTCTCCCTAGCGTAGTGTGCTGTTGCTAAGCCTGGCCAAAATATTGTTCAGACCGTATGCTTCTGTATTAAAGGAAGAATTTTTTGTTTTAAGCACTCCCTTCTGTAAATTTCGCCATTTATTGCCCCTTTCGTAAAAAAAACTTAATGCTTTTATTCCGCAGCTGCAAATAGCCTGCCAAACTGAAACTTTTTCCTCAAATTTGGAGGTTCAAACTGTTTTCACAGAGTTGTCCACATGACTATCTCTATACATAGTGTAAAATTGAGGACTTGGTAAAACATTGGAGTCCATTTTCACATAGGTACGTTTCTTCATCGATCACAACACATTCAATACCACCACAAATACGTTTGTAAAGTTTTCCGCACCTGGTTTTTTCTATTTTTTTTATTTTTTGCTCAATTTTGGCACTCTGTTCTTTATATGTAGGTTAGGTTAGGTTGGCTTGGCTGTCTGCACGGGAGTGCAGACACACTTAGACCAATAAAGGTCCTTTGTGATACCATGGATCAAAACCAATTCGCTACTCATGGACTAACAGAACCAACCGGAGCTTTTGATAAAGCGATAGATGCGCATGACGCCTAAGGACGCTATGTCACCAAGGACTTCAAGGAAGGGGGACCCTAAAAAGAGCATTCTTTTATGCGACAGAGCTGGACAGTTACATAGGAGGTGAGGGATACTTTCCTCCTCCTCCTCGTCTCTACAGCTTCTGCAGAAGTCATTTGAAAAGAGGCCAAGTCTTTTGGCATGTTGGCCTATAAGACAGTGTCCAGTGAGAACACCAACAACGCAGCTGATTTGTGATCGCTTTAGTTTGACCAACTCAGTGCTACGATTTTGATCCAGCCTGGGCCAGATCTGTCTCGAGATGAGACACGTTGACACGTTTTCCCATCTTAGGTTGGTCTTGCTAATAGCATTCAGCTTTAGTAGATGCTTACATGTAGCTAGGGGCATACCCAGGGACTGCCTATCAGACAGAATTCTAAGAGTAGTGCCTTGTCTGGCAAGTTCGTCTGCCCTGCAGTTTCCTGGAATGTCTCTATGGCCTGGCACCCAGCATAGGTGAATGTTGAACTGCTCTGTCATCTCCATGAGAGATAAACGGCAGTTGAGAGCGGCCTTTGAGGTAAACGAGCACGATTCCAGAGACTTGATTGCCGCTTGGCTGTCAGTGAAAATGGTAATATCTCTGACAGATAGTACATTACACTTCAGCCAGGACAGGGCTTCCTTAATTGCCATGATTTCCGCCTGAAAAACGCTACAATGATCAGGGAGGCGGAACGATAACTCTAGGTTGAGCTTCTCGGAGAAAACACCACATCCCACCCCGCCTTCGGTCTTAGAACCGTCTGTGAAAAAGTGTACCGAGTTACCATCGATAGGAGGAGAATTGTCCCATACATCCCGTTCAGGGATGCTCGTACGGAAGTCACGGTCGAAGCACATTTTCGGCGGAGTGTAGTCTGTATTTTCGTGCTTGAAGTTAAGGAGATCCAGGATCGAGGAGTGGCCAGCGTGGTAGCTGGACCACTGAGAGGAGGCTTTCAGACGGATGGCCGTACAGGCAGCGATCTGTTTACTGAAAATATCAAGGGGCAGCAAGTTGAACATAATATCCAGTGCCGCTGAAGGAGTAGTCCTCAGTGCACCACTGATGCACATGCATGCAGATCTTTGCACCTTAGCTATTTGATTGAGGTGGATAGCCCTGTTAAGAGCGGGCCACCAAACGATCACGCCGTAGAGTAAAATAGGCCTGATAACGGACACGTACAGCCAGTGAGTGATTTGAGGTTTCATACCCCAACTCCTACCTATAGCCTTTTTACAGGAGTAGAGAGCTACATTGGCTTTCCTTACGCGTTCTAGTAGATTGGCTTTCCAGTTTAGTTTTCTGTCCAAAATAAGACCCAGATATTTTGCTTTGTCAGTGAAGGTCAAACTGGTGCCATTTATCATAGGAGGGTCTATGGGTGGAGTTTTGTATTTCCTCGTGAAGAGGACCAGTTCCGTTTTGTGGGGGTTAACCCCCAGTCCACAAACGGAGGCCCATCTGGTGAGCCGAAGGAGAGCATATTGGAGGATTTCCTTGAGAGTGTTTGGGTGCTTGCCGGAGGCAGCGATGGCAACGTCATCAGCATAGGCGATCACTTTGCATCCTGTCTTTATATGTATGTTCTTACATAAATTGTTTATTTTTTTTTTACTCTTTGAATCATTCCCACAGTTGCTCTTAGTTTTTTTTAGCCATATTGCGAATAGACATTGATTTGTTCTTTCCAATAAACTCTAATATTCTAACCTCCAATTTTGGACCACTAGGGCCTTTTTTACGTCCACTTTTTATAAGGTCTTTCAAAGCCAACACGTTGCCGAATTTTAAAATTATGTTTTCAACTGAATTTGCACACACCATGTAACGTTTACCCTACTTCCGATATGACAAACCACTTTGTATACACCAGCCGTGCTTAATTTTTTTTCGAACCTCTAAATCAATGCGCCGCATAATTGCAACTAAAGGATCATACTAAAAAAAAAATTAGCAGTAGTATTCTTCCAAGCAACTCTCACATAGCGATACTTTTTAAAATAAGTTAATCGTATAGGAATTGAAAAAAAAAAATAGTTTCAAGATGTGCAGTTGCGTTTCGATACAGTTCTTACATACATATATGTATGATGAATACACTTTACTTTGCGAAGTATATGTCCCCAATACTAGAGTGCTAGAGAAAATGAGAGTACACCGAATACATCATAAATATAGTGGCAGGCTATACTATTTACTACAGTCACTTCAAGACGATGGAGTGCAGGAATATGTTTTCTGGAAAATACCTAGCACCGGGTTTTATGGAATGTAATTTACAACGATATTGTAAAACTACCGACTTCCAACGAAACTAAAATAATAAGCTATGTGGATGACATTGTCATCATTGCAGTCGCAATACATCCAGACGAAATCGGTAAAACCCCTATTTAAGCAAGCATTCGTTAAAATCAAAATCCGTTAGCTAGACCTTATAAAATACAAAATGCAAGCGGTATAGAAAGACAATGTCTCGCGGTTGGAAATTAAATTCTTAGGAATTATTGTCGATACGGAACTCTCAATAAAATATAAAAGTGGTGAATTCGAATTATGATGTTGATAGAATGTTTTTAAAATAATAGTCAAACATAGGAAGCTGAAGACCGAGTGGAAGAGCACTCCAGGCTTGAGTTACTCAGTCAGTCTTGCTTTATGCTGAATCATTATTGGCTACAGTATATAGCGAATTTCGAACGGTATCTAATAATGTTGAACATAGATGTACATAACTGCTAAATAATATAGGCGAATTTCGTTACAAACCACATGCAGGAGCTAAACAACCGAAATGAAGGCACGGAAGATGAATCCAGAGAGCGGCGAAACGCAGAGAGAGCAACGTCTAACTTAGTGGCAATAAAAATGAAATCTCTCAGTAAAATGATCATCACTTCATAATGATGTAGACATTTTCATAGATTTCCACCTGAAAACGGGTTTATCCGTGGGTCACTTCACCGGTTTGGACTTCAAAATTCCCTGTTCCATCTAATTTAAAGTAGAGTAGAAGAGAATATGGAACATATCTTCTTCCACTGCAAAAGATTCGGAGCAGAGCGTAAAACGCTCAGGCTTATGTATATGAATGCGTTTAGAAAAATGTTCATATGTCAGGAATCGCGAAGAACGAACTCCGCAGAATACAACGCCAAAAATAAATGAGGAATAGGTATTAATATAATTGATTTGTTACAGCAGAGTAAACATTGTTTTAAGCTGGCCATAAACACAGAGTTTTTCCTACATCAACGGTCGTAACTTAGTTCTTGAATCTTTTACTT
This sequence comes from Blera fallax, assembly GCA_946965025.1. Taxonomy (NCBI): domain Eukaryota; kingdom Metazoa; phylum Arthropoda; class Insecta; order Diptera; family Syrphidae; genus Blera; species Blera fallax. The sequence goes on from OX337245.1 coordinate 28,863,625, forward strand.
TGAAGTGTTGGAAATTATTAACCACGAATAAAGATATGCATATGTATATACATATGTACATAGATCTGAAGGAAATCCCTGAACAATAAATAATATCCTTAAATTTTGGCAGTCGGGAAGTTGAGTGCCGTGCAAATACATAGTGGATAGATTTTCATGCAATGCCCGTGGACGTGAATAAATACTTGTGTGTAGCTTTTGTAGGTAAAATTGCACAACTCCGTTCAACTAAGACAGGGTAAAAGGTGAGGAAAAGTATAGGAAATATTTTTTTCGAATCCATGAATTTTTCAGCAGAAGTTACTGTGTATAATGCAAATGGAAGACAATGGCACAGACAGACATTCAACTAAAAATAGGGACAGACAGACAGTCATACGCCCAATCGTTTTGAATATAATACAATTGTAGGCCGAACTTATATCGAATGCGATTTATGTACATATGTACGTATGAAGATACTTATACCATTACCAATATGGAACGCGGACATGAAATATTAACTTCCATTTCCGTCGATATTGCATCCTTTCTAGGATTTCTTTGTATCCTAACAACGTCTAATGTACACACATGTACATACATACATACATATATGTTTACATTTTCATACAAGTCAAAATGAATGATTAATGAAATTTTTGCTTGCGTTGTGTGGCTCAAAACAAATTTTAGCGTCACTTAAAAGAGGCTATGTCCACAAGTACAAAATGTATAATATGTAGCTAACTTTAGATATTTCATTAAGAAACCAAAAATATATAAACATGTGTACATGCATACATATGTTTTCAGAAGTAGTAGGTAGTTATTTCATGACAAAAATGGGGGTTCTAAAACATCTTTATAACTAGGTTCTTTTAAAATATGTCCGCTTTTAAAAAACGAATCTAACTGGATTGAATAAAGCTGTTTTGAAAACATGCATACATATATGCATGTACATACATGTATACATATTAGGGCAGCTAAACCCTCCAAAAGAATCAGGTCCCTGCAATAGTAGTAGAGCACGCGCTTGCTATTCTCATAGTGTCTATGGAAGATTTTCACCTACCCTCGAAAAAAAAGGTCCCTGCAATGTTGTGATCATAAATTATAAATAATTTTTTGTAATTACCTTTCCTAATTGTGTTGGTAGTACATTATTAGAATTAGTTTGACGGTTAAGCTGTGCGTCATCTTTTAAATATATCAACCATGTTGCTTCACTATGAAAACTTTTGTCGGCAGCATAGCAACGCCATAGGCATTGAATTAGCATAGCAGCTGCTGGAATTTGCCGATTAAAGTGTTTTTGGCGTTGCTTTTGTTGTACTTTAAGTGCAAATCCGCTTCCTAAGATTCCCTGAAAAAAACAAAATTATAACTGTCCCATTTTTCAATTTTATAAAGTCTTATTTTAACCTTTGACACATAACACCAATGAATTCACGCCACACGCAAAAATCTAAATCTATTTAGTTAAAATGCAATCATACCCTACCGCATAGCGTTATTTTAATAACACATAAAAATACTTAAAAAAAACGCCATGAAATATGTACATATATGCCTATAGTCATATGTTCATATGCAAATAATGAATATGGTGATCCGTTAGGCAAGGTATTGCTCTATTGCTGGAATTGTGTGAAACTCACAAGCCAACACGTTTACTATTTGTTACTTAACTTATCTTTTATTATTAATTACATACCTATGATATATATATTAATTGTTGTGCATTATTCTCACATGGATTTTTTTTTATTTATTAACTATGTCTTTGTATTTATTTATTTATTTATTTACTTATTATTATTTTTTTCGTTTGTATGTAAAGGTTTTTCTCGTTGTTTTCCTTTGAAATAAAAATTGTTATTATAAAAACGTTAAAGATATATAACATAATGCTTCAGTAGAAAGATAGAATACAGATACCAAATCTCTGTGCTTTTATTGTAAATTGGGCGACAACCCTTGTAAAGAATTTAATAACGAATAAATTATATTTATCACAAACCAACACCGGAGCCACAATCTTTAAAAAGTCTGTGCAACGGCGTACGCCGCCGTCATTGACATAAATGGAAGAATACAGGGGGCTGTCACTGGTGCTTTTTCTAGTACTGAAAGGGAAACTGTGCCAAAATGAGGGAAGAACCAAGTATATGATGTTAAAAAAAGGGACAAAGCATCGGCGAATGGAAGACCGAGAAGAGAAGACCGACAGTAGACAGATATATGTATGTACGAAAGCTCATGAAAGTATCATCGGTCGTTTCGAGAAAAAAATTCTTAAG